>CM060934.1:763915206-766622706 GCA_030765085.1 Allium cepa | reverse complement strand
CTTTACATTTCTTCACTAAAAGGGGAACTTTTAGGACGCCTAAGGGTCAATAAGAATTTGGCTTAAGCATGAAAGTGGTATGGCCATGCTTTGTAAGTGGAGTTTAGGACTTGTTTTTGAAAGAGGAAGTTTTGAAATCTTGATTTATGGAATTTAGAAATGAAAACGTAATGTTCCTTGAAATTTTTACCAATATGGAAGTTATGGAAGGCTTGAGAAAGAAAATAGGGGTTTTAAAAAAGAATAATAGAAATTAAAACGAGACTGGATAATTTGAGAAAAAGCTTTTATGCGAAATGAAATTCGTGGATCTACTAAAATTCCCTATTACTTTTACCCTCCATAACCTATTGCCATGTCACCACCATTGTTCCCTGTTTGTTCGTGAGATGATGGTTTTGATGACAACAACCTTAGAATAGATTATAAAATATAGATCCTAACATTATAAGTTTAGATAAATATGTATATGCAGGTACCAAGAATGAAGACTGTACAGTATACAGATTCAAGATATCAAGATTGAAGACTCATGAGTATCAAGATTATCAAGAGTTCAAAAATTGAAGTAATTTATTCTTTAATTATAAATTTTGTTAAAACTCATAGAAAAGCACTGGCATCTTAAAATCCAATTTATTCGTGGAATGGAATCCACTTCGAACCTGTTAAAGGGATGGAACCCTAAGTAGGATGGAACCTATGAAAAATCTAGTGGAACATTGTTTTGTATGCGCTAACCTTTTATTCGAAATGATTTTTCAAAATTATATCCTGCTTTCAAAATGTTTTCAAAACCTTTCTTTTAAAAGCATCAAAAACCTCTATCCTGATTTCAATAATTTTAGGCTCAAAATTATCTTTAATTTCAAAGTCAAATTACTCCTGATTTTAAACTATCTTTTAAAATAAATATATTTAACTTTTAAATATTTATACTTAAGATTTAAATATAAAATTATAGTTAAATTATATATATATATTATTCTCTATATTTACTTATGTATTTTAACTATAGTCAAGTATATTAGAAAAGTTTAAAATAGTTTTAATATAAGATAAAGGTTATTTTCAAAGAAAATCAAATCATCAAAAATTGCTTTGGGATGTCGACATGCCTATGGTGACCATGTCGACATGGTGTCAGTTGAGTTCAAAATTTAAATTTCAAAAGAAGTGTCTATTCGCCATAACTCTTCACGAATGGACATGGCTGTTGTTCTTCTATAAATAGGGGTTAGTTTCAACGAATTTTATATCAGATTTTCTGGTTTTTCACTCCTCTTCTTCTTCCATATTTCTTAATACATACTCTTACAATTACTCTTCCAAAATCAACATTGAATCGAACTCGATCTTTTCTAGTTTGATTCTCTATCACTATCTCAACAAGGTTCTCAGTGCTATTCGGAGTTATAGGCTTCTTTGTAATCTATTAAGTGAGAAAAAGTGTGACTGTGGCCTTGAAAATCAATCAAGCGAGATAAGGCGTGATTGTAGCCTTGGTAAACCAATTGGGTAAACTTGTGGCCCGGAAATTAAGTATCTCTACCTAGAAGATTGTAATTCTGAAGGGTGTACCTCGTAGCCTTGAAATCGAGGGAGTAATTGTACAATTGCTTTTGAAAGAAAATCCGTACTTGTGTTGCAGGAATAGATGTAGGGTAACTCCGAACCAGTATAAAATCCGGTGCGTTCTTTCCTATATTGCTTTTACTTTATTTCTACATTTGTGTTTGTTTCGGTGATCATATCTGTCTCTGCATATTGCATACATCTGTGTTTAATTCAACATAAATTCAAAAAGATTTAGTAATTCTTTATAAACACTATTCACCCTCCCTCTAGTGTTAATCCTAGCCTTAAGATCCGTAATCCGTATTTCTTTCTTTCCCCTTCCCTATGATTCCACATGAAATGTACATTTTTGCCCTCCCTTCACGTCATCCTCCAACATGCCAAAACATGTTTTAGTACATAATGTACTTTATGTCTCCGATGATGTGATAATTTTTTTAACTTTGTATACCTAAATAAAAATACACACATACACATACACTAATACACAAATAACATATGCTAACTTATTTACAAATGTACATACTTATGTGAAAGAGTTCACAACGTTTCCGATAACCTCTACAAATGAAAAGTCAAAAATTCGGAAAACGAATTCCGGTCACATTTTCTATTTTTCTTCCAACTAATTATTTTTGTAAACAAAAATTGAAAATGATTTCACTCTCATTAATTATTATTTAAAAGAGTTTATTTTTATTATAACATCTATTGTTTGAATATATAAAATTAATTAAATATTCTCAAATCAAAGTTGTGAAATTCCAGGTCGTTACACTTAAATTCATCTTCAAATCCTCTTTAATCCAAGAAATATGTATAAAAAGGCATATACATACTTAGAATTACAAATCTGAGAAGAGATTTGGTATTAGAAGAGAAAATAGATATAAATATATAAATTACCTCAAATATGTGTATAGTTGATTCTCTTCTCTCCTCTTTTTTATTAGATTTCTATTGTTCTCCAATTTATATGAATATCGATATAAATATCTTATTTTATAATTTAGAAAGAAAGACGAAGAAATGGCAGAGCTTCGCTCTGCTTCGAGAAAAATATGAGAAGAGAAAGGAGGGTTAGGCCTGTATTTATAAGCGTAAGAATCAACCTCATGATCGAAATATATTAAATTCGGGTCGTTGGGCCTAGGCTAACCCTAGCCGCCACACACGAAGCGGTCGACTGCCCCTAGTCAATCGCTCCAATATGCAGGTCGACTTGTGGGCCCTAGACAATTAATATATGTAAATGTTAGTTTTCTTATTCAAATTATTTTCATTCCGAATTCGTTTTTCGTCCGTATCTTCTTCATTTGATCTCCAATCACGGAACTCCATTATCAAGGTTGCTCAAAATTTCATCAAGAACGTAATGGTGCAAGTTTCTTGGTCCAGTTCCATCGTTTGTACAAATTCTTTTTTTGGAGTCTAGTTATTAACTAACTAACTAATTAAATAACTAACACTAAATTACAGGGTGTTATAGCTATTCTTCTTGTTTGGATACTTTCTTCGAGAAATTAACCTCGGTTCTTCTTTTGCCTTCTTGCATCAGAAATGTTTTGGAGTTAGAACCGATCTTTTATAAAAGCGTTGAAGTATATAGAGTTTTATTGGAATGGTGGGTGATGCAGGCTATAGATCTCAGCTATAGAGCTTCTTCCATGGACATTTCAGCCAAGATTGAGGTGCTAATTGTTGAATTCATTGAAGTTTTTTAAGCACCGCCATGAATTAGGAAAGTAGTGTGTTTGGAGATTTGGGTTTTATCGAATTGATATTATTCTCGGTTACATTCATTTTGTATTTTAGGGTGGGTTGCAGGTTGTTTTCGCATGCCCGTTTTGTTTTTCGTATTTATCTGCTGTTGAGCTGACTTGGCCTAACGGTTTTGTACATTTTTTATTTTATAAAGGTAATGAGAGTCAATTTCCAAACAAAGTATGAAAAATCAACAAATAATATGATATAGTTTTGACCAATTAATATGCATTTAATGCATATAATATAACCACTAACTTAATAAAATAGCAAACACGTATCTTTTGTTGTACTAAATCATACATAATATAAGTTAACCAAACCGATAATTTTCGAATGCGGGTGCCTTCGTATCTGCATCTGTATTCATTTTCTTGGATATCAAATATTTTTGTCTTTCGGATACGGGTTTTGCATTTTTCAAATATCTATTGACATGCTTAAATTTCATAAATATAGACTAATACATTGAATTTTTTGAATCTATTTATGCTATTGCATTGTAAATTTCCTAGCATATATCATGCCATTTCTCTTATAACTTTAAACTATGTTCTTCACTACACACATTGTATGCATGTTAATTTGTGTGGTGGGAAAATCTATAGCTAATTATTGATTAAAATTGATTTTACTTGAATAGAAAGTACACGTGTATGGAAGAAGAAGGTTCCTTAAGCTTTTATTTCAAATATTGTTGTCCACCGTTTACCAAATAGTCAACCCAAAATGAAAAATACTAAACAAATAAATGCAATTTAATAACATCTCAAACACTAAGAAAGTGAAAGTACGAAACATCTACATACAAAGTTGAGCATTAACCTACAAACAAATAAATACTAAAAATATTTATCATTGAGTTTGTGCTCGATACATTTATGCTTTAGTCAGTCTCATTTTTGAATCATCTTCTTCGAAATCTAGAAAATTCAAATGCATCATATGATCTAAATAATTCCACACCTCAACTATCAAGACTGTTCGTGTTCGTAGCAGGGATCAAACACTAGTTCCACCCTTTAAATTCCTTTTTTATGGAATTTACATTATTTGTTGAATTCCCGTAGCACTCCAAGTTTCAGAAATAAAACAAGCTAATACCACAAACCTAAATACAACTTATTACACTTTAATCTCACTCAACGGACCTTTTCTTCCATTCCCACTTTACTCTCTCCTCTCTTCCTCCAAAAGGAGATAAAGGATGGTTTCATTCATACATCCTATTTTGATTTACACGCATCCAAATTTATATAAAACATTGTACATCTTTTTTTACATTTTATGCATCGTGAAATTTTTAATTTTACCATTCAATAACTTTTAACTTTCTACTATTTTATTTCTTTTCTGTTACGGAATTCATGTACCAACCCTATCTGAAATTGTGCCATCTAGTGGGGTGGCTACGAGGAAAAAACACACATTTCTAGTAGAATCTCTGTACGATTCTTTTATGTACGGCATACCAAAGCTGTGTTCATCACGAATTCAAGCACTCCCTCCCTCCCATAGGAAAAAAAAAATTTCACCTTTTTTATATTCTTCTTCAAAATCATAATCCTTCGCCATTTCTAATCAAAATTATAATTTCTTTTAATTCTAATCCTAAATCAATCTCTTCATTACTAGTTTTCATTGTTACATAATAAGAATTTGATTTACTATAATTAGATTTACTATTATAGTAAATAAAGGTATTTTTGTCTTTACTTTTTTTACAAAAGTGTGTTGTATGTATATAAAGCAAATTTGGGTACAATAAGCCAGGAAAAAAACACGAAGTGGATCATGGTGGAGTGCTTCATCAGCCTTACGTTCCTACATTCCAATTTCTTACATCGTGCATGTCCAAATTCTCAATATCTGATCATTCATCATTTACTCATGCTTCTATTCCAACTATATACTAGAAAACATTAGATCCTAAAGACTTTTACTTGCACTAGAATCGAAATCTATCCACACCTTTGATTGTGATTCCTCAACTGTGAGCATTCCTAACCAGGGGTGTCTTCAAGCATCAATTCATCCACTATTTACCCCCAACCCACCCAACACGCCTCGAATCAAACAAAAAACAAAGCCCGAACCGAGAGAAAAAAACTTGGGGCTTAGTCAGCTTTAATAAAGCTGGCTAAGGCTAAGCACTTGGATTACAAGCCATATCCATTCGATTGCAATCTGCGTGCTCACAATTCTTGGGGATTTTGCGGTTCGAGACGGATTTGATGGCGATAGAGATAAAAACAATGTTGTACTTCCGACATCAAGAATCTATGGAATAGATTCTTTCAGACAATAGTTGAAGCCACCAGGTACAAACGGTTATCGAACTATCGACTTTCAGGATTCAATGAAGCCCTATAACAGCGTAATCGAATTCAAAGTTTGTACGACTTTGATCCCACCAAGAACACTTCAGAAACTGTATCTGATGATGCAATTATGTAATAGAATAAAGAGGAAGAAGAAGAAAAACAATTCTGCAACGCTTTCTGAATTTGCAACACCTTGGAGGCGTCACAAAGGCTGTAATGATTTCTGGGCGTCGTAGAACTCTGTGGAGAAGAAAAACTCTCTCTTGCAACTGTTCTAGGCGTTGTTATTTATATACGTGAGGAGGTGTCTATTCGCCAAGCGTCACGACCGTTTGCAACGCCTCATTACTGTTTATATACGTGAGGAGGTGTCTATCCAAATTTAGATTTTCCGGTTCTGGGTTCTTAACGGGCTGAAATCTGGCCCGTTACTGTTTACATATGATCCAAAAATACTTTTGGATCTGAACCCAGTTCAGTTAGGTCGAACGGCAGCGGCGTGTGTGTGGTTTTGTATGACTTCTCTCCTCACAACAAAGCAAACATGTTGGAGCCCCAAGGCCCCAACATCCACTTGAGAGAGCTATACTTATACAAGTATAGTCTCCTCTTTTCTACAATGTGGGACTTTACTTTCTTTTTTTCTTTTTTCTTTTCTTCTACTCTTCCAAAACAAAACCCAAACCCCAAAAGCTCTTTGAAAATTTTCAACAACAATGAATAAATGTAGACGTCCCCTTAGCTGACTTTTATGAATATTATTATAGTATGATTATTGGGATTTTAGGTAGTTTAGAAACAGAATTTTAGGCTGCTTAAGAACAGTATGCTTGATTAAGGATATACCAGCTACACATGGTATGATTTTGTATGAGTGTATTCATGACAACTGATGAAGCTGTAATGTCTGATCTAACTACACTTCTGAAAGCATTATTCAAAAAATAATTATAAATTCAGATTAGTCCTTTAAATTCAGCAGTAGAATTACACAAAGGAAAGTATTGAGCTGCGTAAGGGTTGTCAATTCGTAAGATGTTAAATCTTGCTTGGAGGAAATGCTTTGGTTGTAACCAAAATATCCCTAAAGTTTTTGTAGTTAAGTGTCCTGTGAATTTTATTGCATTTTGCAACAATTATATATGTTTATTTTTAATGGAATTCTTAATTCTGTTGTAGTTCTGCAAATCTTTTTTATATATATATATATATATATATATATACTTTTTGACCTTTTTATTTGGCAATGCACTCTCCTAATACTAATGGTATCTATCTTATAAGAATCAAAACATTAGAATTTTCATACCGAAGCATGCCTTTCAAATGAATGAACTCATTAATCATGATTTTTAAAGTAATTAAGCAACAAATTTTTTTGTAGTTATTGTACTCGGCTAAAATTGGCACCAATATGCATATCTAATGTTCTATGATTTTTCTGTTCTCCTTCATACTATAGTGCTTCCTTAGTGCTAAAAATAATATTTATTGTTTTTTCTTAAGCACCTTTTCAACTAATTTTTATTCCATGCTAACTCTAAAGACAAAAAAGATTAACTAATTCAAATTATGCAAACTTATGGCTTATTTTCTTGTTTATATCTCAACACATGGTAGCTATGGAAAATTGGTTTCATAATTAATAGTCAGCACAGATTAAGCATAATAAGATAACTACACAACATAATTTGTCGAATATCAAAGAACAAGTTTAATGTCTTATTGTATTCACAACAATGACAGAAGACTGTATAAATCATGGTAAGCGTTATGTGGTTTGTTTGATTTAAACATACATGCAATATGCAAAAAAAATATTATAAATGTGCTCATTTATTATATAGCCATTTTATCTTTAGGACTTGATTGGTCCAAGCCCGGTAAATTCCTGATTTCAATGTTGTATCCATTTTTCATCTTCACATAAACTCACAGTGGCAGTTTTTCTTCCTACAACATTATCAAATTATATGAATTGAAGGGGTGATTCAATGCCAAACTTATTCACAATATAAATAATTTTGCATCGTAGAAAAAAGCATACACACCCTGCACTATATACATGCTTGATTTATTCACTTCGCATGCCCTAAAACTATGTCCTATTGAAAATAGTACCCGGATAGTGCACGGTTGATGTTCAAACTTAACTCTATATCTTTGCCGAAATTTTCCTTTTTCTCGCGTTAAAAGATGTATGAGGGTTCAGTATATTTGAACTATGAGTAACCAACACATAACTACATTATATACAACTAATTCTGGTGTGTAACTACTTTTATGAAATGGCTACACTATGATGCGGCACGAGATAATAACTAAACGAATTACCTTATGTCGCGGCCGCTTCCTTGAATCGCGAAGCCCTAGGTCGCGAAGCCATAGGTCATGGAGCCTAGGTCGCAAAATTCTTCCGGTAGGTCGCGAAGCAGTAGGTCGTGAAATAGTAGGCGAAGCAAAACCCTATGTCGCGAAGTCCTCCGGTAGGTCGCGAAGCAGTAGGTCGCGAGCATCTTCTGTCGCTCCAGCGTAGATCGTGGACGAGCTTCATTAGGTCGCTGCCTCATTTTGGTTAAGTCATTAAATAGCTGATGCCTTATTTTTAAGTCGCGAAGCTACTAAAATTCCTTATGTCGCAAACGACATTCAATTTAGGTCGCTGAAGCTTATGTTCCAGAATTGCTTAAGTCGTGGCCGAGTTTCTTAAGCCGTTGATTTTAAGTCGCGAGCAGCTATGTATTTTTGTAAGTCGTGAGTACTGTATGTGATGTATTTTTGTTAATTCGCATTGTTTTCTTAAGTCGTTTGTCGTGCATTGTTAAGTCATATGAAGTTGTAATTTGTTAAGTCGTGTGTGTGTTGTAACTTCCCCATAAATAGGGGTGGGTGGTCATTGTAAAATTGGTGGTTGATTTTTGAATAAAAATTGGTTTGCGTTTTGTGCCTCCATTAAAATTCGCAGTTGAGTGTTATCTCCTATCTCCACTTTCGACATTCGAGTGCGCTCGAATCGACGATTGTTGAAGCAAATTCACGGAATCAAGTGCGCTTGATCAACATTCGAAGAATTGTAGATCTTCTTTCACGGTATCGTGCACGATCAACGTGTCGAAGATTGCTAGAATCCGGTATCTTCGTGATCTACGGATTTGGGCATTTGGGTATTCTTGAATTCACCGATTTATCATCGATTCAACGATTATTTCCGTTAATCGTGTGAGATCCTGGACGGATTCGATTTACATCGTCGAATTCGCTTCCTAGGCTGCATCAGTTTGGTATCAGAGCTTGCACTTAGCCAATCATAGCTAAGCCGAGCCTGTTCAGAGCAGAGAAGTAGTATTGGAGTTGTGCATCACTTTGTGCTTGAGCTAAGTAGAGAAGGAACCGAGCTTGTTAGGGAAATCATGCCTCCGAGACGTGCTAACCGATTTGAAAATATTGGAGATGTGTATAGAAGACAAGAAGATGAGCAAATGTAACAACGTATTAATGAAAAGTTCAATGAAGGTGTTGAGAAGTTGAAGAAATTGATGATCGATATGAATCAAAGGAGAAGGTCACCAGTCTTGAACCATGGAGGAAACAGGGTTTTGCCATCGACTACAGAAGCGAGGAGGGTGTCGCCACAATTTGTTCGAGATAGAGGAGAGTCATCAGTTTCAACAAGGCGAGAACATCATGAGTATAGAGATGAAGAGAGAAGAACTCTACAGGAGTATGAATGTGAGCCATATCGTGATGCTGAAAGACATAGTCGAAGAGATATACGTGATCATAGAGATGTTGATGGTCGAAATCGATATCGAAGTACATTTGATTATGATGAAGAGAGTGACAGAGGAAGTATTCATTATCGAGATCGAGACCAAGTACGACGTCAAAACCGGGATGTAGAAAATGATCGTCGATGGGAGTTGGGGATGAAAACTGAAATTCCAGAATTCAAGGGTGGTATGCAAGCTGAAGAATTCCTTAATTGGTTATCTAATGTTGAAGAGATTTTTGACTTCAAAGAAGTTCCCGAGTCTCGCAGGGTTAAGTTGGTTGCTATTCGGTTGAGAGGAAGAGCTATGGCATGGTGGCAGCAAACAAAACTTACATGGGAGAGAATGGGCAAATCGAAGATTGTCTCATGGGAGAAGATGAAGAAGTTAATGAAGGCTACTTTCTTGCCTTATAACCATCAATCACTTATGTATCAGCGATTGCAGAACTTGAGACAGCGAACAAAGTCTGTGAATGATTATGTGGATGAATTTTATCAATTAATTGCGAGGAATGATATCATGGAGACGGAAGAACAGTTGACAGTTAGATTTGTTGGAGAATTGAGAATGTAGATCCAGGAAATGGTGAATATGTTTGATCCAAGATCTGTTGCAGAACCACACCAGAAGGCGTTAGCTTGGAAGAAGCAAGGCATAAGAGGAGGTGGTGTGTTTACAAATTCCAACAATCAAGTGAAAGGGGCTAGTAACAATGCGAATGTTTCCAAGGCTGTTGAGAAACCAGTTGTCAATGAAGTTGCTAAGACCAAGGTCAATAGTGGTATCAGATGCTTTAATTGTCAGGAGTTTGGTCATAAGAGCAATGAATGTCTGAAGCCTAAGAAGCGAGCTATGATTGCTGAAGCGGAAGGTGAGGATGTTGATGAAGGTTATTCTAGTCCAGTTGAGGAGGATAAACAGGATATCGCGTCGGGAGATGAAGGATGTAATCTAATGTTGAGGAGATCATGTTTGACACCGAAGCAGGAAGAGGAGGCTAGTTGGTTGAGGAGTAATATCTTTCAGTCGACATGCACTATACTGGGGAAGGTGTGTAAATTTGTGATTGACGCGGGAAGTTGTGACAATATCATTTCTGCCGAAGCTGTGAGAAAGTTGAAGTTGAAGACGAAGAAGCATCCAAATCCTTACAAGTTAGCGTGGTTAAGGAAAGGAGGAGAGGTGAAGGTGGACAAGCGAGTTCATGTTCCATTTTCTATTGGGAAGAAGTATAAAGACGAGATCTGGTGTGATGTGGTGGAGATGGATGTTTGTCACTTGCTTTTGGGAAGACCATGGCAGTATGACCGAGCAGTGCAGCATGATGGTCGAACCAATAGCTACAGCTTTATGTTTGAGGGTACTAAGATCATTTTAGTTCCGAAGAAGAGACAGCAAGGAGAGAGCAAGTTAGAAGAGATTGAGGAGCTGAAGACTTTGTTGACTTTGATGGAGTTTGTTGGAGAAGTAGAGGAGAGTCCAGAGGTGTTCTTGTTGATTGGACATGAAGCTACTGAATCTGTTGAAGTTCCAAAGGGAGTAAAGCCAGTATTGGAAGAATTCAGAGATGTGTTTCCTGAAAAGTTGCCAAAGGAGTTACCACTGTTGAGAGATATTCAGCATCAGATTGATCTTGTGCCAGGGGCGGCATTACCTCACAGACCACATTACAGGATGAGTCCTAAGGAGCATGAGGAACTGAGAAGGCAGGTGGAGGAGTTGTTAGAACAAGGGCGTGTTCATAAGAGCTTGAGTCCTTGTGCAGTGCCAGCTTTATTGGTGCCGAAGAAAGATGGTTCGCGGAGGATGTGTACGGACAGTCGGGCCCTAAACAAGATCATTGTGAGATACAGGTTTCCCATGCCAAGGTTCGATGATTTGATTGATCAGTTGAGTGGGGCTGTAGTGTTCTCAAAGATTGACTTGAAGAGTGGATACCATCAGATTCGTATTAGACCGGGTGATGAGTGGAAGACTGCTTTTAAAACTAGAGAAGGTCTATACGAATGGCTGGTTATGCCGTTTGGCTTGTCAAATGCTCCTAGTACTTTTATGAGAGTGATGAACCAGATTTTCAGACCATTCATTGGGAAGTTCATAGTAGTTTACTTTGACGATATTTTGATCTATAGTGGGAGTGTGAAAGAGCATGTCCAGCATTTGCGAGAAGTGCTGTTGATTCTGCGACAGGAGCAATTCTATGCAGCAACGAAGAAGTGCGTGTTCATGGCGCACAGTGTTTTGTTCCTGGGATATGTTCGGTCGAAGGAAGGTATTCAAGTGGACGAAAGCAAAGTGGAAGCTGTAAGGAGTTGGCCACAACCCAAGACAATTACTGAAGTGAGGAGTTTTCATGGGTTGGTATCTTTTTATCGAAGATTCATTCCACATTTTAGCAGTGTGATGGCACATGTAACCGATTGCATGAAAGGAAAGAAGTTCGTGTGGACAGAGGAAGCAGAGTTAGCTTTTGAGAAAATTAAGACACTTTTGACATCAGCACTAATTCTAGTTTTGCCGAATTTTCAGATATTGTTAGAATTACACACTAATGCTTCGAAGGTTGGGATTGGTGGAGTATTGAGTCAGAAGGGAAGACCAGTTGCTTATTTCATCGAGAAGTTGTCTGGAGCCAAACTAAGATATAGCACTTATGACGTGGAATTTTACGCGATTGTTCAAGTTGTGAAGCACTAGAGACATTATCTGTTTCAGAAGGAGTTTGCTCTTTATATGGATCATGAAGCTTTGAAACATTTGCAAGGGCGGGACAAAATTTCAGCTAGGCATGCTTCATGGGTCGCGTTTCTACAGTAGTTTACTTTTATTATCAAGCACAAATCTGGGGTGACGAATCGTATAGCTGATGCATTGAGCATAAGGAACGATTTGCCGACGACGATGAAGGTTGAAGTGACATGATTTGGACTATTGCCAGAGTTGTTTGCAGAAGATCCTTACTTTACGAAGATTGTTGAGAAAGTCAGGGATGGGAGTACTGAAGAGTTTGTGATGGTAGATGGATTTCTTATTCAAGGGGAATCAATTATACGTACCAGATTGCAGCTTAAGAATGAAGATTATCAAAGAGTTGCATGAAGAAGGACATGTGGACCGTGATCGTACTATACAGTTGATTGCAAATTCTTATTTTTGGCCATCGATGAGAAAAGGGGTTGAAAGATTTGTGGAAAGATATCATGTCTGTCAAGTTTCGAAGGGAACCGCTACAAACGCAGAATTATATATGCCGTTGCCTATACTAACTAAGCCATGGGTGGACGTTAGCATGGATTTTGTGTTGGGCTTGCCGAGAACACAACGGGGAAATGACTCTATATATGTTGTGGTGGACCGTTTCTTGAAGATGGTACATTTTGTTGCTTGTAAAAAGATGGCAGATGCAGTCCGTGTGGCACAGTTGTTCTATAGAGAGATCTATCGCTTGCATGGTTTACCAGAATCTATAGTGTCAGACAGGAATACCAGATTTTTGAGTCATTTTTCGCTGAGTTTGTGGAAGATGGTGGGAACAAAGCTGAATTTCAATAGTGCTTATCATCTGCAGTCTAATGGACAAACCGAGGTTGTGAACAGATCGTTGGGATATTTGTTGCGGTGTCTTGTAAAGGTTAATCTGAAGAGTTGGTTTTGAAGTTATGTCAAGCGGAGTTTGCTCATAATCATGCCATCAACCGTAGTACGGGTTTCAGTCCATTTCAGATTGTATATTCAAGCTTGCCAAAGGGGCCATTGGATTTAACGATAGTGACACAACCGAAGGGGACAGTTAAGCGGGTTGCTGATTTTGTTGATGGGTTGACAAAATGCCATAGAATCGTTCAGGAACGAATGGAGAAGACGAATGAGAAATATAAACAATCCGTAGATATTAAACGACGACATGTTGACTTCAAAGAAGGAGATTTTGTATATGCAGTATTGACCAAGGATCGTTTTCCTGTTGGTATTTACAATAAACTAGCTGCTAGGAAGATAGGTCGCGAAATTCTTCCGGTAGGTCGCGAAGCAGTAGGTCGCGAAACAGTAGGCGAAGCAAAACCCTATGTCGCGAAGTCCTCCGGTAGGTCACGAAGCAGTAGGCCGCGAGCATCTTCTGTCGCTCCAGCGTAGATCGCGGACGAGCTTCATTAAGTCGCTGCCTCATTTTGGTTAAGTCATTAAATCGCTGATGCCTTATTTTTAAGTCGCGAAGCTACTGAAATTCCTTATGTCGCAAACGACATTCAACTTAGGTCGCTGAAGCTTATGTTTCAGAATTGCTTAAATCGCGGCCGAGTTTCTTAAGCCGTTGATTTTAAGTCGCGAACAGCTGTGTATTTTTGAAAGTCGTGAGTATTGTATGTGATGTATTTTTGTTAATTCGCACTGTTTTCTTAAGTCGTTTGTCGTGCATTGTTAAGTCATATGAAGTTGTAATTCATTAAGTCGTGTGTGTGTTGTAACTTCCCCATAAATAGGGGTGGGTGGTCATTGTAAAATTGGTGGTTGATTTTTGAATAAAAATTGGTTTGTGCTTTGTGCCTCCATTAAAATTGGTAGTTGAGTGTTATCTTCTATCTCCACTTTCGACATTCGAGTGCGCTCGAATCAACGATTGTTGAAGCCAATTCATGGAATCAAGTGCGCTTTCGAAGAATTGTAGATCTTCTTTCACGGTATCGTGTGCGACCAACGTGTCGAAGATTGCTAGAATCCGGTATTTTCGTGATCAACGGATTTGGGCATTTGGGTATTCTTGAATTCACCGATTTATCATCAATTCACCGATTATTTCCGCTAATCGTGTGAGATCCTAAATGGATTCGATTTACATCGTCGAATTCGCTTCCTAGGCTGCATCACACTGTAATTTCCTGCCTTCTATCATTTACTAAGCCAATTTTAGATCGGTGAATTTGTACAGTTTATATGTCACTATGTTAATATGTTCTAACAATTCTCTTTTCATTGTTTTCTATTCAGCATTATTATTTTCTAGGAATGTTTATTCTATGAATGGAAAAATATTTGTATGTATTAGTTAGCACTTTCTCATTTTTCATAATTTGCATCTAATTCGACGGTACATATTCTGTAATTTGTTTATAAAATCTAAAGGAAAGCTAGATAGCAAAGACTTTGCAATTCAAACAGAAGTTTTATCACTCATTTTTCTTGATGCAAGTAAACTTTGTGTTAATGTTTCATTACTAGAATCATGCTCGACTACTTGATCTCTATGATGTTTTACTTCACTTCTAGCTATATGTACCACTTTATCATATTAACATCTTTTACTAGGGACCAAATCTTTTGGTACCACTTCAGTTCGTTAGGGGTAATGTTTCCTAGGCAAATATAATGAAAATGTTGAAAAAATAGTATTACTTTACTTGGACTAAATCTCCACAAAATTATCATATGTTACCAAGTAGTTTTAAATCAGACACAGAACAATAACCGTGGTCTGTGAGCAATAGCACAATGAATGACTTAGTTCTTTATTTACCTGCAACTGTTCCATCTTTGAGACATCGTTTACTATTTTGCTAGATGTATTTCCTATGGGCATATCAATTGTCAAATACATATATACAAATACTGTTATATCTGCATCGATATCTGAAAACATTTTCAAATACCGAATACATGCATCAGCAGACAGTGGATGGATATTGCATATTATGCTAACATTTTATTTTCATGTTGTATTCCCCTACTAATACATACATAAACCTATGTTCAAGTTATGCTAAAATATAGTTTTGTAATCAATTTGAAGCAACGCTTGATTTGGTATTCTTGATTTTCTAGAATCAAATAAAAATTGAGCTGATTTAGCTTGGTATTAGTTTACTATTAGCTATTTATATATGATCGTTAAATGTTCCACTGCAAATTTATTTGATATATACCATTTCGGATTGAAGTACATTTTTTTAAAGTGTTTAACTATGTGGTAGTACATGATTTTCCTACAAGTTTTACTTAGTATATAGCACACTAGTCAACATATATGCACTAGTTCAAATTAAGCAACACAGGGTTCGAAATTCTGACATTGTAGATCAAGGTCAAAGAGTTTGATTACTGGAACAATGGTGTAGAACCTACTTTGAAGTACATATATGTACACGCGCGCGCATACTCGTGTGTATGTGTGCGCGGGGGCCTCCACCACCCCCAACGTCCCTCCCCCATGAGTAGTAACTACTTTGATTAAATTTACTTTTAATATGCATTATTCATACTAGGATTTGGTTCCTGCACATAATTTTGTATGACCTTTAAATCATGATTTATACCATTGTTGTCGCTTTTTCTTCCATAAATTTCTTTGATTTTCTCATCTAATTTCATCTTTAAACTTTATTTAGTAGTGTTTGATTTATAATGACCACAGATACATAATAAAAACATATGTTTCATTTATGATAAAACCGATAGTTTTATTAGTATTCTTGAGTAGTTTCTTTATGATATGAACGTTAGTTTTGTTGTTATTCTTGAGTAGCAAAAACTGGCTATTTCATCTTACTTTTTCTAGAATGAAATCTATTCTAATATAAGAAAGAGAATATAGAACTCTTAGTATTCTTATCTTTAATTCACTCTTAGACTGAATATTGTATTCTTCTTAATTTTTGGTACAAATTTTCTTTTAGACCCCTTGAAAACTTTCAAAATTCCACAAAACTACCATCATTAACATAGCAATTAATGTTATCATTATTTCTTTTGATAAAAACTCTTATGTCGTATATTTCTTTTGATAAACTCATAATCACTATTTCTGTGTAATTTAGCAGAGATTTCTTCTTCTTCTCCATGTTATCATTACAATTCTTTCATTCGTTATTTGCTTCCTATCTTTTTTTTACATTCCTCCCATTTAAATTCTTTTCATTATGTTATCTCTTCTCATATATCAGTTTCATACGTATACTACAATTCAAAAAAAACTAAAATATCCACTTTCAATCTAAATCAACTTAAAGATTCTATCCAAATAGTTATTAGTCAATCTGTTTATTTCTTTATCTAACTATAATTTGATTGGATTCATCATTTGTTCTTTAATTTCTATTCATTTAAAAAAATTATCATTTTAATCATGTTTTGCAAAGATTGTATTTTTTTCGTTGTTTTCTATATTGTAGTTTCATGGAAAAATTATCTAAAAGCCTCCAATAAATCATACTTACTGATCTACCAAGCTGGATTTAAAGGTTTGATTTTTATTTTCATTTAATTTAAGGTTGAATTTTTTTATTTTAGCTCTAATACATTATTGCAGATCTTTGCTTCAAATTTTGTGTCAAAAATTATTTTCTTCTTATTTTTTTTACAATTTGTATGGATATGAATATGGTATTCTTTATATCTTTTAAAAGGTTGTTGGATTTATTAAGGGGCATTTCACCACAAGGACAAACTTTGTAGTGCAATTAGTTTCTAGGACACACATTCAAAGAAATTACTTTCAAGGCCAAAGTCGGCAGAATAATTACTTTCAAGGACAAAGTCAGCAGTCCAATTACTTTCAAGGACAAAATTTCATAGGTTTTTAGACCTTAGAAACTAATTATTTTGTGTTTTGTCCTTGAAAGTAATTATTTCAGTTGTATGTCCTAGAAACTAATTCCACTTGCTAAAGAGACTCTTGTGGCTAATTTTCACATTTATTAATATATGGATATCACATAATCTTTGGTTATTTTGTAAAAAAATTAATACATGAAGCTTGACTATTTTTTATTCTTAAGTTTTCTATTTACATCAACGTTCATCTTATTTGTATTCGTTTAGTATGATTATTATTTTCATTTCATTCATTCATTTTGTAGGGAATAATTGGATTACTAACATATAGATATAAAATAATCTTAAACTTTATATAGTATATAAGAGGTAAAGTTGATCTTTTCCATTTTGAAATATAAGTATACACAAAAATCAAGTCGGAAAAATCTTATACTTCCTTATTATTTTAGTTTCAATCTATACCGTTATCAACTTAGTTTCCTTCATATTATGCAGAAGGTTATTGGATTGATTAATACATTAAAATCATATATCTTTTTTATAAAATCTTTGATATGTAATGCTGAACTATTTTTAGTTCTCAAGTTCTATACTTACATCGATGTTCACCTAATTTGTGTTTTGTTAGTACGATCATGAATTTTATTTCCTTTGTATATTTTGAATAGCATAGTTAGTTTACTAACACATGTATGCCAAACAGTCTTAAATTATGTATAATCTGAAATAAAACTGATGTTTCATCATTTTTAAATATATATATATATATTCAAGAAAATCAAGTTAGGGAAATTATCATCTATGAAATAAGAGCATGGTCAAATGATAAATTTTTATGTTGTATTTGAGAAAATAGATATAAATGTATAAATACTAATACTCTCAGTTTACCGTATGTAACTTAATGTTGAAAATTTAGTTTTCGAAAGGGGTTATGTGAACTTAATTTTTAATTAATATTTTATTTTATATACTCAGCCTAGACTCATTTTTGTAATATAAGATATTATCCATTTTAATTGTCCTATAGCTTAATATATTTTCCTATAGTGATGCTTCATTGACCAAGAAATGTACATAAATAGCACACATTTTCCTATTTAATGCATGAAGTTTTTTGATAAGACCTAATATAGTAAAAATAATATAATAGATACTATATACATAATTGTTACTCAAAAAATTATTGCATGGCCTATAACCCTAAATGTTACTCTTGATAAAAAAAATAGAAGGTCGAATGGTTATAGGTCAACTACTAATTTCCATCTACGCTTTCAGTTTCGAAAATGATGGTAGGTTTAATTCCTTTAATATTTTTATCCTTAAAGCTAAATGCTTTATTTCAGAAAAAAAATTAAACTCAATATAAAGTATGTGTAACATCACCAGATTCCAAATAATTTTCCAAATTATTTATTTTTCAGAAATATCTTTACAAGATATATTTTTCCACACTTCAACCATTTGAAAACAAATTTCAAATCACTTTTCCTTACGTGAAACACTTTTAAATATTTATTCAATTTCACCGGAAATCTGTCGAGTTCAAATACTTCAAAAATAATTTACAGCGCCTATCCAAAATATATCGGGAAAACATTTTGAAATAAAACTATTTTTCTTAAATACTTTACTTAAAATATTAGTTATAAAAATATTATATCAATATTACATATAACTGAAGTCCAAACTAATTTTCAAAATAAAATTAGTAGATAGAGTATAACTATTTAAATAACTATTTTCTAAAACAATTATTGATTAAATCTTAGAAATAATCATTTCTATATCGACTTAATAAATCTTTACTTAAAGGATTTAAAACAATTTAAAAGTTAATTTCTCCAAAGTATCCTTTTCAAAACCAATTCTAGAATTTTATATATATATATATATGTATATATATATATATTTCAAAGCTATTTAGAAATTTTATTCGGCTTTCCTGGGAAAATGCACTTTCATTTCAAAATGGTTCATTTAAACCAATTAAATAAATCCTTACCGATTTACTTTAAATTTACGTTCCAAATCCGTAAATTTATTTCCACACTTCAAAAATAAATCAATGTTTTATTTTTAAACAAATTTCCCTTTCCTTTATAAATTCCATGGTGAATTTAAATTTTCAAATATCCACTGATATACGATTTTCAAATCGATTTCAAATATTCACTTTTAACAACAATTCAATTTTACCATTGATTTCAAAAACAACCAAATCAAATTCCATATTGATTTTCAAGAAATTTAAACACCAAGTTAATTTCATTCAAATCTCAAATTGAAATCAATTTCTACTAAACCCCAAATCAATTTTCAAACTGATTCCAAATTCTTTTCAAGACACCAAATAAATTTCCAAATGGATTTTCAAAAATTTAAATTCAATCACCAAAATCAATTCCCAAATGGGTTTCAAATTTTATTTCCTTTTAAAAATAAATTCTTTTTAAAGAAAACCAATTCTTTTGTTTTTCAAACTCTTTAAAATCCATATTTTGAATAAATTCTTCAACCTTTGAATAATATTACCCGAAGTCCATTTATTAAAGCTTTTCCCATATTTTGAAATTTTATTCAATAAGGTTAAAAATAAAACTTTATTATTTTAGAATTCCTTCTTCTAAATTTATCCAATTCTCAAAAATAAATTTTAATACAAACTTTCAACCTGAATTTTCAAAAATCAAATTTTTATTTATTTCCGGTATCTAACGATACCAAAATTATATTCGGCCAAATTTTAGCCCTCAACAATTTCAATCACAAAGACAATCACACGGAGATTATAAATAATCAACACACAACATTGAAACAAATTCAATTATTTGAGGAATCCAGTTAGATCCCTCCAATCTGCTTCCCTATATCCATAGATGTTAGCACAATACCAATCCCGTTTCAAGGTGGGATATCACGGTACATGGGTTTATATAAAATATCATCCGCTATTATGCAGCGCAATAGGGTCTCATCCGCTATATAATGCGGGAAATCAACTCCAAGTACATATATAATACCAATTCCGCTTCAAGGTGGAATATCGTGGTATATGTGTTTAATATAATAACCTCCACTTCATATGCGGCATATATGGTCTATTTCAATATAATAGATAGCAATTTATCATCTAATCATACAATCAACACAATCAAGCAACTTTAAATCTAATTATTTAAAATTTAAATCGAAACAAATTCGATTGAGTGAGAAGTTCTAACCTTGCTTCCAATAACATTTGCAGTGTTTCGTTCTGAATAAAATTAAACACGCGTTTAATTTTATCCTAAATTATCACTAGCTCCAATCGATTCCAATACAGCTCCATTGCATAGCGCTCATCAATACGAACCCAACGCAACTCGTTTCCTGCGAAACGGACCTCGTATGAAAAAGTTACAATGTTTTAAAGTTTAAACGAATTATTATATATAAATTTACAATTTATTATTTCATTTCCAAACCCTACTTGCATCTAGACCGTTGATTTCATCAACCTTAAATCGTGGCCACACATTGATCTTCTTCCCTCCCAGGGTAAAATCGCGCACGAAACCCATATTGCCATTCGAAACCCTTATAGCCGCACCTTCTACCGACGTCGAGGAGATGATCAAACACCTACGGGCTTCACGAGCTTCACCCGCGCCCTGAAAGACGTGGCACTCGGCCTCCCCTGTGCGGTGAAAAACGTATACGAACGTGGAATGTTCGAATGAGATTTGCCATCGATTCGCAGCTCCGTTTTCGATCACAACCGTTGGATTTGCTCGTCGTGCCGAGCTCTACAAGTTTGCAATTGAACACTTCGCTTAAAAGTCGATGGATTTGAACAAAAATGAAGAAGACGAAGATACGATTTCGGCCATTGAAGAGTAGAGTGGCGGCTGGAAACCTAGTTAGGGTTTCTGAGTGCAAAAGTGAAAGTGTTGAGGTCCCTTTATAGAAATTTTTCAACGCACTGTTCATCCGAGATTTTCGAACTCCAAACGAAGCATGCCGGCTAACGTTTCTAGGGTTTAACCTGCGTTCCGGACACAATGGAATGGGTTTCAAAAGCTAATTTGATCACATGTGCGAGTTACGAAAATAAACGATCAAATTTAAATAAAATCGGTTAAACTAATTTCTATGCGTTTTGGCTTGCCTCGGCCAAACCGTAAATCCGATTGATACGAAATTTGAAATCTTACTATAATATAACATTACGGATCCGATGAAACTAGTTTCGTCGAAATCCGAGACTGTTTGAAAAATGACTATTTTTAGTCTCCAATTTAATATTAAAATATTCAATGTCCACAAACGAACTTTTAATTCAATTTTAAAAGTTCTATAACATCATTCTAACTCCAATATGATTTAATACAACTTTACAGATCAATTTTAATCACATTAAACCCAATTTCCAATTATTTCTGTAATTTCAAATATTAAATTATCGATTTAATTATCCAATTAATCTAGATATTCGAAATAAAATTTATTCGACTTACAAATTTTACTTGTTAATATTTAAAATCAATTAAATATCGAATTTCAAATGACAGAATTCTGGGTCGTTACAAACTTCCCCCCTTAAAAGAATTTCGTCCTCGAAATTGCCAAGCAAGAAAAAGTTGCAGAATCCATTAACTTTTTTTCAAAAACAAACCATTCCAACTTGATTTCAGATTCATTTTAATTTCTTAACTTTTCCAAAATCCGATGGTTACACTTATCTAGTTCAATTCTTACATTTTCATTTCAATTTAGAAATTAACTTTTCGTTAACAAAAATTTTCTAAAAAATTTCAAAAATTTTCAAACTCACAAATTTACGGAAAATTTTGGCAGAGTTTCCCTTGTACGGAGGAGCTTTTGCAATATCACAATAGATATAAATATATATATACATCGACCCACACGGTCGGAAAATAGAAAAACAGTTCATATTTCCTATTTTTATTGCGTAGGCATACCTTTTTAGCGTTTTTAAGCAAAGCAGTTATCTATTAGCATTTTAGCATGACCAAATCCAGCCAACTACAGCCCCGGTACCTGTACTTACTCAATTTAAACAGGTAAGTGACATATATAGGAAATTCATTTACATTTCACAAATTTTAATAGAAAACACATAGTTTTCATAAGCAATGCAATCAAAATAATTTCCATAAGCAATTTATAAGGTTTCGATACAAAATTTTAGTGGCTTACAACCAATTCACATTAGTTCACTTTTAATTCAAATTCAATTACATAGCTTTCCATTTTATCAATTCAACTTCATATGAATTTCTATACAATCAACTACGATCATATAACAACCAAATCATAACAAACATAACCTAATTATTAAATTTACATTCACTTTGGTTTAACACTTTTAATTTCCAATTGGTTGATATCAAATTGACTTCTATTCAATTATTCAATTTTTTGCAACTTCATTAGCTTCTAATGAATTAACAGTTACATTAATTATTCTATATCAATCCTTTCACATTCGATTGATTAATATTCAATTCATTAGTTCAATTCAGTTGTTAATTCATTTAACCACAAATGTTGAATTTCATTACATAACTCAAGTTCATATTCATCACTTCACTTTATTAATTTACTTCGATACCAAAACCAACTTCATTCAACATCACTTAAGTTATATTCCATTTCAAACATCATTTGTTTAACTTAACTTAAATTTCCCCTTATAAATCCAATTCAGATTCCAATTCTAAAGTAAATTCTATTTAACTTTTACCAAAGTCAAATTTCGTCGCTTATTCAAATTCATATCTCGTTTTGCTTAACAGAATTGTTTAACCATTTTATCATTTGGTTTCACTTACATTTTCTCACTTTACAAGTTATACAACTTATTTAAACTTCAAAGTTATTTTGTATAATCACTTCAGTTTAATTTCCATTTAGATAGCGTACCTAATCCAAATCAATTTATTTAATCTTCGTTTAGTTAAATTTCAAATCATATGTTTTATTGTACCAACTCAAATTTATTTCAACTTTACCAAAGTAAAATCTTTATTATTTCATATTATATGTCCAAAACTTGATCACTTATATTCAACAATTACAACTTGGATTTTTAAATTTTCAAATTTGTTTATCACAACAAAACTTCAATTTTCAATTTACTATGGTAGCAAATCCATCACACAAAAATAAAACTGGTGATGCTGCAGTCATCACCCTTATTATTTCTCAGCAACTGTAGTGAATTCAGTGCTTAATATTCTTTCGAATTTACCTTTTACTTATAACTCACATTTATAAGTCTTTTTCTTATAGAATTTCACTATTCCCCTTCACTTACATAAGAATATTCCAAATTGATTTATCTTACTTAATAACATCTTTAACTTTGAAAAACAACTTTCAAAATAAAGGGATTCAAAACTTTCAAATTCATAGTCCAAATTCATTTGCTTATACAATTATTCTTTTACAATTGTTGTTTTCATTTAGATTATTCAAACATCTTTTAATTAACTTATATATATATTCTAACATTTTCAACAACCAAACAATCAATTTATATACACTTTAATAATTTTGAAAAATTATTCCTTTATATATAAAATAAAATCAAGTTAAAATTATTTCATTTACCCAATTTAAAATGATACTATGTTGGTTTATCTCGTTTAAGAGTTTAGAAACCCCTATCGATACAGTTAGCTAGACTACACCAACGAGAATATATAAACAATCAACCGATTAGTCAACACAATACAAAACAATTTTATATTCACTAACAAATATGCGCTCATATCGTTTTTTACACTCACACTCATTCTAGAGTACTACTGACTCTATCTCTAATGAGTAATTCCCAACAGAGCCAAGGTTGTCGCTTAACCAAATGCTCTGATACCATATTGTAACGATTCAAAACAGCGGCGACCGGTAGGCTTTGCAACCATCCCAGACCCACTGTGGCTCACACTGGTACCCGGAACTTGCTTTTAAGGCCAGCCTTTCGGCTGCCATGGGTTATGCCTAACCAACCCCGTAAAGAAGACGTGTAGGGGCAAGAGTCTCCCGTTCGCCACCTAATGCGAAGCGAGAACCCCCCATCACATTTAACTAAGACAAGCAAGTCTCGTCCACAAAGCTATGCTTTTCACAAAAGCCATGCTTCGATCAACAAGCGATCAGCAACACTTCGTATGTCACATTACCAAATTGGGAATGTATCACTAGTAACCATCAACTACACAACCTCTGAGCTCGTACGTCTCAGAGAAGGGTGTTAAGCTAAGAGAATAAATTCTCCGCCACCAACAGAAATGTATTTGATAGAAACCAGCTTTACATCTCAAATTGTAACGTCAGACACACATCAACACAAGTTCGTTCTGGGATCGAACGAAACCGAAGGCACTTCCAAAGAAGCCCTTGCAATCCGGATATTCACTAATCACGTCCGGACTTTCCATCACAAAGGGTGATAAAATCTCTATATCGGAGATCAACCGATGCAGAGACATTCGACGGTAATCCTTCCGTTTTTGAAAATATCCGGTCTTCAACACCGGTCTTCAAATGCTATCCATTATGACGTATCACTATTCGGAATGGGATTCATGACCTAGGACCTCCCCCGGCTAAACCGAATAACAAGCGCTTATTTTTAAAATAAGTGTAGCATTCAAATTCAAGCAAATCACAACAAATATCCATTTAAAGGTAAATATTGATAGTCGGTTATTTAACTATCAATAGATATGCACAACATCATCAGATTCCAAATAATTTCCCAAATTATTTATTTTCCAAAAATATCTTTACAAGATATATTTTTCCACACTTCAACCATTTGAAAACAAATTTCGAATCACTTTTCCTTACGCGGAACACTTTCAAATATTTATTCATTTTCACTGGAAATATGCTGAGTTCAACTACTTCAAAAATAATTTACAACGCCTATCCAAAATATATCGGGAAACACTTTGAAATAAAACTATTTTTCATTAAACACTTTACTTAAAATATTAGTTATAAAAATATTATACCAATATTACATATGACTGATGTCCAAACTAATTTTAAAAATAAAATTAGTAGATAGAGTATAACTATTTAAATAACTATTTTCTAAAACAATTATTGATTAAATCTTAGAAATAATCATTTGTAGATCAACTTAATAAATCTTTACTTAAAGGATTTAAAACAATTTAAATGGTTAATTTCTCCAAAGTATTCTTTTCAAAACCAATTCTAGAATTATATATATATATATATTTTCAAAGCTATTCAGAAATTTTGTTCGGCTTTCTAGGGAAAATACACTTTCATTTCAAAATGGTTTATTTAAACCAATTAAATAAATCCTTACCGATTTACTTTAAATTTACATTCCAAATCCGTAAATTTATTTCCACACTTCAAAAATAAATCAATGTTTTTTTTAAAACAAATTTCCCATTCCTTTATAAATTCCATGGTGAATTTAAATTTC
Organism: Allium cepa; assembly: GCA_030765085.1. Classification (NCBI taxonomy): domain Eukaryota; kingdom Viridiplantae; phylum Streptophyta; class Magnoliopsida; order Asparagales; family Amaryllidaceae; genus Allium; species Allium cepa. The sequence goes on along the minus strand of CM060934.1, from coordinate 766,597,240 downwards.
CAAATATCCACTGATATACGATTTTCAAATCGATTTCAAATATTCACTTTCAACAACAATTCAATTATACAATTGATTTCAAAAACAACCAAACGAAATTCCATATTGATTTTCCAAGAAATTTAAACACAAGTGAATTTCATTCAAATCTCAAATTGAAATCAATTTCTACTAAACCCCAAATCAATTTTCAAATTGATTCCAAATTCTTTTCAAGACACCAAATAAATTTCCAAATGGATTTTCAAAGATTTAAATTCAATCACCAAAATCAATTCCCAAATGGGTTTCAAATTTTATTTCCTTTTAAAAATAAATTCCTTTTAAAGAAAACCAATTCTTTTATTTTTCACTCTTTAAAATCCGTATTTTGAATAAATTCTTCAACCTTTGAATAATATTACCCGAAATCCATTTATTAAAGCTTTTCCCATATTTTGAAATTTTATTCAATAAGATTAAATAATGAAACTTTATTATTTTAGAATTCCTTCTTTCAAATTTATCCAATTCTCAAAAATAAATTTTAATATAATCTTTCAACCTGAATTTTCAAAAATTAAATTTTTATTTATTTCCGATATCTAACGATACCAAAATTATATTCGGCTAAATTTTAGCCTTCAACGATTTACAAAGATAATCACACATAGATTATAAATAATCAACGAACAACATTGAAACAAATTCAATTATTTGAGGAATCCAATTGGATCTCTCCGACCTGTTTTCCTGCATCCACAGATGTTAGCACAATACCAATCCCGTTTCAAGACGGGATATCGCGGTATATGGGTTTATATAAAATATCATCCGCTATTATGCGGCGCAATAGGGTCTCATCCGTTATATAATGCGGGAAATCAACTCCTAGTACATATATAATACCAATTCCACTTCAAGGTGGAATATCGCGGTATATGTGTTTAATATAATAACCTCCGCTTAATATGCGGCGTATAGGGCCTATTTCAATACAACATATAGCAATTTATCATCCAATCATACAATCAAGCGGTTTTAAATCTAATTATTTAAAATTTAAATCGAAACAAATTCGATTGAGTGAGAAGTTCTCACCTTGTTTCCAATAACATTTGCAGTGTTTCGTTCCGAATAAAATTAAACACGCGTTTAATTTTACCTTAAATTATCACTATCTCCAATCGATTCCAATCCAGCTCCATTGCGTAGTGCTCGTCAATACGAACCTGACGCAACTAGTTTCATGCGAAACGGACCTCGTATGAAAAAGTTACAATGTTTTAAAGTTTAAATGAATTATTATATATAAATTTACAATTTATTATTTTATTTCCAAACCCTACTTGCATCTGGACCGTTGATTTCATCAACCTTAAATCATGGCCACGCATTGATCTTCTTCCCTCCCAGGCTAAAATCGTGCACGAAACCCATCTTGCCATTCGAAACCCAAATAACCGCACCTTCTACCGACATTGAGGAGATGATCAAACACCTCCATTCGAACGGGCTTTACGAGCTTTACCCACGTCCTGAAAGACGTGGCACTTGGCCTCTCCTGTGCAGCAAAAAACGTGTATGAACATGGAATGTTCGAATGAGATTTGCCATCGATTCGCAGCTCCGTTTCCGATCACAGCCGTTGGATTTGCTCGTCGTGCCGAGCTCTACAAGTTTGCAGTTGAACACTTTGCGTAAAAGTCGATGGATTTGAACAAAAATGAAGAAGACGAAGACACGATTTTGGCCATTGAAGAGTAGAGTGGTGGTTGGAAACCTAGTTAGGGTTTCTGAATGCAAAAGTGAAAGTGTTGAGGTCCCTTTGTAGAAATTTTTCAACGCACTATTCATCCGAGATTTTTCGAACTCCAAACGAAACGTGCCGGCTGACATTTCTAGGGTTTAACCCATGTTTTGGACACAGGGAAACGGGTTTCGAAAGCTAATTTGATCATATGTGCGAGTTACGGAAATAAACGATCAAATTTAAATTAAATCGGTTAAACTAATTTCTATGCGCTTTGGCTTGCCCCAGACAAACCGTAAATCCAATTGACACGAAATTTGAAATCTTACTATAATATAACATTACAGATCCGATGAAACTAGTTTCGTCAAAGTGCAAGACTGTTTGAAAAATGACTATTTTTACTCATAAATTAAATATTAAAATATTCAATTTCCACAAATTAACTTTTAATTCAATTTTAAAAGTTCTATAACATCATTCTAACTCTAATATGATTTAATACAACTTTACAAATCAATTTTAATCACATTAAACCCAATTTCCAATTATTTCTATAATTTCAAATATTAAATTATCGATTTAATTATCCAATTAATCTAGATATTCGAAATAAAATTTATTCGGCTTACAAATTTTACTTGTTAATATTTAAAATCAACTAAATATATGAATTTCAAATGACAGAAATTTTGGGTCGTTACAGGATTTGATCACTAAAATGGTTCATAAAATATCATATTATTCAAATAATGAAATAAAAATGGTTTTGAGTAATGTGAATTGTACAATACTGGATTTTGTTGCTAAAATGGTTTATAAAATTATCCTACTATTCAAATAATGAAATAAAAATGGTTTGTGAAATGAGAATAATTTCTTTGAATTATATTGAAAATAGAAAAAGAAAAGAATGTAGTCTAAAAAAATGTGTAATTTTGGTAAGGCAGAGCATGTCTAGAAAAAAATAAATGTAAAAAGAAATAAAGTTCCAAGGTTGGTATCAAGAAGAATCATTGATTTGATAAATATTTTTTCTTTTGAATTATACTTAGGAGAACCTGATGGACCGGTAAACTCTCGAGAGGAATTAAGTTATGTATGTCCGCTCGAATTTGGATCTGTTAGCAAACCTAGGCAGTCCTTTTTCGTTGCGCCACACCTACGGACGATAAATCTTTTACTAGTTATGTTATTATGGAAACAGAATTTCAAAATTGTTGAATTATTATTATAATGGAGGTTTTTGTAAATTTTATAGAGCATAATGGATTTAAACATTGGTTTTGAAATTCAATATTTGGGTTTTTGAAATGGCTCGAAATCGATATCATATTTGAAATTTAGCTGCCTACTTTGATGTGTTCTACCATTTCGGACTTAACTTTTGATTCTTTTATCCGATTTTGGTAACGTTTCATTTCTTTGAAAGATAATTTCATAAGGAACAACTTTCATGTTGGTCACTTTTTAAAACTTGTAAAGTTAGCGATGGTTTTTACATGAATTGAAATGGTCATATGTTACTGTTCCAAAATGCCTCATTTGCTCATACTTTTTGAACGGTTTGTTCGATTGAGATGATTTGGCCATTTCAAAAAGTGTAAAACTTAAGCAACAACTTTTATTTTAAGTATTCCAATTTTTTTATTTTTTCGAAGCCAAAACGTGAATTTTCTAAGTGGGACTGCATGCATGTTAAAAATGTGCTATGCACATATTTAAAAAATCCTTTGTAACTCAAGTTGTAATCCATATTTTTGTGATCCGAAAAATGTTTTGGAAAGCTATAGCACTATGTAACAACTTCACTTTCGAAATCATCACTTGATTTGGTGTTTTTAACCTTTGAAGGTTATCAGAAAATGGTTAAACATAAATTTTACATTTCTTTTTACATTGCATGGTTGCGTGCTTATCATACTTCCTTTTATATATGCGACTAATATTTCAATGAGTTGAGAATAGGTACAATTGAAGCATTTTTGGACTAATTGGCACTTTGGCTTGCTTTTGCTCGTATATCGGTTAATTAACTTGCTTAAAATGCTAATGAAGAAGTGCGTTTACGATATATTGGTATATATGTGATATATATATATATATATATATATATATATATATATATATTGTTTTTTCGTGCCCTATCACTATGCCATAGATGGCCTTCTGCAACATTTTTGCAAGGTGTTGCCAGGTAAAATATTGCGATAGCTATACAATTTTGGTCCTACTACAACGTTGAATTTTTGGTGTTGCCTTAACCATAAAAATGTGTTGCTCTAGCTAAACAAGTGTAATTGATGCAACATTTTTTTTATAGTGTTGCTATAGCAGACCTTTGCATATCTTTCGCGTCGATCCGCGCCGATCTACCAAGGCAAATCCTACGTTGGAGAACGTGATACCACATCAATCCGAACACCACTCCTTGATCTTTTAGAGCCGCGAAGAAAAAAAGTTCCCGCAAATAACTTTTTATTTTCATTCTTATCTGTCTTCTTACAAAGGTTCAAGCGAACATTCTTAATCTGGGGTTCAGCGATTTCGGTTCGATTAGGGCTTCGATTTGGGGATTCAAGCTTTGTTCAGCGATTTCGCTTCGATTTGGGGGTTCAAGCATTGTTCACATCACTTTAGAGCTTCAATTTCGATTTTGAGGTATAACACTCTCTCCCATCACTTTAGCGTTTCAATTTAAACTACTTATAATTCTTAATTCGGCCTGAATTAACAATTCGACTTGTCTAGGTTTCCTCTTGTTGGACACACACACAAATTTTATCTTTTTATGTTAAAATACTCATCTTTACTACTAATAATGAGAATTTGATGAACTAATCTAAACCGTGTCTTTTTGAAATGCCCGAATTACCCTTCATTTACTTTCCACTGCATTCGTTCGTCTCATTCCCCTTCTCCCTTCTAAATCCTAATTCTCTTCTTTTCCAAATTATACCAAAAAATTTCCACTTCTGTTCATCCTCAAATCCAATCTTGCCAGTCACGTAAATTTCACGGCAACCTCCCTTGGCGTTGATCTCGTTAAACTGCGAACCACCAAATTCAATCCCGATTCTTCAATGCCCTACTTATTCATCCCCGATTCCATATGTCAGTACGTTTTTCATGATTATTATATCAGTACGTATTGTCTAGATTTTGATTGTGGGAATTGTTGAATTAGGTGCGAGGATAATTAATTCTTAATAATTTCCCCTTACAAATCGATTTGTGACTGGAATCTGAATGGATTTTTATTTCACAGAATTTATTTTCTGTATCTCTTTGTTTGATTTTACTGGAAGTGCAATCCAAGTAATAGTAATCTATTGTCGATAATTTTTCGGAAGATGAATTTACTATTGCAATTGACATACATATAACACTTAGATAATGCAGAAATTGTCCATATTTATTTATTACTGTTATTATTTCTTCTCAAATGAGGATGTTATAATGTCCCAACAATTTTGGATACTGAAAATGTTTCTTACTATTGTTGAAATTTTACCATTGCACTTATTTGATAAATTAATGATATGTTACTGCTTGCTGACTATTGCAAACATATAACATCTCGTACATTTCAAACACAATTAACCGGTGACAACTCAAATTCAGATATACTTCAAACCGAAGAATGTATAAGATAGAGTTAATTGTTCTCAAAGTACAGCCGACGAAGTTAATAAAGCTCAGAGATGAAAAGAAAGAACGTATACATAAGCTAGCTAGAAGCTTAAAAGTGGCTTTATTTATTAAGATATATGCAGAAAGTGAATTATGACGTAATACATATATCTCTACAAAAGTTTTGGAGTAAAACCATGTTTAATTAACTATTTAGATCATATAAAAATAGAAGCTAATGAATATATATATAGGCAACACACGTAAGAAATGAAAGTGCAAGTTGATAGATAGGGGAAGAGCATTCACATGAAATGTGGACCCATGACATTGTAGTACAAGCATCTCCCCTAACTAATCATCAGATGCTAAATTGTTTATGTTACTGCTGCTGACTCTTTAGCGTTGCATTCTCTGCTGTTTTCATTTACAAACTTCTTTCTTTTTCTATGTTTTATTTTCGAAACGAGTAGCATAAAGTATTATTTTGGATATGGTTGGAAAAGCACGAAATTATGTACATACACCTCATGATTGGTGTTGTACTATATGTACACTTGACAAACTGTAATAGGATTCTTAGTGTCCGTGTCCATATAATTGGTTGTCTAGTTTTGTACAAACAATATCATTCACAAACATATACTATTAGCTTTGAATTACAACCACTTAACATTTTTGACGTCGAAATTGACTGACTTTGTACAAATGTCTTTCTCTGTCATGATCCAAACAGCGATCCATTACCACCACTGAATTTGATATTTCTTCCAAAAAAGAATTTTTTAAACATTTTTGTGAGTTGATGATATTAAACTGCTAAAAAAATTGGTAATAACTTAATTTTTCCCACACCACAATAGCATTCATACATGCACCGCAAGAAGAATGGAAAGTATGAACCTACTCATTTGTTATTGATACGCTACCCATTCTCTATAGGTGGATTTATTAAATATCCCCATGGATTATATATGAAACAAGGATGATGGTGTAATGTGTGTTCATTTGAGAGTTATTCATTTGTACTGATTATAAATGTAAAATATGAACCGTGGCTATCTTATTCTTTATTTACTTTTGTTGTTGTTAGTGTTCCTAGCTTCTAAGATCTTCATGTCTTTAATACTTTCTATGTTTTCTCTATTTGGAATATTAGTTGTCATTTTGGGGGTTCTTCTTAGAATATGGAGTTAACATAGATTCATCAAGTTCCATTTTTTGGTACCGAAATATTAACGTTTGTGCATTTCTACTGTTGTTGCCATTGTTGTTTCGAATTCTATTACCACGCCACTCTTCAATGAAACTGCCGTCTTCATCGCCAGTTATGTTTTTTTGCATTATTCCCACATATTTTGCAGCATCTGAAATATAATTACAGATTGTATTATTTATGTGTACAACTACAGAAAAGGAAACAAAAAAATATGATTTCTATTGGTATTGGTATAAAATAAATTCATGATGATGAAGATAAAAACTACAATGTTTTTTATGGTACTAAAAAATAGAGAATTGAAAGAACTAAATTTCAAGTCATGTTCATTTATAAGTTGGTCAAAAGAATGATATTTTTCTACGTGCTGCATTTGACAAGAATGGTTAAGAGTTCTGTAACAACTGAACTATCTCTATTTTTTCAGATTGCCTTGTATCGCAATTAGTTTCCCTTCATGAACGTAGCACATTTATTATTCTATCATCAATAATAAGCACAAATGCATATCTACAGTTATCATTGTTTGTCTTCATTCCCCATTTGGCATTAGTCGTTCATCCTTGATTATTTTATTAACTATCTAAAGGCAGAAATTATATATTGAATTAGTAGCTTTTATGTTGATTCATAATTTATTGTTTATAGTTTGATATATAACCACATGTCAAAATTTGTACTTAATGTTAGCAACGACGCATTTCTTGGTACCAAAATATTATGTTTGTTGTTGCAAGAGTTGAGCTGGCTACAAAGTAGTATTAAACTTTTATATCTTTTGCCTTTTATATGACAACAACCATCTATATCTACTCTGCACTTCATACAAATGTGTTCTTGAATTGATTCTTGGACATTGTGATTAGAGCAGGACCACCTAGGCGTGCATATACACTCGTATTCATAATTGTAGTGATGGACAGCGAAAACATTTGGATAGAACTTTCAAAGTTTAATGAAGGATATATTAGCGGGATATGAGCCTTTATACAAAACAGTTTTTCTAAATTGGCCGTAGGCGATGAAATGACGTGCCCATGTAAGAATTGTAAAAATAGCAAGTGGCGTCGTCCAGATATAATTTATGATCATCTCATCTACAATGGTCCATCTCCATTGTATGTGAAATGGATTTGTGAGGTTTCTCACCTAAATTTTGGAAGGAGTAATGAAGATATAGACTGTGATGCTGGTGATTTTGGAGATAATCTAGGCGAAATGTTGCACCGTACTCGTGGAAATATGCAGAACTGTGAAGATGAGAATTCTGATGCACCAATTGTCGATGCTAAAAGATTTTATCGCCTTGTCGAAGATGGAAAGCAGCCATTATATCCTGGCTGTTCAAAATTTTCGAGATTAAGTTTTATCATCAGGCTTTATTCTTTAAAATGTGTACATGGAATTACAGAGTCTGCTTTGGGGATATACTAGAGTTGATGAGAGAGGCTTTTCCACAGGCCCACATACCTTTATCTTTTAGAGCCGCGAAGAAAATCATTAAAGATTTAGGTCTTGATTACAAAAAAATACACGCATGTCCAAACGATTGCATGCTCTATTGGGCAGAAAATGAAGATAAAGATGTCTGTAACTCTTGTGGTATTTTGAGGTGGGAAGAGGAAAAGAAAGGAACCCGTGATAATGATCCAGAGAAGTTGATTCACAAAGTCCCGGAAAAAGTAATGCGTTACTTTCCGCTAAAACCAAGGCTGCAAAGGCTGTTTATATGCAAGGAATATTCACAACTTATGAGATGTCATTCTGTGGACCGAAAAAAAGACGGAAAACTTAGACATCCAGCTGATAGCGAGACTTGGAAGGTGATGGATGCTATGTATCCTGATTTTTCATCAGAAAATAGAAATATCAGATTGGGTGTAGCCTCTGATGGATTTAATCCTTTTCGTACAATGAATACAACTTACAGTACATGGCCAATTGTATTAGTTAACCACAACCTCCACCTTGGTTGTGCATGAAGCCCGAAAATCTAATTCTTTCAACACTCATCTCCGATCCAGAGTCTCCAAAGAATAAAATTGATGTATATATGCAGCCTCTAATTGAAGAGTTGAAAGAATTACGAGATCTAGGCATAGAAACTTATGATGCCTTTACTGATCAAAAATTCATGTTACGTGCAAGTGTGTTGTGGACCATTAGCGATTTTCCGGGGTATGCAATGTTATCCGGTTAGAGCACAAAGGGTAAATTGGGTTGTCCTGTATGCCATTATGAGACTTCTTCAATGTACTTGAAACATAGTAAAAAAATATGCTACATGAATCATAGAAAATTTCTGGATCCGAAACACAAGTGCAGGTTTGATAAGAGGAGGTTCAATGGTGAAGTTGAAATAGGACGGATTCTGGAAAATTTATCGGGAACAGACATTGAAGAACTGTTGCGTGATTTTGAAAATAATTTTGGGAAGAAAAATGATTCCCCTTTCAAAAAGAAGTCAATATTTTTCAATTTACCGTATTGGAGCCATAATTTATTGCGACATAACCTTGATGTTATGCATATAGAGAAAAACATATGCAACAACATACTCGGTACTTTGCTAAATATTTGTGGCAAGTCAAAAGACCATTTGAATGCTCATTTTGATTTACAGAAAATGGGCATCAGGAAGGTCCTGCATCCCGTTTTATCAAATGACGGAGAACACTTTTGAGATTAGGGCTGCCATATTTGACATGACGAATAAAGAAAAAGAAATATTTTGATCAGTACTGGAGAATGTTAAATTTCCATACGGTTGTGCAGCCAATATCAGTCGGTATGTTCACACGAAGGAAAGGAAAATCTCAGGGTACAAGACCCATGATGCTCATTTTCTACTTCACTACTTGTTGCAATTTGCTGTGAAAAAAACACTGAAGCCTGAGGTTGCATTGCCTCTGATAAGATTTGGTGCATTCTTAAGAGGTCTTTAGGGCAAAGTAATTGATTTGGAAGATGTGAAGAGGCAACAACGATAAATTGTCGAAATTCTTTGCCAATTTGAGATGATATTTCCACCGGCTTTCTTTGACATAATGGTTCACTTGACGGTTCACTTGTGCAAGGAAGTTGAATATGGTGGACCTGTGCACGTTCGATGTATGTTTCCGATTGAGTGTTATCTAGCTAAACTCAAATCTTATGTGCGCAACAGATCTAAACCGGAGGGTTCCATAGCCGAAGGTTACTTGGCAAAAGAATGCTTGACATTCTGCTCAAGATTCTTAAGCGGTGGTGATGCAGTACCTAAATTTGAAAGTTGTCCACAAAATATGGAATAGCTATTGGTACAAGAAGAAATAAAGATAGAAAAGCTATTCATCTAAAAGAATCTGAGTGGATGGCATGTCATCGGTACATTCTATTCAATTGTGGTAACGAGGAAATAGATAATTTAGAAGAGTAAGTTTTTATGTTCTAATTTTATTCTAGCAAGTACTAAAGAATTAGAATATTTCTTTATTGATATTAATACCATCATAATTATTATAGGGAACATCGAGCTTTAATTGATGGTCATGCAATATCGAGAAGATATAAAAGAGAGAGAGCACATATTGAAGAATTTTGGAAATGGCTGAAGGATGAGGTTGGGAAAAAAGAGGACATTTCGAAAGAGCTAGAAGTGCTTGCAATGGGCCCTAATCGGACAGCTAGGAAATTTAGTGGATATGTTATTAATGGATACAGATTCCATACAAAATATAGAGATGCTAAGTGTAAAACACAGAATAGTGGTATATTCTTGACTGCCTTGACCACTAGCTTTGCAAGTTCAAAAGATCAAAATCCATTGGTTAGTAATGTTAGTTACTACGGAGCAATTGAAGAAATACTAGAAATTGATTATTGGGGAGAAATTTCAGTGGTTTTATTTAAGTGTTGTTGGTACCAAGAAGAGAAAGATTTGTATGGGATGACTCGAGTTAATTTTAATAGATTGTGCCAGAAATCTGATCCGTATGTTATGGCTCACAAGCACAACAAGTATTTTATGTACAAGATCCAACTGATACGGCACTTTATAATGTTGTCAAGAAATTGCCGAGGGACTGGTATGAAGTCGAAAATGAAAATGGAAATGAAGATGATCCAGTTTTACACAATATTCAATGTGGTAATGAAATAGGAAATCAAGTTAGTGATGTTAGGTGGTATAGAGATGACGTCCCGGCAACACAAATCCTCATTCCGCCTAACATAGAGGAAACTTCCTCTTGAATTCTATGTAGCAATATCAAGTGACTTCTATTTATGTATTGGTTCTTAATTAAGGGACGACTTTTGTATCTGTTGATTTTCATAATTAATTTACTACTTTTTAATTACTTGACTGCTTGTAACTTGTTCTGATTTTATGTGTTCCCTTATTGTTTCTAGTGCTTTATATACCTGCATACACATATGTACTTAATATACCTACCCATTTTATTATTTCATATCTTGCTACCAATGTAAACTCACCATTCTGTATCCATTTTGTATAGGATGGGGGAACTCATGCAGCTCACATTTCATCACAAGGGTGCATTTCAGAAGGCACAATATGTTGGTGGAACCGATACTGTGGTAAAGAGGGTTGATCCTGACTACTTCTCGTACACAGTGCTCATGGAGTTTGTGAAGGATGACCTTCAATACACCGAAATAGGAGGAATTTATATGAGAAATGGTGAGAAGGGTGGGTGAAAGTTAGTGACGAATGATGCGGACCTCTCCGAATTAGTCAAAGTAGTTAACAGTGGTGGCAACTTGGATTTTTATATTGACAACGTTGTTGATACTGCAATTGAGCCACTGAAGCAAATGCAGCCGCATGTAATCATGCGGCCAAGGCAGAATCTGGTTACAGGTATATATAAATGGATAGTTAATTTCATTTACTGATTGTGATATTTTGATATAGCAAAAAGAAATTTATTGTGATATTTTGATTATAACATTTAAAGATTATGATTATAATATCATTGTATTGTTGCAGCTACAAAACCAGTGAAACGACAGTACATGACGGCTCATCAACTACAACAGAACCAAAAAAACAAGAAGTTAGCTGAAGTCAACAGTCCACGGAAGTCAGCAAGACTGAATAGCAATGCAACTGTGAATCTAAAGTTAGGTGAGGTGAACAGTCCTCGGCAGTCGACACGGCTGAATAATCCAAAACTCAACGATGCAACCGTGAATCTTAAGTTAGCTGAGGTGAAAAGTACTCGGAAGTCGGCACGGCTGAATATTCCAGAACCCAGCAATGCAACCGAGAATCTAAAGTTAGCTGAGGTAAGGAGTCCTCGGAAGTCGACACGGCTGAATAATCCAGAACCCAACAATGCAACCGTGAATCTAAAGTTAGCCAATCAGATAAATCCTCAGAAGATGACACAGAAAAAGAAAAAAAACCAAAAATCAGCGATTCAACAGTGAATCTGAACTCGTCAAGTGTTAAGAGGAAGTTGGAATCACGTTTACCAACATCAGAAGAAGAAGATATGGATGAAAATGGCATGCAGGTTTGAAGAATTCTTATTATGATGATCTTATTGTAATTTGAATATTTTATACCACTCTTGCAGCATACTTACTATGATGTTCCTGTTTATTATATACTTGCAGGATGTTCATCTACCACCTCCACCACCTCCAAATGAGTATTCTACACCTCCACTATCTCTAAAAGATTATGAAGTACAGAGAGCTGCTAAGATGATGATGAACCTAAAAGATTATGAAGTACATAGAGCTGTTAATGTAATGAGGAACAATGAAGTTCTTGCTTCTTTAGGTGTGCCTGCAATTTCAGCTGAACTGAGAAATGCAAACCAAAAAAAAGATAAAGGAAAAGAAAAGATGCAAGAGGATATGGATAGTGATCAGGAATATAATCCGAACCATGAGGAGCATAGTGAAGATGATACTTCACAAAGTCCAAGAAAGGTGTGTGATTGCTACATATCTTATTTTTTCTGCTTATGAAGATAATAACTATAAAATCAAATCTTATTTCCTACTAATATATACAATTTAGAGAACTAAAAAAGTTAAGAAGCCCCAGCCTGTTAGTGGACCACAAACTCGTTCAGCTAGTGGTATCGCAAAGAAAAAGGAAAAGTTGAAAAGCACAAGCCCAAGCCCAAGCCTGGTAGTAAGTTCAACCGAGAAGGATGTTGAAGGAAAAGTCACAATGGCTGATTATTTGGCTCTGTGGGAACGGCAAAAGAAAAATGCTGCAAAAGCTAGTGCAAGTCGTATGGCAAATAAGTATGTTGCGGAGAATGTCTTGCCAGACATTGAAAATGCAGGTACTGAATTGATGTGATAATAATATTTAATATTACAGTAGGATTAATATTTAAGTACCGAATTTACATTATGATTTATGTTATTATTTGACGGGACTTTTCATTTTAATTAAAGTTGAAGTTCCTAAAAGACTTAGAGGTCACACAAAGATGTTTAATGTTCATACAAGGGCGAATGATAAAAGAGTTGTAATTATGATGAACCAGTGGTTCCAACCTATTTCAAATGATGACAAAGTAATATCTGAACTGAGCAACTTTTTAGGAACATTGAAAAGGTCTGTGTCACTTACGTATAAATCTTGGTCGGATGTTCCTGAAAAGTTGAAGAAATCTCTATGGGATTATGTTAAGGTAATCTATTATTAACTATAATGTTGCTGAATTTTACTTAATAAGTAATATTGATCTATTAACTATAATGTAGCTGAATTTTGATTTATTTATTCTTTTTTAATCTTTGATTTATATTTAAGGAACGGTATATTATTCCGGATGAATGTGAAAACTGGGTGTTGAAGTCTATTCGTGACTGTTGGAAGGGGTACAAGAGTCGCATAAAAATAGCTCATTATAAAGCTTATAAGACTGATGAGGAGAGGCTAGATAACAAGTCGGACAACATCCCAGTGGAGGATTTTAAAGTGCTCTTGAGGTATTGGACAGATGATGAGATTCAGGTATACGTACATATTATTTATTTCGCAAGATAAACGAGTACTTTTTTTGTGAGATAAACGAGTACTTTGTTTTCTGTGTATTTTTTAGCAAAAAGCCCTGAAAAATTCTGATAGTCGTAAGTCGTATCAAGACACACACACCGCTGGTCCAAAGTCGTTCGCCCAGCTTCGTCATAAGATGGTATGTGATACTTTACATTTTTGACTGAAGAGAGTGTATGCTAAACTATCTATTGAACTTGTATCAGGAGACACCATCCGATGCAGCACTTTTTCTTAAAAGTCGTAAGAGAACAGATGGACGTGAGTACGTGTCTAATCCTCAAGTAATGAATTACAAACTTGTAAGTAATAATTTTGTTCTATTTTGCACATGCTGCACATTGTTCATGTCTTGCTCATGTGCATGTATGCTCATGTCCTTGAAACTGTCCTAGAAACACTTCTTGAACCTGAGTTTCACAAACGTACTAATGGCATAGATGTTTGCTTTGGAAATTGTAATTGAGTATATTGTGAGATTAAGAATTTTGATCCTTCGGCCATTTTTTCCTTTTCTAGTCAAATGAAGAGGACTTGCTTTTGTGTTTGGCTAGAAATGACATAAAAACTGGAAATGAAGAAATGAATTTGGTTAAAGGGATTACTGAATTGGTTTATATAAAAATATATGTCCATAGTAATACACATATGGGCATTAATAAAATGAATGGTCGTTTGAAGCATCAGAATCCATATGACGAAGCCGTAGCTGGCTGTCGACGGAATTGTTTTCCAATTTTTACTAGTATATATGTTACAAATTGTTTTCTAATTACATGCACATAAACAAATTGTTTTCAAAAATGTGGCTTTCTCTGCATTTGCTGTACACAATCCATATGTAAGCATTTGCTGCATTCTCTGCATTTATTGTAGGGTAATTTTGATGTGGCTTTATTTTGTAGGACTTAGTTCAAAAGGTAATGGCCGGTGGAGAAGGATGAAATACTGTTGAAACAGTAATTTCGAATGGAAAATCACACGGTCGTCCTTTGCTTATAGGGAGGCATGCAAAGTGTGCAAAACAATCAACCGAGGCTCTAATAAATGCTTACGTAAATGACTTAAGGCAAAGGCTTGTCGAAGAAATGGAAGCACAGCTAGAATCCAAGGTAAACCAGAAGGTACAAGAGAATTTGGCTAGGGTGCTTAAGAAATTAGGTGATGCCAACCCGAAGACGAACATCAATGTAGAGGATCTAACTTCCACAATCATGTCCAGTGAGACTGATAAACTGACTGGAGGCACCAGCTCTTAAGTCTCATTTATGAATTGTTGTGTGTACCGGATATTTTGGGATAGCTTTGTAGTATTTTGGGGTAACTGGATATTTTGGGGTAACTGACATGAATTGTGATGTGTGCTGCTGTATGAATTGTTATCTGTACTGTGTATTATGTTGTCTATTATGCAAGTGTTTTATGTGATATTGTACTGTGTATTATGCAAGTGTTCTATGTGATATTGTACTGTTCTATGTGCTCTTAGTGTCTCTTCAGTATAGTGTTGCAGTAGCTTCAGTATAGTGTTGCAGTAGCTTCATAATAGTGTTGCCACCGGGTTGTAAATGTTGCTTAAAATAATGTTGCAATAGTCATTCAAGGTGTTGCCATAGGGATGGACCCAGTTGGGTCGTGGCTCCCACATTGTGGGCCCCACAACTTCAGAAAGTTAATATCTATAGCAATATTTTTGGAATGTTGCTGCAGATACCTATGGGTGTTGTCATAGACCCAAATAGGGTTCTATTGCAATAATATTACTTACGTTGTCTTAGATAGTCAAAATGTTGCCTTTGAGGTCTAAGGCAACGACAAAAATTGCATCATCCTAAAAGTATTGCCACAGACCTAAGGCAACATTTTTTGGGCCTGAGCCAACATTTTTTTTGTATTGCAGAAGGCCATTTATGCCGTAGTGTATTGATTGTGATGTATATTTATATTGTGTTATATTGTATTTTGATTTTTTAGAATGCTCTTTGTACATGGGAGATTCTGTCGAAATTTTCTAAAAGCTCTAACACTTATAAATTTTGTCACAAATTATCATAAGCGAAAAATAGAAAGTTCTTGAATGATTCTATATACGATTAGAGAAGTTTGTAGAAGAGCCACATAGAGGATTGAGTGAGCTTGGATTGGTAGAAGTTTGTAGAATATGCAGAAAGTCAGGGTATGAGTTGTGTATGACGTTTTCCCATAAGAAATTGCGGTAACGCAATTTTTTTAAGAAGGGAAGTCTGTAATAACACTGATTTTTACGCTGTGTAAATTAAAAAAAAATTGAAATGGTACTTTGTATACACAAATCATTGGGACAACATATTCCATGTCAATAAACGTTCGAAAGTAAATTTCGAACTTGTGACCTCTTGCACCAAAGCCGAATCAATTAAATAAATTTAATTAAAATAAAATTATTTCGAATTCGATATTTGATAACTAATATTTTGAAAATAAACTTTTTTGGTTAATTAAATTCTACTTGATAAAAGATTTTGATTTAATAAATTGAATTAAATTAATTCTTTTCAAATAATATATTGAATAAATTATTTTAACTGAATACAAAATATTTTTAAAAAGTGTAAATAAGTGTTATGTGGTTAAATAGTAGAAAATTAATAAGCGAACATCGACTTGAATGAAATTAGACGGTTGTTGATATATATTCAGTATAATGAAGTATGAATTAATTTAATAAAATTGAAATTTATTTACAAATAAATTAAAAGAAGTTGTGAAAAGAAATGAAATGAAAAACAGAAATTAGAATGAATTAGAGTTTTACGGCGCAAATTAAATCAAGTGTAAGCCCGTTTAATTTACTATTGTCTCCTTTTTCTCTACAAACCTCCCTAACCGGCTTCTTCCAAACCCATACCCGAACGCAATTTGCCCTAATCCCTAATACTCAGAAATTATGATCTGAGAAATAAAATAAAAACAAATGAAGGTGGCGTAGGGATGGCTCGAACTCGAGCTTGGCAGCGCGATGATCGACGTCGTAAAGGGGTGTGATGCGACTGGAGTGGTCGATGATGAGGTGTAGGGATGAGACGCACGTGGGTTGACATTGGAGGAGTCGCAATGTTGAAGGCAAGATTGAACAGGTCGACAGCTGTAGAGGTCGGGGTTTGGTGATGGGACGCTGAGGCAGCCCTGTTTGTTAGCCTTCGTTTAGTGAGTAAGCTCATGCATAAAAAATGCACCTCAAGTTACATGCACGTCCATAATATATTAAAATGGAATTATAATTTCAGGAAATTATTGTTAATGGCAAAATTTCACAGCTTTTTAGCCTCAAGGACAGATATTCAATATTTTATCCTGAAGGACAACTTTCTGTAGGTATCAGTTTTTAGTTATTGATAACAGTTTTTAAGTATCAGTTTGTAGTTATCAGTAGCAGTTTTTAGATATCAGTTTTAGCTCGGTAGCAGTTTTGTTGTCCTTATGAATAATTTTGAAAAATGTTTGTCCTTGTGAATAATTTTTAGAAGAATGTTTGTCTTTGTGGTAAAAATATTGAGGTTGTGTCATCGAGACAAAAAATATACAAATATTTGTCATTTAAATTAATTCTCGCTTAAAGTTGATCTTTTATCATAGGAGTCATCAAGCATTCAAACGTGGACTACTAGGTTTTAAACTAATCAACTAGGTAAATATTATAAACAAACAAGGGCATTCAAGTAACAGGTTCCAAGCTTCCACAGCACCAAATTACTTAAAATTTTTGATTTGAAATCCAACTATTATCGGACATCAAAAGAATCAAATCCGATTTCTAAATTGGTAACGGTGGCAACATATTCGTGCAAAAATTGCAGTGATTTACACATGCTCTTTTTCTTTTAATCAATTTCTTCTGTATGGGTTTTTAGCATCCTTTTGTATTCTAAACTCCTAAACAACGGATTATTACATTCCATCCTTTTGGAAGATGTTGTGTACGTATTGGGCTTATAACAGTCTAAAATTAAAACTCATCGAGTAGCGTCACCCATAACCCTTCTATATTCACATACATATCTTTATCTTAATTTTATTAATAGTTGGAATAGAAACACAATCTTTTAATCCAACCGTAAACTTTTCAAAGAAACCTCTATATGTACCTTTCAGAATATTAAATTGTTATTTCACATGATCTAATAAATTAGAAGATAAAATCTCTCTATAATTACTTTAAACGTATGCAGACAAAGATGTTGATTTAAATTATCTTTCTTTCTTTAATTGTAGTTGTAATATTTTTATTGTCATTCTTTATTGGTGTCAACGTAAACTCTCAAAAACGTTCCTTTATATATTATCAAATCTTAATCGCTTAAAAACACGATCTAATGTTAAACTTTTTTAACGAAATTCAAACGTCCTTAAAAGTAAAATCTAACAATTAAACATGTTTAAAAGTAGGACCTAAAATTAGACTTTTTTACAAATTCAAATTTAAAATACTTTTTTACGAATATATAAATCTTAATGTCACATGAAAATAAATAAAATTAATATTTTTTACTGATTTAAACATATACAATTTACAATAAAAACAATTCAAGTAATACTTATACATAAACATACTACACTACAGTCCAACATATGAAAATGCACATACCACAAAACTAGCTGGAAGTATACTTACTACTAAGCCAATAGGCCCAATAGCAGTAGTAAAAATTAGAAGCTGGAACACCGCTATGAAAGCATAATGATAGGATTCAATAAGGCAAATACGCACAGGGGAAATATGCAGGGCCACAAACGTCCCACTGCATCCTTTGCAAGGCCTACAGGGTTTATAAAACTGCACGGAAGATTCTTAGAGTAAGATAGGAATGCAAATTGGATAGATTCACATGCATGCAAGTTGATTATAATACACGTGTTTTATGTTCAGTTCGATTCAGCATTTAACTAGACATAATCTTGGCTCTCGCCGGATGCTTGTATTATAATTAGTCCACTAGTTCAACGGAGACTTCGTAAAAAAAGGCAATACTACAATCTGGTAGAAATTACAAAAGACTTTACAAAGAAAACCTACATCTCAATATATAACCCATTCTGATTTCATTTAAAATAGAAGATAAACGGATATAATTGTTGAAGTCATTTCAAAATTCATGAATTGATTAAGAGTATGTATTGAATTAGAAAGGAAAGAAATGATTTTGATTTCCAAATTAGCACGGTCTAAATTCCTATTTCTCTTTGGAAGAAGATAGGTAAAAAATTGAACTTACGTAAATTGGTACAATGATCTCATACATATAATAATAAGATATTTCCAATTTGATCTTTCGACTAATTGAAAATCACTCTGATGTTTCCACATTTTCCATGATAGTTATATTTTATGCGTGGAATGTTTTATTTTTTTATTTGATCATTTTGGTAAGGATTGTTTATATTACCGAAAAACATTCCATATAAACATAATTTTATTTTTATTTTTTTGAAAACGCAGGAGAACCCGGCGGGCCGGTAAACTCCTCACGAGGGTATAATAAAACCGTCCACCGATCCAAACCCCCATACTTTCGAGTAAATTTATATAGGATAGGGAAGCGCATGCTAGGAGTCGAACATTTGGGCTACATGTATGATAACCAAAGATATTGATACCACATCTCCTACCACATCCTATTTGGGAATCACCCTTAGATCAGTAGCAATTAGTCCTTACAATCGAAGATTTTCATAACGGAAAACTATTGCCAATATATGATATGGTAAATTTGTCCGAGCGTCTGGTGGTAGGTAGCCTTACATTATGAATATCCTCGCTTCAATGATCTTTGTCTTCAGCATGTTTTACTTCGAAAGCGTAAATTGGTTCGAACTGGTTTTCGGATAGGAATCACCCAAATTCAATTCCGGTCTCTTCGAAATCCAATCATCAATAAAAATATGAATATTAGTACACGGGATTATTAAGCCCCTTTTATTTTAACCTTTTACGGCCTAATCAAAACCCTTTTAACTTTGGAAATCTTCAAGAGATTTACTTAGATAAATTTAATTCTTAATCTGTTAAAATTTCATCTTTCTGAAACATGTCTTAAATGGGTCAAAAACAATGTTAATTAGGACATTGTTTACTGTAAACCCAAATCATTTAATATTGAGTAGAAAAAGACATTATTTAAGACATCTTATTTCTAAAACATTTATTTGAATCTTTACCAAAGATTTCTTATTTTTAAATCATATCCTCTTTAATAAGTTGAAACCATGTTATCCAACTTGATAAATTCAAATTAGCTAGTATTCGAGTTAAATGGATTCTTAAATTTTTTATCAATTCATACTCAATGCTAATTTTCATATTCAACAAATACTATAGGCAGAATAGCGCTAAAATCACTTTTTTAAATTCATGTGGATAATATAATTTTCCTTCTCATAACTCAATAAAGAGTTTGGCCATAATAATCCTTATATTACTAGAAAATCGTGTTCAACTGTTTTTATTTTGGAAAAAATTAAATATGTTCTTTTCATTTAGAGCATTCGGGGTTTTCCTTCGATTAGTTCCACCCATCGCCTAAAAAGAGAAAACAGAAGCCAGGTAAGTTCAGGACACTGGTTGCTCTATTCTTAACCTAAGTTACACACCTAGTTTTATTTTTCCAGATCTCACAGGCAGGATAAATTTAGTAGTCGTTTCCGTATATTCATTTGTTTATTGTATTCAAGGAAATGATTTTAATTATATTGTTTAAGTTTTGTAAACGATTTCTCTTAACCATTTATTTAAACTCATATTTCCACATCATCTTTAAAATACAAAATTGTTATTTAAAGACATTCATAAAAAATACGGGAAACAATAGTTAGTTTAAATTTATACTTCTAAAGTTTATTGAAACTGATGTAGAAAAGTGCTGCAGATATTATTTTAAAAGCTTATTCGATTAAAACAACTTTTCTATCATTTGAAAATCCATATTTATAACTCAAATCACTTTTAAAATATTTTAACATATTTATTAAATTTATTTCATGTTTTTAAACATTAGACATATTCATTTTAAAGAAGTTTATACATTAGTCACTTAACTGCAAAAGCGTGATTTTCCTAAAAAAAAATTGATTTGAATATATTTAAAATCTACAAGTTGAAATCTTGATTTTTCTTTTTCATTAAAAACTATGGTTATAAGGATTCATAAAATTCTTATTTAAAATATTTTCGACTTAGTTTGCACTCTACACATTGGTTTAAAGTTTGGGATCAAAAATTAATGAATCGTCGCTACGCGACAGACTAGATTTCGGCTATTTTGGGGAATTGTTCCGTAGCTTGTCCAAAACACTTCACAATTATTTTCAAACCATATAAAAACTATTTTAACTCATTTAAAACAATATAATATGATTAAATCATATTTTTAGCTCTTTATCACATATTTGAATATTATACTATTATTATTATTATTTTGGATAACATTGGGAACCTTAAGGTCATGGTATTCATTTATACTCACTTAAGTAAACCCCACGTCGTGTGTCTACCCCGCTTTTATTTAGTCGTCGCACACGGATGCGTAACGTTTAAACTCCCACTGATGGTTAGGCGCTGGGATTCGAACCTGCCCGAACACAATCCTTTAGTCCCCCTCTCCCAGCTCCCTAACCAACCGAGCTACGAACGGCGGGTAATATTATACTATTATAATATACATTTTATTTTTTTTAAATCATTGAGTTATTTACTTTTCCCAATTTACAAGTGTAACAACCCTGTATTTTATGATTATTTTAATTTTGTATTTTAATTATTTTAACTGAAATTCCTGATTTAAAAACATTATTTTATTTATTAAAATGGATAAATTTTGTTATTTTAAATATAAATTTTGATTTTAGTGTGAATTTTCCAAACCTGAATAAATGGAATATTTCCAAAAAGTGGATTTTGGTCAAAATGGTCAAACTTTGACTTTTAAATTTAAAATTTAAAATTTTGGATTTTTTAATTTTATCTTTTATTGTGAAAATAGATTTAATTTCAAGAATACTACTTTTCGTTTCGTTGAAATCGGATTAATATTGTGAAAGTTATGTTTTTTACAATATTGTGTGTAAATTGTTTTATTTAACAAATTTGTTTATTTTAATTTATATAAATAATATTTTTGTTTGTAAAGTCATGTTCTAATTTATGTAACATGATATGTTATGCATATATTTTATTTTTAAAACATTTTTAAAGTATAGTAATAATTTTCAAATGTTGATTGTAGATTGTTTTCAAGTTTTAAATTCTAGTTTCAATTAAGTAGCTATTTCTTTATTTATTTTCTATTTTTCCTTCAAAGAATTATTTATTTTCATTTACACTTTATTTTTTTCAGCATTTATTTTATTTACTTGACTTTTATTTATTTAGAAGTGTTGTTGAAATTTTTCCAAAGTCAGTTGAATTTTATTTACAATTTTTAATTCTCGTTTCCATTAAATAGAGTATTTTCTTTATTTATTTCCTACTTTTCCTAAAACTATTCATTTATTTTTCATAATATCTATTTCTACCTTATTTTTCTATTTAGACATTCATCTATTAATTAAATGGTAAGTGTTTAGATCCTTATTTGGAAAGAAATTTCAAATATATATACGTTAATGCTTTAAAAGACATATCTTTAAAATGTATTTATTTAACGTTATTGTATTTATTTGTTTGTGAAAGCTTCTTGTATACACCTTTATTTAATTTACAGGAAACGTATCAATTAAGATACGTTACCTGTTTTTAATTTTAGGCAAACGTCACTTTGATTTCTTACCCTTTTATCTTTCCATCCCTTGATTTTCTACCATAACTTCTCCATAATTTATGTCATTCATTCCTTAATCCCTAGCCGCCTATATCCCTATTTTCACGTGAGAAAATTTCTTTCCATCTTCATTTCTCACGGCACTTCAGATCTGAAAAAAAAGTAAGCAATGGCCTCTCTTTTTCTCTCATTTCTTCTTCTTTTTTTTCATGTTTTTTGCTTGTTCATCTCTAGCTTTGCTCGGCTAAACCCCTCACCACCTTCACCGACCACCACATCACCTCCTTCCCATTACCATACATAGCTTAAACCCCTCCTCCTCTGACCAAGACTGGCCATGACCATCAAATGATGCAAACACCTTCAAAAATTGCAAAAAACCCCTTGAAACCATGCATAGCCAAGCTAGTTTCCACCACCCCCTTCATATGTTGCCTTGGCCACCCCTTAGCCACCACCACCATCAAGTTCACCACCATTGGTCTTCACTCCAGCCACCACCAGGTCTGTACATGCCAAGGCCGAGCCCAATTCATGCATGGCCAAGCCTAAAGTTGCACCAAAACTCCTCTTTTTTCCTTAACCTTTGATCTTCCTTCACTATTAACTCTTATCCCTTCACTTTTACTTGTAGCCATGCCTATATGAGTCCAAACCAGATCCATACCCTAGCCAAAACATCACCAAGGTTGAACCTATATAGCTTTGTGGCCGAACGAATGTGATTTGTGGTCAAGCAAAATCAATTGAAAACTTGGTGTTGTCTTTTGTAAACTCTATTTCTATTTTGTTCCAATAATTTTAGTATTGTATTTATATTTATATTTTGCTTTGTTTTGTTGTTGAATACAAGAATAAAATCTTGGCCCTCCACTCAAATCAAAAGTCGTGCTATCGTGCTTTTTGAATTTTATTCGTGTGTTTTGATTTGCTATCTCCAGGGTAAAAAGGTGAGTATTCACTCATGACATTTATACTTATATAATTAGTGAATTGACAACAAGTGAATGTGTAGAATATTATATCCTGTTATACCTGCCTGTGATATGAATCATAAGATGTTAACCTTGTTTATAAACCTGTCATATCATCTATTACTGCTATATGATGCTATATTGTTTATTTTATTCTCTTCTCACACTGCAAGTTCCCTATAGAATAGAATCACTATGGGTTGAAAACGATACATATCGGAACGGATTTTAGAATAGGAAAAAATCGTTATGGGCTGAAATGATAGGCCTGCACGATTTTTTATTTATTTATTTTATTTAACTTGGGATTTGCGGGTTTGAAATGATAAAACCCGAATTTGCCTTTGTAAATTACGGGTTGCAATGATATATTATCCGTATCACTTGATTTAGGCTAGAAAATTTTATACCGACCCGTGGTTATTTTATATACTTTTCTGGATCATTTTAAGTATTTTAAAATGTAAATTATGATATTTTGATTTAAATTTGAATTTAAAATGATTTATTAAAGTGTTATTGATTTTTCTGTGAATATAAAATGTTAAATAAATGTATGCTTAAGAGTGTAACTTGAAATATTGTTAGGAAATCAATTCTATGGTTTCGATGATAACAACTATACAATGGAAATCGAGTATGTATATATATATATATATATATATATATATATATTTACAGGTAGATGATAGAGTAACATCACCAAAGAGACAAAAACAAGACTCAAGAAAAGTATCAAAAGACGTTAAATCGAAAGAAGTTGAAAAGAAATGGCACAGACACAAATAATGCATCATACACATTTTCAGACGTCTGAGTGCACTAGCCAGACGTTTGAATGTTTTCTCTGGTTTGCAAATCAGAGAGAATCAGACATCTGGTAAATATGCTCAGACGTCTGGTTAAACTCTCTGGTTCATAATTCAGAAGAAAATAGACGTCTGATAATAAACTCAGACGTCTGAATAGCAACCGGACACAAAAAATATATGAAGACCAAACGTCTGAAACATTTCTCCAGACGTCTGATTTTGAACTCGACTGAGTAATTTCAATGACCAACTGTCACATTTGAAAGAACACATCTGCTTCTCTTCGCTGCAACGCATCATCACCATCAGAAGCGAGTTTAGGAAGATTACAACAGATGCAACTATACAAGAAAACTCTTCATCATTATAAATAGCATCAAGAATGTAAAGAGTTTTCTCACCTTACTCACTTATGCTCTTAATTCCTATACTCTGACTTATACCTGTTCTCTAACAATCAACTACTTGTATTTTACACTTCCATATATTCAGAACTCATTATTCAATATCCTCTAGATAGATATAAACATATATTGGTAGCACTTGTGCTCAATAGTCAACATTCGTGTTATAGAACGCATTCTTGACAAAGAAACTCTGCTATTGTAAACTTGTTCCTCCGGGTCAAGTGAGGGTTAGTTAAAAGGAAATTCCGAAGAGGAGCTTGGGGACTGGACGTAGGACGGGAGGTCCGAACCAGTACAAAATCCTGGTGTGATTATTTTAATTTACGTTGCTATTATTATCTATCAAGTTATATTATATATTTAGTTGTCCATACTTGCATATATATCATATACGATCCACTCATATACACTTTCAAATATAACCTAACCTGGGACTTGAGATTTGGTGTAAAATGAGGATTTAAGTTAAAGAAAATAAATTGGAATTTAATAAATGAATTATTGGAAAATTTGGATTTAATTATTTGAAAGTATAATAACTTCACTTTTGACCTTTTTATATGAATTATTTTTTATTATAATATAAACCATTTTTAAAAGGTAATTAAATTTGAATAATTGAATTTGAATTCAAATAGTGATTTGAAAATGAGATTTCGAAAGAATATGATATTTTGATATATTGAAATGGTTTGGAAATGATTTGATCCTTATTTTAATTAAGATTTGAATTTGAAACGATATTTTATTTTTGAAGTATGAAATACCATTTTAAAATTTATAACCACGGGTACACTTCTTATGTGCGATTTGATTTCCTTGTGATTGTTTTGATACACACCTTGAATTTGAGAGTGTGGCTAGAGGTGAGCGATTACTGCAGCTCTGGGCTACCCTGGTCACATTTACACTATTATTTGCATTAATTACTTTAATATGGGTATTTCTGTGGTAGTGTTTATTTCTGCTTAATTGATGTTTTACCGGATCCTTAAAGGATGGGCAATCCCAAGCATCCTTTAAGTTATTGTTCATTGCTATTACAGTTCACTTGAGTTGGTTTACATTGTATAAGTATGTATGTCTTGACTCGAGTGTTTGTGTTTTACTTTACGCTCGGGTCAGCCCGAGATTCACAGCTTTGGATTCACCTTCTGGAGCTAGAGATTTGTTGAAGCTTATCTGACTATCCATTAGTCTATTTCTGATCCAATTTTTTCCTATTCGGTATTGCTTCTGCATTGTGATTTATGTATCCAGACTTCTATTGTATCCATTTTTTTAAACTATAATATTTTCTATATGGTTTGAGAGTATGTAGATAGTAGCTTCATGAATTACTATGGTATTTTTTCCGCTGCGAGTTATTCTGATATTCTGTTTCTGTGATTCTGTGTTTGATTTTATTTGCTCCAAATTTTATTACAATCTATTATTTTGAATTATTCAAGTCCGACATGTGTGGATTTCTGTCGATTTGAATGGTTCAAAATAGTGGGTCGTTACATTTGGTATTAGAGCTTTGGTTTTTGGCAAACCTTAGCCTGAGGAGCAAAAACTCATTAGAGATAGGGTGGAAATACCCTAGAATGAGTGAAATCAATCTCATAATCATTTCCTTGTGAGAGAACGTACTTTCGAAGTATAAAATGATTTTCAAATGATTTTAAAGGATTTTTAAAGATTATTTTAGTATAAATTTTATTTCAAAAGAGAAATTTTCTAAACTTCATCCTTTTTGCATCCACCTTGTTAGTAAATCTCTTCGGTTAGGATTCGCTAGAATTTTGAACTTCTATCTTGTTCGATCTGAATGCTTTGTTTATGTAGGAGTGGTATTATGTGGATCTGTTTGTTATCTATAGTATGTTAGGTTGCATTAAGTGAACTCTATTGTATCTTTTTCTTAGCTGAAGTTGTCAAACCAAAGATATTTATGCTCTTGCTCTTCGTATGATATGAATTTGAGTCTTTCCTATGAGAAATGCGGATTACTGATCTTAAGGATAAGGTTAACACTAGAGGGGGGTGAATAGTGTTAATAAAGAATCACTAAATCTTTTTCGATTTTTGTTAATTTAGACACAAAAGTATGCAATATACAGACACGGATATGATCATAGAAACAATCACAGACACAGAAATAAAATAAAAACAGTAAATGAAAGAACACACCGGATTTTATACTGGTTCGGAGTTACCCTACATCCAGTCTCGCAACATAAGTACAGATTTCCTTTCAAAAGCAATTGTACAATTACACCCTCGGTTTCAAGGCTACGAGGTACACCCTCCAGAATTTCGACCCTCTGGGTAGAGATACTTTATTTTCGGGCCACAAGTTTACCCAATTGATATACCAAGGCTACAATCACACCTTTTCCCTTTCGATTGATTTCCAAGGCTATAATCACACCTTTTCTCACTTATTATATTACAAAGAAGTCTATAACTCTGAATAGCACTGAGAATCTTGTAGAGATAGTGATAGAGGATCAAACTTGAAGTAATCGAGTATGATTCAATGTTGATTTCGGCAGAGTAATTATAAGAATATGTATTAAGAAATGAGAAAGAAGAAGAGGAGTAAAACCAGAAAAAAATGATTAAAAATTCATTGAAACTGACCCCTATTTATAGAAGAACAATAGCTATGTCCATTCATGAAGAGTTATGGCGAATAGACGCTTCTTTTGAAATTTGAATTTTTGAATCAAACTGTCACCATGTCGACATGGTACCCATAGGAATGTAGACATCCCAAAGCTTTTTATGATGTTTTGAATTTCTTTGAAAATAACATTTATCTTATATAAAAACTAATTTAAACTTTATAAATATACTTGACTATAGTTGAAGTTCATAAGTAAATATAAAGAATAATATACATAGAATTTAACCATAATTTTATATTTAGATCTAAGTATAAATATTTAAAAGTTAAATATATTATTAAAAAGATAGTTTAAAATCAGGAGTAATTTGACTTTGAAAATAAAGATGTTTTTTAGGCTAAAATTATTTAAAATCAGGATCGAGGATTTTGAATCTTTTAAAAGGAAAGCTTTGAAATCATTTTGAAAACAGGATATAATTTTGAAAAATCATTTTGAATAAAAGTTAGCGAATACAAAATAATGTTCCACTAGAATTTTCGTAGGTTCCATCCTACTTAGGGTTCCTTCCCTTTAACGGGCTCGAAGTGGATTCCATTCCACGAATAAATTGGATTTTAAGATGCCAGTGCTTTTCTACGAGTTTTAACAAAAATTCCTAATAATAATAAAAAATACTTATCCTTGAAATCTTGAACTCTTGATAGTCTCGATACTCATGAGTCTTCTATCTTGATATTTTATCTTGATATTTTATCTTGATATCTTGAATCTCTATACTGTACAGTCTTTATACTTAGTACCCGCATGGTTAAATCCTGCATATACATATATATCTAAACTTATAATGTTAGTATTTATATTTTATAATCTATTCTAAGATTGTTTTCATCAAAACCATCATCTCACGGACTAACAATCTCCCCCCTTTTTATGATGACAACCTTTGTTTATAAAATATTATTTCTATCCTAATAACTCCCTCTAAAACTAACAACTCAACTCCCCCTTAATCTATACCTAACTACCCTATTTTATATTTCTCCCCTTTTGTCATCAACAAAAACTTACCCCCTCCCCATTCTTGGACTTCAGTATCTGCATTGATAAACTATACAACGGAATATATATAGAGTAGGAAATAATTATACTTCTAGCATGATAACTAATTCAATATATATATGTTGTACACACCAATTTTCAAATCAATAAGAAATCAATCCACACAAAGTATCAATTCAAACCAAATTCATTCAAACAAATCAAAAAAAAATCAAACGTTGCGTGGAACTTCCACCCATCCTTCTTCTCCAAAGATTGGGTCTGCCTTAATAGCATCCCAATTATCATTGTCATTGGTGAGAGAGACAGGAGGATGTGCTTCGTTATCATCCTTGTGCAGAGAGGAGATCATCCATCGCATCGCATCGAAGTGCCTTTCTTGTTCCTTTATCATCTGCATTTGACTTAATTCTAAATGACGCTGGTTTCGTAGAATAAATGAGAGAATATTCTTGAACGAATTAAGAGTTTCTTCAAGATTTCGGATAAATTATGAATAGGATTAGCCATAGGTGAATTTGAGAAAGAAATGGAGGATATAGATGATAAGAAATAAATTTCAGTGAAGAATTCTGGAAGAAACAGGTATATATAAGTGTAGAAATTCGTTTGAATTGAATAGACATGTGGTAGTTATTCAAATTTCAAATTCAAAATCAATTGTCATTTCTGACCAGTACATGTCGACATGATCACATAAGGGATGTCGACATGGGTTAATGAATGTTATGACTAATTTTGATTTTGTGAATAATTGTGTGTATATATATATAATATACTAACATTTATTCTAGAGATAAGATAAGGTAGATAACAGAAAGAAAATTTCATTTCATTGCATACTACGATAATACAATGATTAAGCAGACAACAGACTACATGAACATTCGAAATAAAGCAAACTAAAACAAATACAACAAGATACGAAAAGATAAAACTAGTTAGAGGATGAAGATGATGAAATAGTCCAAGTTTCTTGCTGACTTTTGAAAAGAACTTGTTCATCTTTGAAGAAATGTTATCCAACATTTTACTAACGGATCATTTTAGAATCCGTTGATTCTCCACAATTATCTTTTGGTTTTTGAGAAGGGTTTTGTTGGATGGATTGGAAGGATATTCAATACTTTCCAAAGATGTTTCACCTTCTTCTTCTTCAATTTCCTCTTCTTCCATTTCCTCGTGAGCCAACCGCTCTTCCTTTTCAGTAAGTGTCTCATAAGGTTGAAAAACAAATGGAATTTTCATAAGCGAAATGTTGGAATGATTTAAAACTTTTCTAGAAACAAATTCTTCGCCTTTGAAATCCACTCCAAAATAGTTAAAAATCCGAGTGAGATAAATTCCATGGTATAAAGTATTCTCACCCATTTCAATATTTTTAGGACAAAGTTGATCCAAAATAACTTGTGCCCAATTTATGTCATAGTTTCCGAAAATAGAAAAAAGAGCTTTGCAAACTTTTGAAGTAGGATTGTTAAAATTTCCGATCTTGGGGTCAAAGTATGTTGCAAAAGAAGATTAACAATTCTTTCTTTTGGTCGAAAATTTCTATTTTTAAAATCAAAATCATCATCTCTTTCGTAAATGTGATGAAATGTCTCGCGATCATGCTCATCGATTTTAAAGTTAGAAAGGTCCATTCCCGAACTTTTACAATTGAGAATGGTACCCAAAAGATCACAAATCAAAACAATTTGAGTGCCTTTGACACTACTCCAAATTTCATCTTCATTTCCAACATAAAATCCGCGATTTAAATTTGCATAGAAAATTTTGACGAGATTAGGATAGCAAACAAAATCATTTTGAGAAGCATCAATAAGACTAAGAATACCATTGATTGCAAAAAGAGAATCAATTTCATAAGAAGAAAAATCTTGAAAAATAGTAAATTTTCCGGAATAGACTTTGGCATAGTTAGCATAATTGATGTATGCTTTAATTGCCTCCGGATCATTGAATAATTTCTCTTTGATTTTCTGGAAATTCTCATGGTTAAGGGGTTGCTTGAAGAAGCCATTAGAGTAGAGAGTAGAGAGCTTGAAGTTATGAAGAGAGAGTTTGAATTTGAAAATGAAAGTGAAAAGATATGATAAAAGATAGTGAATAAATAGATTCTCAAAGGACATATTCTCTAGTCAAAGGGTATCTTTTCAGAGAATTGAATGAAGCGAAAAGGTGGAGGGAAATTCAAACATTTGAATTCAAATTTTGAAATTCAAATTCAGGTGGCCATGTCGACATATGCTTTTGAATTTTCATGAATTGATTTTTCCTAAAATTTCTAATGTATATATTATTATTATAATTGTCTATTATATATTTATAAAATATTATTATACTTATAATATATTTTAGAAAGTATTAAAAATAATAAAAAATAGAAAATAAATTTTAAAATTCAAACAACACACCAAATAAAAAAATAATCAATCAAACAATCAAGCAACTAATTCTAAGCAATTAATTTCAACCAATTATATTGTAAACGTGCACCTTTTTCTGAGTTCGTTTCTCTGAATTCGTCGGAGTCGTGAACAGCTGTGAAACACAATTTCGAATTATCCATCTTCTGATCATCATCACTTGAGGACGAGTCCGAGTCATCTAGAGTAGCAGTAAATGCACGCTTCTGTTTCTTTGCTGGTTCATTGTTCATAGGAGGATTCTGTCTTTCTGGATACGGACAGTCTTTTCTGAAGTGGCCTGGTTTATCACAGTTGTAACACTTGTCATTATTTGGCACGATATTCTGATTTTCAGAATTCTTGTAGTTGTTTCTCTTGAGATTATTCATCTTTCTGTATTTCAGGAATCTCCTAAAATTTCTGGTCATAAAGGCTATCTCTTCATCATTATCGCTATTTGTGTCTGATCCATTGGTCAATGCATTGAATGCCATTGATTTCTTTTCAGATGCTTTACTTTCTCTTCTCCCGATCATTTGAACTTCATACGACATGAGATTTCGAATTAATTCTTCTATCTTCAAACTACTGATGTCATTTGCCTCTTCGATTGCAAGTGTCTTTTGACCCCATTCTAGAGTTAGAGAATTTAAAAATTTTCTGATTTGATCTTCTTCAGAAAATTCCTTTCCCAAAGATATTAGAGAATGCACAATATCCTGAAATCTACATCTGAAATAGACTCATTAGCATTCATTTTAAATAATTGAAACTGATTTGTGGGCATGGAAATTTTGGTCTGTTTAACTTTGTTTGTTCCTTCGTGAGTAACTTGCAAAGTTTTCTAGATTTCATATGCAGACTTACAAACTGACACTCTATTGAATTCATTTCTATCTAGTGAACAAAACAGAATATTAATTGCCATGGAATTATTTTGTGCAACAGTCTTTTGCTCAGCAGTCCACTGTGCAAAATCAATTGTGGGTTCAGAATATTCAATTTGTGTGATATTCCAAGTGTCTAATCCTATAGATTGTAAATATATTTTCATCCTACATGCCCAATATGCATAGTTACTGCCAGTAAAAAGTGGTGGTCTGCCAGTAGACCGACCCTCTACAAGTGAATTAGTGACAGAGATACTAGTGTTAATAACAGTACCAGTGTTGGAAGCAATTTTGAAAACTTTTCAAAAATCAGATTATGAAACTTTGAAAACCTTGCTCTGATACTAATTGTGAGAAATGTGGATTACGGATCTTAAGGCTAAGATTAACACTAGAGGGGGGTGAATAGTGTTAATAAAGAATTACTAAATCTTTTTCGATTTATGTTAATTTAGACAAAAAAGTATGCAATATACAGACACAGATATGATCACAGAAACAATCACAGATACAGAAATAAAATAAAAGCAGTAAAGGAAAGAACACACCGGATTTTATACTGGTTCGGAGTTACCCTACATCCAGTCCCGCAACACGAGTACGGATTTCCTTTCAAAAGCAATTGTACAATTACACCCTCGGTTTCAAGGCTACGAGGTACACCCTCCAGAATTTCAATCCTCTGGGTAGAGATACTTGATTTTCGGGCCACAAGTTTACCCAATTGATTTACCAAGGCTACAATCACACCTTTTTCCTTTTGATTGATTTTCAAGGCTACAATCACACCTTTTCTCACTTAATAGATTACAAAGAAGTCTATAACTCTGAATAGCACTGAGAATCTTGTAGAGATAGTGATAGAGAATCAAACTAGAAGTAATCGAGTATGATTCAATGTTGATTTCGACAGAATATGGTAAGAATATGTATTAAGAAATGAGGAAGAAGAAGATGAGTGAAAACCAGAAAAAGTGATTAAAAATTCATTGAAACTGACCCCTATTTATAGAAGAACAACAGCTATGTCCGTTCATGAAGAGTTATGACGAATAGACACTTCTTTTGAAATTTGAATTTTTGAATCAAACTGTCACCATGTCGACATGGTACCCATAGGCATGTCGACATCCCAAAGCTTTTTATGATGTTTTGAATTTCTTTAAAAATAACCTTTATCTTATATAAAAACTAATTTAAACTTTATAAATATAATTGACTATAGTTTAAATTCATAAGTAAATATAAAGAATAATATATATAGAATTTAACCATAATTTTATATTTAAATCTAAGTATAAATATTTAAAAGTTAAAAATACTATTAAAAAGATAGTTTAAAATCAGGAGTAATTTGACTTTGAAAATAAAGATGTTTTTTAGGCTAAAATTATATAAAATCAAGATCGAGGGTTTTGAATCTTTTTAAAGGAAAGTTTTGAAAACATTTTGAAACAGGATATAATTTTGAAAAATCATTTTGAATAAAAGTTAGCAGATACAAAACGATGTTCCACTAGATTTTTCGTAGGTTCCATCCTATTTAAGGTTCCATCCCTTTAACGGGCTCGAAGTGGATTCCATTCCACGAATAAATTGGATTTTATGATGCCAGTGCTTTTCTACGAGTTATAACAAAAATTCCTAATAATAATAAAATGTACTTATCCTTGAAATCTTGAACTCTTGATAGTCTCGATACTCATGAGTCTTCTATCTTGATATTTTATCTTGATATCTTGAATCTCTATACTGTACAGTCTTTATTCTTAGTACCTGCATGGTTAAATCTTGCATATAAATATATATATATATATATATCTAAACTTATAATGTTAGTATTTATATTTTATAATCTATTCTAAGGTTGTTGTCATCAAAACCATCATCTCTACGGACTAACATTTCCAAATAATGAATATAAACTCTTTTGTATTGGCATAAGTTATATATCTCTAATCTTGGTTAGGGTTCTTTTGATTAGGGTTCTTCTAAATTTGTGTCTCTGTTCTATTTTGAAGTCCATCCTTGAATCATCCCTTGAAAAAAATTGTTGATTTTATTTAGAATTGTGTATACATCGAAATTATTATTTTGATAAGGATGACCATATTTTGTATATAAAAGTGAAATGTTTTCGATAAGAATTATATACCTTTTAAAATGAAAATTTGAAGCTTTGAAATGATTTGAAACTTTTGAAAATTATTTGGTTTATAAAATGATTTTAACGGAATGGTTTTGAAATTGAAATTTGAGTGATCGAACTCTAGCATTTTAAATTGGTTTAAGGTTTTGAAAATATATAATAATATGATTTGAAAGAATTTTTCGAATAAGAAATGTTTCAAATGATTTTAATGAGTTTCAAATGATTCGAAGAAATTTCAAAAAGAAGTTGTCGAGAAAATAAAAGTCCAGAACTCACTTATGTCGCTGGAAAATAATTTCGGTGATGAATGCATGCATCATCGACATTGATTTTCGAGTTTCTGAGTGGGGGAGAGGCCACTCTAATAGCTTTGCTATGCGAGTGATTTTATGAAACCAATTTGATTTCAAATACCAAAGTGTAATTTGATTTTCGAAAAGATATATGCATATATATGTGACACATTTTTGAATTGAGCCAGTGTTCAGTTCTTGAGTTTCGACTTTGATTGATATAACCCTGTCTTTTGGAATTGATTTACTGATTTGTTGTTGATTTCCAACTCTTGGATTTGAAATATGATTTCCTCGACTATCTGAATGTTCGAACACTTCCAAATCAAGGTTAACTTTTCCAAGCTAAGTAATTTTGAAAAGTATAAAGTATTTGATAAAGTATATGAGTTTAGTTTTGTATGTTTTAATATGACATAAATTAGTTTGAAACTGCTTTGTTAAGTAAATGAATAAGACTATTTTGAATTATACTAGTATGAAATATAGATTGGAAATGTTTTGAATAAAGTTTCTATATATAGAATAATAATCTTTCCAACGGTAAATTGGATTTTTCACATAGAAATAAATAGTTTAAAGGTTTTAAAAGGGATGGTTTTAAACTTAGTAACCAGTTTGGATATAATTGATTCTGAGAAAATATTTGGTTTTGGAAATAAATTGGAATTTAAAACCCAGTATTTATATGATGACTTTAGAACGGATTTATTTGACATAAATTATATTGATTTGGAAATTTGGATTATTTTTCTGAACTTATTATTTTGGAAACAATGAAACTGAAGATATTTAATTTGGAAGAAATGATTTGGTGAAATAATATACATGATTTTGAAACTGAATTGATATTGAAATGATTTGAAATTCAGAACCTTGTATTATTAAGCACTTGATTTGAGAGTTATCGAACTTATACAAAATGGTTGTGTATAAGTATGAAGTTGATTTGAAAACTACTGATTTGAAAGGTACTCAAGTTGGAAAGAGAAATCTTATATAATCGAAGCCTACTTAAGTGATTTGACATACTACTGATTTGGAAAGTATTCAATTTGAAAATAAAATCTTATATATAATGGACTTTATATAAGTATGATATTTGAAAGTGATTTGAAAAAGGTACTATATGATACATATTTTCGAAGTAAAGATATGGAAAGTGCCTTCTGCTTGATATCCGCTTTGTGGTCACATTGTGGATTCATTCTATTGTTATTATTCTCTCTGATTTTTGGTTTTTCGGTTGTGATACTCGAGTTTCATACCATGGCATAACCCATGGTCTTTTGAGCGTGACTGCATAGCGTAATTCGTAGGGGCTGCGAGAGCCTACGGGTACGGATGTTTCCTGGGGGATCCAGACATAACCATTGTGCATCTGCGATCTATTGGGTCGCTTGGTAGCGTAATCAGCAGGGGCTATAAGAGCCTACGGGTACGGATGTTTCCTGGGAGATCCAGGTGTAACCATTGTGTATCTACGGTACTACCAGTCTTCATGGCGTAATCGCAGGGCTGCGGTAGCCAGCCTACGGGTACGGATGTTTCCTGGGGAATCCAGGCGTAACCATTATGTATCCGCGATCCATGATCGACATGTTTTGGTTTGGTTGTTTTGTTTGGATTGTACTTTACATATCTGTTTTTTAAAGTTTTTCTAGTATTTTCACTGGGTGTTGAACAAGTCTACTAAGTACCTGGAGAATTCTAGCTTTGCGCCTGATCAACGCATATCCAAAGCCTTTAGGAATGAGGATAAACTTGTTAAGACATCGAGTTATAAAAGTATTTTGATAAAGTATTATATAAATGATATTTTAATCATTTATTTTATCCTTCCAAATAATTGAAATTTATATAGTTTTAAAATAATGGTTCATCCTTGTCTTTCAACCTGTTTTCCCTTCTAGTTATTCCTATTCTCCACCTTGTTAAACTTACCTGTAACAATAGTCATCAGGTATAATTTTAATATTCTTGTTATCCTGTCTTAATCCTATTTCATTCTATCTTTTTCTGTGTTTTCCATACCTCGTTCATTTTCGAGGACGAAAAGATTTGAGTGGGGGGGGTGTAACAACCCTGTATTTTGTGATTATTTTAATTTTGTATTTTAATTATTTTAACTGAAATTCCGGATTTAAAAACTTTATTTTATTTATTAAAATGGATAAATTTTGTTATTTTAAATATAAATTTTGATTTTTGTGTGAATTATAATTCCAAACCCGAAAAAATGGAATATTTCCAAAAAGTGGATTTTGGTCAAAATGTCAAACTTTGACTTTTAAATTTAAATTTTTGAATTTTTGAATTTTATCTTATATTATGAAAATAGGTTTAATTTCAAGAATACTGCTTTTCGTTTTGTTGAAATCGGATTAATATTGTGAAAGTTATGCTTTTTACAATATTGTGTGTAAATTGTTTTATTTAACAAATTTGTTTATTTTAATTTATATAAATAATTTTTTTTTGTAAAATCATGTTCTAATTTGTGTAACATGATATTTTATGCATATATTTTATTTTTAAAACATTTTTAAAGTACAGTTATAATTTTCAAATGTTGATTGTATATTGTTTTCAACTTTTAAATTCTAGTTTTAATTAAATCGCTATTTTTATTTATTTTCTATTTTTCCTTAAAATAATTATTTATTTTCATTTAACTTTATTTTGTTCATCATTTATTTTATTCACTTGACTTTTATTAATTTAGAAGTGTTTTCGAAATTTTTCCAAAGTCAGTTGAATTTTATTTACAATTTTTAATTCTAGTTTCCATTAAATAGACTATTTTCTTTATTTATTTCCTACTTTTCCTAAAACTATTTATTTATTTTTCATAATATCTATTTCTACCTTATTTTCCTATTTAAACATTTATTTATTAATTAAATGGTAAGTGTTTAGATCCTTATTTATTTCTTGGAAAGAAATTTCAAAAATATATATGTTATTGCTTTAAAAGACATATCTTTAAAATGTATTTATTTAACGTTATTGTATTTATTTGTTTGTGAAAGCTTCTTGTATACACCTTTATTTAATTTATAGGTAACATATCAATTAAGATACGCTACCTGTTTTTATTTTTAGGCAAACGTTACATTGATTTCTTACCTTTTTATCTCTCCATCCCTTGATTTTCTACCATAACTTCTCCACAATTTGTGTCGTTCATTCATTAATCCCTAGCCGCCTATATCCCTATTTTCACATGAGAAAATTTCTTTCCATTTTCATTTCTCACTGCAATTCAGATCTGAAAAAAAAGTAAGCAATGGCCTTTCTTTTTCTCTCCTTTCTTCTTCTTTTTTTCCATTTTTTTTTTTGCTTGTTCATCTCTAGATTTGCTCGGCTAAACCCCTCACCACCTTCACCGACCACCATATCACCTTCTTCCCATCACCATACACAGCGTAAACCCCTCCTCCTCGGACCAAGACTGGCTATGACCATCAAATGATGCAAACACCTCCAAAAATTGCAAAAAAACCCTAGAAACCATGCATAGCCAAGCTAGTTTCCACCATCCCCTTCATATGTTGCCTTGGCCACCCCTTAGACACCACCACCATCAAGTTCACCACCCTTGGCCTTCACTCCAGCCACCACTAGGTCTGTACATGCCAAGGCCAAGCCCAATCATGCATGGCCAAGCCTAAAGTTGCAAGAAAACTCTTCTTTTTGCCTTAACCTTTGATCTTCCTTCACTAGTAACTGCTATCCCTTCACTTTTACTTGTAGCCATGCCTAACACACTTTTACATCTTAAAAATATATATAAAAATTCCAAATATTCAAATTGGTTTTACTTAAATCAGGGAGTTTAACAAATCTAAAACTTGTTGTAATTTGCTATCATTTTAAATTCATAAGTTATAAAAATTATTCCTTATATTTTTATATAAACACTTAGCTTCTATTTCCATATCAAATTTTGAAAATTCAGACTATCCAAAAGCGTCGAAGATTCCGTTTTATCCTATCAATTTGTGATTCAAAATTATCTTTGGTTTAAACATTTTTATAAA
Organism: Allium cepa; assembly: GCA_030765085.1. Taxonomy (NCBI): domain Eukaryota; kingdom Viridiplantae; phylum Streptophyta; class Magnoliopsida; order Asparagales; family Amaryllidaceae; genus Allium; species Allium cepa. The sequence continues at coordinate 766,559,172 of CM060934.1, read as the reverse complement.
GGTGTTTCTTTATTACTAATCAATTTATTAATTAACAGTCCTCACTATCTCTTTAACTTAAGAAAATTATATAGATCAAGTAACTCCAAAATGACACCAAGGAACTGGTGCTACCAATAGTATCATATATCCCATTTAACTAGAAGGGTAATACATAAGAGAAGTGTTTACCATCCGAACACATCTCCTATCCATTTTCAGTTGCTTCTGAACCACTCGAACTAGTTATCCTAAGATGCTTCTTTTTTAAATCCTGTATTCGAAATAATACTATACGTATCTTTACAAGTTATACTATTACTTTTTTTTATAAAAACTCTATTATAAATCCATTTCTTAAAATCGTCATAACTTTCTTTTAAACTTTCAAAATTCTTTTCCAAAATACCACGATTTTAATTCTCAAAATTTATATATATTTGTTTCCACATTTATCCTTTACAATATCGTTTTATTTGCAAAACGCACTCATAAATTTGTTTATCTTAAATATATTTCTCAACCTTAAACTAATTTTATTATCAAACACCTTATAGTCCAGTCGAGAAACTTAATTCATAAGGTATTTGCACCTAAAGCTTTTAAATCAACAATCAATCAATTAATGATAATAACTGAATATTATCATCCATTGACATCAAATACCCAATAAATAACTATATCATTTTGAAAATATCTTTTATATCCAAATTATAATCCTAGGTAAAATTATTTCATTTAGCAAAAATTTTATTCGAAACAAAAATCGTTTTATACAACATTAACAAATATGCATTCATATTAATAATACTCTCAACTAATTCTAGGGTGTCGCTTACTCTATCTCTAATGAGTTACTTATCCTAGGGTATTACTAACCATATCTCTGATGAGTCTTTATCTCTATCAGGCTCAGGTATTCGTCAACCTAAGCTCTGATACTAACCCTTTGACTCGATAATAAACCACACATATCCAACCTAAATTAAATGAAAAGATGGATCTTTAAAGGTAAGAAAGAAACATAGACAAAACAGAATCTCACACGAACGGAATAACATATAATATTGAATAATGACCTTTACAGCGGAAGATTTTAAAATATATAAATCAGAGTCTAATCTAAATTTAGCTTGGGTGATTATAATACATGTCCTTACAATTGCTGAAAAACATCAAACAAATGCAGCAGAAATAGCATACATTCATACATGATGAAGATCTCTAGCTCTACTCTAGAAATTTCGAGTGTCTTTAGCTAATCCTGAAACTACTCGGATTTGACCCGAGTATAAAAAATACCCTGATCAATTTGGCAAACCAACGTGAGAAACATGAACCTTAAAATGACAGTGTTATAGATTAGAGATTGGTGATAAAATCCTTTTGAAAAGAAAGAGTATCTCATAAGACCACACCGCACAAAAACATGGACGGATTTTACCTTATGATAACTAAAACATTTTTATCAAATCATTTGATATAATTTTTAATGACATTCTTTGAAAACATTTTTCAAGTAAATATATTTAAATAGCCGAAATTGTTACCATTATTAAATTCTAGGATACTATGCTCTACAATCGAAACTGCAGGTACATAGTGGAGAATGGATTCCCAACAAATGACCAGGTGAAGGGACTACCATCCGGTAGTACATCCCAAGAGGAATGTACCGAGTCCCAACTGATAGTCCTCTACCAACACAAAACTGGCCTACCTCTAACTAGATAGTACCGAATATGTCATCATCTCGGTCGTTATCGATCTATTTGAGCGTGCTCTAACATACATCACATTAATTTAATCCCGAACATCATAGCGGGTAGAAATATATATAAAAGGGGATGATCATACCCAATTAGTTGTGAACCACATAGCCTTGCTGCATCTACCATGTTTAAGCCATTTCTAGGTGTGAGGTCTGAGGTAGCGATTACCTTTCATAGAACATCGACTCTTCACTTTGAATGCCACATCTGCATTCCATAATCACACAACTAATTTCTAAAAACGTATAACTCATGAGCTCTACTCTCAAGAAAGGGTGTTAAACTAAGAGAAGTTGCCTTCTACGCCGCCAAGCAGATGATACGTTTATAGAGATCAATCAATGTGATTTTAAAATGCAACATCAAATATTCGTCCATACAAGTTGTCTAGGAACAGGACAAACCAAAGGCACTCCTCCTACCATATCCTATTTAGGAATCACCCCTAGGATCAGTAGTGATTAGTCCTTGAAAATCAAAGATTTTCATGATGGAGCACTACTGCCAAATATATGATATGGTAAACTTCCCCGAAGGTCTAGTGGCAGGTAGCCCTACATCATGAATATCCTCGTCTTCAGTGATCTTTGTCTTCAACATGTTTACTTCGGAAGCATAAATTGGTATGAAGTGGTTTTCAGATAGGAATCACGTAAATCCGATTCTGGTCTTTTCGAAATCCAATCATCAATATAAATGTGAATATGAGTACACGTGATTGTTAAGCCTCTTTTCTTTTTAACCTTTTACCGGCTAATCAAAACCCTTTAACTTTGGAAATCTTCAAGTCATTTACTTAGGAAAATTTAATTCTTGATCTATTAAAATTTCATCTTTCTGAAACACATCTTAACTGGGTTAATAACAATGTTATTTAAGACATCATTTACTGTAATCCCAAATCGTTTAATATTGAGTAGAAAAAGGACATTATTTAAGACATCTTATTTCCAAAACATTTATTTAAACCTTTAGCAAAGATTTCTTATTTTCCAAATCATATCCTTTTTAGTGAGTCGAAACCATATTGTCTAACTTGGTAAATTAAAATTAGCTATTCAAGTTAATTGGATTCGCAGAAATTATATCAATTCATGCTCAATACTAATTTCCATACTCAACAAATACTAAAAGGCAGAATAACAGTGAAATCACTCTTTAAAACGTAGATAATACATTTTCCTCCTCATAACTTAATACAGAGTTTGACCAGAATATTCCTTATATTACTTAAAAACATTGGTCAGCCGTTTTTTTTTGGAAACACTTAAATATGATCTTTTCGTTTAGAGCATTCTGTTTTTCTCTTCGATCTGTTCCACCCCTTGCCTTGAAAGAGAAAAAAGATGCTAGGTAAGTTCAAGCAATGGTTGCTTCATTCCTAATCTTAGTTACACGCCTTGTTTTATCTTCACAGATATCACAGGAGGGGCAATGTACTAGTCATTTCCGCATACTTATTTAGTTATTACATTCAAGGAAATGATTTTAATTAAATTGTTTAAGTGCGATAAACAATTTCTCTTAATCATTTATTTAAACTCTTATTAAAACTTTCAAAACATCTTTAAAGTACTGAATTTTTTATATAAAGACATTTGTAAAAGATTTGGGAAAGAATAGTTAAGTCTAAATTTATACCTCTAAAGTTTATTGAAACTGCCGTAGAAAAGTATTGCAGATAGTGTTCTAAAAGCTTATTCGATTAAAACAACGTTTCTATAATCTATAATTCCTTATTTATAACTCAAAGAGCTTTTAAAACAATTTAAAATATATCAAATTTATTTCATATTTTTAAACATTAAAAATATTCATTTTAAAGAATTTTATACTTTGGTCACTTAACTGCAAAAGAGCGATATTCCTGAAAAAATGATTTAGACATATTTTTAAAATCTATTGGATGAAATCTTGTTTTTTCTTTTCCATTTGAAAATTATGGTTATAAGGATCTGGAAAAAAATTATTCCAAAGATTTTCGACTTAATTTGCCCCCTACACATTGATTTAAAATGGATCGTAAATTTATGAACTACGCTATGCGACAGGCACGATTTTGACTATTTTGGTGAATTATTTCAGAACTTTTCTGAAACACTTCAAATTATTTTAAAACCATATTAAAACTATTTTATCTCATTTAAAACAATATTGTATCATTAAATCATATTTTTAGCTTTTTATCACATATTTGAATATTATATTATTATAATATTCATTTTAAATCTTTTCAAAATCATTGGATTATTTAATTTTCCCAATTTACAACTTAAGAATATTTTTAAAATTATTAACTTTAAAACCTAAAACATTTACTTCCGTTTTTCAAAATACTTCCCAATTTTAGCTTTAACTCTTTGTTCTCAAATCAATTTCTGGCTTTCCAAAACGAATTCTTTTCTATAGTTAATTTGAAAAGAGGCTTAACTAAGCTAGGTATCTCGTATATAATTCTAAACAAATGTGATCTCAAATCAACTATGATAAACCATGGCAAATAAATATAGCCATAACTAACTTATTTAAAGTGTTGATAAAATCAACATTAACAAATTATCCATTTGTCCAATATTCATCCATATAACCAAATCTATTCTAACATCCATATTTTCAACCAATAGTTTCAAATAAACACATGATCATTGGATATAAGCATGGGTATCATAACAATAACCAAAATAGCATTTCAATATATAAAGAGCTTATTCGCCTTCATTTTGCAATTCTTTTCATTACCAAGTAAAATATTCTTCCTTTGCGCTATCAATACACAATGATACATACAAATGGAGATGTGGCTTGCTTAAAGAGGTAAAGTGCTTGGACTAGGGGGTTTGGCCTTGGGTGGTTCAGTGGGTATGACTTTGGTGTGAGGGTGTTGTTGTGCACGTGGGAGTGTGGGGCTGTGGTGTGTGGGGTTTAGGTGCGGGTGGAGGTGGTACATGTGTTTTATGGGGGGTACGGGCTCGGTGCGTGTGTATGGGGGTAGGTGTGTGTGTATGGGCTCGAGTTTTCAGTGTGTGGTGGTTTTGGATGTGGGTTTTTTTCTTTAGAAGGAGGAAGAGAGTGGTGATATTGGAGATGATGGCTATGGAAGAAAGTGAAGAAGTGGTATGAAATGTAATATGAAGAAATAAGAAAATTGGGGTGCTATTTATAGTTTAAGCTTTATGATAAAATTACTTTTCTAACCTGAAGCAAATTTTGAATTTTCAACCATCTTTATTTCCTTCCCAAGGAAAGAATGGACATGGAAGGGATGGCTTTTAATGAGATGAGATATGTGGATTTGCGATATGTATTAAATCAAATGATTATGCGTTTTTCATTTGATTAACAAATTCATAAAAATAAAATGCTCCTTTTCCATGCATGATTTTCACAACTAAGTACTAAAGCATTAATGGAGAAAGGATGTTTGAGTATTTATTTAAAATGATTGTATTTGTTTACATATCTTTATAAAATCAATTTTTTTTATACTTTAACAAAAGTAAACTCCATCTGTCTTTAAGTGCTAATTGTAAACATTTATCAAAGTGTGTAAATGAATAAGTATGCATGTTTAGACAAATCATGTTGTAAAAATGTTGAAACCACTTCCTTTTGGTCATCGGTGGTAAATCTGAAAAACGATCGACGACCACATTTTGACATTTTTGTAAAATTATTTATTTATGTAAACGATGCTTGAAAATAAGTTTCTTATTATCTTTAAATAATTGAAACAAGTTATAAAACCATATTATATAGTATTAAAATTCCATTACGAAATATGGCATCGAATTGGCAAAATACGACGAAGTTAGGATATCTTATAAAATAAATTTATATTTATTTATAAGACTTTTATGAATCAATTATCATTGAATATTGTTTAAAAAAATTATTTTTATTAAAGACAAAAATTGAATATATATCCATTTTTATCGAAAACCGGCTTTTGTTACTTTTCGACGAAAAATCCAAACTTCTTGACTTTGTAATCAAATTCTAAAAATAATTTTATCATTTCTATTTATATAAAACATGATTATTTAGGTTTGAAAATTCTATATCTAAATATTTAAAATAAATTAAAAATCTCATTTTCAAAGTGGTAAAATTACGGGTCGTTACACAAATCATGGATGCATAGCGTGGAAATTACATAAAATGTGATGTATACATATCTATTTCAAACCTGTCATACTTTACTGAAGCGAGATCAAAATTTAATAGATGAAATAAATAGAGTGTAAGAAGAAAACTTTATTACTTTATTTTGATCAAAAAAAATTGAATATATTCAAACTGAAGTATAGAGCAATGTCATATGACTATGCCTGTTAAAAGCTCCCCTTGAACCAAATTATCCTTACATACAAAGGTATACTCATTTAAGCAACAAACTTTTGAAAGACCTTTGGGAGGGAATCCTTTTGTTAATGGGTCATTAACATGAAGTTTGGCAAAATATGCTCTTTGGATTACAACCTATTTTGCAACCTCCCCTCACTGGAAAATAATACAACTATTTATAATATCATAATATTAATTCAATGGTCTTTCAATTTTAAAATAGTCCATAGCTCTGTGTTAAATAATTCCTCTTATTTTCCATGGTTGGATGCATTATAACTAACCAAAAATAATATTTTCATAGTGGAAGAATTTACAAGTATTATATGACTTTTTTTTTCCTTTTATAGTTCCACCATCTTATGAAAAGATGTAGTATTAAGTGGATCCCTTTCTTTTTAACATCTAACAAAGTTGGATCGTAATACCTTATGGTCTCTAACTTATTCGTTCTTTTATATATGAGCATATAATTTTATTTTATTCTACCCCTTAAAGATATTTTATAACTACCTTGGTTGCTAATCAAGGATCCACTTTTAATGTCATTAAGATATCTGTCAAACAAAACAAAAATATACACAATATCCGGATGTACATATGACTTAGCATACATTAGACTTGTAACATCTCACCTCGAAATAGGCCTAACCTCGAAATTGACCTAATTTTCGACCAAATAAAAGCCCATTACTCATGGGCTTATTCTAAAGCTGGCTCTTGGTTGGTAAAATTAATATAATAAACAATATATAGAGCTATCTATCTATGTTATCATACTCTCACAGCGGAAGGGATAAAATATAATATCAGAAATAAGTATATATTTGATACAATTCAAATCTCAGAAATACAACATATCATCTCAAATACAATATCCCAAAATAACAACATGTTTGAGACTGCGTACATCAAAATATATCAAAAACATAAATAAATAGATAAACATCCATAAGAATTCACCTATGCTTTCATTTTCTTAATTAGCATTGTCTCCTCTATCCTGTGGGTTGAAATGTGGGTGGGGGGGGGGGGGGGTTTAAAACAACAATGTCTGGTGAATGAAAATCTTAAGTCTTACCATAATAGTATTATGGCAGTATCATTTAGATAAGAAATATGTTTTTAAGCATCATATACTATATCCTACATAGAATTCCTCCAACTGTAAGCCCGAAGGTCTCTCCAGTTCAACTTCATACTATACCTTTAACTGTAGGATAGACGACCTTCCCAATCCAATGCGACTACCGTCAATCATATCTTAACAATATGATAGAATGTACCTGAGCCACTTTATACTTCTTTAATTGGAATAAGACAGTATCTGACCATTTAATACCTGTAACCTAGGCAGATCCTTGTCATTTAATACCAACCTCAATGTGGACTCCTCTTTAGTACTTCCTAATTGACATCGCATGAAATCTCATCCGTTTATACTTCTTTATGAGAAGAGGCAAGCCCTACAATGGTCATTTAATACCTCGAACCCAAAGTGGACCCCACTCAAGATTCTCCATTACCGCACCTAAACGAAATCTCGACCATTTAATACTTCTTAGGTGGGAAGGAGGCGGACCCTACAATAGCCAAATAATACCCCCGACCCAGAAGTAGGCTGTATGTATTATGACCCGCAATCCAAATAGTGACGTCTTACATTAGTTCGACTATTCGTAGGTGTTGATAGCCAAATTAACTGGGAAAACTTACCCTACTAATTTGGGACTAACCTTGCATCCACCATGGGTACTTATCATAGGCGATGTCTCACATCAGTCTCAAAATCACACTATTAGTAGCTAGATGAGCTGGGCAGACTACTGTGTGATTTTGACTGACCACGCATCACTATAGTTTAGTCGTATTTCCACTCACCTAAGATATTACCATACACCCCCACACACACCCCTCACTGCATTTCGCATTAAGGCTATATAAGGTAAACTCCTTATTCTGCTTTTAATTATAAATTAACTTCCATAATTATCCCTACTTCCTACATATGGGGTTTAATGCTAATTACTAACATAGTTATACTACGTGATTGGTTTGTTATTAATTATACATTAGTAATATATTCATATGCTAATATATTTATACGTACGTAATCAAGGCTGAATAAATATTCCTAAGCGATCGAAGATTTTTGCGTCCTATACTAGTCGTTTTAAATGTCAAAACTTAAAAATCATACAAGTCTAACTCTATACAATAACTTACAAATTAGCTAAGGGCCTTTTAGGCTCAGGGTAAAAGTTAGAGAAAAATTTAGTTTCAGGGATAAGAAGTTTGTTTTTAGACTGAAAGACAATTTTTAGCGTAAATCATAGAATGATAGTTGCAACTATCATTTTCTATTTACACTATAAAGTATCCTTCAAACTAAAAAACAAACTTGTTGTCGTTAAAACTAAATTTTTTTTGCAACTTCTTCCCCGTGTCTATTTTTCTGGTTAGCTAATATCTTTAGCCAAGACTTGCATTAATAGAATTGAATCAAATATGAAACTTATTTTATATATTAATATAGTTGAAATCTGCATCTCTATTTCAAGGAATACAATTTACAATTTAAGCCTTTTATATTCTATTCAAATTTTACATATATAATGGAAAAGGGATTCGTATTAAATTACGGAAAAAGGCTATGGAAACCACAAATAGAATAATTCATCCTTTACACATCCGTTCCAAACTCATTTTCTCTTCAAAAACCTTTAACACAATAATAGAGAAATTTGAAAGTAGAATAGAATATAAAATATTCAAATTGCAATAATAAAAGAAATTCTACTATTTTAATATAAAATAATTGAGATTCCAAATAAATATAATAATTGACATTTCATTTTGGGGGAATTTTGGGGTTTTAGATTTTGGGGTTTCATGAATAAAATTCCCTAAGGCATAAAACAAATCCATAAAAGGGGAAAAACTAAGATTTCCACTCACTAATGGTTTCCAACTTTCTTTTAGATTTGATACTCATTTTTTTAGCTGCTCGCTCAAATTTCTGCTCTTTGAAATGTACAATAATTCAACTGTTTATTAAATTAAAAATTTCAGAGACTGGGAAGATAGAAATAGAAAAACGTATATTTATATAAACATATTACCTTTTTCCCTTGAACTTGAACTCTTAAATCTAATCAAGGAAGAAGACTGGTAGAGCTTCGCTAGCATTCCAAACATTTTTGTGAATAAAAGTGAGATGGTTGGTTTCTTATTTATGGTGGTTATAAGTCGTTTGGACAGCAGGATTTAAGTCATTTTAAATAATAAAATCCAGACCGTTTGCGCCTAACAAAACCCTAGTCGTCTTCATTATATCGGTTGACCACTCCTCCCTAGGCGGTCGACCGGTAGCAGTTGACCGGTCCTTATAATGGCGTGAATTAATTATTCCCTTGATTCGTTCATTTATTTTCTCGTAATACTAACGTTGACGTTTTCTTTAACATTAAATTACCTTAACATTAAATATTTATTACCCATTTTAATTTCTGCATTAATTTTATTTAAATTTAAAATTCTAATTTTGTGTGAATTATTTTAAATTTGAAAACTTCAAATGTCAATAACCTTTTCATTTGAAGTCTAACCGCAAAACTTCATATATGAAAGTTGACTAGAAAATCACCAAGAACGCAATGGCATCACTTTCGTGGCCATATTTCAAAATTTACAAAATTTTCATTTTAGTCTTATTATTAATTAATTTCTTATTAATTTACATTGTGTTACGTTCTCCCCCCTAAGAAGGATTTCATCCTCGAAATCCCTAAGGGTAAGATAGTTTAACGTGCACTCAACATCCATGGTATATAACCAAGTTATCTATAAAATCATCTACTCAATCAAAAATGCAATGTGATTATGTATACAACAACAATATGTGATTTTAGTCCTAGTGTGAATGCAAGATTGTGACATATAAGCATAATGGAAGCATCCTAAATATGTATAAAATTCTATATGACTGCAAAAATGACAGTAAAAGGTACGACAACCATCTCTTACCATCCAATCTAGCGACCACGATGCAACCAAAAACCTAAATTTTGAAAAGAAAAAGTTTACCGGAGAAAGGCATATGATGAGAAGCCTTCATCTTCTCTTTAGTTTTCCATGTGCTTTACACCGGATTATTTCATCATTATACTCAGACCAGCCTAATTTCTTTGTTGCATAGCTTCCTAGTTTCATGCTCCACTATGCGTCTGGCAGAGCAGAGTGTTATTGCCTCCATCTCAGATCTAATAACTGATCAGGCTCTAATATGGTGGCAGTGTTGTGCAGGCATTCCTTATGTGTGAAACATGAAAAATGTTATGAATTCACGCTAACTTATCTGGTAGCACCACTCGATATGCAAGTTTTTCTATTCTTTCCAAGATCGGGAAAGGCCCAACAAACCTTGGCTTCAACTTTCTCAATGTACCAAATCTCATAACCCTTAACAAATACCATATCTCCTACCGCAAACTCCAATTCCTATCTTCTCTTGTCATCATAGGAATTCTGACAGGTTCTATACAGCCTTCATTTATCGTCTAATCATCTCGATCTCTTCCAAGGTCTCGTGAATCAAATCGGGTCAAAATAGAATTTTGTCAGCGGTTTACAACCAATAATTAGCACTTTGCATGGACTTTCGTTCAACGCTCTGAAGGATATCATGTCAGTCATCATTTGGTAACCATTATTGTATCTGAATTCTTCAAAGAGTAAATACTGCTCCCATTATCCTTTGAAATCCAAGACGCAAGATCACAAAAAATCTTCCAAAACCATATTTACCCTTTCGGTCTGGCCGTTAGTCTGTGGGTGATAAGCGGTGCTAAGATTCAATGTCATTCCTAAAGCTGATTGCAAACTCCTCCAAAATTCGTTGGTGAATAAGGTGTTCCTATCACTAACAATGCAAACTGGAACATCGTGCAGTTGTACCACTTCCTTGATATAAATTTGCGCTAGAGATGTTGCAGTCCTATTACTCCTAACAGAAATAAAGTGGGCACTTTTAGTGAGTCTATCCACTATAACCCAAATAACTTCATTTCCCTTTTGACTCATAGTAACTCATATATAAAGTTCATTGATATATGCTCCCACTTCCAAGTAGGCCCCTCTAACGGCAATAACAAACTTTCGGCATTTCTCTTGTTCCGCCATAATCTTTTAGCACTTCAAACATCGAAAGAAAAATTCCGCTATCCTTTTCTTCATCCTCGGCCAATAGAAAATTTGCTTCATATCATTATACATTTTTATCTCTATTAGGGTGAATGTTCATCCAAAAATGGTGACACTCGGCCAAAACTTCCTTCAAAACATCTTCCACAATAGGAATACAAAGGCGTCCATCCCTCCTAAATCATCCTCTTGCGTCAATCGCACACCTACCACCATGAGGGAATGGCTCTCCTCTATTTAACTTGCCCAAAATATCCACTATCACCATGTCCTTCTTCTGCTCTGCCCGATGTGGTCCATCAATGCATACCTAACTTCCTTGTCTACCAAATAGCCTAGAGTGGGTTCTGTTAGCAGTTGAAAATTGAAATTCAAGAGGAACTCCAACTGCCTCCACTCGTATATATCACCTAGAGTAGCATGCCTTCGGCGAAGGGTGTCGGCGACAACATTCCCTTTTTTGGTCGTATACTGTATCTCAAAGTCATATAATGATATAAACTCCATCCACTTCCGCTGCTCAATAATTAAATATTTTTTGAGAAAATAGGTTTTAAGAGATTTATAGTTAGTGAATAGCTCAAAACTTTTTCCCGAAAGATGGTGCCTCCACATCTTCAAAGCAAAGACAATAGTCGCTAACTCCAACTCGTAAGTTGGGCATCTCTTCTCATGCTCCTTCAACTTCCAACTTGCATAGGCCATTACTCTACCATCTTGCATAAGAATAACTCCTAATCCCAAACTACATGTGTCAGTGTAAACGGTGAAAGGCTTCATCCTATCTGAAATAATAAATACTAGTGCACTAGTCAACACCTCCTTTAACTTCTCAAACACTTCCATGCATCTCTCATCCCATGAAAAAACTAGATTTTTCTTGGTTAATAAGTTCATTGGACTGTTATCTTTGCAAAGTCCTTGATGAATTTCCTATGGTAACTCTCCAAGCCAAGAAAACTCCTAACTCTGTGGTATTCTTCGAGATCTCCCAGTCTTGAACATCATCTACCTTCATAGGGTCCACGGACAATCCCTTCTCGGAAACAATATGACCAAGAAATCTCACTTTCTTCTTCGAAAAATGAGTCTTTAAAATTTGGTTTCTAGTTGGTGCCTTCTCAAAGTCCCTAATACCTCCCTTAAGTGATTTTCATGCTCACCCTCGCTTTTAGAGAATACTAGAATATCGTCTACGAACTCTACGTATTTAGTTGCCCCTAAAGACCTTAGTCAAATCTACAAAATAGGCAAGGGCATTTGTCAGCCCAAAAGGCATCATTTTCCATTTGTGCATTCCGTTTGGAGTGCAAAACGTGGCCTTCTACTTGCTATCCTCAATTGATTGAATCTCATGGCAAAGTCTAATTGGGAAAAGGTTTTAGCTCCAACAAGCTGATCAAACAAATCATCCATTCTAGGTAAAAGGTACGTATTCTTTTTAGTCAACTTGTTGAGTTCTCTATATTTAATGCATAGCTTAAAGTGCCATCTACCTTAGTGGCAAAGACAACAGGTGCTTCTCGTTCAAAAGTACTTCGACAAATAAATCCCTTCTGCAATAGCTCCGAAATATGCTTATCTAACTCTTGCCTTTCTTTTTAGGTCATGTATCTTAATGACAGTGCGGCAAGTCTTGCATCCTTTTTCAAAATCAATCCTGAATTCTATCTCCTTTCAAGGTGGGAGGCCCAAGACTTCTTCAAAAATATTAGGATATTCTCGAACTATGGGTATGCACGAGAGCTTATCTTGTGTTAGGCTCAGCGAAAATTAATAGCTTAATTCAACAAACATTTATATCTCGCCTTTAAAACTCCTAAACCATGTAATCCTCCTATCACAATCTAAGATAGTCCCGTAGGAAAACAATTAATCCATTCATAAGATAAGTCCTTACCCCTCAAAATCAAGAAATACACATTACATGTAAAATCGACGTTACATATATCCACGACTAGGTCTTTGCAAATTAAAGAAAGATGTATTTACCCTCAACGGGATACGACTATTGAGTTGGTGATAACATGGGATTTTTAGACTTAAGGAGTTAACTACATTTCTAGCAATAAATGAATGTAGTGCTCCTAAGTCAAATAAGATATGAATAGTATTCTCAAAAATAACAATTGTACCTTCCATTGCAGATTTTCCTTGATCTCTAGAGAGAGGTCTATTTGAGATATGTATAGCCTCACCAGCATAAGCTTGCCCACTTTGTCCCACCTTAGATAGCTTTGGACATCGATTCTTTTAGTGTCCCTCATCATGGCAGTGCTAGCATTTCCCTTTGAACTATTCTCTCATCAAGCTCGCCTTGTAGTCCTTAGCAACATGCCCCTTCTTCTGACATCTACAACATGTTATACATCCCTTCTTGATTTTCCCCTCTGCCTTCTTGTCCGCCCAAAATCCTCCCTTCTTATCTTCACCTTGATTTTTTACTGGTCCCACCTTCCCCTTTTTCTAAATACATGTAGTTTATAGTGGGCCCATTTCAACTATCATCTCATAAATTGTGCCCATGGGTACTTTGGTCAAAAGTAGTTTCCTAAGTGGGAAATTCAGGTCTTTAACAGACTTCATAGCCTTCTTCATGGGGGTGTCAATAAAACTCAATCCTAACTAGCCATTTCCATGAACTTACTTATATACTCCTTCAATGTGGAGTCTCCATCCCCAAATTGTATAAATTTCTATAATTGCTAACTTACTTCAGCTGGACATGAATCTCGACTGAAAGAGAGTTTTGAATTCATCCTAAGTGATTCCTTCCTTAGCATTATCCTCAATTATTATAGTCCACCAATCTAGTGCCTTTTTTATGCCATGTAGGCATCCTCCTCTTGATCTGGTCTTTCCATCCAAGCTCTTGAAATATATGTTCACGATCATTACTCCAAAACTTTGTTTCGACAAAACCTTCATCTTTCATATACACTTGTCTTCCCACAATCTGGAAGTCTTTACAAAATTTAGGAAAGTCTAGTGGACTTGGTCCTGCTTTAGCAGGTGGAGCGATCAGTGCCGCCGGTGTAGCTTGTTGGAAAATGGAAACTTGCCCGCACTTCCCTTAGGTATAGCTTGAACCATTCTGGCATCCCTTGAATAGTGAGTATCTCTTAGGTAAAGGGGTTCCCAGCCTTAAAGGAATGGTTTTCAGCCATAATCAACTATTTGTAGGTTTAAACTTTTAGTTATAACTTCCTAAGATAGTATTATTTAGTGAAATAAAAGGTTTGCCTAGTCTGTTTATGTATGTTCAAATAAGTTTATATATATGTATACACATATATACATATACATACATATATATAATAGCGTTTTTAAAAATACATTGGTGTTTCCTTTTTAACAGGTATCTCAGTTAGCTTAACAGGTTTCTCTGTCTGCCCCTAAGATGCTCCGTCTACCCACTCTTTGTGATTTATACTTATGCTTTCTTGGCATGTAACTCCGATGGTGTTATATCTATACATTTCCATTATATGCTCGTGCTTGTGAGAGCATTTACTCTAGCAATTTTATTTTTATTGCATGTAAGCCACCAAAGAAAGGCATTTATATCTCCATTTTGATTAGCAATATAGCGGTCGCTATTCAGGGATTTTTGTGCACTACCTCCACTAGATTACTTTTAAGCATTTAGTTGGTATGGTAGGTGTGTGTGTCTGTATACACACACAGATATATATGTATGCATATATGTGTGTGTATGTATGTATATGTGTGTGTAGATATTGAGATTTATATCTATCATGTATATATTCACTATATAAATATATATATTACTCCTCAATTTTAAATTGTTCAATGTACAATAAATTCATGGAATAAATCTTCTAAATTACAAGCCTTAATAACATAAATATAAATATTTACACACACACAAAGATATATATATATATATATATTGATTAAGCCAAAATAATTTTCAGTTGATTCAAAACAAAATCTATATTACATTAAACCTTTCTATTGTATGCAAATATATGGATACAAACACACACACACACACACACACACACACACGTATATACTTGTATAATTGTATACATATACTTATACATATATACACATATACTTATATACCTATACACATATACCTTTCTGTTGTATTATATACTTATCCATCCGTAACCATCCACAGGAGTTTTGGTCTATTCTTTACATACACATATACTTAGTGTGTGCGCGCGCGCGTATTAGCATCAAATATTTGTATTTCAAATTTCCAAAGCATGATTTAAATCGTTTTATTATTATCAAACAATTTAAAATTAGGGAAAAAATATATACAAATTAATTACTGTTTGTTGTTTATGTTATTACGTCATAATACCTCTTGCATGTTAATTTATGTTGTATCAAGTAAGTAGTTAATATCGGTATCAGGTACGTATCGGTCAAGTACCGATAAGAGATTTTAAAATATTATGATAATATCGGTGATATATCTAATGTGTGTAGAACATAGTATAAACCATATTGTACTATTTATAATGTTATAACGCGGTTTTGTTTTAAATATTAGGATGAATACTGCCAAAACACTACTAAAGAGTGATTGCGTATGATTTAAAGATTACAATACATTTTTCAGGATATTCTATTAAACACAAGTCATAGATTACACCTATAAAAATCAAGAAATTCATATAATGTGCATTTTTATTACTTTGTTCATTTTTGTACTATATTTATTTTTAAAGTCAACCAATCATCTATATTAATTCTCAATTTTGTCAAATTTATAGGTTTTTTCGTTTTTCATTCTCACTTAATTTATTAGATAAGTAATGTTAATTTAACATCGATTACAAGTTCTAGCCCATTCTTTATCGTTTTTTCAAATGTATAACTTTACTTCTCTTAAAAGTTTTAGTTCTTGGTGTATGATAATAACTAACAAAATAAATTTTCATAGTCTAACTTACCAATCAGAATTGATGAACCAAAATATAGCTAAAAAAAGGATTTAAAAAAATTATGGTTAAAACTAAAAACATTAGTTTACTAGGATTTATATGTATTGTTATTCACTTATACAAAAAGAAAATAATGAGAATGTGCAAATATTTATTTGAAATTTATTTTCTCCAAGATATACAATAATAAACAATATTATTATAAAATATTGAGGATATTACACTGAATATCGGAGGGATATATGGTGATATATCGGTAATGATATTTTTAGCGATATTTTTAAAAACTTAAGCGGGCGATATGAGATATATCAGTGATATATCGATGATATATCGGTGATATTTTCCAATAATAAAAACATAAGTATCAATTAAATTTTGCTAGAAAGGGAAGGCGCAACCAATCAGTTATGCTACATATCATCTCCTTTTGTAACGATACAGGATTTAATCACTTTAATTATGGATATTTAAATATAATTTTAATAATTAATTAATGGATTTTATAAATAAAATAAAATCCTTTTAAATAATAACTAATGAAAGTGATATAGTTTTGAAAATTTGTTTAGAAAAATAATTGGTTCAAAGAAAAATAGAAAATTTGTCCCGAACTCTTATATATAAAATTGTGTATATATACAAATTTCCTAACTCTTATTAAAAATTTTCTCATTTCATTTCTACTTTTAAAACTCCTCAAAACTTTCATAAGCTCGCCAATGGCTTCCATGAATTCCAAAGTTTGAAATATTAGCTTTTATCACTTTTGAAACTTTTAAATCTTTGTTTTAAGTCTCTCCTTCCACTTTTATATCTCCTCCTTGCCAAATCAAGTCCCCACACACCTCCACCTCCTCTAGGCCAAGCACTTCTAGCCCTAGGCTGCATAATTTTCACTTAAAAGCCACTAAAGACTCCACTTTTCCAAACTAGAAGCAAAAACCTTTGTTGTGTTCGAGTTATAGAAGAAGTTAACTTGATTTAGTCCATTTTCAGTGAGTAAAGCCCACTCCTTTATTCAAAGTTATTAACTTTACAAATGATGTATATTTATTAGTTAAACATGGTGCTTGTTTAAGTAGTTATGATGTTGAACTATTATGTGTAAGTATGCTTGGAAATGATGTTGATTTTGTTATATATAATTATGCTTGTATGTGGTGCTGTATGAACTTGAAATCGAAAGTTAAGTGCAGTTAATTAGTAAGATATGACCTTGCTTACGTATGTGATTACGTTATATATGTGTTGGTGTTGCTGCTTATGATGTGCTAAGCTAAGAAATTCAACACTAGGTTTGTGCTTGAACACGACGCTGAAATCCCTTTCTTTTCAAACTAGTGTGCTTATGGTTTTGTTGAGAAGGTTTATAAAGTTTTTAATTTTAATTTTTGTTCTCCATAAAGGTTTTTATTAAAAGTTATAAAGTAAGGTTTAAGTATAAAGAAAAGTTTTTAAAAGCTTTTGGAATGTTAAACTAAGTTCGTTATGGGCGTAGTTCGTGAAAACGAACTCTTTTCGAAATCTAAAAATGTTTTCACTTATAAATCTTTTAAAAATGTTTTGAAACTTATTTTAAGTAATTAAAAAGGAAATTATTATTCAATTAATTAATTAGTTAATTACTTAATTATTTAATTAATTAGTACTTAATCATTGATTAACAAAGCTAATTAATACTTAAGTGTTAATCAATTAAGTTAATTTTAATTAGTTAATTAATTAAAATCAATTATTATTTATCTAATAGTTATGGTTAATTATGATTAATTATTCATTAAAGATTAATGAGTAATTATTTATTTATTAAAGGGGTTTAATTAATTATTGATTAATCAAATTTAATTAAGATCTTAATTATGACTTAATTAAGATTAATTATTATTTGATAAAGGTTAATTTAATTAGCAAATTAGTGTTTTAATTTGAAAATCGTTTTGTTTAAAAAATATTGGTTTTGTTTTAAGACTGTCTTTCTTTTTCAAAAATGTTTTAAATTAAGGGATTTCTTTATCGATTACCCTTAAGTTACCTCAAAAAAATATGAAACCAATGTTAATATGGTGACACATATATGGAAAGTAAGCCAACCCATAGTTAGCACTTAAAGCCAATGAGTAGGCTGGTCCTCTATCTGTGAGTTCTAGAATTTATTTTTAGGCAAGGGATAGAGTAAGGCCGAAATATCGGAAACGTGATAGACATATGAAGGTTAATTCCTATTAATGGGTCATGTTTAAATTAAGTATATGGCTATTCATATGCGAAATCTGTATAATTATCCTAAGTAGCGGATTATCCGCTATTTATAACTTGATATGTTTTAACTCAGGAAGTATGTTGTGTATATTAGAGCTCCTCGGCGAGGACTCGAATAATGGTTACATACTTCCAAAAAAATGGAATTGAGTTAATCGAGAATTATTGCTTAGTTTGAAGACACCGGTTTCAGATATAATTTATCCAAACTCCAAACTAATAAATTTCGTGGTAATTGTTAAGAAGTATGCTATGGAGCAGTACAATTCTTCCTGAACGTGATTCTAAAATGGAAGATAGTAAAATGTTGAAAGTTTGTTCGATCCTGTAACAACTTGTATGGATGAATGTTATCATTGCATTAGATGTCTGGAGGGCAGTGTTAGCATTCCAAGATGGTCTGCTAGAAGGAAAGGTAAATGTAACCTCAAGCCTCACAACCAGTAAATGACTAAAGCGGGGACATACAATAGAGTTATGTTGGTCACTCCTGTTAGGGTATGATCATTGCCCAATCTAGAGCGATGTCTGCGGTTTATGTATGCTTCGGGATCCCTTTTATGGTTGTTGATCGCAACCAAGGAGTGATCATATTCGATGTTATCTAGTAACTGTTAGGGCCGGTTCAGTGTAGTAGAGGTGCAATTTGTTGTAGCCTCCAGTACATTTTATCTGGAGGTATGCTGATTCGGCGTGTAGACACTTACCCTTTAATAGTTGGAACCCATTTTCAAATCGAGCCTTCGAACTTGATTGTATGCCTGTTATGCTGGAATTTAATTAATGTAACAATTTAAGCTATGATTCAATATTTACTTTAAACCTGGACATTATGATAATATTATAGGATTTTATATAGAAATTTTTTTGGTTATCGTAAGGTAAAAACCCATCTGTGTTTATGTGCGGCATGGTTTTACGAGATACCTTGTTTTAGAATGACTTTTATAAAGTTAAGACATATGCTTTACTCACACCAGACCCATGTTCTACCCGACATTGTATTTCTTTCCCTTAAACTCTTAGATACTTGAATTGTTATAAGTGGCCAAGTAGTTAGCTTTCTTGGAGTATTTCGAGAAGCGGTATGGAGTAGGAGCTTTCATAATTATCCAGTAGTAGCCTTTATTTTTTTTTTGTAATTGTACATTATGTATTAGTAATTTTGGCAGGCTAATATATTTGTCCTTGTTGGGAATAGCACTTATTCTAACTCTGATGTAACAATTTGGAGTAACCATATCTACTATTTTGTGATGATGTATGTGTAACTCTGACGTTTGTGAAAAAAATATGTGTTTGATTTCTATATCTTTTATTTTTTACCCCCACGACGTGCATTTTGGACACTTAGATGATTGGTACATGAATACCGACAATGTATTAAGTGTCCTCTTTGGGTGTAGTAAAGGCAGATCATCACAGTTGGTATCGAAGCTTAGGTTGAACGAACACTAGGCCTTGGTTGGGTTCAACTCATTAAAGAAGTAGTACCCTAGATCGAGTTTAGCCTTTGAGGGTGCATTTCTTTGTTGTTCTGATCAGCATTTTTATGTTTGGTTTTATGTTCTTTTTTCTTACATAATCTCGTCCATGTATTCTAAAAATATCTTACTTTATTCATTAGTAAGAATGAGTGCAAGAAGGGGATGAGGAAGGGGAAACAGTAGCACAACAACCACAAATGGAAGAACCTCGAATATTAGAAGAAGTGGAATAGCTGTTGAAGCAGTACCTCCAATGCAGCCTCGAGTAAACTTTGCTACTCCATGCAAGGACTATACAAACCTAGGAGGAAAACCTTTCGAGGGTACCGAATTCATCATTGAACTACAAGCTTGGATATGGTAATTTTAGAAGATTTTCAAAGGTTTGGACATTTCTAATGACTAGAAAAAATTCTTGGCATCATGGCAATTGCAAGAGAGTGCAACTGCATGGTGGGATTATGTCACCACAAATGTTTCAGAAGATGAGTTCTCACGGGCTAGATTTAAAGAAGTATTTGAAGACGAATTCATGTCAGCTATGGGAAAAACTAGATTATATAAAAGTTTCATGGATCTTAAGCAGGGAGACCTGTCGGTGGCGGAATATGAGACGAAGTTTAATGAGTTATCTCGTTTCGACCCTAGACTTATTAACATGCCGCTAAAGAAAAAAGAGATGTTCATATTGGGTATGGGTGAAGAGTTCCATGAAAAGATGACCGCTCCTATAAAGGAACTGTTTGTGGATTTAGTTGATATGGCCTTAAGATATAAAGTTCTTTCGAAGAAAAAGCCAACAGTAGCATCACCCAGTGGTGGTACCATTAACCCAAATAAAAGGAAGTTTAATACAAATTGAAAAACGAAGCATGGTAAGGGAAAATCGAAAAGAGGAGATTAAGGAAACAAGTATAACGATGTTGTTTGTTACGATTGTAAGAAAAAGGGGCATATTTCAATACACTGTCAGCAGGTGAAGGCTATATCTCTAATGACCAAAAGGTGCTTTGTTATAACCGCCACTAACCTGGACACATGGTTAAGGACTGCTCATTATTGAAGCAGGGTCAGTAGATTAAAGTCTACGCTATTAAGGATGCACCTTCAACTTCTGAAGTTGTTAAAGGGAAGGGAGTATTAGAAGGTACTTTACTTATAAATGATATTATGGTTCACGTTTTGTTTAATACTGAAGATTCTCATAGTTTTGTCTCCAAAGAATTGGTATATAGGTTACAACTTATCCCAAAATTTGTAGAAACCCCTATTTGTGTGTCCAATCCAATAGATGGTATAACTAATCCATGCTTGGTTTGTGAAAGAGTACAAATTGATTTTCGAAAACATCTTTTCTTTTATGACCTATTTGTCTTAGATTTTAAGGCGTTTGATGGTATTCTTAGTATGGATTGGTTGTCGAACTATGGAGCTATTCCATATTGTGTTAAGAGAAGGGTTGTGTTAAAACCCAACTCTAGAAAAGTAATAGAAATGATAGTTTGTAAGAAGCCAAACAAACATATTAGTAGTTTCATTTATTCCTTAGAATCATCCTAGGAAAAGTCGGGATTGATAGAGGTTGTTAAAGATTTCCCTAATATTTTTGAACCAATTAGCAGTTTGCCTCCCTATCGAGAAATTGAATTTCGTATCGATTTAGTTCCCGGTGGGAGACCTGTCATTCAACCTCTACGTAAAATGGCCCCGAGATAGAAGTATTAGCTAGTAAGTTAAACTAATGATTTGCTAAGAATACGATTAATTAGACAAAGCCGTTCGAGCTAGGGATCGGCTGTAGATTTTGTAGCTAATCCCAATGGTTTGTTAAGATTGTGCGTGGATTATAGGGAATTAACAAGCAGACCATTTGGATTAAGTATTCGTTACTCCGCATAGAAGATATGTTTGATTAGCTTCGTGGAGCTTGCGTTTTTCTCAAATGGACCTTACTACGGGTTTCCATCAGTTAAGGGTAGCGAAGGATAGTATACCCTTAGCTGCTTTTAGAGGGTCATACTTCTTGTACGAGTGGTTGGTTATGCCTTTTGGGTTAACCAATTCACCTGCATTTTTCATTGATCTTACGAATCGAGTTTTTAGGGATGTACTAGATAATTTCATGTTGGTTTTCACTGATGACATTCTTATCTACTAAAAGACTGAAGAAGAGCGCAAACTCCATTCGGAAGTTGTGTTAGAAATGTTAAGGAAAAGCATTCTTAAAGCTAAGTTTTCTAAATGCCACTTTTGGCAATCAGAGGTAAGATACCTAGGACATATTGTATCGGGTGATGGAATCTCAATTGATCCAGCAAAGGTAGCTGCCATGCAAGATTTCAAGAGACCCCGAACTCCCATAAAAGTGAAAATCTTTTTAAGGATGGCAGGTTATAATAGGAAATTCATCAAGGATCACTCCAAGATCGTTGTTCATCTAACCAAGCACGCGAAGAAGGACGTTAAGTTTGAGTGGACTCCAAAGTGTGAGGGTGCATTCCTCAAGTTGAAGGAAAGATTGACCGGTTCCCCTGTTTTGGTATTATAGATGGAGGAGAAGCGTTAATTGTTCATACAAATGCATATAGAGTTGATTTGGGTGCGGTGTTGGTGTAATATGGAAAGGTTATAGCATATGCAAGTAGACCGTTAAAGACTTATTAGAAGAATTATGCAATGCATAACTTGGAGTTGTTAGTGGTAGTATTTGCCCTGAAGATGTAGAGGCATTGGTAAGAATCCTTCTTTCCTCATTTGTTTATTTCTAATCTTAAGGGATCCTATTTAGTAATTACCTTCTTTAAATAGGTAAAAAGTTCAAGCTCATCATAGATCACAAGTCCCCGAAGTACCTTTTCACTCAGAACGATCTAAACCTTAGGCAACAACAATGGTTGGAGTTCCTGGCAGCCTACGATTTGGATATTCTCTATACGCAAGAGAAAGCAAATGTTGTGGCAGACGCCCTTAGTAGGAATGCAGTGTTGGCTAACTATTTTAGAAATGATTACTAGTAAGCAAAGGGAGGATGTGTTTAACAAAGATCATCCAAAATGTTGAGGGGCGTTGTTCAAGTTTCGAGTTAGAAAATCATGGTATTTTGCATATAAGTGTTAGAATCTGCGTCCCTAATGTTGATGGCCTTAGACAAGAAGTTTTATCGAAATGTCATCATCCAAATTAAGTGACCATCCAGGTATTTCAAAGATTCATCGAGATATGAAGCATGTGTTTTGGTCGAAGGAGATGAAAAGGGATGTCTCAATCTTTGTCAGCGGATGTTTGAACCGTCAGCAGATAAAAGGAGATCACCAGAAGATAGCTAGTTTTCTTCAACCCTTGGAAATTCCAAATTGGAAATGGGAGATGATATCAATGGATTTATTGATGGTTTACCCCGAACCAGAAAGGGAATGAAGGTGTGTGGGTTGTAGTAGATCGACTACCTAAGAGTGCTCATTTTATTCCGTTAAAGCTGACAAGAAATGCAGCTTCTTTAGCAGAATTTTATGAGGGGAATTGTCCAATTGCATAGAGTCCCAGCAAGCATTGTAAGTGATCGAGATCTTATCTTTACAAGTCAGTTTTGGAAGGCATTGTAAGTAGCTTTAGGGACAAAGCTAAGTTTGAGCATGACATATCACTCTAAACGGATGGATAAACAAAAAGGGTGAACCAAATTCTAGAAGATCTTTTGAGGGCGTGTATTCTAGATTTTTGAGGATCATGGAAAAATCATCTTTATTTGGTGGAATTCTCCTATAATAATAGTTATCAAGCAAGCATTGGTATGGCACCCTATGAAGTTCTTTATGGACGTTTATGCAAGTCACCAGCATGTTGGGTTGAGACTAAAGATAGGCTAGTACTTGGAACAGACATGATCCAGGAAGCATCGAATAAGTTATGGCGGTAAAGAAAAGGATGAAGGAAGCCCAGGATAAACAAAAGAGTTTTGCCGATGCAAGAAGAAAGGATTTGGAATTTGATGTCGGAGACTCTGTATTTGTGAAGATTGCTCCAATTAGAGGAGCTGTTTGATTTAGAAAGGCGGGGAAGTTGACACCTAGATATATTGGACCTTTTAAAGTTATTGAGAGGATTAGACGACTCTCCTACAGGGTTGAATACTAGAAAGGTTATCAGGGCTCCATAATGTTTTCCATGTATCCCATTCGAGAAAATTGTTTCATGACCCTTTGTTGATTGTAGAATCGTCGGTTCAAGATGATTTGGAGATAGAACCGAACCTGACTGTGATTAGACATCCATTTCATATTGTAGATCGAGGTGAGAAGAGATTGCGCAATAAAGTAGTGAAGTTAGTAAAGATTCGGTGGAATAAGGATCCTTGGGATTGAACTTTTGAAACTGTAGATCATATGAGAGAAGCCTATACTGAGCTGATGTTAGGATAGTTGTTTGTTTGTATGTGTTATATCTGCATAGGTTGTGTTATGGATGTTTAGCGTATGTCTTTTGTATAGATTACATGATATATAATATATTCCCTTTTGAGTTATTTTGAGTTATCTTCTAGTTTGATAATTTCGGGATGAAATTCTTTTAGGGGGGAGCATAACGACATAGGATTTAATCACTTTAATTATGGATATTTAAATATATTTTAAATAATTAATTAATATATTTTATAACTCAAATAAACTCCTTTTAAATAATAAATAATGATGGTGAAATAGTTTTAAAAATTTGTTTACAAAAATAAATATTTCAAAGAAAAATAGAAAATATGTCCGAAAATTCTTTTTCAAATTTTTAACTTTTAGTTGTAAAAAAGTTGTCGGAAAACATTGTGCACATTTGTCTAACACATACACACACTTTTATAAATGAGTTAGGATATATATTAACTTAAGAAACGTATAGTATATGATAGGACTTTTTATGTAAATGTTTAAAAACAGAATATAAATGTAAATATAGGTGACATAAGTTGTCATCTCTTTAGAAACATGAAGTGCTTAAATAATAAATGCTTGTTGGCTTGGAAAAAAGAAGGGGGACAAGGGAAAAACTTGAGGGTGAAGAAGGAAGCATGCAAGGTGAGGTGGCAAAATTTTAGGGGAGGTTATGTGCTTAGAGGCTAGTTTAGTAATTTGATTTATGCACTTGTATATATATACAAATTTCCTAATTCTTATTACCATTTTTCTCATTTGATTTCTACTTTCTAAATCTCCTCCAATCTTCCATAAGCTTTCTAATGGTTTCCATGAGTTCTAAAGTTTGAAATATTAGCTTTTATCACCTTTAAATCTTTTTTTTTAAGTCTCTCCTTTTTCTTCTATATCTCCTCCTTGCCAAATCAAGTCCACATACACCTCCACCTCCTCTAGGTCGGGCACTTCCACCCTTAGGCTGAATACTTTTCACTTAAAAGCCACCAAAAAATCCATTTTTCCAAGCTTGAAGCAAAACCAAGATTATGTTCGAGTTGTAGAAGAGATTAACTTGATTTAGTCCACTTTCGGTGAGTAAAGCTCACTCCTTTATTCAAAGTTATTAACTTTATAAAAATGGTGCTTGTTTCCGTAATTATATGTTGAACTAGTTATGATAAGTATGCTTGGAAATGACGTTGATTTGGTTATACATAAATATGCTTGCGTGTGGTGTTGTATGAACTTGAAATCGAAAGTTAAGTGAAGTTAATTAGTAAGATATGACCCTGCTTATGTATGTGATTATGTTATATATGTGTTGATTTGCTACTTGTGATATGCTAAGCTAAGAGATTTAGCATTAGGTTTGTGCTTGAACACAACATTGAAATCCCTTTCTTTTCAAACTTGTGTACCTGTGGTTTTGTTGTAAAGGTTTATAAAGTTTTTAATTTTAAGTTTTGTTCTCCAAAAGGGCTTCATTAAAATTTATAAAGCAAGGTTTAAGTATAAAAGGAAAGATTAAAAGCTTTTGGAATGTTAAATTAAGTTTAAAATTACGAGTCGTATAGTGATGGTCGCTATAAGCACAAATCGTGAAAATGAACTCTTTTAGAAATCTAAAAATGTTTTCACATAGAAATTTTTTCGAAAAATGTTTTCAAACTTATATTAAGTAATTAAAAAGGTAATTATTGACTAAGTAATTAATTTTTTAATAAATAATTAATTAAGTAATTAATAATAAATAAATAAATAATTAAGTAATTAGTACTTAATCTTTTGTTACTAAAGGTTATTGAAATTTAAGTGTTAATCAATTAAGTTAATTTTAATTAGTTAAATAATTAAATTTAATTGCTATTTAATTAATAATTAAGGGTTAATTATTTTTAATTATTTATTAAAGATTAATTGTTAATATTATTTATTAAAGGGGATTAGTTAATTATTGATCAATTAAATTTAATTAAGATGTTAATTAGGACTTAATTAAGATTTAATTATTACCTAATAAAGGTTCAATTTAATTAACAAATAAGGGCTTTAGTTTACAAATCATTTTGTTTCAAAAATATCGGCTTTATTTTAAGACTGTCTTTCTTTTTCAAAAATGTTTTAAATTAAGGGATTACTTTGTCAATTACCCTTAAAACCTCAACCAAATATGAAACCAGTGTTAATATGGTGACACATTTATGGAAAGCAAGTCAACCTATAGTTAGCATTAAAAGCTAATGAGTAGGCTAATCCTATATCTGTGAGATCTAAAATTTATTTCTAGGCGAGGAATAGAGTAAGGCCGAAATATCAGAAACTTGATAGATATGGGAGGCTAATTCCTTTGACTGGGTCATGTTTAAATTAAGGTTATGGTTATTCATATGTGAACTCTATATTATTACCCTAAGTAGCAGAATTTCCACTATTTATAACTTGATCTGTTTTAACTCAAGAAGTACGTTGTGTATGTTTGAGTTCCCCAGTGAGGACTCGAATACTGGTTACATACTTCTAGAAGAACCGAAATTGAGTTAGCCGGGAATTATCGCTTAGTTTGGAGACACCGGTTTTGGATAAGTATAATTTATTCGAACCACTCCAAACTAATAACTTTCATGATGGATTATTATGAAGTATGTTATGGAGCTATACAATTCTTCCTGAGGGTGATCCCAAAATGGGAGATAGTAAAATGTTGAAGGTTTGTTCGATCTCGGAACAACTTGTATGGATGAATGTTATCATTGCATTGGATGCCCGGAGGATAGTGTTAAAATTCTAAGATGGTCTTCTTGAAGGGAAGGTAGATGTAACCTTAAGCCTCACAACCAGTAAATGACTAAAGTAGGGATGTGCCCTGTATGTTCATCGCCTAATCTAGAGTGATATCTACGGTTTATGTATGCTTGGGATCCATTTTATGGTTGTTGATCACAACCAAGAGGTGATCATATTTGGGGCTATCCAGTAAGGGTAGGCTCGGTCATGAGTAGCAGAGGTCCAACATGTTGTAGCATCCAATACATTTTATCTAGAGATGTACTAATTCGATGGGTAGATGGTTAACCTTTCGCAGTTGGAATCTATTTTGAAATTTGAGCCTTTAAACTAGATTGTATACCTATTATGATGACATTTAATTAATGTAATAATTTCGACTACGATTCTGTATTTACTTTAAACCTATACATCAAATAATATCAGAGGATTTTATATAGAAAATGTTTTGGTTATCATAAGGTAAAAATCCAACCATGTTTATGTGCGGCGTGGTCTTACGAGATACCTTATTTTTGAATGATTTTTATAAAGTAAAGACATATGCTTTACTCACACTAGACCCATGTCTGACCCGATGTTTTATTTCTTTCCCCTAAACTCTTGGGTACTCAAATTTTTATGAGTAGCCACTACTACAAAACAGGCCATTTGCATCGGTTGTTTACCCCCATTTTGCATCAGTTCAACAGCCCATGCATATGCAACCGATGCAATAGGCTTAACACTTTTGCATCAGTTCCGAAACCGATGCAAAATGGTACTTTTTGCATCGATTGTTACTAACAACTAATACAAAATATCATGGTTGGTAACTTGGACACAGCCCCCATGTTGCATCGGTTGTAATGAAAACTGATGCAACAAAGGAACTTGTTGCATAGGTTGTTTTTGAAAACCGATGCAAATTAATCCCTCTGTTGCATTGGTTTTTTTATAACAACCGATCCAAACTAATCCCTCTATTGCATCAGCTATTTATATCTAATGCAAAAAAGCTATTCTCAGAAACTATTATTATAGTACTCGAATAGATTGTATATATATTATTGATTGTAACAAACAATTATTACACCTTTCTTTTATAAATGAAAATTTTAATGTAAAAATCTTAAAAAAAATGCTTCTTAAGTTGAATAAAGTCATGGTAGCAAAACAGCAACAACAATAAAAAAAATAAGATATAGCCACTAGTATATTTAATAGGGAACATGTACATTAACAACATAACAATTCCAGGACAGAAATTGATACGGAGAACCTGTATAACTATAGGCGACAGAAAAGAAAAGTAAAAAATAATATAAATTACATGTTCCTATCAATTAAAATGTCAAAAGAGTTAATTGGGTAGTTTCTTCCCTCTTTTACTGTAGTTTTCACTAGCTCAGAATGGCCATGTGCTTGGCAATTCAAACCCATTACTCTAACATTCTTACAGCAAAAGCACACGATATAATCATATTGCATGGTTTGTTCATTTACTGCGATTTCCCTTGTGCTAAGAGTTATGCTTACTTGGCATTTCACCACAATTTACTAAATTTATTTTGATTTTATGAGGCGAGTGATTATCAAACGAATCATGAATTCCATCCACAGTCTGAGTCTGAGACACATGTGCAGCACTAGATTGTGTAACTCGTGTAATGCCATTAGTTATGGGGGCTTGATAAGTAGGTGGTATCTTCAACCACATTGTCATAACCCTTGTAACGTCATTTGTTACTGAACTTTGATAAGTAGGTGGCTCAGACCTCATCATCATTGATGCGTACTTCGCTTCTATAAAGCACTACAAAGAGAATTAAGAATTAGACTTTATTCGGATGATACACATAGTAGTCTGCTACTATTCGACCATGCAGTGGCACAAGAATGTTCATGCTTTTATGATTATTTTCTATATCAATTGATATTTTGTTCTTAATCCTCAGTCTATATGCTATAGATAAGTCTAACAATGATACAATGGTTTGTGAGGAATAAAGTAGGTATGAACATTGATAGTGAATCGGTACCTTTACTTGCAGCACAGTTGATTAATTTCAGAAGACAGTCACGGAAAGCAGTCAACACACTCCTTTCCTGTTCCACATATTGCTCTGATAGATTTTCTTGCAAATTTGGGGATGGATTAGGGTTTCTAGAAGCAACGAACGTTGTGTCTTCATCATAGCGCATCAATGCAAGTGTTTCAGGTGACATAGGTTTACTCTCTTTCTACACATCACCGTCCTCATTGCCTGTTGTAGATTCTTCTGCTTTTGGTTTTTCTATTTGAGATCCACCTAGTCTATCATTGTTTGACTTCTATACTTTTGTATCTCTTTCAGTTTCATTATTTAAATGCTTAGCTGAGGCAAGAGGGTGCCCAGTTTTTTCCTCTGCAAATATTCAGTAAACTAATGACAAATATGATATATGAAACACCAAACACAAATATTTCACTTTCCACCCTCTTACCTTAGCTTATATGAAAATTATACAGAACTCAAAACAGTTATCAAGAACTTAGCTTATAACAGCAATATATCAATTGTAAATAATGTCGCATAACAATAACGTTTTGCTTGATAAACATGGACATGAGCGAAAAAAATTGCAAAAATAGAAGAAAAATATCACATGAAACAACATAAGTATATATGACAAAGGGAAAATGAAAATGAAATTCAGTGCACTAATAAGAGAGTTATCACGCAATACTCAAAAAACATTGCATTTACTATACAAGAGAGTGATTTTGCAGCTTCTATTGACACTAACAACAAAATCCTGCAAAGCTCCTTGATGTCATCTTTCTGAACAACATCAGCAAGAAGCCGTCTGCAAACACGGTAGAATTTAGCATAAAAGCAGCAGTCAATTTTGCTTCTTGGAAACACTTATCATGCATAATGTTGTAAGAGCCATATAAATATGCACCTGTATGTAACATTAGACGGACGTGGGATGACAGGATTCTTAGCACGGGTTTTGGTTGTAGGTGAGAAAGATACAATAGGAGACTCTGAAGCCCTCAAAGGAGCAGTCTTAATATTAAAGTAATTGAAATCAGTGTTGGTAGAGGATAAAATACTGTGTTGCGTTAGAAAATGATTCCACATAACCCCACACCCACCCCCCTCCCCCATCCACACACCAACCAAACAAGAAAAAACCTAAAATTCATGTTGGGACAACATTTCGAATGGCAACTAATTCAGAAGGTAAAATCGGTAAGGAATCAAGCATACATACATACATACATACATACATACATACATATATATATATATATATTAATAAGGTTTATTTTTAACATGTTATTAATTAATCAATTGTTGTTTGCCTGATAAAATTTACATATATTCATGCATATATATTGGAAATTTCATCATAATTAAAATATAGTAGTTTTTGAAATGTTGGATGTTATAACCGAAATATGATCATGGGAAATTTTCATACCATATTGTATTAAAGTGCAGTTAAGAAATCCAAGGTATTCAACGTGTGATGATTGAAACATTTTAAGTGTTATTACCAAATTAACAAAAGTTCATGCAGTAGCTTACCGGCAAGAATGGTGCAAGCCTATGAACAGGTTGATCCTTAGCTGGTGTAGCATAAAATAGTTCATAATGTTTTCGCTTTTTTAACATAGGAGAGCTGTAGCCAGATGGACCCATGGCTGCATTAACTACAGCGTTTGTTGCTTGTTGCATGTATGACAAGGAGGTTCCATGTTCACTGTGGAAAATTGTTTTTCTTTCCTCGCTTTCTTCAAAGTTTTTGCAATCCATACATCTGCAGTTTTCAGAACAGAGGATGTTGGCTTGATAGCATTCACAATTCTTTTTGAGACATCCTAGCTTCTTGCAGTGACATCCTTTATTATGCTTCTATGCCACCGCCAAATCTTTAGTTTCATCCTGAAATTCAAGGCCATTTTTAAAATATTAATAAAGCAATGTCAAAATCAAATATGGAAGGTAAGCAAGCATTAACGGTGAAAACTCGGTGCATTGTCTCGATAGTAGGAAGAAGTATGAAATGAAATGGCTGGGTTTTTTTTCCTTTACTAACTCAAGTGTCTTAAAGACAAAAAATTGTCCAATCACAGTTATATTACGAATGTCCTCCAACCATAAGTACCACAATTTCATAAAATAAAAACGTGCTAACTAATTAAATTAGATTGCTGATAGAACAAAACTAATTAAAATAAAGTTTTCTATTGAAAAGTGTCTATATAAGAGTTGTATATATTAGTATTGTTAGGATTTAATACATAGATTGATCAATCATGAAATCCTATAACTGTATTCCATAACCCATATTGATTTGATCACCATAATTATGCTTATTTATATAAAAAAAGCAAAACAAATTCTATGTTATATGTGCAGCCCTCCACATGCTGAATTTTTTCAACAATCTCCCAATGTGCCACATATATAATTTTATAGATGTGTTACTTTATGTGCTCTCAAAATTTTATTTATTTCAAAATGTAAAATTATATATGACAATCGTCTATTGATTGTGTTAGCAAGGGATCAAAACACCATTCATTGGCGACATTGTAACTAAACCAATCAATGACCGCATATATCAATACAATCAAATGACGTAAAGTAATCATGGATATACATCATGAAAATTACATGTAGTATGACCAGTACATGTCTATTTTGAACTGATCCTACTTTATTGTAGTAAGGTTAAAAGTTGAATACTTGAACTACATGAAGTGGAAAGACAACTTATCACTTTAATTTTGATCCAAATATAAAATATTTAAACATTTTCATAACCAAATGTAGAGCAATGTCATGTGACAATGCTAAATACAAATTCTCTCTAAACTGAAATATATTTTGAAATTAAACTCATTGTGTAATATGCTCATGAAAGGGCGGTAATCATTTTATAAGCAGATCCACTAACATGGAGTTTCTTCCAATACTATTGGTATCAATCGATTTTGCATTCTTCTTTGCAACCAGGAACATAAAGTCAATATAATTTGATTTAGATGAGCTCCTGCTGTTACTGAAAATAATATTGGTATTTATTGTCATAATACAACTTTAATAGTTTTCCCTTTTTTTCCCTCGATAATGCGCAACTTATTAACAAAATTTATAGCTATTTTCATGATTGAATACCTCTTGATAAGCCACAAATTCTATTCCATGGTGGAGAAAAGCTATAAATTTTGCTTGACGCTTTACCTTAATATAACTCCTCCTATTCAAACACCAATTGTATTATTAAAAAACGCTAATAATTTGCTACGAAATGTGCCTAAATTTTATCCTTTTAATAAATAAATGCATAAAACACTAATCATGAAGATTTTCATCAGTCCCTTTCGAGCAGGAATTTTGCCTTGTTGTTTGCTGACATGACAACAAATTGCAAAGTCCGTTAAAAAGGTAAAGGTTTCTTACGTAAATCACAAAGACCGTGTTTAAATAAAATAGTTACCTTCTTACAACAAGCAAACAAATTTCGGTAAATCAAATTTCCATCTTCTTCAAAACAATAGTTCCATTAAATCGATCAATCAAATTCATAATTTCTACAACACGCAATCGAGATGCAAGCAAAGGTTTCAATAAGAAAAAAAGGAAACAGATTTGAAATTCATTTGAATTAAAAATGGGTAATCGAAATCGTTAAACTCGACCGAACTCCAATTCTCGAAGTCAGAAGATGTGAAGCGATACTTACCAATGCGTGGTTGGATGCGATTACAGGTGTTTTGCAGCAATGATTTATTGGAGGAGAAGCTGTATAATATTTGATGTGCCCCGTTGTTCTTTTTTTTGGGAGTGGGTTATTGAGGAGGAAGGAGTACATTTGTCCAAAGTAGAAACTTTGGAGCCAATTTTTCATTATTTTCCACCTAAATTTCATATCTTTGCCATCAATATGTAGTTGCATCGGTTGACTTTAAAACCGATGCGACTAAAACTATTTGCATCGACGTATTTGCATCGGTTGTTGGTGACAACTGATGCAAATTTAATTTTTTATTACCTATTGCTTTCCATGTATCAATTGCATCGGTTATTAAGATAGAACTGATGCAAATAGTTTTATTTGCATCAGTTTTTACTTCAACCGATGCAAATGAGTGAAGCAATATGCATTTTGTACTAGTCAGCCAAGTAGTTAGGTTTCTTGGAGAAGTTTGGAAAGCAGTATAGAGTAGGAGCTTTCATCATTATCTAGTTATGGTCTTTATTTCCGCTGTGACTGTACATTATGTATTAGAAATTTAGCCAGGCTGATATATCTGTCCTTGTTCGGACTTGTTGTAACTTTGATGTAATAGTTTGGACTAACCATATGTACTATTCTTTGATAATGTATATGTAACTCTGACGTTTGTGAGAAAAATCAATGTTTGTTTTCTTTGTCTTTTGTTTTCTTTATTCCATGACCTGTCTTTCGGACACGTGGATGATCGGCACATGAATACCGAGGATGTATTAAGGTTCGTCTTTGGATGTAAGAAAGACAGATCGTCACACCTTGCCTACTAGATCCTTATGTGATTGCATTTATATTTATTCTTGTATATTCCTATATATTGTCACTATTAATCATACTTGTTTTATGTTTAGCAATTCTGACACACAATTAAAGTATGAATATATTTGATATATTCAAACCTTTTCATATCTCACACTATATTAATTTAGAATTAACTTAATAAAACTAAGACAAAATTAATAAAATATGACTTTATTAAAACAATGTTAGATTGAACCTAATAAACTCTTTAGAATTCATAGGCCAGTGGATCTAAAAATAGATTTTTTTGAAATCTACATGTTTCACCCACTTTTGATTGGCATAGTTCCAGCAACATGCCACATAAGACTATTATACACTTTATCCTAATATGAATAACAATAACAAGGCAAACTAATGGGTTGTCGTTAAACAAAATTGAGATGTTCATTCAAGGGGAACACGATCATAACCAGAAATTAAGCATATCAATGGTCTAGAAGCCAAAGAAATAATCCAAATAATAGAAGATATCTATAAGATAGGGCCACTTAACAATGAAGTATTTGATGGAGTCAAATTAAATGAAGATGTCATGCTTATAGTTGTTGACTATGACAATAATATCAAAGTTAGTGAATATGAGTATGATGATGATACTGTAAAGATGATATTGATAATGATGTTGACGATTAGTGTACATGTGAAATTGATTGAAAGATTGCTTTTATATACACATATTATTTTCATTTTTATCAGTTGTCAATAATATAAGTTCATTATATTTCATGTGCTAATTGGTTGACTTCACATGTATAATTCTTATGTCCATGTTATGTCCGTTAGTGAACTGTATACATATCTTTATATGTATTATTGTAATAGATATATCTAGGCACAATTGTAGACACGACTATGGAGGATCCCACTCAGATCATGGATCCCATTTAGATGAGGATGATGTAGACATCATGTCTCCTCTTATTCAAACATATAGTCCTATTGCATCTTTGATGTTACTGGTCCATCCACTCATGCATCTGAGATATACTCTTCCTATGTAGCACGAGTTGGTATTTTTCTGAAAGCTAGAGCAAAAAAGAGAAAAATTAATAATTTGAATACGAAAAGAATCAATTATACACATACTAACATTAGTACACACAGATACATTAAAGCACATACATATATACACACACTTTCATACATAAGTATACAATGATACCCATATGCACACACTCTACACATACATTCATACACGCATATTTTTTAATACAAATTATGCATGTGCTGGTTAGACTTCAACAACAACACCACTCTGATGCCATTCGTGAAGGCATGCTTGCATGTGTCATTAATTACATGCTAGCATTCAATGACATCCCTGATGACGTGAAGAGTAATGTTTGATGAGTGCATGGTAAAATAATTTTGTCACACAACACTATGTATATATATATATATGTAAGTCTTATATGTTTTTGTCATTTTATTGGAATATATTTAAGTTCATTTGCTGAGAAATTTTTTTGGAAAGAGGAAGTCTCTAAAGAAATGGTGAGAAAGGTTATGATGTTTAATGCAAGCCACAAATATCAAAAACAGACCTATAATATGTGCATAAAAGGCGAAAACATCCAACACTAGAACAAGAGATATACAAGCGCTTTTTGGCACTGTAGGAATTAAAAGGGCTTAAATTAAAATATGCTTATGGTAATTTAATTACTTTTATTTTTTTAGTACAAAGAGCACCATCCTGAACCTACCTATTGGCAAGTCTACTGTAGGACTCACAAGGTTGAGCTAGCAAATAAGTCCACCACCAACTATTGGATAAATGATGCTTTGATGGAGTTTGTAGCATGTTATCCACAAAAAATCAATTAAATAACTTTTGCATACACACACATGTATAAAATTCTAATGAACATGTAAAATGCAAAATAGTTGAAATGCCAGGATTGGATTATCAAGCTTTAAAGTAAGGATGTCGTGATAAGTGATAACATATGAAGTGTCACAAGAGGTATTCAACGCACTTAGCATAATTATTGCCAAAAGCGTAGATCGTAAGCCCAACCACGTCAATATTCCATAGGTAATTGCCTAAAACTTCAGTAACACTTCACACTGCTGTTTACTATTTAATACTAACCAGTAAACACTAGTAAGACTTCACACTAGTTTGTTTAAATGAGACTAGCCACACAATCCCTAGATACGCCAATAACTATTTTACATCTAATATTAACTATCAAACACTCACTTCGAGCACTACATGAGATTTTTTAGAAAACAAAAACCATATCTTGGCATTGTTCATGTGACGGAAATATTTAATCCAAATACTATCTATTTGATTGTGGTGGATGCATCAACTAAACTAAATTTTTAAGCACCATAGAAGAATATGCCCTTCCACTATAAGAAAAGCTGAAAATAGCTGTAGATTGCAATGATAGAATTTTTCGCTGCTAAAATTGCGATGGATTTTCAAGTGATTTACAAAGGATAGTTTTACGCTTTTTTAAATTTTAAATTCTTTTATATAATCACTATCCACTTATTATGTCCATCACTAAACCATTGGAAATTACATCAATTTACTAACAGAATTGTTTTGGCGCTAATTTCTGTTGCAAATTGCAACATATTACCGAAAAATACATTTTGAAGTTATTTAAAAGCTATTATGGATGGATTTCCAAAGAATTTGCGCTTGTGCTACAATTGAAAAATATAAAATTTGTAGCGGTATGTCCCTCAAGCTTCAACCAAGCACCGCCTACAAATTTCAATTTTTAAGGAAATGGATGGGAAGAATTCCCAACCTATAGATATCGTTACTACCACAGATATTACATAGAGTTAACACTAACATACATGCAACATTTTCCCAAAGACACCAACATAACAAATAAACTACAAACTATCAACAACTAAAAGAGCTGCTACATCATAGCCAGAAAATACAACATCTAAAGAAACTAAACCCAAACATACAACCAAAAGAAGCACAAAGCAACAGTTTGTATCAAACAAGCAAAAGCAAATCAACTAAACATTAAGCAGGGACTGGACATTGGCCACACTCTTTCCAATCGAATCCATACTCTCTCTAACCCTCATTTGTAGCTCCGGTAACATAAGCCTCCACTCCTGACCATAAAGACAAGTACCACATAGTGATAATATTCGTAATTAAAGCATCGAAAGGTTTAGAATTATGCTTAAAATATCTATTATTTCTTTCAATCCAAATCACCCGAAATAAACTCAAATTAAGCAAATCAACTAAACATCTATCAACTACATTAGATATCAAAATTCTATCCTCCTTCCAATATCAAAACTAATCAAGTAAACGTGGGATATGACTAGTTTAAAGGCAATGAAGGCAACGAATCCAAAGAAGATAAGAGAAAGGGTACTGGAAATATAGATGATCAGAATCCTCATCTTTGTAGCAAAAAAAGCACATTTAGCATCAATGTTCATTCCTTTATGAATTAGGAGCAATTTAGTATTAAGCATCTTATTGATAGCAAGTCACATGTGCATCTTTAATTTCGGTGGAGCATGAGCTTTCCATAAAGCTTTATGAAACTTGACCTTTCTCCCCTTAAAATTCATAAGATTATAGATTGAATTCACTTTAAACTTCTTGCTACCCCCAAAGACCATTCAGCTTTATCAGTATAATCCCTTAAAGAGATCTGTTCAAGCAAATTAATAAGTTTAAATACTGGGTAAGGCTATCTCACTCAAGCAGTCTATTAAAAATCAGCTTCCATTTAAACTTCATCAGGAATATACAAATCAGCTACCTTAGCAAATTGATCAAGTGAGATAACATAAAGGTTAAGAACAAGATTCATCAATGAAATATCAGTGATCCAGTTATTATGCCAGAATAAAATTCTCCTTTCATTACCAGTGACTCACTTTGAACCAATAGAAAAAAATACTCTGTTGTTTAATGATAGATTTTCAAAATTTTGAGCATTGAGTAGGGACTGGAACGCCAACAATGAATTGACCACTATAACAAGCCTTCTCCATTTAATGTTTCCATAACAAATTACCTTCATTAGTGATTCTCCATAATCACTTACATAAGAGAGCATAATTCAATTCTTCAAGAGAAATTACACCTAAACCTCCTTATTCCTTTGACTTGCTAATTACATCGCATGCAACAAGATTATTCATGCAACTACCGGTCTTACTTCCTTTCCATGAAAAATTCTTCCTTATGACATCAACTCTTTTAATAATCCATTTAAGAAGCTTATAAAAAGACATCCAATATAATAGAAGACCGCATAAAACCGAATTCATTAAGACAAGTCTAACTTCTCTAGATAAAACAGGACTTTTCCAACTCGAAAGTCTAGTCCCTGCCTTCTCAATCAAGGGTAACCAATCATCAAGAATTAAGGCAGTAGGCCTAATCACCATTCCCAAGTAAGGCAAAGGAAAACTTCCCACGTGACAATTAAGAGTTAAAGCCACATCCTCGATATCAAAATCAGAGCCTCCTACAGCAATTATCGAGCTCTTCATGAAATTGATTTTCAACCCAAATATATTCTAAAAACCATAGAGAATAAATTTCAATGCAATTATATAATGAGGCAATGGAGAGCTAAAAATTATAGGGTCATCTGCATACTAAAGAGAAGAGATAACACCATTAACAATAGAACTACCCAAAGAATCAACTAAGCCTTGATTAACATCAACTTTGATTAATCTAGCAAACATATCCACTTCAGCATTAAAGAGAAGAGGGGAGAGAGGGCCTCCTTGTCTCAGACCCCTTTTAGAGATAATTTTACTACTTTCACTGCCATTCATCAATATAGAAGATACCCTGCTGCACAAAATCTCCTTAATCCAACTTCTCTATTTATCACCAAAACCTCTGACCTTTAAAACATCAAGCAGAAAATCCCAATTCAAAGAGTCAAAAGCCTTTGGGAAGTCAAGTTTGAGGATAACACACTACACAATACTCTTCATGCAATGATTACTCACTTCGTGAACTATAGCAACATTCTCCATGATACTTCTATCATTAGTGAAAGCAGACTGGCAGTTTAGGATCAAAGGTCCATAAAATCCCTAAGTCTATTAGCAAGAAATTTGGTAATAACTTTGAAGATACAATTGAGCAAGCTAATATGTTTAAATCTTTAACATCATCAACACTATCTCACTTTGCAATCAAAACCACTAAAGCATCATTTGGATGACTAAATTCCAAATTTCCATCAAAAAAGTCTGCAAAGAGAGCCATGACATCAGCTTTAACCACATGCTAAAATTTCTAAAAGAAAAAAAGAAGGAAATCTATCAGGTCCAGGGGACTTATCAGCAGGAAGATCAAAAATAGCTTTCATGAATTCCTGTTCTGAAAAAGGCTGCTCCAAACTGCTTAAATCCACTTCATCATTCTTCTTATAGGTTTGATTCCAATCTATAGAAGAAAAACTATTCTGAGATGAGCCAAAAAGATCCTTGTAATAGCTAGAGAAATTTTGTAATATAGTCTTCTGATCATAAATCTCCACCCCCTCAACAACAAGATGATTCACCATATTGTTTCTTCTTCTCCCATTGGCAACTTTATGGAAATAGGCAGTATTTGCATCACAATTATTCAAACAACTGACCCTAGATCTTTGTCTCCACATAGTTTCCTCTTGATCAATAACAAGCATCAATTTCTCCTCCTTTTTAAGAGAGTCGGTTTCATCCACTGTAATATTTCCAGCTTCTTCTTTGTTATTTAACTCCAAAATATCATTAGAATATAAAGCTTTCCTCTCCTTAACACTTCCAAAATAGCTCTTTCCCAAATTTTTAGAAAATTCCCGAGCTCCCTCAATTTGAGAGTAATATTCTTAGCAGCATTTCCATCATTTTTGAGACCGTTCCATTTTACTTCAAGCATCATATCAAAATTGCTCTCCATACACCACATCTTTTCAAGTCTAAATCATCTTCTAGTTCTAACATTACCTCCAATATCCAAAATAATTGGACAATGATTAGAAATAAATCTAGCATGACCAAATTGAGTGTTAAGAGGCCATTTTTCATCCCAATCGTTATTGATGAAAAACCTGTCAAGTCTAGTCATAGTTGGAACCTATCTGCCATTACTCCACATGAACTTCCTGTTGCTTAAAGGCGTATCAATTAAAACACGTTCACCAACAAACTCATCAAACTTCATCACATCATTAAGATTCCCTTCTCTACCACTTCTTTCACCAATATGTCTAGTAATATTAAAATCACCCGCAACAACCAAAAGCCCCTTGATATCATTAATACTACTAGCATAATCCTCCCAAAACTTCTCTTTATCCTTCTTATCGCAAGGCCCATAAACATTCGTAACAGAGATTCCACATTTCTCTAACATCTTCAAGAACCAGATGAAGAACATTATCACATTTATATTCATCCACCAAAATTACCAAATCACTTTTCCATCTAATACAGACACCACCACAACTTCCAATTGAATCCACAGCTCTCCAATCATCCAGAACATTGCCCCTAATAGAATTACACACAAAAATTACAAGAATTATCAACTTTGGTTTCTTGTAATAACACCATATCAACAAAAAGAGAACAAATCAAATTCTTCATCCTAGCACACTTATTGGGGGTGCCGAATCCCCTAACATTCCATGATAATATCTTCATAAATTGCTATTAAAAGCCTCAATACTTCTAATATCTTAATAGTGTCAATATCAGATTCACCATGTTTAAAGATGATGCCAATTTTCTTAGCAGTTTCATACAAATGCTTAGATGAAAATGAATTTAATGCAGCAGAAACATGAATACTTCCATAAAAAGAATGAGAGGACTTACTGGATGAAGTAGCCGCACACTCCAAAGATATGACTTCAGCCCCTTTTTTAGCTCTGCTCAATGTATCCTCTTTTCTTCCTCTCAGCCTTGCACTTCTTCCAATTCTGCTGACCTCTTCCTCCCGCGTTAGAGAATTATCACTAAGTTCTACCACATGTACAGGCTCCCTCACAACTTCAACATTTGAACGCTATTCTCTTCAGTCATATTATCTTCTTCAGCTTCCACTTCATAACAATCAGCCATTTTAAATGATGTAGTGTTCTTGATAAACTCTATAACCTCCTCTGAGTTACTAGCTCTGAAAACAATAGCATTAGCATCATCAGAATCTATTTCAGCCTCTTCCACAATCACCTGGTCAAGTATATTAAAAGGGTTGGTAACATGAACTTCATCATTAACTTACCAGCACTATGCAACTTCTCCTTCCTACCACTGTCAACAACACGAGTAATCACCGCAACATCATCAGTGATATCAAGGTTAATCAAATTAGCATCTAGATTAACACTTGGAGATTTCCTCTTCCAAATCTTTCCAAAACTCAGCCCAAATTTCAAATTGTTCCACTGATCAGCATCAAGATCAGCTAATACCGAAGTAATCTTCACATAGACT
Source organism: Allium cepa (assembly GCA_030765085.1). Classification (NCBI taxonomy): domain Eukaryota; kingdom Viridiplantae; phylum Streptophyta; class Magnoliopsida; order Asparagales; family Amaryllidaceae; genus Allium; species Allium cepa. Next base: position 766,517,977 of record CM060934.1, on the reverse strand, counting down.
AAGTATCTTGCATTGCCAATAATGATTTCAATCTCCTTTGGAATCGATACACTTTCATCTCTTTCTACCTCAACATCAAGATATGAATGATCAAATTTCTTGTCATCTGCTAAATCCATCTTTAGCAGAATTCCAATGCAACTTAAAACTTCTTCCTTCACTTCATAATCCTAATAGATCTTCGAAAGATTTATAAGTCACAACCACATTTTAAAGTTTAGATTTTTGTTTTTATCTCCATTCAAACTCCAGTCTAAGCTTCAAATATTTACTAGATGTCTTGATTTGCTTCCGCATAGCACCATATAAAACCAAACTAAAAGAAGGAAAAAGAACTTTGAAATCATGAAACAATTTCTTCACTTCCCAGTTATGGGCACCAAAATGACACGTTAGTAAATCTACAATTTTATGCACGGTGAATTCCCGTCTACAAATTTCAATCCTGCTTTTCCTAAAAATTTTGTTTCCTACTAAGAGTATCTCCAATAGAGGAAAATTAAGGGCAAATATTAAGGCAAACCCCTTATAGCAATGATTCTTATTACCCTTAATATTAAAGGTAATATTCAGGGGCCAATTCAGGATTCTGAATTGGCCCGGGTGCTAATTTAATCAGCCCAGCTCAAGGCGTTGATTAAATCAGCGCCCACCTATAGGCGCTGATTAAATCAGAGCTTAGCTATTAGCGCTGATTTAATCAGCACCCAAAGCCATAACAGTTCTTTGCCCCCAACTGCTCCTTTTGACCTCCCTCCAGTGGCTACTTTCTGCCTCCAATGGCTACTTTATTCTGCTTCAACTCTAAAAATACACTCTGTTCACTCTTCATATCTACACAAACATCTTCACTTCTTTCTTCTTTAATCTGTATTATCTTAAAATGGCTTCACCTTTTAGAGATTTTATGCATCCTTCTCAGTCTTAAAACTATTTCTTCGACGATAGCCAACAACAACCGAGTACTCCTCCGACACGGCATTCATCCAACCTATGGAGAAGCGACGAGGACTACGATTTATGCTACATTTACTGTCATCATACAATGACTTGATTAGAGGCAACGATCAGAGCCGCGATATGTTTTGGAAGAAAATAATGAATACCTTCAACCTCAAGCATCTTGAAAATAATCGATCTTTGTCGGCGATTCATGATCAATTCGGGAAAATCAATCGTCAAACTCAGTTTTATGAATCACATATTTATAAAATAAATAAAGTGAACCCTAGTGGAATGGGAGGTGAAGAGCATTTGATATGTTTCTTGGTTTTATTATTTTTATGTATTTAAATGGATTATTAATTTATTCCATTTTTTGTTTGCAAAAAAGAATGGCGAGCAAGGATTTCATAAGGCTTTTTCCAAGGGAAAACGGTGCTAAAAAATCGCACTATTACCAATTTTCAAACTTTTATGAGTTGTCGACGAGCGCACCAAAGTGGAACTCCGATAATGCGAAGAGCCTTCAAGAAGTTCAAACAAAGGGGAAGGGAAAGAACAAAGCATCGAAATCATCATGCCCGTCTAGTCCGTAAGATTCATCTTGCAAGGAAACTCAATCCGAGAGAGAAAACGGGTCGGATGCACTCAACCAGAGACCAGATAAAGGTTATAGACCAATGGAGTGAAAGCAACAAAGAGAAAGAATAAGCCTGATGTTGTGGTTAACGCTAAAGTGAATGCCGCTCTTGAAATTTACAAAACAAGACATCAAGATAGAAGTAAGCAAGCATAGGAGAAGATCGATGTGATGCGTAAGTTTGCAGAAATTGAGCAATAAAAGCTGGATATTGAACGGGAAAATTAAGAATAGATTGTTATGGATAAAGATCTGAAGGGAATGGATGACATTCAAAAGCAGTATTGGATGGAGTGCAAAAGACAAATACTTATTTTTAAGTTTCCTCAAAGTAGTTTGTTTCAATCTTAGAATTGTATAATTTGTTCTAGTTTCGATGTAATGTACCGTTTATTTAAATCTGCTGAATTTTTTATTAACTAATGTTGTACTATTCTTGTTTCCATTTAGACAAGGTCGATAACCAAACTGAATAACATATTCAAGGAAATGCAATACATATTAGTAGGGTAACTAAAATACGACTACAACACAAACGCGTACGCGCATGACAAATAAAACATAAAATTGAACTAACAATCACCAAAGTAATTCCAAATATGATTCATAAGATCTTTTTATAGCCAGTTGTGAAGTTGTGTGTCTCCGTATGAAAGTTGACGTTCCATATGAATGTTGAATGCTTCTTCGGTTATAAGAACATCATCTCGAAATACTTCTGGCATTTGCCCCGCACCATCATATTCGTAGTGACGTTGTTCTTCGTCTATATCCCTTTCGTCTTCAATAATCTTACTATGCATAATAATGCATATAAACATGATTCTATCATTTTTTCTTGAGACCACAGTCGACATGGATAACTAATCATTTGCAAATCTGGGTTGAAGAACGCCAAACGCTCTTTCTACATCTTTTCTTTGTCCTTCTTGCAACGCAGCAAACTTTGCTTGCTTTGTTGTTATTGGGTTTGGACATATTTACACAATGGTGCCCCATTTTGGATAAATCTCATCGTCAAGAAAATATCCGTAGTCGTAAGTGTTTTGTCCAAGAGTAAACGACACTCGAGTTACTCAACCAAGTGTCAGATCATTAAATAAGCGTGACCTCTCAATAACATTTGAATCAATGTGAGATCTAGACATTCTAAAGAAAGCATGTCATATACATAAATTGTATGAAGCAATAGCTTCTAAAATAATAGTTGGTTTTCTTTCTTTACCATTGTAAGCTCCACGGTATGCTTTGGGGCAATTCTTCCATTCCTAATGCATATAGTCGAGACTTCCAAGCATTCCAGGCCATCCTTTGCTCTCGTACATTTCTCGAATCCGCACCACATCATCCTCATTTGGAGATCTAAGGTACTCAGTGTTGAAAACTTCCACCATAGATTGGCAAATTTGTTGAGAGTTTCTAATGCGGTAGTCTCTACGATCTGATATGCATCATCCAATACGTCTACGAGGGTGCCGTAAGCTAACATCCTCGATGCAGTAGTCATTTTTTTCACTGTTAATCCCTTATGTTTATGAAGCATTTGATTTTTGAATAAAATATTTGCCATTGTTTTGAATACCTATTAAAATTCTTGAAAATATATCTCTTCTCATTTTGTATCATCTTCTGAACATATCAGGACCATAAGTGCAATTTGGATTAAAGTAGTCTTGCATCAGTGTTTTGTGGAAGAAATTAATTACGGTTTATATGTTTCTGATCTATGACCGATCCGCTGTGTTTTCGTGATGTGGAGCCATAAGCTTCATAGCATATGTCAACCATTTCTTGCAAATCTTCAGCTTCCTTTTGGAGTATCTCTTCTTCATCGGAATCACTATTGAATGCCATAATACATTTGAGGAAAGATGAAGTATTCATTGTTGTATTTAGTTTAATGTTATGAGAGCAAGAAGATGTTAAATATGATTTTTGGAATGGAAGTTGAAGTCCTTATATAGAAGTGATACGTATGTAGAGTTAGTGGTAGACAAAAAAATACAGAGTGTAGTCAAGTCAACTTGAGCAAGTGGCAGACATTATTGATACTTAGTGCGGTCAGCTCGGCTTTAACAAGTGACAAACAAAAAATGCAGAGTGTAGTCAAATCAACTATAGCAAGTGGCAGACATTATTGATACTTAGTGTGGTCAGCTAGACTTTAGCAAGTGGCAGACGTTATTGATTGTGAACAAGCATTGATTTGTATAACAACGATTATGAATTGCCTACTAAACTGAAATTCCATAGTGGAAGTGTACAAAAAATTCCATGGCAAATAAAAGTTGGAGCCCCCAGGATTATTTGATTCTAATTAAAGCACATAGAAGCCAATACAAGACATATAGAAGAGGAGATTGAGCAAGCTTTCTGGGTTACTCTAAACGAAGCCTTTAACAATCGTCCTGATTGTAGATTAATTCGACAGATTCTGGAAACTCGCAGTTCTTATGTCACGTTTATTAGAGCTTTTCGATAATACAGAAGCGTTATAAACACAGTGAAGGAAGAAGATTTATTTCAGTTAACACGAGTTACGTATGATTCACGCTATTTTTGGGAGTATCGTACTAATTTTGTTGGACATGGTGCATATGATCTATAAGTTAGCTGTACTAGACAATTTGAATGAAATTTTATGTATTTCTCTTTGAGTACTGTGTGTTTTTCTTTCGGTTTTATGTATTTTCTTTCTGTTCAATGTATTTTCTTTAAGTTCTATGTACAGAAAGGACAATCAACATTGAAATAAAATGATACAGTGGAACCAAAATGATAATTGAAATGATTCAAATAAAATCTAAAACAAACATACATGATGATTTAAAAAACTATCTTCGATCACGTGATAACTGAACTGAACCAAGTGTCCTCCTGGGCGTTTCAATTTCTTGTTCAAGTTCAATTGCAAACTATTGCACGATGATGTAAAGGATCATCCAACCATTGCCAAAGTCCATAACCATCCGGAAAATTGCAGCTTCTATAGTGGCATCGACCAATGTCAGATCTGTTTCTTATGACAGAATAGAAAACATTAACCCTACAATTGCAGTACATTTCTCCAGAATCAACCTCTTGTTCTGGTTGAGGTAGTTGATGTCGTATTTCATGCCTTCTTTGCCTTCTCCCATTATTGCTCCTCTGCTCGTCCCTCTATCTTCTTCCCTCCTCCAAAAGCCTTTGCACTTGCAAAACTCTCTCATGCTCTCTTACACCTTCATAATGTTTCTCCTCCGTTTCAACATACCATTTGGTTGGTTCTTAGGGGTAAGACTGATTAGGAGAGATCTCGTAACTTAAGGACCTTTGTATGAGTATGATTCTGGCAAGGAAACATAGCTGTAATCCACCATTTTTTGCTTAATAGGATGAGATGAATTCAGAATGATTTGCCAAGCAATAGAATATATAGCACTAAGAAGATGTTATATGGAAAAAACTGTGCAACCTGACTACAGTGTTCGAATGATACAGAATACTGTACCACTTTGTAATAGCATTGACATCAAAAGTACTGCAATGTGGCTACAATGCTAAGGCTAGCAAACATCAAAAGTAGTGCAAGGTGCAAACAGTGCTCGATATGATGTGACACTGTAAATAAAAGCTATGCAACGTAAATGTGATGTACATAAAGCTATGCAAGCATTAAAAGTAATGCAACGTGCAAACAATGCTTGATATGACGTGACACTGTAAATAAAACATCAAAAGTCATTTATCAATGTGCTAAAATTTTAATACAGATAGGTAATGTAAATAAAGCTATATAACGTAAAAAACAACGGTAAAATATGTCCACAGTACAATGCAGAAGTACATCAATAAAGACAAACAACGGTAAAATAAATATAACAATACAGTAACTGATCATCCTAAGTCCACGACACCATCATCGTCATCGCCATCCACTACGCCATCAAAATAAGCAGGACTGCCATGATCAAACTGAAATGCTACCAGTTGAGCCTGCAAATCATCAATCTGTGTCTGCATCGCCTGTTGAGTGTACTGAGCCTAATGACTGAGAATGAATGAGTGTCATATGCTGAATGGCGGCAATATATCGCCTATGCTCTTCCAACCTACATACATATTGTAAATACATATATGTATCAATATACGTTTGCTTAACTAATACTATATAACGAATTATTAATACAAAGAATTATTCATACAATGAATTACCTCAAAGCCGGGTATAGTCCAGCAGTGGGGATACCAGCAATCTCATGATCCTGAGGATAAACTATCGGAAGCTCGATAAGAGTATCGGTAATATCATATGCTCTATAATAGGATCAATATACGTTTGCTTAACTAATACTATATAACGAATTATTAATACAAAGAATTATTCATACAATGAATTACCTCAAAGGCGGGTATATTCCAGCAGTGGGGATACCAGCAATCTCATGATCCTGAGGATAAACTATCGGAAGCTCGATAAGAGTATCGGTAATATCATATGCTCTATAATAGGCGTCAAGACCGAACCATGGGCTACTGAGAGAACTGGGATGGAGTGGGATCAAAAGAAAATGGAGGTACATAAACTCTACTACTGGCTACGTGTGGGCCTATATGATCGGAGTTCCCTCCTCGAGCGTAGCCAAGTAACATGTATCGTCGAGAAGCAATTCTAACCCATTAACCGTCATAATCCCCATCGGCTCAGAAAAATGTAGAAGCATCTATCTATTTAGTCATTCTCAATCCCTGTATATACTGTGATCTAATGGTTCGACATCTACCGAATATGTCGTCATAAGATAATGAATCTTCAGGGATACGTAACTCCACAGTAGTTTAGAACAAGCATTTCTCCCTCATATACCAAATAGAAAGAAACGCTAGTAGGAGCATGATCATCCTCACAAATCAAAATGACATGAAATAGAAAGTGGATGTCCATAATGCATCTGGTTCACATATGTCAAGACAATTCAATATGAATCTCATGGTGCCAAAAAAATATTATCTCTCCACCTTATATTAATCCGAATACGGATCTTTATCAGGTCATGTCTAACCCACGTATGCGTGCGAGAAACAAACTGAACACGCTTTCATTGTGTCATCTCATGTGTGGAAAATATTGTCTCATCTCATCTAGAATATTTAGGATGCCTAAATATTACGCCCAGAATGTGGAGATGCTCTAACCTTAAACCTAATTCTTCTTCGTGTCGCTTTCCCTTACTTCTATTCCCCAACCTTGCTGTCGTTCCGCATCTCCACGTCTCCGTTCAACCGCATCTCCACTGCATCTTCGTTCAACCGCATAACATCTACGACAGAGTCTTCCATCCCGTCGAACCTCGCCTCGACAGCGTCTTCCATCGCATCTCCGTTCAACCCCTGTATAGCAACTGTGCTTCACCTCATTCAACCGCCGCATAGTGGCCACGCTCGCCCAACGTCAGCGTCTTCCCACCACATGCGATATATTAGGGCTTCACATACAGAGGCGTCATTTTGTTTAATTTATTATCTAGGTTAAGATGAGTAAACAAGAGGATGCTAGTGTCCTCAAGATACAGGTATATTTTTACACCGTTTAATTTAAGCTCTAGATTTGGAAACGAAATATTTGCTAATGGACGTTGTATCCTTATCGGCAAACCAATTATTATCCTAATACCTCTGAAATTTGGTCTTAATTATATTTTCAAACTATACAGTTTAAGATTAACTTTTGTTTCGGGTCTACTTGTAGACATGTATTCTCAATGTGAACATGCACTGTGATGTATGTCAGCAAAAGGTCAGAAAACTGCTTTAAAAAATTGATGGTAATTAATATTTTAACTGAACTTTATTTTTGTGAGCTACTTCGAGTTTGGCCTCTGATCTTTTAAGCAATTTTGATTTAAAGCCTCAACATATCCATAGTTTAGAGCCTGAAATCAATTAATTTTGAGTTCATAATTTTTTACTGAACGTGGCATTGGGTCTATAAATTTCAGTTCTGAAGTAAAAAAAATTTCGATTTGGTAAAGCAAAGTAAGTAAATATATTTATAATTATATAATTTATTATATATTTATATTTTCTTTATATGTAGAAACCCGACTAACCAATGATTTACCAACAAAATCTGAAGATCGATTGACCAAGATGTGTTAAAACTTCTTCTATTTTAGATATCTAATAATATCTAACAAATATTGATGTGCATATTAAAAGAAGTAAGCTAATGAATACAGTGGCCAATATTTTGCCAATTGTATATTAATGATAATTATGAGATGCAATGCTTTAGGTCAATCATACTTACTACTCGATCTTTAAGACTAAGAGTTATAACATTTTTGTACTCTGAGGTAGAGGAAAAATAATATATCGTTAATGTGAACCAGTACACATCACCTGAACAGTACAAGATTGTCTAGCTCAATACACATCACCTGAACAGTACAAGATTGTCTAGCTCGGAGTTTTTGTATAAAATTGCAAGTGTATTTGGAAGATAGCAAGTTATGCCAGCAGAGTAGGTACTTTGTCTACCAAGTGCAGATAAGCAAACATGTCAGACCTAGTTATGGGTTTGTTCATGTGGTCTCATGCAAATGTTCCGATGTTTTTAAAAACCTATACATTACGTTGAGATGATGGCTTACTCATAATTGATTGTTCAACATGTTACATTTTTAACCAGCCATCCTTAAATTTATAGTTGATTTACATTATTACTCTAAGGCTCATTCATGGCCATCTAAATTCCTCTTTGAACAAAATCATGAAATTTTACTTTGCACTCATAGGTTATATTTTTGGCTTGACACGATCGGTTTATTATGCATGCTCATACAATTTTGTAAAACGTCAGTAACACAATTCATTCTCTACCTCACTGAACTGTTTAAAAAATGAGATGATGCTGTTAAAACTGTTTCTTAAGATCCTATTAACATAGTGTATTTATACATGGCATCTTTTACTTGAAGTTATTAGCTTACATCCTAGTAATATCATTAAATTTATATCATGTTCAAATGATATATTTTATTTTGAAGTCATGTCATGGTTTAGTTACTGCAGCTGTCAGTTTTCAACTAGGTCCGTTAACCACTTGGCCATTTGTTGGGTGTTAGTTAATATTTTCATAAAGATTTGTTAGAAATGCCACCTTTAGTGAACCCGATTTATTATAATATATAACTATTGATCCTATTTTAGCAGTAATTGGTGGAAAAAGAGGCCATGCAGTTATTTCCCAGTGCACTATTGATCCTATTTTAGGTGTCTCAAATGTGATTGTCAGCTTGCAGCAGCTCGTTTCTCGTGAAGCTGATTGTCTTGATTCTCAGGTAATTCGAGATAATTAGCTCACGCTTCATACATGAAAGATATATGATGTGGACTTGTAGGAGAGTGGAAGGACTTAGATGATAAAATTACTAGTTTATTGGAATACCCTCCAATTAGATTTGTTCAACTGAAATTATCTGCTACTTTAAAAGTAGATGCATTTAATTCAATGGTTTGTGAACATCGGGTGAAAACGAAACTGAATATTGGGCAATAGTTCAAGTTTATGATGGCATTTCACGAAGTGGGCTATATTTAATTCAGAAATACATTGCATATGCATATAATTATAATGAGATACTTAATATAGGCTTGCCGTAAAGGACTGGATACATCACACAAGTTGTATTTTCAAATATAGTTACTGCAATACAAAATGATAGTAGAGCTTGTAGTTTCGTAGTAGTCTTTATGTGCTTTCTTAATGTGCTTGAATAGAGTGAAAATGATTGCTTGACAGTTATTTGTTTATCATCATTTAATTGATAGATGTTCCTTCTTGTTAACTTGTAAGGCGTAATTCAATTTATTTTCTCTTGGTTTCTTCATCCATTTGTTTTATTGATTAACAACTAATTGTCTCGTGCATTCTAATTTAACTTATAATGACATCCCTTGAATTGGTGTTTGTGCACTGAATTTCTACTAGATTATCTTCTGTAGTGAAATCTTCATCTTCTCTTAATTCAAATTATCTTTTACTTAAAAAACCAAATAAGATGTTTGCTGGTGGTGACTATAACCAAATTTCAAGGAGATGCCGCATTCAATGGCATTCCATATTTCATTTCAATTGATGGCATTTTCCGAGCATTTTCTAAAGAAATCTTTGATCGTTGAGGAGGTATTATATTTATGGTTATTTAAATATTTTTTGCATGCTTGGGACGTTGCTCTTGAGCTATTAGCTGACCTTATTCAGTTATCATGTAACCTTACCTTAGTCTTGGCCTTCAGCTCCAACAACTTAAATCCTCCACTTCTAGCAAGTCTTTTAACTGGGTTATATGTTCACTAAAAGTCAAAATATCGCTTAGAGGACCTTTCGTTAGGATTATACGATCAACATTTTTCTGAAATCAGTAGTCAAAAAAGTTGATTTAGAAGTGCACAAACCAGCAACTTTTAATATTACTTTTCAAATTATTCTAGAAGCAGTTTTACTCTTCTTTGTTTAATCATATGATCTTGAAAGACTTGTATCAGTGCCTTTATACTAATTATTAATGACAATAAAACCTTTCTTTGTTTAATCATAAGATAATCTTCCAAAAAATTATTACTTAAAGGTGTATTGACTAATACAGTTTTTGATGTTTGGTTTCGCTGAAGCGCATTTGTGTTCAGAATAACATGCCATACTTGCTTTTGGGCTAAAACCTCGAGTAAATGTGCACTTGAATACTAAAATTGTTATATTCAACTGTGTAGGTATAAGAAATATGATCTCAGTCAACAAGTATACGTGCGATATAGTCTTTCCTCCCTGATTTTCACTTTTCTTCACTTTGACAAAATGTACTTTTCGAATGTCCAGAATAAATTTTTAACTAAAACTGAACTGAAATTGTTTGGATACAAGAGCTTCTCCAACAGATTGAAAAATCTCAAATCTGCACCCAAAACGACCTCCAACAAAGTACGGATTATTGGATAGTGTGGAAAGTTTGGAGGAGAGACGGAGGATATCGGATCATACGAGGCGCATGTTACCAGACGTCCGTTGAGGATATGCACACTCCGGGCCCGTTGAGCATCTCCAAAAAAGAAAGCGGACGTCTGTTCAACAGATGCTTGGTCATCAGGCGTCTGTTAAATAGACGTCTGGCCTCATTTCTCAACAGAAATGAAATGAGGCCTCCAACATTTCGAAGTGTGAAAAATTCAATTTGCGCACTTCAAACTGTTGGAGATGCTCTTAGCAAAAAATATGTACATTTATGGTCAAAAGGAGACATAAACATACCGATGTGCCATACTGTACCGATTCATGTGAGCCAATCCACCTAGTGTATTTGGAGAAATCTATTGAAATAATAAATTGAAGCAAACATGAAATATTATCTCGAGGGAATAAGGCGGCTAGCTCAATCCAACACGTTATTATTTATTTTTGATTCACTAAATGCTACACACAATATTTAAACCATGTATTAGATTTTCATACCATAGAAATTAGGATTTAAGTATAAAAATATACCGTAAAAATTTATCATTATCAGAATTACCAATGCGGAATTATTTGCTATTTAGGATCATTGAATACACTGTAACATATGGAGATGTAAACTTCTTAAATCACAGGATAAAACCATAGAATATATCGGCCTAGCACTAGCAGGAAGTGATAGAGTATCTTCATTCCTCGAGAAAGCAATTGAAGGCCTTGTCGAAGGTGGAAGGTAAGCTAATAATCTTCTACATGACTTTTTCGTATACATTTTACTTATCAAAGTTTAAAAATAGTTTACTTATCATTGGAGCAGAGATGATTGCAACTAGGGTGTGTAAACTCTTAAAAAATACCAGGGTACCTGAAGGCCACAAAAATAAGGAGGTATTTTATTTTGCCAAAGTGTTTACTATTTTAATATGCAAAGAGTTGGTCAGTTTATCATTTGATGTCAGCTTTTTCTAGAATTTGACTTATCCATCTATCAAGATTTTCTGCTCAAGGCTTTGCACATGCTATATATATATTATAAAGGGTCGCCGAGTGTATTAAATGTCTTACTAGAGTACTTAATAGCTCTCAAATTTACACATACGACGAGTAGTATGCGCCAAAATGTATATCTTAGTTGTTTAACTTAAGATTTCATAGCATATTCGCATATCATGGCTGTTAACGCACAAGTGCAGATATGGAACTTAAATAATCTAGAAGATGCAAAACTTTGGAAGCAGATATGACAATGCTTTTGAGCCATCATGATGGATCTAATTATGAAGGACATTGCGCCATCACCGTCTTCATAACCACTTCAGATATGTGCTAGACAAATTTATTTTTGGGTATTAATTATCATGTGTATGGATGGTATTAATTTTGGATGAGATATAAACAGTAGTTGTATCAGATATGTTTTGTTGTTTAGAATTCAACTTGGTGTGTATATTGACGGATGACTATTGATGGTATTGTTTTTTGTATGGGATATCAACGCTAGTTGAATAGTTTTCTTGTTTAGAATTCAACTTAATGTGTATATGAAACACCGTAAAATAAAATATAGCACAGCAAATTATAGTTACCGATTGAATTGGATGTGAATACCAACGGAATTTACAAACTAAATCATCACTAATACGTCATAGATAATGACAAATGGAAACAAAAAATCACAAAATCCTTTGTTAAAACTTCGCAACTCAGCATGTGATTAGCGATGGAAACTTATTACATCTATTGCTAATCCCTTGTTATGTAGCTATGGTTTGCCGATGACTTTTTATTAAGAATATTTTTGTACAAAATTTTACACTTTATAAAGATGTGATTAGCGATGGAAACTTATTACATCTATTGCTAATCCCCTGTTATGCAGCTATGGTTTGCCGATGACTTTTTATTAAGAATATTTTTTGTACAAAATTTTACACTTTATAAAGATGTCGGGAAAACGTTGGTGATGTCATGGTAAGTTCCGTCGTTAAATTGACATCAGTTTATCAACTACGATTTTAAAGACCATGGTTGGCTGTCGCAAATCCAACGTTAAATGCAATTTAGCGGTGGTTTAGCGACGGATTTAGCCGTTGCAAATTTAAGGTTTTCTTGTAGTTTGTAGTGTTACATCTAACCTTTCTCCTCCTTTATATTATAAAGTTGGGCTGTACTCTTTCTTCACTAAAAAACCCTAAACACTGGTCTCGCTTTCTCTGAAATTTCATGTGCAATATACAGTAACACAACTCCAAAAATCTAATGAATATGATAAGAAAAGATAATTCCACCGCATATTTACAGCTTTCATCACTCAACCAAAACTAAATATGGTTAATTTAATCATTTAAATAATAATTTGAAAATGAATGAAGAATGAAACAATACTAAACGCAAAGCAAGAGAAAAATACTAAAAGAGCACTTCTCGATTATTACCATTAAAACCCACCAAATATAGTGAGCATATACCACTAAAAAGAGAAACTGAATTTAATAGAATCTACGTGGCCCTAACTACAAAACATAAAGCTCTAGCTTGAAATTCCTACTTACATACAACCATAGTCTAAAGTCTAAAATCACCTTTGCGAAAACACATCTTAAATAAGCCATTAAAAAAGGTAATAAAAGGTATTTGTTCAAAAAATAAAAAATAAAAGAAGAGGAAGAAGAAGCTAAAACCAAAACACGTTTCCAATGTTGTATTTTCAAAAATAAATATAAAAAAAAGAGGAAAAAGAAAAAATAGTATCTCGGAAATCCTGAAATAGAAACTAAAAGATGAATATAGATTTCAAAATACAAGCCAACAACTATTGAAGAACGGGTAAATTTATATTTATTTATAGCATAAGTTTGGAAGCTAACTTATATATTGTTTTTAAACTAGGATTGAAATATACAATAAATAATTCATTCACATCAAAGTTATGAATGGATTATAGTAAAGAAGTTATAGGTTACATTGATAATGACCAAATCACATATACGAAATTATGGCTCATTTCAGTTTACATCAAAAATAGAACTAGAAAAGCATATTATAAATAACACAAATTATGTTAACAAGTGATTACTAATAAATGAGCTATTATACAAGTAAGATGTTAACTTAGAATTGCCAATCTATTGGAGAAAGCAACTTTTTCTCTAGCAGATGATTCTTCTTCAACGTAAAACAAAATGACATAATAAAAAATAAAGAAAGCTAAATTGGATTGCTAACTAAATGTAAATTCGACAAGACTACTTTTGCCGATTTTCATCATACGTACCTTCTTCATTTGGACTCCATTGTTCAATATAACCCGTGTTGAATATTCTAAGAGAACTCCAAATTTGCAATGAATGATACGAAAGAATTGATATTATTATCCAAATAAAATTTGAATCGGTTGAAGTTCAAAATATTGTCCAACGTTAACTAATCGGTCCAAATTTAAATATGTGATGTTGGTCGAGACTTCAGAATTCAAGAGAAAGTAGTAAAGGCAGCTGGTGTGAGTTTAGTCTCCAACAAAATAAAATTCAAGCTCTAAATTTCACGTCTTGTAATCTGCCCGCCTTTCTCCATCAGTTTTTTGTGTTCCTAGTTGCTTTATCCAAGCGTTAAAATTAATGAGATAACGCGAATTTTCAATTACATTATTATCATACATTATTAGAACATGACACGCCCTGACAAGCTTTAGGATAGTTTTTACACATCCACTGCTTTCAGTCTAGACATCCTAACATCTCAGATCATTACTTGTGTTCTTAATTATTTTTAAACTATATTTATCATTTACAACCATAGTTTAAAGTCTTTAATTAGTTATATTTATTATTACAGCTTACCACATGCACATGCTTATTATTTAAAACTTGTTTAGTTTAAATGCTGAGATATATAGGAAGAGAGGTCATATGCATTGCCAAAGATCAAGAAAGAGAATAATTAAAGTGTTAATTCGCTGGAGAAGAAAGTCAAAAGACCCCAAAATTTGTTGATTCAACACTTCTGATATGATGATGATGTTTCAGAGGGATAGAAAGCAAAGAGTTTTGAGGTTAAATCAAACTCAATATATCGAGAAATTCCTATCTGGATTTGGCATGGAAAATTTATTTCAGGCTATGTTTATACACTTGGCATAGGCCCCATTTCTTGGAGATCCAAGCTACAGCCGTTGTAGCTTTATCAACCACTGAGGCATAGCTTATTTATATTGTGGAAGTGACCAAGGAATGATTGTATTTGTTGCAGCTTTTAGAGGATTTATCAACGATGCAGAAGATGGTGGAGTTGTTTTCGGATAGTCAGAGTGTCATTCATCTTGTTGAGAATCAAGCCTACAACTCACAAATAAAGCACATTGATGTTAGGAGTTTCTTTCTCATGCTTCAAGAAGAGAGAACTAAGATAAAGCTATTAAAGATACACACAAAAGACAATCCAGCTAATATGTTAACAAAGTCGATTAAAGAGGACAAGTTTGAGCATTGGTCAAACTTGATTAGTGTGATAGAGATACTTAGCGCCACGAGGTGCTGATCCATCAACCAATTTTTGTTGATTGATGAATTTATTTAAATCGACGTGGAGTGTTAAATTTGAACGATTTAAATCTATTTCAAATTTATTAAGGAGAATATATTAATCGATTTCCGTATTCAGTCAAATATATGAAACAAATTGGAAAGAGAATCAATTTACATCATAATAGATGTTAATTGATTTAAGGAATCAATCGTATAAAGATATATGTGGAAACAAACACAAATATGCTAGATTTTTATTGAAATCAAATCAAGCAAATCTGAAAACATTTCATTTTTATCTCCGAGGCAATCTTCGTTATTGTTCCTATAAATATGAAGACTTTTACTCATCTTTTATCAACACAAGACAACAAGGGAGTTCTCTATAAAATATGTTCAATAAGATTCATATTTCTGTATCTATTGTAGGGTGATTGTGTTCTTTTCATATTGTACCCATCCTTGAAGTGAAGAATTTATAAATGTTGTTGGGTCCGAGGACGTAGGGAGTTCTCTATAAAATATCTTCAATAAGATCCATATTTCTGTATCTATTGTAGGGTGATTGTGTGCTTTTCATATTGTACCCATCCTTGAAGTGAAGAATTTATAAATGTTGTTGGGTCCGAGGACGTAGGCATAGCCGTATCTCGTTATATCAGTGTGTTCTTTACTTTTATATCACTATATATTATTTGTGCTCTTTGATTTTTATTCTCTTTGTTGGATTGGAATTGTTGAAATTATCGACATACTATTGGATATTCTGCTTCCACTGTCAAAACTTTGATTTTTAACTACAGATAGTGCATGAAATGAGCAAGTATTGAGTTGTATATTGATATGTAATGTACTTTACTATTGATGGATTTGGTTGGAATGTACCATTAGTGATGTATTTCTTGGATTTGGACGTGGCCGATATTGCCTTTGGATTTTATGTTGTTTAGATAATGAATTTGATAGTTATGTTTATGTGTTATAAGATGATTATTTGATTAAAATGTCACGGAGTTATATGAATGTGTGATTGAAATTAAAAAACAGCATATACGCTGTAAAAATGTTTCAGCAATGACATTAGTAAATTTTTAAATAGCGTGTGTAACGCAAAGGCATAACATTGTCCCGACGTCGATAAATATATTTTTGATATTTTAAAATAACGTGTATAAGTCATAGCCACGACATCGATAAATATGTTCGTAAGGTGTCGATTAGGCGCCGTTCCGGTGTCAAAAAAATATCATTGACTGTTAAAATAACATTAATAAAATGTCGTCGGTACGAGGTCAGCGTAATGGAGTCAGTTTGACATTTGTAAAGTGTTCTATTAACGTCGCTAGTAAGAAGCTTAATCTATTTTTATTCTTTTTTTCGTCGAAATTAAAGTATCCTGTATGACATTCACGCGTTGTCGGTAATGTGCTTACTGACACCAATGTCGTATTGACGTCCGTAAAATATGTTTTCATTGTAGTGGATCTCATATTCTTATATTATTAATTTTAACCGATTTTTACAGGTACTACATATTTTAAAATCTCATCTTCAATATTTTTAAACTTTGTTTTCTTATGATGTTTCAATGTATTGAATCAACCCAAAGTACGATGGCATTTGAAATGTACAAGGACATAATGAAAGATGTATTAGCAGGGATAGGATTGGCTAAAATAAATTTGATTGATACATCTTAATTTTTATTTACTGATCATTATTGATCAATGATTAATCGATTAATTCATATACCAATTATTTGATCGATTTAGTCATATAACCAATTATTGGTATACCAAAATATCAATAATGGTAATGCTTTCAAGTTTTGATGTTATAAAAAATGCATTTAAGTTTTATTTTGCTAGTAGGACGAGTAAGACATCACATAATGGAAGTAAAGGTAGAGAGTACTGCGGTTAACAAAACAACGATGTTAACTTTAATATAAAAGGTTAAAGTACAACTTATTGAAGATTGATTTATGGGATGGATGTAGCATTGTTAAGCCAGCAAACTTAAAATGCATTAATTGGTATAGGTAATATGCTCATGATCCTAGAGAACTTGTATAGAAGCGAGTACCCTAGAGCCTGCTCTTTTGTTTGTTTCATCCAATAAAGTGTAGTGAAATGATTAGTTAGTGAGGGCCATTCCATTTTCCTTTCCCTCCTCCCAACATCAGTCGCTTCAAAAGTAAAGTAAAGTTGGTCAAAAAAGGAAAGCCACGTACCCAAAAAATATAAACAAAAGCGCGCTTATGTGTGTGTATATATATATATTATATATATTATACATAGACACATATATTCATGCATATATATATATATGCACTTACCGGTACAGTTTGTAACATGGGATGAATTGTGCATTGTATGTATGTCCATCATTAGTTGACGGTACATGGTGATAGACAGACGGGTGGGTACACTGTGCTGCTTTTGTGTGCAAATATGTTTAGCGTCAGAACATATATGTACAATTGAATGATGCCTCTGAAGATCTTTTGACCGACTTTACACCCCACCATTTCATTATTATCCCATTTTCGTTTTTTTAATCAAGCCATTTTCGTTTTTTTAATCAAGGTACATTGGGCTGCATTTGTTACTGTTAACATTTGATAAATATTTTTACTGATAATCCAAAATTGCTTATCGTTACCGTTATCGATACCGAAAACTGGTACACCGATAATATGTTAATTAATGTAACAGTATATTACCATTTGTCCAAAAAATCCATAACTTAGATATGTTTCTACACTACAGCGCATTTTAGTATACTATTTATAGTGATACTTAATAAAAAAACATAAATGAGAAAGAAAAGAAGTGTATTTGACATTATTTAACATGATTACTGAATTGAATTTAGTCATTTGTTTGGTGCTATTAAAGCATATCACATGAATATACATGTGTTTTAAATCGACTGGTAATTTTACCGTTACCAATGGTTTGAAAAATGTTACCAATAATTTACCGTAAAAAATGTTAAATTTACCATTAGCATACCGATTAAACTGGTATACCGATATCAATCAATAATGGTAACCGATGACTGATAATGATATAGTAATGTTAAATTTACTGTTAGCATGACAGTTTGCATGTATACTAAGCGGAAGCATCACAATTTCCTAGGGTGTCAGCCTGCTAAACTTAAATGCTTATGCTAACATATTATCTGTTGTCACAGATAATTACACAGTGTGACTGTTGCTCCCATGAAACAAGAGAAAAGCATATTAGTGCAACTTTTCAATATATAATTATTCGAGAGAGAGAGGGACATGCACGTAGATATGCTAGGGAAACATCAAAATATCAGTCACGACTGTAGATGTCGCGTCTGTGTCGTTGCGGTGGTAGCAAATTATAGGGAGTCGCTGTGTCATCGCTAGGGTGAAAGGAATTCCCTTTGTCTTTCCCACTCACCGCTGTATAATTGGCAACAACCGTTCTAGGGAAATTTATAAACAGTTCATTTCGACGACTTCCCTGCTACATTTATACTGTTGATGTTAGAGATGAGGACATAGCAAGTGCATTGACAATTTCACTTCGGTTTTAACTCCGCTTATATATTAAATTATAGTTAAATTTTATTTTCAGTCTTTAGTAGTTTTTATTTATACAATAATTATTATTAATTTTATATATTTTTGGAATTTTATTTACGATTTTCAATTATTACTTTTCTGTTATAACATTCTTAAGCTCTACGATCAATTGAGTTAAAATGACAAAATCATATATTTAAGTTTTTAGTATGATTATAAATAATTTGTACGGTTGGATTTTGAAAATTCATACATGTATAAGATTGTCAGTACAAATTGATCTCGTTATATACATTTCTTACTTATATAAGTCAACCATCGAAAACGACCCATTTAGACTGACAATCTAGGAATTTCTAAAATCTTAGTGTTCAAAATCCATATTATTGTTCAAAATACATAGGCATAGAATATTGTATTATTTGAAATTAATTTGATTCTCGATTTTATAAGTTATATAATTTTACTGTACTAGTTAAAATCGTTTCTAATTAATAATTAACTTTGATAAGAGCAACGATCAAACTGAGTTGAAATGACACAATGAAATATATTTAAGGTTCTCGTATAATATAGAAGAATTTGTGCATCAATTTTTGAGAATTCGAATGTAAATAGGCTATTCAATCGAATTAGTCGTTTTAGATAGAATTCCTATGATGCTAGGTATCGAAATTGACCAATTTAAACCAACAATTTTGTTTACGATTGAAAATTTTGAATTCTGACCATACAAATTTTTGAATTTTGGACTCAATTTGATTCTCGTTCTTACAAGTTGTTTGATTTTATTCGACAATTTATATTTGTTTCTAATTAATTATGATAATATCAATGATCAAGTTAAGTCAAAATAACATGATATCATATGATTAATTGTAAAAATGACATTCAAATCATTTGAATAATTATGTAAAATTATTTAAAATAAGTATTTAAGTATTATTTAATATATTATATGCTATTTTAAAAATATTTAATAATATTTATATATATATTTATTGAAATTAAAATAATATTTAATAATATGGTTTAATATTAGTTATTAAACAAGTCATTCAAATTAATTAAATAGCCGAATCAAATTATTTTAAAAAACTATTTAACAAATTATATACAATAACAATGAATTGTATGTTATATTAAAATTAGAGTAATATTTTATAGAGGGATTTAGGCTGAAGGAAAAACCTGAGAACATTTTTAGTCTGAAGGACAGAAGTTTTAAAATTTAGCCTGAAGGACAAAAAATGATATATTCATATATCATTGCACATCCATAATGCTATATTCATATATCATTACACATCTATAATGCTATATACAACACAATTTTATAAGTTTCTGCATACACAAACAAGCAGTTGTGTAATGCTATATGAATATAGCATTATGGATGTGCAATGCTATATAAATATATCATTTTTTGTCCTTCAGGCTAAATTTTAAAACTTCTGTCCTTCAGACTAAAAGTGTTCTCAGGTTTTTCCTTCAGCCTAATTCCCTGTATTTAATAATAAAAATAATATTTCAACTACACACCACTTAATAAACTAAAACTTTATAATTACCATAAATTTAATAATATTTATTAATTTATTTGAATAACCAAAGAATTGAATCAGAAAGTTGTAAGTAAGTTGTAGAATGCCAACACCTTATCAATAACATTAATTTTATGACCGAAAAATATATTGGCGATGTAAAGACAAGGGAATATCTACCCCTTTCCTACTCCTTTCGGGTATCATTTCGCTTGAACACACTAGGCTTGATATCCTTCATTCTTCCCCAAATCAAAAAAAAAAAACAAAATATAACTATTTTTGTCGTCAGTCCCCAAAGAACTTGTCCTCACTCCCCATGCCACCTCCAATTCATTGTTGTATGTGATGACAACCATACACCTCTGGCACCCAAGTATAACCTATATAGTACGTTGTAACGGTGCTCAATCAATGTAAGATGATAGTTAACGGCTGCGAAGTAAACAAAACATCACAGAACCTGTCGTATATTTTACATCGTATCGAATAAAATATAACAACCATCATAGATATATAACAAACGAGATAGTAATAACTGAATGAGTTATAGAAATCAGGGTGCATATATCCATACAGTTATACAATATAAGTGGTAGAGTTTATATAACTGATCATAAACTCAAATGGATAACTGTATTTAAATAAATGAAAGCATTAGTAAGCCCTATAGTGCTGCATAGAGGAGTGATAAGCAGTAATAACTAAATATAGTAATACGTGATAGCGTAGATTCCTGCCCGTCATCTGTCCAACTCCATATGCTTATCGGACCTGATATCCCTAATCCACTCATTTAAGAGCATCCAAAATAATAGGAACAAACCATAAAATTTCGAGTTTAACAATAGTCTGGTGTAAGCGATAGAAAATCTCAAATACTATAAAGTCAATATACTAGGACATATGGTATGGAGAATCATACTTGATTCGTTCCTGCATCTATAGAGTTAGCACATAACACATGATGTATGCTACTATATATCGTAATCATCGTGGGTGTACTATACGTCTAATTACCAATGGGTGTCCTGGTATCTACATCAATGAAATGTACATCATGTGACATCCCTGGGGTAGTAATAAATCAAAGGAAACATAGCATCCATCATTCATCCTCACATTCACTCACTCGGTGCATTGGATATATGATGTTTGTATGACCTCCCCATATAGTCAAGGACTACTCAATGTAACGGTTTCTCGGTACTCGAATCCATGCCACTCAGTAGACCAGGAATTAGACTGCATACCCTGTAATAGTCTACGGTAAAACAGATCGAAACATTGCGAGATCTGGGGCAAATCCCATAGCCTAGGTAAGCGTTCCCACATACCATTTCTTTACGAGTATATTTAGAAACCTCCGAGTATCAATGATCCCTTTGCACACGTCATCTACAGTAGAACACGTCTTGGAACTGATTTTGAAGTCATCGCACACCTCCCATCTAAAGTCATTGAGATTGGGACGATTCTCGACAATCATCGTTAGTCGAAGAATATCATCGTTTGTTCCATAATCATCATCTAGGAATTCCTTAAATCTGACATGTATCCATATACTCTGCATCCTAAAGCACAACTAACCCTTCATTGAAGCCATCACTTCCCATCATGAATCATCATCACCAAGTTACGCACCAATAACGTCAACGATTCAACGTCGAGTTGCTTGACTCATGCCGAACTGGGCTTTATCCCAAAGTGAGAGCGGCATAACTCGAAGCAAGTATGAATACAAGTGGCCATAAGTAAATGGGCATAACTCGAAGCAATTATAATAGCAGATCGAAGCAAACACGTGGAGAGCTCGAAGCAACTTCTGCCCCTTCCATCACCAAACCACGACCATCGAACTGTGACCACCAAACTGACCCCCCACTGATCCACGCCTTCACTGATCCACCCTCCACCAATCCAACACTGAATCGATTTACTTCCTTAAGGTGCAGCTCCAAATGAACATGCGAATGGCTCAAAGTGAGGCCCGAGCCATCCCCTACGTGACTCGAAGCATGACTTGGTGCTGATAATCTGATATCAACATCGATCCCACACTTGTATTCTAATCTCTAATGAAACCCAAAGTATGGCTCAAAAACTAGCTCCAATGCGGATCGAAGTAGAACTTGGAGCAATTTTCTACTGATCCAATACTTAGAAATAATCGCTGATCTATCTTCTTTTTCTTATAACTCGAGCAAACGAACTTCAAATGACTTAAAATTTGAAACATAGCTTTGTGAGGCCTTCCTTGTCACCCCACACAGCTTACACAAATTTGTAAAATGTTACCTCCACGTATCGACGAAGGGTTATGATTATATTCCTATTCGAAGTCGTCATTCAATCGACGTTTTCAATTAAGGAAACAACATACATTCAAGCGTTTAACATATAAACTATATTCAAACAACAAATATTCACATACATCAAGTTATAGCCTAAATCTAAGGGTAAGAAGAAGGAAATAACCATAAGAACAAGGGAGATCCATAAGAACAAGATTTCACAGAACTTTATAAATTCTTTTGAAGTTAGCATAGCTGATTAGTTATGGTTTAAAATACGTTTAGGATTCAAAAATAATTTTTAAAAACCATTTATATGAATATTGTGACTAATTAGTAAGTGAGATGTTCCAAACTCACTTACTAAAGCAATCTAAAAGAACTCAAATCCTAAGATGAACATCAGATTCAAGATGTCTCCAACATCAAATCCCCAAATTCAAGTTCTAATCTCACTAATATCCTCATAGTGATAAGATTTGGTGAATTAAAATAAGGTTTAGAGTGGTTTTAGGCTAAGAGAATGTTAATGGCGGTCTCTCTAACTATTTAGGGAAGTGTGAAATGACAAGGAGAAGCCCCATCAGCCCCCTATGGGTGCTAATCTTGAAATTAGCTTCGGGCTTAGCCACTATTCCCCTTAATTATTCATTAAGTTATTCATAATCGAGTGGAACTTCAAATAACCATATCTCCCAAATGGTAAATTTGTTTTTCTATTATGACCCCCTCATAGAAAGGGAAAACATCATCCCGGTCTAATGGAAATGGTTTCAGACCCTAATTTGGCTTTTATCAAAAGTCATAGGCTTTATAAAATTACTAAGCCTAAATTGTTCGGTAACAATTCTAAAGATGGAAAATGTCTTTAGTAGTCATTTCCTAAAGTTATAGAATTGTATGACCCTTTATAAAAATAATATTAATATTTTGTGATCCTCCGCTACATATAATATAGATATAACATTCTCCTACAATTAGGAATTTCATCCTTGAAAATACAGACAAAATTAATAAGGTTATCCCTCATGCCTAACAATCATATGCAAACGTAGGAAACCATCACACATCAAACATGCATACAAAATAACAAATATCAAAAGTAACATCTTACCTATCCTACGATACTATACTAAGGTGTATTTTTATGATATCATAGGTGAAAGTAATATCGATAAACAAAAAGTCATTCCCAAGTAAATAGCTCTGGATAAGCTATCCTCATGCTTTCCTCGATCTCTTAGGTGCAATCGCCTTCATTTTCACTCCACCAAACCTTCACCAACTTCACTGTCTTCCTTCTAAGCTACTTCGTATCACATCCGACGATACTAATAGGCCTACAAGGTCACGAAGATTTTTTTTTAGTCTTAATATCATCTAGTTGATCCAGTAAGATAATCAAGCATGAGTTGTGCATAAACTTCTGCAAGTGAGAAATGAAGAACACATTGTGCACTCCCACCATTCTTTGAGGTAAGTCAACTCTATAGGCAAGGTTCCCAATACTCTTTAGTATCGAAAAAGGATCTACAAATCTCGTTGCCAACTTCCCTTTACTACTGAACCAAATGTATTCTTCAATGGAGTGATCTTGATAAATACAATATCACCGAAAAAGAACTCTAGATCTCCATGTCTCTTACCAGCATATTTTTTTGTCTGCCTTGAGCAACTTTCATCTGTTGTTGAATGATTTTGATCTTCTCCAAAGTTTCTCTAATCATATCTAGCTTGAGTATCATCTTTCCACCTGCTTTCCACCAACATGAAGGAGCGTTGCACAATCAGCTATACAATGCTTCGAATGGTTCCATACCAATGCTGGACTGATAATAGTTGTTGTACGCGAATTCAACGAAATGTAAGTGATAATCCCATGAGCCTATGAAGTCAAGTATACAAGCCGCCAGAGGTCTTTGGCCGTCAGTTTGAGGGTTATAAGCCGTGCTCTAATGCAACTATGCTCCTTTTGTAAGCTCTTACAAAACTCACTTGTAAATGATGGGTCTTAGTCACTCACAATACTCTTCGGCACACCGTAGAAGCACTATCCACTTCACGTGCAATTCGGCCAGTTTGGCCGCCATTCTATTTAACTTAACAAGTATACTTCTGGCACTCTTGGTTTTATCGATCAACTATGACCCAAATACTATCGTACCCCCTTCTAGTCCAAGGTAGTCCATCGATACTTGTTCCCATTTCCACTCAGGACCTTCTAACGATTGCATCAAACCACTAGGCTTCATCCATTTTTCCTACATTAACTGGCAGTTTATGCACTTTGAGATGAATTTCTCAACATCTTTCTTCATCCTTTCCTAATGATAGGTCTACTTTATATTGCAGTACATCTTATTACCACCGAGATGGATAGTCAATCTCGAATGATGGCACTCTCGTAGCACATCATCCCTTAATCCATCAACATCAGGAATAAACTATCTTCCATCTTTAGGGATTCAACCATCTCAATCTAGTCTTTACCGCCTCATCTCTTTAGACCCTACTCCATTTTCGATCTTAGCAATAATCTCAGCTAGTCTGGCATCACGTCTCTTACTAGTACCGATCCGCTCAATCATAGTATGCCTTATAATCAAACTTTCTAATATCTCTGGCTCTAGCTCACACCTCAGTCAGAAATTATAACCAGTAATATACTCTAACTACATCAGCATGTCTCCTACTCAATGCATCGGCAACTACATTCCCTTTCCCTAGTGTATATGCATTATCGAAGTCATAGGAAGCTTGAAACTCTAACCATTGTTGCTAATGAGTTTAAGATCCTTCTATGAAAAGAGATACTTCAATAGTTTATGGTCGATGAACAACTCGAACCTCTCTTTTAATAGATAGCGCTTCTATACCTTCAGCGTAGAAACAATCAGTGCTAACTGCAAATCATGGGTCGGGTATTTCTTCTCATGCGGCTTCAATTGTCGACTACATAGGCAATAACCTTGCCCTTCTTCATCAATATTGTGCCCAATCCAGTACCACAAGCGTCAATGTATACCGTCATCTCTTAATTTTTGCTCGGAATGATCAATACCGGTGCACTCATCAGCTTCTCTTTCTGACTTACGAATGCATGCTCGCATCTCGCATCCTATGTAAAAGTCTGATTCTTTTTCATCAACTGAGTCAATAGTGCGGCTATTTTGGAGATGTCCTGGATGAATCGTCTATAATATCCTACCATCCTTAAGAAACTTCTCATATTTGTAGCATTTTCAGGTCTAGCCCAGTCTAGGACTGCTATAACTTTTGTAGAGTCTATAGTAATGCCCTGCTTAGAAACAGCATGACCCAAAAATTGCACTCTCCTCCACTAGAAGTGCTGCTTAGAAAGCTTAGCTTTCAGTCAGTGCTCATTCGACACCTCGAGTATGATCCTCAAATGTGTGTTGTGTTCTTCCTCCATCCATGAGTAGATGAGAATATCATCGACGAACAAAGGAACACATTTATTAGCTGACCTTTCAACTCACGGTTCATGAGATTAACAAACTATGTCGGGGAATTGATCTGCCTGAATGACATAACCAACAACTCATAGAATCTAGATGGCATGCGAAACACTGTAATCGACACACTCTCTTCCGCCACTCTCAAATGGTGGAATCGCATCGTAGGATCCAACTAAGAAATACACTAGCACCATGGAGTTGATCGATATGTGGGAGTGGATACCTTTTCTTCTTCGTCACTTTATTCAGCTCACATAGATCGACCCACGGTCTAAGAGAACCGTCCACCTTCGTAGTGAATACTGCGGGC
This sequence comes from Allium cepa, assembly GCA_030765085.1. Classification (NCBI taxonomy): domain Eukaryota; kingdom Viridiplantae; phylum Streptophyta; class Magnoliopsida; order Asparagales; family Amaryllidaceae; genus Allium; species Allium cepa. The sequence continues at coordinate 766,491,688 of CM060934.1, read as the reverse complement.
GCTTCCCATTCGAAAATACTTCTGCGAATGAACCCTCTTCTCAATAAGTCATTTACTTACACCTCAAGTTTTCTTTGATCTCTATGCACCATTCTCCTCGAAGGCATTACTGTCGATCTGGCATCTGTCACTAAATCAGTACAATACTCGATCTCTTTATATGGTGGAAGTCTAGTCATCTCCTCAAATATGTTTCAATACTCCCTAGATTTAGGAACTTATGACAACTCATCATGTGGGATATCGAGTAGATATAGATAGCTAACCATCACCTTATCATCTAGTGGGCAACTTAACACCCATCGGCCCATCATCTACCCCTATCGTCATTATGACTTCTCACAATCCACCATCACGCTGCATCTATGAAGCCAGTCCGTACCTATAACAATACCAAACCCCACAAAACCCAAAAAAAAGCAATCACAATCAAAAGAACATCCATGACTTGACAGGACCAAACCACGACAAACCATACACAGGCTAGTGAGGCCTCCAGCAGGGTTTGTCACAATCAAAGGTCGGTCAACAATTTCTGGTTGCAATCCTATCTTACGTACCAAAGTCACTTGATATGAAGGAATGTAAAGCCTCAACATTGAATAAAAAATGTATTGGAACACCATGAATAGAAAGCAAATCTTGAATAGCGATGCTCTTTTCCTTCTCTTTTGCCAGTGGAGCGCTCGATAAAGTAGGGACAACATTGAGGGCATATGCTTTCACCACCTTCTTCTGCTTAGGAAGCTCTAGACAATCCTTCTTGATATTCCTAAGCTTATTGCAATTGTCGCATGTTTTTCCCTCAGCTTTACATTCTCTGCTATAGTGGCCCTTCTCTCTGCAGTTATAGCAAGTTGGTCCACTTTTGATCTTCTTTTATTGACTATCTTTGTTTTGAAGATGCTTCCGCTTATTATTAGCATTCCATTTTTCCTGTCTCCCCCACTCAAATGCGGCTTGGCTCTTATTTAGGAACAATAGTATCCGGCTTCAAATATAGACTCTTATGCCTCAGTGCCTTCTAGACTATCATATCAAAAGTCTTGTCAGTATGGTCCATGAGTTGCTCCCTAAGTCGTTATCCAAGCCAACGACAAAATTTTAATTCTTCTTTTATGGAGTGTCAATGAAAGACATCCCATATTTCGACAAAGCGTCGACCGCAATAACATATCCCTAATATGTCATATCCCTTTGCCTAATATCTGTAAACTTATGGTAAAAAACAAACTTCCGAGCTGTCGGTATAAATTTCTCTTCCGATTTGGTTTTAAACTAGCCCTAATAAACTGATCCTTGGGAGTAGCATCCCTCACTGCCTTCCACCAATTCATGGATTGCCCTTGAAGCTATCAAAAAGCCAATCATCTCTTTATAACATCATTTAGCTCCACGTTGTCAAGGATTCTTTCATAGGTGCGAAGCCAATCCTGCATTTTCATCGTGGATTCCGTTCCTCGAAATTAGCTCTAGACGCCTTTACCGAAGCACCACCATCTATCGTACCATTTAGAGCGGTTATTTGATAATTTTGCATCATGTTCCTCATCATGATGTCGAACATCATTTGTAAGTTAGGATTAGCAGCTCCTGAGCCAGTCCTTCATAAACTCCAGAGATGGAGCTTCTAGGAGCATTCCTTGTGTGAATGCTCATCTTTCGGTCTGTAATAAGGACAGGCGGTCTCTCTATAAGGAATTTTCTTAAGTAGTTCTCGTTTTACAGTGCGAATTTATACTATATATATATATATACTATTTTAAGGTTTTGGAAACTGAAATATATAATAAGTATGCCCACTCGTATATAAACATTCTCATTCCAGTCTAGGGTGATAGCTCCTACCCTATCTCTATAGAATCATGGTACCCTTTATGTTAAACTATGCAACCTAAGCTTTGGTGCCAAGTATGACGACCACCTTACACCTTCAACACCCAAGTGTAACCTACGTAGTGCGCCATAATGGTGCTCGATCGGTGTAGGACGATAGTCAAGGGTTGTAAAGTTAATAAAACATCATAAAACATGTCATATATCTCATAGCACATTGGATAAAATATAACAATTATCATAGATATAAAACAAGCAAGATAGTAATAACTGAATGAATCACAGAAATCAGAGTGCACAGGTCCATATAATTATACAATATAAGTGATAGAGCTTAAACAATCGATAATAAAATTAAATGGATATCTGTCTCTAAATTGATGAAAACATTAGCAAGCCTCATAGTGCTACACAGAGGAATGATAAGCAATAACAGATATATATATATAGTAATGCGTGAGAGTATGGCCTCATGCCCATAATCTGTCCAGCTCCACTCGCTCAACAGACCTGATATCCCTAATCTAATTATTTAATAGTACCCAAAATAATAGGAAGCAAAGTATCAAATCTCAAGTCAAACAATAGTCTGGTGTGAGTGATAGAAAATCCCAAATAACATATGTCAATACACTAGAACATAGGTTATGAAGAATCATACCTGACCTATACCTGCACCTGCAAAGTTAGCATATAAAACTGGATATATGCTACTCTTTATCGTAATCATCGTGGGTGTACTACACATCAAAGTACTAATAGGTGTCTAGATATCTACATCAATGATATATACATCGTGTAACATCCCTAAAGTGATATGCAACCAAAGAAAACATAACATCCATCAACCATCCTCACATTCACTCACTTGGTGCATTTAATATATGATACTCGTATGACTTCCCCACATAGCCAAGGACTACTCAACGTCCCTATTTCTCGATAGTCAAATCCATGCAACTAAGTAGGCCATGAACTAGACTACATACCCATAATAGTCCAGGGAAAACATATTGAAACATCGTGAGATCCGGGGCATATTTCAAACCCAGTGAGCATCCTAAAATATACATGCATTACGAGTACACTTCGAAACCTCCTAGTATCAACAATTCCTTTGCACGTGTCATCCATAGTAGAGCGCATCCTGGTACTGATTCTTAAGTCATCGTACAACTCTCATCGGAAGTCGTTTAGATTAGAACGATTCTCAACAATCATCGTTAGTCGTAGAATATCATTGTTTGTTTGTAATCATCCTCTAACAGCTCCTTAAATCCAACTCATAAACCTATACTCTATGTCATAAAGTATAACTAACCCATCGTAAAGCTGTTGCTCACCATCACGAGTAATCATGAACAAACTATGCGTCATCAATGAGCCACCTAGTTGCATGACTCGACGACAAACTGGGCCTTACCCTAAAACGAGAGTGGTATAACTCAAAGCAAGAAGGAACATAAGTAGCTCGAAGTAAATGCTGCATCACACGAAGCAATTATGTTAGCAGCTTGGACCAAACGTAGGGAGAACTCGAAGCAACCTTGGCCTCTTCCATCACCGAGCCATGACCATTGAACCATTACCACCAAACTGACATCTCCCCCAGATCTATGCCTTCATCAATCCAAGCCTCCACCGATCCATCACTTAACTAATTTTCTTCCCCAAAGTGAAGCTCTAAACAAACATGCAAACGGCCCAAAGTAAGACCCATGCTATTCCATATGTGAACTCGAAGCATGACTCTGTGCCAATTCCACTACTCGACATTCCCACCAATCCCACACTTGTATTCTAATCTCCTACAAAACTCGAAGTAAGGCTCGAAGCAAGCTACTATGCGACTCAAAATAGAACTCAAAGAAATTCTCTATCGATCCATCACTTAGCAATCATCGCTTCAACTTCTTTTTCCTAGAACTCGAGCAAACGAACTCCAAACGACTTAAAATTTGGAACGTTGCTTTGTGAGGCCTTCCTTGTCACCTTATACAACTTGCACCAAATTTGGCCACTATTACTTCATGGATCGACGTCGAGTTTTGACCATATTCCCATTTGCCATTCGATCGATGTTTACAACCATGCAAAGAACATACATTCAAGCATTTAATATATAAACTATATTCAAACAAACAAACATTCACTTATATCAAATTTTAACCTAAATCTAAGGGTAAGAAGAAGGAAAGAGCCATGAGGACAAAGGAGATCCATAAGAATAAGATTTCATAAAATTTTATAAAATCTTTTGAAATGAAAATATGTGATTGGTTATGGTTTAAAACATGTTTTGGGGTTCAAAAACCATTCTAAAACGTCATTTATAAGTATATAGTGACTATTTAGTAGGTGAGAGGTTCCAACCACTCATCTAAAACCAAAGCAATCCAAAAGAGCTCAAATCCCAAGATGAACAATAGATCCAAGATGTCTTCAATTGCAAATCCCCAAATCCAAGTGCTTACCTCATTTATCTCCTTTTAATGACAAGGTTTGGCTAATTAAGATAAGGTTTAGATTGGTTTTATCAAAGAGAATCATAATGGTGGTCTATCTAACTATTTTGGGAGGAGTGAAATGACAAGCAGAAGTTTGATTTTTCCCCCCTATGGGTGCTAATCCAAAAACATGCTTTGGACTTAGCCATTAATCCCTTTAATTTCCCATTAAGCTATTCAAAATCAAGTGGAACTTCAAATAATCATATCTTCCATGAAATAAGTCTGGTTTCCTATTAAAACCACTCTATGGAAAAGGAAACCATGATTCCCATCTAATGGAAGTGGTTTCAGATTCTTATTCGGCTCTTGTCAAAAGTTATAGGCTTTACAAGAATTTTTTTGATTTAAACCGTTTGATAAAAATTTTAAGTATAGAAAATATCTCTAGTAGTCATTTCACAAAGTTATAGAATCATATGACCCTATATAAAATAATATTATATTTTACGATCCTTCGATACTCAAAATATGAGTAATTACACTGTGCTGCCAAGGTTGCTCGTTCTTCCAAATCCATTATCGCTTAGCTCCTCTCTAAACCATAGCTGCAATATTTATTTATTTTTCGCTCAAAGCTACTCTAGAGTCATTGCACCTCTCCTGGTTGAGCTCCTCCAAACCACAACAATAATGTCCATTATCAAAGAATCACAACAATATCTCTAATTGGTAAACATTTAATCTAATTTGTTTGTTGTTAAAATCGGGGTAGTGGTTTAAGATTTACATATTTTAAGATATGAATATACTTTAAGATATGTACGTAAACATTTAACTTCTCTTTATTTATTTTTGAGGTTAAACTACAAAAACAAGTTTTATGATAAATTTCATTTTTATAGTTTAAGGTTTATAACTTTAGATGCATTCATTTATAAAAATCATTTTATGAACTATTTAGATTTCACTATCATTAATTTGCAATTTCATATGAATTATTAATGGAACTAAAATTCATAAGATTTGAGTTGCACTGAACTGCGATGAGATTATTAGGGTAATAAGCAAATAAATCTCCATTAGGTATAAATTCAATGTTATATATGAAATTCCTTGTCATTGATAACTCTTGGAAAAAGAAAAAAGTTATAGAAGTGAAAAGAGTTAGTTATGAAATACAATATATTGTCTAACCCCATCTAATATATATTATTTTTTTACAATAAGAAAAAAAAGAATGAAACATACATTAATATTTATCTGATACATGATCTACATATCTATCCCGGTATTAGATAAGTCACAATACAACAATATTTTTACATTTTATAAATCATTTCATGTCAAATAGTTCATAATATTTCAATACTGATTGCTTTTTGTTTAGCTTATATGTGCATTGGTGTATAATATGAGGAACATAGAGAAGTGTTTACAAAATTTTATTTAATTTTTTGAGCTCAAATGATTCATGAAATATAAAAACATCATTGTAATTGTAATAAAAAGTTGTGCGACAACCAATAAATATGAAATCAAATTATTTTTATCTCCAGATGTCAAGGACCTGTAGCTTAAGTAATTAGAAATATGATGTCTTAGACAAAATTTCTAGAGGTTATAGGTTCGAGCCCTCAAGATATCATAATAAGCACTCCACTTAAATAAGAATCACAGTTGTTATCGAAAAATATATTTTTATACTCGAATAAACTAAAAAACCGAGTTTAAATAATAGTACAAATTCACATAACTAATTTACTTAAAAAGTTAATAATGTTACAACTCCTTTTCTCAAAAACATGTTACAACTGCTTTGTAAAAAAAAATTATATTGCCTGTACCATATATAATTTAGAACATAAACATTTTATTTATATAACATATTGTATTTGTCTAAAAATTGAATAAAATGTAACATAATTTTTTTATATAAATAATATTTAAAGTAAAGATATAACTTTAAAGTCTAATGGAAATTAACATAAACTCTGAAAGTTTGTTGAAGCATTTGAAAACCATATTCAATGAATGTTATATTAGTTAAATAACATATAAATATGTAGAAAATTCACTTACGAATATTCTTAATAATATTTTTATGCATTATTGGCCGATAATTCTTTGATAATTTTTCGTTCTCTCTTATTTCTTCTCTAATGATTAGTGTAAATATTTGAAATGTAGGTAATATACCATCTTTGTTCTCCATATTCTCTAAGTTTTCCATTCAATTTTGCATATAAGTCTTTCGTATTCAATTTCTTTTCAAAAAATATGTTGTAGGCTTTGATACCAATCATTAGCATTTCTAAAGATCTCGATATAGTTATATTTAAAAGTGATTAAGAAGTAATGAACAGAAACACAATATTTTGTCCATAAATTAATTTTTAATAAATTTTAAAAATAAATTAGAAAATATTTTCATTAAATTACCATACTTGGCTGGCTATATATGATAGATTGAAGAGTGTGCCTGAGGGGCAGTCATATAATTTGATGATATAAACTTAACTCTTTAAACAATCTATTCATACAAAAGTATGATTTTGGTTCTATTTTTTATTATATGCGTTGTTATATAGTGATATAAATAATGAATTACTAATATTAAACATATATAAATTTTAAATCCATGGGAAAGCGTTTATCATTTGGGTTTATGAATGTGTTCATAATCATGAGTACTGAATCAATATTACAAAAAACTAACTCCTTAAATGTTCCTTGTCAACATGCATCAAGAAAGGGATATTGATACATCCATTGAGGTTAGTGTACGTAACACCCTTTATGCAATGAACGATGATTAACTCACGACTGTTGGGGGTCCCATGGGGTTACATACTTATGATTGTTTGGAATTATCATAGAGCAACTCCACTAGAATATTCAACAAGTTAATATAGCTGATTCAAAATTGAGTATCTCATGATACCAATGTATAAGTAGTCTTCTGATGTGAGGTTATGATCAACCCAAAAAGGTTAGGCTATAATTTAATTATGGTTAAACACATGGCATGATGACCTTATAATGACCATTATTATATATGTATGTATGTATGTGTTGAACTACGTGAAGTGGGACATTACCCAAAAGACAATTTGTCTCCTTCGTTATAGAAGGTTGGTATCGTCGTAATTGGTATTCAACTTAAAAGTAAAAATCTCTTACTAGAGTAAATCGTTTAATCGATAAATGTTATCAAATTGAGTGAATAACTTTAAAGTTAATAACATAGTTGAATACATATGTTAATAGTGTTTTTGACTTAAGAAATATTTTAGATATCTAAGTGATATAGTGACGACGAAAAGAATAAGTGTACAAAATATCATTACTAGGTGAGTTAATATAGATTATGAATTGGATTTCACTTAAACGGTTATGAACATTGAGCCTATGCCCAATATTGAACCTCAACAAAGTCTGTACATGCATCGGTATTTGAATTGTTCAAATATCGACCAAGGACCGAGTTCACACTGGAGAGTCAATATAACAGCATTGGTAGTTAATTTTGAATTCGATCGATGGAAAAACTAATTTATTAATGTTATAAATTAATAAGCATGCTATATTAATATTATATGGCAATTTTAATTATTACTTAAAGCTTAAAATCAGTTAGAACAATATATAGAAGTTGTATATTGGTTCGATCACATAAGGAGCTAGAATTAAATAAAGAAAACAATGATTCAAATAGAATTCAAAAGGGTTTGAAACATGCTAGGCCAATGCCAATGCTAGGGTTCAAATGACGAGAGTAGGTTTGGTTTTCAAGGCCTACAGAAAAATGAGAAATATGTGCAACTCCTTGGCTACGAATAGGATAGCCCTTATTCCTTGTTATTTACACTTTTTTGATAACTCTCTACCCAATTAACCCTCATTTGTGAAGTCTAGGTCTTAGACTTGCAAACTAGAACTATGGAGGAGAACATGAAATTCAAAGAGGAAACATTAGCAAGTGACGTGTTTGGCTTTTGGCAAAACATCAACCGAGAAAGGTTTTATTTTCTAACTTACACACACACACACATATATATACACTACTCATCATTGCTTATATCCCATTTTGCTTTTGACCATGTAAAAAAAAATTCAAAATAATTTTATTATTAATAACTACAAAAACTATTATAGAAATAAACATAATATATACACACACCGAATTATATTTTCAGTTTTAATAAAAAATTGTTTTCGGGCCTAATCTATAAATACACACAGACATATATGTATGTGTGTATGTATATATGTATGATATGTTTGTGTGTGTTTTTGTGTTTCAGTATTTAATATTACAAAAAAATTGTTTGCTTGTTCTTTGTTACATGTTAATAAAAAATTATATTTTCTTATATATACACACATGCGCGTGCATGTATACATGTGTGTGAGTGTGCGCGCGCATGCATATTGATTTCCTTTGGAATAAAAATGTAGCTTATATTAGAATTAAGAGAGCTAATGGTATGCCTAGGGGAAAAAGGAATAACTAAGTCTCGTTTACACAACTATCAGAGCCGACATTGACGAGAGTCGACAAACCCTAGCCAACAAAGCCGCCTCCCTCTTCTCAGAGTCTCCGACCTCCCCACATCGCCTTCAATGACGATCGCCTCCCTGTCGCCTGACCCTCAACCCAGACGACCTCCTGACCCCCCATCTCATGCCCTGGAAGCTCCGCCAGGCTTTCCCCCCTATCTCAAGAAGATCTCCCCTCATATGATAATGATGGATTCAAAACTGTTGTGTCGCGTAAGTGGAAAAGAGCGATGAAAGCTCCGCCCCACCCTAGAGCTGGTAACAAGACAAACACTCCTTCTCAACAAAAAGGGAAAAACCCTAATCGACAACAAGATCTCAATCAGCACAACCCCAAGAACAACGATAGTCAATCGCCACAATCTGACAACAGATCTGCTCCTACCAGATGGAACTACTCGACCACTGCTAGTAGGGCATGGAGCGAAGTGGTTAAAGGTAATAACATACCTACTGCTGTTCCTCTAAAATTCTACCAACCGCGCGAATTGAACTCCATTCAATGTGCCAAAATGTCGGAGGAGGTCGTTCTAAAAGCAAAAAAACAGTGGGATAATGCCATAGTAGTATATGTAGTTGGGCCTAAACCATACTTTCCATACTTCAAAGACTATATTCATAGAGTCTGGAAACCTTCCGATGAATTCTCGATTTACTCAAAAGAAAATGGTTTTTATGTGATAAAATCAACAATAAACAAGATTGTGATAATATTCTGGAAGGAGGTCCATATTTCTATAATAAAAAGTTGAGGATGATGAAAAGATGGTCTTTGGGAATGCAATTAAACAAAGAACTCCTATATACTATTCCAATATGGATTCGCCTTCCTAATCTTCCTCTAGACTACTGGACAGAGGAAGGGATAAGCCGCGTTGCTTCGGTGCTAAGTGTCCCAATTAGAATGGATAAATTCACAAAGGGTATCATCAAAATTACGTACGCAAGAGTACTAATTGAGATCAAAAACTCCTTTAACTTCCCCTGTAAAATCCCTATTATAACTGAAGAAGACAAATTAATTTGGCAAGAAGTGTTATACGAATGGAAACCATCGAAGTGCACAAACTGTCTTAGCTTTGGTCATATCGAAACCCACTGCCAATTTCAGAAAGCTTGGAAGTCAAAAGCAAACGAGAAGATCACATCGGAAGCAGAAGTTGACTTGGTCATTGATGAAGATGGAAATACTCTGACACAAAATGAAAACAAGACAGGAAAAACTCAAATTCTCCAGCCCAGTTCCAATACGATTACAGATCACATAGAAGTCGAATATCCAGCTAAACAACATCACACTCAGGCAGATATTAACATAACAGACCAGAATATGCCAACTGAAGATATAAACGTCCGTCTCAATACAGATAATTTGAATGTTAATACAACTGTCACTCAAAACAAGTCGAACAAAGAAAATAACAATAATATACAAAATAGGGATATTTATGCAGAAAACAATCAGGCACATACAAATAAATCCACTGAGGAAGGCCCTGACATGCTTACAGAAGCTGGCTTCATAGGGAAAGAATCCACTTCTACTTTCAACACCAAATCATGTCACACAAGGAAGACCAGAACTGATGAGGCCCTATTCGAATTCAAAGCGACAACCCAATCTGACGTGATAGAAAACCCTGCTTGGATTTCCATGGTTAGTCAGCTTAAAGGAAAAAATAAAATCTCAAAGAAAGCAAAATTACAAGGGTATGCTACCTCCCCAGAAAACAGTAGCAACTCTGAAAGTATTTAACCGATGGAGTTCCTATTCTGGAACATAAGGGGCATGAATGCCCAGGCCAAGCAATTGGAAATCATTAATCTCGTGAATAGTAATAGATTTTCTTTTGTTAGTATACTTGAGAATAAATTATCATTAGATAGTATAGAAAAATTCACGTATAAAATCCATCCAAAATGGAAACTCTCTCACAATATCTCAGATGACCATAAGAGTCGTATTTTAATACTATGGGATTCGACACAGTGGTCTGCCATTATTTGCCACACGAATGATCAGTATTTATCATGCATTTTACACAATGCTAGTGGATTTAGCATGATATGTACATCCATCTACGCATTTAATGGGAATCAAGAAGACAAGATCTATGGAATTATATCTATGATCAATCTCCGAAAATTAATCTCCCTTGGATAGTGGCAGGAGATTTCAACGCTATTTTAACTTCTACTGATAGACTAAATAACGACATACACAATGAAAAAGGCGAACAGAATTTTCTGGAATGCATCAATAAATCTAACCTCATCGAACCAATGTTCTCAGGAAACCACTACACTTGGAGAGGAGGGCTAAATTTCTCTATACACAGCAAAATTGACAGGGTTTTTGTAAACAAATTATGGACAGATAAAATAAATCAATTTGGCATAAACTTTGGAAACCATTCTGTTAGCGACCACACCCCTATAATGGTTAAAGTTGCCCAGATAAAAAGAGATAAAAACCCCATACCATTCAAATACAACAACGCGTGGCATCTGCAAAAAGGGTACCTGCAAACAGTTCAGCGGGCATTGGAGCAAGAAGAAACGGGTAACCATCTCTACATTCTCCTTTGTAAAATTAAAACTGTTAAGAAAACTTTGAGAGTCTGGACATTAACAAAAACCAACTTAAACTCTCAATTGGAAAAATTAAAAGAGGATGCAAACAATATATACAATCAACTAGTTCGAGACCCTCTTAATATCGATATTTCAGAAGAACATATTGCTAAAAATTCTCAAATACATGAAATTATGAGGTGTATGGTAGCTGAAAACTTACAAAGAATGAAAATTAATTGGCTAACAAAAGGAGATAAACCAAACGAATTCTTTTTCTCCAAATTCAAACCTATGAAAGCAGGTAGGAGCAACAATCTAATTCTCAATAGTAAGGGGGTTTGGTCTTCAGCATCAGAAAGTATAGCTACTCTAGCTATCAACTATTTCTCAAATCTTTTCAATATGCCGAATACCACATTTCAATTTCTAGACATAACTTGCAAGAAAATCCTGACAGAAAATGCAAAACATGAATTATGCAGACCCTTCCGGTTAGAGGAGGTGAGAAGTGCAGTTTTTCAAATAAATGACAATAGCTCTCCTGGCCCAGATGGCATTAACTCCAAATTCTATAAACTCCACTGGGATCAAATTAAAAATGTTATATGCACTGCTATGAATGGCATTCTCCAATCAGGGAAAATTATAAAAGAGATCAATCACTTGCCTTATTCCTAAAATTCCAAATGCAACAGATATGACTGACTTCAGACCAATATCTCTATGTAATGTGTTATACAAAATTCTAGCTAATCTTCTCTGTAATCGCATGAAAAGATATCTAGATAACCTTATCTCATACAACCAGAATGCTTTTATCCCTGGAAGAATTATCACTGAAAATTCTCTTATGGCACATGAAATGATCAGAAGTTTCAACAGGAAAAACTCGAACAACTTATGTCTGAAAATTGATTTGCATAAGGCATATGATAGAATCAATAGAGAATTTATTCATCATATGATGATCTCAATGAATTTTCCCCCCCAGTTTGCGAATCTCATTTATGAATGTATATCTACTCCCACTTTTACGGTTCTAGTAGAAGGCTCACCTTATGGATTCATCAACAGCTCAAGAGGCCTTAGACAAGGCGACCCCCTCTCCCCTTATCTATTTGCCATTGCTATGGAACTGTTAACTATAAAATTTGACTTGGAATTCCTCAAAGGTAATATAAAACCTTTATATCAAACAGAACCAATAATAACACATCTGATATATGCAGATGATATCCTGATCATGACCAAAGCATCTATTGAAAATGCCACATGTATCAAGTAGATATTTCAAGAATTATATTGTACTGCTGGTCTAGAGTTAAACAGCAACAAATCCATGCTATTCTTCAGTAAAGGATCCACACACAAAACCCAAATAGCCAACATGCTAAAATTAAATATGGGTAGACTGCCAATAACCTACCTGGGCATCCCTTTATCATACAACAAACTAAAAACAAGGGACTTTGGTATGCTGATAGTTAAGATAAATAAAAAGTTCAGCCAATGGAAGAATAAAATACTCAACATAAGTGGAAGAGCTGAGCTAATAAAGAATGTCATTCACCCTATCATTCTATTTTGGCTGCAATTCACCCAAATCCCTCTAGTATTTATTCAAAGAATTAATTCTCTATGTGCCAATTTTTTATGGAAAGCTAAATCTCATAACATGTGCTGGGAAGATGTATGTAAAACTAAGAGTGAAGGAGGATTTGGGATAAGGAAAATTGAAGACTTATCTAAAGCAGTGGCTGTTAATCTCTTATGGAAATTCATCAATGGGGAATCATTATGGGCTAAATGGACAAACAACAGATACAATAAAAAAGAGAACTTTTGGTCTACTGATAGCAAAACATCTGACTCATTTGTATGGAAAACAATTCTTCGTGCCAGAAAGTGGTGTTGTGGTCTCATTAATAGGAATATTGTCAATGGAGAAACAACAAACTTATGGCTAGACCCCTGGATTAATGGCTTCACACTTCTCAATATAGTTGGTGAGAGGAACATGGATGGGCATAATCAGTATAATGCAAAAGTTTCTACGCTCATTTCTAATAATAATTGGAAACAAAACATGAATAATATCCCTACTCAAGTTCATGATATCATCCATAACATAAACATCCAAATGCACAGAGAAGAGGATTACTGGGTCTGGTACCTAAATAGCAATGGAAAATGCTCTATGAAAACAGCATGGAATCATGTCAGAAACAAACACATAGAGCATTTTTGGTCCAAAATTATCTGGGATAAGGGGTGCATGCCAAAAATGTCTATATGTGCTCTCATGGCCATACAAAACAAACTAAACACTCTGGGGCGTGTGAGTAGATGGAACCATAATGTGGACTAACTATGTACTTTGTGCTCAGTTGCAATAGAAAATAGAGACCACTTATTCTTTCATTGCCCATATTCGAGAAATATCTTATTCAACATTTTGCAGAAAATTAATGTCAATTGTAACCAATCTAGTGATCTGTACCACATACTGGAATGTATCAAGCACAGACAAGAGACGAACAGTGCACTAAGACAAATTACCAATATTACGTTCACTTCCCTGATCTGGAACATATGGTGTGAAAGGAACAATAGAGTCTTCAGAGGAGTTGAGATGCCAGAGAATGTCAGAACCACCCTAATCATACAAGATGTTAGGATTCTAGTGCAGTACTCCCTAAAAAAACAAGTGCTAAACTCGGAAACGAGACTTATCTTGAATAATATGAACTTCAAAGAGCATTTGAACAAGCAACATTATCCACCTTGAAGTTCTTCTCGATTGCACTCCAGTTGCCACTGCATCTGGCCCCTATCCTTCCTGCTACGACCGAAATTAGAAGATACGAAATTTAGGACCGAAAAGTATGATTTCGGCCCTGAGCTTCCCCCATTCTTGAGGTAGATCTAAGCTGATGCGATATTATCCTCACGAGTTCTAATTACCTTCTTGTGGTACATACCGCATGTTCAAGATGATATCACTGTCTTCCTACACGTGTAGTTGTCTTTTGGCGTTGTGTCTTTTTTTTTTTTTTAGTTAACTTTATTATGATTGGTGGCCAAGATGATTTTACGGATGGTTTTGAGTGTTGTTTCAATTCTAGTATTACTCCTCCATCTGTTCAACGTCTTGGTCTCAATAATCATGATTTTGTACTGTTAATATATGGAAATGATATGTACTCTTTTTTCTGGTAAGGTACCCATCTAGGTTAGGGGGGTTACGAGGTTTATTTGAGGCATATCATGGAAATATATGTCTCTTTTCCATGTTAATAAAGTACCTTTTCCAAAAAAAAAAATCTTGTTCATAATAAAAGTTATTTCTGGTGTTTATTTTCTTTAATATACCATGTTATATTATGGTATAAGTAATTATAAATTAATTTATAGTATACAAATATGGAACACCTTAAATAAAATGTTATATGATTGTAGTTGAAATTGTGAGTACTTAATTATAACTTAAATAAAATTTTATTTTTAAATATTCCGGATCAAAAATTTTCAAGAAAGGTTATCGATATATCAATTGAGACCAGTGCACATAACACTCCCCAGAAGTTGGGTAGCATATTACTCATGACTTGTGGGGGCACGAAGGGGTTATATACTTATAGTTATTGGGTAACTATAGAATGACTCAAATGAGGACTCCTAATTGGTTAATAACAATTAGGTAAACCAAGAAATCCCGATGTGATGATGTTACTCCACTTTGATTATAGTCAAATCGTAGTATGACGACTATGGAATGACTACAACCGGGTCTAAGTTAAAGCATAGAAAGTGAAACACTATTCAATCAATAATTTACCTACTCAGTTATATAAGGTTCATATCATAGTCAACTATAGCCAACTTAAAGTTGAAATCTTTGGCTAAAGTAAAATGATTAATAATAAATATCATTATTAATCCATAGACTTTGTAAATGGTTAGGGTGGGCACAGTCGATTAACCGAACCGCTTGGTTAATTAACCAATTTAACCGCCCAAAAATATGGTTCAGTTAACTGAACCGACTATGCATTTGGGCAGTTTGTACCGACCAAACCGCCCAAATTTAACCGTAGTTAACCGTATTAAAGTATCGGTTAATCGCTCAGCTAAATCAGTTAACTAAAAGCATATTAACTATGGTTAACCTAAAATTGGTACCAGCACTGTCAAGTCAAGTCAATAGAGGCATACATACTACATACATATTACAATGCTACATATTACATAATTCAATGCTTTACTGCAAAGTTAAGCCCAAATTTATGGATGACATTAAAATAATTAGTATTTTAGCACAGCCACAACCACATTCAAATAACAATATGTTAAATTGTCAATACTCAATAACATTACTGCATACATATTACATAATTCAATGCTTTAGCACTAACCAATAACCAACTAACCTACACTCAAGTCTCACTAGTACTACTCAGTGCTCATAATTCATATTAATACATAATGAATCGATGATGATATTTATTAGACCCCTGAACAACTACAGCTAGTAAGCCACCAAGTGCAAGGCGGCAATAAGAACAAGAATCCATACTTCATATTTATTCTGCAACAGCAATAACATTCAATGTAATTATTAATAAAAGTGGCACAGTTATCATTGAATGTATTGGTGATAGTTTTTAATTATAAACAACAATAATAGTCAATGCAATAAGCCAATAACAGTCTTTCTCCCTTTTGGTTTAGTTTGAGTAATCATTGTGTTCCAATCAAAAAGGATTTTCAAAATATCAGTGAGTTGGTTGGCTTTAAATTCTTATACCATTTTCAAATTGCAACATGCACAAGGACAATGTCATAACTACTCGTTTACACTTGTGACTTGGTAATCGTCTGTTGAAGATGTATGGTAAACTTTAGAAGGGAGTTTCTCCTTCAATACTTTAGTTTAAGGACAACTACCATTACCTGCCTTTGAAAAGCTATTGTAGCAAAATAAATACGCATATATACAATCACTGATACCAGTAATCAGACTTAGATTCTTTTTTCCTCCATTCAAAACATTCAACCATAACTAAAAATATTTTATTTTTCACAAATTATTTATACCTTTCCTAAATATTATGCCTAAATTTCACATTCACTTACAATGTAATTATGAACAAAAAAGAAGTTCGCACTTTTATCATTGAATGTATTAGTTTCTATATGAATTTATGATAATGTATATAATAGTTTGCATATAAATAAGAAGTTGGCACTTCATATTTATTCACGGATGTAATGTATATGAATTTATGACAATTGTGTTGTATAATTGATTGATAAATGGAAAAAGAACCTGAGTGGCTACTCGTATGACCACCTCAATGTAGGCCTATGGACGGTGATCGATTCTCCGTTGATGTTTCCACAATTAAAGAAGTTCTCGAACTATGCCCATGTACAAACTCTATAGCCAAACAAGTCAATGATAGGGTGTATTATATGTGATGATTAAATAATCATAATTTACAAACCAAAAAGAAATATTACCTGAAAAACAACATCATAATAATTCACATCGTCTAAAGGGACCTCAATTCAGTGGTCTATAAAAATAGGTTAAGACCTTAGCCAATTTTGGGTAGTAACCAATGCCTCAACTATTCTGGGACTTAAAGTACTATGAAATGGATCTATAACCCATCCTTTGATGCTAAAAGCAGATTCTGAAGCGACCGTAGATACTGGAATTGCAAGAAGATCTCATGCAACTAGAGAAAAAATACGATATTTTGGACTATTTACCTTCCATCATAATAAAATATCAAATTTACTTTTTGGCAATTCAACTGGCTCATTTAAATACCTTTCCAATTCATTACTTTCATTATCTTATTGTTGAAGAAGTTTTAAAAAGTTACTCATTATTCTAGAATAAACACTACCTCCGCTATCGGTACTTCCACAAGCAATGGATGAACTAAGTTGTGATTCATCACAACTTTGCATCCCATATGTAGAATTAGTGGCATAAAAATCAAAAAATCGTACTAGAATACGTTTCACATCTGCTAATATACCTTCTGCCACTTCTTTATCGAACATGTCTTCAAGACATAACCTCTTTATATCTAGGATCAAACACGCAAGTAATAAATAAAACTTTGTTCATACTACCAATATTTATCAAACTTCTCTATCATACTTCTTGTCATTCGTGAAAGATTAGAATCCATTTTTTCAATCAACTCTTGCAATTCTTCTTGATTTCCACTTAACTCCGTAAATCATACATTTGAGGTAATCGATTCTACTGAACTTTAAAGTAATGTCATAAAAAATTTCAAAAATTATACAAAAAATTCAGCGTTTTTCCAATCTAGCGAATTCAGAGGTTGGGTTTCATTATTGAAATAGGCAACATAAATACCATCGCTTTCTTTCATTTCATCAAAAACTTTCTTATATTTCAAAGCGGCTTCCAACATCAAATATGTAGAATTCCACCTAGTAGGGATATCTAAAGAAAGCATAGACTTATCATCAATTCTCAAATTAACACAAAACTCTTTAAATTTAGCCAATCTAGTAGGAGATGATCTTACAAATCTTACGGCAATATGAATCCCAACAATAGTGCTACCAATTTCTTTCAAACCATCATTAATAATTAAATTAACAATATGAGCAGAACAACGTGTATGAAGGAATTCATCATTCAAAACACAACCATTGCATCCATCATAATCATTCAATGCATTTTTCACATAATTAATTGCTACTTCATTAGCACTAGCAGTATTGACAATGATAGACACTATTCGCTTAAGTTCCCACTGTTCCATGCAAGAAACCATAAGTTTTCCAATGTTCTCCCCTTTATGACTAGTGATCATACAGAAATTTAAAATCATTTTATGCAATTTCCAATTGTTATCAATGAAATGCGCAGTTTAAACCATATAATTCACATTTTGACAAGAAGTCCACGTATCGGTAGTAAGACACACTCTATGCAAACAATTAGAAAACATGATTTTAAGATAATCTTTTGTGTTTCCATATAAGTTAAGCACATCCCTATAAACTTTCTACGTGAAGGCACTTCAAAACTAGGGCACATGTTTCGACAAAAATAAAGAAACCCTTCACCCTCAACAAAACTAAAAGGAAGCTCATCAATAATTAACATTCGAGCTAGAGACTTTCTACACTCATCTTTGTTACATGTCCATGTAATAAGGGTGTTACTTGCCTCACTTTCACTAGTACTTCTAAAAGCTAAACCTTTTTGTTTCTTATCGCTTTCTCGAGGAATTGACCTAAAAGCTTGCCTTATTTGGTAGAATAAATATGAAGTACCATTTGTTTCACCATCACAAGCAAATTGTGCATGAAAATAGTTGCAAACGCATTTAGGATTAAAAGGATTCTCTTTAGTAAAATATTCCCATATCATAGATGGTTTTCTAGTAGAGGCTTTGCGCTTAAAATTTAACGGAGGCTTCTTGTATTGTTAGGTTTTGCGACCAGTTTTTCATCATCACTGTCCTCATGAATTGTTTCTTTTTCCACCTAATCTTTATCCAGTAAATCATCAGCAGTGCCAACTTCCATCCAAAAATAATAGTATAAACATTGATCAGAATATTGTATTCATTAAAGGGTTAACGAACTGGTTTATTTACAGAACATTGATCAGACCATGTATCATATACTACATTTATTTATAAAACATATCACATAAAAGCTAAACTTATTTAGTTACAAAAACTGAATCAGCAATAGCAATATATAAACAATTCAAGAGTATAACTTACTCTTACAAATAACAGGTAATAGAAGCACTTAAGTTTGTATGTTAGCAGATACACATTTATCATTCTTTAATTGTCACACAATAATTTTTATTTACAACATAAATAACTTCCACATAAAGAATATTTAATTTTCCAACAATTTTGGTTTCCTCTTGTCAATAAAATGTAATTAAGACCACTAGTTTGTTTTCCATCATAAAGAATATATAAATATACCTATTATCACTAATTATTGTTAATGTCTACAAATTTACCTATTTTATTTGTAATCAAGAATTTACTTTTATTATTGAACTAGCCGAAATCGAAAATGGTTGATATATACTCAATTTTTTGGCTATAGAGTATATACTTAAAATGCACTTTATTTGGTTACAAATAGAGTAGTGGAACCGAAATTTAACTCCATAGGAATGGTATCGCATATAGTGGAACCGAAATTTAAGTTCCTAGGAATGATATCAAAAACAATTGCGACCTTAACTATGGAACAATTGAGTAGTTCCACTACCTATTATTACTCTATTTAATCAAGATAAACTACTCAATTTAAGTATATATCACACTTGTTTTCCACGAATTATTTTAAATGGATGAACAACAATTTGGATAAAATATCATTTCTATTAGTGAATAATTTTTGGTTATTTTGCCTATTTTATATTAAAAATAAAATAACAACAATTTATCGATTATTGAACAATAAAATAACGAAAATTTATGCTCACATGCTTTCTCTTTCTCATTGTCCTCGATGGATTTGATGCCATGTTTTCAACAGTAGTCAACTTGACTCGAACTCGAACAGTTGAAGCCTGAAGGCGTTCAAGGCTAACAACCTAGCACTCAACACAAATCGCAGCGGCGACCAATCAATTGGGGTTTGGGAGGCTTCGACCAATTTTTTCTGATGAATTAGAATAGATCTAGGGTTTTTTTTCCTTCGTGTTTTCTATTTTGAATTATGGATTAGCAGCAGCAGGCGAGCAGCGTTCAAGGGTATTTTTCCTTCATGTTTTCTATTTTGGGTAGTGGACTCTGGGCTGGGCACGAAACGAAATGATTAGAAAATAGAAAATAGAAATTAGGTAGTGGGCTATTTTGCATTTTGGACTGGTTCACTTATATATATAAAAAATGGTCGGTTAATGGTTAACCGACCAACATAAATTTTTTTTGTTAACCATTAACCGAACCGAAAATATTCAATTAAGGTCGGTAGGTAAATCAATGATGTTGATTAATCAATTTTATCGATTAAGTCGGTTCGGTAGTGGTTGGTTTAGACGGTTAAGTCGGTTAAATGTCCACCCCTAGTAAATAGACTAATCTATTTTATACGGATATTGTTGGAGTTTTTATTAATACCAATGTCCATATATATTAAAGTGATATAGTACCGACGTACAGAACATGTGTATATTATATCATTACTTAACTGTATTACTTAATTTGATCTAAAATATGATTTTACCGAAAATATGTAAGTGATTGGATTTAGCTAAACTGTCACACCATCAATTAAGTTGACATGTGACATTAATATTTGAATTGTTCAACATTAGTCGCTGACTGAATTCACACCTATAAGTCATGAAACCGTATATGTGAAATCTCCAAATCACTATCCAATTTTAATTTGTTTATAATATGTTATAAATTAATTAAATCAATTAATATTTAAGAAATATTAATTATATTTTATTTGATGGTTTAATGCTTTTAGAATGGGGTAGCACTTAGAAAATTTTGGAAGCCAAGAGTAATTATTTGGGCATATATATAAATGTTATATGTGCACGTACCAATATATGATATTGATATAATTAAAATAGGTTCCAACTATATATACAAATAACTTATTGGAATGAAAATGTATTGATACATTGGTCAATATCGGGCTGGCCATACATAGCCAATGGGGAAGGCTTGAGGGAGTTTGAATTGATCTTGGAGACCAAGTAACGAGAGCTAGATATTTTCTAGTAAGCTCTCTCTATGGATACCCACTTATTCACTTTCTTGTTCAAACTTTTTTGAAAGGTTAGCCTCCCCTACCACAGCCCTGCCCTTCATAGATCCATCCCCTCGAAACTCAATACTCCATTGGTTATTCTACTCATTCCTTTGCAAGATTGGGTGGTGGATTCTGAATCTAAGGACAACAAAGCAAATCAAGGTGTTGCAATCAATTAGATCTACAAATGTAACAATTATATTTAGATATAATTTATCATGCCCTTAACCCCATATATAAATCGTTGCCATATGTATGTAATTTATTTAATGTTTCTAAATAAAAATAAATTTAATATGGACGTAGTATAAGTTGGCACGTATTAAACAAGAATTTAAAATAATAATAAAAACATTTTATTTTCGGTGTATATATTATAAACTTATTTTGAAATTTATTATAAATATTATATCATTTTCTTATGTATACATATTTATTATTTATAATATTTTATACTTATATATTTTTCAATTTTAAACATATATATACATATATATGTGTATATATATATATTTAATTAGTATAAATATTGTGTATACATTTATTCATAAAAACATTTATTCGGCCATCTTTTTAAAAAAACATTTTCGTTCATAGTCAAGGTTATATATTTTAAATATTGTTTGATGTAAATTTTTATATGTATATATCTTTATTAACAAAAAATTTGTGTAAAGTATTTTTGGTCGAAATTAATTAATAAAATTTGTAAAATTGAAATATTTCGCTTAGTTAAAGTATTGGATATATATATTTAAACTTTTAATTCAAATTTATATAATATATTAAATTAATCAAAATTTGTGTTAAAATTTAAAATAAAATAGCTTTGATCTAATAAATTTAATTTTAAATTTAAAAATGATTTATTTAATTTATATATGCTTGTGTGTGTGTGTATATATACACAATTTTATAAAATTATTAAATATAGTAATATTGTGTGTATATATACACATACTATATATATATGGTATTAAGAATATGTGTATACAAAACCATATACACGTATCTTGATGCATTCAAACATATTATATACTTAGGTATTTGTATTACCCGTTAATATGTATATGAAATTATCTTTTACATATGCAAGTATATTACACACACACATATAAATGCATATGCGCGCGCGCACTCACACAACATAGATATAAATCCCAATGTCTATGTTTGTGTGTTTATTTATACATATGTTATAGAGTAGTTATCTTGTAATATTATACACTAATGTCATAGCTGAAATATAAAACAAAATATAAAATAAAAACATTTTAAAGTAAATTAAAATATTATTTTAAAATGTAAACTGCATCTAAATTCTAAATATAATTTACATACGCCCATTAAGAGCCACTTTGGGATTTTTTTCAATTTACCCCATTTCACCCATTACCGAATAAGCCAGATCCAATAAATATAGGTACAAAATATTTCATGATTCCCTTTATGACATTATGCTAACATTATTTCACTAGATTGGTATCTACCGACTATATGACATAATGGTTAATTTTCCTATTATACCCTTAGATTAGCTAATAATTTAATATTATTGAGATGTTCTTATTTTGAATATGAATTCTCAAAACATTAAATGTAAAATAAAAATAAATTTAATAAAATATTATTCTAAGTGTTAACAAAATAAATATTTAAAATAAATTAAGTAATCAAAATATCATTTGAACACTTTTTGTGAGGACTACCCTGCACCTCTGATACCCAATATAGCCTATAGAGTGCGTTGTAGTAGTACCCAACTAATGTAGGATGATTGTCAAGGGTAATACAATCAAACTCTAATAGATAAACATGTGGTATATGTTATAGTGCAAGGATAAATATAATAACCAAAACAGATACAGAAAATGCAAGGTAGTAATAATTAAATGAACTACATAATTAAGTGCAATAGGTTCACCATTGTAATATCCACTGATCACAAAGTTTATACATCAAACAATAAACCTAAGTGTACTACCTCCAAATGAAATAAAGCACCGATAAAGCTCCATAGTGCTGCACAACGGAATAGTAATAAACTGTAAAATATAAATATAGATAAGCGCCAACCTCCTACTTATCCATTGAACAGGTTTATGGGCTAATCTTGAACCTACAATCAAGTATACTCATTTAAGAGTACCTGAAATAATAAGAAGAAAACATAGAATCTTGAGTCGAACAATAGTCTATTATGAGGGATATACAATCTCAGGATACCATAAAAGCCAATATAGAAAAATAGAGACACCAACTATGAAGAATCAAACTTAATGATAAACCAATTTTTGGTCCAACATCAAAATAATTCGAAAGATATATAATTCTAACAAAATTCTAAATATGCCCATAATCAAATAATATGTTCCGAAAGTGTCCAAGGTTCAAACCATCGTCCTTTCATAATAATATATGAAATTTGAGTACATTTGCAATATTCATTGTT
This sequence comes from Allium cepa, assembly GCA_030765085.1. Taxonomy (NCBI): domain Eukaryota; kingdom Viridiplantae; phylum Streptophyta; class Magnoliopsida; order Asparagales; family Amaryllidaceae; genus Allium; species Allium cepa. The sequence goes on along the minus strand of CM060934.1, from coordinate 766,468,003 downwards.
CAATTGTCAATATGTAAAAAGCACAAGTCATCTCAGTTGTTGCATTTAAAATGTCAAAGATGAAGTCAACTTGCAGTTTCATATTTCTAACAGTCCTTATGTTCAAAATTTCAAGCCATCTTCTTCTATGTTGGCTATAAAAGGAGTTCCCAAGCTCTTAAGTAAGGTTAGAAATGTCAAGTCCAAAAAATGATTTGTACTAAGAAAAAGAAGAAGAGAAAGGCCCCTTCTCATATGGATTAGGTATCTATTTATAGTGATTGGAGAGTGGTATGACTTTCTTGTAATGGTTGATTAAAGTTGACATAGTTCGACGATTTGGCAAATTAATGGATGGTCATGATGGTGTCATATATCATAATCTCATGTTTAGAGTAGTTCACGCGGATCTCTATCTTGGCCATGGCATTAACAAAGGTGGCATGGTCGTATATGGATGCCTTAAAGCTTTGCTATATAGACTTTTCTTCATATTGATGCATTTCCTCTTCATATGATTTATTTGTCTTCTTTTGTGTTGAATGTCACCCATTTCTTCTTCTGGCACATCCTTAAATTGATTTCTTTGATGTGGAATCACCAATATACTTCACAAAGTACATCTTACTATAGTATCCTTAACTTTTCATTCCTCAATATTTTTCTCCAATTCAATAGCACTTTTTTCAATATTTTCAATAGCTCTTTTATATCGATGTTAGCTTCATTTTGCAACATGCAATAGCTGTTTAAATCTCATCATGTGATTGCCATGGATCTCATCATATGGTAGTTCTTCATCATCTCATTTTGGTTTATGTTTATCATCTTGTACAATAGCCTTCTATCATCAACTTACAATAGCCTTCTATGGTGTCAACTTGCGAAGGCCTTAACCATATCAACTTGCGATAGCTTATGGCCATCAACTTGTGATAGCTCATTTCTTCTACTTACGATGACTCATGACTATGGTCCTGTGATAGCTCATGGATATTAACTTGCTATATCTTATTGCTTTCATCTTGTGATAGGCTTGTTGCTTCAAATTGCAATAGCTTATGGCTATTAGTTTGCGATAGCTCATTGCTATAAACTTGCGATAGATTTAAAATTGTCAACTTACGATGGCTTGTTTATTTTCAACATGTGATGGCTTGTTTATTTTCAACATGGGATGGATCTAATTCTGAATGTTTGACAACATTCATTCCTTAATGTGTGATAAATTTCAATGTGCGATAGCTTTGTACTATCAGTGAAATGACTTATTTTGCGTTTAAATTTTATTCGACCATTTTTTTATGAATCCAACCATATGGATATGATGAACACATTACTAAGCATCAGTGATTTGAATATGGTCTCGTTCCATGGTCGTTTGGCCTTTGAACGAACGACTTTTATTTCGAATATCAATGAACAACTATAAATTTAAAATTCAAGATTGACACCCTATAATTATTTATTTTTTCATCATCCTCTGGAAATAGGTCAAATATACTTTAGATCGACATAAGATCTAGTAAATTTATTGTTCGCTCGATTTTTTTATTTTATGTAATTTTATCATGTTCAATACAGTTAAAAATTCATAACGGTTTAAAAATATGTTTTAATTCATAAAAATGTTACAAAAATAAACCTTATCAAAGTTGCTTAATGGACCGACTAAAAGTCGCATAGATTGATCATGGGAGATAGATTTTCCACAAAGTTAAATATTCAAATTACGCGAAGGCAGGTCATCGAAAATATTAATTTAACCAATCAGAACAATCGTTCTGTTGAATATCGTGCCTAAGTATCTTGTTTTTTTTATAAGAATTAAATTTGAATCTTTAAACATTTTTAAAAATGTAGCATGAATTAGAAAAAAAATACAAAATTAACATACCATTGCTAGTCGACGACATGTGGAGTATACGGAACCAAAACACATGAGTTTCATCATTATTTCCAGCTCCCCACCAGTTTTTACATGCATTAAATAAAACTTTCCTGGTGCCGGCGTCCCTCTCGACTGCCTCTTGTCAACTTCATCTTAGGCCGCGATAACTCTTTGGAATCACCAATCTCTCCGGTTTCATCTTAATTGAGGTAAAAAAATTACCCTGATTTTGGATTTGGGATTAACTGGTACGATTATGAGTTTGATGTTGATGATTATTAGATATTAGTTGGTGATAATACTGTGTTACTTAATTTTGGAATATTAATTAGTACCGTGATTATTTAATTTGTAATTAAAAGTAAGGGCTAGTTTAAAATCTGTAAATTCATGTATAATTATTGATTGATCTGTATGTTAATTAGTTTACATGATGGTTTGTTATAGTTCATAATACGCGATTGTTTATCGTAGTTTAGAATAATTTATAGACTAATATGTATGAATATGTTCAATATAAAGCTTACGGTTAAATATAATAATTTATTTTAATTAATTAGTATACGTTAATTATAAGTGTTGGTGATAAGTATAAAATAATGATATTTTAATTTATTATAAGTGCAAACTTCAAATTTTAGTTTACAAATTAGTTAAGTTAAAAATTTAAAGGTTGAATGAATTATAAGACATGTTTTAAAATTTCAAATTTAGTAAATAAAATATTTAAATAGTTGAATGAAATATAAAATATGGTTTAAAATTTAATTTGTAGTTATTAAAATAGTTTGTGTATTTTTGAAAGTAGGTTTAAATAATAAATTTCTTTTGAAATGAATGTTCTACTAAATTCGATTTGTAAAAATTAAGAAATGAATATAATATTTATTTGAAAATAAGCGTTAGGTATTATTTTAACAAATATAACAATAATAAATTAAAGCTTTTAGTCCCTAAAGGCCTTTAGCTTAGTTTATAAAATACAACAACATACTATTTGGATATAAAGTTATGCCCAAGAGAAAGAAGCGAAGTGCTGTGAAATTAAAGCATTTAGTCCTAAAATGCTTTAATTTGTTTTAAGAAATACAACGGCACCACCACACCCCTTGGATGCAAAGTTATGTGTGCAAGAGAAAGAAGTGAAGTGCTATTAAAATTAAAGCCTTTAGTCCCAACTTTAATTTGTTTCAGAAAGATGTGAAGCATTGTCGAAATTTCTAACATATATTTTTAAATTAGAAAAAGTATTCAATTTTTTTGATCATACTTGGACGTATGAAGTCGGAGCTGTGAAAGGTTCAGTAAGGAAACATTACTACAATGATGTACACGAATTTATTAGGTTCGCTAAATATAATAGCGCAAATGATAAAAAAAATTGTTGCCCTTGTAGCAAGTGCAAACATTTGAAGTATTGAAAACCAGATATAGTTATAGTACATTTGTACCAAACTGGTTTTGTGCCAGTATGATCGTCATGGAAAACTTGTTGCAACTACACCTAATCCCGTAGTGTCAAAGGATGAGGTGAATGATGATTTTGTTATGGCCAATCCAATAAAAGATATAGTGGAAGATGCAACATGATCAATATTCCCTACCATTCAAGTTGACATTGAAGACGTAAATGTCAAAGATGAACTGACTGTGGGAGTTAAAAGAATCTATGATTTACTAGACGCTGCTAAGTGACCATTGTGAGTTGGTTGTAAAACCGAAATCAAATTATCAGTAACTGCTGAATACATTACTATGAAATCAAAATTAACTTTACATGAGCTGCATTTATTGCGGTTATACGAGCTGCAAATGACATATGCTACCTAATAATCTGATGAGCGATAGTCATTATGAAGTGAATAGAAAACTTACGTCCACCTTCGGTCTACCATATCAAAAGACAGATGCACGTATAAAACGTTGCATGTTGTATTGGAAAGATGATAATAACCTTAGAAAATGCAAAATATGTAATGGGGAAAGATAAAACCAAAAAAAGCAAAGAAAGTATCATATAAGAGAATGCATTATTTACCCATAACTCCTGGACTTCAAATGTTATACGTGTCTTCTACTAGGGCATGTCATATGCAGTGCCATAGTGTGAGAACATAGCCAGAGGAAATTTTGACACTTGCATCTGATGGAGAAGCATGAAAACATTTTGATAAGAATTATCCCGCATTTGCTGTAGAGAGTCGCAATGTCAGACTTGGTTTATGTACGGATGGATTTTTACCATTCTCTCAATTTGGCAGTAGATATACATCCTGGCCAATTATCGTTAATAATTTACCTTCATGGATGTGTATGAAAACTTTATATGTGTTTCTTACTATTGTCGTCCATGGCCCTGGTTATTCGACACAAAGAATCGATGTTTATTTACAACCATTGATTGAAGAGTTGAATACCTAGTGTAAAGGAGTTGAAACATACGACATTTCAAAAAAATTTATGTGTTTGCATCTTTATTATGGACTATTTTTATTTTTCTACGTATCTAATGCTTTCAGGTTGGAGTACGGCCGGTCGTCCAGCTTGTCCTTATTGCATGGAAGAAAAATGAGCATTTTCTTTACCGCATGGGAAGAAAATTTCATGGTTTGATTATCATCGGTGTTTTCTCCATATTAATCATCCTTTTAGCAGATAGAAAACCGTTACAGCTAACAGAGCAGAGATCTATACAACCACCACGATTTGGTCAAGCAAAGAAATATATAAACTTACAAAGCATTATCCAAAGATACATGAAACTGGAGTATAAATTGAAATTCTTGGTAAATCGACGATTCATAATTGGTACAAACAAAGTATGTTTTGGAAGTTACCTTATTGGAAAGATCTCTTACTTTGACATGATATTGATGTGATGCACAATGAAAAAAATGTGTTTGATAACGTATTTAATAGAATTTTAAATGTTAAGGGGAAAACTAAGGACAATCTCAATTCAATACATGATATAGAACAATTAAGCAAACTTCTCGAACTTCATATGAAGCTAGATGACAATAAAAAAGCTAAAGCATGCTATGAGCTAGAGAACAAGCAAGTAAAACTCGTGCTAAAGTGGATGGAAGGAAGATGTCTTGATGGGATTTCTTCAATCTCCATTGATGTGTTGATTTTAAAAACAATAAATTGAGTGGGATAAAAATTCACAATTTCCATGTCATGATGGAAAATTTATTACCGTGGTATTCAAAGAACCATTGCTCGTAAAATATGGAGTATTATAACAGAATTGAGTTTGTTTTATATAGAGCTTTGTTCGACTATGTTATAGTCTAGGGTATATGTAAACATGAAAATAGTATCCCTATACTGGTCTGAAAATTAGAGAAAATATTTCCTTCAGGATTTCTAATGTAATGGAGCATTTACCTATTCATTTTCCATTCGAAGCACTTCTTCAAGGTCTTGTGCAATATGGATGGATGTTTTCATTTGAGAGGTAATATTGAATATCCATAATACTAATTTAATTTAAAATATGAATTAATTTAATACCTTGGCCTGCTCAATATGAATTAATTCTGTAATAGGTACTTGAATCATCTAAAGAAAAAATTAGACAAAAAGTATGAGTTGGCATATATATATTGGTCCATAGGTGGTGCACAGGCTCATGACGACCTATTTGCATAGGTTACCGATGACCATCGACGGCTATTAACCCCACATTCGAATATACATAATGCATAGTTCCATACCACGTGTCCAGCGATGTTCATTGGCTAGCGCAATACCATCCCCAGCCGTCGAAGAGTTAATGATGATACCATCGCTAAAGCCGTCTCCTTATCTTCGATCGACGACTTAAAAGCGATGATATTTTTCATCGATAAGTGATGGCCATCGACGGCTATAAGCCATCGCCAAACCTAGTATGTCTTGTAGCGTTGGTGTCGTGCTTTTTATAATTGATTATTTATGCACCTAGACTTACAATAACTTTTGATCTTAAAAATCACGATTTTCCTACAAGCTGTTTTATTGAAAAAGTTTTTCAAAGCATAAGGGTTTTTGCAATCATTTGAATAAATTTGTATTTACAATAATTGTTTGCACCAAAATTGGTCACAACACTCTTCGGGAGTCGTTAAAGAGATAATAATGAAGAATGTAAATTCAAAACGAGTATTATCTAACAAAAAACTCCAATCAACAGTAATGTAAATGCATAGACAAGCGATTTATAGTAGTTCGGCGTGTTGCCTAAGTCCACTGTGAAGTTTTGTAACTTTATTGCGTGATATTCGGGGAATACAACTTTTTATGTCAAAGTACAGCAGATAGTAAGTCAAAATTCGAAATCAATGGCAGTGATGATGATATGGAGTGATTCTGGCAGCGTCCGGGCGTACTTTTTCTCTAAAAATTCTCCGATCCCTTTCCTGAATGACCAGGGGCTCTATTTATAGGCGTAGGATGCTGATATTTCGCTGAAAATTCGAGAGACCACTTCTGGCACGTGAGGGGGCCCACATGCCCGGCCTCGGGAAATTTGGGCCCACTTTGGGATCGATTCGAACTCCATTCGAATCGATCAGAAAATCATCCAATCGAGGTGAAATTTGGTGTGGACATTCTTCAACATGTATGCAAGCTTCTGTGAAAACTTCGTGGCATTTGGATCAGTAGATTGAGAGATATGGTCAATACGAAATGGGGTTCTTCGAGTGGCTGTTTGGTTCGAATCCATCTCTTCGCATTGATGGTGGTACGCGCTGTTGCAATGACGTGGAGCGCAAACTTCGACTCGATCCGATCTTTTCTCCGAGTTGACCCCTTCGACTCCATATATCTCGGCGCATTCGCATCGATGAATGACCCGTCACCAAAGCTAGTTGACTCGATGGATTCGAATGGTGCCATATTCATGGATACGAACTGCAACTGTTGGTGGATACGAATCAGGGTAAGCTGATGGATATGAAGTGATTTGACCCGATGGATTCGAAGGGATGCTTCCATGATGGATACGAAGAAGACATTGGTCGATCGTTACGAAGTGCATCATCTGCTAATGGGTACAAATTCCATCGATACGAACTCGATGGATTCGAACACGGCCGCTCCTGATCGATACGAAGTCATGGGAGTTGACCTATTCGAAGTAGGTGATCTGCCGATGGATTCGAACGGGACCGAGTCGAACCGAGGTACTTCTAGGGATTCGAACCGATCGATACAAATCGAGACACTTTGATGGTTTTGAAGCTGATCGATACGAAGGGCGGCACTTCGATGGATACGAAGTCATTGGAGCCTGATCGATACGAAAGTGATCGATACGAAACCAGTGCTTTTCCCTTCAAATTGAATCGATCATAACTTGAGAGTATGAAATTGGATTGTCTTGAAATTTGAGATGCTGACTTCTATGATCTTTCTTGTCATGTCCTATCAATTATAGCTCAAACTGGACTCGGACAAAATTTAGCGATATTCATTGTGAAGTGAAGAATGACCAATCTCTGAGACGAACTGTCCTTTGTTTTCGATCGATCTTTTGGTATCACGGCTTTGCCAAAAAGCGGGATAACATTTGCCCCCCAAAGTACGTCTTGTGGAAATATGACGTGCTTTGAAAAGCTGCAATCTCTTTCTGAACAATCATTGCTCTCTTGTCGGAGGTTGTAACCCTGTGTTGATATGATTGATTGTTGTATAACAGTGCTTAGCTGTTGGTTGTTGTATTCATAACAAGATGAGTATTCGATCCCTGTAAATGTTTAAGATCGAATGTTAGTCCGACATATATGCACATATGTTAGTTTAACCCTTGTTAACATCGTGCGTCCACTAGTCATTGTCAGTTTTGTTTGTTGTTGAATTTCGTATCGATTCTCTCCTGAACCGATTTGGAAATTTGAGTTGAAACGATGCTTGATGGTTGTTTTTGACTATTCTCTTGTATCGATCCTTACCTGAATCGATGTAAATGGTTAAAAAGTAGTTTTTCACATCGATGCGAGTCGAAATGATGGATACGAAATGACAGTTCGTATCGATGAGCTTGGATGGGTACGAAACGTCCATTCGTACCAATGAGAAAGGATGGATACGAAATGATAATACGTATCAATGAGATTGGATGGATACGAAACATTCGTTCGTATCAATGAGTTTTGATGGATACGAAATCGTTGTTCGTATCGATTGACTTTGATGGATACGAAATTGTTGTTCGTATCGGTAGGTTTTGATGGGTACGAAATATCTGATCGTACCGATAGACAGTGGATGGAGTTGTGAACTTGTTGATTGAACAAGGGCTTTGAGCTGATGGAGTTCACAATCTTTGGCTGTCCCTGCTGCTTGCTTCATATCGATGGATCAGTTGTTTATTTCGAATCGATAGAAGTTTTTGGTGATGGATTCGAAACTATCGTTCGACACGAATGTTGGGGGTGACCGGTGGTGACTAGTCACATGGACCGGGAGACGAATTGACCCGGCTCTCCTATGGCTTCGTATAAATAGCGTGGACTTAGCCATTTTCACCTTTTTTACTTTTACTGTTGCTTTTTACTTTCTATGTCCTTGCATCGACTCGAAGCTTCCGAGAGCAGTTTGTCACGTCTTTGAATCGATTCAATTCTTTAATCCTTCGAAGTTAAACATTAAAATCAGGTAATTAATGGATAGAATCGTGTTTAGAATGATGAAACTCGAAGTCTCAATCCATCCTTCTTGCTGTTATGATCGGTATTGATGAATTTAAGATCTGTGTGAGTGAGAGCAAGATTGGGGATGGAGCACGGCTGTAACAACCCTGTATTTGTAATTATTTTATTGTATATTTTAATTATTTTTAATTTAAGATTTTGATTTAAAAAACTTATTTTACTTATTTGAAATGATTAAATTTATTATTTAAATATAATCTTTATTTTTATATGAGTCATAATTCCAAACTTGGGTAAGTTGAATATTTGCCTGAAATGCTGATTTTGGTCAAAATAGTCAAACTGTGACTTTCAACTTAAAATTTTAAAAGTTTAAAAATTTAATTTTTTTTCTTTTATTATGAAAGTACATAAAATTCTTAGAACACCACTTTTCGTTTCGTTGAAATTGGATGTAAATTGTGAAAGTTATACCCTTTACAATATTGTGCATATATAGGGTTATTTAACAATGACTATTTTAAATTGAATAAATTACCTCTTCTTTGTTATATTTTATTTTAATATGTAATAATATGTTTTATTATGTATATTTTGACTTTTAAATATTTTTAAATGATAATAGAATTTTTTCAAAATTTACTATATTTATTTCCTATTTTTAAAGGCTGTTTTATAATTTTCTGCTATTTTCTTCATATAAATTTTACTTAATTAATTTTTTTTTTGTGAATGCATTTTATTTTATTTGTTATAAATATTTTTACAAGTCCATGAAGATTTTCTAAAGTTCATTTGAAATTATTTCTAATTTTTAAAGCATAGTCTGCAATTTTAAGCCATTTTCTTAATTTAATTATATATAATTAAAATTTATTGATTTATTTTATACATTCACTTTTATTGCTGTGTTTTACTTTATTTTATTCATTTTACATGTATTTAAATTTAAGAAATTTTTTCCAATGTGTATTGAAGTTATTTCTAATTCCTAAGTCTAGTTTTCATTTTCTGTGCCATTTTTCTTATTTTAATAATATCTAATTAATAATTAATTATTAATATTTTGTTTATCTGTTATATTTTCGAATTCTAACTGAAATTTATAAGTGTTTTCAGTTATTTAAGATGTATATGAATATATATAGGAAGTTTAAAAGGTTTGAAAGCAAAGAAACGTAAAACCGTTTTAACGTTTCTTCTTCCGTTTCTTTTCCAATTAATAGATTTAATTTCCTTTGACCGTTCCTTTCTTTATTGTAGCTGTGCATTTCTTACCTCATTTTCACGTGAAAACATTCCTCTTCACTTCATTTTTCACGGCTAGAAAGGTTTGGTAATGACTCATCTTTTCCTCTTCTTTTTGCTCTTCTTTTTCCATTGTTTTCTTATATTTTGCCTTGTTTTCTCATGTGTATTTCTTGGCCTCTCCTCCATAGCCACGGCCACTGTTGAGTCAAAGCTTCTATGAAGATTTTGATTGCTGACAACAATATAACGGCAATCGACAAATCAAGACCTACATATGGTACTCTAGATTATAGGTTGATTATTTGATGTTGTAATAGTGATAAACTTGTTAAAATCTATCCTCAAATAATCATGCATTTCAAATATAGTCGATATATATACATTTAAACATCATTGCACATTCACTGTGAAAATTTACACAGACCGGTCGACCGGTTGAAAATAGGGCGGTCGACCGTTTCTGGTAAAGTTGCACAGTAAACGTGCACACATGCACATAACGACTATATATTTAAAATCCTGTCTACCGGTCATTTTTTGACCTGTCGACCGTTTTTAAACAGAAAGCAAGTTTTCCAAAAAGACACTTCTCTTCTCCAAAAGTTGCATCTCCTACCTTTCACCAATAATCACAACTCTTAATGGCAACTGTTTCACCAAGAGTTACAACTATTTCTTCTTATATATACTCATCTAAATCGTTGATTCAAACAAGAATATATATGATTATTATATGCTTTCTCTGATCTTACTTTCTAACATTCTTGCATTCTAAAAGCACTCATTTAATTAATAGCTTATTGAATCATTGAAACTATTTTATTCCTTTTGATTCAATAAGCAATATACCTTCTTTAATCTTCACAAAACATCAGTCATATACTTTGAGGATAAGATTATAGGAAGGGTGTACTACTAGTGACAAATCCGTGTTTTCAAGAACACAAGTTGTCAACAACAATTGTATTTGTTTTTGTTAAAGTCCTCGTGTTGTAAGAGGCAAGTGTTGAAGTCCTCGGTGTTGTAAGACGCAAGTGTTGAAGTCCTCAGTGTATTAGAGGCGTGAAATCTCGTTCGGCTGTTCGGGTATTGTAAACCTGTTCCTCCGGGTGAAGCGAGGTAGTTAATAGTGAAAATCCAGATAGGAGTCTGGGACTGGACGTAGGACGGTGCTCCGAACCAGTATAAAAATCTCTGGTGTGATTTTTCTATTTTTATTTTTGCTTTGCTACTATCATCTATTTTCCGCATTTATATTATAGTCCATATTACACGATCCGTGTGTACTATATTAGTACGTGCATTAGTATACACACCGCACTTTCATTTGGTATCAGAGCACGGTCATCATATAACCGTAACACAGTTATTTGATATATTCTTGTAATATGGCAAATAACGCAAGTACTAGCACTCAAAACACCACTTACATAGAAGGGCAATCGACACAAAGACCTCCATTTTTCAATGGTCTTAACTATAGTTATTGGGCAACACGTATGTCATTCTTTATGCAATCAAGTAGCTATGATGCTTGGAATGCTACTCAAAGAGAAATAGTGAATCCAACAACTGATTATTCAGAATGGACTGTGGCTGAGAAAACGGCAGCAGCCGTAAATGCAAGAGCAATAAATATGTTGTTCTGTGCATTAGACCAAAATGAATATAACCGTGTTAGTATCTGCACTACTGCATATCAAATTTGGCAAACGCTAAAAATCACTCATGAAGGTACTAACAAGGTTAAATAAGCCAAAATAGCCATGCTGAAAAGTCAATTTCAAAATTTCAAAATGAAACCAAATGAAACAATCAATGACATGTATTCACGGTTTCAAACTATTCACCATGCACTTATTGGGTTAGGACAAAAGTATTCTGATTTTGATGTTGTTTCAATGGTCCTACATTCTCTGACTAATGAATGGGAAGGAAAAGTATTAGCAATTGAAGAAGCTAATGACCTTTCCGTCATGAAGCCAGATGAATTGATAGGAAATTTAATGTCCTATGAAGCAAGTTTGCAGGCTAGAAAAGAACAGAAAGAAGAAAAGAAAAATGTAGCATTTCATGTTGAGAAAGATGAAAATGAATCAGATTCTGAAGATGAAGATTTGGCGTTCATTGCAAAAGGATTCAAAAAATTCCTAAAATATCGAAAAGCCAGTCGCTACAATAAAAGGAAACCTGGATCAAATAAACCATCTTCATCTGCTATAGAATGTTTCAACTGCCATAAAAAGGGACACATGCAGAAGGATTGTCCAGAACAAAAGAAGAAGTCAGAAAATGACAAATTCAAATATAAGAAGGACAAATCAAAGAAACGAGCCTTCTCAGTAACATGGGATGACTCAGAGTCATCTTCATCAGAAAGTGAAAGTGATTCGGAGAATGAACAAGCTAATGTTTGTTTTATGGCAACAGAAGATGAGGTACAAATTCCTACATTTGATGAATTACTTGATATTAATGCTGAATTGATAGTCAAATATAAAGACATAAAACGTCAATTAAAAGTAGTCAAAGCAGATTTAAGTAGAGCAGAGTTTGAACGAGATATGTTAAAAGATGAGAAGAAAATATTAGAAGAAGAACTTGGAAATATTCAAGAATCATCATCTAATGTTGACTCTCAAATATCTCTTTTGAGTCATGAAATAGAAGCTCAAAAAGAGAAAAATAATGCTCTCACTACTGAAAATCATGAACTTAAAGCAAAAGTTAAAATTCTAGACCTAGAAAAAGCTAGTTTACAAACAAAGTTTGATGACATTACTCAAAATGTTTCTAACTTTAACAAAGGTCGAGAAAATTTGACTAAAATCATTGAAAGTTCACAATCTATTTCAGATAAACAAGGTTTGGGATATAACAAACATGAAACTAAGAAACATCTTAGAAATAAAAGGAAGAAAAAAGTACAAAAAACTGAAGCTAAGAAAAATTTTAGTTTATTATATTTCAAACCAAAACCAGTTGTGAAATTTCAAAAGAGAAATGTTAAGACTATCAAAATATGAGTTCCTAAAACAAATAATAATTTGATTAGGAACAAATACATTCAACATTTCATGAATACTGTACATTTTAATAACAATTATATATATAAAGGGGATACCGGGCCCAAATGGGTTTGGACTCCTAAGACCTAACTCTTAGGACCCTATAAAAAGTGGGTACCATGAACTTAATTCTATTTTTTGCAGGTCCCACTGAAGAAAAGTGGAAAGTGGATATTGGACAGTGGTTGCTCAAAACATATGACGGGAGACAAAAGCTTATTAACAAATATTAAATACTCAGATGGTGGCTCAGTCACTTTTGGAGACAATTCAAAAGGTTATATCATCGGCAAAGGCGATGTGAGCAATTGCGGTACATCTAACTTACCTCTTATTACTAATGTCATGCTAGTTAGAAATTTAAAACACAATTTACTTAGTATTAGTCAGTTATGTGACAAGGGTTTTATAATTTCCTTTTCAAATAATAAGTGTAGTATTTTAGATAAAGACCATAATTTAGTTTTTGAAGGTTATAGAGACAGAAATATATATATTCTAAATATGAATATTAATCATAATTCAGATATGTGTCTTGTGGCTAATGACAATGATCCATGGCTATGGCACAAACGTTTCTGTCATATAAACTTCAGAAAGATTGACAAGTTAGCTAAAAACAATCTAGTTAGAGGACTACCCAAAATGAGTTTTAAAGTTAACAACATTTGTGATGCATGTCAATTAGGAAAATTGACCAAATCATCTTTTAAATCCAAGAAAGTTATATCAACATTACAACCACTTGAGTTACTGCACATGGATTTATTTGGACCTACTAGAGTTCAATCAATAAATCACAATCAATATGTGCTTGTAATTGTTGATGATTTCTCTCGTTATACATGGACAATTTTCTTAAAAAATAAAAGTGATACTTTCAATCATTTCAAATCCTTCGTTAAAAGAATTCAAAAATCAAAAGGGATTAAAGTTAAAAATATAAGAAGTGATCATGGCGGAGAGTTTGAAAATAATGAATTTGAACATTTTTGTACAAAGAAAGGTATATATCATAATTTTTCGTTTCCCAGAACTCCACAACAGAACGGAGTAGTAGAACGAAAGAACCGAACTTTACAAGAATGTGCAAGAACATTATTGAATGGAACTACCTTACCAAAACATTTCTGGGCAGAAGCTGTCGCAACCGCCTGTTATGTTTTAAATCGTGTGTCCATAAGACCTCTTACCAAGAACACTCCTTATGAATTGTTTAACAAAAGAAAGCCCAAAATATCATACTTCAAAGTTTTTGGTTCTAAGTGCTTTATTTTAAATACGAAAGACCAGCTTGGAAAATTCGATCCAAAAGCCGATGAAGGAATATTTGTCGGTTATTCGGAACGAAGTAAGGCCTATCGGATATTTAATAAACGAACCAAAACTATTGAAGAATCACTTCATGTATCTTTTGATGAAATCTATCAGCATCCTCACACAATATCAGATGATGACGAATCAATAGTCATTAATAATCCAATCATCTCAAATACTGATTCCGACTCAGAAGTAATTATTGAGAATGCTCCTCAAATATGTGAATTACAAACACCACCAAGAATATTAAGAGACCATCCGGCCCAAAATATAATAGGTGAAATAACATCACATGTCAGAACAAGGAGTCAACTCAATCAAATGGGTCATGTCGCTTTTCTCTCAAATATCGAACCCAAGAATCCAAAAGAAGCTGCTACAGATGATTACTGGATCATTGCCATGCAGGAAGAACTAAATCAGTTTGAGCGCAATGATGTTTGGGAACTTGTTCCAAGACCAACTGATCAGTCAGTAATTGGTACTAAATGGGTCTATAAAAATAAGGCTGACGAACAAGGAAATATCACCAAAAATAAAGCAAGATTAGTAGCACAAGGATACAATCAAGAAGAAGGTATCGATTATGAAGAAACTTTTGCACCAGTTGCTCGACTAGAAGCTATTAGAATTCTATTATCTTTTGCTTGTCATCATAATTTCAAACTTTATCAGATGGATGTCAAAAGTGCTTTTCTCAATGGATTTATCAAAGAGAATATCTATGTCGAACAACCTCCGTTGTTCGTACATGAAAAATATCCTGACCATGTGTTCAAACTTAAGAAAGCTCTGTATGGTTTAAAACAAGCACCTCGTGCTTGGTATGAACGATTACGTAGCTATCTTATTAATTCAGGTTTTGAAATAGGCAAAGTTGATCAAACTTTGTTTATTAAACATTCTCGAAAAGATATTCTGGTTATCCAAATATATGTAGACGATATAATCTTTGGTTCAACAAACGATAAACTCTGCAAGGAATTTGCAAGTATTATGACCAAAGAATTTGAAATGTCTCATATGGGAGAACTATCTTATTTTCTTGGACTTCAAATCAAACAACTTTCAAACGGTATTTTTATCAATCAAGAAAAATACTGTGAAAATCTTATCAAACGCTTCAGATTACAAAATACATCTGGTAAACCAACTCCTATGAGTACAACTACACATCTTGAAAAAGATGAAAGTAGTAAGAATGTTGACCAGAAATTATATCGAAGCATGATTGGTTCTCTTCTTTATCTTACAGCTAGTCGTCCAGATATATTAATGAGTGTTTGTTTATGTGCTCGTTTTCAAGCCGATCCAAAGGAATCACATTTACGAGCAGTGAAACGTATAATTCGTTATCTTAATAATACCAAAGATTTTGGTCTTTTCTATCCAAAAGAATGTCCATTTGAATTAGTATCATATAGTGATGCTGATTTTGGTGGCTCACGAACGATAGAAAAAGTACAAGTGGTACGTGCCATTTTATTGGAAAATCACTTGTCTCTTGGTTTAGTAAGAAACAGAATTGTGTTTCACTATCAACATGTGAAGCTGAATATATATCAGCGGCTCTTGCTTGTACTCAAGTACTATATATGCAACAAACACTTCAAGATTTTGATATTCATTTATCAAATTCTATTATATACTGTGATAACACAAGTGCTATAAATCTTTCTAAAAATCCAGTGAATCACTCTCGAACTAAACACATTGATATCCGTCATCATTTTCTTCGAGATAATATTGAAAAAAGAAATATATGTCTTGAATATATCCATACTGACAATCAATTAGCAGACATTTTTACTAAGCCGCTGCTCGAATCTAATTTTATTAGATTACGAAGAGAGCTTGGTTTAATTTCAAGAAAAAATCTTGACTAAGCAATTACTAATGTACACTTTCTCTTTTGGTTATTCTCTTTAATTATAATTTTTTTTTAAAAACTAAACTAATGTCTTTTCTCCTAGTAACCGTATCTTTTACTTAACCTATTTTTTATATTAAATATTAGCCATTGCTTTATTTAAATGGTTAAATTTTATTTACTCATTTTATAAATTCAGTTTTAAAAACAAAGCTATTTTTAGAATAACAATAAAATTTCTGCTTATATTTTCGTGGTTAAAAGTTATCATTAACTCACATCCATAAGATTATATATAAGAAACTTATATATAAGCTTGCAAATTTTTTATACTTTGATCATCTTTAATTCTTATCTATCCATAATAATATATTCAACTTACACTATGGCTCATATTTGTGACAAATGTGCGCAAGAATCTCACATTTCTATTACAAGCTCTGAGTCGGACGAATATTATTCTCCTACTACTCCAAAACAAAAATCAAGTTGTCATCATCAATGCTCCTGTATGTCTGATAAAACTCCAAATTCAAAACGAGTTAAAAGGACACTATTCTATTCTCCTCGAACCAAAGCTCAAATTGAAGAGATACACCACTACCAAAAACATCAAATCGACCTTCAGAGACAATTGCATTATGGACAAAACCAACTGTATCATGAACAACAACGTACGTCGGCGCGATTATCCGTCTTAGAAAGAATGGCATCGTTCTTCTGCGGATCAAACAAGCACGATGTTCATGAACCAATGCCATCCAGGCCATCGACTTCAACGACTCCAAACTCTTGGGATAGAAATTATAACGAGAATGAAGGAGCTCGAAATAAGTGGAGTCCAAGGGCTAAACCTATTGAAGACAACAAAAATTCTAATGACAACTCTCCTTCTCATTAGAATTTCATAATGTATATTGTTTTGTTTTCATATATATTTCTTGTCATATCACATATTCTGTAATAATAATATAATATAAAATATATGCAATCGATTTTTTTTTCCAAAATTTTTTGCAAATTCAAGCAGTTTTCAACACAGAGCAAAACCGGTCGACCAACGGAAATATGACCGGTCGACCAAAAATGCTCTCGGGTTGAAAACGGTCGACCGGTCATATATAGGCGGTCGACCGGTCGCATGCATTTACAGTTTTTTTTCAGTTCACGTATATATTTTATACCCCACACTCATTTCTTTCTACTTCCTACTGAAAGCTTTCCCAATTCCCAAACCCTAGTTCATATTTCTCAAGCTCCAAAACTCTCAAATCCTCATCAATGGCTCCACCACAAAAGAAATCAAAGAAAAGAGCATCTTCAGAATCTTCATCTCTAACTCTCTCTGCCAGAAAGTGGCTTGAAACTCCAGTTGCCGTAACTCGATGGAATCAAATGACAAATTATAAGTTCCATCCGGGCTCATTCATCAAATTCGAAGACTTCACTTCATACGGTATTCGTCGTTTAGCAAACAATTCCAATATTTCTCCTCTAATAGATTTTTCAGATAATAGCGTAGAAATTAATCACTTAATGATTAAATTATTCTACGCAAATATGAATTTAGAAGAATATACACCGGATAATCCAAATGGAGTTATTTGGTCGGTAGTTTGCGGCAAACGAATTTATCTTACTCATGATAGAATAGCTTCTATTCTTGGAATACCAAATCGAGGTGAAGAATTTTCATCGACATTTTGTGAAGTATTCACCCGAAATGGCACTAGCCATAAGTTTATAGAAGATAATAGTGACGGCACCAAATCGATTGGGCTACGACCGACAGCAAGGCTATTACATCGTGTCTTGATGCACTCTCTATTTCCTCGATTAGGAAATTATGATGCCATCTACAAGGAAAATTTCAAGGCTCTTTATGCTATATACGGGGAAATCGAAATCAACTGGACTCACATGATTTTCGATGAAATTTTAAAAGTGAATAACTCCACTCGACCTCATTTCTTCTATAATGAGTATATTATGCGCATATTGCTAGCATGTGGAGTAACAGCCCCTGATTCAGCAACATCTACACCAAAATGCATTGACTCCACTACCATCAAGCGCATGAAACTTCCTCCTCCCTATGTTCAGATTATGCCATTCGAACAATGGCAACAACGAGGTACACAAGCACAACGAGCTCCATCTTCCCGACCTCGTTCCGGAGAAGTTAGGTTGTTGAAATCTAAGTCGTCTACAAGAGAATCTCTTGAAACCATCGCTCGTAATCAATTCTTACTTGAAGCGAGACTCAAACGTATGGATTCAAAAATTGACAAACGATTCAACAAGGTCAAGTCTTTCTTCAGTGCTATATGGGATGCTATATCATGTAGCACATCTGTCTCTACCCAACATCAAGACCCCGGAAAGCGTCCGGCTCCTCCCACTTTCACTTGGTCAACATCCGAGGAATCTGCTGGTACAAGCGGACAAGGTCATGGAGAGACATCTAGAGGTGATGACGATGACGATGATAACGATGACGATGATGACGATGATGATGATGAAGATGATGAGGAGGAGATTCAGTCGGACTAAAGCTAGTTTGTTTATTTTTTTTAAGTTCTTTAAAAACATCTGTGACACTTGTACTAATTAGTGTCCATCTTATTGAACTATGGCATGTATGGTAGTTTTCAAAACATCTTATGTTTTAAATATGTATTATGCATTGTTCGTTTTTGGTTCATATTCTCTTTTGTTTACTCCTTTTTGTCGATGACAAAGGGGGAGAAAGGTGCTAATAATTGTTTGCAGGGAGAAAGGTGCTAATAATTGTCTGCAGGAAATCACATATTCAGGGGGAGATTCAATACTTTAGCTATATATTGTCATCAATCAAAAAGGGGGAGAATGTTGAGTCAAAGCTTCTATGAAGATTTTGATTGCTGACAACAATATAACGGCAATCGACAAATCAAGACCTACATATGGTACTCTAGATTATAGGTTGATTATTTGATGTTGTAATAGTGATAAACTTGTTAAAATCTATCCTCAAATAATCATGCATTTCAAATATAGTCGATATATATACATTTAAACATCATTGCACATTCACTGTGAAAATTTACACAGACCGGTCGACCGGTTGAAAATAGGGCGGTCGACCGTTTCTGGTAAAGTTGCACAGTAAACGTGCACACATGCACATAACGACTATATATTTAAAATCCTGTCTACCGGTCATTTTTTGACCCGTCGACCGTTTTTAAACAGAAAGCAAGTTTTCCAAAAAGACACTTCTCTTCTCCAAAAGTTGCATCTCCTACCTTTCACCAATAATCACAACTCTTAATGGCAACTGTTTCACCAAGAGTTACAACTATTTCTTCTTATATATACTCATCTAAATCGTTGATTCAAACAAGAATATATATGATTATTATATGCTTTCTCTGATCTTACTTTCTAACATTCTTGCATTCTAAAAGCACTCATTTAATTAATAGCTTATTGAATCATTGAAACTATTTTATTCCTTTTGATTCAATAAGCAATATACCTTCTTTAATCTTCACAAAACATCAGTCATATACTTTGAGGATAAGATTATAGGAAGGGTGTACTACTAGTGACAAATCCGTGTTTTCAAGAACACAAGTTGTCAACAACAATTGTATTTGTTTTTGTTAAAGTCCTCGTGTTGTAAGAGGCAAGTGTTGAAGTCCTCGGTGTTGTAAGAGGCAAGTGTTGAAGTCCTCAGTGTATTAGAGGCGTGAAATCCCGTTCGGCTGTTCGGGTATTGTAAACCTGTTCCTCCGGGTGAAGCGAGGTAGTTAATAGTGAAAATCCAGATAGGAGTCTGGGACTGGACGTAGGACGGTGCTCCGAACCAGTATAAAAATCTCTGGTGTGATTTTTCTATTTTTATTTTTGCTTTGCTACTATCATCTATTTTCCGCATTTATATTATAGTCCATATTACACGATCCGTGTGTACTATATTAGTACGTGCATTAGTATACACACCGCACTTTCAGCCACCACCTCCTACATCTCTTCCCAACCATCACCACCATCTACCCCATCAGATCTGACCATGGCCGAACCCCTTTTGATGGTCAAACCCCTCAAACTACAACCTAGATGCTTAGATCCATGCTTATTTGACCTCTACATGCTCATCCACTTCAACAACCACCCAAACCACCACCATAGCCGCCGCCACTCCCCAGACCTGACCACAACACACCCCGCCTCACCTCTGTCCAGTCATGACACATCACAGGCCGAGCCTAATCCCCAAGGCTGAGCCCTTGTTTTGACCAAAAACCACCTAATTGCCTTCAAAACCATATCACCTCCTCATGTACAAACTCCACCTTGTCTTGCCTTGAACCCGAGCTATGTTAGCCCAAACCTGACCCAAAACTTGACCACATCTGAACCACATCAGACCCCAAAGCCATAACAAATAATAGAGAAAGTAAAGCAAAAGACTGCGTAGTCGTATCTCCTTTTATTTCAATGTTATTGCATTTTAAAGTCGTATTGAATTTTGTTGTTTTGATTGTTTGTTTTGGGTTGTACACAAGAGTTGCAGATTGGATTCGTTCTCCACTCATGTCCGTAGTCTTGTCATCGTGCTTGTCGTGCTTTTGGAATCGCACTTGTGTTAGTTGTTTTGGTCTTCAACTTGAAAAAAAAGTGAGTCTTTCTCACTCTGACATTTATACTTATGAAAAGTGAATTGATGGCAAGTGTTTAGTAATATAAAATGTTTATGCAAATTAATGATGATCATAAGATATGCTATGCCATGTTATTACCATGTTTAAACTATTAATTTTCACCTGACATCTGATATATGACTGTATATTGTGATATTGACCTTGTTTATATTATTTCTGTATATGATCACACTGCAAGTTCCCTGTTAGAAAAAAAATGTTATGGGCTGAAATGATAGGCCTGAATGGTTTTAAATTTTTCATTTTGACTTGGGATTGCGGTTTTGAAATGATAAAACTTGGATTTTCTTTGTAAATTACGGGTTGAAATGATATATTACCCGTATCACTTTACCTAGCGTAGAAAATTTTATACAGGCCCGTAGTTAAAATATGCTTTTCTAAAAATTTTAAAATATTTTAGAAATTTAATTATTATAATATTTTGATTTGAAATTTAATAAAAATAAAATTTTTGTAAAATATTATTGATTTTCTGAATAATTGTAAGTGAAATGAATCAATGAAAAAGTTAGAAATTTTGAACGCAAGTTATTTTGGAAATTTTGATTTAATTTTAATTGGAAATTTAATTGAGTATGAAATTATGATAAATTTATGATAATTTGAATTTAAATGAATTTAAAATGATTTTTATCATATTTATGATTTTTAATAAAGTTGAAATGTGAAATGAATAAATATTTTAAGTTGAAACTTTGAAATATAACTAGAACTGGAAATTTATGAAATTGACGTAAAGTGAACTTTTAGTTAAGCAAATAAAAATAAAACTAAGTTATATTTGAGAATTTGAACTTAAGTGTTAAGTTGAAATTTAATGTAATGGATTTTAAAATTGAACATTGCATTTTAATAAATGGATTATTATTAAATCTTGATTTTTGAATGTAAATTTAACCCTGTAAAATCATGAACTTGAGGAAAATTAAATGATGTTATAAATGTGAAAATGTGTGACTTTATAAGTTAAAAATGTTTTAATAAAAATATAACTGGTTGAGAAATTTTATTTAATTGACTGCATTTTTGAAATGATATTAATTACCATGTAAATGATATTACAGCAATTGTAAATACTGTAGTTGATGATAATGAACTAAAAAAAAGCTATTGAAAAAAACTATTATAGAAATTGTTGTAAGTACTATGATTTTTGAATTTAACTAAGTTTATTTGAAATTTAAGAAAACTCTATTACAACATTTTTAAACGTTGTCTTTTGTTAAATTGAACTGTTTTGAATGTAACTTTCCGTAGAGTTTTCTAAATGATGCGAAAAGTGAATTTTCACTGTTTTGATAAACTTAAGTGAATAAATGAACTTTGGAAGTTGAAATTTTTGGAAATTTAATAATTTAATTATAACTTCATTGAAATGAAAAAAAAGAATTTTTGGAATATAAACTGTTTTAAAATATGAATTGAAATGGTATTTTAGATTGAATAAAATGAATAATGATTTGAAATGAATGAAGTTTTGAAAAGATACGACATTTTTATATATTAAAATGATTTGAAAATGAAGTTTTGAAAGGATATGATACTTTGATATATTAAAATGATTTGAAACGAAGTTTTGAAAGATATGATATTTTTGATATTAAATGATTTGAAAAACGGAGTTTGAAGAATAAGACATTTTGATATTAACATGATTTAAAAAGAAGTTCTGAAAGATATGATATTTTGGAACTGAAAGGTAGTGTTGAAAGGGTATGAAAATTTAATATATTGAAATGGTTAGAAATGACTTGATATTTATTTTGATAAATATTTGAATTGAAAGATATTTTACGATGATATATTGAAATGGTTTTGGAAATGATTTAATCTTTATTTTGATAAAGATTTCGATTGAAAAGGATATTTTATTTTGAAGTATAAAATATTGTTTTAAAGTTATAACTACGGGTTATAATAACGATTGGTTGTTAAAGAGACCGGAATCGGATATTGTCTTATAGCCGGCCAATACCGAAAACCACTTTAACAACTGTGTACGCGGTGGAGATTCCAGAATGAAGTAGGATGGTGGCGACGTTCTCGAGGTATATTACGTGGACCCAACTCCCGTGAGTTGGCATATATGACTAAAATAGGAGCTATACCGGGCTACACAAAGGGTCGCACCCTTTCATCGAGCATGCTCCATCGGAAACCATTCTATTACTGTTGTGATTCGATTCGGTGGCGCCACTTTGATTTGGGAGTATTGTTCGAGGTGGGCGAAAGAAGCTGGCTTGCCGTCACCACCGGTCCGGGAGTGCAAACGGTGTATCCACCCCGGCATTGCCTCGCGTGCCGTGTCATATCCTTATATCGAGCCCACTACGATTTTGGTTTTAAAGATCCGACCGCGTTTAGGTTCACCATCCCCTTAACGCTATTTTCTATATGATTATACTTTACTGATTAGACACTACCGTATATAGCGTATATTACTACATAGTAAATAGTTTAACGGATCCTTAGAGGATTGGCGGTCCCAAGCATCCTTTAAGTTACTGATGCATTTTGTTACTGTTCACTTGAGTTGATTTACAGTTTATAAGTATTTATGTCCTGACTCGAGGGTTTTGTGTTTTGCTTTACGCTCGGGTCAGATTGATTGAGTTAGCATTCAAGATTCACCTTCGACGTTAGAGCTTTCCTTGAAAATCCATCCATCTATTTTGTTTCAGTATGTAATGGTTCAGTGATGTATCTGATTTGTACCTGATGTATTATGTTACTCTTCTGTTGTATCTTATTTAACTCTGATGTATCTCATATTTTATATAGTAGCTTCATGAACTACTATCTCCTCTTTTACTTCCGCTGCATTATCATTACTCTGTGTCTGTGATCTGTGATTTTATTTACTGTATATTCTGAGATTTGCCAAAATTTTAATTACAACGCGGTATTTTGAGCAATTCAATTCCGGCATGAGGGTCTACCTATACACTTATAATGGATGCGAATGGTTGAAAATATCGGGTCGTTACAGTTGGTATCAAAGCTTTGGTAGCTCTAGGAAAAACTCAGCATATGGAGTGAATGTATTTACAGAATCACTTTCATTCGAGTTTGAATCTCTCTCTTTTGACTCGATTCCTTTGAATTTTGGAACATTCCCTACGGTTCCAAAATCCATTCGTATCCCTCACTATTCATCATCTTTTGATTCTTGAGTAACCCATAACTCCGCTTCGAATGATCTTTCTAGTGAGTCAGCGGTCACGCCAATTTCAAATTTAATTGAAAAAGGGGGAAAACTCCTCTGCAGTTAGCATCGATTCACCAGAGATTCCTATCTATCCTTGGTTTAGATGCTAATATCTTTTTTTATTTCAAACTCTAACTCTTGAGATCGAATGTAGATTTACCCTAGAAAAATCATCATTGATCTTATTTTTTAAGTCACGGTTGACCCGGTTAAGGTTGCCCGTGATTTATATAAGCTTATCCATCTTCCTATTCTGTTATTTAATCATGTCATCCTTGTTTCCAACTTATTTTTAAATCATAATCTCCTTTGATTTGTGTTAATCAAAAATTTGAATCTCTATCCTTCTTTGAAAATCTATTCATGTATAATGTTTTTGTAAACTAATATTTAAAATTAAAATGTTTTATATATTGTGTTGTTTGAGTTTTTGATGTTGAGTTGGGTTTCTGATCGATACGTCTGATCAACGCTATCGATAAGTTTTCCAAAACACTTTGACAGAACAAACGGACACAATATATTTTTTTTTTAAAAAATTTTGGTCAATGAAATAAATTTTGACATATAAGTAAATTTATGGAACTTAATGAAATGATTTAAATTGATAATTTGAAATGATAATACTTGATTTATCATTTATTGTTCTATAAATGAATTTATAAATAGTTGTTTATAAATTGACTTGGGAATTGAAATGAATTTAAAACAAGATATTTGAGAATTTAATTTCCGATGGTTTCAAAACCTTGTGTTTAATGTTTTAAAAGGTTATATTATTTAAAGTATTTTGAATAAAATTTGTTTTCAAAGAATTTTAAAGGTTTAAAATTAGTGCTCTTCTCTTTGTCGCTGGAAAATAACTTCGGTGATGATGGCGACATCATCGACGTTCATTTTCGAGTTTCGAAGTTAGGAGACTGTTCTGTAGTCTTGCTACAGCTTTGTTTTGGGAAATTAAATTGATTTGAATTTCTAAAATATGACTTGATTTATAATATATATATATATATATATAGATATATGATTGAAATTTGATTTGACATATTATATATGTATATATATTATTTCTTATCTCTAAATGGTTTGAAGAAACCGGAAATTTAATTCTTAAATTCTATTTTTAAAGAATAATTTCAATTATAAAAAGAAAATAATTATTTTTTTGAATAAATGATTTAAGCTTGAAATGATTGAATTGGAAATTTTATTTGTATAATACAATTGCATTCAAATATAACTTACCAAAAGTTTAGAAGTTAACAATGTAATTTGGATAATATACAATATAAAAGATTCCATAAATGAAATTTGAGTGGTTATAATAAATGTTATACATTTAAATATTAATGATTAACAGGGGTAAATATAATAAAGGGTAATTGAATAACTTGCAATAAAATGATGTTAAAAGAACCAAGAATAAAAAAAAGCAGTTATAATAAGTGTAAGTATGTTTAACATAAGTGATAAATATAGTGAGAGGAATAAATTTAATTTTGATTAGGAAAAAAGAAGAATTAAATTTATTAAGTACATTGTGAGTGTAATAAATGATTATTTTTCAAACCCATGGTTTTAAAAATGGTTAATTTTAGATGATTGGATAATAAGATAATGAAATTTGAGATAGTTAAGATTTATTTAACTTGTGTAAAGATTTATTCTCTGTTTAAGTTGAATCCCCATGCTTTCAAATTCATTTCCTTATTTTGTTTTTCAAACTATCTTTTGGTTGTCCTTATCATCCTTATCTTGCTATAGACTGGTATAGGCATCTTTCTATAATCTTTCTGTTTAGAAATCTTTCTATAATCTTTGACAGACCTTTGGTAATCATTTTGAATCCACCTTTTTCGTGCTTGTGTTCTTGATTCTGGAGGATCTTGGAAAGATCACCTCCACCTTGTTAAACTTTCCTATAACAATAGTTATCAGGTATAACTTCAATCTTCTTGTCATCTTACCTTAATCCTATTTCACTCTATCTTTTCTGTGCCCTTCCATACCTCATTCCTTTTCGGGGATGAAAAGATTTGAGTGGGGGAGAGTGTAACAACCCTGTATTTTGTAATTATTTTATTGTATATTTTAATTATTTTTAATGTAAGATTTTGATTTAAAAAACTTATTTTACTTATTTGAAATGATAAAATTTATTATTTAAATATAATATGGATTTTTATATGAGTTATAATTCCAAACTTGTGTGAGTTGAATATTTGCCTGAAATGCTGATTTTGGTCAAAATAGTCAAACTGTGACTTGCAACTTAAAATTTTAAAAGTTTAAAATTTTAATTTTTTTATTTTATTATGAAAGTACATAAAATTCTAAGAACACCACTTTTGTTTCGTTGAAATTGGATGTAAATTGTGAAAGTTATACCCTTTACAATATTGTGCATATATAGGGTTATTTAACAATGACTATTTTAAATTGAATAAATTACTTCTTCTTTGTTATATTTTATTTTAATATGTAATAATATGTTTTATTATGTATATTTTGACTTTTAAATATTTTTAAATGATAATAGAATTTTTCCAAAATTTACTGTATTTATTTCTTATTTTTAAAGGCTGTTTTATAATTTTCTGCTATTTTCTTCATATAAATTTTACTTATTTTTTTTTGTGAATGCATTTTATTTTATTTGTTATAAATATTTTTACAAGTCCATGAAGATTTTCTAAAGTTCATTTGAAATTATTTCTAATTTTTAAAGCCTAGTCTGCAATTTTAAGCCATTTTCTTAATTTAATTATATATAATTAAAATTTATTGATTTATTTTATACATTCACTTTTATTGCTGTGTTTTACTTTATTTTATTCATTTTACATGTATTTAAATTTAACAAATTTTTTCCAAAGTGTATTGAAGTTATTTCTAATTCCTAAGTCTAGTTTTCATTTTCTGTGCCATTTTTCTTATTTTAATAATATCTAATTAATAATTAATTATTAATATTTTGTTTATCTGTTATATTTTCGAATTCTAACTGAAATTTATAAGTGTTTTCAGTTATTTAAGATGTATATGAATATATATAGGAAGTTTAAAAGGTTTGAAAGCAAAGAAACGTAAAACCGTTTTAACGTTTCTTCTTCCGTTTCTTTTCCAATTAATAGATTAAATTTCCTTTGACCGTTGCTTTCTTTATTGTAGCTGTGCATTTCTTACCTAATTTTCACGTGAAAACATTCCTCTCCACTTCATTTTTCACGGCTAGAAAGGTTTGGTAATGGCTCCTCTTTTCCTCTTCTTTTTGCTCTTCTTTTTCCATTGTTTTCTTATATTTTGCCTTGTTTTCTCATGTGTATTGCTTGACCTCTCCTCCATAGCCACGGCCACCACCTCCTACATCTCTTCCCAACCATCACCACCATCTACCCCATCAGATCTGACCATGGCCGAACCCCTTTTGATGGTCAAACCCCTTAAACTACAACCTAGATGCCTAGATCCATGCTTATTTGACCTCTACATGCTCATCCACTTCAACCACCACCCAAATCACCACCATAGCCGCCACCACTCCCCAGACCTGACCACAACACACCCCTCCTCACCTCTGTCCAGTCATGACACATCACAGGCCGAGCCCAATCCCCAAGGCTGAGCCCTTGTTTTGACCAAAACCCACCTAATTGCCTTCAAAACCACATCACCTCCTCATGTACAAACTCCACCTTGTCTTGCCTTGAACCCGAGCTATGTTAGCCCAAACCTGACCCAAAACTTGACCACATCTAAACCACATCAGACCCCAAAGCCATACCAAACAATAGAGAAAGCATAGCAAAAGACTGCGTAGTCGTATCTCCTTTTATTTCAATGTTATTGCATTTTAAAGTCGTATTGAATTTTGTTGTTTTGATTGTTTGTTTTGGGTTGTACACAAGAGTTGCAGATTGGATTCGTTCTCCACTCATGTCCGTAGTCTTGTCATCGTGCTTGTCGTGCTTTTGGAATCGCACTTGTGTTAATTGTTTTGGTCTTCAACTTGAAAAAAAAGTGAGTCTTTCTCACTCTGACATTTATACTTATGAAAAGTGAATTGATGACAAGTGTTTAGTAATATAAAATGTTTATGCAAATTAATGATGATCATAAGATATGCTATGCCATGTTATTACCATGTTTAAACTATTAATTTTCACCTGACATCTGATATATGACTGTATATTGTGATATTGACCTTGTTTATATTATTTCTGTATATGATCACACTGCAAGTTCCCTGTTAGAAAAAAAATGTTATGGGCTGAAATGATAGGCCTGAATGGTTTTAAATTTTTCATTTTGACTTGGGATTGCGGTTTTGAAATGATAAAACTTGGATTTTCTTTGTAAATTACGGGTTGAAATGATATATTACCCGTATCACTTTACCTAGCGTAGAAAATTTTATACAGGCCCGTAGTTAAAATATGCTTTTCTAAAAATTTTAAAATATTTTAGAAATTTAATTATTATAATATTTTGATTTGAAATTTAATAAAAATAAAATTTTTGTAAAATATTATTGATTTTCTGAATAATTGTAAGTGAAATGAATCAATGAAAAAGTTAGAAATTTTGAACGCAAGTTATTTTGGAAATTTTGATTTAATTTTAATTGGAAATTTAATTGAGTATGAAATTATGATAAATTTATGATAATTTGAATTTAAATGAATTTAAAATGATTTTTATCATATTTATGATTTTTAATAAAGTTGAAATGTGAAATGAATAAATATTTTAAGTTGAAACTTTGAAATATAACTAGAATTGGAAATTTATGAAATTAACGTAAAGTGAACTTTTAGTTAAGCAAATAAAAATAAAACTAAGTTATATTTGAGAATTTGAACTTAAGTGTTAAGTTGAAATTTAATGTAATGGATTTTAAAATTGAACATTGCATTTTAATAAATGGATTATTATTAAATCTTGATTTTTGAATGGAAATTTAACCCTGTAAAATCATGAACTTGAGGAAAATTAAATGATGTTATAAATGTGAAAATGTATGACTTTATAAGTTAAAAATGTTTTAATAAAAATATAACTGGTTGAGAAATTTTATTGAATATTTGAAGTTAATTGACTGCATTTTTGAAATGATATTAATTACCATGTAAATGATATTACAACAATTGTAAATACCGTAGTTGATGATAATGAACTGAAAAAAAAGCTATTGAAAAAAACTATTATAGAAATTGTTGTAAGTACTATGATTTTTGAATTTAACTAAGTTTATTTGAAATTTAAGAAAACTCTATTACAACATTTTTAAACGTTGTCTTTTGTTAAATTGAATTGTTTTGAATGTAACTTTCCGTAGAGTTTTCTAAATGATGCGAAAAGTGAATTTTCACTGTTTTGATAAACTTAAGTGAACAAATGAACTTTGGAAGTTGAAATTTTTGGAAATCTAATAATTTAATTATAACTTCATTGAAATGAAAAAAAGAATTTTTGGAATATAAACTGTTTTAAAATATGAATTGAAATGGTATTTTAGATTGAATAAAATGAATAATGATTTGAAATGAATGAAGTTTTGAAAAGATACGATATTTTTATATATTAAAATGATTTGAAAATGAAGTTTTGAAAGGATATGATATTTTGATATATTAAAATGATTTGAAACAAAGTTTTGAAAGATATGATATTTTTGATATTAAATGATTTGAAAAACGGAGTTTGAAGGATAAGACATTTTGATATTAACATGATTTAAAAAGAAGTTCTGAAAGATATGATATTTTGGAACTGAAAGGTAGTGTTGAAAGGGTATGAAAATTTAATATATTGAAATGGTTAGAAATGACTTGATATTTATTTTGATAAATATTTGAATTGAAAGATATTTTACGATGATATATTGAAATGGTTTTGGAAATGATTTAATCTTTATTTTGATAAAGATTTCGATTGAAAAGGATATTTTATTTTGAAGTATAAAATATTGTTTTAAAGTTATAACTACGGGTTATAATAACGTTTGGTTGTTAAAGAGACCGGGATCGGATATTGTCTTATAGCCGGCCAATACCGAAAACCACTTTAACAACTGTGTACGCGGTGGAGATTCCAGAATGAAGTAGGATGGTGGCGACGTTCTCGAGGTATACTACGTGGACCCAACTCCTATGAGTTGGCACATATGACTAAAACAGGAGCTATACCGGGCTACACAAAGGGTCGCACCCTTTCATCGAGCATGCTCCATCGGAAACCATTCTATTACTGTTGTGATTCGATTCGGTGGCGCCACTTTGATTCGGGGGTATTGTTCGAGGTGGGCGGAAGCTGCTGGCTTGCCGTCACCACCGGTCCGGGAGTGCAAACGGTGTATCCTCCCTGGCATTGCCTCGCGTGCCGTGTCATATCCTTATATCGAGCCCACTACGATTTTGGTTTTAAAGATCCGACCGCGTTAAGGTTCACCATCCCCTTAACGCTATTTTCTATATGATTATACTTTACTTATTAGACACTACCATATATAACGTATATTACTACATCGTAAATAGTTTAACGGATCCTTAGAGGATGGGCGGTCCCAAGCATCCTTTAAGTTACTGATGCATTTTGTTACTGTTCACTTGAGTTGATTTACAGTTTATAAGTATTTATGTCCTGACTCGAGGGTTTTGTGTTTTGCTTTACGCTCGGGTCAGATTGATTGAGTTAGCATTCAAGATTCACCTTCGATGTTAGAGCTTTCCTTGAAGATCCAGCCATCTATTTTTTTTCAGTATCCAGTGGTTCAGTGATGTATCTGATTTGTACCTGATGTATCCTGTTATTCTTCTGTTGTATCTTATTTAACTCTGATGTATCTCATATTTTATATAGTAGCTTCATGAACTACTATCTCCACTTTTACTTCCGCTGCATTATCATTACTCTGTGTCTGTGATCTGTGATTTTATTTACTGTATATTCTGAGATTTGCCAAAATTTTAATTACAACGCGGTATTTTGAGCAATTCAATTCCGGCATGAGTGTCTACCTATACACTTATAATGGATGCGAATGGTTGAAAATATCGGGTCGTTACAACGGCCATGGAGTGAGGCCTATTTTTGAGATGAAGGAGTTGTGGAGTTTTCGAATCGAGGGGGATTATGCGATTACTTATCGATACGAATATGAGAGCGGCGATCGATGCGAAGCCAGTGTTTGCGGATCGATACGAAATGTTGTGCCCCTGATCGATACGAAACGCACCGTTTCGAACTGGATCGATACAGAACATATCGAGTTGAACCTGATCGATACGAAACGTATCGATTCAAACACGATCGATACGAAACGTATCGATTCGAAAATGATCGATACGAAACGTATCGATTCGAACATGGTTGATGATACGTCTTTGACTCGATACGAATTTGGATTGTAGCGACCGATTCCAAGTTGAAATTAGACGAATTCAAAGAATTTTTGCACAGATAAAAAATTGACTCCGACGAGCTTCTGCCTTGCATGATTGAACTTGACCGTAGAACTGCATATTAGACTACCTTTCGAGGCTCGCCTATGGAACTGTAACTTAATCAAAAATATAACGAACTTTAACTTGGATCGACCGCTTGCGTCTGAATGGCACGGTTGTGACAGTCAACGATGACGGTCATTTCTGGTTTGATTTTCAGAGTTTCGTCGTTCATACATTTCAGTTTACTATGTAGAATTTGCTCAAGTAATGCACTGCACTGCACGACACATTCATGCACTTTACACAGGGGAATGCACGGGCTTTTTAGCATCTAATGATGATTTCTCGTGAGTTAGCTAGTTATGGAAACTTCAAGTTTACAGCCGCAAGAAACTCAGAGTTCAGTCCCTCCCGTGCTCGAAGTACCAGAGATTGAGATTGAAGTTATCGGTCCAGCTCCGGACGAGTTACCTGACGCATCCTTCATTAATAACCCATCAGACTCTGTCCCGTCCAATATTTCGAAAGACATGCTACGAAGAATTTGCTTGAGGCATGGTTTGTCGATGGATGACGTGCTACTGCCGGGGCCAAATGATAGACCGCACAATACACCGGTGGGATATACCGCATTCAATCGCCACGCGTGCGTAGCTGGGACACTCCCTCTGTTTAACCAGTATATAAGAGAAGTATTGTCGTTTTTGAGGATCGCCCCGAACGGATACGCGTCACTCAATAGCTTGTTCATTGCATTTATAGTGTATCTCCATCGACCTCCACTCCCGATTGAGATCAAATACTTGTTTAACTTCAAGAGTCGGGCCGATAGTCCATCTTTCACATTCTTGGAAGCGGTAAGAAATTGACAAGTGATCACGGAGGCTTGGACAAGATTGAGTTACTTCAGGACAGAATGGTTTTATGTTAGGTGCCCCCCAGGGTTCGCTCGAAGATGGCTATTCAGACGTGAGTGTTGCTATTTTTTCGGGTAGTTGATAAAACTAATGTATTTGAAGTCGAGCTCACATCTTTTCTTTTTCAGCCGTAATTCAGCGACCCGAAGATGAATGTTTCAAAGAGATAGTTCGGGTTTTTCAAGAAATCCCAAGTGAAGAGAGGAATATCGAGATGTTGTTGACAGAGAAGAATCTCAGAATCCTTGGTTTGATTGAGCGGAGACAAAGCATAATGCTTGACGGTGTCTTAAGAACCGCCTCGAAAGAACGAGTCAAACGAAGAAAACCTAAAGTTGTCATAATTGAGGAGGCTGACTCGGAGAGAACTCATACTGATGATGAGTCATTGGGCGAATCTGCGGATGTAGCCCAAGATACCAAGAACAAGGAAAAGGCAAGGCAGCCGTTGTTGAGTCATCTAAAAAGAGAAGATGGAAATCAGTTGCTACGGCTCGATCCACTCCCGGAATTAGAATTTCGGAGATGTCTCCTCCGAGAACTGAAAATCTTTATGAGGGGCTCGCCGATATTCCGATTCCGGACGATGTGTCCTTGCAGCATGATGCCGGATTGGAAGGACTTTCAGAAGCTTTAGTTTTGAGCGAGTCTCTGCCCACTAGTGCGGTTGACATATCTAGTTGGTCGGGGGGTTGCACCCACATTCACACTTCACAGCACTACACGATTTCTAAGTGTAATATGTTCACTGTGAGAGATTACTAATTTTGCTTTATGTTTTTGCTTCGCAGATACTATGTCTGGCAAAGGTTCGATGCTTGGTAGCCTTCGCAAGAAACGCCAGTCTTCTTCATATTACGAATCACACAGGAGGGAAGGAGATAGAGATTATGAGTACGGGCGCTCGAGTCATGAGCGCTCTGACAGAGACAAGGATTACATGCGTCGGTCTCGATCTCGCACGCCACCTCCTAGAGCTCCTGCACCACCTCCGATTTATGTTTCAAGGCCTTCGGAAACTTCAGGGCCCAAGCCGCCTTCCCAACCATCAAGGTCTGATATTCACCGCAGAACGGAAATCGCGGCCTCCCCTTCAACAGAGCAGACATTGATAGAGCCTTCGGGGGAAGGAGCGGTTAGGCTTGCTCAACTGAGGAAAGAATTTCTTGAAATTTTTTTTGATGGGTTTTTTTCCCCCGCATCTAAAGAGGATACCGTCGACAGTTGCTCCTATGATGCATGACTATCTCTTGGACGTATTCTTTCAATATCAAGAGTGGTCGAAGACCGCTAAGAAAGCGTCAAAGGTGGCATTTGATCAAGCGGCTACGATCGAGAAGTTGGAGAAAGAACTTGGCCAAAAGGACCGCATCATTCAGGCGCTCGGCAGTGAGGCCGAGTCTTCTCGAAAGTCGGAGATTGAAGCTCTCAGAAGAGCGGATGAAGCTCAGGCAGCGATGGATAGGATGAAGCGTGAGCATTACGCTACGGTGGAGGACATGAGCCACCGAAATACCATCGTGACTGCCGAGCGGGATGCGGCCTTGAAAGAGCTAAACGAGCTCAAGGCCAAAGTTGCAGAGATTATGAAGGAGAGAGACACCGCTAACATTTCCGCACAGGAAGCGTGTGACCAGGCGATGGAATTTCGGAAAGAGAGAGATGTGGCCTTGGAGAAGGTCCACGAGACAGAAGCCGAAGTCGATGAGAAAGTTCGTCAAGCAGAGACTAAGCTGGAGACAGAGATAGAAGAACTTCTCATCACTTATAATTCTAATGTGCTGAGGCACAGAAATTTGACATGGCTTGATGATTATCTGACGCATTTGTTCAACGCCTGGAATTTATTAGTTGAAGAAGAGAGAGCATCAAAGCCAGGCGAAGCTTTTGACGAATTCGAGTTGGAGAACCGTATACTGACTGATGATGAAAAGATGGTTCTCCACGATTTCATGATCTCTCACGCAAAAGAGAGACTGGGTGCCCAACACTTGGAAGTTGGTGAGGGGTCTGGCGTTGTGCATCCAACTACAAGTTTAGAATTGATCACTTCATCTGGAACAGAGCCGACGCCAGCGACTGAGCCGCAGTTGGTCTCAGGCTACGACCCTGAGCAGCCACGCTTATCTCCCATCAGGGAGCACTCTTCTGAAGCGGCTCAGTCAGCTACGAGTCAAGTTGAGGAAGGTACTCTGCACAAATCTACTATGAAATTTGAACTAAAGTACTTGTATTGAAGCGTGTTCTGACAACTTCTTTTCTTTCTTGTCCAGTGAGTAAAGTAATATCGACAGCGCCTCCTGCAGTCCAAGAGCCACATCAAGAATAGGAGTCCATTATTACTGAAGCGATCGACAAGACGACAGCCGTGCCGACTGAGGTGACACAAGGGGGTTCAATTACTTTTGACGAACAAATGATGAATGAACTCTTGAGCCAGCATAGTGACCCCTTTGTTGACATGTCGTTTGTTCTTGGCACGTTCCCACCTGCTTCTATTGCATCATTACAGTCCACCGCTACCTATTGTGAGTCTCGTGCTGCTCGTGAGACTGAGATACTTTCTCAAATAGAAGCAGAGATGGAAGCGACAACACACGGTGGTAATTCTGAGTGTGTTACGACGACGGTTGATCCCACTCCTCTCGTGGTGACATCTTCTGGGGACACGCTAGTCGGAACCAGCGCGTCTGTTCCTCCTCCAGTGGTAGACCCGACTCCTCCGACTCCTCGAGAAGAGAATATTCCTTTAAGTTCAAGTTCAGAGGAGTATATTGATATCATTCCCTCGTCAGAGGAAGATCCGCCAAAGGGTACGGGGTCGAAGCGGAAGACTGCTAGTGGTTCCAGTGGTTCCGTGTTGAAGAGGAAACCGAAGAAGAAGAAGTAGATGATCCCCTCTAGTGCATTTTTGGCAGCAAGGAAGTCACTTTTATTTTCCTTTCATAGGCTATGTATAGATGCAAGCTTGGCCCCCTGCTAGTAGGAATTTTTTGAAAGAACTTGTACGTGAACCTTCCCATACAGTTAGTTGAAATAAATTTCAATTTCTTTGTTTCAATTCTCATTTCTTTTGTGCTTAAGTGTTTGTAGTGTTTGGTTTTCAGTCCGGTGTACTTGTGGTGTTTTTACCGTCAAGTAGAGTTCGTTTTATTTGCCAAGTTTGAAAATCTTGGTCACATGTTGTGATCGATGAATAAGTTGAACTTCGGACATTGTATCACTTTGGTTAGTGATTAACTAAGCTTTTTTGCCCCCCAGTTTCGGGGAACAACATTTGTATTTTGGTGGTTGATCGCACTTATTGCAAATCTTAAGCACATGTCTACATTCTGGGAACTTAGGATAATCTGAGATCGATAATCTGGTTCGCACTCAGGGAATTTGAGAGTTATCGATGTTTGTAACACGGTTCGCGCTCCGGGAACCTGGAATTGATGTTTATACTCCACTTCACGCTCTGGGAACTCGGAGTTAGTATTGATATTTCGGTTCGCACTCCGGGAACTTTGACTTGGTATTTGTGCTCCAATTCACACTTTGGGAACTTGGAGATAGCATGTATGTTTGGGTTCGCGCTCTGGGAACCTGTAATTTTATACTTCGATTCACGCTCTAGGAACATGGAGTCAGCATGGATGCTTCGGTTCACGCTCCGGGAACCTGTAATTTATGTTTATACTCCAATTCACGCTTTGAGAAGTTGGAGTTAGCACGGATGCTTCGGTTCGCTCTCTGGGAACCTGGAATTGATGTTTATACTCCAATTCACGTTCTGAGAAGTTGGAATTTGCCGATAGATGCTCAGTCACACCTATTTGGGCTTTTTAGGAATTCGTTCACACTTTGGGAATGGTGGATTTGATGTTTATACTCCGACTCGCACTCTGGGAATTTGGAGTCCGTTCGCGCTCTGGGAATAATTTATTGGATGTTTATACTCCAATTCGCACTCTGGGAATTTGGAGTCCGTTCGCACTCTGGGAACGATTTATTTGATGTTTATACTCCAATTCGCACTCTGGGAATTTGGAGTCCGTTCGCACTCTCGGAACGAGTTATTGGATGTTTATACTCCAATTCGCACTCTGGGAAGTTGGAGTCCGTTCGCGCTCTGGGAATGATTTATTGGATGTTTATACTCCAATTCGCACTTTGGGAAGTAGGAGTCCGTTCGCGCTCCGGGAACGATTTATTTGATGTTTATACTCCAATTCGCACTCTGGGAAGTTGGAGTCCGTTCACGCTATGGGAACGATTTACTGGATGTTTATACTCCAATTCGCACTCTGGGAATTTGGAGTCCGTTCGCGCTCTGGGAACGATTTATTGGATGTTTATACTCCAATTCGTACTATGGGAATTTGGAGTCCGTTCGTGCTCTGGGAACGATTTATTGGATGTTTATACTCCAATTCGCACTCTGGGAATTTGGAGTCCGTTCGCGCTCTAGGAACGATTTATTGGATGTTTATACTCCAATTCGCACTCTGGGAAGTTGTAGTCCGTTCGCGCTCTGGGAACGATTTATTTGATGTTTATACTCCAATTCGCACTCTGGGAAGTTGGAGTCCGTTCGCGCTCTGGGAACGATTTATTGGATGTTTATACTCTAATTCACACTCTGGGAATTTGGAGTCCGTTCGCGCTCTGGGAACGATTTATTGGATGTTTATACTCCAATTCGCACTCTGGAAAGTTGGAGTCCGTTCGCGCTCTGGGAACGATTTATTTGATGTTTATACTCCAATTCGCACTTTGGGAATTTGGAGTCCGTTCACACTCTGGGAACGATTTATTGGATGTTTATACTCCAATTCGCACTCTGGGAATTTGGAGATAGTTGTAGGACTGTCGTGTGTTGGTCCAGTTCAGCCTTTGATGTGATGGCTTGCCCCCGAGCTGGGGTTTCAATTAGTGAGTGGCCGGTCGTATCACAGTCACTCGCTATTTGAATAAATTCCATTGTTTGATGGAACTTAGCTCTTCGTTTGTCGTGATTGTTGAATGTTGCATTCGGTGAATCACAACTCTAGCTTGAAGAGATAGTATTTTATTTCTGAAA
The DNA here is from genome assembly GCA_030765085.1 of Allium cepa. Classification (NCBI taxonomy): domain Eukaryota; kingdom Viridiplantae; phylum Streptophyta; class Magnoliopsida; order Asparagales; family Amaryllidaceae; genus Allium; species Allium cepa. Next base: position 766,430,630 of record CM060934.1, on the reverse strand, counting down.
TAAGAAAATATGGCGAAGTCAGTGCCTTATTACAAATTCAAATTTCATAACGTAAAGGAAATTACAAAGTATTCATAGATTGAATGAGCCTGTCAGGTATGACAGTGACGAAGATCTTCGTCGTTTCAGGCTCCTGAGAAAGTTGGTCCGCCACTGATGACGCTTATCACCAATCTTCCACGGGGACAAGTGGAGTCCTCCTGTCTCGGTCGATCGGGTTCATTGTTTTGATTTGATGGGCCCGCTTCTCTAGGCTGTGGTGCCCGCACAAACTGTTCCATCTTCCTTTCTCTGATCAGTTTTTGAACGAGATCTTGTAAGCGACGACACTCGTTCGTATTGTGGCCGTAGCTTTCATGGAACCTGCAAAATTTTCCCGTCTGGATTTGCCTCTCTGACGACGGTTTTGGTGCGGGTTTTTGGTACTGAATTGTATTACAGGTTTGTAAGTACAAGTCCTCCAGTGATGTATTCAGAGGAGTGTAACTGTCAAACATTGGATTCTTGCGCTGTGGGCCACAATTTTGATCTTGTTTTCTAGTTTGATTAACGCTCTCTCTTCGCCGAGCTTGTTTGTTTTTAACGTTCAACTGAACTTTTCCGGAGATCTCACCGGACTGTTTGATTATGACATTGCTTTGGATTCCTTCCGTGCTTGGCCCTGCATCGGTTTGCTTCCTAGACTATTTCGCATCTTCCCTTCTCAGGAATTGAGCCGCCTTGGCGTGGAAAAGGTCCAATGATGCGGGTGGTTTTCCAGCTAACCAGTTGCCAAACTCGGAATCGGGGTTGATCCCTGTAGTTAACGCCATAAGGATGGAGTTATTGTTCGGATTGCTGATCTCCGCACATGCAGTATGAAATCTCTCTAAGTAGTGTCTGAGCGTTTCCCTAGGAGCTTGGGTGACGCTAGACAGCGTGTTGACATCCTTTGGCCTTGCGACGTGCATGCGGAATTGTTCAACAATTTTCGTGGCCAACTGGTCGAATGAAGAGATGGATTGAGGTGGTAGTCGAGTGAACCATATGGTAACGATGCCCCCCAAGGATATGGGGAAACTACGACACTTCATTGCATCGTCGGCTCTGGCAGCGGTCATCGACCATTCATATTTCAGAATATGCTGGTTGGGGTCGGAGTTTCCCTCATACATGGGTAGAGTTGGCATCCTGAATCGCCGTGGGGGTTCAGCAGTAAGAATATCGTCCGTAAAAGGAGTGTGACTTCGCGAAATTCCCCAATCGTCGTTCGTGAGTCCCTGGCTCTCACGGATCATCTGACGTATCATAGTTGAAAGATCCAGCATTTGCGCTTTTTGTGCGACTTGCGCCGGAGTATGATCACGTTCCATACTTTGGTGTTGGACCGGACGTTGTCGACTGTCCAAGTCTTGCCTTCTTGGTTCGTAGTCCTCTGGGACGTACGATTCAGGGGTACGCCCATGTTGGCGACGATCCAGGTTCGACCGATCTTGGGCATCGACTCCTGGTTCAACCGCGACGTTAGTGGATCGGCATTCTGCGGTGTGGTGAGGAATGGCACCTCCTCGGGTAGAGGGCTCGATTTGGAAACTGGCTGATGGACCAACTCTCGTTGTCCAATGGTCAATGCCGGTTGATCTCCAACGGCTGGCATGTGACTCCCATCTAGCTGGGGTTGTGGAGATCGATTATGATAATCAGAAGATGAAGAACTTTCGCTGGAGGAGCGAGAAGCATGGTCTCTCTTGGATCTCTTTCGCTTCTGGCGATCCAACTGGTTGATCAGCTCGGCGTTAGCGCGTAGCTGTTCTGCTAGTTGTTGCCGACTCTGGGTTAGCTCTTGGAGTAGCAACTGCAACTCTTGTCGGGTAACTGGACCTGATGTTTCCGAATGTCCAGTAGCGTCTTGATTAGATGGAGGTAGTGGCGCAGGATTCTGTCTATCCTATTCTTCTTGATTGATAGCGTTAGAGGTGGTCCTTGTGATAACCATCTTGAAAGTTGGATTCCTTTCCTAGACTTTATGCAAATCTGAATAGAAGGGAAGGAACTTGGACTTGATGATCTGGATCTCTCTCTTAAATTTATTCAATCCGGTATCGATGACAGATCCAAAGAGCAGGAGAAAATATGGGTTTTCTTACTGAAAGCACCAAAGTGTTGCACCATGTGACGCCCCACCTCTATTCCCACGCTAGCCAAGATCACTACGGTGTAGTGCTGTCAACTAGCACGGAGAATAAGGCTGTTGAGGAGCGACCATCCATGTAATTGCTTATCACACGGTGGCTATAAATAATCTTCGGAAACAAACATAGAAATAAGAATAACACAAATCAGTCGTAGACATCCATATCACAAAGGAGGAAGAAGATATGAATATATAACTAACACATGAAAGTGTACATCAGAGTAGTGGCCAAAAAGATCCACAGTAATACAAAAGAATAGCAACACGTGCTATACAAAAGAATACAACTATGAGTCTATATCTCAAGTGTATACAACAAAAACTGCTAATCTAAATAGTTAGCCAAAAGTCAGAGTAGCAAATCCCGAGAGGAAGTCAAGCAGAAGCACCTGTAACATCTCGGTCTGACCCGAGTATTATTTAAGAAAATAATAAACGGATCAGTCTAGCTATAAATATCAGATGACATGGTATAAAATAAAAATATGGCATAAACATAAAATGTCCATACTGACATACTACTATAAGTATGCAAATGATGATCAACAGAAGATCAATCAATAAGAGATAAATCAATATCACAAGAATCTTCTCAAAGATCCAAAGAGGGCATCATGCCCTAAACTTGTACTCATAACAAGTCAATGACATAAATTCCAGAGATCAACACAAGAAATCCAGAAATCACAGAAAAAGGGAAAGAGGCCTATCACATGACGGTCCGAAGACCATGGGGAGCTACCCCATATGCATGAGTCGAAATCACACAGATGAGGTCTAGGCTAACCAAAAAGCAAAAAGGTATGTGTGAGTGGAATCACACAAATGGTGTCTAGCCTAACCTCGCAACAAAAAGATATGTGTGAGTAAGAATCACACAGATGTGGTCTAGGCTAACCAAAAAGGCAAAAAGGTATGTGTGAGTGGAATCACACAAATGGTGTCTAGCCTAACCTCGCAACAAAAAGGTATGTGTCAGTGGAATCACACAAATGGTGTCTAGCCTAACCTTGCGGACAAAGAGATATGTGTGAGTCGGAATCACACCCATGAGGTCTAGTTTAACCTTGCAAATAAAGAGACATCGCACAATTGCTAGTCTAAATCATAAAATGATCGTTATGATCAACGAGAAGTGTCAATTACACTAAGTTAGTAAATATAAAAGTTTAGTTTCATGTCCCATAACCACTAGCTTAACTTAAATATTTACGAACAAACTGTAAATCTTCACTAATAAAATTGTCACTAGAGGTCAATCGAACAAGTCCAAGAATTAACCGACGAAGCAAACGCAAGCGTTTCATACCACTTGTTTTACTAAGCCGTTTAATTAGATTTCTCATCCGAGTGAGGTAAAGATTTGTATATACTAATAGATTGGAAAACGGGTTAAGAAAAGAGCTTTGTTATTAAAAATAGAGTTGAAATCCTTTTATTGAAAGAGTTTTGATATTTACTACTAGTTTTGAAACCTTTATATTTTAAAGTGACAAATCACAGAAGCGATTGTAGAAACAATCAATCACAAAGATCACATTCGAAGATGCGATAAAAATCCAAGGAAATCAGCTCAACAAGTTCTGTTGAATGTTTTCCAGATAAGATCCCCTACGGAGGGGGGGTGGCAACCCCCAAGGTGGGGGTGCGGGGGCAACGCCCCTGCTATGGGGTTCGACCTAACACTCAAACGAACTAACACTCAAACGACCTAAAGAAAATAAGGGGCCGAGCGACCTATAAGAAGTAGCGACCTAAGTAGAATCTAGGTCCAACGACCTACGGGTTAGGTCATGGGAGTTAAGGAGGTCAACGATCTAACAGAGACACGCGACCTAATAAAGGAATGCAACCTAAAGGCACGCGACCTAGCGACCTAAGCAGGAAACGCGACCTATGAGGGACAAGCGACTTAAGTGGGTTAACGACCTACGGAATATAGGTCACGCGGCCTAACGGTTTACAAGGTCTGCGACCTAACTGGAAACGTGGTCTAGCGACCTAGTGGTTTAAAGAACATGGGTCACGCGACCTAAGGAGATAAGGCCTAGAGACCTACGAGCTAAAGGTTCAACGACCTAACAGGATGTAGGTCCAACGACCTAACAGGTAAGAAGATCACACGACCTAAAATGCCATAGGACCTAACGACCTAAGGTCGACCTAGCGACCTAAAGCCATACGACCTAACGACCTAAGGTCATACGACCTAGCGACCTAAAGCCATACGACCTAGCGACCTAAGGTCCGTACGACCTAACTCCGAAGACGTTAGAAATGGTCAGAACGACCTACGACCTAAGGTCCATACGACCTACGACCTAAGGTCCATTCGACCTAAAGCCCAACGACCTAGCGACCTAAAACCAAACGACCTACGACCTGATTCCGAGTACCGAGCGACCTAACGTTGTAGGCCATTTTAAGGTCAAAAACGAGCTATTTTGAGGCCGAGACTTTCCCACGCGAACGGCCTAGCATAGCCAGAACGACCTAAGTGCAGTTTTTTCACCAGAAACACTAAAATTTGGGGGTTTTCGCCAATCCAATACAAACCAAATGCAAATGTACATGCAAACATGACAGGGATTCATTCCCAACAGTCCAAGATAGTTATAGGCTAGATTTGTGAGATAAAATCTCACCTTTGCACCAAATTTATGAAGAAAAGTTTGAAAGCAATGGAGAAGTAATCACAAGCTTGAATCCAATATCTTCTTCTTGAATTTGGAATTGAATGTTGGATTTACAAGAGAATTTGAGCTTGGAATATTAATTTCCCCTTCCACTCACCATTAATGCTAAAGCTTGGTTGTTAGGAAATTTATGAAGAGTGAGGAGAAGGAGAGAAGTGGGTTTGAGATATAATGGCTAAACTAACCCAAAGTCCAAAGCGGGAAAAGTAAGTGAAATTCCACTAACTCCAAACCTATCAATGTTTATACTTAAAAAGATTGTAAACGACATTTCGAACTCAATGGAAGTGGTCTCGAGTCCTAATTCGACTATTTGCAAAAAGTAGCTTTTCAGACCAATATCCGATTAACGACAAAATATTTAAATAAAATATTTAAATATAAAATCGATAAATATGCGGGTTGTTACACACCAAAATTGGTCACAATACTCTTCGGGAGTCGTTGAAGAGATAATAACGAAGAATGTAAATTCAAAACGAGTATTATCTAACAAAAAACTCCAATCAACAGTAATGTAAATGCGTAGACAAGCGATTTATAGTGGTTCGGCGTGTTGCCTACGTCCACTGTGAATTTTTGTCACTTTATTGCTCGATATTCAGGGAATACAACTTTTTATGTCAAAGTACAGCAGATAGTAAGTCAAAATTCGAAATCAATGGCAGTGATGATGATATGGAGTGATTCTGGCAGCGTCCGGGCGTACTTTTTCTCTAAAAATTCTCCAATCCTTTTCCTGAATGACCAGGGGCTCTATTTATAGGTGTATGATGCTGATATTTCGCTGAAAATTTGGGATACCACTTCTGGCACGTGAGGAGGCCCACATGCCTGGCCTTAGGAAATTTGGGCCCACTTTGAAATCGATTCGAACTCCATTCGAATCGATCAAAAAATCATCCAATTGAGGTGAAATTTGGTGTGGACATTCTTCAACATGTATGCAAGCTTCTGTGAAAATTTCGTGGCGTTTGGATCAGTAGATTGAGAGATATGGTCGATATGAAATGGGGTTCTTCGAGTGGCTGTTTGGTTCGAATCCATCTCTTCGCATCGATGGTTTCGAATCGATGGTGGCACGCGCTGTTGCGATGACGTAGAGCGCAAACTTCGACTCGATCCGGTCTTTGCTCCGAGTTGACCGCTTCGACTCCATATATCTCGGCGCGTTCGCATCGATGAACGACACGTCACCAAAGCTAGTTGACTCGATGGATTCGAATGGTGCCATCTTCATGGATACGAACTGCAACTGTTGGTTGATACGAATCAGGGTAACTTGATGGATACGAAGTGCTTCGACCCGATGGATTCGAAGGGATGCTTCCATGATGGATACGAAGAAGACATTGGTCGATCATTACGAAGTGCATCATCTGCTAATGGGTACGAAGTCCATCGATCCGAACTCGATGGATTCGAACATGGCCGCTCCTGATCGATACGAACTCATGGGAGTTGACCGATCGAAGTAGGTGATCTGCCGATGGATTCGAGTGGGACCGAGTCGAACCGAGGTACTTCTATGGATTCGAACCGATCGATACAAACCGAGACACTTTGATGGTTTCGAAGCTGATCGATACGAAGGGCGGCACTTCGATGGATACGAAGTCATTGGAGCCTGATCGATACGAAAGTGATCGATACGAAACCGGTGCTTTTCCCTTCAAATTGATTCGATCATAACTTGAGCGTATGAACTCGGATTGTCTTGAAATTTGAGATGCTAACTTCTATGATCTTTCTTGTCATGTCCTATCAATTGTAGCCCAAACTGGACTCGAACAAAATTCAACGATATCCATTGTGAAGTGAAGAATGACCAATCTCTGAGACGAACTGTCCTTTGTTTTCGATCGATCTTTTGGTATCACGGCTTTGCCAAAAAGCGAGATAACAATAATCATTTTAATGAAAATGTTTATTTAGTGAAAATTTCTCATAAATTTATTTGAAAATATTTTCTAACCATGAAAGATTCTTATAACTTCATTCTGGAATTCATTCGATACAAAGGCTAAACACATATCTATTAATGAGTCATTTTCCAAAAATCGATTTTTGAAAGTAAGGATATGATTTTAAAGCCTTTTGAGATAGTTTTTATCAAATTTAATTGCTTTTATCATAAGGAAGAGATTTCTTATTGTCTTGTAGAAAACTCTTTATTCTTGTTTGACCTTTAATTGAGAGTATTGGTTGGTTTTTTGATAATTCTTTTGTTATATACACTCTTTCTTTTGGATAATTATTTGCTCACTCATTTGGAAACTTTAAGTACTTGTTCGTTTGTTCATTAAGTTGGGAATTTAGTTGATTACTCTTCCCTACGTGGTTGCTTTCATAGACCTATTTGATCACCAAAGTTTCGATTAAGCATCTTCCTTAGTTGGGCGCTTTGGCTGAGCTTGGTGGTGGGGCCAATGGCTTTATTAACCATCACTTTTTGGATGGGTGCTTTGGCTATTACCGATGGTAGGATTAAAGGCTTTTTAACCATCTCCCTTGGATGAGTGCTTTGGCCAGGCCCGACGGTGGGACTAAAGTCTTTATTGACCATTACTCTTTGGATGGATGCTTCGATCGGGCCCAACGATAGGACCAAAGGCTTTTTGGCCATATCCCTTGGATGGGTGCTTTGGTCGGACAAGACGGCGGGACCAAAGGAGTGATTGACCATCACCTTTTGGATAAGTGCTTCGGTCGGACCGAACGGAAGGATTGAAGGCTTTTTGACAATTTTCCTTGGATGGGTGCTTAATTGACCAAAGGCTGGACCAAAGGCTTAATTGACTATCACTCTTTGGATGGGTGCTTATATCGAGCCTAATAGTGGGACCGAAGGATTTTTGACCATCTCCCTTGGATTGGTGATTTAGCCAGGCCACGTGCCTGGACCAAAGGCTTAAATTTACTCTTTCGGATATAAGGTATGCTTCTGCTCAATGAATTTCATTAACCTTGTTAGGTTAAGAGCTAAGTTACACATATTACATCTCAGCCTAAGGGCTATTTGTTAGAATGCATCTTTCAAAATCATTTATCTCTTTTCCTATCCAGAGGAAAAAAATTTGATTCCTAAAGTTTTGGTATCCCATGTCCTGATTATTGCATTTACATTGTGTTTGCTTAGCTACTGGATGTCCAAATGTGAAGATTCTTTCCAGTTTGGACTTTGGAGGATATTTGCTTGGATTTTGATACTTATCATTAAGTTTTTGAATAATAAATCATTTTCCTTGAAAGGTTTCTCAAATTGTGACACTTTGAGATTATCCCTAGTCCATGATATAGCTTTGTCTAAACCTAAGGATTTCTTTATCGGTTCTTAGTTTAATTCATAAGCATACACGATTTTTTAGCATGGTGGAACCCTTCTTTTTTCTTGTAATATTGCTTCAAATTCTGTGTTGATGAGAAACGTCCAGTGGCCACTTCTACTTTGCTGAATTGCATTTTGAGGGTATTCTTGATCATCTTATTTGTAGCTTCTTCTGCTTTATCGACTTTTAGATGGGTAACTCTTTGCCATTCGATTTCCTTTAAAAAAATAAGTGGATTTCTTTATTTACAAATTGGGACCTTATTAGTAGGCAAGGTTGTGAAAATGGCAAGGAGGATGCTAGACATTAAGTATGGACTGTGGGTCAATCATTGGGGAAGGATTAAACGAGGATTAATCAAGGATTAATCTAAGTTGGGTGTTCCTGATAACCCGTGTATTTTGGATAAAATTTTAGTGTTTTGTTCAGTATTAATTGATACAAATTAGAAATTTCGGATTTTGGATGTGCATAGTAATAGTCAAGGAATCAAGACTACTTAAAACTAGCATATTAAAGCTTATATATGGTGCTAAGCCTTAATAATATACCTAACCAATGCCTAAATATATGTTTAGATTCATACATAAAGTGGTAAACCTTATCTAGGTGGGCCTAGGAAAATCGCTAGGTATTAAGCCTCGGGTAGCGCCAAGTAAGGGCCCAATTAGAGGCATTGAAGGATTTGTACAATAGTGAATATTAGAAATAACTATAGTTTAGGAGTTTAAAGTGACTAACCATGTGCTCGGTTACAAACTTCAATACTTTTCCTATGGGTAATGTTTTGGTTTCTTCTTGTTTGGTACAATAGTTAATTGCCACTGTTGCAAGCCTTATATCTGATTTTGGGATAGACAAAGTTCTTATTAAACCAATTATTTATCAATCAAATAGGCCATGTGTTAATGGTGGAAGCTAAATTATTTGAGGTGACTCATGTTCTCATCTCGTTACTTTCTTTGTCAACTTCATATATCAGAATACTTTATATGAAACATTTTGTTGAGTCCTGTTTAATAGTTACATCCACTTCTTTCGAACTTACACCATTTAGATATGGATCGACTAATCCTTTTATATAATGCTTTTTTAATTATAGTATTGGAAGACACTTAATGACATAACTTCTTTGATTCATTTCTATCTCACAACAGTGTTCCCTTTTCAATGATTTGATTATCAACATTTATCCAACTATCAGCATATTGATATTTGCAATAACTTATTCTTAATCCCCTTTTAGTTACTCTGTTACCGTTTATCATTCGAAGATGCATATAAAGCAGGGGATCAAAATAGTATGTCATCTTCATAATGTTGAAAGAGTGGAATCATGAGGGTGGGAGTCTATCATCTTTTCTAACAATCTATGTTGAACATTAGGCATAGAATGACATTCATTTATATGAAGAGTTTCCCATCCAGATAATAACCAAAAATCCATTGCGATAGATAACTCGAATCTTGCTTTTGAAATAAAAGATTGGATATTTTAGTCAGACATTTTGCTCACAACAAATTCTAGATTGAAGATGATACTTTTAAACTTCATTATTAGACAAGGACTTACATTTGATAAGGATGTCTTATCACCACATTGACTATTTGAAGACAAACTATTTTTTTCTGATGAATACCATAACAATCTAAAGGAGAAATATTTTGAACTTTGTCGTTGAATAATAATTTATTTTAATATGGGAATCTAGGAATTTGTTGCTTCTTTCATATTAATGAAATATGCAAATCTCGTAGATAATTGCAATGATACAAAATTAACCAGAAATCTTGATATCCATTTATACGAGATGAGTACTCATATTTTGATGATGGGATTTGTAATTTTGAATAGTAAGAAATCCATGCTCTTTCTCATCTTTAGGATTTTTTCTAAAACAAGGGCAATATCAATATTTTATTTTAGAAATTCCTTTGATCTTAATAGCAAGGGATGTATTTAAGAGGATTCTTATCGTCCAAGGAATAATAAATAATATCAAAAACCTGTTAAGTAAAGAAATCCACCATTATTCAGAAGGAAATTCGAGCCCACGTTCAAAAATAGTAGACTGATACCTTATTTGATTCAATAACTCAAGGGGATGATATTCCAAGCTTCCTTATTAGACAACAATTTGTGCTTAACAAAGTAACCCGGAATTACATAGATTCACCTGCTTTGATGATAAAGTATATTGCTTGGAACAATGAATAGGCCTTTTTTTCCACCTTTTTGGGAATTATTTGGACTAGGGGATTGTAGTAAATTATCTTGAATATCCCGTTAATTACCATGATGGAAGGGGCATACTTCAATAGTAGATGTTTTATCATCCAACTAATAGTAACAAGAAACCCAAAGTCCATATAACAAAGAAATGCGTCATCATATAAAAGAGGGTTAGAATCCAAGCTTCGAGATAGAAAAGTAGAATTTATTTTGGACAAGAAGTTATTCCTTCACTCATTATAGAGATTTCATAATCTTGAACTTTTGCCAGAGAAATAATTCACCAAGAAAGATACCCCGACCTTCAATTAAATAATAACCCACATTTGGTAATGAGAACAAGTATATCATGATATTCCTTTGATAATAAGATCCATTACCCTAAGTTATGTATAACCTTTGGCTATTTTCCCCTCTCAAAAATTTTCTTCGATAGTTAGGATTCACTAAATAATAATAGGGAACACCAAGAACCAATTAAATAAAGAAACCCACTATTATTTAATAGGAAAATTGAACATATACTCGGGAGTAGAAGATTGAGGTTTTTATTTAATTCAATAATTCTAGAGATGATATCCGACACTTTATTATCAGAGAATAATCTGCACTGGATAAAAAAAATCTAAGATTTCATAACTACATCTTTGATGATGAGATATATGGCTTTGAATAATAATGATTCTCGCTTTTACCTACAAAGGAACTTGAATCCTCGATTATTGAATCAAAGTAATTTTTAATACAGATGACCAATATATTATTAGCTTATAGTGCAAGAGGAAATTGTAATTCGATAATAAATATTTTCTTGGTATATTTACAAAAACTGCAAGTAATTTATAATTTAAAAACTTTGTAGATACTATAAGATCGTTACTGCAATACCACCTTTTATCATAGTTTATTTATTATGATATATTTTTGTGTTAATTTTCGAGGTGAAAAATTGGTTTTAAAGTATATTTATTTTTGGAACTCATTTGTTCTTCATGCTTTATTTTATATTTCAATTCATATTTGATTATATTGAATTTTAAAATGTACGAAAATTTTGAATTTCGAAATCAATCATTACTTGATTTTTCAAAGTTTAATTAGCAATTTCTATTATATACGGATAGATATGAGTGAATGGACTTCACCATTGTTTATATTCTTTTGAGATCTTTCAAACTATAACAATTTCGATAAAACAATCCCTACTTGAATTTTCTTGAATAAATATGGCTAATCATGGTCGTTGATTCTCAACTTTTGATCCATAGCTCCATTCTTCAAACAGATTGTATGGGCTTGTAGAACTTGATGAGTACATCACATCCATAGTGGTCGATTTTCAAAATTCTCTACCGATCGACTAGAATTTTGTTCAAAATAGCCAAAAACTGCCTTTTTTTTTGAATTTTTATGGCCCTACCACTACCTTAAAAATTACCACATCACTTGTGACTGATAGAGAGGAGGTAGCTTAACTTTTGGTGACCATTGATTTTATAATGCATATTCATGGAGAATTTATGCTTTGACCAGGCAATAACCCTAATGTCTCTTTATTTTTTACGATGGTGTTAGATAATTGCAGGCGAGCAAATATTGGGACATTTTTCCGCAGGGGGTTGAACTTCCATCTGATAATTATTCCATGCTGAAAACAAGTAATATTTGGCAATCGCCTTAGCCAGAGTTAGTGTAGTGGATGAACCTTATATTCCATATATAAATAAATTATTTAATGCTTCATGGGTTATTGTAAATTGAAGATGGAAGTATTAGTATCGTTGCTGGTTGATGGTAGGTTATCGTGAGTTTGTAACGAGCTCATGCTGTGGCAGGTTGTTTGCAGCCATGGTGAGTTATCGCAATTTGGTAGAGTAGTTGCAATATAATGAGGGGTTGTTGCAAGTTAAGGAGGGGTTATTGCAGGTTAAGGAGGAGGAGCTGTCACATGCTAAAGCGGAAAGCTATCGTATGTCGATCTACTTGCAATACTTGATTTAAAAAATTAAAATATTTTCAAACAAATAAAGATTCACCCCTTTTCCTAAAATAATCGGATTCAAAAAATTCTTTGACCATCATAGTCACAAAAATATTTTCTATTTTTGAAAATTATTTTGAATAATTTAAAAAAATTCAAAATCAAGGGCATGGTCATTTTTTTAAAAAGTTCAATTCTAGGTGGAAGCATCAAATGTTAAATCAGTTTTTGAACCAATGTAAAAATAAATATGTCCGAATTATTAATAACTCAAATATTGATTTTGATGACAACAATCATGCAAATATAGTTACTGATGTTTTGCCAAGTTGTATAGTATATATTGTAGAATATTACACAGGTACAAAATGATTAAGCTTTAATGCTAATCCGTATAAAGACTAAATTCAAAATTAGAGATGATGTGACGCCCCACCTCTATACCCACGCTAGCCAAGAACACTACGGTGTAGTGCTGTCAACTAGCGCGGAGAATAAGGCTGTTGAGGAGCGACCATCCATGTAATTTCTTATCACACGGTGGCTATAAAATAATCTTCGGAAACAAATATAGAAGTAAGCATAACATGCGAATCAATCACAGATATCCATATCAAAAAGGCGGAAAGAGATATGAATATATATCACATAAAAGTGTACATCAGAGTAGTGGTCTAAAAAGATCCACGATAATACAAAAGAATAGCAACGCGTGCTATACAAAAGAATACAACTATGAGTCTATATCTCAAGTGTAAACAACAAAAGCTACTAATCTAAACAAGTCGCCAAAAGTCTGAGTAGTGAATCACTGGGGGAGGAGTCAAGCAGTAGCACCTGTAACATCTCGGTCTGACCCGAGTATTATTTATAAGAAAATAATAAACGGATCAGTCTAGCTATAAATATCAGATGACATGATATAAAATAAAAGATATGGCATAAACGTAAAATATCCATACTGACATACTACTATAAGTATGCAAATAATGATCAACAGGAGATCAACCGATAAGAGATAAATCAATATCACAAGAATCTTCTCAAAGATCCAAAGAGGGCATCATACCCTAAACTTGTACTCATGACAAGTCAAAGAGATAAATTCCAGAAATCAACACAAGAAATCCAGAAATCATATAAAGGGAAAGAGGCCTATCACATGACGGTCCGAAGACCATGGGGAGCTACCCCACATGTGTGAGTCGAAATCACACAGATGAGGTCTAGACTAACCAAAAATCAAAAAGGTATGTGTGAGTGAAATCACACAAGTGGTGTCTAGTCTGACCTCGCAAACAAGAGACATCGCACAATTGCTAGTCTAAATCATAAGAATGATCGTCATGATCAACGAGAAGTGTCAATTACACTAAGCTAGTAAATATAAAAGTTTAGCTTCATGTCCCATAACCACTTGCTTAACTTAAATATTTACGAACAAACTGTAAATCTTCACTAGAAAATTGTCACAAAAAGGTTCAATCGAACAAGTCCAAGAGTTAACCGACGAAGCAAACGCAAGCGTTTCATACCACTTGTTTTACTAAGCCGTTTAATTCAATTTCTCATACGAGTGAGGTAAAGGTTTGTATATATTAGTAGATTGGAAAACGGTTTAAGAAAAGAGCTTTGTTATTGAAAATAGAGTTGAAATCATTTTGTTGAAAGAGTTTTGATATTTACTACTAGTATTGAAACCTTTATATTATAAAGTGACAAAACACAGAAGCAATTGTAGAAACAATCATTCGCAAAAATCGCATACGGAGATGTGAATAAAATCCAAGGAAATCAGCTCAATGTTTTTCAGATAAGATCCCCTACGGAGGGGGGGACCAGGGGGGGTGGCAACCCCCCAAGGTGGGGGTGCGGGGGCAACACCACCGCTTACGGGGTTCGACCTAGTGAAGACAAAATGAGGTCTAACGACCTAAGGGTTGCGACCTAGGGGTCCAAGGGGTCAAGCGACCTATCAGGATAAGGTCCAACGACCTACGAGTCAAAGGTCCAACGACCTATAGGGTTATAATGTCATGTGACCTATCGGTTTATAAGGTCATGCGACCTAACGAGCTATGGCCAAACGACCTAGTAATGGTAGTAGGGTTGAGCGACCTAAAGGTTTAACCGGTCAAGCGACCTAAGGAAGGTAAGGTCTAACGACCTAACGCTCGCGACCTAACGGTCTAAAGGCCATGCGACCTAGAGGAAAACAAGGTCAAGCTACCTAAAACGTCGCGACCTAACGACCAAAAACGTCGCGACCTAGCGACCTAAAAATGGAAGACAAGGCCGAGCGACCTAACGAAGAGGGGGTGAGCGACCTATGGTCATAAACGAGGTCGAGCGACCTATAGAGGCATAGGATGCAGCGACCTAAAACGTCGCGACCTAGCGACCTAAAACGTCGCGACCTAGCAACCTAAAAATGGAAGGCAAGGCCGAGCGACCTAACGAAGAGGGGGTGAGCGTCCTATGGTCATAAACGAGGTCGAGCGACCTATAGAGGCATAGGATGCAGCGACCTAAAACGTCGCGACCTAGCGACCTAAAACGTCGCGACCTAGCGACCTAAAAATGGAAGGCAAGGCCGAGCGACCTAACGAAGAGGGGGTGAGCGACCTAACATTCGAACGACCTACGACCTAAGGGGATAAGGGCCGAGCGACCTAACATTCGAACGACCTACGACCTAAGGGGATAAGGGCCGAGCGACCTAACATTCGAACGACCTACTACCTAAGGAGCTTGCGACCCAAAGCCCAACGACCCACGACCTAATTCCGAAGCGCCGAGCGACCTAACGTTATAGGCCATTTTAGGTCGTAAACGAGCTATTCGAAGGCCGAGACTTTTCCACGCGAACGACCTAGCAAAGGTAGAGCGACCTAAGGGCAGATTTTCACCAAAAACACTAAAAGTTGGAATTTTTCGCCAATTCAATCCAAACCAAATGCAAATGTACATGCTAAAGTGGTAGGAAATCATTCCCAAACATCCGTGATAGTTATAGACAAGAATGTGAGATAAAAAATCTCACCTTTGCTCCAAAACCCAATGAAAATGAAGAACAAAGCTTGAAGGCAAATGGAGAAGCAACCACAAGCTTGAATCCGATGTCTTCTTCTTGAATTTGGAGTTGAATGTTGGAGTTGCAATAAAACAAAGACTTCGGAGTTTTAATCTCTCATTCCATTCACCATTTTTGTTGAAGCTTTAGTGTTAGGAAATGAAATGAAGCAATGAAGAAGAAGGGGGGTGGAACTTGGGCCTAATGGGCTAAAAGTCCAAACCAAAGGCTCGAGTGAAAAAGTGGTGAAATTCCACTAACCCCAAATATATCAATGTTTATACTAAGAAGATTGCAAACGACGTTTCGAACTCAATGGAAGTGGTCTCGAGTCCTAATTTGACCGTTTGCAAAAAGTAGCTTCGGACCAAAATCCGATTAACGATAAAATATTTAAATATAAAAAATCGATAAATATGCGGGTTGTTACAGATCAAGTCTCATGAGTTTAAAGCCAAAAATTTGTAGAGCTCAAGACTTTAGTGCGTAGTTATGAGTCATTAGAATAAATTGTTAAAGTCCATGATAGCAGATTCTGATGGTTATCGCAAAATTTTAATCTTTGATATTTTATCAAAATAAATTATTGAAAATTCAAAATATATTTTTACAAATATTTTATAAATTTTTATGTGTTCAAAGTATTTAAAAACTATGTTTAAATTATTATACAAAATCATAGAAGTTTGAAAACAATCTAAAAAAAAAATTCAAATTTTACAAGGATAGTCAACATACCCATCCTGGATATGTCAACATAGCGACCGTTATTTGTTTTTCAAAATATTAGAAAGTGGTGTCTTTTTGACACACCTCTTTATCAATGGATACATATGTTCATTCACTATATAAAGGGAGTGTAAACGAATTTTTTTGACAAAATTTCACTTACTTTCTTCTTACTCCTTATTCCCTTAAAATATTTCTTGAAAACTAGTTCCTACGTTCTTCAAAGCTATATAGAACCAATCCACCACTACTAGATTGATTCTTTACAAATTATTTACTTTTTTGGAAGCATTCTCTATGCAAACTCAAAGATTAACTGCTATCAGCAGGGCTATGAGATATCTTGTATCCCAAGTACAACTATTTATATTTAAAAATCCACAACTCTACTCTTATTTGTTTGCCTATGATTGTTGTCCATTCAAATCAAGTGTGTATGCTTAGTAGCCGGTTTAAATGAAGTGGGTGTTCTTATTTCCTGATAAATCAAGAGAATTTACCCTAGACTCATGAGATATGAGGGTATATATCGTAGCATTGAAATTGAGACTGTATTCTAGTTTGCTCTCTATTGATTAAAGAAGGCGATTGAAACAGTATTTTATGGGGCTGGATGTAGTATTGGTTAATCAAAACCAGTATAAAATTCCTTGTGTCATCTTTATTACTTTACGTTTTGTTATTGCTGTTATATTTAATTATGACTGCATCTATAACCGCTTGATCAGTATAGATATGTGTTGATAATATAAAACACTACTCACCCCCTATAATGTTAAAGTAGCTTTAAGATCTGTTGGATTGTAACCAACATTTGGTACTAGAGCATTGGGTTTTCAAAAATTCGTAATTTTATTTTTGAAAAGTATAAATGGCTAGTAACACTTGTAGTTCGCTTTTTAACTCTTTTGTAGGAAAAGAGAGTTATGAAATCTGTACGTTACTATCCAATAAATTAGAAACCAAATACTTTGAGTAGACTGTTGATGTTTTCGAAAATTATAATGTGGAATTGCAGGAACAAGTATGTTATATGCTAATGGTAAAAAGACACTTGATACTCATACATCACAAATCGAGAAGGAAAAATGGATACTAGACAGTAGATTCTCAAGAAACATGACTAGAAATCCAGAGATCTTAAAGGACATAGTTTAAAAATATGGAGGATCAGTTAACTTTGAAGACAACTCAAAAGGATATGTGATTGGCATCGGCAATGTCAGTTTCTCTAAACTTCTATTATTTCTAATGTTTTTCTAGTTATGAATTTGAAATATAATTTTCTTAGTATTAGTCAATTATGTGATAAGGGTTTCAAAATTAAGTTTGTAAAGATATTTGTCACATCGAGGATCACGAGTCTGAAATTATCTTTGAAGGTGTTAGGAAATGTAATATTTACACCTTAAGTATGAAATTACAATCTTTGTCTTTTGCCTAAATCTAGTAACCCTTGGATTTGACACAAAAGATGGGCCATTTAAAATTTTAAATACTTATCTAAAGTTGCTAGATATGAACCTGTTAGGGGACTCCCTAAAATGAGTTTTAATGTCAACAACTTATGTGATACTTGCCAACAGGGAAAACTTCATAAAACTCTTTTAAACCAAAAGATATGATTTCAACCTCTCAACCCTTAGAAATTCTTCACCTAAATCATTTTGGACCATCGTAGATACTATCTGTAAATCAAAATAGATATGTTTTTGTAATTGCGGATGATTTCTCTAGATTAACACGTACAATCTTTCTAAAACTTAAAAGCGAAGCTGTAACAGCCCGCCTTTTTGTACGCTTTAAATCGGCGATAAACCGCACACGTCAGAGTCAAACCATACAAAAGGAGCGGATCGTTATTGGGGTGAATAAGTAAAGCAGAGAAAGAAATAAAACAAAACAGAATCTCACAGCGGAATGACAAAATATAATAATCAAATAACAGTTCATGAAGCTGTTTTACAAAAGATTTGATTTCTTATACCACATAGAATCAGAGTTACACATACCAAAGAATAATAAATAACAATGCAGCGGGACAATGTGAAGTAGTGGAACTATATAGTAAATAATAGTAATTATAAAATCTTCGCATTCGTCCTCCAGAAATAAGGTCTTCAAAACCTGAAATGCTCAGACTGACCCGAGTGAATTGAAAAGACAAAACACTTGAGTCAGAACTAAAAGATCTTATGTAAGTTAAATCAACGGTAAATAATATGAGTGAAACGGCATCAGAGATGTTTCGGGATTTGACATCTCCTATCTAGTGTCTAACGTGAATAACTTAATAGATGCTCGGGATTCACGTCTCCTGAGGATCCGTTAAACTATTTACTATGTAGTAATATTTCGCTATTATAATAATGTCTATAGTAAAATAAACTTACTTTTAAATAGAGTAAAGGAGTTACCCAATCTTCCCCTTAACGCATAATAGTCCAAGTAGTCCATCCAGTATCATAGTCCTTCCTGATCGGGAAGCCACCATAGGGTACTCCATGGGCTACGGAAGAAAACCAAAACCGTACAAGGCGTGCTAGGGTAGGTGACACGGCACAACTAGGAAATGCCAAGGAAGATATACCAATTACGCTTCCAGACTGGTGGTAACGCGTATTAGCTACTACTCCCTACCTCGAGCCACACCTCCTAAATCAAAAGGGCCCCAATAAATCATAAAGTAATAGAATGGTATCAAAGGTGTGTGCCCGATAAAAGGTGCTACCTTCTCAGCCTGTCAATTGCTTATGTTTTATCCACCTTATGCCAAATCACGGGAGTCGGGTCCACGTATATACCTCAAAGGAATGCCACCACCATCCTACTTCATTCTGGAATCTCCACCGCGTATACAGTTGTTAAAGAGGTTTTCGGAGTTGGAAGAGAGCATGAAAACTTTCGATCCCGGTCTCTTTAACAACCAAACGTTATTATAACACCGCGGTCATTTCAAAATAATTATACTTCAAAACCAGAATATAATATCCATTTTAAACCATATAAATACGATATCATCTCCATTTCAAAACCAAATCAATACGATATCAGTTTTATAAAAACCCAAATCAATATAATGTCATTTTTATTTCAAATATATCCTTTTTCCAAAATCATAGCACTATCAAAATTATACACTTCGAAACCAAACACCTGAAATTATAACACTTTCAAATCATAATACTTTGAAACTCGTAACTTTGAAATATAACTTCCATCACTTAAATTGTTTAAATATTAAAATAATTTATATAATAAATAGCTTCTTCAATTTCACAAATCAATTCCAAAACAACTCGAATTCCAAAATTTTATATTTAACCAAATCCCAATCATAAATTTCAATACAATTCAGTTTCCAAATAAACTATTCCAAATTATATCGATTTCAAACAGATTTGATCCACAGAATAAACCATTTCAAATTCAATATATTTCAACTTTAAGCATTCAACAATTTCAAAACTAAGTTGGTAATTACAATTCAACAATTCAATTTTCTATTATTTAGTTTTGAAATTCTTTACATAATAAATACATTATCATTTAAATAAAACTCAAATTACAAATAACTAAATATTTCCTTCAATTTATTTATACTTGAAATATTCATATAATTTACCTTAAACCAAAAATCAAGTTATAAAAATCATACCTTCTAAAATTTCAAATTTAATAAATTTCACATCAAGCTTATTTGTGTTTAATTCTTAAACAAATTCAGTTTCAAATAAATCTCAAATTTATCTTCCAACATTATTTCATTTAAATCATTATAAACTCTATATGGAAATAAAATTTAAATACTTAACCATATTATCTTCAATAAAATTATTAAGCTTATTCTATATTAAAACAAATTATTCATAACTTAAAATCAAGGATCAAATAACATTTACATAATATCTAAAATCAATATTATCTAAAGCCATATATTCCTTTACAAACCATAGAAATCGTTTCAAAATATTTTTATATATAGGCCACATTGTCTGTATATAATTTTCTATCCTATGATCAAGTGATACGGATATTTATCATTTCAATCTGCAACTTAAAATAAAAATACAGTTATATATCATTTCAAACCGTAATCTCAAATGAAATAAAAATCATAACAACTTGCAGTTTATAATAATATAAAATACAACATCTATTCATCCAATATCAATCATCAAACGTTTATCCAATCATCATCCAATTCAATCAATAACATCAATATAGAACAGATAATAAATAAAGGTATTTACAAGCAGTTTATATTCAATAATAAATTAAATAACTATTTTATCCAAATAAATTCAAATAAACTTAGATGACGATTCAAAATATGCCGAACAGTCATAAATAAATTTCTAATCACATCATAAATCAATTTAAACAAACATAAGAAATTTTAGAAGTTGTGAGTGGGTTAAAACACTCACCTTTGAATTTAAGTTGAATTTAAATCCAAAATTTGAACGGTCTCGGAATTCGTCCAAATAAGCGTCAAGGTGTTTGGAATTTTGATACGATTCCAGTGTAAGAAAACCGCATGTGAAATGGACCTCGTATGGAAAAGTTATCGATATAAGAAGCTAAACAATTTTATATTTACAAACTAAAGATAGAATAAAATAAAAACAATCCCACCTATACGAGACGTCCATGTCACACGCGTGAAGCCTTCCCCTGCTTACAATTTTCGTTAGCCTACATGTTCAAACATCACATGCCGCCACTTCTTGCTCCAAAGCACCACCTCGTCCAATGCTATGGGCCAGATCAAGTCATGCTGCCGCCTCCACTAGGTCCGGCCGACTTGAAAAACGCCATGCATGCCCCCTCTGGTGGCTAGAACCACCTCCGCCGCCGATTGACAAAACGGCCAATTCTGGCGAACTCGGCAACTAATAACTCGAAACGAATGGCATGGATCGAAGACCCTCGACGCCCTCTACAGTGCAGCGCAACCCGATCGTCAATTCGACAAAAATCCACCGTTAAAAAATTTAACCCTAAAATGGACGGCCATCATTCCAAGGTATTCCTGATCAACCGATAATAAGAATCGTAAAACAATTACAACCAATGAATTACGCTTGTCGAGAGCTTCGAATTGATATATAAATCGATAGGGTTTGCGGAGTTTAATTTCCGAAGTTGTATTTTGAATTGAAATTGGATTGGAAATATTACGGTTTTCAACCATTAAGGAAGAGGAGCAACAGAAATTTCTGTAGGTGCAGAAATGAAAAATAGAAGGCTACTAGGGTTTATAACGATATATATACAGGCAGAACACAATAAAAACAAATGGGCTTGATTGGTTTGAAGGTTGAACGTTACGACCAAAAAAGCCCGTTTCGACACCGAAACGAAGGTGGGTCAACCCATATATCAAACTGGATGTTTAAAATATTTTAAAGTCAATGGAACAGATTCAAGTCCAAAATTTCATCGTATGAAGAAGTTATGCTAAAATCAAGTTATTTCAAATTGATTTTAATTAAATTGATTTTGTGGCATGTCGAGCCCTACGATCAAACGACAAGTCCGATCGTTACGAAACTTGAAATCCTATAATAATTCACCGTTACGGATCCGATGAAACTAGTTTCGTCAAAATCCGAATCGGTGGCCAAAATGGCTATATTTTACATTATTAAATTAAATTAATATTTAATTAATCAAATCACTTTTTTCGTTTCAAATTTAATAATTCACAAATTCCATCAATTTTGATTTCTTAAACAATTACAATAATTTAAACAACTTAGATATCAATTCAAAGTTAATTGATTTACCCATTACCATATTTAATTTCAATTTTATCAAATTCATTAATTATCAATTGAAATTCCAATAAATCCATTTATTTGATTTTAAATCCTGTATTCAATAAATTATTATCAAATGGATGAAATTAACATTGGTTCATGATCTATTACATTAATATTCTTAGATTTCATCTTAATTTCTATTAACGTAATAATTAAATATTAAATTTCGTTTAAATGCAATTAATCCAATTATTAAGTTTAAATTCCAGTAAATTGATAAATCTTGATTTCCATTCTTTTTATTCAACCCACCATCATACTGTGAATAAAGTTGACATTATTCCCATGTATTATCTAGATTTACATTAACATAACATTCAATTTAGATTTATTGCAATTGATTACCGAGTTTTATTTAATACAGTAAATAAATAAACAATATATATTAATTGTCACCTATTTACTTTTAATTACATATTTCAATATTTACATTCGCTTATCTTATATTGAATTCATAACCAGGTTAAACAATTTACACTATTTCATATTGAGATTTCACTCCAGTTGTCAATAATTAATTTTAATTACCATTGCTCCATTTTGTTTTTAACACTCACCTCATTATAAATTATAAAGTTTTTATTTCTTTCTAAATTTAACTACAAAATCTTATTAAATTAACCAGTTTAATTATCGAAATTTGCGGGTAGTTACACTCTCCCTCACTCAAATCTTTTTGTCCCCGAAAAGAAAAAAGGAGGAAAAGAAAGAATTAAGTAGTCAATAAATCTTATTCAAAAATATTAATATTATAAATAAATAAATTTACAAAATTTAATAAATTAAATAAAATATATCATTTTGTAACTATTAGATCTTTTTTATACACAAATTAATAAATTTTGGAAAACATTTTTCAAAATTTTTCTCAGTCCAAAATTTACAGAAAATTTCGGCAGAGTCTCCTTTGTACGGGGAGGCTCGGAAGAAAATATAATATCAAATATAACAATATATATCGCAATATCTTAGAATAATGTATCCTTACAACGGGAAAAATAATATAATAGCGCTATAAAACCGTAATCCGAAAATGTACCTATTTGTCGGGCAATTAACGCTTAATTATGAAACCAAAAGCAGTAGCAATTGCTTCCATAATATGTATTTCGCTTATATAATCCAAAAGAGATTAATAATTAAAAAAATGAAATATTTAAAGTTATTTCAGCCACTAACAAACAAACCAATATAAAACAACAATCACTTGTAATCACAGCATACAACCATCATATGAAGCCAATAAAATCAACCTTCCATATATCCATAGCAAATAGACAAATAGTTGTTCGGGTTTAAAACTTTAAATTGTACAGAATGGAAAATAAACTACTAAGTGCACCATTTACTCAACAGTCTTAGATGAAACTAAATAGATTATTCATACATCTAAACAAATTTAAAGTATCCTTACCCAAACAACCATAAACCAAACAAATAACAATTTCAAACAATAGATCAAGTTAATTTTTATCAATTTCATTTCATAACATATGTTGTTTGATTTCCTTTTCATTCATATAATGGTTTATCTTTTAATTTACATTTATTTCTCACAGATTCTTTTATTTCCATTCATTCATTCAGTGTTTATTTCATTTATTTTCATTTATTACCTACAAATATTTATTTTCTTTCATTTATGTCATGTCAGTTTCTTTTTATTGCATTATATTTATTCATTCATTCTTTATTACATAATTTCATTTATTTACATTCATTTATTTATAGTATTCATGTTTAATTAAATTATTTAGCATATCAATTTATTAACTTAATTTTATAATCATTTATTTATGATACTTACCTTTCTATTATATTTAATTAGTAGCATTTCATCTACACATTAAATTCTTATTTATTAAAGAATTTCATTGAATACTTTCATTACTTCAATTTTTACTTGTATAATACCCATTACATTTTCTTATTAACATTTCAACCTTTTACATCTTTTGGTAAGTTAAGTATATGTTAAAGAATGCAAATTGAAAATTACACAAGTTTAACTTATTTCATTTAGAGGTTCCAATTATTAATTAGTTAGATCCCATTTCACTACAACAATTGAAACTATTAATTAACGGAAACTTAAGAACTAAATACCGGGTTAAATTTCAAATCATTTTAAAATTATAGATAAATATATGTACTTACAACTTATATAACCAATTATACTTAAAACAATTTGAAATTTATATTTGTTTATCAAAATAAATCTGTAGTAAAACTACTACAGTGGTCTTCCCACTTTGAAACTCGAAAATGAATGTCGATAATGCGTGCACTCATCACCGAAATTATTTCCCAGCGACATAGAGGGGAGTACAGAACTTATTTCTTTCCAAAATTTCTTTAAAATAATTCTTTCAATTTATTTGAAATATTTATATCAGAAAATACTTATAAACAATATTATTATATTCCAAAGTCCCTTGAAAGAAATTTTGAAAACCGCGGAACTTAAGCTCTAAAATTTCCAATTTTAATTTATTTTATTTTCTTCAAATCTTGTTTCCAGTCAATATTTATAAATATCACTACCTAAAAACGAATATATTACAACCAAATATAACCTTTATAAAAATTTATTTTATATATAGAAAATGTAATAGGTAAAATTATTTCATTCACCTATATTCAAAACAAATATTGTGTTGGTCTGTCCTATTAAGTGTTTAGAAATCCCTATTGATGTCATAGCGTCCTATGCACCAACCAGAATTTATAAATACAAAACGGAACAAATTAACACAATATAAAAACTTTTTATACCACTAACAAATATGCTCTCTCATATATATATATATATACGCTCAGCGACTCATCATAGGGTATTACTACCCTATTAATAAAGAGTCAGACCCCACAAAGCTAAGGTTTATCGCTAAACCAAAGCTCTGATACTAAATGTAACAACCCGTCTTTTTGTACGCTTTAAATCGACGATAAACCACACACGTCGGACTCAAACCATACAAAGGAGCGGATCGTTATTGGGGTGAATAAGAAAAGTAGAGAAAGGAATAAAACAAAACAGAATCTCACAACGAAATGACAAAATATAATAATAAAATAACAATTCATGAAGCTGTTTTACAAAACATTTGATTACTTGTACAACATATAATTAGAGTTGCACATACCAAAGAATAATAAACAACCATGTAGCGGAACAATGTGATGGAATGGAACAATATAGTAAATAATAGTAATAATAAAATCTTCGTCTTCGTCCTCCAGAAATAAGGTCTTCAAAACCTGAAATGCTCAGACTGACCCGAGCGAATTGAAAAGGCAAAACACTCGAGTCAAAAGTATAAGATCTTATATAAGTTAAATCAATGGTAAATAATATGAGTGGAACGACGTCAGAGATGTTTACGAGATTTGACATCTTCTATCCAATGTCTAAATTGAGTGCAGTAACTTAGGAGATGCACGGATCTCCTAAGGATCCGTTGAACTATTTACTATGCAGTGATATTTCGCTATTATAATAATGTCTATAGTAAAATAAACATACTTTTAAATGGCGTTAAGGAGTTACCCAATCTCCCCCTTAACACGTAATAGTCCGAATAGTCCATCCAGTGTCATAGTCCCTCCTGATAGGAAGCCACCAGAGGATACTCCATGGGCTATGGGAGAAATCCAAAATCGTACAAGGCGCGCTAGGGTAGGTGACATGGCACAACCAGGCAATGCCAGGGTAGATATACCAATTACGCTTATGGACCGGTGGTAACACGTAGCAGCTACTACTGCCCACCTCGAGCCACCCCCAAAATCAAAAGGGCCCCAATCAATCATAAAGTAATAAAATGGTATCGAAGGAGTGTGTCCGATAAAAGGTGCTACCTTCTTAGCCCGTCAATCGCTCCTGTTTTAGCCACCTTATGCCCACTCACGGGAGTCGGGTCCACGTATATACCTCAAAGGAACGCCTCCACCATCCAACTTCATTCTGGAATCTCCACCGCGTACACGGTTGTTAAAGTGGTTTTCGTAGTTGGCAGAGAGTATGACAACTTACGATCCCGGTCTCTTTAACAACCAAACATTATTAAAACACCGCGGTCATTTCAAAATAATTATACTTCAAAACCAGAATATATTATCCATTTCAAAGCCATATAAATACGATATCATTTCCATTTCGCAAACCAAATTAATATGATATCATTTATATAAAAACCCAAATCAAGAAAATATCATTTTTATTGCAAATATATCCTTTTGCCAAAATCATAGCACTTTCAAAGTTATACACTTCGAAACCAAACACTTGAAATTATAACACTTTCAAATCATAATACTTTGAAACTCGTAACTTTGAAACATAACTTCCATCACTTAAATGGTTTAAGTATTAAAATACTTTATATAATAAATAGTTCTTCAATTTCGCAAATCAATTCCAACACAATTCGAATTCCAAAATTTTATATTTAACCAAATCCCAAATAATAAATTTCAATACGATTCAGTTTCCAAATAAACTATTCCAAATTATATTGATTTCAAAACAGATTTGATCCACAGAATAGACCATTTCAAATTCAATATATTTCAACTTTAAATATTCAACAATTTTAAAACTAAGTTGGTAATTACGATTCAACAGTTCAATTTTCGATTATTCAGTTTTGAAATATTTTATGTAGTAAATCCATTATCATTTAAATAAAAGTCAAATTACAAATAACTAAATATTTCCTTCAATTTATTTATACTTGAAATATTCATTTAATTTACCTTAAACCAAAAATCAAGTTATAAAAATCATACCTTCTAAAATTTCAAATTTAATAAATTTCACATCAAGCTTATTTGAATTTAATTCTTAAATAAATTTAGTTTCAATAAATCTCAAATTTATCTTCCAACCTTATTTCATTTAAATCATTATAAACTCTATATTGAAATAAAATTTAAATACTTACCATATTATCTTCAATAAAATCAAACTTATTATTAAACTTATTCTATATTAAAATTGTTTATTCATAGCTTAAAATCAAGGATAAAATAACATTTAGATAATATCTAAAATCAATATATATTTAAAACCATATATTCCTTTACAAACTATAGAAATCATTTCAAAATAATTTTATATATAGACCATAGTGTCTTTATATAATTTTCTATCCTATGGTCAAGTGATACAGATATTTATCATTTCAATCCGCAGTTCAAAATATAAATACGGTTGTATATCATTTCAAACCACAATCTCGAATGAAATAAAAATCATAACAACTTGCAGTTTATAACAATATAAAATACAACATCCACTCATCCAATATCAATCATCAAACATTTATCACAATCATTATCCAATTCTATCAGTAACATCAATATAGAACATATAATAAATAATAGGTATTTACTGGCAGTTTATATTCAATAATAAATTAAACAGCTATTTTATCCAAATAAATTCAAATAAACTGAAATGATGATTCAAAATATGCCGAACAGTCATAAATAAATTTCTAATCATATCATAAATCAATTTAACAAACATAAGAAATTTTAGAAGTTGTGAGTGGGTTAAAACACTCACCTTTGAATTTAAATTGAATTTAAACCCAAAATTTCAACGATCTCAAAATTCGTCCAAACTAGCGTCAAGATGTCTGGAATTTTGATACGATTCCAGCGTAGAAAACTGCATGTGAAATGGACCTCGCATGGAAAAGTTATCGTTATAAGAAGCCAAACAATTTTATATTTACAAACTAAAGATAGAATAAAATAAAAACAAACCCACCTATACGAGACGTCCATGTCACACGCGTGAAGCCTCCCCCTACTCACGATTTTCATTAGCCTATAGGTTCGAACATCACATATCGTCGCTTCTCGCTCCAAAGCACCACCTCGTCCAAACGCTTAGGGCCAGATAAGTCACGCTATCGCCTTCACTAGGTCTGGCCGACCTGAAAAACGCCTTACACGGCCCCTCCGGTGGCTAGAACCACCTCCGCCTCCAATTGACAAAACGACCAATTATGGCGAACTTGGCAACTAATAACTCGAACGAATGGCATGGATTGACGACCCTCGGCGCCCTCTACAGTGCAGCGCAACCCGATCGTCGATTCGACAAAAATCCACCGTTAAAAAATTTAACCCTAAAACGGACGACCATCATTCAAACGTAACTCCTGGTCAACCGATAATCAGAATCGAAAAATGACTACCACCAATGAATTATGCTTCTCGAGAGCTTTGAATTGATATATAATTCGATAAGGTTTGCGGAGTTTGATTTTTGAAGTTGTATTTTGAATTGAAATTGGATTGGGAAGATTAAGGTTTTCAACCATTGAGGAAGAGGAACAATAGAAATTTCTGTACGTACAGAAATGAAAAATAGAAGGCTGCTAGGGTTTATAACGATATATATAGGTTGAACACAATAGAAACAAATTGCTTGATTGGTTTGAAGGTTGAACGTTACGACCAAAAAAGCCCGTTTCGACTCCGGAAAGAAGATAGGTCAACCCATATATCAAAATAGATGTTTCAAAATCTTTTAAAATTAATGGAATAGATTTCAGGTTCAAATTCTATCGTAAGAAAAAGTTATGCTAAAATCAAGTTATTTCAAATTGATTTCA
The DNA here is from genome assembly GCA_030765085.1 of Allium cepa. NCBI lineage: Eukaryota > Viridiplantae > Streptophyta > Magnoliopsida > Asparagales > Amaryllidaceae > Allium > Allium cepa. The sequence continues at coordinate 766,401,956 of CM060934.1, read as the reverse complement.
ATTGATTTTGATTAATTGATTTCTTGGCGTTTCGAGCCCGTACGATCAAACGACAAGTCCGATCGTTACGAAACTTGAAATCCTATAATAATTCACCGTTACGGTTCCGATGAAACTAGTTTCGTCGAAATCCGAGTCAGTGGCCAAAATGGATATATTTCACATTATTAAATTAAATTAATATTTAATTAATTAAATCACTTTTTTCGTTTCAAATTTAATGATTAACAAATTCCATCATTTTTGATTTCTTAAACAATTACAATAATTTAAACAACTTAGATATCAATTCAAATTAATTGATTTACCCATTACCGTATTTGATTTCAATTTTAACAAATTCATTAATTATCAATTGAAATTCCAATAAATCCATTTACTTGATTTTGAATCCTGTATTCTATAAATTATTATCAAATGGATGAAATTAACATTGGTTCATGATCTATTACATTAATTCTCAAATTTCATCTTAATTTCTGTTAATGTAATAATTAAATATTAAATTTCATTTATTTGCAATTAATCCAATTATTAAGTTTAAATTCCAATAAATTGATAAATCTTGATTTCCATTCTTTTTATTCAACCCACGGTCATACTATGAATAAAGTTGACATTATTCTCATTTATTATCTAGGTTTATATTAACGTAATATTCAATTTAGATTTATTGCAATTGATTACCGAGTTTTATTTAGTACACTAAATAAATAAACAACATATATTAATTGTCACCTATTTACTTTTAATTACATACTTCAATATTTACATTTGCTTATCTTATATTGAATCATAACCAAATTGAACAATTTACACTATTTTATTATTGAGATTTCACTCCAATTGTCAATAATTAGTTTTAATTACCATTGCTACATTTCGTTTGTAACACTCACCCCATTATAAATTATAAAGTTTTTATCTCTTTCTAAATTTAACTACAAAATCTTATTAAATTGACCAGTTTAATTACCAAAATTTGCGTGTCGTTACAGAAGCTTTTGAAATGTTTAAAAAATTTACTAAAAGAATTCAAAATCAAAATTCTATAAAAGTTAGAACGATTAGAAGTGATCATGGAGGAGAATTTGAAAATGAAAATTTCAATAACTTGGATATAAGAAAGGAATTACACATAACTTTTAATTCCCTAGAACACCCCAACAAAACAAAGTAGTAGAACATAAAAATTGAGGTATACAAGAATGTGCTAGGACTGTGTCAAATGATAGTGATTTACCTAAAAGTTTTTGAGTAGTGCTGCAACATGCTATATTTTAAATAGAAATTTATTAAGGCCTTCGACAAAGAAAACTACTTATGAATTATTTTATGATAAAAAGCCTAAAGTATTTTATTTTAGAGTTTTTGGTAGTAAATGTTTTATATTAAATACAAAAGATAATTTAGATAAATTTTGATGCTAAATGAGATAAAGGAATTTTTATTAGTTATTCTAACGCTCATCGAGTTTTTAGCACAAGAACTAACACCATTGAAGAAACATTCCAAGTTTCATTTGATAAATTTTTTCAAAGTAAATAATACCGATATTGATGAAGAAGAAAATATTAATACAAATGAAAATAATGATAACTCTGAACATTCAGATCCAAATAAAAGAACAAAATATTTGACAGATCATCCTATAGAGAATATTCTAGGAAATATGGAATTAGTAGTAAAATTAAGCAATCAGTTAAATAAAATGAGTAATGTAACATTTATCTCTACCAATGAACCTAAAATTCCAAAGGAAGCATAATTAAATGATTCATGGATTCTTGCTTTGCAAGATGAACTAAATTAATTTATCAGAAATGATGCTTGGGAATTAGTCCCAAGACCTGAAAATAAAGTTGTAGCAGGAACTAAGTGGGTTTACAGAAATGAAATGAATGAACATGGAGAAATAATTAGAAATAAAGTGCATTAAGTTGCTCAAGATTATTGTCAGAAGGAAGGTATAAATTTTGATGAAACCTTTGCCTTTATAGCCATATTATAGGCCATTAGAATTTTACTTGCTTTTGCAAATCATAATAATTTTAAATTATTTCGAATGGATTTCAAAAGTGCATTTTTTAATGGTTTTATTAAAGTAGATGTTTATGTAGTACAACCCCCACTTTTCGATGATGAAAAACTTTCAAATCATTATAAATTAAACCATGCTTTATATGGTTTGAAACAAGCTCCTAGTGCCTGGTATGAAAGACTTAAATCTTATTTAATACAAACGAACTCTGAAATAGGAAAAGTAGATAATACACTATTTATTAAATGAAATAATAATGATATTATAATTATACAAAATATATATAGATGATATTATTTTTGGATCAATAAATGAATAGTTAATTAAAGAATTTTTTGATAAAATGAATAAGAAATTTGAAATGAGTCATATGGGTGAACTAACTTTCTTTTTAGGATCACAAACAAGACAATTAAATAATGGTACATTTATAAGTCAAGAAAAGTATGCTAAGGAACTACTAAAGAAATTCGTTATGTCCAATACCAGGGGTAAGCCAACTTCTATGACAACTAATGAAAACTAAATAAGAAAGAAAATTCACAAAAATATAGCTCAAAACTATATAGAGGTATGATGGGATCTTTGCTTTATATGTCTGCTAGTATACCCGATATAATGCATAGTGCACATCTCTGTGCACGATATCGGTCTTAACCTAAGAAAACTCATCTAAAAGCTATAAAACGTATTCTAAGATATACTAAAAATACACTAGACTATAGACTCTTCTACCCAAAAGAAGACTACCTTTAAATTAAAATCATAAAGCACTACTGACTATGCTAAATGAAAATTAGATCGAAAAAGTATAAGTGGATCTTGTCACTTTTTAGGACACCCTTGTGACAGCCCGCAAATCCGTACCCCTTGAATCAACACTATTCTACCTCTATTAACTCAAGTGGCACAGAATTAAGAACCATTAGGGTTAAAGAAGAAGAGATAGAAGAAGAAAAAACTAAACAATATCAGAATCTCACAGTCGCAGCGGAATAAAATATAATAGTAAATATAGAACTTTACACAAAATGAAATCTGTTACTGTTTTATACATCATATCATCAGAGTATCTCATACATCAATAATCACAAATCACGATACGGAGAATGGATTTCCAACAATGACTAGGCACTGGGGTACCACCTGTCACGGTACGGGGCCTAGATCACCGTACTGAGGATTACTCCCTTCATCCCCTGCAACACAAGGCCGGAACCATTCTTTACTGAACAGTCCCTAACAAGATAAACCCCGTGGTTCGCGCGACCAACCACCCACTAAGCCGAATAAAAAGGGACATCTAGACAGGAGAAATACCTTGTCCTGCTTGGGCATGACCCACCTAACCTTGCTGCATATCCCCTGATTTTCAGTCATTCCCGGTTGATGAGGCTTGAGGCTAAGCGTTACCTTTAGAACGTTTTCACTTAGAATTCCCATCGTCCACCTGACGATGTTTCGCAAGCATTCGTCCATACAAGTCCGTCCCGGGTTCGAACGGAACCGAAGGCACTACTCCTACTACATCCATTTTGGAAATATCCTCAGGATTAGTAGCGACTAGCCCTTGCACTTCACTGCTCCATCTTCGACTCCGAACATGTTTTTCGCACGAAACGTACAAACCGGATCGAAGTGGTTTTCGAGAAATAAATCTCGATCCCGGTCTCTTCGAAACGATCAACGCATTTGTCCAATATTGATAGTCGGTGATTTAACTTTCAATTTATATTCATAAACATCCATAAGCATCCATCACACAATAAATAATTCCCACATTATTTATTTGCCTCAATATCTTTACAAGATATATTTCCAAAGTTTCAAAACTCATTTGAAAACAATTTCCCAAAATTCTCCCTTACAAGGTAAATCCTTTACCATATATTCCCATTGGAAATAACCAAGTTCAAAACAATTTAAATTTAAAACTGTTAAAATATTTTGTACTGAAATATACTTTAAAATATGCAAATGTACTTCTAGTTATTTACTCAAAATATAATTTCGAAATATTTAAAGTAAAACTATTTTATAAGATATAACTTGATTTAAAATAAGGTTTTAGTTAAACTAAATTTAAAAATAGAGTTGTAAAAGGCTTAATACTAATTTCAAATAATTTAGGTCAAAACTAGCCTTTTTAAAACAATCCATTTATTAAATTAATTACTAATGTAATCGAAAATAACCACTATTGTTATTTTATTAATTATCTTTTAAAACAATAATTTTCCAAACACTCATTTATAACAAGTTTTAAACTTGAATTCACTTTTAATAAAATCTATTTAAAATCAAACTTGGTGTTTCCCAGGGAAACTCGTTCCTACTCAAATATCCCAAAAATCCTTCTTATAAATTCTGTCAATTTATTTAGATTCAGGTTTAGGTTTAATAACATAAATTTGCTTTCACATTTATCAACTGATAACGTTTCTCTTTGTTTATCATTCCAGATTTACCAAATTTCAATTTTCATTCCAAATAGATTTCAAATTTTAATTCCTTTAAATTCATTATTTAACAATATCTTTTATTTCTCTAAAATTCAATTTATCCATTGATAATTAATTATGGATTTATAATTTACCCAGCAATATTCCAATACAATTTTATTTCAGTTTTCCATCCAAGCAGATTCTAATTTTTATATTCCTTATTTATTAATTTCTTAATTCCTTTTTAAAACCCAATTTAATTTCTTCATAATTAAAACTCCAAATTTCTTTATAATTTAACATTCTGGGCTTATATTTTATCCCACAATTTCACAATACAATTTAATCCCAAATTTATCAATCACAATATATAACAGGCATCATCATCAATTATAAAAATAATTACTATATTGTGAGAATCCAGTTGGATCCCTCCAACCTGTTTTTCCTGCATCCACAAATATTAGCACAACACTATAAATATACATCAATCCAGGCTGATATAAATAAACATTTCAACCAATCACACAGATATATAAATATTAACTATTTAAATCAGCTAACATTCCAGATGTGAGTGAGATTAACTCACCTTGAGTTTCGACGAGCGATCGAAATTCAAATTAAATCGAACAACCTTCGATTTAACCCAAATTTCTACTTGCCCGGAATGGATCCAGATCTGCACCACTGCGTAATACGCGCTTCTGCGATTCCGGCGCCGCGAATTTCGTTAAATTCTGATAACGTATGAATGAGTTACGATTTTATAAAGTTTTGAATATAAATTTAAAACAATTTCTGTTCATTAAAACCTCACCCCCCCATCTCTGCCGTTCATCAGAAACGAGATCCAGGCCGTCCCTAGGTTCTTCCTTCACGCGCGTGTACAGGGTTGTTCGAACCCATCATCACGAAATTAGGGCACAAAATCGCACCCTCCACGAAGCCATTCACCTCGATCGGAGGTTACCACAACGAAGCACGCATCCACCTCCATACTCGCCCCCACGCACGCAGAGCTCGGCCTCCAACCTGGGTCGAAAAACGCAAACAACCCGAGCACAAACGAGCTCCGAAAACTCCTTCCACGCATCACTAAAATCCATCACTACCGTTGGCTCTGTAGATCCAGACGCTCTCTACGATTTTCCAGTTGAAAATTTTCAAAATAGAAGCATGGATCGAGAGATTTTTGAGGAGAAACAAGATTGATTTTCGGCCATGAACGAAAATAGATGCGGCGGCCTGAGATACTAGGGTTTAACAATTATAAATAACTATATATATATTGTTTAATATATTAATAGAATTCTCAATTTAACAACTTATGCAAATGAACTCTGATTCTTACGCACCAATAGGCGTTTCTAGGGTTTTTCCGCGTTCCGGACATAATGGAACATGTTCCGTAAGCTAATTTGATCCTACGCGCAAGTTACGGAATTAAATGATCAATTTAAAATTAAATCGGTTAAAACGATTTCGATGTGTTTCGAGCTGCCGGGGTCAAACGACAACTCCGATTGCTACGAAAATTAAAATCCGGTAATAACTAACTATTATGGATCCAATGAAACTGGTTTCGCCGAATTCCGAGACTGTGCCCCGGAAGGCTATTTTAACTCGTCTATTTAATCGGGCGATTTTCAAAATTGACGAAAACGCTTAAAATTTCGCTTTTAAAACTTTATTAACTTTATTATAACTCGTATAAAATTTATATTCACATTAAAATCATTTTGGCTCATTCCGGACTAAAATCTGATTAATGGCAATTTTTTATTATTAAATTCTATTATTAAATTAATATAAAATTCCAAATTCAATCTATCGCCAATTAATTCCCTCCAACGGTCCAAAATGATAATTCAAATCCAATTAGACTCGAAATAAACTTTCGAATCAAATTTTATCTCCATTTACTCTCAGAATTACTTATTTACCCCAATTCTAATATTCATTCATTATTATTCAAATTTCAATTAAATTATCGTATATAAAGTCTTAATCAAGTTTATTAATGTAACCAAATCTTTTATATCATAATTCGAATTTATAATCCATATTAACATTAAAATGAATTAAATGTTCAAATTTAGCGACCCAAAATTCCGGGTCGTTACATTCCTCCCCCCTTATAAAAATTTCGTCCCCGAAATTTGCTAGGGTAGAAAATACTCTCCAACCCATTTACTTACCCAATTTGCTTAGTTAAAAGCTTATATTTACTTTCCCAAAAAGTTTCAACTCCATTTCAAAACCAATTTCTTTATCCACTCAAAAGTTCGTATTTTAACATTTGCTTTCAAAAATAACTTTCCAAGTTAGCAAAACTTTCCCAAAATCCCAAAAATTTTCTAACTCCCCAAATTTCCAGAAAATTTTGGCAGAGTCTCCCCTGCACGTAGGAGCTTTCGCAATATCGCGATACACACAAATATATATACATCGACCAAAACGGTCGGAAATCAAAATATATCACACAATATATATCATTTCCCAATTATATTTGCGTTGGCGTACCTTTTTTAGAAAATTTTAATAGCAAGTAGTTAATATACCACATATACGTGCTCCAACTCTCTCAAACGTCTTCTGTACCTGTACTAAACTCAAACAACTTATCGATTTTCAAAGATATGAGCATTTTAATCAACATTTCCAATCTAAATGTAAGCCAACATATCCATTTCATAATCCAAACAATAATTTGCATGGTTTCATAAGTAAACCATATTTTATAGCATGCATAAAGTTTCCTTTCTAATTCGAAATTCCATTTTATTTCACACAAAAGATTTACAAACAAGCTTCGCCACTCCAATTCATACTTTATAAAAAATTTGAATTGATTCACCAAGCAAGTTTTATTTCAATTTGCAACATTTGCCTTTCTATTATGATTCACTTATATTTATACTCAAACCCATTTATTAAGATTTTAGCCCATTCTACTTTCATCCAACCAAACTTCATTTTACTTCACTTAAATGATTTACGTTCAAGTTTACCATATGCCTTACTTACATTTCTTTATTTTAACTTACATTCCCAATTTTATTTACAATCAAATTTTATTTTAAACTTGAAACAATTGCATTTCTTTCATGATCCATTTGCATTCATATGCAAAATCACTTAATAACATGTTAATCCATTCCAATTAATTCAAAAACCAATTATTTGCTTACTTTAAACTATTTATCTTCATTTACCATAATTCGACAAATTTACAATGCAAATTTGCATGTTATTCATGGAATAACCCATTACTTAAGCTTATAATAGTTCTAAAATTAATTCCCACTTAGATTCATATTAATTTATCAAATTCTGCATGGTTCACAATCCAAGTTTTCTTATTCCATTTCAATTATTAAATCAATCCTTATTCTCACTTTTCAAATTTATTAATCATTTTAAGTTTATGTTTATTATATTATTATTGTTATTACTATTATTATATTTTTTTCTTTCATAGTTATATAAGTCATTCCGTTCTTATTTACAACTCATATATTCTTTCTTCATCACAATAACTATCTTAAAAGTCATCTGCTTGCATTCAAATTTTATTTTGCAAACAAAATTTTATTTAAAGCTATTTCATAAGCTTAAAAATAACCATCTCATCATCTTTCTTAAATGATTTCAATTTCATAATATCTCAATTTGTTTCCATTTTAATTGATTCTTACCAAATCAAACCATTTACAAATTTTAATCCCACTAGCTTAAACATTCAGCTTAACCACAATTATTTAATTTGCTTAAGCTTTCTTTACAATATCTCCATTATCTTCTTATAAATCAAATTTTTATTTTCATTTGATTCTCATCCAAATCAAATTCCAATTCATTAACAAACTTTAATGCACTTTGCTTATTTATTAAATCCATTTTAGACTTATTTTATTAGCAAAGAAACCACTTTTAATTATTTCACCCATTTGAATCTATTTACAATTCAAACCATCACTATTATAATTTAATTCCATTTTTCATTCACACCTCATTATTTGTTACCACAAATTTAAATCCCATACTACAATTGGATTTCTATTTACCTTCCAAATTTTGATCAAACTATCAAAATTCTATTCATTACAATAAACAAATTCCATTTAATTGTAATTCAATTAGTCTCTAACCAAATCCATATTAGGTTCTAATTCACTTCCTCAATTCTTACTGAACTTATTTACAATACGACCATTTTCAAATGTTCTAAACAAGAACTAGGTTCCATTTACCCTTCAATTATTAACAAGCTTCCAAAACTATACCCGTTCCCGTACTATTTTCATTTAATTTAGCTTATACTAAATTCACCTTCAAGCTTCTCTTTATTTAAGGCTTATGCTAAATTCATTCTCAAATAGTCCCTTTGAATTTAGTTGAGTCAAACTTTTATTCATACAATATCCCTTCAGCAAATTAGATTTCTTTCAATTCAAGTCTTTCCAAATTTAGATTCAAGTTTTAACTAAATTTATTTAGCCATCTTGAATTCATTTCATTTTCCCTTAACATCTTAAATAAGGATTTAATTCCATCCATATTTATTCACAACACAATTGAATCTTGTTTCTAATTAAATCCAATTCCATCTCAATTCCATTCGATTGAAGTTAAATCCAATTCAATCTAATTTTAATTCATTTAGATTTAATTCAATTTCAAATTCTCAACTTTAATTCTCCATATACAAGTTCAAAACTTGTTTACTAATTTAAGTTCATTCATTTCCTTTATATCTCACTTTACCTTATTTCAATTTACATTTCATTTGAGATTAAGTTTGGATTCACCATACCATTCAACTATTTCCCTTTGTGGTTATAACTCCATTCCTTTATTTATAAGCTCACCCAACTTATTTAATTTAAAGCTCATATTGCTCATTTCAATCCATCTACATCTTATAATCACAATTTCAGAATTTACATATATGTGCATCACTGAATTCTTAAGGATATAAATTTTCCTTCACCTTAATCCTTTGCGAAAATTCAAATCCTCAATTCCAGATTATAAGTATAACACTTAATAGCTTATGGGTACAATCCATTACACAATGACCCACAATTTCAAAGTCACTTACATTTTAATCCAACCCAAATCAATTTAATTCTAAGTCCAATTTATTTAGCTTATCCAAGTTAAATTCAAATTTTCTACTTACTTCAATATATTTTATTCACTTCCAATTACTCAAGTTAAAATTTTAATTCCAAGATTAAAATTTTCATTTCTTCCTTCCTATTAATATCTACTTCACTTAATAAGTTTAATAGTTAATTCATTTCAACTTTACACATTATTTAACTAGAATTTTCCCAGAATTCATTTTACCCTGTTTTTATTTCAAAACCATTTTGAAATATATCAAATATATACCTATTTGATATAGCAATCAAATCTCCAGATTTTTCCAAAACAATCTGTTTATACCAAAACAAATTTCCCCATTTTTGGAATGTCCAAAACAACTGTTATACCCAACTAGTCCAAACAATACCATAACCAAATATTAGGGAAGCAATCCATCATTTTAGAAACTCGAAAATGAATTCTAATGATGTGGCCAGCATCATCAGGATTATTTTCCAGCGACTGAAGTGAGTTCAATGCTTCTTACTTTCTAAATTCATTTCAAAATGGTTTCCATTTAAAAATATTTCCCAAAACAATATTCCAACATTGCCTTCAAACACCTTCAAATCTCAACAAACATTTCAAACTTTCCCAGGATTTTAAATTTCCAAACTTTTATTATCTTCAAAAACCAATCTCAACAAACATTTCAAACTTTCCCAGGCTTGAGGCTAAGCGTTACCTTTAGAACGTTTTCACTTAGAATGCCCATCGTCCACCTGACGATGTTTCGCAAGCATTCGTCCATACAAGTCCGTCCCGGGTTCGAACGGAACCGAAGGCACTACTCCTACTACGTCCATTTTGGAAATATCCTCAGGATTAGTAGCGACTAGCCCTTGCACTTCACTGCTCCATCTTCGACTCCGAACACGTTTTTCGCACGAAACGTACAAACCGGATCGAAGTGGTTTTCGAGAAATAAATCTCGATCCCGGTCTCTTCGAAACGATCAACGCATTTGTCCAATATTGATAGTCGGTGATTTAACTTTCAATTTATATTCATAAACATCCATAAGCATCCATCACACAATAAATAATTCCCACATTATTTATTTGCCTCAATATCTTTACAAGATATATTTCCAAAGTTTCAAAACTCATTTGAAAACAATTTCCCAAAATTCTCCCTTACAAGGTAAATCCTTTACCATATATTCCCATTGGAAATAACCAAGTTCAAAACAATTTAAATTTAAAACTGTTAAAATATTTTGTACTGAAATATACTTTAAAATATGCAAATGTACTTCTAGTTATTTACTCAAAATATAATTTCGAAATATTTAAAGTAAAACTATTTTATAAGATATAACTTGATTTAAAATAAGGTTTTAGTTAAACTAAATTTAAAAATAGAGTTGTAAAAGGCTTAATACTAATTTCAAATAATTTAGGTCAAAACTAGCCTTTTTAAAACAATCCATTTATTAAATTAATTACTAATGTAATCGAAAATAACCACTATTGTTAATTTATTAGTTATCTTTTAAAACAATAATTTTCCAAACACTCATTTATAACAAGTTTTAAACTTGAATTCACTTTTAATAAAATCTATTTAAAATCAAACTTGGTGTTTCCCAGGGAAACTCATTCCTACTCAAATATCCCAAAAATCCTTCTTATAAATTCTGTCAATTTATTTAGATTCAGGTTTAGGTTTAATAACATAAATTTGCTTTCACATTTATCAACTGATAACGTTTCTCTTTGTTTATCATTCCAGATTTACCAAATTTCAATTTTCATTCCAAATAGATTTCAAATTTTAATTCCATTAAATTCATTATTTAGCAATATCTTTTATTTCTCTAAAATTCAATTTATCCATTTATAATTAATTATGGATTTATAATTTACCCAGCAATATTCCAATACAATTTTATTTCAGTTTTCCATCCAAGCAGATTCTAATTTTTATATTCCTTATTTATTAATTTCTTAATTCCTTTTTAAAACGTAATTTAATTTCTTTATAATTAAAACTCCAAATTTCTTTATAATTAACATTCTGGGCTTATAGTTTATCCCCCAATTTCACAATACAATTTAATCCTAAATTTATCAATCACAATATATAACGGGCATCATCATCAATTATAAAAATAATTACAACATTGTGAGGAATCCAGTTGGATCCCTCCAACCTGTTTTTCCTGCATCCACAAATATTAGCACAACACTATAAATATATATCAATCCAGGCTGATATAAATAAACATTTCGACCAATCACACAGATATTTAAATATTAACTATTTAAATCAGCTAACATTCCGGATGTGAGTGAGATTAACTCACCTTGAGTTTCGGCGAGCGTTCGAAATTCAAATTAAACTGAACGACGTTTGATTTAACCCAAATTTTTACTTGCCCGGAATGGATCCGGATCTGCACCACTGCGTAATACGTGCTTCTGCGATCCGGCGCCGTGAATTTCGTTAAATTCTGATAACGTATGAATGAGTTACGATTTTATAAAGTTTTGAATATAAATTTAAAACAATTTCTTTTTATTAAAACCTCACCCCCCCATCTCTACCGTTCATCAGGAACGAGATCCAGGCCGTCCCTAGGTTCTTCCTTGACGCGCGTGTACAGGGTTGTTCGAACCCATCATCACGAAACTAGGGCACGAAATCGCACCCTCCACGAAGCCATTCACCTCGATCGGAAGTTACCACAACGAAGCACGCATCCACCTCCATACTCGCCTCCACGCACGCAGAGCTCGGCCTCCAACCTGGGTTGAAAAACGCAAACAACCCGAGCACGAACGAGCTTCGAAAACTCCTTCCGCGCATCACTAAAATCCATCACTACCGTTGGCTCTGTAGATCCAGACGCTCTCTACGATTTTCCAGTTGAAATTTTTCAAAATAGAAGCATGGATCGAGAGATTTTTGAGGAGAAACAAGATTGATTTTCGGCCATGAACGAAAATAGATGCGGCGGCCTGAGATACTAGGGTTTAACAATTATAAATAACTATATATATATTGTTTACTAATATTTTATTAATAGAATTCTCAATTTAACAACTTATGCAAATGAACTCTGATTCTTACGCACCAATAGGCGCTTCTAGGGTTTTTCCGCGTTCCGGACATAATGGAACATGTTCCGTAAGCTAATTTGATCCTACGTGCAAGTTACGGAATTATACGATCAATTTAAAATTAAATCGGTTAAAACGATTTCGATGCGTTTCGAGCTGCCGGGGTCAAACAACAACTCCGATTGCTACGAAAATTGAAATCCGATAATAACTAACTATTACGATCTAATGAAACTGGTTTCGTTGAATTCTGAAACTGTGCCCCGGAAGGCTATTTTAACTCGTCTATTTAATCGGGCGATTTTCAAAATTGACGAAAACGCTTAAAATTTCGCTTTTAAAACTTTATTATAACTCGTACAAAATTTATATTCACATTAAAAATCATTTTGGCTCATTCCGGACTAAAATCTGATTAATGGCAATATTTTATTATTAAATTCTATTATTAAATTAATATAAAATTCCAAATTCAATCTATCGCCAACTAATTCCCTCCAACGGTCCAAAATGATAATTCAAATCCAATTAGACTCGAAATGAACTTTAGAATAAAATTTTATCTCCATTTACTCTCAGAATTACTTATTTACCCCAATTCTAATACTCGTTCATTATTATTCAAATTTCAATTAAATTATCGTATATAAAGTCTTAATCAAGTTTATTAATGTAACCAAATCTTTTATATCATAATTCGGATTTATAATCCATATTACCATTTAAAATGAATTAAATGTTCAAATTTAGCGACCCAAAATTCCGGGTCGTTACAACCCTCTTGTTTCTTGGTTTACTAAAAAAATACTATATCTTTATCCACAATAGAGGTAGAATATATATAGCAGTATTAGCATGTTCACAAGTCATCTTTATGCAACAAACTCTAAAAGATGCGATCTTAATTTAAATTAATCATCAACATATTATGATAGTACTAGTGCAATAAATTTATCGAAAAATCTAGCACATCATGGCAGAACAATATATATAGATATAAGACACCATTTCCTAAGAGATGACATTAACAAAGAAATTATTGCATTAGAGTTTATAAAAATAGAATATCAAATAGTTGATATCTTGACGAAACCTTTAGCACAAATTGGCTTCACTAAACTAAGAAGAGAGCTGGGAATATGTTCTTCCCCAAAAATCTAAATATAATAACTTGATTAAAATAAAAAGAAAAATGAATAACAAATTTTTTAGCTGCATATGTCGATATATTCTTCCTATATATGTCGAAATACCTAATGGTTTTTTTTAAATGATTTTCCCTCTTTAATTCAAAATCCGAAATCTATTTATATAACTACTGAATTTCAAATTTACTCTCATTTTCCAGTTTTCTTCTTCCTGAAAACTCAAATTAAAATATAAATTTATGGATCCTTCAAGCTCCAAAAGGCCAAGCGATAAGTCTGCCCTTCTAAACTTCAATGTCTTTAGTCTAGGAACCTTCCAAAACTCTACCCAAGCCAAGTCACCAAAATCGAAGATGAGTTGAAGAATGTCCTTAATATGCTTTCTGAAATAGAAGTAGTTCAGATTTGTCTTTGAAAGAGCAAGAGAAGCAATGTAAAATTCTTCGAAACCTTCAAGAGCATATATTAGATAATGAGGATAATCCAATAGTGATTAAAGAAGATATTCCTAATCTTCTCATTCACAAGCCCCCGAGTAATGTGGTAGAGGAGGGAAATGAAGAAATGGAAGGTGATGATATAGATGACAAAGAGGTTAAGTGTATATGATAATTTTCTTTGATTGTGATGGAAATCTTGTGGAATAAAATTGAAATTTTTGCCTCCAATATCCTAATTTTTCTATCCATAAGTCTTCAATAATCAAAAAGAAACTTCGATTTATATGTTTGTTTAAACAGCTCGGCACAAAGCATTACATAGCATCACATCACATATCAAATATATCAATCCATCTCATAGCATTCAACAGAATCCAAACACCCATAAGTAAAACTATTTAAATTATCTGATTTAAATTAAATCAGATTAATTACTTATGAATAAATTTTTAATCTTGGTTAATTTACATTAATAATTACAAATAAATTTGATTAATATTACTCCTTAATAATTTATCAATTAAAATTTTGATTTATGATTAATTCCTTGATTTATTATCCTTGATTACTTACAAAAATTAATCAATCCTTAATAAATAATCCTTCCTTAATCCCTCTCATTAATTAATTGACTTTTAATTAATCATCTAAATTAATTACATTTGATTTATTAACCATTAATTAATTAATTACAATAAGAAATTATCTCTAATAAATTTCATTAATTAATTAACCTTTAAATTGATTGTCCTTAAATTGATCACCTCAATTTATTAATCACATAAATCAAAAATCCTTGAACTATAAATTAATGAACTTCGCTAATTAATTTAAGTCAAATTTGATTAACCAATTAATCAATCTTTAATCACTAGATAATTAACTCTTTATTTTATATAAATAACCTTAAATTATCCAATTATCCTTTAGTTAATTATCTTAATTTAATAAATTAACCCCTCAATTAATCAACATTTTAATTGATTTTTCTTAATTAATAAATTTAAACTTAATATTACAAAGGTAATTAACACAAAACATTAATTATTCCATTCCCATTTACTTAATAATTAATGTATATAAATCATTATTACTTAAAATAGACTCCTTTTTATTAACAATTTATTTATCACTTATAATTGTGTTTAGAAACAGTCATTTCCAAATTTACATTTAAAATTTTGATTTTAAAAATCCAAATTTCTTTTTAAAACTTAAAGATTCAAAGTCCCACTTGAATCTAACTTAAACTTGTTTTAAACTTTATTTAAAAATGCAGTTTAAATTTTTGAAAACAGTGTTAAAATTGAACTGACAGGTTTTAAGAAAACCTGTAACAGATCTAAGTATACCCGAGGCCAATTCACGTTTCCCCCGTACCCAACTTCGAGTTTTTACCATCATTGACCCGAGTGGCATTTTATTTCAAAATTTTGTTTAAGTTTTAAATCCAACCCGACACCACCCCTCAGCAACACGAGACCGCCTTCGAGTTCCTACGCAGATTCGCCCGAGTAGTACTTCGAGCTGCCACCCATCTTCTCCAAAACCAACAGCGCTACCCAAATTTTGCACATACACGTGCACAGATGGTCGGAGTTGCTCCGATCATCGCCGATCTCTTCAGCAAGTCGCTAATACCCTACCAAAGCCCTCCGATCCACCAAGTTCGATCAAAACGAACAGAATCAATATCCAGCCTCTCGTTCGAAATTCTGTAGCCAATCCTGATCGTAAATTTACCTCGCTGCTGCCCATCCCGATGATCTGAAACCTCACCACCACGTCCAAAGCCTTGCCACTCAACTACAAACCCAACCACCTCGGTGCGATTGAACTCGATGCTGGCAAATTTCAACTCCAAACTTCGACGAACCAAACCCGTTCTTAAACCCTACAAACCCACCATGCCACCACCACGATTCATGATAAATTCCATTACTATTTTTCCTATACTCATCACCTTCCAATTCTCCTCCGGCATGAACCCCGAAGTTCAATTTCCTATTGATCGTCAGAAATTGATGTTTTTCACAATTTCGTTCAACTCTAAAATCCCAATGATTTTCAAAGCTAAAAATCCTGAAACTCAGGTTATGAATTCAAAACAAAAATTTGTGAACATCAAATATTTAAGTGTTTGATTTATTTTACTGTAATTTTAATTTCCAGATGGATTTCTCAATATTTCTCCTTGTTTTTATTTTTAAAAATAACACTACACCATTACAACTTTTTTTTATTCAAGAATCATAACCCAGTAATGTTTATTTAGGTAGATATAGATTCTGTTCTTTGAAATTGTGAATACCCAGACATAAGCATGCATATATACAGATACTTACACATCCATCTATATATATGTACATATATAGACACATATACATGCGGCCGTTCAAAGATATTTTCATAGCAACTTCAATCATTAAAAAGTATATGATTTAAAGTTTTAATTTTTGGAAGGTTTGCTCACTCTCTTCCTAAATTTTACAGAAAATTCGCAAACCTATGGTACACAAATATATTTCCAACTCTTAATCTTGAGTTTAAACAACATGTTTTTGTTTGAAATTCTCAACTTATAAGAGAATGTAAAAACTTGATTTTTTTTATCATGAACAAAGCTATGCCTATGTAAACAGACATGCATGCTTATCATCCCCAAATTTATCAACATGCAAACATAAATCATTATATCAATTTAAAGGTCAAGTCAAAGAATTTGCTCACGGTATAAATGAAGACAGAAGCCAGAAATTTGTAAACAGAGGCTATTTGAACTGTTGATTGATTTGTACTTGAGTTGAAACTGATCCAGAAATAGTTGCTCAGATTTTGAAGACTTGGAACGGATGTTTATTTTCTTTTGAATCCAGACCAAAGATTTGTTTTCCAAGTTTCTGTTTTTTTCATTACATTTGATGTTTTCCAGGTTTGCTTTTGACTTCAGTTTTGTTTTAAAGCCTCCAGATTTTAACTTGCTGACTTGAATTTTTTTCCAGCTTTTTTTTTGATCTATACTTGATCCATGAATCTGCTTTCAGATTTGAAGTTGCTCTATTTTTTTTCCAGACCTTTGAAATTTTCTTTTGAGTTGAGATGGTTTTGTTTTGAAGATTTCCTGGTTTGTTTCTTTACATAGTTTTTTTTTCATTTATTTCAATCTTAAGGAGATAATGCCATTTGTTTATAAAACTAACACATGTCTTAAACATGGACACTTGTTAAATTTTTTTTCAAATTTATGTCTAAGTCCTTAATGCAAATTATTTTGTTAATGTTTGTTTGTTTTTTTAAACTTTCTTTTATTTTTATTTACAAATCATGTTTATTTTCAGAAGATAATTTTAAATACTTATACTTATATATCAAAATGCATATTTAAAAAAATTAAGAAACAATTTTTTTTATTAGTCTTATATATATATAAATTTTAAATTCAAGATATTTAGTAAATTTCAAAATCACACTTTGTTTTGTACTTCTACAATTTAAAGAAAAATGGTTTGGAATTAAATTATACATTACTAATAAAGATTTATAAGTTAGTAAATACAATTTTTATTTTCAATACATTTATATTTTTAAAATTAAGATATTAAACTTATTTCAAATATAAATTTCTTTAAGTCTAATAATAAATTTCAAGTGGTT
Organism: Allium cepa; assembly: GCA_030765085.1. Classification (NCBI taxonomy): domain Eukaryota; kingdom Viridiplantae; phylum Streptophyta; class Magnoliopsida; order Asparagales; family Amaryllidaceae; genus Allium; species Allium cepa. The sequence continues at coordinate 766,384,007 of CM060934.1, read as the reverse complement.
TAATATATTGAAGTGATTTCCAATTTTTATTGAAGTGATAAAAATATACATTACTAAGAAAGAAATCTCTCAAGTAAATACAATTTTTATTGAATTTAAATTCAAATCTCAAATTATAATAAAATATTCACTTTTGAATTCCAAATCATTAATCATTATTTATTTTAAAGATAAAAACATTTATTTACAATCTTTATATATATTATGAATCAAGTTATCAATCTTTATATCTATATATTAATTCAAATCTCCAAATAAATTCAAATTAAATTTGTAATTAAAATATTATTCAAAAATATTTATTTCAGAATTTTCAAATAAAAATTCTTTTTTTTAAAAATCATACTTACATTCATTTTCATAAATAAACAAACAAATATTTATTAAATTTTTGGAAAACACCAGTTTAAATCATATTTAAATTCCAAAAATTAAATTTATTTCCAATTTCAGTTTGATTTAAAAGTGGGAATGTTACATCAAGGCTTTAGCGTATAGTTATGAGTCATTAGAATAAATTGTTAAACCCCTAATAATAGGTTTTGATCTTTATCAAAAATTCTAGTCTTTGATATTTTATTAAAATAAATTATTTAATATTCAAAATAGACTTTTACAAATATCTTATAAAAGTTTTTATGTCTTCAAAGTGTATAAAAACCATCTTTAAATTATTTTTCAAAAGTATAAAAGTTTAAAAACTATTTAAAAGAAAATCATTTTCAAATTTTACAAGCATATGTTGACATACTTCTCAACGATATGTTGATATAGCGATCGTTGATCGATTTCTCAAATTTGAAAAGTGGGGTCTTTTGGACACACCTCTTCATGAAAGGATACATCTATCCATTCACTACATAAATGGGAGTGTAAATGAATTTTCTAACTAAATTTCTCTTACGTTCTTCTTATTTCTTACTCCTTTGAAATATTTCTTGAAAACTACTTGCTACATTCTTCAAAACTTAATAGAATCAATCCATCCATTACTAGATCGATGCTCTATAAATTATATACTGTTTTGAAAGCATTCTCTCCATAAACTCAGAGTTCAAACCACTATCAAAAGGGCTATAGGATATCTTGTATCCCAAGTACAACTGTTTGCATTTGGAAATCAATAACTCTACTTTTATTTATTTGGGTGTGCTTTGCCCATTAAAATCAAGTGGGTGTGTTCAGTATCCCATCTAAATCTAGTGCGTGATCTTGTTGTCCGTAAATCTAGAGAGTTTACCCTGGACTCGTGGGATAATAGGATGTATCTTGTAGCCCTGAAATGGAGACTGTATTCATGTTTCTTGCTACCTGGTTAAAGTAGGTGATTAAAAAAAGTCTATAAAGTATTGTACAGTACTAGATGTTGGATTGGTTAATTTGAACCAGTATAAAATTCCTTGTGTCATCTCTCTTGCTTTACCTTTTGTTATTACTTTTATATTTATATGTGATTGCATCTATGACTGCTTAATTAATATAGATCTGCGTTAATAATCTATGATTTGATTTAAATCTTAAAAAAACTAAAATGGATTCATAAATATTACAAAATAGTATTCACTCCACTCTAGTGTTAAAGTAGCCGTAAGATCCGTTACACCGTAACCCACACAAATGTCTAGGATGTCCATGGTTCAAGTCATCATCTTTTCATAAATAGTATGTCAAATTTGAGTGCACATGCAATATTCATTACCCAATGGTCATTATGTTAAAAATGCAAGTCATTGCCTTTGTTATAGTTCAAAATGTCAAGAATGAAGTCAATATGCAATTTTCTATTTATAAAGTTCCTCATGTTCAAAAGTTCGAGTCATATTCGTTTGATTTGACTATTAGAGGAATTCTGAAGCTTTAAGCAAGCTCAGAAATATCAAGTCCAAAAAATATTTTGTGCTAAGAAAGAGAAAGAAGAGAGGAGCCCCTTTCTCATGTGGGGTTGGTCTCTATTTATAGTTGTTTGAGAGTGGCATGACATGCTTGTATTAGTCGATTGAAGTAGACGTAGATCGATGACTTAGCAAGTTGGACGGTCTTGATGGTGCCATATGTCATAATTTCAGGATTAGAGTAGTTCATGCGTATCGCTGTCTTGGCCATGTCATTAACAAAGGTGGCAAGGTTGTACGGGGATGCCTTAAAACTTTACTATATAAATTTTTCTTCATATTGATGCACTTCCTCTTCACATGATTTATTCATATTCTTTTTGTTAAATGCCACTCATATCTTCATTTGACACATCCTTGAATTGATTTCTTTGATGTGGAGCCACCAACATATTTTAGTGGGTACCTCTTACTATAGTATCTTTAACTTCTCCCTTTCTTTAATTTTTTTTTCCAATTCAATGGTAATTCATTCTATATTTTCAATAGTTTTTTTATATTAATGTTAGCTTCATTTTCCAACATGCGGCCAACATGCAATAGCCATGTGGATTTTATCATGCGTTCTTTATTATCTTGTTATAATTTCCTTTATTATCTTGCAATAGCCTTTGATCATCCACTTAAGAACATCGTTCTATGTTGTTAACTTGGGATGGCCTTGACCATATCAACTTGTGATAACTTATGGCAATCAATTTGTTATAGCTTGTTGCTTCAACTTGCAATAGCTCATGGCTGTCAACTTACGATTGCTCATAGCTACCAACTTACGATATCCTGTTGCTTCAACCTGTGATAGCCTATGCCTATCAACTTGCAATAGCTCACTAATATTAACTTGCAATAGCTTTGGCATTGTCAACTTGCGATAGCGTTTATATTATCAACGTGCGATGGGTTGTTTATCTTTAACAAGCGATGGCTCCACTTCTCAATGTTTGATAGCCTTGTTCCTTTATGTGTGATAGCCTTCAACATGTGACAACTTTGTACTATCAACCATTTAGTTTCACACCTTATTCATTCTTAAAATTTTAGGGGTAACACTTGACATATCCCTTCATCCAACAAGTTTGCACATACCACCATATATGCGACACTATCAACATCACCACCACCACCAGCAGCATCATCATCATATGGGTATGCCAAATTAAGTACAATTGGAAAGGTAGCTAACATCGAAATACCTGCATCACAAGAGTCCATCTCAATCACACAAGGATCAAACAAAGCACAACAACTATTAGACACATAACAACTAAAGTAATCACAACGGCCATCACTAAGGTCTCGGATCACCACCAAGATGCCTTCAGACATATGACAACTTGTACGACCATTACTAAGATCGATGCCACATGATGTCACAATTGGATTTGTTCTTCGATGACATATCTTCACCAAGGCACTGCCTTCACTATGGTAGTGCAGATTGTCACCAAGGCCAAGGGTACACAATTGAGCATCCCACAAACCCTTGCCTTATAAAACACTTATCACATCCAAAGTTATTAACGATCCCTTCAGCATACGATTCAATAGTAGAAGACATCATGTACCATAAGATCTCTTTATATCATCGAACGTGCCTCCACGGACCATCACTAAGTCCACATGCACTTCTCTGCGATGTTCAACAAAAAAGATGCACACCATCGATACATTAAAGTCTGGGAAAACCTTAGACATCTACCACATTGTAGAGTCGCCATCGTTGAGTCCAGAAACCACCAAGCCAACACATCGCATCGTCACTTCATTGGCAAAATGACTCATCCTTGGGCCATGTCTTCCAAACCAATCGTCAAACGGTCACATGATCGATCATGGCATGCTTCCCAAAGTCCAAGTTTCAATCTCTTAAAATTCAACATGGTCAGCACCAACCATAAATTATCCTCACCGACCATGTGGGTTTGGCCAACACTTAGCTAAAATGGCTAAGTGTCGTGGCCAAAACCTCTCGGTAATTCCTTAAAACCATAAAGTTGACCATGCACATACCTGGAGTTTCTATGCCACTATCCCAAAGTCTCTACGTTGAATTCACAAAGTCATGTGTTAATTCTACTCGTAACTGTTAGAGTTAGGGGTATGTCCTAGTGGAATTTCTATTGTAAATTATTAACTTTGTAATTAATTCTCATTCGTAATAAAGTTATTTCCTTTCTATTATATATTTCTTATAATGTGTTATAAATAATTAAATGTTTAATTTAATATATACTTAACAAAAGATCCATAAACGATGTGTTTGTGATACTAATTATAAATAGTCGTAATCATGAGTATTGTATCATAATACGATAAACACGTCATTTTAAATATTCCTAGTCAAGATGCATTGAAACTAGCTATCGATGCATCCACTGAGACTAGAATACATAGCACTTTTAGAATTATAGACAATGTATTACCCATAACTACTGGGGCACCAAGGGGTTACATACTAATAGTTATTGGATAACCATGGAATGACTCACTCAATAGTTTTCGATTGTTAATATAATTAAGGTCAAACGAAAAATATCAATGTGACTAATTTTCGTGGTTCTCTTGACATAAGATTATCATCAAGCTTCAATATGAAAGCTCTGCTATGATTATAGTCGTATCATGGCACGATGTCCATTAAATGACTATAGTTAGGTTGATTGGAAGTACTGGAATAGAAACACTATTCAATAGAGGATTCATCTCTTTGATTATATGGGGTTAGTATCTTGGTGAACTGAAGTCAACTCAAAGTTAAAATCTTTAGTCAGAGTAGTATGGTTAATAATAAAAGTTATTATTGAACTAAAGACTTTGTTTTTGTTTACAAAGCTATGGACGATGTTGGAATTTTGACCAAAACCAAATTTCATAATTTTTAATGTTTTATAGTTTTAATAAAGAGAATTGGTGTAAATAATCGTTACGACCCGGTTATTAGATTTGACCATAAGATATGTAAGTGATGAATTCAGCCAAACGTCACACCATCAACAAAGGTGACATGCGAATTTTAATATTTAAAATGTTCAATATTAAACGCTGATTGAATTTACACCTATAAGTCACACAATCGAAATAATGAATACTCCGAATGAACCACATGATTTATTAGATTTTAATTATTGAAAATTAATTAAATTAATTAATACATATAAAATATTAGTTATTAAATTTATTTTATCTATTTGAATGTCATTAGTATTTATTAAAGTTCTTATATAAAAGTTATAAACGCACGTATCGATAAATGATATAGGTAGAATGTTTAAATTAGATTTAAACAAAATAAACACTAAAAAGTGCTTTAAATAAATTAAATTAATTAGTATTTTTGAAATATTAACTATTAGGGTTTCTTATTTGATTTTTTTATTACCATTTGTATTTAATAAAGTGCATACATAACAGTTATAAGTACATGTATCGGTATACGATATTGATAGGAAATTTAAATTTGATTTTAATGAGAATAATACTAATTGGTTTTTGAAATGTGTTCTGGAGCCTAAATAGTCCATGTAATGGCTGGCCATGCTTTGAGGAATAAGTGGGATCTTTTGTTTTGAAATGAAAAGAAATCTTAAATAAAAGGAGAGGAATCAGTACATATTGAATGCGACATTTATTTCCTCCTTTAATAAAATTTTCTCTCTGCCATTTGCTCCACTTAATAAAGCTTCTCAAGGCTGAAATTTCCATGGGTACGAGAAACTAAAAATTTCTGTAACGACCCAAAAATTTTCGACCTCGAAAATTCGACACTAATACGTTCACTATAAAAGTGCCGAACAATTGAACGTCGGAAATCCCAGATTGTTAGGGTAAAGAGGAAAGTGGGTAGAAGAAGAACAGAAAACAACAGCATCTCATATTCACAGCGGATTAAATATAATATCAAATAATAGCATTTATACAAAGAAAGCTGTAATTGTTACTTTACATTCAACATATCAGAGTACAACCATTTATAAATAAACTGGACAGTTATAATTAACTTGTCCCAGACTGCAATCAAATCAAACTCAAATACACAGCGGTAAACTCCATACGATCCTGCCATCCAACTTGCCTCCTAAGCTCCCGAATGTCCTAACCTGAAAATCTATAATACTCGATCTGACCCGAGCACTGTGCCGCTAATGCGCTCGGTAGATTCAAAGCGGTGGAGGTGCAAAAAGTCATAGCGGGGATACAGCGAGGATATAGCGGGATATAGCGGATGGCTCTAAAATAGCATATAAAACTCGCACTTAAAGTTTTTACAAATATATAAATGGTAATTAAATGAAAAATTATCATTCAATTGAATTGTAAATAATACATAAATAATTTTAAATAAAAACATGTGCGAATATACTTTAAATAAACGAAAAAATGTTATATAACACAACTGAATTTGGTAGAATATTAGAGTATTTTCGTTTCTCAAAATATATTAAAAATTAAATCAAATAAATTAGTTTCATAAATTTATAATGTATAAATGCAATTTTTCAATTCATTTTATTAAAAAAGATATAGCGGGAATAACGGAATTAGCGGAAATAACGGGATATAGCGGAAATAGCGGGGATTAAAGCGGAAAGGCTACATTCTGGGGCTATATGGAAAAATCGTAGCAGTAGAAATCCGCTATGAAATATAGCGGGCTTGTAGCAGGGTAATAGTAGGGCATTAACTACACAGCCCGCGCATTACATCAAAGTAACACCCGGGTCAGGCTGGGCATGAGTAAACCCACAAAATCTAAAAATACGAAATTAAAAGACTTATTTGAAAACCTGGGGTAACTCGTACCTCACAACGAGTTCTTAAATTGTTTAAACCAATACTTATTTCATAAATCAATGCCTAAGTACCCCTACATAGTTTCAATGGTCAAGTTTACTAAAATTATTCCACTCCAGCCTATTGATTACACATATCAAATCTAAAATATTATTGTAGATTACGAATCAAAGTGGTTTCGGGTATTTACTGATACCCGACCTCGGTCTCTTCGAATCCAATGTTATTTTTAAGCTAAATGTTTAAGTTTAAACAATACAATTTATAATCAGGATTTCATATTCACACAATAATTCATCTCAGATAGATAACCCAAAAAATCACAGTTCAACCAAAGTATCTCAAATCACAAAGTATCACAAATCACATACCAGAGATATCAAATAATCTAAGTCATTCAATATATCTTAATCATCTATAAGCAAAGATAAATTAATTGTACCATTTCTAACTAATTTAATTGCCTTCAAATCCTACTTACTTAACATTAATTAACTACAACCATTAATTAATCATTCTTTAATTATAAATCTAATTAATTATCCATAATTACTTTCATTAAGTAATTATCCCATTGGTTAATTATCCTCAATTAATTAACCTTGAATTAATAATTAATTATCCTCTAATTACTAATTAAATTAATTAACCCTTAACAAACTAATCCTTTAATTACTTACATTAAGTATTTATCATTTAAGTAATTACTTACATTAAGTATTTATCATTTAAGTAATTACTTACATTAATTAGTCTCTAATTACCAATTAATTAATCTCTAATTACCGATTACTTATTCTCTAATTACCAATTAATTAACTTATATCCTTAATTATTAATTAATTAATCCTTAATTAATTAATTCCTCTTTAATTACTTCATTAATTTTGTTACTCGTTAATTATCCAAGACCTTAATTAAATTTAAGATAACCTTTTCTTTATTAATTTCTAAAACATTACTAAGATCTTATTTAATAAATCTTGAAATCACTTATCATTAACATATTATATAAAAACATATTACTCCTCTAATTAACTACTAAATTACATATTTAAATTAAGTTTTAAATAAACTTAAGAATCTACTTAATTAATTTATGTAACATAAATCATTCAACTTCCTTAAACCAATTATTAAATAAAACATTTATTATATATATAAAAGAAAATTTTATTTAAGAAAAAGGTTTAAACTTGATTTATTTTGAATTTCAAAACCTTTCTTTGATTTAAATTTTAAATTTGTTATAAATCATTCACTTCGGGTTCTACCCGGTATGTACTCGAGTCCAGACCCGAGTATTTTTTTTCTTAAAAACTTAATATGTTAAAACTTTAAAACATGTTGCTCAACACTCGCGATCAAGCTCGAGATCGAACCCGAGTCAGGACGACTCTATACGAGACCTTCCGCGAGACCCATCCTTATTACCAAAATATTGACACTGGACTTCGTCGTGCACGTTCACCGTTCATCGAAGCCATTCCGATCATCGTTGCTACCTCCAAAATGTCACAGACTATCTTCACCTTCGATTCCGACCACCTAAACTCCTTCACAAACCAAAAATCAAAATCGAGCCATTACGGTCAAACTGGAACAACAGAACATCGACCAAAACTCCCCTCAACTCGATGATTTCGATCACCAGCGACTACGAAACCTCGTCCACAACTTCGCCGACCAACCACGCTTCCATCCCCCAACCACCGAACGAGTCCGGTGCTCCAGAGTCATCGCAGCACTCAAATTTCCATCCTCGACCAAACTTGTGTCCAAAACCCTATTCCGACCAAAGGCTGCCGCCACGATGGTTAAAAAATCCACCTTCCATTTTTCCCTCACTTGCCTACTCCCTTTCCAGTAGCGATCTGGACCTTCCCGAGTCCTCCGATCGCTAGCAATTGCCCAAAACCCAAATTTTGATCAATCACAAATTTCTCACTCGATTCCAAACTAAAAATTGTGATTTAACTTTTAAAAATCATGATTTTTGATAGGGATTCAGATTATATAAGAGAATCAGAGAATTGTGATATTTGAATTTAACATGTTTTCAAAGTTTGTACTGTCTTTCTTAAATTCCAAATGATTTTCAAACCTATTACACTTAAATATATTTTAAGACTTAATTCATGTTTAAGCAAACATAACTTATATGAATTTCATAGCCTATAAGAGATTACAAGAGGAGATTTGAATTTTTATCTAGATTTTAAGCCTGTAAATATAAATAGAGAGATATGTATATATACAGACATGCACAACTTAACAACTCCATATTTATAACATGCAAGCCTAATTTCACTCATGCAAACAATTCATCACATCATACTTCATGTATTCATCACATGCAACAATTAAAACAGGAACAATTTTTGTTTACTCACCTGTTTTATAAAACCAGAGAAGCCGGGGCTTTGAGAAACCTGGAAGTGCATTTGATCTTTAAACTATTACTTGAATTTGAAAACCGAGACTTGATAAAACTGAATTAAACTTGCATGCTTGATTTTGCAACTAAACTTGAATCTGCTGTTTCATGTTTTGAGCTTTGTTTGATTTGATTTGTACTTGCATTTGATTTGAATCAAGTTGCAAACTTGATTTCTTTTCTCAGGTTAAAACTTGAGGTTTGAAAGTAATGAAGTAGTTTGATTCTCTTTTGGTTTTAGTTTAGAAAAATGAATGAGAGAAAATAGAGAAGATAGCCTGGTTTCTCACTTTGATATTTACATATAATTTTAAAAGAAAAATATACCTTGCCACTTGTAAATTTCATGTTGTAATTATCTTCCATTTGTAATTGCAAATCATATTGAAGTTACACATGTTTATTAAGCCTACACTTGTTTAAATCCTTTATCATTATTTTACAAATGTTTAAATGTAAGTATACCAAGCCTACAAATGTTTTAAAGCCTTTATTTAATATTTCTTATGTGTTATATATATATTATGTTTATTTTTATTAATTTATGTTTATATCTTTATATATAAATCAAAATTAGTTCAAGTAATTTTAAATGAAAGTATAATAAACTCTTTTATTAAATCCTATTTTAACTTTTAAGCTATAATACTTTTTGAATTAATAAATAATTATCTTAAGTGTTTTAAAAATATAAAATTAACTTCAACTAGCTTTTGAAACCAATGCTTCCAAAACACAATATATACACATATATATTATACATATACATACTTATATACTTGTATATACATACACTTTATAATTTTCAACATTATAGAGTTTGCATATATCTATTTATCTTTGTTAATTTATTATAAGATTTATCATTTCCAGATATTTATAGTTTAACTTTTATTATAGTCCAAATATATTTATATACATCCAGATATTTTAATTATCTGAATTTTATCTGTTCAACCAACTAAAATTAGTATCTCAATAGTAATAATCACTTAATTATCCAATTATCAGAAGTTCAAAAATCCGGGTTATCACATTCCTCCCCCTTTGAATCTTTCGTCCCCGAAAAGGAACGAAACCAGAATTTTAATTATATTGCTAATTATCAGTTAAATTATCCTTTAAGCATTTCGAACTCTCAATTCCCATTATTTAATTTTTTTAAAACACCTTTAAAAAATACATAATATTGCCAAAATAGCTTTATAAAAATATATTTTATAATTCGCTGTCTCAACAAGTCCATCATTGTTCTCATAGAAATTCAGTCATACATTGATCAAGCGTAGGACTGAAAATCAATAAGTACTTGGTAAACCCGTTTCAACACCTAGTGAAATTATTTGGAAAACATTTTCAAAAAATTTGTGAAAATATAGAAAACATTTTTGAAAATGTAGAAATCATTTTTGGTGAGAATGCATTTGGAAATCATCACCCCCTCTATGGTCGTAGTTAACCCGATAGTTACAATGCCATCCCGGCAAAATCCATAGATAATTATAGGCACTCCGCGCCCCTCGATTATATTAAGGAACCCGCCACATAACGCAGCTACACCCTGGGTTACGTCTCCATCACGGCAAAAATCCATGTAACTGTAGGCATCTGCGCCCTCGAATTTCGCTGCCAAATGAAACTTCACCATTCCTACATAGATCGCAAACTAGATCAGTCGAGTCCCAATGTAGCATGTAAGCTCTCACCGACTTACGACTTTCGCTATGTCTTCATAGGTTGTAGTCTACCGATGTTACGTTTCCATCACGGCAAAATCAAACGTAGACCGTTGGCTCTCACGGCTACACGACTTCCGCTATGGTCCGCAGTAGATCGCAGTGACATCGAATTACACTATCGTCACAGCATAATCCAAATGTCTCTATAGGCATCAGCGCCCTCGACTTTCGCTACCCACACACAATCCTCAGAAACTTCGGTTTGCCCGGATTTCCTCCCGGGATCAAATTTAGAGCCTCCCCCTTAGGGCTCAAGGCAGAACCACCCCCTGGATCTCTTACTAAGTTCATTTCATGAGAGCGGCTTTTTCCCCAGAGCCAGTCTTAAAAATATTTTATACTATACACATATAGTATCTTCAAATCATACCCTTTATGATTCACATAAAAATCTCCTTTACACAAAATCGATATCTCAAACCAATAGTTCCAAACCCGGCATTTCATATTCCCAAAATTGATTTTTCCAAAAATCAAAAGCCATTCCAAAATCCATAGGTTCCAAAACCTTTTTTCCAAAATCATTCTCATAAAATCATTTATATACATATATACATATATATAATCTTGAAAAATCTTGGATCACTTCATACTTATGTAAATTCTTTTTTTTTTTTATATACTTCAAATATTTTCAAAAACCCTTTCTTCTGATTTTAGATTCAATATAAGGGATTTTATCATATATAACAAATATATATATAAGTATAAATATAACTTTACTATGCCAAATCAACATTCAAATTTGATTTTCTTTTATAAAGTTACTTACCATATCACTTACTTTTCATAAAGTGAATTTTAAAAGATTTCCAACTTCCGCCTTTATTCATATATATTTCTCAAAATATACTTCTCTTTTTTACATATCATTTCTCATTTCTTTCAAAATATCAATGTCAATTTTATTCAAGCACGAACGATGTACATATATCATCCGTACATAATATCAAATCTGATCGCTTACTCGATCACACAATTTCACATCCAAACTAGTATCGTCCACCCGACTTCCTAGTGCAGACTCAGATCTGGTTTCTTGATCAGAAACCGTCATTCTCCTTGCATAGCCCTAACTATGAAAGAGAATTTCCAAAATCAATTAAAAATCCATATCCAGCGTTTGCCATCGAAAATCAAGTGAAGAATCCCTACTCGGATCGATATACTATCTCGAAATTCTATGCTCGAATCTAGATCAAATCATCCTGCAAATAGAATAATATACATACATTCTATGTATTTATCTTCATTGATTATTAGCTAAATCATTATTCTTTCTATTCACCTATTCATACTCGCCTCAATTTCTATTTTGGTTATCACTTCAATTCTAAACAGTTTGCACTCTGACCATCTTGTATCTAGAAAATAGCCAGAAAAGTTAAAAATAGATAAGTAGTTGTAAAATAGTCATTAGTTGTAAATAGATGTAAAATAGTTAAGTAGTTATACCATAATTGTAAAATAGTTGGATAATTTCAAAATAGTTGTAGAATAGTAATTAGTTATAAAGTAGTTGTAAAATAGTGATTAGTTTGTAAAACATACGTAAAATAGTAATTAGTTTCAAAATAGTTGTAAAAAAATAGTTTGAGTTTTAAAAAGAAAGGTTGTATAGTAAATATATAGGAAAATTGATTTAAAACAGTTATATTAAAAAAATTCTATTTGAAAATAGTTTCAGGGTCAAACTGGTTCCATTTCCCATTCTCCACTTTTACTCAATTTCTCATCCCATTAAACTGATTCAATTCCAATTCAATTTGAATTAACTTCAATTCCTTTCCCAAATTCAAATCAATTCCCATTTGAGTTTAAACTTATTCAACTTCAATCACAATTTCAATTAATTTCAAATCAAATTTGGACAAACTTTCAATTTCAATCTCAATTTTTAAACCATCTCGAATTATATAAATTCGAGTTAAAATTTTAAATGTTGATTGAATTCTTAAATCAAATCAACCTTTATTTTTAATTTAACCGCCTAAATTTTTAAACAATTTAATTTTGAGTCCAAATTTTAGAACTCCATTTTAAATTACCTTTACTTAACTTATTTCATAGTCCAAATAAGAGTTCAAAAACAATTTAATCTTCAAAATGCAATTTATTACCCAATTTTATCTTCAAACTTTGAAACCGGTTCTTAAACAATTTTAGTTTGTAAGTTCATTTTTAACATTTGAATCTTAAGTTCAAAGTGATTCCCTTTTCATAATTATAATTTCACTTCAAAAATCAAAATAGTTCTAAAATAAAGTTTTATTTCCATTTTTATTTCAATAATGGATGTATATTATATTACCCCAATCCATTTCTTAATTCATTTAAAATAATCCAATTCTCAGTTTCATAGATTATTAATAACAACAGGATGATATCAGGATAAGTCAAAATAAATAAACAACCAAATTATTTTAAAACGTCCATCTATAGCATCCATACCCCATTTCCAGGTCTCAAACCCGTTTTTGAGATCACATCTAATTCTCATTTCAAATCAACCCATTTAACTTTCTAAGTTAAATCTCAATTTCACTTTGAAATTTTCAATTCAAGTTGTTCATTCTAAACTAATTTAACTTTCCTAAGCTAAATTCAATTCTTTTAATCCAGTCAACTATACCCAATTTTAATTCCCATTTCAAAATTTAAATTAAAAAATCTTTCCACTTATAAGTTCAAAAACTTATTTCACTTTGGGTTTTCATATCACATTCTAAGGAAAACTTCAACACTTAGAGTTTCTTTCAAATCATCTTTGATATTATCTATATCCCACATATATTCATATTTATTTCCTTTGCACACCAAGTCATACTTTAATTTTTAAACCATCTGGTTTTTAAATTTAAACAAATTTCTTTAAAACATCTCTTGTTTTAAAATAAGATTTCTATATTCAAAAATATTTATTATTTCTTTTAACATTTTGAAACAAATTTCAAAATTTCAGGATTTTATTCTCTGGTTTGAATCCATTTCTAGCTTATCTTATTGTATAGTTCATATTATCCAATTCTTATTTGGTGGTATTTCTATTACCACTTAATTCTTATTATTTTATTTAATTCCAATAATTCAACAACCAATTATATTAATATTAATAATAATTAGAAAAAATATTTCTTTATATATCAAAATATAAACTTATATAAGAATCAACCATTTTTAAAATCTTTATATAAGAAAATAACAAGTACGCTCTCATATATATATATATATATATATATATATATATATATATATATATAGACACACATACACACTCAACTCATTCTAGAGTTCTATTGACCCTATCCTTAATGAGCAAATTCACCAGAGCCAAGGTTCTCACTTAACCTTCTGTTCTAATACCAAAATGTAACGACCCGAAGTTTTTCGATCTCGAAATTTTGACACTAATACGTTCACTGTAAATGTGCCGAACAATCGAACGCCGGAAATACCAGATTGTTAGGGTAAAGAAGAAAAAGTGTAGAGGAAGAACAGAAAACAATAGTATCTCACATTCGCAACAGATTAAATATAATATCAAATAATAGCATTTATACAAAGAAAGCTGTAATTGTTATTTTACATTAAAAATATCAGAGTACAGCCATTTAAAACTAAGCTAGACAGTTATAATTAACTTGTCCTAGACTACAATCAAATCAAACTCAAATACGTAGCGGTAAATTCCATACGTTCCAACCATCCATCTCGCCTCCTGAGCTCCAGTATGTCCTAACCTGAAAATCTATAATACTCGGTCTGACTCGAGCATAACATTAAAGTAACACCTGAGTCAGGCTGGAAACCAATGTGAGTAAACCCATAAAATTTGAAAATACGGAATTATAAAACTTATTTGAAAACCTAGGGTAACTCATACCACACAACGAGTTCTTAACTTGTTAGAACCAACACTTATTTCACAAATCAATCCCTAAGTACCCCTACATAGTTTCAATGGTCCAGTTTGCCAAAATTATTCCATTCCAGTCTATTGATTACACATATCAAATCTATAAAGAATTATTGTAGATGACGAATCAAAGTGGTTTCGGGTATTTACTGATACCCGACCCCGGTCTCTTCGAATCCAATGTTATTCTTTAAGACAAATGTTAAATTTTTTTTAAACAATACAACTTATATTCAGGATTTCATTTTCATACAACAACTCATCTCAGATAGATAACCCACAATATCACAGTTTAACCAAAGTATCTCATATCACAAAGCATCACAAATCACATATCAGAGATATAGAGTAATCTAAGTCATTCAACATATCTTAATCATCTATAAGCAAGATAAATTAGTTGTACCATTTCTAATTAATTTAATTGCGTTTAAATCCTGCTTACTTAACATTAATTAATTACAATCATTTATCAATCATTCTTTAATTATCAATCTAATTAATTATCCATAATTACTTTCATTAAGTAATTATCCCATTGGTTAATTCTCAATTAGTTAACCTTTAATTAATAATTAATTATCCTCTAATGACTAATTAAATTAATTAATCCTTAACAAATTAATCCTTTAATTACTTACATAAAGTATTTATCATTTATGTAATTACTTACATTAAGTTTTTATCATTTAAGTAATTACTTACATTAATAAGTCTCTAATTACCCAATTAATAAATCTCTAATTACCGATTAATTAATCTCTAATTATAAATTAATTAATTTATATCCTTAATTATTAATTAGTTTATCCTTAATCGTTAATTAATTAATTCCTCTTTAATTACTTCATCAATTTAGTTACTCATTAATTATCCAAGACCTTAATTAACTTTAAGATAAACCTTTTCTTTATTAATTTCTCAAACATTATTAAGATCTTATTTGATAAATCTTGAAATCACTTATCATTAACATATAATATAAAAACATATTACTCCTTTAATTAACTACTAAATTACATATTTAAATTAAGTTTTAAATAAAATTAAGAATCTACTTAATTTATGCAACATAAATCATTCAACTTCCTTAAACCAATTATTAAATAAAACATTTATCATATATATAAAAGAAAATTTTATTTAAGAAAAAGGTTTAAACTTGATTTATTTTAAATTCAAAAACTTTCTTTTATTTAAATTTTAAAATTGTTATAAATCATTCACTTCAGCTTCAACCCGCTATGTACTTGAGTCCAGACCCGAGTATTTTATTTTTCTTAAAAACTAAATATGTTAAAACTTTAAAACCAGTTGCTCAACATTCGCGATCACACTTGAGACCAAACCCGAGTCAGGACGACATCTCCCCGAGCCCTTCCCCAAGACCAATCCTCCTTACCAAAACACTGACACTAGACTTCGTCGTGCACGTGCACTGATCATCGAAGCCATTTCGATCATCGTTGCTACCTCCAGCATGTCACTAACCATCTTCACCTTCGATTCCGACCACCCAAACTCCATCTCAAACCCAAAATCAAAATCGAGCCATTACGATCAAACTCGAACAACAGAACATCGAACAAAACTCCCCTCGACTCGACCCTTCCGATCACTAGCGACTACGAAACCTCATCCACACCTTCGCCGACCAACCACGCTTCCATCCCCCAACCTCCAAACGAGTCCAGTGCTCCAAAGACATCGTAGCCCTCAAATTTCCAGCCTCGACCAAACTTGTGTCCAAAACCCTACTCCGACCAAAAGCCACCGCCACGTTGGTTTAAAAACCCACCGTCCATTTCTCCCACACTCGCCTACTCCCTTGCCATCTCCAGTAGCGATCCCGACCTTCCTTAGTCCTCCGATCGCCAGCAATTGCCCAAAACCCAAATTCTGATCAACCACAAATTTCTCACTCGATTCCAAACTAAAAATTGTGATTTAACTTTTAAAAATCCTCATTTTTGATGGGTATTCATATTACATAAGAGAACCATATAATTATGTTATTTGAATTTAACATGTTTCAAAGTTTTTACCGTCTTTCTAAAATTCCAGATAATTTTCAAACCTATTACACTTAAATATATTTTTAAGACTTGATCATGTTTAAACAAACATAACTTATTTGATTTCATAGCCCATAAGAGATTTCAAGAGGAGATTTATCTAGATTTTAAGCCTGTAAATATAAACATAGAGATGTGTATATATACGAACATGCACAACTTAGCAACACCATATTTATAACACGCAAGCCTAATTTCACTCATGCAAACAATTCATCACATCATACTTCATATATTCATCACATTCAACAATTAAAACGGGAGAAAGTTTTGTTTACTCACCTGTTTTATAAAAGCAAAGAAGCCAGGGCTTTGAGAAACCTGGAAGTGCTTTTGATCTTTAAACTATTACTTGAATTTGAAAACTAAGACTTGATAAAACTGAATTAAACTTGCATGCTTGATTTTGCAACTGAACTTGAATCTACTGCTTCAGGTTTTGAGCTTTGTCTAATTTGATTTGTACTTGCGTTTGCTCTTGAATTTTCTTTGATCTTCAATCAGGTTGCAAACTTCATTTCTTTTCTCAGGTTAAAACTTGTAAAGGTTTGAAAGTGATGAAGTAGTTTGATTCTCCTTTGGTTTTAGTTTAGAAAAATGAATGAAAGAAAATATAGAAGATAGCCTGGTTTCTCACTTTGATATTTACATATAATTTTAAAAGAAAACATACCTTGCCACTTGTAAATTTCATGTTGTAATTATCTTCCATTTGTAATTGCAAATCATATTAAACTTACACATGTTTATTAAGCCTACACTTGTTTAAATCTTTTATCATTATCTTACAAATGTTTAAATGTAAGTATATCAAGCTTACAAATGTTTTAAAGCCTTTATTTAATATTTCTTATGTGTCTTATATATATATTATGTTTATTTTTATTAATTTATGTTAATATCTTTATGTACAAATCAAAAATAGTTCAAGTAATTTTAAAAGAAAGTATAATAAACTCTTTTATTAAATGCTATTTTAAATCTTAAGCTATCATACTTTTTGAATTTATAAATAATTATCTTAAGTGTTTTAAAAATATAAAATTAGCTTTAGCTAGTTTTGAAACTAATGCTTCCAAAACACAATATATATACATAAATTATATATATACATACTTATATACTTGCATATGCATACACTTTATAATTTTCAACATTATAGAGTTTGCATATATCTATTTATCTTTGTTAATTTATTATAAGATTTATCATTTTCCAGATATTTGTAATTCAACTTTTATTATAGTCCAAATCCATTTATATACATCTAGATATTTTAATTACAGAATTGTATTTGTTCAACTAAATAAAATTAGTATCTTAATAGTAATAATCACTTAATTATCCAATTATCAAAAGTTCAAAAATCCGGGTAATCACAATTTCAATGCCAAATTGAAACAAAAAAAGATTGAAAATGTGGTTTTCTCCATATAATTATAGTTATAGAGAATTATTTGAATCTAGGAATTTTTTCTTCATTCAAGTTGTATTCTCTAGGCTTCACATGAAAGGTAATTTTTTGTTTTGCTTATATATATATATATATATATATCTATGTATGTAAATTGTCATGTACACATGCCTACAATCCTTCACATCTTTTACCTCTTCTCCTTGTATGGTTTTGGTTCATCTATGATTATCAAATTTCTATTTTAAATCATTTATTTGTCATCATATTGAATTTAATTTCAATTTTATCTCTTTGATATCAATAATATCAATCATAGATTCTCTTCTGCTCTTTTTAATTTGATTATTATGTATAAATGTAATTTAGATATAGATCGGTTTTCATGAATTCATATATGCTTAATTCGTCTAATCTTTTTAATTCAGGAAACATAGTTTGAATAAAAATTTGGAACGATTATATTAATAAATCATATTTCATATTATATAGTTATGGATTGACTAATGTTTTATGTACTTTTGAGATATTTTGAGTATTGTCCACGTGTAAATTAATTGAATTTAAAATTCTTATTTTTTTTTCAAAAGAAAAATAAGGAAAAAACGGAAACCTTTAAAGTTCCCTTGATTTTTCTTAAATTTATATTTAGATTTATGCTAAGCTATTTTGTTTAAAAAATATGGTTTTGAATTACAAATTAGTTGAGCATAATTTTATGTTGTTTTATTTTTAAGATATTAATTTAATTTGTATGCATAAACATATATAAACACATGCACTAAAACACACACACACACACACACACACACACATATATATCTGTGTGTATGTGTGAATATGTGTATGTGTGTATGTATATGTATAGTATAAGTTTACAAAAATAGTTTTAAAAGTAATGTATTGATGTTTGAACATCCTTTTTGATCAAATCCATTATAAAACACACACACACGCGCGCGCACTCGCGATTGTCTTTTTACTATTTCTGCTCTTTTTACATTTATTCTCTATATTATTGCTTTGTAAGAACAGAGCTGGTGCTTTCACACTCAATCCAGGATGTTGATCCATTTTTTGGGTTAACATCTACTATAACTCACATACACACAAAGATACATACATACATGTATACATACATATACATGTGTATGTGTATGTATGTATATGCACATGTAAATAAATATATATGTATATGTATGTTTATATTGTGTGTATATATGTATGTGTGTATATATACGCACATGTAAATATATATATATGTGTGTGTGTGTGTGTGTGTGTGTGCGCGCGCGCGTGTGCGCGTATATATGTATTCGTTATGTATGTATACATATATATTATATATTTATACGTATTTGTGTGTCTATATATATATATGTGTGTGTGTGTGTGTGTGCACATGTAAACAAATCAAAAAGTTCATTGGACGACACAGGCATATATGGAGGGGATATATGACCGTTGTGGTGTAAATCTCAATACCTAGACTGTTCTTATTAGCTATGCATACTTTCTATATGTAACGCTTACATATTCATAAATGGTTGATTTGATACGCAATACAAACAATTTGAAACTAAATTAAACTAATTTCAAATAATTTTAATAGGATGAACGTTTTATTAAAAGAAAATTTTAGAAAATTTCTAAAGAATTTAGAATTTTTGAAATTTACCCAATTATCCTGCTTCCAACTGGTCAGGTTCCAACAATAGTGACTCGCTTTTGAAATTTGCTCGGCCCTATAACTCTCGTCATTGACCATAGTCGGTCGGAACCAAACACCCACTTTGCCAAAATTTGCTAAGTGTTGAAGCTTTAAAGTTCTTATCCAATTATTTGAGGCCTAAAGTAATGCCTCATGCTGCCCGAAGTCTTTGTGCATTCAACCCAAAGTCACCCTAGTCTCAATCGATTTTCAAATCCACCACCAACCACGACTTGTCTCAGCCCTAACTCCTCCATTCAAACCTAGACTTCGCGATATCAAAAGTGAAGCTCCTCTAGTCAATCGCGAACACTAAAAAACGATCGCATACCATTTTGAACAAATTTGCACATTGATTCTATCAAATATCGATTGATCACCAAATACACTTAAAAAGATTAAAATACAAGCAAACGTCTACAAACAAGCACTACATTACAACCAATCATCATTTCTAAGCAATATAATCAATGTCCACACATTTTTATCTTCTTGGATCAATCAGAATAGAAAATACCTACTATTATGGTCCCAAAAATTAACCAAAATTGAATTTACCTTTTTAAACCCATTTTAGAACCGATGTAATGTTAAGATCTATGTTAGAAATCATTTTAACATTCAAAAATCACTTTTTATCTCTAACTAGACAAGCATAGTTTTTTAAGAAGGATAAGACACTCACCTAGATCCGAAATAACACAAACAGTAAGGGAAATCTGATATGAACAATAGTCTTCGTGAATCTCTAAACACATAAATCAGCAAATCACTAATCTATCACTAATATCCTTGCTAATCTCCTGATTTTACTAATCAAAATAAGCTTTTTGGTTTCTTTTAGCTAAGAAATCAATTAATAGTGGATTATAATTGTTTTTGGAAGGTGGAATAATGATTTAGGGCAATCCCATCAGCTCCAGTATGCACAAATCTCGAGATGGACTAATGGGCCTAATTCGAGCCCCACTAATTATCGATTAATTTGTCCAAAAACCGTACAACTTCAAATTGCCATATCTTCAGGATAGTAATTCCAGAGAGCTATTATGTCCACTCTATGGAAAGAGAAACTATAATATTCTTCATTTAGAAGTGTTTACATAATCTAATTCATCTCCTATCAAAACCTATAGCCCTTAAAAAAAAATCAGGGTCAAAACCATCCATAAAGTTACTGAGAGACAAAATATCAGTACTCAACATTCTACAAAGTTATAGCATGATACGACCCAATTTGGATTTGAAATAATATTTTATGATCCTTCGATAAGTAAAATACAGGCTTTACACTCCTCCCTAGGCATTTCATCCATGAAATCCTAATCAACAAGGTAAAGTCAAACAACATAGTTACCCCACATACCTAATAACCGTAAGAAAGTGTATCAAAATTAAACATGCACCAATCAAGCAAGAAATAACATCTTCACCTACCCTAGCATGTAGAGTATCAAACTATCCTATATTGATATTGAAAGTGAAAGTAGATGTGATAAACAGAAAGTCATACCAAGTAAAGAGCTTTAGATAAGTAGTTACGCTCTCCTCGGTCTTCGTGTGCAATTGCCCTCACTTTCACCCCATTGAACCTTTAACAAAGTTATTGCCTTTCTGCTAAGCTGCTTTGTATCATCTTCGACTACACAAAGAGGTCTGCGAGGTCTCAGAGAATCTTGTTCAATCTCAGTGTCATCCAATGCCACTTTTCCGAATGCCTCTTCTTAGTTTCTTCCTAGAACCCACCCATAGGTAATTGTTCTCTATCATTTACAATGCTCTTTGCCACAGCCTTTGATCGCATAATCCACTTTACTCACCACTTAACCCATTTCACCACCTTCCGCTCGACTCTATGGGTATCAACTCGGCACTCTTCATCAGTCTAGTGACTTCAATGCGATCGTATCTCCTCCAGTCCTTGGCAGTTCATCAACATCTATTCCCATTCTTATTGGGAATCTCCAGCATTTATAACAATCCATTAGGATTTTTCGACTAAGCCTCCACTAAAGGCAGCTCCTACACTTTGACCCTTATGTCCTTCTACACCCCTTTCCAATAAAGTTTCCATCCTATACATTTTACTAACACTGGAATGTGTAATCAATTTCAAATGATGGTAATCTTATAGTTCCTCGTTCCAAAATCGATTATTGTTAGGTATAATTAGTTTGGCATCTTTAGGGAATCAACCTTCCAGGTCAAGTCCGCATTACCTCATCTCCCCATACTCTACCTCAGCAATGGTCCTTGCTAGTCTTGAATCTTACTATTGACTAGCTCCGATCTGCTCTATCGGAGTGGTCTAATCATCTAGCTTGCCAACACTTATGGCTCCGGCACTTTCTTTTACCAAAAATCATAACCAGTAATATAGTCAAATTGTATCCACATTAGGAATGCTACATCTAAGTCGGTATGTCTTCTTAACACCTCTTGCACAATTCTAAAGTACATATCGTACTTCTCTTAACTAAAAGACAAGAATATCACCTATGAGCACCAGTATAAGCCCACTTAGCTCCCAACACTCCACACTATCCCTAAGGCCATTCACCTACCACGCGAGTACTATAACCACTTCTCACTACGACATACTCCTACGAATGAACCCTCTCTTCCATGGGTCATTTACTAGCATCTCCAATCTTCATTTGTTTTTGAGTATCACCCTCCTTAAAGGTATAACAACTAGCTACTAGGTTGATATGGAACTTATTTATTCCATGAGGCGATAATTTGATCACCTGTGGATGTTTCCTCACTATGGGTGATGATGGTGACTCCTCATGTTAGATCTCAAGTTAATACAAAAAGCTAACCACAATTGCATCCTCAGGTGTGTAGTTCAACTCTATCTTCTTCTCTCCTCCTATCTTAATTGTCATCTATGGTATCTTACAATTCACCACAACTCAGTAGCCCTTCGATAACTCCACTCCTAAACGATACCGAATTCAACAAAACCCAACAAAGTATTCACAACAAACGAACATCCATGACTCGACAACATTAAGTCTCGACAAACCAGTAGGTCGGGACTTAACCCTCGCCTATCTGCTAGGTCACTCTATTGAAAGGGTCATACATATCGACATTAGATAAAAGATTCATGGTATATCGTTAAAGGAAAGAATACCTTGAACAGTGATGCACTTCCCTTTCTTCGTCTTTGATGAAGCAATTGATGGAGCAGCTGATGAAGTAGGAATGACAACCAATGCATAAGCAGACATGTTATGCCTCTTTCTTTATAGCTCTGGACTATCCTTCTTCATGTGTCCAGTTCTATCATAGTTGAAGCACTTCCTTTGTCTACATGAGTATCATAGCTCTGGACTAAGATGACCCTTTTCATTGCAATTAAAGCACATCAGCTCCTACTTTTCTTTCTTTTGGTCATCTTCTTCCTAAGATTGCTTCTTTCTTTATTGTTTCTTGCCTTCGCTACTCACTTGTGGATATGATCTTTAGAAACAATAGATTTAGATTTTGCTTTTGGATACATGCTCTCTTGCCTTAAAGCCCTATCCACAAGTTTCTCGATCGTCTTGTCAATATGGCAAATCATCCACTCACCTAGATACTCATTTATGGCAACACTGAACTTCTCATTCTTCTTTAATAGAGTGTTGATAAAGGATAAATCGTACTTTAAAAAAATATCAGACTCAACCATATATTCCAAAATAGTGTTTTCTCCCTATTTCAACCCAATAAGCCTATTTAATAGTACCAAAATTTTGGGCATCCAATGTATACTTCTTTTCTAATCTGGCTTTGAACCAATCCCAAGTAAGTGATCCTTAGGAGTAGTTATGTTCACCGTATTCCACCAATTCATCGTCCTGGTTTGGACTTGTCGAGAATCCAACTTCCTTTTCGTTACATCCACTAACTCCATATCCTTAAACATGCTATCATCAATCCAGCTTCAAACTTCGACAACTGATCCCATTCCATGGAAACCCCCCAAGACTTGAAGGAACTAGGCTAGTTGAAAGTGGATTAAGTATGTAGATTTCAAAAAAAATTCCTATTTTTGGATCTTTTGGGTCTATGACCTCTAAAAGGTTATTAGACCCAATATATAAAGTTTTAAATAAAATCTTACTTTATTTAATTTGGTTGAAAGGACGATCAAATTTAATTTATATTCAAATATATAATAATGAGTGCATCAAATACATTTCAATGTATTTTTACATTCCAAAGGGTAAAGTATAAGTACAACGTATAAGCAGTGTGCATAGTTAATGTGCACCTATTAAGGTGGTAGGATTTACAAAGCAACAGATGCTCTCGCCCTTTATATATACCTTAATTTTCCATACTACATGTAAATAGTAGTAATATATGTATATACAAACTTTTCTTATAATTATACTGTTAGCACCAAAATTGGTCACTAATACCCTTGAGTAGGATTGTGTAGAGAGATTAATGAAGTAAGTAAATTAAAATTGAGGAATAACACAGTAGAATGCAATACGAACTGTAAGAAATAAGAACACCAGGATTATAGTTGTTCGGCATAACTGCCTACGTCCACTTTGATCGTAATCTTTATTACTTCTTCAAATAATTGAATACAGATACAATCTGCACACCAACAACTTGAATACCAGCTTTAGCAGAAAAGAAATGAGTCATGAAAATGGCAGAGTCTCCCTAGTGTTCTTCCAAAAAAGGGTCCCTTTCACTACGCCCCTGCCCCTCTATTTATACATGAAGATAGGCTGGACTTCCTCCGCGAGCGCAGGAACAAGGTATTTCAGCCCATAGTAGGTGACTTCTGCACACCGAGCCAGGGATGCTGAACGAGACACGCCAAATGGAAAATGCCAACCGAGAGCTACCGATCCATCATGTCCGGTCGGTGATTGATTATCAAATGACTCGAAGTAAGACCTCAAAAGACTCGGAGCAACTCACGGTGGAACTTGGAATGGGACAATATTGAACCCCTAACATTGATGCTGATCTCCACGAATAAGTCAAATCCCCCATGTTGCTCTGAAACTGTTATACTGAACGAAGTTAGCCGAGCGATGCTTTGCCAAGCGATGCTTGCCGAACGATGTTGCCGAATGATGTTGCCAAATAGTATTGGCCGAACGATGTTGCCGAAAGGTATTGGTCGATTGATTTTTCCAAAAAGTATTGGCCGAATGATGTTGCAGAACGATGTTGCCGAACGGTGTTGGTCGAATGATGTTGTCGAACGGTATTGGATGAACGACGTTGCCGAACGGTATTGGCCGAACGATGACTCCCTCTTCAAGGCCGATTGTCTTTCTTTCCTTCAAGGTTGAGTGGTGAGTGGTCGAACCACCATAGCCGAACTACCCTAGCTGAGCCACTCTCGACCGGCCCGCTACATCCACATTCCAATGTTGGTCCGATTTGCATGCTTGTGCCTCACAACCATGCCGACTAACATCAGACATGGCGAACCAACTTGTATAGTACGAAACAAACCCAAATCACGCTTGCCTCTTAAATTTCCAACCAGTCCTTTGTTTAAGTCCCATCCAGGTTCAACCATTGGCTCTACGACTGTCTCCCTGTAGCCTGGCCACAGTACTGGGTAACATTTGCTCTCCAAAGCACGTCGTGTGAATCAACGTGACATGCTTTGAACTAACAACCAGTATTGTTAAGTCCTGTTTTAACTTTCCCAAAGCTGTATGTTTATATAAACCTTCGAAGGCCGAATCACGTCGGGTTTCTCAAAACTATGCTTCCCCGTTTACCTAGTGAAGTTCATCCTTTCGTTGCACCATTATCTTGACATCATTTTCATTTACTCACTATCTTATTTCTTACTATTATACTTTCAATTATATTCCATTTTATCACGTTTTGGTCTTCTTTAGAGTGCCGAACCACTCAATCATTCTACATACTATCTCTCGGCATGCTTATCCACCAAAGTGTAGAGCCACTTTGACCGAACCCATCAGTTAAGGCCTATTCGCCTTCCTCTCCCCTTATATAAAGCCCACATTATAAACTTTTTAATTACTTTTGCTTTTTTATTACAAGTCCCCTGACCTGTTATTTTCCTAAGCCACGTCCATCATCCGTCCTTTCCTCCTTTCCGAGCCAGGAAATCTATTTTGAACATTCGCAAATGAACCTAACCACACCTCGTCTCAAATCCAACAGCTTTCATAAGCTTTAATTATCCAAATATAGGTATTAGCTTTTCACTCGATTTATTTCCCTAAATATGGAGCTTCGCGGGTTCCTAAGTAGTAGTTAGGCTAGGAATTTGGCTCGATCTACGTGGAGTTATGGTAAGTTACAAGGAGGAAAGACTATAGCTTTGTCTTCAAAGTCGGGGATATGGGGGAGAAGAAGGACTGGAACGAGAGAGATAAAGGAGAGAAGTACTGTAACGGGGTTTAGTATAGGTCCAAGTGAGTTCATTCAGAAATTAGGGATAGAGGCTCGGTAGTGTTCGAGGAAGTTGGTTCGGTGGAGTGGTTCAGTATTTTGAATAAGGGAGTCGCACGATATTAAGGGAGATCTTGAGGAGGTAAGGAATTAGGAAGGTGGATCAGTCACAGTTCAAGTGAGGCCGTTTGGTTGTTAGAGAGGTAGGAAGTGTGTGGGTCGGTCGGTATGGATGGTTTCTAGAGCCAGGGATAATTGCTTGGTATCGTTCGATGTGAGGGAGAGAGTGTGGTTTAACCACTTGAGTGTAGTGTTGTAGCTCAGTTAGGGACCATGAGGTAGGTTAGGTATACCGAGCAAGTGTGGCTCGGTATAAATAGCCCCCACAGGCCGTTCAGTGAAGAGAGAGTATGGGAGAGGAGAGTGAGTGATTCGATAGTGTTGGCCTAGTGGGCCGTTCGGCTTCCGGTCCTAAGGCCGGCGTTAATAATTATGACTATCTCTATTTAAGCACAACACATACCAAAACTACATACTTCCATGCCTTACCACAGAACAATGAATAATGATAAGAACTTAAGCACATGAGCATATATAGCCGATTTGGACTAACAACTTCACGGTTTTAACAAATGTAAACATGCATTCAACTTAGGAAAAGTAAATAACAGCCTTCAACGTATGATATCAATGCCCAATTCTAGGATCCACTACCAACCATCGGACAAGCTCTCGGGGACGGTCAGCGATGACGGCCTTCGAAGACGATAGTTTAAGGCTCAATCACACTTCACAACACCTTAAATCTTTAATCTCTTTCACCCTTATGCTCGAATGATTGCACTAGCACAACCACATGGGGGGAATATTTCTGTCGTTACATCTAATATTGATTGTCTTTCAAGTATATTTCAAACAGGTGCTTACCCAAATTCGACACTCATTGAGGATGTCTAGAAAGTCGAGCTCAGCCACAGTTTTAGAAAAAACTGAGCCGAGTTCTCAGCAGGAAGTAGTGGGAACTTCAAATCCATCGACAACTCCTACACAAGATATCCCAAACCCATCGGCGACAACCATTGACCCGGCTCCTGTTGTGATAGACGGAGCTGTTATTCTAGATAATCCTATTGACTCCCAAGCTTCAAAAATCAATGAAATTGCTCTTCGCAGACTAGTTCGATTCACGGAATCCCTTTCGACGACGTATTAGTTCCATCGAAACGAGACCGTCCTCACCTTCCCCCAGCTGGATATATAGCTTGCAAAAAATTCATGTGTTGGGTCGATTGCGTGCCACCATTCAACTCCTTTCTTTACGAAGTGCTATAGTATATCGGGATCGCCCCCGTCATAGCTACATCCCAATAGTCATGTGTTCATCTATGGCACTTATATTCTCTTTATGAGCGTTTTATTTAGGCTCCTACTCCCGGTGACATCCGCTACATCTATCGCTTCAAGAGACGATCAGATAGCCCATCTTTCATATTCCTCGAGCCTCATTCCAAGTGTCAGATATTGACAGGGGCATGGAGTAAGTTCACCCAATATAAGCAAGAATGGTTTTACATGCGCTACTCCCCAGGCTTTGCGAGAAGATGGTTGGAAGGAAGTAAGCTTCATTTCCAGACTCGTTATTTACCTAAGGTGTGAAGTTTATTTTTTATGAACTTTCGTCGGTCCTTTTCCAGGCATCAGCCCATGTCCCGAAGGTGCTGGGTATTCTGAGGCCGTCGAGGCCAATCGTGCTACTCCTGTGGAAAACTGGGTGATCAGACTTGTTATTTCCAACAAGTCACTTTCAAAGTTTGAGCTATTGGCGGAAGGTCGATGGACAAATCTCCTATCCGGTGCCACTATAACCGGATCCGTGTCGAAAAAGGGTAAAGAACAGGCTGGACCTTTAGTGTCTCCTATAAGTGGTGCCCCCGACACATCCGAGGAGGGTGAGATTAGAGAAACTGGGGCGCCAGAAGCGCTGGGTGAGAATATAAGCCATGTTCCTTAACCGGTGGTTGAGGCACATGGCATTGATGAACCACCTCCTCCCTCAAAGGGGAAAAATAAACTGGCTTACAAACTAAGGAAAAAGATAGTGGGTGGAACCTCAAAGGTTATAATTACTCCAATGGAGAAAGAGCCGTCTCGACAACACTTAGACGGTCAAATGAAAGGCTTATCATACCTTACCATTCCCGATGACTTGCTCAATTACGAATTCGACGATCTAGAAACCCTAAAACTTCATTCGTCCGCGAGAGGCGATGAAGGCGCTCAAGCCCACCACCAAGGGGAAAAAAATCTGATAAGTAAAGCTAAGGAAACTAGTCCGTCAGGGGGAAACACTAGGACACACATTAACACTTACACTTCACCTTGCACTTAAACTTCGGCCATGATGTTATTCTTGCTAACTTGTCCTCACTTAATTTCTGTGCAGGTGATATGGGATGATCTCATGTATTCGACCCCCTTCGCGGGTCCTCTATCTTCCTTCATTCTAGCCAAGTCTTGGGGTCTGGAAAACGCTGAGATAGGGACGGCAACAGCGACAGAGATTATCGTCCCCGAGATTTGTCGTCGTCTCGTAGGAAAACTTACAGCCATTCTTTGTACTCCAATGATCCTCCTCCTCAACCTGAACAAAGCAGGGAGAAATTGGTTCAAAGGGGATCTCAATATGAAGCTCATTGTGACCAATACTCTTCTTCATCAAGCACTAAGCAGGCTCGTGAGCCTCACAAAAAGTCCGTGGTTTTGGCTAAGCAAACTTCTTCAGCCCCTACACATGATCCATCGATAGTAGAGAGGCTAGTTGAGCTTAAAGCCACATTCCTAAAAATATGCTTTGATGGATTGAAATTCCTTCCTACGATCCATCCTATTCCAAGGCACGTTAAAAAAAGTACCATTGCTTGCAATAATAATGTCTACGTCCAACATGATGCGTTTGTTCACTTGGCCGAAAAGTTTCTGAAGTTGCTACGGAGCGCAAGCATAAAATCGATCATCTGAAGCTTGAGGCCATCCATGATAAAGACATCATCAAAGCCCAAGATGAAGAGCTTTCCTCGTACAAATCTCAGCTAAGGCTGCTCAGAAGAACGCTAAAGATACTGCTGAGGCAGTCACTCACCTGGAGGCTACCCACAAAAAAGAAATTGATGACGCAGTTCAACGTTGTGGCACTTTGGCCTTAGAGAAAGACCCCGTTCAAAAAGAGAAATATGTCCTCGATGATTGGAGGAGCTACTCTTTAAAGAAAAGGAAGAAAAGACTGCCGCTTAAGAGGAGTCACAACAATATTGTGACGAAATTAGTTCTACATGACTCCAAAGAACAAAGCTCGATGAGGAGCTCTTCAAGGCTTAAGTGCTGAAGGACGAAGCCCGTGAGGAGGAAAAAAGGTGGCGCTCTCAGAAATCGATTCTCGCATTGAGGCGGCTACTGAGGTTGGTAGGGAGGAAATTAAGTCCATGTTTGATCCACTCATAGCCGAGTACAATGCTTGAGTTCTTATGCATCACAACCTAACGTTTCTTGGCAAGGGTTAACTCGAATCTTTGGCCGAAGCATGGGATACTTTAATAAAAATCAAGATGGTTGAGTTGGGAACTGAAGAAGTTGATGAGGAGTATCTTGTGAAGGAAGTGCTTCGTGGGAATGAGCGCACTGACCTATCTACAACAAAGTCTCTTTACGGAAGGGACGCTTCCTCATCAAAAGGAAAAATCGTCGCTGCCGGTCCATCCGGAACCGAGTTCTCAGTTGCTCCTTCTATTTAGCCGACTGGCGCCAATCATTTGATCCCATCGAGTAGCATACCAGTTATAACCCTGAAGAGCGGGGACTCGATATTCACACTCTATCTCCCATTCTAGAGGGTGAAACTCTCGGAACAGTTGAGAGTCAGCTGGAAACTGGTACATAACTTTTCTTCCAAGGGTTCAAAGGGCCATCATTTTTGGCAAGTAGTAAACGTGTTCTAACATCTATCTCTTATGATTTCGTGCAGGTCATTCAGATCCCGAGCCAACTCTAAGGAGCAATGTTGCCACGGAGAAGGAAGAGAAAATGGGAGAGGACATTTAAACGGGAGAGACTCCAGGACCTGGCGCTCAAGTGATCGAGGCGCTTGATGAAGACATATCTGAAAATACATCGCCCATAGAAGAACATGATGAAGTTGAATTATAGGTGCCTTCGAACATACTTCAAAATGGAGCAGGAGGAACAATTCATCGAAGAGGGGAAGAAAAAAAACTGAAATTAAGGCCGAGCCCTAAGCGGTAGAACTTGATGACCCCCTGAACAGGCCTTTGAAGGTTATTATCCCCGGTAGGACCTCTCCATTTGAAGTACCTCTCCCTTCACAGTGCATCGCTTCCCTAGCATGCAAGGCATCCAAGAGAAAATGCCTAGGGGAGGAGTCTTTAGAGAAAACGAGGAAGAAGAAGAAGTCGAAAAAGCAGCTATCATGTCTCGTTCAACGTAGATAGGCCTGGATTATGTAATTATTTCTGTTTATTTTCATAGTCGTTGTAAATGGACTTTTTACTCCTAGTTTAGGAGAAGTTGTAGTGGACCTTCAGTTTGGATTAGAGAATAAAACTTTGTTTCTTTGCTTCTGATGATTTTCATTATTCGGCTTAGTGTATAACTTATAGCCGAAATTCAAATCTTGTAAGTTACACAAGCTTCAGTTTACTTCCATATGACTCGGAATTTTTTTGAATCGCAGATCCTCAAGTTCATGCTTTGGGGACTTAGAATACTTTTAGTCCGCACTCTGGGAACTTAGAGACTTTTAAGTCGTTTGTACTTTAATCCGCCTCTAGGGACTCGGAGTACTCTAGTCCGCACTCTGGGGACTTGGAGATTTTTAAGTCGTTTATACTCTAGTCCGCAATTTGGGGACTCAGACCACTCCAATCCGCACTCTGTGGACTCAGAGATTTTTAATTCGTTTATACTCTAGTCCACACTCTAGGGACTCAGAGTACTCTAGTCCACAGTCAAGGGACTTAGAGATTTTTAAGTAGTTTATACTCTAGTCCGCACTCTGGGGACTCAAAGCACTCCAGTCCGCACTCTAGGGACAGAGATTTTTAAGTCGTTTATACTCCAGTCCGCACTCTGGGGACTTAGAGTACTCCAATCCGCACTCTGAAGACTTAGAGATTTTTAAGTTTTCGTGCGCGTTCATACGCCAGGAAGAATAGTGTAATTTAATTTTTTTCCATGGAATTACAACATACAGAAACATAATTAGTTCATGGAAAGGATGGCTTCAAGCCCTTATTAATGAAAAAAAAATTAATTGTCCCATTACATGCCAAAAAATAAGAACATTGAAATAAATATACATTGGAAATAATTGCAACTAAAATGCAAAAGAAATAGACTAAGTATAATAACATCGCAGATGCTTGTTATTCCATGCTCGGGGGAGTGTTACGCCATCAACGGTCGCTAGCTTGAAAGTTCCCTCTCCAAGCTTTCGTTCAATGATGTATAGACCTTCCTATTTGGGACTCATATGCAATGGGATCGGAAAAATTCGCTTCAAAACGAGATCGCCCGCATCAAAGATTCTCGGTCGAACTTTTTCATTATAATATCGAGCGACTCGGTGCCTATATGCAGCCACCCTTAATTCAGCTTCTTCACGTTTTTCGTCATCAAAGTCAAGTGATTCCAGCAAGAGATCCCGATTCATCTTAGGGTCATAATGAGTTATCGATGTGAAGGAACTTCCAATTCCATGGGTATAACAGCTTCCGTTCCATATGCCCATATGAACGGAGTGTGGCCAGTCGCGGACTAGTGGGTGGTTCTGTAAGCCAAAGAGCTATCGGAAGCTCATCCACCCACTTGCCTGTAGCCTTTTCCAAACATTTTTTCAATATGGATTTGATTATTTTGTTTACGGCTTCTACTTGTCCATTGACTTTTAGATAAGCAACTGTCGCAACTCTTTTCTTAATGCCATACTTTGGACAAAATTCTTTGAACTCCCTACTTTTGATCTGAGTTCCATTGTTCGTAATGATAGTTCATGGGAGGCCAAAATGGCATATGATGTTTCGCACAACGAAATTAATGACCTTTTTGGTGGTGATTGTAGCTAAGGGCTCTGCCTCCGCCCACTTGGTAAAGTAATCGACCGTAACTATTGCATATTTTGCACCACCTTTTAAGATAGGAAAGGAGCCGATTATATCGATTCCCATATTGCACATGACCCGAGACTAACCATTTGTTTGAGTTCCATTGGCAGAGATCTCCGTGTTTTCGCATACTTTTGACATTTGTCACATCTTCTTACGTAGTCCGCAACATCTCGATTTACAGTCGGCTAATAGTATCCATAGCAAAGGATCTTTTTTGCTAGTCTCTGCCCCCCCAGTATGGCCACCACATCCTCCTTCATGAACTTCCTTCAGAACTCGTTTTATCTCACCGTGGGCAATGCACCAAAGTAAGGGGACCGAGAATCCCCTCTGATACAATATTCCGTCCTGCATTACATATTGTGAATCTTTGCGAATGACTTGTCATCTTTCGTTCTTTCTTTTGGGAAAGACCCCATGTAGAAGGTATTGCTTGAATGGGGTTATCCATGACTCCTTCTCGATTTCTATCTCTAACACAAATCAATATCCATCTCATATATACTTGGAGCATGTAATATTTTGACGAGAACCAATCCCATATGTTGTGCATCACCGGTACTCACAAATTTTTTCAATGAGTCGGCTTCCCCACTTTGCTCACGTGTGATGTGTGGAATATCGTAATATTTGAGGTCTGCCATTAGCTCTTGGACCCGAGCAAGGTAGGGGCAAGTCTCTGTTCCTTTGCTTGATAATTTCCCCACACCTGGTACACCACTCATTATGAGTCGCAAAAGATTTCAACCGATTTTACTCCAAGTTCCCTGATAAGTTTCAAGCCATCAACCAATCATTCATACTCGTCTTCATTATTTATAGCTGGGAAATCGAGCTTCAAAGCATAGCAAATTAATCGGTTTTTCGTAGTTACAATAATCACACCAGCCCTAGAACAATAGTCATTGGATGCCCCATCGGTGTATTGTTTCCATCGAGTGAGGGGAATAACATCATCACTGTTTGGTTCATCTGATATGGTAAATTCTACGATGAAATCAACTAGCGTTTGCCCTTGTATGGCCCTCCATGGCAGGTAGGTGATATCGAACTAACTCAACTCAATATTCCATTTTAACAGCCTTCCAGAGGTTTCTGGTCGTTGGAGTACCTTTCGGAGGGGTTGATCTGTATAAACACTGATCGAGTGTTCCTGAAAGTACAGACGAAGCTTGTGTGATGCAATCACCAAGCAGTAGGCTAACTTCTCAATTTTAGAATAATTTCTTCCTGCCCTCACTAAACGTTTGCTGACATAGTACACTGGCTTTTGAACTCAGTCATCCTTTCGAACCAAAGCCGTACTGATGGCATGTTGAGATAGGACCAAGTATACATACAACACTTCATAGTCTATATGCTTCGACAGCACCGATGGACTTTCCAAATGCCTTACCAGAGCTCGGAATGCATCCTCGTAGCGGGGAGTCCATTCAAAATTTATCTTTCCTTTCTTTATTACATCGAAGAAGAAGGGAATACACTTGTCTGTTTCTCTGGATATGAATCAACTCAGCACGGCCACTTTCCCTTTCAGGCTTTGTACTTGCTTTTTAGTTCTGGGCAATTGTATGTCTCGAATAGCCTGAATCATTTCTACGTTAGCTTCAATTCCTCATGCATTAATAATGAAACCTAAAAACTTTCCTGATGCAACACCAAAGGAACACTTTAGAGTATTGATTTTCATTATGTAATATCTGAGTATATCAAACATTTCCGCCATGTCTTGAATGTGGTCATTTGACTACCGTGACTTCACGAGCATGTCATCCACATAAACTTCCATTGTCCTACCGATCTAGTCTTTAAACATCCAATTCACTAGACGTTGATAAGTTGCACCCGTATTTTTCAATCCGAAAGGCATCACTACATAACAATACAACCAAACATCTATGACAAAACTAGTGTGTTCTTGGTCTGGAATATGCATGGGGATTTGATTATATCCCGAGTACGCATCCATAAATAACAATAACTCGTGTCCTCCTGTTGAGTCGACCAGCTGATTAATTCTAGGTAAAGAGAAACTACCCTTAGGGCATGCTTTGTTTGGATTTGAGTAATCTACGCAGATCCTCCATTTCCCATTTTATTTTCTCACTGGCACGGGGTTAGACACCCATTCAGGGCAGAGGTCGTCGCGGACGAACCCATTGGCTTTGAGTTTGTCCACCTCCTCTCTAAGAGCAGCGGACCTCTCTGGGCCTATTCATCTCCTTCTTTGCTTCACTGGTATGTACCTCGGGTCTATGTTCAACATATGACTCGCAATGGCGGGAGAAATCCCGCACATATCAGAATGTGTCCAAGCGAGAACATCCAGATTCACTCGGAGGAAATCAATGAGATCCTCGATCATCGAGGCGATGAGTTGTGATCCAATCTTAAGTACCCACGATGGGTCATCACGTCTGACTGGAATGTCAATCGGTAGTTTAGCCGGTGCTGCTTTTGCCTCCTCGAGTTCCTCATCATCATCCCTCAGATGTATGTCTCTATAGATCCGATCATGTTGCCTGAGCCAAGGCACGGGCATTACTTGTCAATCTTCAGTGACTCGGCTGCGGACGGAGTTCTCCACGACCTTTCCTTTCTCTCTACACTGGGCCTCTCTTAGCTTAGCCACATGACACGCACGATCAGTCGCCCGATCGCCATGCTCAACACCAACTCCTTTATCGGTCGGAAATGTCAAGGTTAAACACCATGGGGCCAAAGCTGCCCTAAACTCTGTCAGGTCTAGCCAACCAAGAAACACATTATACGGAGAATCGACATCCAAAACGATGAACGGTAGGATCCGTACCCTCCTACGTTGACCTTCTCAAAGTTCAACTGGCAATTCAACAAAACCCACTGCATCAGTAGCTGCACCGTTAAAGCCATGAATATGGGCTTTAGATGGTTTTAGATCCTTTGTCTCCATCTTCATCTGGTCATATGCTTTTTTGAAGATAATGTTAACCAAACTTCCGCAATCAACATGTATTCTCCTCACGAACACTGGCCCAATATTGGCCGAGTTGACTGCCGGATCAAAGGTAGGCGCCTCCACATGATCAGCATCTCTGCTTCTGAATACTATATCATCAGTCATCATTCGCTGCTGCTTAGCTGGGGCCCCATCCTCCGTGTTTGAACAACATTCAAAAACTGCATGCTTTAGGGAATCAGCATACCGCTCCATTTCTTGCCAGTTCTTGTCTGCTGGGCGAGGCCCACCAACTATCATGTTTATGACTAGTCTACCTACAGTCCGAGAAGGTTCCTCTAAATGGCATGGAGCTTGCCCGTGACCGGGGTATGATATTTCTTGTCTGCCCTCCTACGGATTCTTGACAAACTCCTGTTACTTTCTCTGTCGAATTAGCTTTTCTATAGCATCATGGAGGTGCCTACAATCCTCAGTATTGTGCCCGTAAGTCTCATGGAAGAGGCAATACTTCCTAGTACGCTTTTGTATCTCAGTGGACTCTTTTGGGTGTGGCTTTCGATATTGAAAAGTATTACAAGTTGATAGGTAAATATTCTCCAAAGATGCATTCAGAGGAGTATGTTCATTGTAAGTTAGGATCCTTGGTTTCCATTTTCCTACTTCTCATTTCTTTTTGGGATTTCCTGCTTCGGATCCTTTAGATTGCTTTGGCTTGTTCTGAGCATTGACCTGGACCTTCCCAAAGTTATCACCAGATTGTTTTACAGCATTTCTGCTTTTCACAGTCCCCTTGCGAGGCCTTGGTGCATTGTCTCGCCTCATCCACCTGGCTTCCTCTCTTCTTATAAATTGATGTGCCTTTGAATAAAAACATTCCAGAGTAGTTGGAGGTTTTCCTGCCGGCCACTCACCAAACTCCGAATATGGATCTACTCCTCGCATCATGGCCATTAAAATAGCATGGTCATTCGGGTTGCTAACTTTAGTAGCAGCAACGTGAAATCTTTGTAGGTATTCCTTTAATGACTC
The DNA here is from genome assembly GCA_030765085.1 of Allium cepa. Classification (NCBI taxonomy): domain Eukaryota; kingdom Viridiplantae; phylum Streptophyta; class Magnoliopsida; order Asparagales; family Amaryllidaceae; genus Allium; species Allium cepa. The sequence goes on along the minus strand of CM060934.1, from coordinate 766,347,481 downwards.
CCCTGGAGCCTGGATCACACTGGACAAAGGCATCACGTCCTTTGGACGAGCGGCATGAATCTTGAACTGTTCCATAAATTTCATTGCTAACTCATCAAAGTTGGATATAGACCGCGGAGAAAGTCGGGTGAACCACATGATAGCGATTCCAGATAAAGTTATTGGGAAGCATCTGCACTTAGTTGCATCGTTTTCCCTAGCTGAACCCATCATCCACTCATATCTCATTACATGCTATCGGGGATCTGTCTTTCCTTCGTAGGCCGAAATAGTTGGCATGTTAAACTTCTTAGGGTACTCAACTTGTAGGATAGCATCCGTGAATGAAGTGTGGCTCCTAGATACACCCTAATCATCATTAGATAAGCCTTGATTTTCCCTCATCAGCTGTTTGACCATAGCTGATAAATCTAGGGTATGTATGGAAGGTGGCAAGTTGGAATTTGTCCTGAGGGATCGTTCCGGTTGGTGCCTCCTCAGTTGGTGATCAACCAAATGCGTGTCCTGGTGACCTGCTTCATTGTGACTTTGATGAGTCGTTTTTCCATCTTCCACTCATGCTCCGGATCCTAAATTTCCTATTCCAACTTGAGTACGATTACCCTGGTATAAGTGAGGGGCCATGGCTTCGGGCAGGGGACTTGGTCCATCCCTGGTTGATCGTTCTATTGCTCTTGTTCGCGTTGTTGCAGTTCTACGGCGTCTACTCCTAGGTCGTTCATCAAACGAAGTAGAGCTAATAGACGAGGAGTTGGCAGCGGGACTTCCTCCAGCATCCTAAAGCGGTTGTTGAGTTAGCTGAGTCATGAGGTTGGCGTTCCTTTGAATTTTCTCATCAAGTTGTTTCCTGCACTTCATGAGTTCTCTCATCATTTCATTGAACTCCGTTTTGGTGACCACCTCTGTTTGGTTTAGGGCCGTAGTGGTTCGTGTGCCTGGATTAGCTTGATGATTTCTAGGTCCTACTTGTTGGATGCTAGCAGTCTCGTTGACGTTCGCATTATGAGAGGCTGATCTGGTACGAGGTCTTTCCATTGGAGAGTTATTGGTAGGAACTTGGAGTAGAATCAATGGACTTTCTGTGAATGAATTGGATCTCCTTTGGGGGATTTCTTCAATCCAGTAGCGACAAAGTAGATCCTAATAATCTGAAATGTTATTCTCAATGAAAGCATCAAAATGTTAGAACCAAAATTGGTCACTAACAACCTTGAGTAGGATTGTGTAGAGAGATTAATGAAGAAAGTAAATTAAAACTAAGGAATAACACAATAGAATGCAATAAGAACTATAAGAAACGAGAACACAAGGATTATAGTGGTTCGGCTTAACAGCCTACGTCTGTTTTGATCGTAATCTTTATTACTTCTTCAAATAATTGAATTATAATCCGCACACCAACAACTTGAATACAAGTTTTAACAGAAAAGAAACGAGTCTTGAAAATGGCAGAGTCTCCCCACTGTTCTCCCAAAAAGGTCCCTTTCACTACGCCTTTACCCCTCTATTTACAGACGAAGATAGGCTGGACTTCCTCTACGGACCTAGGAACAAGGTACTTTGGCCCATAGAAGGTGACTTCTACGCACAGAGCCAGGGACGCCGAACGAGACACGCCGAACGGCAAATGCCGACCGAGAGATACCAACCCATCATGTCTGGTCAGTGATTGATTATCAAATGACTCGAAGTAAACCCTCAAAAGACTCGGAGCAATTCGTGGTGGAACTTGGAATGGAACCATACTGAACCCCTTACTTTGATGTTGATCTCCATGAATAAGTCGAATCCTCCATGTTGCTCTGAAACGGCTATACCGAACGCTTGTATCGAACAAAGTTAGTTGAGCGACGCTTTGCCGAGCGATGCTTTCCAAATGATGTTGTCGAACGGTATTGGCCGAATGATGTTGTCTAACGGTATTGGCCGAACGATGTTGTCGAATGGTATTGGCCGAACGATGTTTTCAAACGGTATTTGTTGAGATATTTTGCCTAATGGTATTGGATGAACGATGTTGCCGAACGATGTTACCGAACGATGTTGTCAAACGATGTTGGTCGACCGATGTTGCCGAACAGTATTGGCCGAACAATGTTGTCGAACAGTATTGTATGAACGATGACTCCCTCTTCAAAATTAACTGCGATGTAATAAAGAAAGGAAAGAGAAATTTTGAATGGATGCCCAACTGCGAGGATGCATTCCGAGCTCTGGTAAGGCATTTGGGAAGTCCCCTAGTGATGTCGAAGCCTATAGACCATGAAGTGTTGTATGTATACTTGGCCGTATAACAACATGCCATCAGTATGGCTTTGGTTCACGAGGAGGACCGAGTTCAAAAGCCAGTGTACTATGTCAGTAAATGTTTAACGGGAGCAGAAAGAAATTATCCTAAAATTGAGAAGCTAGCCTACTGGTTGGTGATTGTATCATGCAAGCTTCGTCTGCACTTTCAGGCACACCAAATTAGTATTTATACCGATTAACCCCTCCGATAGGTACTCCAACGACCAGAAACCTCTAGAAGGCTGTTAAAATGGAATATTGAGTTGAGTCAGTTCGATATCACCTTCCTGCCACGGCGGACCATACAAGGGCATACGTTAGCAGATTTCATCGCAGAATTCACCATATCAGACGAACCAAGCAATGATGATGTTATTCCCTCCATTCGATGGAAACTACACACCAATGGGGAATCCAATGACCGTTGTTCGGGGGCTGATGTAATTCTTGTAACTCTCGAAAACCGATCAATTTGTTATGCTTTGAAGCTCGATTTCCCAGGTATAAATAACGAAGCCGAGTATGAAGCATTGATTGCTGCCATGAAATTTATCAGGGAACATGGAGTAAAATCGGTTGAAATCTTTTGCAACTCATAATTAGTGGTGTATCTGGTGCAGGGAGATTATCAAGCAAAGGGACAGAAACATGCCTCCTACCTTGTTTGGGTCCAAGAGCTGTTGGCGGGCCTCGAATATTACGATGTTTCACACATCCCACGTGAGCAAAATGGGGAAGCTGATTCATTGGAAAAATTTGCGAGTACTGGTTATGCACAGCAGATGGGATTGGTTCCTATCGAAATCTTACATGCTCCGAGTATAAATGAGATGGATGTAAATTTTGTGTTAGAGATAGAAATTGAGAAGGAGTTATGGATAACGCCATTCAAAATACCTGCTACATGGGGTCTTGCCCGAAAAAAGAACGTAAGACGACAAGTCATTCGCAAAGCTTCGCAATATGTAATGCAGGACGAAATAATGTATCAAAGGGGATTCTCGGTCCCCTTACTGTGGTGCATTGCCTACAGTGAGATAAAACGAGTCCTGAAGGAAGTTTATGAAGGAGAATGGGGTGACTATACTGGATGGAAGACACTAGCAAAAAAGATCCTCCGCAATGGATACTATTGGCCAACTGTAAATCAGGATGCTACGGACTACGTAAGAAGATGTGACAAATGTCAAAAGTATGCGAAAATCCCGAGAGCTCCGCCATTGGAACTCACACAAATGGTTAGTCCTTGGCCTTTTGCAATATGGGGAATCGATATAATCGGCTCCTTGCCTATCTCCAAAGGTGGTGTAAAATACGCAATAGTCGCGGTCGATTACTTTACCGAATGGGCGGAGGCAGAGCCCTTAGCAACAATCACCACCAAAAGGTCATTAATTTCGTTATGTGAAATATCATATGCCATTTTGGCCTCCCGTGAACAATCATTACGGACGATGGAACTCAGTCCAAAAGCAGGGAGTTCAAAGAATTTTGTCAAAAGTATGACATTAAGAAAAGGTTTGCGGCAGTTGCTCATCCAAAAGCCAATGGACAAGTAGAAGCCGTAAACAAAATAATCAAATCCATATTGAAAAAACATTTGGAGAAGGAAAGAGGCTAGTGGGTGGATGAGCTTCCGAAAACACTTTGGGATTACAGAACCACCTGCAAGTCCGCTACTAGCCACACTCCGTTCACATTGGCATATGGCACAGAAGCTATTATACCCGTGGAATTTGATGTTCCTTCACATCGGGTAACTCATTATGGCCCTAAGATGAATCAGGATCGCTTGCTGGAATCACTCGACTTTGTTAGCGGAAATTGTGAAGAAGTTGAATTAAAGGCAGCTGCTATAGGCACCAAGTCGCTCGATACTATAATGAAAAAGCCAGACCAAGAATCTTTGATGTGGGCGATCTCGTTTTGAAATACAAAGTTTTCTTACACTTATACATAGTATGTTAAAAAGTATTTTACTAATAGAAAAAAGATAACATATATTTATATTAAGACAATTAATAAATTAAAGTGTGCATTTATGAAGAAGAACCGATGAAGGACTTTCCTCCTTTCTTTACTCATTCGTTCAATGCCATTTCGAATCAACGGTTAAACCCTTAAACATACAATATATAAAATTTATTTTGACTATTCTCATATTTTGAGATCTATAATTAACAAGTATGAATCAAGTTTCAACTTAGGAAGAATTTTAAAGTTAAAATTTTTGTTTTATATAAAAATTTATTTTATGAACTTTGAATTAAACAACACACATGCAAATATACATACATACATACATATGTACATACACGCATATATAATTAATCCGAACTATGTTTTATAATCAAACCATCATATGCACATGTAAAGTTTGTCACTTAGCACATGTGTTAAGATTTAGAGTTAACAAATTAAAAGGCTAGCATTAAATTTGGATTGATTTAAAACTTTATGATTTTTTACAAAAAATTCCATTTATGTTTTTTTAAACAACTTGCAAACAAATGTATACAACAACTAAAAGAATTATATTCAAAGTGAACATATAAAACTTATATTTAAATAAATTAACTTAAAATTAGATTTCAATCAAAATAATTGTTTTTTTATTAACAATGATTTCTAAAACAAGAACAAAAAGGACAATATAGGCTCATATATACTCACGATAAAATTTCACATGTAAACTATATGAAATTTAAATAATTATTCAAATAAGAGATAATACGTCATAGCTCTAAAGTTAAGAAGATGAATTAGTAATCAAAAAGGGGTATATCGCAAAATGGATCTAAATAAAACTAAATTTATGAATACACATTATTAAGAGAGATGTTACCTTAAGATGTATCCAAAATAATGCACCTCGAATGGTGAATAAAAAGCTCCTAGATTCTTGAATCAACCTCTAGAATTTGTAAAGACGAAGAGGTATCAACCACCTTTATTATATGATTTTATTTTGATTTTTCAAATTTTCTAAACCATGGAAGCCATGAATTTTAGCCATGGTTGGTAAGAGAGAGGAGAGAAGCACAAGTGAATGATATGTGGAGAAAAAGAAATGAACAAAAGAGTATTTGTTTTAAAGGAAACATTAAAACCTTTTCAATTCCCTCCTTCAAAACTTCCCCCGTTTGATTGCTCATCAAATCTTATCAAACTCTCTCTTATTTTTTATTATGTATAGCCAACCAAAAAAGGTGCCATACGACCCTCAGAAATTTCCAAAATCACATACCGTTTATTCTATTTAAATCAATTTAAGTATTTTATCGATATAATATATCGATACGTGCATTTGTAACTTTTATATGCGCAACTTATTAAATACTAATGGTATTCAATAAATAAAAATAAATTTAGTAATTAGTATTTAGTAATTATTAATTAATTTTCAACTTTTATAAATTAGTGAAATTATTTGGTTTTTTCAAAGCATTCATCATTATGGTTGTGCGACCCAAACTTGTAAATACATTCGGCAATTAATATCAAACAATTCAAATATAAACATTTACATATAATCTTAGCTAATGGTATGACATTTTAGCTAAAATAATGCTTACACATTTTTTTGGTAAATCCATTTTTACTTGTTATAAGCAATACCTGGTAGTTATGATTATTTACACAAAATCTCTTCACCAACACTATATCACACCAGGACTTATAGAACATGGTTTTGGCCTCCCAACATCGTTCACATTCATCTATGTAAGTCCAAACTCAAAATTTTAATTCAACAATAACAATTGTTATTAACCACATTGCTCCGGTCAGAGACTTTGACTTTGAGCTAACAACAGTTGATCGTGATACCAACCCCACATAACCGAGGGAACCAATTTTTATTGAATAGTGTTTCACTTTCAACACTTTAACTCAGACCTAAATATAGTCGTTCGATGGATACCATGCTATAATTCATCTATAATCAAAGTAAAGTGTTCACATTACAGTTTAACGGTACTCTCAAGTCGAGTGAACAATGCAATGTTGTCACTAGCCAACAGAAAACTCTCCAATGAGTCATCATACAATTATCCAGCAAGTATAAGAACGTAATCCCTTAGTGCCCCCAGCAACCATTAGTAATATACTACCCAACATTTCGAGAGCATTGCGCACTCTAATCTTAATGGATGTATCGATGTATCATCTTGAAACATCCTAACTATGAACATTTAGAATAATATGTCGTTTTAATGTGATAAATTTCTCACGATCACAATACATTATAATCACCACCACATAACATATTATTTAAGGATTTTCTATTTAATTTACTTTCAATTGATAACTTAATTAATTATATTATAATATAACAAGTATATTATAGAAAGAAAACACCTTTTACTTTGAATGAGATTGGTTATCGGGTTAGATATATTTAAAAAATTGCATAATTGCCCACAGGGTATACCCCTAACTCTATCAATCTCCCACTTGCACTTAGGATCAATTATGGATCTTGTTGCAACTTCTTCGATCAATTTTTTTAAAACTAATCGGGTTTGTCCCTTAGTGAATGGGTATGCAATTTTATTTTGATTATGTACTTTGTAAATCAACTCTCTCCGACATTGATAAACTGCCTTTATCATGTGCAATTATTTGAAGTATGTCTTACAACTTCTAGTGAGTTTAGATTATTTTATGAACTATATCGCAGAATTTTTATCATTTAACAATGTCATTTTAAATCGTCCCTAGCTTAGTTATAAATTTTGTATTTGTTTCCACTTCTTTTCTTGCAGCGCTTATTCAAGGTAGTGTAGTTAGCCTTTGGTTGAATCATCCACTGCTTATTGTTTGGAGCTCTTCCAACTTAAAGTTCTTAATTTAAGATTGAACTAGGATTGACATACTATTCTCAATATCACTTATGAAGTTCTAGTATGTGCATTCCTTCATAAGGACTTCATTGCTTCAATAAACGATTATCTAGTATTTTGCAAATACTCAAGAACACTCTCAATTGTCATATAGTAGTCTTAATTTGGATTTGTTAATTGCTCTATGAATCAAATACATAAGCAAAGTGTGATATTGCAGAAAATATAGCATGTATGATGATCCTTATTGCCAATGCATAAGCAACCCATCTTAGCTGCTCCATATTAAAAAAAACATAATACTATGCCTGTGTATATCATTTTAGGACATTCTTGACATCCTTTTGTACTGATTATAAAAAATGTCTTTTCTAACCGTATATGAGAATTAAATAATCAAATTAAATTGATTTTGACATGAGTATATCATTACCAATCATAAGTTTGTTGTTTACTTTAATTAATATTTTCGTATCCTTAACATTCTTGCTTATAATCACACACTTCCTATGCATTTTGACTAAAATTCAAACTATTCTAGTTCTCTATCAAAATACCTTCTTAACTCTCATGCTTACCGAACAATAGTTTCATATCATCTCTTAGATCATATCCAATACTCACAAATTCAATCATCACTCGTGCTACCTTCAAGACTTTTTGGTTGTTATGTGCAAGTAGTCTATTCTAAATCATTATTTAAATTTCACACTTCAAAAATATGTGCCAAAACTCAAAGTCATACCGAGCGATAAATTTTGTGAATAAAATCTGAATTGACTAAAGCACGTCGAATTATAAAACAGTTATATTGGTTTTGAAAATTGAAAATTACAGTTTTATTCTTGTCAACGTAGCGTGTTTTCCAACTACATTGATCTTCCTCTTGAAGAAATTTAGCGATCGATGAATCATATCCCTTTAAGTGCCACTTTCAAAATTATATTTTGACAGTGTACATGAAATCCATTCAGGTTTTGTGCATCATGCCATACGGTAGAGTTAATAGTCTTAATGGCTTATTTAAAATTGAGGAAATTCATTTCTCAACATTTTTTTTAATGTGAGAGATTAGTATTAAACATTCTAATATGTCACGTCTACTTTATTTGGTTAATTTCGTTCTGTCCTCATTGTCGGTTTATCTTTGAATTGTATCCAAATTAATTTTACTACTGATAATATCTTAAAGCAAATCCTTCTTTAGAAAGTTGGCGTTTCTCGAAACAACTATTTTGTCTTGATGCAATGGAATAGGTACTCATAAACATTTTAATGAGCTACCTTTGTATAAATAAAAAATGATTTAGTTTTTAGTTTATGAAACTACGAAACTAATGATTGTCACGTAAATTGGTTAATCAATATTGATCGGTCCTAAAAACCTTTGGGTGGTCCGCATAATATCTCACGACCAAGTATAACAAGTAGTCTCTCGACTTAGATAACATGCCAACTCTTTGACCTAGGATGTGCAAGAGTTTGTTACATACTCTTATCTTGTACGATCCCGTAAACTATGGTTTAGATGAAATTAATTTTAACCTTATGTACTTACTTTAAGTAAATGACCTAATAGAAAGAAGTTAACTGTAACGAACGCGGATTTTCGTTCTTCGAAAATTCAACATCGACACTCACTTTATCGACTGCCGAATATCGAAGGCCGAAAACCGAGAAGTTATGGGTTTTAAAAAGAAAAGAAAAGAAAGAAGAGAGGAAAAGAAGAAAGAAAAAGAAAAATAGAGAGAAAAGAAAATAGATAATTTTTTAGAAAACAGAGAATTTTAAAAATAGAAGATAGAAGAATTTTAAAATAGAAGAAAATAGAATATAGAGGAAAAAGAGAAACAGAAGAAAATAGGACGGAACAGAAAACAACAGAACAACAACAGAATCTCACAATTCGCAGCGGAACAACATATAATAATAATGAATAATCTTTAAACAAAGAACTATATCAGTTATTACATCACATTATATTACATTACATCAAATCATCATCAGAGTATACAACAACATATTATAACAGTGCAGCGGAAAAGAAATACTATATAACTAGTACTACGTCATGCCATCCAGCTTGCCTCCAGCAACTCCTGAATATCCAGAATATCCTGATAAACCTGAACTCTTAACTGCCCGTGTGGAAATTGGTGGGCACCCAGAGTTTAGGAAGGAAAACAATAAACTCCGAGTCAGTCATGTGACTGGTGTGAGAACTCAAAACAGTTTATTTATCTTTAAAATCAAAATAGAGGAATATTTTTAATTCAATTCGCAATGCTTTTAAAAATGAGACTACCATAAGGCCTCCCGCACACACACACATGCAAACGCAGAATCGGAGGAGATTTCTCCTTATGATAGCCAAAGATGCTTGATACGCATTTAAAATAACATTTTTATATTATTACTAGTGCATAGTGTAGGAAAAAATTCATTTCGAAAGTAGAATATAAATCTTAGCCAACATAGACATTTCGAACTATGCCTACTATAGCTACCATCCAAACAGTGGTGACCACCATAAGTGAATGGCAGGTTCTACAACTAATACCGTACAAGTTTCGTATTGGGAATTGGATTTCCAACAAATGGTCAGGCCAAGGAACTTCCCATTGCCACTGAGAATGCCTCTGGAAAGACATCCCCGAGAACCAAACCGGAACTCTGCCAACACAAGGCCGGGTTACCCCTAACTGGGTAACTACTGACACGAGCACGCCATTCCCCGGTCCTTTAGGACCTTTTCAACCGAGCGCTCGATATCCAACATCACACCATAATAAATAGAGTGTTTTCAACATGAGTAAGTATCTGGGCTCCATACCATGATACCACCCCTTTCCAGAAGGAAATGCACATACCCTAAGGGGAGCTACAGCAACCCCTAATAACCTTGCCGCATCTTTCCTGTTTTGACCATTTCCGGGATGTGAGGCTCGACGAAGTCACGTCCACAAAAACATACTTTATACTAAAGCCATGCTTTGGGTCAACAAATGATCAACACAATGATCACTAAGATAGACGATCAAATAAATGATCCTATCACAAATAATCAACACAATGATCATTTCAGCATCACTCAGCATGTCACATTACCAAAATGGGATATATTGCTGATAACTTCAACTATATAACCTTTGAGCTCGTACGTCTCAAAGAAGGGTGTTAAGCAAAGAATAAATTCTCCGCCACCAACAGAAATATATTTGAAAGAAATCGGCTTTGTATCTCAAATTGTAATGTCAGACACACAATCCATACAAGTCTGTTCCGGGATCGAACAGAACCGAAGGCACTTACAAAGAAGTCCTTGCAATCCGAATATTCACAATCCTGATCGGATTCACCATCACATATGGAGAACTCAATACCGTAGCTACTCGGTGTAGAGTCAATCGATAGTTCATCCTATCGCTTTCGCAAATACCGGTCTTCAACACCGATCTTCAAATGCGATTCACAACGACGTATCACATATTCGGAGTGGATTATACGACCCCATGGTCCTTTCCCGGTTAACCCGAATAGTGAGCGCTTATTCAAAAATAAGTGTGCATTCAAATTCAATCATATTCACATCAAATACCCATTCAAAGGGAAATATTGATAGTCGGCTATTGAACTATCAATGGATATGCATACATCACCAGATTCCAAATAATTTTCCAAATTATTTATTTTCCAAAATATCTTTACAAGATATATATTTTCACACTTCAAAAATAAATAAATATTTATTTTTAACCGATTTCACTTTTCACATATAAATTCCATAATGAATTTATATTTCAAAATATTCATGCATATATGATTTCAATTATTCATTTCCAATTTATCTTCAAAAAGATAAATTCAAAATATTCACTTCATATTGGAAAATATTTCCATACTTATTTATTCATAAGTAATTCACAAATCTTTTTATTTTCAACCTTAGAAAATATTCAATATACTTAAATCGAATTAAGTATATATTTCATTCTTTAAGGAAATTATGTTCTTAAACACATTTATTTGGGTCAAAACGAATGTTGCGTAAAACATCGTTACGACAACCCAAAATCACTAGTATAGGGATTCGAAATTAAAATAGATATATAAATCCCAATACTATTCAAAACATTTCCTTTCGGAAATAATTTACTATAACAACAGTGTTATAGTCCACCATTTCCTTTTATTTCTCGAAACATCTATTTCAACAATAAATGTTGAAATCTATTGTTTTCGAATCTCAACACATTTAAAACATCGTTAGATCGTTTTAAATTCTATTTAAAACATCACATTCAAACCATTTCTTTAACGTGTTATTCACTGTTCAAAAACGTGAATAAACTACGTTAACAAACTTCATCATTTCTATTCACTTTAACTTAAAGGATTATTCACTGTCTAAAACGTGAATATAACTCCATTTATAAGTTATAACCATTAACTTATCAAAATAAGTCGTTTGCGAATTTATAAAACAACGTTTATAAATTCCATTTCCATTTATTTCATAACAACTTCCTTTATAAATCTTCTTTATTTACCTATTCGATTTATAATCTTAATTATAAACCAAAAGTCCAAATTATAAGTCAAACACTTATAATTTATTTATTTGCAAAAATCATTCCTTTGAACTTTACAAATTTTATAAACCTATTGTTTATAAAATTCCATTTATAACTTCACCGTTATATAATTCCATGAATTCCATTCATTTACAAAATTCACTTTCACTTCATTCAAACACTTATAAAATCTCATTTTATAATTCCAACATTTTAATTTACAAATATTCATTTGTAAATCCTTTAATATAAATCAATCTATATTACTCTTTAAAACGTCTTAACTCCTTTATAGTTTCACCATTTTGATTTATAAAATAATCAAATTTTATAAATCTTAAATTCAAACTTTTAATAATAAACTCAAAAATCCAGTTTAAACTATTTTATAAAATCATTGATCCATATTTCTCAAAAATCAACTTTTAACCGTATTTCTAAAAATCAGCTTTTTAACTATATTTCACAAAAACCATAATTTTTATAACTTTAAAATTTATAACGTTTATTTATTTATAATGGATCAATTCCAAAAATATAGTATATTTTCAAAATCACTTTTAAAATCATTTTAAAATCCCAAAATCTGGGTCCAATGATGCTACACATCAAATAGTCAATCACCACTACAACGATATCATATATCGATATGATAATCCATCAAATATCAAAATATCTGAAATTAAATAAATACTGTTGAGGAATCCAGTTGGATCCCTCCAACCTGTTTCCTGCATCCAAAAACATTAGCACAATACCAATTTCGCTCCAGTACGAAATTATCGCGGTATATGTTCTTATTAAATATTATCCGCTTACTAACAGCGTAATAGGGTCTCATCCGCTAAACAAAAAAATGCGGGAAATCAATAACTGCAATATATACATATGCCAATATATATATATTGATATTATATATAATACCAATTTCACTGTTTATGAAATATTCGCGGTATATGTTTTTATTAAATAACATCCGCTTACTAACGGCGCATAATGTCTATTTTAACAATCAATAATTTACAGTCATCATTCAAACATGCATTCAAATATTTTAAATCTAACTATTTAAAATAAAATCGAAATCTATTCGATTGAGTGAGAAATTCTCACCTTGGTTTTAATTTCCGTTTTAGCTTTTATTTCGAATAAAATTAAACGCGCGTTTAATTTTACCCGAAATTCTCACTAACTCCAAACGACTCCAAACCAACTCCATCGCGTAGTGCTCGTCCATACGATTCCAACGCAACTGGTTTCGCGCGTTTTCGACCTCGTATGAAAAAGATACGAATTTTACAAGTTTATACACGTTTTTATAAACATATTTCAACATAACTTAATAAATTTTATACCCAAACTCACACCAGCCACAAGATCCAGATCCAACGCACCTACTCCATCTTCTACATCATGCGCATCACCTCCAGGATAAACACGTTGAGGCCGAACCCATTTGTAGAACTAGGGTTGAATTATTCGCCAAAATCACTCGACGATATCACGATCAGGAACTTGCACTCGACTCGCCATGCTCCCCTCTACCCACGGCCTCAACAAGAGCAAGCTCGGCCCCATGTTTTGCGTGGAAATGCGTACCGACCTGATGGTGAACGGCCCCCCTTAGCTCCCTCTCCGTTGCACCATTTCCGATCATCACCGTATGGAATCGAAGCTCTCGTCGTGCTCTTCGACTTCCGTGTTGAACACTTCGGCTAATTCTTTACGGATTGAGAGAGATTGATGAATGAAAGAGGATGATTTCTGGCCTTAGGTTATATAAGTGGCGGCTACTATTATTAGGGTTAGGGTTTGTGAATATTTTCTAAGTTATGAAGAGGTGGGTCTATTTATAGAATTTCGTTCGACACTATTCATCCGGAAATTCCGAACTCCGATTTAGACGCCGTAACCAGCGTACCTAGGGTTTATCCCGCGTTCCGGACACAATGGAACAGGTTTCGGAAGCTAATTCGGAAGTATGTGCGAGTTATGGCTATAAACGCTCAATTTGAATTAAACCGATTTAAGTCGATTTCTAGGCGTTTTAATTTGTACCGGACAAACGGTAAATCCAATTGACTTGAAATTTGAAACCTTACAATAATATCACATTACGGATCCGATGAAACTGGTTTCGTCGAATTCCGAGACTTTTTGAAAAATGGCTATTTTCACTCGTCAAATTTAAATTAAAAATAATTCGATGCGTTTCGAGCTGCCACGATCAAACGATAGCTCCGATTGACACGAAAATTGAAATCCGGTAATAACTAACTATTACGGATCCAATGAAACTGGTTTCGTTCAATTCTGAGATTGTTCAAAAATTGGCTATTTTACAGTCGATAATTAAATATTAAAATATTCAATTTTCACAGATTTACTTTTAATTCGATTTTAAAAGTTCTAAAATATTTCTATAACTCCAGTATGATTAAATAAAATTTTCCAAATTATTTTCAATCATATTTAACTCAATTTTCAATTATTTTCATAATTTAACATATTAAATTATCGATTTAATTATCCAATTAAATCCAAAAATTCAAAATAAAATTTATTCGACTTATAAATGCACTTATAAATATTTAAAATTAATTAAATATTCAAATTTAAATTATTAAAAATTCTGGGTCGTTACAATCTTTCCCCCTTAAAAGAATTTCGTCCTCGAAATTACAAGTAAGAAAAGTTACAGAATCTATTAACTTTCCAAAATTCATAGTTAAACTTCTTACCATAACTTTACTAAGTTTTCAAATCATACTTAGTTATCTTTTCAAAAACAACTACTATTGTTTAACTTTCAATTCTAAATCAAAGTTTAAAGTTTTCAAAATTTTCCAATTTTCTCAAAATTTTTCTAACGCCTTAAATTTCCGGAAAAATTCGCCATAGTCTCCTTTGCGCGGCTCGATCCGAAAAAAAAAATGACAGTATATATATCACAAATATACATCTCATCAAGAAATGAGGCATCCCGAAGGGAAAAAAGTGTAAAAGTACGGTATTTAATCCGAGATATGTACCTTATATTTTATTAGCGAGCATATACGGCTAATATAGCGCTAAAGCGAACTCCAAATGCGAAGCAAACGCGATCCGCACCTACTAAACACTCAACAAACAACATGCGAAGCAAACGCGATCGCATTTGGAGTTCGCTTTAGCGCTATATTAGCCGTATATGCTTGCTAATAAAATATAAGGTACATATCTCGGATTAAATATCGCACTTTTACACTTTTTTCCCTTCGGGATGCCTCATTACTTGATGAGATGTATATTTGTGATATATATACTGTCATTTTTTTTCGGATCGAGCCGCGCAAAGGAGACTATGGCGAATTTTTTCGAAAATTTAAGGCGTTAGAAAAAATTTGAGAAAATTGGGAAATTTTTTGAAAACTTTAACTTTGAATTTGGAATTGAAAGTTAAACAATAGCAATTGTTTTTGAAAGGATAACTAAGTATGATTTGAAAACTTAGTAAAGTATTATGAGAAATTTAATTATAAATTTTGAAAAGTTAATAGATTCTGTAACTTTTCTTACTTATAATTTCGAGGACGAAATTCTTTTAAGGGGGAAAGATTGTAACGACCCAGAATTTTTATTAATTAAAATTTGAATATTTAATTAATTTTAAATATTTATAAGTGAATTTTTAAGTCAAATAAATTTTTATTTGAATTATTAGATTTTATCGAATAATTAAATCGATAATTTAATGTGTTAAATTATGGAAATAATTAAAAAATTGAGTTAAATATGATTGAAAATAATTTGTAAAATTTTATTTAATCATACTGGAGTTATAGAAATATTTTAGAACTTTTAAAATCGAATTAGAAGTTTATTTGTGAAAATTGAATATTTTAATATTAAATAATCGACTGTAAAATAGCCAATTTTTGAACAGTCTCAGAATTGAACGAAACCAGTTTCATTGGATCCGTAATAGTTAGTTATTACCGGATTTCAATTTTCGTGTCAATCGGAGTTATCGTTTGTTCGTGGCAGCTCGAAACGCATTGAATTGTTTTTAATTTAAATTTGGCGAGTCAAAATAGTCATTTTTCAAAAAGTCTCGGAATTCGACGAAACTAGTTTCATCGGATCCGTAATGTGATATTATTGTAAGGTTTCAAATTTCAAGTCAATTGGATTTACCGTTTGTCCGGTACAAATTAAAACGCCTAGAAATCGGTTTAAATCGGTTTAATTTAAATTGAGCGTTTTCAGCCATAACTCGCACATACTTCCGAATTAGCTTCCGAAACCTGTTCCATTGTGTCCGGAACGCGGGATAAACCCTAGGTACGCTGGTTACGGCGTCTAAATCGGAGTTCGGAATTTCCGGGTGAATAGTGTCGAACGGTTCCTTATAAATAGCACCCCCCCCACTTGAAAAAAAAAAAAGAAATTAAACCCTAATTCATTCACGCAGCCGCCACCCCCATTTTGAACGGCCAGCAAGCTATGTCGTTCTCCCCTTGAAAACTTCCAATCCATCCACTATTTACAAAAACTTTCTTCAGCAAACTCGTAGAGCACGGCAAGGCGCACCTATCCAACGGTCGAGATGAGCTATAGTTCGTAAATGACGTCGAAATCTGCTCGCGTTCGTTCGATGTTGGGGCACGTTTTTCGAGATGTATACAGGGCCGAGCATCAAACCCCTAGGGCCGAGTGTAGAGGAAGCCAAGGCGCTTCGATTGGTGGAGGAGTGATGAGCTCTAGCTCGTCGTAGGTGATGCATAATTAAACCCTAGCATGGATGGAGTGGGTTCTCATGGCCGTGCTTTGTTCCTGGAGAAGAACGTGATGAGGGAGAGAGGGCTATGCACGGCCCAGATTTGAAAATATTGGATCCAATGGCTCTCAATAGGTTTAGGTTTAAATTATTAAGTTAGTTGTGAATTTAGTTATATAAATCGTGTACGATCTTATAAAATGCATAACTTTTTCATACGAGGTCGAAAAAATGCAAACTCAGTTGCGTTGGAATCGTATGGACGAGCACTACGCGATGGAGTTGGTTTGGAGTCGTTTGGAGTTATTGAGAATTTCGGGTAAAATTAAACGCGCGTTTAATTTTATTCGAAATAAAAGCTAAAACGGAAATTAAAACCAAGGTGAGAACTTCTCACTCAATCGAATAGATTTCGATTTTATTATTAAATAGTTAGATTTAAAATATTTGAATGCATGTTTGAATGATGACTGTAAATTATTGATTGTTAAAATAGACATTATGCGCCGTTAGTAAGCGGATGTTATTTAATAAAAACATATACCGCGAATATTTCATAAACAGTGAAATTGGTATTATATATAATATCAATATATATATATTGGCATATGTATATATTGCAGTTGTTGATTTCCCGCATTTTTTGTTTAGCGGATGAGACCCTATTACGCCGTTATTAAGCGGATAATATTTATTAAGAACATATACCGCGATAATTTCGTACTGGAGCGAAATTGGTATTGTGCTAATGTTTGTGGATGCAGGAAACAGGTTGGAGGGATCCAACTGGATTCCTCAACAGTTTTTATTTAATTTCAGATATTTGATGGATTTTCATATTGCTATATGATATCGTTGTTAGTCGTGATTGACTATTTGGTGTGTAGCATCATTGGACCCAGATTTTTGGGATTTTAAAATGATTTTCAAAGTGATTTTTGAAATATAAAAATATTTTTGGAATTGATCCATTTTAAATAAATAAACGTTATAATTTTTAAAGTTATAAAAATTATGATTTTGTGAAATATAGTTAAAAAGCTGATTTTTAGAAATACGGTTAAAAGTTGATTTTTGGGAAATATGGATCAATGATTTTATAAAATAATTTAAACTGGATTTTTGAGTTTATTATTAAAAGTTTGAATTTAAGATTTATAAAATTTGATTATTTTATAAATCAAAATGGTGAAATTATAAAGGAATTTAAAGACGTTTTAAAGAATAATATAAATTGATTTATATTAAGAGATTTATAAATGGATATTTATAAATTGAAATACTGACATTATAAAACGAGTTTTATAAGTGTTTGAATGAAGTGAAAATGAATTTCACTAAAGAATGAAATTTATAGAATTTAAATGGTGAAGTTATAGAATGAAATTTATAAATAGTAAGATTTATAAATTTGTGAAGTTATTTGAAGAATAAAATTTGTTAAATAAATGAATCTTATAAGTTATAAGATTTATGGTTTGGAAAGTCTTTAAAAGAACGATTCTGTAAAATAATCGTTTTATAAGTAATTAACTTATAGTATGAACTTTTAGTTTATAATTAAGTTATAAACTGGAATAGGTTAATAAAGGAATTTATAAAAAGGAAGTTTTTATAAATAAAGAGAAATGGAATTTATGAACGTTGTTTTATAAATTCGCAAACGACTTATTTTGATAAGTTAATTGTTATAACTTAGAAATAGAGTTATATTCACGTTTTTAGACAGTGAATAATCCTTTGAATTAAAATGAATAAAAGGATGGGATTTGTTAAAGAAGTATATTCACGTTTTTGAATAGTGAATGATATGTTAAAGAAATTGTTTTGAATGAGATGTTTAAATAGAATTAAAACGATCTAATGATGTTTTAAAATGTGTTGAGATTCGAAACAATAGATTTCAACATTTATTGTTGAAATAGATGTTTCGAGAAATAAAAGGAAATGGTGGACTATAACACTGTTGTTATAGTAAATTATTTCCGAAAGGAAATGTTTTGAATAGTATTGGGATTTATATATCTATTTTAATTTCGAATCCCTATACTAGTGATTTTGGGTTGTCGTAACGATGTTTTACGCAACATTCGTTTTGGCCCAAGTAAATATGTTTAAGTGAATGATTTCCTTAAAGAATGAATTATATACTTAATTCGATTTAAGTGTATTGAATATTTTCTAAGTGTTGAAAATAAAAGATTGTGAATTACTTATTTAATAAGTATGGGATTGTTTTTCCAATATAAAGTGAATATAGAGAATTTATCTTTTTAAAGATAAATTGAAATGGATAGTTGAAATCGTCTATGCATGATATTTTGAAATATAAATTCATTATGGAATTTATATGTGAAAGTGGAAATTGTTTAAAAATAAATATTGATTTATTTTTGAAGTGTTGAAATTATATATCTTGTAAAGATATTTTTGGAAAATAAATAATATGGAAAATTATTTGGAATCTGGTGATGTATGCATATCCATTGATAGTTCAATAGCCGACTATCAATATTTCCCTTTGAATGGGTATTTGATGTGAATTGATTGAATGTGAATGCTACACTTAATTTTGAATAAGCGCTCACTATTCGGGTTAACCGGGAAAGGACCATGGGGTCGTATAACCCATTCCGAATATGTGATACGTCGTTGTGAATTGCATTTGAAGATCGGTGTTGAAGACCGGTATTTGCGAGAGCGATAGGATGACCTATCGATTGTCTCTGCACTGGGTAGCTCCTGGTATAGAGATTCCATAAGTGATGGGAAATCCGATCAGGATTGTGAATATCCGGATTGCAAGGACTTCTTTGTAAGTGCCTTCGGTTCTGTTCGATCCCGGAACAGACTTGTATGGATTGTATGCCTGACATTACAATTTGAGATATAAAGCCGATTTCTTTCAAATATATTTCTGTTGGTGGCGGAGAATTTATTCTTTGCTTAACACCCTTCTTTGAGACGTACGAGCTCAACGGTTATATAGTTGAAGTTATCAGCGATATATCCCATTTTGGTAATGTGACATGCTGAGTGATGCTGAAATGATCATTGTGTTGATTATTTGTGATAGGATCATTTATTTGATCGTCTATCTTAGTGATTGTTGGGCGAATTCTCACCCAGAGGATCTCAAGACCAAAGAGCGTCAGTCTCACTCATGTTCACATCCTGCACTTCATTCAGCAAGGCCACAGTTCACTCGGCATTCGCAAATAGAGCATGGCAACCTCCATTCGGCAAAACCCCTCCTATGTGTCATTCGGCAATAGCTCATTCGGCTATACCTCATTCGGCATCTCCATATACCCATGTCCATTCGGCACAAGGGCATCCGGACGAGCTCCGCCGAACCACACATCCCCAACTACCGAATGAGACCATGCCGAACCATGCTCCTCTCACGAACTCCGCCGAACCACACCATCACCGGTCCAAAACACACCATCACCGGTCCAAAACCCACTACCACCGAACCAACCATGACCGGACCAAACTCCAACTTCTCCAAACACGGCCGGACCAAGCTCCGCCGAACCAGAATGCTACCAGGCCAGATTGCTTCAGCCCGGGCCCACCAGCATCTATATACTTCCAAGACCCCTGCCCCCTACCTCACTCTATAAATAGAGGGGCAGGGGTACAACAATGGCGGACAAGTTTGAGAGCTCAAGCAAGGAAGGAACTTTCAAACTACTTTCATACACTTGTATATAACGCATTGTACTTGTAACCTGAAAGAAAGAGGATAATAACATATAAAGTGGACGTAGGCACATTCTGGCCGAACCACTATAAATCTGTGTGTCTTTTACATTTCAGCCCCTACTTTTCTCATATTTACATACTCATCTAAAATCATTGAAAATTACATATAATCAACTAAATAATACGACTTGGAGGTGTTTGTCCATTTTTTGTGCAAACATTTTTGGTGCTTTCACTGAGAACTGAACTCAAGCTTCATCCTCTCCCATTCAACCTTCTTCCTAACAACATCGCCCGTTGCTTAGAAATCATGCCTTCCAAACAGAGAAGGGACGCTAACAAAGGAAAGAACATCGCAACTAGCAGCCTTCCAGATCCAGCAATCGCAGATCAGCCCACTTCAACAGCAGTACCGGATGAGAATCAAGAGAATACAACTGGTCCTGCAACGGAACAACCAATCACTAGGGCAGATCTGGACAGAGTTGTGGCTGAAGTAACTAACCGCTTCACATCCCAACAAGAAGCTTTGGTGGACCAACTCATGTCACGTTTAAGGGATGCTGAAGAGTCCAACCGCAACACTGAATCATGGGGCGAATCCCAATCTGGAGGATCTCGGAGGCACCAAAGGTCTCCACTCTTCGAAGAAGCTATCAACAGAAACAACAATGATAGGGGCCGCGCCCGGACTCAGCCCGAATCCCGACTCGAGGAAGCCCTTGGTGCCGAGCCCAACGGGGGAGGCACCAGGCGAGGGTCGGATGTAGCTGAGCCAGTCATGCCACCTAATCATAGAAACCCCGCTGAACGGAGCCGAGCTAGGACCCAGCCCGAAGTTGACCCCATGGATGTGCTCGAAACAGAACCCCACAGGGGAAGATCAAGGCAGGGGGCAACTGTAGCTGGTCCTAGCATGCATCCAAGCAGCCAAAGAGAACCACTGGATAATGCTAGAGGTGATAGACTGTACCATCCCTACAGGTCATCTGGACGAGATAGATCCCGCAGGGAAGAACCGAGCTCATTTTTGTCCGCTCCAAGTTCTGACGAGCGGATGGCACGATTATTCAGAGAATGTGTCCAACGGGAGCAAAGGGACCGGGGAATAGGCGCTAGGGTCACCAGTCCCTTTACCCGAAATATCGAAACTGCCATCACTCCCCGGGAATGGAAAATGCCAACCATGGAACCTTACAAAGGAACTTCCGACCCCATCGTACACCTGCAGAGATACACCCAGCATATGCTCATGAGTGGAGCAACAGAAGGAGTATTATGTAAATGCTTTCCGCTATTCCTATCAGATCTAGCTACCTCCTGGTTCTGCCATCTACCCCAAGGATCCATCAACTCATGGGAGATGTTAAAAGAAAGGTTTATTAGCCAGTTCCGCATCCATGTGGAACAACCCAGGGATGCTTATTCTCTATCCAATGTCAAACAGAAAACCGGAGAGACGCTACAACAATATCTAACACGGTTCAACGCCGCAGCGGCAGCAGTTCAAGATGCCGATGAAAAACTCACTCTAATGGCCCTCTGTAGTGGTGTGCATCCAGACACCAAGTTTGCCAGAAGATTAACTAAGGAAAAACCAGTTACCTTGCCTGATTTCTTCCATGAAGCTGGAAAGTATATGAGACTTGAAGACGCTGCTACGGAGAGGCAGCCAGGGCAACAAGGCAAGATAATTCAGGACAAGGTTCCCACTGCAGCTAAGGACGCTCGAAGAAATGAATCTAGAGACAATGCTGGGGGCAGAAAGGGTGAGAAGCGCCAATATCGACCAGGGCCAAGATTTGACTCCTACACTCCTTTGAATGAAACAATCGAAAACATCTACCTAGCCACTCAGGGCGAACTCGGATACAAGCGCCCCCCGCACAAGAAAGAATCAGATAACGCACTCAAGTCCGGAAAGTTCTGTCGCTTCCACGAATCCCACGGACATGACACCAATGAATGCCACCATCTTCGGGACTTGATCGAAGAACACATTAGAAGAAGAAGACTGGAACGTTATGTGAAAAGTCAGAACAGGACTCCAACTCCTGCCAATGAGAACTCAAAGCAACCCCTCCCAGAAGTAGGCGGAGGGAGTCGCAACAATCACAACACCAGTGGCTCTAGTCAAGAGAAGATAGTAGTCCTTACCATCTCAGGAGGACCACACATTGCCGACAGAAGTTGGGCAGAGATGGAAAGGTACGGCAAGTCGCTTAGAAATACCGAAGGATACGTTAACTCCGTCACAGAAGAACGCCAACCGAAACGAAAAGAGAGCGACGACATCATATTCAGTAGACGCGATTTGGAAGGAAGACAGTACCCACATATGGATCCTATGGTCATCTCTGCCTGGTTCGGCCCTGCTAAAGTTTTTCGGATTCTAATAGACACGGGAAGCTCCGTAAACATCTTGTTCAAACATGCTTTCGACAAAATGAAGTTATCAATGAAGGATGTGTCTCCCTGCGACAAACCACTGCACGGTTTCACTGGAGATGCAAAAATGCCCCTCGGGCAACTTGACCTCTTCGTCGAAATAGGAAGTCATCCCCGCTCCGTGGTGCGAAAACAAACGTTCGTGCTAATAGAGAACCACTCGGCTTACAACGCCTTCTTGGGGAGACCAGCCTTGTCTGACTTCCAAATTGTCCTAGCCCCCTGGTGCCTGAAGATGAAATTCCCGACAGACAACGGAATAGGAGAAGTAGAAGGAGATCAAGACGCTGCCCGAGACTGCTATGTAACTGAGCTTCGCAACAACCGCAGAAAGAATAAAGGAAAAGATGCAGAGACTACTCTCTGCATGAAAAGCTTGGAGGCATAGCAACTAAAGAAAGCCCCTCCTCTTCGATACACAAGCGATCCCTTCAATGAACTAGACCCCCGGGATAAAGAGGAGGAGGCTACCGCCGAGCCTGCAGAGGCTATGGAATTCGTATCTGTAGATAAGCATGATTCAAGTAGGCTATTAAAAATCGGATCTCAGCTGAAAACGGAATTGAAGGATCGACTCATTGACTTTCTCCGCCACAACTTAGATGTATTTGCGTGGACCCATGCCGATATGACAGGAATCTCCCCAGACGTAGCATGCCACATGTTGAACATCGATCCCACTAAGGTACCAGTGAAGCAGAAAAAGAGGAGCATGGGGGCAGAGCGATCAGCAGCCCTTGATGAGGAAGTAAAAAATCTACTTGCTAATGACTTCATACGGGAAGCCATCTACCCAGAATGGATCGCTAACCCAGTGCTAGTAAAAAAGGCCAATGGAAAGTGGCGAACATGTATTGACTTCTCCAATCTGAATGACGCTTGCCCGAAAGACTGCTTCCCACTTCCCCGAATTGACCAACTCGTGGACAGCACAGCTGGGCACGAACTCCTATCTTTTATGGATGCATACTCAGGATATAACCAGATCCCCATGCACGCTCCCGATCAGGACCACACTAGCTTCATCACCGACCGCGGATTATATTGTTACAAAGTCATGCCTTTTGGACTCAAAAATGCTGGAGCTACCTATCAACGCCTCGTCAACAAAATGTTCGCAGAACTGATAGGACGTACTATGGAAGTATATGTGGATGACATGTTGGTGAAGTCCAGGAAAGCCAACGACCATGTAAGCCATCTGGACGATATGTTTCGGGTACTTCGCCGATATGGAATGAAGCTGAATCCTCTAAAGTGCTCCTTCGGAGTATCATCGGGAAAATTCTTAGGATTCATCGTCCACGCCAGAGGAATCGAAGCAAACCCTGAACAAATCCGAGCTTTAAAAGAAATAAGGATACCTTCCACTCGAAAAGAAATGCAGAGCCTAAACGGAAAGGTGGCCGCCCTAAGCAGATTCATTTCCAAGGCAACTGACAAGTGTGTCCCTTTCTTCGAAGCACTCAAGAAAGACAAAGGGAGGTTCGAGTGGACCGACGAATGCTTAAAAGCCTTCCTCAACCTAATCGAACACCTTCAGAGACCACCAGTACTCTCAACTCCAAATGAAGGTGAAGTGTTATACCTATACCTCGCTGTATCATCTCATGCTCTAAGCGCCGCCTTGGTAAGAGAAGAAGACCGCACACAACGTCCGGTTTACTTTGTAAGCAAGAGATTTACGGGGGCAGAAGCCAGATATCCTAAACTTGAGAAGTTAGCATATTGTTTATTGATCGCGTCACGGAAACTGCGACATTACTTCCAGTCTCACTCCATCAGGGTTCTAACCGATCAACCACTAAGGCAAGTGCTCCATCGTCCTGACACTTCTGGGCGACTCCTCAAATGGTGCATCGAACTAAGTCAGTATGATATCACCTACCATCCCCGCACCGCTATCAAAGGACAAGCCATGGCTGATTTCATTGCCGAATTCACTACCAACGAAAGCAAGGAACAATCCGAAGTAGCAAAAAACATCAAGTGGAACCTCTTTGTAGACGGAGCATCGAACGAACAAGGCTCGGGGGCAGGTATTGTGATCGTCACCCCCAGGGGAAGAAAGTTGTACTATGCATTAAGATTGGAGTTCACGGCCACTAACAACGATGCTGAATATGAAGCAGTAATAGCGGGATTGGAACTGGCCCTAGAAATTGGGATCAATTCCTTATGTATTCATAGTGATTCTCAGCTTATCGTAAACCAGGTACTAGGAGAATTCCAGACTCGAGGAGAACGGCTCACAGCATACCTAAAGAAAACCAGACTGCTGCTCGATCGATTGGACCATTATCTAATCAAACACATTCCTCGAGAAGAAAACCAAGAGGCAGATGAACTTGCAAAGCAAGCTAGTATGAAGGACAGCACCATTCCCGGAGCACTAGTAATCTCAAGGCAGCTAGCCCCAAGTTTCGAACAAGTAAATCTGATAACTGCAATCGAAGAAGGAACCTGGATGACTCCTATCCGGAAATATTTGCAAGATGGCATACTACCCGACAGGCGTGACGAAGCCAAGAAGATCTTGAGAAAAGTTCCCCACTACACAATACAAGAAGGCATCCTCTACCGGCGTGGCTTCTCTAGCCCCTTATTAAGATGCGTCGCCGGAAGGGAAGCCAAGGAGATATTAACAAACATCCATCAGGGAGGATGCGGAGATCACACTGGAGGACAGACTTTGGCAAGAAAGATACTCCGATATGGATATTACTGGCCCACACTAAACAAAGATACCCTAGACTTCGTTAAGAAATGCGACAGATGTCAGAAGTTCGCCAAGATCCCTCGACTGCCCACAAACGAAATTACTCAAATGACCAGCCCTTGGCCCTTTGCTGTATGGGGAATTGACTTAATTGGCGAACTGCCAACGGGCCTAGGCGGAGCCAAATATGCTATAGTGGCAGTCGATTATTTCACCAAATGGGTGGAAGCGGAACCTTTAAATAAAATATCTTCAGCAAAAATTATTAACTTCTTGATCAAAAACATTCTGTGCAGGTATGGAGTCCCCCTCAAGATCGTATCAGACAACGGACTCCAATTTGACAGCGAAGAATTTGCCGACTGGTGCCAAGAGCATGGAATTCATAAAAGCTTCTCATCAGTAGCTTACCCTCAGGCAAACGGACAAGTTGAAGCTGTCAACAAAATTCTCAAAACCCTAATCAAGAAGAAACTTGAAAAGTCAAAAGGCGCTTGGGTGGACGAACTTCCTACGGCACTATGGGCATACCGCACATCTTTCAGAACATCAACGGGACATACTCCTTTCTCTTTGGCATATGGATCGGAGGCAATGCTCCCAGTTGAGACTATTGTGCCTTCCCACCGTAGGATCCACTACAACCCAGAAGAAAACGAAGAACTCCTCCTCATGTCTTTGGAACTGATTGAGGAAAGGAGAAACGATGCAGCACTCAAAGCAGCAGCTCACAAACAAAAAGTGGCAGCACTATACAATTCCAAAGTCAAGCATCGCAGCTTACAAGAAGGAGATCTTGTCCTCAGGCGAATCTTTCCGCGCCCCGGGGCACTGGACCCCATCTGGGACGGACCATATGTAATTCACAAAGATCTCCACAACGGAGCTTACATTTTGTCAACAGTGGACGGAGAGGTGTTCCAGAGGGCATGGAACATCCGACACCTCCGTCGATACTTTTCTTAACTTGTACTGCCCATATGAAGTGAATTAACAAAGAGAACCAGTGGACGTAGGCATTTTCGTGCCGAACCACTTTAAAAAATCTTGTCTCTTTTTAACTTGTTCCTTTATGTCTTGGCTACTTGTTAAGTTTTATCCCTTTCTGTTGAACAAAATCCTATGGCATCTCCACTCAAGACGCACCGCGGCCTCATCTAGACTAGGCCTAACAGGTACGCCACGATTCTATGCACTCGCCAATGAGACTCTTTTGCTCCAGCATCCCTCTGCTGCGGGTTAACTCATTGCGCGCCTGCCCTCAAAGCCAACTGTAATGAGCCGATTATAAGTCATCATAAAGGCCGACTATAGCCGATGGCAGCTCATTACGGCGTTCGGCTCGTCGGTAACCGTGAACCTACTTTAAGCCCCAACATAAGGTGTGGCCAGCCAGGGGTAGTTCACGGCCAACGGCACCCACGCTAGCCGGCCACGGTAAATCGAATAATACCCACGATTACGGACCATAACGGTTCGGGTAGTTACCGTGCGCGATCTCGGCTCCGATGTGTCTTAAGTGCGGCTGTGGTAAAAAAGAAAACTCCCCGCGGAGGCGTAAGATGGGTGACAAATGTCTCCAAGACCCACAGCTAGGGAAAGTGACTACAAAACCCGTTTGCCACGAACTTAAGCACATCGACGGCCTTCCGTGACTGGAAGTTTTACTTTTACTATATTTCCATTTCATTTAAATATTTTTCTCCTATCCTGTATAACAAACTCTAAAGTACAGGAAACCAAATAGGAAGCATTCACTCATGAGGCTCTAAGCCTGCGTGCTGGGTAGCAGGGCGCTCTGCTATACCCGTGAACAGTTACACAAGACACTCAAAGCTACCGCCTGCGAATAAAACATAAAGGGCGGTACTCTCTTCTCTTGTACATAAATGCGTAACTATAACTTATTCATACACTGACATTGCAAAACGTGAAATTATATTTCAAGCAAAAACTTAACATCAAACACAAGTGGAATCACAGGCATATACATAATTATACTTCTCACACAGCACATAAAGATAGCAACAACATTTAAACATGACAAAATCAGCTTATATTATAAGATCACACGAAGTTATTCTTTGCAAATAATTTTATTACAGTTGCATATCAAAGACTAACATGAACAGTGATAAAAAAGAAACAAAAAGATGGCAGATGCATCCACACTCCATCACCAACTCCCCCAGCCTACTTAGCCGCAGGATCGGAGCCCCCAGCATGTGGATCTGAAGTCCCACCTGTCCAGATCAGAAGAGGAATTCATTAAACGAACGATCAAGTTATGAAAACACGAAAAGAAAAGAAAGGGAAAAGAATAACTCACCAGCATCCGCCGCTTGATCCTCATCATCCAACTGCACGCCCGCTTCCTCTGCAGCGAGTAGCCGCATCCCCTCCTTCACCGCCGCTTGCTCCTCCTTTGAGAACTGAGCAGTAACCGCACTCAAGTTGAAAGCCTCTCCGCCTTCCTTACCCGCATTCACCCTGGCCTCCTCTAAAGCCTGGAGATACACCTTGGCCATGACCCGAGGGTAATCGTCCATCCAAGACAAGCCGCCCTCCTTCCAAGTGTGGAAGTACATATCCTGCAACATCTCATCCATCATCCCCTCGTTTTCCTCAAACTCCCTCACCCGGGCCTCGGAAGCTTGCAACTTGGTGATGGCGACGTCCCTCTCTGATTGGTATCTCAAGCAGTCAGCCTGGAGTGACCTCCTCATTTCCTCTTCCTTCAACTTGAGGGACCTCCTCATCTCCTCCATCTCCTCCTTCAACTCGGCCTGGGCCATCTCCGCAGCCTCGAGCCTCCCGGACAACTCCTCTACCCGCTCGAGATCCGCATTTCGAACCTCATCCACCGTTGTAATAGCCATGTTAATCCGCTCCCTGCAGGTGACCTCCATTTTCCGTAACTCCGCCCTACTTGCCTTCTCCATGGTCTCTTTCAGACGCTGGGAAGCTTCCTCATGCTGGGAGATCTGGATGGCTTGGTCGGCAAGCTGCTTGGCCTGATCGGCAACCTTTAGCCTTAACCGAATGTTAGCACTCCCAATCTCCTCCCCGGCCTTGACCAATCGAGCATGATGCTCCATTAACTTCTTAGTCTCTTCGGCCACCCGATCAATATTAGCCTTGGCCTCGTCCCCCATAGTAACTACTCGGGTAGTAAGCAGATCAAGATCTAGGGACTTGGCCTCATCCAGCACTCTTACCATGGGGTTGCGGGGAAGAAGGTGCTCGCCCGTGGCCTCATCAAATGAAATGTCTTGAGAGCTTGGGTCTAAATCAGGATGGCCGGCAAAAGGGTCACGAGGCACGGGGCGAGGCACATCGGGACGCCTTATATGAATGACAGTAGAACTCTTGGAAGGAGGAGGAGGGGGGCAGGGCTCCGTGCTCTCCTCCGTAGTATCACGAGGAGGCTGAGTAGGGGGAGACAGAGTAGGAAGCTGCGAAGCAGAAGAAGACTCAAATAAGGAACGGCTCCGCTTCCTTTTCTGAATGCCCTCTTCGATGACCCCAAGAAGAGGGCGGTACTTGACTACGTCCCCAGTGCGATCAGTAGAAGGTTTCGCGGAAGCTCTCCTCGACTTAAATTGTTCAAGGCGGTGTCGAACATCCGACGTTTTACCCGCCTGGCCTGCCCCTGGAATAAAGAACAAGTGTTACGAACATACAATAATCCGCAATTCAAAAAATGTGCTAAGTTAAAAAGAAAGAAAAGTGAGGAGACACATCTGTTATACAAACCCGGCGGAGGAGTGGGATACTGCAATAAGTCCTGGATCTCATTCCAGGACGGAAGTGAACCGTAAAAAATTTCTAAGTCCCTATCGAAAATGGAATCGGCAGAAGACAAAAGTTCACCTTGCATCGCCGGGGTCACCCTAGCTGAGGAACCCTTAGAGGATGGGTCAGTGCTAACCACAGCTTTGCCGGTTTCCTCTGCCTTCTCCGTTTCCTTCTCTGTTTCCGACTCCCCCTCTGACTCCCCGAAGGCCCGACGGAGAGCCTCATCCAGTTCGAGGTCCTGCTCAGAGGTTAGAGCAGCAACACCGCTACCACCCTGACCATCGCCATCTCCTCCACCCTCCGACCCTTCTCCAACTTCACCTCCTTCCTCCTCTTCTACACCTTCCTCCTCCGGGACATCCGGGCAAGTACTTGGAGAAGGGCCATCGGACTCCTTGAGCTTCTTGCCTCCTACGACTGGACGTTGTGCAAAGGGCTTCCTCTTGCCACCCTTCGCTGTCACCCCACCTTTAGGCTGGGCAGCCTTCTCTTCTGCCGTGTCCCTCTGTTTGACTACGGACTGATGTGGGAGGATCAAATTATACGACAAGAGCCTGGCATTCCTAATCAGATAAGCAGCCGATCTGTCTCTCCCGGAAATAGCTTCAATTTCTGCTGCCATCCGAACCAAGCGATCATCTTCCACAACCGCAAAACCACCTGTCGCTAGCAAGAAATAAAAGCGCATAAGAGAGTGAATTACAGCCAAGACAGGAATTATGAGTAGAGTTTTTACTTACATCCGGAGGTAAATCGGCGAATAGAGACGGAGTCATCCCTGACAAAGAACCATTCCTTCTTGAACATGCTATACTTCGAGTATAAATCCAAAACAGGCTTGAAGGAAACGGCTGACTCCAAGCTAATATATGGGGACCCCTTCCTGTACCCCCTCAGATTGTACAGATATCGTATTTCCCGGTTGGAGGGGGCGCGCCCATATCTCTTCTGGAAGATAGCATATAAGCATACCAGAATGGCATAAGAGTTGGGCTGAAGCTGGAATGGAGCCACCTTCAGATAAGTGACGAAGCTTAGTATCCAGGCGTTGATTGGAGGAATAGCCCCGCACATGCAATGGTACCGGCTATAAGCGAAGTACCCCTCAGGGGGATCATATGGCATGACCCCTTCCCCCGGTAACAACATAAGAGCCCTGTCTATCCCAAAGGAACGGGATATAACGTCAAGTTGCTCCTCCTTTAAGGAGCTTGGGAAGCAGTCAGGGGGAGAGTTCAAAAGTTCCTGTGGACCACATCCGTCCACTAGAGACTTCGGAATAGGTCGGTGTTGCCCGGATCCTGATTGGACTGGGGGCGAGGAAGAAGAAGGCTCTCCTGTGCCTCTAGACTTCTTTCTGTCT
Source organism: Allium cepa (assembly GCA_030765085.1). NCBI lineage: Eukaryota > Viridiplantae > Streptophyta > Magnoliopsida > Asparagales > Amaryllidaceae > Allium > Allium cepa. Next base: position 766,316,976 of record CM060934.1, on the reverse strand, counting down.
GATCGTGTTTCCGCTTTGCGAGACATTTTCTGCAGCACAAGAAAAACCTAATATTAGAACAAGGAAAATAGAAAAGTAAACAAACAAGTGCGTGCAAGTGTGGAATTTCATTCGCAAGCTGAAGTCTTCCAGATCACAAGTTCATTCGGTTTCCATGTTCATTCGGCTTCCAAGTTCATTCGGTTTCCAAGTTCATTCGGTTTCCAAGTTCATTCGGTTTCAACCCCATTCGGTTTTCATCTCATTCGGCTCCAAGGCAGTAGTCCCATTCGGTGAAGCAAGGACATACGTGTGTATTCGGTAATAAGTATATACCTGGTTCGGTATAAGGTTGGTTCGGCAAACACTTGATTCGGCAATGGAGTGATTCGGCTCTACTCGTTCGGTAAAGAAAAACAAGGGGGGTACGGCCTCTATATATAGGCAAACTCACAACCACCGAACCAGATGTCTCGCCCAACCGGACCAATGATACCGGACCACCAGAAGCCGGATGAGAATAGCCGGACCAACCAAGAACCGAATGGAACCCTCTATCTACCGTCCAAGACCAGGAACTGGGGGCACGCAGGGCGCTTCACTCAGATAAGTACCGAACTCCAGAACTAACTAATAAAATAAGATTATGACAACGATGAATAAGTCGTAAAACTCCCACTAGCATGAATTAAATCGTTCACACGTGTACGCGACCACGAATGGTCCATAGGCACGCTCTGAATGGTCATTAACCCTATCATCGTGGGAATTTACACTTTGACACGTCTTTTTAAACTCATAGGTGAGACGGATAGTTGACTCTGATAATTATGAAATGGCTAAGCTACTTACACATGTACGGGGTTGCGAACGATCCCTAGGCATGCTCTGAGCTGGCAATAAACCATCTTCACAAACATAAACCGGGCATCGACGATGCCAAGCCCCTTCGGGGCTCACTCTCTCGTCCTGAACGGCACAGTTCACTTCATCTCGAATATTTCGATCATGAACGGTCGTTATTTGAAATCATACTGAAACTGTAAATTCCTTTGCAGGACATCAACATGATATGAACATCCAACCCATGGCATTACAAAAACAAGCCTCCCTACAACAAGGAAACAAAGCGCAACACATGCAAGCACGTGCCCCACTTTGGGGGGCAAATGTTGGGCGAATTCTCACCCAGAGGATCTCAAGACCAAAGAGCGTCAGTCTCACTCATGTTCACATCCTGCACTTCATTCAGCAAGGCCACAGTTCACTCGGCATTCGCAAATAGAGCATGGCAACCTCCATTCGGCAAAACCCCTCCTATGTGTCATTCGGCAATAGCTCATTCGGCTATACCTCATTCGGCATCTCCATATACCCATGTCCATTCGGCACAAGGGCATCCGGACGAGCTCCGCCGAACCACACATCCCCAACTACCGAATGAGACCATGCCGAACCATGCTCCTCTCACGAACTCCGCCGAACCACACCATCACCGGTCCAAAACACACCATCACCGGTCCAAAACCCACTACCACCGAACCAACCATGACCGGACCAAACTCCAACTTCTCCAAACACGGCCGGACCAAGCTCCGCCGAACCAGAATGCTACCAGGCCAGATTGCTTCAGCCCGGGCCCACCAGCATCTATATACTTCCAAGACCCCTGCCCCCTACCTCACTCTATAAATAGAGGGGCAGGGGTACAACAATGGCGGACAAGTTTGAGAGCTCAAGCAAGGAAGGAACTTTCAAACTACTTTCATACACTTGTATATAACGCATTGTACTTGTAACCTGAAAGAAAGAGGATAATAACATATAAAGTGGACGTAGGCACATTCTGGCCGAACCACTATAAATCTGTGTGTCTTTTACATTTCAGCCCCTACTTTTCTCATATTTACATACTCATCTAAAATCATTGAAAATTACATATAATCAACTAAATAATACGACTTGGAGGTGTTTGTCCATTTTTTGTGCAAACAGTGATCATTGTGTTGATCATTTATTGACCCAAAGCATGGCTTTTGTATAAAGTATGTTTTTGTGGACGTGAATTCATCGAGCCTCACATCCCGTTAATGGTCAAAACAGGAAAGATGCGGCAAGGTTATGAGGGGTAGCTCCCTTTAGGGTATGTGCATTTCCTTCTGGAAAGGGTGGTATCATGGTATGGAGCCCAGATACTTACTCATGTTGATACACTATATCTATTTCTGTGTGGTGTTGTTGGTGACGAGCGCTCGGTTAAAGGTCCAATGGGACCGGGGGATGCCATATTCGTGTAGTAGTTACCTAGTGATAAAGGTAACCCGGCCTTGTGTTGGCAGAGAGCTGGTTAAGTTCTCGGGGACGTCCAGCCAGAGGCGTTTCCATGTGGCAGTAGGAAGTTCCTTAGCCTGACCATTCGTTGGAAATCCAAAAAAACAATACGAGACTTGTACGGTTTTAGTTGTAGAACCTGCTTCCTCAGGAGGTAGCTATAGTAGGCATAATATAATGGTACCTATGCTGGCTATGATTTATATCTTTACTTTCGAAAGGATTTGTTCTACACTATGCACTAATAATAATATCAAAATTGATTTGATTTTTGCGTAGAAGCATCTTTGACTAACATAAGAAGAAATCTCCTCCAAGTCTGCGTTTGCATTGTGTGTGTGGTGGGAGGTCTTATGGTAGTTACATTTTTAAAAGCATTGCGAATTGAATTTTAAAAATATTCCTCCATTTTGATTTTAAAGATAAATAAACTGTTTTGAGTTCTCACACCAGTCACATGACTGACTCGGAGTTTATTGTTTTCCTTCCTAAACTCTGGGTGCCCACCAATTTCCACACGGGCAGTTAAGAGTTAGGTTTATCAGGATATTCTGGATATTCTGGAGTTGCTGGAGGCAAGCTGGATGGCATGGCGTATTACTAGTTTATATAGTATTTCTTTTTTCCGCTGCACTGTTTGTTGTTGTATGATGTTGTACACTCTGATGATATGATGTAATGAAGTGAAATGTAATGTAATAACTGATATAGTTCTTTGTTTAAAGATTATTCATTTATTATTATATGTTGTTCCGCTGTGAATTGTGAGATTCTGTTGTTGTTCTGTTGTTTCCTTTCTGTCCGTTCTATTTTTAAAATTCTTCTATGTTCTGTTTTCAAATTTTCTTTTCTCTATTTCTTATCTCTTCTTCTCTTCTCTCTTTTTCTTAAAATTCTCTTTTTAAAACCCATAACATCTCGGTTTTCGGCCTTTGATTTCTCGGCAGTCGATAAAGTGAGTGTCGATGTCGTATTTTCGAGAGTCGAAAATCCGCGACGTTACATTTGGGCCCACAGGTCCGAGGATCGAAACCTCGCTCTGATACCAAATGTAACGAACGCGGATTTTCGTTCTTCGAAAATTCAACATCGACACTCACTTTATCGACTGCCGAATATCGAAGGCCGAAAACCGAGAAGTTATGGGTTTTAAAAAGAAAAGAAAAGAAAGAAGAGAGGAAAAGAAGAAAGAAAAAGAAAAATAGAGAGAAAAGAAAATAGATAATTTTTTAGAAAACAGAGAATTTTAAAAATAGAAGATAGAAGAATTTTAAAATAGAAGAAAATAGAATATAGAGGAAAAAGAGAAACAGAAGAAAATAGGACGGAACAGAAAGCAACAGAACAACAACAGAATCTCACAATTCGCAGCGGAACAACATATAATAATAATGAATAATCTTTAAACAAAGAACTATATCAGTTATTACATCACATTATATTACATTACATCAAATCATCATCAGAGTATACAACAACATATTATAACAGTGCAGCGGAAAAGAAATACTATATAACTAGTACTACGTCATGCCATCCAGCTTGCCTCCAGCAACTCCTGAATATCCAGAATATCCTGATAAACCTGAACTCTTAACTGCCCGTGTGGAAATTGGTGGGCACCCAGAGTTTAGGAAGGAAAACAATAAACTCCGAGTCAGTCATGTGACTGGTGTGAGAACTCAAAACAGTTTATTTATCTTTAAAATCAAAATAGAGGAATATTTTTAATTCAATTCGCAATGCTTTTAAAAATGAGACTACCATAAGGCCTCCCGCACACACACACATGCAAACGCAGAATCGGAGGAGATTTCTCCTTATGATAGCCAAAGATGCTTGATACGCATTTAAAATAACATTTTTATATTATTACTAGTGCATAGTGTAGGAAAAAATTCATTTCGAAAGTAGAATATAAATCTTAGCCAACATAGACATTTCGAACTATGCCTACTATAGCTACCATCCAAACAGTGGTGACCACCATAAGTGAATGGCAGGTTCTACAACTAATACCGTACAAGTTTCGTATTGGGAATTGGATTTCCAACAAATGGTCAGGCCAAGGAACTTCCCATTGCCACTGAGAATGCCTCTGGAAAGACATCCCCGAGAACCAAACCGGAACTCTGCCAACACAAGGCCGGGTTACCCCTAACTGGGTAACTACTGACACGAGCACGCCATTCCCCGGTCCTTTAGGACCTTTTCAACCGAGCGCTCGATATCCAACATCACACCATAATAAATAGAGTGTTTTCAACATGAGTAAGTATCTGGGCTCCATACCATGATACCACCCCTTTCCAGAAGGAAATGCACATACCCTAAGGGGAGCTACAACAACCCCTAATAACCTTGCCGCATCTTTCCTGTTTTGACCATTTCCGGGATGTGAGGCTCGACGAAGTCACGTCCACAAAAACATACTTTATACTAAAGCCATGCTTTGGGTCAACAAATGATCAACACAATGATCACTAAGATAGACGATCAAATAAATGATCCTATCACAAATAATCAACACAATGATCATTTCAGCATCACTCAGCATGTCACATTACCAAAATGGGATATATTGCTGATAACTTCAACTATATAACCTTTGAGCTCGTACGTCTCAAAGAAGGGTGTTAAGCAAAGAATAAATTCTCCGCCACCAACAGAAATATATTTGAAAGAAATCGGCTTTGTATCTCAAATTGTAATGTCAGACACACAATCCATACAAGTCTGTTCCGGGATCGAACAGAACCGAAGGCACTTACAAAGAAGTCCTTGCAATCCGAATATTCACAATCCTGATCGGATTCACCATCACATATGGAGAACTCAATACCGTAGCTACTCGGTGTAGAGTCAATCGATAGTTCATCCTATCGCTTTCGCAAATACCGGTCTTCAACACCGATCTTCAAATGCGATTCACAACGACGTATCACATATTCGGAGTGGGTTATACGACCCCATGGTCCTTTCCCGGTTAACCCGAATAGTGAGCGCTTATTCAAAAATAAGTGTGCATTCAAATTCAATCATATTCACATCAAATACCCATTCAAAGGGAAATATTGATAGTCGGCTATTGAACTATCAATGGATATGCATACATCACCAGATTCCAAATAATTTTCCAAATTATTTATTTTCCAAAATATCTTTACAAGATATATATTTTCACACTTCAAAAATAAATAAATATTTATTTTTAACCGATTTCACTTTTCACATATAAATTCCATAATGAATTTATATTTCAAAATATTCATGCATATATGATTTCAATTATTCATTTCCAATTTATCTTCAAAAAGATAAATTCAAAATATTCACTTCATATTGGAAAATATTTCCATACTTATTTATTCATAAGTAATTCACAAATCTTTTTATTTTCAACCTTAGAAAATATTCAATATACTTAAATCGAATTAAGTATATATTTCATTCTTTAAGGAAATTATGTTCTTAAACACATTTATTTGGGTCAAAACGAATGTTGCGTAAAACATCGTTACGACAACCCAAAATCACTAGTATAGGGATTCGAAATTAAAATAGATATATAAATCCCAATACTATTCAAAACATTTCCTTTCGGAAATAATTTACTATAACAACAGTGTTATAGTCCACCATTTCCTTTTATTTCTCGAAACATCTATTTCAACAATAAATGTTGAAATCTATTGTTTTCGAATCTCAACACATTTAAAACATCGTTAGATCGTTTTAAATTCTATTTAAAACATCACATTCAAACCATTTCTTTAACGTGTTATTCACTGTTCAAAAACGTGAATAAACTACGTTAACAAACTTCATCATTTCTATTCACTTTAACTTAAAGGATTATTCACTGTCTAAAACGTGAATATAACTCCATTTATAAGTTATAACCATTAACTTATCAAAATAAGTCGTTTTCGAATTTATAAAACAACGTTTATAAATTCCATTTCCATTTATTTCATAACAACTTCCTTTATAAATCTTCTTTATTTACCTATTCGATTTATAATCTTAATTATAAACCAAAAGTCCAAATTATAAGTCAAACACTTATAATTTATTTATTTGCAAAAATCGTTCCTTTGAACTTTACAAATTTTATAAACCTATTGTTTATAAAATTCCATTTATAACTTCACCGTTATATAATTCCATGAATTCCATTCATTTACAAAATTCACTTTCACTTCATTCAAACACTTATAAAATCTCATTTTATAATTCCAACGTTTTAATTTACAAATATTCATTTGTAAATCCTTTAATATAAATCAATCTATATTACTCTTTAAAACGTCTTAACTCCTTTATAGTTTCACCATTTTGATTTATAAAATAATCAAATTTTATAAATCTTAAATTCAAACTTTTAATAATAAACTCAAAAATCCAGTTTAAACTATTTTATAAAATCATTGATCCATATTTCTCAAAAATCAACTTTTAACCGTATTTCTAAAAATCAGCTTTTTAACTATATTTCACAAAAACCATAATTTTTATAACTTTAAAATTTATAACGTTTATTTATTTATAATGGATCAATTCCAAAAATATAGTATATTTTCAAAATCACTTTTAAAATCATTTTAAAATCCCAAAATCTGGGTCCAATGATGCTACACATCAAATAGTCAATCACCACTACAACGATATCATATATCGATATGATAATCCATCAAATATCAAAATATCTGAAATTAAATAAATACTGTTGAGGAATCCAGTTGGATCCCTCCAACCTGTTTCCTGCATCCAAAAACATTAGCACAATACCAATTTCGCTCCAGTACGAAATTATCGCGGTATATGTTCTTATTAAATATTATCCGCTTACTAACGGCGTAATAGGGTCTCATCCGCTAAACAAAAAATGCGGGAAATCAATAACTGCAATATATACATATGCCAATATATATATATTGATATTATATATAATACCAATTTCACTGTTTATGAAATATTCGCGGTATATGTTTTTATTAAATAACATCCGCTTACTAACGGCGCATAATGTCTATTTTAACAATCAATAATTTACAGTCATCATTCAAACATGCATTCAAATATTTTAAATCTAACTATTTAAAATAAAATCGAAATCTATTCGATTGAGTGAGAAATTCTCACCTTGGTTTTAATTTCCGTTTTAGCTTTTATTTCGAATAAAATTAAACGCGCGTTTAATTTTACCCGAAATTCTCACTAACTCCAAACGACTCCAAACCAACTCCATCGCGTAGTGCTCGTCCATACGATTCCAACGCAACTGGTTTCGCGCGTTTTCGACCTCGTATGAAAAAGATACGAATTTTACAAGTTTATACACGTTTTTATAAACATATTTCAACATAACTTAATAAATTTTATACCCAAACTCACACCAGCCACAAGATCCAGATCCAACGCACCTACTCCATCTTCTACATCATGCGCATCACCTCCAGGATAAACACGTTGAGGCCGAACCCATTTGTAGAACTAGGGTTGAATTATTCGCCAAAATCACTCGACGATATCACGATCAGGAACTTGCACTCGACTCGCCATGCTCCCCTCTACCCACGGCCTCAACAAGAGCAAGCTCGGCCCCATGTTTTGCGTGGAAATGCGTGCCGACCTGATGGTGAACGGCCCCCCTTAGCTCCCTCTCCGTTGCACCATTTCCGATCATCACCGTATGGAATCGAAGCTCTCGTCGTGCTCTTCGACTTCCGTGTTGAACACTTCGGCTAATTCTTTACGGATTGAGAGAGATTGATGAATGAAAGAGGATGATTTCTGGCCTTAGGTTATATAAGTGGCGGCTACTATTATTAGGGTTAGGGTTTGTGAATATTTTCTAAGTTATGAAGAGGTGGGTCTATTTATAGAATTTCGTTCGACACTATTCATCCGGAAATTCCGAACTCCGATTTAGACGCCGTAACCAGCGTACCTAGGGTTTATCCCGCGTTCCGGACACAATGGAACAGGTTTCGGAAGCTAATTCGGAAGTATGTGCGAGTTATGGCTATAAACGCTCAATTTGAATTAAACCGATTTAAGTCGATTTCTAGGCGTTTTAATTTGTACCGGACAAACGGTAAATCCAATTGACTTGAAATTTGAAACCTTACAATAATATCACATTACGGATCCGATGAAACTGGTTTCGTCGAATTCTGAGACTTTTGAAAAATGGCTATTTTCACTCGTCAAATTTAAATTAAAAATAATTCGATGCGTTTCGAGCTGCCACGATCAAACGATAGCTCCGATTGACACGAAAATTGAAATCCGGTAATAACTAACTATTACGGATCCAATGAAACTGGTTTCGTTCAATTCTGAGATTGTTCAAAAATTGGCTATTTTACAGTCGATAATTAAATATTAAAATATTCAATTTTCACAGATTTACTTTTAATTCGATTTTAAAAGTTCTAAAATATTTCTATAACTCCAGTATGATTAAATAAAATTTTCCAAATTATTTTCAATCATATTTAACTCAATTTTCAATTATTTTCATAATTTAACATATTAAATTATCGATTTAATTATCCAATTAAATCCAAAAATTCAAAATAAAATTTATTCGACTTATAAATGCACTTATAAATATTTAAAATTAATTAAATATTCAAATTTAAATTATTAAAAATTCTGGGTCGTTACATTAACTCAACTTCACTCTCAATCAATCGTTTTTTATTCGATCATTTCTTATAAATACATCATTATGTATCATTGGGAGGAGTGGCTTTTGTGATAGAATCCTTTTGTAACGACCTGAAATTTAATCACGTTAATATGGATATTTAAATATAATATTAAAATATTAATAAATGGAGTTTATAACTCAAGAATACCCCTTTTAAATAATAACTTATGATGGTGATTTTTTTTTTTAAATTTTGTGTACAAAAATATTTATTTCAAATGAAATTAGAAAATGTGAACGAAAAGTGTTTTGAAAATTTTCAATTTTTCACCATTAAAAGTCATTTAAAATATTATAAACAATTTAGTTAACATAATTACACATTTTATATAACTTAAACATGGATTATTAAATGAAATAAAGTTTAATAACATAAGTGCACATATGTAAGAAAGGTGTGACCATTTTCAAGTTTTAAATCTGACTAAAATAAAAAAATTATGAAACATCACTTCATTTCAAATCTAGTAGAGAATTCAGTATTACATGTTGGGTAACAGGGAGGTCATCTTAGTATTGCCGTATGGACCAAAGGGGTGGATAAGGTGATTGATGTGGCCAAAATGTAATAGAGGGTAATGGTACTTAGAGATATTTTTGTAATTTCATTTCGTTCATTTTTTACATATACAAATTTATTAATTTTTAATTCATTTTAATCATTCACTTTACTTTTCAAAATATCGAGCTCTTGTTTATAACTTTAATGACTTCCTCTAAAATTTTCAAGTTTTAAAAATCATATTTTTCCACTTCAAAACCTTTTAAAATCTTGTTTAAACTCTTGTTTTCCTTCCTTCTTTCTTCCTTTCATATTCTTAGCCCTACCTCCACCTCATCACTAAGGCCGAGCCCAAAATCATCCATGGCTGAGACATTTTATACCCTAGGCCATACCCATTTTAAAGGATCCTGTTCAAAAAGGAAGCCTTTTCCAAAGAAAATTTCAAAGTCCTAATCTTTTTTCAATTTGAAAAGATTTTGCCGATGAAACTTTCTGTTTTTGGAATTTTTTTAAACTTTTATATCAGCAAAATTTGTTGTATGATATGTTGCTTGAAATTGTTGGATTTTCATGTGTTGGTTAAATATATATGCTAGTTTGTGTGATTGGTAGTTAGACATGCAAAAAAGTCACCTAAAAGTATAGTTTTGGTTGTAAAGTTGCCATATGCTCATAAATATGCGATAATATGATTACGTATGTGTCATCTTGTATGTGTGGTTGTGCGATATGAAAGTTAGCCTCTTTATATGCTATTGTGACATGAGATCACTTGGAAAGAAATCAAACTTGTTTACTAGTTTTGAAGTTACTAAAAGTTTTAAAGATTTAAATTTTGTTTAAATTTCAAAATAAAAACATTTCTGTAAGTTTTTCAAAAGAAGTAAAGTTAGAAGTTGTGGTAGGGGTAGCAAACTAAATTTGACTTTAACGAGTTGCATTCATAGCGATAGTCGTTATGAATGCAGTTCAGAAAAAGTTAGTATTTTAAATCATAAAATGGTTCTTTTTGAAATAGTTTTGAAAATCTTTTTCAAAGCGGTAATTAAGCACGAAAGTTAATTATTTTGATAATTAATTGATTAATTAATTATTTAATTAAGAATATTGTTTCATAATGATTTAATTGTAATTAAGTAATTAGTGTTTAATTATGGATTAAAGTTAATTAATTTTAACTAATTAATAAAGGAAGTTTAGTTAAAGATTAATTAAGTTAAAAGTTAATTAATAATTAATTTTATTTAGTTAAGAGTAATTAAGTTTAATTAATTAATATGTAGTTAGGGTTAATTAATAATTAATTTCTATTTAGGCAAGGTTTGGTAAATTAATCTGATCACGTTTAATCAAGATTTAATTAAGGATAATGAAGTTTTAATTAGAGTTAATTAAGACGTAATTAGTAGCTAAATAATGATTCAATTAGTAATTAAATAAAGATTTAATTATTATTTAATAAAGGTTAAATTTTAAACTCTATTAATTATTTAAAGTCAGCTCTCTTTATAAGTAAACTGATTTTAAACCAAGGGTTTCTTATCCGTGCCATTAAATAGCCAAAAAATCACGAGTGAGTAATATATTATTGATTGAATTGTTTGGACATTTGTTTGTAGAATAAATCCTAATTCTACTATAAGTAAACTTAATTAACTGTTTGGACATCTCTTTAGGAGGACAAACCACTATCTTGCTATTATGTTATTTGTATATGCATCTGTCAGTTGGTTTATATCAATATGTTATTCCCTGATTTGGTTATGGATTGTATTCACATATATGTTGGCATATGCAAATAATTGTTATGTGATTTGGAAGACAAATTTAAATAAATGGTAACTTGATTTTGTACCATTTTAATCACTAAGCCTCCTTTCAAATTTGTAAAAGTCATGATTTTTAGATTGAATTTAATTCTTAGTTTTTAAATGATTTTGTAAGCTATCCAATTATTCTAATAAAGATTTACAAATGACGTTTGGTAATAATATTTGTAAGGATTTATTTAAAGTAGATTTACAAATGATATTTTTAAGAAAAGGGAATTATAAATGGATATTTATAAAAGAGTTTTATAAATAATTTTATATATTTATAAAGGAGTTTTATAAATGGTTTACAAAGGAGTTTTATAAATTAACTTAGAGATTTATAAAGTGTTTTAAACGGATTCGAAACTTTAGTTAAAAAGATTGCATAAATGAAAGGGGTTTAATAAAAGGATTTATAGAAGTAATGTAACGATCCGTAATTTTTCTACTTTGAAAATGAGAGATTTTAAATTTAAAAGGGTTTAAAACTTCAATAAATAGGTTATATATAATAAATAATAATAGAGAAATTATTTGTTCTTATAATTACTAGTTAAATTGTATAAATTTGAATTTTAGACCAAATCAGCAAAGGTTAAGTTTTGGCTTAAATAAATAGGTTTAAATATTTATTTAAAAGGTTAAATTATATTAAAACCACTTAATAAAAATAATTAAAGTATATTAAAATACTTAAAAATATTTTTATAATCGTTTTATCGAAATGTTCAGATTTTGTCGCATTTTGTCAATTTTACATTTACTGTAAAATAGAGATTTTGATATTATTTATATATATAATTTTAAAATATAAATAGTCATGTTTTAATTTATTTAAAAGCAGTAAAAAGTTCATTTTATATTTGGTTACATAAATGAATAGCTTAACAAAAACATCAAAATGTGACTGTAAAACATTTTTTCGAAAATCAACATTTTGTCGATTAATAGTTGTTGCAACGTTGTGCATCTTTATTTTCTTATATGTGAATATATTTTCAAATAGTATAAGTATAAATTAATTCACTAATCAAGTTTATTTTTACTAAACATATTTAGAAAATTCAAGAATTTCCGAGTAGGCACAAAATTTCAAAACATGTCAAATCAAACCAAACATAATCATTACTTTACTTTTCTTACTCCTTAAATGACAGTCACATAAGCATGATTTGAAATGTGATGTTAAGTGTTGAAAAAAGTAAGGTTTCTTAAAAAGTAAGTAAATGGTATTTTGGTCATTTTACATAAAAATATTTTATTCTAAACTTTTCCTATAAATAGCCATGCATACCTCTTCCATTTTCACACAAATCATTCTCTTCTTATTCTTCCTTTAAGCTATTTTAATGGATTTTCTCTTTAAGAGAGCTAGGAGGGTTCAAATTAGTGGAGTGCTTAAGCATTAATGCATTTTTTACTCTCTAACATCTTCTTATTTCACTTCTTCTTCTTCTCTTCTTAAAATGGCCTTAGGCCGTGAGTTTGGAAGTTGATAGGGGGAGGACGTGAGCAATGTGGAAGGGGGAGGCTATGACCAAGAGCAAGAAGAGATGTGTGGTGGGGGCCGAGCACTTGGAAAAGGTGGAAGAGTGTTTATGCGGTTTAGTGAAGCGTTGAATTAAATGAATGTTGGTAGAAAGTTAAAAGTTTTGGTTAAAAGTGATAAAATTCTCACCGCTTTTAAAAGATCGTATTTTGATTTTGTTATAATAATCATCTTATTACATGCAAGTATTCACCCCTTTAAAATGTTGTTATGGATGTCACGATATGTTTGTCTTATGTTTGAATAGTTGCATGTGTTTATGGTTGTGATTGTTTATCATATTAGTTTGTGTATGGACCATAATTATGTTAGTGATAAATGTTAAACTTGGTTATACTCATTTTGATTTAGTTTTCCATTTATTAAATAAGACCAATTTTGGTGGTATGATATACTTGGGAAAAATAAGTCTCTTTTTAATTAGAATTAAAATTAAAGTGGAAATAAAAGAGAATTTAAAATTAAAAGAGGAATTGGATTTGAAATGGAACGTTAAACTGAAATTGAGATGAATAGTGAAACTGAAATTGAAATAGACTTTGAAAATTGAAATCGAGATTAAGGTTGAAATTTAAATTTTGAAATCTAAATTCTAATTGAGTTTAATTTGAAGTTAGAATTGAAATTGGAATTTAAAATTTAACATTAAAATAGTAGGAATACAATAATATAATAATATAGAAATGGTGAAAATACATTTTATATACTTTAAAAAGAGAAAATATTGATTTAAAATGATTTGTAATGGTATTATAAGTAATAAAATTTAATTTGAATAGATTATTTCAAGTACTGAAATATAAGTTAAAACTAGGTGCGTCGCGCAATGGTGGTTCGCGATTTCAAGCCGAAAAGTTCAAATGAGTGTATAGAGTGGAATACAGCTCAGAATTATTCGAGATAAGAAAATTCCGGACAATTATATCCATATTTTCTAAACTAATATAGAAAATCTAAATTTCGTTGAGTCCAAATCAATTTTCTAAAAACATCACGCTAATGTAGTTAAGTGGCCATAATAGCAAATCTGTTTAAATGAACGTTTTTACTTATGAAAAAATCTAGAATAAATTTGATAAATCAATTTAAATAGTTTAGAATACTTTTGAAGCAAAAAATATGAATTTTCAAATATTAAAAAATGATTTAAATCAAATATAAAGCACTTTCTCAAGCCCGTTTCGGCTACCATTTCTAGACTTTTTAAAAGAAGGTTTAAACTTAATGATTTTTCCTACGTTCTATTGTGAATGTTTTTAAAAGAAAAATCAAGTGTTTAAAAGATAATTTGGAATTTTTATAATCAATTCCAAAGTAAAGTTGATAACTAAGTATGCGGAAACGACTACTACATTTGTCTCGTCTGTGAGATCTGGGGACATAAAACAAGATGTTTAACTAAGGTTAGGGATGAAGCAAACAGTGCCCTGAACTTACCTGGCCTTTGTTTTTTTAGGTGAGAGGTGGAACAAATCGAAAGGAAAGCCTAGATGCTCTTAAAAAGTTATATTAAGTTTTCAAAAATAAAAGAAGATTAGTATTGTCCAAAATTTAAAAAATATCCAAAACGAATAAACTACAACTTGGATTGCATAGAGATAATCTTCTTATACCTGGTAAAATTCGAAGTGAGAACTCGTCCAATTCTCGGAATTTAAAAGGCCATTTCACCATTATTCTTCCCATAGCACTTGTTGAATATAGAAATTGATGTTGATTAAAATAGAATGATTTCTACGATCCTATTTACTCGAAAATGTTTGCTAAGATTGATTTAGGGTTTATCCTAAACAATGTCTTAAATAATATTGTTTTTGACATGCCTAAAAGTTAAGGAATTTGGATCGAGAGTTAAGTGAGGAAAATTGAAATATTATCCAAAGAAAAAGAATGAATTACTTAGAGTTACTTTAAGAAAATATAAAGAGATTTTGAAATCATCCGAAAAAAATTAAAGTAAAAAGAGACTTAATAAATCTTATATACCCATTTTCACTTTTTATCGATAATTGGATTTCGAAGGGACTGGGGTCAGATTTGGGTGATTCCCATCTAAAAACCACTTCTAACCAGTTTTTGTTCGAAAAATGAAGATGTTTGACAAAAGATATTGAGATGAATAATAACGAAGGACTACTTGTTGACTAATTGGGAATAGAATCCTGATTCACTATATTGTACCAGTGGTCTCTTTGTTATGAAAAATCTCAAAACCACAAGGACTTCTCGCCTAGTAATGGCCGAGGGAAGTACCTTCGGTTTCATTTGGTCCCAGAACGAATTTGTATGGAAGAATGTCTGACCTTGCATTCTAAATCACAATGAGTGATCTCTATGAAAGTATATCGGTCGGTGGCGGAGAATACACCTGCTCTTAGGTCAACACCCTTTCCTGAGACATACGAGCTCAGGATTTATACATTTGTATAAAGAAGTTATGCGAATGCAGAATGGCAATGTGGCATTCAAAGTGAAAGAAGATGTGCCATGTGAAAAGGTAATCGTTGCCTCGAGTCTCATCAATCGAAAATGACCGAAACATTGTTAGATGCATCAAGGCTAAGTGGGTCATTCCCAATTAGGGCATGATCATCCCCTTCTAGATATGTTTCTTATTGCTATGATGTTCGGGATGTAAATTAATGTGGTTTGTATGCTGGAGCGTGCTCGGTTAAAGGTCAGTAACAACCGGGGGATGATATATTCGGTACTATCTAATTACAGAGTTAAGCCGGTCTTGTGTTGGTAGAGGATCCTTTGTGATGGTCCTCGGTACATTCCTCTAGAGACGTACTACGGGAAGGTAGTCCCTTTACCTAGCCATTTGTATGGAAATCCATTCTCCAATAAGAACATGCAGTTTTGTTTGTATTGGCTTAATGAATAGCCTCGAAATGCTATATGGGTAACCATTTCGGCTAAGATTAATAAGTTTATTTGCAAATATTTTCACAGAATGTCACTAGAAATAATATCAAATGTTATGATATAAAAATGTGTTAGTTATCATAAAGTAAAAACCCGTCTGTGTTTATGTGTGGGCGTGGTCTTAGGAGATACTCTTTCTTTTTAAAAGATTTTATTTAAAGGTTGATATATGACACTGTCAGTTATTATTGATTTTTTCTCACGCTGGTTCATCAAGCCTGATCCGGGTATTTTCAATACTTGGGTCAGATCCAAGTAGTTTCAGATTTAGTTGAAGACAGTTGGAGTTTCCAGAGGAGAGTTGGAGATATTCATCTACAAATTCTATTATCCGCGGCTATTTGGGTTTTTTTGTTTGATATTTATCAACAATTGTAAGGACAAATGTTTATAACTGTCCAAGCTGAATTTAGGCCAGACTTAGATATATGTATTTTAAAAGTTTTTCGCTATAAATATATTTTTCAATATTATATATTATTCCATTCAAGTGAGATTTTATTCTGTCTATTTTCTTTATTACCCTTCATGTTCTGTCTTTTCGTGTAATATGAGTTGGACATGTGTGGTTTATTGTCGATTCAAAGGGTATGGAAAAACGGGCCATGACAAGTAAATTATAAAAGAATTTGAGAATGGATTTCCTTTAACTAACCTTCTTAACTATGGTGGTGTGAACTTCCATTACATGCTTAACACCGAAGGAATAATGTTTGAGGTTATCTTTATCCCCGATTTAAATATAAAAAATTGATCCCTTTTATACGATTTTGAAATAAGAAATGTATCACAATGTTATTTGAATATATTTATGCCAGTGAGATAAGTATACGAATATTTTGATAAAAATTTTGAAAAGAGATTTTAATGATTGAAAATTTATTTTGAGGCTTAATGGTTTATGGATAATTAGATATCTGGATTGTTATTTGTTTTTTATTTGATAGTTCAGTAAGTGACCATTAAATCTTGGCTAGTTTTGACTCAGGAAGTATGTTGTGTATGTTCAAGTTCCCAGTGAGGATTCAAATACTTGTTGCATACCTTTGAAAGAACCGGGATTGGTTGTTGGTTTGGAGAGACTGGGATCGGATATGTTATTCGAAAATCACTTCGAACCAAAATATGCTTTCAAATGGAAGACGACCTGAAGTTAGTCAAAGACGTTGCTCTTTAAAGTGCAAGGGGTACTTGCTACTAATCCCGAGGGTGATTCCAAAATAGATGTAGTAGTGGTAGTGCCTTTGGTTTTGTTTAGACCCATAACGAACTTGTATGGATGAATGCCAGCATTACATTTCTGCCTCGAGAGATGAATTAGCATTCCAGGAGGGAATTGCTATGAGGAAATGGTAGGAGCATAGCTTCTAAAGCCTAACACCCTAGAAATTGTTAAAATGGAGCATACCGAAAGGCCATGTGGGTCGCTCCCATTAGGTTATGATCATTGCCTTATCTAGAGTCGATATCTATATGTATGCTTCAGGGCCCATTTACAGTTGTTGATCGCAACCTAATGATGATCATATTCGGTGTTATCCAGTTAAGGATAGGCTAGTCCGGGTAGCAGAGGGTTTTGATGTGGCTCACTGTACATTTTATCTAGAGGTGTATAGATTTTCGAGAGGTAGTCCCTTACCTCCCATTTGTTGGAAATCCATTCTTCAATAAGCACCTTCAGTTTAGATTGTATACGTATATTGATGTCACGTACACACATCATAGCTACTTGATATATTTACTTTAAATCTTGAGACATTATTATAATATCACTAGATTTTACAATAAAAATATTTTGGTTATCGTAAGGTATAAACCCATCCGTGTTTATGTGTGGCAAGGTCTCACGAGATGCCTTTGAGTTTAAAGGATTTTTTAAGTTACAATATTATTATTTTTGTGATTTGAGTTTCACGTGCTAGTTTTACGAGAATGACCTAGATTTTGTTTTCTTATAATGCTCGGTTCAGACCGAGCATATTTCTGTTTTAGCTTTGGATGCATTGGAGCTCAAGGGGCGAGCTGGAGGCCAAAACATATCTATGTATTTCTTTATATTCTACATGGTTTTGTTGTATTTATCAGAAATTGTAGGGACAGGTGTTGTAACTGTCTTGATGATGGCATGTTAGTGCTCTGATGGATGTATGTATATAAAAGTTTTCTTTTGTAAAGATCATTGTTATATTATAGATTATTCATTGCGATGTGAGATTCTGTGTTGTTTCTTCTTATGTTCTTTCTTTTTCTTTCCCCTAACCATTTGTCTTTTTGACACTTGTTGGTCTGCACGTGAATACCAGGATGTATTATTGTCAACTTCTGAGGGTCGATAAGGCAGATCATTACACTTTTTCGTTTTAAATACATTGGGAACTCTTTCCAATATACTCACTTCTTCAATCTAATCTAATTATTCCATTTAGTTTGTTTGTTATATTTTCTAACTCCATTATATATTCAATGAACTTATTATAAATACAATTCTTGTGTATCAAATACACATTTTATTTCTATGATAATTCATTGGTGAGTTAAACGAAGTAGGTCGATCTATTTTGGTATCATTAGAATTTTAACTACATACCATCTTTATAGTCAATCCAAAGAGTTCATCTCCTTTTCACTCCCACTAATGAGTGCTTTGCCCATAATCTTTTAGGATATAATTCACCAGTGCCATATGATTCATAATCATATGATTTAAAAATTATTCCTCCAAAATATCGCTTTGTCCATAATCTCAAAAATAATTGTTAAAATTTTGGATAATTCAATGTTATATAGCTAATGCAATGAATATTGTTTGTCTAATAGATTTATTTAATAACGAACATTCAAAGTATTTACAAAAATTAAAACTATATTTATTTCAGTCAATATTGAAAATAGTTATTTTTCAAAAATAATATTTGGTACATTTATGAAAACAATTTTTTGCATCTGGAAGCATCACTGATAAGTACTATATGGCATCCCCTACTATTTTTGCTATTACTATAATAGCGTATGAAATAGGAGCTTCATTCAACTACTTATCTTTATTTCTTTTACTGTAACTAGTTTACCAACAAGAGTTTTTAATCAAATGCCTTAAACTTATAGGAATAACTTTGGAGAAAATAATTTTTGATATAAAAATATAGTGAAATTGAAAACCACATTTTTGATTCCATATTAAGTATCTTTTATTATTTTATACAATTCTCGTTTTCAACGTCTCTTTATGAAGCAGAAGTGTCATTCACCCTCTTCAATCCAATTCTTCCTAAGTTACATCCACTATCATACATTCACTTTCCATTCCAAAATGGTTGAACCATTAGAAGGAGATACCTATTGTAATCAATAGTATTGAATACATGATTCCCCGTTATGGTTTATTTGCTTATTTCCGTAGAACTAATACCATTGAAGTTTCGTATGCTATGAATATGATTGTATGCTGTAAAACATCTATATGTTATATAATATGGATCAAGCATCTATATTTCGTATTATTCAGAGTTCAAAACTCATAAAAGATAATGTACAATCTTGAACAAAAAAACATTTAAGCGATCGAGTCAGAAATATATTTTATAACGCTTAATTAGCCTCTTGTATGGGTCTTGGAGCGACAACATGACAAAGGATTTAAGGTGAGTATATTTTATATTCCTTGTTAATCCTTGATTTTGTTCATATGTATATTTTAACCGATAAACATTATATCAATATTATTAGTTGTTCAAATTTATCAATGTAGATGACTTTAACTTTATATAGCAAATATTCTTAATATTAGAAAGGTTGAATATTACCATTTCATTTTTCTAATAAGTCTCCCATAATACTTTTGTGTTACTCAAAACCCTAAGTGGAAATATAGAAATCTTTCAATTTCTTGAGTGAGTGTTAGGACTCGCATGCCTTGAGATTCTAGCCTTGAGGAAAGCCTAAAAAATCATAGGTCATTATGAGATGGATAACACTATATAGGTTTGTATATAACTCCTATATCCCATGGTTTTTTTCTAGTCTCATCTCAATATTAAGGAAAGCTCAACAAATCGAAAGAGATTATTCATTCGTGCACACCATTCCGCTATGGCCTGAGTATGATGCGCATACCAAGAGAAGGGCTCAACAAATACATGCATGTATCTTACCCCATCTAGTTAATATATTAATGGTACTACACATAACATCTCTAGCTTGAGGAAAACTCAACAATAAAGAGTGTGCAATAATCTATTAATACATAAATGGTAGATGAAAAATTATATTAAAGATTCATAATCTTTAACACACATATTTTTTAAGTGATATCAATTTAGGGAATAATATATTTATTATGAAATACCCTCATGATTCAAGTGTCAAACACATCAGATTAATGGTATATGTACTATATATATGTATTTATTCCTTAAAATTGGGTTTCTTTCCAATTCCACTTAATATTATATATATAGTTATATAAGTATCAACTTATTTATAACTCTTATAATTTAATTTACTTGTATATTATATACATATATCTTATTAGTTAAATTTTTTTCAGTAATTTTAGTTTTTATTAATTAAATCATATTTATTTTATTTTATATAAAATTTCTATAATATTATGTTACTTAACTTAAACTATTTAAGATAGTTGATAAATTATAACATTTATAGTTTGCCATTATGCATATATCAATATGTATATATATGCATTTTAATTAATTAACTTTTAGTTAATTTTATTTAAATTTTTTATTTAATTATATAATTTTATTTAATATTTTAGTTAATTTGAAATTTGAATTTAATTTATCTTAAACAGTTGTAAGATAAATAAATACCTGTAATAACTAAAGTTATTACACACATACCAATAAAAATGTTATAATCAATCAACTTTTAATTAATTATTTTATATAATTAATCATATTAATTAGTTTTAAAATTTTAAAATTAATTATTTTGTTTCTTGAAACAATTTTGAAAAATTTGAATGCATTTTAAACTTTTTTATAATTTCCCTTTTATATTTTAAACTTAACATTTAAATTCAAAATATACTTTAAATTTTCATATAGATTTTGAAAAACAGCCCATGGATCAGAATCAACTTGCATCTTTATATAAGAGATAACCTTTGAGCTTATTTCATCCTTTGGGCCAAGCCATTAGCCAGGTAGAGCAGAGTACATGATTACCTAGACCCAACGTTCAATATTACCTTTCTAAACAACCTACTAAATTAGTAGACTTTAATCGGCTAGCCCTAACATTGCTAATTTTAGATTGTATAGACCATGGGCTCTGATACCATTAAAGGAACCGGGCCATTCGAAAGCATGTGAAGTCGGCAAATTTCAATTTTTTTCCATATTTTTGGATCTATTGAGCCTATAAACTCTAAAAGACTATTAGATCCAATCTAACGAAGTTTTAAATAAAATATTATTTAAGTTAATTTGATTAAAAGGAAGCTAGCTTTTAATTTAAGTTCAAATATATTTTAATTGATGCATCAAAAACATTCGTATGTGTAAACGGTAAGTGGAACATATAAGCAGTGTATATAGTGAATGTATTCATAGGTAGGTGCTGGGTTTACACCGCAACAGAAACATTTTCCCTTTATGTATGCCTTTGCTATCCTTACTATTAAGTTAAAAACATGTGAATAATAGTAATACATGTATATATAATGTTTGCTTATACTTATACATAATATGTTAAAAGTATTTTACTAATCGATAGAAGATAGCACATATTTATAATAAGATAATTAGTGAATTAAAGTGGGAATTTAAGGAAGGAACGGAGGACGACTTTCCTCCTTCCTTTGCTCATTCACTCAATGTCATTTTGAGTCAGCAATTAAAATTTTAACCATATACACATATAAACTTAATCTTAACCATTCTCATATTTTGAAATCTATAATTAACAAGTATGAATCAAATTTCTACTTAGGAAGAATTTTAAAGTTAACTTTGTGATTTTACACAAAAGTATATTTTATAAACTTTGAATTAAAACAACATACATAGACCAATATACATATATTATTAATTATAAATTATGTTTTAAAACTAAAATAACATATGCGTATCTAAAGTTTGTAAGTTAGCACATGCGTTAGGATCTAAAGTTGACAAATTAAAAGGCTAACATTAAATTAGGAAGCAAGTTAAAATAAAATAAAATGATATCAATTAGGTGTCAATAAAAAATGTGGTATTTTGTTAAACGGTAATTTCCAAAACAAGAACAAAAGGGAAAACATAGGAACGTATAAATTTGTGGTAAATTTTAGATCTAAACTATACAAAAAAACTTGAACAACTAATTAAATAAGTTGTATTATGTCATAGTTCAAATGTTAAGATGATGAATATGTAATTAAAAAAGGTATAACACAAAATGAATCTAAATTAAATTACAGTATCAATATATATTACTAAAAGAGATGAAAAGGGGAATTTTAGTTCAAGCTAAATATAAAAGTTTATATTCAAATGAAAATAAGAATAAATAAAATTATAATTTTACGTTAAGATGTAGCTAAAAGAATGCACCTTGAATGATGAATAAAAATCTCCTAGGTTCTTGAATCAACCTCCAGATTTTACAAGGATCAAGAGGTATCAAAAATCTTTATTATTTGATTTTATTTTGTTTTTAATTTTGGTATTTTTCTAAGCTGTTGTAACAACCCGCATATTTAACGATTATATATTTAAAAGTTTAATTTAAATATAGCGTCGCTAGTCGGATTTAGGTCCGAAATGTTACTTTTTGCAAATGGCTGAATTAGGACTCGAAACCACTTCCATTGAGTTCAAAATGGTGTTTGCGATCTTTTTGAGTATAAACTTTGATATGTTTGGAGTAAGTTGAATTTTGCTACTTTTTCTAGTTAGGTTTTGGGTTTGGGTTCAGCCCACTAGCTAACTAAATACCCTAACTCAGTCCCTCTCCTTCCACTCACTCATTTTCACTTCTAAACTCAAGCTAAAACTAAAAATGGGGAAAAGGAAGAAGAATTAGAAATTCCAAGCCCTAGTTCTTCTTTGCAAACTTGATTTCTTGCTCCAAAATCAAAGTGAAGCTATTGGTAAGCCTCCTCTTCATCTTCTCCAACTCTTTCTCCTTCAATTTCAGAAAGTTTCCTAAACCTAACTTAGGAAATACTTGTTTTGATCTTAGATTTAATCTAGTAGAGTTGAAGTGGAGAGTGATTGGTCTTTTCTTTGCAATTGGGCTTCTCATCTTTGTTTGTGAGTTAAAAGGTGAGATTTTTATCTCACGTCTTTGTCTATAACTTTCTTTGATTGTTGGGTATGAATTCCTAACACTTATTCATGTGCATTTTCTTTTGGTTTGGATTGAATCGGTGAATATCCAAATTTTTAGTGTTTTGGGTTCAAATCTTTAAAGATCCTAACTTTGATGTTTGAACATGTTTTTGGTGATGCATCGAGGAGCCAATAGGACCGGGTAGCCGATGGGCGTAATCCCCTAGCGTCTGTGCTCGTCCGGTTGCGAATTTAGTGTGTGTGCACTTCAATTAATAGGGTAGAAAAATGCAGGACATCAGGTTCGGCCGACCGACCTCTCTGAGCCGGTCGACCGAAGCTGTAGCCGAAACATTTCTGGGCTATTTTGGTCGACCGAACTCAGAGTCGAGTCAGCCGACCTGCTCCTATTTCCCTATTTTGCCTAGTTTACCTATTTGTTTGTGATTCCCACTTTTATCGATCTACATCGATTCCAATTAGTTGTTTATGCATATTTGACCTTGATGATTCCTTTTTGACTTCATCCACAGGTTTTTATAAAATAATCTTTTAAATTGTATTAAAAGCTTGCTTCTCCAATTTATAAATCATATTTAAAACGCACGCACACAATTTCTCACTTCGAGCGTAGTGGAAGGGAGATTAAATGGTTAGGTAAAACACGGACCATGAATCCATGCGTTTGTCTTTCCGATTAACCCTCGCCCTATTCGATTGATCGTTTTGGCCTTTTGGTCTGGTTTACCGATGAGACGAGTTAAACTTTGTACTGCTTTGAGTGTGAAATTAACTAACGGATAGTAAACTGTTTAGTGCGAACGAGTGGTTATGGGACTCACGTTACCACTTTGTAGATTCCTTTTTTGAAAGTTATGACACATTCTGCCAGTCAGTGGTGTCCAGTACTGGGCCTCCGGACCTTCACCACTACGGTTTGTTGCCTTTGGGATAGTGTCTTCGGACTGTCTCCTTTAGGTTTGTTGCCTTCGGGTATGTTGCCTTCGGGTTTGTACCTTCGGGTTTGTGCCTTCAGTTTTGTTTCCCTATTGTATCGCTTTCGGAGTTGGTCATTCGTCACCGCTCAAGTGATATTGGGTTTGGAGTCTTCGGGCTCATGGATCCTTGTTTATACAGTACTAGGCACGTGCAAATTTTCTGATGTTTCATTGATATGTATATTCCCTAGGTATTGCCCTTCGGTGTTGGTCTTTTTGAGCCGCACAATATATAGCGGTTACCTTGTGGAACTTGTGTTACCTTCATTGGTATTTGTTATTGCCTTTTTGGCTTGTTTTGAGATATCCATATCCTTTGTTTATTTGTGTTGCCGATGATATGAGGCTTGTCTTGTTATGATTCATCTTTTATTAGATGATTGTGTTATCTCTTTTAGAGATATTTGTTATACTTTATGACCTTACAGGTTATTGTTGTTCAGTTTATCTAACTGATTTGTTTAGCTAGACTGACCCGTGTATTTGTACTTGGGTCAGACCGAGTTGTTTCAGGTTAGGTGCTTTTGGACTTAGCCTATTTTGCTTCTGCATGGATTACTTAGCTAGCTTCTTTTTGTTATGGCTTTTTGTGCAGTCCTTTTTATTGTAACTCTGATATGTATTCTTTTGGATTCGCTTGTATATTGTGGTTTGCTATACCACTTGTCATGTATCAGTTTGTATACTCTGTTATGTATCAATATATGTGTATATGATAATCTACTGTTCTGTGATGTATATTACATGTGAGTTGTTATATTCTGTTCTGATAGATCCTCCAATCACCTATGGTTTTGTTTTAAGTATTCATTGGATATGTCGACCTGCTTGGTATGACTATTGTCGATGTATTCAATAGATAGTTAGAGCAAGGCTATAGATGGTCGCTCCTAACCAGCCTTATTCTCCATGTTAGTTGACGGCATTACCCTGTAGTGTCCTTGGCTAGCGTGGGTATAGAGGTGGGGTGTCACAGCTTGGTATCAGAGCTGAGTTCAGAAAAAAAATATGATAAACACAAAATAGATGCACATATTCCGGTACGTCAAAGTGTGTAAGTGATACAAATCTTTGAACCATCTTGCCTCTATTCCTTCCGTGCCTTTGGTGTAGATAGAAATTTGGAGTACGTCTAGGAATGCATTTTGTTCCATAGTATTCTATATTTGGATTGGTGATATCTACCTTGTGAACAATCTTGTTCTTATCTTACTTTCAGCGTATGGTTGGAAGAGGCAGGAGACGACGTTCGGATGCTGAGCAATCCAGTGGATCATATCCGGATGGCGTTTATATATCTGCTGATCAGTTTTTGGAATTGTTTAGGAGCACTCAGCCTCCAGTTCCTCCTCGAGTATCTCCACCTCGCAAGTCTGCCTTTGCACGTACGTGCAGCGATTTTGCTCATCTTGGAGGAAAGCCGTTTAAGGGCTCCGAGTCCGTTCTTGAAGTCCAAGCTTGGCTTCGCACGTGCGAGCGTATTTTCTCTCGCATGGATCTTTTCTGATCATGGTAGAGTTCTTGTAACTTCTAGTTTATTACAAGAGCGTGCCCTTGATTGGTACGAGCTTCTTGTAGCTGAAATTGATGAGTCTACTGTTTCTTGTTCTCAGTTTCGGGGATGATTCGAACTCAAGTTCGTTCCTGAATCTGAAAAAGTTTTATTGACCCATCGCTTCCTTGAGTTGAAGCAAGGGAATTCTTCTGTTTCTGAGTATGTTGCATCATTCGAGGCTTTATCTAAGTATGGTCTTGAATTTATTAGCACTTCTTATAAGAAGAATCTGAAGTTTGTCTCTGGTCTTGAGAAATATCTTAAGAAGTCTTTGTTGCTCCAGCTTAAACTTTCTTTTGAGGAGTTGGTAGATTCTGCGCTTCATCTCGAGATCGTCGAGAAGGAGTGTGATAGTGGTGAGGATGTTGAGGTTTCCAAGAACTCCAACAAGAAGCAATTTCCATTTCAGAAGTCCAGGTCTTTTCCTTCCAAGAAGAAGAAGACTAGTGGTTCTAGTTCTCAGCCTCAATCTGTTGGAACACCTTTCATTCGGAAGTGTTTCAATTGTGGTTCTCCTGATCATATGATTCGAGCTTGTTCCAAGCCTCTCTTCTGCCGTTATTGCAAGAAGGAAGGACATCATGTTTCCACTTGCCCTACTGTTCCGGCTGGTGCCAAGTCTAGCAAGCTTTATGCTGCTAAGGCTTCTGAAGGTCCTTCTCAACCCAAAGGTATATCTCCATCTATTTTGGAAGGTTCTATTTTATTTCATGACCGCAGTATTCGAGTTCTTTTCGATACGGGTGCATCATATTCTTTCGAATCGAAAAAGCTCATTGATGATTTATCTTTGGATGTTTCTTGTTTGGTTATTTCATTAAGGATTGCGAATCCTATTGGGGGATCCGCGACCCTTAGCATGCTTTGTGATGATGTTGAGATTGTTTTATGTGGCTTTTCCTTTCGTGCGAATCTGCACGTTATTTATTGTCTGGGATTTGATATGATTTTTGGTATGGACTGGCTAGTGAGATATGATGCCAGGATTATTTGTTCGGAGAGAATTTTATATCTTCGACATCCGGATTCGTTTACTCAGCTATCACTTGATCTTCGGAATGTGGATAGTTTCGAAATGGCTTTATATGCTCTTGACTCACGAGATGATGATGATATATCTCGTATTCCTATTGCTTGTGACTTTTCTGATGTTTTTGAACCTGTTTCGGGTTTGCCACCCAAGCGGGCAATTGAGTTCCGTATTGATCTCATTCCAGGCGCGCAGCCAGTTAGTCGTCCTCCCACGAGGATATCTACAAAGGAAAATGAGGAACTCAAGAAGCAGCTTTTAGAGCTTGAGTCCAAGTAGTTGATTCAGACCAGTTTTTCTCCATGGGGATCCGCGGTCGTCTTCGTGAAGAAGTCCGATGGAACTCTTAGGCTTTGCATTGACTATCACAAGCTTAACGAGTTAACCATCAGGAATAGGTATCTGTTGCCTAGAATCGATGATATGTTCGATCTATTGAGTGGTGCTAAGGTCTTTTATCAGCTCGACCTTGCCATGGGTTTTCATCAGTTGTGAGTCGTGGAGGATAGCATACCACTTACCGCTTTCCGCACTCGTTATGGTTCTTTTGAGTGGCTCGTTATGTCGTTCGGTTTGACGAACGCTCCTGCTTTCTTCGTTGATCTCATGAATCGAGTATTCCGAGAATATCTCGATAAGTTCGTCCTTATGTTCATTGATGATATCCTTATTTATTCTAAGTTTGAAGCTGAGCATGCTAATCACTTAAGAATTGTCTTGAGTACTCTCCGTCACCATCAGCTTAGAGCCAAATTCTCCAAGTGCCATTTTTGGGAGAGTAAGGTTAAGTTCTTAGGCCATGTTGTTTCTTTCGATGGCATTTCTGTCGATCCCTTAAAGGTCGAAGCCATCCAGAATTGGAAGAGGCCTGAGAATGTTCATGAGATTCGTAGTTTACTTGGATTGGCGGGTTATTACCGTCGGTTCATTAAGGATTTTTCCCATGTTGTGCTTCCTCTCACCAACCTTACTTGGAAAGGCATTCGTTATATTTGGTCCGACCAGTGTGAAGCTTCCTTTCTGACACTAAAGGAACTTCTCACTAATGCTCCTATTTTGGTGGTTCCCGAAGGGAATCATGATCTTGTTGTCTACACCGATGCTTGTGGTAGTGGTCTCGGTGCCGTTATTATGCAGAAGGATCGAGTAGTTGCTTATGCTTCTAGGTAACTGCATCCGAATGAAGTTCGCTATGCCACTCATGATCTTGAGTTAGCCGCCATTGTCTTTGCCTTAAAGATTTAGCGACACTATTTATTGGGCAAGCACTTCATTCTCTATACCGATCATAAATCCTTGAAGTATTTGTTCATTCAGAAGGAACTCAATATGAGACAACAACATTGGCTCGAGTTTCTTGCCTCCTATGACTTTGATATCCAGTATACCCCTGGAAAGGGTAATCGTGTTGCTGATGCGCTTAGTCGCAAACATTCAGCTGTTATTTCTATGATGCTTGCCGAATGTGATATTCTTGAGACTCTATCTTTTTGTGAAATTCATGATCGAGGTTCATCTTCTGATTCTCCTATTCTATTGTTTAGTTTAGGAGCTCGACCCATTTTATTGGATCGTATTGCTGATGCCCAGCGGCGTGATCCTGATTTGTTGCACCTTATTCAGCTTTGTGAGTCTGGATCCTGTGATGAGGCGTTGTGGGATTTCAGCATTGATTCTCATGGGTGTCTTCGCAAGAAGAACCGTCTTTTTGCGCCTTCTGATTTTGCACTTAGGCATGACATTCTTGATGGCTATCACCGTTCTAAGTATACCATTCATCCTGGTAATAGTAAGATGTACGCCGATATGCGTCGCCTTTATTATTGGAAGGGCATGAAGCGCGATGTGGCGGGTTATGTGAGTAATTGCGTAACTGTCAGTGTATTAAGGCCGAACATCAGCGTCCTTCGGGTCTTCTTCAGCCTCTAGAGATTCCATTGTGTAAATGGGATCAGATTTCTATGGATTTCATTGACGACCTACCTCATTCGAGATCGGGCCATTCTAGCGTCTGGGTTATTGTTGATCGCCTCACCAAATCTGCTCATTTTATTCCTACTAAGTCTAATAGGACTGCTTCGCATTTGGTTAAGTTGTATGTCAATGAAATCGTGAGACTTCATGGTGTTCCTAGTTCTATTGTTAGTGACCGCGATCCTTTATTCACGAGTCATTTTTGGCAGAGTCTTCAGCAAGCTTTGGGAACAAAGCTTAATTTTAGCACAGCTTATCACCCGCGGTCTGATGGACAGACTGAACGGGTGAACCGTATTTTGGAAGATCTGCTCCGTATCTGTATTTTTGATTTCGGTGGTAGTTGGGAGGATCACTACCTCTTGTAGAGTTCTCCTAAAACAAAAAATTTCATTCCAGTATCGGTATGGCTCCTTTCGAAGCTTTATACGGAAGACCATATCGATCACCTTCTTGTTGGTTGGATTCTAGGGAGAAGCTTATTCTTGGCCCAGATTTTGTTCGTGATTCTTCCAAGAAGATTGATCTTATTCAGTTGAGAATGAAAGAGGCACAGAGCCGCCAGAAGTCCTACGTAGACAACCGTAGGAAGCCTCTCGAATTCTCTATTGGTGATCTTGTCTTTATTCGTGTTTCTCCTCTAAAAGGGGTGATGCGCTTCAGTACGACTGGGAAACTGGCTCCTCGCTTTATAGGACCATTTTCTATTACTGAACGTATTGGCTCTGTGGCTTATAGAGTTTCACTTCCTGCTCATTTATCTGGCATTCACGACGTGTTTCACGTCTCTCAACTTTGGAAGTGTCTTCGGGAGTCGGATTCTGTTATCGATTCTCCTGATTTGCAAGAGCTTGAGATCTCACCGGACTTATCTATTGTACAACAGCTTATTCGCGTGCTTGATACGGAGGTGTGACACCTTCGGAATAAGGACGTGCCGCTCGTTAAAGTCCAACGGTCCACGAACCACAATGACTGTACTTGGGAAACCAGAGAGTTTATCGAGCGATCTTATCCGGGTTTTCTATCTTTACTTGGCAACGGTGAGAATATCTTTTCATCTCAAGCTTATTTTCTTTTTCTTTTGAATGATGTAGGTATGTAGTTGTTACAAATATCGTGTCTAGGAATTGCGGGGACGCAATTTTGTAAGGAGGGGAGATCTGTAACAACCCGCATATTTGACGATTATATATTTAAATGTTTTATTTAAATATAGCGTTGTTAGTCGGATTTAGGTCCGAAATATTACTTTTTGCAAACGGCCGAATTGGGACTCGAAACCACTTCCATTGAGTTCAAAATGGAGTTTGCGATCTTTTTGAGTATAAACTTTGATATGTTTGGAGTAAGTTGAATTTTGCTACCTTTTCTAGTTGGGTTTTGGGTTTGGGTTCAGCCCACTAGCTAACTAAATACCCTAACTCAGTCCCTCTCCTTCCATTCACTCATTTTCACTTCTAAACTCAAGCTAAAACTGAAAATGGGGGAAAGGAAGAAGAATTAGAAATCCCAAGCCCTAGTTCTTCTTTGCAAACTGAATTCTTGCTCCAAAATTAAAGTGAAGCTATTGGTAAGCCTCCTCTTCATCTTCTCCAACTCTTTCGCCTTCAATTTCAGAAAGTTTCCTAAACCTAACTTAGGAAATACTTGTTTTGATCTTAGATTTAAGCTAGTAGAGTTGAAGTGGAGAGTGGTTGGTCTTTTCTTTGCAATTGGGCTTCTCATCTTTGTTTGTGAGTTAAAAGGTGAGATTTTCATCTCAAATCTTTGTCTATAACTATCTTTGATTGTTGGGTATGAATTCCTAACACTTATTCATGTGCACTTGCTTTTGGTTTCGATTGAATTGGTGAATATCCAAATTTTTAGTGTTTTGGGTTCAAATCTTTAAAGATCCTAACTTTGATGTTTGAACATGTTTTTGGTGATGCATCGAGGAGCCAATAGGACCGGGTAGCCGATGGGCGTAATCCCCTAGTGTCTGTGCTCGTCCGGTTGCGAATTGAGTGTATGTGCACTTCAATTAATAGGGTAGAAAAATGCAGGACATCAGGTTCAACCGACCGAACTCTCTGAGTCGGTCGACCGAAGCTGTAGCCGAAACATTTCTGGGCTATTTCGGTCAACCGAACTCTGAGTTCGGTCAACCGACCTGCTCCTGTTTCCCTGTTTTTCCTAGTTTTCCTATTTGTTTGTGATTCCAACTTTTATCGATCCATGTCGATTCCGATTAGTTGTTTATGCATATTTGACCTTGATGATTCCTTTTTGACTTCATCCACGGGTTTTTATAAAATAATCTTTTAAATTGTATTAAAAGTTTGCTTCTCCAATTTATAAATCTTATTTAAAACGCACACACACAATTTCGCACTTCGAGCGGAGTGGAAGGGAGATTAAATGGTTAGGTAAAACACGGACCATGAATCCATGCGTTTGTCTTTCCGATTAATCCCCGCCCTATTCGATTGATCGTTTTGGCCTTTTGGTCTGGTTTACCGATGAGACGAGGTAAACTTTGTATTGGTTTGAGTTTGAAATTAACTAACGGATAGTAAACCGTTTAGTGCGAACGAGTGGTTATGGGACACACGTTACCACTTTGCGGATTCCTTTTTTGAGAGTTATGACACATTTTGCTAGTTAGTGGTGTCCAGTACTGGGCCTCCGGATCTTCACCACTACGGTTTGTTGCCTTTGGGATAGTGTCTTCGGACTGTCTCCTTCTGGTTTGTTGCCTTCGGGTATGTTGCCTTCGGGTATGTTGCCTTCGGGTTTGTACCTTCGGGTTTGTGCCTTCGGGTTTGTTGCCCTATTGTATCGCTTTCGGTGTTGGTCGTTCGTCACCGCTCGAGTGCTATTGGGTTGGAGTCTTCGGGCTCATGGATCCTTGTTTATACAGTACTGGGCACATGCAAATTTTCTGATGTTTCATTGATATGTATATTCCCTAGGTATCGCCCTTCGATGTTGGTCTTTTTGAGCCGCACGATATATAGCGGTTACCTTGTGGAGCTTGTGTTACCTTCATTGGTATTTGTTATTGCCTTTTTGGCTTGTTTTGAGATATCCATATCCTTTGTTTATTTGTGTTGCCGATGATATGAGGCTTGTCTTGTTATGATTCATCTCTTGTTAGATGATTGTGTAATCTCTTTTAGAGATATTTGTTATACTTTATGACCTTGCAGGTTATTGTTGTTCAGTTTATCTAACTGATTTGTTTAGCTAGACTGACCCGTGTATTTATACTCGGGTCAGACCGAGTTGTTTCAGGTTAGGTGCTTTTGGACTTAGCATATTTTTCTTCCGCATGGACTACTTAGCTAGCTACTTTTTGTTATGGCTTTTTGTGTAGTCCTTTTCATTGTAACTCTGATATGTATTCCTTTGGATTCGCCTGTATATTGTGGTTTGCTATACCACTTGTCATGTATCAGTTTGTATACTCTGTTATGTATCAATAAATGTGTATATGATGATCTACTGTTCTGTGATGTATATTACATGTGAGTTGTTATATTCTGTTCTGATAGATCCTCAACCACCTATGGTTTTGTTTTAAGTATTCATTGGATATGTCGACCTGCTTGGTATGACTATTGTTGATGTATTCATAGTTAGAGCGAGGCTATAGATGGTCGCTCCTAACCAGCCTTATTCTCCATGTTAGTTGACGGCATTACCTTGTAGTGTCCTTGGCTAGCGTGGGTATAGAGGTGGGGCGTCACAACTGTGGAGGCCATGAATTTAGGCCATGGTAAGGAAGAGAGAGGGGAGAAAGAAAAGTGAATGATTTGTAGAGAAAGAAAAGTGAATGATTTGTAGAGAAAGAGAAATGAATAATGGAAAACTCATTTTGAACGAAACATTAAAATCTTTAAATTCCCTACTTTAAAATACTCCATATTTAGTTACTAATCAAATCTCATCAAATCCCCTCCCTTTTTTTGTCATATGAGGCTGGCCATAAAATCTACCACATGGCCCTTGAAAATTACAGAAATCACTTAGCATTTGATTATTTAAATCCAATTGAAATATTTTATCGATATATTATATCAATACACGTGTCTATAACTTTTATATAGGCAATTTATCAAATGCTAATGGTAGTCCAGCAAATTAAATAAAAATTAATACTGAATATTTTATTCGTATTAATTAATTAAATTAAATTATGATGAATATAAATTAATTGTATCGTATGGCTTTTCGGACTATTCATGATTATGGTTGTGCAACTCGAAGGTGTGAATTTATTCAACGATTAATATCGCATCTATTCTCTTAGTTAGCACTATATCACATTACCACTTACAGATTTTGGTTTTGGTCATAATTCTAAAATTATCCACATTAAACTTTGAAAGCCCAAACAAAAATAAATTGGTTTAATAATCATAATAATTAACCGTACCGCTATCGCCAAAGACATTAACATTGAATTGAGTACAGGTGATCATGATACTAACCCAATATAACCGAGGAGATGAATTCTCCATTGAGTTATGTTTCACTTTCAATTCTTCAACTTAGACCTAACTATAGTCGTTCAATGAATATAATGCCATGATATAACTATAATCCAAGTAATATGTCCATATTAAAGTTCAACAATATTCTCAAGTTGAGAGAACTATATTACATTGTCGCGTCGAGATTCACCTTTTGGCTTAGTTATATTAACCGATAGAAAACTCACGAGTGAGTCATTCCATGATTATCCAATAACTACCAGTATGCAACAGCTTAGTGCCCCCAACAGCCATGAGTAATATATTGTCCAACATTTGGAGAGCATTACACATACTAATCGATATCCTATCTCGAAACATCTTGATTAGGAATATGTAAAATAGTATGTCATTTTAATTCGATAAGTTTCTCATGATGACAATACATTGTAATTACAATCACATAACATATCATTTAAGGATTTTTTGTTTAATATGCTTTAATTTAATTGATTATATCATAATATAACAAGTATGTAAATAGAATGAAAACACCTTTTACTTTGAACAGGAATTGTAATCGGGTTAGATATATGTAACAAATTACATAATCACCCCTCGAGCATACCCTTAACTATATCAAGATTTACATAGTCCTTATTCATCTTGGAAAAATTAACACTTAGTGCTTGCATTTGAGAAATCCTACCAATAGCAATCGGAGCAACGCCTTGGGATTCTACAGCATGTTCCTCGTCATCTTTGTGAATATTGATTGCAGGTTAGATTAAGCTCTCCCAAGCCCGCTCCCTCTTCCTCTACTCCTAAGATGGAGTTTCTAGCATCGTTCCTTATATGCCAACTCATTCTTATTTTATGTATTAAGAATAATCAGTTTCTCATAAAGGAAAATCGCATTGATGGTACTCGTGTGTGCAATGCAACTTACATTGTATATACTATTGATATATAGTAAAATCAAAATGTATAATAAAAACGCTATCTCATATATCACTCGATCCATTCTAGAGTAATAACTTCTTCTCTATCTCTAAAGTATTCGGTTATCCCTTAGGTTAAGTTGAAGCCAAAGCTCCGATATCAAGTTTGACTACCACTCTACACCTCTTGTACCCAATATAACCTATTAAGTGCGATGTGGTAGTACCCACCGTTGTAGGATGATTGTCAAGTGTATAAGAGCCAACTACAATAGATAAACTAGTCGTTTATTTCACAACGCAAGGATAAAGTATAATAGTCAACACATATTTAAATAATGTGAGATGGTAATAACTAAGCGAACCACAATCAGTGTTGAATAGTTCATACATCAAATAATAAACCCAAGTATACTACCCCTAATAAAGTAAAGAACTAATAGAGCCCCATTGCGTTTCACAGTGAAATAGTCATAAGCTCCAAAATATAAATATAGATAAGCACCAGCCTCTTGCATGTCTACCGAATAGCTCCATGTGCTAATCTTAAACTTGTTATCTAGTCTATCCATTTAAGAGTACCCAAGATTATAAGAATCAAAGCATAACACCTCGAGCAAGACAACAGTTTGGTGTGAAAGATAAAAAATCTCAAGATACTATAAAGGTCAATATAATAAAGCAGAGACACCGAGTATGAAGAATTATATTTGGCATGCCCTACATCCAATAGCACATAAACCATATATGTTACATTACTATCATCATCATATGGGTATACTACATTATGTACAATATAGGTGACGAGGTACCTCATAGGGGAATACATCTTCACAAGGAATCCATCAACTATACAAGGACCAAACAAAGTAATCATGGCCACCATTATCAAGGTCTCATGTCACCCCCAATGTAACGATCCCGCTTTTGAATCAAATTTAAATTGATAATTTATAAATTTGGATTAGAGTAAGTTGAATTTTTTCCAAATTTAAATGGATATTTTGTTAGTATAAATGGGTATAAATATGAATTTTAAATAAATTTCTAATTGGAAATTCTGAAATAAATATTATATTTTGAATAATATTTTAATTACAAATTTAATTGTGGATTAATTTAAAGATTTGAATAGATATATATCAAAAGATTGTAAATAAAATTAATTGATTTGAAATCCAATAGATTATGAATAGAAATTTTTATTTGTGAATTCCAAAATAAAAAACTTTGAAAATAAATTTGAGTTTGAAAAACTCTATAATATAGAATTAATAAAAATCTATTTGGAATTGTAATACATGTGTATATCTATATTTTGAAAGTTATTCGAAAGTAAACTCTATATTTTAATAATGGAAAATAACTTATTTTGTGATTATAATGATGATGATTTGAAAGTCATATTTTGAAATTGATATAAACAAATTACAAAAGCTCTTTAAAAAGTTAAAATCAAACATATACATATTATATACTTATTTATTAAACTCGATAACACATTTTCTTTTGAAATAACTAAATAATAGTTTGTATATTCATGAATTTAAAATGCAAAAACATTTAAATATATATAAATGTAATTAATTATGATTTAAAAAGCTAATATTCATGTTATCTAATATATATATGTATACCTATTTTGAAATTAATGTATATAGATAAATATTTATTCAAATGTATAACAGTTTCGATTTAAAAAGGATTTGACAAAAATGTTGTAAAGCTAAATTGAAAACATATAAAGGTATAAATAAGAAAAGATATAAACATGATTCATAATATTTATAAGAACATATTACATAATTTATACTAACACAAGGTTTAAAACAAAAATTTACAAAATAATTTACATTAGGGATTTAAACATAAAATGTAGAGTTTAAGACATTTGTAAGCATTTTAATAAAGAGAAATATAAGTGTAAGCAAAGTTTTAATTTGTAATTACAAATGGCAAAATCATTTTTTCTTTTGAAATTTGAATTACATAAAACATGTAAAAGAGAAAAGTATCCAGGCTATCTTCAATCTTCTTTCAAAATGAAAACAAAACTTGAAAACAAAGCAAAATCAAACTCAAAACCAGAACAAATAAGAAAATCATCTAGAAAGTTCAAAAGCTTCAACCTGGAAAACAGAACTAAATCAAAAGGAAGAAAACTGTCTCGATCTGATTAAAAGAAATTCAAAGCAAAACAAAGGAATTAAAACAGAAAACAGAAAAGAAGCAATATCATCTCATATGCAACCTGATTCATTTAGCAACTCAAATCAAAAGCCTTCTTTCAGTTTATCAACCTGGAAAGCAAAGTCTTCAAACCTGGAGACCAAACCAGTGAGGAGTAAAAGGAAAGCAAGCAAATTTAATAAGGAGATAAAGCAACAATTAATGCAAATCAGCTTCAAACCAAAAACAAGTGAAAGATACAATACAAATGCATCAAAATCAAATTTCTAGGATTGAGTCCTCTGTTCAAAAGAAACTTAGGTGAGCAAACCACCCCTTTAAGATTTCAACCCTATTTATATTTGATTGTGTGATGAATATCCTGATGCTTGTGATTGAAATTATCGTTGCGTGTTTGTATTGATGCAAAATATCAGAGTGTATATGTCTGTATATACATAAAAACACAAATCTCTGTTGTTTTCAGTCTCCGGCATACTTAAATCTAATTCAATTGTATACCATCAATTTGAGACTCTGATTTTCAAATAATGGATGATGGTAAGAATGCTAACTAAATTTTAAAATTAACTATAAGTAAATTAGTTAAAGAATTACTGGAAAAGATGAAAACACAGTAGATCCCAAAAATGGCAAGATTTCAACTTCAAAAATTTATTGTTTCAGTTACATAATCTGATACGTTTTTGCAAACAATGAATTTTGAAGATAATATCATAATTTTTAATGTTGAGAACAATGGGGTTTCTTAAATTGATCGAATTTGGGTTTATGGTCAGTTTCTGTCGAACGATGTCGAGCTGGGCATCGAAATCAATGGTGAGGGAAGCTGATGTATAGGGGAGCATAGGAAAAATATACACATAATTTATAGTCGATCGGAGTGATGGGAAAATGGAGAAATAGGGTTTTGGGTATGGGTTTTGTTCGTCAGGGTTGTAAAACAAATTCTTCGTCATCAGTGGTCTTTCGGTGAGTGGTCCAGGGGGAGAAGGGCATCGATCAGTGGAGCAGCTTCGGTTGAAGCCGCGTGATTATCGGTGGAAGATGGTGATCAGGCGAAGCATTTTCGATGAGGGTAATTTAGTTCCGGTAGTCGCTGTTGAACTCGATTTCGAGTTTACTATTGATCTCATCAATCTGGGTTGTGGTCTTCATCGGCGAAGTTCTTTTCGACGTGTTGGTAACTGGAACGATGGTCGGAGCCACTGCCGTCATTTGCACACGTGCACGATATATCAGTTGTATCTGATGTTGGGTTAAAGGATTGGGGAGGACGAATGCAGCTCGAAGTTGATCTCGAGGGTTGGTAATGTGGCTCGAAGACACGCTTGGGTTTTCGTTTGCATTTGCTCGAGTCATTTTAAGTATGGTTACCAGGTTTTAAATTTGAGAAGAAAATATGGTTCAAGGTATTAAAATTTTATAACCAGGTTCTTTTTGAAAGCATGATTTAGTTTAAAAGTTTGTCCAAATGAAATAAGTTTTCAAAATAAATGTACTAAGTTTCCAAAGTAAAATTAAACAAGTTCAAGATAAAAGTATTTATCCATTTTAATATAAATATAAAGTCATATGGATTGAAATTTAGTATGTTTTGATTTGAAGAGTTAGTCTCTATTTGTTTTCAAAATCAAGGGATGAAATTGGGTAAATGATTAAGATGAGGGTAATTAAACTTTAATTAATAAAAGATCTTAAGTGTTTTGAATAAATTAATTACCTAAATTTCATTTTAAATGAGATTTAAATGAGATTTAAATAATAAATAAGAAATTAAAGAAATTTAATTAAGAGATAATTAATTAATGTAATTAATTAAGGATAAATGAATTAGTAATTAAAGGATAATTAATTAAGGTCATTAATTAGAAGATGATTAATTTATTGAATTAAAAATAGTTAATAAATTAATAATTAAAGGTGGATCAATTTCTAATTTATTAAGGTAATTAATTAAGGTAAACTAATTGCTAGTTAATTTATGTTTAAAGATGATTAAGTGATTAAGAATAATCACTTATTATAATTAACTAAGGGTAATTAATTAATGTGATAAATTAATTAAAGGTTAACTAATTAATGTAGGTGATTAAGGGATGATTATTAATTAAGAGTTAATTCATTATTGTAATTAATTAAGAATAATTAATTAAATGGTTTGTAATTAATTAACATTAATTAACCAAGATTAGCGACTAATCTGATTTAAATTAATCAGATAATTAATTGATATTACTTATGGATGTTTGGATTGGATGATTTAATTGTTTGATATCCCTGATATATGATGCTTTGCGTTATGAATTATCCTGATTTGTGTTGTGACCTGTGATGTAATTTATTTATCTGTAATGTAATTTATTATCTGCGATGAACTTATATTATTCATCTATGATCTGTAAATGAAGATAAGCGTTATAGGATTATATCGCTTATCCATATTGTTGTGTGTTTGAACCTATGATGATTGACGATGTTGCACTATTGTGTAAAACCCCTGGACTACACCTTACACACACAATATGGATTGCACGAGGAAATCAGTTAAGTTACAAATATTTGAATTAAATATTTTAAAATGATTTTTAAAGTTGAATTTTGAATCCAAAATAGTTTTGGGAATGGAATTGAAAGCTTTTGAAAAGGGATTTCAAAAAAATAAAAGATATTTTGAATAACTTGATAATGTTTTGAAATTTAAATAATTTGGTTTGGATTTGAATTCAATATTTGAAATTGAATTCTATGATTTGGAAACTATTGTTTAAAAAGGTTATACAAGTAATAAAGGTGTTTATATGGGTTTTAAACCATTTAAAAGGTATTGTTTTGTGAATTTAAATTTAAACCCAAGTTTATACTTGAATGGCTTTAACTTATGTAAATGTAATCAGTCTTTCCTAGAACAAAAACTATTTGTTTCAATTAATAATAGCTTTCATATAAGGAAAGGGTTTCCAATCGGTGTCGATTTTTTTTTATGAAATTGTTTTGAAAGCTATGAACGAACCTTTGTGAAAGATTATTAAACCTTGTTTTGGAAATCAAAGAAGATTTTAAATGGTGTATCTTTTATATAAAAGATTTGAATTGGGAACGAGTTTGAAAGCTATTAAATCTTTGATTAAAGATTGAATGAGTTAGTCCAAACTGAAATGGAAATTGTTTTGGAAATCTATGAATGAATCTTTGTGAAAATGGGTGAACTTTGTGAAGTGAATCTTTCCTGTTTAAAGATTTGAAATTGTAATTTGTTTAAAACCATTTGAAAGAAAAGTTTTGGATTTTTCAGTTGTGACTTAACTGAAATCCCAATATCCATATGTTTTTAAATATAACGCTCATTATACGGTTTAGCCGGGAGAGGACCTTGTGTCATATAACCTATTCTGAATAATGGTACGACGTTATGGATAGCATTTGAAGACCAGTGGTGAAGACCGGATATTTTCAAAAGCGAAAGGATAGCTCGTCGAATGTCTCTGCGCCGAATGGCCCCGGTATAGAGACTCCATATGTGATGGGAAGTCCGGACGTGATTAGGGATTATTCGGATTTGCAAGGGCCTCTTCGGAAGTGCCTTTGGTTCTGTTCGAACCTGGAACATACTTGTATGGATGTGTATCTGACGTTACACTTTGAGATGTAAAGCTGGTTTCTATCAAATACATTTCTGTTTGGTGGCGGAGATTCATTCTCTTAGCTTAACACCCTTCTCTGAGACGTACGAGCTCAGAGGTTATGTAGTAGATGGTTATTAGTGATACATTCCCAATTTGGTAGTGTGGCATACGAAGTGCTGTTGATCATTTGTTGATTAAAGCATGACTTTGTGAAAAAGTGTAGCTTTGTGGACGAGACCTCATCGAGCCTCACAACCTGGTAATGATCGAAACAGGAAAGATGCGGCAAGGTTGCAGGGATCGCACCCCTAGGGTATGTCCATTCCTTCTGGAAAAGGGTGGTATCATGGTATGGAGCCCAGATACTTACTCATGTGGACGATGTATATTTATTACTGTGTGATGTTGTTGGTGTAGAGGTACCTCGGATAAAGGTCGCAAACGACCGGGGGTGGCATATCTTAGGTGTTACTCTTGAGAAGGGAGTTCACCGGCCTTGTGTTGGCAGAGAGTCGGGTAGGTTCTCGGGGCGTCCCTCCAGAGGCATACCCATGTGGCAATGGGAAGTTCCTTGGCCTGACCATTTGTTGGAAAATCCTATCTCCAATACGCGCCCTGTATGGTTTTAGTTGTATAACCTGCCATCTACTTATGGTGGTGCCCCACTGTTTGGATGGTAGCTATGGTAGGCATAGTTCGAAATGTCTATGCTGGCTAAGATTAATATTATACCTGCAAATGTTTTTCCACTATGCACTAATAATTTGAAACTTCAGTTTGAAATTTAAAAACTGAGATTTAAACTTAAACTTGAATTCCAGATTTTAACTTGGATTTAAAATTTAGTTTAAACCTTTGCTTTTCATCTTTAAACTTCAGTTTGAAATTTTTAAACAAAACATTTTAGGTTTCTGTTAAAACCTGATATAATTACTAAACGCTAGCCACCCAATTTTCTTCGAGTCAAATCCTAAACTGCTTCGAGCAAAGCACCTAAATTCTCATGAAAAACTCAAGTTCAGAAATCCCCTCAAACCCAACTTCATCAGGAAACAATGGATATGCACCGTGCATATGCACGGTGGCGCCATCCATCTTCACTCACCTTCGATGATCTATCCACATCAACAATCACCCAAATACCACATCACGATCATGAGATCATTACAACACACTCGAAATCGAATTTGAGTATTTAAACTCAAACCTGGAACAACAGAACAACACTAAACCCAAAACCTGTCATCGCCTCATCCATGACCCTCCGGCCACCGGTAACTCAGCAACTCCGGCCAAGACTTCGCCTACGACCAACCTTCCATCTCCAAAAACCTAGCAGCACTCGATCAAGTATAGAAGATGTGTTGATCGAATTCCTTAACCTAGTTAAAACAAGGGTTCCAGAAGAAAACCCTCTGCTGTAGCTTCCTCGATGAAAAGCAACATCATCCAGTATTTTTGCCACCAACAACGATCACTCCTCTACCTCCAGAAACAACCCTGGCCTCTCCGACCACTGGGATCACCAAAATTTCCCAAAAAACCCCAAACAGTGCAATTCAGAACTGCACCATCAATTCTAATTTAAAATTTGTGATTTTAGTGTTAAAAATCATGATTTGGTATAAGTATTCATTTCATAATACTGAATCTATAAATTTCACAGTTTGAATTTTTATTTATTTAGAGCATGCACTGATGTTTTAAATTTCCAGTGAGATTTTAAGTTTAATTTAACTTAAAAAAAATTAAAATTTTCTCCATGACAAAACAAACAAGTTTTATCTAAATCTTAAGTGTACACAAAATCAAAATCAAAGGGTTTTGAATTTAAATCAAAACTTGTAAACTAAAGCTATAAACAGAGTGTACTTCTGATGAAAACAACATGCATACAATACATCCAGAAAAACAACAATATATATATACACAAACATACATATTTCAGATATTTAATCATGAACTATATTCATAAACTTAAACTTTAGAAGTGATGTTACTCACCTGTAAACAAGATGAACAGGGCCTTGATTTTGAAAAAGCTTTGAACTTTTTAAAACTGGAAAATTGCTTTGCTTTAAACTTGAATTGCTTGATGAAAGTTTGAGTTGCTGGAGCTTTAAAACTTGATTTTTAAAAAGAACTACATGCATGCAGCTACTTTGATTTCCAGATTGAAATGAAAATGCAGGCTTCACAGATTTGCTTGCATGCTTGACAGGTTTGAATCTGATTTTTAGTTTTTAGAAGATTGATTACAAATTTTTGTTGTTGAGAACAGTATGAGTTTCAGATGTTTGATTACTGATTGAAGATGGTTACAGAATTTAGTTTTGAAGAGTTGTTTTTAGATTTGCTTTGCATTTTGGATTTAGAAAAAGAATAAGAATAAAAGAAGATTTGTTTATATAAAAACTGAAATACTTATAAATAAAAATTAAAGAAAAAGCTAAATTTTGAAATGCCACTTGTCTTCAAATTTACATTTGTCATATTAGTTGTTAATCACCTAACACATGTCTTTTAAGGTTAATTAGTTACAATTAAATGTTAATTAGTATTTAGTTAGATGTTAATATAAGATAAATGTAAACTTATATTTAATTAATTAGTTAATATGTACTTATTTACATGTAGATAATTTTGAAATGAATAAATCAAATTATATTTATAAAATAAAAGTTTATACAAATATTTTAAAATCCAAAACAACTAAAAATTTATATTTTGAAGTTCTAAACTCTAAATTCAAATTCAAATCAAATTCTAAAATTCAATTTGAAATAATAAACTATTTATATGAAAATCCATTTGTTAAAAACATTACATTATTAATATTGTTTTAAAATAACACATTATCAACTTAAAATTTATAAAAGAAATTATCTCTTTATTAATAAATAATTTATTTTATCAAACTATATTTAAAAAGAAAAGAAAAACCTTATTGTTAATTTTATTCAAATTTAAACTAATGCTAAAAATCAATTTAAACAATTTATCTTAACAATTTAAAACCATATAGTTATTTATAAAATAGATTTTAAAAGTTTAACTTTAAATAAAATCATAATTCCCAATTTACCAAAGATATATATAT
This sequence comes from Allium cepa, assembly GCA_030765085.1. Classification (NCBI taxonomy): domain Eukaryota; kingdom Viridiplantae; phylum Streptophyta; class Magnoliopsida; order Asparagales; family Amaryllidaceae; genus Allium; species Allium cepa. The sequence continues at coordinate 766,273,998 of CM060934.1, read as the reverse complement.
ATTTAGAAAACAAGATTTATTTATATATTAAATTTAAAACAAGGTTAATCTATTTACAATATATACGTATTCTATATATATTATAAATAGAAAACAATTTATTAGCTTTTAAAAGATGAATTCTATCAATTAAATATTTATTTAATTGGATTATTAAATTAATTCCAATCTTATTAACAAAGATTATCAAATTAATTTTAATTTTAATTTAGATTATTAAATTTATATTGCCTAAAATTTCGGGTCATCACATTCCTTCCCCCTCAAAAGAATTTCGTCCCCGAAATTTACAACAAAGGTAATTTAATAATCTCATTTAAAGATTTAAAATTTAAAACACAAGCATATATCAAGCATATGCTAACAACCATAGCAACCAATTTACCTAATCAAATAAATCTAATTATCCAGACATAATTCTAGATAGAATTTTCTCGAGTTTCCCAAGTATATATATCAGGATACTCAATCTACATAATCCAAACAATCAAAACTACTAAGCTACAGAGCTCCTAATCATCTAGATCTACAAAACTAGACAGCATATCAGACTACAGACGAGTCTGACTTAACAACCAAACCTCCTGAACTATTGATTCCACAACCAGAGATAGATCAGACACGTACTCCCTCAGAGATACGTGAAACACATCGAATCCCAGTTATCCACACTGGCAATTCAATCCTGAAAACCAAACACTTATCCTTACAAGAACATAGAAAGATCCAAAACTTCTAGGAGCTAGCTTTCCAGTTTTACCAAAACTTATAGCTCCTTTAGATCGGAGAATATTTAACCAAAATCAAATCTCCGATTCCAGATTCCAAATTCTTTCGTCTCTTATCCACAAAAGTCTTCGGACGATCCTGGGCTACCAACATCCTTCCTGATCAGCTCAACCCTTACTGATGTCTCACGAAACAAACAGAACCAATCAACTCAACAAAATGATCCTCTCACGATCAAACCAAAACCAAGAACATAAACTCTACTCCTCACACAACAGAAGACTAAATCTTACTTCTCCTTGTCCGGAAAAGATAAAACAAAAGCACTTCCAAACTGCTTCTGCTGCACAACTCTGATCTGAAGTAGATAAGAATGTTGATGATGAACACGAGCATTAACTGGACATCACTTCCCAGAAATATGGTTCAACAGATCCATAAAGAAAAACTCCGAAACTTGAGTTGCTTCTCTAATCTCTACCTTTAGGAACCATCCTTCAATTAAACTGAACCACCGGTTCCACTCCTGGAATTCTAGTCGATAAGAAAAACTCAATCTCCAGATGCCTCAAGCAAAAGATAACCCAAGAAAACACTCAACTATCGCAAGTCACTTTTGCGATCAACCCAGATCAATTTTCAAAGAAATTGTTCTTTCTCTACTAAACAGATCAGCTTACGCTGGTCTAGTCAATCAATCGAAGAAATGGATCCACTTTGCTGCTTTAGAACTTCACCTCTAGAAAAAATATTCAGCCAGAAAACTTCCTGCTAGCACACAGAACACTCCGAGCCGCATTGCTGACCTAGATACCAAAGACTTCCTAATCTAAAGTTCTTCGAGAAACTCGGACCTCAAAGCCAACCACCACATCCTGCTGAACCCAGCCAGAACACCGAAGCAGACACACTTCCTAAAACTTGTTCCAAAGAAACACCTTCAGACACATCCATAATCACTGCATCTCATCACGCAGCTACTACATCCTGAGGTATCAAGATACCATCACTCACTTCTGCTCAACCGACAAATCCAAACTCAACTCATCCAACTCTGCACTTCAAAGATGGACTCCGAACCTTTTAAAGGTTTCCTTCAGAGATCGATGAAATCTTTACACCACTGCACAAATTATTCGAGACAGTATTAGGTCTACAGTCTCGACAGACACACTTCCAACCTCAAACATTCAAACTCCAACCAATAATAGTCGTCGTGTTACACACCACTACCCCATCTACCTTTTTACCTTATATTGGAAAACCCGAACAGTAACCCAACAGATAGGTAGAAATAGATATATATATATATATATATATATATATTTAAAATTGCAAATATGCTCTCTCAAGAAAGAAATCACTCCAAATCCTAAGTATTCACTCAACCTAGCGGTCTGATACCACTATAATGACCCGCCACTCATCTCCACAGAATGACGCGTCATTAATAAGAAAGAAAGGGATAGAAAAGAGAAAGAAAGAGAAGAAAGAAGAAACACATCAAAATCTCAACAGCGGAATGAATAAATTATATTAATAATATAAGTATTACATAGTATACATCATCTATCAGAGATACACTGATTATACAACACATACTAGACAGTTATAAACACCTGTCTAATTATTACAACTCAGAGAAAACACAGAGATACCAAACACAGCAGAACACTATACATATCTATACGCAGAAGCCTCATGCTCCTTTGCTCCTCCACAATTCGTCAAAGCCAACCTGAATCTCTTGGCTACTCATAGAAATTTGAGTACCCAAGAGTTTAAGAAAACAGAATATAAACTTCGGGTCAGACATAGGTCTGGTGTGAGTAACAGGTTAAGGTTGCTTAACTTTGAAAAAACCTTTGAAAAGAAAAGTATCACGTAAGACTTCCCACACATAAACATGAAAAAGTTTTTACCTTACGCTAACCAAAACATTTGATAGGAAATCCAGTGATATTATAATAGGTCTAGGGTTTTCAAGTAAATAGAAAATAGCCGAAATTGTTACATCTATTAAATTCCAGCTACTAGCCACAAAAATGGGTAATACAATCAAAACCGTTGAGAGTTATTGGATTTTGGATTCCATACAATGGCAGGGCTACTGGGGTACCGCCCGTCACAGTACGTGGCCTAGATCAACGTACCGAGGATTATTCCCAATCCCCTGCAACACAAAGCCGGAACCATTCCTTACTGAATAGTCCCGAACAATACAACCCCGTAGTTGGTGCGCATATCCAACTGCCCACTAAGCCGAATAAAAAGGGACCTCCATACGGGCGAAAATCTTATCCTACGTGGGCATGACCCACTTAGTTTTGCTGCACCTCCCATGTTTTAGCCATTCCCGGTTGATGAGGCATGAGGCTACGATTACCTTTATAGAACACATCTCTTAGAATGCTCATCGTCCACCTGACGATGTTCTGAAAGCATTCAATCCATACAAGCTCGTTCCGGGTTCGAACGAAACCAAAGGCATTATCTCGTTGCACTCATTTTAGAATCATCCTCAGAGTTAACAACGATAACCCTTGCACTCTGAATCTTCATCTTCACTTAAGATTCACGACCTATCGTTAATTTGGATCGATATGGTTTTTGGATATCCAAATCTAGAAACTCGATCCCAGTCTCATCGAAATCCAAAGCGTATCTGTTAAGGCCAAGTTGTTTTAAAGTTTAAAACAATTCAATTTCTTTATCTATATATACACAGATAGATAATTCATATATCACAATAGATAATCATCATTATCATCACAACAGATAATCCATATTATCATTATCAAAAGATAATCCATATTATCATCACAAATAGATAATCCATATCATCATCATAATGCAACCAATGCATCCATATCACACAATATTACCTAACTCATTTCTGAGATCTCAAACCATTCAAGGCAACCAATATCATCCATTCATATATAAGTAATGATCTATAATCATACCATCTATAATTAATTTAAAATGAATTAAATTAATTACTTCCATCTCTAATTAATTTAAAGTGAATTAAATTAATTGCTTACATCAATATAAATCTTGCTTACATATCCATTAATTAATTACAAATTAATTAACTAACTATTCTCTAATTATCCACCTTAATTAATCACCCTTGATTAACTATCCTTTAATTACATTCAAGTAATTATCCTTTAATTAATTTCACAAATTAATTACTCTTAACTAAGAACAGTAATTAACCTTTAATTACTTCATTAATTAATTAACTATAATTAATTACATTAAACCTTAATTAATTATAATTATTTAGTTACCTTCAATCACTTTTTATTGATTAATTAATCCTAATTAATCAATCCTTAATTACATCATTAATTATATTAATTAATGATCCTTAATTATATTTAAATTAATTACTTATTTAAAATAATTACATTACGTAATTAATCTCAATTAAACCATAATTATTAATCACCTTTGATTAATCCCACTCTGTAATTAGCTACCCATAATTACTTCATTAAATAAATTCATTACTCCTTTATTAATTATCCTAATTGATTCCTTGATTAATTATAAAGTAATTTAATCCAAATTACTTCCATTTTTAAATCATTTTCATTAATTACATCCAGTAATTATCAATTACTTACTTCACTGAGTAATTTCAATCCATTAATTACATTAAGTAATTATTTATCAAAGCATCCATTGTTTAACTTAATTAAACTCAATTAATTAACTTTAACAAATTAAATTTAAACTTAATTAATTACATTAAGTAATTAATTCCTTAATTACTTCCATTAGGTAATTATACTTAAATAATTCCAAATGATTTTCATTAAATTAATTAATCTAATTAATTATTAAAAATTAATCACATTAGTTAATTATTAAATAATCCTTAGTTAATGACCTTTATTAACTATTAACCATTCTTTAATTACTTTTCTTAAGTAATTAACTTTCATCAATCAATATTAATTAAAAACTAATTAATCTTGAATAATCAATTAATTAACCTCTAATTATTACATTAATTAAGTGTTAACTGTAACTTAATTAATTCTAAATTACTTGATTAATTAATTCTTAATTCTTAATTCTTAATTAAAATCTAATTAAAAATCCTTAATTACAAATTAATTATTCCTAATTAATTAATCTTAATCATTAATTAATTTTAAACCTTTAATTACTTACTTAATTAGTCCAAGACATTAATTAATTTAAATAATTAATTATCCATAATTAACTTAATAATTTAATGAATCCAAATCATTAAATTCTATTTAACTTTAAGATAAAACATTTCTTACTTAAACAAAACACTTAAACAATTTGCTTTAAATTTACTTTTCAAATTTCATTTTAAATTTAAAGATTTAAATTGAATACAAAATATCTTTAACAAAGTTTAAACACATTTCTAAAACCTTTTCATTTCTCAAGCCAAAGAAATACTCATTTAACAAAGAAGTTTAAAAGAATTTAAAACCAAATTCATTTTTAAATTTAAATCAATTTAAATTACACTTTAAACATTCAAAATTGCTTAAATCATTTTAAATTTACAAACTTTCCTTTATTTCAAAACCGGAATACATATTTAAATTTGAATCCAGATTAATCTTTAGATTTTAAAACTCTACTTACATTTTAAAACTTTATTTTTAAAATTCAAACTACTTAAACATTTAAAAGTGGTTTAACAATTCAAGTTTAAAAACTTTATTTATTTTTAAAAACTGAGATTTAAACTTAAACTTGAATTCCAGATTTTAACTTGGATTTAAAATTTAGTTTAAACCTTTGCTTTTCACCTTTAAACTTCAGTTTGAAATTTTTAAACAAAACATTTCAGGTTTCTGTTAAAACCTAATACAATTACTAAACCCGAGCCACCCAATTTTCTCGAGTCAAATCCTAAAGTGCTTCGAGCAAAGCACCTAAATTCTCGTGAAAAACTCGAGTTCACAAATCCCCTCAAACCAAACTTCATCAGGAAACAATGGACATGCACCGTGCATATGCACGGTGGCGCCGTCCATCTTCACTCACCTCCGATGATCTCTCTACATCAACAATCACCCAAATACCACATCACGATCATCAGATCATTACAACACCCTCGAAATCGAATTTGAGTATTTAAACTCAAACCCGGAACAACAGAACAACACTAAACCCTAAACCTGTCATCGCCTCGTCCATGACCCTCTGGGCACCAGTAACTCAGCAACTCCGGCCAAGACTTCGCCTACGACCAACCTTCCATCTCCCAAAACCTAGCAGCACTCGATCAAGTATAGAAGATGTTTTGATTGAATTCCTTAACCTAGTTAAAACTAGGGTTCCAGAAGAAAACCCTCCGTTGTAGCTTCCTCGATGAAAAGCAACATCATCCAGTATTTTTGCCATCAACAACCATCACTCCTCTACCTCCAGAAACAACCCTGGCCTTTCCGACCACTGGGATCACCAGAATTTCCCAAACAACCCCAAACAGTGCAATTCAGAACTGCACCATCAATTCTAATTTAAAAATTGTGATTTTAGTGTTAAAAATCATGATTTGGTTTATGTATTCATTTCGTAATACTGAATCTATAAATTTCACATTTTGAATTTTTATTTATTTAGAGCATGCACTGATGTTTTAAATTTCCAGTGAGATTTTAAATTTAATTTAACTTTAAATAATTTAAAATCTTCTCTATGACAAAACAAACAAGTTTTATCTAAATCTTAAGTTTAAACAAAATCAAAATCAAAGGGTTTTGAATTTAAATTAAAACTTGTAAACTGAAGCTATAAATAGAGTGTACTTCTGATGAAAACAACATGCATATAATACATCTAGAAAAACAACAATATATATATACACAAACATACATATTTCAGATATTTAATCATGCAACTATATTCATAAACTTAAACTTTAGAAGTGATGTTACTCACCTGTAAACAAGATGAACAGGGCCTTGATTTTGGAAAAGCTTTGAACTTTTTAAAACTGGAAAATTGCTTTGCTTTAAACTTGAATTGCTTGATGAAAGTTTGAGTTGCTGGAGCTTTAAAACTTGATTTTTAAAAAGAACTACATGCATGCAGCTGCTTTGATTTCCAGATTGAAATGAAAATGCAGGCTTCACAGATTTGCTTGCATGCTTGACAGGTTTGAATCTGATTTTTAGTTTTTAGAAGATTGATTACAAATTTTTGTTGTTGAGAACAGTATGAGTTTCAGATGTTTGATTACTGATTGAAGATGGTTACAGAATTTAGTTTTGAAGAGTTGGTTTCAGATTTTCTTTACATTTTGGATTTAGAAAAAGAATAAGAATGAAAGAAGATTTGTTTATATAAAAACAGAAATACTTATAAATAAAAATAAAATAAAAGGCTAAATTTTGAAATGCCACTTGTCTTCAAATTTAACATTTGTCATATTAGTTGTTAATCACCTAACACATGTCTTTTAAGGTTAATTAGTTATAATTAAATGTTAATTAGTATTTAGTTAGATGTTAATATAAGATAAATGTAAACTTATATTCAATTAATTAGTTAATATGTACTTATTCACATGTAGATAATTTTGAAATGAATAAATCCAATTATATTTATAAAATAAAAGTTTATACAAATATTTTAAAATCCAAAACAATTAAAAATTAATACTTTGAAGTTCTAAAATTTAAATTCAAATTCAAATCAAATTATAAAATTCAATTTGAAATAATAAACTATTTATATAAAAATCCATTTGTTAAAAACATTACATTATTAATATTGTTTTAAAATAACACATTTATCAACTTAAAATTTATAAAAGAAATTATCACTTTATGTATAAATAATTTATTTTATCAAACTATATTTAAAAAGAAAACAAAACAAACCTTATTGTTTTTATTCAAATTTAAACTTATGCTAAAAATCAATTTAAACAATTTATCTTAACAATTTAAAACTATATAGTTATTTATAAAATAGCTTTTAAAAGTTTAACTTTAAATGAAATCATAATTCCCAATTTACCAAATATATATATATATATATATATATTTAGAAAACAAGATTTATTTATTTATTAAATTTAAAACAAGGTTTATCTATTTACAATATATACATATTCTATATACATTATAAATAGAAAACAATTTATTAGCTTTTAAAAGATAAAATCTATAAATTAAATATTTATTTAATTGGATTATTAAATTAATTCCAATCTTATTAACAAAGATTATCAAATTAATTTAAATTTTAATTCAGATTATTAAATTGATATTGCCTAAAATTCCGGGTCATCACAAACCGGAAGAGGGGTTCCTACATGAATAGGCTCTACTGCGTCAATTCTAACCTTTACATGATTGGTCAAGATTTGTTGATTATGGCATTAATCTCTAGGCCTAGAAGCAGGATGCACCATGCCGTGACCCACTACGACAATTTCGGAGTCCAAATTAACAGCTAAACAACATTTAGTTGGCCTCTAGAATGATAACTACAACATTAAAATTATTGACTTACACGTTTTAGAATCGTATAATTTTACAAAAATAGACTTTTGAATTAGTTACCTGCAAGTTTTCAAAAGGATCCGTCTCTTGATTTGTGCTGGTAGTTTGTAATTTGTCCAATTGTACTGATTGACAGCTGCTACGATGACCAAATGATGGTATGTTTTCGACCACAATATCATTAGGCATTTGCATACCCATCCTATTGAAAAAGTTTGCAATCTTTTGCTCAACCATTGTATCTGCCATAAACTTGAATCTTTGGCTCACTTTAGTTTCTACTTCCTGGGTGATACGATGTAGTTCATCTCCTGATATTACACCACTTGGACCTTTATGTTTCACTACCTTTCCAAATACATCTTTGATACCGACCGTCCCACCAATTCCTCTAACTCGACCTGGATGTTTTTTTCTTTTCAGGAGCACGATTTAAGACATCATCATGTCTATTTGGAACCCGTGTTCCTTCGATGGCTTTTTCTCTCCAAGCATTCTGTCAACAACAACAAAATTAGTTTTCTCAATAATTTATTGCTTTGTTTTGTAAGAGATTAACCAAATGGATAACATGCATCGAAATTAGTCATACCGCTTTATCTACAACTATCCTAGTTTTCTCATTAGGGATTACATAACTTCCATTAGCTTCTTTTTTTTTATCTTGCAAAAACCCAGTCAATACTTCGATCCAAAAAAGAACCACTTGGTAATGTAGTCGAGGAACTATGACCTTCGGTTATCCATTTAGCTTTCTTCCCTTCATATCCAGCTTGCCCCATATAGTGAGGATGCTCATTGTATGCTTGACTCTTCCTACCATTCTCGGTTGATCGCTGTAAAAAATAATGAATATTAATGTATACCCAAAGTGTCAAAAATAATGCATGTATTTATGCATGAAGCTTGGTTATCGTTCCTATCTACCAAATGAAATAAAAGCCTGTATTTGTGCAGGCATTCTGAAACCTGGAAGTTTTAGTAAATGTTTTAGTAAATGAAACATAATCAATAAAAAAATACCTTAAATTCCTCAATTTCACAATTCTTCTCGTACGTTTCCCACTGTGCTTGTGTAACGCCATCATAAAGCTCCTACGGCTCTTTATGGTCCTCTGGAAAACTAAGTTTTCTTGTCTTCGTAATCCAACCACCAACTAATTTTGTTTTGAAATCTTTCCATCGTCCACAGACATATTTTAACACATCATCTTTCATGTTGTCGTCAACGTTGTACTTGATCTGAGATAAAGAAAAGCATAGTTACATACGCCTTATAAGACTTCAAATGTCCAATTGGGTCTCAAAGCCAAATAAGTAATAAGTGAACAAATGAATTTATATTACCTTAACATCTTCCCATATAGCACCTTTAAGCCCTTTGCTAACGCCATCCCAATTTTTAATATTGATGTCAATTTTATATCTAGCAGTATCGCCCATATACGCCTTATAAGACTTCGCCCACTTTCCAATGGGTCTGCCATTATCACTTCACTCATTGAATTATGGTTCTTGTGTTTTATATTTCTTCCCGGTTGTTGGGCCTCTTTGCCTCTTCTTAGACAACGACTATGAAGTAGAAGGATCATGTTCTTTATTTTGTCCAAATTTTTCTATCTCCATTATTCCTGTAGTTGATTGTTTAGTGACCATTTAATTATGGAAGTTGGAAATAAGAAGTATTCTGGTTAAAGGTGAACATAATTGGAGATACTATAACAATTTTGTAGGAGACCATAAATAAATAGAAAAGACAATATCATTGAATGAAGGTTCTAGACCTGGTGATGTCTCTGCAATGGTTCTTGGTGGGATTAGAATGGGTGAGTATTTCTTTTTATCATCATTTGTTTGTTTTTTTACTTTTCAATGTAGCCTAAACCAAAAATCAAGTGACCTTAAGACACCTTCCTTTTCAGTTATGGAATCATACTATATACTATTTGTGTTTCTATTTTATGAGGTGGAATGGATTCAGGTATGCCTGAGATGTATTGACTGATATTAGGGCAATATAACTATATCAAATTAAATGTGAACAATTAGATACGATTTGTTATCCTTTTCTTATTGATTATACCCATAACTAAATTTTTTATAAACCTGTTTATTTACAAACTAGTTTATGTGATGTAAACATTGTTAATTTACAAATATATTATAGAATTTAAAGAAGAGGAATATTAACATCTTTTGTATTTAACAAAAACACATCAGGTGTGTTCAAAAATAATAAATTCCTATGATGCTGCACCGATAATGTTAACATCTATTTTATTTCCATTACCAAAGTTGGTTCTTCCTATATTTTATTCAATACATAACTGTTACATATATCATACAAACAATTATCTCCATCTATTCAAAGTTCTTTTCCAAAGAAATTTCAGGTACTATCCTGAAGCAAAAATATATTGGTTCAAGTATAGATTCTGATAAAAACAAAGCAATGAAGAAAACCAAAAGAAATGATTGAAAAATTGATCAGAGGGCGGAAGTTAATGAATCCACTATAAGCGTCCTTGCAAGAGGAATGGTCGAGCAGAGAAATGGAATTTCAATGAGATTATAGAGTGGTTATTTATCAGTAACCGAATGAATAGACAGTTTAGCTGACAATCAAAAGCGTGTGTGCATCGAGTAGTTTATATGGAAATTATAGTAACATATAGGTGAAAGAGTGTACCTATTTGTAGAATTCACACTTGTGCTGCTGTCCACCGGAGAATATATGCCGGCAAATATTTTTGTATCAATTGTAACAATTGCCGAAGGGTTCTTAATTCCAACTAGAATTTACTTCCGCTGCATTCACCTGCACGTATCCAAAAATAAAGAAGATGAGAAGGGGCAATAAGGTACCTTTATGCAAAAATAGACATTTACTTCTGCTGCAATTACAATTGACTTCGGACTACAATTTACTTCTGCTGCATTCACCTGCACGTATCCAAAAATAGACATTTTTAATATTATATATTATTAGCATTCAATTTATAAAACAAAATCGTTAATATTAACCACCAAATTGAACTAATGGATTATCTTATCAAGTATGTGCAATGTAAGACAATGTTAGCTGTATCGGACACTCTTAGGACATTCCAATGTATCAGACATGTTGGAGAGAAGAGCAGGGGTAATATGGTACCTTTCAGCAAAACTTTAGAGCTAGATAGATCTATGTATAGTACTAGTATAAGCAAAATCTGAACTTTTAGCTTTCAGTATTCATGGTGGCCTAGGTCAGACTAAAATATTCTACCTAAATTAGATAGAATGCTAGCTAATTCTGATCGGTTAAGAACTTTCTCAAGATGTAATGCAAAATTTCTACCACCTTGTAGTAGTGATCATAACCCCATGGTTTAATTTTTTAATGATCAGTTACAATAAACAATACTAAAACCATTCAAATACATGGCATATGTTTCAAGATTACAATGACATTGTTTACATAGGATGAGTCGTTGACGGGGAAGGTTGTCCATTATGCAAACTAATCAAGAAGTGGAAAACCATGAAAAATTAAGAGAGTGGAGCAGAAAAAACGTACTAAAAAAGAAGTGGAAGAAAAGTGAAAACCATGTCGTAAGTTACTAACAAACTGGAAAAAGACAAGAACAATGAAAATGCAACTGAAATCTATAATGCAAAAATCAAACTTCAGACCATAATACAGCAAGAGTACCTTGACATAAACAAAAGGCCAAATGTGATTGGTTGCTTCTACATAATGAAGCATTTTCCTATGCCAAAGTGTCAAACAAAAGGTTTCATAGAGAAAGTAATTTAATACTTTACATGGGTACATGACCAAGAAAGAAGTCAATTTCATGTTCCATGAATTACTTGCAAAACCATTAGCATGAATATGGGTAAAATTACCTGAATGACAAGATTAAGAAATGTGACAGAAATAAAAGATTTTTGACCTATATCATATTGCAATTTTATATATATGTACACACATACATAAAGGTGATATCCAAAGTTTTGTGCAACATAATTAAGTTGTTCATAAATGAAGTCATTTTTGAAAATCAATGTGCTCATGTACCAAGCAGAAGCATATGTGATGTGATTATAGTAGCACATGAAGTAGTAAGAGGGTTTAGGAGAAAAAATAATAAAAATGCATGCATCAAAGTAGACATAAAGAAGGCATGTTATTCAGTTAATAGATGGTTGGTCATGAATATGATGCAAAGAATGAAGTTTACTCCCAAATTGTTAAAGATTATTGACGAAATTATCTCTTCTCCCAACTTCTCTATAACTAATCAAGGTGCAAGCCGGTAATATTTTTTAATCAGCATTGAAATTAGGCAAGATGACCACTCTCCCCTTTGATTTTTTACTTTTTCTATGGAATAATTCACCTTACTAACGATGAAAAGCAAAAAAAGAAGAAGAAATTGAAAATAATCATGGACGTTCTTATTTTTGCTAATGCTATTATGTCCTTATTTACACATCCCTTTGATGTTCTTATTTTTGCTAAGGTTGATGCAAAAATTGCTTTTGCAATCAAAGACAAATTTCATAAGTTTTACATAACTAGCAATCTAAATTTAAGTGCTGAATAATCATATATCCTCTTTGGTAAAGAATGCGATAAAAAAAAAAATGTGCATAGTACCAAAATATACATGAAGGATAGTTACCAAACTATGGCCTTAATGCTTACACTACAGTGAATCAACTTACATTAAATGTGGAAGGAAATCAAGATGCTCCTTTAGTGTTTGTATCAAAAGAGAACAACGGCTTGGGAACTAATGTCGATGTTAAAGCGACCGACCATGTTGCTTCAGAATCTAAAACAAAGGAAACCAGTGATGCTGCCAAAAATATGGGAAAATGCAAACCATGCAAACAAATTTCTAAGAAAGGTATAACTAGCTTATTCTTTACTATTCCACTTTTTATTATAATATGTAAATAAAAAATTAATATTTAGTATCATTAAAATCATTGATTGATTTCATGTAACTTGTAACATTGTAATGTTGTAATCAGTGGTTAGCGGAGGATCCACAATTCATGGTCAATGTTCTGTACATTGCTGATGATTCTTATGCTAGAAAAATTGTTCCTATAGCCACTCATTACAATGCACATGGTAATATTGAAACATTATATATGAACTATGTATTGTTTATGTATTCAGGTCTTTTGCAGTATACTTCTAAAATTGCTATTTTAGTCATATATTTTCATTGAATTCTTCATTGTTTGATTAATAGATATTGAAGTAGAGATTAAACCTCTCCTAAAGCTCAAGGTTTGTTAGTAAAATTAAAATTTTGCTACAGATATTTAATGGAAAAAATATACAGTTATCGAAAATCCAGTTACTCTATATACCATTGTAAGGTTATCTAATTGGCAACCGGTTACTGGAAAATCATTAGATATTAAATACTAGTTCTAAGGTTCCATTTGAACATGGATAGGTTCAGAATCTCAAGTCGCGGTAATACAAATAGTAGTGCAACACTAAATCAAAGTAAGAATATGTGATGTGATAATTATGGCTTTATTGATAAGCTAAATTATCAGTATACAGGTAAGCAGAAGAAAAACACTATAGAGTTAACAGATGAATTACCTGAGAGCAAGCAGTGATACAATGTCTGAAGTCTACAACAAAAATAGCAATCAAGTGTCCCTGTAAAATATCTTATTAGTAACTATTCTCAAAAAAACTTAAGCATCACAGAAATGAAAGATTTCAACTAGCAACTAAAGCACGATGAGCATAAAAAAAATTACCCAACTATCCAAACCCCTCATTGTGATCAGAACGTGCATAATTTGCATTTAAATCAACTTCTTCTGGTAGACTTAAGCCGACAGAGAAAGGTGGATTCTCATCAAATTAATTATACTTTTCTTCATCCACCACATCACCAATCCCAATAATGCGTCTTTTGCCAGGAAGAACAACAGACCACTTATTGTCGGCAGGATCAGTCACCTAAAAAACTTGTTTTGCTTGAGATGCCAAGATGAGTGGATCATTATCATGACTCACTTGACCAAAGTCAACCAATGTGAATCCATGTTCATCCACTCGTATAGCACGACGATTGTCAGCCCATCTACATCGAAATAGCGGGATTGTGAAGTCTTTATACTCAAGTTCCCAAATATCCTCGATTATCCCATAATATAGCATTGTCGCTGTGATATCCCGGAATTTTTGGCAATATCAATTTAATAATCTACATTAAAAATTAATTTGATTTGATAGTATTTGTTAATAATATTTGAATTGATTTAATAATCTTTTTTTTAAATAAATATTTAACTGATAATTTATCTTTTGAAAACTAATCTAATTGTTTCCTATTTACAATATATATCTATATATTTGTATATGGTAAATAGTTAATCTTTGTTTTAAATTTAATAAATAAAGACATGTTGTCTAATTCTAATATTTTGGTAATTTAGAAATTTAATTTAACTTAATATTTAGCTATTAAATAAATAAATATATGATTTTAAAATACTCAAGATAAAAACTTAATTGTTTAAAATGATTTAGCTTAAGTTTAAAATTTAAATAAAAAGGGTTTGTTTTGTTTTAAATATAGCTGATAAAATAAGTAATTTATTAATAAAGAGATATTTTCTTTATAAATTATTTTAATTTAATAATGAGTTATTTTTAAACAATATTAATGATGTAATGTCTTTTCCAATGGATTTTTAATACAAATAGAAATTGTTATTTTAAATTTATTTATATATATACTTGTATTTTGAAAAGAAAGCTATGATTGAAATTTTAAATAAAATCTTTCAAAAATGTTTAAGATAAAATAAACTTTATAAATTCATAAACATAAGAAAACTATGATAGTAACATAAGCAATGAAAATAAATACATAAGTTAAAATTATAACGAATAACTAAAGCAACTTTATATATGGAATAAGCATAACCAGATAAAAGAAAGAAAATGTATAGGTACATAGGTATAAAAGCAAGCTAGGCAAGTAAATTTTATATGATGTAAACTTTAAGATGCAAGGCAAGAACAAAGTGTAAAGGAATATATTATGTAACTTGTAAGTAATGTATGCAAGGCAGGAATAAACAAAAATGTCTATGCATGAAGTATAAAAACAAAACAAGCAAGAATCTTATATAGGAAGTTACATATGTTGCAGAATAGAAAATATCTTTAGACACAAAAATGAGATTAGTGAAACATAAAGTACCATAGCATTAAATGCTTCCATTTCTCAGCACAAAAACTTGGTCAATTCGAAATATTTGAAAATCATTTCAGTTTGTACAAGAATCTAGCCAAAGCAAAGAGGAGATCATCTCAACCTCCATATAAAAAAATATCTCTGACTTAAAGTAAAGCTTGTTCCAGATAACACCTACCCCTTATACATAAACCTGTCTTCTTATATATATGCAATACTTTTGCGTTCAACTAAGCTAACCAGAGAAAAAAAATAAGTAAGCTTTTCCTTTCTTTTACAAACTGAAACAACAATCAAGCAAGATGATCAAAGTAGCAGTTTTCTAACAGGAGTGCTCTGTCTATCTCCTCTAAAGTTATGAGTAACTCATCTTCTTAAATTTAAAAAAAAAATATAAGTTTGCTTTTTATTTATATCTCTGTGAATAGGTTATATATGTATATATGATACTCTGAATATTGAAACTGGAAGTGTTACTTCAGTTTATTGATTGCTCAAGACCTCTGTTTGAGTTCCTCAATACAAATGTTTGATTTCAAAATAGATTCCTCAAGATATAATTAATTATGTGAGCTTAGGGTTAAGCCAATATAAGTTGTATATTCTAAACTAAAGATTTAAACATGTTTTAAGTTAAAACAGTTAGATCATAATCTCTGAAAGAACTCCAAGAAACTGATTTAATTTATATATTTTTTAAGCACAGGTTGACCTAAGTTTTCTAAAACAAATTTTTTTAAAAATAAATACAGGTCACTGTAAAACTTAGGTTACTATTCCACAGATCCAATTCTTAGTGAAATCCGATCAGTGTGGTTGGGAAGATTGTTTAATCTGGTTTGTTCATTGTTTTGCATCATTGATTGTGCCTACTGTTCCATTTAACCAAAGCATTGCTTTCATGTATTGTCTGTGCACTGTGTAGCCACTGATCATATATGTGTGACTGGGTATACTTGCGTGTGGTCTTCATTTACATTGTGCAGTAGTTTGAGAATTGATCTTGTTGTATTGGTTATCTCACATGATTGGTTGAGCTGTCCCTGTTGCCACTCTAATATGGTATGCCCATTTGAAGTGCTCACTGACCTGAGATGTATATGGGTTAGACCACTTAACTTTGTTTAGCATGTCTCTGTTGTTCCCCTGATCTGGTGTCTGCAGTGATTCTACCATTGACTGAGTTTGATTTGTATTTCATGTTAGCATTTTCTTCCCTCTGCCTGTACTCAGTGTGGGACTGAATTTCAAGCTTGTTGTGATGCTATGGCCTCTGTCTTGGCAAATGTATGAGCCTGTTACACTGCTGTTTCCATGTTTAGTTTAATTGAGATGTTGGCATGTTAGTCTCGGGGAAACTCGAGATTTTACTTAGGGATTTGAAGTGTTTGGCCCGAGTGTTTTTGTTGCCATCTCGGGGATGTGTGTGGTTCAAGTTTGAACTGTTCCCTAGAAAAATCTGAAGTAGATATGTAAACTCCAGATCCAGATTTAACTGAGCTTAACTAAGTATTAAAGTGAATTCAAGTTAGCTTTGGATAACCTGGTTTTGGGATAAACATGTTTAAACTGCATTGTTTAAAACAACTTAGAGTTGATAAGTAAATTACATGGTTTATGGATTGAATTTAAATCAAACTGTACCTGCTTCAGATTTTTTTTAATTACAATATAAAAGCTGAAGCAAGTCTTAAACAGGTGTTTAAACCACAGATTTAAGTTGAATTCAAATAAACCTTTGAAGCCTAAATTTTAAAATGAAATTTAAAGAAAATTTAAACTAAGTTTAAATCAAGGAATTATAAAATCAAGTTTTATGTGAATGTTGAATTTGAATAAATTTCTTTGTTTCAAAATTTAAATGATTAAAATAAATTTGAATAAAGTATGTTAAAAATGATTTGGTTCAAGCAAGGTTTAAACTTACTTTATATGAATTCTTTTATAAAAAGGATTTCTTTAACATTGAATGGAAAGTTAATAAATTAGTATAACTTAAAATTGTAAGTTAAATAATCAATTTTTTTTAGCTTCAATTTAAAATAATTAAGTGGTTCAGTAAATCTTTCCTTATATAGGTTTCTTATGTAAGAATGAATGTTCTTTTCATTTAATTCGAGACTTATAAAGTAATTTTGTTTAAGGTTAATCATTTTGAATCTTATAATGAAACTTAAATGTCAATTCAAAGTGAAATGTTTTCAAATACATATGTTAATATTAATTTGGTCTTTAATAAAGAAATAAATTATCTTGGAGATAATTAAGGTATTAAATGATTTAATTAATAAGATGATAAAGGAATGATTATTTATTAAATTTATAAATTAATGATTTAGATTAATTTATAATTAGAAATTAATTAAGAAAGTAATTTAAGAAATGTTATTAGAAAATGAGAATAATTAACTAAGTATTACTAATAATTAATTAGTATGATAAATATTATTAATTAATTGGTTTAATTAATTAAGATAATCATTTGTAAATTGGTTAAGTGTAATTACTTGATGAATGTAATTAAGAGATTAATTACTTATTGTAATTAATTATGATAATATGATTAGTTAAGTTAATTAATTTAGTTTAATTAATTTAAGAAATCATTTGATGATTTGATTTGTATAATCACTTAGTGTATTCAATGAAGCATAATTACTTCAGGAAGTAATTAATGTAATTACTGAATGTAATTAGTGAAAGATGATGTGTTAATAATGTAATTTGGATAATTACTTTTGTAATTAATCAAGGGATTAATTAATGGAGATAATTAATTACGGGATAATTAATTTATTAATATGAGAAATCAAGGGTAGTTAATTACTTGTTGATATTAATCAAGGTGGTTGATAATTGATTAATCACTTAATGTAATTAAATTAAATAAAGTAAATTAATTTAAATCTGAATTAGAGATCATTTAATTAATGTAATTAATAATGAAATTAAGAATAATTTAATTAAGAAATAATTAAAAATGTGGTGATAAATTAAGGATAATGTAATTAATTATATTTAATTATAAATAAAGTAATTAAATGTTAATTACTATAAATGATTTAGGATAATTAATCTGTAGAATTAATTAAAGACAAATTACTTACTGTAATTAGAAGGTGATTAATCGAAGAAGTTAATCAAGATAAATATCTAGAGATCGATTAATTAATTTGATTTAAAATTAATTTATGATTGTATAGCAGGATTTATAGATGAAGTAATTAATTTAATTTACTTTAAATTAATTAGAAATAGAAGTAGTTAATTTAATTCATTTTAAATTAATTACAAATGGTATCATTATAAATCATTGCTTATGGATGAATGATATTGATATTTCATTGATGGATTCTAGTCTTAGATATGATATGAGTAATATCTATGTAATATGGATGCTTGGTTTAAATATGATAATATTTAATTATCTGTTTTGATGATAATATGAATTATCTGTTTATGATGGTGTGATTATCTATTGTGATATTATGAACTATCCATCTGTGTGTATATTGATGATATCGAATTGAACTGTTAAGACTAAATAGACAACTTGGCCTTAAAAGTCACGTTTTGGATTTCGATGAGACCGGGATCGGATTTCCACATTTGGAACATCCGAAAACCACATCGATTCCAAATTAACGATAGGTCGTGAATCTGAAGTAAAGATGAAGATTCAGAATGCAAGGGTTATCGTCGTCAACTCTGTGGGTGATTCCAAAATGAGTGTAACGAGATAATGCCTTCGGTTTCGTTCGAACCCGGAACGAACTTGTATGGATTGAATGCTTTCAACACATCGTCAGGTGGGCGATGAGCATTCTAAGAAATGTATTCTATAAAGGTAATCGTAGCCTCAAGCCTCATCAACCGGGAATGGCTAAAACAGGGGAGGCGCAGCAAGGTTAGGTGGGTCATGCCCAAGCAGGACAAGGATATTCCCCTGTCTAGATGTCCCTTTATTTTGGCTTAGTGGGCAGTAGCGACGGCTATCTGCGGAGTTATCTTGTTCGGGACTGTTCAGTAAGGAATGGTTCCGGCCTTGTGTTGTAGGGGGTTGGGAGTGATCCATGGTACGTTGATCTAGGCCACGTACTGTGACGGGCGGTACCCCAGTAGCCCTGCCATTGTATGGAATCCACAATCCAATAAGTGCCAACGGTTTTGATTGTATTACCCACTTTTGTGGCTAGTAGCTGGAATTTAATAATGTAACAATTTCGGCTATTTTCTATTTAATTGAAAACCCTAGACCTATTATAATATCACAGAATTTCCTATCAAATGTTTTGGTTAGCGTAAGGTAAAAACTTACCCATGTTTATGTGTGGGGAGTCTTACGTGATACCTTTTATTTCAAAAGGATTTTTAAAATTAAGAAACTTTAACCTGTTACTCATACCAGACCCATGTCTGACCCGGAGTTTATTTCTGTTTTTCATAAACTCTCGAGTACCCAAAATTTTTTACGGGTAGCCAAGGGATTCAGGTTAGCTTTGACGAATTCTGGAGGAGCAATGGAGCAGGAGGCTTCAGTGTTGTAGATATACATGTAGTTCCGTTGTGATGGTATCTCTGAGTTATTTGCTTGTGTTGTATTGTATTGATTAACTAGACAGGTGTTTATAACTCTCTAGTATGGGATGTATTATCTATATAACTTTGATTGATGTTATATATTACGTAAATACTTATGTGATTATTATAATTTATTCGTTCCGCTGTGAGATTCTGATGTTTTTGTTCTTTCTTCTCTATATTTTCTATTTTCTCACCCCTTTCTTTCTTCAAGACGAAGCGGTTTTCTGGGCGTAGAAAGCCGGGTCGTCACAGTTGGTATCAGAGCGCTAGGTTGAGTGAATACCTAGGCTCTTGAGTGATTTCTTTCCTGAGAGAGCGTATTTGTAATTTTAATATATATATATATATATATATATATATATATATATATATATATATATTTCTACCTATTGTTGGGTTACCTGTTCGGGTTTTCCAATATAAGATATAAAGGTAGATAGGGGTGGTGGTGTGTGTAACATGACTACCAATGGTTGGAGTTTGAATGTTTGAGGTTGGAAGTATAATTGTCGAGACTGTAGACCTAATACCGTCTCGAGTAAGCTTTGAGTGGTATAAGGATTTCATTGATCTCTGAAGGAAATCTGTTAAGATTCGGAGTTCATTTTTGACGTGTAAGTTTGGATGAGCTAGAGTTTGGATCTGTCGGTTGGACAGAAGCCAGTCTTGATATCTTGATACATCAAGGTGCAGTAGCTGTGTGATGAGACATAGTGACTATGGATGTCTCCGAAGATGTTTCTTTGGAATAAGTAAGGAAGTGTGTCTGCTTCGGTGATGTGGCTGGGTTCAGTTGGGTGTTCCTGTTTGCTTTGAGGTCCGAGTTTCTCGAAGGGTTTGGGTTTGAAAGTATTCTGGCTTAGCAGTTTTTCTTGGGGTAACTTCAGAAGCAGTAGAGTAGTTCCATTTCTTCGATGAATTGGCCACATAAGAGTAAGCTGTTCTGTTTGGTAAAGAGGAAGCATTATCTTTGGAATTAGGCTGGATCAATCGCAAAAGTGACTTGCGATGGTTTGAGTATTCTCTTGTGAATTTTTCTGGATGTCTTCACGAAGTCAGAGTTTTGCTAACATCTGAAGATTGAGTTTGGTATCGACGGGATTTCAGAAGTGATACCAATGGTTCAACTCAGTAATAGGATGATTTTTGAGTTTGGTGAAGTAACTCGGATTTTGGAGGAACTTCAGAATTTTCTTTTTGATCTGTGAACTTTATTGTTGGGGTGTGTTGTCCAGTCTGTGCTTGAGTTCATCATCAGCATTTTCATTTATTCAGTCAGAGTGGCGCAGTGGAAGCATGGTGGTAGCTGTTTTAGTTTGGAAGCAATTGGATGTTTCAATATTTGGATTGGAGAATAGGAAATTTTTCAGCATCGTAAGGCCAGTTTGGAGTGCATCTGTTTTATCTTTTCCGGATAAGGGAAGTGAGTTCTGTTTTCTGGTTGTGGAATAGAGTTTGTGTTCTGAGTTTTCGGTCGATCCTAGAAGGATCAATTTGTTGGATTATTTTTGGACCAGTTTATTTCTAGGACATCAGCAGGTGTTGAGTTGATCAGTAAGGATGAAGGAAGCCCAGAATCGTCTGAAGGGTTTTATGGATAAGAGACGGATGAATTTGGATTCAGAAGTCAGAGATTTGATTTTGGATAAGTGTTTAGTCTTCAGGATTGGATTGTCAGTTTGGATAACTAGAATTCGTTGTGTTTCACGTGTCTTTGAGAGAGTACGTGTAAGATTTATCTCTGGTTGTAGATCTAGATGAGTAGAAGTTCTGTGGCTTAGTAGTATTGTTTGTTTGGATTCTATAGAGCGAGTAACCCGGTATTTATACTTGGGGAAACTCGAGAAAATTCTATTTAGAATTTTATCTGGACAATTAGATTTGTAGATTGGATGAATTGGTTGCTATGATTGCTAACATATGATTGAGATATGCTTGTGTCTAAAATTTAAATCTTTAACTAGATTATTAAATTACCTTTGTTTTAAATTTCGGGGACGAAATTCTTTTAAGGAGGGAGGAATGTGATATCCCGGAATTTTTGGCAATATTAATTTAATAATCTACATTAAAAATTAAATTGATTTGGTAGTATTTGTTAATAATATTTGAATTGATTTAATAATCTTTTTTTAAATAAATATTTAACTGATAATTTATCTTTTGAAAACTAATCTAATTGTTTCCTATTTACAATATATATCTATATATTTGTATATGTAATGTAAATAGTTAATCTTTGTTTTAAATTTAATAAATAAAGACATGTTTTCTAATTCTAATATTTTGGTAATTTAGAAATTTAATTTAACTTAATATTTAGCTATTAAATAAATAAATATATGATTTTTAAATACTCAAGATAAAAACTTAATTGTTTAAAATGATTTAGCTTAAGTTTAAAATTTAAATAAAAAGGGTTTGTTTTGTTTTAAATATAGCTGATAAAATAAGTAATTTATTAATAAAGAGATATTTTCTTTATAAATTATTTTAATTTAATAATGAGTTATTTTTAAACAATATTAATGATGTAATGTCTTTACCAATGGATTTTTAATACAAATAGAAATTGTTATTTTAAATTTATTTATATATATACACTTGTATTTTGAAAAGAAAGCTATGATTGAAATTTTAAATAAAATATTTCAAAAATGTTTAAGATAAAATAAACTTTATAAATTCATAAACATAAGAAAACTATGATAGTAACATAAGCAATAAAAATAAATACATAAGTTAAAATTATAATGAATAACTAAAGCAACTTTATATATGGAATAAGCATAACCAGATAAAAGAAAGAAAATGTATATGTACATAGGTATAAAAGCAAGCTAGGCAAGTAAATTTTATATGATGTAAAGTTTAAGATGCAAGGCAAGAACAAAGTGTAAAGGAATATATTATGTAACTTGTAAGTAATGTATGCAAAGCAGGAATAAACAAAAATGTCTATGCATGAAGTATAAAAACAAAACAAGCAAGAATCTTATATAGGAAGTTACATATGTTGCAGAACAGAAAATATCTTTAGACACAAAAATGAGATTAGTGAAACATAAAGTACCATAGCATTAAATGCTTCCACTTCTCAGCACAAAAACTTGGTCAATTCCAAATATTTGAAAATCATTTCAGTTTGTACAAGAATCTAGCCAAAGCAAAGAGGAGATCATCTCAGCCTCCATATAAAAAAAAATCTCTGACCTAAATTAAAGCTTGTTCCAGATAACACCTACCCCTTATACATAAACCTGTTTTCTTATATATATGCAATACTTTTGCGTTCAACTAAGCTAACCAGAGAAAAAAATAAGTAAGCTTTTCCATTCTTTACAAACTGAAACAACAATCAAGCAAGATGATCAAGGTAGCAGTTTTCTAACAGGAGTGCTCTGTCTATCTCCTCTAAAGTACTGAGTAACTCATCTTCTTAAATTTTAAAAAAATAATATAAGTTTGTGGTTTATTTATATCTCTGTGAATAGGTTATATATCTATATATGATAATCTGAATATTGAAACTGGAAGTGTTACTTCAGTTTATTGATTGCTCAAGACCTCTGTTTGAGTTCCTCAATACAAATGTTTGATTTCAAAATAGATTCCTCAAGATATAATTAATTATGTGAGCTTAGGGTTAAGCCATAATAAGTTGTATATTCTAAACTAAAGATTTAAACATGTTTTAAGTTAAAACAGTTAGATCATAATCTCTGAAAGAACTCCAAGAAACTGATTTAATTTATATTTTTTTAAGCAAAGGTTGACCTGAGTTTTCTAAAACAAATTTTTTTTTAAATAAATACAGGTCACTGTAAAACTTAGGTTACTATTCCACAGATCCAATTCTTAGTGAAATCCGATCAGTGTGGTTGGGAAGATTGTTTAACCTGGTTTGTTCATTGTTTTGCATCATTGATTGTACCTACTATTCCATTTAACCAAAGCATTGCTTTCATGTATTGTCTGTGCACTGTGTAGCCACTGATCATATATGTGTGACTGGGTATACTTGCGTGTGGTCTTCATTTACATTGTGCAGTAGTTTGAGCATTGATCTTGTTGTATTGGTTATCTCACGTGATTGGTTGAGCTGTCCCTGTTGCCACTCTAATCTGGTATGCCCATTTGAAGTGCTCACTGACTTGAGATGTATATGGGTTAGACCACTTAACTTTGTTTAGCATGTCTCTGTTGTTCCCCTGATCTGGTGTCTGCAGTGATTCTACCATTAACTGAGTTTGATTTATATTTCATGTTAGCATTTTCTTCCCTCTGCTTGTACTCAGTGTGGGACTGAATTTCAAGCTTGTTGTGATGCTATGGCCTCTGTCTTGGCAAGTATGAGCCTGTTACACTGCTGTTTCCATTTTTTTTTAATTGAGATGTTGGCATGTTAGTCTCGGGGAAACTCGAGATTTTACTCAGGGATTTGAAGTGTTTGGCCCTAGTGTTTTTGTTGCCATCTCGGGGATGTGTGTGGTTCAAGTTTGAACTGTTCCCTGGAAAAATATGAAGTTGATATGTAAACTCCAGATCTAGATTTAACTGAGTTTAACTAAGTATTAAAGTGAATTCAAGTTAGCTTTGGATAACCTGGTTTTGGGATAAACATGTTTAAACTGCATTGTTTAAAACAACTTAGAGTTGATAAGTAAATTACGTGGTTTATGGATTGAATTTAAATCAAACTGTACCTGCTTCAGATTTTTTTTAATTACAATATAAAAGTTGAAGCAGGTCTTAAACAGGTGTTTAAACCACAGATTTAAGTTGAATTCAAATAAACCTTTGAAGCCTAAATTTTAAAACGAAATTTAAAGCAAGATTTAAACTAAGTTTAAATCAAGGAATTATAAAATCAAGTTTTATATGAATGTTGAATTTGAATAAATTTCTTTATTTCAAAATTTAAATGATTAAAATAAGTTTGAATAAAGTATGTTAAAAATGATTTGGTTTCAAGTAAGGTTTAAACTTACTTTATATGAATTCTTTTATAAAAAGGATTTCTTTAACATTGAATGGAAAGTTAATAAATTAGTATAACTTAAAATTGTAAGTTAAATAATCAAATTATTTATTTTTAGCTTCAATTTAAAATAATTAAGTGGTTTAGTAAATCTTTCCTTATATAGGTTTCTTATGTAAGAATGAATGTTCTTTACATTTAATTCAAGACTTATAAAGTAATTTTGTTTAAGGTTAATCATTTTGAATCTTAAAATGAAACTTAAATGTATTTCTTTAACATTGAATGGAAAGTTAATAAATTAGTATAACTTAAAATTGTAAGTTAAATAATCAAATTATTTATTTTTAGCTTCAATTTAAAATAATTAAGTGGTTTAGTAAATCTTTCCTTATATAGGTTTCTTATGTAAGAATGAATGTTCTTTACATTTAATTCAAGACTTATAAAGTAATTTTGTTTAAGGTTAATCATTTTGAATCTTAAAATGAAACTTAAATGTAAATTCAAAGTGAAATGTTTTCAAATACATATGTTAATATTAATTTGGTCATTAATAAAGAAATAAATTATCTTGGAGATAATTAAGGTATTAAATGATTTAATTAATAAGATGATAAAGGAATGATTATTCATTAAATTTATAAATTAATGATTTAGATTAATTTATAATTAGAAATTAGTTAAGAAATTAATTTAAGAAATGTTATTAGAAAATGAGAATAATTAACTAAGTATTACTAACAATTAATTAGTATGATAAATATTATTAATTAATTAGTTTATTTAATTAAGATAATCATTTGTAAATTGGTTAAGTGTAATTACTTGATGAAAGTAATTAAGAGATTAATTACTTATTGTAATTAATTATGATAATATGATTAGTTAAGTTAATTAATTTATTTTAATTAATTTAAGAAATCATTTGATGATTTGATTTGTATAATCACTTAGTGTATTCAATGGAGCATAATTACTTGAGGAAGTAATTAATGTAATTACTGAATGTAATTAGTGAAAGATGATGTGTTAATAAAGTAATTTGGATAATTACTTTTGTAATTAATCAAGGGATTAATTAATGGAGATAATTAATTATGGGATAATTAATTTATTAATATGAGAAATCAAGGGTAGTTAATTACTGGTTGATATTAATCAAGGTGGTTGATAATTGATTAATCACTTAATGTAATTCAATTAAATAAAGTAATTTAATTTAAATCTGAATTAGAGATCATTTAATTAATGTAATTAATAATGAAATTAAGAATAGTTTAATTAAGAAATAATTAATAATGTGGTGATAAATTAAGGATAATGTAATTAATTGTATTTAATTATAAATAAAGTAATTAAATGTTAATTACTATAAATGATTTAGGATAATTAATTTGTAGAATTAATTAAAGACTAATTACTTACTGTAATTACAAGGTGATTAATCGAAGAAGTTAATCAAGATAAATATCTAGAGATCGATTAATTAATTTGATTTAAAATTAATTTATGATTGTATAGCAGGATTTATAGATGAAGTAATTAATTTAATTTACTTTAAATTAATTAGAAATAGAAGTAGTTAATTTAATTCATTTTAAATTAATTACAAATGGTATCATTATAAATCATTGCTTATGGATGAATGATATTGATATTTCATTGATGGATTCTAGTCTCAGATATGATATGAGTAATATCTATGTAATATGGATGCTTGGTTTAAGTATGATAATATTTAATTATCTGTTTTGATGATAATATGAATTATCTGTTTATGATGGTGTGATTATCTATTGTGATATTATGAACTATCCATCTGTGTGTATATTGATGATATTAAATTGAACTGTTAAGACTAAATAGACAACTTGGCCTTAAAAGTCACGTTTTGGATTTCGATGAGACCGGGATCGGATTTCCACATTTGGAACATCCGAAAACCACATCGATTCCAAATTAACGATAGGTCGTGAATCTGAAGTAAAGATGAAGATTCAGAATGCAAGGGTTATCGTCGTTAACTCTGAGGGTGATTCCAAAATGAGTGTAACGAGATAATGCCTTCGGTTTCGTTCGAACCCGGAACGAACTTGTATGGATTGAATGCTTTCAACACATCGTCGGGTGGGCGATGAGCATTCTAAGAAATGTATTCTATAAAGGTAATCGTAGCCTCAAGCCTCATCAACCGGGAATGGCTAAAACAGGGGAGGTGCAGCAAGGTTAGGTGGGTCATGCCCAAGCAGGACAAGGATATTCCCCTGTCTAGATGTCCCTTTATTTCGGCTTAGCGGGCAGTAGCTGCGACTATCTGCAGGGTTATCTTGTTCAGGACTGTTCAGTAAGGAATGGTTCCGGCCTTGTGTTGTAGGGGGTCAGGAGTGATCCTCGGTACGTTGATCTAGGCCACGTACTGTGACGGGCGGTACCCTAGTAGCCCTGCCATTGTATGGAATCCACAATCCAATAAGTGCCAACGGTTTTGATTGTATTACCCACTTTTGTGGCTAGTAGCTGGAATTTAATAATGTAACAATTTCGGCTATTTTCTATTTACTTGAAAACCCTAGACCTATAATAATATCACAGAATTTCCTATCAAATGTTTTGGTTAGCGTAAGGTAAAAACTTACCCATGTTTATGTGTGGGGAGTCTTACGTGATACCGTTTATTTCAAAAGGATTTTTAAAATTAAGCAACTTTAACCTGTTACTCATACCAGACCCATGTCTGACCCGGAGTTTATTTCTGTTTTTCATAAACTCTTGGGTACCCAAAATTTTTTACGGGTAGCAAAGGGATTCAGGTTAGCTTTGACGAATTCTGGAGGAGCAATGGAGCAGGAGGCTTCAGCGTTGTAGATATACATGTAGTTCCGCTGTGATGGTATCTCTGAGTTATTTGCTTGTGTTGTATTGTATTGGTTAACTAGACAGGTGTTTATAACTCTCTAGTATGGGATGTATTATCTATATAACTTTGATTGATGTTATATATTACGTAAATACTTATGTGATTATTATAATTTATTCGTTCCGCTGTGAAATTATGATGTTGTTGTTCTTTCTTCTCTATCTTTTCTATTTTCTCACCCCTTTCTTTCTTCAAGACGAAGCGGTTTTCTAGGCGTAGAAAGCCGGGTCGTCACAGTCTCATTTATCGGTCTGTTATCTTTAGCACTAGAAAATTCTCTTGAAGATGCAACGATGCTAACTCCACTATTTTGCATTTTGCTCTTCTCATCCTGACGCTTCGTATAAAAGACATAACAGCTCATATCATATCCTTCCCATGAATTGACATGAAATCGAGGCCCATATGCTAACCATTTTATTGTATCTGAAATATCGTGATTTGTTTGAGACAATTGAGACATTGCCGTATGTTTAAACCATATGACCAAAGAGCGGTTATGTTCATTCTTCAACCAAATTTCGTTCTTTGAAGGATTCTGAGACTTTAGAATTGCCATGTGCTCCTCCAAGTAAGGATGTACCTCACTAAGGTGCTGCAAAACAAGTAGCTGAGCTTTGTGAAACGTCTCATCACCAATTGAAATTAATTTTGATCCAATTATGCCCTGGCCATCAAGTCGTCCTTCATGTCGAGACTTACGAAGTCCAATAGGTTCAACACCAGTTAAGTATGGAGTGACAAATTCAATAACCTCCTCAGCTATAGTAGCTTCTACGATACTGGCTTCAGGCCTATATCTGTTTTTGTTTTTCTTTTTAAAGTTCATATGCATTTCAAACGGATACATATATCTCATAAATACAGGACCACAAATTTTGATTTCTCTTACAAGATGAACAACCAAATGAAACATAACATCGAAAAGTGAAGGTGGAAAATACATCTCAAATTGGCATAAGGTAACAATAACATCGGCTTGTTGAGCATCCAACGTATCATGATCAATTACCTTGCTACAAATTATATTAAAAAATGGACAAAGCTTTGTAATAACATGCCTAACATGTTTAGGCAATATACCTCTAATTGCAACAGGTAATAAATGTTGCATTAACACATGGCAATCATGAGACTTTATACCAGTCAATTTCAAATCCTTCACTGATACACGACTACTAATGTTTGAAGAATAACCTATTGGAACCTTCACACCACGAATACACTCACATAAACAAGTTTTCTCTTTTTTGGGCAATGTATAACATGTGGGGGCAAATAGGTACGTTTACCTTTCTGCACCGGTGCTAACTCCTTCCGGATACCCATTTTCAACATATCTTGCCTAGCTTTCTCACCATCTTTTGTCTTACCAGGTATATTCAAGAGTGTCCCAACGATACTGTCGTAAACATTTTTTTTCTATATGCACTACATCTAGACAATGTTTAACCTGTAAATGTCTCCAATACGGAAGTTCCCAATATATAGATTTCTTCTTCCACGAGCCTTCTAAAAGAGGAAATACTTTGCCAAATGCATTTTCAATATCCTTGACCCGTTCGTAAACATCATTTCCTGTTAATGGCAAACGTGCAACTCCATTCTCTATCTCCCAATTAAAAGGCTTCTTCTTTTTACGATAAGGATGATTAGGAGGAAGAAATCTACGATGATGCATATACACATTTTTTTTGCAATAATGTAAACGCTCAACAACCATACCATCTTCACAAATTGGGCATGCTTTGGCACCTTTTGTACAATAGCCAGACAAGTTACCATACGCAGGAAAATCATTTATGGTACAAAAATCATGGCGCGCAATGTAAAATTACTTTGACTATATGCGTCAAACACACGTACACCTTTATCCCATAGAAGTTTTAGATCATCAAGAAGAAGAGTTAGGTAAACATCGATGTTGTTTCCTGGTTGTAACATCCCAGAATTTTGGACATTGAATTTTGAACATTTAATTCATTTTAAATGTTCGATGTAGATTTTGAATTGGCTTTAAAATAAAAAGAATTGGGTGAAATTAATAAATTACATATAATTCCAAATATGGTAATCCAATTGGAATTTAAATAATAATAATTAAATATTAAATCGGGATAAATTGTGAATATGAAGGTAAATAGATATGGAAATGAGTTCTAAAATTTATTTACTATCTTAAGTTTATTTGGTCATTAGAAGTGTTATTGGATTTTTAGATGAATTTAAAAGTTAATAAGTTATTATTTGGAATTTTATATTGATTTTAAAATGGGTTTAATATTTCAACAAAATGCAAATAATCGGATTTTAATCCGGAATGAGTTAGAATGATTTCTAATGTGATTATAAATTCTATATGGATTATAATTAAGTTAATAAAATTTTAAGAGTGGATTTTTAGTGAATTCGACGATTTTGAAAATCGCTCGACTTAATAGACGAGTTAAAATAGCTTCCGGGACACAGTCTCGAAATTCGACGAAACCAGTTCCATTGGATCCGTAATAGTTAGTTATAAGAATTAAATGGATTTAAATGAGAAATATAAAATTATAAATAAAAGAGCTAATGAACTTAAGAATGGAAAATCAGATTGTAAACCCTAGTAAAAGGGAATTATAATTACAAATGGGAAATGGTTGAATGGTATAGTGAATTCAAACTTAATCTTAAAGGGAATGTAAATTTAGATAAGGAAAGTGGGATATGAAAGGATGAATGAACTTAAGCTTGTAAATAAGTTTTGAACTTGTATGTGGAGAATTAAAATTTAAAATTTGAATTAAATTGGATTTAACTTCAATTGAATGGAATTGAGATGGATTTGGATTTAATTAAAAACAAGATTCAATTGTGTTAAGAATAGAAATGAATGGAATTTAATTCTTATTTAAGATAGTAAAGGAAATGGTATGAATTCAAGATGACTAAATAAATTTGGTTGGAATTGAGTTTAAATGGGAAAAGAATTGAGTTGAGGGAAGGTTAAATTTAATTGAAATGATATTGGATAATTAAATCCTCACTCAACTAAATTTTAAAGGAATTGTTTGAGAATGAATTTAGCGTAAGCTAAATTAAATAAAAAGAAGCTTGAAGATGAATTTAGTGTAAACTAAATTAAATGGAATTTGTATTGGCATGAATAGAATTTTGATAGTTTGGTCAAAATTTGGAAAGTAAATAAAATCCAATTGTGGCATGGGAATTAAATTTGTGTTAACAAATATTGAAGTGTGAATGAAAGATGAAATTAGATTATAATGGTGATAATTAGAATTATGAATAAATTCAAAGGAATGAAATAATTTAAAGTGGTTTCTTTGCTAATAAAAAAAATCTAAAAATGGATAAAATAAATAAACAAAGTGTATTAAAATTTATAAATGGTTTGATTTGGGTAAGAATCAATTAAAATGGAAATAAATTGAGATATTATGGAATTGAAATCATTTAAGAACATGGTTGTAACAACCCGCCTTTTTGGACAATTTAAACCGACGCTCAAATACCCATGTCGATTCCAAACCATTCAAAAGGGCAGATAGTTATTGGGGTAAATAAGAAAAGAAAAGAAAGAGAAATAAAGAAAATGAAACAACACAGAATCTCGCAGCGGAACGATAAAATATAATAGTCAAATAAGCAGTTCATGAAGCTGTTTACTATACTTTGACAATTATTTATACAACATTTATCAGAGTTATACATATACAACAGAACAATTTAAATAATGCAGCAGATAGCATGATGCAAGGGTAATAATAGTAATAGTATACCAAATCTTCGTCTTCTTCCTTCAGAATAGATCTTCAAAAATCTGAAAAAACTCGAGACTGACCCGAGCGTAATGGAAAGACAAAACACTCGAGTCAGGACTAAAATATCCTTATGAAAGTTAAATCAATCGTAAATAAATATGAGTGTAACGGCGTCGGAGGTGTCAGTCGGAGATGTTTACGGGGTTTGACACCTCCTATCCAGTGTCAACGTGCGTGCAATAACTCAAGAGATGTTACGGGATTTTCCATCTCTCAAGGGTCCGTGAAACTATCTACTATGTAGTAATATACGCTAAGTAGATAATGCATATCAGTAATATAAAGTATCAAAATAGCGTTAAGGCGTTACCATAATCCCCCTTAACACATTTTATATTCCCAAAAGCATATACAAGACCGTAGTTTCCCCAAAACCGGAAGTCACCAGAGGGCAATCCATATACTCAAGGTACAAATCAAAACGTAGTGGTCGCGAATAGGATAATCAGTATGACAAGGTACATGAGGCGATACCAACTAGGATACTAGTAGTTGCGTGATCCGGACTGATGTTGGGCATAGCCAGCAGCTACCCCAACACCGCGAAACAACACTCCCAAATCAAGGGGTGCATCCAAATCGAATCACAAATGTAATAGAAATGGTATCGAAGAAGTGTGTCCGCTAGAGGTGGCGAACCTCAATGGCCCGGCGCGGCTCCTGTTTTAGTCATGTCAGGGGTCATCCAATATCGTTCTCTTTCTTCAGTCAACGCGTTCACCAAACCATCCACTTCATTCTGGATCAACACTCCGCGTATAATAGTTATTAAAGTGGTTTTCGGTATCGACAGAGAGTATGTCCATATCCGATCTCGGTCCCTTTAATAACTACGTATTATTACACCGTTGGCTCTTTTACATTTCAAATCGATTCATAATTGATATCAAAATATCATTTCGCTTCAAAAATCAAATTCATTTCAAATATCGACATAGCCATTCAAAATTTAAGGTTCCTTTTCAAAAATCATTTTTCGTCTCAATATCTCATTTCGATTTCAAAATCATTCCGAATTTCAATTTAGGTTGCAACTTCATTTAACCCAATTCGTATTTAAATTCAAAATTTAAACATAAACATTTCGCCTTATTAACCAGCTTGAAATTTTTAGAAAATAGTTTAAGTATTTTAAAAGTAGTTTAAATAATTAAAATAGTTAAAAATACTTAAAATCTTTAAAATGGATTTAAAATAGATAAACTAGTTTAAATAATTTAAATTGGGTTAAGTAGATTAAAAATAGATTAAAATAGTTTAAGTATTCAAAATGGTTTATATAACAGAGTAATTTGGAAAAACAAATTAAAACAGCTTCAAAACCAATCCGTTTCAATTATAACCACCCAATTCAAATCACTTTCAATTTCCAATTTACCGATTCAATTTCAATTTCAATTCAAATCAATGTCAATTTTGACTTCAAATTTATTCAATCTTACATTCACCTTCAACTTATTCAATTCCAATGTATATCGATTTTTTTTTAGCTTGATTTTTCAAAATATCAATTTTTAACACTTAACAAAATTTTCCTTCAATATTCAAATTTAAATCCCACTTACAAATATGATTCAATTTCAAGCTCAATTTCAAATATCATTTTATATCGCTTTTACTTAGTAATATTCAAAGCTCGGATTAAGGTTCAATCTTTTAAAACGAATAAATTTTCGAACTTCAATCATAACCCAAATTTAAATTTCAAAGTCTCAACTTAAATCATTTAACAATTTCTTTTAACCAAAATCTATTTCAACATTCCAAACTCAAATTTTCGATAAATTCGATTTCTATAAATTTGATTTCTATTTATAACTTTTAAATCAAAACATTTAAATAAATTTCAAATCGACGGTTCTAAAAAAATTTAATTTAGCCAATTCCGTGTCCGTATATAATTTTCTATCCTATGGCCAAATAATTATTTATTTAAATTAAATGTCAGGGATGAATATATATCACTTAAATAAATCACAGTATCATATGTATGCATAACAGGATATATATATAAGCAAAAAAACATCCAAACATTCAAATATCAACCAATAGCATCCATCGAAATACATCATCCAATAGGCAATACAATTCATGGCAATTTCATAGTTATCGATGTCAGGTAATTAAATCGTAATTCAATTTCAATTTAAATTTTAAATTTAACTGTCAATTTAATTTTCGACGGTTAATTCAAATGACAATTAAATTCTATCAAACAGGTTTTCCGATGATCCCAGCGTCTATAAACGATCACGGCCGTTGGATATGGAGTACTCGATGTGCTCCACAACTTTCTTGTTGAAGGTTTTTGGAATTGAATAGCGGATTGCAAGAAATTCGAGGGGGAACGAGGAAGATTTTCGGCCATTCATGGTATAAGAGGCGGCCGGCCATTAAACTAGGGTTTCGCACTTTTTTTTTTTGTGAAAAAGGCTATTTATAGGAAACGACAAATACTATTCATCCGGGATTCCCGAACTCCGATTTACGCGCAGTAACAGACGTCCCTAGGGTTTATCCCGCGTTCCGGACACAATGGAACAGGTTTCGGAAGCTAATTCGATCATCTTTGCGAGATATGGAATTAAACGATCAATTTAAATTAAACCGATTTAAACCGATTTCGATGCGTTTTGGCTCGCCCCGGACAAACGATAAATCCAATTGACACAAAATTTGAAATCTTACAATAATATCACATTACGGATCCGGTGAAACTGGTTTCGTCGAAATCCGAGACCGTTAGAAAAATGGCTATTTTAACTCGTTAAATTAATATTAAAACAATTTCGATCGTTTCGAGCCGCCACGGTCAAACGACAACTCCGATTGCTACGAAAATTGAAATCCGATAATAACAAATTATTACGGATCCAATGGAACTAGTTTCGTCCAATTCTGGGACTGTTCAAAATTTGACTATTTTTCAGTCGATAATTAAATATTAAAATATTCAATTTTCACAAATTTACTTTTAGTTCGATTTTAAAAGTTCTACAACATCATTCTAACTTTAATATGACAAAATAAAATTTTACAAATCATTTCTTAATCATATTAAACCCGTTATTCAATTATCCAATAATTCCAATTTTAAAATCTTATTAACCCTATTATAATCCCAATATACTTACATTCACTTTGAAAACCAATTTGAATCATATTAAATCAAATTTCAATCACTCACTCTATTTTCATATATTAAATTTCAATATCAAATTAATCGTATCAAATTTGGAATTTAATTATTCAAACCTTTGTAATACTAAATTTAAACAAATTGATTATTCTTAAATCACTATCTTTTGAAATATTCAAAACGAATTTAAAATTTAACTTTTGAAACGAATTAAGATTATAGAACAACCATTTCCATTATACAGTTATTCAATTCCCATTATTAAATTATTTAATAAATTTCAAATATTCAATTTTAAACAATTTCGCTTATCCAATAATTCATTATCTTTTGAAATATTGAAATTGAACTTATAAGATTCAACTTTTAAAACCAATTCACAATTTAGAACACTATTTTCATTTTACAGTTATTTAATAATTCAATAAGTTTTAAATATTTAATTTAAACAATTTACCTGTTCAATATTCAATGTTTGATTTTAAATATATTTTACTTATCGATCAATTACTCTATTATACCCAATGAATTCAACATTTTATTATCCTATTCAACTTTTGATTGCAAAGGTATTCACTAAGTAGCTTTTATTTTTCATTACTTAGATAGTTATTATTGCAATTCATTCCACTTATTATTATTCCAAATGAATCACAAATTTTTTTTCTAACATTAAATCACGAAATCTTATTAAATTAGCTATTTTAATTATCGAAAATTTACGGGTCGTTACATTCTCCCCCACTCAAAACTTTTCGTCCCCGAAAAGGAAAAAGATGGGAAAGGAACTAAGAAAAAAAATTCAACATTAGATATATTTTATTAAAAAAATTATCCATTTATAAACAATGAAATTCCATTTATAAAGTCATAAGTATGCTTCCACTAAGTTACTCCAAACGGCTTCCTAACTTTAAAAGTGAGTAATCAAAACAAGTTATAATTTTTTTTTTTAAACTTGAAAATTTTTCTAACACCCGGATTTTACGAAAAATTTCGGCAGAGTCTCCTTTGCACGGCTCGATCGAAAAAAAAATGACAGTGTATATATCACAAATATACATCTCATCAAGTGATGAGGCATCCCGCAGGGAAAAAGTGTAAAAGTAAGGTATGTAATCCGAGATATGTACCTTATATATTGTTAGCGAGCATATACGGCTAATATAGCTCGAAAGCGAGCTCCAAATGCGAAGCAAGCGCAATCCGCACCTACTAAACACTCAATAACTAAGTTAGAACCATGCATATAAAGATAGATCGATATACTTAGCCTACACAACATATATATAACATATTTAGCTTCAAAACTGAGATTCCAATTTCAGGACAGCAAACAAATCCTAGTTTTAGGTCACCTAAATGATAAAATTTGGCAACAGAATTAAAACAAAAGTTGTTGCATTCATTTTAGGCTTTCTGGAATGTCCAAAATTATCGAATTTGGATCATACGTTCAAAAATTATGGCCATTTTACTTTGAGGATACGCCTCAGCCTGGGCAATGAATTGCGCAGGTCAGCGACGTTCACTCGCGTTTTCAACCTTCTAAACGACATCAAAACACAAAACACTTAAGACAAAAGTTTTAGCTTAAGTTCTTAGCTTTCCATAAAGTGCAAGAACATCAAAATCCGATAAACCAGTCAAAAGATATGGCGAAAATACTAAGGGTGTATACTACAGATTTTACTTATTTTTACACAGGACAGCGAATAACATTCAAGTTTTTAACCTAGTAGACGAAGGAATTTTCTCAAGTTATCTAAACAAAAGTTGTGATATAGTTTCTAATATTTCCGAAAAGTCCAAGATCGTCGAATTCCGTTCAGCCATTTAAAAGTTATGGTTATTTTCGTTTCAGCATATATTGGACAATTTTGGATTTCCCCCAAAATTTGCCTTTATTATTTCAAAGCGCAA
The DNA here is from genome assembly GCA_030765085.1 of Allium cepa. Lineage (NCBI taxonomy): Eukaryota > Viridiplantae > Streptophyta > Magnoliopsida > Asparagales > Amaryllidaceae > Allium > Allium cepa. Next base: position 766,237,146 of record CM060934.1, on the reverse strand, counting down.
ACCATCAAAACTTCAAATTTTCTAAAGAACAACCATAAACACAAAGTCATTTATTCTTATTCATCCATGCAATAGGTTAACATTCAATTTGTTTCCGATTTATTAAAGTTTGTTTCATTCACATTTTAAATTCAAGTCAATTTACTTCAATTTAAATTGAATTCAATTTATATTTAACTTCACTTTGCTTCAAACTTGAATTTAATTTTTTTTTATTCCATTTATTCAATTCCATTGACACTAATGTATTCTACTTAATCAATTATCATCCATCTAACAACCAACGCATATCAAACATAAACATCCATCCAAAATCTACACTAAATCAATTATACATTTCCAAGTCAATTTTAATTTCATACACTTCCAAGTTTATTGACATTTAGTTATATTCAAATTTAATTAGTTTCCATTTACCAATTTTATATTTCATTAATTTTAAATTTTTATTCATTCACTTATATATATCCTTCATTTTACAGCTTAAATTTATTTTATATTTACAACTATCAATAGATCTTCACATTTTATTATTCACTCTCACACTGGTATATTATTTCTCTACTTATCCTTATTAGCATTTTTAAACCTTTTAAGTATTTAGTAAGTTATAGTTATGCAAATAGAATGTAGTTAAACAACATACGACTTCTTTTCATTTAAAGTTGAATTTTCAATTAATTAATTCTTAAGTCATTACTTAAATTTCACTGTAATTTAATTTCACATTTACATTCACATATAGTATTTCAATTTTATATTAACATAATTGTGAATCACCTTTAAATGTTAATTTAAATTCCAATTATTTACTAACAATTTTATTTATATTTGCAAACCATTAATTAAATGCATATTTCATTATTCAAAGCTATACTTGTATATTATCCAATTAACAATTCATATAACATTTTTGAACTTCTTAAATATTTTGGTAAGTTATATCTATGCTATAGAATGAAATTTAATACTATGTGAGTTTTACAGTTTATATTTTATTTTAAGTTCATAATTTCCTAATTCTAAGGATTTCTACTTCTATTGATATTTTCACTTAGCTCTTAGGTTCATTTCTCATTTCACAATTCAGAAGTTTCTTAATGGTTCAAGTCTAAATTCATTTCAATCATTTTAAAAAGAATCATTAATTATTAAAGGACTTAAGAATTCCAATCCCGGTTTCATTTCAAATCAAGTTTGAAATAATATATACTTATATAATTTATATATCAAATCATACTACAGAGAATACAAAATAAAATATATTTGAATCAAAACAAGGTTTAGACAATCTATTAAGTGGTCTCCCCACTCGGACTCTCGAAAATAAACGCCGATGATGCGTGCACTCATCACCGAAATCATTTTCTAGCATGAAGAGAAGGGAATATAACACTTATCATAAAAAAAATCCTTCGAAAACAATTTCAACTCAATTGTACTATCATATAATACTCATATTATATTTTTCAAATTCTTGTAAATCAATTTCAAACACCGGAATTTAAATTACCAAATCCAAGTTAAAATTCATTTATATTCATTATTAATTGATTTCATTTTCCTAAATCCATTATTATTTAATCAATTTTTTGGTAAATATTGACTGATCAAACAATAACGATAATAATCTAATATTATCATCTCCTAACAATTAATTCAATCAAAATGAATAAATATTCAAATAATTCTTTTATATAAAATATATTCCAAAACGATATTGTGTTGGTTTGTCCTATTCGAGTGTTTAGGAATTCCTATCGACGCCTTGACGTCCCAAGTATCGACCAGAATTCATAAATACTCAACGGAACAAAGTTAACACAATATAAAACCATTTTATATCAAATAACAAGTACGCTCTCTCATATACACTCAACTCATTCATATAGTTTACTCTGTTTCAATGAGTTATTCCCCACTAGAGCCAATGTTTATCACTAAACCAAAGCTCTGATACCAACTGTAACAACCCGTCTTTTTGGACAATTTAAACCGACGCTCAAATACCCATGTCGATTCCAAACCATTCAAAAGGGCAGATAGTTATTGGGGTAAATAAGAAAAGAAAAGAAAGAGAAATAAAGGAAATGAAACAACACAGAATCTCGCAGCGGAACGATAAAATCTAATAGTCAAATAAACAGTTCATGAAGCTGTTTACTATACTTTGACAATTATTTATACAACATTTATCAGAGTTATACATATACAACAGAACAATTTAAATAATGCAGCAGATAGCATGATGCAAGGGTAATAATAGTAATAGTATACCAAATCTTCGTCTTCGTCCTCCAGAATAGATCTTCAAAAATCTGAAAAAACTCGAGACTGACCCGAGTGTAATGAAAAGACAAAACACTCGAGTCAGGACTAAAATATCCTTATGAAAGTTAAATCAATCGTAAATAAATATGAGTGTAACGGCGTCGGAGATGTTTACGGGGTTTGACACCTCCTATCCAGTGTCAACGTGCGTGCAATAACTCAAGAGATGTTACGGGATTTTCCATCTCTCAAGGGTCCGTGAAACTATCTACTATGTAGTAATATACGCTAAGTAGATAATGCATATCAGTAATATAAAGTATCAAAATAGCGTTAAGGCGTTACCATAATCCCCCTTAACACATTTTATATTCCCAAAAGCATATACAAGACCGTAGTTTCCCCAAAACCGGAAGTCACCAGAGGGCAATCCATATACTCAAGGTACAAATCAAAACGTAGTGGTCGCGAATAGGATAATCAGTATGACAAGGTACATGAGGCGATACCAACTAGGATACTAGTAGTTGCGTGATCCGGACTGATGTTGGGCATAGCCAGCAGCTACCCCAACACCGCGAAACAATACTCCCAAATCAAGGGGTGCACCCAAATCGAATCACAAATGTAATAGAAATGGTATCGAAGAAGTGTGTCCGCTAGAGGTGGCGAACCTCAATGGCCCGGCGCGGCTCCTGTTTTAGTCATGTCAGGGGTCATCCAATATCGTTCTCTTTCTTCAGTCAACGCGTTCACCAAACCATCCACTTCATTCTGGATCAACACTCCGCGTATAATAGTTATTAAAGTGGTTTTCGGTATCGACAGAGAGTATGTCCATATCCGATCTCGGTCCCTTTAATAACTACGTATTATTACACCGTTGGCTCTTTTACATTTCAAATCGATTCATAATTGATATCAAAATATCATGTTCGCTTCAAAAATCAAATTCATTTCAAATATCGACATAGCCATTCAAAATTTAAGGTTCCTTTTCAAAAATCATTTTTCGTCTCAATATCTCATTTCGATTTCAAAATCATTCCGAATTTCAATTTAGGTTGCAACTTCATTTAACCCAATTCGTATTTAAATTCAAGATTTAAACATAAACATTTCACCTTATTAACCGGCTTGAAATTTTTAGAAAATAGTTTAAGTAGTTTAAAAGTAGTTTAAATAATTAAAATAGTTAAAAATACTTAAAATCTTTAAAATGGATTTAAAATAGATAAACTAGTTTAAATAATTTAAATTGGGTTAAGTAGATTAAAATAGTTTAAGTATTCAAAATAGTTTATATAACAGAGTAATTTGGAAAAACAAATTAAAACAGCTTCAAAACCAATCCGTTTCAATTATAACCTCCCAATTCAAATCACTTTCAATTTCCAATTTACCGATTCAATTTCGATTTCAATTCAAATCAATGTCAATTTTGACTTCAAATTTATTCAATTTTACATTCACCTTCAACTTATTTAATTCTAATGTATATCGATTTTTCTTTAGCTTGATTTTTCAAAATATCAATTTTTAACACTTAACAAAATTTTCCTTCAATATTCAAATTTAAATCCCACTTACAAATATGATTCAATTTCAAGCTCAATTTCAAATATCATTTTATATCGCTTTTACTTAGTAATATTCAAAGCTCGGATTAAGGTTCAATCTTTTAAAACGAATAAATTTTCGAACTTCAATCATAACCCAAATTTAAATTTCAAAGTCTCAACTTAAATCATTTAACAATTTCTTTTAACCAAAATCTATTTCAACATTCCAAACTCAATTTTTCGATAAATTCGATTTCTATAAATTCGATTTCTATTTATAACTTTTAAATCAAAACATTTAAATAAATTTCAAATCGACGATTCTAAAAAAAATTAATTTAGCCAATTCGGTGTCCGTATATAATTTTCTATCCTATGGCCAAATAATTATTTATTTCAATTAAATGCCAGGGATGAATATATATCACTTAAATTAAATCACAATATCATATGTATGCATAACAGGATATATATATATATATAAGCAAATAAACATCCAAACATTCAAATATCAACCAATAGCATCCATCGAAATACATCATCCAATAGGCAATACAATTCATGGCAATTTCATAGTTAGCGATGTCAGGTAATTAAATCGCAATTCAATTTCAATTTTAATTTCAAATTTAACTATCAGTTTAATTTTCGACGGTTAATTCAAATGACAATTAAATTCTATCAAACAACGACAAATAAAATTCACATCACTTCATAATATCAAATTTAACTAGCATAAAGATATTTAGTACGGTGTGAGCGTTATAAAACACTCACGTTGATTTTTACGATTTTAAATCAAATCGAACGACGTTCGATTTAACCCAAAATTTTAATGAGCTCCAAACGATTCCAATCCAGTTGCATCGCGTAGAGCATGTCCATACGATTTCAAAGCAAAAAGTTTCGTCCGAATCCAACCTCGTACGAAAGAGATACAATGTTTTAAAGTTTTAAACGAATTAATATAATAATTAAACCAATTTCTTTTTATAATTTATACCCAAACAATCAGGGCCGCACGTCCTTTCGATTCAGAGATCCAGCCCGTTCGCTACTTCATCTTCCCCAACGCGTAACCCTCCAGGCAATTCGAACCCACGGCCGCCGCTCTTCCTCACTAACGCGACCACCACGCTCAACCTATACCACGATCAGATGAGGCCGCAACGAAGCCCTACTCGCCAAGCACCCCCGCCTCAATTCTCGCACAACTCGGTGGTCCCCACGCACGTGAAAACGTGCACAAACGCCGGCCACTCAAGCTCGATTTTCCGATGATCCCAGCGTCTATAAACGATCACGGCAGTTGGATATGGAGTACTCGATGTGCTCCACAACTTTCTTGTTGAAGGTTTTTGGAATTGATTAGCGGATTGCAAGAAATTCGAGGGGTAACGAGGAAGATTTTCGGCCATTCATGGTATAAGAGGCGGTCGGCCATTAAACTAGAGTTTCTCACTTTTTTTTTATTTTGTGAAAAAGGCTATTTATAGGAAACGACAAATACTATTCATCCGGGATTCCCGAACTCCGATTTACGCGCAGTAACAGACGTTCCTAGGGTTTATCCCGCGTTCCGGACACAATGGAACAGGTTTCGAAAGCTAATTCGATCATCTTTGCGAGATATGGAATTAAACGATCAATTTAAATTAAACCGATTTAAACCGATTTCGATGCGTTTTGGCTCGCCCCGGACAAACGATAAATCCGATTGAAACGAAATTTGAAATCTTACAATAATATCACATTACGGATCCGGTGAAACTGGTTTCGTCGAAATCCGAGACCGTTTGAAAAATGGCTATTTTAACTCGTTAAATTAATATTAAAACAATTTCGATCGTTTCGAGCTGCCACGGTCAAACGACAACTCCGATTGCTACGAAAATTGAAATCCAATAATAACAAATTATTACGGATCCAATGGAACTAGTTTCGTCCAATTCTGAGACTGTTTAAAATTTGACTATTTTTCAGTCGATAATTAAATATTAAAATATTCAATTTTCACAAATTTACTTTTAGTTCGATTTTAAAAGTTCTACAACATCATTCTAACTTTAATATGACAAAATAAAATTTTACAAATCATTTCTTAATCGTATTAAACCCGTTATTCAATTATCCAATAATTCCAATTTTAAAATCTTATTAACCCTATTATAATCCCAATATACTTACATTCACTTTGAAAACCAATTTGAATCATATTAAATCAAATTTCAATCACTCACTCTATTTTCATATATTAAATTTCAATATCAAATTAATCGTATCAAATTCGGAATTTAATTATTCAAACCTTTGTAATACTAAATTTAAACAAATTGATTATTCTTAAATCACTATCTTTTGAAATATTCAAAACGAATTTAAAATTTAACTTTTGAAACGAATTAAGATTATAGAACAACCATTTCCATTATACGGTTATTCAATTCCCATTATTAAATTATTCAATAAATTCCAAATATTCAATTTAAACAATTTCGCTTATCCAATAATTCATTATCTTTTGAAATATTGAAATCGAACTTATAAGATTCAACTTTTAAAACCAATTCACAATTTAGAACACTATTTTCATTTTACAGTTATTCAATTATTCAATAAGTTTTAAATATTTAATTTAAACAATTTACCTGTTCAATATTCAATGTTTGATTTTAAATATATTTTACTTATCGATCAATTACTCTATTATACCCAATGAATTCAACATTTTATTATCCTATTCAACTTTTGATTGCAAAGGTATTCACTAAGTAGCTTTTATTTTTCATTACTTGGATAGTTATTGTTGCAATTCATTCCAATTATTATTATTCCAAACGAATCGCAAATTTTTTTTCTAACATTAAATCACGAAATCTTATTAAATTAGCTATTTTAATTATCGAAAATTTACGGGTCGTTACAATGGTGAGATGGTTATGGTTAAGCTTATGAAATGGTTTTAAATGAAATTTGTGTAGATAATAAAATTGGAATGCAAGTAAATGGATTGGAATTGATTTGGACGAGAATAAATGAAAATAAAATAAAATTGGTATAAGAAGATAATGAAAATATTGTGAAAAATTGAAAGAACTTAAGCAACTTGAAAGAGATAAACAAAATGATTGTGAATAACTTTATCAAGTACTCTTGAATGAAATTTGTTAGATAATAAAATTGAATTGCAAGTGAAATGGTATTAATTAATTATTGTGATAAATTAAGGATGTATGGATTGTAAATAATCCAGGATGGAATGAAATTAATATAAACCTGAATTGGTTAATGAAATAAAAATGTAAGGAAAATTTAATTTAACAATTGCATTGGAATAAAAATACTTGGCTTGTGAACTAGGCAAAATTGAATAAAATTAATATAAATCTAAGTAGAATTAATTTTAATGGTAATAAGCTTAAGTGGTAGTTATTTTGCTCGAATGACATGAAAATTACATGTATTCGGAATTGAGTTGTTTAACAAGCAATTGAAATTGATTTTTAAATAAATTGATATGGATTGGAATAAAATTCAAAGAGTTTGTATATGGATGCAAGTGAATTGATTGAGGAAGCAAATAAAGATGGTTTTAAATTAATTAGATAAATGCAATCTAATTAAGTGATTTTGCATATGAATGAAAATGGATCATAAAAGAAATGCAAATGTTTCAAGTTTAAAATAAAATGTGATTGTAAATCAAATTGGGAATGTAAGTTAAAGTAAAGAAATGCAAGTAAGGCATATGTTAATCATATTGAAATAGAAATGAATTGGTTGTAATAAATATGAATGGTATATAGTAAACTTGAATGTAAATCATTCAAGCGAAATAAAATGAAGTTGGTTTGGATGAAAGTAGAATGGGCTAAAATCTTAATAAATGGATTTGAGTATAAATGTAAGAGAGTTATAATAGATATGCAGATGTAACAAATTGAAATGAAATTTTCTTGGTGAATCAATTCGGAAATTGGCTAAAGTATAAATTGGAATAGCGAAATTTGTATGTAAATCCTTTGTGTGAAATAAAGTAGGATTTTGCATTAGAAAAGGAAACTTTATGCATGTTATAAAATATGGTTTACTTATGAAACCATGCAAATTGTTGATTTGATTATGAAATGGATATGTTTGGCTTACATTTATATTGGAAATGTTGTTAAAATGTTCATATCTTTGAAAACTGATGAGTTTGTTGAGTAAGTACAGGTACGGAAGGCGATCGATAGAGTTGGAGCGCGTATATGCATTATATATTAGCCGCTTGCTTTAAAAATTTGCTAAAAAGGTACGCCTACGCAAATATAATTGGGAAATGATATATATAGTGTGATATATTTTGGTTTCCGACCGTGTGGGTCGATGTATATATATTTATCTGTATCGCGAGAGCTCCTCCGTGCAGGGGAGACTCTGCCAAAAATTTTCTAAAATTTTGGGAGTTAGAAAATTTTTGGGATTTTGTTTTGCTAAGAAATTGAATTTTTAAAGCAAATGGTAAAAATTAAAGATTTAGAGTAAATGAAGCAAATGAGTTTGGATTTGAGCTAAAGGGTTTTGGGAAGTGTATATAAGCTTTTAACTAAGAAAATTGGGTAAGTAGATGAGTTTGAGAGTATGTTCTACCATAGCAAATTTCGGGGACGAAATTTATATAAAGGGGAAGGAATGTAACATCCCAGAATTTTGGACATTGAATTTTGAACATTTAATTCATTTTAAATGTTCAATGTAGATTTTGAATTGGCTTTAAAATAAAAAGAATTGGGTGAAATTAATAAATTACATATAATTCCAAATATGGTAATCCAATTGGAATTTAAATAATAATAATTAAATATTAAATCGGGATAAATTGTGAATATGAAGGTAAATAGATATGGAAATGAGTTCTAAAATTTATTTACTATCTTAAGTTTATTTGGTCATTAGAAGTGTTATTGGATTTTTAGATGAATTTAAAAGTTAATAAGTTATTATTTGGAATTTTATATTGATTTTATAATGGATTTAATATTTTAACAAAATGCAAATAATCAGATTTTAATCCGGAATGAGTTAGAATGATTTCTAATGTGATTATAAATTCTATATGGATTATAATTAAGTTAATAAAATTTTAAGAGTGGAATTTTTAGCGAATTCGACGATTTTGAAAATCGCTCGACTTAATAGACGAGTTAAAATAGCTTCCGAGACACAATCTCGAAATTCAATGAAACCAGTTCCACTGGATCCGTAATAGTTAGTTATTATCGGATTTCAACTTTCGTAGCAATCGGAGTAGTCGTTTGACCGTGGCGGCTCGAAACGCATCGAAATCGTTCTAACCGATTTAATTTTAAATTGACCGTTTAATTCCGTAACTCACGCATACGATCAAATTAGCTTACGACACCTATCCCATTGTGTCCGGAATGCGGAAAAAACCTAGGAACGCCTATTGGTACATAAGGATTGGAGTTCGTTTGCGTAGGTTGTTAAAATTTGAAGAACGAGAATTAAATAATATTAAATAATTATATATATATTAACATTTTCTCAAAACCCTAATCTATATCTTCCAGGCCGCCGTTCTTTTTGTTTCTATGGCCGAAATCAATCCTTGTTGTTCCTCAGTTATCTCTTGATCTAAACAATATTTTTGAAAATTTCCAACTGGAATATTGAAGAGCACTTTGAGCTCTACAGTTTGAACGGGTATGATCGTTTATTGCCGAGTAGTTTGTCGGGAATCGCGCTTGGAAGGTTGCGATATTCATACGTTCGTGCTCGATTTCTGGGAGCTTGAGGGGACCGAGTTCGAGGTGGCTTGGGCCGTAGGTAGAGCGAGCTCCGGCGCTCGAGATGTGGTCTTGGATCGACCTGCTTTTGATCGTGAGTGGTCGCGATTTGTTGGAGTGAGAAGCGACGATGGGTTTCTTTGTTCGATCGTTCCTGATGCTTGCATACGCGTGAGGGAGAAAGCATGTTGGACGGCCTTGATTGCTCTGGTAAAAAAAAAGAAAAGGAAAAAAAAGAAAGGAATTGTTTTTTAAATTTAAATTCTAATCTTTAAATTTGAATAACTTTTTCGTACGACATCAGATTCGAACGAAATTTGCGGCCCCTAAATCGCAGAGATGCGTACTACGCAATAGGGCAGTTTGAGAATCATTCCGGGCAAGTAGAAATTTGAGATAAATCGAACGTCGTTCGGTTTAATTTAAATTTTGAACGTTCGCCGAAACTCAAGGTGAGCTATTCTCACTCACATCTGGATGCTAGCTAATTTAAATAGTTAATAATTAAATATCTGTGTGATTGGTTGAATATAAATGTTGTTATCAGTCCAGATTGATATGTATGTATAATTGTTGTGCTAATATCTGTGGATGTAGGGAAAACAGGTTGGAGGGATCCAACTGGATTCCTCGTAATATAGTAATTATTTTATAATTTATGATGCATTCTATTTATATATTATGATAGATAAATCTGGAATTAAATTGTACTGTGATATTGTTGGATAAGTATAAACCAAGAATTCTAATTATAGATAAATTAAATTGGAATTTTAAAGAAATAAAATAAAATTGTTAAATAAAGGATTTAAAAGTAAAAAAAAATTGGAATCTGGTATGGAGGAATATTGGAAATTAGTAAATTTGGAATTATAAATGAAGAGGAAATTTATCAGTTGATAATTGTTAAAGTATGGATTTCTGGAGATGAATTCTATAAGAAGTTATAAATTGTATTAAAATAACGATGGGGTTGTTTTGATAATGAATAATCTTTTCTTGGAAATTAAATATGTTTTCCAAGAAGCTTTTCAAAATATAATTAGAAGTGTAAACGAATATTAGAATAATTTAGAAAGTACTATTTTAAACCATTGGAATTTACGTATGTGTTCATTTCCGTGGTTTCTTAAGTATGATTTTCACTAAATAAACTCATAATAGTCTTATTTAAAATATCCTAAGCCTATACTTTGAAAGTGAAGTTCCATAAATGGAAAAGGTGTTTTAAACTTCAAGAAGTTTATTTTATACATGGAAACAAATTTACAATAATCAAACGTAAAATTGAATTGGAATAAATCGGGCAGGATTTATAAGAAGGATTCTCTGGGTTGTTTGGATAGAAGTGTATTTCGCTGGGAAATCAAGTTCGTGTTTTAAAGCAGATTTTAGGTAAAGTTAAAGTTTAAACTTGTTTCAAAAGTGATTTTAAGAAATTATTATTTTAAAGTAAATAATTTATAAATTAGCTATAATAGTAATTATTTAAGAATATTATAAGCAATTATTTTTACATATGGATTTATTTAAAGGATAGTTTGATTTAAGTTATTTGGAACCTTGTATCAATTCTTTTAAAACTCCATCTTTAAATTTCATTTAACTGAACCTTATTTTAAACTAGTTATATCTTATCAAGTGGTTTTACCGTAAATATTTTGAAATTATTTTTGGAGTAAATAACAAGTAGTGAAATTAAATATTTCAAAGTATATTTAAGAATAAAGTATTTTAATTATTTAAAAATCTAAATGGATTGGACTTGGTTGTTTCCAGTGGGAAATAAATATTGGGAAATTTATACTGTTAAGAAAGATGTTTTGTAAAACTGTTTTCAAAGGGAGTTGAAAATAGAAATATATCTTGTAAAGATATTCGAGGCAAATAAATAATGCGGGAAATTATTTATTGTGTGATGGTTGCTTGTGCTTATGAATTGATAGTTAAATCACCGACTATCAAAAATTGGACAAATGCATTGATCGTTTCGAAGAGACCGGGATCGAGATTTATTCTCGAAAACCACTTCGATCCGGTTTGTACGTTTCGTTTGAAAAACGTGTTCGGAGTCGAAGATGGAGCTGTGAAGTGCAAGGGATAGTCGCTACTAATCCTGAGGATATTTTCCAAAATGGATGTAGTAGGAGTAGTGCCTTCGGTTCCGTTCGAACCCGGGACGGACTTGTATGGACGAATGCTTTCAAAACATCGTCAGGTGGGCGATGGGCATTCTAAGTGAAACATTCTAAAAGGTAACGCTTAGCCTCAAGCCTCATCAAATAGGAATGACTGAAAATCAGGGGATATGCAGCAAGGCTTCATGGGTAGCCCCCACTGGAGAGTAAGGTCATCCATATCTAGATGTCCCTTTTTATTTCGGCTTAGTGGGCGGTTGCTGATCCCAACCGCGGGGTGATCTTATTCGGAACTGTCCACTAAGGGATGGGTCCGGCCTTGTGTTGCAGGGGATCGGGCGTGGTCCTCGGTACGGTGATCTAGGCCCCGTACTGTGACAGGTGGTACCCCAGTGCCTAGTCATTTTTGGAAATCCATTCTCCCTACGAGCCTTTTACGAGTTTTGTTTGTATCACCCACTTTTGTGGCTAGTAGCTGGAATTTAATAGATGTAACAATTTCGGCTATTTTATAAGTACCTGTAAATAGACCCTATTATAATATCATAGGATTTCTATAAAAAGTGTTTTAGCTATTGTAAGGTAAAAACCCGACATGTTTATTTGTGGCGTAGTCTTACGAGATGCTTTTGTTTTCAAAAAGGATTTTTGAAAACTTTAATAATCAATTTGGATGCATTATTATCAGCTGGTATTCCAGACTGACATGGGTGTTATTTCATTATAATGCTCGGGTCAGACCGAGTATTATATGTACAAGACATGATACTTTGGAGCAGCAAAGGAGCTGGAGTCCGAGACATATTATCTATACTTATATAGATATTTATATTCCGCTGCTATGATTGTATGGTATGTCCGATTGGTAATTGATGATGTATGAGACACTCTGATGATGTGATGTATAAAACCGGTATAGATTTCATTTTATGTAAAGTTATATATTTACTATTATATTTTATTCCGCTGCGACTGTGAGATTATGATGTTGTTTAACTTCTTACTCTTCTATCTCTTCTTCTTAAACCCAAATGGTTCATATTTCTGTGCCACTTGAGTTAACAGAGGTAAAATAGTGTTGATTCAAGGGATACGGATTTGCGGGCTGTCACACTGGTTGTCGTGGTCCAGGGATTAAAAGAGACAACATAATATGCTTGCACTTCATACTCAAATGAGGTGGAAGATTGTAAATCACCAAAAGAACAGGCCAAGTACTATGTTGATTGCTAAAGTTTCCAAATGGGTTTATGCCACCTGTGCAAAAAGACCAAGTCTGTGATTTCTAATTTCTTCACCAAAATCAGGATACATTATATCAATGTTTCTCCACTGTGGAGAATCAGCTGGATGCCTCAATAATCCATCATTTTTTTCTCACATCTATATGACACCTTAAGTTTTTTGCATTTTCTTTATTTGCAAATAAACGTTTAAACCTTGGTATAATTGGAAAATACCACAAGACTTTTGCTGGGGGCCATTTCTTATCTGGGTCATTGTGAACGTTCCCTCGCGACTTGTAACGGGATAATCCACACTTGGGACACTCGTGCAAGTTCTCATATTCATTTAGATACAATATACAATCATTTGGACATGCATGTATCTTTTTATATCATATATCAATTGGGTACATAATTTTCTTTGCCACATAGTTAGAAGTTGGAAGCTCATTACCTTTCGGAAGCATGTCATTCAAAAGTTCCAACAAAGATGTAAAACTTTTATCACTCCACCCATGTTTTGCTTTTAAATTGAAAAGCTTGAGCACAGCAGACAATGTTGTGAACTTAGCACAATTAGGGAACAAAGGCTTCTCGACATCAATTAATATTTTTTCATACGACTTTGGCTCTTCCATCAAATGTTCTTCAGCATCGCGAAACATTTCATGAACATAATCATTCTCATCATTCGCATCATTATTCATGTTATCTTCCCGGTCATTCTCATCATTCCCATGATTATTAGAACTAGCTCTACTAAGTATACTTTCACCATGCCATATCCACCGTGTATAATTTCGCTTAAACCCATAACGGATTATGTGTTGTCTAATCTGATCTATGTTACAAAGTCGCCTCTTATTTTTATAGTGTCTACAAGGACAAAAAATAGTTTCTTTCCCTCTTCTTAATTGATCATTCAGTGCACAATTGATGAACTCTTCAATTTTGTTTAGGAACTCGTCATCGTTGCGTTTTAAGTTGTACATCCAGGTACGATCCATATGCAAATGCTAGAGACACACTACACAAGCAAAAAAAACATTGGATTATGAAGAGTATTCATCATTAAATCAATATTTTTAGCTAATTCGAGTGGATTGGATAATCAGTTCTTGTAACTTCTTGCTGCTGAATGATTATACGGTTACTAAAAACAGTTCTTGTAACCACGATGTATTCATAAAAGCATGAAGTCGAAACAAAACTACCGGAATCAAGCAAGCTACATGCTAATGCACCAGCAGAACCATTCCAATAGCTCATGCGTGTATTTACTGTCAGGGCTGCTGCTGGTCCAAAGCCGTCAAAGCCAGCGCAGCGCCTAAGGCTTCAGACTTCAAGATTTAAAATTTATTTATACCTATAATTCCATATAGCCCGCCCCTTTTTTTATCGATGAAAGTAGATTTAGTGTAACGTTAAAGTGATATGCTATGTTTCTCAACCACCAGCAGCCTCAATATGGTGTCAATACGGTGTTGTGCGTGCATTTACCCTTTAAATTTAAATTTTCACCTTAACCACTCTGGATGTTTTTACCGACTGACTTTGGATGTTTGCACCACTACCCTTCTCTGTGGTATCAAACTGTCTCTAACCTCTCAACTTCACCCATACAAAAAACAGTTCATATCACAGTCACTTCCTACCACTGTCTCTTCCACATACTCACCATTACAATTCAATCAGACAACTGCAGCAACCAACCACCTGGCCATCCTTCACCAACCCATCCAGTTTCACCATTCAACGCTGCATCCCCTACAAGTCGTTCCACTAGACAAACTTGTCATCAACCATATCTCCTCCCCATTGTAAATTGCTGCTTGCCTGCCATCCCCTGCCACTTCATTTCAACCACTACTGACCTGTTCATCAACACATTTACTTCTACCATACCCACATACAACTGACTGTGCATCATCAACTTGCTAATCACAACTACATTCAACAAAAACCATCCCTCAATACTCCCCTCCGCACTACCACAGTGTCAAATTCTTCCATCATCAAGCCTACTTCGCACATCATATAATAGCTGTACCACTACATAACCAATAACATTGGCCGCCACTTTTTCATTCAATACAAACTGCAGCAACACTCCACACTCAACACTATCAGAGAAGCCACAACCTGAACACATCCAGTCCACCATTCACCATAACAGCGACAAACAACAGTTACACCCCCACGAAACTACACAGTCCTTTCCATTGCCACTTTCAACAATTCTCCAAATCATTAGCACATTTGCCATCAGAAACCCCTCCACTACCTTCCTACTCCTCTGTCAATTTTTCTATAGCAACTCGGCATCATCTCTGTCAACTACACCCTTCTTGTCATTGTGCAGCAACACAAACACCATTACATTCCCAAAGTACTACCCTTCAATCAACTCCACCAGACTCAACAAAACACGACGCCATTCAAAACCACAAGACCGGTCACCTCTGCATGTATATTAAAGTCGTACCAATACACTGCACCTGACCAACTCCCTTACCAGAAACTCCAACTACTCGCTCTTCAAACTTCAAAATGTCACTGCACAAAACCATACAACACTTGCAATTCTTCCACCAAACATCACCACACCACATGAAGCCTCTACACCAACTTCTACCAAATGATCATCCCTTGATTGGAAATTCATTTATCTAGATATACAATTCAAAACTGCTCCGTCAACAACAATCTATAAACGACAGTCGCCACCAATCCTTCTCTGAGCCAACATCACCTCACCACCCACTCCCACTACCAAATACCTTCAACAACTTCACACATCAAATCAGACCAACATCAACTCGACAACCCCCGCAATTCAACAACACTGCTACCATAATACACCTCTACCAATACTATATTCATGACCACGACTGCCGTGCCATATCAAACCACCATCATACCGTATTATCTGCAAACTTTCCCTATCCAGAACCACCACCGCACAAAACCACGAACAAAGTTGTGACTCCCCAATAACAGCCACGCAATCATCATTGCAACCCTCCTCTTCGAACAACTCCATCACCATCCACTTCTGCAACTGCTTCATAGCAACCACCAACCCTGACAGCAAACAACTTCTCCATCGACACAACTGCTTACTACCATACTGACCAGCTACTTCAACATCACTCCATAAACACAACTGTGCATATCCATCACAGCATCACCACAACCCACAGCCTCACCATCATTTCAACAGCCAACCACCTCCACTGCCTACTGCTGAAACATACAACTGTGCGCACATCTAATAGTGCATCTAACTCTCATCAACAACCTGAACATTACTTCTCCTCATAACCACAGCAATCTCCCTGCCATAATAAAAACTAGAAACCTATACTTCTTACCCCTGCACACTGACCATCATACCATTTCCCTGTACCACAGCCTACAAACTTCTGCACTAAGTTTAACCACATCCATACTTCAACTGCAGTCAACTGCAACTTCAACCGCAGTCATCTTCAACTTCAACTTCAACTGTTCAACTTCAATCACCATCCAAACCATAATGTCTTTACATAGACATACATTGTAGTTACAGTGTAGTTGCTGGTATATAACTATGTCACAACCTCCTCATTTGTCTTATAGGATCAACGTAAAATCAGCTCATGCCATTCTTGTCAAGCCAACATTATTTATAAAATTTTGTTTTAGCGGAGACTATTCTATCAAAAAATAGAATAAATGAAAAATTATATATAAAATATTTAATGTCCTACTTTGCATTCACCCATGGATGAACAATTTTTATGCTTTTGTTTAATAGGCTTTAATAACCATATTCAATAGAATAGCCAAACAACAATCGCATTTTAGAGCTAACATCCAATTTGATATTTGGCAACCCGTATAAAAAGTATTCTTTGGTGACCCTGAGAATAAATAATAAATAAATTTGAAGTTTACTTTCATGCAAGCTACTATCTCAAATCCTTAAGAACTCAATATATTCGTGTAAGAGTTTAAGAAGACATCCGAAATTAAAATCTAGCCAAGACTGGAATGAATGTTTATTTGTAATTTAAAAGTTATAATACAATAGTAGGAAATTACAAAAATTGTGAGTAAATTTACTAACATGACTTTTAAACTCAGCAAATACTAAATCACGTTTAAGATAACAAATGTATTTACTGACTAAACACACCCACATTGAATATCACAAAATAAGAAAGTTGGCAGAATCTAATATTATAAATCATGCATGTACAATAAAAATATTTATTAATAAATAGATTAAAAAATATTTTGTCCCTTATATTCTTAAAATTTCAAAAGATAATATTTAATACTTAACCACGAACCATGTTTTAAGTTCAAAAAATTGATTTTAATATCATAACAAGAACTAAGGATAATCAGAATATTTGTTTAATAGCAATCTTCGTTTAATAGCATATTTAATGATAATCAGAACTATTCGCCAAATCATGTTCCAAAATCATTTCAAAGTGCAGTAGGGTGATCGCTAGCTTACAATCAAAAATTATTCAAAACATCAAAGGCAACAATATATTCATTTTATACCTGAAAAATCAATCCAGCAAGCAAAAACTTCCACTTCTCCACAAGAATTTTCAACGCATTCTCCACAACAAACTCAATATTGATCGCTTTTAGGGTTTCGCTAGGCCAAATCTAATCGCGAAATAACGTACGGTGACAATCAATTTTAGGGTTTTTTTGTTTCGAGGCAGGCGAAATATTTGGGGAAAAGAATAGGAGCGGCGGGAAAAAATTGGAAACGTAGGAAGTAACAGGTGAGCAACGAAAAACCTAAAAATTGAAATTGCATCGCCTGGCTAGGGCACAGAGCGAAAAAATTTATTTGGGATGCAAATTAACGTAGTTGCATCGGTTGACTTTAAAACCGATGCGACTAAAACTATTTGCATCGATGTATTTGCATCGGTTTTTGGTGATAACTGATGCAAATATGATTTTTTTTATTACCTATTGCTTTCTACGTACCAATTGCATCAGTTATTAAGATAGAACTGATGCAAATAGTTCTATTTGCATCAGTTTTTACTTCAACCGATTCAAATGAGGCGATGTAAATGGCCTGTTTTGTAGTAGTGAAATTCCTTAAATGATATGTTTTATGATAGTAATTACAATAGGTTGTAATCATGAAAATTTATCACATTAAAATGGCATATCAAGATGTTTTGAGATAGGATATCGATACATCCATTCAAACTAGAGTGCGTAATGCTCTCAGAATGTTGGATATTGTAAATCGTGAGTAATTTATCACATTAAAATAACATATTGTTTGAAATTTCCTAGTCAAGGGGTTTCGAGATGGGATATCGATACATTCATTAAGACTAGAGTGTGAAATGCTCTCAAATATAAGGTTGTGTATTACTCATGGTTGAGGGCACTAAGGGGCTACATACCGATAGTTTTTGGGTAACTATAGAATGACTCACTTAAGATTTTTTATTGGTTAATATATCTAAGGTCAATCAGAGACTCTTAAAGTGATGATGTTACACAGTTCTCTTGACTTAAGAATACAATTGAACTTTAATGTGGACACTCCTCTTTGATTATAGTTAAATCGTGGCATAACGTCCATCGAACGACTATATTTGGATTTGAGTTGAAACATTGGAAGTAAAACACTATTCAGTACAGAATTTACGTAACGACCCGTAATTTTTGAGTCACCGAATCTGAATATCTAATTTATTTAAATATTCGAATTAGAATTTGAATAAAATATACATTTTCAATAACTGTCCGATTTTTGGTGGTTACTTTTAATTTAATTTATAGAATTTTTCCATAATTTCTAATTTGGAAAATAATTAAATTTATTTTTGACGTATTTATTGATATTTTGAAATTTTACAGATAAGATAACCTGTGTATTTTATTGTTGTTCTATGACTGTCTCATATTGTTGTATGCGATCGTATTTTTATTTTTATCATTCGTAGCTATTATGTGAATGGGATATTGTGTAGCAAGGTACCTTAAAACTTTAAAACAAACATAAAAAATAATTAAACAAAACACGCACCCTTCCGTGCTTTCTTCCATGCTTTTATATCTTTTCACCATATCTTTGCTGGTACTTGCACATGCTTTATTTACTTAGATTGCAAGTAATTTTCTTTTGTATATATGCACTCAAAGGAGGATACACATGAATGGAGAGACATGCACATACGATCTTTCTCATTTTTCTTTTCTTCCTTCCTCTGTAGAATATTTACACACACGCATGAAAATAAAACAAACATTTATGCCTATGCGTATATTTGAGTGTGGTGCCGGGCCTTGCAAGTATGGCCATGTATATATGTGAATGTTTGTATGTGTATGTTTGTTTGCATGGTCGTGAGTGTATATAAGTAGTAGGAGAAAAAGGAAAGAAGATAGTTACTACTCAGTTCATAGGATTTTGCACTTAAGTCCTACATAATGTGGTGAATTGCATTTGGGAAGAAGGAGGGGAGAGGCTACTGATTGGTGCGGGTTTGTAGAGTGCTGGCCTTGGGCTTGTTGGGCTTTTGCGTGAAGTTGGTGGGTGAAGTTAATTAGTATTTAGATTTTTTTTGATTTAGTAATTGAAAAGTGTTAACTATAAAAATGTTTAACCTCTCCATATGAAGTCTGTTTAGCCGCTATCTTTAAGACTAGATTCGACACAAAAGTAATATAAATGACACATTTGACGAAGTATAAAATATTACTTATTGAATTTAATTGCAAATAACATATTAAATAATTATACTTCGTTTATAACTTCTATTTAGTAGAATAAATCTCGGTTCTGCAGTTATATTAATTTATTTGTTATTGATGTGTTTGCTATTTATTATTGTTGTTGATTAACTGTTGGTTGTTTAAATTGTGCTCGACCAGTTTATGAGCAATTAATTACCCATTTTTATTTGACATGGGTTAGGTAAAAAATAATTACAAGTGAACACCTTGTAATTCGAATCACATAGTTTGACTATAAGGTGTTGATGAAAATATTCGATTAACAAATTGTTATAATAAAAAATGTTTATTATAATTTTAAAGATGTTTATCTTTAAATGAAATGGGTTCTTTGGAAAGAAATAGAATTCTTTTGGAAATAATACTATAAAAGATATTTTGGGAATAGATGTTGGTTTAAATATTTCGGATCAAAAAGGATTTAGAAAGGTATTATTTTGAGAACTTAAATCATAGTGGTTTAGAATTGATTTTGAATAGATTTTAGGAAGAATAATGGCAGTATGATTAAAAGTATTTGTGAGATATTATTATTATGAAATATGAATTTGTTAGAGAAAGTATATTCAATTTATTAATTTGTATTTTTTGGGTATTGTCCATTCAATGGGATGTGTCGTCAGTTGGTATCAGCATTTTTTCTACTTTAATGCAGCGGTTGACAATTGCCATGATTATATACCCGAGAGGAGTACTGTCCTAAGGGGGGTTCATTATTTTAGCAAGCATTTGCCTTTTTGCGGCATTTACCTTGAGCGTTATTTTCCAATCTATTTTCATACACTTTTTTAATGTATTTTGATGGAAGAATATTTAAGTAATTGGTTTATACAAATTATAGGTTTTGATTTAAACTCAAAAGTATGATTTATTACAAATGATATTTATATTATTATTTGAAAAGGATTTGAAATGGAACCGTGAGTTTAGTTCAAAGTGATTATTTTTGAAAACAAATATATTTTGAAGATGATAAAGTTATTTGGATTTTAGAAAATTAAATGTGAAGATTAAGCCTAAGTGTATAGTTGGAGAATTGCATATTTGTTTGTGCATTGTAGGCTCCATGAGTCCTATTTGCGGTAGGATAACTACGTTGGCTTGATCCTATATCTAAATGGGTATCCAATTAGATAATGGTATGTAGGCAGTCACATGTGGTAGTGACATAGCCCCAACAATCTTTTCCCTGTTTATTTTTTACTATTTATCATGTGTTGTTGTATCTTTTCTGCTTGTCATTTTATTCCATGTTGACATGTTTATTGAATTTGCAGAAATAAATATTGTTATCTCTCGTCTCACAAGTAGAAGATCTATTGTATTAGTTTTCTTTGTATTAAAGTACACCTTGCAGAATAACTAGAACTCTGATAAGTTGTATTACTGAACTTATACCTTATACATTTAGTAGTGTTGAATATTTCTCAAATGACATTGTGTATTAAATTAGTAGTTTTTATTAGTAGTTTTAGAAAGTGATGGGCTTTCGACGATTTTGGCTGGACCAAAATTCTTATCGTTATAGCTGGTATCAGAACTTCGTTTAGGTGCCTAAGCAAAATTTCATCTAGCGTTAGCAAATTAACCAAGGAATTTTAAATGAAACTACCTTTATTTGCTAAATAAAAATGGATAGGATAAGGCACCGTACCTCCGACCGAGGTGATGGGTAATATTTTTTTTGATGTGCTTAACTTTTGATGATTGTTTGTTTTTCATTGTATTTTTCCGTCCTTGGAATTCCAAGGACAAAATTCTTTTAAGGGGAAAGAATGTGATAACCCATAATTTTTGAGTCATCGAATCTGAAATTTTAATTTATTTTAATATTCGAATTCGAATTTAAATATAATAATATATATGTTTCAAATAATTTTTCGATTTTTGGTGATGTATTTTTAATTTGATTTATAGGATTTTTCCATAATTTTTATTTCGAAAAATAACTAAATTTTCTTTTGACGTCGGTATTTTGAAATTTTACATAATAAGATAACTAGTGAATTTTATTTTTGCTCTATGATTGTTTCACACTGTTGTGTTCGATTGTATTTTTATCATTTGCAGCTCATGCGAATGAAATATTATGTAGGGAGGTACCCTAAAATTTGTAAAAAAACACATAAAACAATTAAACAACACATGCACCCTTCCATGCTTTGCACCCTTCCATGCTTTCTTCTATATTTTCATATCTTTTCGCCATATCTTTGCTGGTACTTGCACATGCTTTTATTCACTTAGATTTCATGTGATTTTCTTTTATAAATGTGCACACAAAGGATGATAAAAACACATAGAGAGACAGGCACACATGATCTTGCTTGTTGTTCTTATCTTCCTTCCTTTGTAAAAATGCTTACATAGACGCATGAAAATAAAACAAACATATAGGTGCAGGGTCGTGTAAGCGTGGCGGTGTGTATATTAATATAAGTATGCGTGTATTTGTTTGCAAGACCGTGAGTGTACATAAGTAGCAGGCTTGGAAAAAGGAAAGAAGATTATTACTATTCATTTCAAAGGATTTTGCACTTAAGTCCTATATAATGTGGTCAATTGCATTAGGGAAGGAGGGGAGAGGCTACTGATTGGTGTGGGTTTGTAGGGTGTTAGGCCTTAGGCTTGTTGGGCTTTTCTATGAAGTTGGTGGTCGAGGTTTAGTTAAGTATTTGTTTAGATATTTTGATTTAGTAATTAAAAAGTTTTAACTTTAATTTTTTTTAACTTCCCCATATGAAGTTCGTTTAACCCACGATCTTCGACACTAGATTCGTATGGACTAATAGAACACGTTAGCGTAATAAACTTACACATTTGACGAAGTATAAAGTATTGATAAAATATTAGTTACTGAAATCAATTACAAATTACATAGTTAAATAATCACACTTTGTTTATGACATCTATTTAGCATAATAAATCTCATTATGCTGTTATATTAATTTATTGTAAATTGATGTGTATGATGTTTATTATTATTGTTGATTAATTGTTGTTGTTTGTATTGTGCTCGACTAGTTATGGAGCAGTTAATTATCTATTTTTATTTGGCATGGGTTGGGTGAAAAAATAATTATAAGCGAATACCTTGCGATTAGAATCTTATGATTTGACAATAAGGCTTCGACAAAAATATTTGATTAAGTAATTGTTATAATAAAGATGTTTATTATAATTGTAAAGATGTTTATCTTTTAAATGAAATAGTTTCTTTGAAAAGAGATAGAAATATTTTTGGAAATAAATAATATAAAAGATATTTTAGGAATAATTGTTGGTTTAAATAATTTGGATCAAAAAGGATTTAAAAAACTATTATTTCGAGAACTTAAATTTCGGTAGCTTTGAAATTGATTTCCAAAAGATTTTAGGAAGAATAACGATAGTGTGATTGAAAGTATTTGTGAGATATTATTATTGTGAAATATGAATTTTTTAGTTAAAGTATATTCATATTTATTGATTTGGATTTCTGGGTATTCATTCGATGAGATCTGTTGTTAGTTGGTATTTATGATTTTCTTGCTTTAGTGCAGCGATTGGCAATTTCCATGATTATATACTTGAGAGGGGTATTTTCCTAGGGAATGTTTACTTTGCAACATTTACCTTGAGTGGCATTTCCCAATCTATTTTGACACACTTTTATATTTATGTTTTGATAGAAGGACGTTTGAGAAATTGGTTTATACTAGGTTTTAATTTAAACTCGAAAGTACGATTTGTTAAAATGATGTATAAATTATTATTTCAGAGGATTTGAAATGAAAAAGAGAATTTAGCTCGAAGAGATTATTTCTTAAAATGATTATATTTTGAAAATAATAAAGTTATTTAGATTTAGGAAATCTAAATGTGAAGACTAAGCCCAAGTGGGTAGTTTGAGCATTGCATATTTGTTTGAGCATCGTAGGCTCCATTAGTCCTATTTGTGGTAGGAGAACTATGTTGGCTTGATCCTGTATCTAATTGGGTACTCAATTAGTAAGTGTAAGTAGGCAGTCACAAACGGTAGTGACGCAACCCTAATAATCGTATATCTTTTTCCTGTTTATCGTTTTCTATTTTTCAAGTGTTGTTGTGTCTTTCCTGCTTATCATTTTATGACACATTGACACGTTTATTGAGTTTGCAGGAATAGCTATTACCGTCCCTCACTTTAGATTTGTGCGGTGGTAGATTTATTATATTTGAGTTTTCTCCATTTAAAGCATGCTTTATAGAATAATTTAAATCTTGATAAGTTATATTATTGAAATTGTATCCTATACATTTAGAAGTGTTGAATATTTATCATATGACATTGTAATAAATTGGTAGTTTTCATTAGTAGTTTTAGAACGAATTGGTTTTTGGCGATTTTGATTGGACCGAAAATCCGAGACATTACAATTCATCTGCTCAGTTATATGGGGTTAGCATCACAATCAACCGTTGTCAACTCAAAGTCAATGTTTCTAGCTAGAACAATAAAATTAATAATTATTATTATTAAATCAAGGATTTTGTGTTTGGACTTACATAACTGACTGTGGACGATGTTGGAATTTTGACCAAAACCAAATTACATAAGTCCTAATGAGATATATTTTTGACGAACAAAATTAGTCTACCAGGTACCGCTTATAAAAAAGTAAAATTCAATTTTGTTGAAAGATGTGTAAGCAACAAATTCAGCCAAAATATTGCACCATTAGTTAAAGGGATGTGTGGGAGTTAGTATTCAAATTGTTCGATATTAGTTGCTGGCTGAATACACACCTTTGGGTCGGACAACCGAAATGATGAATATTCTAAAAAACCACATGATTTAATTGATCTATAATCGTTATAAATTAATTGAATTAATATTTATGAAATTTTATTTGTTGTTTTAATTCCATTAATATTTAAAAATGCATGTATAAAAGTTACAAACGCGTGTATCGATATACAATATCGAAAAAATATTTGAATTAGATTTAGATGGAATAAATGTTGAATTGGTTAGGTAATTTTTGAGGCCCACTACAAGCCGTCAATGCATATAAGGAGAAATGATTTGATGGATTTAAATAGGAATTAAATTGGGAAGGTTTTAAAGATGTACTTGAAAGGATTAAGTGTTCCCTCTAAAATATATTTTCTCTTCCATTCATTCATGATCATTCCCTCATGAAATTTTTTTCTTACTTCCTCCCACTAAGAAGTGGCCAAAATTTTCATGGTAGTATAAGGATAGAGATTCTAAAATCAAATACAAATCAATCAATTTATCAATGGTCGTTCATACCTCTTGATATTTGTAAAATATGGAGGTTAATTTAAGAATCTAGGAGCTTTTGATTCATCATTCAAGATGTGATTTTTGGCAATATTCTAAGGTAATTATCTAATTTAATTTATTTTTTATTATTCATATATTTGGATTCCATATGGTTTATTTTGGGTTTTAATAATTAATCTTGCAACAAGTAATTGAAAACCTTTTATGTTACCTCTGTTGAAAGCATGTTAAATATGTTTATTTAATTAAAATCTACTTTTTCCCCTTATATGTTTTCTAGATATGTTCGTTATTATTGATATTATGCAGACCTTCTTTCTTCTTGTTAATTCTGTAGTTGTTCTCCATGTTGTTTTGATGTGAATATTTTATCGTGAATTTACACATGCTTAAGTTTTCCAAATCCTTATTGTTTTTCCTTCTGTTGTTTTGAAGGAAAAAAACTAATTTCACTTTAAACCCATCTTTATAATATTATATTATGCGTTACTAGTCGTTTGTATTTTTACCGAAAACTATTTTTTTATTACACTGATTGATGTTTTGGATATATTTATTTTGAGTATTGTTTTTTTTAAAAGGGATATTTTGTTTTGCATTAATGTGTGGAGTTTTGTATAAAATCCCACACCATTATGCCTTTCCAAATTAGAAGTACTGTCTAAAATTTTATATCTATTATTTCTTTTCTAAATTAAATGTATGTTTCAATATCATTACCTTTAAGTTCCAACAACTATATATATATATGTGTGTATATATATATATATTAAATTAGATGTTTACATAAATAGGTTAATTTAAGCTCTAAAAAATCATATGCTATTTTATGTATACGAAACATATTTGTGTTTCCCTAATTTAAATTAATAAGATAGATTTTCTGCATTAATGTAATTCCTAATTTCAAATCCTTCGTAGAAATTTATTCATTAACGTTAAGTTTAGATTTTAAATTATATAAGTTTACCAAGTATACATTATATATATATTGTATGTATGTGCACGCGCGCATGCACAAACTATTGTACATCTTTTATTATGTATGTTTTTAATTCAAAACCCTGGATAACAAAGCATATATAAAGGGGAATTGAGTCTGTTTCAGTGTAAATTGCAGCACCTACATAGGGTCACGTTAACTAGACACACTTCTTATTCATTGCACTTTAATAATATACAATAGAGTATATATGGATAAACTCATAATTAATATTGCGTATATATTGCTCATTAATGACGTTTAATGAATCAATCATTTAATTAATGCAGGAAAAATGAAAGGTTTCTCTCTCTAATTAAAGAAAAATCTTTCCTCAAATAATTACATAAATTTTAGAGACAGAAATGAAAGGTTTCCATCTCTAAATTGACTTTAACCTATAAATGTTTGACATATGGGTTTTGCATAAATAAAATGAAGATTTTAACTTGTAAACGTTACAACCATGGGTTTTACAAAAAAAAACATTTTTTAACATATTAAATAAAATGAATATTTTATTTAAAATATGTTAGGTTGAATCTAAAATCCATTTAGGATTCATAGACTCAAATGAAATCAAAACGTATTTTTTTTAAATTAACCACATAAATTGCTTCTGACTGGGCCAATTCCGTTAAATGAGAGAGGATTTTTTCGGATTACTTAAATAGGTTCAAGGCGAAGAAATCAAATTCTGCTCTTAAAGATATTTTTCATATCGAAAATTGTTTATTTACATATGATTTTAATTGGGTTTTAGATATCAAACCTAGAGCTTATATCAATTCATTATAAGGACATAGGAACAAGCGACCCATCGCATAAGGGAGCATGGATTATCAAGTTGCAAATGGTGCAACTGTAGCTACCTTTGCGAAGGGAGTACATCATGTAAAGATTGCGAGTAAATGTGATTTAATTTTGAATAGTTGCTATTATGTACCAAACTTTATTAATGGAATAGTTACTGTCCCTCGTTTGATAAAGAATGGATATAGTTTTGTTTATAATGAGTTTATGATGCATATTTATTAAATAAAATAGTTTTTTTGGCGCTTTAAATTATAGTATTTATGTTCTTATTATAGCTTTACGTACCAAAGTAGGAACATCGTACTTTTTAATGTTAACCGATGATTTATCTGGATATGGATATTTGTATCTTATGAAATACAAATCAGAGGTTCATGATAAATACATTGAATATATGAACAAGTGCAAAACCAAACTAATAAGAAAATAAAAATACTTCAATTTGATTGAGGTGGTGAGTGTTATCTGGTATTTGTTTCAAGTGACATTTCGATGGATCTAGACTATGAAATAATAAGATATGTATTATGAAGCTTGGAAGGCATCCAGATTGAAGATTCAAGAAATTTAGCTATGTATGAGACAAGTCAACTGATCGATCCTATTATCAATGTGGCCTCCATTCTACTATATATTTGGTCCTACATGCAAGATTAAAGAAAAAGACAAGCATGGTGGGGTGATATCGATTATCATAGATCGATAGTTATCAACCATTATTCCCTTACGGAACAAAAGCTTGAAGAATTAAGCAATGTTAAATAAAAAGCAAAGGGTAGGTCAACTAAGTTGATCGATGTCGATCAATCCAATTATTGGGAAACGTTCAAGTTTAACATGTTCATCATGGTGGAAAGTCAAATAAACATGTTTGAGCAATTGAACTGATGATTCAACTATTTTTAAGCAAGATTCATCCATAAATAGGCATCCTACAACATATTAAAGAGGGATTTTTGGACTTTAAACTAGTACTGTCCAGAGCTGCTATCATATTCGAAACCAATCGATTTAAGATTTGAATTTGAGTTGTAATTTTATTATACCTATGAAATCCATCAGAAACATAATATACAGTGGACGAAGGCACACAATTTGACCGAAACACTATAAAAATGTTTCTTCTTTCTCTTTCAATTTCTTACTCTTTTAATTTAACTTTTAATTAGTTAGGAGTGTTTTTCATTCCACATGTAAACAAATGAAAACATTTTTTCATGCTTTCATCGAGAATTGAACTCAGGATCATATTTGTGCTTGCTAGTAGATTCGAAGAAAATCTCCAACCAGATCTAAAGGAATGACTCCTAAAAAGATCCCCAGGAATGACTCCTAAGAATATGCCCACCAGATCTAGAGTGATTGTTAAAGAGCTAAAAGGATCTTAGCATGAAGTTGTTGTTAATTAGGGAGATACTTTTTAACTGCAACAAATTTTCACTAAGATGGCATTAGATTGCTTAATACCTGACATGAATAAGAAGATGATGGAAAGTTTGATGTCCATAATGGATGAGATGAAGTAATAGTTTTCTCTTTTGGCGCATCCACTTAGCTAAAAGGATTCTGCAAACATTAGAAAGAAATAAGGGTTTTTCTTCTTCTGATTCAAATGAAAGAAGTTTGCTAGACCGAAACCATAAGGATGGAAGGCACAACACGCATAAAGAGGACACTGGAGGCATCAATGGAGTAGAGTGAAAGAGTTGTAGCAACTTTTCCAACTCAACCGTCAACCGATACCAATCAATCCAAATGGGCTGGTACTGATATATTAAGGCCAGTGAATTTGATTCATTTCGAGTGTGACTTGCAAGAAGTTGGTGCAAACTGTATTGGATAGGAAGCTAGTCCTCAAAATGTTACTATTGAAACAAATATGGTTGGAAATTCTAGAAAAGGGTATAGTCCACATCAAACTCGCTGGAAAATTAAGCGAATAGACTCCCCAGAGTCAATGAGACCAAGGTATTGCCATGAAAACTATGACTGTTCACCAATTCGAACACATGGTAAGGCACACATTGACGGTCGCTTAGGGTAAAATGTAGGCAACAGAGAGCTGATTACTGAGACGGTCAAGAGGTTGTTGCAACAGAACTAGGGACAACGAGATGATCGATTAGGGTCTACGGCTAGTTAGAACCTATTAATGGAGAACGTTAGAGCTGCTACATATCCAAAGAAATTTTTCACACCAATAGTACAAAGTTACAATGGGATGAATGACCCAATGTAACATCCGATGAAATACAGATAACATATGGATAGTGCTCATGTGAATGATAAAGTGAGGTGTAGATGTTTTCCCTTCCTTCTGGAGTGACCTTCCATGATATGGTTATATTGGATTGAGCCTTGATCCATCTTGTCTTTCTATAAGTTGGTAGAAAAATTCAAGGGGTAGATTAGGTTGCATTCAATACAGCCGAAGGATACGATGTCCTTACCAAACTTGCATCAAAGGTCTAGAAAGTCCTTAAAAACTTTCTAAAGAGGTTCAATGTCACCATGATGGGGATGAAAAACCAAAGAGATAATATATGTTAATGGCTTTAATAAGTAGATTCCATGTTCAAACTGACTTTGTAAATGACCTAGGGTGAAGAAGCATTCTACACAGAAAGAACTCTATAGTAAGGCAAATCAATTTTTCTGACTGAAAGATGCATATTGGGAAGAAGTGTTAGGCACTGGCGGTCAGGCTGGACTAAGCAACGTTGCTCAAAGTAATGTGGCTGTAAAGTAGGATGATGACAATGTTAGAAACAATGTCGATAAATAAAATAATCATAAGAATGCTGATAATGCCGGTGCAAAGAAATAGCACTGAAAAGCTTCCATGTTGAACCATAATGGGAATTACTCGGAGTTGAATGAATCCATGGATAATATGTGTCTTATGATGTAAGGTAATGAAAGGTACAGGAAGATTGCCGCAATCGAGGCAGCTAGAGAGGAGAGGCGCTCTCGAAAGTATTGTCGCTTTCTTGAGAACCTTGGGCACAATACTAATGAGTACCGACATCTCCGTGATGTATTTGAGGAGTTGATTAGAAGAAGACGTTGCGGTGATTTGTCAAAAACTCATAGGAAGGCAATCAAGGAAATAGCTAGCCTCAGAGGTAGCCACCTCATGGAAACACAGCTAGACCTGATAGAGAAGCGTCAAGACCACCAGAAAGGAACTTGGTAATGAAAATGATATCTGGAGGTCTAGATCGCATAGAAAAGAGCTAAATTAAATTGAATGCTACATGAGTTCCCTAAAGCACGAGACACGTAAAAATATATCATGCCGTTGAGGACAGCGCTCCTATGAAGTAGCGAAGAAGGATTAATGATGACGTCGTCTTTCAAAAGAAGGGCGTGGATGAAATTGAGTCACTAATACTTGATGCAATGATGATAACGACCATGATTGGGTCAGCTAGTGTTTCTAAGTGCTAATTGATAGTGGAAGCTCAATGGACAACCTTTTGAAACAAACATTCGACAAGATGCAATTCAACGAAAAGGATTTATTGCCTTGTAACTCCTTACTTCCAGGATGCACCAAAGAGACGACATTTTTTATTAGTTGCATCAATCTGCTAGTGCAACTTGGAGTTGGATCCGTGCGGGTTATAAGATTCAGAAGTCATTGTAGTGGATGAATATTCTGCTTAGAATATGTTCTTAGGTCGCCCGACTCTGTTAGATTTCGGTATTGCACTTGTTCCATGATGTTTGATGATAAAATTTCCCATGTATAATGGAGTAGGGAAATTCAAGGAGACCAAAGGACAGATAGAGAGTGCTACGTTATAGAGTTGAGGAAGGCAAGGTGCAAGGAAAGAGGATAGGATGCAAAAAATGATCTTTATGTTAGATCTCGGAGGCATAGAAATTGACCCTTGTTGAATAACATAGCCCATGTTAGTTAGGAAGGTATAGGAAGTGTTGAACATTTGAATTATTCAAACTTAAAGAAAGTGTTCATAAAGGATTGCTTTCAATTACAGTGGAATAACCAATACGTGGATGGAGCTCGAGTTGGAAATATTTTTTTTTGTATTTACGCATTTCTTTTCATTTGGATTGGATGTAACAAGGAAAAATTTGCCACAAATTTATTGAAATAAAGTTAGATTTTGGAACTAATGGAACCATATTCTTAAAATTTGACTTTTTGCCAGAGGATCAATAGCACGGTCCTATTTGTTTTGAGAACTAGATGTCTAGGTACCTGGGGATAGTACCAACGACTCCTTTGAACCATGGTCAGATCATTAGAGTATAATCAGACTTAGGTAAAATGGATAATTAGTCTGAGGTAGAATGGATAATTCACCTCTACATATCTTATATTTGACCAACGCTTAAATATTGGTGTGGTCGAGGGAAAATGCATAGAGATAGGTATTGTAGGCACTGGTGGCCAGAGTTAAGAACTGATGTATGAGTGAATCATGTAGGT
Source organism: Allium cepa (assembly GCA_030765085.1). NCBI lineage: Eukaryota > Viridiplantae > Streptophyta > Magnoliopsida > Asparagales > Amaryllidaceae > Allium > Allium cepa. Next base: position 766,205,854 of record CM060934.1, on the reverse strand, counting down.
ATGACACTGTATTATTTTTGTGCTTGCATAAACATGAGAGTAAGCCGTAAATTTCAATCATATCATTGAGGTATTGTTTTATTTATAGTTAAACATGGAATGTTTGACCGATAATAAATGAAACTAAACAAAGGAACAACATTGAGAAATTTTATAAATTTATTTACATGTACGGAGTAACTACGAATAAAAGCATTACACTAGTTATAGGCACATGCAAGTATGATAAATAAGTAATTTCATCATTGGAAATTATATAATCATACATCTAGGCAAGGAAATAAAATATGTGACAAAGTAAATGGACAAGGTTGAAAAAAAACACTTTCAGTTACTACATCTTTGGATTACAAAAACACAGGATTTGTACCTACACAAAAAAGGCATATGTACATGAATCCCAAAATGCAAAAGACAAAAAGAAAATGCCTTCAATTAGATGGTAGGATTAGTCACTTGTTCTTCCCGCTCTTGTTCTTCTTCCCTGCCTTTTTTGGACTTTGACCATTGCTCTTTCCCTTTTTAGGACCTTCGACAATGTTTTTTTGCTTCTTCGTCAGCATCCTAATCACACTCATTAGAGGAGGCAGGAGTCTTTTGGTATTTCGAGGCAGCATCGAAAGCAGGGCAGAGGGAGGCTTGATGAAAACGGGAAGGATCGACATGGAAATGGGTAGAGGCTTCAGAGAATATTCTAAGCCATGCTCGATCTTGACGTTCTTAAACTTGATAACATAGATAGCTCCCTCATCACAATAGAAGGCTAAGACCTATTCACATAAGGTATAGCAATGTCTTTGTCCTCAATAGATGCCTCAAGCATATCCATGTCCTTTTTCATTAAAGCATCTATTTTCTTAGCATTGGGACCGAGAAGCAACCTGATGGAGGAGGGTGGAATTTTGAATGAGGATGATAGTAGTAGAAGAAGCTTCAAGCCTAGGAGTGAGGTTAACTTTTGGTAGAAGCAATAAGGGAACCTGACTTGTAAGTTGGCAAAGAGAGAACTAAATGTTAGATGCTTCGAGTCTAGGAGGAAGGGTAGAAGAAATAATGGAGGTTGATTTGTAAGTTGGCAAAGAGAGAACTAAATGTTATAAGCTTCTTTATAAGATATGTAAAGCCTTTCAAAGATGGGTGAGGTCGAAGATATACCTCCTGGAGAAAATGACGTATCATGAGAAGTGATCATGATTAGCCCATCTTTATGGATTAGTGTAAGAGTAGAAAGAGTAGGGGCAGATGGTGGCTGTGTCAAGATCATATTTTTAGGGTTGTGCCCCTTTAAGTTGCAGTAATGAAAGTAGCGGGCGATTGAGGCATAATCATTGGAATTATGACAGCCTCAGAGCTGGCAGCCACAAAAGTGATAGTCTCCATCCAAGAATCCTTGGCGATAGTAGCTGTGTCTTCAGCCAAGTCCATGTAGTTAGACTCAATTGGAGTCCCAATAGGTGCATGTGTAGAAGGGAGAGCTTTAGAAGCCCATATTACCAAACACTCAGCTAGGGCCTTCAAATCATAATCATCAAAGTGGAGGGCCTTGATCGACTCTTCGTCGAACTCTCCTTCATTTTCTTCGTTCTCTTATCAAAAGGTCTCATCCTAGATGTTGGTAAGTGTCTAGGGTTATTCATTATCGAGCCATCTTATGTTGCTCATCCTAAAGTTGTTCACATAAAGGCGCATGATGGTGATATCAACTTTGCCTTCGAATTCAATTTTTTCTTTTTCTACTTGGACGAAGCGAGCTTCTTGCTCCATTACCCTATCCTTAAGGGTTTTCTCCTCATCTCTTTGACTGCATATTTCCTAGGCATATGATTGAGCAGTTTCTAAAGCCTTAACTTTCTTTACTCATCTCATTCTATAGGTCGAGTTGCATCTTCATAATTTAAGCTTCAACTTTAGTTTGGTGCTCGGCCTTTTTCCTTAGAAGAATCGCTAGTGCGAATGAGCCGCTTGGACTTGCTCATATAACACCTTTATCTTAGCTTCCATAGCTTAGATTTTGGCTTTATGATTTTTCTTCGGCTTCTTTGGTTGCCTTGTCTTTGGCAACCAGCTCTTTCTAAGCCTTTTGTATTTGATCGGAGAGATTTTTTTGATTTTTCATCTTAGCCTCTCTCCTTCTCCATCACTTCCAAGTTAAGGTGATTTCTTTTATTCATATCTTTTAATCTCATGGCAAGTTTACACCTAATTTTGTACTGGCCCACCATCTTATTGAGAAGTGACTAACTTATATTTAACTCCTTTAGGATGCGTTTTCCACATTGTACATGAATTGGATCTCAGTTAAGTCCATCTTGAGATGTATAAGCTCACGCTCTAATAAAGTGTGAGTGGACAAGTCCATGAAGGTAGATACATAGGTGGTGGTGGTAGTAATTTGTGCCTTGCCAGGCCATTTTGGAGGAATAGAAGTAGAAGAGTGTAGGTCTTTGGATTTGAGTTAAACGGGAGCGAAATCCTAAGGAGTCGGCACAACACTGACGATTGGAGCTTTAAAGATTAGAGGTGGTGACAGGCTTTCCCCTCAAGGAGAATCAGGCAGTTAGAATATACGTCTAAGGATTTCATAAGTGGATATTGACCCTGGTGGAGAGCCAGAGCTTCTTTCGGACCCGGTGCAGTCCCAAATCTTTTGTGCTTTAGTATCGTCTTCTTCTTTCTTCTTCCTATCTCCCCCTTTCTTATCTCTCCCTCCCTATACTTCTAGCGTATTCATTTTCAAACTTATGGAAAGGATTACATTTGGAATATGGGTCAGATTAGGGGAAGGACACTTGTTCTTTTATCTAGGGCATCAAATATTGATTTTCCCATTGTGCCTGAAGAAAAGAAACGATCAGATTAGAACTCAGGGATTGGATAAGGGTACGTGTGGAGTTAACATGCTTGTGATCCCAAATGAAGTGTGTAGTTCTGGAGGGCCATAGCGAACCTACAGACCATGCTCAACCCGGTTTCGAATGGATTACCAGCTCCCTTAGTTGGGGGTCAACAAAAGAGGCTTGATTTGGATTTGGACGATTTAAAGTTATAAAGTTGTCAATGTCGAAGTCATGATTGCTTAAATCCTTTATGTTCTCCAATGAGCTAAATATTTATTTAAATGTTAAGAGTTGGATGATCCTCTAACCAGACTTTGATAAGGCTCAGGAACCGGTCTAAGGGATTAGATTCTAATTCGTTTGGTTTAGGAGTAGAAGCCAAAATTCCCTCTACTCTTATTGTCTATCAATTCCTCTTTGTCTTCACATTCATTCTCATATTCTCCCTCATTTTCATCATCATCTTTATCTTCTTCCACATGTTCTTGATTTTCTTCATCCTCCTCACTAGTCTCCACCAAATTTTGAACTTCACACTGAGCCAAAGCTAGAGGAGTTATCTCGGCCTAAGGAGTGGCGTGTAGTGCAACATGAGTAGCATTGGATAGAGGTTGCACATTATTAATCCTTCGACCATTGTATATTATTTAAAAGTGGCATAATTGAAGATTAGTGAGGATATTTCCCCTTCTTCATTCATCTGCTGATAGTCCTAAAGCGTTTGGGCTAAGAAAGCATAGGTACCTATCAAGGAATATTTCTAAAAAGAAGTAAACGAAGATTAATGACTTAAGTGAAGTAAAATTAAGTAGAATAGGATGTAAGGAATTGGAGCTCACATTTAAACATCCATTGTTGGGAAAAGCCAATGGAACATCAAGAAGGAAGTTATGGACTTTATAGTACCTTCGTTTATCGTAAAGACTAATTATAACCTTCAACCATGCAATACCTCAAGAAATGTAAGAGATGGGCAGCTAGAACTTTTTTTAAGTTGTACATGTATTGAATTTACTCGAAAGTAGGCTCTTCGCCCAAGTGTCGGATGAAGATCAAGTACGTACATGAGAGTGCATCGTTTCCATTTGGATGAAGTTGAGATGGAGCCAATTTCATAAGTTGGAGCATTCTGTCGAGTAAGTGATTAAAAGGAGGAACAATTTCATATAAGCACATGTTACAGTTACATGCGATATACCCTCCAGGGTATCATGAGCTCTTTGGAAAGGTAATGGGAGTAGAGTCTCTTCTTGGGGGATGTCATGGCATTCACAAATTCTTCTAAGATCCGCAATCGTTAAACTCAATGCTAGGAATTCGAAAGGTTGCCAAGGATCATAACACCGACCAAGGTAACATCTAGAGTGTTGTCGACCCTTCTGGCCACATAGGGAGAAACTTATAAAGATGGCTTATGATGGTTTTTAGGTCGCCGACCTATAGAGCGACTAGATGTAGAAGCCAGGGTAGAGGTAGAAATCGTTATTGGAGGAGTAGAAGTAGATGCGGGTATAGCCATAGTAGTGGTAGAAAGATGCTCGGAATGTTTAAAAAAATATCTTTTAGATTGGAAAATTGAGGACCGGTATAATCAAGTAATTCATAATTATGTATTTACTTTGAATAAAACCCTTTTGTAGTCGATGTATAGGATCCAATAGATATTGACGTGTGTTGACCAATTGAATTCTGCACATTAGCTTAAGCAGAGTTTTGTATCAGTTTATGTAGTATGTGTCATGTGTCCTTAGCATAGTGTATGGAAGCACTTTGTATAAATAGCTTACATATGCTTTAAAACGAGATCTAGCACTTGATGAACCATGTGTTAGATATTAACTGTTAATGTAGGATTTACGTTAACTGAACTAGATAAAGTCCAAGGTGACACAGAGCATTTCTTTGTAGGACTATAGTATTCAATGACGGAATTCGAGTGTCGACGAATGAAAGTCCTTGGACATATTGACACTTTGAATCATTAAGTCCTAGAGTGCGTTCTATGCGGCGATTGCTTGAATCATCTCAATCAAAAGCTACGAGCCGATCCATTACCAAAGTCGACTATGATAGGTCATTTCTTCACTAACTCCACTCCTCTATCTTTTGATCGAATCAAGATAACCTAGTTATGAAATTGATAAAGCCAAAGTATGGCGATGATGAATATCGTCTGTGGCAGCATGGATTAGGGATGGCGACAACTATTTGGAAAACCATGGAATGTCGGTGGCGATTGTGGTCCAAACGTGGTTGCGCCCTGCCTTGAAAATCGAGCTCTAGAAGCAGCGATGGAATTAAAAGTGGCCGCTCGAGATTGAAGTTCATGTTCAGATGTGTTAGTGGTGCTTTATTCTAGTCTATCAATGCTAGAGATTTGGTTGATAGTTGACGAAGGCATAATGGATGAAAGTGTTCATTTATGCAAGGAAGACGAGACCGCGGTGTCGTAAAAGGGCTTAGAAAATTATGGAGGCAGAAATTATGAAGAATGAAATTTAGAAAGTTTTTAACTATATATAAAAAGAGGAAAATCGATCGATATCATTCAATACGATCGATCTAAAGATTTTATATAATAATTGACCGAAAGGAAAACATAGATCTACCAAACCAAGGAGTGGAAAAGCATTCAGAAATTCTCAATGATGGTTAAAGGCTTTAAATATAAGGCTTTAACATTTATATTTTCCAAAAAGATGACATTCAATAACTGTTTGGAATGGTGTGATGGTATCCTTAGAGAAGACGCATTGTTCGACGAAAACAATTCAGAAGAGAGAAGCATCTTAGCCGATCAGGATTCGAGATGCTTACATTGGGCCAAAGCATGCTTTGTTATCGTAGAAGCATATTTTATGAGGCAAGTGTTATCCAATATTTAAATCAAGCAGCATTTCAATAGATCTGAACTACGAAATGATAAAGGAATTAATCGTGAAGCTTCGAAGATATCAAGATTGAGGATTTGAAAATATGGCTATGTATGGCACAAGACAAATCAAATGGTACCAATCGATCCCATGGATCCGTTCCAATCGATCTTATGGTCGATGTGGGTCCCATTTTGCTCTATGTTTGGTTCTTTATGTACGATTAAAAAAAGACAAGCATGGGTGAAGTAACATCAATCGATGGTTATTGGCCATTTTCCCCTAGGGGATTAATAGCTTGATGAAATAAGCAACATAGAAGAGAAAGCAAATAATTGGTCAACTAAGTCCATCGGTATCGTCCCATATCGGTCGGTACCAATCGATCCAACAATTGAAAAACATTCAAGTTTAACTTTTTCATCATGTTAGAAAGTTGGATCAACATGTTCGAGCGATTCAATTGATGATTTGGCGATTTTGAACCAAGATTCGTATATAAATAGGCATATATAACATATTAAAGGGGGCTTTTTGAAATTTGAACCAATTTTTGGCAGAACTACTATCAAATTCAAACCAATCGATCTGAGATCTGAAATTGGGTTGAATTTGAGTGTAACTTCGAAATACATCAACAATAAAAATAAAGTGGACATAGGCACTTAATTTTGCCACAATCATTATAAAAATTCTATTATTTCTCTTTATCTTTCTCATACTCTTTAAAATTTTCTTTTAGTCGAATCAGTGTATTTTCTCGTTTCATGTGCAAACAGTGATTACACTAGATGAGAACTCTAAGAGTACCCAAAAGAGAATGTGATTCTCTCTTAAGTCACTCCACCATATACTTCGTAACACAATGTTGTTTCAGAGAGAAGAAAGAGAACTTTTTAAGACTTTGATCGATGATGAGTGACACTTAGTTTCATCTTTTTTGTAGGGATATGTGCTATTCGTTCCTAAGACTCAAAACGAGTTAAGGATTGGGAAGAAACCTCTCCTTGATCACATTCATGTAACGACCTTCTATTTACGATACTTTGAACAAATGCTAAACAACCACTTGTGACTTCAAACACCATAAGCGACCGATCATTTGGGTAAATTCATACAAAACTATCTTAGCAAATACATGATCTAATCGTAGCAGAATAATAATATACATTAAACCAACATATGCGTATGCATAGAAAAGAAGAGGGACTTTGTACGAGTAACGCCCCACAAAATTAACATAACATTAATTAAGAAGGATTAATTAATTAATAACAAGGCTAAAAATAAAAATGGAGAAAATGTCAATATTTGGTTAGGAAACTTCACCATTATGTTCATGGTGATCTTCTGAGTAACTTTAATACACAAAGCTTCATGATTGGAGCTCAAAAGAAGAAGTTACCGGCTTTTAAAGATTTCAAATTGAAAATAATCCAAAACGTTAAATGTTAACTAGGCTGGGATCACTGGTTGAATGCTTCCAAAAGATGGTCGATCGCTAGCGGTTGACTGCTCAGAGATAGTCGATCAATTGGTGTGTGGCAGCTAGGGTTCCTTTCTGCCTAAATGGCCCAGATTTGATTGTTTTGAATCCGACAGTCCTGGCTCATACAAGCGACTACAAATAAGAGGCAAGTCCCTTATATTTCTTAACACAAATCTAAACCTAGAAATAGGGATCAACCCAATTCTCTATCACCACAAAAATTTCTAAAAGTCGAAAGCAAAAATAAAATATATAAATTCAGAGATTAAGGGAAGAATTAAAGAAGAAAGGTTAAGGGAAAAGGTACCAAATCTTATGTGAATAAGTCTATAGTCTAAAATTCCCTAATGCCTAATTCTCTAAATTTAACATGCCAATATATTCTTATATAATGTACAATAAAAGAAGATAAATCAGAGGAAGAGATGGGCTTTAGCATGGAAGGAAATCCAATGAGATTTCAATTAGGATCACCTGTGAGCGAAAATTTCATTTTATCCCCATAATAGTAATTTGTGTAGTTTGTTTTTGGATTTGTACCATGCCTTGGGAAATTTTAAATATGAAAACACATCAATTCAAAAACCCTAAAATTTCCCTATAAAATGTAAATTGTGAAATATGTTAAAATTCTAATTGTATTATGTTATTATGGTGGAATTAGGTTTTCTATCATTACAATATGAACATTTTGTATTCCATTTGATTCTATCTATCAAATTTTGATTGTAATGATAAAGAATTCAAAGTAGCAGCTATTTAGGATAGGAAGATTCCAGGGAATGCTACCGAGGCTAGAATTTTCCTTGGTTTGGTTGGTTATTGTAGGAAGTTCATTAAAGATTCTACAAAGATTGTGGTGGCATTGGCTTGCTTATCCAAGGAAAACTTAATCTTCACATGGGATGAGAAATGTGTGAAAGCCTTCAAGAAGCTGAATGAACTATTTACACCAATGCATGTGATATATGGTTAGGAGCTGTTCAAATAGAAAAAGGAAAGGTGCTAGCCTATACAAATAGGCAGTTGAAGGACCATGAGAAGAGGTATCACACTCATGATTTATGATTAACGACTATCACATTCCCTTTGAAGATTTGGTGGCATTACCTTTTAGGACAAAGGTTTAGGCTATTTACTGATCATAAATCCCTTGCATACATGTTTTCCCTAAAAGATTTGAACCTTACGCAGCAAAGGTGGATAGAATTTACAGCATCGTATGGCTTTGAGATTCTATATAACAACGGAAAAGGAACTGTCGTCTTCGATGCCCTTAGCCGAAGGCATGCTACCCTACACTTGCAACTATACCATGGCTAAGTCTTCATAGTCAATTCATTTGATTTGTTACTTAGACCTTAGCCGTTACTCGTTATTATCGAGGTAATTATACTTTTTCCTACCACAAAGGCCTTATGCCTTTATCATCACTCAATGTCATTTACTTTTTTAATTTCAGCCTCCACAAAGGCCTTATGCCTTTATTATATCTTAATATCATATTTATCTTACATACAGCTTCCACTAAGTCTTTTTGAACCTTTATTTCATATGCAATGTTTAATTTAGACATTGGGTTGCCATTAAGACCTTACATTCACTACCAAATGCAATGCCATCTTTGATCTTTTGGTTGCCATGTAGGCAGTGCTCCACCATTTCTGAATAAGGTCATCTTTAGGCACTTGTTTGCCATACAGGCATTATACCTCTTGCTGCTTTGAACATTGGGTTTCCACAAAGGCCTTACACGCTATTTCCGAAAGCTATGTCACTTTGGATATTGGGCTGCCACGAAGATCTTACACTAAATTACCAAGTACAATATTGTTTATGGAATTTGAGTTGCAACGAAGGCCTTACACCCATTTACTAAAATCATTGTCTTACTTAGATTCTACGTCGCTAGTAAAGGCTTATACCTGTCTATCGAAACCATTGTCTTACTTAGGCTGTACATAACCATTAAGTCATACACCTCTCTCTCAAATAGACCGCCTAATTATTCATTGATTAGGTCCTGGGTTTAGCTATTCATTCAGCTTAGTTAGATTCCTATCAATCCTTGGACTACTTAAGCCTTAGAATAATCCACGCAATATACTATGCATTGTGAAACTCTAACTATCCCCTTTCAGCCATCTCAAGCTAATAGGTCTCACTATCAAATCTCCTCCAAAAGTCGTTGGGTCTAGGTATTAACTTTCCATTGAAATATAACGAATCTCGATAAATCCCTACACTCAAATATGTACTAAGGAAGCCCTGTTAATGTACATTAGAATCTCACAATATCATCATATAGTTAGCATAAAATTGAAAAAAGGAATAGAACAAGATAGAAAGAGTACAACATCAGAATCTCACAGTAGAACGATAATATATGATATCAAGAGAACGGTATAAATGGTTACTCTGAATATAGAAATTTCAGAGTTACAAAACTTAAGTACTATAATCAGCCAAGACAGTTGTAACCACATGTCCTCACAATGTTGGTAACATACACACATAATATAATGCAACAAAAATAAGAATATATAGGTAACAGAAGCCTCCAACTCGCCTAAAGAACTCAGAAGCGTCCAAAGTAAAACTTGCTTTACTCAACCTACTCGAAAGTGTATACGGAGAATTTAGAAAGAAAAACCATGTGTCAGAACTAAGTTTGGTATGAGAAAACCCAAGACACATGTCACAGTAACCGTTGAGACAATGTGGGTTACCATAATGGTTTTTCCCTCAAAAGAAACCAACCATTCATCAAGTTAATATAGTGGTATAATAGATAATGTCTACGGTGTAAAATATAAACTGGAAAATAGATATGATGCTTACATTGATCACAACACAATGATATTGAGGGTATAATCAAAATCGCTAAGGTGCAAATGCATATGGATTTTCTATAGAGACGCCTCCGATAAACTGAAGCGGATCTCCAAGCACAAGGAGAAGAAACTACCGTGCGAGCGTCGTATGTCTCTAGATAAAATATATCATAAGGTAAACACAACTAGCCCACGCTCGAACAAAGTATGAACCACGTGGAACCAAGTATCAACAACTCCCGCCAGCAACATCGATAAGCATACTCTAGATATAATGATAATCCTTTACATGGATATGCTAAACCTCAAGTTGTGCATTCTACTCTGTCTATAACCATTATCGATTTCGAGGTCATGTTCGATATCTTTCACATGAGTCTTCGCTACTCGAACGAAACACAAATCACTCATTGGATCCCCACATAGCATGTTTGATAAATGCTGACATTGGCCTCACACTTGGACTTAACCTTAGGATACACAGTTCAACTCTATAGCATAAGTCTGAAATGCTAACGCTGACCTATCCCTCAGACTTAACCTTAGGATAGACAGTTCATCTCTATAACATTCCACTTTACAACCGCTTCCAAAACATGGACTCGTATACCTTTTTTGAAATAGTATTTGGTAAATAAAACAGTTACCGAGCCTGAACTCTTCAAAACTAATTCGATGAATTTTTGGTAAACTTAATTATGGTTCTTTTAGAATTATGCGAACTATATAAAGAGGAGTCATCCCCGAAGAAACTCATATATATAAGTTCTTCAAGCTATAGACATTTCATACCAATTCTCCTTCCTAGGGGTTCTCAAAGGTATGAAGCCATGAAGCCTTTAGATACTACTTAAGTTATATTTGGTCAAGTTCGATAGTCGACTAAATCGACTACCCATTTAAAAACGATAGCTTACAGAAATCAAAGTTTGTATACATAACACGTTTTTGACCTTCAAATGTATATTATTCTTCCGTCAAGACTGAAGATAGGTAAGTTAGAGCACAAGTTTCAAATCAAAGCCTTGTCTAGAAACTTCATTCTTAACTCTCATAGCTAGACAAGTCTACCTCGTTGGCTTTTAGTTTTAAGTATAGCATTAATGACTTTCCATAAACGAGTTAGTAACCAACACAATTAATACGTTTCCAACCTAAGTAACCAACACGATTAATACGTTTCCGACTTTCCCAACTTAGCTATTCCTTGATCAAGAGGAAAGCAAGTAGGTTAGAACTCAGTTAATTATATCCATACTCGAATATCAATCTTAACACTTACAAATAGATAAGCCTAATTCGTCAGCTTTTAGTGTTAAGCATAGTTAATTACTTTGCAAACAAGCAAGCGGACAAAACATGATTTTTCCAATACGCAATTCCCAACCACTTTTGAAATTATTTTCTTTCCTTTAAAACCCTTATTAGAAAATATATATGTATGTATGTATGTATATGTGCGTGTGTATAGTAATTCATTTATAAAACCAGATATTTAATAAAACAATTTAAAATATATTATACTACATAATATATTTATACTTTGATAGAATAGTTAACTAATTTTACAAAAACTATACATATTTAAAAATAATTTTAAAATACTTTAAAATAATTATAATAGGATTTAAAACATTCAATCAAAATATTACTTTAAAATAATAAGTGTATATAATGTTTAAAACTTGGAAATGACCATGTTTTCCTTATATTTGAAAATATACCTTCTACTTCAAATATTCATAAATAATTTTTAAAAATTCATAAAAATCTCAAACTACTTTTGAAGTACTCTAACATGCGTTAGAAAACACTTATAAAAATAATGAATCAAAATACTTAAATTTAAAGTCCTTTCCAAATATTTGAATTTCAAAATCAAAGGTTAAACGGGGCAGTTTTGCACAAGTGCAAGTATGGTCACTTTTTAATATATTTTTTAACTTTCCAACATCCATACTTTTTATGGCAGCAAGAAACATAATATAAATCACAAAAATGGTGAGAAACCTCTGAGAATCTCTTTACAAAGTACCTTAGAAATTTTTGAACACAAGGCAACCTTAGAAATTTTTGAACACAAGGCAACTCCTTAGTGCATCTATAGCGACTATTGCTATGAGAACACTTTCAAATCCAAGTCTAATTCGATCCATGGTTCACTTACAACCTATGTGCTTTGTTTCGAGGCTATGCTACAAGTCTGTTTAAGTCCTTTCAAGTCCATACATATGGATTACATACGCCATTGCTTTCGTAGGAAAAACCAAACTAACATTCCAACATACCAATATCCATTCAATCGCAAAGAAACAAATCCGAACATAAGCAAATATACACATATATTCTGATTCGATGGTGAGTTAGTTCACCTTTAAGAATGTAAACAAACAAGCCCAAGCTACCATTTCCTACCTCCACCTTGCTAACACCTAACTTCCTACCTTACCTTACTTTGATTCAAGTTCTAAGGCAATATTGTCTTATATTTGCTCAGAGCCCAAGATGTGGGGGGGGGGGGGGGGGGGGAGGGTAGGTTTTCTTTGATTTTTCAAGTTCAATTGTGTTATGATGTTGTGATAAGGCACTTGTCCACGTTTGAGCTGATTGAGATGTATTTTGAAATTATTTTTCTCAGGAAATTTATAAAGAGAAAGAGTGGAAGAGTTATAATAACTTTTGTGTGTAAAAATTTGAAATGGATTCAAGGATTATGCTTCTCCTTTTATAGGCTTCACATGGCTCTCCCTATCCTTGCTCTCACCCTCCTTGGCTTGTTATGTAAGGCCCACCCCCACATGCTCCATCACTTCCCCTTTGCACCTCATTTCTAATTAAATGACCAAACTAGCTCTTACATACAAATATATCCCATCTTCAAGAAGCTTCTAAAAGATTCTAATCACTCTACGAAGAAAATTGTATTAATTAGTTACAAATGTCTTCACACGATCATTAGATAAGTACAAAAGTGTTCGAACAACTTATATTAAATAAAAAACTGTTCATCGATAAATTAATTTTCAGTCACATCAATAATATTTCTTCGAAGCATTTAATTTTGTAAAAAAAATTCAAAAACATGTTTCTTATTATTATTCATTAACTAAAAGATGTTTAACAAGGTTATAAAATCCATTTCAACACCTAACTATATTTCATAACGTTACGGTATTCAAAGATAAAGTGTTCGAAATTAGTGGTCACTACATTCTCTTACACTTAGAACATTTCATCCTCGAAATTTAAATAGGAAGGACAATAGAAGAAGATAGAAGAATATATATACATAGTACTGCTGAAACTATATACAAAATAAATTACAAACCAAATGCATACTAAGCGACTCTACCTCAAGCGGTGTGTACACTAGAAAAGAGATACAATAATAAGATAAGAAACCACTTGTCCATGAAAAAATCTACATAAGTAACCTTCAAGCTATCATCTATCTCTCAAGTGCAGTCTCTAACATCCTCACTCCATTACACTTTGACCAATTCCACAACTTTAGTCCTCAACCTCTTCGTATCATGGTCAATAATACGAATAGGCTATCTCACAATGGCCAAGATAAACTCAACCTCTAAGCCCTCCTGCTGCAATGGCTCAATAATCAAAGTACAATCACACACATGCTTACATAGATGGGATATATGGAAAACATCACGCACACTCGACAATCTAGTCGGTATCTCGACTCTATAAGCAAGAGTGCCTATCCTCTCAAGTAATGGAAATGGTCCTATAAAATGACTAGCCAACATCCTTCCCTTTCCAAATCGAACTACACTTCTCATCAGTGAAACTCTAATGAACATAAAGTCCCCAATTGAGAACTCCAAAATCTCTATGCCTCACATCAGAATAGATCTTCTGCCAACTCTAAGCTATCTTCAAATGCCTTCTAATCTCTACTACCTTATCCGTGGCCTTATGAATCATATCTGGCCCAAGCACTAAGAGGTCTCCCGGTTTCACCCAACATGATGGTGACTTTCAAGGCTTCCGTACAATGCCTCAAAAGGTGCCATCCCAATGCTTTCCTGAAAATTGTTTTTATAAGATAACTCAACCAGTGCTAAATGGTCCTTCTATGAACCTCCAAAGTCCATAATACAAGCATGAAGTAAATCCTCCAAAATATGATTCACTTTCTTGGTCCGTCCATCCATCTGAGGGTGATAAGCTATAATCAAACTCAGATCTTTCCCAAGTGCATCATGCAAACCGTTTCAGAACTGACTCGTGAAGATAAGACTCTATCACATACGGTATCATATGGAATGCCACAAAGTCTGACGAACTCTCTTACCCGTAACTAAGCCAAGATAGTAGCAGTCCTTGTTGCCTTCATTAGTAAGTGGTGCATGCTCTTGGTCCATCGGTCCATAATAATCCACATACCTTCATTACCTCCCATCGACCTAGGCAATCCGTCGATAAAATCCATAAAAATCTGCTCCCACTTCCACTTCGAAACCTTAAGTGGCAGAAGCAGTCTAGCTATCTATTGGTGACTGCATTTAACATTCTAGCAGATAGCTCATCTGCTAAAAATATAGAAATGTCTCTCTTCATACCTGCCACTGGAAAGTATGTATCATGTCCTGATACATCTTAGTGACTTCTGAATGTGTCGACAGTCTAAAATGATGACTCTCTACCTGAACCTCATGTCTATTACCATTAACATTTGAATCACACATCCCATTGTTCATCCTCAAAATGCCATGGCTATCCACCTTGAATTGCGGCCACCTCTTTGGGGCCTCATTCTTGCTCACAGCCATAGCTATCCTAGCAATACAAAGATCTCTAAGCTGATTCCCTTTAATACAGCTAATCAGTGTCGGATGTACCTCAATATTTGTCATAATTGCATACCTCCTACCGAGCGCATCAGCTACAAAATTAGCCTTCCCTACTATATATAATATATCTGGATCATAGGATGCAAGAAACTCCAACCACCTTTGCTGCCTCATGTTTAGGTCCTTCTACATAAAAAGATACTTGAAGGATTTATTGTCCATATACAACTCAAGGTTGGACGAACCTCAACATTTTCCATAACTACATATGTCCTACAGAGCGCATCTGCTACCGCATTAGTTTTCCTAGTTTATATATATGTCCATATCATAGGCTGCAAGAACTCCAACCATCTTTGCCGCCACTTGTTTAGATCCTTCTATGTAAAAAATACTTCAAGGATTTATGGTTTATATACAACTCAAACCTCCCACCTAGAAAATTATGTCTTCACATCTTTAATGCAAATACCACCACTAACAACTCCGAGTCATGAGTTGCATACCTTTCTTTATGCGGTTTAAGTTATCGACTAGCATAAGCAATCACCCTTCCATGTTGTATGGACACAACACCTAAACTCATTCCAAATGCATTGGTGTAAACAGTCAAACCCTCATCCTATTGGAATAGTAAGAACAAGAGCGCAAGTTAACTTTGCCTTCAGCTCTAAGAATGTTTGCTCATATTTACTAGTCCAAACAAATTTGATGTATTTCTTTGTCAAATTCGTTAAGCGGGAGGCAATCTTTGAGAAATCTTGTAAGAATCTCCTATAATAACCTGCTAGACCAAAATAGCACCTAATATTAGTTGTGTTGGCCTCAGCTGATGAAACCCCGTAGAAAGATCAAGCTGAGAAAACACCAAGCGCTATGAAGCTGATAAAATAAGTCGTCTATCATAGGCAAATGATACTTGTTCCAAATACCCCGCTTGTTGAGCTTGTGTTAATCTGCACACAGTCTAAAGAACCACCCACCTTCATAGCAAAGACGATGGGCGCTCCCTAATTCGAACGACTCAGTTGGACTAAGCCCTTCTGTAATAAATCACCAATCTAATTAGATAGCTCTAACTTCTCCTTTGATGCAAGTCTACGAATATGCACCATGATTGGTCTTGCATCATTAACTAAAGCAAAGCGAAAATTGATCTCATGATGAGGTAGAAAACTGGACACCTCTTCGAATACGTCGGCAAATTCCCAAACAATAAAGATCGAACCCAACTTCTCCTTTGCCACATCAAATAAATAAAGGGAACTAGTCATAAGTGAGCTAGGTCCTTCATAATATACTATCAAAGCCTCCATCCTCTTCTTCAATATCACAATTCGTTTATTACATTCTAACACTGCATTATTCCACGATAACCAATCCATCCCAAGCTAAGCATCAAAACCTATAAAACCAAAAACATACATGTCATAAGGAAAGAACTGATCAAAATAAGTAAACGGAACTCCTAAGAACTGATCTAAAGCCATAACTAGCTCAAGTCTTAATCTTTCAATAAGAGTACAAGGTATGAAACTAAAGGAAGAATCGGTATCAAATAAGACATGAACATGAATATCATAAATAGATAAAATACCTCAAGCTATCCCTAACTATATGACTTAGCAAATGGCAGTTGTAGCAGCTCCTTAGTGAAAATTATGTCTTCGTCGATCGTGGCACTAACTTTGGAAGCTTAGAAATCGACATGTTCAATAACAACGCTTTGACCACTTGTCCCCATCTACCCAACGAACAGCTCATAACAAAGTGCCTCTTCTTTCCACATTTATGAAAAATTAACCCAAAAATATATCTCGGCAGATGAAGCTTCCCCTTGTTTTCCTCAATTTGTGCAGAAATAGACGGCTTCGGCGCTAAGCTGTCAAACCTCAAAGCCACATTCACCAAACCCACAAAAGACCACATGATGTGATTAGTCATATCCTACTAGAACTCGGGATGCATACCCGTGATGAACATCTCGTTCTTATTCAGTGGTGTGTCAACTAATCCCAACTCGAACCTAGACAAACCAATGAGCTAGTTTTCATACTCTGTCACAATCATGGCCCCAACTTATGATCCAAGAAGCTTTTGAACAATAATGTCTTTCCAGCTCCAAAAAAAACTTCATCTCAAATAGCTCCTTAAATTGGCCATAAGAGAAGTCTTTCGATTGGACATCAGCTATAATAGAACTCTACCAATATATGGTTGTGCCGATCAGGTGTTGTAATGCCAACTGATGCTTGATGCAGCCCAACCCCGGCAACCTAACGAATTGAACTTTGAGACACTTCAGCGACCTAGAAAATTGACAAGTCCTTTGAGCGACCTAGTGGAAAATACTTTAAGTCGCCAACGACTTAACAGTCTCATTCCTTATGTCTCCAATGAGTTAAAATTGCATGCAGAAGTCACCAACGAGTTAAGATGCTCACCGCCGCATTGTTGCTATATTGAAGATTTAAGTCGCTCAGAATGTATGGACGAGCTACGACCTAGTGAAGGTTCACGAGTTAACACGAGACACAAACCAGTGCGCCACTTAGGTCGCAAGCGACTTATATTGAACGACCTAGTGAAGAAACGAAGATAAGTGGTGGAAACGAGTTATGCAGCAAGCCTTTAGGTCGCTCTGACCAAACTCCAACGACTTACGACCTAGTTAGGTCGCGAGTGGAAGATCCAGTTGTTGAAGCCTTAAGTCGTTAGGTCGCGAACGACCTTCCTAAGTCGCTCCAATAAAGGTCGCGTGAAGACTCCTGTTGCTGTGAAGAGATAACTCATCTGTTATAATATGTTTCTTAGGTCGTGTATTGGTATGTCATTTGTACATATGTAGAGTCGTGTCATTTTAAGTCGTTGTCATTCTGTGTTGTAACTGTTAAGTCGCGTCGATGTATAGGTCGTAACTCGTATGTGTTTTAGGTCGTGTGTACTTGTGTTGTAATAAGCTGATTGTACTATTGTTTCTTAAGTCGTTTTCGACCTATGATAGGTCGTAAGTCGCATCAAGTGTGTTGTACCGTGTCTTGTGTTAAGTCACTGGTTGTTTAGGTCGAAGGTTGTGTACCTGCAATGAAAGTGCTGAGTTGAGTATATGTGTTAGGTCGCGCGCGATCTAGTGTGTGTTGTAAGGTCGTGGACGATCTAGTGAGGTGTGAGTCGCCTATAAATTGGCACGGTGGTTCATTTGTAAGTGATTTTGGGAATAAACTCTTGTTTTGTTAGCTTTGTGCTTTCATTAAATTGGTAGTTGAGTGTGATCTCCTATCTCCACTTTCGACATTCAAGTGCGCTCAAACCTTCGATCGTTGAAGCCAATTCGCGGAAACAAGTGCGCTTGATCAACGCTCGAAGAATTGCAGATCTCTCTTCACGGTATCGTGCGCGATCAACGTGTCAGAGATAGCTAGAATTCGGTATCTTCGGATCAACGACTTTGGGCCTTGCAGTATTTTCAATCCACCGATTGCCATTTTCACCGTTTCGTTTAAATTTCGTATTTCCGCTGCATCATTATTGGTATCGGAGCTGGACTTAGCCAATCATAGCTAAGCCGAGTCTTGGAGCTAAGGAGTTTGAAGTTGAAGTTCATCTTGTTGAAGTGTTTGAGCCGAGAACCGAAGCATCTTTTGGTATCATTTGTTGAAGTATAGGCCGAGCATAGCTTTGTGTTGAACTTTGAGCCGTGCCTTGTTTGTTCGAGTTTGAGCCGAGCTAGGAGGTAGCTGTGCATTATCGAAGTTTTTGAAGATTATTTGATTTGTTGAAGTGTTTGTGATTGTGTAATCATGTCGTCGAGAAGAGCTAACCGCCATTAAAATATTGAAGCGTTGTATAGAAGAGAAGAAGACGACCAAATGGAACAACGCATGCATGAAAAGTTTGATGAGGGAATTGGTAGATTAGAGAGAATAATGCTTGAAATGAATCAAAGTAGAAGAAGGGTTTCACCGGAGTCGAGCCATGGGGGAAGTAGAGTTTCACCACATTCAGATCGGGAGAGAAGAGAAGATCATGATCGTAGAAGTGTTGACAATCATGATAGGAATGTTGATGATCGAAATCGAAGAGATGTGGATGATCATGGTCGGAGGAATGTAGATCGAAGGGATGTTGGTGGCAGAAGTGGTAGTGGTAGAGATGTTGGTAGTCGTGATCGACAACGCTATGCATCAGATTTTGATGAGGACTTTGATGGTGATAGAGGAAGTGTTCATTACCTAGAACGAGATCAGGGACGACGTCAGTATCGGGATGTTGAAGATGATCGACGTTGGGAGTTGGGGATGAAGATGGAAATTCCAGAATTCAAGGGTGGAATGGTTGCAGAAGAATTCTTGGACTGGGTATCTAATGTTGAAGAGATCTTTGATTTCAAAAAAGTTCTGGAGAATCGTCGAGTGAAGTTGGTTGCTACTAGGTTGAGGGGAAGAGCTATGACATGGTGGCAGCAAACCAAACTTACACGAGAACGGATGGGGAAGTCGAAGGTTGTTGCTTGGGATAAGATGAAGAAACTGATGAAAGCTACATTTTTACCTTACAATTATCAGTTATTAATGTATCAGAGGTTGCAGAATCTGAGGCAAGGGGCAAAGACTGTTAACGATTATGCTGACGAATTTTATCAACTGATTGCTCGAAATGACATTATGGAGACATAGGAACAATTGACTGCTAGGCTTATTGGAGGGTTGAGGATGCAGATTCAAGACATGGTGAACATGTTTGATCCTAGATCTGTTGCAGAGGCACATCAGAAGGCGTTGGCTTGGGAAAAGCAGGGAAAGCGAGAAGGTGGTGTGTTTCCAAGTTCCAATACTCAGAGCAAGGGTGTTAGTGGGAGTTCCAATGTTTCTAAATCTGTCGGTAAACCAGTTGTGAATGAAGTTGCGAAGGCGAAGGTCAACAACAGTTTCAAATGTTATAATTGCCACGAAGTAGGTCACAAGAGTAATGAATGTCTGAAGCCGAAGAAACGAACTACGATTGCTGAAGCTGAAGGTGAGAATGTTGATGAAGGTTATTCTAGTCCAGCTGAGGAGGATGAACATGATATTGCGTCAGGAGATGAAGGATGTAATCTAATGATGAGGAGGTCGTGTTTAACACTGAAGCCGGAAGAAGAAGCTAGTTGGTTGAGGAGTAATATCTTTCAGTCGACATGCACTATATTGTGGAAGGTTTGTAAATTTGTGATTGACGCTGGAAGTTGTGACAATATTCTTTCTACTGAAGCTGTGAGAAAGTTGAAGTTGAAAACGGAGAAACATCCTAATCCTTACAAGTTAGCGTGGCTAAGAAAAGGAGGAGAGGTGAAGGTGGACAGGCGAGTTCGAGTTCCATTTTCTATTGGAAAGAAATATAAAGACAAGACCTGGTGTGATGTAGTTGAGATGGATGTTTGTCATTTGCTTTTGGGAAGACCGTGGCAGTATGATCGAGCAGTGCAGCATGACGGTCGAACCAATAGCTACAGTTTTATGTTTGAAGGCGTTAAAATTATTTTAGTTCCAAAGAAGAGACAGCAAGAAGAGATCAAGTCAGAAGAGATTGAGGAGCTTAAAACTTTGTTGACTTTGAAGGAATTTGTTGAAGAAGTCGAGGTGAGTCCAGAGGTGTTTTTGTTGATTGGACATGAGGCTAGTGAATCTGTTGAAGTTCCAGAGGAGGTAAAGCCAGTAGTGGAAGAATTCAGAGATGTGTTTTCAGAAGAATTGCCGAAGGAGTTACCACCGTTGAGGGACATTCAACATCAGGTTGATCTTGTGCCAGGATCAGTACTACCTCACAGAACACATTACAGGATGAGTCCTAAGGAACATGAAGAACTCAGAAGGCAGGTGGAAGAATTGTTAGAACAAGGGCGTGTTCAGGAGAGTTTGAGTCCATCTGCCGTGCCAGCCTTATTGGTACCGAAGAAGGATGGTTCGTGGAGGATGTGTACGGACAGTCGGGATTTAAACAAGATCACTGTGAGATACAGATTTCCTATGCCGAGGTTTGATGATTTGATTGATCAGCTGAGTGGGGCTGTTGTGTTTTCAAAGATTGACTTGAAGAGTGGATACCATCAAATTTGTATTAGACCGGGCGATGAATGGAAGACTGCTTTTAAAACCAGGGAGGGTTTATACGAATGGTTGGTTATGCCATTTGGCTTGTCAAACGCTCCTAGTACTTTTATGAGAGTGATGAACCAGATTTTCAGACCATTTGTTGGGAAGTTTGTGGTTGTTTACTTTGATGATATTTTGATTTATAGTAGGAGTACGGAAGAGCATATCCAACATTTGCGAGAAGTACTGTTGATTCTACGACAGGAGCAGTTCTATGCAGCAGCAAAGAAGTGTGTGTTTATGATGGACAGTGTTTTATTTCTGGGGTATGTTTTGTCAAAGGAAGGTATTCAAGTGGATGAAAATAAAGTGGAGGCTGTCAGGAGTTGGCCACAGCCAAAGACAATTAATGAAGTGAGGAGTTTTCATGCATTGGTATCTTTCTATCGAAGATTCATTCCACATTTTAGCAGTGTGATGGCACCTATAACCGATTGCATGAAAGGAAAGAAGCTTGCATGGTCAGGGGAAGCAGGGGTTGCTTTTGAGAAGATCAAGACACTATTGACGTCAGCACCAATTCTAGTTTTACCGGATTTTCAGTTGTTGTTTGAATTACATACTAATACATCGAAGGTTGGGGTTGGTGGAGTCTTGAGTCAAAAGGGAAGACCAGTTGCTTATTTCAGTGAGAAATTGTCTGGAGCTAAATTGAGATATAGCACTTATGATGTTGAGTTTTACACAATTGCTCAAGCTGTGAAGCACTGGAGACATTATCTATTTCAGAAAGAGTTTGTTCTTTACACTGATCATAAGGCTTTGAAACGTTTGCAAGGGCAGGACAATATTTCAGTAAGGCATGCATCGTGGATTGCCTATTTGCAGCAGTTTACTTTCGTCATGAAGCACAAATCAGGGGTGACGAATCGTGTAGCTGATGCTTTGAGCAGGAGGAATCATTTATTGACAACAATGAAAGTTGAGGTGACAGGTTTTGAACTATTGCCAGAGCTGATCGAAGAAGATCCTTACTTTATGAAGTTTGTTGAAAAGGTCAAGGAGGGAAGTGCTGATGAACTTGTGTTAGTAGACGGATTTTTGTTTAAGGGAAATCAATTATGTATACCAGATTGCAGCTTGAGAATGAAGATTATCAAGGAGTCGCATGAAGAAGGACATGTTGGATGTGATCGCACATTACACTTGATCTCTCAATCTTATTTTTGGTCGTCGATGAAGAGGGAAGTTGGAAGATTTGTGGAGAGATGTCATGTGTGTCAAATTTCGAAAGGGACTGCAACAAATGCGGGTTTGTATATGTCGTTACCTGTTCCTACAAAACCTTGGGTGGACATTAGCATGGATTTCGTGTTGGGTTTGCCAAGGACTCAAAGGGGGAATGACTCTATATATATGTGGTGGTGGACCGTTTCTTGAAGATGGTACATTTTGTTGCTTGTAAGAAAACGGCGGATGCAGTTCATGTGGCACAGTTGTTCTTTAAAGAGATCTATCGTTTACATGGATTACCAGAATCTATAGTGTCGGACAGGGATACCAGATTTTTGAGTCATTTTTGGCTAAGTTTGTGGAAGATGGTGGGAACCAAGCTGAAATTCAGTAGCGCTTATCATCCGCAGACAGATGGACAAAAGGAAATTGTGAATAGATCGTTGGGAAATTTATTGCGGTGTCTTGTGAAAGATAATCTGAAGAGTTGGGATGTGAAGTTATGTCAAGCAGAGTTTGCTCATAATCATGCGGTGAATCGTAGTACATGTTTCAGTCCATTTCAGATTGTATATTCAAGCTTGCCGAAGGGACCGTTGGATTTGACGATAGTGCCACAACCGAAAGGGATAGTTAAACGAGCTGCCGATTTTGTTGATGGTTTGACGGAATGCCATAGAATCGTTCAGGAACGATTGAAGAAGTCGAATGAAAAGTATAAGCGATCTGCGAATCTGAAGCGGAGAAGTGTTGAATTTAACGAAGGAGATTTAGTATATGATGTACTAATGAAGGATCGTTTTCCAGTGGGAACATATAATAAACTTAAAGCTCGAAAGATTGGTCCTGTAGAGATTGTGAAACGGATCAATGAAAACGCGTATAAGTTGGAGCTGCCGGAGGATGTGTACACTTCTGACGTGTTTAATGTTAAATATCTTGTACCTTATTTTGGAGATGAATCATCCGTTGGAGATGAACTTTTAAATTCGAGGACGAATTTTTCTCAACCAAGGGAGGATGATGCGGCCCAACCCCGGCAACCTAACGAATTGAACTTTAAGACACTTCAGCGCCCTAGAGAATTGACAAGTCCTTTGAGCAGCCTAGTGGAAAATACTTTAGGTCGCCAACGACTTAACAGTCTCATTCCTTATGTCTCCAATGAGTTAAAATTGCATGCAGAAGTCACCAACGAGTTAAGACGCTCACCACCGCATTGTTGCTATATTGAAGATTTAAGTCGCTCAGAATGTATGGACGAGCTACGACCTAGTGAAGGTTCGCGAGTTAACACGAGAAACAAACCAGTGCGCCACTTTAGGTCGCAAGCGACTTATGATGAACGACCTAGTGAAGAAACGAAGATAAGTGGTGGAAACGAGTTATGCAGCAAGCCTTTAGGTCGCTCTGACCAAACTCCAACGACTTACGACCTAGTTAGGTCGCGAGTGGAAGATCCAGTTGTTGAAGCCTTAAGTCGTTAGGTCGCGAACGACCTTCCTAAGTCGCTCCAATAAAGGTCGCGTGAAGACTCCTGTTGCTGTGAAGAGATAACTCATCTGTTATAATATGTTTCTTAGGTCGTGTATTGGTATGTCATTTGTACATATGTAGAGTCGTGTCATTTTAAGTCGCTGTCATTTTGTGTTGTAACTGTTAAGTCGCGTGGATGTATAGGTCGTAACTCGTATGTGTTTTAGGTCGCGCGTACTTGTGTTGTAATAAGCTGATTGTACTATAGTTTCTTAAGTCGTTTTCGACCTATGATAGGTCGTAAGTCGCGTCAGGTGTGTTGTACCGTTTCTTGTGTTAAGTCACTGGTTGTTTAGGTCGAAGGTTGTGTACCTGCAATGAAAGTGCTAAGTTGAGTATATGTGTTAGGCCGCGCGCGACCCAGTGTGTGTTGTAAGGTCGTGGACGACCTAGTGAGGTGCGAGTCGCCTATAAATAGGCACAGGGGTTCATTTGTAAGTGATTTTAGGAATAAACTCTTGTTTTGTTAGCTTTGTGCTTTCATTAAATTGGTAGTTGAGTGCGATCTCCTATCTCCACTTTCGACATTCGAGTGCGCACGAATCTTCGATCGTTGAAGCCAATTCGCGGAATCAAGTGCGCTTGATCACCGCTCGAAGAATTGCAGATCTCTCTTCATGGTATCGTGCGCGATCAACGTGTCAGAGATAGCTAGAATTCGGTATCTTCGGATCAACGAATTTGGGCCTTATAGTATTTTCAATCCACCGATTGCCATTTTCACCATTTCATTTAAATTTTGTATTTTCGCTGCATCAATGCTTCATCTGGTCATCCAGCTCCATACTCTCAAACATCCGATAACATAATCTAAGCCAACACCGAACTTCTATAATCATCTCCGAACCACTAAACCTCTTACCACTAATCTCTAGTGATCATGGAAAAGCAAAGAAAAATTCATTTGAGATCTAAACTACTGAACCTCTTGTGCAACATACACTCTCGGTTCCTTGATAGGAGCAACATTCCTCGATGCTTGATTCCCACCATTAGTGGCACTATTGCCCCAACCACATCAACCTCTACCTCCTCGAGCATTGGCAACTCTAGTGCTCATGGTTTGTACTACTTGAATATGGAAAAATAACTTTAGGATACTTAAGGATAGAGTTATTTCAAAGAAAGAGCTTATTATGTAAGGAAAAGTTGAAAAAGGTGTGTAGGTTTATAGAAAAATACAAATATGCTATCTTATATGTAATACACTCAACTCAATTTATGGTGCCACTTACCTTCTCTAATAAGCCATACCCAACCAAATACAAGGTGTTTGATCAACCTGGGCTTTGAAACCAAATGTAAGTACTCGACTTTTTGAGACTTCTCGACCCTCGAATGTCGACACAAATATATCCATGGTATTTGTATGCCAAGCATCCAAGTGCCGAAAAGACAGATAGTTAAGGCAAAATAAAAGAAAAATAATAGAACAAGAATGAAAGAACACAAAATTAGAATCTTAAAGCGGAACGATAATATATAATATCAAAAGAGCAGTACAAAGGGTTACCCCAAATACAGAAATTTAAAAGTTACAAAACCTAAGTACTATCATCGGCCTGGATAGTAATAACTTTTTGTCCTTACAATGTTGGTAACATACATACCTAATACAGTGCCATGGAAATAGGAATAAATAAGTAACGAAAGCCTCCAACTCGTCTCCTAAACTCTGAAGCGTCCAAAGTAAAACATGCTTTACTCAGCTTATTTGAAAGAGTACATTAGGAATTTAGGGAAAACAAAAACTACGCATCAGATATAAATCTGGTATGAGAAAAACGTAGATACATGCAACATGCAACGGTAACGGTTGAGATCATACGGATTGCCGAAATTGTTTTCCCTCAATAGAAACCAACCCTTCATTAAGTTAATATATTGATATAACAAATAATGTTTAGGGTGTAAAATGTAAATCTGAAAATAGGATGATACTTACACTAACCACACCACAACAATATTGAGGGTACAATCAAAACCGGTAAGGTAATGATGCATATGGATTTTCCTTATAAACGCCTCCAGTAAAATGAAGTAGATCTCCATGCAGAAGGACCAAAAACTACCTTTCGACCATCATATATCTATAGATAAAATGTTCCATAAACACAACTGGCCCATACCCAAATATATTATAAACCACATAGAACCAAGTATTAATAACTTCCGCTAGCAACATCGTAAGCATACTCGAGATATGGAGTTGATATACCCTGACGTGAGTTACCTAAACCCAGGTTGTGCATCCAACTCTGTCTTTAGACATTTTCGATGTCAATGTCACATTTGTCATCTTTCACACGGGTCTTTACTACTCGAACAGAACACGAATCACCCAATGGATTCCTACATAGTCCATTTGACAAATGCTAACGCAGGCTTTTCTCTTGGACTTAACTTTAGGATAGACAGTTCAACTTTATAGCATAAGTCTGAAATGTTAACGCTGACCTCTACATTGGACTTAACCTTAGAGTAGACAGTTCACCTCTATAACATTCCACTGCACAACTTCTTCTAAAACATAGACTCATATACTAGTTTTAAAATAGAATTTGGTAAGCAAAACACTTATCCCGGACTCTTAAAAACTAATTCGATGAATTTTCGGAAAACTCAATTCTGTTTCTTTTAGGAGTAAACGAATTGTATAAATAGGAGTCCTTCTCGAGGGATCTCATATGCATAAGTTCTTGAAGCTATAGACGTTTCATACCAATGCTTCTCCATGCGATTTCTTAAACGGTATGGCGCCATGAAGATTTTAGATACTTCTTAAATTATGTTTGGCCAAGTTCGAAAGTCAACTAATCGACTATCCAATTAAAAACTATCGCTTATAAAAATCAAGGTTAATATATGTAACACATTTCCGGCCTTCCAATTTATACTATCTCTCATTTAAGGGTAAAGCTAGGTAATTTACAACACTAGCTACATATCAAAGCCATGCATAAACCCTTCATTCTTAACTCTCACGGATAGACAAGTCTACCTCGTCGGCTTTTAGTGTTAAGTATAGTATTAATCAATTTCCATAAACGAGTAAGCAATCAATATAATTAATACGTTTCCGACCTTCCCTCTTTAGCTATTCCCTATTCAAGAGTGAAGCTGGTAGGGTAGAGCTGAATTGCTTATATCCTTACTCGAACATCAATCTTAACTCTCACAAATAGATAAGCCTACTTCTTCGGCTTTTAGTGTTATGCATAGTTAATTACTTTTCAAACAAGTGGACAAAGCACGTTTAGCCACCAAGTAATTCCTAACCCTATTTGAAATCATTTGTTCGTGCCTTTAAAATCCTTTATAAATATGTGTTTATAGTAATTTATTTATAAAATTAGATATTTAATAAAACAGTTTAAAAGATATTATACTACATTAGATATTTGTACTTAATAAAACAATTAACTAATTTTCCATAAACTATACAAACTTAGAAATACTTTTAAAATACTTATAATATGTTTTAAGACATTCATTCAAAATATTACTTTAAAATAACAAGTTTATAAAATGTTTAAAACTTGGAAAAAAACCATGTTTACCTTATATTTAAAAATATACCTTCTATTTTAAAAATTCATAACTAATTCTTAAAAATTCATAAAAACCTTAAACCACTTTAAAAGTAATCTAATATGATATAAAAACACTTGTAAAAGGAATGAAACAAAATACATAAATTAAAAGTCCTTTCCAAACATTTGAAGATAAAAAATTAACGCTAAACGGGGCAGTTTTGCACAAGTGGAAGTATGGTCACATTTCACTATGTTTCTTAAATTTTCAACATCCAAATTTTTTGTGGTTGTAAGCATACACGATTTACATTACGAACATGGAAATAAAACCCTAAGTATCTCTATACAAAGTTCCTTAGAAATTTCCATACACGAGGCAATTCCTAAGTGCATTTATAGCAACTATCGCTATAAGAGTACTTTCAAATCCAAGTCCAGTTCAAAACAAAGTTCAACTACAAACTGTATGCTTTGTTTCAAGGCTATGCTACAAGTCCATTCAAGTCCATACATATGGATTACATATGTCATTTTCTTTTAAGGTAATAATCAAATAAATATTACAACATATATCTGTATCCATTCAATCACAAAGAAACAAATCAAAACACAAGCACATACACACATTGTATTTTCATTCGATGGTGAGCTAGCTCACCCTTCAACAAGTAAACAAGCAAGCCTAAGTTCCACTTTATACCTCAACCTTGCTAACACCTAATTTCCCACCTTCACCTTGCTTCGATTCAAGTTCAAAAGCAATATTGTTGTATATTTGCTCGTGGCCCAAGATGATGGGGGGAGTTGTGCTTCAATTTTTCAAGATCTAAGTTTATAAAAGGTGTTGTGATGTTGTCCTAAGGTCCTTATCCATGTTTGAGTTGATTTGGATTCTTTTTTGAAATTATTCTTCTAAGGAAATTTATGAAAACAAAGAGTGGAAGAGTTGTAACTTTTGTGAGTAAAAATGTGAATTGGATTCAAGGGGTATGCTCCTTCATTTGTTGGTTTCACATGGTGCTCCCTAACCTTGTCTCACCCTCCTTGGCTTGTAATGGAAGGCTCATCCCCTCCCCACATGTTCTGTCACTTCTCATTTCCACCTCATTTCTAAGAAAATGACCAAACTACCCCTTATATACAAATATCTATTATCTTCTAGAAGCTTCTAGAAGATTCTAATTACTTTATGAAGAAAAGTGTATTAATTAGTTGCTAATGTCTTCTATGATCATTAGATAAGTACAAATTATGTCTTCAAATACTATAAACATGTGTATTACTTAGTTCCTACGTTTAGAATCCTAAGCCATCATCCTTGGTTCTACAATGCATTAGTTCATTACTTAGCACTTTATCTAGTCTTTTATAGTTCCTTATAGTTTCAAAAGTTATTCCCTCGGTATAACCCCTTTCAATGCACGTAATAAACCCTGATTCCCATACATGCCTGAACCGTCTTTACACATGTCACCTTCAGATTCATTCCACCTCTACTATTAGTCAGTAGTGTCATTTTTCAAATTTTTATAGCACTTTTATAGGATCTTATCTAGACATGGAATTTTCATGCATAGTTTTGTCTTGGGTTTCTTATTACCTGGTCTCGGTTTTCACATTTAAGCTTTTGACAAGCATATTTTTATCTCGAAAATACATGTTTTCAATTAGCGAATAACTTATAAAATCCAATTTTTTTTGGAATATGCTCCAAGTGCATTTTTATCAAAACCTTTATATTAATGTCACTCTCTTATTTGCTTAATATATGGATCCTTCAAAATTTTATAACTAATTATTTTGACATGGAAAAATTATCAAATTTTAGACCTATCTCTAAAAATACATTTAGAACATCATATTAAATTTTGAAATCATTTTGAAATCATCAGAGTAAGGAATCATAGTTAAACATCCTCTAGTATTTACTATCGTTTACAGACATTTAACATATATGAACTCTATCGCATAAATCATAATCGCGGGCACTCATGAATGAGAATGGAAAGCATGTGCGATATCACTCACCTAAACCAATTATAAGCTTGATCTTTACAAATCTATAACCGCTCTTAGCATTTATATTCTTCCTCCTTTTTATCTCTTGGTCGATGCCACCATTAATGATTTCAAATTTTTCTTTTTTTCTAAGAGTGAATGAATAGAAAATGTAGTAGCGGTTAATTTTGTCATAAATGACTATTGCTCATTTTATTAAGTGATATTAGATTGTAATAAGATAAG
Organism: Allium cepa; assembly: GCA_030765085.1. Taxonomy (NCBI): domain Eukaryota; kingdom Viridiplantae; phylum Streptophyta; class Magnoliopsida; order Asparagales; family Amaryllidaceae; genus Allium; species Allium cepa. Next base: position 766,176,387 of record CM060934.1, on the reverse strand, counting down.
TAATGCATACCCAAATGCTTAACATAAATGACTATTACTCATTTTAGTATGAATGACAATAAACAAGAAAATGTCACCAAAAATCTTACATTATCACCACCTGCTTTATTTTTTACGTTTTCCTAACTAATTTCATAATTAAACCATTTAAGTCTTTATTCCTATAATTTGTTATTTATTAATTTATGGGGTGTTATATTAACCATACATCAAAGTGCAACTGGTTCATCGAATTATGCCAAACATGGAAATGGTAGAGTTTATACATTTGAATCAAATAAACTCTAAAGATAATTATCTCTAATAATAGTAAGTGCTAATATAGCTCCATGGTACTGAATAGATAAAATATAACGTTCATGTCTTTAATATAGATATATGAAAGCGTAACCCTCCTGTTCATCCTCCGCACAGCTCCATGTAATATTGCATACCTGCTATTTCAATCTCCTAATTCAACAGTACCTGAGAATATAAGAAACAATGCAAATAAACTTGAATCAGACAACAATCTACTATGAGCAATCTATAACTTCAAAATAGATATAAAAACCAATGTAGCTAGTAAAGTAGGACCATATGATATGAAGAATCATACCTAACATGTCTCTACATCTAACAAATTAGCATATAATACCGATATATGCTAATATACTATCATCATCATATGAGTGTACTACAACTCTTAGTAAAATATAGGATGAATAGGTAAACAAGTCGATAATACCTATATTGTGTTACTTCCTAATAGACATAACAAACTATGGAAGTATACCAAACATGTAGATATAGCAACTACAAAAGAATCTTGCATTTCCCAACTCAAACGTTTTTAGGCATAAGATAACTCATATAATCACCCCATATTTGTCAGTGACTACTCAACCTCGCGGTCACATTGATGCTCCTATCCATGCTACTCCATAAGGTCAGAAAACTAGACCACCCCATAAACGTCCTAGGTTAAAATAATACCTAGTACAATATACAATGAGTATCCTCATTGACCCTTTCTTCTCGACCATACATCTAGAATCCGAGTTATCAATGATCCCTTAACATACATCCAGATGGTAGAACCCCCCATTTATTTTACTTTACAAATTCACTCTATACCGAACTTGCTTGCTATGATGATCCTGGATGCTATGAACACTTTCTACTTGAAGTGTTTGATCCAAATCACCCACATTGTCAAGTCCTCGAAGTTTTAAACTTCCCTTGGCTACTTTTCAAAAATCATGAGATTTCCTTATGTCAATCTTGAGGTAGCCCCGAAGTACCTCATGTCAAGCATGTCAAACTCATGTCATCGCGTCTCCACTATTGGCCAGTTCGGTCGGTAATTTGTGTAAACCTAACAAACCACACATCAACATCATGTGTGATTAATCATGGAGGCTCCTCTCCACTTTCCTAACGTTTCTATAATAGGTCAAATCGGTCGGTGCCTACCCATATAGGTCGGCATAGATCGATCCAACTCCATACTAGGCAATCTCGCACCTTGTTTGAGTCAATCCTACGTTTTTCCATGTAAGCCTGTAGTAGTTCTCGAGTTTCCTTATGACTTCAACCTATCAACACTTATCTATTTTCACTCATGTGCGACCGATCATTGATGCAATTTTCCTAACATTTTTGCCTTCAAAGCACATAGTTCTCTTTGCATTTACCTCATGTTAACCTCGGGCCACTTCTAGCTTGCTTGCCTTCTACACTCTTGCACAATTTTCAAATATGGGTCGGTATCGACCCATATGGATCGGTACCGATCCATTCAGGCTTATCCAAAATTTGGCTAAGTCATTTCTAGAATTTATGCATAGATACCCATTTTATTCGTCGCTTTGATCTATGTGCAATTTCCATTACATTGATATGGATCTAAACAATCTAGAGTTGATCCATCGAAATTATTCTATCGCTATAAATTTTCCATCATATATGTAATCAAATCGGAGAGCACCTTGTACCCCTACTCCATAGGCACAACAATCCTTGAAAATACAATCTAATTCCTAAATTCACCATCGATAAGCGTTTCACCCAATTCAAACTACAAATATACATCCAAACAAGCACCATATCCATACATTCAATCAATATAACATATATATCATAATCTGACATTTATTTGGTAAATGAAAGCATGAATATACATGTAAAATAAATTTAAAATTATTTAAATTCATTCATAAATCGTTTATAAAATTAAATCAGCAAAACGCAATATTTTTAACTTCAAAGAATGGATCCAAATCATTTTATAATGCATATAAGTATAGAAAAGGGTTGTGAGATGGTAGATTACTCACTTATAGATGTGCAATCGATTAAAAAACCAAAATCGTGGTAAATTCTAGATGAACAATAGTATGCGCAGTTCCTTAAAGCCCCAAATTGATAATTTGCCAATCTCCACTTGATCTCCTTGTCAATCTTCACTTAATCCCTTGATTTGGCTTAAATTAGTATAGATTTGAGATGGATTTGATAAGAGATATTTTAATCGAAGATAACAACTATTTTTAGGAAGTGAAAAAGTGATTTGGAAATGTTTCTGTTGCTATAAGTAAGCATAATTGAAGAAATTATTAGCGGACCTAATACTGGGCTTAGGCTAACTATCTTTTAAATTTGCCTAAAACCTATCAGACTTAAAGTTATGATATTACCCAAACCATAAGATCAAAAAATATAATTTGACCATTCTATGAAATGACAAACCATCGTATCTTTTATTTGGAAGTGGTTTCAAGACTTAATTCAATTTCTATCAATGGTTATAGTTCTTAAAAAAAAATTGGATTAAAACTGTGCACAATTTATTCTAAGGGTCAAAAATGTCAAAAGTCAGCAATCCCAAAAGTTATAATCTACTTGAACCCTATTTGGTTATAAAAAATATATTTTTAAGATCCGCTAATACGTAATAATGTAGGTAGTTACATGATTTATGCTAGTAAAATTTACATCCAACTGTAACACTTGAGATAAAGTTAGTAGAAGTTTCTCTCTAATATGGTACTGTAAATCTTATGTAAGATCCCAGATTCTGTCGTTTTGATTTTGAATATATAATTAATTTTGAACATTTTCATAATTGGTTTTTAAAATATAAATAAAGTAATTTCAAATATAGTGATTATTTAGATATTTGAATCGTGAATTAAATATTAATTACATGGATAAATAACCTATTTAACTCCTTTTATTAATAATGGTGAACTCATTTTGTAAACTTATTTGCAATAATAAATGGCTCGAACAAATAATAAGAAAATCAATTGTTAATAAAATGACTTGATTGTTATCATAGTATTTTTAATTAAATTTATTAGATTTTTTCATAATTTTTAATCTAGAAAATATATAAATTGCCCTTTGATGTATTTTATGGTAAATGATGGTATTTTTAAAATTTCACAAAATGAAATAATCTGTGTGTTAGCGCCAAAACTGGTCGCTAACACCCAAACGCAGTTGAAAGCACGAACTTACAGTAACAGATTACAGATGGAATTTATGTAAAGAGTATAAATGTGACGACCCGACTTTCTATCTCCAGGAAGACGCATCACTAATGAAGAAAGAAAGGGATAGAAGAAGAAAAGAAAGAGAAAGAAGAAAGACAACAACATCAGAGAACTCACAGCGAAACGAATAAAATATAATATATCACATAAAATATTACATAGTATCATATTACATCAGAGTAAACAACTTATGCAACACATATTAGACAGTTATAAACATATGTCTAACTATACAACTCAAGTACAACTGATACAGATACCAAATAAACACAGCGGAATCATAATATATCTACACGTAGAAGCCTCCTACTCTATAACTCCTCCAGAATTCGTCAAGCAAACCTGAATCACTTGACTACTCATACATAATATGAGTACCCAAGAGTTTAATAAAACATAAAATAAACACTCGGGTCAAACAGGGGTCGGGTGTGAGTAAACGGGTTAAAATTGCTTAACTTTAGAAAAACCTTTGAAAGGAAAAGGTATCACGTAAGACTTCCCACACATAAACATGGAAAAGTTTTTACCTTACGCTTACCAAAACATTTGATAGGAAATCCAGTAATATTATAATAGTGTCTAGGGTTTTCAAGTAAATAAGAAATAGCCGAAATTGTTACATTCATTAAATTCCAGCTACTAGCCATAAAAGTGTGTAATACAAACAAAACCGTAGGGTCTCGTAGGAAGAATGGGTTTCCATCAATGGCAGGGCTACTGGGTTACCGTCCGTCACAATACGTGGCCTAGATCAACGTACCGAGGAGCCACCCTAACTCCCCTGCAACACAAGGCCGGGACCATTCCTTACTGAACAGTCCCGAACAAGACCACCTCGTGGTTGGCGCGACCAACCACACACTAAGCCGAAATAGAAAGAGACATATAGACAGGGGTATCCTACTTGGGCATGACCCACTTAACCTTGCTGCACCTCCCCTGTTTTAGCCATTCCCGGGTTGATGAGGCTTGAGGCTGCGATTACCTTAATAGAACACATCTATCTTAGAATGCTCATCGTCCACCTGACGATGTTCTGAAAGCATTCAATCCATATAAGTTCGTTCCGGGTTCAAACAAAACCGAAGGCACTATCTCGTTGCACTCATTTTGGAATCACCCTCAGAGTCAACGACCATAGCCCTTACACTCTAAATCACCATCTCGAACCTATAAGTACTATTCCATCAAACTCATTACGGAATCACCCACAGAGTTATACTGACTTATAGTTCTTACACCTCGAGTCTTCACTTGCTCCACTTGGATTCACGACCTAACGTTTAATTGGAATCAATGTGGTTTTCGGATATCCAAATATGGAAACCCAATCCCGGTCTCACCGAAACCAAACGCCAATTTAATGCCCAAGTTGTACTTAAGGGTTTTAAACAAATTAACTTATATCCAGGATGATATAACCAGATAGATGAATCACATTATCATAACAGATAATTCATAATAACCATTCATCTCACAAAGCAGCATATCTCATAACATAGATATCCAAAACATCCAGTATCAACCAATATCAATCATCCAATATCAATCACTCAATATTGATCGTCCAATATCAATCAATCAACCAATATTAATAAATCATCCAAAGCAGAATTGATTAACTCTTAATCAATTAGATTACCTAAAATCCTCCTTCATTTATTTATTCCAAATAAATAAATAATCATCTCTTAATGATCTTCTTAAATTAAACTTCCTTGATTAATCATCCTTAATTACATTTAACTAATTAGCCTTTAACCATATTCAGTAATTAACTTTTAATCACTATCATTAATTACAATAATTAATGATCCTATATTGCTTCCATTAATTAATCAATTATAATTAATTACATTTGACCTTAATTAATTACAATTAATTAATCACACTTTAATTAATCACTTCTATTAATCAACCTTGATTAATTAATTAATGATCTGTATTAATTAATAATTCCTTTAATTAATTAAACAATTAATTTATAATTAATCATCTCATTAATCAATCTTAATAGATCATAAATAGTAATTAACAATTTGTAATTACTTATCTTAATTAATCAACATCTTAATTAATTATATTAATCTTTGATTAATTAATCTAATTAATTAATCTTTAGTTACTTCATTAAGTAATCAATTATTTAATTACATCAATTAATAATCCTTAATTAATTACTTAATTAATTTCTTACATTTTTAATTAATCACACTTAGTAATTAATCTTAAGTTAATCTCATTCATTAATTAATTAATCACATTAATTAATTATCTAAATTAATTAAGTAATTAACCTTTAATTACTTACAAAAGTAATTATCTTCAAATTACTTTCATTAAATACTTAACAAATAATTAATTCCCTTATTAAATGATCTTTGATTCTTTAATTAATTAATTATCCATAATTAATTAACTCAAACAATTATATTAATTCAATTCCTTAATTGATATCATCTGGTGATTATCCAATAATCACTTCAACTTTAATTACTTCCATGAGTAATCACACACTAATTACTTCCATAAGTAATTACTATTCTTAATTACATTCAATAATTAACCAATAATTACTTCATTAAGTAATTACACTTAATTAATCCATAATTAAGTGATTATTAAAAATTAAATAAACAATTAACTAATTATTTAAAATTAATTAAATAATTAAGTAATTAACTTCTTATATTTAAAAATCCTAAATTAATTAAGAAAACATTAACTCTAAATTAAACTTTACTTATTAACAAATCATGTAATCAAGTATTCTTAAGTTCGTATCAAAATAATTTAACATATTTATCTTCATAAATAAATTATTTTAAATAAATAAAATTTAATAACTTGAAGTCAAATTATTGTATTGGTTTTCCAAAATTATAACAATATCCTTATTAGAAAATAAGGCATTTAGAAATCTAATTTAAAATTTAAACTCTTTAAACATCTGATCCAAACTTATTCATTTTCAATATAAATTGAAAACTTAGTTTTCAAATCATTATTTTTAAATTGAACTTAGAACTTTGATTCAATATTTAAATTCAAAACATACTTCTTTAAATTTAAAATCCAAAATGTAATTAAATTACTTTCAAAAAGAAATCAATTTAAATAAATTTAAATTTCAAAATAAATTCAATTTACACTTTTAAAGTTTGATTATCAATTACTTTTAAACAACAAGTTTTAACTTGCATTTTGGTTTCTTTTATAAAACTTGTTTATAATTAAATGCTTGATTTCATCAAAATCAAGTTTTATTACAACCTAATATCTATACAGTACTTAACCAAATGCACAACAAACTAATCACTCGAGACCAACTCAGCAACAACACGAGACTTCCCCGAGACACTCAGCTTCCCTTCGTCTTCGAGTCAACACTCTAAAGACACGAGAGCGACCCTGGATCGACTCATCTTCCCCAATCAAAATTTCCAGAACCAAAAGCCGTGCACACATCAAACCACGGTGCACGTGTACCTGAGACTCCGCCGCCAACATTCGTCGCGATCGTCGACGTCGGTCACAACATCACCCGCGACCCCAAAACTAAACCCAGATCCAACGCCGAACACTCGAATCAAATTCGACCCAATCGAACCAAAAACTGCAGCAGTCACGACCCCATAACCACCCACGGTTGACCATCTCGACGCCAATGACCATCGCCAACTCCACCACCGAGTCGCCACACCCAAGAACATCAACTTCCCTTAATGTGCACACCTTCGGTCTCCAACTCATGACGCAAATGCCACAACAGCCACGCCGAAACACATACCCACTAAAACCCTAGTTTGATCAATTTCAAACAATTCGTCCATTTAAAAATTCCATTCGTATTTTTCCCAAAATCAACAACATACAAACAAGCTACGATCAAAATTTCAAACCTAATTATTGAATGGATAATCGGTAATTCACCAAAATCACAATTTCAAACCAAACCCAAATTCGCATAAATTACCAAACTAAAAACTACAAATTTCAAATCAAAATTCATGATTTATCAACACGATTTCATGCATGTAATTCAACTCAGAATTTAAAGCAGTTGATTTTTTCAAAAATCCTAATTTTACTGTAAATTCCTTAAACTATTTTTGAAATCATTACCAAGAATTAACACACATTTTTCATTTACATATCAAATTCAAATAGGGTATAGATTTGAAAGATTTTACATCTTCCTTAAAGAAGAATAACCCCTGTAATATACAGAGATGAACTTACAGATTCATCTATACTCAGACATATTTTCACATACATATATACATTTCCATCAATTCAACAAATTAAACACTGAAAGATATTCATGCAATTACCAAGATAAATTTACAGATTATCATATGCATGGTAGATAAAAGCAGATCAAACTATTTTTAGAAAAAAAGTTTACTCACCTTATTTTAAGTTTGCAGAAAACAAATGTAGAGTAGGTTTAATCCAAGCTTTGAATAACTTTGATTTTCTTTTTGTTGAAAATCCTTTTGCATGCTTCTAATTGATGATTAAAAGATGTTGAAAACTCCTTGAATCTGCATGTTGAAGTTGTAGCTTTCATTGTTGATTTGCAGATTGACGTTGATGATTTGCTTTTTGAATTCCAGTCTCGGGTTTGATTTGGTTTTAAAAAAATTCAGATCTGAAAAACTTTCTAGTTTCAGGTTTACTTATTCTTTTCTTTAATTCATGAAAGGAAGAAAAGGAATTTTAGAAGAAGAAGGATTTCCAATTCCAGGTTTTCTCTGATTTGAGTTAAGAAGTGAGAATAAAGAAACGAAAGTAAAAAACAAATCTTCTCTTCAAACTATTGTTTTTATATAAATTTAAATTCTAAATAAAAGAAAATGATGGCACATGTTGTATAGACTTACATTTGTCATTTAATTGATTTAATTACTTACAAGTGTTATTAAGGGTGTTAACTAGTTTACACATGTTTATAGTGTTTTTAATTAATTTTTTATTGAATTCAAATGTAAATATAAACTTACATATTTAAATTTCTTAATTAATAAATGTTTTCATATGTATTTATAAATTTACTTTTAAAAGAAAATATTCTAAAACTAGTTATAATATAAACAAATTCTTATACATATATTTTAAAATCTAAAACATTTATATTTATACATTTATGATCATTTAAAATTTAAACACTTTAAAGAAAACAAAACAAGATTTTATTCGAACTATCTTATTTAAAATAAATAAATTATCTTATAATCTGAAAACAAATGAATAAATCTTTAAATTAACCTTTGAAAATATTGAGTTTTAAAACAAAGCTTTAAATTACAATATTCATTCATATATAAATTATTAACATATTATATTAAATTTCAAAACAACATCAAATTATAACATATACTTGCATATATATTACAATTTGAAAATTCATCTTTTATTTAAAACACAAGATCTTCTATTCACAATATATATCACACACATATATATATATATATTATAAATAAAATAAAATTTTATTAACTTTGAAAAATAATCTTATCAACTTTAAATTGTTAAAATGATATTGATCACAATTACCAGATTAAATATTTATTAACCTTCAAAAGATTAGATTTATCAGTTTAAATTAAAATTATAAAGAAAAAATTATCAAACCAGTTTAATTATTAATACAGATTATTAAATTGATATTGCCTAAAATTCTGGATCGTTAAAATCCTTCCCCCTTAAAAGAATTTCGACCCCGAAATTTAAAAGCAAAGGTAATTTAATAACCCAACAAAGATTTCAATTCAAACAGCAAAGCATTCCTATCAACCAGTTACTAACAACCATAGCAATCAATCAACAAACAAACCTAACTAATTATCCTGACACAAATCAGAATAAATCTTACTAACACTATCTAGAGTTTCCCAAGTATAAAACACCAGGAGACTCGCTCTACAGAAGCTAAACAAACTACGCCACCAAAATCCAGAGCTCTTCTCATCTCTAGATCCATCAATCTGAACAGAACATCAGACGATATTCAAGTCTAGCTCAACTTCCAAATCCCACTGGATTGCAGATTCAACAACCAACGATGAATCATACACGTACTCCCTCAAAGATATGTGATACACAATGAATTCCAGCTATCCAAACTGGCTATTCAATCCTATCCTATCAAAACACAGATAAGAAATCTCAAATACCTCAGAGCTAACCATCCAATCTTACCCAAATGTTGCTCTCTTAACCAGAGAAATCTTAACAACAATGAAGTCTCCAACTTCGAATTCCAAACTCCTTATCTCATATCTGTATAACTCAACAGACTATCCTGGTCTGCCAATTCTCTTCCTGATCAGCTCAACCTATGCTGATGCTTCCAGAAACAACTAGACCAAAGCAAACCAGTTTCTGGATCATATTCAACAGAAAAGTCTTCCAAAATCCGTCGAAATCTAGAACACAAACTCTACTTCCCAAACTATAGCAAACTGAACTTGCTTCCTTTCTCGTACAGCTGCTACCTCGCTTCCGTTGTACAACTCTGATTCTGAAATAGATGAGAATGCTGTTGATGAACACGAATACAAACTTATCCAATATATCTGGGAAACTTTGTTCATCAGATCCATAAAATCTGAGTGACTCGTCTGATTCGGTCATACAACCTTATAGTAGAAATCCAAACTCAAAAACTAGATTGGACCAATCCAATCCCAAAGAATTTCTGAGCTGCTACACCAGCTCTTCCTTCTACAAGAACCATCTTACTACCAGGCTAACTACCAGTATCGCTTCTGGAACCAAAACAATATGGAACTCAACTCTATATGCTGACAAACTTCTGATTACATCAGTAGCTCCTACTTCCATATGAGAATCCTCGGTCTCAAACAAAAAAACTGCCCAAGAAAAATTTCCAAATTAATCGCAAGTCACTTTTGCGATCCTACCTAGTTCGGATTCCAAAGAAACTGTCCTCTCTTTACCAAATAGAACAGCTTTAAGCTTCTCCAAACAAGGTTAACCCTTCAAGAAAACACTTCACCATCTGCCCGGACTGCTGAAAGAAGAACCACCAAGATTCCTGAACCATCGGAGAAACAAGCCACGCTGCTGCTTCCAAACTCTACCTCGATGATACTGCGAAGCCCAAAAGACCTTCTCGACAGCACATCGAACACTTCGAGCTGCACTGCTACCACAGCTAACCAAAGACTTCTAATCCAAAGGCTTCTCAAAAACCAAAATGATCAACAAACCACACAACGGACCTTCAAGATGGAAGACAACCTCTCAAGAAATTCGGGCTCCAAACCAAGCATCAACTTCTCGCTCTCCTTAAGGAATGACAAATGAGACCATGCCAAAGCGAAACAACTTATAGACCTTAGTCTCATATACCAAAACAGCTAACCTCCTAGCTAAAGATCCAGACAAATTCTACACAGATGAATCTTCCCTGCGGTAGGTAAAGACTGCTCCTCAACTACTTCTAAATCTGCTTCAAGAGAAAACATCTTCAGAAAATATCCATGGATACTGCATCTTATCACGCAGTCACCAAGATATCATTACTTACTTTTGCACTTCTGACAGATCCAAACTTACACCTCAAAGATAAACTCCGAATCTTCTAAAAAGATTTCCTTCGGATATCAGAGAAATCCTTACTCCAAACTATAAAACTCACTTGAGATGGTATTAGGTCTACATTCTCAACAAATACTTCCAACCTCAACTATATGGACCTCTTCCATTAGTGGAAGTCGTGTTACACACACACACCACTACTCTATCTACCTCTAAAACTTACGTTGGAAAATCCGAACAGATAACCCAACAGATTAGGGGTGTGTGTGTGTGTGTGTGTGAGTGTGTGTGTGTGTGTGTCTATATATATATATATATATATATATTACAAGTACCCTCTCTCAAGAAAACACCACTCCAGAGCCTAGGTATTCACTCAACCTAATGCTCTGATACCAAATGTGACGACCCGACTTCCTATCTCCAGGAAAACGCATCGCTAATGAAGAAAGAAAGGGGTAGAAGAAGAAAAGAAAGAGAAAGAAGAAAGACAACAACATCAGAAAACTCACAGCGGAACGAATAAAATATAATATATCACATAAAATATTACATAGTATCATGTTACATCAGAGTAAACAACTTATGCAACACATATTAGACAGTTATAAACATTTGTCTAACTATACAACTCAAGTACAACAGATACAGATACCAAACAAACACGGTGGAATCATAATATATCTACACATAGAAGCCTCCTGCTCCATAACTCCTCCAGAATTCATCAAGCAAACTTGAATCACTTGACTACTCATACATAATATGAGTACACAAGAGTTTAATAAAACAAAAAATAAACATTCGGGTCAGACAGGGGTCTGGTGTGAGTAAACGGGTTAAAATTGCTTAACTTTAGAAAAACCTTTGAAAAGAAAAGGTATCACGTAAGACTTTCCACACATAAACATGGAAAAGTTTTTACCATACGCTAACCAAAACATTTGATATGAAATCCAGTGATATTATAATAGTGTCTAGGGTTTTCAAGTAAATAAGAAATAGCTGAAATTATTACATTCATTAAATTCTAGCTACTAGCCACAAAAGTGGGTAATACAAACAAAACCGTAGGGTCTCGTAGGAAGAATGGGTTTCCATCAATGGCAGGGCTACTGAGGTACCGCCCGTCATAGTACGTGGCCTAGATCAACGTACCGAGGAGACACCCTAACTCCCCTGCAACACAAGGCCGGGACCATTCCTTACTGAACAGTCTCGAACAAGACCATCTCGTGGTTGGCGCGATCAACCACACACTAAGCCGAAAAGAAAGGGACCTCTAGATAGGGGTAAATCTCGTCCTATTTGGGCATGACCTACTTAACCTTGCTGCACCTCCCCTGTTTTAGCCATTCTCGGGTTGATGAGGCTTGAGGCTGCGATTACCTTAATAGAACACATCTATCGTAGAATGCTCATCGTCCACCCGACGATGTTTTGAAAGCATTCAATCCATACAAGTTCGTTCCGGGTTCGAACGAAACTGAAGGCACTATATCGTTGCACTCATTTTGGAATCACCCTCAGAGTCAACGACCATAGCCTCTGCACTCTAAATCACCATCTCGAACCTATAAGTACTATTCCGTCAAACTCATTACGGAATCACCCGCAGAGTTATACTGACGTATAGTTCTTACACCTCGAGTCTTCACTTGCTCCACTTGAATTCACGACCTAACGTTTAATTGGAATCAGTGTGGTTTTCGGATATCCAAATATGGAAACCCGATCCCGGTCTCACCGAAACCAAATGCCAATTTAATGTCCAAGTTGTACTTAAGGGTTTTAAACAAATTAACTTATATCCAGGATGATATAACCAGATAGATGAATCACATTATCATAACAGATAATTCATAATAACCATTCATCTCACAAAGCAGCATATCTCATAACATAGATATCCAAAACATCCAGTGTCAACCAATATCAATCACCCAATATCAATCACTCAATATTGATCGTCCAATATCAATCAATCAACCAATATTAATAAATCATCCAAAGCAGAATTGATTAACTCTTAATCAATTGGATTACCTAAAATCCTCCTTCATTTATTTATTCCAAATAAATAATTAATCATCTCTTAATGATCTTCTCAAATTAATCTTCCTTGATTAATCATCCTTAATTACATTTAAGTAATTAGCCTTTAACCATATTCAGTAATTAACTTTTAATTACTATCATTAATTACAATGATTAATGATCCTATATTGCTTCCATTAATTAATCAATTATAATTAATTACATTAGACCTTAATTAATTACAATTAATTAATCACACTTTGATTAATCACTTTTATTAATCAACCTTGATTAATTAATTAATGATACTTGTTAATTAATAATTCCTTTAATTAATTAAACAATTAATTTATAATTAATCAACTTAATTATTCATAAATAGTAATTAACAATTTGTAATTACTTATCTTAATTAATTAACATCTTAATTAATTATATTAATCTTTGATTAATTAATCTAATTAATTAATCTTTAATTACTTCATTAAGTAATCAATTATTTAATTACATCAATTAATAATCCTTAATTAATTACTTAATTAATTTATTACATTTTTAATTAATTACACTTAGTAATTAATCTTAAGTTAATCTCATTCATTAATTAATTATCTAAATCAATTAAGTAACTAACCTTTAATTACTTACAAAAGTAATTATCTTCAAATTACTTTCATTAAATACTTAACAAATAATTAATTCCCTCATTAAATGATCATTGATTCTTTAATTAATTAATTACTCCATAATTAATTAACTCAAACAATTATATTAATTCAATTCCTTAATTGATATCATCTGGTGATTATCCAATAATCACTTCAACTTTAATTACTCCCATGAGTAATCACACACTAATTACTTCCATAAGTAATTACTATTCTTAATTACATTCAATAATTAACCAATAATTACTTCATTAAGTAATTACACTTAATTAATCCATAATTAAGTAATTATTAAAAATTAAATAAACAATTAACTAATTATTTAAAATTAATTAAATAATTAAGTAATTAACTTCTTATATTTAAAAGTCCTTGATTAATTAAGAAAACATTAACTCTAAATTAAACTTTACTTATTAAAAAATCATGTAATCAAGTATTCTTAAGTTCATATCAAAATAATTTAACATTATTTATCTTTATAAATAAATTATTTGAAATAAATCAAATTTAATAACTTGAAGTCAAATTATTGTATTGGTTTTCCAAAATTATAACAATATCCTTATTTGAAAATAAGGCATTTAGAAATCTAATTTAAAATTTAAACTCTTTAAACATCTGATCCAAACTTATTCATTTTCAATATAAATTGAAAACTTAGTTTTCAAATCATTATTTTTTAATTGAACTTAAAACTTTGATTCGATATTTAAATTCAAAACATACTTCTTTAAATTTAAAATCCAAAATGTAATTAAATTACTTTCAAAAAGAAATCATTTTAAATAAATTTAAATTTTAAAATAAATTCAATTTACACTTTTAAAGTTTAATTATCAATTACTTTTAAACAACAAGTTTTAACTTGCATTTTGGTTTCTTTTATAAAACTTGTTTACAATTAAATGCTTGATTTCATCAAAATCAAGTTTTATTACAACCTAATATCTATACAGTACTTAACCAAATGCACAACAACCTAATCACTCGAGACCAACTCAGCAACAACATGAGACTTCCCCGAGACACTCAGCTTCCCTTCGTCTTTGAGTCAACTTTCCAAAAACACGAGAGCAACCCTGGATCAGCTCATCTTCCCCAATCAAAATTTCCAGAACCAAAAGCCATGCACACATCAAACCACGGTGCACGTGTACGTGAGACTCCGGCCGCCAACATTCGTCGCGATCGTCGACATCGGTCACAACATCACTCGCGACCCCAAAACTAAACCCAGAACCAACGCCGAACACTCGAATCAAATTCGACCCAATCGAACCAAAAACTGCAGCAGTCACGACCCCATGACCACCCACGCCCGACCATCTCGACGCCATTGACCATCGCCAACCCCACCACCGAGTCGCCACACCCAAGAACATCAACTTCCCTAAATGCGCATGCCTTCGGTCACCAACTCATGACGCAAATGCCACAACAGCCATGCTGAAACACATACCCACTAAAACCTTAGTTTGATCAATTTCAAACAATTCGTCCATTTAAAAATTCCAATCGTATTTTCCCCAAAATCAACAACATACAAATAAGCTACGATCAAAATTTCAAACCTAATTATTGAATGGATAATCGGTAATTCACCAAAATCACAATTTCAAACCAAACCCAAATTCGCATAAATTACCGAACTAAATATTACAAATTTCAAATCAAAATTCATGATTTATCAACATGATTTCATGCATGTAATTCAATTCAGAATTTAAAGCAGTTGATTTTTTCAAAAATCCTAATTTTACTGTAAATTCCTTAAATTATTTTTGAAATCATTACCAAGAATTAACACACATTTTTCATTTACATATCAAATTCAAATAGGGTATAGATTTGAAAGATTTTGCGTCTTCCTTAAAGAAGAATAACCCCTGTAATATATAGAGATGAACTTACAGATTCATCTATACTCAGACATATTTTCACATACATATTTACATTTCCATCAATTCAACAAATTAAACACTGAAATATATTCATGCAGTTACCAAGATAAATTTACAGATTATCATATGCATGGTAGTTAAAAGCAGATCTAACTGTTTTTAAAAAAGGAAGTTTACTCACCTTATTTTAAATTTGAAGAAAACAAATGCAGAGCAGGTTTAATCCAAGTTTGAATAACTTTGATTTTGCTTTTTGTTGAAAATCCTTTTGCATGCTTCTAATTGATGATTAAAAGATGTTGAAAACTCCTTGAATCTGCAGGTTGAAGTTGTAGCTTTCGTTGTTGATTTGCAGATTAAAGTTGATGATTTGCTTTTTGAATTCCAGTCTGAGGTTTGATTTGGTTTTAAAAAAAATTCAGATTTGAAAAACTTTCTAGTTTCAGTTTTACTTATTCTTTTCTTTAATTCATGAAAGGAAGAAAAGGAATTTTAAAAGAAGAAGGATTTCCAATTTCAGGTTTTCTCTGATTTGAGTTAAGAAGTGAGAATAAAGAAATGAAAGTGAAAAATAAATCTTCTCTTCAAACTATTTTTTGTATATAAATTTAAATTCTAAATAAAAGAAAATGATGCCACATGTTGTATAGACTTACATTTGTCATTTAATTGATTTAATTACTTATAAGTGTTATTAAGGGTGTTAACTAGTTTACACATGTTTATAGTGTTTTTAATTAATTTTTTATTGAATTCAAATGTAAATATAAACTTACATATTTAAATTCCTTAATTAGTAAATGTTTTCATATGTATTTATAAATTTACTTTTAAAAGAAAATATTCTAAAACTAGTTATAATCTAAACAAATTCTTATACATATATTTAAAATCTAAAACATTTATATTTATACATTTATAACCATTTAAAATTTAAACACTTTAAAGAAAACAAAACAAGATTTTATTCAAACTATCTTATTTAAAATAAATAAATTATCTTATAATCTGAAAACAAATGAATAAATCTTTTAAATTAACCTTTGAAAATATTAAGTTTTAAAACAAAGCTTTAAATTACAATATTCATTCATATATAAATTATTAACAGATTATATTAAATTTCAAAACAACATCAAATTATAACATATACTTGTATATATATTACAATTTGAAAATTCATCTTTTATTTAAAACACAAGATCTTCTATTCACAATATATATCAGATATACATATATTATAAATAGAATAAAATTTTATTAACTTTGAAAAATAATCTTAAAATTTTAAATTGTTAAAAAGATATTGATCACAATTACCAGATTAAATGTTTATTAACCTTCAAAAGATTAAATTTATCAGTTTAAATTAAAATTATAAAGAAAAAATTATCAAACCAGTTTAATTATTAATACATATTATTAAATTGATATTGCCTAAAATTCTGGGTTGTTACAATAAATATGAAGAGCGGTAAAAATTAGAAGGAAAGCAGTAAAAACAGAAGATTTATAGTGGTTCGGCTGACTCTGGCCCACGTCCACTATAGAAATTTCCTTTTTATTGATATTAGAATCAATTACAGTTACAATTCGGAGTTTTTAAAACAATAATGGCAGAGTAGCATTAATGAAGAAGAAGAAGGGAAACTGAATGAAGATCCCTTTTTCTAAAGCCCCGCCTATTTTATTTATAGGCAAAATCCGAGTTACTGGACTTACCGAGTGGTCCAGGCCCATCAAGACCATTGCCAACCCAAATTCATCATTATGACTGACCGTGAGTTCTGATCACGCTGACCCAATGTTGCCCTGGGAATGACTCGAAGAGAACGTAGATGTGACCCGTAGCACACTCACCTATGACTCAAAGTAAAACATGTTTGGGCTCGGAGCAACTCGGTGCCAATCCTGCTCCCTCAAGACATCGATCCCTTTAGCCGACCCGAAGTCGTCGTCTTACCAACCCGAAGTTGGGAGTTCAATGACCCAAGCAGTCAACCCTATTCGATGAACCGACCTTTACTCTTGTGCTAACCCAGGTATAATTCTATGCCAACCTAAGTATAATCCTATGTCGACCCCAAGCCACTTCAACCATGCCGATCCTCTAACAAGACCGACCTACATTCCTACCGACCCGAAGGTTTCACAACACCGACCCAGTGTTTTTTCCCGACCGACCCAAAGCATGCCAAACCACGGCATTACACCGATCCCAAAGCCTGCCACTCTCATGACCCGAAGCGTCCCCCTGGATGACTCATAGCGACCATCAAGAAAACTTGAAGCCAGTCCAAGTACGACTCAAAGCAAGTCTCCAGGCAACTGACGACGACTCGACTTTCGTCGAAACTCATATTTCGAGTATCGTGCGACTTTTATCCAACGAATATGCCGAATCCCGACTTCATAATCATTATTTATCATCCGTGATTGATCGTCTAGCCATCCAGCGGACTAAAACCCATCGTGTTCCAGTCCCGACAAATGAGCAGTCGATTTAGTTAAATCCTCTTGTCTACTATTTTGCCAAAATTCGGGTTAACAATGTGTATTTTATTATTAATTTGTGATCGTGTCTGCACGATCATTTTTTTAATTTTTGTCGTTCGCGGTTCGTACGCGAACGAGATATTATGTAGTGGAGTACTGCAAAATTCTCTTTTCATAACATTTTAAATCAAAACAAAATTCAAAAAAAATCAATTAACCTTAAAGCTGATGTGACACTTGCTTGAAAATTTTGGTTTGCTTGAAGTTTAACTTGTAATTGAAGTAAAGTATATGGTTTTTTATATAAAATCAACATAACTTCTACATTTAAACTATTTCATCAAGCTTTCCCTTTTTCTCTTTTCTATTCTTTTATCACTTCCTATAAACAAAAAGAAGTAAGCTTCCATCATTCAAAAATATAAAATCATACGATTAATGAAAAATTGCTAAATAAGAATCTTTGAACTCATATATAGTTTAGCTTCAAATTTATGTGCCCGAAGTCTTGTGCGATGATGAGTGGCTGCGATCGACAGTTTGGACATGAGAAGGCTTGAGCTAGGGTTTATGTTTATCCTTGATTTGAGGCGAATTAGGACAAGGCGACTTTGGATTTGGGTTTCTCATGTCAAATAGCACCTTTTCCTGGATTTTGGTGGGTTGCGATGCAAATTTAGGTGGAGTTCTAGGTAGTGGAAGCAAGTCTAGCCGATGCTTTTTGATAGGTGTGCTTAAGAGGTAAGTTAGTGTATCCATAGCATAGCTCTCAAGAAGGGAGGATGAACAGAGGTGGTTTTACGGCTTTTGTGAAGTGTAGCTCGAGGAAGAGGAGATGACGTGCACGACATTTGGGTTTGGTGTCAGCATATCACCGTGCATACATTTTGGAGGAAGAAGGTGTTAATTTAAATTGGTTGAATATTTAATTAAGTAACCGATTTGTTTAATTAATCTCGAATCTTATAAATTGAACAACTATTGCATACGAGACTGGATTTAGACGCGATCTTCTGCATCAGACTCGTATTGACATTATCTCCACATCAAAGTTAGATTCGTTAAATTTGAAGCTAATAAAATTTCAAGCTAAAATCATGACAAAACCGGAATGCAAAAGCATCAATTGAAAATTTCAGTGAGTTTACCTACCATTAAATAAACTATATGATATCTGTGTTGCTATAGATTATTGTTGAATGCTTGGATGATGGATGGTGGTTTTAATGAAGTATAAATTAATAATAAAATTATAGTGATTTAATTTAATTACGATGAACATAGTTAAATTAGTTATACTTCATTTATGATGTCTATTTAGCAGAATACAACACTGTTCTGCTATAATTAAATTAAATAGATTATTATGGACATCTATCGAGCGTAATAAATAATCGTTGTATGCTTGCAAAGTAAAAAAGATTATTTTTCAAGTTAGTTAATATATGGATTAATTGATAAATGATACGATAGTTATCGATTGCTAATTGTTGATAATAATATGTTTGTTATTATCGTTTGGTTGTTATTTGAATTTGAATTTCTGCTGGAAAAGAGGATTGCATAGATAACCATTGTTTTGCACGGTACTTTCGTAAAGAGACCATAAGGGGTTTCTCTGCATTAAAAATTTACTATTATATGTGCCTTATTCATATTCTTATACAGCTTATATTGATGTTGGTTGAAATATTTATGACATACTGTTTGATTTGGGTATGTATAGTTATGGAGATTGTCACTATACCATCACTTATGAAATACCATTCCCTTAAACTTTTGTTGTGTGTTGAACTTGGTCTTGTTTTTTTACAAAAAAATGTTTAGTTGTGTTTTTGCACTTTGAAAATTGTTTTAACTATACTTTTAAGTATTTTGAGAATTTTGAAAGTAAACGGTAAGTGTTGATTAAAATTTGTAAAAAGAGTTAAAAATTTAATTAATTTTCTTCTAGGATAACTAATGCTATTTTAAAATAATAAAGAGATTATGAACTTGATTAATTATCTTTCAAGATAATTATTGTCATTTTAAATTTATAAAAGATTATAAATTATCTATTAGGATAACTAATGTCGTTTAAATTTACAAAGGTTATCTACCTTAAATATTTTGTTAATTCTTTTCAAATGGATTTGTAATGATTGTATAAGTATTTAAAAAAATTAGAGGTTTAAATATATTCTTAATTATTATTTAACTATAACAAAGTTAATTAATAAATTTATTAATGATATTTAAAGTTTATTAACTGATCTATAAAAGTATTTTAAAATTAATTATCTGATTTAATAAAAGTGATTAAATTTAATTAACTGATTTATTAAAGGTGTTTAAAGTTAATTAATCGATTTATTAAAGGAGTTACAAATTTGATTAGTTGTCTCTTGGGATAATGATGTGGTTTTAAATTTATAAAAGAATAATATTAACTATTTTTCAGGATGATTAACATTGTTTTAAATTTATAAAAGCATTTTAACTAATTTATTATCTTCTGGGATAATGAACATTGTTTGAAATTTATAAATGATAGTGTATAAATAAGAAAATCTTTTAAAATAAATTGTTTGAAACTAAAGCTAAGTGTGTATTGTCTTGGTTTTATAGTAAACAATGTTTTAATGATATTTGTTTTTTACCCTTCTTTTTAATACATTTAGAAATATAATTAGCTCTTTGCAAAGAATATCTTTAAAGAATGTTTCTAAAGTGTTTTACAAATATTTGTGATGTGAAAATTACCCACAAGTGTGAGTCTTGGCTTAGTTATTGGTGGTAAGTATATGCGATTAAATTTCCATATACAGTCATTTTGTTATTCCCGATAGTTGATTTACTAACTATCGATTTAGGTTCTGCTATCTACTTTGTGTTTCGTCTATTCAAGACAGTTTGTTGCTCTTATGAGCATTGATATCTTTTTCCATAAATGACTAAAAAAAAGAGAGAGTATTGACCAAGCTATGTGGGATTGCTGCTATTAGGGTTTTTTCACACCTACTCTAGATTGATTTCGATTATATACGCATTGAAATGTGAAATACTCGGATTCTTGGTAAGATTAGCAGTTATGATTCTATGTACATTGTGCTATGTGGGATTGCTTCTGTTATGGTATTTTCAAGTATATTTTCTAGAGGTATATTTTCAGTAAGGGGGATGCACCCACCTAGTCTTTATTGAAAAATTCTTTTTTCTTATTTGATTCAAATCTTTGATTCGTTTTCTTAATCGCATTGACAAGTTCCTAGAGCTCCTCTCGATGTCTAATTATTTATTGCCATTCTTTTAAGTCTGATTTTGTTCTGGCTTGTTTCCATTTTTCATCTATGGATATTGTTCTTCTTAGTACCTTAGGCATTAGTTTTGATGACAACAACCATATGACATTATACAAAGTAAAGATACTAATGTTATTATCAAGTTATTCATAGTATATAGTGCATGATATTAGACATGTGTAGATTAAAAAGCCTGTATAGTATCAAGTGTAGACTCAGGAGGCTGATATAAAGATTTAAGAGTTAGAGCTTGAAGACACATAAGTATTGAAGATTCAAGATATCAAGATAAGTTATAGAGTCATAGATTATTTTGTTAAAACCCTAGTAACACTTCTTTGATCTCTCTTTCATTTTTCAAAAAAGGGTTTTAAATCTATTCTCTGATTTTAAATAATTTTCCAATATCTTTGTTTTCAAAAATGATTTTTAAAGAATCCCTATTTTCAAAATGATTTTTCAAACATCTTTTCAAAATTGTTTTCAAATGAATTTTATATTTATTTTTATTAACAAGTTTATTATATTTTGAGTAAATGAGTTTTTAAGCATTTTATATTTTTGTATACTTTTAATCTATTATATTTTGATATAGTTTTAGTTTTATGCTTTATAAATGTTTATAGCATTTAGAAGTATATTTTGACATTTTTTAATACTTTGATTTTTGTGGAAATTAGCCAGAAGGGCCTCTTTAGCAAGTGCAATTAGTTTATAGGACACACAACTGAAATAATTACTTTTAAGGACAAAATGCAAAATAATTAGTTTCTAAGGCCTAAAAACCTATGAAATTATGTCCTTGAAAGTAATTGGACTGCTGACTTTGTCCTTAAAAGTAATTATTCTGCTGACTTTAGCCTTGAAATCAATTCTTGTAGATGTGTGTCCTAGAAACTAATTGTACTGCAAAGTTTGTCCTTCTAGTGAAATGCCCCTTGATTTTTAGGATATATTCACTTATATTTAAATATAGATTATTTCCAAAAGAAATTCATATTTAAATACTTTATATATTAAAATATATAAAAATAATTTTATAAAATTTTCTTAAGTTTTATTATAATTAAAATGTGCATCTGCTTAAATGATTTTGCAAAGTATCAAAATATTTTTCAAAACTTAACATTTTCAAAACAATTTCTATTTAGTGGTTTCTCAAAATTACAATGGATATCTCGACATATCCCCATCATGTATGTCAACATATAGGCTGAGAATTTCAAAATTAAAATTTGAATGGAAGTGTCTTTTCGTCATATCTCTTCATAAATGGACATGATTGTTGTTTCTCTATAAATAGGGATTTTCCAAATGAATTTTTGTTAACTACTTTCTCATATTTTCTCTCCTCTTTCACTCTCTTGATTTCATAGAAATTCTACTCATTTTTTTTTTAAATTCAACCAGAATCAATTTCAAACTCTATTTGGTTTGATTCTCTATTATTTCCTCTCTGATCACTATCATCTCTCTCACTCAATTCAAGATCAAAGTGCTATTCAAGAGGTTATAGAAACATTTGTATTCAAGATCAAGAAATTGAGTATATAAACTCTATCAAATCATACTCTTATACATTTGGGTGTGTTTGATGTTCTTGAAATCCAAGTGGGTGTGCTTATGTCCCGTCTAAATCAAGTAGGTGTACTTGGTGTCCCATTTGAATCTATGTGGGTGTGCTGATGTCCCGTCCGAATCTAATGAGTGTACCCAGAGTTGGAAAATCTGGAGGTGTGTCTCGTAGCCTTGAACTCGAGATTGTATCGACTTCTATATTTTTAAAAAAACCTATACAAGAAATTGTGCATGGCTGCATGTAGACTCTGAACCAATATATAAATGTCTAGTGTGATCTCTCCGACTCTTTACATTTTACTTTTATTGCATTTATATTCGTTTGTGTTTGCATCTGTGATTGTTGATTTTGCATTGTTTTATTATAATCTTATAAGAATCTAAAAAAAATACACAAACATAAGGAAACACTATTCATCCCCTTCTGATGTTAGATTAGCATTAAGATCCATCTTTTGCAAACTAACATTTGGTATCGGAGCATTGGTTTTCAAAGTATTCGTAATTTTGATTTTTTAAAAGTTGAAATGGCTAACAACACTATTAGTTCACTTGTTACTAACACCATTGTCGAAGGACATCCTACTGCTAGACTCTAATTTTTAATGGTAATAATTACACATATTAGTCATGTAGAATAAAACACTATTTACAATCAACTGGTCTAGATATTGGAATGTCATACAAAATTAGTATACTGAGCTCGAGACTAACTCTTCACAATGAACTACTAATCAAAAGGCACTTGCACAAGGTAACTCTAAAGGCATGAATATTTTATTTTGTTCCATAGATAAGAACAAATTCAATAGAGTGGCCATTTTATAAGTCTGCATATGAAATATAGAGAATACTACAAGTTACACATGAGGGCACTAGTAAAGTCAAACAGACCAAAATCTCTATGTTAGCTAATCAGTTTCAATGAGCCTAAATGAGTCCATTTCTAGTATGTATAGTAGATTTCAAGATATAGTACATTCACTAATTACATTGGATAAAAGTTATTCTGAAGAGGATCAAGTCATAAAAATCCTTAATTCACTTTCTTCTGAATGGGACCAAAAGATTCATGCAATTGAAGAGGCTAATTGCATTAGCACTCTAAAATTGAAGAGTTAATTAGAAATTTAATTTCATTTAAAGCATAGATGCAAGGTAGAAGAGAAAACAAGGCAATAGGAAAGAAATCCATCACTTTCAATCCACAACAGATGATCTGGTTCTGACAATGGTGTTGATGACAAAATTGTCTTTATGATAGAATTTTCAGAAAATCTTTAAAATGTAGAAAGATGAATAATCTTAGGAGAAATGATAACAAAAATCCAGGAAGTGGAAATGTTAGATGTTTTAACTACAACGAATTTGATCATATGCAGAGAGACTGTCCACAACCGGAGAAACCAAAAAATTCACCAAATACTGATTTGTTTAGAAAATGAAGGACTTATACTGCAAAATTAGACAATTCAGATACTTCCTCAAGTGATAATGAACTAGATACGGAAAATGCTAATGTATTATATAGCAATAATCAATTCAGAAAAGTTCGAAGAAGTGGAGCAAAAAATAGGTACGCGTTTAAAATTTAAATTTTGATTTTTTTAATGGAGTTTTTGGTTGCTTTTGATTGTTTGAAATAATCTATAGTTTAATAGTAATATTGGATGAATCTAGTGTGCATATACATACATATATATATATATATATATATTAAATATTTTATAAAATTTATTATTATAATATAATATTAAATAAAAATAAATATATGTATATGTATATTTTTAATTTTAAAATTATTTACTAAACACATAGATTAGTAATAATTAAAGAATCATTATATATATGCATATACAAAAAATAGGAATAATTTATTCAACCTTTAATTTTGAAAATTAGGGGCTATATGTCGACATTTCCCCTATCCATACGCTGATAGATGCACATGAATTCAGAATTTGAAATTTCATTTCGAATTCAGAATTTGAAATTTCATTTCAAATTTGAAATTTGAAATTCCTTCCACCACTTCACCAACTCGAATATCCTGAAAAGATGTCCCTTGACTAGGGAAATATGTCTATTGAATCTCTATTTAATTATTCTTTCTATATCCATTCATTTCACACTAATTTTTCAAAATTTAAAAATCCGTTATCTCTCTTATCTCTTCAAATAATTCATCAATGGTATCCTCAAGCAATACTCCTAAATCTGTAAGGCTTTCCAAGAAAACTAAGAGCTATCTTTTCTATGATAAAGATGTAGTGGAAGCTTATATGGAATATGTTTCTTTCGGAAAAGTCTCTTCCGAAAGATTCACAAAATTTGATGATTTTTCTACTAATCTCTTCATAATCTTTGTGTTCTAATGAAACCTTTTTGATTGATGCTTCCCAAAATGATTTTGTATGTTTTTCAAAGTTAGAAAAAATGTTTTGTGCAAATTTGAACGTAAATTTTTATGAAGGAACGAATGTAAAGTCTAGAGTAGTGTTGAAGGCACTCAAATTGTTTTAAATTATGAAATTTTAAGTAACATTCTTGGATGCAAATCTATTGGAGTGGACCTTTCGACTTTTAAAACTGATATTCAAAATTATGAAGTTCTTCATAATATTTTTGAAAGTGATGATGATTTTGAGTTCAAAAAAATAGATTTGCATCCTCAAGCAAGAATTTGAGTCTTCTTTTGCATAAAAGCATAACTGGAGGACGCAAAATTATAATAACTTGACTCAAAAAGTTTTCAAAGCACTTTTTGCAATTTATGGTCACTACAACACAAATTGGTCACAAGTTATTTTAGATGAATTCTGTGATGACTCGCTTTTCTGTACACTTTAAGTCGACAATAATCCACACATGTTCAGCTCAAACCGAATGAAATGATGGATAGTTAAGGGTAAAAAAGAAAATATGGCAGAATAAAATAGAAAATAGAATCTCATATGAATCGAATAATATATTGTATTTTAATGTATAATCTTTACATTGGAAAATTTTGAATACAATAGCAAAGTCTAACCTGGATTTAGCCTGGACAGTTATAAACCCTCTGTCCTTATAAATGTAAAAAATGCAACAGATGCAGCATATAATAGAATACTTTCATATGTAAATGAAGATCTCTAGATCTCCTCTGGAAACTCCAAGCATCTTCAACTAAACTTGAAACCACACGGATCTAACCTGAGTATTAAAACTACCCGGATCAGTCTTGATAAACCGGCATAAGATACTCGAAATTTTAAATGTATAGATCATGCTGGTGTCAATCAAAACCTTTGAAAAGAATGGTATGTCATAAGATCACGCCTGCATATAAACACAGATGGGTTTTATATCTTATGATAACCAAAATACTTTATACTGAAAACACTTTGATATTATCTTTAATGACATTGGTTTTGAAAACATTTTTCAAGTAAATATGTATAAAACAAGTATCAATACCTAGACTGAGTCCATGGTAATATATCTAGACTAGGTCAAACAGAATATACTTGGATAGAATATATGACACCAAAGGGGTAAATGAAATGTTTGCCAAGCATTACAGCTATTTCAGGACTACAATCAAAACCGTAAAGCTCGTATTGGGATTGAATTTCCAACATGACAAGGAAACATAGGCCTGATGTGGTGTTTTGGTTGCAACAAACATATATCCAATGGCTACATATCTAAGGACTCGAACGCAACTATAATGCTATCAACAACTGATGGGAATCAATATCAATGACTACTTATCCAAGGAATCAAA
This sequence comes from Allium cepa, assembly GCA_030765085.1. NCBI lineage: Eukaryota > Viridiplantae > Streptophyta > Magnoliopsida > Asparagales > Amaryllidaceae > Allium > Allium cepa. The sequence continues at coordinate 766,149,540 of CM060934.1, read as the reverse complement.
CACCACTTATTCTACCCTTGGAAGGGTGTAGCATTTTTCGCATTTCATCCGATATCCCATGATTGTGTCTTGCAGATCACATTGTATTCCGTATCATTACCGGGTTGTGAGGCTAGAGAGGCTATGCTCTTCTTTTCATAAAGCCATACTTTGTTTTTCAAAAAGCCATGATTTTTTCTTCCACAAAGCACATTCCACTTAGAATGCCATATTTTCATTCCTTCGATCACTATTAAGTTTCACGAATATACAACCTCTTAGCTTGTATGTCTCAGAGAAGGGAGTTAAGCTAAGAGAAGTTGCCTTCTCAACCACCAAGTAGATTTATGTCTATAAAAGTCAATGTTTGTGATATCAGAAAAGCAATGTCAGACATTCTTCCATAAAAGTTTGTTCCGAGATTGAACGAAACCGGAGGCACTCCTCCTACCACATCCTTTTGGGAATCAACCTTAGGAACAGTAGCGAGTAGTCCTTGCAATACGAAGATTTCAAAACATGATAGGTCCACTGCTATAATAAAATACCTCTATATTAGAAGCGAGCTAGAGAATGTCAACAAGCAGTCCTTCCACTATAAAAATCTTCGGTCTTCACTAATCATCATCTTCAACATGTCTTCATCATCAAGATGTCTTTATTTCCAAACATATACATTGGTTCGAAGTGGTTTTCAGATAGGAGTTATCCATATTCCACTCCGGTTCCTTCGAACCAATCATTGAATAAAAGGATGTATTAAATTGAATGATAATATATAGTCACATATGAACTTAACATCTTTTTAATCGATGATTGGTTCAAAGGAACCGGGGTCGAATTTGGGTAACTCCTATCCGAAAACCACTTTGAACAAATGTATACATTTGGAATAAAGACATCTTGATGATGAAGACATGTTGAAGATGATGATTATTGAAGATCGAAGATCGTCATAGCGGAAGGACTACTTGTTGACATTTTCTGGGTCGCTCCAAATATAGGGATATTTATAATAGCAATGGTCATGTCATGTTTTGAAATCTTCGTATTGCGAGGACTACTTGCTATTGATCCTAGGGGTGATTCCCAAAAGGATGTGGTAGGAGGAGTGCCTTCGGTTTTGTTTAGTTCCAGAATGAACTTGTATGGACGAATGTCTAACATTACATTTTTGATATCATAGAAGTTGACTTTTACTAACATACATCTACTTGGTGGCGAAGAAGAAAACTTCCCTTAGCTTAACAACCTTCTTTGAGACATACGAGCTCAGAGGTTGTATGTTCGTGAAAGTCAATAGTAATTGAAGGAATGGCAATGCGGCATTCTAGGTGGGATGTGCTTTATGGAAGAATAAAGCATGACTTTGTAAAAAACAAAGCATGGCCTTATGAAAAGAAGAGCGTGACCTCTCTAGGCTCATATCCCGATAATGATATGGGATACTACGGGGTCTACAACACATAATTACGGGCTATCGTACGACATGCGGAAAATGTTGCACCCTTCCATGGGTAGAATAAATGGTGTCTTAGTTCTTGGATGATTAGCCATTGACATTGATTCACATCGGTTGTTGACAGCATTATTGGTGTTTGAGTCCTTGGATGTGTAGCCGTTAGATATATGTTTGTTGCAACCAAAACACCACATCTGGCCACTAGTGACTTGTCATGTTGGAAATCCAATCCCAATATTAGTATTATGGTTTTGATTGTAGTCCCAAAATAACTATAATGCTTTGCAAACATTTCAGCTACCCCTTTGGTATCATATATTCCATCCAAGTATAATCTATTTGACCTAGTCCGAATATTTTACCATAGACTTAGTTTGGTTATTGATACTTGTTTTATATGTATTTACTTGAAAAATGTCTTCAAAACTAATGCCATTTAACATAACATCAAAGTGCTTTCAGTATAAAGTATTTTTGTTATCATAAGATAAAAAACCCGTCCGTACTTATGTGTGGGCATGATCTTATGAGATAGCCTTCTTTTCAAAGATTTTGATTGAATCGGCATGATCTATACATTTGAAATTTCGAGTATCTCACGCAGGTTTATCAAGCATAATCCGGTATTTTTAATACTCGGGTCAGGTCCGAGTGATTTAAGATTTAGTTAAAGATGCTTGGAGTTTCCAAAGAAGAGATGGAGATCTTCATCTATATGTGGATGTATTCTATTATCCGCTACATCGATTGCATTTGTTTTCACATTTATAAGGATAGAGGGTTTATAACTTTTCAGGCTAAATCTAAGTTAGACTCTGATATTGTATTCAAAAAATTCGCTGTAAAGATTATATGTTGAAATAATATATGTTATTTCATTCGTGTGAAATTCTATTTTATGTTTTATTCTGTCTTATTTTCTTTTTCACCCTCAACTATCTGCCCTTCTGTTCGGTTTGAGTTGGACTTGTGTGGATTAATGTCGACTGTAAAGAAAAGCAGGTCGTTATATTTGGTATCTAAGCTTAGGTTGAGCGAAGGCTTTGGTGGGGTAAAACTCATTATTGATAAGGTAAGTAATACCCTAGAATGAGTGACTCATTAGAGATAAGGTTAGAACCGCCCTAGAATGAGTTTGAGAGTATTATATATATGAGCGCGTATTTGTTATTTGATATAAAAAATGTTTTGTGTTGATTTTGTTAGTCCGTGAGATGATGGTTTTGATGACAACAATCATAGAATAGATTATAAAATATAAATACTGACATTATAAGTTTAGACATATATGTATATGCAGGATTTAACCATGCAGGTACCAAGAATGAAGACTGTACAGTATAGAGATTCAAGATATTGAGATAGAAGACTCATGAGTATCAAGATTATCAAGAGTTCAAGATTTCAAGCATAAGTATTTTTATTAGGAATTTTTGTTAAAACTCGTAGAAAAGCACTGGCATCTTAAAATCCAATTTATTCGTGGAATGGAATCCACTTTGAGCCTGTTAAAGGGATGGAACCTTAAGTAGGATGGAACCTCCGAAAATCTAGTGGAACATTGTTTTGTATCCACTAATTTTTATTCAAATGATTTTACAAAATTATCTTGTTTTCAAAAAGATTTCAAAACTTTCCTTTTAAAAACATCAAAACCCTCTATCCTGATTTTCAATAATTTTAGCCCCAAAATTATCTTTAATTTAAAAGTCAAATTACTCCTGATTTTAAACTATCTTTTTGAATTATATATTTAACTTTTATACTTAGATTTAAATATAAAATTATAGTTAAAATATATATATATATTATTCTCTAGATTTACTTATGAATTTTAACTATAGTCAAGTACATTTGTAAAGTTTAAAATAGTTTTAATATAAGTTAAAAGTTATTTTCAAAGAAAATCAAATCACCAAAAATTGCTTCGGGATGTCGACATGCCTAGGGTAACCATGTCAACATGGTGTCTGTTGAATTCAAAATTTAAATTTCAAAAGAAGTGTCTATTCGCCATAACTCTTCATGAATGGACATGGTTGTTGTTCTTCTATAAATAGGGGTTAGTTTCAACGAATTTAATATCAGATTTTCTAGTTTTTCACTCCTCTTCTTCTTCCACGTTTCTTAATACATATTCTTACCATTACTGTGCCGAAATCAACATTGAATCAAACTCGATTACTTCTAGTTTGATTCTCTATCACTATCTCTACAAGGTTCTCAGTGCTATTCAGAGTTATAGACTTCTTTGTAATCTATTAAGCGAGAAAAGAGCGAGAAAAGGTGTGATTGTAGTCTTGAAAATCAATCAAGAGAGAAAAGGTGTGATTGTAGCCTTGGTCATTCAATTGGGTAAACTTGTGGCCCGAAAATCAAGTATCTCTACCCAGAGGATAGAAATTCTGGAGGGTGTACCTCGTAGCCTTGAAACCGATGGTGTAATTATACAATTGCTTTTGAAAGGAATTCCATACTTGTGTTGCGGGACTGGATGTAGGGTAACTCCGAACCAGTATAAAATCCAATGTGTTCTTTCTTTTACTGCTTTTATTTTATTTATGCATCTGTGTTTGTTTCTGTGATCATATCTGTGTCTGTATATTGCATACATAGGTGTCTAAATTAACATAAACTCAGAAAGATATAGTAATTCTTTATTAACACTATTCACCCCCCTCTAGTGTTAATCCTAGCCTTAAGATTTGTAATCCGCATTTCTCATAGATTTATTTGTTGAGTGGTTTGTAGATTCTGGTTGATGCGCCTAATTGCCATTATCGATGTCGGTGTACCTTAAAAGGAATATATTTTATATGTATAAAAGTATAAATATTCATGTGATTAGGAAAATTTATAAGATGCATTCCCTTAGGAAAGTTTTAAGAATAAGGTCTTGATCTATTTGTTGATGGTGGGAATAATCTTCTAAGTATCGATCATATGTTAGCTTGTGCGAATGATATCGAATGCTTGATAAATTATTCTTCTTATCATTGTATAATCTAGGAAAGTTCAAATCTGAACAAGTTGAATTAAGTTATTTGGATAAAAGATTTTTAAGTCAAAAAATTAATGGTATGAAACTTCTGATAATAACTTAGCACATCAGTTAAGTCAGGATGTCTTATTATATGCTGGGTGATGAGTTATGGGCTACTCCAAAGCAAGCACAAAGAATATGTGCACAAAATGAGGCAAAATTTAAACTAAAACTAGGATCTTATGCCGGCATCTTCTGTCACATATGCAGTAAAGAAGGGCATTATGTAGGTCTGTGTATGGATAGGAAAGAAAAGAAAGAGAATAAAAGGAAAGCAAAGAAAAGAAAGGAAAAAAAATCTTTTAGGGTTGATATATTCTTTTTCAAGTGTAAAAGATATATATTTAATAAAAAGGAATTTTAAGAACTCCTATCATAATAATATTTATGTGTGTCGGTTTATGGTTAAAGGAATGATAATATTCAGTTATTACCATATGTTGATCAAATGATCATCCTGTTAATTAAGTTTCATGATTTGAAATTAAAAAAATGTTTGATAATAATATGGGGTTAAGGTTAATGAATTTGTATAAGATAATAAAATAAGCATGTAGTATAAAAATGTATTTTATGCAAATAAAATACTTTTGAAAAAGATGGATATGAAAGATATGTATATAAATTTTGAGTATTTTGAAAAGAATTATGAAATTTTAAAAAGAAGTAAATTAATATAAGATGATTTTATATAAAGGGTTTATAAAACGAGTTTTATAAACAAAGTGATCTTTAAAGGATTTTTAAAAAGAATTAACAACGGTATTATTTCAAATAATAAATTTGAAAAGTAAACAAGTCTCAAATGATAACTAGTTTGAGTGGCTCAAAAATAACTAAAAATGGGCAAGAGATATGTTCGAATGGTATACACTTCTCTTAAGTAGTATCCTTCTTATTAAGGGGATATAAGATATTATTGGTAGTACCCAGCTCCTTGGTTATATTACGGAGTTACCCAATCTATATAATTTTCCTTAAGTTAAAAGGATAATTTTGAATTATTATTTGATAAGTTAATATCAAGGTTGGTTAAAAATAAATATATTATAATGAGAGAAGTTGATTGTAATATTGGAAAAATCGAAGGTAAGATTTTTAAAAATTGAAATGATTACTTTGGGACGAAATGTTTTCCTTTAAGAAAAAATATTTAGAAATAAATATTTAGCGTGATTATATATAAAGAAGCATTTTTGAAAGATAAAAGTTTAATGAAAAGTATTCATAAAGATTTTTTGAGTGTTAATAAGTACATATGAGGTACATAGATCATTTCATCACATGATTTTGATCTAAGATTCAAGTATAGAACTTTAGGATGTTCTCATAAGTCCGATGGAGGATTTATCATCCGATTCTTGATGACGACCATTGATGAGGGTTTATGATTAGGCACTAGAGTTTTCAATCATAGTTGAGATCTATGTATGTGAAACGAAAGTTTTTGATCAAAGAACCTGATCAGAGTCTGCACCAGAGGATCGGGGGATCAATACTGGTTCGGAAGTAAAGTTGTGGATTCAAATAAAAGATCTAATCAGATATCGCATATGCATGATTTGTGTATATCATATATAATTGAGTTTAAAGATTGTTTTAAATAAGTATTATCGGGTTTTGGGTTTTGTTTTAATTTATAGAACGAAATTCTTTTAATGGGGGAAGTATGTAACGACTCGTAATTTTGCCACTTTTAAACGAAATATTTTATTAATTTTAAATATTCAAATATAGTATTTTCAAACTTAAATAATCATGTTTTATGTGATAAATAAGAATGGTGAACTTATTTTTAGAATTGGTTTACAAAAATAAGAGATTTTAGATTTTCATCGTAAAATTGACAAAGCCGGTTTTCGATAAAATTGGATATACATTCAATTTTTTTAATGATAAATAACTCCTTTTAAATTTTTAAAAAAATTATAATAAGTGATTGATAAAAATTTTATAAGTATAAAAAATTTTGTTTTATAAATATTGATAAATTTTGTCGCACGTTGACAAATCGCCGTCGTATTTTTACAATTGGATTTTAATATTATTAAATATGGTTTTATAAGCCAAATACACTTGTTTTAAAGATTTAAAGATTATAAGAAACTTATTTTCAAGTTTTGTCAACATAAATAAATAGTTTAATAAAAACACATAATGTGACGGTAAAACGTTTTGTCGAAAATCAACGTTTGTTCAATATAATTTGTCGCAAAGTTGTTTCATCTTTGTTAATATATTTTAACACACACACACACACATATATATATATACATATTTTTACAAATAATCAAGTTTACTTTTACTAAGTATCATTAGAAAATTCTAGAATGTCATTAGTAAAAGTAAGTAAAGTAATTAAAAAAGTCAAAAAAGCAAATATCAAATCAAATCTCGCCAAAACCAAGGCAAATCTTCAATTTAATCCACTTTTCCATCTACATACATTCCTTAGGTATTAAGTAAAAATGACATAAAGCAATGAAGTGATGAATGATGGTAAGTGTTGAATAAAGTAAGTTTACTTTAAAGTTAAGGAAGAGTATTTTGGTAATTTGGTAAGAGATTAATTTGATAACTTACCACTTCTTTCTTTTCTTATAAATACACAATCTTTCCTTATATTTTATCACACATGTTCTCTTTTTCTTCCTTTAAGCTATTTTAATGGCTTCTTCTTCTCTTCTTCTTCCTTACTAACTTTCTTAAAATCATATCAAACTTCACCAAACTTTCCAAAGACCTTAAAATACGATTAGAACATGGTTTAGCATCTAAAAAGTTGAAGAATGACGGACGAAAGAATGGAGCATGGTGAGGTCGAACCTATTTAGGAGGGAGGAGCAAGTTTATAAAGCTCCGGTGTAAGAAAAAGAGAAGGATGTATCGTCGGTATCATTCTAAGGAAATAAGAGAAAGTTTGAAGTACTGCAGAAGCTCTGCTGGATTTTTTGGAGCTTGGAAAGGAGGAATGAAGTAAATGATGATTAGTTGTGCTTTAGTGAAGTGTTGGATTGAAAGAATGTTGGTAGGAAGAATTAGTTAGAGACAAAGATAAGCACTCGAGTTATTTTTAAATTATTCAACTCCTTAAAATATTGTTAAGCATGTTCAGTTGATAAATTTATATGCATGATTGGGAATTGATTGAGAACTAGATGTTCATTTGATCGTTAAGATGGTTGATAACTCAGTTGTGAAATTCTATAACTAATTGATGTGAAAATAATATTCAAGTTAGGTAATGGTTAATAAACTAACCTAGTTAGTTAAAAACCCAAATGAAAAGTGTATGAAGTTGTTTAGCATCTTTAATGTTTAAAATAATAAAATATTGTTTTACATAAGTTAAAGTAGTTTTAATATGGCTTCAAAACATATTTGAAATGTTTCGAACAAGTTCGGAACAATTCACCAAATGGTCAAAATCGAGCTCGATATTCGACCCGTGACTTTAAATCAATGGTTTGATGCAAACTAATTCAAAAATCTTTAAAATAAGAAATCTATAGATCCTTATAACCATATTTTTCAAATGAAAAAGAAAAGTCAAGATTTCGTTTGATAGAGTTTGAGTTATGTCCAAAACAAATTTTTGGAAAAATACCAAATTTGAAATTGATTTAAAACGAATATTTTAAAATGTTTTAAAAGAGATTTTAGTTATAAAAATGAATTTTTTAAATGATAGAAAAGTCGTTTTTATCAAAATATGGGTTTAAACTGTTTATAGCAGTTTTTAATAACTTTCGAAATATGGGTTTAAACTTAAGTATTCTTTCCCAAATCTTTTATAAATGTTTTTAAATAAATAATTAAGTGTTTTAAAGATGATTTGAGGATTTTATAACTTATTTTAAAGAATTTAAATAAATGGTTTGAAGAAAATCTATCAAAATCAAGTGATTTAATCTTTGTTCTAAAAAGTCAATGAGTAGACTAGATTTTTCTATTCGTGGGATTCGGGTGAGGTGCTTAAACTAAGGAGATGTTCAGGTGCATCCAGTGCCTTGGCTCACCAGGCCTCTTTTGGGCGAGGGATGGACAATGTCGAAATGTCGAAAATGAGTTAAGTATAAAAGATTAATTTTTCCAAATTTAAACAACTTGGATTGCATGGACATAATCTTCTTACACTCAGTGTTAAATTCTAGGGAGGGAACCTATACTATTCGTATGAATTTAAAAGGTGATTTCACTGCTATTCGATGGATAGTAAAGGTTGAATACAGAAATCGATATTGAGTAGAATTAGTATAATTTCCATGATCTTTTTTACTCAATAATGTTTTCCAATATTTTAGAATACAATAGCCTATGATTTTTGTTTGATGATAATAAATACACACACACACACATATATATATATATATTCGTTTAAATGTACTTGTTGTTCTACTATTTTATTTTTCACATAATTAAATAAATATTTGTTGAATAAAATAAATAACTCAGAATATATATTCAAACAAATATTTTACTACAAATTCGAATAGTGCAAATATGAGCTCTCACTACATATAACACTTTCAATTACATTACAATCTCGATTACATCACAATTTTCAATTTACATATTGCACCTTACTACATATTCACTCAACACACGTATTTTTATCTTTAACTCCTTTCCAGCCTGAATCCAGCATCTGAGCTATTTGCAAAATAAAAACTGATGATGTAAAATTGAAAAGAAAAATATTTTGCAGTACAAATTAAAGTATGTGTTTTGAAAATGTTATTTGCCTTAGTTATTTGGGTTGTTCGTCATCATTTTTCTTTTGTACATTCTAATTTGATCTTCACATGTACATTATGTTAAGTCCTTTTTAATTAAGGTTGTTATCATGTGTTCATGTTTGTTCATGTCTAAATGTGATTCATGTGATAGCTTGTAACGTGCACAGCGTATCACTATACATGTCACAAGATCGTGCAAACCGATATACACTTGCTTGTTAAAACTACATGGACAGGTGAGCACAAGGTCAAACCCAAGCAAAAGCTGGATTCACCATTAGTGAAAATGTTCAACCAAAAATTTAACATGAAACAGAGGCTACAAACTCAATGCGCACACACAAGACCAGCTAAGAGCGTGTGAATATAGACTCAAACACAACGGTAAGTTCATATACAACCAGGTACAAGTCAACAGAGTTCAAGTCTCGACCAATACAACAATGTCAGACCCAGACTATACTCCATGATGCAACAAACAAGATTTCAAATCCAAATGTACATGCATATGAAACATGAAGACTCAACACAAAAGTTATACCATACGAGTCTGCATTTAACTTCATAATGCATAAGAACAATGAAGATCAGTGAAGCATGAAACTGCACCAGACATAGTAAATGGATGTACACATGTAGCTCAGAGTAATCAAAGTACAGTCTTCACAAATGACTCGACGATACAAAGCATTCAAGAGGAACAGAACTCAAACCAGAGACAAATACATGTTCACATAGGTATGCATGAATATGTGCACCAGACCTTCAATGAGCAAATGCAGGTTCAAAACAATGAAATGTCAAGATCACCAAACCAGACCAAAGTGGTTCATACAGCAACTAGCACATATGTCAAGTACAACACTACATGAACATGAAAACAGAGTTCAAATGCAGGCAGGTTCAAATACAAGGCCACATGAACATAATCACACCATAGAATACAAGTGTGAAGACATGAACCCACACATGCATAGGTGACTCGAAGAAGTTGTTGCTACCACTCAAACACACATGAAAACATATTGGACCAGACTAGGGCCATGCACCAGAACAGACTGGTCAGAGCATTCAAGACAAACATAATATGCACACGCATGAAGTCTTCATTCATATGAAACCGTGGATCAAAAAGACTCAATGCAACAGATAGCTAAACTAGAGTTCAATGAAACTTAAAAGACCACCATACATACATGTATGCACACATGTATACATATATGCAGCAACAAACCATGGATAGAGGTGCACAAGTTCATGAACAGTTCACAAGCCAGTGCAATCAAAACTGAAGTGAACCAGACTACAAGACCACAACAACAATATGCAATGACAACTAGACCCAACATTGAAGGCATGAACACTTACAAATCAACACAGCAGAGTACAAAGAAGAAACAACCAAGTGAAAGTCTTTAACGAACATGCAACAAGAAGAATCGAAATATGCAGCAGTTTTAAACTTGTCAACCAGGGAAATAAATTCGAGATATATATGCAGCCGAAGTACTAAAACAAGGGAGCAGTTCAAATAAAGTCACAGAGGGTCAAACGATGAACCGGTCAAAGCATACAAAAGAAGAAAATCGAAAATTGAATTATCTTAAAAATTCAAATGCCTAAGTCGAGCAAATATGGAAACCGACTCAAGCAAGTGCAAATTTCTCAGTAACGTGTAAACCAATGAACTAATCAGAATATATCACAAGCATTCGAGCAAAATCGAATGGCCGAACAAAATTATTTTGAAGAATTCAAATCAAATCATATGAAAGAAATAATAGGATTTTGTTCCCTATATAAATTCTCATATCATCATCGGCAGAAAATTGAGTTCTTGCATATCAACAAGAATAAATAAACGGAAATCACATACCAGTAATGATTATTCGAACTCATCAATTTAAAGCAACCGAAAGCCAATCAAAGCCAGGAGACGATTGACAAAGCAAAGTAGAGCAAATTAATTATCAAAAATCAAGTGATGCCTCAATTTGGAAGAAACCCTAAAATCAGAAGAGGAACGAAGAAAGAACGGCCGCGAAAACAAAAGAAAATAGGAAGTCATCTTTATTATTTTAATTGGGCCGGTCTTCATTCTTGTATTAGGCTTAAGTATTTAATTAGGGTTTTGTTTTGTTTTAGTTTTGTAATTTACTTTTAAAATTTGGTGAATTTCTAGTTTTGTAACTAGGTTACGAACTACGGTGGTGTAGTTTGAGAATTCGCAGCTTAGTGGCTGAGTTATGGAAGAGTTTTGACCGTAGAGTTAGGTTAGTCATTAGCGGGTGTCGTAAGTTTACGTGTGTATTCGTCTGACTACTTAACTTCTAGTAGAAACCTAGGGGGCAGCACGTAGGCAGGGTTTTATCGAAGTTGGGTAAATTTGTGTGTGATCACTTCTGCATTATTATCTATGATTGTTTTTATTTCCGCATTAATTATTATTACTATTATTAGTATCAACATATTCACCCTCCTCCCTCTAGGGTGAAAACGATCCTACAAATATGAGATTTAAATAAATGATTTGGAATTATTTTAATTCCTATGCTTGAAATTAATTGTTTTGGATTTGCAGTAAACTACGTCTTAAATAACACCATTTTTGACCCATTTAAAAGTTATATTTTGGAAATATAAAATCTTTTATTAAGATTTAATAAATGACTTGGAAATGTTTTCCTAAGTAAAAGGGTAAAATGATTTAGAATTATTCCAAAGTTTAAAGGTTTTTAACTAACCAACGGATTTGTTAAATGAGGCTTACTAATTCCACATACTCTAAAAAAGATAAAGGAATGATTTAATGTATATACCTCTAACATATATTTACGAATATCTCTAGGCATGAGAACACACTCTTTCATGTTGTGTATCTCACTATAATATTCATATATTTTGTTGTTGATCTAAGATGAGAGGAAACTGTTCCTCGAAAAACTTTTCGACAAAGCCAACATCTCTCTCATGCAAATTTCATCCATATTTGAGCTTTATGAAACACTTGCAGAAAAGAAAGAAAGATTGGTTTGGGAAGAGGAAAGTCAAAAGAGAAGAGAAGGAATATGAAAGAGAAGAAATGGAAAAGGAGGAGAAGGAAGAACAAGAAGAGGAGGATGAAACTTCTATGGAATGTATCGAAATGCCATCTCATCCATTCAACAAAGAACTTATCAAAAATCAAGAAAAAATTGTTAATAACCAAAAGAAGCTTAGGAGATCATTTTCTAAAAAATTCACCTTTCTTTCCAGCAAAATAGACAAATACTTTGGAAATATCATTCGCAAGATTAGTGGAAAAGCTTCACCATCATCTACTTCTTCCTAGCTGTATTTCCATTGATTTTTTTAGTTTTTATTTTGTTAGTTTTAATCCATATGTCTTTATGTTTATCTTTGAAATTCCATATACTCAACTATGATCATCAATGAAACCAAGTTCCTTGCAATTATATATTGTTATTAGTCTCTGGAAGTCCATAAAAGTACAATAGTTTAGGCTAATTACAAAAATATAGCAAGATAGTTATTTTTGCAAAAAAAAAAAGAATACGTATGTCAGCATATGTATAAATATATGTCGACATATAACAATTAGAAACAAAAAATTTAGTTTTCAAAATAAAAGAACTACTAAACACCTATTCATTTCAAACGACTTCTCACCTCTATATAAATATATTAACTCCAGAAATATACCATTTCCACTCTCTTTATTCTCCCGTTTTCATTTGTAAACTTAACTTTTCAAGAATGACTTCTCCACATCAAAAATTATGTGAAAGTCTTGAAAAAATCCTTCAATCATTCAAGAATAGTCTTACTTTTATCCTTAGAATTAAAAGACACTTAGAATTGAGTCAAATGTAGACGATAAAAGAACAAGAAAAGCATTTTGACATGATTTGATGGATGAATTCTTCCATTATCAAAGACGAACCAACCAATAATTCAGATTGTGTCATCAACAAAGAAAATGAAGATTGGTATGCAGTCAAAACAAATCCAATTTTTTGTTTCGATGGTTGGTTAGAAGTTCATAGTGAAGTTTAAAATAATTGGATTGTTTTATTAAGATTTGATTTAAGTTTGTATAATAAAATATTATAGTAGAATAACACATATGGATTCTTGTGAATTGACTTATTTAGGATTAGTTATGATTTGGCTTGACTTTAGTTTGATTTATGTTTGTAGTGGGTTAAATTGAAAGCGTGTTTGTATTGACTTAGATTGTTTTGAATGAATGTCTGTATTGGATTAAAGTAATTAATAAAATTGGTTTGTGATATTACTTCTTATTTACATATCAATTTTATATATCGTCCTTATTCCTTTTTATATATCATATAGTACCTTAGTTAGGGGGGTTTTGATTGTATTTTTGTTGATGATAAAGGGAGAGAAATATATAAAATATCCAAGCACAGATTAAGATAGATTAATGGGGGAGTTTTGTAACTCGGAGGGAGTTATATCATATTTTATAAACATGGTTGTCATCATCAAATGGGGGAGAGATTGTTAGTACCATAGGCATTGGTTTTGACGACAACAACCATATGACATTATACAACATAGATACTAATGTTTTTAACAAGTTTTATGTAGTATATAGTGTAGGATATTAGACAAGTTTTGATTAAGAAGACCGTATATATCAAGAGCAGATTCAAGAGGTTGATATAAAAATTTAAGAGTTAGAGATTGAAGACTCATGAGTATTGAAGATTCAAGATATCAAGATAAGTTATAGAGTCATAGATTATTTTATTAGAACTCTGGTAGCACTTCTTTGATCTCTCTTCCATTTTTCAAAAAGGTTTTTAAATCTATTCTCTGATCTTAAATAATTTTCAAATATCCTAGTTTTCAAACATGATTTTTAAAGAATCCCTACTTTCAAAATGATTTTCCAAACATCTTTTCAAAATTGTTTTCAAATGATTTTTATACTTATTTTTACTAACAAGTTTATTATATTTTGAGTAATTAAGTTTTTAAGCATTTTATATTATAATATACTTTTAATCTATTATATTTTGTTATAGTTTTAGTTTTATGCTTTATAAACGTTATTGTATTTAAAAGTATATTTTGACATCTATTAATACTTTGATTTTAAATATATATTCACTTATACATTATATATATTTTATGAAGAAATTCATATTTAAATACTTTATATATGAAAATATTTCAAAATAATTTTATAAAGTTTTCTTAACTTTTATCATGATTGTGTATAAACCATGCTTAAATGATTTTGCAAAGTATCAAAATATTTTACAAAACTTAACATTTTCAAAACAATTTTTATTTAGTGGTTTTCAAAATTACAAAGGATATGTCGACATATCCCCACCATGTATGTCGACATATATGCCAGGAATTTCAAAATTTAAATTTGAATGAAAGTGTCTATTTGTCACATCTCTTCACGAATGGACATGACTGTTGTTTCTCTATAAAGATGGGTTTTCCAAACGAATTATTGTAAACTACTTTATCATATTTTCTCTCCTCTTTCACTATTCTGATTTCTAAAAGAAATTATAATCAAAATATTCTCAAATTCAACGAGAATCAAACTCAAAGCCTATTGGTTTGATTCTCTACTATTTCCTCTCTGATCTTTCTCATCTCTCACTCAAATCAAGATCAAAGTGCTATTCAAGAGGTTGTAGGAACATTTATATTCAAGATCAAGAAATTGAGTCTGTAAACTCTATCAAATCATACTCTTATACTCTTGGATGTGCTTAGTATCCTTGAAATCCAAGTGGGTGTGCTCGTGTCCCGTCTAAATCAAGTGGATGTGCTTGTTGTCTTGTTTGAATCCAAGTGGGTATGTTGGTGTCCTGTCCGAATCCTGAGTGTACCCATAACTTGGAAAATCTAAAGGGTGTGTCTCGTAGCTTTGAAATAGAGATTGTATTGACTTTGATATTTGAAAAGAAATCCGTACAAAAAACTGTACAAGATAGGATGTTGGACAACTCCGAACCAATATAAAAATTCTTGGTGTGATCTCTCCAACTCTTTACCTTTTACTTTTATTGCATTTATATTTGTTTTTGTTTGCATTTGTGATTGTTGATTTTGCATTGTTTAATTATAATCTTAAAAGAATTCAAAAATATTCACAAAATCAGTAAACACTATTCACCCACATTTAGTGTTAAATTAGCCTTAAGATCCATCTTTCGCAAATTAACAGTTTTTGCGAGGTAAAACCCGTTTGGTGTTTACAGGCATGGTCTCACAAAATTATTATAAGTTCGTCATATTATTTGAGCTTTCTCATGCTGGTTTTTCAAACTAATCCGGATGTTATTTTATTATAATGTTCAGGTCAGACCGAATATACTTTTCAGGTTATCATTAGTGGGACATGAAGCTCATGGAGTAGAGCTGAATGTTCACCTGCAGTAGTATTTTTATTTTTCCGTTGTATTATTATGTATGCCCATCAGGAATTGTAAGGTTAGGAAGTTATAACTGTTCAGGCTGATGAGATTTGTTTTTAAGTCTGATTACCATGTATTTCAGAGTGACAGTTTTTGCTGTCTTTGTTATATTATATATTGTCGTTCCACCGTGAGATTCTGTTTTTCCTGTTCTTTTTTCTTTCCTTTTGCCATAACAATCTGTATTTTCGATACTTGGATGTTCGGCATTTGAATATCATCGACGTACAAGGGTCGAAAAGACGGATCAATACATCTTATCTTATGTTTGATGATTCGAAAATCCAAATGTTGATGGTCTATTGTATTTCCATGAGCGCTACCTTATTGCTCTTATAAGTAGTTTTATGTAAGAATAAAGCAAGAGTAACTATTTAAAAAAAATAAAGGAGAAAAGAAAATTTTTGTTTTCTCAATCAAATGTGTGAACATATTGATGTTAAAGCGACAAAAATCATAAACTCGTATTTCTCCTATCTTATGCAGAGCACATCACTAGCAAAACCCAAGGAACAAACAAAAACAAAGACTGCAGTCGCTGCTGTTTTCTTCTTTTTCTCTTTACTCTTTTTCAGAGTAGAAGACTCAGAAATATTCCCACAACAATCTTTCTTCAGTATAATTCTTGTCTTCTGTTCTATTCTTCAATCTTTAGCTCGCATTTGCCGACATTTTTCTCCGAGGTACGAACTTTGCATTTCCTTCCCTTGCTGTATTTAATTTATCTCTTTGTTTAAAAACTGGATTTGCGTTAATTTCACTATTGTTTGATTTCTTTCCATATCAATTTATGATACATTTAATCTATTTTCTCTCAAATTCATGCAATATTGTACTGTATTGATTCACTATTTAGTGAATGTGAATGTTAAGTTTTAGTACTTACTTCTTTCCTCATTTTGGTTTACGCAGGTTTGGGAAGTAAGATTTCGCTCATAACAGACATTATTGACCAATCAGTGACAAAATTCTAAAATTTTAAGTTTTATTGAGGTACAAATTGAGATTTTGTTGTAATTTTTAGTTCAAGTGGGGAATGCTACCAAACCCTAACATAAGCCATGGATAAGTCTTTCGAATTCAGTACTATTAAAGAGGACCTGAAGGTTGAAGACTGTTCATTCATTATAGAAAAGTCTGATAAAATTGAAATCCCTAATTCAGTAAAGTTACAAAAAGGGGAAAATTCTATTGGAAGAGATGATGATTCTAGTATCAATAGCATAGATTCGTGCAATGAAGGTTCAACTTCATTCTCCGGCGTAAGTCATCCATTGGAACCAATTGATTCAGATCTCATGAGCTCCATAATAACATTATCTCTTAAGGATGGACCATTTATAGAAGAACATTCCATCAATATCCCAAGTGTTGAAACCGCATTGGAAAGTAATGAATCAAAAAACGTTAGTTTGGAAGAAAGGGAATGTGTTTGGGATGCTTCCTTGCCTCCTAGTGGCAATGTAAGTCCTCTAAATAGCATTGATGCCTCAATTGTAGGAACTACTATAAGCTTCGCTCATGCACAACTTAAAGCATGCACTACTTGTAATATTGCAAAAGATAATGCTATAAGCAAGTCACTTGAAAGTAGAAAGACAAGTGTCGATAGTACAACTTGCATAAAAGCATACAAAAATAGTGAAAGCGCAAAAGAGAGCGCAATTGGTGACTCATTAGGTAGTACGAAGACCAGCATTAGTCGAGCAAGTGATAGTAGCATTGTTAGTGATGATAGCAGTTGGAGTAGTAGCGTGATTGGAAGTTCAAATAGGCCACATAAAGGAAATGACCCTAGGTGGAAAGCTATTATGGCTATTAAGAGTCGAGATGGAAATTTGGGCATGGGGCATTTTAGATTGCTTAGAAAGCTTGGTTGTGGAGATATTGGAAGCGTATATTTGTCGGAGTTAAGTGGAACAAAGTGTTATTTTGCCATGAAAGTTATGGATAAAACGTCGTTGGCTAGCAGGAAGAAGTTGGCTAGAGCTCAAACGGAGAGGGATATACTGAAAATCTTGGATCATCCATTTTTACCGACTTTATATACTAATTTCGAAACAGATAGATTTACGTGCTTGGTTATGGAGTATTGCCCAGGCGGTGACTTGCATACTTTGAGGCAGCGACAATCTGGAAAGCATTTTTCTGAATATGCTGCCAGGTACTTTTCCGGTTTTTCTTTACAGTTATGGTTGCTACATCTGAAGCGTTAAATTTGTTTAAAATTTACTGTTGCAACTCATTAATTCATATGTTTGGAATCACAGTATTCCCTGTTGGGGTCATAATTTTTTCCTAACTACACACCATATCTAAACTTTGATAGTGTAAAACATATTCTTCCTCTAACAATGTAATCATATTCTTATCTATGAATCGCTATAGTGTAACACCCAAAATAATTATAGCAACCGCATTGTAGCAATACATCTATACAGAATCATATTCTTACACAGCCTTCTGCTAACAATGTAATCATATTCTTATCTATGAATCACTATAGTGTAAAACATAATTTGCGGTTAAACTATTGCTTGGTCAAATTTAACTTCACCATTTTGGAGAAACCATATATTAGTAATATCAACTTCCTCTAGCTTTCATATAAATGTATTGATGCCGCACGTTTTTTTTCTTTTCTTTTCCTAGTGGACTTAGTTGAATGTACTGCTGTTCTCTTCATAAGTGGTTTTGAGTCTAAACACGACAAACATTATCATTTTCCACAAAGTATGATATCGACACTATAGAGTACATGGATTTGGCTCAAATCAATCAATGTATTTAGCATATTTACTATGTCAAGTAACATTCATTTTAATCAGATTATTACTCTCTTTGAATCACTGTAATATAGGAAATTTTTACTCTTAAACTATTGCTTCTTGACATTTTGCTTTACCATTTTCAAGCAACCATATTGATTACATCAATACGATCTAACATTCATACACTTGTATCGACGTTACATCCTCTTTTTTTTTCATAATGGGTGTAGTAGATTCTACCGATGTTTATTCATAAGCGGTTTTGAATCCAAACGCAACAAACATGATCATTTACATAAAATTATTATTTCAACACTGTTATAGAGATTATATAACGGTTCAGATGAATCAGTGCATTTTAGCATATTCATCATGTCAAATAACAAACTCTTCCATCAAAATACCAGGTTTTACGTTGCGGAAATCCTCCTAGCCTTGGAATACCTTCACATGCTTGGAATAGTCTATCGAGACCTGAAGCCAGAAAACGTCCTAGTTAGGCAGGACGGCCACATAATGCTCTCAGACTTTGACCTCTCCCTCCGCTGCTCCGTTTCACCTACCCTGCTCAAAACCCTAGACTCCTCCGACCCAACAAAAGCCCTATGCATAAATCCTAGCTCCTCCTGCCTCCAGCCGTCGTGCTTCTTTCCGCGCCTCTTCCCTCACAAGTCAAAGAAAAGCAGAAACGCCTCCAAGTTCTCTCAAAACCATGAACTTGTGGCGGAGCCCACGTCCGCGAGGTCCATGTCCTTCGTAGGGACTCACGAGTACCTCGCCCCTGAGATAATTAAAGGGGAAGGCCATGGCAGTGCGGTTGATTGGTGGACTTTTGGAATTTTCCTTTATGAGCTGGTGTATGGAAAGACTCCTTTCAAAGGAGCAGGGAACAGGGCGACCTTGTTCAACGTGGTGGGTCAGCAGCTCAGATTTCCAGAAGGAGGTCCTTCGATCAGTCACAGCTGTCGTGATCTGATTCGTGGTCTTCTGACGAAGGAGCCACAGCATAGGTTGGGGGTGAAGAGAGGGGCTACGGAGATAAAGCAACATCCGTTTTTCGAAGAGGTGAACTGGGCGCTCATTAGGTGCAGTACACCACCTGTGGTGCCGAGGTGTCAGATGGAGGTTGAGGTGGAGAAGAGAGTTGAGGGCGCTCTTAGTAAAAGGATGGTTAAGAGTGAAGCGGAGAGTGGAGGCAAGTTTCTTGATTTCGAGTTTTTCTGATGTACTTTATATTCATGCCTTTTGTTGTGTTATGGCTGCAATGTGTTGGTGATTGTTCCTCTTATTGTACAGAAGATGGATTGAATAGTTTGTCAGTAAGACGGGAAGATCTAGTGTAGTGTCTTCTGATTCTTGTTAAAATTCAGAACCTATATAATTTAGCAATGTGTTGATCGTCGCAACTATTATACTGATTATGGATGGATTAAATAGATTGTTAGTGAGACAAGCATTTATTATTATTATTATTCTGATTATGGATGGATTAAATAGATTGTTAGTGAGACAAGCATTTATTATTATTATTATTATTATTATTATTATTATTATTATTATTAATGTTGGTTCCAACTGAAATAAGAAGCTGTAATGCTGTCTTTTCTGTTTCTTGCTTCTTGTTACAATTCACAACTTATGTGATCATGCGATGGTTGTTCATCCATCAAATCTGCATAAACCCCTCCCAGAGAACTTAGATCAGAATGGATTGAATTACAAACTGTAACACACAATAATTGTTGATGGGATGTAGTATTATATGTTCAAGGCTTCAAGCTAACCCATATTAATAGCTAGCAAAGGTCCAACCCTTTGGATTTATTGAACCAATACCCAAACTATTGCGTATAATAATGTCAACCACCTACAAGTGTTATGATCAACCTTTCAATTCTGATATGAGAAACAAATGGAATACTCAAACCATTGCATTGAATGTACTCAAGTTCAATCAGCTACATGTATTATGTTCAGCCTTTCAATTCTGACATAATAAACAAATGAAAAACTCAAACTGTTGCATACAATGTCCATCTCCTACAGATTCATACAAATTAAAACTCAAAAACAAACATTTTCTTATCTACAAACGGTGGAATTTGAACACGAAAAACTCAACTACTGCATACAATGTACTACCTAAATTTGTGCATCATGGCCTCTAGCCTGAACAGTGTTCCACATAAGACTCATACAAGAAGTTGTTGACGAAGTTGTTGATAACAGTAGGAAGTAAAGGATGTACGTTTCTCATTTTTATTGATAAACAAACAACCTATAAATAGGCTAATATATAACTGAAAGCAACATGAAAATAAGCACCATCCAACGTTTAAAATAGACTCCTATTGACTAGGTAAACATACTTCTATTGACTAGATAATCAGAAAGAAACTTACCGACACTCCTAAAAACTAGGATAACCCAAACGTGTAAATTATTAAATTTCCTCAACAATTCCTCTCTTAAACTGATGTTCCGGACACACATCCAGTTTAATAAGAGCTAAACTTTGAAACTCCATCCCTCAAATTTAAAATTTTGAAGTACAAACACCAAGTAGCTTCCCGAGCTTCTGAAATGCAGGAAATTTAAGAGGCTTGGTTAGAATATCAACAATTTGGTCTTCACTTCTACACTAAGTAAGATTAATGACTCCATCATTTGTGAGATCCCTCAAAAAATGATACTTCACATCTATATATTTGCTTTGACAATGTAAAACTGGGTTTTTAAAAAGTTTTATTGCTGGACTGTTGTTACAATAAATCTGAGTAGGTCCATCCTCCTTAAAATGCTGCTCTTTAAGGATTTTCTTTAGCCAGATAGCTTGACAAGCACAAGCTGTTGCAGCAACAAATTCAGCTTCAGTGGATGATAATGTGACAATATGTTGCTTCTTTGATGACCATGAAAGTTGAAACAGCTCCTATCCCCATCATGAAAACATACCCAGATGTTCTTTTTCGATCATTTGAATCTCCTGCATAATCACTATTTGTAAACCCAAACAGATCTGACTTTTCTCCACTCTTGTAGAACAACCCATTGTCCTTGGTACCTTGCAGTAACAATTCTTTTTGCAGCCAAAAGATGAATCTCTATAGGACATTCCATGTACCTGCTAATCACACTTACAGCATGCATCAGGTCTTGTTGCTATCAAATACATTAAACTACCCACTATTTGTTTGTAAATAGTGTCATCAACCTTCTTTCCTCCATCATCTGTTTTTAGCTTCATACCAAACTCAGATGGAGTATTTACAGGATTACAATCCTTCATCTGAAACCTGTCCAAGATTTCTCGCATATATTCCTTTTAAGAAATACAGATTCCAGTAGAAGATTGCATCACTTCAATGCCAAGAAAGTAATGCATCATGCCAAGATCAGACATCTCAAATTCCCCTATCATGGATTTCTTAGAACTTCCAAACATGGCTCCAGTGTAGATTAAATCATCTACATATAAGCAAACAATGAGCATTTTCCCTCCATTTTCAGTATGTATAAAAAGTGCATGTTCATAAGGACATTATTGAAATCCTTCCTTCAAAAAATAAGTTTCTATACGATTATACCACACCCGTAGAGCTTGTTTTAATCCATATAGAGCTTTCTTTAACTTATACACTTTGTGCTCATTGCCAAGCTTTACATAACTAGAAGGTTGATCGATAAATACCTCTTCTTGCAAATATCCATGAAGGAATGCCGATTTTACGTCCAATTGGAAGATAAGCCATGAGTTTTGAGCTGCCATAGCAATCACCAATCTGATTGTATCATGCCTTGCAACCAGAGCAATGACTTCTTTATAATCAACACCAAACTCCTACTTGTAACCTTTAGCTACCAAGCGTGCCTTGTGTTCGTCAACCTCATAATTCTCCTTTAGCTTTGTTTTGTAAACCCATTTTACACCAATTTTCTTCTGCCCTTTTGGAAGATCACATAGCTCCCATGTATATTTATTTCAATGGCTGTAATTTCAGCAACCATAGCCTTTCTCCATTTTGGTTCTTTGACGGCAACTTCAAAGATGGTAGGATCAAAATCTGAAAATAGAGCAAAATGTGCAAGTGGATCATCATCTTGGTCAACTCCAGTTACCTCATAATCAATCATCCATGCTGGTCTTCTTCGAACACATTGAGGCCTTTGCGATTCAACTGTAAGTGGGCTTTGATCAGTTGGAACATTTTGAGTGACTTTATCTTCTTGCTCATTTTCCATAGGCTGCTGCGCTTTCTCCTTATCATCAAAATCTGCCAAAATACTTTCTTTAACACCATTTTGATTCCATGACCAGGTGCTTTTTCATCAAATACCACATCACGACTGATGACAATTTTCATGGTGCTAGGATTGTGCAGTTTATAAGCTTTTGACTTATAACTAACACCTAGAAAAATACATTTTTCTCCCTTGTTGTCCAGCTTCCTCCTCTTCATCTTAAATATGGGAATAGGCATTACACCCAAAAATCCAAACATAATCTACAGCAGGTTTCCTTTCGCTTCATGCTTCCTCTGGTGTCATATTTTGAACAGCAAGTGTGTGACTTCTGTTCAATATATGAGTGCTCCAGTTAACTGCTTCAGGCCAGAAACTTTTTAGGAATGCCACTTTTTGTCAAAAGGCTTTGCACCATATTCATAATAGTGCAGTTCTTCCTCTCGCATATACCATTTTGTTGGACTGTATAAGCTGTTGTAAGCTATCTCTTGATTTCATGGTTCTCACAAAAATTTGCAAATTCATGTGAGTTATATTCTCCACCACGATCCGTGCGAAGAACTTTTATTGGGTTGCCTACTTCTTTCTCAACAAGCTCTTTATAGTTTTTAAAAGCTACAAAGGCTTCGGATTTTTCTTGCAAAAAATAAACCCAAATCTTACGACTATAATCATCACTGAAGGTAATTTTATATCTTTTACCTCCATTAGAATGTGGTGTTATTGGCCCACAAATGTCGGAATGAACAAGCTCCAATGCTTTCTTCGCTCTGTAAGATTTTCCTTGCGGGAATTGATTACGATGTTGATTGCTAACAACACATTCTTCACAAACTTGAGAAGAAGCTGTAATTTGAGGAAGCCCCGTCACCATGCTTTTTGTTGTAGTGTTTTCAATTCGCCAAAATTCAGATGCACATAGCGAAAGTGTCATAGCAAGGCCTCATCTTCTAATTTTGTCGAGAAGCACGAACGAGCTGTGTTGTGGAGATAAAGTGGGAACATATGATTCACTGTCATGTAAACTTGAGCAGTTATGCCCTACTTTGCATCTTGAATCTGACATACTCCATCTTTGATGGAAATCTCGTATCCTTTTTCTTATAACTGACCCACACTTAGCAAGTTGGTTTTTAAATCAGGCACAAAAAGAACATTAGCGATCGTGTGGGTGGAATTTCCTTTGGTTTGGATTGTTATCTTTCCTTTTCCCATAACAGAAATTTTGGAGTTGTCACTAAACTCAACAGAGCTGCGAAAGGATTCATCCAAGTCAGAAAATGTCTCCTTCTCTCCACACATGTG
This sequence comes from Allium cepa, assembly GCA_030765085.1. Taxonomy (NCBI): domain Eukaryota; kingdom Viridiplantae; phylum Streptophyta; class Magnoliopsida; order Asparagales; family Amaryllidaceae; genus Allium; species Allium cepa. Next base: position 766,125,523 of record CM060934.1, on the reverse strand, counting down.
GTTGCTGCAGCCAGTTTCTAAATACCACATGTTTTGTTGAGTTTCTTCCTTCATGTGACACATCATCAAAAAAGACACCTCTTCTTCTTTTTATGCAAAGTTAGTTTGACCTTCACTTTGTTTATTCAAATCAGTTTGACATTCTGATTTATAATGGCCATACCTATGATATCTGAAACATTCAATATTGGACTTGTTTGTTGACTTTAGTCTATAAGTTGTTTAGTGGTGGCCTCTACGTCCTATGCCTCCTTTAAATTGACTCTCTTGATGATGATGATTTCACTGTTGGTTCCCACGATCATTGTTGTTTCTGCCTCCTCTACCTTGACCTCTTCCTCATCCTCTATTAGCTCTACTAGATATGAAGTGATTTTCTGATAAGGTCTTCAATGTCTGTTCTTCTTTTTCCTGCTGGTTAATTTTTTGCTCGTGAATCAACAAAGAACTTTATAACTCATCAATTGACAGTAAACCAACATCATTAGCTTCTTCTATAGCTCATACAACAAAATTAAATTTTGGGGTCAAGGATCAAAGGATCTTCTCAACAATAAGAACATCCTCTGTCTTGTCGACATGGATCCGCATCTTGTTAACGATTGTCATCGTTGTTGAAAAATAGTCTGTAACTGATTCTCCTAACTTCATTCGAAGTATTTCGAACTCTGAACGAAGTGCTTGAAGCTGCTGCCTCTTAGCCCTTGTTGTACCTTGGTACTTCTTCTTCTTCATGGAATCCCAAATATGCTTGGTTGTGTCGTCGCAAAGAATGGTTTTCAAGGTTGAGCGACCAATAACTTGGAATAGATAATTTTTTGCTTTAAGATCCTTTAACTTTAGCCTTTCAAACTCTGTCTTTTGCGCATCTGTTAGCATAACACCTACTGCTGGTTCTGCTACTCCAGAAACAACAACCGTCCAATATTCTTTGGACCTCAAGAAGTTCTCCATGAGCATGCTCCAATGATCATAGTGACCATCAAAGCGTGGAATGGTTGGCTGTACAAAACTTTCGGAAGCCATCAATTTCACCTTTTCTCTCCGTGGAACTCAACTCGCTCTGATACCACTGATAACAGTAGGAAGTAGAGGATGTACATTTCTCATTTTTTATTGATAAACAAACAGCCTATAAATAGGCTAATACATAACGAAAGCAACATGAAAATAGCCACTATCCAACGTTCAAAACAAACTCCTATTGACTAGGTAAACATATTTCTATTGACTAGATAAACTGAAAGAAACTTACTGACACTCCTAAAGACGAGGACAACCCAAAGGTGCAAATTATTAAATTTCCTCAACAGTATTGTCACAATTGAGTTGCCCTGCCCCATCAACATTTTCACAAATAGATGAAGACGCAACTTCTTCCATTGCTACCACCAAATAAAAGCAACATCAAACCTGTCAACTTATATTGATATTAAAAAAGTGCTTAGTAATGATAATGTATCCAAAAGAAAACAATGGATCAGAAGAATATAAGTTTAAGTAATTCAAAATTAAGATTCGCTGCTAACGTTAACTCTCATGCATACCCAAAATCATATGCATATTAAACATGGTTTGTTACTATTGACATCCATAAAGACAATTCTAACTATCATAACTAATGACCAACATATAAAATATGTCTATTTGTTTTCTAATACCTTATAATATTTTGTTTTCTGCAATAGACATTCAAAAATACATTCAAAGTAACTTTTCCCTCGTATATGTTAACTTCAAAATCTATCTTCTCGACACTGTTTAAAATCACATTTTATTTTTTCACTATCAATGCATTTCTCATGCACAAGTATAATTTCATTCTCAAACTTATTATGATTTTCGTCTTCCGTCTAACAGCAAAAAAATCAGGAAAATAAAATATGAACAGAAAGGACATAAATGCTATATAATAAAACATTATAATGCGATAGCTTGTATTGAAATATTCAATTACAATATTATCAACTTTATATACTCGAAACTTGTGTTATCCACAAAATCATTAACATCGCATCCTAAAATAAAAATTGAAAATCTTATACAGCAAATTAAGATTGTCACATAAAACAAAAATAAAGTTTAAGAAATAAAATGTAAATTCACTTTTTTGTCTTCATTAAATTTAGGACCATTCATTAAATCTTTACTTGTCTTCATGCTTTTTATTTTTTGAATTAGAATATTCAAATCGTGTTTTTTAACAAGATATGAAAATAAGTTTTTCTTATTTTTTTAAGGGGATGGGGAAGCTTTATTTGTTTAGAACCAAATGGAAAAATAGAGTTTGATGGTAGATAGCGTATGAAAAAAATTAATATGCCCTATAAATTTAACGGTGGATACAAACAATTTTCATTCTCCTCGATGTCAATAGTAACAATTAAATTTATTATCACGACCTATTCACCTATAACAAAGTCTAGTTACATTTTACATCAAAAATTTAATCTCATGGCTATAAACTAATATATATTTTTTGAAAACTCAGGAGAACTTGACAGACCGGTAACTTCCTGAAGAGGGTATAATAAAGTCGTCCGCTGATCCAAGCCTCCATACCCCTTGGTAAATTTATATAGAAAATGGAAGCTCATGGTAGGAATCGAACCTAAGTCTTTTTAACAGAACTCAAACCTCCTTTCCACTGCACCGCACCCGCAGACCTATAAATCGATATTAATCAACTAAAAGGTAAAGAAGTTACTCATATTGTCCGACGACTTCACTTTTATTGGGTAATATTCTGAAATTGTAATGACTTATATTTAACAGCTATCAAGAACTTTGAATGGACAAAAAGAGTAAGAAAACATGGTTTAAAAAATAAAATAGTCGAGAGTTGCTAAATTATGAAATAGGAAGTGCTAGTATATAAAAATTACATCTAACATAATAGATAGAATATACCAATAGAGTATGCGTACATTATCATTATTTGTTGATAACATTAGCTGCAAACTTCTATGCGCTTGCGGCTAGCCTGATGATTTTAGCTCAAAGATCGATAACAATTTACTATTTACTACTGATTTCTAGTTCTTTTATTTTCTCAAAATAATCAAGAGCCTTCCTCAAGTCACCTTTCTTAAGAAAATTTCTAATGATAGAAGTAAACATGCATGAGTCTGGAAAGGATTCAGATTTCTTCATATCCAACATTAACTCTTGAAAATCATACTGTCAGCTGGTGGTGTGGAGATCTTGCTCCGGTGGAATGACATAGTAGTAATAGATATGAAATCTCCTGAGATCCCTCCAAGACACGTCGATGAATGTGTGCTTATAGAGCAATAGCAAATCATCTTTCAAGATACAATGAAGCCGGGTCAGAACATTAACCCTCAAGTACACTGTTGGTATGTGATTAATACTTATCTTTCCCTTTCAACTGGTTCTCTTGCAAAATAAAGATCGAGTTCCGTCTGCTTTGTTCTTGAGTGTAACACTGGATTTGTTGTTAATGAAACAGTGCTCAAATTATCACACCATAATGTAGATGCACCAAGTCTTTACATCTTTAACTCATATAAGAGTGATTCTAGCCACATAACTTCAACAGTTGCACTTGCTACACTTATGTATTCTGTACTTGATCTAGATATGGTAGGTTGTTTTTTAAATGCCAGGATATGACATTCTTTCAAAGAAACACGCAGTACCCACTTTTTGATATTTTATCATCAGTAGCTCAATCATAGTTAGCGAAGGCATTAACGGTAAGTTAAGTTTACCGTTTGATTGCACTTTTAGTCCATATCTCAGTGTTCCTCTTAAATACCTCAATATTCTCAAGTCTGGTAATGGTTGCATACTATAATGCTCCAATAGTGCTTAATTATATACTATTGTATGTTATCAAGGATCTCCTTTGTGTTTGATAAGTGTAAATTACTTACCATTGGAATGGGTAAAATGTTTGCCATATCCATCTTTTTCTTGTATAGAAGTTCCTGAATATATCTGCTATGACTAAGGTGTATTTTTATGTCCGAAATTCTTCTTACCTTTGTACCCAAGAGGTAACTGAGGTTCAAGGTGGTTGAGCAATTAATTTACTTAATCTCTAAGTAATTCCTCAATACAACAAAAATACTCTATTACAACGGTGTTTTTACAATGGTATAAAAAGTCTGTTGCAACATAATCCTATTATACCAGTTTTATCTTGCATGTTGTAATAGATTACAGTTTTCAACCTTTTCTTTTTTGCTCGTTGGAATAGATACATATTATAACTTTTTCATTTGTCCATTTAATAGATGTCTATTACAACTATTTTTTGCCTGTTGTAGTGGATATCAATTTTCATCAATACCTCTTTCCAATTTGCCCATTGTATTAGATGCCAATTTTCATAAAAATAATTTGCTACTTGTGATAGATACATATTACAACCGTTTTAGTTTACCAGTTATGATAAATATCAATTAAGAAGTAATAATTAATAAATAAGAATTAATTTTTAATAATTAATAATTAAGAATTAATATTAATAATTAAGAAGTAATATTTAATATTTACTAATTAATTTTTATTAATTAATAATAAATAATAGTTAATAAGTAATGGCTAATAATTAATAATTAATTTTCAATTAGAATTAAATAATAATACTTAATAATTACATAATTATTAAAAAATTAATATTCAATAATAATATTTAATAATTTATTTGAAGTGTGAAATAATTACTATTAAAAATTAACAATAATAATAATAACAATGATCCACTAATCAATAGTTAATATAATAATTAATAATTAATAATTATTAAATAATTGATAAATAACAATTAATCCTTAATAAATAATAAATAACATAAATAATTAATAATTAAGAAGTAATAATTGTCACTATATTTCTATATTTAGCTGAATCGAATTAATCTATAATTATATTGAATTAAAATATAGGAAATTAGTATAAATGTAAGGTTAATTTTTGGTGGATTTTAATATTATTGGCGGGCTTAAAATTAATTAAAAATAATATCTAATGTGTTGTATATAAGTTTAATTAACCAAATAAATTTAAGATGGTAATTTAATAATTATGATCGAATTTTTTATGAATCAAAATATAAATGAATCAGACCATTTGGTCTTAATTGATATATACACACACATAAGCTGAACTCATGTGCACTACTCTGCTATAGCAAACTCCGTGCAAGCTTTAATAGCTATTTATATATTATCGAGGGTTGAGTTCATTCCAAGGAGTCACATAAACGCAGTTGTCTGCATATTTCTGAATTTTGCTTGATCAAATTAATCTATAATTATATTGAATTAAAATTGAGGAAATTTGCATAAATGTTAGACTAATTTTTGGTGGCTTTTAATTATTATTGGAGGGCTTAAAATTAATTAAAAATAATATATGAAGTGTTGCATATAATTTTAATTAATTAAGTAAAGGTAAAATGGTAATTTAATAATTATTAACCGTTAATAGTTATGATCGAAATTTTTATGTACTAAAAATATATATGAACCGATCCATTTAGTCTTAAATGACACACATACAAATGTATGTATGTATGTATGTATGTATGTATGTATGTATGTCATACATGTGTGTGTGTGTGTATTGTAATTGGAGGTGGGATAGAAGCTCTTTGAGAAAGATAAGGCTAGATGTTTTCCAATATGTTTAGCCATATTAGCCTTGTAAATATAAGGGTGGTCTTCTTTCATTTGATATGAACGATATCAATTTACAAAAGAGCGATGATAATACTTTTCCAAGCTTATCGCAAGTGAAATCGAAGCGGAAAGTTGATCACCCATCAGAGGGTTCCCTATCATCTGGTCTGCCAATTGAAAGAGGTAAAAGGCATAAATTTGAAGCAATAACGACTTTTATGGTAAAGGAGGCATAAGTGGAAATATAACAACTACGAGGAGTCTGTTAAACGAAAACCTCTCATATTGGAAATGCGGCAAAAGTAGTCATGCGAAGAATGAAGTAAACGTAAAGGGAAGCCAAGCATCATTTTCTCTTTATATTTCCTTCAGAATGATGTGGAAAGATTACAACCAATAATGCATTGTTATTAAAATTACAACGCGATTAAGTATGACTTGTTCACTTTTCTATGGCTGGTTGAATTCAATTTTATGTTTAGAGAACTGAATATAAGATTGATGGATAATAAGGCTTAGACTTCACTGTTTTATTGTAATGATGGATTAAAGCGAAGAAATCTGATTGTTTTATTAAAACAGAAAAGCCTTTGTCGTTTTATTAAAACGATAAAGACTTTGCTGTTTTAATCCACCTTTGCAATGATACGGCGACACCTTTGTTTTTTATTGCAATTTGAATAAATTAAAAAAAAAATTGCTATTTTATATAATTTTTGTAATAAAAGACCGTTTTCATTGTTTTATTTTTATTTGAATTATTTGTTGAACTGATCCAGTGGTTATTTTTTTTCTTTTTCGGGATGTACAATTGGTATGTGTAAAAGTAAAAGAGAAGAGGTAAGTGAACGGGTATATTGTTGGTAATGGTATAGTTTTGAAGCGGAAGTAAAGAATAAAGTGAGAAGCTTTACTAGGGTTATGGTCATTTTGAATTGTAAAAGAATGCAGGTCGGCTTTTGTAATGAACCGCATTTGTAATGGGCCTTAGGCCGTATAAACTTATCATGTCTTCAAAAATAAAAAATGTTTTAAAGCTATGCATCAAAATAACGTTTATTATGATTATGTAGAAATGCAGAATTAGTACATATCAAATCGAAATGTAGAATAAACAGATCAGATTGCAATCCAAATATCTCGTTTATACTAAGCAAATGCTGCTGACTTTTAAGTTTCTATTGAAATTATTGGTTATTTTGGTGAAACGTTGAATACACGTACACTTGCAACGCATTAATGTGGGCATTGATTAACGTGGTCCTTTTATGTAGTTTATTAATTTGAAATTTTAATATTTTCAACACCACTTTTCCATATTGAAAATTGGAGAAATTTTCTAGTGTGCCTTTTGTTTAAGTGATACGAATGGTCCAAGTAAATGTTGTAATTTGTTCTTGTTTTCTATTTAAGTTATAGCCATCAGGTTTGACTTCTCTTTTTAGTGACTTTAAGCAACAAAACTGACTGTAGTTGTTGACAGTAATACTTCGAATCCAAACCGAAGTTTACTTCTACTGTTGTTATCTTTTTCCTTTTGCTAAACATACATAAATTATAGAAGAAGGGATGCACCATAGCACCAAATAGCACCAAAGCACATTACCAAAACTTAACATGATGTTTTGACGTTCAAAACAATGGCAAACACAATCTAAAACCAAACATACTAATTGAGATACTAAACTTAATAAAATTTCAATATACATCTGTACATCTATCGGTGTATGCTATATGGAGTATGTAATAAACTTTATTTTTTTCCTCCCGATTTTGCACTATTTTGTTTTTAATCTAAACTCCACAAGCACATACAATATCATACATCCAACAAAATTTAAGAATAAGTTTTATGCCATGATTTTGAGTATAAACATTCAGTCTCATTTAGTTGTAACTTGTAACCACTCTGAGTGATTCGACATGATTTTATTTTTCATTAGTTTGGAAAAGAATCAAAATTTTAGATCCCAGCTGTAGGACTTCGGACAATAAATCCAAACTACAATTCAACCCAATCACTTTTTTCTTTTCTTCAGCATAGCTTATGCATTTGCAGTTGTTACGTTGAAAATCGAAATGCGTGCCAACGTTCAAACAACAAATAATCATATAAAATTTCTTTCTCCGAAAAAACACACGCGATACAACACTCTGCAGACCGGAATTGAATTACATTATCATCACTGTGGCTCTATCCATCCTTATCATATCAAGCACGTGGTCAAAAATGATGTACGTGACGTAACAGAGATAGCTACATCCATATATATATGAACCGTGATCATTCACACAACAATACATCAGTTACTGTAGGGAATCCGCCATGCACAACAACTTCGACCAAAACAGGGATCTGCAACCGTCCGATCTGGAAACCATAGAAGCAATAAGACAGTGCTTGCTAGACGATCCTGCATCTTCGTGCAATGCAGACGCGATGCGAGTGGGCCACGTGTGCCCGGTCCAAGAGAGACATTACAGAGGGGTGAGGCGCAGGCCATGGGGGAAGTTTGCTGCAGAGATCAGAGATCCGACTAAGAACGGAGCAAGGGTCTGGCTAGGCACTTTTGCAAGCGCCGAGGACGCTGCTCTGGCCTACGATCGCGCTGCTTTTAGGCTGCGCGGATCCCGTGCCATTCTTAATTTTCCTCATCTCTTTAGTTCCGGATCTGGACCGGCTTAATCCTTCTGTGTCATCTGCTCTAATGCAACTCCAAAGTACCGTTCATCTGCTGTTCAGTAGGATCCTTGGAACAAAAGTCTAATTACTTAATAATAAATATTTGATCAAATAGTCCAAAATACTGTGGATGAACTTCTGTCTAGGTTTTGCTCCAGAGTGGATGATGTAATTCCTTTGTATCGTAGTGTTTTGGGATTGTAAAGTCTGCGAGTAATTATTGAAAATGCTTATAATGTGTATGAATTTTTTATGTGCATGGCTAATATCATATCACTGCTCCTTCTGTAATTAGAGGATTGACGGCAAACGTGGTCGTTAACACCCAAATAATGTAAAAGCACTACCAATCAATATTATATATTCAAATAAAGAATCAGATCCAATAGCAAAAAAGCAAATGAACACATGAATTTTATAGTGGTTCGGTAAACTCTGCCCTAGATCCGTTCTAATAATCTTTTTATTATACTGTAGAATTATAAATACAGTTTTGGTTTAGCCTTAAAAAATTAATGAAGGATGGAAAGAGAAACAATGAAGAAGAGCTCAAAAAAAGATCCCTTACAATGAGCCAATGATCTTGTATTTATGTGAGAAGACGTATAAATATCCATCTGAAAATCCCCGTGCAAAAGACCGAAGACAAAACGAAACGATCTAGAAAAAATGGAGTCCATCTGGGATCGTAGAAACGATCGACGTCGAACGGTGGTGGAGGCCACGTGGCGCCACGCGATCGGTTGTGGTGATCCCCCTCTACTCCCTCTTCGTGCCTCCATAGTTATTTGTTTGATTCTCTTGGTATTTGTTGAGTTATTGAGCAATCATCGTTGAGTTAAACTGCCAATCCGAGTGACCCATAGCCATAGTGATTCGATCAGTTCCTAACCAAATTGATCCGACCTGATATCCTGCTTAGTGGAAATGCAAATCTATACTTAGCCATTTTTGGATGCTACTCGTTTGAACCTGCTTGACTATCATCCACAGCCTTGCTTATATCTGATGTCAGAATCTGATAACCATCTCTTCGGACATCCTGCCTTGATGATCACGAATCCATTTAGTTAACTTCATAGTATTACGGCCTTGCCAAAAGATGGGATGACATTTGCCCCTTCCTCTCAAAACATGCCTTACGATAGATTGTGTGTTTTGAATTGTTGTAAATATGAAGTCCATAATCCATCGATAGCCAAATTTCTAATCTAGAAACCAATGCTCTGCCAAACCAAGTTGCTGGTAGTCCATGATTGTTCCAAGTCGATGGTCGATACCAAAACCATTTCAAATCCATAGCTAAATCCATATTCATCCAAATATAGTAACCGAAGCTATGATCTCACCGGATCGTCTGCTAATTCCAAGGTCTCGTCGGACCAATAGTCTAGTTCATAGTCGCTTTGGACCGATCATAACCGCTCCGAACTCATGTTGGACCCCATCCAGTTAATCTTTGGCCGAAAGGGGGACATCGATAAGTAAGCCGATTCTGTCGTTCTTCGGCGAAGCGACAATATTTTCTGCATTCCGGTTCAGTGTCCATCAATATAAAGCGATGTCATAGGCTTTCTAGGTCGATCATGGTCTCTCAGGAACCTTGATGAACCCACTCACTCTCCGTTGAGAATGACACAACGATAAGCAAACCGATCATGTCGCTCTCTAGCAAAACGACCTACTTCTTGCTACTCCAGTTCCGTCTCTCCGGTGGGAACATAACGCGATCTGTGAGGTATTATTCTCCGGCTTTGATCCCCTAGTTGAGGACTTAATCCATATACGAGTCCATCTTGTCGCTCTCCGATGAAAGTGAAAGGCAGTGCGGATTGAGAATCTTAAGGCTAATTTAACACTAGAGGGGGGGAGGGGGTGAATAGTGTTTAATGGATTCTAAGACTTATATGGACTGTATTGAAATTATGATACAAACAAATACAGAACTTAATCACAGAAAAATCATAGAATCAAACACAGATGCAGAAAATAAATAAAAAACAATAAAAGGAAAGAACACACCGGATTTTATACTAGTTCGAACTTACCCTACGTCCAGTCCTGTACCAAGATAAACACCTCATACAGATTTTTATTTACCAATGTCGAGATTACAATCCTCAATTTTTAAAGTCCTTGAGGTACCCTCCTATTTTCGAGTCCGGGGAAAACTCTCTTAATTTACGGGACACAGGATCACCAAATTGATTTCTAGGCACAACCACATCTTATAGAGAGAGTCGATAAATTTTTGATTACAAATTGATCCTATAACTCTGAATAGCACTTTGATCTTCCAGAGAGGGCGGAGAATCAAACAAGAATGAGATTCTAATCTGATTCACTTGAGAATTCGGCAAAATTTCCACACGATCTTAAAAATATGAAAATTTTAGAATATGGATTTGTGGAGAAGAAGGAGTGAAGAAAATAAGAAAATAGTTAGTTAAAAATTCGTTTGTGAACTCTATTTATAGACCAGTAACGGTCATAACCATTCGTGAAGAGATTTAAACGAATAGACACTTCTTTTGAAAATTAAAACTTTTGAATTTAACGGCCACCATGTCGACATGGGGTATTCCATGATGTCGACGTCCCTTAGTTAAAAACTATGTAAAATTTGTTTTGAAAATGGTATTGAAAGGAAAACAAGATGAAATGATTCTGGAGTAAAATAAACTAATTTTCCTATGTTTTGAAATAAAGAAGAGTAGAAAAATATATTTTTAGAATGTATATATATATACATACTTGATTTTAAATCTCAAGTATATATGTATAAACGAATTTTTTAAAAATTAGAAGATAGTTTAAAAACAAACAAAGTTTACAACAAGAGTTTATTTAAAAACAAAAAACAAAGAATATTTTAAGGCTAAAAAAACTTTTTGAAAATCATTTGAAAAGATAATTTATTAAAGCCAAAACATTTTTAAAAAAGTTCTGAAAATCATTAAAAAAAACATTTTGAAGTAGTTTTGCAAGCTTCTTCCTGCAGAATATTTCATCACATCAGGACTCGAGAACTTATACAAAAGCAGGATGCTCATGGGTTTGTAAGCCACTTGTCATGGGTTTGTAAGCTACTTGTCGTGGGTTTGTAAGCCATTAAGAAGATAGAAATGGGTTCCATCCCAAATGAAATTTGAAATAAAGATTTCCGTGCTATTATGAAGTTTTAACAAAAACTAGAAACTTATCTTGAAATATTGATCCCGATCTCTAGAGTCTTCAATCTTGATATCTCCATTCCGAATCTTGAGTCTTGAGTCTTTATACCGATCAATCTTCAGTAACCAATACTTGCATATATATATATATATATATATATTGCATAGTTTCCGCATATACATATCTATCTAGACAATAGTGTTAGTATATATTTTACAATAAGATAAGTTAAAAAAGATTGTTGTCATCAAAACCAACATCTCAGTTTTTAACAATCTCCATCTTTTTGATGATGACAACCTGTATTTATAAAATATACTTACCATACCATAACTCCTATCATAACTCTCCCTTACTCCATGACTCCCCCTTAATCCAATCATAACTCTCTCTTACTCCAAGACAACTACTATTTTATAACTTCTCCCCATTTGTCATCAACAAAAAAAAAATCTTACTAATAAATTCCCTGAACTTGATATAAGATAATCAACCATAATATAATAGAGTAATCCATATATAAGTGAAATAAGTGCTAAGTGTAATCATAAGTATGGAATGTGATCATAAATGTGAAATGTGATCATGATGTGATCATAAGTGTAATCCATAAGTAAATCAATCATCATCCAGTCATATTTACAATAATTATTCAATTCGATCATATATACAAACCACACCAAATGTTTTAAATAAGTCAAGTCAATCAAGTTTAAAACACACCAATCAAATCAAACAAATAACATACAGAATGATTAGACATTCCTTGGTACTTCCACTCATCCATCTTCTTCAAAGATATGGTCTACTTTCATGACATCTCATTCTTCTTTATCTTTGTCGAGAGTGACTAGTGGATTTCCTTCGAGATCGTCCTTGTTAAGGACTGAGATCATCCAATGAAGGGCGTCGAAATGTCTCTCTTGCTCCTTGATCATCTGCATTTAACTCAATTCTAAGTGGCGCTGATTACGAAGTATGAATGCAATGATATTCTTGAAGGAAGTGAGAGTTTCTTCAAGATTATCACTTAGTTTCTTAATCGGAGAAGCCATAATTCAAGAAATAGGAAGAAATATGAAAGGGGGTGATTAGAAATGAAGTTTGATAATTTATTCTGAAAGAAACAGGTATAAATAGGGGTAGAAAGTCGATTAAAATGAATAAACACAAGTTAGTTACATAAAATTAAAATTTGAAAGTGTAACTACTTTCTGCCTGTTGCATATCGACATTGGGGGATGGGGTATGTTGACATGCCTCTACCTAAAGTGACAATTTGCTTTGTTTTAAATATTATGAACAAATCTATGCAACTAAATTTTTTATAATATAAAAACAAGCAATTACAGAGACAAGTGAAGTTGAATAACAGGAAATACAAGATTTCATTAATGATTCTAGTCAACATTATATAAAATAATATAATATTAACTAAAATAAAGGAAAATACATGGATTGATCTTGAAGCAAACATGATAACATGTGCTAAAACTAATTAGATGAAGAAGACGAAGACGATAGTCCAAGCTTTCTACTAACTTTTCTAACGAACTTGTTGATTGTAGTGGAAATCTTATCCATTTTCTTACTCATTGATCTTTTGAGTGTCTTTTGGTTTTCCATTATAATTCTTTGATTATTGAGAATGGCCTTATTGAATTGATTAGCGGGATTAGTAGGATATTCAATGCTCTTTACGGAAGTTTCTTGATCTTCCTCTTCCTCCACTTCAATTTACATTCCTTCCTCTTCCTCTTCATCTTCCTCCTCCATTTCTTCCATCTCATCATAAGAAAGTCTTTCTTCCTTTTCCATAAGTGTTCCATATGGTTGAAACATTAATGGAATTTGCATAAGGGAAATGTTTCCATGATTGAACACTTTTCTAGTTACAAATTCTTCCCTTTTGAAATCAACTCCAAAGTAATTAAAAATTCGAGTGAGATAGACTCCATGATATAATGTGTTTTCATCCATAGTAAAATTCTTGGGCTTAGCTCATCCAAAATAACTTGAGCCCAATTGATATCATAATTTCCAAAAATTACAATAAGAGTTTTGCAAACTTTCAAAGTTGGGCTGTTGTAGTTTCCCGATCTTGGTATAAGTGTGTGTTGAATAAGAGGTTAACAATTCTTGCTTTTGGACGAAAATAATGATTTTTGAAATCAAAATTGTCATCCCCTTCAAAGATGTGATGAAATATCTCTCGATCATTTTCATTTATTTGAAATTATGAGAGATTCATTTCGGTATACTTGCATTCCAAAATATTTCCGAAACTTTCACGATCCAAAACTATTTGTGTTCTTTTAACACTACTCCAAATTTGTCTATCTTGCCCATCATAAAAAGCACGACTCAAATTCGCATAAAACATCTTAACTACATTTGGATAACATACAAAATCATTTTATTTGTTATCTAGTACACTAAGAATAAAACATTGTCGAAAAATATTTTCAATTTCATAAGAAGGAAAATCTTCAAAAATAGCAAATTTCCCCATATGAATTTTATCAAAGTTTACATAGTTGATGCAAGCTTTGATAGCTTCCGGGTCACTAAAAAGAAAGTTTTTGATAACTTTTGGAAGCCTAATGGTGTTAGCTTGAAGAGATTATTGAAGAAGTTTGAGAGGAGTTGAAGATGATGAAGATTGTAACGATCCGTAAATTTTCGATAATAAGATTTGTTATTTTAATGGGATTTTGTAATGTAATTTGGAAAGAAAAAAACTTTATAATTTAATATTGAAATGAACGCTAAAATGAAATGTAGCAATGGTAATTAAAATTAACTATTGACAATTGAAGTGAAATCCCAATAATGAAATAATGCAAATTTGTTGCACTTGGTTATATAATTGAAAATGAGTAAATAAAAGTAAGTATTGAATTAACCAATGAAATAATATATTGATTAATAGTAACTGAATGTAATTAAGGTAATAATGTTAATGCAAGTTAATAAATAACTAATTTAATGCAGACCCCAATTAATCGAAACAATTGTAGGGTTATAATTGATTATAAATAGTAAATTTAGAAATAATTCAAAGTTATATTAATTGATGAAATAATACACAATAAACTGTATTTTGATAAAATCAATGTTAGATAAGTAATTATAATATTTGTTGTTGATAATGAAGTACGATTAAGAGTTAGTGGCAACAGTTATTATAAGTTACAATATATTTTTAATCCATTAAATTGAATTGAATCAATTGCAATAAATCTAAATTAAATATTACGTTAATGTTAACTAAGGTAATATTTGAAAATAATGTTAATGTTATTCATAATAGGACAATTTGTTGAAATAAAGGAATGGAAATAAAGATTTATCAATTTATTGGGATTTGAACTACAATAATTGGATTAATTGCAATTAAATGAAATTTAATATCTAAATATTACGTTAATTGAAATTTAGATGGAATTTGAGAATATTAATGTAATAGATCATGAATCCAATGTTAATTTCATCCGGCTGACAGCAATGAATTGAATAATAGAATGAAAAGTGAATTAAATGGAGTTATTGGAAATTAAATTTATAATTTCTGAATTTAATGAAATTTAGATTAACACTGAAATTGATTAATTTATCAACTCTAAATTGACATCTAAATTTATTTAAATTTGTGTAAATGATTAAGAAATTTAAAAACGATAAAATTTGTCAATTTTAGGATCAAAATTAAAAATTTGCTTTAATTAATTCTTAATTTATTTAATTAATGTAAAAATAGCCATTTTGACCAATAACTCGGATTTTGACGAAACCAGTTTCATCGGATTCGTAACAGTGAATTATTGTAGGATTTCAAGTTTCGTAGCGATCAGACTTATCGTTTGATTGTACGGGCTCGAAACACCTAGAAATCAATTAATTGAAATCAATTGAAATTAATTTGAAATAACTTGATTTTAGCAAAATTTCTTCATAAATTTGGACTTGAAACATGTTCCATTGCGTTTAAAATATTTAAAAACATATATTTTGATATAGGGGTTGACCCGTTTCCATTTTAGAATCGAAACAGGCTTTTCGGTTCAATTATCGTTAGAAACTCAAACCAATTGGGCACAGTTCTTTCTATTTTGTTCTGCCTATATTTATATATCGTTATAAACCCTGGCAGCCTTTCTATTTCTCATTTCCATACGTGTAGAAATTTCTGCTGCTCCTTTTCCTCAATGGTCGAAAACCCTAATCTTCCCAATCCAATTTCAATTCCAAAAAAAAAAAATTGCGGATCTGCAGCAACTTTGGGTCGCGCTTCTATTTTCAGAGGCGAAAACCCTGCATCAACTTCGGATCAGGAAGAAAATGACTTGGGTCGCTTCGGGTCGTTTTGGAAAAAACTAAGAGCAAACACCGGGGATTTGAGGTGGTGGACCGAAGTTGAACCCGAAATCGAACCAGGACCAGAATTTTCCAATCTTCTAATTTTCATAACTTTTGCAATCGAAGTACGTTTCATGCGCAGTTTTCTCCGCTAGGTTCGTATCAGGATTTCAGACATTTTGACGTTGTTTGGGCGAATTCTGAGACTGTTCAAATTTTGGGTTTAAATTGGATTTAAATTCCATTTAAATTCAAAAGGTGAGTGTTTTAACCCTCTCACCACTTCTAAAATTTTTTATGTGTGTTAAATTAATTTTTGATGTGATTAGAAATTTATTTATGACTGTTTGGCATATTTTTAATCACCATCTCAGTTAAATTGAATTTATTGAATAAAATTGTTATTTAATTTATTATTGCATATAAACTGCTAGTAAATACCTGTTATTTATTATCTGCTCTATATTGATGTTATTGATTAAATTGGATGATGATTGTGATAACTTTTTGATGATTGATATTGGATGAATGGATGTTGTATTTTATATTGTTATAAACTGCAAGTTGTTATGGATTTTTATTTCATTCGGGATTGCAGTTTGAAATGATATAACCGTATTTATATTTTAAATTACGGATTGAAATGATAGATATCCGTATCACTTGACCATAGAATAGAAAACCATATACAGACACCGTCGGTCTATATATATATATATATATTGAAATGATTTCTATGGTTTTGGAAAGTAATATACAGTTTAAATAAATATTGATTTTTGATATTATATAAATATTATTTTTATATATTGTTAAATTCTTGAATTTAAGCTATGTATAAATTTGTTTAATAAAAATAAGTTTAATAATATAGTTTGATTTTATTAAAATATAATATGGGTAAGTCTTTAAATTATATTTTAATATAGAGGTTATAATGATTGAAATAAATTAAGGTTAGCAGATAAATCTGAAATTTATTTGAAATTGAATTTAGTTAAGAATTAAACTCAAATAAGTTTGATATGAAATGTATTAAATTTGATATTTTAGAAGGTATAATTTTTATAACTTGATTTTGGTTTAAGGTGAATTAAATGAATATTTCAAGTATAAATAAATTGAAGGAAATATTAGCTTTATTTAAATAATAATGGATTATTGTGTAAATTATTTCAAAACTAAATAATAGAAATTTGAATTGTTGAATCGTAAGTACCAAACTTAGTTTTGAAATTGTTGAATACTTAAAGTTTGAAACATATTGAATTTGAAATGGGTTATTCTATGGATCTAATCTGTCTTGAAATCGATAAATTTGGGATAGTTTATTTGAAAACTGAATTGAATTGAAATTATGATTTGGGATTGGGTTAAATATAAAATTTAGAAATTCGAGTTGTTTTGGAATTGATTTGTGAAATTGAAGAAGCCATTTCATTATATAAAACCCATTTAAGTGGTGGAAGTTATGTTTCGAAGTTATGAGTTTCCAGGTATTATAATTTGAAAGTGTTATATTTCAAGTGTTTTGATTTCGAAATGTTATAACTTTGAAAGTGCTATGATTTGGAAAAATGTTATATTTGAAATAAAAATGATATTATATTGATTTGGGTTTAATAAAAATGATATCATATTGGTTTGGGTTTTGAAATGGAAATGATATCATCTTTGTATGGTTTTGGAACGGATATTATATTCTGGTTTTGAAGTATAAAAGATTTTAAAAATGATCGCGGTGTTATAATAACGTTTGGTTGTTAAAGAGACCGGAATCGGAAGTTGTCATACTCTCTTCCAACTTCGGAAACCATTTTAACAACCGTGTATGCGATGGAGATTCTAGAATGAAGTAGAATGGTGGCGACATCCTTTGAGGTATGAACGTGGACCCGACTCCCGTGAGTTGGCTTAAGGTGGCTAAAACAGGAGCGATCTTGGACTAGTGATGTAGCCTCTCTTATCAGACACACTCCTTCGATATTATATTCTGACTTTGAGATTGATTTGGTGGCCACTTTTGACTTTTGATTTTTAGGGGTGTGGCTCGAGGTTGGCGGTAGCTGCGCGATATGCGTCACTACCAGCCCGTGTGAGTAATTGGTATATCTACCCTGGCATTGCCTTGTGTGCTGTGTCATTTACCCTAGCGCTCCTTGTACGAGTTTGGTTTTCTCCTGTAGCCCGTGGATTATTTAGGGTAGTCTCCCGATCTGGAGATGCGCTGATACTGGATGGACTACTGGGACTATTATTGTGTCCCGGGGAGATTGTGTAACTCCTTAACGCTATGTAAAAGTAAGTTTATTTTACTATAGACACTATTATAATAGCGAAATATTACTACATAGTAAATAGTTTAACGGATCCTTAGGAGATGTGAATCCCGAGCATCTTTTAAGTTATTGCACTCATGTTAGACACTGGATAAGAGATGTCAAATCCCGCAAACATCTCCGTTCCACTCATATTATTTACCGTTGATTTAACTTACATAAGATTTTTTAGTTCTGACTCGAGTGTTTTGCCTTTTCAATTCGCTCGGATCAGCTTGAGCATTTCTGGATTTGAAGACTTTATTTCTGAAGGACGAAGACGAAGATTGTATTACTATTATTTATTATATTATTCCACCACAATCATACTGTTCCGCTGCATCGTTAATTACTATTCTCTGGTATGTGTAACTCTGATTCTATATTGTATTAGTATAATCAAATGTTTTATAAAACAGCTTCATGAGCTGTTTATTTGATTATTATATTTTGTCGTTCCGCTGCAAGATTCTGTTTTGTTTTTCTTTCTCTGCCTTTTCTTATTCACTCCAATAACAATCCGCCCTTCTGTATGGTTTGAGTCTGAAGTGTGTGGTTTATCGTCGATTTAAAACGTACAAAAAGGCGAGATGTTACAAAGATAATTTGAAATTTGAAATAAAAGTGATGATAAGGAGAGTGAATTAAATAGAGATTCTACAGACATGTTCCCTGATCAAGAGACATCTTCCCAGAGCATTCAAGTTGGTGAAAAGGTGGAGGAAAATTCAAAAGTTTGAATTCAAATTTTGAAATCAAATTTTTGAGGGGCATGTCAACAAGGGGTATTTAGGTATGTCGACATGTGCCTATTGAATCACAAGACAAGTGTCTATTCCTAATTTCTAATAAATGTATATATTATATCCTATATTCTACTCATATAATTCCTGTGATAACATTAAATATAATAATACTTAAATATTAATAATTTAATATTTAAAATATTATTAAAATAATATTATTTTTGAATTTAAAATTCAAAGGATAAATTTGAATTTAAAATTCAAGGAATTTAAAAAAAATCAAGCAAACAAACGAGCATCCATTCAAACAAGAAAAATTAAAAATAATGTAAATGCATACCTATTTTTAGATCCATACTCCCATCGTCGTCTGATTCATGAATAGCAGTGAAACATAGATTTGAATTATCTGTCTTCTTTTTATCGTCACTGGATGATGAATCTGAGTTATCAAGAGTTATTGTGTATGCTTTCTTTCTTTTCCTTGACGAATCATTGTTTGAAGGGAACAACTGTTTATTTGGACACGGACAATCTTTCCTATGATGCCCGACTTTATTGCAACTGTAGCATCTATCATTGTTGACGTTCTCTATTATTTTTGAAATTCCTTTGATCATTTCTTTTGTAATTATTCATTTTTCTATATTTTTGGAATTTACGAAAGTTTCTTGTCATGAAAGCAATCTCCTCATCACTGTCTGGTTTCGAATCTTCAGTTGTTGCACTGAATGCTAATGACTTCTTTTCTGTAGCCTTTTTTCTTTTCTTCCTTGCAGTTGAACTTCATAAGACATCAGATTCCCAATCAGTTCTTCTATTTTCATTAGACCGATATCATTTGCTTCTTCAATTGCAAGTGACTTTTGATCCCATTCTAGAGCGAGTGAATTTAGAAATTTTCCGACTTGATCTTCCTTCGAAAAGCTTTTTCCTAGTGTAATTAGCGAATGAACAATATCTTGAAATCAAAAATACATGTTGGAAATGGACTCATTTGCATGCATTTTAAACAATTGAAACTGATTAGTTAATATGAAAATTTTAGTCTGTTTAACTTTGCTTGTCCCTTCATGAGTAACTTGCAAAAAATTTCAAATTTCAAATGCAGACTTAAAAACAGACATTCTATTAAACTCATTTCTATCTAGTGAACAAAATAATATATTCATGACCTTTGAGTTATTTTGTGCAACACCCTTTTGCTCAGTTGTCCACTAGGCAAAGTCGGTAGTTGGTTCAACATACTCAGTTTGTGTGATATTCCAAGTGTCTAATCCTACTGATTGAAAACAAATTTTCATTCTACAAGCCCAATATGCATAATTATTGCCATTGAAAAATTATGGTCTGACAGTAGACTGACCTTCTATAAATGAACTAGTGTTAGTGTTAATAGAACTAGTGCCAGAGTTAACATTACCAGTGTTGATAGCCATTAAAACAATTTTTCAAGTTTCAGATTATGAAAAATATGAAAACCAAGGCTCTGATACCAATTGAAAGGGAGTGCGGATTAAGAATCTTAAGGCTAATTTAACACTAGAGGGGAGAGGGGGTGAATAGTGTTTAATGGATTCTAAGACTTATATGGACTAAATTGAAATTATGACAAAAACAAATGCAGCACTTAATCATAGAACAATCACAGAATCAAACATAGATGCAGAAAGTAAACAAAAAACAACAAAAGAAAAGAACACACCAGATTTTATACTGGTTCAGAGTTACCATACGTCCAGTCCTGTATCAAGGTAAACACCTCGTACAGATTTTTATTATACCAATGTCGAGATTACAATCCTCAATTTCTAAAGGCCTTGAGGTACCCTACTGTCTTCGAGTCCGGAGTAAACTCTCTTGATTTACGGGACACGAGATCACCCAATTGATTTCCAGGCACAATCACACCTTATAGAGAGACTCGATAAACTTTTGACTACAAATTGATCCTATAACTCTGAATTGCACTTTGATCTTCGAGAGAGGGCAAAGAATCAAACAAGAATGAGATTCTAATTTGATTCACTTGAGAATTCGGCGGAATTTCGGCATGATCTTAAAAATATGAAAATTTTAGAATATGGATTTGTGGAGAAGAAGAAGTGAAGAAAATAGTTAGTTGAAAAATTTGTTTGTGAAGGCTATTTATAGACCAGTAATGGTCATAACCATTCGTGAAGAGATTTAAACGAATAGACACTTCTTTTGAAAATTGAAACTTTTAAATTTAACGGCTATTATGTGGACATGGGGTATCCCATCATGTCGACATCCCTTAGTTAAAAACTATGTAAAATTTGTTTTGAAAATGGTATTGAAAGGAAAACAAGATGAAATGATTCTGGAGTAAAATAAACTAATTTTCCTATGTTTTAAAATAAAGAAGAGTAAAAAATATATTTTTAGAATGTGTGTGTGTGTATATATATATATATATATATATATATATATATAAATTTGATTTTTAGTATATATAGATAAAAGAAATTTTTAAAAATCAGAAGATGGCTTAAAAACAAACGAAGTTTAAAACAAGAGTTTATTTAAAAACAAAAACAAAGAATATTTTAAGGCTAAAACATCTTTTTAAAAATCATTTGAAAAGATAATTTTTTAAAGCTAAAACATTTTAAAAAAAAATTTAAAAATCATTTAAAAAACATTTTGAAGTAGTTTTGCAAGCTTCTTCCTGCAAAATATTTCATCACATCAAGACTCAAGAACTTGTACAAAACCAGGATGTTCGTGCGTTTGTAAGCTACTTGTCATGGATTTGTACGCCACTAAGAAGATAGAAATGGGTTCCATCCTAAATGAAATTTGGAATGAAGATTTCCGTGATATTATGAAGTTTTAACAAAAACTAGACATTTATCTTGAAATCTTGATCTTGATACTCTAGAGTCTTCAATCTTGATATCTCCATTCTGAATCTTGAATCTTCAGTCTTTATACTGATCGGTCTTCAGTAATTAATACCTGCATATATATATATATATATGTATGTATGTATGTATGTATGTATGTATGTATGTATGTATGTATGTGTGTATATATGTATATCCTGCATTGTTCTTGCATATACATATCTATCTAGACAATAGTGTTAGTATATATTTCATAATAAGATAAGTTAAAAGAGGTTGTTGTCATCAAAACCAACATCTCAATTCCTAACAGAAAGGACTCACATCTTGCGGTTATTGCCCCATCTCTTCGGTCGGGACAATCGTGACTTATTCCATTTATTACTTTTGAAAGCAAATTTGAGTATTCCAAAATCCAGTAAATTATTATATTTAAGTTCTTACAACCAAAAAACTAGAAAAACAAATACAAGAAGAACCAAAAACTACCTCTCCGGGGATAATGGTTTAGCGTCATCTCAAAGCATGCCTAAGGACCGACCTCGTTCCTGTACATGTGTAACAGCGTCTTAGCTGTTTTATTGTAGATTTTATTATTTATTCAGTTCATGTCATCCCTATCAAAGATGAGATCCGTAATCTCGATCTAAGGTCATTTTCATTTGATGCAGACAGTGGTTTCTCTTACTCCACCGCCGCAATTCGAGTCCTTATATTCCGCGGTAGCCTACCATCTCTGACGTGTTCCTCAACCACATTCTTCAAGTGTCTACAATCGTTGGTAACGTGTGCATCTAACTCATGGAATATGTAGTATATTTTTTATGCCCGCTCATGCTTGGTGGGCTCCCTCCTTGCCGGCTTTCGGTATGGAAGGCATCCTCAGGTATACAAATAAATCCTTTCTAGATTCTCGTTGAAATTAGTATAAAGAAGAGAACTTTGCTGCTTCGATGTGTTGAAGCCATCATCCGCTTTCTGCTTTCCTTTATCTTTGCTTGAACCATCCCCAGGCGGTACTCCATCTCTCAGAGCATTAACCTCTTCTCTACCAGCCTTAGCATCTTCATGCTGTAGGAATCTCTCGGCTTCATGGAAAATTCTCCAAGATCCATTGGTGGGCCTCATTCCAGTGCAATCTTGAAATCCGTGTCGTCGTTATTCCTAATACTGTTGCCATTAAGACGATCGATGTATCCGGCCGATCCACGAAGCAAGCGCCGAATTAAACCGTGTTAAGAAACTCCTCACGGGCTCTCTAGTGCTTTGGTTCAGTGTTGTCAATGTCATCAAACTCTTGGGGTCTCATGATGCGGACCGGAATTTGCCTCATGAATTTATCAATCAACTCCGTCCAAGAATCGATATAACCGTTCTCTAATTGTCGAAACCACACTACAACTATATCCGCCAAGTACAAGGGAAAACATCGCACCATCACTTCTTCCAATACTCCTAGCTGTTCCATATGTCTCATGTACCTCATCAGATGAACAACATGGTCCGATTTGCCGTCATATGCCCAATGTCGGTAGTTTGAACTTCGGTGGATTCCTAGCACGCCTGATATTGGGAGTAAATGGACTCCTATTCACATTTTCCAGATCGCTATTCACCAACCCTCCTCTCACAATTCGTTTGATCGTCTACTCAAACCTGTCATTATCATCCAAAGGTAGCCTTCAATCATCATTTTCCATCTGCCACTCGAGTCCACGAGGGAATCCCGGAACATGCTCTTCTGGACGTACATCCACATTCTGACCCACACCAAACCGCACAACATCGACCACTGGCCTACCGCCGACCGATACAGCATGACCCGGGAGCATATCCCCAAGTCCAAAGCGATCAGCGTCAATCCCTATAGGGGGATCGATACCGATCGGTCCATGTTGACCGAGGGCTGCCCTCAGCGGCTCCACTCCGTTCCTATGCCTCTTAGCTTCGTTTCCCCTTTTTTGTTCCGATTTTCTACAACTACTGGTCCAATTTCTTGATCCAGATTGTCATTAGCTCCGGCTCCAGCCTAATCAATTTTCCTATAGAAATTCTGAATCTACTCCTCTTGTCTCTTTATCATCCTCTCTTGCATGACATCCATCATCGTCTCCATCTCGTTACTTGTGATATTGATAGAGGAGCGATTAGTCCCAGGTCTTGAGGAAGCTTCCCGACTCCCTTCATGGTGATTTCTATCTGCAAGTGCTCTCCTTGTTGATTGGCTAGCCATTGATCCAAATTCAAGCTCCAAAATCCTTTCCAAATCAACTGGCGCTACTCCTTTGTAATGAAAGCACCAAAATATTGACGCCAAAAATGGCCGCCAACACCTAAATAATCTTAAAGCACCACTAATCCAATATTAAATATCCAAACAAAGAATTAAATGCACATATCATAGATTCAATAGCAAAAAAGTAAATGAACATACAAATTTCATAGTGGTTCGGCAAACTCTGACCTCCGTCCACTTCAATAATCTTTTTATTGCACTGTAGGATTACAATTACAGTTTTCTTTTTAACCTTAGAAAAGTAATGAAGGAAGGAAAGAAAAACAACGAAGAAGTGCCCAAAAGAAGATTCTCTGTAATGAGCCAATAATCCTGTATTTATAGGAGAAGACTACAAATATGCAGCTGAAAATCCGCGTGTAGAAGACTGAAGCCAAGACAGGCCGATTCAGAAAAAATGGAGCCCATCTGGGACCATAGAACCGACGGTGGTGGGGGCCACGTGGCACCACGCGATCAGTTGTGGTAGTAACCCTCCACTCCCTCTTCTTCTTTGTTTGATTCCTCTGGTATTTATTGAGTTATTGAGTGATCATTGTTGAGTAAAACTGTCCATCCGGATGATCCACAGCTATAGCTGTAGTGATCCGATCCGATTCATTCCTAAGCATATTGATCCAACCCGATCCATTGCAAAGGAAAATTGCAAATTCACATTTAGGCATTTCTTGGATGCTACTCGTTTAACTATCATCCATAGCCTTGCTTATGTCTGAAATAACGCTTGCATTCCAAAAAGAGGCAGCAGAATAATATATGCTGGTAGCTAGTAAGTGTTAAAGTGATAAAATTAGCGGTCTCACCTTGTGTGGCAAACCTGCCTACCGCTGTGGTAAATAATCTCAGCATTCGCCAATAATAATCAACATAGCTCTTTCACCATGTCTCTCTGTCTCTGCACATCATTGATATTGGTATCGTTCGCAAAACACAAACTTTAAATACCTCCAACAAACATCAAGTATCCATTTTCATTTGAATAGGAGATGTAAATCAATGTAACTTCCAAGGAACATAGATAAGACGACCAATTCAATTCATGAAAATTCCATAATGATTAGTGTCAAACAGTAGACCCACGAATGGGAATAGGGTCCTGTACATCGCTGTAAGTATTGACTATGATACAGAGAGGCTCACATGCATGTAACTGCAGTATATGCTCTCAGCTTGAGTTGATGTTAATGAAAAGATTGGCTCACAATAATGATCACCTTTAATTGAAGTTAATTTGCTCAGCAGACCACTTTAGGAATGATATGTTGGTCGGGTAAGGTTGGAACACTCAGGTTGGATACAGGTATCATTCACATGCATGCATTATTTACAATTTTCATCTTATGTGTTGGCTAGTTGTAGCCTAAACTCCTAAGTCGGTATAGCCAAGGATGTTTCCAGTATGGAGGTGTTCCTTTTTACTTACGCTAACCACATTCTTGTATTACTAAACAACAAAAACTTACCCTCATAGATTACAAGATTGTAAATTGGTGTTACATATTATCTCCGATTTTATTTTTTATTTTTTGTTTTCTTTTTCTTTTCATATGAACGACTACAACAAAATAACTACTTTTGACGATATATTTTTTTCCAAACTAATTACAAATGTCCGCATGCGCTCCGCGCGCCATTGGCGCTTTGCTCTCCTCTTATTCTTTCATTGGACGGTTCGGATGGACTTCACCGCTCTTTCCCAACGAAAATGGAAATGGTTGTATCACATTGAGATATCGATTCATTTTCCGCCCCAAACGAGATGGAGAATTAGTCACCGCTACGCACCTTCATCTTTCTGAATGAATTGAGGCCCGGCCCGGCTCGCGTCGTTCCAATAACCGACGGCCTCACTATACGATCGCGCGCAGTAACTAAGAGTCCTATTACACGTCAACTTTCATTCACCAAACCCAGAGACTCGTACAAGGACATGGAGTGGGTTGATGCATCGGACTCGACCCTGTCTTTCGTAGCATGCATTCCCATCCGTGTTGCAACTGATTTGGTAAGCTACGTGTCTGGACGGCCTTCGGTCTCCCAACCTTACTCATGGCAACCCTCCGGCTGCCCAACGACCTTACTACTCGGGTTAGGAAGTAAGGCCCACAACCCAAAGCGGTGAAGAACAAATAGAATTTGCTACAAAAGCCGGCTATAAAAAAACCAATAGTGCTATTTGCCTTTGTGATTTATTTGAGTAAGTTGAATATATTGCAGCACATCACAATAGAGATTTTCATGGACAATAAGTCAACTGTAGCACTCACACAGAATATCATCTTGTATAACCAAATTCACATATTGATACATGTTATCATTTAACTCGAGGTTAATGCATTGAAATAAAGGAAGCACAAGCGAAAGTACATCAATTCAAAAAATAATATGCTAGGGTTTTTTACTAAAATTCTGAAGCATGGAGACTCTAGAAGAGTGTTAAACTGAATTGCTCTTAAGCAAAATGGATCTAAATATATTTTATCTTGGTAGAAAGTTCTAACCTTATCTTATCTTCGGTTATGCAAGAAAAATATTTAAGATATTTATATGTGAGTTCTAACTTACTTTAGAAAATAGTTATGCCCAATCTACTCTCAACTTATTAGTTGTTTTTACCATCCCGTATTTTAAAAATAAAATTCTCATTCCATCTTTCTCTTTACCCACTCTGTTTATTCTCGTTTTGCCCTCAACATTTTAGATTGTTATGTTTAGCCTTTTTTTTTTTTTTTTTTTATTTCACTTTTATTCTACTGCTACCTACTTATCTCAAAGCTTTTCAAAACTCTACTTCTTAAAACCCAATAGCAATGGAAATAGATAAATGTGAAGGAGACGTAGAAAAAAAAAAGATCAAAGTAGCGTCATGATAATTCTCGAAGCAGAGTTGTCATGTTTTTTTTTTCTCGTCTATTTTCTCATAGAGATGGATATAAACTAACGGCATAGTGCACCGTTGACTTACAGTTATCAATCTAAGGATTACCGAAATTTTCAGCATCTCTTTTACAATTTCAACTAGGAAAAGATGACGGATGAAAAGACACATTGTTAAAAAATATCCAATTAACTGATAAATTGTAAAATTGAAACTAATAATTTCATATTACACATAGAGGGTGAAAAACGAATCAAGGGTTGCAATTGGAGGAGCTAAACTATAAAATTAAATGTTTCCCACAGTTCATTTAAGAGTTTGATTAATACAAAATAACGGTAGCGTGTCTTGGTTTATGGAACCCAAAAACAAAAGTCTAAACAAAGCTTGTGATAATGTTTTATTTCTATCTCGTAAAATTTACATCTTTCAATTCCTACTTGCTAACTAGTTTGCTTTAATCATTTTCTTATAAAATTGCTAAGAGATATGGGTTAATTCATTAATCAACATATATAACATAATTAACCACAAACTTTCAGTATCTGAAAATAAGTTTAAACCAAGTAAATTGATAAGGATCAAAGTAAAGCACTAGATCTAAACGCAACAATATATTCAAGGAACATCACATGAGAGGAAGCCTCGTACAGGGTCTGAGAATTAGGTGTACGCTCTCACATGATAATGATTGTTGGGGAGGTAAAAGATGAGGTTAAGATGATTAATCAGCATGTGGGACAACTATGCAAATACAATTGCAGCTGCAGGTCAGTTAATCATTGTTATATTAATGTTAATTTGATGCTTAATCATTTTGTAATCCAACTCAATTCCGTAAGCTATCCTTCCATATTATATCACAAGTTGATATATATATTCTTATAATTAATGTATCCACGGTTACTCATTGGAAAATGAATATTACAGTTGTATCTGGTCTTCTGATCCTGTAGTGAATATACAGTATTCTAATTTTTTTTTCTATTCGACAATATCTAAGATTTTACATCTCATACTTCAAAATTATGGTTTAAGGGTCAGGATCCAGTGAATTTGTCTTCTAAATTATGGTGATAACTTCGAATACCTCCACTACACAAAAGTTGGAATAAGGCAAATGAAGAACATGAGATGCTATTGTATCCGTATGACATGCCTCAGCCTTTATATGCAACAGTCACATCTTATGTACATATTGAGACCACTAGTAGTTAGAAAAGAATGCATAGCGTTTATGAGTTCATGTGATCACATATGTTCATGCAGTTCAATCAGATAAAGTGAATTGGAAAAATTCGATAGAATGGTTCTCCAATGCCTAACTGAGTCTCAATGGACAGGATGACACTCTGTGGGATCCATGTGTGGCATCAACTTGCATATCTCTCCATGTGTTTAACTACCCTCATAGTATTATTCTAGTACATGAATATCATTCTTTATTTCATCAGATCTAAGCTTTAATTAATAACTTCCATTAACAACCTATTTAAACCCGCAACAATCACACACTCTTCATTACTTTATCCTTCATTCAACCTTTCTCTTCAGTAAACAAAAGAGACAACAGAGGTTAGAGCAATGGCATCTGAGAACGAAGACTTGAGGCTAAGCTTGAGTCTTTCTTCTTCTCAAAATTGTTTCCCGCATAAACTAACACTTTTTCCTTCTTCAAACGTTCCTCGAAAAACCAATTATATAGAGGAAGATGCAGAGCAATGCTCTCCTACCAGCACATTATCGAGTCTGAATGGAAAGAGAAATGAAAGAGATGATAATGAAAATGAAGAAGATGGACAGAATTCCCCAAAAAAATTGAGGATGACAAAAGAGCAAACCATGGTGCTTGAAGAAAGCTTCAAGGAACATAACACGCTTAATAATGTAAGTTACGCTGAACTTGAAAATAAATTACTGTAAGGTGCGATGTCGAACTAGTTTTGACAATGAATGATATGTATGTGCAGAAGGAAAAGAAGGCACTGGCAAAGCAGCTGAACTTGAGTCCTAGACAAGTTGAAGTCTGGTTTCAAAATAGAAGAGCAAGGTATAAACATTTAACAATCGGAAAAGTTGCATATACAGGTACAATTTCATGTTTAATAATAATAACAATCAATCGTTTAATTTCAGGACAAAGCTGAAGCAAACAGAAGTAGAATGTGAGTACCTGAAGAGATGGTGCCAGAAGTTAGCAGAAGAAAACAAAAGGCTTCATAATGAAGTTGGAGAACTGCGATCTCTGAAATCAGTATCAACTCCAACTACACTCAACGTGCGGTGTCCCTCGTGCGAATGCATAACCACATCTCATCCTAACCTGAGTGGCGCATATATTTTTGCAAGGAATTATTTTTAATTCACATCAAACGGATCGAGATAATTAAACCTGTATATGTTGCTCAATTATCTTAATTATGAATTCCAGAAATATCGCTAGAAAATTACTGATAGATCGGTAACTGTTCATATGGCTAAGAGATTTGATTACATCGTACCATTCTCAACCCTGTTTTGTTTACATACCAATTTTTTCTATAAGAAACCACACGTACGCATCCAACGCGCTCATATATTACTTTACCTCAACAAGACTACTTCAACCCAACACTGAAAGAAGAACTTGCAAAATCATTTAAATACCTGAGAACTTTTGTGGGCATTTTCGCCCACAACGCCACGAATTCAAATGGATGCTATCAGAAAGTTCGTAATAAGAGCGTCATCACTCAATTACAATGACAAGACAATAAGTTAAAACGATAAAAAGATAGCTTGAGGAAAATAAGGAGAAAAAAATAAGGGTCTGTTTGGTCACCCATTTTCAGAGTATTTTTAGTTTTTAATTTTACAAAAGAATGAAAACTTGTTTGCTTTACTATTTTGTAAAAGTCATTTTTGAAAATAGCCAATTTTGAAAATGGGCTTAACAAAAAAAATTGAAAACCATTTTTTTTTGTTTTCCACCATTTTCAACCCAATGTGAAAAGCCTCCAAATCCAAAACTCAAACACGAACGAAACGCGTTCATAACACTGTTTATCTTCTTCGGCCGCGAAATCTCAAATTAGGTCTGGAGCGAAACTGCGATTCTTCCTCAAGTATTATCCCATAATCAAGGTAACTTCAATTTTTTTTCCCCGGTTATCTCGTTTGTTTTAAACTAACAGTATCTAGGGTTATGCAAGAATGATCTCTTTGATTTATTTTTGTGAATTAAGGTTTTGCTTGTTAGATTGAATCGGCAGAGAAATAATTTCAGGTTTGATATTTGTTAGATATTAATATTAGATGAGAATAATAGAGTCAGATTATCAACACTGTTTTGAAAGCCATATCAGAATATACATTGAACCAGAGTTGTGTATGGATTTTTACTATTAAAAGCCCTTCATCGGCTTCAGAACATTGTCACAACAGTTTGTTATACATTACATATGCGTTAAAATCTGAAATCACGCTGAGTGAATTGTAAATGCGGCAATCAAGCAAATTAAGGAGCTCAACGATGCCCAATTATAAAACTTAAATCTGTACAAAGCATAGGTTAACGATGTTACTAATAGATAAAAAAAAAAGATTCTATAGCTTTACTTGGCTGTGTTGCTTCCTAAAGTCGAGCCATTTGCTTACATCTCTACTTACTATAATTACCTTGTCGAACCGTCTATCAAAAAGAAATCATCATTACAAACATAATTACTTATCGCAAATTAATTAAGTACGTATAAAAACAGAGAACAAGACAATATAACACCAAACTACATACAAGAACAGTTAAAAACATTCACCAAAACTAGCTAAACATCTAAGTACTCTAATTTCCATATAATATTTTTATCTTGTGTCACAGTCTAAAATACTGAAGTGACTAGAACTTCATTTTTGTAGCATTAATGTATATCTGCATTTTTAAACCTGCAATAGTTAAAATAATATGTTGCAGTGTTCTCAGATATCAAGAATAAGACAATCTTTGTTATTTGTTGGTGATAAGTTATAAGCATTGTAACTGCTCAAGGTATTGTCTTCACCGCTATTTTTTATTTGGATGTTCTTCTCAAAAATAAGATCATATATTAGTGCATGTATTGATGCAAAATTGCAATGCTTCTATGTTGGCACAATCTCGTGAACTGAATAAGTTATGGATAGGCATCTTCAATGCAGACGGAGATGAAATATATTTACCATTTTTTTTTATATATTTTTAGACTTTTTCTGTATAAGCAAATACAAACTAACATTGATCTTGCTATCACTCTATAATCATTGAAGTTAAATTTATTGGGACATGCCAGGTATCTATACTATTATCAACTTGCCAAGCCTAATCTCCATAATGACCAATTCTCTTATTGTTATAGCTGAGCTTGAAGGCGAGCAACCAAATTTTATGTATATAATCCAGTTTGATGCTTACAGCCAGATTGGGTGGGTGATGTAGCATATGTAATTATAGGTGAGATATATAGGTTCTATTATGGGGGTTTCAAACGTGGATGTTACACATGCAAGAAATCAGGTATGCATACGTTGTTACTCTTTCTTATATGCTAGTCATTTCCCCATTACAAAGTAAATTTTGAAAACTGAAAGTAGTAGTGCTGTTCAAGTCCATCATCAAATTGAAAAAAGTACTTATATGCCAAATTGATTAAGTGCATTTTAGATTATTAATTTTGTACTCCATTATTGTTTCTCTACATGTAGCCTGATAGTTAATCGGACATCATTTTAGACGTGCTTTGATAGCGAGCATTTACGATGAACCAATGACTGCAGTACAGAGGCATGGAAACTATCTACTCGAACGAGGTTTCCAATATTTTATAATCAATGGATTTTCTAAAGTTGATAAAATAATTTCAGTGACTTTATTTAACATGTCTGTCGCTCTATTGGATGTTATTAAAAAAATTAAATAATGCATTATTATTCAAATTTATTTGCCTTTTGCCTCATTATTCAAATTTATTTTCTTTTTGCCTTATTATTCAAATTTATTTGCTTTTTGCAGTTTGCACATAGACTGTGTGCAGAGGTGATGTGATGTAAAGGGGAGTTCAGTTTGTGAAATTTGTTTATAGGTAAGCAAAAAGTTAATAAAAACTGTTTTTTTTTATTCTCAAAGGTATTTCACTTATCATAATCATGTCAGTTCAAATTAAACACAAGATATTTGAATTTATGTAATATATTTGAATTTGTGTAGGAATATGAACCTGAATACATAGTTCCTCCCAAAGTAGCATTGGTTGATATTACTGTGACCACGAGGTAAATGTTTATAACTAGCTTTATATTTGATTGTTATGCCTTTTCCATTAATGTTGATACAGTTTTACTCATTCTAATGATGATTTTATATTTATGGACTACTGCGATGAAGTGTTCAGTGATATGTTAATGGTTAACCACTTTGTTGCTAAAGGAGTATCATGAATAGAGAATCTTGTAGAAAATCAACGCTTACATGATGTTCTTACTTGATGTATCGAATGGAATCCTTCTATATGTCATCAAAATTTTCAAATGAAAAAACATGTATTCCTTAATTTTTGTGATGTTCTAAATAGGAAAGAACTTTTGAATGATGTCATAATGTTTCTAATGATAATAGTTTTGTTCTTGTTATCTAGTTAAAGTTATTTTTTTTAGATGACATATAGTCTAATCTAAAGCAACAAAGTTAAATTTCAATATTGATCCTCTTTCATGGAAAAGCCATATGCAAGAAGCATGTTAGAGAGTAGGAGAAAGACTGTTATGTTTAATCCATGATAGGATCAAAAGATACTCCAAGCATTGCACTTTTGCATGGGAAATGGAATACTATGAAGCTTACTTCAAATGTTTTTGTACGAGTGCAATTGACATGTTAATTGTAAGAATTGCCATTGTTTTATTGTATTGTAGAGAAACACTATTGCTATTCATTTATAGGCCATATACTTGAGGAGTATATATACATGGTTTTCATCTTTTGAGCACTCATGTAAACCCTTTTTTTCTTGTACAAGTGAAATCGACGTGTTAATTTTATGAAATGCGTTTATTTTATTGTATCTTAGAGAAATACTATTACTATTCATTTATAGACCATATACTTAAGGAGTATATATGTGTTTCATCATTTTAGTGCCCATATAAACTCTCTCTTTTTTCTTCATATTTGAATTTCATGATTCAATATTGTTAGAAATTTTTTGAGGGTAGTAATCTTATTTTAGTGCATGTGTGCAAGTTTATGTGTTTATCAACCGAAACATTCAACTGTGAAGGCATGCTAGAAATGATATTATTTCATTCGCTTGTATATTTTATAGCCAAATTCTACACAAGTTTGAAATCATCATTTTTATTTTGGAATCTCATTTTTTATTTTTAGTTTCAAAACTGTTTTTCAAAACAGCAGAACCAAATACATTTTCTAAAATGTTAAAAACATCAAAAATGAAAAATTGAAAATGGACTTCAAAAACAAAAAACCAAAAACTAAAAATGAAAACAAACAGGGCCTAAAGTTTTGGAGAAGCTTAAAAAACGGTTCGGTAGGCATCAAGGCAAACGGTCCAGCATATGAAACCCCAAAAGGTTCGGTTATAATAGTCGACTACCAAACAAGAAAATCGGTTCGATAGACCACTACCGAACAGGAAAAACAATTTGGCATTACCATGCCGAACCAAATCTTTACCAAACCAAATATTGTCGAACTGAATCATTTAAGCATAGAAAGTGTCAAATTTTTAGGGGATTAATGAGCCAATAAATATATATCTTCATACCTATGAATATCCAAAAGGATGAACACTAATATACGAAGACAACTAAGAAAGCGAAGAATATCGGACCAACCCTTACCAAACGAACAAAAATCCTACCAAACTAAATCATTTGAAGCATCATTGTAAATTTCTTTGAGCAATAGAGCATTATATATTGTATCTTCCACATAGTAATTGAGATCTATAAGAAAAGTAATGGTAATGGACGGTAGATATAAACATTTTTCAAATTCTTGTATTTTGCATCTTCCACATTGTAATTGAGATTTATAAGAAAAGTAATGATAATGGACAGTAAATATAAGCATTATTCAGGCAGACCACCATAAATATGTGTGTTCATTCATTTACTACGCTTTTTTATTGCATTATTTGTGTCTGAATTACTCTCTAAATTCGTAAATAATATACATAAAACAACAATGCAATACGACTCGTTTCATAGTACTACAACAAACAACTTGGAGGTGTTTTCCCATTTTTTGAGTAACCATTTCCGATGCTTTCATCGAGAACTTTCCTCGACATGCCTTTGAATCAAAGAATAGGGCTAGTCTTACCAGCGGGAATGCTGGAACACCAACGCACCTAATCAAACTACTTCCAATCAAGATGATCAATCAACAAACACCCCAGTGCACGTAGACGTAGTTACCCGAGGTGACCTAGAAAGAGTTGTGACCGAGCAAAATGAATGTTTTGCTACCCAACAACAATAATGATGGACCAACTGAGGACACGCGCTTAGGGCAGCCGCAAACTGCTGGTAACAACACTTGAGCGAGATAGATCTTGATTTAGGGAATCAAAGAAGAGAAGATTACCGCATTCTGATGATGAATCCGATTGAGATGGTCGTAGAGCTAGATGAGGATCACTGAAGAGATGGAACATGTAAGAGTTCAGTTCGAAGCTGTGTAGTTAATGCCCCGCTATTACCCTGCTATAACCCCGCAATATCTCATAGCGGATTTCTACCGCTACGATTTTCCATATAGCCCCAAAATATAGCATTTCCGCTTTGATCCCCGCTATTTCTAATATATCCCGTTATTCCCGCTATATTTTGCTATTTCCGCTATATCTTTTTTAATAAAATGAATTAAAAAATTGCATTTATACATTATAAAAATTATGAAACTAATTTATTTGATTAAATTTTTAATATATTTTCAGAAATGAAAATACTCTAATATTCTACCAAATTCAATAATGTTATATAACAGTTTTGCGTTAATTTAAAGCATATTCGTACATGTTTTTTGTTTAAAATCATTTATGTATTAATTATAATTCAATTGAATAATAATTTTTCATTTAATTACCATTTATATATTTGTAAAAACATTAAGTACGAGTTTTATATGCTAATTTAGAGCTATCCGCTATATCCCGCTATATTCTCGCTTTATATCCGCTATGACTTTTTACACCTCCACCGCTTTGAATCTGCCGAGCGTTTTAACCGCACAGGTTTGAAGATGGACCCAAAGAACGGTTCTGTATCGAGCCAAACAGAACTGAAACTGAACCGAGACCAACTACAGCTAACGCTTCACACTCTCATCGGAATTCTCCTACCAACGTAGAAGGGGTTACTAATGAGGTACGAAGAGATCATCAAGATCGGTGTAGTTGTCGAGATCATACGAGTGGCCGACTATCGAGTCGTCACAAGGAAGAAGGAAAATGTCGTTCTCTTCTCAAAAGAAGAGTGAACTATCATC
Source organism: Allium cepa (assembly GCA_030765085.1). Taxonomy (NCBI): domain Eukaryota; kingdom Viridiplantae; phylum Streptophyta; class Magnoliopsida; order Asparagales; family Amaryllidaceae; genus Allium; species Allium cepa. The sequence goes on along the minus strand of CM060934.1, from coordinate 766,090,027 downwards.
ATCAGTCTCCTCAATCGAATGACAGTATTTTTGGGACAACCAGGAAACACATCCAACGAGAGTAGGTAGAGCGTAGCATGGGATCAAGGGTAAGCGGTCCCTTTACCTAGGAGATATAGATCGACCGCTAAAAACCCAAATGATTTTAGGATGTCTACTATAAAGCCATATATGGGTTTGGCAAACCCCATATAGTGCATTTACAACGTTATATCCAGTACATGCCGATGAGTGGAGCAACTAAGGAAGTATTGTGCAAGTATTTCCCATCGTTCTTGGTAAGAGAGTTAGAGGTATGCCATTGAAGAAATTTTGTAATTTATTATAAATTATTAAACTTTGTAATAAATCTCCTTTGAAATAAAAGGTGTTTGATTTCTTATATATGTGTAACATCCCCTATTTTGAGGCCCAAAGCTAAGCACTACAGATGTTGCAGTCATCCATAGTATTAACTTCTGGTGACAAAATAAGGTAATGTTAATGGTATCCATAATATCAGAAGCACATGAATATGAAATAAAATCAACACAGATTGAAACAACTTTTCTGATTACATTTCAAAATAATATTTCATATTCAAATACATAATCCCAAAATGATTCTCAGGTTTTGATCAAATATATTATTACAAAATACGCTAAGAGCGATATATGAAGAAGCCCATTAGATGATCAGAGTACTAAATAGACACATAAGTATTAATACATCACAGCGGAAATAAAACTAAATATCTCCTATATAGTTTGCCTTGCCTCCTACACGTCTTTGGAAACTTTATTCGTCCAGCCTACTAAACCTGAAAAACCTTAATTCTCAATCTTTTCAAATTAATTTTAAGCACCCAAGAGTTTAAGGGGAAAACATAAACTTCGAGTCAGACATAAAGCCTGGTGATAATAATATTATACATCTTGGTTATTTGTTATTAAGTGAGACCATGCCGCTTAGCGAAACGAGTTTTCCCTCACTGATATCCCTTTTCAAAACATATCTTTTGCAAACCAAAATCCTACGATCAAACTAATTAAATCAATATAGAAATGTCGTATACGCATATAAATAAGGTAATAAATGGACTATTTGTCCGAACAATATAGTTTTGTTTGGCTTACTACTAATCTTTGGCTGACTCGGGCCTACCAGACATAACAAATAATCTAACTTCTGTTAGACACACTTCTGGACAGTCTATCCCTAACTTACTTCTCCTATGGTCAACTGATCCTAATAGTTTTGCGGGCACACCACTAACTTATCTTTCTCTATATATTCCTTTTTGTGTACAATATCATTTTAGTCTTACCTGTGATAAAGCCCTAAACACTGGAATTTTGGACTTATATTCGCTAGGGGCTATTAGCTAAAGTATAAGGCGTGACACTATACCAGTTCCATCTAACATTCTAATATCTAAGTCATTTACTAAGGGTCTGCTATCCCATCAAAGGTTTCCTTGAAAACATTTCTTGCAAATTGATTTAACCTTTTAAATCATACTTAAACAAGGAAAATATACTCTTTGCTTTACTCAGATCTCTTTACCATGTTATATATACTTTACTCGAAATAATGTTGATGAAATATATTGAGGATTATCTATCCCTCCAAAGTAAGTTAAAATCCTTTTATACTTAAAAGATTTTAGGCCATAAAGCTAAGGTAAATCATTCGAAACCTTTGTTTAAAAACTATAAACAACCTTTTCGAAACCTTTATAGTAACCTTTTGAAATCATTGAAGGTATCTCTTCGAAAGCTTTATAACCCTTAGATATTCTCTTTTCAAAACTCTTTAAACTTGCCTTGTGAAAGCATTGAAAACCTTCCATTTAAAATACTATAAGTACCTTTCAAAACCATTAGGAAACCTCCGCTTCAAAACCTTAGTTTAAACCCTTCGAAAGCATTAATGTCCTTTACTATAAATAAACCTTTCGAAAGCATTGGGTTCAAGTGAAAGCTGTGAAACTTAGTTTCAAAACCATTTAAAATCATTCCATTCGAAACCTATGAGTTTATATTTTAATAGAACAAAGGGTCTTAGAATAACTAGGTCGAAAGCAACACTTTCGAAAGCAATTTTATAAGTAAAAGAAGAAGAAAGGTTTGGAAACCAACACTTTCGAAAGCATGGATAAGTAGCTTCTTGTTTAAAAGCGAAAGCATCCTTTTGAAACCTTTGTTTAAAGGCAAAGCAACCTCAACTGGGTCGAAAGGTAGAATGCAACAACGAGAGTTTCGACCCAGTCGAAAGTTGTTTAAAACAAAAGGCGGAAACCTCTGTTGAAAGCCATATTAAAATCCTTTCGAAAGCCTTTATTGTATACACGAAAGCAACTAAGTCGAAAGCTAGTTTGATCCATTCGAAAGCATCTTTATAAGCAGAAATAGTTCAAAGGCTACTCCAACCCTTTGAAAGCACATTTTGACTTTATACCTTTTTCCCATCCCTAATTCACTATGTACCAAAGCATTGATACCATGTGCATTGGTTTTGACTTGGTCGAAGACAGATGTATGGGTTCGAAAGCACCCTGGGATGCCGTGAAGAAGTAATTTTTTATAAAACTATTTTATTGCTATCTAAAGCAGTTTCTTTTCAACTAACTTTCCATATTTTTCAAAATACTACTAGTTGCCAATTTATTTTCCAAAACCTTTTCTAAAAGTGCTATCGAATTCAGTAATTATTTATTTAAAACATTTAGCAAATTGCCCCTTCTTCCATTTTAAACATATAAAGCATTTAAGTCACATACCTTAAATAATTTTATATACTTAATAAAACACTTAGGAAAATTCTTCAAAAATTCCTATAAATCACTTTTAATATTTTTCCTAAAATATTCAAAATTACTGATCCAAAACTAACATATAATAGCCATAATTAATTTTAAACTCAATTTACCATTTTCTTTACTAGAAAATTCATAATAAATCCCAATAATTCAGAAAATTATGAAACTTGAAACCCATCTCTAAAAATATATTTCTGACCTTATATAAAAAATGCAAGACATTTGGATGTCATCTAATAGGTTTTCAAATCAGTTCTTATCATAAGATCTATATAAAATAGCCTATATCATCAACATGCAAATATATTTATTTAAACAATCAAAACATGGCAAAAAATTTGCAAAATAAAATTCGAATCTCAACTTGGAAATCGAAAATCATAAAAATGAGATGTAATCTATTATTCACCTTTAGCTTGTATTAAAGAGGTTGAGATTTTCTCTAGAACTAATTTGATTAAGCTTCCTTCTTGAAATCTTTTTTATCTTCTCCTTGTTATCTTCTAATGGTGGCCGAACAGGCTTGGTATTAAGTTTAGTTCATGAATGTTGCAAATAAGGGTGGGTTAAGAGTTTAGGATATAAGAATATAACCTATTCCTATTTTTCTCTTATCTTGTTATCTTTAATTTACATTTGCTTATTCATTGAGGCACGATTACCTTAATACTTTATAAATCTTCATCTCTTAACCACTTAATCTCTACGTTATTCTATTTAGTTTATCTAATTAAATCTCTTGAATAATATTATTAAAATTAGGGGTGTTACAGACTCCCCTCTTTAAAGAATTTCGTCCTCGAAATTACGGTAAGGTACCCATAAAAACAGTCATAAAGGTAAAACATGCCATGAAACAAATTAGGTTAAGCGTCTATAAACCTGCTTTCAGTTTCCTAAGTATAGTCTCTCTTGTCGTCACTCCATTGGACTTTAACTAATCTGACTGTCTTGTTCCTTAACCTCTTCTCATCTCTCGCAACTATACGAACTGGCTTTCTAAGTATAGTCAAATTCGGCTCCATTACTAAGTCATCTAACACAGTCCGTGCAATAGTAATTTCTGTATCTCGAATACACTTCCTTAGACGAGAAACATGGAAAACAACGTGGACTCCTACCAAGCTGTTCGGTAACTTTACTTTATATGCGAGTTTCCCGATCCTTTCTATAATTGGAAATGGTCCAACGAATCTCGGTGCCAACTTTTCCGATATCCCGAATCCGATAACACCTTCCATTGATGATATCTTGATGAAAACATGATCTTCGGCTGAGAACTCTAAGTCTTTTCGTCACTTATCAGCATAGTTCTTCTGCCTAGACCGAGCTTCCTTCATTCTGGCTCGAATTAACTCAATCTTTTCTGCAGCTTCCCTAACCAAGTATGGACCAAAACCAACCTATCCCTGGTCTCTAACCAACAAATGAGAGATTTGCATGGCCTTCCATACAAAGCTTCAAATGGTTCCATCCCTATACTTGCCTGATAACTGTTGTTATATGAAAACTCGACTAAGTGTAGATGGTCTTTCCATGATCCTTCAAAATGTAGCACACAAGCTCGTAACAAATCTTCTAAGACTTTGTTAATCCTTTCCGTTTGCCCATCTATCTACGGATGGTAAGTGACACACATCTTGAGCTTGGTACCCAAAGTCTCCTATAGATTCTTCCAGAACTCATTACTGAATATGGAATCTCTATCATTTACTATACTACTAGGAATCCCATGAAGTCTTATTATATTCTTCATAAATAACTCAGCCAAAGCAGGTGCCATCTTGGTTGACTTAACCAGATTGAAATGGATACTCTTGGTCAATTTATCTACCATAACCCATATGCTTGCATTTCCTCTATTTGATCTTGGCAACCTATCTACAAAATTCGTCGAGATAGAATTCCATTTCCAAACTGAAACGTCTAAGGCTACAGTAACCCACCTGGTTTCCGATGTTCGGCTTTTACCTATTGATAGTTCAAACTCTGCTTCACCCATAAGCCTACATCTCTCTTCATACCTTTCCAAAAGAAAATTCTATTCATGTTCTGATAAATCTTCGTTCCTCTTGGATGAATAGTGAACTTCGAAAGATGGCATTTTTCGAGAACTTCCTTCCTAGTGTTTCCCACATTCGAAACACATAATTTTCCTTTCTTTCTTAATCACCCATTCTGGTCAAGACTGAAATCCTTTAAGTAATCGCTCTCTGTTCCATCCATTAACTTTCTGATCCACTCAGCTAGCAATGGATCCTTCTTCTGCTTAGAAGAAATATTTTCGCTCATCACCAGTCGAACTTCTAAACATGATAACATAGTGGTTTACTTACTAGGCCTAGCTTCAGATCTCCTTTGTATCTTGCATGTAGTCAATGCTTCTAAATCTTTTCACTCAACTATCATTGCCAATACTGCATTCTGATTTTGTCTGCTAAGTGCATCTACAACCTTGTTGCCTTTTCTTGGCGTGTATTCAATACCAAAGTCATACGCGGCTAAAAAATCCAACCACCTCTACTTTATTATATTAAACTCCTTCTGAGAGAATAAATATCTCAGAGACTTATGATCCGTATACAACTCGAATCTCTCTCCCAATAGGTAATGCCTCCACACCTTCAATGAAAAAATTACCGCAGTTAATTCCCAATCATATGTTGGATATCTAATTTCATGCGGTCTAAGCTATCGAGAAGCTTAAGCAATCACTTTACCTCTTTGCATTAACACAGCTCCTAGCCGTATTCCATATGCATCCGTATACACCACTAAATCTTAATTCCCCTCTAGAAAAACTAATATAGGTGCATTTGTCAATAAGCATTTCTCTGAAATGTGTCTTCACACTTATTAGTCCAGACGAATTTTACATCTTTTCGACTTAACATGGTACTCAGTGCCGCTATCCATGAGTAATCCTTAATGAATCTATGATAATAACCAACTAATCCAAGAAAACTCTTTATCTCGGTCACTTTTTCGGGTCTCTTCAAATTATTCACCGCCTCGATCTTAGCCGGATCTACAGATAACCATTTTTCCGAGACTACGTGACCAAGGAACTACATTTCTCTCTTCTAGACATGACACTTCGAAAATTTCGCCTTAAGTTGATGCTGCCTTAACGTCTCAAGCACCACTTTAACATGAACTTCATACTCTCTTTCATCCTTAGATTATATCAAAATGTCATCCATGAATACTAATACGAACCTATCCAAGTGCTCTGAGAAAATTCAATTCATCAAATCTACAAAGAATGCTGGCGCATTAGTTAATCCGAATGGCATTACTAACTATGCGTACGATCATTTGGTCCTAAACACCATTAAAGAAAATTATCCTTTGCCACTCTAAACTGATGGAACCCTGTTGCTAAATTCAACTGAGAAAATAATTTGGCTCCACTCAACTAGTTGAACAAATCATCAATTCTAGGTAGCATATCGATTCCTTATTGTCTTCTCAATCAACTTACGATAATCAATACATAACCTCAACGATCCGTCCGGTTTCCTTGCAAAAACCGTGGCTGCTCCCCAAGGAAAACTGCTAGGTCTAATAAAAATCTTGCCTTTCAAATCCACCAACTGCACCTCTGACTCCCATATCTCGGTAGGTGTCATTCCACTTAGCGGTCTACTCACTGGTATTGCTCCAAGCACTAAATCTATCTGAAACTCAATGTCTTGTTTCGATGGTATTCCTACTACAGGTTTAAAGATATCTACGAATTCTCTAACAACGAAAACTCAATTCAACTCATCTTCTACCTCCACAACACCCAATAAAGCATTAACCTCATAACTGAGTATACTATCTGATCACTACAGTCATTGTATCTAAGTGATTGTGACGACCCGGAATTTTTGAGCATTTAAAATCGGAATATTTAATTTATTTTTAAATATTTAAAAGTTAATTTTAACTTGAATTCAAATATCACTATTTGTTTGATAATTAAATTATTGAATTAAACAATTTTAAGTTGAGTAAAATATTGAATCTAGGATTTTAAGCCTATTAAAAATAATTTGAAGGCTTGTAAAATTTATATTGATAATACTGAGGATAATATAAGTTGTAAAATTGAAATTAACAGTGGTTTGTTCGGTTTTAAAATTTTATAGTTTAAATTGAATTTAAAAATAGCCTTCGGAGGCACAGTCTCGGAATTTGACAAAACTAGTTCCATTGGATCCGTAATAGTGTATTATTATCGGATTTCAATTTTCGTAGTGATTGGAGTTGTTGAGTGAGCGTACGATATATAAACGCATTGAAAATTTTATTGAGATGATTTGAATTTAAATAATATACCATTCAAATCACAGCCGAAATGAATTCACATCAGAATTTTTAAAGCTTTCATTTCGTGGTCACTGTAGCAAATTGTCTCAGGCATGATAATATTTTCAACGCGTAGAAATCAAATCATGATTTCCTTTCGTCTTCTGAAGCACGACACTCCTCAGCTATAACTAACATACCCCTTCCCTTTCTTTTGCAAAACCAAACGAGATTCAAAATCGAAAAAAAATGGCTGAATTAAATCACGGTCTCGATTTAGAAAAGAGACGCTCGAACCCACCTCAAATCGAGCACGAAGTCGAATCGATTTCAAAGATAATTTGGGGAAAGCACGGAAATTTTTCGCGGTGACTTCGAAGTGGCATCATGTTGAAGTCGATCGCGAGGGTTTGAGTTTCGTGGATCGCGACACTGAGGCGTCGTCAGGGTTGCCTGAGTTCGGCAAAGCGAGAGTGGAGGCTTGGTGTGATGTGACGGCGGGCACGGAGATGACTCGTGAGGCAGTCAGTCAGGGTCGAACGAATTTCCAAGTCGCGGCAGCTTGGTTGAAGGCGACAAGCGATGGCTTACCAAATGAGGGGATTCGAAGTGGGCCGTTCTCCTGCATGAGTATGATTTCTTGTTTATTTTGAATTTGGATTTTTCGAAATGAACTTATAAAAAATATATAATATTCAGTAAGGTTTACTAAAAATTTAAAAGTATATATATATATGCAGTTTAGAAATGAAAATTATAAGTTTATTTAATAATGTATATTAGTGATTAAGACGATTAATAAACTTAATTAAATTATTTAGTTACTAAAAAAATTGTAGAAGAGAAAAAAATTGGTTTAACTAAATTATTAGTTGAGTTATTTATTAAGTGGTAATTAATTTGTTAATAAAACTCAATTATTTGTTTTAGTTTCCAAAGGGATATTTTATAAAAGGGAAATTAATTTAAATAAATAATTAGCTACGTAAAATTATCAAAAGGAAATAATTGTTCAATAATTTCAAAATATTAACAAAATGTAAAATGTTTATACAAGGTAAATTGTGAAGAATTGTGACGAAACAAGCTGGTTTGGAAATGGGTTGCAAATGGAATAATTTGAGTTAATCTCCCTCGGCTGAATTTAAATTTAAATGATTAAATTTAAATAATTGTTTGAATGGTTGAATTGATTGATATGCTATAGTATGGTATATTTTGGAATTGGCTTATTATATTGTGCTAACATCTGTGGATGCAGGGAAAACAGGTTGGAGGGATCCAACTGGATCCCTCAACATTTATTTAAATTATTTAATACCCTCTGTTGTGATTATTTTATATGCTGTGATGAATATTATTGGCAATTGGAATATTGGATGTTATGGTTTACCTGAATATATTCCGGTGCACTAAGTTATCAAGATATGCAGAATTGGATTTTGGAAACAAAATGAAGAGAATTTGTAAGTGAAACAATTATAGAAAATTTAAATAAATTAAGAATAAATTGGATAAGAATAGTAGTAGTTTTAAATTCTAATAAATAAATTGCGTATATGGAAAGGAAATTTTGAATAAATAGAAAGTTAATGAATTTTAAATCTTCGGTGATATTAATTAAAAGAACAAAACATTTATTTAAAAATTCAAGATTTAAATTATTGAAAAGAATAAAGAAGAAATTGGGAAAAGCTGAAATTTGTATATTTCAGTTAAAAGATTTATATCAAACGGAAAATAATAATAAAAATAAAGTCCATAATTAAATAATTTTGAAATAAATTGAGTAATTAAAGAAACTTATTTCAAATGGAGTAAATTGGAAATCAATTTGGGAAAATTGATTTAAGTGATTGGAATTGGGAATTTTCTCTGGATAACCAAGTACGTTTTCAAAATAAATTTTTAGATATAAATTAAAGATTTTAAAGTTGTTTTTAAAAAGAAAGTTTTGGTAAATTTATTATTTCTAATATTTAAAGTCTAAAGAAAGTATTTCCTTTTAATCTATTATAGCAGCGATTATTTAAAGAGTGACTTAGTATTTTGTTTTTAAAAGTATAAATCTAGTTTTATATTTTATTAAGTAACCTTATTTTCAAATATTCATATAGTATGTATTTTTAACAAATTATTGAAGTAGTTTTAACTTGAATGTTTTAAAGTATATTTCAAAGTAAAGTGTTTTAAATTATTTTAAAATATAGTTTTGTGCTTGGTGATTTCAGTGGTGATAGAAAATATTTGGGAAAGCTTATTCTGGAAAATAAAGAATGGTTGGAAACTGTTTTCAAAAGGGTTTGAAAACGAAAATATATCTTGTGAAGATATTTTTGAGGTTAATAAATAATTTGGAAAATTATTTATTGTTTGATGGATGTTGTGAATATTAATTGTAGTTAAATAACCGACTATCAATATTGGACAAATGCGTTGATCGTTCGAAGAGACCGGGATCGAGATTTATTTCTCGAAAACCACTTCGATCCGGTTTGTACGTTTCGTAGGAAACGAGTGTGGATTCGAAGATGGAGCAGTGAAGTGTAAGGGCTAGTCGCTACTAATTCGGAGGATATTTCCGAAATGGATGTAGTAGGAATAGTGCCTTCGGTTCCGTTCGAACCCCGGACGGACTTGTATGGATGAATGCTTTCGAAACATCGTCAGGTGGACGATGAGCATTCTAAGGGATATGTTCTAAAAAGGTAACGCTTAGCCTCAAGCCTCATCAAATGGGAATGACTGAAAATCAGGGGTTATGCAGCAAGTCTAGGTGGGTAGCACCCAAGCAGGGTGAGGTCATCCCTATCTAGATGTCCCTTTTTATTCGGCTTAGTGGGCGGTTGCTGATCCCAACCGCGGGGTGATCTCACTCGGGATTATCTAGTAAGGGGTAGTCCCGGTCTTGTGTTGCAGGGGAGCGGCGTACTCCTCGATATTGTGATCTAGGCCACGTACTGTGATAGGTGGTACCCTAGTGCCTAGTCATTAGTTGGAAATCCATTCTCCCTACGAGCATTGTACGAGTTTTGTTTGTATTACCCACTCTTTGGCTAGTAGCTGGAATTTAATCATGGAACAATCTCGGCTATTTTACAAGTATTTGTATATAGACCCTATTATAATATCATAGGATTTCTATAAAAATTGTTTTAGCTATCGTAAGGTAAAAACCCGACATGTTTATTTGTGGCGTGGTCTTACGAGATGCTTTTGTTTTCAAAGGATTTTTTTTGAAAATTAATAATCAATTGAGTGTGATTTTCTCACGCTGGTATTCCAGATGACTCGGGTGTTATTTAACTGTAATGCTCGGGTCAGACCGAGTATTATAGGATACAGGATTTGATGCTGTGGAGCTCAGGAGACGAGCTGGATGACGATACGTACTTCCGTACTTGTTTATATATATATATATATTCCGCTTTATTGAGTTGCTGTGTATCCATTTGTATGTTATTGATGTTGAGCTGTGATTGATGTACTCTGATGATGTAATATATAAACAGAGATATTTGATTTTTGAGTAAAGATCATTTATTATCTATTATATTTCATTCCGCTGTGATGGTTAGGTTCTGTAGTTGTTTTCTATTTTCTTCTTCTACCTCTTCTTTTGTAGCCCAAATGGTTCGTATTTCTGTACAACTTGAGTTGATTTAGGTAGAATAGTGTTGACTCAAGGGATACGGATTTGCAGGTCGTTTCACTTGGTATCAGAACTTGGGTTGGTGATAACCTTGGCTCTGGTGGGAATTACTCATTTAAATTAGAGTCTGTAGTACTCTAGAATGAGTTTGAGTGTATTAATAGGTATGAGTGCGTATTTGTTAGTGAATATAAATTGTTTTAATATCGTGTTGATTGGTTTATTGAGTGGCATATGAACCTTCGTCGGCACAGTCTGGACAACTGTATCGAAGGGGTTTCTAAACACTTGAATAGAACAATTGACACGATATTGTTTTAAATGTGGGTTTTTACCCAAAATATATTTTGATATAAAGAAAAGTTTTTGTTAACTGTTTTAGCTAATATATGGTTGCTTGGATATTAGGAAGATTAATACTAAATTATTGTCATTGTTGAGTAAAAATTTAACTAGAAATTTAAAACATAACAAAAGGTTAAGGGAATAAATTCATTATAAAATGAAATTTATAAATATGAATTATAAATGTAAATTATAAATTGAAATATAATCAAATGAGAATTTGTATAAGCATAAGCTGTGCAAATGAATTATAGTTAAAATTGATTTAAACAGGATTTGAAAATTTAAATCTCAAAGATTTGGAAGTGTTTTGGAGATAGATAATAACATTACTGTTTTAGAGATATTACTGAAAGAAAATTTTTTTTGATTGGATTTTGAAAGTGATATAGCATTGAAATCACTTGGATTATTGAAAAATAATTCTGATGATGACGGCCGCATCATCGGTATTCATTTTCGAATTTCTAAGTGACGGATTGCTGCCAAATTGATTTGTTTAGAAAAGCTAGTTGTTTTTGAGATTTCAAAGGAAATTTGTTGAGGGTAAAACCAAGATTGGTTTGACTTTTGAGAAATGTGATTTGAGATGTTGGAGATTTCAAAATAATTTGAAACCAAAAGCCGGTGTTTGAAAATCCTGATGGAATAGGTTGTAAGCTTATAAATTGAGATGATTTTTAGGTCAGGAAGGGAATATGAGCTTTAAATGTTGGAATTTAAATTGAAAGGGAAAAGTTAAAAATGAAATTAACTTGGATTGGGAAATAAAAATTTAACTGGATTGAAATTAATTGAATAGACTGAAAATAATACCCAGTTGTATTCGAATTAAGTTGAAATCAAATTGAATTAAATAAATCTGAGTTAAAATAAAATTGAATTGGAATAAGAATTCAATTGAGTTATTGAATGGAATGAATTGGAATAACTTATAAAAGAATTAAAAATCCATGGAAATAAAAAAAATGCTTGGTTATAAATAAGCATAAGGCTTGAGTTAAAAATAAAGGAAGAATATGTTCAAGCTTATAATGAATGGAATTGTGTTAATAATAAGTTGTGACTTATAAAAATTGGAAAGTGGAATAGAAAACCCAAAATAAATATATTTTTGATGAATTGAAAAATAAAATGAAAATCAAAATTTGAATTATAAAATAAATTTGAATTTAAGAAAATTAAATGAAGAAATTTTGAGATTAAAATCAAGTTCTGGATTATAAGTTGGGGAAAGACTATTTAGATAATAATGAAATATGTAAATTGAACCCATTGTAGTTAAATAGAAGCTGAATTGTGAGTTAATGATGAAATTTGGAAATAAAAACTCAAGTTATAAATTAAATTCGACCTGAATTGTTAGTGAAGTAAATGTAATTGAATTGTGAGTGAATAAATTGGATGGTAAATTAGAAGTGAATGGTAAAATCAGAACTTGAGTTATTAATTAAAATTTGACTTGAGGCATAACAAATTAAATATAATTGGAAATGTATCGGATAAAAAGAGATTGGATTAAAATAGTGATAGTTTGAATTGCAAATAAAATCCAAATAAGTGGAAATAAATTGGAAATGGCCATGTAATCAATTGAATGAGTTGAATCTGGAAAGTTAAATTTTTATAATAACCAATCAAATGAAATTGAAGATTTAAATGAGATTTAATTGAGATGGAATCAAGTTGAATAGAAGAAAAAAATTTACTTGTAAAATGAAAATGAGCTTAAGTATTAAAATTTAAATAAATTGAACTAAATTAACTTAAAACTAAATAAATGGAAGAGAGTTGAATTTAATTCAACTTAAACTAAGTTTAATAATATTAAATTGGTTTTAAATCAAGTGAAAATAAATTTTAATCGAAATAAAATTTGGTGAGATACAAATCATAATTAATGGAATTATATTCTTAAATAAATAATTGTAAACCATTTAAATTGTTAGGGAATTGAAATAACTTGGAGACAATAAGAAAATAGAATGTTTCAAGTTTACTAGAATGGTTTTAAATGAATGCGGATAAGAAATGAAACACAAATGAATGGATCGTGAATAAAATTGGAAAGGGATAAAATTTAATAGAACGTGTCGAGCTAGATCAAGTGGTTTTGAATGGAACCTGTTGAATAATGAAACTAGTTTGGTTAATAAATTGAAATGCAAGTGAATGGATTCAAATTTAAAATGCAATGAAAATGAGAATATATGGATTGTGAATAAATTTAAAAATGAATAGAATTAAGTATAAATTGAGTTGAAATCAATTTACATTGATTATAAAACATAAGTACTTATACTAACTAGAATGGTGAAGTGAAAATAAATATAAGAAGCATATAAAATGCTTATACTAACTTAAGAAGGGAATGTTGAATTCTTGATTGGAATTTGATATTACAAATATATTCTAAGTTAATATTTGAATGAATAAATATTGACATTTTGAGAGGAAGTCGATAAAATGTTTTTGAATATTATGATTGGATATTAGTGCTAAGCAGGATATGCGGTATTATAAAGAGAAAGGAAAATTGGTTTTGATTTCAGATGATAAAAATTGAATTGCCCGACCAAAAAGGTGTGTGTTTAAATTTCTGTGAATGATTGGGTTTTTGGATCGAGCCAGTTGGCTTTTTGTTTTCTTTTTGGATTTGGGAGGTCGTAGGGCCATTTTGTAGTGGTACCGAGCTAGTCGCGCAAAGGAGACGCTGGCAAAAAATTTCTGAAATTTAGGGAGTTAGAAAAATTTTGAGAAAATTTTGATAATTCAAAATTTGGTTTAAATTGAAATTTGAATGATTGAGCAAGTAATAATAGTTGAAAACTATGGGAGAGAAGAGAAGTTAATATGAATGATAATGTTTTTATTTATAAAAAGATAGTTGGTTAGATGTTTAATTGTTCGGTTTTGAGGAAAAGTAAACGGGTAATTTCAGGGACGAAATTCTTTTAAGGGGGAGGAATGTGACAACCCAGAATTTTTGAGCATTTAAAATCGGAATATTTAATTGATTTTTAAATATTTAAAAGTTAATTTTAACTTGAATTCAAATATCGCTATTTGTTTGATAATTAAATTATTCAATTAAACAATTTGAAGTTGAGTAAAATATTGAATCTGGGATTTTAAGCCTATTAAAAATAATTTGAAGGCTTGTAAAATTTACATTGAAAATACTAAGGATAATAGAAGTTGTAAAATTGAAATTAACAGTGGTTTGTTCAGTTTTAAAATATTATAGTTTAAATTGAATTTATAAATAGCCTTCCGAGGCACAGTCTTGGAATTTGACGAAACCAGTTCCATTGGATCTGTAATAGTGTATTCTTATCGGGTTTCAATTTTCGTAGTGATTGGAGTTGTTGAGTGAGCGTACGATATATAAACGCATTGAAAATTTTATTGAGATGATTTGAATTTAAATAATATACCATTCAAATCAAAGTCGAAATAATTTCACATCAGAATTTTTAAAGCTTTCATTTCGTGGTCATTGTAGCAAATTGTCTCAGGCACGCTAATATTTTCAACACGTAGAAATCAAATCATGATTTCCTTTCGTCTTCTGAAGCACGACACCCCTCAGCTATAATTAACATACCCTTTCCCTTTCTTTTGCAAAACCAAACGAGATTCAAAATCGAAAAAAATGGCTGCATTAAATCGCGGTCTCGATTTAGAAAGGAGACGCTCGAACCCTCCTCAAATCGAGCACGAAGTCGAATCGATTTCGCAGATAATTTGGGGAAAGCATGGAAATATTTCGCGACGACTTCGAAGTGGCATCATGTTGAAGTCGATCGTGAGGGTTTGAGTTTCGTGGATCGCGACACTGAGCCGCCGTCAGGGTTGCCTGAGTTCGGCAACGCGAGAGTGGAGGCTCGGTGTGATGTGACGGCTGGCACGCAGATGACTCGCGAGGCAGTCAGTCAGGGTCGAGCGAATTTCCAAGTCACGACAGCTAGGTCGAAGGCGACAAGTGATGGCTTACTGAATGAGGGGATTCGAGGTGGGCCGTTCTCCTGCATGAGTATGATTTCTTGTTTATTTTGAATTTGGATTTTTCGAAATGAACTTATAAAAAATAATATAATATTCAGTAAGGTTTACTGAAAATTTAAATATATATATATATATGCAGTTTAGAAATGAGAATTATAAGTTTATTTAATAATGTATATTAGTGATTTAGACGATTAATAAACTTAATTAAATTATTTAGTTACTAAAAAGAATTGTAAAAGAGAAAAAAATTGGTTTAACTAAATTATTAGTTGAGTTATTTATTAAGTGGTAATTAATTTGTTAATAAAACTCAATTATTTGTTTTAGTTTCCAAAGGGATATTTTTATAAAAGGGAAAGTAATTTAAATAAATAATTAGCTAGGTAAAATTATCAAAGGGAAATAATTGTTCAATAAGTTCAAAATATTAATAAAATGTAAAATGTTTATACAAGGTAAATTGTGAAGAACTGTGACGAAACAAGCTGGTTTGGAAATGGGTTGCAAATGGATAAGGTGAGTTAATTTCGCTCAGCTGAATTTAAATTTAAATTTAAATGATTAAATTTAAATAATTGTTTGAATGGTTGAATTGATTGATGTGCTATAGTATGGTATATTTTGGAATTGGCATATTATATTGTGCTAACATATGTGGATGCAGGGAAAACAGGTTGGAGGGATCCAACTGGATCCCTCAACATTTATTTAAATTATTTAATACCCTCTGTTGTGATTATTTTATATGCCGTGATGAATATTATTGATAATTGGAATATTGGATGTTATGGTTTACTTGAATATATTCCTGTGCACTAAGTTATCAAGATATACAGAATTGGATTTTGGAAATAAAATGAAGAGAATTTGTAAGTGAAATAATTATAGAAAATTTAAATAAATTAAGAATAAATTGGATAAGAATAATAGTAGTTTTAAATTCTAATAAATAAATTCCGTATATGGAAAGGAAATTTTGAATAAATAGAAAGTTACTGAATTTTAAATCTTCAGTGATATTGATTAAAAGAACAAAACATTTATTTAAAAATTCAAGATTTAAATTATTGAAAAGAATAAAGAAGAAATTGGGAAAAGCTAAAATTTGTATATTTCAGTTAAAAGATTTAAAATCAAATGGAAAATAATAATAAAAATAAAGTCCATAATTAACGAATTTCGAAATGAATTGAGTAATTAAAGAAACTTATTTCAAATGGAATAAATTGGAAATCAATTTGGAAAAATTGATTTAAGTGATTGAAATTCGGATTTTTCTCTGGATAACCAAGTACGTTTTCAAAATAAATTTTTAGATATAAATTAAAGATTTTAAAGTTGTTTCTAAAAAGCAAGTTTTGGTACATTTATTATTTCTAATATTCAAAGTCTAAAGAAAGTATTTACTTTTAATCTATTATAGCAGTGATTATTTAAAGAGTGACTTAGTATTTTGTTTTTAAAAGTATAAATCTAGTTTTATATTTTATTAAGTAACCTTATTTTCAAATATTCATATAGTATGTATTTTTAACAAATTATTGAAGTAGTTTTAACTTGAATGTTTTAAAGTATATTTCAAAGTAAAGTGTTTTAAATTATTTTAAAATCTAGTTTTGTGCTTGGTGATGATAGAAAATATTTGGGAAAGCTTATTCTGGAAAAGAAAGAATGGTTGGAAACTGTTTTCAAAAGGGTTTGAAAATGAAAATATATCTTGTGAAGATATTTTTGAGGTTACTAAATAATTTGGGAAATTATTTATTGTTTGATGGATGTTGTGAATATTAATTGATAGTTAAATAACCGACTATCAATATTGGACAAATGCGTTGATCGTTTCGAAGAGACCGGGATCGAGATTTATTTCTCGAAAACCACTTCGATCTGGTTTGTACGTTTCGTGGGAAATGAGTGTGGATTCGAAGATGGAGCAGTGAAGTGCAAGGGCTAGTCACTACTAATCCTGAGGATATTTCCAAAATGGATATAGTAGGAATAGTGCCTTCGGTTCCGTTCGAACCCGAGACGAACTTGTATGGTTGAATGCTTTCGGAACATCGTCAGGTGGACGATGGACATTCTAAGGGATATGTTCTAAAAAGGCAATGCTTAGCCTCAAGCCTCATAAAATGGGAATGACTGAAAATCAGGGGTTATGCAGCAAGGCTAATTGGGTAGCACCCAAGCAGGGTGAGGTCATCCCTGTCTAGATGTCCCTTTTTATTCGGCTTAGTGGGCGGTTGCTGATCCCAACCGCGAGGTGATCTCACTCGGGGTTATCCAATAAGGTGTTGCCCCAATCTTGTGTTGCAGGAGAGCGGGCGTACTCATCGGTACTGTGATCTTGGCCACGTACTGTGACAGGTGGTACCCCAGTGCCTAGTCATTAGTTGGAAATCCATTCTCCCTACGAGCCTTGTACGATTTTTGTTTGTATTACCCACTCTGTGGCTAGTAGCGGGAATTTAATCATGTAACAATTTCGGCTATTTTATAAGTATTTTTTATATAGACCATATTATAATATCAGAGGATTTCTATAAAAATTATTTTAGCTATCGTAAGGTAAAAACCCGACATGTTTATTTGTGGCGTGGTCTTACGAGATGCTTTTGTTTTCAAAGGATTTTTTTTGAAACTTATTAATCAATTGAGTGTGATTTTCTCACGCTGGTATTCCAGACTGACTCGGGTGTTATTTAACTGTAATGCTCGGGTCAGACCGAGTATTATAAGATACATGATTTGATGCTGTGGAGCTCAGGAGACGGGCTGGATGACGATACGTACTTCTGTACTTGTTTATATATATATATATATATATATATATATATATATTCCGCTGTATTGAGTTGCTGTGTATCCATTTGTATGTTATTAATGTTGAGCTGTGATTGATGTACTCTGATGATGTAATATATAAACAGACATATTTGATTTTTGAGTAAAGATCATTTATTATCTATTATATTTCATTCCGCTGCGATGGTTAGGTTCTGTAGTTGTTTTCTATTTTCTTCTTCTACCTCTTCTTCTTTAACCCAAATGGTTCGTATTTCTGTACAACTTAAGTTGCTTTAGGTAGAATAGTGTTGACTCAAGGGTACGGATTTGCGGGTCGTTTCAGTGATATTTTCCTATTACGACAAAATATCCTAGCATCGTATTTACTTAACCAATCCATACCCAAAATAATTCCGAACCCTACGAAATCAAATATATGTAAACTGCAAGCAAATACATGACCTAACAATTCGAACACTAAGTGGTCATATCTCATCCCAAGAATCGCATAACCTCTTATCTGATTTGCAACCCTTAAGGACGTAACTAGGTACGCGGGTTCTAAGTTAAGCTTATCTACTAAACAACAAGATATAAAAGAATGCGATGCACTAGTATCAAATAGAACTATAACTGACATACCATGAATCAAAAGCGTACCTTCCAACATAGCTTTTCCTTTCTCCTCTGCAGTTAGTCTTGAGGTAGCTGGCTCCAATGCAAACACTTTGCCTTTCCCATCCTTAGTTTGTTCCTTGCATTAGTTCTTATAATGTTCAATTTGATCGTAGTAGAAGCATTTGATATTCTTCTTTCCGATCACCTTCTTACTCCCCGAAGCGACATTCTTTTGCGAAATGCCCTTTCTTATCACATTTATAGCAGATAACCTCCACCTTTCCTTTCTTGGCAGCTCTACTCTTCTGAGCTCTCTTCTTGTGGAAAAAATTCCTCTTCTGGGTTTGTCCTCCCCCAGCTCCACCTATTTCGTTACCTTCAAGAAAAGCTAAAATCTCTTCATGCGTTAGAGCCATTTCAACAACTACATCACATGGATCCCTAATGTGCAACAAGGTGGCCTTAGCAAGTTCAGGCTTTAAGCCATGAATGAACTTCTCATTCCTCTTAATAACAGTATTAACCGTAGCCTACCCATATCTTGACAGCTCTTCAATTTTGGTTTCATACTCAAGCACTGTCATATCTCCTTGCTCCACTTCAGCAAACTATCTGAGCAGCGTAGACTTAGCAATCTCCGACATATATCTTTCTTTAAACCTCCTCCTAAACTCAGCCCATGACATAGTTTCCTCATTGACTCTGAGCATAACACTGTTCCACCAGTGTAGTACTACTCCTTGTAACTGCCTATAATTAAGCCTCCTCTTCTGCTCGTCACTGAGCCTCAAATCAGAAAATATTCTCTCATAATGAATTAACCAGTTCTCCACTTCAATTGCTTCTTCGGTCCCAATGAATGGCTTTCCTCCTAGCCTGGCATAATCCCTACTCAGCACAACATAGTTATTTATCACTAGAGCTTCCCGATTTCCTCTAACTAATTCTACAGCAAATCCTGTTTGCATCATGTTAACAAAGAACTGATACATAGCTCCCATATCTACTTGCGACATTCCATCACCCACATTAGCAGCTCGTGCCTGAGCTGGATTCCTTTTGGTGTTTGGTCTGATATTTCCATTAGTTGTGGTGCTTCCTTCACCCAGGTTAACCCTTCTAGCACCCATATCTTATGTCTGTACAATTTGCATTCGAGCTTTGTAAGATACATAAGCATAGCCTAAGAGAGATGGGAGAATAGAGATATAGCGTATACTTATATATAGCAAATACAAGTACGTTAATATAGCATTATCCTATACCCAGGTCCTTTCTCTAATTCCATGGGATTATGTTTTCAAAAATCATTTTAAGTTTGAAACACTTTTAAGTTTTTCATGAACCTATGCTCTGATACTAAGTTGTAACATCCCCTATCTTGAGACATGAAGCTAAGCGTTACAGATGCTGCGGTCATCCATAGTATTAACTTCCAAAGACAAAATACGGTAATGTTAATAGTACCCATAATATCAGAAGCATATGAATAGGAAATATAATCAACACATACTGAAAAAACTTTTTCGATTACATTTAAAATCAATATTTCATATTCAAATACATAATCCCAAAATGATTCCTAAGTTTTGATCAAATATAATTATTACAAAATATGCCAAGAGCGATATATAAAGATGCCCCTTTGGATGATCAAAATACTAAATGGACACATAAGTCTTAATACATCACAATAGAAATAAAACTAAATAGCTAGCCTTGCCTCCTGCACGTCTTCGAAAGTTTTGTTTGTCCAACTTACTAAACCTGAAAAACCATAACTCTCAATCTACTCAAATTAATTTTAAGCACCCGAGAGTTTAAGGGGAAAACATAAACTACGAGTCAGACATAAAGCCTAGTGTGAATAATACTATACATCTCGGTTATTTGATATTAAATGAGACCATGCTGGTTAGCGGAACGGTTTTCCCCTCACTAATATCCCGTTTCAAAACATATCTTTTGCAAACCAAAATCCTGCAATCAAACCGATTAAAGAAATCATAGCAATATCATATATGCATATAAATCAGGTAATAAATGGACTATCTGTCCGAACAATATAATTTTGTTTGGCTTACTACTAACCTTTGGCTGACTTGGGCCTACTAGACATAACAAATAATCTAACTTCTGTTTGACACACGTCTAGACGGTCTGTCCCTAACTTACTTCTCCCAGAGTCAACTGATCCTAATGGTTTTGTGGGCTCACCAATTACCTATCTTTCTCTATATATTCCTTTCTGTGTGTAGCATCATTTTAGTCTTACCTGTGACAAAGTCCTACACACTGGAATTTTGGACTTATATTAGCTAGGGCCTATTAGCTAAAGCATAAGGCGCGATCCTACACTAGTCACATCTGGAATTCTAATATTTAAGTCATTTACTAAGGGTCTACTATCCCATTAAATTTTTCCTTGAAATATTTTTTTTGCAACCTGATTTAACCTTCTAAATCATACTTATACAAGGAAAATATACTCTTTTCTTTACTCAAATCTCTTTGCTATGTTATATATACTTTACTCAAAATAACGTTGATGAAATATATTGAGAGTTATCTGTCCCTCCAAAGTAAGTAAAAATCCTTTTTAAGTTAAAAGATCTTAGGCCATAAAGCCAAGGTAAATTATGCGAAACCTTTGTTTAAAAACTCTAAACAACCCTTTCGAAACTTTTATAATAACCTTTCAAAATCATTAAAGGTATCCCTTTGAAAGCTTTATAACCCTTGGACATCCTTTTTTCAAAACTCTTTAAACTTGCCTTTCGAAAGCATTGGAAACCTTCCATTTAATATACGATAAGTACCTTCCGAAACCATTGGGAAACCTCCCCTTCGAAACCTTAGTTTAAACCCTTCGAATTCCATAAAGTCTTTACTATAAACAAACCTTTCGAAAGCATTAGGTTCAAGTAAAAACTCGTGGAACATAGTTTCGAAATCATTTAAAACCATTCCATTCGAAACCTATGGGTTTATCTTTCAAAAGAACAAAGGGTCTTAGAATAACTTGATCAAAAGCAATTTCCTAAGTAAAAGAAAGTGGAAGGTTTCAACACCAATCCTTTCGAAAGGATTAGGTTCAAGTAAAAGCTTGTGGAACATAGTTTCGAAAACATTTAAAGCCATTCCATTTGAAACCTATGGGTTTATCTTTTAATAGAAAAAAGGGTCTTAGAATAACTTGATCGAAAGCAATTTCCTAAGTAAAAGAAAGTGGAAGGTTTCAACACCAACCCTTTCGAAAGCATAGAGAAGCGACTTCTTGTTTAAAAGCGAAAACATCATTTTGAAACCTTTTTTTATAGGCAAAGCGGCCTGAACTGGGTCGAAAGGTAGAAGGCGGCAACAAGAGTTTCGACCCTGTCAAAAGCTTGTTTAAAACAAAAGGCGGCAACCTCTGTCGAAAGCTAAAATACTTAATAAAAAATTTAGGAAAATTCTCTAAAAATTTCCATAAATCACTTTTAATATGTTTTCTAACATATTTAAATTTCTGACCCAAAGCCAACATAAAATAGTTGTAATTAATTTTAAACCCAATATACCATTTTCTTTACTAAAAAATTAATAATAAATCCACAATAATCCAAAAAATTATGAAACTTGAAACCCATCCCAAAAACATATTCCTAACCTTATATAAAAAACGCATGTCATTTGGATGTCATGTAATAGGTATTCCAAATCAATTCTTATCATAAAATATATATTAAATAGCATATATCATCAACAAGCATATATATCCATTTAAATAATCAAAACATGGAAAAAGATTTGCAAAATAAAATTCGAATTTCAACTTGGAAATCGAAAATCATAAAAATGATATGTAATCTATTATTCACCTTTAGCTTGTGTTAAAGAGGTTGAGATTTTCTCTAGAACTAATTTGATTAAGCTTCCTTCTTGAAATCTTGCTCATCTTCTCCTTGTTATCTTCTATTGGTGGCCGCCAAGCATGGTGTTAAGTTTTAGTTCATGAATGTTGTAACGAGAGTGGGTTAAGGGTATAATAATATAACATATTCCTATTTTTCCCTTAACTTGTTATCTTTAATTTTCATTTTCTAGTTCTTTGAGGCACGACTACCTTAATACTTTACAAATCTCAATCTCTTAACCACCGAATCTCTACATTATTCTATTTACTTTATCTAATTAAATCTCCTGAATAATGTTATTTAAAATTAGGGATGTTACATTATGCTTGCTATATTATGATATAAATTGTTAAGTAATCTGTTAAATATTTTATAAGAAAGTCCTTAAATAAAATATTATGTTGCTGAAATTACAAACAGTTGCAACCGTGAGGAATTAATCACAACACAAATAATACTTTATTTAAATATTCCTGATCAAAATGTTTCGAGAAAAAACATTGATACATCCATTGAGACCAGAGTACGTAACACTCTCGAAATGTTGGGCATTGCATTACTTATGGCAATTGGAGGCACCAAGTGGTTACATACTCATGGTTATCGGATAACTATGGAATGCCTCGTCCGAGAGTTTCTTGTTGGTCAATAATAAATAGGGTAAAGTAGGAAATCTCAGAGTAACGATGTTACATAATTTTCTAGACTTGAGAATGCTGTTGAACTTCAATATGGATGCTCCACATTGATTATTATTAATTATGGCATGGCAAAAATAGAACGACTATAGTTGGGTCTGAGCTAAAGCATTGGAAGTGGAACACTAGTCAATAGATTATTTATCTCCTCAATTTATAAGGTTAATACCACGATTAATTATAGTCAACTCATTGTCAAGTCTTTGGCCAAAGTAGTACGGTTAATAATAAATCTTATTATTGAGCCATGGACTTTGTTTATGGACTAACCAAGTTGAATATGTGTAATATTGGAATTTTGACCATAACCAAATTCCATACATCTTAAACTGATATAGTGTTGACAAATAGAACATGTATAAATAATCGTTACTAAAAGTACCTCTTAAATCTGTAAAATTTGATTTTACCGATGAAATCTGTAAGCAATAAATTAAATCAAATTTTCACACCACTAGCTAAGGTCACGTGTGAACATTAATATTTGAATTGTTCGAATATTAATTACTGGCTAAATTCACGTCCATGAGACTCAAAATTGAATCTGTTTAGTCTTCGAAACATCAATTTATTTAATTGATTTATAATAGTTATAAATTAATTAAATTAATTAATATTTGATGCAATACTCCTAATTTTCAATAACATTATTCAGGAGATTTAGTTAGATAAATTAAATAAAATTATGTAAATATTAGGGCGATAAGGGAATTGTGATTTGAAAATTAATTAGAGGTCGTGCTTAATTAAATACAAAGAATAGGTTTACAAACAGTTTCATGTGTTAATTAATAAGAAAAATAACGCAAGGGCATTATGTGGATTAGCCTCCACCATAACCCCATAACCCTTAAACCCATGTTCCCATTTTTCACTCTACACATTCATAATTCATTATTCAAATAGTTAACCAAAGAACAAGCTAGCCATAACGTAAGGAAAAAAGAGCAGGAAAAATAATAATTAAAGCTAAGCAATCAAGCAAGGGGAATTAATCAAGGATCAAATCTCAAGTTTCTTATCCTAAGCAAGGTAAAGAATAATCAAAACTATCTCTATTTTCATTTTTAAAGAGCATTAAATTTAGGGTTTAATTTTAAATCCATTATGACGAATTTGATGATGATATGCTTGGATTACACGATACTTTCGAAAAGTATGTTTTGATGGTTTCGAAAGGCCTATGCTTAGTGTTTTGAGAAGAAGTTTTGAATGCTTCGAAAGAGGTATTCTAATGGTTTCGAAAGTGAAGGTCTAAGGTTTCGAAAGCCTTAGTTTTCAAAACAAAGAACCCAATCACATTTTTAAAGGATAACCTAGAAAAATAAAGAAGTTTTGAAATGGCTTTTAAGTATGGAGTTTTTGAAGAAGGCTTCCTTGATAAAACCATAGGTTAAAGAGATTAACCATGTTTCATTGTTTTCAAGGATGTCAAAACCATAAATGTTTGTATTGTTATTATATCATGTTTGCTTCTTTTAATATACATATTCACCATATAATGGACCAATAACTGTATTTGGAGAAAAAATATCAGAATAACCAACTAGGTTGACCCAGTAGTAAATATAAATTGAGTTAACTCCTGAGTGAGTAGAATTGCATCCAGTAGGTTAGGTAGAACAAAAAATAGGATGCCTAAAGATTAATTAAATAAATTGTCAGTTAATATGAGTTCATAGTAAAGCCATAAAAACTATATTTGGAAAGAGTTGTTGGCAGGTGCCAATAGGTTCGTAGTGTTCCCATGAAAACTATATCCGAATAAAGTTATTGACAGAAGCCAATCGGTTCTTAGCCAACCCATGAAAAATATGATACGAGAGAAGTTATTGGAGATACCAACAGGTTCAAAGAGAACCCATGAATCAATGAAGTTATTGGCAGGGGCCAATAGGTTCTTAGCGATCCCATGAAAACTATGAGATCAGACCAATAAGCCATGAGCTTTAAACGGGTTAGCATCAGCCTATGAAAACTAATGGGTCAATAGTGACCCTAAAAAACTATAACTAACACATATAGTCAAATGAATGTGGATGAGAAATCCAGAATAATTTACTTGTTTGCATATCATTATAATATTTAAAATTTTTATGTTTTAACCACCATGGATGCAGAAGCACAATATATGGTTCTTATAATTTTTGGATAAGACACTAGTGAGGAGAAAACCCGTTCCGCTAAGCGGTGAGGTCTTACTAGATATCTAAATGGTTTAAGATGGTAGGTTTTTATTCATACCAGGCTTTATGTCTGACTCGAAGTTTATGTTTTCCCCTTAAATCTCGGGTGCTCAATTAACTTTGAGTAGTTGGAGAGTTGAGATTTTCAGGTATCTCTTTATACGAGTATACTTCTACAGGCATGCAGGAGGCAAGATAACTATTAGGAGTTCTTTCTATTTTGATTCCGCTGTGTTTTGATATAAAGGCAAAGTGGTTTAATTTCCTAGATACACACACACACACACACACACATATATATACATATACATATACATATACATATACATACACACACACACACATATGCATACACACACACATATATACATACACACACACACATATACTCTGACCGTCCAAGCGGGCATCTTTACATGTTTCTTTTGGCGTATGTTGTAATAATTATAAATTTTATAAACGTGGTCTCGAATGTGGGATTATGTAATGAATTTGAAATGATTAAATACGGAATGTGAAAGTTTTTTAATGATTTTAAATTTTTTCCATGTCCGTAGCGTTTCTATTATATCAATATATCTAATATTATCCTATTTGGTCATCTAGGATTAATAACTATGGATGACTGCAGCAACCGCAATCGTTAGTTTTGGACCTCTAAGTGGGGATGTTATATTTGAGAAATATTATTTATTGTTGTATTTCATGTATGAGATGTATTTAGTAAAATGAAGTGGGGCTCTAGAATCATTCGGGTGCATCTAAAAGTTATATATACACACACACACACACACACACACACACACACACACACACACACACACACACACACACACACACCAATATATGGTATCAATGTATATTTAAATTGGATTTATATTATATAAATTGCTAATCTATTATTGGGTATTTTAGTCCATCTGGGACTAGTTATATGGCCGGCTAATATAAGGGGCAAGAGGAGGGGTTCTTAAGTTTGAATTGGTAGGAGAGAAATATGTAGATATTTTCTTTGGACCTCACTATAAATTCAAATCTTAGACTCCACTTTTAGACTACAGTTTGTTTGTTTCCCTCCTTGTCTTGGCCACAAATTATATCAACGCAAAACCCCTCTTTTCAACTCCGTGCACATCGATTCAAGTATATACTGCTAAATCTGGTGTTTGCATGCAAATTATCCGCAGTAGTGGGTGTAGTTCTAAGAGATCAAAGAGACAGTCTAGATCAATGTGTGAATGTACGACATCGTCTCAAGGTAACAATTTAAATTAAAATATATATAAATTATTATATATCACTTTTATGTTATCATCTTGCATGTATGTTATGCCTACTTTTTTTGTACCAGTATCATGTTTGATGTTTAATTTTATACATCATCTTAATAATATAACATGTTCTTGATATAAAAAATTATATATATTGACATATATATGTTCGATTATATAAAAAATTTAACTTATAAAATATTAAATGTTATTTTATTTATACATTGATTATTAATTCAAAAAATTGTATGTAATCAATAATCAATTCCACTTCGCTTCAATGGGAAATAGCCGCATGCCTTCCTGCTAATTAGGCTTTTCGCCTATCTGCTCCATCTCCTTTCTTTCCCCACTTACCTTTTCCTTCGCTGTCCACCCACGTTCGCCTCTGCGATCATGCCTCGTCCTCGCCCTATCGCTCACGTCCCGCCTAATTCTGCCACATCTCTGACTAGATCTGGGAGAGCTTAAGTGCCCCACCTTTAAATCTTCCTCTTCTGGTCTCCTGCCACTTCCTCTAGTGCCTGGGGTGATGCTTTTCCGTCGTCGAATGTTTCATCTCCAGTATCAATCCTTGCACATGAATCTACACTTGTTTCTCTGGTCTTGGCTATGGACATCTCTCTGCCCAATTCATCCAAGCCCGTTTCTTCAATATCTGGAATCGCGATTAACTCAGCTAAGGTAAACTCAACTCCTCTTACTCCATTTCTACAGGCAGCTGCCTCAAATCTGGAAGGTCAATGGAATGAAATCAAAATGCCTGATTTTGGTGAAATTGTAACTGAGGTCAGTTGTGAGGTTGTTGTTCAATTAGGAGCAGGTGTTGACAATGCTATTAAGACAGTAGACCGTATAATAGTTTGTAAAGATGTTGACATATCAGTTGATACTAATCAATGCATGCATGTTGAACGAATTAATGCATAGTCTAGTTCATGTTTACTAGACATCAATGTAGTGGCCCAGGTCGCCTCATGTAATGCTAGTTTATCTATTGTTAACCCCAATTTGGAAATCCCCTCTAGTGTTGTGACAAATCTGGACTCAAATCAAGTTACTCCCAAAAAAAGCGGTCTTCCTTGTTTAGTTCGTCGCCAAAGAATGCAGGTGAGTACTCTCCCAGATCTTTTGATATTGTTGAAGTCGATGAAGCTATCGTGCCATCGGCTAAGGTTATGCAAGCGGGTATTGATTATTTGGCCGAATACTTAGTCGACTTCTTTCTAGATTCCAACCCCACTTATTATGACGTTCGAAAAGATTGCAGTCGTACTTGGAAACTTAGAGGAGGTTTACAAGTTCATTATACTGATGTGATGTACTGTTTCAAATTCACTAATGCTGAATATATACTTCATGCTCTAATGGAGGATCTACCAATCATTACTGGGAAGCCTTTTATTATTATGACATGGAGTCCGACGGTCGATAGTACTAGAGATAGGGTATTGTCTATTTCTATCAGGGTTCATTTCACTCATATTTCATATGTTTTGCAACCTTTGACAGGTCTAAACTGGTTTGCTAGCCTTGTTGCCATGTTGAAATGATTTGACGCTAATACGATTGCTGGGAATAAGTTAGTATATGCAAAGGCCTTAATAGAGGTAACCCCAGATAAGCCTCTGCCATTTCGGCTTAAGGTACGTATTTGAGAGGGTCGGGATGTGTTTGCTGATGTTACTATAGTCTGAAACCTGATATTTGCACTAGTTGTCACTTTTTCGGCCACATTGTTGAAACCTGTAAGCATGAGACTATTGATCCCTCCTTGACAATTCTTGTCAAGATCCCGCTTCCCGTTCTCCTATTGGGAAGTGGGTTCTTAAGCTTGTTTTCCCTGATCCTCCATATGCTATTTCGATTGATATTTTTCCAATAGCCTCGCACTCTACGAAGGAGGCTTCCGCTCCTATAAATGTTTCGGCTGTGTCTCTCGGCTCCGACTTGGCAGTTGCTATTTCCTTTGAGACCTCTACTATCGCTAATTTAGATATTGATTCCTACACTATAATCGAATCTGAAAAGGTTTCTTCGATCGATAATGAGGTTATGTGGAATTCATATGAGCATGCATGGATGCATGTTAAATCTGAAATGAGATATTCTATAGAGTTTACTAATTATCATATGTTTGTTGGTGGAGATAGTGAGGAACATGGGTTATATTATCACATTGAGGGGAAAGAACATGTTCTTTCATCTCTTGGAAAGGATGGTGTTGAAAATAGAAACATTTTGGCTGATAAGAACTGGGATCGAAAATACCTTTACTCATGTGATTCATTGGACTATGTTTCAAATTTAGTAGCTCTTTTTGCTTATTTTATTCACATCATTGTACCAGTGTCAGACGATGATGACTGTGGCTTCTCCCTTAGGGATGGTACATAGTTCCATCTTGTATTTAGTACTTTAGGCGTCCTGCCTATCTCGTGTTTTGTTATTCTTATTTTCTAGGTGAGTAGGCCACTATATAACCACATAGTTGTTCTGTGCATGTGTAGAACACCTGTTTTCCAGTATTCATATAGTGGCACGGTCCACTTTAAAGCCGGCTAGCCTTGCTAAAAAAATTGTATGTAACCAAAATTCAAATTAAATAAATTTTATTTGTTATAAAATTATTTTTAAATTTTTTTTCCCTCGATCGAATAATTTTTATTTTATTTTATAATATATATATATATATATATATATATATATTGGTTAATAATTTATTCACAAAAAAATATTTTCTCTTAGCTTAAATTAAAAATAAATAAATAAACATTATTGAGAAACATATATATACATATAATATCTATTTATAATTATATATATTCATTAATAAATATATATATATTTGTGTGTATATATATTAAAATAAAATTTTATTTTCAACTATAACTATTTTTAATAATTTATATTGCTATTTTACAGTATTACCAAGTAAAATTATGACAAAAGAAACCCCTTAGTAAACTTTAAAAAAAGCTTCTTTTCTTTTTAGTGGGCACCATTCCCACGTCCTTATCCTTCTTCTTCGTACATTCCTTCCTCAACTTCGTATCGTCAGACCCAATTATTATGAGAAATAAGCTATTTATTGTAAAGCCATGGGATGCTTCGGTGGGAAATAATTCTGGAACCATTCGATTTGTCCCTATGTGGATTAAACTAAGTAACATACCTCTTTATGCCTGGTCTCACCATGGAATCAACTGGCTTGCCTCAAGAATTGGAAAGTTTCTATGTATGGATGAATCAATTGAAAAGCTTGAGAGAATAACCTTTGCCAAATGTTTGGTTGAAGTTAAACCTGATCAGATACTATTGGATTAATTTTCAATGAAATTACTTGATGGCAGTGACTAGATGGTGCAAGTTAGCTACCTCTGGAAATCTGAAATATGTGTAATTTGAAAGAGTTTGACCGCACTGATATTTCCCGCCTTCTGGCAATTTGCAATGACAACAAAGTTAATGGTTGTGCAATTGGTAATCTAGAACAAAATGAAGCAGATAATGTGTAGGATCGATTTAGAGGGGGGAGGGAGTGACTAAGGTGATAATAATAATAATTTAATGTGGAAATATATAAAATAATTGCAGCACAGATAATAGCAGAATATTAAAAACAGAAAATAAAACAACATAGATTTACCCAGCTTCGGCAAAACCCTACTTACGTGCTGTCCAAGATTTCTACTAGAAATTAAGCAGTTAGATGCTTACATACGTAAACTCACCACATCCGCTATCGACTAACCTAACTCTACGCTCAAAACTCTGCCACAACAACCACTAAGTTGCGAGTCCTCGAACTACACCACCGTAGTCCGTCCCTTAGTCATATGACTAGACAATTGCACAAGAAATTACAAATTTAAAACAATTAAACAAATACAAAACCCTAAATAAAATTTAAGCTCAAACTAATAATAAAGGAAACGACCTAATTTAAATACGCAGTGATAAAAATAATTATCCCCCTTTTCTCTTTTTATTTCTTCGGCACGTATCCAATTATTTCTTCGTTCGTTCTTCTTTCAGATTTAGGGCTTTGCAAATTTGAAGAAGCCGACTTCGTTGATCGATCGAGTGGATGTTCTCATGTTCCTTGCTTGGTCTATCGTCTCTTTGATTTGCACATGGCTGCTTCTCGATCGAGTTCGATTTGAACTGGTATGTGATTTCCCTTTTGCTTTTCTGGTTAATTTGCTTGAACTCGATAATTTTCATGCCGATGATGTTAATGGTTTAAATAGGGTTTAATTCCCTTAATTTTCATTCGAACTAATTCATTTGAATTCATCTGCTAATTTTGCTAGGCCACTGATATTTGATTGAATGCTGGTGATGTTTTCTGTCTTTTTCAATTCGTACATTTTCGTTGCTTGATTATCATGGCTTTCGTTTCTTCTCTCTGTTGTCATCTCTGATTTCATTCTTTGCTGGCAACGATTGAATTTTTACTTTGGCCATTTGGAATTGTGATGTTTTGACTCTGACTTGTTCGATTCTTGTTATCACCTTGGACACCATGACTTTGACTTTGTTATTTAAAATCTGACTTGATAAACTCTGATTAAATTCGGCCTTGACTTAGTTCCAATTACTCACGGCTTCATGTGAATTTTACTGTTGAGGCTATTGGTCATTGCATTCATGTTCATATATACGTATATTAGTGCTCTGTCCATTTTATTGAACTTGTTACATGATGGTTGAACTGCTTTTGGTCTACATGTTGCATTATGGTGTCTCGGACCCGTCTGGGTTCAAGTGTATATTGATTTGGTCTGTACAGTCAAGTAGTTTGCTTGCATATTGAACTGCTTCCATTGTATGTGTATATATATATATGTGTGTGTGTATACATGTGTGTATGCATGTGTGTGTGTATGCATGTATGTATGTTTGTTGCACCATGTAGTTTTAAGTTACAATTGTTGACTTGTTTGGTTGTGTGGTATGTCTCAACTGCTCATTGTTGTAGCATATACATACATACATAGACATACATACATACATACATACATACATACATACATACATACATACATACATATATATGTGTGTGTCTGTTGCTTCTCACTTTGTTATTGCAATCTGGGTTGCATATGAGCTGACATGTTGGTTGCTTCAAATACATGTGCATTTTCTGTTTAGTTTTGATTTGAAATATGGTTTGGGTTTCAGGTTGCTTTGTATTTAATTCGAGTTCATTTTGTTCCACTGGCTTGCTTGTGATTATGCATGTTCTTGTTTCACTGGTGCATTGTAGTTTGGTTGCTTCATTGTTTTCTTGTGTCTGGTCTTCGAGTCAGTTCATGTTGTAATTGGACTTGCCTTTGAGCTTCTCTAATTGTGTTCATGGAGTCTGGTTGTATTCTCTGGTCTAGTTGACTTTTGTACATGTAGTGTCTGCACTTGATTCTCTGGTCTTCAACGATGATGTTTTGAGTCATATGCTTGTTGTATATATGCACTTGTATTCAGTTGTATTGCAACATGTGCTTTGAGACACTTGTATTCATTATGTAGTCTGGTGGAGCTTGTTGACAGGTTTGGTTGCTCTAACCAGTTCATTGTAGCATTTGAGGTATGCATTCAGTTGTGATCTGCACTTACCTTGAGTTTGAATGGTCGAGTATTTTTCAAGTGTACACATTGAATTTTGGTCGAGGCTTGTTTCATGTTGGTTTTTGGATTTTTGTACCCGACAACTTTGTGATGTATTTGTATTACACCTGAGTTGAACCTAGCTTTGGCTCGGGTTTGACCTTTTCCTCATGTCGTGACTTTATTTGTATTGCACTTGAGTTGAACCTAGCTTTTGGTTGGGTTGGACCTTGTGCTCACCTGTCCCTACAGTTTTATCAAGTGTATATCGGTGTGCATGGTTTTGTGGCATGTACAGTGATGCACTGTGCATGTCACAAGTTGTTTGTGTATGATGAATTCAAAAATAAATGACGACGAACGACCCAAATAACCGAGGCAAATAATATTTTCAAAAACACATATTATTTTACACTGCAAAAATATTTCTCTTTCAATTTTACTGCGTCGGTGTTTATTTTGCAGATAATTCAGATACTGGATACAATTCGAATATAGTTGAAGATCAAATACGAGTGAATGAGTGATATGTAGTGAAGCGAACATTGTAAATTGAAAATTGCTATGTAATCAAAAATTGTATTGTAATTGAAATTGTGTATATATAGTGGGAGCTCAAATCTGCGCTATTTAAAATTATAATAAAATATTTGTTTGAATAAAATCTTTGTTTGAATTTAAATT
Organism: Allium cepa; assembly: GCA_030765085.1. Taxonomy (NCBI): domain Eukaryota; kingdom Viridiplantae; phylum Streptophyta; class Magnoliopsida; order Asparagales; family Amaryllidaceae; genus Allium; species Allium cepa. The sequence continues at coordinate 766,057,173 of CM060934.1, read as the reverse complement.
CTGTATTATTTATTTTATTCGGCAAATATTTGTCTAATTATGTGAAAAATAAAATAGTACTATAACAAATACATTTAAATGAATATATATATGTTTATTATCATCAAACAAAAATCATATACTTGCATATTAAACAATATCCTCCATTTGATGATAACAAACATATATTTAAGATTTTGAATTTATTAAATGTATTTGGGTATAGATGAAATCTATTTGCTCCCCCTATTTGAATGCTTCCTCTCTACAAAAAAGCTCCCCCTTCATATATACATGAAAATAAATAAAAATATGCAAATGAACCTATATGCAAATAAAAAATAAAATATTTGACCTTTATTTGCCAAAATCTTAACCTTTATCTCCCCCTTTTGTTATCAGCAAAAGAGTAATAGTGTTAGAAAAATAGAGATAAAGTGATAGACATTAATATAACATCAACGCCCAATCGAGTATAAATATTAAATTTCAATAAAAAATCAAACAAAAATCATAAATATTCTATTAAGTGCATATTTCACTTTAGAATAATAGGGGACGTCGGTATATAAAACCATATATTTGTGTCAATTTGTGGTATATTTATATCACGAATTTGAATATCTATTAACCATGCATAACCGTTATGACTTTTAAATGAGATTAATAGTATTCCCAATTTTTATAAAAAATGAATTTCAAGCATCTTCTAACCATGCATAATCGTGAGGACTTTTAAATGGGATTAGAATCAACTTGTCTATTTAATAATCAATTTCGATATGTGTTCCATACATGCATAACCATGAGGACTTTTAAATGAGCATGAAAGCACATAATCAAAAATTTCAAGTAATGCACCCATGCATAACAGTGATGACTTTTAAATGAGAGCGGATACTTTGAATGTTTTTATTGCTAAAAATAAAATAAAATGAAAAACGAATAATTTTCCGTTTATAGTACCATATTGACATACTATATTGGATTTTGACGAGTGATGGTCGTTAGAAATATGATAGAAATAGAGATGGTCATGGAATTTTTACCAATCAAAAGTTATTATAAATCTTGTTTAAATTTTTAAAGAAATTTACTAAGTATACTTTCTCAAGTCATAATGTATGATTAATATCGAAACTCATCACTTTTTCAATCACTCTTTATCTTTTCGATAATCAGTAGGGAGTCAGATTAGTTAATGTAGTCGTTTAAAATCAAATCAAAAAATAATTATAAAATTAATTTTCTAAAATGACTAATCTGAAACAAGGTCAACAAAAATTATTTTATAAAAGGGGTTTTATAAAGAAAATGTTTACTAATTGAAAATTATTTGAAATGAAAAATATGCAGATATTTTCTCTAAAAATGTGATGCAACTAATGAATGTCCCCACATAAAACAAGTTCCACCAGTAATTTTTCTATCAACTAGATTACCAGTGTAATCTGCATCTGAATTTCTCTTAGACTCAAGATTATCATTAGTTGGATATGATAGATTAGACCGTGAAGTTGCAACAAATTTCTTAAAATCCTTTTTACGGCTTTTAAATGAAATTCTTTTGAATTTGAATTGAAACCGTGCAAATAAACAACTAGTGGATAGTGTCAGATTTAGAAGCAATAAGATAAACAAATATATCCATGTGTATCTGGAGTAATCATTAACCAATAAAACAACACCATTAGTCCAAACAAAACTATATGAATTAGTTCAAGGATAAAAAAATAATTGGTCAACATTTTTTTTCCACAAATCAAAATCAAAATCAACATTTACTTCCATATCACATAATTGGCCGATTTAATTCAAGTTATGGTGAAGATTTTCACATTTAATATATCATTCAAGATAAATGTACCGATACCTATTTTATCTTTGCTGATAATTTTTCGTTGTTGCCCATTGTGATTCTGCCACCTTTGTATTAGACTAAGGAACTTTGATTTTTCGTCCGTCATGTGCCTGAAACAGTTAGAATCCAGGTACCACTCTTGTTGTTCCTTAGCCTTCCATCACACCTACACGAGAAAAGATTTTCATGACCTATTTATTTTTATAGGCCCACGGTTGTTAATGGAAAATGATTTTGAAAAATATGTTTGAGTAGACCCAAAACAATAAATATTTGTTCCTTTCGACACCCAGATTTTTTTAACTTTAAGAGATTTTATATTCATGTCTTTTGGAACCCAAATTGGAATGGTTTTCATGTGTTTGAGTCTATACCAAGACTTATTGTGATTGTGTTCAGATTTTCCACAAATTTTGCACTTGGATATTACACTCTTCTTAACAGTGTTATTAGTCGTTTGTTCATATTTTGATACTTTCGCAAATCCAAGTCCATTCCTTTTATTCACGAAGAGTTGATTTTCTAAGAGCATATTAAGTGATTTTTCTCTAGGGAATTTTTTTTGAGTAATCAACTCAAGTTTATTAACTTTGGATTTTAAAAGTTTATTTTCATTTATTAGCTTCGAACAACAACTAATGATACTATCTCTCTTTTCAAAATTATTCATTTTCAAGCCCATATTTTCATTCTTAAGTTCTCTAATTTTATTCTCGATTTCCAGCATCTCAGTTTCAAAGAGTTAGAGTTTTTTAAAGTAATTTTTTTTTTCAAAATCCTTGATTTTTTCAATCTCCTTTTCAAACTCATGATTTAATCGAATAATTTCATATTTTCTTTAAATCGCATTTTCTTTTTCAAGGATTTAAATTTTCATTGATCTCATTTAATTTCTTTTCAAAAATCGCACATTTAGAAAATTTTGACTTCTCAAAGCTATCCAACTCTTTTTGCAAAATATTATTTTACAAATCAACTCATTTTTGTTTTTCTCCTGCATTAAAATTTTGTTTTTTAACTTTTGAATTTTTTCACGAAAACAAGCAAATTCATTTTCATAGTTCAAACACCATTTGCAATTAGAATTTTTATTTTTCTTAATAATCTTAAGCTCATTTTCCAAATCATTATTCTTTTGACGTAGTTTAGATTGTTCCCTTTTCAACTTATTATTTTTCATCTTAAGAGCTTTATTATTTTCAATTAATTTTCGACACAACAGAACTAAATCATTAAATGGAAAATCACTTAACTCATCGGCTATTGAATCTTCATCACTGCTGCATTTTTCCAATCATGTTAAGCACGTTTCTATAGTTGAGTCGATTGTGGATGATTTCTCATCGTTGTTGACTTTTACATCATATATTGCATCAAAAGTATTCCAAATTTCCTGTGCATTTTCACAATGAGAGATAATGTTAAAATTATCTTGATTAATATGAGAATATAGTATATGCATAGGAAAAGCATTAATCGAAGTATTTTTCTCGTCTATTATATCATGTCCATTTCCAATAATATCCCAACATTTAAAATTTACAGATTTTAAGTAAAATTTCATATCCAATTTAAAAATCTGTTCCATCAAAAATAGGAGTAATAATACTGAACCGACACTCAGCAAAAACATTATTAAAGAAGCCATTTAAAAGATCAAAATTTTAAAACAATAATTTGTTTTTGAAAAATCAAAATTTTAAAATAAAAATTGGCTTTTGTTCCTAGCTCTGATATCACTTGTAGGATCGATTTCACCCTAGAGGAGGGGGGTGAATTGGGTGATACTAATAATAATAAAAATTTAATGCGGAAATATATAAAATAATTGCAGCACAGATAATAGCAGAATATTAAAAACAGAAAATAGAACAACATAGATTTACCCAGCTTCGGCAAAACCTTGCCTACATATTGCCCCCAAGATTTCTACTAGAAATTAAGTAGTCAGATGCTTATACACGTAAATTCGCGACAGTGGCTATCGACTAACCTAACTCTATGTTCAAAACCTTACCATAACTCAGCCATTAAGTTGCGAATTCTCGAACTACACCACCATAGTTCGTCCCCTAGTCACACGACCAGACAATTACGCAAGAAATTACAAATATAAACAATAAAACAATTACAAAACCCTAAATAAAATTAAGCCCAAACTAATAATAAAGGAAACGACCCAATTTAAATATGCAGTTATAAAAACAATTACCCCGCTTTTCTCTTTTTATTTCTTCAGCCTATATCCAATTGTTTCTTCGTTCGTTCCTCTTTCAGATTTAGGGCTTTGCGAATTTGAAGAAGCCAACTTCGTTGATCGATCGAGTGTATGTTCTCATGTTCCTTGCTTTTCGATCGATCGCCTCTTTGATTTGCACATGGCTGCTTCTCGATCGAGTTCGATTTGAATTGTTATGTGATTTCCCTTTTGCTTTTATGGTTAATTTGCTTAAACTCAATAATTTTCATGCCGATGATGTTAATGGTTTAAATAGGGTTTAATTTCCTTAATTTTCATTCGAATTAATTCATTTGAATTCATCTGCTTATTTTGCTCGGCCACTGATTTTTGATTGGAAACTGGTGATGTTTTCTGACTTTTTCACTTCGTACATTTTCGTTGCTTGGTTATCATGGCTTTCGTTTCTTCTCTCTATTGTCGTCTCTGATTTCATTCTTTGTTGGCAACAATCGAATTTTTACTTTGGCCATTTGGAATCGGCATGTTTTGACTCTGCCTTATTTGATTCTTGTTATCACCTTGGACACCACGACTTTGACTTTGTTATTTAAATCTGACTTGATAAACTCTAATTGAATTCGGCCTTGACTTTGTTCCAATTACTTACGGCTTCATGTGAATTTTACTGTTGAGGCTACTGGTCATTGCATTCATGTTCATATATATGTATATTAGTGCTCTGTCCATTTTATTAAACTTGTTACATGATTGTTGATTTGCTTTTGTTCTACATGTTGCATTATGGTTTGTCTGACCAGTCTGGGTTCAAGTGTACATTGAGTTGGTCTGTGCAGTCAAGTAGTTTGCTTGCATATTGAAATGCTTCCATTGTATTCATATATATATATATATACATATATGTATATATGTATGTCTGTATACATATGTTTATGCATATGTGTGTATATATATATATATATATATATATATATATATATATGTTTGTTGCACCATGTAGTTTGAAGTTACAACTGTTGACTTGTTTGGTTGTGTGGATTGCCTCAACTGCTCATTGTTGTAGAATATATATATGTTGCTTCTCACTTTGTCATTGCAGTCTGAGTTGCATATGAGCTGGTCTGTTGGTTGCTTTGAATACATGTGCATTTTCTGTTTAGTTTTGATTTGAAGTGTGGTTTGTGTTTCAGGTTGCTTTGTATTTAATTCGAGTTCATTTTGTTCCACTGGCTTGCTTGTGCTTATGCCTGTTCTTGTTTCACCGGTGCATTGTAGTCAAGTTGCTTCATTGTTTTCTTGTGTCTGGTCTTTGAGCCAATTCATGTTGTAACTGGACTTGCCTTTGAGCTTCTCTGGTTGTGTTCATGGAGTCGGTTGTATTCTCTGGTCTAGTTGAGTTTTGTACATGTAGTGTCTGCACTTGATTCTCTGGTCTTCAATGATGATGTTTCGAGTCACGTGCTTGTTGTATATATGCACTTGTATTCAATTGCATTGCATCATGTGCTTTGAGTCACTTGTGTTCATTATGTAGTCTGGTTGGAGCTTGTTGATAGGTTTGGTTGCTCTGATCAGTTCATTGTAGCATTTGAGGTATGCATTCAGTTGTGGTCTGCACTTCCCCTTGAGTTTGAATGGTTGAGTATTCTTCAAGTGTACACATTGAATTTTGGTCGAGGCTTGTCGTATGTTGGTTTTTGGATTTTTGCACTCGACAATTTTGTGATGTATTTGCATTACACCTTAGTTGAACTTAGCTTTGACTTGGGTTTGACCTTGTGCTCATGTCGTGACTTTATTTGTATTGCACTTGAGTTGAACCCGGCTTTGCTTGGGTTTGACCTTGTGCTCACATGTCCCTACAGTTTTATCAAGTGTATATTGTGTGCACGGCCTTGTGGCATGTACAATGATACACTATGCATGTCACAAATTGTTTGTGTATGATGAATTCAAAAATAAATGATGATGAACGACCCAAATAACCGAGGCAAATAATATTTTCAAAAACACATTTTATTTTACACTGCAAAACTATTTCTCTTTCAATTTTACTACGCCAGTGTTTATTTTGCAAATAATTCAGATGTTGGATACAAATTGGAATATAGTTGAAGATCAAATACGAGTGAATGAGTGATATGTAGTGAGGTGAATATTGTAAACTGAAAATTTTGATGTAATCAAAATTGTATTGTAATTGAAATTGTGTATATATAGTGCTAGCTCAAATTTGTGCTATTTAAAATTGTCATAAAACATTTGTTTTGAGTAAAATCTTTGTTTGAATTTAAATTCCGTGTTATTTATTTTATTCAGCAAATATTTATTTAATTATGTGAAAAATAAAATAGTACGATAACAAATACATTTAATTGAATATATATATATATGTTTATTATCATCAAACAAAAATAATATACTTGCATATTCAACACAATGGCGATAAAGAAGTTTTGAGCAAAGCAGTAAAGTTGAAACAAGTTTGGAAAAGAGTATCTCACAATAAGAAGAAAGATAAAGGCAATAAGCAGCAGAATAACATGGAAAATGATGTTTGGGAAAATGCAGATGTTGGATTGAAAAAGGCTTGTGCTGATGAAAATAGGGAGGAGGAAAATGAGAATTATGTATGTTATGTTCAAACTGCCAATAAAAAACAATCCATAAACAGGGTGATTACAACGAACAAATTTAGTGTTTTAGATGAGGAAGATGTCACTATGATTGAAGAAACTGCAGGTGGTGATGATGAGGTAGTTACTATAAATGAAATTGAAGTTGAAGATAGTGAATTCCTCAAAGCTGATCATGTTTTTTCTACGCTACATCCCATAGGAAATAAAGAGTTGTGTTTATACCATAACATGGGTGAAAATAAGCAATGTAATATACCTATGCATGTGCACACTAACACTATTGTTGAGAATGGAGAATTCCTTGAAGCTAACCTTGATATTACTAGGCAAAGACGCGGAGGGAATGAAGAGTTGAGTTTAAACCAAAACATGGGTATCAAAAATCAAAGTGATATGTATGTGCACGTGCACACTGACACTTGGATTGAACTTCCCAGAAACAGTGTATGTGTTTTATCTGATCATGAAGATCACCAGGAAAGAAAAATTGCTAAAACTGATGGATGAATCAATGATGTTAGTAATGAAGTAGCTGAAACAACATTTTGTGATTTTCTCGAAACTCAACTAAAGAATATTGTGCTTTCTTTCCATGAACATTCTATTCCTCCAATATCTTTATCTTCTTCCCTTTCTTTGCCAACCTGTCCCTCCTCTTCTCCCCTACTTGTTGCTCCATCCTTCCCTTATGTCAATAGCTCTTATATTACTGGATTGGTGTTTACTTCTCTGTCTACCAATGCCACTGTCCCCAAACAACTGCTGTTCAACTTTAGGTTGACAGTGTTAATGAATCAAGGAAGAATAAGAAATTGCCACCTTCAAAAACTCACAGTAACTTGCCTGCCATTTCTAATTCCCTATCTCCTGCAACCAGTAGTAAGAAAATTTATCACCATCAATCTCTTTAGTTTAATGATGATACCAAACATTGGAGTATGGAATATTAGAGGTTCTCACAATCGTCTAAAACTTGATCAGGTTAAAAATCTCATTTCAATCTATGAACTCAAACTTGTTGCCATACTTGAAACAAAACTTAATCTGCCATTAACCATCCAAGCTGCCAGCATCAGTAGCCCTTCTTAGACTCTAAACCATAATCTCAACGATGCTGAGTATGGAAGGATTTTTGTTCTTCACGATCCTTCCTCCTTCTCCATGACAACTATCATCTCTTCTAGATAGTATATTCATTTTCATGTCACTTCTTCTCATCTTGTTGTTTCCTTTTACCTCATAATTATATATGCTGACAACTCCATTATCTCGAGACAAAACCTTCTTAACTCCCTCCCCCATTTAAGGCAGGAAACTCACCCATGGATTGTCATGGGTGATTTCAACTGCCATTTTAATTTAGATGGTAAGCAAGGTGGCCTTTCCCTTCTGCCTAAAGAAATCCAACCTCTTAACGTTACTGCCTTTGATTCTAATCTCATTAAAATTATGTCATCTGGTGCTAAATTTACATGGAACTATAGAAGTAAGAGTAGTGTTAGAACATTTACAACAATTGGTCATGCCCTCTGCAACTTTTTCACTTTTACTCACTGGCTAAATCACTCTGTGCATATCCCCTATCCTATCATGTCTGACCATTCCCCTCTTATCTTTTCTTCTGGTTGTCCTAAAGTTAAAGAGAAAAGAAGCTTTAAATTTTACAATGCTTAGGTCGGTTCCCTTGAATATGAATTTATTGTTAGATCTACATGGTCCACTAGAAGTTATGGTAACCCTATGTATAAATTTTCTAGGAAATTAAAATATGTAAAGGCTGCTCTTAGATCTTGGGAAAATAGGAAATATGGTGATGGTTCCAAGCAGTCTACCCATATTAAAGAGAAGCTTTTGGTGGTACAAGAAAAAATGATGAACAACCCTAATAATGCAGAAGTTGCTGATAAGTATATCCCTCAACCAAGCTCTTGATATTGAATGCAACATGAAAAAACAGTAGTTAAATAACAAATAGCTCCAAGATGGTGACAGAAACACTGCATTTTTTCATGCTTCTATCAAAATCAAGCAAGAAAGAGAACAAATTCACTCAATTCATGGAGAGGATGGATGCCTCTACTCTTCTCCTGAACAGGTGGATAATGCTTTTTCCTTAACTATTTTAAAGATCTCTTGGGTAACTCAATCAACTTCTCTACTGAACTGAATATGATTGATGAAATTCCTCTACCTATGCTCAACTCTGACCAGGCTTCCTTGCTGATCACAAAGTAACAAATGAAGAAATAAAACACACATTATTCTCTATGGATAAGAAATCTATTGGGGGACCTGATGGTTTCAATGTCTTTTTTTTCACTACTAGTTGGGAAATGATAAAAACTGAATTTTGTAAAGCAATTCATAATTTTTTGACAAGTGCAAACTTCTTTCTGAAGTTAATACAACAAACTCCTCTGCTTCATCGGTTTGCTCCTCAGGCCAATCTCTTGTTGCAATGTTATCTGCAAGTGTATCTCCAAAATCATTGCTTCAAGACTTGTTCTTATGCTCCCTAACCTCATTTCCTAGAATCAGGTTGCTTTTTGCCTAAGAGGAATATACTGGACAATGTGCTTCTTGCACAGGACCTTCTTTTTGGTTATGGTAGAGCTGATTCCCCTGCTGCTATGTTGAAACTTGACACAAAGAAAGCTTATGATTCTATTCAATGGTCATCTATAGTTCGTATCATGGCTCATATGAGATTTCCTGAACCTTTTGTAGACTGGGTTTATGAGTGTATCTCATCTCCTACTTTCTCCCTAATTTTAAATGGACGATCCGTTGGCTATTTTAAAAATAAGCAAGGTATCTGACAAGGTGACCCAATATCCTCTTATATTTTTATCCTTGTTATGGAAGTTTTAATTAGACTCATGTCACATAAGTATAATAGCAGTCTCATAATACCATCCTAAGTGTAAAAACCCCCATATATCCACACTTATGTTTGCTGATGACATAATGTTTTTGACAAAACCTCACCTGCCTCTTATAGTTGCATTCTGTCCACCTTGTTATCATTCTCTAGTATGACAGGTCTAACTCTTAATCATGCCAAATCAAGCATAATTTTCTCTGAGTCCCCTTGTAGCTTTCAACTGATCTATCCTTTTCTTCTGGCCTTCAACTGATGAATAATGACATGTCCTACTTAGGATTGCCCTCATTTCATCCAGGATATCTTTGTCTGCTTATCTTCCTCTATACAACAAAATTACCTCTATCATGGACATTTGGGCTAATAGATTCCTATCTCAAGCTGGCTGCCTTGTTCTCATTAAGTCTGTTAGCTTTTCTATGGTGGTATACTGAGCCAGAGCTTTCATCTTGCCTAATAAGCCATTGAGGATGATTAGAAGTGCTATGTTGAGGCTTTTTTTGGTGTGGTAGTATCCATATGAGGAAGCCTGTATCATGCTCTTTCAGTTTAATTGAAATGCCAAGGAGTGAAGGAGGATTAGGAGAAAAGAATTTTATACATTTGAATGTGGCTGCCTTTAGTATCCATTTTGACTCTATTCTTTCTAAAAAGGACAGTGCGTGGGTGAAATGGATATGGGCTCATAACATTGGTAGGAAGGATTTATGGTGTATGGATGTTCCTCAATCATGTAACTAGACATGGAGAAAATTGCTGAGTTTGAGAACATCTTTCCTTCCATTCATTATGACGAAGATGTCAGATCCTTCCCTTGATAAATCCTGTTCTGAGCCATGGGGTGCTAGAGGGACGATTCTATGTAAACTTATGTCATATCAGCAAATAATTCAGTCTGGTATCACAAAGGATGCTAGGGCAACTGACTTTATAATGAATGGCCATATGTTGCTGCCTTACTCCTCCAACAAGGTTATCAGAGCCGCCTGGGAACAGTTACAAGCTAACTTTTTTCCTTCTGTGATACATGATCATGTTGTCTGGAAGGAAAAGCCACACTCTGTTGCCCTTGTATATAGGCTGATATCCAGGGTTGAATCCATGCCACAATGTAGGTGGATGGAGATTAATTGGCATGCTACTTCATCCCTATGGAAAATCTTATGCTGTGGAAGGTGCTGAACCAGGTATTGCTTACGAGGGATGTTTTGTTAAGGTTTGGTCTGAATCATGGTTGCTTATGTTTTTTCTGTGGTGTGCACAATGAAAGCTGCAACCACATATTCTTTAGTTGTGATGTGAATCTCCCTTTATGGAGTAGGATGACGAGTAAGGCAGGAAGCAATGCATTGTCTAGTCTGTTTGATATTGACTGGAATATGATATTAACACAATTAGATGGCGCACTACTGAATCATAACTAATAGCTCCGTGTCTTAAGAAATACTTGTTACTGATTTGGTAGGAGTGGAATCTCATCTGCTTTGAGAACAAACAGAGAGACATTGAAATGCTTTGGAAAGTGTTGAAATATGAAGTGGTTATTGCAATGCAAAGGATGGCAGTCTTCTCTGATGCTTTGATTACTGCTTGTAGTTAGTCTGAGGTGTGCTACGGGTTCTTACTGTTTTTTTGTTTTTCCTTGTGTTTTTTTTTTTTTTTTGAATTACCTAGAGAACCAAGCTTTGCTTGTAAACTCTAGGGAAGCATGTGCCTGCCAAACACATACTTACGTGTGTTTTTTGTTTCTTCTAGATCTCGTCTTTTGTGTTTCTTAGCATGAAGTATGTTTTGAGCTAATTTTATTTTATTGTGCTATTGGCAATAAAATCTGGTAGGGGCTCAATCAACCCCGCCAGTTTTACTAAAAAGGTAAAATTGTGATATTTTAAACTTTGAATTTAGAATCAAATCCAATTTTAAATTTGAATATTATTTACTATATAAAATCGGATATTTGAATTTAAAATAAATACTTAATCAAACTTTTGTGTGACAATAAAATTATTTATGTATTTTATTAATTAATTTTTTTGAATATATATATATTTTATATATATATATATATATATATATATTACATAACATTTTAATTCACGCAATAGACATACACGTAAGGGCTAACTATACATATAGTAATATAAATCCCAATATCCACTTATGTATAAACTTGACCATGTATACCATTAATATTTTTCACATCACCCACATTTATCACAACTTATATGTATTAGGATATATGATGATATATTCAAAATATTCAAACATTCATTTAATTAATATAGATTAACTAAATCGAACAAAGTAATTAAAATAAAATATAATTTTATTTAAAATAACTAGATTAGATCAAGTGTATATATTAAAATCATGGTCCACTAAAATCTAATTAGAATTTTTTTTGGATTCACCCATTTCACCCGTTGTAGACTGGGCCAGTTCCAACATTAATATCAAAGCTCAAAACGTTTATGTGGTCTTATTAGTCAACGTTTAGGGCCAACTAATTAAACCTACTTATCAGACGACTATCTAGTGTTACTACCAATAGTGATATCGAAAGTGAAGCATACCACAAGGGGTATCGAACATATGTTAAGTTAGAAATTATATTGAACAACACTGGAAGGGGTATCGAATGCCTAGGGAGGATATTGAATTTCAAGAGGTATCAGATTTATACAACTCAGTAGATATCGAATTCTTATGAACTAAATGATATCAAAGCCCTACATGCAAAGCCGCTTAAGGATGTTGAATTCAATCAAAAAAGTATATTGTAGGCCTCTTGGGTTTGATGATGTTGTAAGTCATCAATATGGCAAGGATGGTGAAGATCATCAATGAACACAAATAATATCGTATATCACACTATGCAAGGATGTTGCACATCACCAAGACGAAGGCAAGTGCCATGGGTTATCAATAGGAAAAGATGTCATATGTCCATGACATACTGGAGGTTTCCGACTATCAACGGTTAACAAGAGGCAGCCATTTGTTGTCGGTTTGATAAAGGATGCCAAAGATCCACAATGAATATGGGGATGCCATATGATAGAGCCAAAAGACAAGGATGCTAAAGATCCATAGTGAATACGGGGATGTCGTATGATGAAGCTGAAAAATAAGGATGTTGAAGATCCATAGTGAATACGGGGATGCCGTATGATGAAGCTGAAAGATAAGTATGCAGAAGGTCATGAGATGGTCATGCTACCTACTTCCACCCCTATAAATATGGACTCAAGAGAAACTTGGAAGGGGTGAATTCTTCTCTCCACTTTTCTTATATTTTTAAAGTTATTACTTTAAATTGATTTGGAGATTTTTTTTTCCTATTGTAATAATCTAACTTTGTACACATAAGGAATTGAATGTTGAATATTTGCATAGCATATTCGAATAAACAAGGACTCTTGACTTACGACATGACTTATTACTTATGTGCATGACTCTTATGCCGTATTCTCATCACATGCTTATAAATTATCCCTAAAACATGTATACTTGTTGCAAACTGACACAACCTTGATCAAGCCAATTCCTAGCTAGATTTCAACTTCTTAGCATACGTCGGGGTTAACAAAGAAATTTATTAACATATTAGCACTTGAAGGAGGTTCGAAGCTTCGATTTCTCATATATCCCATATCGAACTTCCCTTAGCCTACATATAAGGGGTCTATAAGATTTAACCTAACCTGCATATTTCATAAGGGAACTTTTCGAATTCTGCATAACCTTCTTTGGGCAACATTAGGACTGTTTCTGAACAAGGATCTTCCGAGCCTCGTTTGACCAAACCAGTTATTCAAGTCACTCACGAGCCTCAATTTCATGAAGAAAAAATGTTAAGATTATTGGCCTTGGAAATTATGGAAGAAAAGAAGCAAGTAGCTCTTTATAATCTAGACAAATAGAGTATAAACTCATTCCATATAGGACCTACCCAAATCTTTGACTTGGGAAAAGTGAACCCAAAAAGAGATAGTTTGTTCTTAAAAATGAGAAGGACCATTCAATTTCAATCCAAAGGAACTATCTTTGAAGAGGAAATAACAAGATATTTTGACAAGTTTTCCCAAAAGTGGAATAAAATAATTGATTATTCTCTTGATCCAGTTAAGATTCAAGGATATTCAAAAAAAAAAGTTCATGGATGATGCTAATACACCAGTCCAATGTTATAAGAGAGCCAAGAGGGAATCAAGAACACAACTCCTTAAAAACTTTCGATTCACTAGAACCTGTTCCATTACTACCTCTAATGAGAACAATTACCTTCTAACCAAAAGTAAACTAGATTGTTGGTCTTCTAAGAATAGGCAGTCGAAAAATGAATAGAATCTTGGAGGTGCTTATTGTCAATATTATAGAACAAATGGACATGAAACCAACCAATGCTGAGCTCTAAAAGGGATGATTGAAAACTTCTTGTTTAAAGGAGAGCTTCAAGAGTTTGTTATAGAGATTTAATTGATTAGACACTCAATAAAGAAGAATGTTTCAAAAGAATGATTTATAAAATAAGGAGAAAAGCCTTTGATCCCGCAAAGATGGTCTAGTCAAAGCATCTCTAAGAGGGAGGTAATAGTAAGCCTCCAGTCCTATATGTAAAGCCTGGATAGAGCATTACAAGCCTTCGATCCCGCTACGTGGCTTGGCCGGAGCGCCTACTTGAGGAAGGACGGAGTAATCCTTTGGTTCTGCTTAAGATGGCATGGCCAGAGCATGGCCAGCCTTCAGTCCCATCTATAAGGCCTATCTGAAGCGCCTCCTAGAGGGAGGACATAGTAAGCCTTTGGTCTTGCTTGAGATGGCTTGGCCAAAACACCGAACCAACCTTCGGTTCTGCCTATAAGGCTTGACCGAAATGCCTTCCAGAGGGAGGAGGGATAAGACTTTGGTTTTTCTCAAGAGAACCAAATGCACCAACCAAAACCCAAATCATCATCTAAGATGGTGATAAGAGGTTCAATTAAAGTTTAGATCATTACCTTAAGATGGTAACAAATGAAATCAATCAAAGCCTAATCACCACCTGAAGAGTAGTAAGAGGCTGTCTTTTAGAGGAAGATCATCCGAATGCAAAAGCAAGTCAAACTCTGTCCTTAAGAAGGATTGAGGCAGTCTTATAGAGGAAGATCATTTAAATGCAAAAACAATCTTCTAGAGGAAGGATAGTAAAAAAATATTAGGTTTTGTGCCAAGACAAAGCTAAGGCATCCTTTTGAGGAAGGATCAAAAGCTATCTATTGTGAAGAAATGAAAATTTAAACGATTAAGTAACCAGAATCTCCATTAATAAACGGATTTCTGATCTTCTTAGCAAATATTTTTTTGGTCTTCTATTCAAAAAGTTGTCTATCCTAGATGGTTTCTTGGATTTCTGCTTCAAAGTTATTTCCAGACGACTTTCTGGTCTCTTAATCGAATTATTACCGGATAGATTTCTAGTTTTCTATCCAAATAACATTATTGCCAAAGGAGTTTCTGTCTTCAATATAGATGATTATCATACAGATTCTCGATATATACTTTATCAAGACTAAAACTTCAATTGTCAAACTCCAAAGGTCCAAGTGATAAAACTAAAGGATGAAGTTATTAAAAGCTTCATTCCTCAAATTGCTAAATTTAGTCCTCTTAGAATGGAGTTCAAATTATCAAATAACAAGAATCTTTATTATTAGATGAATTACTAATTTCCTGTTAAATAATGGAAGGATTCTTTTGAATTTTTGATTAACTAAGTTACTAATCTCTTGATCAACATAGATTTTAGGTTTTAATGACAGGGTTTATACTAAGATGGCCAACCAATACTCAACCAAAGGCTACATGTCATATTGAATCAGAATTAAAGCCCAGCAAAACATGTTATATATCTTAGACAATTCTACAAATACAAAAGGAAGAATGCAATGTTCATTCAAGGTAACAATCATGTAGGTACAAATTTGTTTGTTTTACATATTATATAAAAGAATTATAGGTAACCAAAAGGGCAATCTACCCAAAAAACTCACAACCGATTTCCCATTAAATGTCAAGTTTCCTCGTATCCCCTTTCAAAGTTTCAATGACTGAAGAAGGTTCAACGATGTAATGGATTGCTGTAACGAAAATTTCTTAAGCATCTTTTATTTCATTCGAATATTATCTGCATTGTCAATCAGATCAAGTTGAATTTCCAATGCATGACTGAACGTCTTATTGGCCCCCTTAAGAGTCTGAATTTCGCTCTTTAATTTCTTAGCCTCTTATTCAAGAGCGTATTTATCATGCTCAAGTTTCTCCATCTGTTTTGATAATTATTAAGATATGAAGAAACTTTATCGTCTCATTGTTTATTCAATAATTAAACACATTCATATTTAACCCTTTGGCTCCATCGAGCAATTTCGTTATCATCTAGACTTGAAGGTGGGTCAATAAAGCAAAAAACTTTTCTTTAATGGAGTAGGGATATGAAGACTAGATTCGCCTCCACTTGTAATAATTTCTAAGGATTGATAGAATGCTTGACCCTTCAGTAAGTTTAATTCAAGATCCATTATCTTTTAATGGATTTAGGAAATTTCTACAACTTCTGTTCCTTGGACCAAAGGTCCTGATTGGCTAATCGTATCCATTTTCTTCTTTAACTGTTGATATCTTTATCCTTTTTCTTAGTTTTTTCCTCTAGATTGGAAATCATCTCTTTCATGCCCCTTAATGTATATTTCAATTGATAATATTTTTATGCCATTTCTATGCATCCGGGTTGTTCGAAAACAAAACGGTTGAAGTGTCCTAGAAAGAACATTTCTCCTTGATGACGACCTTATCTTGGCAGTAATATTGTCCAAGCGAGAAAGGAGACTTGGACTGCTAAGTGTAAGTGTTTATTATTTTTTCTAAAAGAAAAATAAGTAGAAAGAAACGGATACGAAGGAAATACTTTCTTTATTAACAATAAGAAGAATTACAAGCATGAACATATTCAAGTTACATCAACAATATAAGTTTTATACATTTAAATCTCAAAGTTTAAAAACCACCATTTGAGTCTTTTACCCTTGATGGGTATTAACTAGACGGAGTTAATGATAGTCCTATTTTTTGGCCGAGGCACTGATCTCACCATTTAACAACTTAGCGTGGTTAGTCTGTATCTTGCTACACAGTTTATTCTTTTCATCTCCCAAGAAATCAAAGTGAAAGTGTGGAAATGGTGTATAAACTTCTTGGAAGTCTTTAAGAAAATAATATTTAGCCAACCGAGAAGTTTTAAGGGTTAACAATTTCTCTTTAAAGTCCCTCTTTAATTTGATAGATTTACCCATGAAAATAAGACTACCCGACGATTCTCTAATCTGCAGGATTTATGAAAATATGCTAAATTACAAAGAAATAAAAAGATTATGATTTATAAAACTGTTTGAATTACATATTAAAAACAAAATTTACTTGGGTTCATACAATATTGATCCCTTGTAAAACTCAAAAATAAATATCTCCTTGTTAAATTTAAATTTCTCGGGAGGAAGAGTGCTCGGGGTAAGGGGAATGATTGCCACCCTAGGAAGATTCCAACATACCCTGGGATAAGGATTAGACCCATGCTCATCTAAATACCTATTATGAAGACGTTTATTCAAACCTCCACTCTTCTCTCCCAAGAAAGAAAAATCAATGCAAAGACTTCTAGAGTAAGATTTGTAGAGAAATTCTACTAAAGCATCCTTATCTTCAGTAAGCATCCAGAAAAGAGTAGTCGACTTTGCATTTTTTTTAAAAATCTTTCTTCGTGAAGACGAGATTCTTTTAAGAGTTGAGCAACTCATTTCTCCTTGAAGTTTTTTAATCATTTGACATGAAGGATAAGGCGCATGTACTTCTCAGATAATTCGTTACGCTCTTTGATTAGAATCTTTACCTCTTTATTTAATCGAAGCACCATCCTCTTGCTTTTGTCATACATAGCCTCAAAATAGTATTTGGATCTCTTCCTTCACTAAAATGATAAATGTATTAGCTAAAAGATAACAGATAACTTATGACTTTTAAATAATGAATTCCATACCTGCATAACTGGAATTTGAGAAGCCATAATTGATTGAGGGAAGCAACATCTTTTGCAGGAATATTTCCCTACAAAGCACCCTGAAGATCCAGTAAATCAGAAAGATCTACATCATGGATGGATGAGTCATGACCACCTGAACCATCGCCCCCATCTTTTGGTCTTTCTAGACCCTTGTCATTACCACCACCATCTTGATTGTCATCACCATTATCATCATTGTCATCTTCATTATCATCATCATTATTATCATATCCGTTAGCATCCTCTTCTTTATTTGAATCTCCACCTCCTTTAAGTGGGAGGTCATCAAAAGACAGTAACTTCTTTGGATCGACAATTTATTCTTCAAGAAATTTATCTTAAAGCAAACCCTCGGCTCTCCCGAATATAAGACTAAACTTCCTTTTAAACTTGTCATTAATATTTGCGTGGGAAGGAAAATCCAAATCCGGGCATCTGTCGATGTTATCGCCATATGCAACGAAGAGAGCCTCTTTATAGCATTTTTCTATAATTATAGTGAGAGACTGGTCAAGAAAGAAGGAAACTTTCTCCTTAGCATATTTCATAATGTTGTCCACACAAACTAGAACGGCGCATTTCCACCCCGTCCTTTAAAGACCTTGGTTTACCAACCATGTTGGCATCTCTTTGTTGGCCTTCTCAAGATCTACTCTTAGAGCTTTTACCTCCTCTTCCAATAGTAGTTTGGCTTTCTTTTCCTCATTAAGGAAAGAGGAAAGTTGTCCCTTCTCAAGAAAGCGCTATCCTTCTCCATAGTAAGCAAAGAAACTTGCTCCTTAAGTTCGGTGATTTGCGTAGAAGGCCCTTGAGAGTCTCGTTAGAGAAAGAACATATATTTTCTCGCCTAAAACATATAATAGGCATAAGCTAAGAAAGGATATACTAAGTTAAAAGAATAAGATAGCTAAACATAAAAAGGTACATACCAACAAAAGTTGTTGGAAAAGAACATAAAGATGATCTGTTGAAAAGGATGATGACTGCAATGGTATAAGGGAAGCCATAGTTGGAGATTGGATGACCGAATGAATAAGATTATTAAAAACCATAAGGGTAGTCTGAGCTTGAGTCTATGAAAGAATATAATCACTGAGAAGGGGAGTCAGACTTAACTCCTCAAATAAGTGTTGAAAACCTGAAGCCGAAGTGGGAAGCAAGCTGTTCAGCAAGGGATCTAGAGTATGAACTCCTATATGTGTCCTTGTGCATCCCCATCCAGGAAGCCCAAATCAATTGTGCTAGGATCTTGAGTAGTCAAGGAAGCATTTACACTTGATTTGTCGGAAATAACATCGAAAGTCTAGTCCCCTCGGGTTTAGGCATTTTATTCGAAGAGGGAATTAAAGTATTGGTTGAGCCTTTAGCACTTGCTTTCCTTTTGATAGCATCAATAGCTTTAGCAATTGAATCCCTAACAGGAGAAGGTTTAGTGGGCTCGGCCGGGGCAAAAGTGTGATCATTAGCTTTTCTATGCTTAGAAGCCACAACAATGGCAAATGAACCTAGGTCAAAGAAAAATTCATAAGATACCGACATAAGAAGCTCCATTCAGGTCATAAGGAAAACTTACAAGAAGAATAATCCTGGATAGGAGAAGAAGAAGAAGAGAAGGTTTTCTTATAGCTAACCACTAGAGATCACTCCCGTAAGCATCCCCCTTTATTATCGAAGGTTCTATAAGCACTTTGTGGTGGTCCGATATCAAAGAATATTTATGGAGATTGGCCTCAGTCAAGAGCGTGAGCCTATTCCCTAAGTTTTAGAAGCCCACTTCAGTGTCTTAATATTTGATATGATGGAGGAGTAAGACTTTTTGGTAGTAGATTCTAAAAAAAGAAAGATATTCATTGTAAGAGAATAAAAAGGTGTAAAAAAAGAGAACTTATTGAAAACTATAAAGGACACCCAGATCTTTGGGTATAGCATCTGATAGAGAATAATTGATTCTCCCAGTCCCTCATCTTATTTATTGGATTGGTGATAAAGCTTTTCAAAAAATGAAGAAGAGGACACACAGGGTAATCCATTTGATCGCTTATTCTTACCAGATTCGCTAATAAATGGATGGTCTTAGCATTTAAATATGGGAGCTTAGCGTCCTGAGCAAGGACATCTAAGCAGCTCAAGTAGGTGTAAGAATTAGGGGTTAGCTGAAGTGGTGCAAGACATAAGTGCTCAAGAAATTGCAAAATTAATTCAGGGAAAGGAAGATACCGGAGTGCTAGATATGGATAGGAGTGAAAGAAAAGAATCCCTTTGGAGGGTTATTTATCCTATTGGATGGACCGATAATTATAGCTTCTACACCTATAATCCTGAATTGTTGAAGAGTGGTGTATACCTTTTCCTGAGTAGTGATGAGAGATTAATAATCTCCTTTGTTTAAGGAAGGGGAAGGTTTGGTGCCTTTGTTCGGTTTCGTGCTGTCCATTTGTCTAGCAGGAGATATTACATAGAATCAGGGAAGAATATCACATTTTACAAAATTTGGAATACACATAAATGCAAAATAGACAATTAAATGCCTAGCCGAAGAATAGTCAATAATTAAAAGTTATTCAAACCATGATGGTAAAGTATCAAAATCCAAAATTAGCCGTAATATTTGCAACAAGTTAATAACCCATTAAATAACCCACTTATAGACATTGGGTTTATAACGAGATGTCAAATTCGTAAAGTACTTAGGAATTTTATAATCAGTTGAAAATGTATTAACAACATTTAAATCTATGATGAGATGATGAGATTATAACTAGTCAATAAGGCCTAATTTAAATATCATATCAATATCATCTGAAATAGAACATCGAATCAATAATCTGATATCGAATTCATGGGATATCATATTAATAGCCTTTTATAAAAATACCATTATCAAATTTGTAAATAGCGAGTAATATCAGATTAGTATCGAAGAGCTTTCACCAATTGCCGAGTTCATGAAGATGTTGAATGAATAGGTCATTTATATATCTACTATACGATAACTACTTTAGAAACTAATGATGTCATATAAGACTTAAGCAAGATATCAAATTCACAACAAATACATCAACACTATAATTAGTTGTTGGGTTTGAAAAAAATAGTGAATGAATATAAGGATGCCAGATCTGTAACCTAAGCGACAACCCTTCAAACGCATGTTAAAATTCTAAATGGATATCGCGTTTTTAACCGATTGCCGACACTATAAAGGTTTCGTATTTTGATTCAGTCATCGAGTTCCTGAATGGGTTCTGAATTTCTAACTAGTTGCTTAAGCTATAGCTAAAGCAAAACCTTTTAGATATCGAACTTTAAGTTAAATGTTAGGTTTTAAAAAGTAATAACTTTGAAACCAAGCAATTGTCGAATTTTGAACCACGTTTCGAGTTTCTAATGAGCAACCAAATTCTTAATTAAACAGGAAAGCTCAGATTATCAAAGCCACCGATAAGATTTAATCAATCAATTGACTACTTGCAAATTCCACCCAGAAGGATAATTAGTATAGGATTTAACTTAAAATCCGAAGAATAATGACCAAAACCCAATTAGTAAACCCTAATATTGATTCGAAATTGAAAATGCCTAATTAACCCTAGCTTTAATTCGAAATCAGAATTCCTTAATCCACCGACTAAATTTATTAAAAACAAGAACCGAATCTTGAGAATGATTTCGAATGCTTGAAGTAATCAAAGTTTGATTAACAGAATCAATAAATAAAAATCCTTGTTTCGAGTTTGATTCCAAGTAACAAGAAGGAAGAAGGAAGAAGGAAGAGAGTAGATATTTATAGGATCAGGAAGAAAGAACAACAGCCGTGGATTTCATTTTGAAAGAATTAATGAGATCTAGAAGGAATACCAATGGGCGGCTAAAAGGTTATCGAAGCAGCAAGTATTGATATCGAAGTGTTAACTTGAAAAGTCAACATTTGTTCCATACCAGGGGGAAATGCTACTACCAATAGTGATATCGAAAGTGAAGCATATGGCAGGGGATATCAAAAAGACGGCAAGACTGAAATGATATCGAACAACATTGGAAGGGGTATTCAACTGCCTAGTAAAGGTAGGATATCGATTCTTAAGAGATACCGGATTTATACAACTTAAAAGATATCGAATTCTTATTAACTAAAATAATATCAAAGCTCTACATCTTAATGTTGTAAAGGAAGAATGCAAAGGCGCTTAGGGATATCGAATTCCATCAAAATAAAAAAGGATACTGTAAGCCTCTTGGGTTTGATGATGTCATAAGCCATCAATGTGACAAGGATGCTAAAGATCATCAATGAACACAAATTATATTGTATATCACCCATATGGAAAGGATGTTGCACATCTCCAAGACAAAGGCAAGTGTTATGGATTATCAATAGGAAAAGATGTATGCCAATGACAATCTGGAGGATGTCGACTATCAACGGTTAACAAGGAGTAGCCATCTGTTGCCGCTTTGATAAAGGATGCCGAAAATCCGCAATGAATACGGGGATGTCGTATGGTAAAGCCGAAAGACAGGGATGCTGAAGATCCATAGTACATACGGAGATGTCATATGATGAAGCTGAAAGACAAGGATGCCGAAGATCCATAGTGAACACAGGGATGCCATATGATGAAGCCAAAAGGTAAGGATGTTGAAGGTCATGAGATGGTCGTGCTACCTACTTCCACTCCTATAAATACAGACCCAAGAGCAACTTGTAAGGGGCAATTTCTTCTCCCCACTTTTCTTATATTTTTGAAGTTGTAACCCTAAATTGATTTTGGGATTTTTGCTGATTGTAATATTCGAACTTTTACACATAAGGAATCAAATGTTGAATATTTGCATAACATATTTCAAATAAACAAGGACTTATGACTTATGACATGACATATGATTTGTGTGCGACTCTTATGCCTTATTCTCATGACATGCTTATAAATTCTCTCTTGAACATGTGTACTTGTTGTAAATGGGCACAAGGTTAGTCAAGCCTATTCCTATCCAGATCTCATCTTCATAGCATACTTTGGGGTTAACAAAGAAATTTGTAAACATCTTGAAAAGAAGTTTCTAGGCTTGGGGTTGAAAAATAGAGTATTCATCCCCTCCCTAGCTATCGACCTACCCAATGGGTGGAAAAAGTCCAAAAGTTTTGAGTCGGATGTAAGGCATAGAGTTATTTGGGCCTTGGGTTAATTTTCAAATTAGATTCGAAAATGTAATTTAAATTTAAATGTTAAATTTGAACTATAAAATGAAATCACAGTGGTAATAAAATAAATTTTGATTTTCAAAATGTTTTAAAAATAAAATAATTAATTTCAAAATTTAATACGTATATATAATTAATTTTATTAATAAAACAAAATAATTAATTAAAATATTATATAGTTAAACATATTTGTGTGTATATATCGATATATGGATGCAGCTATAATTGTTATAGTTCTACATTTATCTTAAATTTGTTTAAGGTAAATAATATTAAAATTTTGAATTAATTAATTAATTAATTAATTAAATATATTAAATAAAATTAATTAAAAGTTAATTAATTATAATGCATACATATATTGATATACATATATATAAATAAACTACAAATGTTATAGTTGATTATTTATCTTAAATTGTTTAAGATGAATAATATAAAATTTCAACAATTTTATATAAATTAATTGAATACATAATTAATAAAAAAATAAAAAAAATAAATATGATTTAACTAATAAGAACTAAAATTAACAAAATATGATTTCAGATATGTTTGACACCTGAATCGGGAAGGTATTTCATAAGAAACACATCA
The DNA here is from genome assembly GCA_030765085.1 of Allium cepa. NCBI lineage: Eukaryota > Viridiplantae > Streptophyta > Magnoliopsida > Asparagales > Amaryllidaceae > Allium > Allium cepa. The sequence continues at coordinate 766,033,715 of CM060934.1, read as the reverse complement.
TTCCTTAAATTGATGTCATAATGCAATGTATGTATATAATTAAGATTATGAATCCTTAATATAGAGTTGTCCTCTAGCATTTATACAATAACGAATTACTTGCATATGCATAATATAGAGTTACCAGGATTGAAGCATCAACCTTTGATCGCTTGGTGATAATGGTCGTTGTGGGCCCAGCTACTATGCGCCCAGTCTTAGTGAATTGTGGAAGCAATAAATTTTATGTTCAAAAGGACTTTTGGTCAAATGAAAATTATTTTAAGGGACATCAAACCTTGTAAATCCAAAATTCAAGGATTTACTAGAGAAGCGAAGGACCCATCAGGACCACTGACTTGTCTATGGAATTGGGAGATGGTGATTGCAAAATCTTGTGGGTTCAAAAGTTTACGACCGTTGATTAATTTTTGGCATATAATGCCTTCTTGGGCCGACCATCCCTGATTGGTTTCAGAATAGTAGTAGTTCTTTGGTGCTTGATGAAGAAATTCTCCATGGAGAATGGGGTCAGATCAATTCGAGGAGACCAAAGCGCTAGTCGGGAATGTTACAGCTCAAAGAGGCAAAGCAATGAGAGAAAGGGAAAGGTGCAAGGAAACCTTTCCGCATGAAGAACGCTCACTCATAACAACCAATGTACAAGCCTTAACTCGGGAACCACAACAAGTTCTTTAAGCCTAGAATACTAGAAAGCAACCAAAGGGAGTGCGGGCAACAATAGTCGAGCTAACGATCAACGTTCTGATGTATATGGATGATCCCACCCAGATCCTTAAGATCAGATCTCGAATTAGTGCCAAACTGAATAAGGAGTTGGTTAGTTTTCTCCATGCCAACTTTGATATGTTTGCTTGGACGCAATCAAATATATGTACGGGATATCGTCGGCAATAGCATGCCATACATAGAATGTTGGACCGAAATATCCTCTTGTAAAAACAAAAAAGATGCGGTCTAGGTCTAGAGCGATCCACTATGTTAAATAGCGACTACTAATAGGACCACAATACCATGGCCATCGAATGGTGACCTATTACGATGCTATTTCACTTAGATTTATTTACTTTATTTTCTGCAAATAAGCCACCCTAGTGAAACGAAGACAATGTAATAAGGCAGGACTTTCTATTATTTGATAAAGTTAGCTTCTTAACCAATGGAACCCTATTTTTATAAGAAAAATCCTGTACTACGTGATTAGCAGTACAATCAAGCACCCAAAAATAGGCACTAACTAACTCCTTTGATCCAGGAATAGTACAAAAGTGTGTAATTATAAGGGTCGATCAATAATTCGTCCTTATTCCTCCAGTCTTGACTAATGCTAGAGACATCCAAAGTCAATGAGGGATGATCAGAGTTAGGCACTCGAAGCACCGGTTCCTGGACATAGGAACTGGTGTACAACCAAGATTTTCACGCCCGCGCTTGCAGTCTAGCTGAACATGCTCAGTCGAGGATAAATGAGGGTGGTCGATGGATGCTTTCAATCAACACTCGAAGATAGGTGAGATTGAATCCGAGACCCTATAGATATGTGCTTGAAACATTAATTCACGGAGATAGGAATCGGTGTATAATAAGAATTTCAACAACCACATTTGCGGTTTGGCAGGACATGCCCGACTGATGATAAAGCGATGATGGTCAAGGAGCTATTTCGATCGATGCTTAGAGATTGGCAAAGTCAAATGCTGATGTTCAGAGATAAGCAACTGGACTATTGATCTCTAGAGTTAGGAATCATTGGCTGACTGGACTATTTACCACTTATGGCCAACCAAGACATGCCTGGCCGACTGTAAGTGACAAAGAGCAGTAATGAATCGATCAACGCCCAAAGCTAGGCGAGATCGAATTATGGCGTCCAGAGATAGACACTCAGGACGTCGTTTCCTGGAGACAGGAAATGGCAGAAAGTTGAGCATTTCTTAGACTATGACCTTGTTCGTAGTTGGATGGAACTCGACCAAGAGTGGACAAAGTCTGCCACGGAGATGGCCATATGAAAAACAAGTTCTGTTTAGACAAATCAAAGACACTTTAGCAATGGTCAACAGTGATATACGTTTAATAAATAGAAATCCTTAAATAAAGTATTATAAGATTGCAGTTATAAATGTTGTGACCATGAGTATCGAATCACTGGTCAAAAATACATTGTTTTAAATATTCCTGGTCAATATGTTTCGAGAAAAAGATATCGATACATCTTTTGAGAATGGAGTACGTAAAACTCTCTAAATGATGGTTATTGTATCACTCAAGGTTGTCGGGGTACCAAAGGGTTACGTACTTGTAGTTATTATATGACTAAAGAATGAGTCAACCAAGAGTTTCCTATTGGTTGATGATAACTAAGGTCATGTAGGAAATCTCTATGTGATGATGTTACTTAGTTCTTTCGATTTGAGAATACCGTGGAACTTTGATGTGAACACTCCATTTTGATTATAGTTAATCATGGTATGTTGACCATCGAGCAACTATGGTAGGGCCTGAGTTGAAGCATTGAAAGTGCAACACTATTCAATAAAGAATATGACTCCTTTATTACAAGAAGTTAGTATCATGATCAACTATGGTTAACTCAAAGTAAAAAGCCTTTGGCAGAGCCATGTCGATTAATAATAAATGTTATTATTGAACCAAGGACTTTGGAGATGTGCTAAATAGTTTTATATAGATATTGTTGGAGTTTTGACCATGATCAAACTCCAAATATCGAAAGTGATATAGTGGTTATGAAGAGAACGCGCGTACAATGTATCGTTGCTTAAATGTTCTACTTAAATTGATCTAAATATTGTTTTACCAAAAAGATCTACAAGCGTTGAATTCGGCCTAACTGTTAAACCACTAGCTAAGGTGGCATGTGGATGTTTACTTTTCAATATTAATCGCTGACTAAGTTCATACCTCTGAGTCGCACAACCATATATGTCCAATCTCTAAAACTATACCTAATTTATTTAGTTTATAATGTGTTATAAATTAATTAAATCAATTGATATTTAAGAAATATTAATTATGAGTGCGTTTAATAATTGGGGTGCTTTTAGTAATTTTGGCAGCCCTTTGGAATTTTCTAGATTAGTAATTATTTGAGTGTATATATAAGCGTTATACATGTACATATTAACTTAAGATATTAATACTGTACCACTCGCTTTTCATTCCACCGAAAGATCCATCATCAATAAGAAAGAAATAGGTAGAAATAAAATAGATAGAAAGAAAGAAACTACAACATCAGAATCTCACAACGAAAATGAAAAAAAAATTATTTCACATATCTATTACATAGTCATTACATTAGAGTACATATTTACACAACTTCATTACATTTAGACAGTCGTAAGGACCTGTCTATCCATTACACCCAAAATACAACAGCCAAAAGACACAACACAGTGGAAAGATAGATAGATACGTCTGGACTCCGGCTCCAAGCTTCTCCAAAATTCATCAAGCAGAACCTGATCACTTGGCTACTCATAAAAATTTGTGTACCTAAGAGTTTAAGAAAGACAGAATAAACTCCGAGTCAGACATGGTATGATGTGAGTAAATGGGTTAAAGTTGTTTAACTTTAAAAATCATTTGAAAACAAAGGTATCACGTAAAACTTCCCACACATAAACATGGGTAAGTTTTTACCTTACGCTAACCAAAACATTTGATAGGAAATCCAGTGATATTATAGCAGGGTCTAGGGTTTTCAAATAAACTAGAAAATAGCCGAAATTGTTACATTTATTAAATTCCAACATACATAGGTTTACAATCAAGTCCAAGGGCACTCATTGGAGATTGGATTCCATACAATGGCAGGGCTACTAGGGTACCGCCCGTCACAATACCTGGTCTAGATCAGAGTACCAAGGATCCACCCTAAATCCCTTGCAACACAAGGCTAGAACGATCCCTTACTGGACATTCCCAAACAAGACAACCCCGCAGTTGTGGCCAATAACTGCCCACTAAGCCGAATAAAAAGGAACCTCTAGACAGGGGCAAATCTCGTCCTACTTGGGTGCTACCCACTTAACCTCACTGGACCTCCCCTATTTTAGCCATTCTCGGTTGATGAGGTTTGAGGCTACGATTACCTTTTTAGAACACATATCTTAGAATGCTCATCGTCCTCCACTGACGATGGTCTGATAGCATTCAATCCATAAAAGTTCGTTCCGGGTTCGAACGAAACCGAAGGCACTATCTCGTTACATTCATTTTGGAATCACCCTCAGAGTTAACGATAATAGCCCTTGCACTCCGAATATGCATCTTGATCTCCACTTGAGATATCACGACATGTCGTTTAACTTGGATCGATGTGGTTTTCAGATAATCAAATTTGATATCTGATCCCGGTCTCATCGAAATCCAAACGACGTTTTAAAGGTCAAGTTGTTTAAGGTTTAAACAATTCAATTCAATACTTTGAATTCACACAGCATTTATCACAGATAGATAACACAAATTTATCACAGATATATCCAATATCACATCACAGATTATCACAGATTATCATTCAATAAATATCTATCAATCTAGACATTCTACTCAAACAATCATCCACAAGCAAGAATTACTAATCCATATTATAATTAATTTAATTAACTTCAAATTAAATTAATTACTTAAGAATTAATCACCAATTCCCTGCTTAATCAATCATTAATTAATTATAAACCATTTAATTAATTAATCATTCCTTAATTACCTTATAAGCAAATTAATTAATCTTTAATTGCAGATTGATTATCCTTTAATTATTAATTAATAAACTTTAATTATTAATTAATAAAACTTAATTACAAATTAATTAATCATTAATTACGAGTTAATCAATCCTTAATTAACGGTTAATTAATCCTTATTTACTTAATTAATTAATCTTTAATTATAAATTAATAATTAGAGATTATCTATTAATAATCCTTAACTAAAAATCAATTAAACTCTAATTAATTAACTTATAACCCTTAATTATTAATTTATTTATCCTTAATCATTAATTAATTCAATTAATTATTTACTCTTTAATTATCTTAATAATTAAATTAATCCTAAATCATTAAAACTTAATTAACTTTAAGATAAACATTATCTTCATTAATGAATTAATTATCATTAACATTATTTAAAACATTTATCTTTAATTAACTTGCTTTAATTAAATCATTTAATTTAAGTTTTAAAATAAAATAAACCTTTAACTTAACAAATTAAAGTTAACAAATTATATAACTTCTTAATCAAATGTTAAAGATAACATTTAAAATTAATTGAAGAAAGTTTTTAAAACTAAATTATTTTAAATTTCAAAACTTTGCTTTTTTCAAAAAACTTTTTAAAACTTGGTTAAATTCTTGCTTCAGGTTCAACCCGTTAAAAATCTCGAGTCCTGCCCGAGTAAACCTACTTCCTTTTTATTTATTTTTTTAAAACTTAGTTTAGTTTAATTTTTAAACCTGTAACATACTAACACTCACAACACCGAAGACATACTTGAGAAAAACAGCCGAAACCTGGAGTTACTCTTCGAACCGACTTCCACCCCAAACGCTGACACATCAAAACCACCATGCACATGCACCGGCGACCGATGCGGCTCCGGCCATCGACGCACCCTCCGGCACATCGACCAACGCCTAATCCTTCGATCCCGACACCCAAACCTCCATCACAAACCAAAAATCATGATTGAGCAAATCTGGCAAACCTGAAACCAAAAACCATAGCCTAAAAGCACCTCGAACTGCCAACGCCGACCACCAGAAATCGCATAACCCCGGCCTAAGCTCCGTTAGCCTTCCACACTCCCATCACCCCATGTCCAATGAACTCCGATTCACTAGAGACACCGCAATGATCCCATTTCCAGACTTGACACATTTGAGGACTTAAACCCTACTTCGATGGAATTCCGACGCCATAGTGACTAAGAAAGTAACTCGCCATTTTTCCTATCATCGACAACTCTCCAACAACCTCCAGTCGAAACCCCAACCACCCTGAGTACCTCAATCACCAGAAAAACCCTAAAGTTCCATTTGTGGTCATCTTTGAATTGCACACTCGATACAACACTAAAAATTATGACTTCACTTTTAAAAATCATGATTTTAGATGGTGATTTAGGTTATATAAGGAAATCAAAGAATTTAGATGTTTGAATTTTAACATATTTCTAAAGTTTTTACTGTCATTTCTAATACCATATGATATTCAAACTTTTCATGCTTAAATATATTTTTAAAACCTAGATTATGTTTAAACTAACATATCTTGTTTGAAAACCAGATCCTATTAGAGAACAGATGAAGAGATTTTGAAATTTTTATCAATTTAAACACTGTAACCTGAAACAGAGAAGAACATAGATATTTCTGACATGCAAACTTTAACACTTTCAAACATACAAAATTCACACTTGTATATATACATGCAAAGCATAATTCATTCCAGGAATCACATGTACAGATTTAATTTACTTAAGCTTTTTAATAAAAATGTTTCCCCACCAGAATCAGAGAGATTGAAACGGGAATTTGAAAATGCCTTTGATCTTTGACTGGAAACTTGACATTAGAAAATACTTGATCTTAAAAACTGAAATCCTTATTGTAGAGAGGACTTAATTTGCTAGCAGAGATGATTTAACTTGATGAACTGAGACTGGAAATCTTGATGTTGAAATGATCTAGCTTTTAAAACTGAATTGAAGTTGCTTAAAATCTGAGAAGGTTGCTTGATTATCTTTGTTGTATATTTTAGGTTTTGAAAAATGTTTTACAGGTTTTAGTTTGATCTGGTGAGAAATGTTTACGGGTTTGTTTTTCTTTGCTTTTGAAAATGAGAATGGAAAAAGAATGGAGAAGAGAAAAGAATGTAGATATAGATTTACTTAGGATTTATTAAAAATAAAAGAAAATAAAAATAAATTTGTGACAATTGCTAATTCAACTAACATTTGTCATTCGGCTTGTTAATCACCTTACACTTGTTACTAATATGATTTAATCTATTAACACTTGTAATTATGCATGTTTTATTTATTTTTAAATGTTTATAAAGCTTTTGTATTTATTTTACTATTTAATAAATACCTTTCTTTATTTATATATATATATATATATATATATATAAAATCCCTTTAAAGAAAATACTATAAACAAATCTTATACTAATAAAAATCTTATACATATATTTTTAAATCCAAAATATTTTAAGATATCTATCTTTTGAATTTCAAATTCAAATCCAAATTCAATTTTAAAAATTCAATTTAAAATTAACTCATATATATATATATATATATGTATAACAACACATATTTAATTTGAAAATAAAAATTCTATTTAACATCTATATTTATAAATAATTCATTATTTTCATTATTTGAAAATATCAATTTTGCCAATTTTAATTAATTTATAAAAGAGATTATCACATTTAAATTGCTTGAAATTCTGGGATATCATATTCCTCCCCCCTTAAAAGAATTTCGTCCCCGAAATTTAAAACAAAAGATAATCCAATTTTTTTTATTTCAAACAATTCAAGCACACATATCAGTCATAAACTATCAACCAAACAAACAATTCATCCAAACAAATAATTCATTCAACAAACATCACTAGCTATCCGGACACAATTCCGGATAACCTTTCCTAACACTATCCACAGTTTCTCAGGTACAGTCTCTGGGATCCTCGCTCCACTGCACCTTAACCAGCTTAACCACCTTGCTTCTGAGTTGCCTCTCATCTTGATTAACGATCTAAACTGCATACCTGACCATAGATAAGTCCGGTTCGATAACTAAATCTTCCTGCACTGTTGGCTCCACAACGAGAGATGGGTCGTGCACGTATTTCCTTAGATGAGATACGTGAAAACATTGTGAATTCCAGCCATCCAGACTGGCAATTCAATCCTGTAGACCACAAAACCAATCCTCTCAAGCACACGGAACGGACCAATATACCTTGGGGCAAGTTTTCCCATTTTTCCAAATCTTATCGCTCCTTTAATCGGGGAAACTTTGACAAAGACCAAATCTCCGATCTCAAATTCCAATTGTCTTCATCTCTTGTTCGCATATTTCTTCTGGCGATCCTGTGTTGCTCTCATTCCCTTCTTGATAAGCTCCCCCTTGGAAGATACCTCACGGATCAAATCTGAACCAAGAACAAGATGATCTCTCGACTCTACCCAACAGGATGTGGATTTACAGAGTCTTCCATATAAAGCTTCATAGGGTGCCATCTTGATTCTCGCCTGATAACTGTTATTGTATGAGAATTCCACTAAATGCATATGGTTCTCTCAAGATCCACCAAAATCCAATACACAACCCCTCAGCATATCCTCTAGAATTCGATTCAGCCTTTCCGTTTGTCCATCGGTCTGGGGATGATAGGCTGTACTCAAATTCAAACTCGTACCCAAAGCTGATTGCAAAACCTCCCAAAATTTTCTGGTGAAGATAGAATCACGGTCACTTACTATGTTGACTGGAACACCATGCAATCTGACGATCTCCTTTAAGAAAATCTCTGCCAAAGATGGTGCAGTTCGGGTTGCCTTGACTGGAATAAAATGGGCGCTTTTGGTCAGCCTATCCACTATTACCCATATTTCTTCATTTCCCTTCCTGGTCCTTGGAAAACTGTCGATGAAATCATCGAAATCATTTCCCACTTCTATATGAATAATCCTTGATGAACTTCCTATAGTAGCATGCTAAACCCAGAACTGCAAACTTCAGTCGAAGTCTGCGGTTGCTTCCACTCCAGAATAGTTTCTACCTTGGCTGGATCTACAGAAATGTCCTCTCAGATACAGTATGCCCCAAAAATCCGACTTTCGATTTTCAAAAATGGCACTTAGAGAACTTGGCCTTCAGAACATGCCTTCTCAGTGTCTCCAACACAATTTCGAGATGTTGCTTATGCTCTTCCTCAGACTTGGAATAGACAAGAATGTCTTCGATGAACACGAGTACAAACTTATTCAGCACATCTTGGAAAACTCGATTCATCAGGTCAACAAAGTAGGCTGGAGCATTGGTTAATCCGAAAGGCATAACCAACCACTCATACAAACAATTGGGTCCCCTAAACGCAGTCAAGGGTATACTATCTTCAGCTACCCTTAACTAGTGGAAACCCGAAGCTAAATCTAGTTAGGAGAAAACAGAAGCTCCATGCAGCTGATCAAAGAGATCATCTATACGAGGCAAAGGATACTTATTTCGGATGGTCACTTTTTTCAACTCTCGATAATCAACACAGAACCTTAAAGACCCATCCGACTTGGTGACGAACACTGCAGCAGAACCCCAACAAGAAAAACTAGGCGTAATCAAACCTTTCTCTAAGAAATCTTAGGTCTGCTTCACCAACTCTTTCCTCTCCTTCGGGGCCATCCTCCTACTGGGCTGAACAATAGGTACTGCTTTTGGAACCAAATCGATCCGAAACTCTATCTCCCGATGAGGGGGTAAACCTTTAACTTCCTCGAAAACATCCGAAAAATCACTGACCACCTCGATGGACTCTATGCCTTCTGGAGTTACCTTGATTCCATGCAACAGATTACTCAAATGAACTTCGAAATTATCGCAAGCCACTTTTGCGATTCTTCCCAACTCAGTCTCCAAAGACACAATTCCCTCTTCACACATCAAAGCAGCCTTATACTTATCCAACCAATCCATTCCCAGAATAAGGTCAAACCCTTTGAAATTCAATACAAATGGGTCGCAAGAAAAACTATGAGACAGATAAGAAAGCCTTAAGCTTCTACATATCTTATCTAACTTGGTTACCCCCTATAGGATTAGATACAAAAATAGGGAGGTCTACCAAACAGGGGAAAAGATGAAACTTCTCTAGAACTCATGTTGGAAACCTGGAAAGATAACCCAACAAATTTAAATAGGTATATAGTTATTTAAAAATTACAAATAAGTGATCTTAAGATAGACACTACTCCAGAGCTTAGGTATTATCTCAACCTATGCTCTGATACCAACTGTGACGACCCGCCTTTCATTCCATAGAAAGACGCATCATCAATAAGAAAGAAATAGGTAGAAAGAAAGTACAACATCAGAATCTCATAGCGGAAACGGAACAAAATATAATATTTCACATATCTATTACATAGTCATTACATCAGAGTACATAGTTATAGAACTTCATTACATTCAGTCGTAAGGACCAGTCTATCCATTACACCCAAAATACAACAGCCAAAAGACACAACACAGTAGAAAAATAGATAGATACGTCTGGACTCATGCTCCAAGCTTCTCTAAAATTTGTCAAGCAGAACCTGATCACTTGGCTACTCATAAAAATTTGAGTACCCAAGAGTTTAAGAAAGACAGAATAAACTCCGGGTCAGATATGGGTCTGGTGTGAGTAAACGGGTTAAAGTTGTTTAACTTTAAAAATCATTTGAAAACAAAGGTGTCACGTAAGACTTCCCACACATAAACATGGGTAAGTTTTTACCTTACGCTAACCAAAACATTTGATAGGAAATCCATTGATATTATAATAGGGTCTAGGGTTTTCAAATAAACTAGAAAATAGCCGAAATTGTTACATTTATTAAATTCCAGCATACATTGGTTTACAATCAAATCTGAGGGCACTTATTGGAGATTGGATTCCATAAAATGGCAGGGATACTGGGGTACCATCCGTCACAGTACCTGGTCTAGATCAGAGTACAGAGGATCCACCCTAAATCCCCTGCAACACAAGGCCGAAACCATCCCTTACTGGACAGTCTCGAACAAGACAACTCCGCAGTTGTGGCCAACAACTTCCCACTAAGCCGAATAAAAAGGGACCTCTAGACAGGGGTAAATCTCATCCTACTTGGGTACTACCCACTTAACCTTGCTGCACCTCCCCTGTTTTATCCATTCCCGGTTGATGAGGCTTGAGGCTACGATTACCTTTTTAGAACACATATCTTAGAATGCTCATCGTCCTCCAGTCACGATGGTCTGATAGCATTCAATCCATACAAGTTCGTTCTGGGTTCGAACGAAACCAAAGGCACTATCTCGTTACATTCATTTTGGAATCACCCTCAGAGTTAACGACAATAGCCCTTGCACTCTGAATATTCATCTTGGTCTCCACTTGAGATATCATGACCTATTGTTTAACTTGGATCGATGTGGTTTTCGGATAATCAATTTTGATATCCTATCTCGGTCTCATCGAAATCCAAACGCCATTTTAAAGGTCAAGTTGTTAAAGGTTTAAATAATTCAATTGAATACTTTGAATTCACACAACATTTATCACAGATAGATAGCACACATTTATCACAGATATATCTAATATCACATCACAGAATATCATAGATTATCATTCAATAGATATCAATCAATCCAGACATTCTACTCAAACAATCATCCACAAGCAAGAATTATTAATCCATATTATAATTAATTTAATTAACTTCAAATTAAATTAATTACTTAAGAATTAATCACCAATTCCCTGCTTAATCAATCATTAATTAATTACAAACCATTTAATTAATTAATCATTCCTTAATTACCTTACAACCCAATTAATTAATCTTTAATTACAGATTGATTATCCTTTAATTATTAATTAATAAAATTTAATTATTAATTAATAAAACTTAATTACAAATTAATTAATCCTTAATTACCAGTTAATCAATCCTTAATTACCAGTTAATTAATCCTTAATTACTTAATTAATTAATCTCTAATTATAAATTAATAATCTCTAATTATCTAATTAATAATCCTTAATTACAAATTAATTAACCTCTAATTAATTAACTTATAACCCTTAATTATTAATTTGTTTATCCTTAATCATTAATTAATTAAATTAATTATTTACTCTTTACTTATCTTATTAATTAAATTAATCTTAAATCATTCACACTTAAATAACTTTAAGATAAAAATTATCTTTATTAATTACTTAATTATCACTAACATTATTTAAAACATTTATCTTTAATTAACTTGCCTTAATTAAATCATTTAATTTAAGTTTTAAAATAAAATAAACCTTTAACTTAACAAATTAAAGTTAAAAATTATATAACTTCTTAATCAAATGTTAAAGATAACATTTAAAATTAATTGAAGAAAGTTTTTAAAACTAAATTATTTTAAATTTCAAAACTTTGTATTTTTTAAAAAACTTTTTAAAACTTGGTTAAATTCCTGCTTCAGGTTTAACCCGTTAAAAATCTCGAGTCCTGCCCGAGTAAACCCACTTACTTTTTATTTAATTTTTTAAAACTTAGTTTAATTTAAGTTTTAAACCTGTAACATACTAACAGTCACAACCCCGAAGACGTACTCGAGAAAAACAGCCGAAACCCCGAGTTACTCTTCGAACCAACTTCCACCCCAAACGCCGACACACCAAAACAACTGTGTATATGCACCAGCGACCGATGCGGCTCCGGCCACCGATGCACCCTCTGGCACACCGACCAATGCCTAATCCTTCGATCTCGTGCCCCCAAACCTCCATCACAAACCAAAAATCATGATCGAGCAAATCTGGCAAACCTGAAACCAAAAACCATAGCCTGAAAACCCCTCGAACTGCCAACGCCGACCACCAGAAATCACGTAACCCCGGCCTAAGCCCCACTAGCCTTCCATGCTCCCATCGCCCCATTTGAGGAGCAGTGACTAAGAAAGTCGAATTCCGACGCATTTGAGGAGCAGTTTCCAGACTAGACCCATTTGAGGACTTAAACCCTACTTCGATCGAATTCCGACGCTACAGTGACTAAGAAAGTCGCTCGCCATTTTTCCTAGCCTCGATAACTCTCCAGTAACCTCCAGTTGAAACCCCTACCACTCCGAGTACCTCAATCACCAGAAAAACCCCAAAGTTCCATTTCTGGTCATCTTTGAATTGCACACTCGATACAACACTAAACATTGTGATTTCACTTTTAAAAATCATGATTTTAGATGGCAATTCAAGTTATATAAGAAAATTAAAGAATTTAGATGTTTGAATTTTGACATATTTCTAAAGTTTTTACTGTCATTTCTAATTCCAGATGATATTCAAACTTTTCATGCTTAAATATATTTTTAAAACCTAAATTATGTTTAAAACAAACAAACCTTGTTTGAAAACCAGATCCTATCAGAGAATAGATAAAGAGATTTTGAAAATTTTATCAGTTTAAACACTGTAACATGAAACAGGGAAGAACATAGATATTTCTGACATGCACACTCTAACACATTCAAACATACATGATTCACACTCGTATATATATATGTAAAGCACAATTCATTCCAGGAATCACATGCACAAATTTAATTTACTTAAGCTTTTTAATAAAAATGTTTACTCACCAGAATCAGAGAGATTGAAATAGGTATTTGAAAATGCTTTTGATCTTTGACTGGAAACTTGACACTGGAAAATACTTGATCTTAAAAACTGAAATCCTTATTGTAGAGATGACTTAATTTTCTAGGTGAGATGATTTAACTTGATGAACGAAGAGTGGAAATCTTGATGTTGAAATGATCTAGCTTTTAAAACTGAATTGAAGTTGCTTAAAATCCGAGAAGGTTGCTTGATTATCTTTGTTTGATATTTCAAGTTTTGAAAAATGTTGTATAGGTTTTAGTTTGATCTGGTGAGAAATGTTTATAGGTTTGTTTTTCTTTGCTTTTGAAAATGAGAATGGAAAAAGAATGGAGAAGAGAAAAGAGATGTATATATAGAATTACCTAGGATTTATTAAAAATAAAAGAAAATAAAAATAAATTTGTGACACTTGTTAATTCAACTAACATTTGTCATTTGGCTTGTTAATCACCTTACACTTGTTACTAATATGATTTAATCTATTAACACTTGTAATTATGCATGTTTTATTTATTTTTAAATGTTTATAAGGCTTTTGTATTTATTTTACTATTTAATAAATACCTTTCTTAATTTATATAAATAAAATCCCTTTAAAGAAAATAATATGAAACAAATCTTATACTAATAAAAAATTTATACATATATTTTTAAATCCAAAATATTTTAAGATATCTATCTTTTGAATTTCAAATTCAAATCCAAATTCAATTTTAAAAATTCAATTTAAAATTAACTCATATATATATATATATATATATAACAACACATATTTAATTTGAAAATAAAAATTCTATTTAAAATCTATATTTATAAACAATCCATTATTTTTATTGTTTGAAAATATCAATTTTGCCAATTCTAATTAATTTATAAAAGAGATTATCACATTTAAATTGCTTGAAATTTTGGGATATCACAAATACATATATAAATGGGTTTAAATATGCAAATAAAAAGAAGGACGAAAATTGAAGGCGAGGAGTCACCATGGAGGAGAGAGGGCAACCACACTTGTTGGGAAATGAAGAGTTTGGCTTTGGCTTTTAAAAGTGAGTAAGTAGGGGTAGATAACTCTCCAGTAGCTTCTCTATAAAAGGCATCTCAAACCCATTCATTAAAAGAATTTTTTTTCAACCCTAGCCACCTATAGCACCATAGCCGCCCCCATCACTTTCCTTTTTTCCTAATTCAACACTCAATTGGTGGTAGAACTCGATACCTTGCAAGTTTAAGTAGCGGATTCACAATCCTAGGAGATAAACACAGATCCACATGTAATGAGCGGCAAGATCACTAAACGTAATTTTATATTACTCATAGATCCATATATATGTTATGCCTAAACCTTTGTATGTGGTGATATTTCCATACATATTAAAAAAATTATAATTGTAGAATTAATAAAGGATTGATATGAATCTTATATACAAATCAACATGTTCTTAAATTATAAATCATTTCAATATGAATAAAATCAATATTCTACCTTTGATAAATTAACATTATGAAAACTATTTTATATGAAATGTTACATAATTTCATCAATCATATATTTATCACTAAAAATGTCAATTATTTTTTCTAATTTATATTTATGTGTAAATATATACTTGAAGTAAGCAAAGTATATGTATATTGTATTCATAAAACATTTTCGACCAAAAAATAATAATTATATGTAGTAACTTTTATCTATTGATTTAGTCAAAACATCATATATTCATATTTATGATTTCAAATTTTAAAATCCATACGGTATTTTGAAATTGTAAAATTAATATTAAATTCAAATATAAAATATATTTAACCTAGTTAAACTAAATTCGAATTAATATTTTAAAACTCCTAAATTTATAATCTATATAAACATCTTATTTATAGTCAGGCTAACTAGAACTTTACAACAAATTTGATTTCAAATATATATATATATATATGTATGTATATATGTATATATAACATTTTTAAAGTTAAACATTTCATACATACATATATATAATATTATAATTGATTTAAATATGACACTACATTGTATACATATGTATATATATATATATATATATTCTATGGATATAAATCTCAATATCCATATGTGTGTGTGTGTTATCCATGCGTCATTTTATTGTTGTTTTAAATTATCATGTTATGTAAGTATATGTGTTTGTATGTATCACATTTTGCAATATACACCATATACATGAGAAACATAAACACATTAAACTAGATGAACAACTCATTATGACTAGTAATTGTAGTGGTTTTACATTGAAAAAGTTAGCGGTATGCCCAATGGGAAATTATATATTTTGTTGCGTATATCTAAATCTGTAATCGGTCTTGTCCATAATAATGGTGTTTGTTTTCCATTATATACGTTGTTGCATTATGATATAATTAATTAAGTAATCAATTTAAAGTGTATCAATAAGAAAATCATTAAATAGAATGTTATGTGACTGTAGCTGCAAATAGGTGGAATTGTGAGTAATTAATCACAAAATATAATAACATTTGTTTTAAATATTATTGATCAAGATGTTTTGAGAAAGGATATCTACACATCCGTTGAGACAAGAGTGCGTAACGTTCTTCAAATGTTGGGCAGTGTCTTACACATGGTGATTGTGGGCATCAAGGGGTTACGTATGCATAATTATTGGATAATTATATAATGACTCATCCGAGGGTGTACTATTGGTTGATAACAACTAGGTCAAAAAGAAAATCTCAGTGTAATGATGTTGTATAGTTCTCTCAACTTTATAATACCATGGAACTTCATTGTGAATACTCCACTTTGATTATAGTTAAATCGTTGCATGGGTATCCATTAAGCAACTTAACTAGGTCCGAGTTGAAGTATTAGAAGTCAAGCATTATTCAAAAAAGAATCCATCTCCTTGGCTGTAAGAGGTTAGTACCATAGTCAACCGCTTTCAAGTCAAAGTCAAAATCGCTGGCTAGAGTTAAACGATTGATAATAAATGTTATATTGAACATGGACTTCTTTTATGGACCGATTGAGTTGAATGTTGATAATATTTGAGTTTTGACCGATACGTGACTCCATACATTCTAATGTGATATAGTTTTGGTGATGAGAAAGGGTGTAAATTATTTTTACTAAAAAAGAACCGCTTAAGAAAACATGTACTCAGATTTTATCGAAAAGATCCGTAAGCAATGAATTGATCAAACTGCACACCACTAGCTCAAGTGACGTGCGAACGTTAATATTTGAATTGTTCAATACTAACCGCTTACTGAATTCACACTTTTGAGTCTCACAACCACATTTGTGAATTATTTGAAAAATTAGACGATTTAATTAGTTTATAAAATGATATAAATTAATTAATATTTAAGAAACATTAATTAATAATTTATTTGATTTTAGAATGTTGTTAGTAATTATTTGAATGTATATGTAAAATTTATATAGACAATGTCAATATACAATGCCAATATATATTTAAACGGGTTTTAAATATAGTTAATTGCTTAATAGGCTTTTGGAATGATGATCCATGTGATGAAATGATGTAGCTAGCCATACCAAAGAGAGAGGAAGGGATATGGATGAGATCTGATTGATTATTAGTTGGTGATTAACAAAGGGACATTTTAAAGAGAGAATGGGAAAGGTCTTTTATTCTCTCCTTAAAATAAAATCCTCTCATTTATTTCTTACTTTAATTCTCTTTTTTCCTTCCTAGTCAAACATCCATAGCTGCCATCTTCTTTCCACCCCAGGCTGACTTTTTAAAAAACAAACACCAAACAAAATTAAATCATGAAGTTCATCCGATTCTGGCTTTATGTGTGTGTTTGTGTGTGTGTATTAATTTCTATTTTTTTATATATGTGTGTACATATTTGGTTGGAATTATAAAATCATTTTGCTATGTGTTAGATCTAATATTATTTTGTGTATTTTATAATAATAATATTTGTGACAACCCACACCTTCGAACATACCGATCCAAAGCCTATGGTGACTTCCAAACTCGCGTCGTGTCAAGAAGTATGAGCTATCAGGTTTTTTCTAAACATTACAGGGACTAAGAATGTAAGGATAAAATCAAAAACATTCTACACTTTCAGAACTCATAGTGGAAAGTAGTAAAATATAAATACGGAAAATAATCATCTCAGAAAATGTTCCAGAAAACAGCCTCAAAACGTACGTAGTCGAAATCAGAGTTTATAAAATAATAGCATATAGTCTGAGAAGTACTAACCGCGATAAATAATTATCTAGAGAGATGTAAAGCAATAAGCAATGCCAATGCCTATCTCACCTCTCCACATACCAGATCAGAGCCAATCACCTGCTGCCCTATCCCCCTATGATAGGGTAAAAGGAAAGGAGTAGGTCGGATAAAAGTCTGGTGAATGAGTTACTTTGTTAATATATGGTGATCACATGCAATTGACTTCATTTATAATATATGTGACCTAAGGTGTCCTACTTGTGTTTGTGAACTTCTTACTAAGGTTGGCCTTATTAACCAAGAGAGTATAGTTGTAAATAACCTACATCCAAACATCTTGTGAAGGTTTACACTTAGGATCAGACAACTAATTGAACCTCAAATCAATGATGGTTCAGACTAATAACCCCTGGAACTATTCCTAACATAGGATCACATACAATATCATCTTTTGGGCAACATTCCTAATCTATGACTATAACATATCGTACTTACACATTGAGAGGAGCTCGCAACGCTAACTCAAGCAAGACGTCTTAGGGTTCGCTACATTTGTGTTTAAGCTTAATGATAATGTTGCCACTTGTTGCACCGCGCCGGGTATCCACCAATAGTTTTATGTATCCATCGAGGAAAGTATCATTAGTGTCGAATTGTGCACCACGCCAAGCATCCATCAACAGTGTCTCACATACATCAAGGAACCTCCTGTTAGTGCCATATGCTTAATGCACCTTCGCGATCGAACTGCCATATATCAAATGTCAAATTCTCCGAGAAGATAGTATTTATGTCTAATTGCCCACATAAACATCCACCTAATCATGTAACATCCAAGAGTTGAGAATTAGGGAACTAATTTCCCATTAATGTACTATTATATATATATGTGTGTGTATGTATGTTAATATAAATAATTTTATAACCTAGGACTTAGGCCGAGGTTCAATCTGTAATTGAAAACTAATGACCGGTCGACCGCCTGCTACTAGAGTGGTCGACCGCTCGCTGTCGATCGGCTCCAATAAACCTATCGACTGGTCGATGTTAATTAACATAAACGTTTGTTTTAATCTTTCATTTGTTACCTAATTACTTTTCTTCTTCTATACGATTTCAACAGTAAACTCAATTTTTGTTAAACCTATAATTCTAGCATTTTTTTCATAATTATTTTGGTGTGTTTGTATTTCAAGTTTACATAGGATAGAGTCAACATCAACTGGGTATAATTATATACATACTTCAATTTCCAGGTTCAATATTTGGGGTCAAAAAAAGGATCATATTCGTACAATTTAGATTTCTATCAAATTCCCAATTAATTGCAATTTTTAGCAGACAATATCTCAAATTAAATTGGATAAATTATAGATCAATTAAGTGTGTGTATATATCTATATAAATTTATAGGTAAATCATCATATTAATAACAAACCCACTCACCTCTAGCAAGCTATTCCTTCTTGATCCACCTGGAATCGCCTCCACTGCACTTCGTTGGTCTACCTCCTTTCTGTTTACCCCTTAGATTTCCTTCTCTTCCTTATAATATTTGACATTTAATTTGAAAACTTTTATTTTTAAAGAAGAATTCATTTGGATAAAAGTATAGAGTTGAGTTTTGGGAGAGACAGAGTTTTGGTACGTTCAGAATTAGATTAGGGTTCTCAGTGTTAATTTAATGTTCTATTTATAAGGTTATAAATCAGAGTTAGCTACTGGATCAAATTTTATAAAATCTAGACCATTTGGCCGAAGCAAATGCTAGCCGATAACACTCGACCGTCAATCATTTGGTTTTGGCGGCCAACCACAGGGGGTCGACCGATCCAAACCAAGGTGTCGATCGATGGAAATTTCCAGTTTTAATTCATTTCTTTCCTTAGTTATATATTTAATTATTTTGGATCCTGAATTATTATACTTCATTTACTTTTCATACGAGCTCCAATTACAAAACTTAATATATGAAAATTATCCAGAAAACCACGAAGTATGCAAAGTCCAAGTCTTGTAGCCAAATTCAGAAGTTTATGAAAATTTCATTTTTACCCATATTGTATTTAATTCAATATTTTTATTGAATTTTCATAGGATGTTACATTCTGCCCCTCTTAAAAGGATTTCGTCCCGAAAATCTTCAAGGATGGAAAAACGAAATTCGTACACACCATAATTAATACTCAGAACAATTTACTCAACCATCAACTACTAGCAACCATTGTTCTTAGTTCAAATTTCTAATGTAATATGCACATATAGGCATGAAATGCACAAGGCAGCCTCCTGATCTAGTAAACCTCCAGAAATGAAAGTGCTATGTCATGTATGCAACATCCTATGTAAATATACCGACAATTATATATGTATGCACAACAATTCATTCCATATGCAATGATCGTATGCTTATAACTCGGTAGAATAAACAAGTAATGGTGTAAGTGCAAGCTAACTAGAAAATATTTGCCTATGTGTGCCAAAAATCAATTTAATAAATACATCCATTAGCAACCATTATCCAAAACATGTCCCAGTGACATGTTTGTAATCACTTCTAGCATTTAAATTGTCCTATCTATGGGGCACACTAAGCAAAAGCCTAAGTGCATAAGCAGTTTATACTTATTTAACTAAAATGAAAATGTACCAGAAAAGAGTTTTGGATGGTAGCTCAGATTTTCTCCAAGCTCCCATATACTCTCCGTTGGATCTTATTCCCAATGGACCTTAACAAGCTTAACAATCTTATTGTGGAGTCGCTTTGTACCATGCTCAAGGATACACAAGGATGCACGATGAACAAGCAACTTCCTTTCCACTTCCACCTCTTTAAGCCGACTCGGCTTGACTATTGCTGCTATATCATGTAGACACTTTTGCAAGCGTGACATAAGGAAAACGTCGTGTACTCCCGTTAACTTTTCAGGAAGCTTCACCCAACAAGCTAACTTCCCTAGTCTACATGTGATTGGAAAATGCCCTATAAACCGTAGTGCAAACTTTCCAGAGCTATCAAATCTCATAACATGCCTAAGCGGTGAGACCATCACAAAAACTATGTCGCCTACTACGAACTCCAACTCCATGCGTCTTTTATCAACATAAGACTTTTGCTTACATTCACGGTTTCCATCGTTTTATGGATAAAATCTGCCTTCTTTGATGTCTCCCTCACCATAACTGGTCCAAGAACGATCATATCTATAGTGTCCCACCGACAACATGGTGATCTAAAAGGCCTATTGTATAATGCCTCAAACGGTGCCATTTAATACTTTCTTGATAGCTGTTATTATAAGTAAACTCTACTTGTGGCAAGTGATCATCCCAAGATCCTCCAAAATCCAAGATACACATCCAAAGTAAGTCCTCCAATATCCAGTACACTCTCTCCATCTGTACATCCATTTACGGGAAATAAGCGATACTCAAACTCAACTTAGTGCCTAAAGCCTCCTGAAGTCTCCAAAACTCGCTAGTGAAAAGCGGATCTTAGTTGCTAATGGTGCTAGAAGGAAATCCATGTAACAAAACTATCTCCCTCATGAATAGTATCGCCAAAGATGTAACATTCCTCATACTTTTAACTAGAACAAAGTGAGCGATTTTGTTAGTCGGTCGAACATGACCTAAATGTTCTCATTTCCCCTCCAACACCTTGGTAGTCCATTGATGAAATCCATAGAAACACTGTCCCACTCTCACTGTAGTATATCTAATGGCAGCCACAATCCACCTGGCTTCTTATGTTCCACCTTTACCCTTTGGCAAGTCATAAATCTTGACATATACTCCATCACATACCTCTTCATACTAGGCCAATGAAAAACTCTGTTCACATCATGATACATTTTGTCTCCACCGGGATGAATGGTCATCCTAGAGCGATTGGACTCGGCTAATACCATGTCAATCAAATCCATAAAGAGGAACACATAATCTACCATCCCTCTGTAACCACCCCGTCGAATCAACGGTATAAGGCCTCAAATGACTCGACTGCTCTCCTCTACTAAGCTTCATAAAAATATCCAATAACTCCTTATCGTGCTTCTTACTTGGCCCAATGCAGTCCATAAGTGTAGGTTGCACATCCAAAGCTGCTAATAATCTTGGTGTGATGTCCGACAATGGTCAAACATCGAATGTAGAGATAAACTTTAAGTGCTTCCACTATTAGAACATAGGACTCAACATTGCACACTTTTTTCTTAAGGCATTGACTACAACATTCCCCTTGCTTGGAGTATAGGAGAAATCAAAATCATACGATGCTTAGAACTCCATCCATCTCTACTGTCTTAAAATCAAATCTTTCTAGAAGAAAAAATACTTTAGAGACTTATGATCCATGTACATCTCAAATCGTTCTCCTAATAGATAGTGCATGTATAACTTGAGTGCAAAGATAACGGCTGCCAACTCAAAATCATAGGAAGGATAGTTCTCTCATGGACCTTCAACTGCTGACTAGCATAGCTCACATTCTCCCTTCCAGCATCAAAACCGCACCCAATCCCATGCTGCAAGGATCGGTATATACCGTGAATGCCTTTTTACCATTGGGTAAAACTAGAATAGATGCATTAGTCAATGACTCCATCATCTTGATAAAAGCGTCCTTACACTTTGAGTCCTACGATAAAACCAAAATCTTCTTGGTAAGGATGGTCAGAGGGCAGAAATTTTAGCGAAGTCCTTAATGAACTTCCTATAATAGCCCACCAAACTAAGGAAACTCTCACTTCCATGACATTCTTCGGCTTGCTAATCCGTTACTGCAGCAACTTTACTAGGATTGACTGCCAGCCCACGCTCATAGACAATGTCCTAAAAAGTTCACCTCCTTGCACCAAAAGTACAATTGAAAAACTTCGCCTTCAACTTATGCCCACGGAGAGTATTGTGTGCTTCTTCTAAATGTAACATGTGCCCCTCCTCACTCTTTGAATATACTAATATGTCATCAAAAAAACCACCATGAACTTAGTAAGCAACCTTCTAAAAACTTGACTCGTTAGATCAACCAAATAGGCGGGTGCATTGATCAGTCCAAGGGGCATGACTAACCACTCATAATGTCCATCGGGTATATGAAAGTAGTCTTCTAGATACTATCCTAGGCTACACGCAATTGGTGGAATATGGTAGTCAAGTCAAGATGAGAGAACACCTTCGTTTTAACTAACTAATCAAAGAGATCGTCTATACGGGGCAACGAGTAACGATTCTTTTTTGTCAGCTTATTCAGCTCATGAGAATCGACCAACACCTTAGAGAACTATATGCCTTGGTGGCTAAGACAACTGGTGCTTCCCACTCTGAAATACTCCTCCCAAGCCCTTCTCTAATATCTCGTTCATTTGCTTATCCAGTCTACGTCTTTCCTTAAGAGCCATATGCCTCAATGGTAACACAACAAGTTTGGCGTTCTCCATAAGATAAATCTTAAACTCGATCTCTCTTTAAGGTGGGAGAATGGTAACTTCGGAAAAGAAATATAGACAGTCTCGAACTACTAGCGTTGAAGTTAACATATTGTATGACTGGTCTGAAGAGTATAGTTAACTCAATATAACTAAACCTCTGGGTTCGCAATAAACCTCTAGATTACGTTCACTACACGTACCCAACCAAACAACCTTCCTATCAAAATCTAAGATCGCCTCATACATGGTCATCCAGTCCATACCTAAAATCAACCCAAACCTAGAAAATCCTATGATGGAAGCACT
Organism: Allium cepa; assembly: GCA_030765085.1. Taxonomy (NCBI): domain Eukaryota; kingdom Viridiplantae; phylum Streptophyta; class Magnoliopsida; order Asparagales; family Amaryllidaceae; genus Allium; species Allium cepa. Next base: position 766,010,318 of record CM060934.1, on the reverse strand, counting down.
ACAATTGGGCTCGACCCACAAAATAAACAATTTCAATCCCCTAACCATAGATAAATAAGTTGATTCTCCAACAGGGTATGATACAACTACTGGGTCCGTAACTATGCTAGTGTCTAAGTGCAACTCATTTACAAGTCTACTCGAAATAAAAGAGCATGATTCCCTAGTGTCAAATAAAGTACAAACAGGTAAATCAGATAGAGTTAACACATCTTCAATTACGACCTTCTTCCCCCTGTCCACTACTGGAGGTGCACTCGAGCTAGGAACAACATATAGTGTGCAAGTTGAAACTACTTAGGTAAAGGTCTTCTGTGGTGTCGGACACTCCCTCCTTATGTGCCTGATTGATTTTTGTTGAAATGTTTGATCTTTGGGATCTCCTTCCTGCACTCCTTCGCAAAATGCCCCTTTATACCACATTTTCTACATTTAAGGTTTCGTTTCTTAATCTTCCCTTGGGCCCCCATTATGCCCTTATGCAGATTCCGCTGGGGTACTTTTCTCTTGACTTTTTGGGCTCACTCCAAACCAATTCCTTGGAAATAATGTTTAGCAAAGCCATCTCTACCAAACCCTCAAAATCCGCACCCATGGAAATGTTACTAAGGGCCGAGTCTTAAAGAGGTCGATTTAGCCCCTTTGCAAACTTTTTAACTTTCTTGTGAGGGGTATTTTTCAGATCTAGGCCAAACTTAACAAACTCAATGAATTTATTTACATATTCCTTCAACGAGATCTCTCCTTGATACAAGTGTATAAACTTCTCCAACCGTACACCCTACTCTGCCATGGAAGGAAACTTTGTCTCAAATTGAATCCTAAACTCTTCCCACATAATCTCCTCATTACCCTCTGCCACAACCACATCCTACTAATTTAGACCCTCTCCTTGTAAATTCCAAGCGGCAAGCTATCTCCTAACGTCATCTGCTAGACCCATCAATCCGAAAATCCTTTCACAAGTACGAATCCATGCTTATGAGTCCACATACGACTCGATCCCCACATATGGCTTCCCTCATAGACTCACAACGTCCTTACATAGCTTGGTGAAATTAGCGGTAGGTGGGTGGCTAGGAATTACACCTAGCACTTGCACTATGGGTCCCAAGTAAGGATTAAGCTTGGCTTAACCTATCGCTTGCAGACACCAGTGGAACTATGTCATGATGTTCACGCCCAGGATCTCAATTGCATCACCTGAACCGCAACCAGTAGGATCACTCATTTTCTCTATCCATGATTTAGGAATTATTAGCTACTTTCCACATATAGTATTGGAAAAAATAAGTATTAATTTTTTTGTATTTCTTATATATATATAAAACCTTTAAAATACCTTTTATCTATACGTATATACACATTTTAGAAACCGTCTTTGAAAACTTTTGGAAAACTCTTTTTTTTCCCAAAATATTCAACCGCGTTTTCTCAATACGTACCTAACCCTTAAGGAATCCTAAACCTATGCTCTAATACTAAATGTGACAACCTACACCTTCATACACATTAATCCAAAGCCTAGGATGACCTTTGGACTCATGTCGTGCCAGGAGGTACAAGCTATCGTTTTTTTAAAACATTACAAAGACTAAGAATATAAGGATAATATCGAAGACATTCTACACTTTCAAATTTCACGGTGGAATATAGTTTAATATAAATATGGAAAATAATAATATTAGAAAATATCCTAAAATATACAGTCTCAAAATGTACATAGTCAAAATCTAAAGTTTACAAAATGACAGCATATAGTCTGAAAAGTATTAAGTATGATAAATAGTTACATGGAGAGTGATGGAAAATAATATGCAATGCCAATACAAAGCTTGCCTCTCCATGTACTAGATCTGGGCCAATCACCAACTGCCATGTCCTCCTATGGTGGGGGAAAAGGAAATGAGTCGGTCAGACAAAAGTCTGGTGAATTAGTTACATTATTAATATATGGTGATCACATGCAATTGACTTTATTATAATCTTTGCGACATAGGGTGTTCTACTTGTGTTTATGAACTTCTTACTAAGGTTGCTGTCATTAACCTTGGGAGTATAGTTTTAAATAACCTACACCTAATCTTCTTGTGAAGGTTTACACTTAGGGTTGAACAACTAATCGAACCTCGAACCAATGGCGGATCAGACTAATACCCCCTGGAACTATTCCTAACACAGGATCGCATACAATACCACCCTTGGGACTTCGTTTCTAATCTATGACAACAACATATCATACTTACACATTGATAGGAGCCTGCAATGCCGACTTGCACCAAAGACGTCTTAGGTCCTCTACATCCGTGTCCAAGCATAATGGTAACATTGCCACTATTGTACTACATTAGACATCCATCAACAATGTCACGTATCCATCGAGGAACCTCTCATTAGTGCCAGACTATCACCGCACCGAGCATCCACCAATAATGTCGTGCATAAAACCGAGGAACCACCTATTAGTGACGTGTGTTTAATGCACCTTCATGATCAAACTGCCTTGTATCGAATGTTAAATTCACTGAACGAATAGTGTCTAGGCCTAATTTCCTATGTACACATCCACCTCATCCCGTAATATCCAAGAGTCAAGAATGAGGGAACTAATTTCCCCAATTATATACTATTAAATATAATAACATATATATAATTTTATACCCTGGGCTTTAGGCCGAGGTTCAATCACTTAAAAACCGATGATCGGTCGACCGCTTGCTACAAGAACGATCATCGTTTGCTGTCGACCTGCTCTAGTAAACCTATCACCTGGTCGAAGTTAATTATCATAAATTTTATTTTTAGTCATTCATTTGTTACTTAATTATTTTTCATCTTCCTATATGACTACTTTTCTTCTTTCTATATGATTTCAACAGTAAATCCAATTTTTGTTAAACCTACAATTATAATTTTTTCTGTAATTATTTTGGTATATTTGTGTTTTAAGTTTATTTAGCGTAAAATCAACATCAACAGGGTATGGTTATATACATACTTCAAGTTCCAAATTAAATATTCAGGGTGATAAAAAAGGCATTATACTCGTATAAGTTAGATTTCTATCAAATTCTTAATTAATTGCAATATCGAGATAAACATATCTCAAATAAAAATGGACAAATTTTAGGTCAAATAGGTGTATATATATGTTCACATGTAAATCATCATATTAATAACGAACCCACTCACCTCTAACAAGCTACTCCCTCTTGTATCCACCAAGAATTGCCTTCGCTTTGCTTTGTTGGTCTTCCTCCTTTCTGATTGCCCTTTAGATTATCCTTGTATTCCTGATAATCTTTGACATTTAATTTGCAAACTTTTATTTTTCAGGAAGAAATTGATTTGGAGAGAAGCAGAGATTTAAGTTTTGGGAGAGATAGAGTTTTGGTATTTTAACAATTAGATTAGGGTTCTCAGTATTTGGATAATGTTCTATTTATAGTGGTACCAATTGATATCAGGCGTTAGATCAAATTTTATAAGTCCGGGCTATTCGAATAGCTAAACCCTCTATCGACCAGTCGACCGCTTGGTCTTATATGGTAGACCGCTAAGGGTTGACCTGTCCAAACCGGGGTGTCGACCAGTGGAACTTTTCTAATTAACATTAATTAAGTAAAATATAGTTATAGGAGTGAGAAGAACTTGGTTTAATTGAGAATTATATGGAAATTAAAAGGGGAAGTTTTAAAGAGAGAATATCAAAGGTTTCTATTATCTCCATAAAATGTTATTCTCTAATTTTTAATTAATTTTCTCTTCCTCTTTTCTTAACGTCCTTGGTTGCCACCCCTTCTCTCTATCATATATTCAGACTAAATATATAATTAGTTAGATTAATTAAATAAGGCAAAATATTCGAATAAAATATGATTTTATTAAACTACTAGATTGAATATGGTATTAGATATTAGATTTCACAAGCTGCTAGGATCCAGTTAGGATTTTTTTTTAAAATTTATCAATTTCACTTATTGTAAAACAGCTAGGGTTCCTTCACATATATAGAATATGAAAGGTTTGAATTTATGTGTATATTAGACAAAAAATTTATTTGACTAGTAATTATAAATGTTTCATGTGTGGAAGGTGAAAGGTCTAAATTTATGAGCATATAATATAAAAACATTTAAATTGAAATAAAATATTAACTTAAATTTTGTAAAAGAGACATTTTCATTTTTTCCATACCATATCAGCGTGGCAATGGGCGATGATTGAGGCAATTGTGTTTGGATGATTTTTTTGTTTGACTTCACCAGTAAAGGTAGATTAATAGGTTGGTTTATAGATGGGTGTCGTTGACCCGACACTTCAGGTACTATTACATTCCACATATTTGTTTCAGCTTAGGAGATTATAGACCATCAACTAAGTAGGATGTCATCTTACTGTATATTTCCTGTATCAATATTCATGAAGTTTTGATACTTGAGTTATGTTGCAGCTCCAAGTACATTGTTTGGATTGAGTATGATATGAGTTACATATTGTGTTCACTAAGCTTGGACATAATTCGTTTCTGGTATTCCTAGATGTGGTTTTCTAGCATGATGCTCTTTAAATTGTTGAAATATTTTGTTATTGGATTGGACATCATCCTATATTAAGTTGTCTCAATCATAGTACAGTAAATATAAAATAGTGAGGAGTTATGTTTATAAAGATGCTATTAGTGGTTTTGTATAAAACAATGAATGTATCTGGATCTTAAAATATAAAAGATGTTCCGGATTGAGTTGGTGCTAATGATGTACAAGAAGGTACTTTTGATTGATGTAGAATGAAGAATTTCAAGCTATTTGGATAAGACTGATTTGAAGGAATGTAAAAAAATATTGTAGTTTGCATGCATTAAAATGTGAAGGTGGTTTCCATGGAAAGGAAGATTTTGAGATTTAGGTATTATTTTGAGAATGGAGTAGGTAGATTCTTTTTAATCATCCCTTGGATTAAAGAGAGACTATCTATTCAAGAAAGATATTTTGAAGCAACGACTTAAGGGTATACAGTTTATGTTGCATACCAGGTGCATGTGAATGATGTAGTACATAGTCGACCATTTAAACACTATCATGATTTTAGGTTAGAATCACTCTTAGATTTTGGATTTTACTTAGATGTAGGATTTTATTCGCTATGTTTCAATGGTAGAATATAATAGATGTAACGCCCCGCCTCTATACCATACTAACAAAGAGTATTACTGCATAGTACTATCTAATAGTACGGTCTAACAAAGAGTATAAACTTACCATTCTAATGAAAGAAAAACAACTAAAATCCGATAAAAAAATCCTAAGTTATGGTTGTTTTAATACAATTTTAAAACTTCACAATTCTATCCTAACGTTTTAGTGCAATCAAATAAAATTTTCCCTATTAACAACATAATTTTTATTACACAGTCTACATTAAAGTTGTTCGCTTTTTAATCTACCTTCTGAAAAATAAAAAATCTAATCTTTTAGCAACAATTTGTGCTTATATGGAAAGTAGTTTCATACTCTCGTACTAATAATTTTAAAATTCTTCACATACTTAACTTTATCTTAAATAAATTTACAGAACCACCATACTATATATAACTTTAATTCAAAATGAACAATTTTATCACACATCATACTTATATATTACCTTGACGAGAAGCTTTTATCAGTTTGTAAAATAAGTACAATATACTTTTTGAAATCTTTTATCCAACCTCATAAAAATCCATATTCTTTATAACACAAAACTTTATATAATCAAACTTGGGAGATTATTTTTCTTTTTTTCCATACATATGCCAATTAAAAGTTTACTTATAACGTTTTTATATTTGTACAAATCTCAAAAAAAACATTTATCAATACACACAATAACCACTATATATATCCTTTTTAAAAATTCTTTTCAGCTCACCATATTTGATTCATATTATTTACTTGCTCTTGCTATTTGTTTTTCCAATATACCCATGTTTCTAGATTTTTAGAAATGATATCTCAAGTACTAATAATTTATTTTAATTTTCATAAAATCATATTTTATAATCCTTGGTTATAGTTAATCACAATTCTTGATCATCTAGACACATTTTTCAATTATATTTTAAATAATATAATCTTAATTTACAAATTATTTTTTCCATTTTCACAAATATTTTTTTCAAAAAATCAGTTCCTTATTCAAGATATTTTACAACATATTTATTGTAAAATTACTTTAAATAAGAAAACCATATGCATTTCATATCTTAAAATAATTTATTGCAAATATACTTGTATCATTTAATTCAAATCACCTCATATAATCTCAAGTCGCTTACCTCTATGTATATATCGCCACGTACTATACTTTAACAAATTAATGTATATTTATAAAAATATAAAAACATTGCCTTGCAATAAATTTTAGTGACCTGTTTTTCCAATTGGCTATAATATTGATAGTAGTGGAAAATATATCAATATTGCCTCCTCATTGATCTTAACTTCCAACTAACACCCAATGGCTACATACGTTGTTTAAAATTTCCAACTAGGAGAATTTTTTATTATTGTTCTAAAAATTACTTTAAAAAATAGATTATTTCTCAAAATAATTTTCACTTCATAATTTCTTTTCGCTTCTCAAATATACCACTTCTTATCAAAACACTATTTATTACAAAGTATTATGTCGAAGTGCCTTGTAGTGTTGAGCAATTTCTATCAATATGTAAGCATCCGTATCGACCATAATTCATAAAGCACTCAACGGACAAACTAAGATGAATTAAACCACTAATAATTTTTTATCAAATGTTTTTATATAAATAATCTCATTAACTTAACATAGTAAATGCTCGTTTGTCTTATGACTAGTACTAACGATGTTTATGAATATAACCAAATAATCAATCGTTAGCGACCAAACAATCAAACATTCAAAATCAAACCATACACATTAACAGGAAAGCATTCAGTTTATTTTTCTTATATTCTATTTACTTATATATGTAAATATTATTTTCGTTTATATAACAAACAATTTTTTGTCTCTTGCGGTTTTGGAGATATCGCTGGCGTCTAATATTTGGTTGCATCTTGACTTAGGTGGGTTTATAGCTTGTGAGCGATAACTCATACTCAATCCCACAATCTAGGTAGAGACAAGAATTTTTTAACTATTAGCCTAATATAATACACATTGATCAAAACAAACACGTGCGCTTGGTGGAAAACAACCTATAAGCTTCCACTACGCCACTTTGATTACAACAAGATTTGTCAAAATTCTTCTACTCAGCTCGCTTCATCACAACTATGTCTAGAGTGTAGACATTAGCATATCAGACCTAGCATGATATAGGAAAATATAACCCAAGCTAGCATATGAACATTTCAATGTAACATATCATGTCAATAACAAGCACATGAACCATCACACAAGGAAATAGACAAGTCTATCTACACATCAAATAGCTCATGATCAAAATGGGTGAAACGGGTGAAACAACCACACATCCATACACACCAACACATATCAAATTCACACATGGCTCACTCTCAACAAAGCCAAGATTATCTCTTAGATAATCACATAATAGATATGTACGCACACTATTCAATAGACTCTCAGTCTCTCATAGATAGTCACATTGGCTCACTGCCTTATAAAAAACTATTTAATAGAGGTAAATTAGTCATATGTCCATATTGTAACCAGACGGGAGACTGACAACACTCAACATGCTCTAGGAGCCTTCCTATTGTGCTCTCTGCACTACTCCTATAGTTATTATTTATCCGATGGTCATCATGACATCGTATCCATCAAAGTGCAAGAAAACGTTGTGCAATGGTCATAACCTTGCAAATTCTCTATGGTAAGAGATTGTTGGTCTATGTGACATTAGGGTAGTATCTCTCAGCTATGTATATCACACATATCAAATTATGTCATAGATTTGGGTCGTGAATCAGCAATCAATTCTCTATTATGGATACTAACCTATTTGGTTTTACTCCTCGCACAATAATAGGAGTAGACCCTTGGTCGATAGACATACTTATGGCTCTCAACATGCTCATTCTCTGCTTGCAAAACCTCCATGCAAATATCTCATGTAACATCCCATATTACCTATTTTAATATAAGTGGCATTAACTTATACAAGGAAATGGAACAAATATCAAGTCAGGTGTCCCATATTGTTTAGACCAAAAATCGCATAAACTCACAATCAAGTGTCAAATGTGAAAATTATCAAAGAAATGAGAATAATACAAGAAAGAACACATAATTTTTATAGTGGTTCAGCAAATATTTTAGCTTATGTCCACTTAATCATTTTTTATTGATTGTACTTTTCTCCTACAAAGTATATTTTTTAACTTGGTTACTTACAACTTGAGTATGAGTTATACAGCTTGTATTTTAGAATTGAATCAGTCAACTCATCATAATTCATAATAGCCCGAAAATGATCCTTTTTTAAGTGCATATCCCCCTCATTTATAGACCAAAGTCAATGCCAAAATTTCTTGAAAAATCTCATTTGCATTCTCCACATCCAATACAAAGTCCATGCTAAAGATCGTAGTCCAACTCAACAATCGAATTTTTTACTTTCACCGTTTTCCAATTGTGCTTATTTGTATTGCTTTTTCTTTGGCCTCTCTTTGGATCATGTCATGTTGGTTCAACATTTTAGCTTCAACACTCGGAATGGGTCTCAAATTGGACCTGAGTTGTGAACACTGAGTTGAGATGGCCATGTTGTGGATCCTTGTTATATATTGCTATCTCTTTCGTGCCTTTTCATCTATTGTTTTATAGTGTTTACAAGTCTCTGGATCCATTCTCTATTGTTCTTTGGTCCAGTTTGATCATTCAAGTCTGTTCGAAGACTGTGGAAAATTTTCTGGTAACAATTTTCCTCTAAATTATGCTTTGTGAATATAAGTTGTGCTTTGCTCGAGAACAAATATCCAAAGTTGATGAATTATCAACGATCGAGCTCTCCGGCTGTCCACTGGACCAATCATGGCCAACATCCGATTCCTTTGGATTCACCTGCAAATCAAATGTCGTTCTAGAACTATTATGGCTCAGGGCTTAAATCCTTTCTTAAGTGTTAGTCATAAATCATAATCGTCCTATGTTCCTTTGAGATTTTCATATCATATATTGATATCAATATCGTCATGAGCTCTATCGAGATTTAATACATCATAGATTATAAATCAAGGTTATCCCACATTCGCTCAGGATTAAGTTACCATATATCAATGTCAACATTTTACCAATTCACTTGGGATTTAACTATCATATATCATGTGATCAAGCATCATCAATCATCATCTTGCATTGCCACCAATTGGAACACCACTTATAAATCATCTAGTATTTCCCAACATCCCATTATATGTAAGTCCAACCGAATCAAGGCAATGACATAATCCAATATTCATTATCAAATTGATTTAAGGCGTTCAAATCCATGGTTTCATTTTCTGATCTATTCGGATGACATGATAAGAAATCCAATCTAATTTCTGATCTCTTTGGAGCACGTAATCATATATCCAATCCAATTACCGATCTCTCCAAATCTCATAATCATATATCCAAATTTATCCTAATCCACTCATTCTCCAATTAGGGGACCCATTATCCAAGCAGGTTCATCCACTCACTCTTTGGTGAGGGGACTTGCTATTAGAATAAGTCATTCGCTCACTCTCTAGTAAGGGGACTCGATATCCAAGAAAGTCCATCCATTCACTCTTTTATTAGGGGACTTTCTATTTGAGCAAGCCCATCCGCTCACTCTCCGGTAAAGGGGACCTGCTATCTGAGTGAGTCTATCTACTCACTCTTCGATGAGGAGACAAGCTATCTGGTATAATTCCATTCACTTTCTCTCCGAAGAGGGCACTTTTAGTTCACAGTTCATTATGACACTTCCTTGATTGGGGAAACCATATCATTTATATCTTCGGTTTAAGGAATAACCAAACAATGTTGGCATCCTGTATCAATATCAATATCAATATCCATGACCATGTTCAAATGATACTCAAGTCCAAATATCCATCGGCTATCCATTCAAAGAATTCAAATCAATGCATTAAGCAAACCATCAATACATGTAATCCTACCAAGGATTACTCCTAGACTTCCAACTCAGAGCATGCATAAAGAACCATCGAGATCCCATACACATTAAGTGGCCTAGTAGTAACCCTGCATAATTTATTCAAATCACAAGCAAGGTATGAAAATAAAGCCCTATTCTAATCCTTCCCGATCATTGTATAATCATTATTGACTTAGATCTATGGTCTTATTCAGATACATCTACTGCATATGGTGGTCACTCCTATGGTACCATGTAGTTTGTGCTATAGTAATTTTATTTCTAACATGTTATTGTAAGCGGTTACTCTGAATATGTTTTTCGATCAGGTCACGTAGATATCTACACTCATTTGTTTCGCGCCATCCAACTCATGGAATAGGCAAAACTTTCCAAAAAATTTCTCCTAATCCGTAGGCTCTCTCTTCGCTATTTTTTGGTAGGGAATATGCTCCCCAGTATCCAAGTAAATCCTCTCCCGGGCTTCAACCAAATCCGTTTAGGAGGAAAACTTATGCTCTCTCTTCATCTACTTCAGTCCCCAGATTCAATCACCTTTTCACTTTCCCTTATCCTTCTCATATCCTATTTTGGATGGTCTTCCATCATCCATAGCATTCATGTCAGCATTTTCAACTTCTGTGTCATCCTAGCGCAAATATCTCTCAGCCTGATAGTAAAAATCCACTGGATCCTTTGGTGGATCTCTCTCCAAGGCAATCTTAAAATCATTCTTTTCCATGACTATGGAAGCCACGGCCCTCAGAACTGTTAATGGATCCGTCTTATGCATTTCGATGGCTAATACATTGAATCTGGTCAAATAAATTCATAGGGTCTCATTAACCCTTTGCTTCATACTCGAAAGTGTGATCACATTCTTCGATCGTGCTATATAAGCTCTAAATTGTTTCATGAACTTATCTGTTAACTCAATCCATGTGCTGATGGACCCATTCTCCAATTAAAGAAACCACATCGTTGCTAACTCAATGAAGTATAATTGGAAACACCATCCCATTACCCCCTCTAAAGCACCCAACAATCCATATGTCGGATATATCTCGTCAGGTGAACAATTAGAGTTTTCCTTCCATTATACACCTCCAACGTCGGTAATTTAAAATTAGGTGGTTCTTGGAATATTGAATGTTTAGGGTAAATGAGTTTTTATTTACATCCCCCAAATTTTGATCTAGGGGTCCACCACTCAGTATTCACCTTATCATCTCAGCAAGCATGTCATTATCATCCAATGGAAGTATCCAATCCATATCCTCATCCCCTCTCCCCTCCCCCGTTCTTATGGGGAACTTCTGTCCCTAATCTTTATTGTTGCATATTCACATTTTGACCTTTGTTCCGTGGCTCGACATCATTCCTCAAATGTGCTCCACCTTGTTCTAAGTCAGCACCAACCATGACCCTATTTTCTTTAACTTGGTAATGAGTTGAACATATGGGTCGGTGCTGAGTTATGTGGTTTCCAAGGAGTTGGCTCTAACTCCTCCTACCTCATCTCCTGGTGCACTTATTCTGCCATCCGGCCTCTAATTCTGGTTTTCAGCTACTCTAGTTATACTTTATTGCTCCATTCTATTGAAGAACCCATTCATTACCTCCTCTTATCAAGCCACTATCCTATTTTGCATTTTTATCATTATCCTTTCTGTCTCTCCTCTAGTCATGTATGTTAATGGATTTGAATTTGAGGACACCTCCTAGCTTCCCCTATGTTCATCTTGACTTCCTCCATCAATTGCTCTTTTTTAGGCCTCTTCATCTTCTAACTCACATCTCACGTTCTCAGTAAAAGGACTAAAATGTTTGGATAGAAAATGGCATAAAAACCTAATCAAGTATCAAATGTGAAAATTATCAAAGAAAAGATAATAAAACAAGAAAGAACACATAATTTTTATAATGGTTTGACCAATACTCTCGCCTATGTCCACTTAATCATTTTCAGTTAATTGTATTTTGCTCCTATAGAGTATATTTTACAACTCGATTGCTTACAACTCGGCTATTAGTTGTACAACTTGTATTTTAAACTTGAATCACTTAGCTTGTTGTAATTCAGAGTAGTCCGAAAAGGATCCTTTTTAAAGTGCATCTCCTCCTCTATTCATAGATGAAAGTCATCGCTAAAACCTCCTAAAATTTCTCATCCATGTTCTCTATGTCTATCATGTAGTTCAAGAAAAGATCGTTGTAACGACCCAGAATTTCAGTCATTTGAAATTCATATATTTAATTTATTTTGAATATTTAAAAGTTAAGTTTATAAGATGAATAAATAATATTTCGAATGTAGTGATTTAATTAGATAATTAAATTGATGATTTAATATTTGAAATTGTGTACATAACCGGAATTTGGATTTAATGTGAATGAAAATAATTTATAAAGCTGAATTAATATATATTTGAATTAGATTGATGTTAGAGAACTTTTAAAATTGAATTAAAAGTTAAATTGTAGAAATTGAATATTTTAATATTTAATTGACGACTGAAAATGGTCATTTTTCACACAGTCTTGGATTTCGACGAAACTAATTTCATTGGATCCATAATGCTATATTATTATAAGACTTCAAATTTCAAGTCAATCGGATTTACGGTTTGTCCGGGGCAAGCAAAAACACGTAGAAATTCATTTAAGTGAATTTTGAATTTAAATAGTCGATTTGAAAATCTATCTTCCAAATACGGTTGATTTGGCTTTCGATATATATTCCATTATGTTCGGAATAGGGGTAAAACTTCATAAACACCAGGCGACATGCTTTGTTTCGAGTTCGGGAAAAATTTGGGTGAATAGTGTCGCAGAATTTTCCATAGAAGCCCTCCATCATTTCATTTTTCACAAGCATTAGGGTTTTAAACCCTAGCTGCTGGCCTTAACTTTTCAATGGCCGAAATCTTCCAATTTTCTTCCTCGACTTCTGGCTGATCCATTGACAATTAACAAAAACCTCCAACTACAAAATTAAAGAGCACGACGAGTACTAGCTATCCAACGGCTATGATCGAGAATGTTGAAGCCAATCAGCGGTAATTCATGCTCATAGTCACCATGGTCACGCACGTTTTTCAAGGCTTAGGGATGGCCGCATTGGACCGGTCATCGACCAGTGGTGGAGCACACGTAGGCGAAGGGAACGGTGGTGTTCGATCGTGTTCACGGCGATCGTGGGTAGGGCTTTGGGTCGGTCAACATTTCGAAGTGGGTGGGTTTCGTTCATGTTTTAAACGATGGGGAAGAGGCAAAGTTCGGCCGCCAAGATCTGATGATGATTGAATGAAAGCTGAGATAAGATCTAGGTTGAAAAAAATTGAAATTGATTATATATATATTAAATCGTATAAACTTTAAAATAACATAGCTTCTTCATACGAGGTCCATTTCTGACGAAACAAGTTGCATCGGGTGCGTATTGATGAGCACTACATTTTAGAGCTGGTTTGGAGTTGATTGGAGCTAGTGTGAATTTTAAGTAAAATTAAACGGCTATTTAATTTTATTCGTAATAAAACATTGCAACTGCTATTGGAAGCAATATGAGTACAACTCACTCTTTCTGACTCACTGATAGTTTTATATAAGTGAGAATAAATATTATTTATGATGATTGATGACTGTTTGGAAGAGATATGATATGTTGTATATATATTGATTGTTATTTGGATATATTCCTGCCTATTGAAGCAGATGACCCTATACGTTCCCGTCTATAAGCGGATGACCCTTTGTATGCTCGTCTGCCTTGAAGCGGACATTGTACACTTATTCTAATATGTATATTTGTTGCAGGTGACAGGTTGAAGGGATCCAACTGGATTCCTCACCACTATTGATTTATTTAAAAATATTGTGATATATGTTGTTATCATATGATATATGACGTTTTGGATGGCGTTATTGATGTATTTAGTGTTATTGCAGCATTGAGCCTATTTCGGAATTTTATAAGTGTTAAAGTGATGATTTCCAAATTTAAAAGGATTTTAAAGTGATTTTGAATTTGTATGTTTTATTAATTTTTGAAGTGTTAAAGAAATGAATTTATTTTAAATAAATAAATGTTATAATTTTCATGCTATAAAATTATGATTTTTATGATATATAACCCGAAATATGATTTTTGAAAATTGATGTTAACTATTTTGTGAAATAGTATAAATGGAGATTTTTTGAATTATTATAAATGGTTTTATATATAAGACTTATAAAATTGATTTTTTTTTAAATCAGAATGAAGGAATTATAAAGGAGTTTTGGGAATGTTAAAATGGAGTTATAATTGGATTTTATAAATAAATGAGATTTACGAATCGTGAAGTTATAAAAAGAATGAATTTGTAAATAAATGATTTATAAGTAAATTAACTTATAAATTAGTTTTTTGAATGTAAATGAGATATAAATAGAATGTGATAATTAAGGAATTTTATATATTGAAGTTTTTATAAAAATATAAAATGTGAATTTATAAACATTGTTTTTAAACCCAAAATCGATTGAATTTGATAAGTTAATATAGAAGTATATTAAAGGAATTATATCCACGATGTTGGATAGTGGATAATCCTTTAATTTAATTTGCAACAGTAATGAATTTGGTAAAGGAGATATATTCACGATTTTGGAAAGTGGACTATCCTTTAATAAATGTGTAGAATATTGGATTTGGTAAATAGTCCGTATTCATGATTTTAGACAGTGAATAATATTTTAAATTAAATAAATGTTTTGGGATGTGATATTATTAAATAGAGTTAAATGGTTTAAAGATGTTTTAAAGTGTGTTAAGTATCGAAACCTAGATTTCAACATTCATTGTTGAAATAGACGTTTTCGAGAAGTAAGGAAATGATGGACTATAACACTGTTGTTATAGTAAATGATTTTCAAAAGAAAATATTTTGTATAATATTTAGGATTTATATATCTATCTAATTATCAAATCCCTATACTAGTGATTTTGGGTTGTCGTAACGATGTTTTATGCAACATTTGTTTTAACCCAAATAAAAGCTATTAAAGAGAATGTTTTCCATATAGAACAATGTATATACTTAATTGTGATTTAAGTATATGAAATATTTTCCAAGTGTTGAAAATAAAGAGATTTGTGAATTACTTATTATTAAATAATTATATAAAAATGTTTTTCAATATTAAAATGGTTTTGAGAATATATCTTTTAAAAGATATTTGGAGTGAATATCTGGCAAATGATTTAATTAATAAAAGATTAATTAAAAGGGCCTAGTGATTGTATACAGTGCCGAATATTTGTTTGTTTGCTTTGATAGTTACATAACCGACTATCGAATTTTGGCCAAATTTTAGTTGCTCGACTTGATGTGGGAACTATTTAGTCGTACACTTAGTACGTAGCCTTCTTTGTAGGCTTGATTATCGTTTGTGTTGAGGATGATGATTCGTATTGTGCGGAGTATTACTCCAATCTACCGAGTTTCCTTCTTGACCCGAAGGATGCAAGTTGAAAGTTGAAAATGTGATAAGTCTATGAGACATAGTTTCTATGTGAAGTTGAGAAACGCTTTTGCGTTGTTGGTGCGAAGAGATCGGGATCGGTTTATCCGAAAACCACTTCGAACCAACATATATGCGACGATTATGCAGGTTTCTTATGATGATATTGATATTCCGGATTTTCATAGTGGATGACTGCCTGTTGATCGTTTGGGGTTAAAATCCCAATATACATATAGTAGCAGTGGTCTCTTCATTATGAAATATCGAATGCAAGGACTATTTGCTACTAATCCTAGGGATTTCCCGGTAGGAAGTGGTAGGAAAGTACCTTCGGTTTGCCCTATTCCTGGACAACTTGTATGAATGTTTGTCTGATATTGCATTTTTAAAGATTACGTACATTGGTTTTTACATACGTACATAAGTGGTGGCGAAGAAGGCAACTTCTCTTAGCTTAACACCCTCATTGAGACGTATGAGCTCAAGGGTTGTATTTTTGTAGAAGACAATTAGTAGTCAACAGAATTGCCCTATGGCATTCAAAGTGATGTGGTTGTGATATGTTAAAGGTAATCGTTACCTTAGGCCTCATCAACCAGAAATGACCAAAACAAGGTTAGATCCAGCAAGGCTAAGTGGGTCATTCCCAAGTAGGATATGATCATCCTCTTCTAGATATATCTTTACACGCTATGATGTCGTGTATCTGATTATGGTGGTTTGTATGCTATGAGGGCCCTCGGTAAGGTCGGTAACGACCGGAGGATGACATATTCAGTGCCATCTAGTTATAAGGTGGGCTGGTCTTGTGTTCCTAGAGAAACTTTGTGATGGTTTCTCGGTACATTCTTCTAGAGACGTACTGCCGAAAGGTAGTCCCTTCACTCGTTCTTTTGTATGGAAATCCAAACTCCACTACATACCTGCCATTTTATTTGTAGAGCCCAGTATGCTGGAATTTAATAATGGTAACAATTTCGGCTATTTTGAATATTATTTGTATACTAGACACTATTATAATATATATGAAATGTTTTAGTTATCTTAAGGTAAAAACATGTCCGTGTTTATGTATGGGCTTGTCTTACGAGATACTTTTGTTTTGGTAAAGGAAAAGTTTGGTAATTTAATAAATTCAGTTGAGTGTGTTTCTCACGCTGGTTTACCAGACTAATCCGGGCATTCTTCCCTTTCAATGCTCGGGTCAGACTGAGTTTATTTACAGGTTCAGATTTGGTGCTTTTGGAGCTTCAGCAGGTGAGCTGCAGATCTTCATTTCATATACACGTATCTGTTTTGTTTATTATTTATCCGCTGCATTGCTTAGTTGTTGTATATTATCGGCAATGGTGAGGATAGGTAATTATAATTATCCAGGCTGATAATTTGTGATTGATTGTTGTACTTTGATTGATGAATGTATATATAGTTTCTATTTTGTAAATATCATTGATATGATATTATATTTTTTCCGCTGCGATGTGAGATTCTGTATTGTTCTGTTTGGTTCTATCTTCTCCCTACTTTCCGTCAGTCTGTGCTTTTTGGGTCGGACATGTGTGGATTATTGTCGATTCGAAGGGTATGGATTTACGGGTCATCACAATCGTGGTCCAACTAGTCATTGGGATTTACAACTCAGACCCGAGTGGTCCTCTCAACTTGGTGCTGAGTTGACACTTCGAATTTTTTGTCTTCATCATTTTCCAAATGTGCTTTTTTCTTGCCTTTTCTTTTGCCTCTTTTTGATCATGTCATGTTGGTTTACCATTTTTTAATTAAGGATCGGCATAGGTCTCAACTCGGACTTGAGTTGTGAACCTCGAGTTGAGACGGTCGAGTTGTGGATCTTATTCATATTTTGATATCTCTTTTGTATCTTTTCATTTCTGCTGTTTTATGGTGTTTCCAAGTCTTTGGATCCACTCTCTAAATTTCTTTGGTCTAGTTCGATCATTTGAGCCTATTCAAAGATTATGGAAAATTTGCCAATAATACATACCACTTAGTGTTACTCGTTTTTTACCCGATGCATATAAATTACACTCACCTGAAATAGCTTATGGGTCGACGATGGAAATTAATAGTATAATTCTAACTTGTGATATGTAGATAATATGAGTAAATAATATAAAGTAAAGGAGTATAAAGTAATCACACTAGAGTTTTTATACTGGTTTGGATCTCTTGTCCTACGTCTAGTCCCGAAGCTCCACTTCGGTATTGTACTAACACAAAGCCCTCCCTTAACCCAAAGGAATAAGTCTACACTAGCTCTTGATTCTTCCTAAAAGTGGACTTTTAATCTTAGTAAAAGCGGTTGATTATTTGACAATCCTTGTCTCTTGTATACTGATTTTGTCAAGATAGTACACCCTTCCTATAATATCCTTTAGTGATTGCAATATGAATATGCAGATTGTATGAAACAGGAAATAGTGTTGAATACTTTTTATTTCATAAAGAATATTAGAGATTAAAGATCATAGAGGAAGAGCTGACATCAAAAGAGTGAATCTGGGATCTATTTATAATGTTAGAAAATATTTCTTGAAGAGTTACAACCATTTAAAGAGTTGCAACTTATACATAAAGATATAACCTTCCACCATTAAAAACATCCGTTCTAAAATATATCCTTCATTGGTTTCTCAAACATCTGACTTATAAACTTAGACTTTTGGATCCCTTATTAACAAATAGCTTAAAAACATCTCAGACGTTTGGAAAAATCACTCAAATGTCTGGTTATACTTTAGAAAGAAACACGTTTACTTTTACCAATATTTAGAAGTTTAGCTTGCATATTATCTCAAATGTATGGTCAAACATTTTTAAAAAACAACATAAATATTATTTAGACATTTGGTTTTAGACCCCAGATAACCGGCCATAATCTAGAAAAGAGATAGTTCAATCTGGCTTTGATTCAGATGTCTGGACGGTTTGATCAGACGTCTGATGCACTAATCAGACATTTGATCAAACCAATCAGTTATCTAAATGGTTAAGAAAATAAAATGTTTTATACCTCAAACGTTTAGATAATAAAGCCTGATGGGTTTTTATAGGGTTTTACCTTGAGAGTTTATTTTTTGATTTTGATTACAATCAGACATCTAGATTTAGAGGTCAAACATATGACTCATGAAAAATTTGAAAGCATTCCTTTTTTTTTGAAAATTTATGTCTAAATTCCATTTTTAACATCGACTAAAAAATGTGTTTCATCAAAGGATATTGTATTGGTTTTCTAGACTTGCAGAAACACAACAATTCTTATGATAATTGATCTTTATTGCTCGAGCATGGTAGATAGTCGTCTTTTCATATTCTTTATTGTTTAAATATCCTATAATAATCAACTTGTATAATTTCATAGTGTTATATATATATTTGTCTCTTCAAAATTCAAGAAGGCAGGATTTAATATTCTTCCCTTTTTTTGATGATGACACCTATATATCTATAAAAGAAATATATATGTATACAAATTAAATACTTTTACTCCTCCTATTAATAATCCAAGTATTTTCCCCCCTTCGCCATCATCAAAGACAAATTAACATAAGAGAAAATATATTTTATGAGAGCAAAAGATCACATACACTATGATTTACTAATCAAACACACATTCGTCATTCACTACAAAGTGTTAACATAAGTAGTTTACCACAATATCGTAGTACTGAAATGTTTACAAAACGAAATATAAACATAAACAAACTACATGTTTCCAACACCATAGAGCAACCAAATGTTTATCAAACCAAATAGTACACAAATAACAAATAGCATAGGCAAACACACTAGATCGTACAAACATCAATTGCAAAATGCCATGAAGACATGAAAATACCAAGATATAAGACCATCCTAAGCATATCTAACGACGGAATAAAATGTTATGATATGTAAAAGAAGTGTTAGTAATATTAAAGAATGCATATATTATTTCAAAGAAATTAACCTACACCAAAAACTCCTTATTTTTATCAATGATCACTTTTTTCCTCTTCTTCTCCACTTTCAGTTTCATGTTCTCCACTCTCACTTTCATCTTGAGCATTATTTGTGTGATATCCCGGAATTTCAAGAAATTTAAATGTGATAATCTCTCTTATTTAATTAATTAAAATTGGTAAATTATTATTTTAATCATTATAATGTGATGATTTTAAATATAGTTATAAATAGATTTTTATAGACTTATTATTTTCAAATTTAAATAAGTATTGTTTAAATGTATATGTATATAAATTAATATAATTTAATTTTAAAAATAAAATTATTATTTTCAAATTTGATAATGAGTTAGTTTAAATTAATATATATGTTTAAGTTGATATTAAATTGGATTTTTAAATTTGAATTTGAATTCAATATTTGGATTTAAATTTGAATTTAAAGGATAATTATTTTAAAATATTTTGGATATAAAATATATGAATAAGGTTTTCATTTAAAAATAAGATTTGTTTTATATTATTCTCTTTAAAGAAATTTATTTATATAAATTTAGAAAGTATTTATTAAATAGTAATAAAATACAAAAGTTTTATATTATCATTCAAAAATGGATTAAATATACTATATATGATTTTATTTGAAATATGATTGGTTTTTATTTAATTTTCTTTTAAAGGTTTTGTTTATTTAAAATTAAGAAAGCTTTTATAAATTAAGAAATGTACTAATTAATTAGGACATTTATTATAAAAGCTTTTTAAATCATTTTAAAAATAACAATAAAAATGCATTTAATACATGTGTTAGCTTATAAATCCCCTCGATAACATGTGTTAAGTAATTAAGTAGGGTGAAAGACAAGTGTCATGATTTTTTTTTCATTTTCATTTTCTTTAAATTTAAATAAATCATAATTTACATTATAAAAACTCCAACCTTCTTTCTTAAATTCTTATCTTCTCTTTTCAAAAATAAGAAACAAGGTCAGTAACAAAATCTGTAACAATCTCTCTTAACAAATACTCAAACCTGTAAACAAATCCTAAAATCAAAATTCAGATCAAAAAACTGTAATCCTTTTTCTCAAGCCTGTAATCAAAAGTTAAAAACTTGTAATCTTCTCTAATGTCTGGAAGCTAAGATTTATCTCTGTTTTAAATTCAAATTTCTCAAGTAAAAGCCTGTAGCAGAAAATCAAAGTTCAAGCAAACAACCTGTAATCAAAGTCTTAAAATCATCTCTGCAAATTCAGTTTTCAATTCAAAGCATTCCAGTTTCAAAGCTGTTCAAGTTTTCAAAATCCAAAACAATTTAAAAAAGCTCTGTCTGGTGAGTAAACTCTTAATTTTAAAGGTTTAAGTAAATACATGATTATTGCTTGTGAAATTCTGAAATAAGTGATGCTTGCATATGTTGATATAAGTGTGTAGTATGTTTGTTTATGCTTTGAACTGTGCATGCCAGTCTTCTCTGTTTCATAAGATTTGGATCTGAAATTAGGTCAAAATTCAATATCTCTCTACTTGTTCTATGTTTGGTTCTAGTTTTCAAATGACTTTTATTTGTTTAAAACATAGAGTAAGGCTTATAATTTTGTTTAAGCAAATTAAAATGGTAATTATCTGGGAAACAGGATGAACCATAAGAACTTAAAAATAGGTTAAAATCCATCATCAAGGATTACTGATTCAAGTTTATAACTTGAATTGATATTGGAAATTATGAATTTTAAAAAGAAAATCAGGATTTCTAATAAAGTATTAAGAATGCATTTTGGGAATGACTGGATATTTGTTTTGAGGCCACCTTTGGCGATCAAGGGGTAGTGAGGTCTCGGGGCTTTGACTGGAGGAGGTCGAGGTGTAGGAGAGTTCGGCAAAAATGGCAGGTGAATTTATCATCACCTATGTCATCGGCGATCGGTCGATTTAGGTTTTGAACCCTAGTTTTGGTCGAACTTAGAATAATGGATGCTGCGTCGTTTCTAGGGCTTCAAGTTGCATCGGACACTGGGAGATGGCTACATGGGAAACTAGCGGAGGCGTGGCCAGAGTTTCAGGTGATACGATGGTCGGCGTCATGGGTTCGAGGGGATTTATTGTGATGGTTTGGGTTATCAGTTTTATCTGTGATGCTCAATTTCGATCACGAGCTTGGGATGATGGTTTGATGGTCGAATGGGATGCAATGGTGATGGATGATGTGTCGGAGGGATCGTCGAATGTCGGTGGGATCATCGAACGCCGGAGGTGATTCTGGCGATGGTGCATATGCGTAGGCGAAGTTGTGTCAGTGGGTTATGTGGTAGTTTGGGAAGAAGGACTCGTGAATTTTGGCATGTTGACTCGAGTTTATTCTCGAGTGGATCGAGAGAGCTTTTGGTTTCAGTTTTTAAAATTTAAACTTAAACTAAAACTAACTAAATTTTTGAAAAGGAAAAGGAACTCGGGTTAGACTTGAGTGATCTTCGGGTTCGACCAGAAGAAAATGTTAAGAAAATTTTAAAAAGGATTTTAAAACTTGGTTTTTGTAATTTTAAAAATGAAATTAGTTTTAAATTTTCTTATATAACTTACTATATAATAGATGTTTTCTTTAACATTGTTTATGAGGTTTTGAAACTTTATTTAATTTTAAATTTTATTAAATAAAGTTAAAGTTGTTTTAAAACTTAAGTAGAAATGAAATTTTAAGAATTTTATAAAAGAAAGTTTAAAATTTAAATTGAAATTAGTTTTTTTTAAAACCACTACTTGATAATTTTAAAAGCATTTAAAGTAAGTTGTGATTTGTAACTTTTAATTTATCAAGTTGAATAAGTATTTTAGACTTAATTGATGAATTAACTAAGTAAAGTTAATTTTTTAAAATAAAATGTTTTAATAATAATTAAGGAATAAATAAGATAAGGTTTTATCTTAGGATAATTATGGTTTTAATAATTTGAGATTAATTAAGTTAATTAAGAAATGTAAGTATAATTAATTAACTTAATTAATTAAGTATAAAGGGTTAATTAAGTAATTAATTAAGAATAATTAATTTATTTAATTAACTAATGATTAAGGATTAATTAATTTATAATTAAAGTTTAATAGTTGTAATTAAGGATTATTAATTAAGTAATTAAAGATTAATTAATTTGTAATTAAAAATTACTTAATTAAGTAATTAGAGGTTGATTAAACGGTAATCAAGAAATAATTAATTAAGTTTTATTAATTAACAATTAAGTTTTATTAATTAATAATTAAGAGATAATTAATCTATAATTAAAGATTAATTAAGGGTTAATTAACTGTTAATTAAGAATTGATTAACCGGTAATTAAGAAGTACTTAATTTGTAATTAAGTTGAATTAATTGATAATTAAGGTTTATCAATTAATAGTAAAAGAATAATAAATTAAAGATTAATTAATTTGTTTATAAGGATAATTAAGGGATGAGTTATCCAATTGTAATTAGTCAAATGAATGTGATTAATTTAAGTTAATTAATTTGTTAATTAATTAAAGATAATCTCTTGCTGATTAATTAAGTATAAATACTTAATGAGATTAATAAGTGTAATTACTTAGTGGAAGTAATTAATGTATAATTAGTGGATGTAATTAATTAAAAGGAATTACTTAATGAGAAGTGATTAAAGGATAATTACTTAGTAGAAGTAATTAAGGATTAATTACTTGGTGTAATTAATTAAAGGATTAATATAATTAATTAAGGAGTTAATTAATTAAGGTAAGTAATTACAGAATGGTAATTACTGTTTAAGATTAATTAAGGTTGATTAATGAAAGTAATTAATTAAAGTATAATTAATTAATGTAATTAAAGATCAATGTAATTAATTATAATTAATTAATTAATGAAAATAATTAATTAAGGATCATTAATTAGTATAATTAAATATTAATTAATGAGAGTAATTAAAGGTTAATTACTGTAAATGGTTAAGGATAATTAATTTGTGAAATTAATTAAATGATAATTACTTTATGTAATTGAAAAATAATTAATCAAGAATGATTAATTAAGATGGATATTTATTGGATGATTAGTTAAAAGGTTTGTAATTAGTTAATGGTTGATTAAGCAAAGTCAGGTAATTAATTCTTAAGTAATTAATTTAATTTAAGTTAATTAAATTAATTATAGTATGGATTAATGATTGTTGCTTATGGATGATTGTTTGGGTAGAATGTCTGGATTGATTGATTGATATCCATAAGATGATATGTTGTGATATTCTGTGATATGATATTGGATATATCAGTGATAAATGTGTGATACTTATTTGTGTTAATGCTGTGTGAATTCAAGTATTGAATTGAATTAAATTGTTTAAACCTTTAAACAACTCGGCCTTTAAGATACGTATGGATTTCGATGAGAGTGGGATTGAGTATCAAATTTGATTATCCGAAAACCATATCGATCCAAGTTAAACGATAGGTCATGACATCTCAAAGTGAAGATTGAGAAGGAGGTTTATAGTGCAAGGGTTATTATTGTTAACTCTGAGGGTGATTCCAACATGAGTGTAACGAGATAATGCCTTTGGCTTCGTTCGAACCCAAAATGAACTTGTATGGATTGAATGCTTTCAGAACATCGTCAGGTGGACAATGAGCATTCTAAGATAGATGTGTTCTATAAAGGTAATCGTAGCCTCAAGCCTCAAGCCTCATCAACTGAGAATGACTAAAATAGGGCAGGTGCAGCAAGGCTAAGTGGGTGGCACCCAAGTAGGACGAGATTTTCCACTGTCTAGAGGTCCCTTTTATTCGGCTGTGTGGGCAGTTGCGAGCTCCAACTTCCGGGGTTGTCTTATTCAGGACTATCCAGTAAGGGATGGTTACGGCCTTGTGTTGCAGGGGATTGGGAGTAATCCTCGGTATGGTGATTTTGGCCACGTTCTGTGACGGACGGTACCCCAGTAGCTCTGCCATTGATGGAAACCCATTCTTCCTACGTGCCATTTACGGTTTTGATTGTATTGCCCACTTTGTGGCTAGTATGATGGAATTTAATGAATGTAACAATTTTGGCTATTTTATATTTACTTGAAAACCCTAGACCCTATTATAATATCACTAGATTTCCTATCAAATGTTTTGGTTATCGTAATGTAATAAAATTTCCATGTTTATGTGCAGGAGCTCTTACGAGATACCTTTAGTTTTCAAAGGTTTTTAAAGTTAAGCAACTTCAACCATTTACTCACACCAGACCCATGTCTGACCCGGAGTTTATTTCTATTTTATTAAACTCTTGGGTACTCAAATTTTTACGAGTAGCCAAGGGTTCGGGTTAGCTTGAACGAATTGTGGAGGAGATATGCAGCAGGAGGCTTCAACGTTGTAGATAGATAGTGGTTTCGCTGTGTTGATCTCTGTGTTGATATCTGTATTGTATATTGAGTTGTAATAACTAGATAGGTGTTCATAACTATTTAGTATGTGATGTATAAGCTGTGTAACTCTGATGTATATGATACTATGTGATTAATCGTTCCGCGGTGAGATGCTGATGTTGTTTAGTTCTTTCTTCTCTATCTTTTCTCTTTTCTATCCCTTTCTTTCTTAATAATGATGCGTCTTATTGTGGAGAATAAGGCGGGTCGTTACACTTTGGTATCAGAGCGCTAGGTTGAGTGAATACCTAGGCTTTGGAGTGATTTCTTTCTTGAGAGAGCGTACTTGTAATTTTGATATATATATATATATATGTATGTATGTATGTATATATATTTCTACCTAATTGTTGGGTTACCTATTCGGGTTTTCCAATATGATTTATAGAGGTAGGAAGGGTGGTGGTGTGTGTAGCACGACTACCAATGGAAGAAGTCTGAGTGTTGAGGTGGGAAGTGTATCTGTCGAGACTATAGACCCAATACCGTCTCAAGTGAATTTTACAGCATGATGTAAGGATTTCTCTAATCTCTTAAGGAAACCTATTCAGGTTCGGAGTCCATCATTGAAGTATAAGTTTGATCGCACTTGTGTGAGCGGATTTTTGAGAGTTTGGATCTGTTGAATGAGCAGAAGCGAGTGATCGTATTTTGGCAACTTCAGGAAGAAGCAGCTGCGTGGTGAGACGCAGTGACTTTGGATGTTTCTGAAGATGTTTCTTTGGAACAAGTTTAAGGAAGTATGTCAGCATCAGTGATGAGACTGAGTTTCAACAGGGTGTTGTGTTTAGTTTGGGGCCGAGTTTCTTGAGGAGATGTATGTCCATCTCAAGGCTCTTTATATTGGTTGATATGCTTTTTGAGGATCGAGGAGCTTATGGGTAAGAAAGTCTTTGGGAGTCAGTGGCAGTGTTGCAGCTCGAAGTGTTCTGTGTTCCATCAGGAAGATCTTTTGGCTTAGCGGTTTCCTAAAGGTTGAGTTCTGAAGCAGCAGAGTGGATCCATTTCTTCGATGGATTGATCAAGGATAAACTGTTCTGATTTGTGAAGAGAGTACAGTATCTTTGGACATTAGGCTGGGTTAATCGCAAAAGTGACTTGTGATAGTTTGAGCGATTCTCTTGGATAATCTTTTGCATGGGATGGTTGTATCTCTAGAGGATGTAGGAGTTATAGAGTTGTTAGAGATTTACCGGATGTCTTCTGGGAAGTCTGAGTTTTGTCCGCATTGGAGATTGAGTTCCATATCGACTTGGTTCATGGAGCTACTGATAGTTCAGCTAGGTAGAAGGATGTCTCCTAGGATGAGGTTTTTGTGAAGCAGCTCAGGATTTCGTGGGACTTCTGTATTTTCTCTTTATGGATTTATTAAACAATATTTTTGGGATGTATCCGACTAGTCTGTGCTTGTGTTCATCGATGGCATTCTTATCTGCTCCAGATCAGAGTTGTGCAGCGGAAGCAAGGTGGCAGCTATTCTAAAGTGGAAGCAACCAGAAGTTGCAGTGTTTGGACTAGAGGGTTTCTACATAAAGTTTTTCAGGATCTGAAGGCCAGATTGGCGAGTGCACCTGTTTTGTCTTTTCCGGATAGGAGAAGTAAGTTTGAAGTCTACTGTTGATTGTGAAGTGGAGTTTGCATTCTTGATTTTGCTAGATATGGAGAGGATCATTTTGTTGGATTGTTTTTGATCCAGTTTGTTTCAAAAAGAATCGGCGAAGGTTGAGCTGATCAAGGAAGGATGTAGGTAGCCTACGATCGTCAGAAGAGTTTTGTGGATAAGAGAAGATGGAATTTGGAATTTGAAGTTGGAGACTTTGGATTTTGGTTGAGGTTTTCTCCGGTAAAGAAGAGATACAAGATTATGTAAGACTGGAAAGCTAACTCAGAAATATTTTGGATCTTTCTGTATTCTTGTAAGGATAAGTGTTGGCCTATGGGAGTTCAATTGCCAGTTTGGAAGACTGTGATTCAAGGTATTTCACGTATCTATGAGGAAGTATGTGTTTGGTCCATCACTGGTTTTGGAACCAGCTGTTGGGAGGATTTGGTTGTTAAGTCGGTCTTGTCTGTGGTCAGATCTCTTGTGTAGATTGTAGATCTAGATGAGTAGGAGCTCAGATGCCTAGTTGTGTAGCTAGCTTGGATTCAGTAGAATGAGTATTCCAGTCTCTGTATCTGGGAAACTCAGGATAGTTTTAGGAAGCTTATTCGGATCTTTGACCGGATAGCTAGAATTTTTTGTTTGGATGAAATTGTTTATTTGGATGAATGGTTATTTGATTGATAATGTATGTTGATAAGTATGCTTTAATTATTGAAATAAAATAAAATTTTGGATTATCTTTTGTTTAAAATTTCGGGGACGAAATTCTTTTAAGGGGGGAGGAATGTGATATCCCAGAATTTCAAGCAATTTAAATGTGATAATCTCTCTTATTTAATTAATTAAAATTGGTAAATTGTTATTTTAATCAATATAATGTGATTATTTTAAATATAGTTATAAATATATTTTTATAGACTTATTATTTTCAAATTTAAATAAGTATTGTTTAAATGTATATGTATATAAATTTATTAAAGTTAATTTTAAAATAAAAGTATTATTTTCAAATTTATGTGTTAGTTTAAATTAATATATATATATATATATATATATATGTTTAAGTTGATTTTAAATTGGATTTTTAAATTTGAATTTGAATTCAATATTTGGATTTAAATTTGAATTTAAAGGATAATTATTTTAACATATTTTGGATATAAAATATATGAATAAGCTTTCCATTTAAAAATAAGATTTATTTTATATTATTCTCTTTAAAGAAATCTATTTATATAAATTTAGAAAGTATTTATTAAATAGTAATAAAATACAAAAGTTTTATATTATCATTTAAAAATGGATTAAATATACTATATTTGATTTTATTTGAAATATGATTGGTTTTTATTTAATTTTATTTTAAAGGTTTTATTTATTTAAAATTAAGAAAGCTTTTATAAATTAAGAAATGTACTACTTAATTAGGAAATTTATTATAAAAGATTTTTAAATCATTTTAAAAATAATAATAAAAATGCATTTAATACATGTGTTAGCTTATAAATCCCCTTGATAACATGTGTTAAGTAATTAAGTAGCTAGGGTGAAAGACAAGTGTCATGATTTGTTTTCATTTTCTTTAAATTTAAATAAATCATAATTTACGTTATAAAAACTCCTCCCTTCTTTCTTAAATTCTTTTCTTATCTTCTCTTTTGAAAAATAAGGAACAAGGTCAGCAACAAAATCTATAACAATCTCTCTTAACAAATAGTCAAACCTGTAAACAAATCCTCAAATCAAAATTCAGATCAAAACCTTGTGATCCTTTTTCTCAAGCCTGTGATCAAAAGTTCAAAACCTGTAATCTTCTCTAATGTAATGTCTGGAAGCCAAGATTCAACTCTGTTTTAAATTCAAATCTTCTCAAGTAAAAGCCTGTAGCAGAAAATCAAAGTTCAAGCAAACAACCAGTAATCGAAGTCTTAAAATCATCTCTGCAAATTTAGTTTTCAATTCAAAGCATTCCAATTTCAAAGCTGTTCAAGTTTTCAAAATCCAAAACAGTTTCAAAAAGCTCTGTCTGGTAAGTAAACTCTTAGTTTTAAAGGTTTAAGTAAATACATGATTGTTGCTTGTGAAATTCTGAAACAAGTGATGCTTGCGTATGTAGATATAAGTGTGCAGTATGTTTGTTTATGCTTTGAACTGTGCATGTCAGTCTTCTTTGTTTCATAAGATTCAGATTTGAAATTAAGTCAAAATTCAATATCTCTCTACTTGTTCTATGTTTGGTTCTAGTTTTCTAATGACTTTTATTTTTTTAAAACATAGAGTAAGGCTTGTAATTTTATTTAAGCAAATTAAAATGGTAATTATTTGGGAAACAAGAAGAACCATAAGAACTTAAAAATAGGTTAAAATCCATCATCAGGGATTACTGATTCAAGTTTATAACTTGAATTGATATTGGAAATTATGTATTTTAAAAAGAAAATCAGGATTTCTAATAAAGTATTAAAAATGTATTTTGGGAATGACTGGATATTGGTTTTGAGGCCACCTTTGGCGATCAAGGGGCTGTGAGGTCTCGGGGCTTTGACTGGAGAAGGTCGAGGTGTAGGAGAGTTCGGCAAAAATGGCAAGTGAATTTATTAGCACCTGTGGCATCGGTGATCGGTCGATTTAGGTTTTGAACCCTAGTTTTGGTCGAACTTGGAATAATGGATGCTGCGTCGTTTCTAGGGCTTCGAGTTGCATCGGACATTGGGAGATAGCTGCATGGGAAGTTAGCGGAGGCGTGGCCGGAGTTTTAGGTGATACGATGGTCGGCGTCGTGGGTTCGAGGGGATTTATTGTGATGGTTTGGGTTATCAGTTTTATCTGTGATGCTCAATTTCGATCACGAGCTTGGGATGATGGTTTGATGGTCGAATGGGATGCAATGGTGATGGATGATGTGTCGGAGGGATCATCGAAGGCCGGAGGTGATTCTGGTGATGGTTCATATGCATAGGCGAAGTTGTGTTAGTGGATTATGTGGTAGTTTGGGAAGAAGAACTCGTGCATTTTGGCATGTTGACTCGAGTTTATACTCGAGTGGATCGAGAGAGTTTTGGTTTTAGGTTTTAAAATTAAAACTTAAACTAAAACTGACTAAATTTTTGAAAAGGAAAAGGAACTCGGGTTGGACCCGAGTGATCTTCGGGTTCGTCCCGAAGCAAATGTTAAGAAAATTTCAAAAAGGATTTTAAAACTTGGTTTTTGAAATTTTAAGAATGAAATTAATTTTAAACTTTCTTATATAACTTACTATATAATAGATGTTTTCTTTAACAATTTTTATAAGGTTTTGAAACATTACTTAATTTTAAATCTTATTAAATAAAGTTAAAGTTATTTTAAAACTTAAGTAGAAATGAAATTTTATGAATTTTATAAAAGCAAGTTTAAAATTTAAATTGAATTTTTTTTTAAAACTACTACTTGATAATTTTAAAAGCATTTAAAGGTAAGTTGTGATTTGTAACTTTTAATTTATCAAGTTGAATAAGTATTTTTGACTTAATTAATGAATTAACTATGTAAAGTTAATTTTTAAAAATAATGTTTGATTAAGGCATAAATAAGATATGGTTTTATCTTAGGATAATCATGGTTTTAATAATTTGAGATTAATTAAGTTAATTAAGAAATGTAAGTATAATTAGTTAACTTAATTAACTAAGTATAAAGGGTTAATTAAGTAATTAATTAAGAATAATTAATTAATTTAATTAACTAATGATTAAGGATAATTTATAATTAAAGGTTAATTAATTGTAATTAAGGATTATTAATTAAGTAATTAAAGATTAATTAATTTGTAATTAGAAATTACTTAATCAAGTAATTAGAGGTCTATTAAATGGTAATCAAGAAATACTTAATTAAGTTTTATTAATTAATAATTAAGTTTTATTAATTAATAATTAAGAGATAATTAATCTATAATTAAATATTAATTAAGGGTTAATTAACTGTTAATTAAGAATTGATTAACTAGTAATTAAGAAGTATTTAATTTGTAATTAAGTTGTATTAATTGATAATTAAGGTTTATCAATTAATAGTTAAAGAATAATGAATTAAAGATTAATTAATTTGTTTATAAGGATAATTAAGCGATGAATTATCCAATTGTAATTAATCAAATGAATGTGATTAATTTAAGTTAATTAATTTGTTAATTAATTAAAGATAATCTCTTGGTGATTAATTAAGTATAAATACTTAATGAGATTAATAAGTGTAATTACTTAGTGGAAGTAATTAATATATAATTACTGGATGTAATTAACTAAAGGGAATTACTTAAAGTAATTAAAGGATAATTACTTAGTAGAAGTAATTAAGTATTAATTTCTTGGTGTAATTAATTAAAGGATTAATAAAATTAATTAAGGAGTTAATTAATTAAGGTAAGTAATTACAGAATGGTAATTACTGTTTAAGATTAATTAAGGTTGATTAATAAAAGTAATTAATTAAAGTATAATTAATTAATGTTATTAATTAAGGGTCAATGTAATTAATTATAATTAATTAATTAATGAAAATAATTAATTAAGGATCATTAATTAATATAATTAAATATTAATTAATGAGAGTAATTAAAGGTTAATTACTGTAAATGGTTAAGGATTAATTTGTGAAATTAATTAAACGATAATTACTTTGTGTAATTGAAAAATAATTAATCAAGAATGATTAATTAAGATGGATATTTAATGGATGATTAATTAAAAGGTTTGTAATTAATTAATGGTTGATTAAGCAAAGTCAGGTAATTAATTCTTAAGTAATTAATTTAATTTAAGTTAATTAATAGTAATTATAGTATGGATTAATAATTGTTGCTTATGGATGATTGTTTGGGTAGAATGTCTGGATTGATTGATTGATATCCATTGGATGATATGCCGTGATATTCTATGATATGATATTGGATATATCAGTGATAAGTGTGTGATATTTATCTGTGCTAATGCTGTATG
Source organism: Allium cepa (assembly GCA_030765085.1). Taxonomy (NCBI): domain Eukaryota; kingdom Viridiplantae; phylum Streptophyta; class Magnoliopsida; order Asparagales; family Amaryllidaceae; genus Allium; species Allium cepa. The sequence continues at coordinate 765,978,720 of CM060934.1, read as the reverse complement.
AATTCAAGTATTGAATTGAATTAAATTGTTTAAACCTTTAAACAACTTGGCCTTTAAGATACGTTTAGATTTTGATGAGACCGAGATCGGGTATCAAATTTGATTATCTGAAAACCACATCGATCCAAGTTAAATGATAGGTCTTGACATCTCAAAGAGAAGATTGAGATGGAGGTTTATAGTGCAAGGGTTATTGTCGTTAACTCTGTGGGTGATTCCAAAATGAGTGTAACGAGATAATGCCTTCGGTTTCATTCGAACCCAGAACAAACTTGTATGGATCGAATGCTTTCAGAACATCGTTAGGTGGACGATGAGCATTTTGAGATAGATGTGTTCTATAAAGGTAATCGTAGCCTCAAGCCTCATCAACCAGGAATGGCTAAAACAGGGGAGATGCAGCAAGGCTAAGTGGGTAGCACCCAAGTATGACGTGATTTTCCTCTGTCTCTAGGTCCCTTTTATTCGGCTGTGTAAGCGGTTGTGAGCTCCAATTGCCAGGGTTGTCTTGTTCGGGACTATCCAGTAAGGGATGGTTCCGGCCTTGTGTTGCAGGGGATTGGGAGTAATCCTCGGTAAGGTGATCTAGGCCACGTATTGTGACAGGCGGTACCCTAGCAGCCTTGCCATTGATGGAAACCCATTCTTCCTACGCGCCCTTTACGATTTTGATTGTATTACCCACTTTGTGGCTGGTATGCTGGAATTTAACGAATGTAACAATTTTGGCTATTTTATATTTACTTGAAAACCATAGACCCTATTATAATATCACTGGATTTCCTATCAAATGTTTTGGTTATCGTAAGGTAAAAACTTTTCCGTGTTTATGTGCGGGAGGTCTTACGAGATACCTTTTGTTTTCAAAAGTTATTAAAGTTAAGCAACTTTAACCGTTTACTCACACCAGACCCATGTCTGACCCGGAGTTTATTTTTGTTTTATTAAACTCTTGGGTACTCAAATTTTTACGAGTAGCCAAGGGATTCAAGTTAGCTTTGACGAATTCTAGAGGAGATATGGAGCAAGAGGCTTCAGCGTTGTAGATAGATAGTGGTTCCACTGTGTTTATCTTTGTGTTGATATCTGTATTGTATACTGAGTTGTAATAACTAGACAAGTGTTTATAACTGTCTAGTATGTGATGTATAAGCTGTGTAACTCTGATGTATATAATACTACGTGATTAATATAATTTATTCGGTCCACGGTGAGATTATGATGTTGTTTAGTTCTTTCTTCTATATCTTTTCTCTTTTCTATCCCTTTCTTTCTTAATAATGATGCGTTTTATTGTGGAGAATAAGTCGGGCTGTTACAGTTTGTATGTTATATAGGTTGAGATGATGGTCCACTATGTAAAGGGTTTGGAGGTGGAGGAACTGTAAGGGATGGAGATCGAGATTTACCCAACAACTTTTTCTAGATCTTCCCTAAGAAGTTATTTACTCTTGAAAGTTCTTTTTCAATATTTTTAATCCTTGAAATATTTTTGGACTGTCTCTTTTCAACCTCTTGTTGGTTTTTTAAAAGAAAAAATTGAGTTTTATGAAATTAAGGCATCTTGAAATGGGATACATTAGAGGAAACAAGTATTACAGACTCAACTCTATCATCGCTATTATTTCCGTCATCACTCTCTTCTTCGGTACTTCCTTCTTGAGTATCAATATCCTTTCCTTTGACAAAAGTAGAGGTTTATTGTTGCAATCTTTACATATATTCCTCGAATGATATAAGAGAAACTTTATCCGGGAGTTTCATTAAAAAAAAGGAAATTTTTGTCAGCGTGCATTACTTCTTCAGTATCATCATAAAAGAGGGGTATATTTTCCGAAAGTATTAGACGAGTAATATATGGACCGTAGATAAAAACATTCTGAATGTTCAAAGAAGGCAACAACTCATCTTGTAAAAATTTAGCCCAATTAATTTCGATATTTCCAACAATTGCATATAAAGCCTTATAGTCTTTATCGTAAATTTGCTCGTGACTTTCAGTCCTAGGGATGAAAATATTTATTATCATTCGTCCTAGCAAACTTGTCTAGGCCTTTGGTCTTTGGAATTTGCATTGGTGACTTGGTTAACCCAAGATGATGACTTATTCAATTGCATCTCCTATGTTCGATGTCAACGTCTTTTAATTCAACTCCTTTATATTCAATACTAAGAATTTGGCCGATGTGATTATAATGAAGCTTGATTAATTTTTCGTAAATGCTTGTCTATATTACGTATCATTGTGAAATTTAATAAACGTTTTGCCTAAATTTCCAAAAATAACTATATGGCTATGGTTTCGATCTAAACATTGTTAGATCCAAACTCAGTTAACGGGGTGATTATAGCGTTATCGGTAAGAGTTCTCAAATTATAAGATGGTAAAACATCTATCTTATAGAATATGATAGAATATTGTGTGAAAAATTTCATAGTGCTCAATACGTTGCATCGTTCATGCTCTCCGGGTCATTCTAAACCCAAGCTTTTGACTGTTCTTGGGAACCGCTATTGGTTGAGAGGATGAAGATTCTCTGTCTTTCTCTTCTTCTTTTTGGGTTTTCATTGAATTTTTCGGTGCCATTATTGAATTTGATTTTTTAGGGGTTAGGGTTTGTTGAAGATGAAAAGTAAAAATAAAGAGGGAAGCGAAAATGAAGGGGGTATACTTTTCAACCGATTAAAGAATGGGTGAGTGGGGAAAGTAGGTGTTCACTTTAACTAGAAAATTAAATGCATATATAAAAAACAATCTAAAATAGGGTCAAATGTATGAGAAAATTAATTAGACATATGATAAAATTACAAGCCAAGATGCATGGTTTGTTTTGGTCAAAATGTCTGACGTTGTTTTTTTTAGAAAAAGATGTACAAAGGTTAATATTTCTACATATGTATTATATAAATAAAAACAAAATTTATTTTTATTTATTGAATGGTCCAAGCTAATCATTGTATCCCAATGGGGTGGTTAGATCTATTTCAAAAGAAGGAGATTTTGTTAGACTAAAGATTTTAAGAGGTTTAGACTACACCGATGTAAAGCTTCCTTTGCCACTGTCGCTGTTTCCAATACACGTAGTACCGTAGAAGTTATCAAGGTTGTTTCAATAAAGCTTGATCTCTCTCCTTGTCTACGTTGTTCAGACTGTATTCCTTTTTGGTCAGAAATGATTATCTCTTGTAGCTCAATTAATTTTCGTTAAGTGTATTTTAACTTATCGATAGTATTGTTGTGAGATCGTATTAAATATCCATTGAATATAAGGTACTCTTTTACTATTTTAGCTTCTGGCGAGTATCCGCATGGTTCCTTTAAAGATGATAAGGTTATTCTTAAAGATGAGGAGGAGATGCTTCTTAATGGAAATTTTATTTTTAAGGTAATAAGTTCTAATAAAATAGTTTTTCTAAGGTCAAATTTAAAGTGGAAAGCTAAACCTAAAAATAAACAGTTTTATTTCAGTTTGTTGATTGTAATTATAGGTTTAATTATGACTAGTAAATAACTTTTTATTTTGTGATTAGTGTTAAATTATTTCATTATTGGAACAAACTCCTAATTTTCGTCTCAAATTTATAAACATTTTCACTAAGGGATTTTGCAAAGATATATGCAATTTGATTTTTGGTATTAACAAAACCTAAACTTATAGTTCTTTTTCTATGTTGTCTCTTAAGAAATGGTGTCTAGTATCAGTGTGTTTTGTTCTAGAATGGTTTATTAGATTTTTTGAAAGATTAATTGCATTAATGTTATCACAGTAAATAGGTGACTTAATAATCTTTTTACCTAAATCTCGTAGAGTCTATTGGATATAAATTACTTGAGTGCATGAAAGTGCAGCTGATATATATTTAGCCTCACAATTAGACAAGGATACACAGTTGTGCTTCTTACTAAACCAAGAGACTAGTAGATGGCCAATGAAATGACATGTACCACTTGTACGTTTTCTATAGATCTTTCATCTTCTAAAATCGGCACACTATATGAAACCAATTCTAAAGGAAAACCTATAAAATAGAATAGGCCATAGTCTTTTGTATTAGATAAGCATAAAAAAATGCATTTAACTGCTCAAAGATGTGACTCTTTAGGTGCTACCTAAAAACGGGTACATAGGCATATACTCATGGTTATGTCAGGTTTACTAGCAGTTAAATAGAGAAGTGATCCTATCATACTTCTATAAATTTTTGTTCCTCCTCTTTACCTTTCTCGTCTTTGTCTAAATGTGTACTATGCTCATAGGGTTTAGTTTACAACTTGTATTTTTCATGCCAAAACGTTTTACTAAATCTTTACAATATTTTTCTTAAAAATTAAAAAACTCGTCTTTTAGTTGTTTAATTTGCAATCCCAGAAAACATGTTAATTCATCCATGTAATACATTTCAAACTCATTTTTCATAATGTCTGAAAATTTAGTGCATAAATTTTTAATATTGAACCAAAAATAATATCATCCATACATATTTGTACTGTTAAAATATCATCATTATCATGTTTACTAAACAATGTAGAATGGGCTTTTCCAATTTTAAATGCTAAGCTTAATAGGTAGCTTTTTAATCTTTCGTTCCAAGCACGTGATACTGTTTTAGTCCATAAAGTGCTTTATTAAGTTTATATACATTGTTAGGATATTTTTCATGAATAAATAAAGAGGGTTGTTCAACATAGATGTTTTCTTTTATACGTCCATTCAAAAAATCACTTCTTACATCCATTTGATATAGAGTTAGATTGTGGTGATATGCAAAAGCTAAAATAATCCTCATAGCTTCAAGTCATGCAACTGGAGCAAAGGTTTTGTCTTAGTCGATACCTTCTTCCTAATTGTACCCTTGAGCCACAAGTATAGCCTTTTACACATAATATCACCATTTTCATCTGCTTTATTTCTATACACTTTGTTCCAATTACTAATTGATTATCGGGTCTTATTACAAATTCCCAAACATTATTTCTTCCAAATTGATTGAGTTATTCTTGCATAGGAATAATCCAATAACCATTGTTTGCAGCTTCTTTATATTTTTTTGGTTCAGTATTGCACATAAAAGCAACATGACCCGTTTAATTAAGTTGTCTATGAGTAGCAACTTTATTATTAATATCACCAGCCAAATTACCTATAGGTGATTTTTAGAATTATAGGAGGTGGTTTTAATTCATTATTCGTTTCAGTGCTTACTATTTTAGTCTGTTGTACGTTCATCAAAGTTTGGCGTTAAAGGTTTATTCAACTAGATATTTTTTTCTTCATTATTTTTAATACAAAAGTTTTCATCAAAAGATGTATAAAGTATCTTTTCTATTGTATTAGTCCTTTTACTAAAGATTCGATAAGCTTTACTTTAATCTGAATACCCAAGGAAGATTTGTTCATTGGCTTTCAGATCAAATTTTCGTAGGGGATCTTTAGTGTTTAAGTTAAAAGAAATTGAGCCTAAAACTTAAAATAAGAAACTTTTGGTTTTCTGCCATGAAAGTGTTAATATGGGGTATTTTTAGTTAACGATCATAATAAAACTTGATTTCGAACATAGTAAGATGCTACTGTAGCCTCTGCTTAGAAATTTTGTGGTAGATTACTACTACTTAGCAAGGCTTTAGCACATCATTGTAGTGTTCTATTTTCCTTCCTATTGCACCGTTTTGTCAAGGTGTTCTAGGAAAAGAAAAATCATGACTTATACTCGTTTTATTACGACATTGTTGAAAAGGAACATTTTCAAATTCTCCTCCATGATCACTACTTATATTTTTAATTTTTTAATCTTTTAAGTTTTCAATACGTTTTGCAAAGATTTTTTAAATCTTTTGAAAGTTTCATTATTATGTTTTGAAAATAATGTCCAAGTATGTCTTGAAAAATCATATACAATTACAAAGACATATATGCTATGATTTATTGATCTTGGTTTCATAGCACCAAATAAATCTAAATGTAAAAGTTCTAAAGGCTATTTTGTAGAAATTTCATTTTTAGATTTAAAAGATGATTTCTTAAGTTTACCAAATTAATAAGCACTGAATAGATTATTAACTTTAAGATTTCTTTTTGGTAAACATATAACAATTTCATTTTAAGTTTTGAATATTTTTAAAATTTGCATAACAAAAGCATTTATGCTATTTCCATGGATCATATATATCCACAACTAGACACAAATCTTTATTATGTCTAATTTTCAAATTTATACATAAATATTATAATTTCTTATTCCTTCGAAAAGTGAACTTCCATTTTGATCAAAAATATTACATTACAGTGGTGACTAATACTTTGAACATTGTGCTTTAGTTTTTTGATTAGTAAAATGTTGGAAATTAAGGGGGAATTACATATACTGAAAGAAGATATGTCTCCTTTTTCGATTAGTATCCTTTGGATTTGTTACCAAAGTGAATGTTCCACCATCAATATATGATATATTTGTTAGCATCTCCGTGTTTCCAGTCATATGTTTGGACCATCCACCATCGAGAATTCATTTCTCCTTTCTTCTTTCAGGTACCTGCATAAAATAAAAAATTTATTAGTACCTACTTCCTATATTAGGGCCCTGGGGGTTAGATTCCGCTTATCCTTTATCAAAAATTCCATTTTTAAAAGCTCATCATATTTCAATAAAATTATAACTTTCAAATAAAGTTGTACCCCACTTTTAGAAACCTTTAAGTTAATTTATAAGTCTCTTTCCAAATCTCTGAAATGATTTATAAACCTTTTTTCTATTTTTAAAACTTTTTATATAAACCTTTCTATACTTCTTTATAAATATCGTTTGTAAAACACTTAAAGTAACCCTTCAGTAAAAACCCCTTTTATAAACAAGTTATTACTTATAAATAACTTTACAACATAATAGCATAACTTGGAAATCATTTATAAACTTTAAACTCTAAATTGTTTGAAGAATTTAAGTTAATTCAAAACACACTTTACAAATTCAAAAAGAGGCTTAGTAATCTCAATGGCACTAGTTTAAGTTATCATTCAAGTTCAATTCAATTCCTGAGTCACTTTGCAATTATTTGCATAAGCTACAAAATATGTAAATGCAGTTCATATCCAATGAGGGAATAATACATCCATATAACCAATTGGAATATACAAGTCTAAATAACATAACAACAGAATGGTGATTTATCCTGCTAAATAGATGTCCAAACAATTCAATCAATTTATAGTAGAACGAAGATTTATTCTGCTTAACACATGTCCAACAATCCAAATAATTACCCTATAGTAGAACAGTGTTTTATACTGCTAATGAATCTCCATACAATATAAACAATCACATTCTAATTTATTCACATTTATTTTTCTATTAGGTATCATGGACAAGAGATCCTTTGGTTAAAATCAAACCACCTAGAAAAAAACCCAACTTAAAACATAACTGATAAAGTTTAAAGTACCTTTTAATAATTAAATCATAATTTAATATAAATTAAACTTAATGAAATCTTAAATAATCAAAATCAAATCATAGTTAAGTCTTAATTAATTAAAAGTAAATTAATAATTAAACTTCAAACAAATAAACATTTACTTAAAGTTAATCCCTAATTAAGTAACAATTAAGTAAATAATTAATCTTTAATTAAATAATAATTAATTAAATAATTCAACTTTAATTAAATAATAATTAAAATAAATAAACTTGATTAAATAAAAATAATTACCCTTTTAACTTAATTAACCATTAATTAAAACTTCTTAATAAATTACTTAATTATCACTAATTAGTCACTAATTACTTAACCTAATTACTGATTATTTAATAAATAATTATCTTTAATTAATAAATAATTATCCTTAATTAATAATTAAATAATTACTAAACATACTTAATCAAGTTATAATTAACTTATGTGTTGCTAATTACGTTTAAAAATATGTTTTCAAATTATTTTTAAAAGAAAATTTTAAAGTTAGAAATCAAACTTTTTCGAACTGCATCCATACCGACTATCGCTATGGATGCAATAACATAGAATTACTTCTCTAAGTTACCATCTAAAACTTTAACCTTCCACTTTGGATTATCTTTTAATACATAAAAGAAAGGGTTTTGAAAACATTAACTCGAATTAAAATTTAAACAAAAACATTTACTAACTCAAAACTAGTAAATGATTAATTGCCAAATGAATCTCAAGTCCCTTACTAACAGCTCAAGTTCCTATCTTCCATACCATTCAACCATAATTTGACCATATATAAAAGATACCAAATCACATCATCATTATATTGTAGTAAAATCACCACATTCATAATCAAACACATCACCTAACCATCAGTCTTAAATCAAATGCTAAACTACAAGTCAGCACATACACAAAACATTCAAGCGATATCATAATCCAAACACAACATCATATATATATAACCATATAACCAAAAAATATATAAAGGTAATATATTTTCCAAAAGTTAAGAATTTACTCACCATAAAGCTTTCCTAAACTTGAATGCTTTACAACTTGTGAACTTGAAAACTCAAAAAGCAATCCAAAAATAGCTCAACTTTCTCTCGGCTTTTCGATATGATAATCTCAGAAATTTGAAAATTTATCAACAATAAAGTTTTAGAAAATTATTTTCTCTTTCATTTCAAAAAAAAAGAATCATTTGATTTGGAACATTATTTAGAAAATTATGGTCAAAAGAAGAGGTGGTATTTTCAGCTGTGACGACCCGAACTCGATATCCAATAAGTGACATCAAATTCGTATCGCCGGAGCTTATAACAACATCAGATGAATATAAAAACAGCGGAACAAAATGAATATCATGCATACATCACAGGTACAACATCATAATATCCAATAATACATCAGAGTATTTAATATATACACCACGACTCTAAATAACATCATAATAATACATCGATGATCATATATCCAAAAGTCTCATAGGAATGTAAAGGTAACAATCTCCCAAACATTAACCACCTGAGATCCAAAAAGCTTCTAGAATATCTCCAAAGCAAAAGCTCCAAAATACTGCAAACTCCAAAATATGGAAACCTGCTACTAGGCTGCCCGTGTAGAAATTGTGGGCACCCAGAGTTTAGGAAAGAAACAATAAACTCCAGGTCAGTCATGGGACTGGTATGAGTAAACAAAAATAGTTGCTTTTAAATAAAATAGACTTATAAAGAAAATTCGTTATGCTTTTGGAAAATGAAACTACCATAAGACCTCCCGCCACACACACAATGCAATCGCAGAATTGAAGGAGATTTCTTCTTATGATAGTCAAATATGCTTGATACGAGAAAATTCCTTTTTTTTATATTATTACTAGTGTATAGTGTAGAAAGCATTTTGAAAATAGAATATTAATCTTAGTCAGCATACGACCATTATCGTATGCCTACTATAGCTACCATGTTTTGTGGCAGGTTACCGTCACGCTGCATGGCAGGTTATACAACTAAAACCGTACAGGGCTCGTATTGTTTCTTTGGATTTCCAACAAATGGTCAGGCTAAGGAACTTCCTACTGCCACATGGGTACGCCTCTGGCGGGACGTCCCGAGAACCTACCCGGCTCTCTGCTAACACAAGGCCGGGTTACCTCTGTAACTAGGTAACTACTACTCGAGTATGCCACTCCCCGGTCCTTTGGGACCTTTATCCGAGGGCCCTCTGTCACAAAGCAACAACCACACAGTAAATGAGATTGGAGCTACCACATAGGTAAATATCTGGGCTCCATACCATGACATCACCTTTTTCCAGAAGGAAATGACATACCCTAAAGGGCGCGACCCTCATAACCTTGCCGCATCTTTCCTGTTTTGACCATTTCCGGGTTGTGAGGTCCGATGAGGTCTCGTCCACAAAGCTATGCTTTACACGAAAGCTTTGCTTTGTTCACAAATGATCAACTAATGATCATCAACACACAGCAGCACTTGGCATGTCACACTACCAGTTTGGAAATATATCGCTGATAACCTTCAATTACATAACCTCTGAGCTCGTACGTCTCAGAGAAGGGTGTTAAGCTAAGAGAATAAATTCTCCGCCACCAACAGATATGTATTTGAAAGAAATCGGCATTATATCTCAAAGTGTAGTGTCAGACACACGACCATACAAGTCTGTCCCGGGTTCGAACAGAACCGAAGGAACTTCGTCCAATAAAGGAAGAAGCCCTTGCAAATCCGGGTATCCACAATCCCGATCGGACTTCCCATCACTTAGGAAATCTCTATACCGGAGCAACTCAGTGCAGAGACAATCGATAGGTTATCCTATCATTTTCGATGACACCCGGCCTTCACCACCGGTCTTCAAATGCTATCCATTTCGACGTATCATTATTCGGAATGGGTTATATGACACGAAGGTCCTCTCCCGGCTAAACCGAATAGTGAGCGGTTAATTTTAAAACACGTGAATATATCCATCACAAAGATTCACATTCAGAATTCGATGTGGGTTTCGGATAACAAACTGAAATCCGACTCCCTGTCGCATCGAAATTTAAATTGCCGTTTTACGGCAGACAGGGTTTTCACATCACTACAGAACAAATCACAGTCATAGTACAACATACAGTACCACAATCACAACAGAAATCAATATAGTGCATAGCAATGGTTAATTATTTACAAGTCAAAGTGAATATGATTTAATAGATTAACCAAATAACCATCTTTATTGATTAGTTTAAATCAATGTTTAAAATTTCACTTAATTAAAAATTTGTTAAACTTTACATTGGCTTTATTAATCACTTAATCTCTAATTAACAATCTTAATTTGTTTATTCTTAATGATTAATTACTTTTATTTGCTGATTTTTTTCTTTACAATAATCGACCTTCAATTTCAAAGTAATTAATTATTAATTATTTAATCATTACTTATCTATCATAATGTATTTGTTTTAAGTTAACAAAATTTGAATATATTTCTTAAATATATTGTTAAGTGAAATAAACACTTTACACTATCTTAACCAACTATCATCATTTATGAAGAATAGATCAAAAAAAAATCATTTAAATCCTATATTGCAAACTGGAATGTTGTTGCCTGCAGGTCCAACCCGAGGGGTTCTTCGGGTCATCCCCGAGAAAACTGGGCATTGGCTTCGGGTTTTAGCAAAAACTTACCCGAGTACTATATTCATTCAAAATTTTTCAAAATTTTCTTAAGTCCCCAAAACAACCACGCTACAACACGGGACAAACTCGAGTTCTTCTTTGAGTTTTTACTTCACATCCCCGAAAGTGACTACGAGTCACTCAGCTCCCCTCTCCCATATTTCACACTGACATACGACCACTGCACGTACACGTGCACGGTCGACTTCACCACCGTGGGATGGTGCTGCGGCCATCCACAAGTCGCTCTCCACTCCCCAAAACAGTACGAACACCCAAAGTCTCGAATTTAATTCAAAAGCAAAATTTCGACGTCTCGACCAAATAACCCAGAAGCTCATCATCAGGCAACGAGCCTGCGCCACCTCCTCTGGTCATCAGAGGCCATGGAAACTCGCCCCAAGCTTCTCCAGCGTGTAACACAGTGATGGGTACCGGAGGCACTAAGTCCTGTCACCTGTGGACGGCGCGGCGTCACCATTTCGAACGTGGACTCAAATGGGTTCCTAAGCCCTAAATTGCTCTCGAAGACGACATTTAGATTTTAAAAAAAACAACTTGCATTTTTCTGGTGATGGCAAGCCCTTCACCTAGCTACGACAATGATCACGAAGCTTACGATCGTATGGGTTGCCGGAAATTTACAAAAATTTGATTTTCTGATCAACTTAAAAATCACAACAAAAACTTGATGAAAAATCACCATCTTGGTTTTAAAAATCTTAATTTTGGATGTAGATTCGAGTTACATAATCAAATCGATAAATTGAAATGGTTGAATTCATCACAAAAGTTTGGTTTCACTGTAATTTCCAGATTGCACAGACATATGCTTCATGTTCAAGCTGGAAACAGGATTTTCCTCATAGATGAGTTTAAACAATGCATTTGATAAAGATTGGTTTATATCAGAGATTTGGAAAGTAAAATCTGTAGTTTTTTTTTTCTTTTTCTTTTTTTTTGTTTTTTTGTTTTTGACTTGCTTGAACTCTGAAATTTCAAGAAACAAAAAAAACAAATGTTTTCAAATTTACAGTCAAAACTTCAGAACTCTCATACAAACATTCATGCACCATCAACCATCCATACTGTGATTCCTAAGCAATACGTATTAGCTACTAATCTTTAGCTTAAAGGCTTACTCACATATTTGTTTTAAAACAGAAGCACATACAGATTCATATTCAACTTGAAACCATATCTAACTATATTGGTTAAAGAATCATAACTTTATAATTAACTTAAACTTTAAAACAAAAACTTTGTTTACTCACATGACATTTGTTTGAAACAGAAGCTATATCGATTTTCTCTTTGAACTGCAGTTTAAATCTTCAGTATATTGCCTGCACTTGAACACACAGTGATGTTTCCTCTCCTATTTATTTCCTGTTCTTTTTTTTTCTTTTTCCTTTGTTCTGCGGTGCTTTGCTTTTGAATAAACTTAATGCATATAGGGGTGTGTGAAGATATATATAAATGGTTTGTACAGGGTAGGGAAGATACTAACTGGGACAAAGTCTTGTTTTAATCAAATTATCTTTGTTTGCTTTATTGACCAAGAAAAATATTTCGGCTGATATAAGTTTTGTTTGTACTAAATAAGATTTTATTTGTGTTTGAATAGATGGCATTAAATGCCTTTGTTCCCTCCCTTTCTTACATAAACATGATGTTGATTCATTTTGTTTATAAGTACAATTTTGTTTGTTTTTGAAGATTTTTATCTATGTTAAATCTTCTTGCACAAGCTTTGCTACCTGGTTTATATTTTAATTTACAAACTTATGTCTTATGTCTTGACTACTTACAACATTGTTTTGTATACTTACAGTAAGTATGTTTACATTGGATTATTAAAAGTACTTTTTGTTTTTCTTTTCTTTTATTGGAAAGGAAGTTCTATACTAATGTATTGTTTGATCTTTTGATAAGTGTTGCTTTGTTTCATTTCTTATTTAAATACTTACTTCCTTAGTACATACTTTGTTCATTTTATTTTCTATTTGAAGTTTTACAATCAACATTTAATTTATCATTCATGTAAAAACTTAAACTATCAAACATTTATTTACTTCCTTATAACTTTAAAATAATAATATTATCAATATTTTTATTTTTCTTGAAATTTCACAATTTAAATTTAAAAGTTCAAATAAGTCGCTATATTTAATTTAACAAAATTCTGGGATGTTACAATATCCCCTCCTTAAGAAAATTTCGTCCTCGAAATTGAAAGAGAGAGAAAAGTAAATAAAGAATATACGAATTTGGAAAAAAAATAAAGAAATGACTTACAGTTTAAGCCGAGATGTCTACTCTGCATTTGGGATATGATTTCTTCATGTTATCTTCAGTTTCCCAAGTACAGTCCTTTGGATCGCCACTCCATTGAACTTTGACCAATTTTACAACTTTGTTTCGCAATCGCTTCTCATCACGATCAATAATCTTTATTGGTTCCCTTCTTACAGCCAAGTTGGGAGTGATTTCAAGGTCCTGCTGAGCAGCTTCTTCAATAATATCATCTGGGTCATGCACATACTTCCGAAGACTAGAAACATGGAACACATTATGCACACCAGACAACCAGCTGGGCAACTGCACTCGATATGCTAGCGGACCGATTCTTTCCAGAATAGGAAAAGGACCAATATAACGCGGTGCTAGCTTTCCAGTTTTTCCACATCTCAATACACCCCGCATTGGAGACACTTTCAGAAATACGGAATCTCCAACTTGAAATTCCAAATCTCTCCTTCGGCGGTCATAATAACTTTTCTGACGGCTCTGAGCAGCTAATAACTTCTTCCGTATAAAATCAACCTTTTCAGTGGCTTCTTTAATCATGTCTGGTCCAAGAACGAGTCTATCACCCGATTCGATCCAACATGCAGGTGATCGACACGGACGACCATATAAAGCTTCGAAAGGAGCCATTTCGATACTAGCCTGATAGCTGTTGTTATAAGAGAATTCAACCAAATGCAAATAGTCCTCCCAAGAACCACCAAAGTCAAGAATACAAGCGCGCAATAGGTCTTCTAAAATTCGATTAACCCTTTCTGTCTGCCCATCAGATTGTGGGTGATAAGCAGTGCTGAGATTCAATTTGGTTCCCAAAGCGGCTTGGAATGCCTCCCAGAATCTACTAGTGAAGATCGGATCACGATCACTCACTATGCTGCTAGGAATACCATGGAGACGAACAATTTCTTTTATATATAAATTAGCTAGACCTGTAGCCGTGCGGGTAGCTTTCACTGGCAAAAAGTGGGCAGTCTTAGTCAAACGGTCTACAATAACCCAAATTGCTTCATTGCCATTTCGAGTACGAGGCAAACCATCGATGAAATCCATCGATACTTGGTCCCATTTCCACTTGGGTACCTCTAAAGGCTGAAGTAATCCTGCCACTTTCTTTTGATCGCTTTTGATTTGCTGACAAGTAGCACAGCGACTCACATAAATGGAGATATCTCTCTTCATCGTCTTCCACCAGAAAGTTCTTTTGATATCTCGATACATCTTATTTACTCCGGGATGGATACTGAGTTTTGATTTGTGGCATTCATCTAAAACTTCACGTTTCAGTTCTGGAATGTCAGGGACACAAATTCTTCCTTTCATCCTTACAACCCCTCTATTATCTACCTCAAAACTAGTATCTTTACCACGACCTATTCTTCTCCGCATTTCTCGAAGAAACTTGTCTCCAGTTTGGCTTGTGGCAATCTTTTCAAGGAGAGTAGGAGCGATAGCAAGATATGCAAGAACAGCATGTCTCCTACTTAAAGCATCGGCAACTACATTGGCTTTTCCTGGCGTATACTGAATATCCAAGTCATAAGATGTCAGAAATTCCAACCAGCGTTGTTGTCGCAGATTCAGATCCTTCTGGGTAAAGAGATATTTCAAGGATTTATGGTCGGTGAATAATTCGAATTTTTCACCTAGAAAAAGAGAGTTCATTAAGTATACTATTTAAGTTAAGTTAATTTCGTAAATTATTAAGAAAGCTGAAAAGATTCTTACCCAGAAGATAATGTCGCCATATCTTCAAAGCGAAGATAACAGCTAAGAGTTCCAAATCATGGGTGGGGTAATTTCTTTCATGAGGACGTAATTGTCTACTCGCGTAGGCAATCACCTTCCCATTCTGCATTAATACTGCACCCAACCCATCACCGCAAGCATCGGTATAGATAGATAAACCTTGGTTTCCGTCGATAATAGCGAGGACAGGAGCAGTAGTCAATCTCTTTTTCAACTCCTGAAAAGCCTCATCACACTTCGAAGTCCAGCTGAATTTTACATCTTTCATTGTTAGCTTCGTTAAAGGACTAGCTATCTTCGAAAAGTCTTGAACGAATTTCCGATAATAACCTGCTAAACCCAAGAAGCTTCGAACTTCCTTTGGTGTAGTGGGTTTTCGCCAATCAAGAATGGCAGAAATTTTGCTAGGATCAACTGAAATCCCTTCTTCATTAACAATATGGCCGAGAAATTTGACTTCTCTGACCCAGAAGTGGCATTTGGAAAATTTTGCATATAGAATATTTCTCCTCAATATTTCCAAAACAATTCTAAGGTGTTCGGCATGCTCTTCTTCTGTCTTGGAATGAATCAAGATATCATCAATAAATACGAGCACAAATTTATTCAAAACTTCCCGAAACACCCGAGTCATAAGATCTACAAAGTATGCTGGAGCATAGGTTAGCCCAAAAGGCATGACTAACCATTCGTAGAACATATTGGGACCCCTGAAAGCAGTTAAATGCACACAATCTTCGGCGATGCGTAGTTGATGGAATCCCTGGGCTAGATCCATCTTCGAAAAGAAACGAGCGCCGCATAATTGATCAAACAGATCATCAATTCTAGGTAGTGGAAATTTATTCTTGAGAGTCTTCTTATTGAGATCGCAGTAATCTACACACAATCTCAAAGATCCATCTAATTTAGCGACGAACACAACGGCTGAGCCCCATTCAGAAACACTGGGTCGAATCAATCCTTTTTCTTGTAGATCCCTGGTCTGCTCGACTAATTCAACCCTTTCCCTGGGAGCCATCCTGCGACTTGCATGAACTACAGGACGAGCATTAGGTACAAGGTCGATTCTGAATTCTATTTCTCGATGTGGAGGTAGAGATTTCACTTCTCCGAACACGTCCGGAAAATCTTTAACTATTGGAATGGACTCCAAACTGGGTTCGGGATAACCCAAATTATACATCAATCCTTCTCTTTTCGGACTAGGGTCCTCACAAGCAATTTCGATGAAATCTCCAAATTCGGTTTTAATAGAAATCAATCGATTAGTGCAATCCAATACGGCTTCGTACTTCGCTAGCCAATCAATTCCGAGTAGGACTTCAAATTCGTTAAAATCAAGAACGAAGAGACCAGTAGGAAATTGATAACAAGAGTATGAGATAGGAACATCTCTACAACGAAGACAAAGGTTCGCGGGACCTCCAACTGGATTCTTTACGCATATGGGATCATCCACAAAATCGGGTTCAAGATTTAATTTATTAATAACTTGCTGAGAGATAAAACTATGTGTAGCACCCGTGTCAAAAAGAACTCTAACAATATTATCATAAATGGTAAGATTACCTTCGAGAACTCCTTTTCCTTTCTCTGCCTTGGAAGATGCAGGTTGGTCTTTGACTGCATACACTTTTGCTGTCTGGGCTTGCTTCATGGTTGGGCAGTCCTTAACTTCATGCCCCACTTTCTGACAGTAATAGCACTTCCTAGGATTTTGCTTGAGCGGATTGGCCTCTCTTGGGCTTCTTGCAGCTACTTGAATAGTGGCCTTTTTCCAAGCAATTATAACAAGTAACATTCTCAGCTGTACTACCCTGAATACTCTTCTTTTTATCCTTGCTTTGCCATGGTTTCTTGCCTCCAAATTTTCGTTTCTTCCAATTAGGATTGCCCGAATTCCCTTTCTCTGCTGGGGCTTCTTGCGTATCAAGTGTGGCATATCGGTATCCCATATCAACTAAATCTGAGAAAGACTCCTTAACATGGGCCGTCATTCTTTCGTGAAATTTCTTATTCATCCCGCGAATGAATCTTTCATTCTTCTTTAAAGGCGTACTCACCAATTCGGGACCAAAACGAGATAACTCATTAAATTTATTCAGATATTCCTCGAATGATAAACTTCCCTGCTTCAGGTCCATAAATTCCTGGTACATGCGAGAAAGTCCAGCTGATGGAAAAAATCGCTTCTCAAACACTTCTTTGAATTTCTCCCAAGAAAACTCATCTTCTGGCTTATCTATCGTGATTGTCTCCCACCAAGCTGAGGCTTCATCCTGAAGTTGCCAAGAAGCTATGAGTCGCTTCTGATCATCTTGCAATTTCAGCCCTTTGAAGATTTTCTCACATGATCTTATCCATGCTTGAGCCTCAATAATTGATTCCTTGCCGCTGAACGGCTTACCACCAAGCTTTGCGAATTTCTTATATAAATCAGCCAGGTCCGGCTGATGCTGAATAGGTACTGCTGTTACTGGTGTTGGGGGAACTTGATTTGGTGCTGTGGCACTTCCTTGACCCCTAACTCTTCCTCTGCGCCCGCTCATTCTTACTATCTGAAATTAGTAAGAAAATTGATTTAGATATACGGACGAAATATCTTAAAGAATATCAGCAGTAAAAAGAAATAGACTAATAAATTTAGAGTCTCAGTCTTGGTTATACTCATTCTAGGGTATACTTCACCCCATTTCTAATGAGCCATCTGATGTGTTATACTCCGTAGCTAAAGTTCTTACTCAACCTGGCTCTGATACCACTTGTGACGACCCGAACTCGATATCCAATAAGTGACATCAAATTCGTATCGCCGGAGCTTATAAAAACATCAGATGAATATAAAAACAGCGGAACAAAATGAATATCATGCATACATCACAGGTACAACATCATAATATCCAATAATACATCAGAGTATTTAATATATACACCACGACTCCAAATAACATCATAATAATACATCGATGATCATATATCCAAAAGTCTCATAGGAATGTAAAGGTAACAATCTCCCAAACATTAACCACCTGAGATCCAAAAAGCTTCTAGAATATCTCCAAAGCAAAAGCTCCAAAATACTGCTAACTCCAAAATATGGAAACCTGCTACTAGGCTGCCCGTGTAGAAATTGTGGGCACCCAGAGTTTAGGAAAGAAACAATAAACTCCGGGTCAGTCATGGGACTGGTATGAGTAAAGAAAAATAGTTGCTTTTAAATAAAATAGACTTATAAAGAAAATTCGTTATGCTTTTGGAAAATGAAACTGCCATAAGACCTCCCGCCACACACACAATGCAATCGCAGAATTGAAGGAGATTTCTTCTTATGATAGTCAAATATGCTTGATACGAGAAAATTCCTTTTTTTTATATTATTACTAGTGTATAGTGTAGAAAGCATTTCGAAAATAGAATATTAATCTTAGCCAGCATACGACCATTATCGTATGCCTACTATAGCTACCATGTTTTGTGGCAGGTTACCGTCACGCTGCATGGCAGGTTATACAACTAAAACCGTACAGGGCTCGTATTGTTTCTTTGGATTTCCAACAAATGGTCAGGCTAAGGAACTTCCTACTGCCACATGGGTACGCCTCTGGCGGGACGTCCCGAGAACCTACCCGGCTCTCTGCCAACACAAGGCCGGGTTACCTCTGTAACTAGGTAACTACTACTCGAGTATGCCACTCCCCGGTCCTTTGGGACCTTTATCCGAGGGCCCTCTGTCACAAAGCAACAACCACACAGTAAATGAGATTGGAGCTACCACATAGGTAAATATCTGGGCTCCATACCATGACATCACCTTTTTCCAGAAGGAAATGACATACCCTAAAGGGCGCGACCCTCATAACCTTGCCGCATCTTTCCTGTTTTGACCATTTTCGGGTTGTGAGGTCCGATGAGGTCTCGTCCACAAAGCTATGCTTTACACGAAAGCTTTGCTTTGTTCACAAATGATCAACTAATGATCATCAACACACAGCAGCACTTGGCATGTCACACTACCAGTTTGGGAATATATCGCTGATAACCTTCAATTACATAACCTCTGAGCTCGTACGTCTCAGAGAAGGGTGTTAAGCTAAGAGAATAAATTCTCCGCCACCAACAGATATGTATTTGAAAGAAATCGGCATTATATCTCAAAGTGTAGTGTCAGACACACGACCATACAAGTCTGTCCCGGGTTCGAACAGAACTGAAGGCACTTCGTCCAATAAAGGAAGAAGCCCTTGCAAATCCGGGTATCCACAATCCCGATCGGACTTCCCATCACTTAGGAAATCTCTATACCGGAGCAACTCAGTGCAGAGACAATCGATAGGTTATCCTATCATTTTCGAAGACACCCGGTCTTCACCACCGGTCTTCAAATGCTATCCATTTCGACGTATCATTATTCGGAATGGGTTATATGACACGAAGGTCCTCTCCCGACTAAACCGAATAGTGAGCGGTTAATTTTAAAACACGTGAATATATCCATCACAAAGATTCACATTCAGAATTCGATGTGGGTTTCGGATAACAAACTGAAATCCGACTCCCTGTCGCATCGAAATTTAAATTGCCGTTTTACGGCAGACAGGGTTTTCACATCACTACAGAACAAATCACAGTCATAGTACAACATACAGTACCACAATCACAACAGAAATCAATATAGTGCATAGCAATGGTTAATTATTTACAAGTCAAAGTGAATATGATTTAATAGATTAACCAAATAACCATCTTTATTGATTAGTTTAAATCAATGTTTAAAATTTCACTTAATTAAAAATTTGTTAAACTTTACATTGGCTTTATTAATCACTTAATCTCTAATTAACAATCTTAATTTGTTTATTCTTAATGATTAATTACTTTTATTTGCTGATTTTTTTCTTTACAATAATCGACCTTCAATTTCAAAGTAATTAATTATTAATTATTTAATCATTACTTATCTATCATAATGTATTTGTTTTAAGTTAACAAAATTTGAATATATTTCTTAAATATATTGTTAAGTGAAATAAACGCTTTACACTATCTTAACCAACTATCATCATTTATGAAGAATAGATCAAAAAAAAAATCATTTAAATCCTATATTGCAAACTGGAATGTTGTTGCCTGCAGGTCCAACCCGAGGGGTTCTTCGGGTCATCCCCGAGAAAACTGGGCATTGGCTTCGGGTTTTAGCAAAAACTTACCCGAGTACTATATTCATTCAAAAATTTTCAAAATTTTCTTAAGTCCCCAAAACAACCACGCTACAACACGGGACAAACTCGAGTTCTTCTTCGAGTTTTTACTTCACATCCCTGAAAGTGACTTCGAGTCACTCAGCTCCCCTCTCCCATATTTCACACTGACATACGACCACTGCACGTACACGGTCGACTTCACCACCGTGGGATGGTGCTGCGGCCATCCACAAGTCGCTCTCCACTTCCCAAAACAGTACGAACACCCAAAGTCTCGAATTTAATTCAAAAGCAAAATTTCGACGTCTCGACCAAATAACCCAGAAGCTCATCATCAGGCAACGAGCCTGCGCCACCTCCTCTGGTCATCAGAGGCCATGGAAACTCGCCCCAAGCTTCTCCAGCGTGTAACGCAGTGATGGGTACCGGAGGCACTAAGTCCGGTCACCTGTGGACGGCGCGGCGTCGCCATTTCGAACGTGGACTCAAATGGGTTCCTAAGCCCTAAATTGCTCTCGAAGACGACATTTAGATTTTAAAAAAAAACAACTTGCATTTTTCTGGTGATGGCAAGCCCTTCACCTAGCTACGACAATGATCATGAAGCTTACGATCGTATGGGTTGCCGAAAATTTACAAAAATTTGATTTTCTGATCAACTTAAAAATCACAACAAAAACTTGATGAAAAATCACCATCTTGGTTTTAAAAATCTTAATTTTGGATGTAGATTCGAGTTACATAATCAAATCGATAAATTGAAATGGTTGAATTCATCACAAAAGTTTGGTTTCACTGTAATTTCCAGATTACACAGACATATGCTTCATGTTCAAGCTGGAAACAGGATTTTCCTCATAGATGAGTTTAAACAATGCATTTGATAAAGATTGGTTTATATCAGAGATTTGGAAAGTAAAATCTGTAGTTTTTTTTTCTTTTTCTTTTTTTTTGTTTTTTTGTTTTTGACTTGCTTGAACTCTGAAATTTCAAGAAACAAAAAAAAACAAATGTTTTCAAAATTTACAGTCAAAACTTCAGAACTCTCATACAAACATTCATGCACCATCAACCATCCATACTGTGATTCCTAAGCAATACGTATTAGCTACTAATCTTTAGCTTAAAGGCTTACTCACATATTTGTTTTAAAACAGAAGCACATACAGATTCATATTCAACTTGAAACCATATCTAACTATATTGGTTAAAGAATCATAACTTTGTAATTAACTTAAACTTTAAAACAAAAACTTTGTTTACTCACATGACAATTGTTTGAAACAAAAGCTATATCGATTTTCTCTTTGAACTGCAGTATAAATCTTCAGTATATTGCCTGCACTTGAACACACAGTGATGTTTCCTCTCCTATTTATTTCCTGTTCTTTCTTTTTTTTTCTTTTTCCTTTGTTCTGCGGTGCTTTGCTTTTGAATAAACTTAATGTATATAGGGGTGTGTGAAGATATATATAAATGGTTTGTACAGGGTAGGGAAGATACTAACTGGGACAAAGTCTTGTTTTAATCAAATTATCTTGGTTTGCTTTATTGACCAAGAAAAATATTTCGGCTGATATAAGTTTTGTTTGTACTAAATAAGATTTTATTTGTGTTTGAATAGATGGCATTAAATGCCTTTGTTCCCTCCCTTTCTTACATAAACATGATGTTGATTCATTTTGTTTATAAGTACAATTTTGTTTGTTTTTGAAGATTTTTATCTATGTTAAATCTTCTTGCACAAGCTTTGCTACCTGGTTTATATTTTAATTTACAATCTTATGTCTTATGTCTTGACTACTTACAACATTGTTTTGTATACTTACAGTAAGTATGTTTACATTGGATTATTAAAAGTACTTTTTGTTTTTCTTTTCTTTTATTGGAAAGGAAGTTCTATACTAATGTATTGTTTGATCTTTTGATAAGTGTTGCTTTGTTTCATTTCTTATTTAAATACTTACTTCCTTAGTACATACTTTGTTCATTTTATTTTCTATCTGAAGTTTTACAATCAACATTTAATTTATCATTCATGTAAAAACTTAAACTATTAAACATTTATTTACTTCCGTATAACTTTAAAATATTAATATTATCAATATTTTTATTTTTCTTGAAATTTCACAATATAAATTTAAAAGTTCAAATAAGTCGCTATATTTAATTTAACAAAATTCTGGGATGTTACATCAGCCTTCAAAACATAGGTCCGAAAATGGGTCTTAAAGACAAGCATTTTTGACATAGCTAGAAAAAACATGAGAAAGTGATCAATATGAAAGTTGTAGCCACTGGATTTATATATGATTTGAAAAAAAGAAAATCATGATTTGGAGCAGAAAGGTGGAAGTTATGGCAGAAGGAAGTAGGATGAAAATGGATAAGAATTTGAGTGGATTTTGAACAAGTTTCCTAAGGATTTATTTATTTATTTATTTATTTTTATTTTGTTAAAGAGGAAGGAGGAAATGAATGAAATGGAGTGGTTAGGAAAATGAATATGGAAAGTAAAATGAATAAGAGAGATGTATGTGGATATTTATAGATAAAGAGGAGAGAGCAAATTACCTTTATAGCCTTGGCTTTAAAAATATTCTAACATGTCATGATATTAAGAGGTCATATCACCTTGCCTTATCAATCACTCTCTATTATTATTATTATATATATATTCTTTTTAAAACAAAGATTTCTTACATCAAATCCATATATATATATCACATCAAATCTCATTATATATATATATATATGTTTATTTAATCCATGACTTGTCACATCACCATCTTTGTATATATCTCTACCACTAATAAAGAAAATTCGTTAAACTAATTTACTCGGAGTCTTTTTGAAATTTCAAAAATGCCCTTGCTTTCCGTTTACAGGTTTGCGCTCAAACAAAATATCAACGTATACAATAACACAAACAACCCATGTGCGAAGCACGGGCCCATACTTGTACATATAAGTTAAATTATTAATTAAAGCTAAGACATGACAAGAGATAATGATGGTTAATGATTACAATCTAAAATGTGATAATACATAATATATATATATATATATATATATATATATATATATATATATATAACCTAAGATGTGACAATACTTATATATATATATATAAGTTTATTATTTTTGAAACTATCTTGTCACATCACTTACTAATCCAAATTAACATAAGATAATTTATTCTAGGTGTATTATTATTTAGTTAATGAACTCTTATATATATGTGTATATGGTGCACAAAGACGAACAACGTTCCTGACAACTTTCCGGTGTCGAAAGGTCAAAATTTTGGAAAACGTTCTTCGATCACATTTCTATTTTTTACGAACTATTTAATTTGATAAACAAATTTTAAAAATATTTTTTTCATCATTATTAATTTATTAAAATGATTTTATTTTCATTATAAAACCTGGATATTGAATTTCTAAAATTAAATAAATATTCATTAATCAAAGCAGTGAAATTGTAGGTCGTTGCATTCTTCCATCCTTAAAAGAATTTCGTCCCGAAATTACACCTCAACCTATCCTAGAAAACACTTAGCACTATACATCCGCTCGTATGATGTACATAGATCATTCTTATGCAAAGTCTGATTTGATCTCAACTCGAATACATAACTTTCTTTCAAGCTAGTATCGCTCACCCGATTTTCTAGTGTGGACTCCGATCAGGCCCCTTGATTTGAAACCTCTATTCTCCTTACATAGTTGTAACTACGATAGAAAACCTTGGTCCCACACCAAGAAACCTCATCAAGTGCTCGCCGTCAAAGGTCGAGTAATAGATCCTTATTTGGAATGGTGCAACACCTCAAAGCCATGTACTCGAACCTTTGATCGCTCTATATGGAAAGAGAAATGATCTAGATCCAACTTACACACTTAATTATTTCTCACTAATACCAATTCTATTTCCACCAAATTATTTATGAAAACATTTCATAAACTATTCTTAGGTTCAACTTGTATGCTACTCCACTACATCCTAAGATCACATATCCCTATCCGATTCCGTTATTCAATTTTGCTTTTATCTTCCTAAAACAATTCAAGATCCAAATACCTGGCTTTTATTTTCAATTTTTTTTGAAATGGAACTTTGTACTTTAAATCATACAAATATATAGACATAGCCCGAGTAACTCCAAAATGATATTAAGGAACTGGGTACTACCAAATAGTATCCTACATTCCCTTAACAAGAAGGGTAATACTCAAGAGAAGTGTTTACCATCTGAACACATCCCTTTCCAAATTTTAAGTTATTTTCAACCCACTCGAACTATTTAACTAAAAAATATTCCTTTTATTTCAAAATCTCATTTTTGGAAAAATACTTTACATTTGCCAACAAAATATCTGTTTACAACTTACTTTTGGTTCATTCGGATTGAGCTTGTTTTGACTATACAATGATAAAGAGAATAATTTACTAAGTGAACTACAACGTTTGCCTAGGCAAACATATGATCATCACTTAGAAGATTATTCTGATAATCAAAAAACAATCAAGACTTGTTCCCCGTACCAATCCAAAGATAACACTTCTTACTAACTATTTTATTACCAAAAATTTATACTTAAACTAAACTAGTTTCAAATATTATTATTATTATTTTCCCAAAACCTTGAAAATCATTTTTCAAAAGCACCGGGATTTAGGTTCTCAAGTTTTCAGCCTAAATTTTTCCAACTTAAATGATATACTTTTGTAAACCCATTTTATAAATCGCTTCTATTAAACCATTATTAAATATTTATCTTAAAATATTCTAACTTTCAAAACAATTTCTTCCTCAACTTTAACATCGATTGCCTTATAGTCAAACTGTGAAACTTAATTCAAATGGTGTTCATTGCTATATTTTCCTAATCCTTATCTACCAAACCCATATCTTAGAAAGAGAACATACCAACAATAGTCAATGCTCAACTCTATATAGTTAATTCGGGATATTGCCCTGATATATCCACGATATATCCCGTAGAAGACTTTTGGGGCAAAGATATTCCTATAAAGTGGCCCACTATAGCGAATCCGCTATTATCCCCGATGTTACGGCAATAATCCGCCATATCCTCGATTTTTTTGCCCCGCTATATCCTCCTTTTTTATAAATAAGCATTTTTCTTGATGTCTAGCTTTTAAATTTTATGGTAACTTCAAAGTTGATGTAACAATGATATAGGCTGCTGGTTATTATAACTAGTTCTTACTTTTTAAGTATCAACTTTGTTTACCTTTAGTTTATTATAACTTTTTTGCTTAGTGGGAAATAATAAGTAATACTTGTTTCTCTTTTTAATGTAGAATGTTCATCGTTCCTCTTTTTAAAGTCGTCCGCTATATCCTCGATATATATCCGCTACAACTTTTCGCACCTCAAACGCTATGGAGCAGCATGGCACTTCAACTGCACAGGCTCAACTAGACGAGCATGATTAAACAAAACCTAAATGATAATAATAATAACATATTATTATCTCTAAACACCTCAAACAACTATATTACACTATGTGTTAAAATCACTGTTTTATATATAAAGTATACCCTGGGTAAAATTATTTCATTTACCCAATTCCAAAACAATACTATGTCGATTTGCCTACTTTAAGTGTTTGGAAACAACTATCAGGATAGTTGTACACCCTGTATCGACCAAAGTTCATAAGCTGCTAAACCGATAAATCAACACAATATAAAACATTTGATAATCACTAAAAAATACGCGCTGATATATTTACGCTCAAACTCATTCTAGGGTGTCAGTTACCCTATCTCTAATGATTCAACCCTACCAAAGCCAAAGTTCTCTCTTAACCTTCAGCTCTGAGACCAAATATAACGAACCGGATTTTCGAACCTCGAAAATCAACACTAATATCCACTATATCACATGCCGAACATTCAAGTGTCGGAAATACCGATTTGTTAGGGTGAAAGAAGAAGGTAGAAGATAGAAAAAAAACTAAACAACAAAGAATCTCACAACGCAATGAATAATATATAATACAACAATGATCTTTACAAAAAGGAAACATCTTTATTCATATAACATCAGAGGACACAAGACTTACCTTAAATTTGGACAGTTATAGAAACCCATCCTTACATTGACAGACATACATACTCTATAATACATCGGAAGAAAAATATACATGAATACATCATGACCACTCAGCTCCTCTCTAACTCCAAAGCATTCGGCTAACCTGGGAAAAACATGCTCGGTCTGACCCGAGCATTACATGGAATAACACTCGGGTCAGTCTGGCAAAACCAGCGTGAGTAAAACCCGATAATAGGTAATAACCAAACTGATTTCTACATTTGAAAACTGTAACGACCCGTAATTTTTGATAATTAAAATAGTAAATTTAATATGATTTTTGTAATTAAATATTGGAGGAAATTAAAATTTAAGATTTATAACTGGAATAATACTAAAATGAATGTAACAATGTTAATTAAAGCTAATTATTAACAATTTGAATGGAATTCCATTTAGTTGAAATAGTGTAAGGTTATACTTGGTTATAATGTGAACATAGGAAAAAGAATGTAAATATTGAATTAATTAGTGAAATAATATATTGTTAATGGAAATGAAATAAAATTAGTGTTATGAAAGAAATGATAACATTGTTTGTAAGTAATAAACTTATAAATACAATTAAAGGCTAATGGTGACAATTATTATATATATTACCTATTTATTTGGTCTATTAAATTTAATTGGAAATAAATGGCAATTAATTCCCTTAATTAGTGCAGTTAATGTAGGTTTAATTGATAATGGTAAAAAGGTTGATTCTATAAAATGTAACCAATGTAAATTTTTATCATAGTATGACCTTTGATTTGAATAAAAGGATGGAAATCAATTTACTCAAATTTATTGGAATTGGATATGAAATGGTAAAATATTGATGTAATGGAAGATATAACTATGTTGACTATGTATGTAAGGTAATAATTGATTTAATAAGAGAATGAAACCAAGGTAAATAAATTAATTGAGACTTTAATTATAATTAATGTGTGAAATTGACCAAAATTCAATAAAATGGAAATAAAGTAGTTAATACAAATAAAGGATGGAAACTGGAGTTTATTAACGTAATGAAACGTAAAACAAATGTTAACTATGTTATTAGATCATAAGTTTGGACCATAAATAATATTCTAGAACAACAAACTACAATGAAGCAATGAAGTAGAAGGTTCTAACACGTATTAGAATATAATTTAATAACAGGAATTGGAATAATAAATGTCAGTTTTAACGATGAGTTAAATGAATATTGATTGATAGAGAAAAACATTTATTTAGTATGTAATTTAATGCTTGTTGGATACTGTAATTTTATAAACGTGGTTGCATGACTATAAATAAGGATTACAATGTTCACGTATTTATTTAATTGATTTCATCAATTAGGGTCTGTTTTGAAGTGGAAGATTAAAATTAATTGGAAATAAATTTATTGAAAACTTTCTTTTGAAAAAGGAAAAAGAAAGAAAGTGCAATTAATAAATTTAATGTAAGAATGTTTTCGTTTGGAATGTACTTATTTGGAAATATAAGAATGGATTTAATATTGTATAAGTTGATCTTTTTAGAATATAAGAATGTTTACATTTATGAATTGCAAGTAACGAATTAGCCTTTCAAGGGAAATAAAAGAATGTTTGAGGAAAATAAAGTGAATGTTTCCATTCTGAATATAAATGTAACGTTGTAAAAAGAGAAAATTGAATTTTTAAACCAATATTTTACGGTAGTTAAATAGAAGGCATAGGTTGCACGGAAGTGATTTTATTGCTAACCTTGAAATTTAAAATAAATTATATATTTGAGTTCATAATTACGTGTCGAGAAAAATGTTGTTTTTAAATTCGAATTTTTAAATCATGGTTCGTATTTTTTTTATGTAGCGGTGGTCCCCGTTATGTAAATTGATGTGTTCAAATTTAGTTATGTTGTGGTAATTAAATCTTTAATGAATGTCAAATTTTGTATGTTTGGGGTTAACAAAATTAATTGAGTGAACAAATGTTTTGAAATTTGACTTCCAAAAGTTTGTTTATACAATAGAGTTGGTCCATTCATTCCCTTTTTAATTAATAATTGTCACACTTTTTTACATTGTTTCCTAATTTGTTTCATTACTCATTTCCATTTACATTGTCTAAAGCCTTTCCATTTCATGAGCGTTAACAACTTTTATATTTTTAATTCTTTCCTTCACCTCTTTTAGTACTTACCATTTTTTTAGGGTTGTTTATATGTTTACTTTATTTCAATTCCTACTTTGTTTATATTTAGCTTTATTAGCTTTTCACCAGTTTCAATCTTCATTCTTGTAGCTTCATTTCATTTTTTTAAATCTCATCTTCTGTGGCTTCTTTTTTTGTCTCTCTTCACCTTCCTCCTTCCTTTTTTTCATGTTTTTTCTTCAAATGTCCTTCCTCTCGTTTTTTCCAAAGCTTTTTTTCTCCTTTCTTCTTCTTTTTCAAAGCTTGCTTTTCTTTTTTTCAATTCTTCCTCTTCTTTAATTTTTTTTCTTTTTCAAACCTTCTCTTCTTTCCATGTCTTTTTCGTCAAATTCAGATCTATATAATATTCTCCCCAAAACTATAAAAAAAAAGGATTAAGATAGCAAGGAAACAAAACAAAATGAGAAAGTAGTTGCAGATCCAAATCTTGTTAGAAAAGGGAAAGCAAAAAGGTGAGTGATTCAATCCACTCACGCAATACTAAAAGTTCCATTGCAAGTTAAATAAAATATATGATGTGATATATAATTTTTTATTGCTGTTTGTTGATTTAATTTGACATTTGAATTGATATTGAATCTAAACTGACATTTAATTTTATTTTGGAATTTAATTGATAGTTAAACCCCAATATTGATAACTATTATATGTTGAAATATATTGATTGATTTGGATGTTGCTTGAAATGGATGCTTATCGATTAATATGTTGGATGTATGGTTGTTTATTTATTTTAATATGTCCCTGTTATCATGTTGTATATTATTGACATCATTTAAGGGGTCCTTTGAATCATTTTAGAATTGCATAATTAAGACATTTAAATTATGGGTTGAAATGATATATACCTACACAATTTCTTGAATTTGGATTATTTATTGAAACTGAATTATTTAAAAAGTTCAAGTTTTTAATTTAAACTTCGGATTTATTTTAAATAAAGTGGTTAAAATTGGTATTTCGAATTATTTGAAATCTCTTAAATTACTGCACCTGCGTTGTACACTTGTCACGAGATGAAAAATCTCATAACATCTCCGAAGCCATTGCACTCATATTTTTATTTTAGATTGATTTGACTTATATAGGAATTTTTAGTTCTGACTCGAGTGTACTATTTTCCATTATGCTCGGGTTAGTCTGAGCTTTTTCTGTGTATTGAGGACCATTTTATTTTTTAGAGGACGAAGATGAAGATTTAGTATACTATTGCTATTTATTATTATTATTTCACTGCTTATTGTGTTCCATTGCATTATTTTTTTAATTTCTGATATATGTATAACTCTGATTTGAATTGTAAAAGTATAATCAAATGTCATTTGTAAAACAGCTTCATGAACTGTTTATTTGATTATTATATTTTGTCATTCCGCTGCGAGATTCTACGTTTTGTTTTTTCCTTCTTTTCTATTATGTTCTTATTTACTCCATTAAAAATCCTCCCTTTTGAATGGTTTGAATTAGACATGTGTGGTTTATTATCGATTTAAACCGTCCAAAAAGTCGGGTCGTTACAAAAACCTTTCAAACAAAACGTATCTTGTAAGACCACACCGTACATAAAAACAGATGAATTTTTACCTTATGATAACCAAAATATTTTATATCACAATCCATTGATATTATCATAGTGTCTATGTTTAAAGTAAATAGAGAAAATAGCTGAAAAGCTTGCATCTCACATTCCAACATATTAGGGCTCTATAATCAAAAATATAAGGCAGGTATTGAAGATTGGATTCTAACAATGGCAAGATGTAACAACATGGTATTTTCAACCATTCGCATCCGCACATGTCGAACTTGAATTTATCAAAATATCATATTGTTAATTTATATTTGGAAAAACTCAACATATACAGTAAATAAACAATCACAGAATCATAGACACAGAGCAATATAACAATAAGTAGCGGAAATAAAAGAATAGTAGTTCATGAAGCCACTATATATATAAGAGTTAAACAAGATACAACAGAAGTCTAATATACATAGAAATCTCCATACAATAGTCAAATACAAGATCAGAATATATCATAGGAGTCAACTGAATAACTGCAAGCTGAATAGAGAGATGGATCTCCAAGCGAAGCTCCAACTCTAAAGGTGAGTCTCGAATACTGTGACATTCAGTCTGACCGAGCGTAAACCAAAACACAAAACACTCGAGTCAGGATTAACATTCTTATATCAATAAATCCAACTCAAGTGAAATATCAACTGAAATACAAGTAACTTAAAGGACGTTTGGGATATCCATCTTCTAAGGATCTGTTAAACTATATACTATGTAGTAATATACGTTATTATAATAATATCTATAGTAAAGTAAATAATTAAAATAGC
Source organism: Allium cepa (assembly GCA_030765085.1). NCBI lineage: Eukaryota > Viridiplantae > Streptophyta > Magnoliopsida > Asparagales > Amaryllidaceae > Allium > Allium cepa. Next base: position 765,947,662 of record CM060934.1, on the reverse strand, counting down.
GTTAAGGCATTACTCATGTCCTCCTTAACACATTTTATAGTGCCAATAGTATATACAATACCATTATACATCCTGATCGGGAGGCTACCATAAGATACTCCATAGGTACGACACAAAACAAACTCGTAGTGGTCTCGACATGGTAGGTAACACGGAACAACTAGGCAATGCCAGGTTAGATATACCAATTACACTTCCGGGCTGGTGGTAACGCATAGCCGCTACTACCGCCCACCTCGAGCCACACTCCCAAATCAAAGGTGCGCACCAAATCAATCACAAAGTAATAGAATGGCATACGAAGAAGTGTGTGCGATCAAAGGAACTACCTCACTTGGCCCGTCGATTGCTCCTATTTTAGCCACCTTATGCCAACTCACGGGAGTCGGGTCCACGTATATACCTCATATAGGATCGTCGCCACCATCCTACTTCATTCTGGACTCTCCACCGCATACACGGTTGTTAAAGTGGTTTACAGCATTGGTAGAGAGTATGACAATAACCGATCTCGGTCTCTTTAACAACCAAACGTTATTATAACACCGCGGTCAATTTAAAATAGTTCATACTTCGAAACCTAAAATATCATTTTCTATTTCAAAATCATATCAATACGATACCATTTTTCACTTCAAATATATCCATTTCAAAATCATAGCACTTCAAAGTTATAACACTTTCGAAATTATAAAGCTTCTAAACCATAACACTTCAAAAATCATAACTTAAAAAATATTATACTTTGGAAGTCATAATACTTTGGAAATCATAATTTAGAAATCATAATACTTTGAAAGTCATAATACTTTGGAAATCATTATATAGAAAATACTTTGGAAGTCATAATACTTTGGAAATCATAATTTAGAAATCATAATACTCTGGAAGTCATAATACTTTGGAAAACCACAACACTTCCCACTTAATCGGTTTAGATATTAAAATAGTGTATAAAATAAAATAGTGTATAAAATAAAATAGTTTATAAAAAGTAATTATAGGTCAAAATAGTTTAAAATAAAATAGTTAGTATATTAAAATAGTTTATATATAAAAAATGATTTATATTAAAAATGATTTATATTAAAATAGTTTATATTAAAATAATTTATATTAAAATATATAAACAGTTTTAAATATAATTTTAAATATACTTTATATAATAAAATAGTTTCCTCAGATTTCACAAATCGATTCAAATCAACTCGAATTCAAAAATTCCAATTTAATTAAACCTCAATCCACCAATTTAAATTCAATTCATTTTCTATATAAACCATTTCAAATTATATTAATTTCAAATATAGATTTGAACCATAAAATTAAACCATTTCTGTGACAACCCGGATTTCTGAGCACAGAAATCCGTATCATCTTGAAGAAAGAAAGGGGTGAGAAAATAGAAAAGATAGAGAAGAATGAACAACAACATCAGAATCTCACAGCGGAACGAATAAATTATAATAATCACATAAGTATTTTACATAATATACAACATCAACCAGAGTTATACAGACAATACATCACATACTAGACAGTTATAAACACCTGTCTAGTTATTGCAACACAACACAATACAACTCAAACAATACGACTCAGAGATACCAACACAGCGGAACTATATATATATATCTACAACGCTGAAGCCTCCTGCTCCATTGCTCCTCCAGAATTCGTCAAAGCCAACCTGAATCCCTTGGCTACTCGTAAAAATTTGAGTACCCTAGAGTTTAGGAAAACAGAAATAAACTCCGGGTCAGACATGGGTCTGGTGTGAGTAACAGGTTAAAGTTGCTTAATTTTGAAAACCTTTGAAACAAAAAGGTATCACGTAAGACTCCCCACACATAAACATGGGTAAGTTTTTACCTTACGCTAACCAAAACATTTGATAGGAAATTCAGTGATATTATAATAGGTCTAGGGTTTTCAAGTAAATAGAAAATAGCCAAAATTGTTACATTCATTAAATTCCAGCTATTAGCCACAAAAGTGGGTAATACAATCAAAACCGTTGGCACTTATTGGATTGTGGATTCCATACATTGGCAGGGCTACTGGGGTACCGCCTGTTATAGCACGTGACCTAGATCAACGTACTGAGGATCACTCCCGACCCCCTACAACACAAGGCCGGAACCATTCCTTACTGAATAGTCCCAAACAAGATAACCCCGGCAGTTGTTGCAATCAACCGCCCACACAGCCGAAAAATAGAGGGACATCTAGACGGGGAATATCTTGTCCTGCTTGGGCATGACCCACCTAACCTTGCTGCACCTCCCCTGTTTCAGCCATTCCCGGTTGATGAGGCTTGAGGCTGCGATTACCTTTAGAGAACATATTTCTTAGAATGCTCATCGCCCACCTGACGATGTGCTGAAAGCATTCAATCCATACAAGTTCGTTCCGGGTTCGAACGAACCGAAGGCATTATCTCGTTACACTCATTTTGGAATCACCCTCAGAGTTAATGACAATAACCCTTGCACTCTGAATCTTCATCTTCACTTCAGATTCACGACCTATCGTTAATTTGGATTGATGTGGTTTTCGGATGTCCAAATATGGAAACCCGATCCCGGTCTCATCGAAATCCAAAACGTATCTTTTAAGGCCAAGTTGTCTATTTAGTCTTAACAGTTCAATTCAATATTATCAATATACACACAGATAGATAATCCACAATATCACAATAGATAATCACATTATCATCATAAACAGATAATTAATATTATCATCCCAATCAGAATATTAAATATTATCATACTTAAACCATACATCCATATCACACATATTACTCATCTCATATCTGAGTTCATAATCATCAAATGAAATATCAATATCATTCATCCATAAGCAATGATTTATAATCATACCATTTATAATTAATTTAAAATAAATTAAATTAACTACTTCTATCTCTAATTAATTTAAATTAAATTAATTACTTCATCTATAAATCCTGCTTATACAACCATTAATTAATTATAAATCAAATTAATTAATTATTCTCTAGATATTCATCTTGATTAAACACCTTTGATTAATCATTTCCTAATTACAATAAGTAATTAGTCTTTATTTAATTCCACAATTAATTATCCTAAATCATTTATAGTAATTAACATTTAATTACTTCATTTATTAATTAAATATGAATAATTACATTTATCCTTAATTAATTACATAAATTAATCACCACATTATTAATTATTTCTTAATTAACCAATTCTTATTTACATCATTAATATATTAATTAATGATCTCTAATGTAGATTTAAATTAAATTACTTTATTTAAATTTAGTTTATTAACCGATTAATCTTTATTTAAACACAATTATTAATCATCCTTGATTAATAACAAAACCAGTAATTAACTACCCTTAATTACTTATTAACAAATTAATTATCCCATAGTTAATTATTTCCATTAATTAATCCTTTGATTAATTTCAAAAGTAATTATCCAAATTACTCCATTAACTCATCATCTTTCACTAGTTACATTCAGTAATTAACATTAATTACTTCCTTAAGTAATTATGCTCCATTAAATACACTAAGTAATTACACTTATCAATTCATCAAATGATTTTCTTAAATTAATTAAACTAAATTAATTAACTTTAAATTAATCATTTTATCAAAATTAATTACAATAAGTAATTAATCTCTTAATTACTTTTATCAAGTAATTACATTTAACAATTTACAATAGATTATCTAATTAATCTGATTAATTATCAAAATTCATCACATTAATTAATTAATTAATAACCCTTAGTTAATTATCTTCATTTCCTAATAACATTTCTTAAATTACTTTCTTAATTAATTTCTAATTATAAATTAATTTATAAATTCAATAAATAAATCATTCCTTTATTATCTTATTAATTAAATCATTTAATACCTTAATTATCTCTAAGATAATTTATTTCTTTATTAATGACTTCATTAATATTAAAGTGTATCAGAACACTACATTTTAAATTTAAATTCAAATTCCATTTTGAATTTAAGATTCAAAATGATTATTATTTAAACATTTATCAAATTTAAATTCAATTTATAATCTTTTAAATAAATGTAAATAACATTTATTATTTACATATGAACGTATATAAGAAAAGCCTTTAAATTCAACCACTTAAGTCTTTATTTAAATTTAAGCTTCCAAAAGACATTCATATTTTAACTTGCAAATTCAAGTTAAAACAATTTATTTAACTTCCATTCAAAAATCCCTTTAAAAAGAACCATGTCAAAATCAATTCAAATATTTATTTGAAACAAATTTACTTTTCAAAACTATTTTATTTAAACTGGTTTTATATATTTAGATTTTAAAAACTGATTTAAATTTCAGATTTGAATTCAAGAAAAACTTGAATTCATTAGTTTAACTTTGAATTTAAAACTTTGGTTTTAACTTGCTTTTGAAAAATTGGGTTTTAAATTCTTGATTTAGAATCCAAATTCATTTTTAAAAATCTAGATTCAAAAGTTCATTTGAATCTATACTTTGAACTTTGAATTTTAAAACACAGTTTAAATTTTTGTTTCAGATTTTAAATTAAATTTCAACATCTGAAACTGTCAGGTTTTTAAACCTGAAAGAAAGCCCCCATTTAATTGTTTTAAAACTTTATTTTTATTTCAGATTTGAATTCAAGAATAAATTTGAATTCATACTTCAACTGGATTTAAACTTGTTTAAATCTATTATTTATTTCTTAGGTTTCATTTGAATTTGTTTAAAATCAAATTTATGCTCCCAGGTTTTACAATGCCTGAAACAAACACTGACTCGAGCCCATCAACATTTACTTCGAGTCATCCCTCCCTCTGCTTCGAGTCACATACTCGAGTGACCCGAGTACTTCCCGAGGCAAAATACCCTGCACCCAACAAAACTTTTCAGCAATGCAATGGGCACGGTGCACGTGCACCGTCACTGCCGCCACTTCAGATCATCCACGATGATCTTTTCAAAACGTCGATCACCCCCACATATAAACTCGATCAACAGACCGTCACTCCCAAGCTCGAATTGAATTCGAGTTCAAAAATGGACCTGGAACAAGAAAGAAATCACCACCCAAACCTGGAAATTTGCCGCTCCTCCAACTCTGACCACCATATCATCAGAGACTCCGGCCATAGCTTTATCAATACTTCGACAACCACTCCCCAAATCCCCATGGCACTCGATGCTTCAAAGACCCCAAAGTGCACTCATTTCCCAACCAGCCTAAAATTAGGTTTAGGAAATCAAAATGGCAACCAAGGCCACCACCATACTCAGACCATCCACCGATCATTTTGCCATACTTTCCAGTCATCCATCTACCTCCTGACACAATTCCACCCTCTCCAACTACTGGGATCACCAGAGATCCCCTAAAAACCCCAAAACAATTATCACAGAAATACTCTTTAATTACTAAACACAAAAATGTGATTATAGTTTTAAAAATCCTAATTCCAATAAGAATTCGAGTTATAAACTTGAATTGATATTTTAGGATGTTTGAAATTTTACCTATATCAAATATTTCCTGTTCCTTAAGTTTCTCAGAGCATTTCTACCTTGCAAACTCAAATACAAATTTTTAAAATTTGCATTATGATTAAACAAATGTATTTTGTTAAGACACTAAGTCCTAACATACAATAGATCAAGCAGAAATGGTTTTTGAAAGCAAAGCATGATCTTAAATCTTAAATACAGAGGTGTATTACAGGCTATCAACACACATACATACAGTAACACAAATACACAGGAATGCATTAAGATATATACACATCAGTAATTAAGTAACATATATACCTGAGTATTTTAAAATTTAATTTACTCACCATTGCTTTTGAAAATGAACAGAGCATTCTTGTTTCAAAAACTTTGGACTTTACAACTGGAAAGTTGTCTGCTTTGATTTCCTTAATCTTCTTGTTTGTTGATGTATTAAACTTCAGTTGTATAAAAAAAAGAAAAGCTTGCTATGTTGAACAAATGAACTGAGAAGATATACATATAAATAGAGGTGTTTTACAGGGATAGGTGATATCTGGGTTAGCAAATTTGCAGGTACAATATTGTATCAGGCCAGATTTTATTTTGGGGGCTGAAATGTTTAATAAGATTACGAATTAACTTAAGTTTGTGCTGAGATGAAAGCATTTTAATGCTAATGTACTATATGTTTTCTACTAATCTTATCTTATGTTCAGATATTTTGTTTTGCATTTCTTCTCTAACCTGCATATTATTTGCAGCTAGACATCTAGCTTGTTCATTTGCCTGCATATGATTTGTACTTTATGTCTCCTATTACTCATTTAATATATATATATAGATATTTTTCTTCTACCCTTTTTATTTATTTATTTTACACAAACCTGGTTTGCTTCATACTTGATGTTCATACTTGTCTGAATCTTAATTTACAAGCTACTTGCATTTTATTTTATTTTGTTCTTGCATTCAAAACCTTTACAGGTTACATACAAATATTTTCACTTGTCTGGGTATGCTTTTTATCCTATGTACATAGCTATTTTATTTTATTTTGCTTTGTTTATGCTTATGTTTAAATATTTTACAAGATTTATTTTATCTTAAACATACTTGAAAGATTTTATTTTATATTTCAAACCATAGCTTCCCAAAATATGTGTATATATATAAACATAAGTTTAAAATAACAATTCCTATTTATTTAAAATCCATTGTAAAGATATTACATTATTGTTATTGTTTTTAAAAATAACCCATTATTAAATTAAAATAATTTATAAATGAAATTATCACTACCTAAATATATTACTTATTTTATTAACCGCATTTAAAAACAAAATCAAAACAACCTTTGTTAAATTTAAATTTAAGTTAAAATCATTTAAACAAACTTTAACTTTATTTTTAGTATATTTAAACCATTTTTTATCAAGCTATACTAAAAATAAAATAAAATAATCTTTTTGTTAATAAATTTTAAATTTAAACTTAAGCTAGAATAAGTTCTAACTATTAAACATTTATCTTGAGTATTTAAAACCCTACAGTTATTTATCAAATTTCCAAGTTATCAGAAATATTAAAATTAGAAAACATGTCTTTATTTATTAAATTTAAAACAGAGCTTATCTATTTATAATATATACAAATATAATCATACCACAAATAGAAAACAATTTACTAGCTTTTCAAAGATAAATCATCAGTTAAATATTTATTTAAAGGAAGATTATTAAATCAATTCAAATCTTATTAACAATTATTATCAAATTAATTTAATTTTTTACACAGATTATTAAATTTATATTGCCAAAATTTCCGGGATATCACAATTTCAATTTCAGTATATTTCAAAGCTTGAAATATTCCACATTTTCAAAACTAAATTTGATAATTTCATATACATATATCAAATTCTCTTTACTATTATCCAGTTTCGAAATATTTACTTAATCATTCCAATAACATTTAAATAAACTTCAAATTTCAAATTTAAATAAAACTAAATATACCATTTCAATTTATGTAAATTAGAAATATTTATTTAAATCACTTTTAATCAAAATCAAGTTATAAAACCATATCTTTAAAATCCCAAACTTAATAAATTTCAAATCAAACTTATTTGAGTATAATTCTTAAATAAATTCAATTTCAAACCATTTTCTATTTCTCTTTCCGACCTGAATTTTATTAAAATCATTATAAACTCTATAATTGAAAATATAAATTTTAAAAAAATATTTAAGCATATTATATATTAATTAAATCAACTTTATTAAATCAACTTTAATAAATCAAATCTTATTATTAACTTATTATATTATTATTTTTAAATAGTAAAATTGTAAGTAAAATCTTAGAATTTGTAATCCTAAAACTAACTTATAATTTTAAAATTTCAAAACATGTAATTTCAAAATCAAAATTTAAACCTTTATAAAAATAACATTTATATATATATATATATATATATATATCTTAAAATCAATATTTATTTATTGCCTTGCCAAAAATCAATATTTATTAAAACCAAAATATTCATTTCAAAGTCTTGGAAATCATTTCAAAATATATATAAACCAACGGTGTCTGTATATAATTTCTTATCCTATGGTCAAGTGATATGGATATTTATCATTTCAATCTGCAATTCAAATATATACGGGTAGATATCATATCAACCCGTAATCCCAAATTCAATTCAATGAAAATCGCTTGGGTTTATCATTGCAACCCATAACGATTTTCTCCTATTCTACAGATCGTTTGGGTATGTATCATTTCAACCCATAGGGAATTCTAAACTAATAGGGAACTTGTAGAGTAATAACTCATATAATAATAATATAACAGGCATATATCATCAATATAAATAACGGATAATGGTGTCAGATGTCACGGGTGAACAGATAGCATATATATAGCAATGTAAATAACTAACAACAGCATATTTCAATTGACGTTTCAATTGAAATCAAATTTAATAAATATAAGAACGTTAATCGTGAGTGATTGCTCACCTTTCGAGGCTAGAGATTTTGACAACAGAAAAGCTACGAATTCTAAAGCAAAGCAAGATTGGCAAGAATTAAGATAGTTTGTAATATACTTTATAAACATAAACTAGACACTGACCAATAGTTTATATACTATTTATATATATAACTGGACTCATATATACATATACCGACCTTGTATATAGAACATGCAGACTAACCTATATATGAACCAATGTACGTACAATAAAATATGCAGACAATATCCATATATGTATGCAGGCTATATAATATATATATAAACTTTATATACATTATACTAGTTACCCAAATCCTATATACTATATACACATATATGTATTGCTATACGAAACAATAGAATGTAACACTTATATAAATGGTTCGACATCATAAACTTATATATATATACCATCAATACACACACACACACTTATGTAAACATATCATATAATTTTTATATCAGACAAATGTATACGGTACACATAAAATAGAATATATGTAAAAATCGGTTATATATAGCTTATATTAATTTGTAAACTAATAGATTGCGTAAAAAAACAAAACTAATATATATACAACACACATATATAAACATTATATGAATAAGCCTTCAAACAAATATAGACCTGCACTAATTTTATCTGTACACAACCTACTTTCTCTAGCCTAGATAGTTATATGAAAAACAAGTGTATATACTTTGAAATCAAATAAGGATTTATATAAACTTTTATAACCTATATCCTTTAAAATATATGAACTTCAACAGTCGAAGACTATAAAAGAAAAATATATATACTTCTTACCTCAAAACATGCTAGTCTTGACAACTCGTCTGCAAAGATGGAGGAGAAAAGCCGAGAAGTTAGGGTTGGTTCGTGTGGTAGGCGGAGGTGAGGGATCTAGCATGATGGGCCGAGCAGCTTGGATAGGCGGAAAAGCAGCGCTGGGACACTCGACGTGGAGGAGATGTAGAGGCGAATAGGGTACGACACTTATTGGATTCGGTGTTGGGGTGGAGGCCGAACTTGTACATGTGAATGGTGGAGGGGAGTTGCTTGATGGCATTGCGGGATGACTGGTGCTACTACACGGTGGAGAAAGGAGGGATGAAGGCAGTTTCAAGTGAAGGAACGGGGATGGTGGAGTGAAGCTACAAGCAAGCGATGGTCCATGGAGGAAAAAGCTTGGCGTGGAAGGTTATCTTTGGGGAAAAATCGACATTAGCAGGGAAGTTCATGAGCAATTGAAGGAGACTGCAAACTTGCTTTTTTCTCTTTTCAGAGGAAGGCAACCAGAAGAAAGATGAAAGGACCGAAGGTAAATATATATTAACCTGTGGGAATCACAAAAGTCACAGTTTGAATTCAACAAATAATAAATTCTAGTGGATGACAGCTTGCATAATGGAAAATAAATAGATGAAGGAAACAAAAGGATTCAGAAATGAAAGGACTCAAAAACGGGTACCGATGCGACTAACCGTTTTGTGGCTTCCGCCACATACCGCACTTCAAAATAAAGAATTGAATATACCGTAGAGATCAGCATGAAGGGACGATCAAAATGATATACAGATATTAGTGATACGATCAATTGATCAAAAATCGATATCGGTACCAAAATGCGGCTAAAATGCTAGAATTAAGATAAACGGAGCAATAACAGTCAAAATTTTGGAAAACGAAATATGACGTCTCACTCGGAAGATGATTTACAAATTTATTGTATAAAAATATTCAGGTTTGGAAAACGTTTTATCATCATCAAATATTAACTGGTTCAAATTTAAATAGAATTACACAAGAAAATAAACTTCCATATTATCAGATGAAAATTTACCATTTGCTATGTTTAAATATACGTATTTCAAATATTAAATTTATATTTCAAAATTCTATTATTAAAAATTTCACAAAATTTCAATTAAATATATTAATAAAACCACTGAAATTAAGGGTCATTACATTCTCCCCCCCTCTAAACTTTTCGTCCTCGTAAAGGAAGGAGGTAGGAGAATAGAAACAGCCAGAAAGAAAAATACATTTGAAATATAAAATACAACAATTAATTTAAACCCATGTAAATTTCAATTTAAATTAATTAATATTCAATAATTGATTTTAAATTCAAGGTATTTTCATTCAGTTGATTTAATTTAAATTTATTAATGTTTGTTACAAAAATGGTTTTATTCAAAACAAATTTTATTTATCACATTTATTATTCATTTAACTTTACTTAAATTATATATTGGAATACAATTGGGTATCATATGAAAAATTTCTCCCAATTCAATTATTTCAAATTTAAATATTTATTCAGAATTTTGGCTTCATTTTACAATTGAAATTACCCCTTTCATAAAATTTAAGAATTAAATTTCCGATTTCACTTCAAAAAATTTAGACACACACACACATTCTATATATAGATATATATATATATATATACACATATTCTATATATCAAATCAAATCTACAAACATGTATATATTATAAATCAAGTCATATTTAAGAAATTTAAATCAAATTCATTTTCCAAACAAAAGTGTAGCAAAGCTACGAACTGGTCCCTCCACTTCAAAACTCGAAAATGAATGTCGACGATGCGGCCGTCATTACGAAATTATTTTCCAGCAACAAAAGAGAAGAGCACTGATTTAAACATTTAAAAAATTCTTTGGAAATGATTTATTCGAAAATACTGTAAATAATATGCATGTTAAAACTTAAAATCAAAGTTCGAAATTACCGGAAATTTAAATTCTCAAATTCCTAATTTTAAATTCATTTAAATTTTTCTTCAAATCAATTTATAAACCATGTTTATAATTTCATTTATTTATATCATGTGACAATAGTCAATAATTCACAAAGCAATAAATGAAAATCAAATATTATCATTTCAAACAACCAATTCATTTAACTATTTAATTTCGGAAATTTTACTTATATATAATATAATCATACAAAATTATTTCATTTACTAAATTTGAAAACAATATTGTGTCAGTTTGCTCTGTTTAAGTGTTTTGGGATTTCTGTCGATTGCATTGATCAGACAAACCAATCGAAACCCCAAATCAACATAACAGCTCAAACAACACAATATAATTTTTTTATTAATACAAGAACACTCTCTCACTCGATGATACAAGAATGATTTCAAAACAAAGATGGGGATTCAAATTCAAGGAAACTCTAATCAAAGAGAATTCTATCAGAAGATAAGCTCGATTGGAAGATAAACATATTACAAAGAGAGAAAGGAATGGATGGACTTATATAAATCGCGGGTGACCTTAACCAGGTCAACCGTGACTTCAAGAATAGGATTGATGCAGAATTCGAAGGAAAATCGACATCTGATCGATTGAATGGAATTCGGCATAGTAAGAGATAGTAGCATCTAAACCGATGATATAGAAATCTCCTGTGAACCAATGCCTGTTGTAAAGGAGTTTCACCCGTTTGCAAATCATATAGTGGAGCTATAGGATGCTCCAAAATCAAGGAAACACGAATAGGGAGAGACGAGAATAATTTTGGAACCGAGTGGGGCGTTCCAAAATTCAAAGGAAATCTGGATCAAGAAGGAAGAGATTTAAGCTCGAACAAAAGTGATTCCGTAATTAAATCTACTACATATGCTAAGTTTTGCCTAAAACCAGAGCTCCGATACCAACTGTAACAACCCGGTATTTTCAATAATTCGCATCCACACTTGTTAGGCTTGAATTGCTCAAAATATCAGATTGTTAATTTATAGTTGGCAAAACTCAGCATATACAGTAAATAAACAATCACGGAATCATAGACAGAGAGTAATATAACAATAAGCAGCGGAAATAAAAGAATAGTACTTCATGAAGCTACTATATGTACTAGTATGAACCCATGCTTCACACACGGGCTGTTTGTATTATTGTATACGTTGATATTTTGTTTGAGTGCAAACATGGAAACGAAAAAGCAAGGGCATTTTTGGAATTTCAAAAAGACACCGAGTAAATTAGTTGAACCAATTTTCTTTATTTGTAGTACACACACACACACACAGATATGTATATATATAACAGAGTTGAACAAGATACAATAGAAGTCTAATATACATAGAAATCTCCATACAATAGTCAAATACAAGATCAGAATATATCATAGGAGTCAACTGAATAACTACAAGCTGAATAGAGAGATGGATCTCCAAGCGAAGCTCTAACTCCAAAAGTGAGTCTTGAATGTTGTGACACTCAGTCTGACCCGAGCGTAAAGCAAAACAAAAAACACTCGAGTCAGGATTAACATTTTTATATCTATAAATCCAACTCAAGTGAAATATCAACTGAAATACAAGTAACTTAAAGGTTGTTTGGGATAGCCATCCTCTAAAGATCCGTTAAACTATATACTATATAGTAATATACGCTATTATAATAATGTCTATAGTAAAGTAAACTATTAAAATAGCGTTAAGGCGTTACCCATATCCCCCTTAACACATTTTATAGTGCTAATAGTCTATACAGTATCGTAATACCTCCTGATCGGGAGGCTACCAGAGGATACTCTACAGGTATGACACAAAACAAACTCATAGTAGTCTCGATAGGGTGGGTGACACGGCACAACTAGGCAATGCCGAGCTAGATATACCAATTACACTTCCGGACAGGTGGTAACGCATAGCCGCAGCTACCGCCCTCCTCGAGCCACACTCCCAAATCAAAGTTGCGCAGGAAATCAATCACAAAGTAATAGAATGGCATATAGAGAAGTATGTTTGATCGAATGGCATACAAACTTATATAATTTATAAACATAAACTAGACACTGACCAATAGTTTATATACTATTTATATATATAACAGGACTCATATATACATATACCGACCGTGTATATAAAACATGCAAACTAACCTATGTATGAACCAACGTACGTACAATAAAATATGCAGACAATATACATATATGTATGCAGGCTACAGAATATATATATAAACTTTATATACATTATAATAGTTACCCAAATCCTATGTACTATATACACACATATGTGTTGCTATATGAAACAATAGAATGTAACCTTATATAAATGGATCAACAGCATAAACTTATATATATACGATCAAATATATATATATAAACATATCATATAATTGTTATATTTGACAAATGCATACAATACACATAAAATAGAATATATGTAAAAAAAATAGTTATATATTGCTTATATTAATTTGTATAACAACAGATTGCGTAAAACGAAAAACAAAACTAATATATATACAACACACATATATAAACATTACACGAATAAGCCTTTGAACAGATATGTACCTGCACTAATTTTATCTGTACACAGCCTACTTTCTCTAGCCTAGAAAGTTATATGTAAAACAAGTGTATATACTTTGAAATCAAATAAGGATTTATACAAACATTTATAACTTATATCCTTTAAAATATATGAACTTCAACAGCCGAAGACTATAAAAGGAAAATATATATACTTCTTACTTCAAAATATGCTAGTCTTGACAATCGGCTGCAAAGACGGAGGAGAAAGGCTGAGAGTTGAGGGTGGGTTCGCGTGGTGGGAGAAGGTGTGGGATCTGGCATGATGGGCCGACCAGCTTGGATAGGTGGAAAGGCAGTGGTGGAGACACTCGGCGTGGAGGAGATGGAGAGGTGAGAGGGTACGACACTTGTTGGATTCGGTGATGGGGTGGAGACCGAACTTGTGCGTGTGAATGGTTGAGGGGAGTTGCGTGATGGCGTTGCGGGATGGCCGGTGCTGCTACACGACGGAGAAAGGAGGGATAAAGGTGGTTTCAGGTGAAGGAACGGGAATGGCGGAGTGAAGCTACAAGCAAGCGATGGTTCATGGAGGAAAAAGCTTAGAATGGAGGGTTAGCTTCGGAAAAAAATCGAGATAAGCAGGGAAGTTCATGAGCAATTGAAGGAGACTGCAAGCTTACTTTTTTTTTATTTTCAGAGGAAGGCAACAAGAAAAAAGATGAAAAGACCGAAAATAAATATATATTAACCAATGGGAATCACAATAGTCACAGTTTGAATTCAACGAATAATAAATTCTAGTGGATGACAGATGGAAAATAAATAGACGAACGAAACAAAAAGACTCAGAATTGAAAGGACTCAAAAAGGGTACCGATGCGATTAACTGTTTCATGGTTTCAGCCACATACCGGACTTCAAAACACAAAATTGAATATACTGCAGAGATCATATGACGAGGCGATCAAAACGGTATACAGATATTAGTGATACGATCAATTGGTCAAAAATCGATATCAGTACCAAAATGCGGCTAAAATGCCAAAATTAAGATAAACGAGGCAATAACAGTCAAAATTTTGGGAAACGAAATATGACGTATCACTCAGAAGATGATTTACAAATTTATTGTATAAAAATATTCAGGTTTGAGAAACATTTTATCATCATCAAATATTAACTGGTTTAAATTTAAATAGAATCACACAAGAAAATAAACTTCCATATTACCAGATGAAAATTTACCATTTGCTATGTTTAAATATACGTATTCCAAACATTAAATTTTTATTTCAAAATTCTATTATTAATAATTTCACAAAATTTCAATTAAATATATTGATAAAACCACTAAAATCTACGGGTCGTTACATAAGGTAAGAGACTACCTTCCAATGATACACCTCTATAAAATGCATTGATGCTAACACAAATCCGACTACCCCTTTAACATGACAGACTGAATTACCTCATCTTCTTGACGCTGAGGCCTTATACTACCATGGTGTTTGCGTGCAAACCAACTCCGAAAGGGACATCTAGAATGAGATTACCGCTCCTAATGGTAGGTAACCACATGGCTCTATTGCATGCCCTGTTTTTGCCATTCCTCGCGGTTGTGAGGCTTGAGGCTACACTTTACCTTTCTAAATAGCAATCCATTTTGGAATGCTAGCACTACCCTCCAAGCATCAATGCAATGCCAGCATTCATCCATAAAACTTGTCCAGGATAAGGACAAACCGAAGGCACTACTTCTGCTACATCCATTTGGGAACCACCCTCAGGATTAGTAGCAAGCAACCCTTGCACTTCAATGGCACCATCTTCGATCTCATACTTCAAGATGTCTTTATTTCGAAATGCTTGAGTTGGATCAAAGTGGTTTTCAGATAGCATATCTGATCCCAGTCTCTTCGAAACAACTTTCGATATTTTTCGGCAAACTCAACCCCTGTTCTTTAGGAAATAAATAGACAAATGACAAGAGTGGAGTTCACCTCCTAACCGTTTATAGATGGATTTTCATACCATTCGTCCTAGAAGAACGAAATGAGTTTATACGTACAGTATAGCACCTTAAGGTAACTATACGATATAATTCTCGTGTTTCGTCTAAATATTTTCAAAGTTACGTTTTGTCCAGATTTGATAGTTAGTTATTTAATTATCAAACAAACAAACATCCAATCATGGTTTAATTTCCACATGGGATCCACTAAGCATTTATTAATTCTCTTTAATTAATAAAACCACTTACAAAACCTGATCGCAAGATCTTTTCAAAACACTATTCTCAAACCCCTTACATTTCCTTTGTACTTGAGAAACATTTATATACTTATCTCAACGGTATAAGTATATTACCAAATTTTTTTACCTTTCATGCCTTGAAAACAAAATTATATACTTAGCTTATCAATATAAGTATATTTACAAACTTTTCAAAGTTTTCTTCTTTCCAAATTCCATATTAAATAACAAAACATTTCTTCCAAATAAAACATTCCGCTTATCCTTTATCAAAAATTCCCTTTTTAAAAGCTCATCGTATTTCAATTAGCTTATGACTTTCAAAATAAAGTTATACCCCACTTTTATAAACCTTTAAGTTAATTTATTAATCTATTTCCAAATCTCTAAAATGATTTATAAACCTTTTTCCTATTTTTAGAACTCTTTATATAAACCTTTCTATATTCCTTCATAAATATCATTTGTAAAACACTTAAAGTAACCCTTCAGTAGAAAGTCCTTTTATAAACAAGTTATTACTTATAAATAACTTTACAACATAACGGCATAGCTTGGAAATCATTTATAAACTTTAAGCCCTAAATTGAATAAAATTTAAGTTAATTCAAAACACACTTTGCAAATTCAGAAAGAGGCTTAACAATCCCAATGGTACTAGTTTAAGTTATCTTTCAATTCGATTCCTAAGTCATGTAACAATTATTTACATAAGCTACCATATATCTAAATACAGTTCATATCCAATCAGGAAATAACACGTCTATATAACCAGTTGGCATATACAATCCAAATAACATAACAACATGATGGTGATTTATCCTACTAAATAGATGTCCAAAAAATTCTGTCAATTTATAGCAGAACGTGGATTTATCCTGCTTAACACATGTCCAAACAGTCTAAACCATTACCCTGTAGAAGAACGGTGTTTTATTCTACTAATGAATGTCCATACAACAAAAACAATCACATTCTAACTTTTTCGCAGTTGTTCGTCTATTAAATATCATGCACAAGGGATCCTTTGGTTAAAATCAAACCATTTAGAAAAGAACCCAACTTAAAAAATAATCTATAAAGTTTAGAGTAACTTTTAATAATTAAATCATAATTTAATAGAAATTAAAGCTTAATTATATCTTAAGTAATCAAAATCAAATCATGATTAAGTCCTAATTATAATAATTAAACTTTAAACAAATAAACATTTACTTAAAATTAATCACTAATTAAGTAATAATTAAGTAAATAATTAAGTAAATAATTAATCTTCAATTAAATTATAGTTAATTAAATAATTCAAATTTAATTAAATAATAAATCAAATAATCAAACTGGATTAAATAAAAATAATTACCCTTTTAACTTAATTAATCATTAATTAAAACTTCTTAATAACTTAATTATCATTATTAGTCACTAATTATTTAACCTAATTACTGATTAATTAATAAATAATTATCCTTAATTAATTATTTAATTATTAAACATGGTTAATTAAGTTATAATTAACTTATGCATTGTTAATTACGTTTGAAGATAGGTTTTTAAATTATTTGTAGAAGTAAATTTTAAAGCTAGAAATCAAACTTTTTTGAATTGCATCCATAGCGACTGTCGTTATGGACGCAATAACTTAGAATTACTTCTCTAAGTTACCATCTAAAACTTTAACCTTCCACTTTGGATTATCTTTTAATACATAAATGAAAGGGTTTTGAAAACTTAACTCGAGTTAGAATTTAAACAAAAACATTTACTAACTCAAAACTAGTAAATGATTATATTTCCAAATGGATCTCAAGTCCTTATTAACAACTCAAGTTCCTATCTTCCATACCATTTAATAATAATCCGAGAATATATGAAAGATACCAAATCACATCATCATTATATTGTAGTAAAATCATCACATTCATATCCAAATACATCACCTAACCATCAATCCCAAATCAAATGCTAAACTACAAGTCAACACATACACAAAACATCCAAGCTATATAATAATCAAAACACACACAAACTCACACACACACAGATATATGTATATATATATATATATAGATATATATATATATGTGTGTGTGTGTGTGTGTGTGTGTGTGTCTCTATATAAACATATAACCATATAACCAACAAATATATAAAGGTAAGAACTTTCCTAAAAATTAAAGAATTTACTCACCATAAAGTTTTCCTAAACTTGAATACTTTAGAACCTGTAAATTTGAAAAACTCAAAAAGCAATTCGAAAATAGCTCAACTTCCTCTCGGCGTTTCGATATGATAATCTTTGAAATTTGAAAATTGTCAATAATAATGTTTTATGAAATTCTTTTCTCTATCATTTCAAGAAAAGAATCACTCAATATGGATCATTCTTAAGAAAGTTATGGTCAAAAGAAGAGGTGGTATTTTCGACCATCAAAACATAGGTCCGAAAATGGGTTTTAAAGACAAGCATTTTTGATATAGCTAGACTATAAAATTGAGGAAGTGATCAACATGAAATTTGAAGCCACTGGATTTATAAACGGTTTGAAGAAAAGAAAATCATGATCTGGAGCAGAAAGTTGGAAGTTATGGCCGAAGGAATTACGGTTGGAAATGGAGAAGATTTTGAGTGGATTTTGAACAAGTTTCCTCAGGATTTCTTTTTTTTTTCTTTTTCTTTTGTTTAAGAGGAAGAAGGACATGAATGGAATGGAGTGGTTAGGAAAATGAATATGGAAAGTAAAACGAATAAGAGAGATGTATGTGGGTATCCATAGATAGAGAGGAGAGAGCAAATTATCTTTATACCCTTGGTTTTAAAAATATTCTAACATGTCATGATATTGAGAGGTCATATCACCATGCCTTATCACATCACTCTCTATTATATATATATATATATATATATTCTTTTTAAAACAATGATTTGTCACATCAAATCCATATATATATCACATCAAATCTCGTTATATATATATATATAAATTATTTTTTAATCCATGACTTGTCACATCACCTTCTTTATATATACATATATATATATAAGTTAAATTATTAATTAAAACTAAGACGTGACAACAGATAATGATGGTTAATGATAACAATCTAAGATGTGATAATACTTAATGTGTGTGTGGTAGACCTGTCAAACGGGTCGGGTCGGGTCATAAATGGATCGGGTAGAATTTAACCCGTTCCATTCAAGACATAAACGACCCTAACCCGTTTGACCCATTTAATAAACGGGTTAACCCGACCCAACCCATTTAGTAAAAGGGTTGACCCGACCCGACCCATTTAACAAAAAACTGTTGCATAAGCAGTAAATACCGCACAATGAAATAAAAAACTGCACCATTATATTATCAATACCGCACCATTTAACAAAAAACTGCATCATTTAATAAAAACAGCATCAAAAAATGAAAAACTGCACCATATAATAATCAATTCTACATAAAAATACAAGAACCTGCATCAGAAAATTGCAAACTGAACTGGATATTGCTAAACTAGAAAGTATTTGAAGATCCTCCATAGTACAATTACAAAATACAGCATTAAAAACTAAAAGATTCAACGTGATACACTTTTAGGTGACAAACTCCATAGTTGAATACAAAAAGTGCATCAAAATAACTGAAATAAACTGAACTAGCTACTACAAAAACAACATCATGTCATACATAAATAACAAAACTACAAAATATTGAAAGTTCTACAACAATTGAGCATAGTCTTATAGTCCCCAAGCCCTTAAGCACAGCCTTGTAATCCTGATATGGCACAAACAATCAGCTGTAAATGCTTCATTAAGCTGTTAGACAATTCACTGCGTTGAATTTCTCAAACTTGCAGTAAATGATATGCAAGAATAATGATATTACAAATAGAAAACATTGTATCATAAAACTAACAGCAAAACAAATAGAAAACGTTGTATCATAAATCAATGTAAACAACTATAGTCTGGCATTCAACAATAAAAATGGTGTTTTAAAAAATTCTTAGATTTTTACTGTCCAGAAAAAGAACTTGAGCGAAATAAACTATCATATAGGAACATATTCCTATATCTACATTGCTGAAATTTTGTAACCCCATAGATTTCAAAATGTTCTTTTTCTTAGCAATAAATTGAACACTTAGGCCATATCATTACTTATAATGGAGTTGCAGTAAATCTAGCTAACACCTAAGCTATTAACGAATGGCCTGTACTAAAGAACTTGAAGTCATTGTGAGAGTTTCTAGACCTTTCAAGGTATTAAAGGAAGTTTATAAAAGACCATGGAAGCATTAAAAAGCCTCCAAATGGCTTGCTTTAGAAAAGCTCCTTCCATTGGAATCCAGATGCACAAACTTCTTTTCAAGAACTTAAATTAGACTGATGAATCCACCAGTGCTTGTTATGCCAGATTTATCAAAATATTTCATATTAGAGTGTGATGCTTCTGGTACTGGCATTGGACTAGTACTCCTACAAAATGAAATCCATGTTAGTACAGAAGTTTGAAAATAGCATACAACACAAATTGTCAACCAAACTTCATAGCTTTGATTAGTAGATTGAATATAAAGCTGGGAAAGAGAATATTGTTGCTGACTCGCTATCAAGATAGAATGAAACTAATGAGACACCATTGCTAATTCAACTTACTGCTATTAGTATTGTACAATCACCATGGAGCTCATTTTTTCCTTCTTGCATTTTTTTCATTTTTTTTAAACTGAACGTTATTTTTGAATATGCAGGCTTTAATAAAAGTTGCAAAAGAGAAGCAAACTTGAATTTCTATTCTTTTTTTATATCAGCTTCTGAAAAACTAACAGTAGGGTAAAAGTTGAACTTAAATTTTATTTTTCACCATAATATAAAATCTATTTTCAATTGAAGGAGAAACCATCGAACGAAACGATTGAAGTAGAAACATAATTTAAACTAGATAGACCAAAGCTACATGTAAATGAAAACATCTTGAAACTCATGATTAAGGTTCAAGTGATGATAAATGGAGAAACCAAAGAATGTTGCCATAAGTTCCTACATTTTTCTATCTATTTTGCAAATCATTTAACCAACAATCACAGTACTACAATTTTCAACTTTGTAGTACATATACAAGATAGAAAAATAGCTCTTTCAAATATAATAACTCGTGACATTTCAAATTTGACTATAACAGGCTAGTGTAAGCAGAATGGAATACTGAATGTTCTGGTAACCCTTTGTTTCAGTTATTGTCAAAACTTAAGAAAACTAAGGCTTGTCTCAAATAATGAAGCAAGAAATTTTTTTATCAGACCTCCACTGATGTGTTAATGAAAGAGCATGATGTAGCATATTGAAAGAGCATGATGTAGCATACTCTCAATTAGTTAATAAATCAAAAAATGCAACTTTTAGGAAGGTCACAGTATCATAAGAACACCAAACAACAACGAATGAAAATAAAATCTACTTCCACCATCTAGAATATTGTCTGCAAATCCTCAAACTTGTAAACGAATGAAAACATAATCATAACCAGTTGATCCAACTAAAATAACAAAATCATATAATAAAAAATAAAACTAATTTTAGGGTTACTAATTTCACTTAAATAGAATAATTAGTCGAATGAAGTGAAACAAAAATATGCAACAAATTCCGTTTTAAACTAAAATTATATTAATTTAAATGATTGAAAAGATTAATACCTAAGATCGAAGATTGAAGAAATTGCCTCTTTTTCTTCTTTCGCGTTTTGCAGATTTGAGCTACGGAAGAAATTAGAATTAGGGTTGGATGGGTAAACGGTTTGGGTTGCTGCGGGAAGTTTTGTTCATGGGTTGTATACGGGCTGGGTAAAAACAAACTAAATTTTTAAATGGGTAGACCCAACCCTTTTAATATAAGGGTTATTGGGTTGGGTAAATGGGTTAGGGTATGATTTGACAGGCCTACGAGCGTATTAAACCTAAGATGTGACAATACTTATATATATATATATAAGTTTATAATTTTGAAAACTATGTCTTGTCACATCATTTACTAATCCAAATTAATATAAGATAATTTATTTATAAGTATATTTTTATTTAGTTAATAAACTCTTATACATATGCGTATATGGTGCACAAAGACGATCAACGTTCCCGACAACTTTCTGCTGTCAAAAGGTTGAAATTGCAGAAAACGTTCTCCGGTCACATTTTCTATTTTTCTACGAACTATTTAATTTGGTAAACAAATTTTAAAAATGATTTTATCATCATTGTTAATTTATTAAAATAAGCTTATTTTCATTATAAAACCTATATATTGAAGTTTTAAAATTAAATAAATATTCACTAATTAAAGTAGTGGAATTCTGGGTCGTTACAATATTTTTTGAAAATCAATTTAGTTTGTTAAAAAAAACTTATTTACCAATAATTTATTCAATATATATATATATATATTCAACAATAAAATTTATTCGAAATTGAACTTGAACGTTTTATTTTGAAATTATTTATTTCCACAATGTAGAAAGTAGAGTTGTTACAGACCTCTCCCTCAAGAAAATTACATTCTCGCCATTTCTTATAGGGAAGAACGTCGTTCTCAACTCATGCCCTAAGCTTCTACATACTTCCATTATGTACTCTCAACTTAAGCTTCTTCTTCTATTCACTTTAGAGTTAACTCGATCCTCTTCGTAGCATTAACTTAATCAAAGGCCATATTTCTTCCTTATCTTATCGTATGCTATGAATTCAAAAAGATTCATTTAGGGACTTTAACTTCTTATATAATATAAATATATGGAAAAATCTGTAAGTGCAAAAACTTTCAAAAAAGTTCGTTAGAGTATCCTCTGTATAGATTTTCAAAATACTTAATGATTCTCGATTTTTATAAATGATATCACAATCATTATTGTTTTATTTTATTTTTTATAAAATCACACTTCACAATCACTGGTTATAGTTAATTTATATTCCTAGTTCTCCATACACATTTTTTTCTTTATGTTTTAAATAAAAAAAATCTTAATTTATAAAAAATTTTCATTTACACAAATATACTTTTTTTCAAAAAATCGCTTACTTATTTAAGATATTTGAATAACATATTTATTTCAAAATATCTTTAAATTGGAAACTAATATATGTATTTTATAACTTAATATATTTTATTATAAATATATGTATATCACCTATTCAAATCACCTCACATAATCTAAACTCACTTATCTCTATATATATATCGCCACATACTATACTTTAACAAGTTCACATATATTTATAAAAATATAACAATGTTTCCTTCCCATGAAATTTAGCGACTCATTTTGCTAATTAGCTACAATGTTAATTGTAGTAGAAAATATATTACATTGTCTTGCCATTGATCTCAACTTCTCACTAATACCCAATGGCTGCATACGTTGTTTTAAAAATTCTAGCCGGGGGAAAAAGAATTTTGTTCTAAAAGTTACTTTTAAAACAATAGATTACTTCTCAAAATAATTTTTATTTCACAGAGTGACTTTTTTCATTTCTCAAATACTTCCTTTATTATCAAAACACTATTAATTTTAAAATATTCTCGTTCTAGTGTCCAGAAATTCCTATCGACGTGTGTGCACCCGTATTGATCAAAATTCATGAAGCACTTAATGGACAAGTTAACACAAATTAAACCAATAATAATTTTTTTTATCAAATATTTTTATATAAATGACTTCCTTAATTTAACATTATATGTACACTTGTTTATAATAGATACTAAAGATGTTTATAAATATGACCAAATAATCGATCATTAGCAACCAAATAATTTCAGTATCCGACCATACACATCAACACGAAATCATTTAGTTTATTTTTTTCTTTCTTATTTTAATTACTTATATATATGAATATTATTTTCTTTTATATAACAAACAATTTTTCTATCACTTACGGTTTTTGAGATACTGCTAGCTTCTAATATTTGGCTGCATTTAAACATAAGTGGGTTTATAGCGTTTTTGCAATAAATCTTACTCAATCCCATGCTCTAGACTAAGACAAGAAAAGTCTTTTAACTATTAGAATAGTATAAGACACATCAATTAATACAAACACATGCGAATAGTGGAATGCAACCTATAGGCTTCCCTATTGCACTTTAATCACAACAGGATTCATCAAAAAGCTTCTACTCAACTCGCTTCATCACAACTAATCTTTATCACGTATCCAAAGTGTGAGATTCAGATTAGAGCCTTTAAAGCTTCCCCAACCAAGTTACTTCATTCTTACATCAAAGCCACACAATGGGCTAATCCACGTCATCAGTGCTGACACTACGAGTGAGGCCAACAACTACTACATTCTCAACCTCCATCGGACAAACGTCCCATCTCACATAGCAATAAACACAAAGAAGGAGGTAGAAGTAGAGATATAATATTATAGAGAAATAACAAATATGTTCCCAGATGATTTCTTTAGTAATCACCATATAACCTTAGTATTATTTAGGTATATTCACCACACCTACTGGAACAGGAACTTTAAGTCTCATCTATGGCCAAGGCTCGTGTCTCTTATACTCTCTATTGTTCTAAACCAACTCTGATACAAACTGTAACATTCCACCTCCATACCCATACTAACAAAGAGTGCAACATAGTAATACTGTCTGATAATATAGAGAATGAAGCGATATTGCTGTCACACATGAATATTTCCTTAAGCAAACATCGGTACATGCTATAACATCAAATACATCTCACATCTACATACTCGGTATTGATACAAAGCAAAAAACACTTGTGTTTCTAGGATAAAGCAATGCGCAATATATTAAAATAAAAAATTACCGAATCGTCAAAAACATAGCAATAAAATATGATAAATAACATACATGTGTCCAAGTGGGTCTACATAGTAAAAGTCAAGTTCCCACTATCTTCAAAATATACACATCATAAATCCATCACATAATCATCAACATAACATCTACATATACATGTAAGTTTACAAAATACATAATTGAGTATAACCTTACTATGAAACTAGCATCCCAAAAGTGCCTACAAAAGCTAGCTAGCTAACTCAACCTTAAACCCGGATTGTCTCGGACTGACCCCCAAGTATTATAAAATAATAAACGAATCAGACCATGTCTAGAGTGCATATGATAGCATATATCAGAACTAGCATGATATAGAAAAATATAAACAAAGGTATCATGTGAACAACTTAATGTAACATCACATATCAATATGACGTACATGAAGCATCCCAAAGAAAAAACAAGTCTATCTTTGCATCAAATAGCTTGTGATCAAATTGGGTGAGAAAACCACACATCCATATGTCTATAACATCGAGATAGGTATGAGAACTACAAATATAATATAGAATCGAGTCCTATAAACATCAAAAGAGAAACAAATCCTATAAACAACAAGATAGGTACGAGATCTATAATATAGAGATAGGAACAAGTCCTATACACACCGAGATATGTGTTATATACTTTCATATAGCAACCAAATCAGTAACAATTATGAACCCCGTACCACATGTGTTTACCTAAATGTTTGCTATATGATAATAAACTCCACTTATGTATAGTAATGATTCAGTAGAATAAGTCCGGAAATTAACCGATAAAATAAACGCGAGCATCCCATACCACTCGTTTTATTTAACCATTTGAGTTAATTCCTCTTCTGATCAATATTGTGCGATTTATAAAACATTTTTCTTTCAAAATAATTCTTATAATTATTGGTTCATAGTGGAAATATATATAAGTACACTTTTCAAATCATTGCACGAAATCATTTAATACCATGGTAAATCGAAATACTTAATGTATATATATCTTTGTATGTATGTCTATATGTGTGTGGATTTCTAAAATTCTGTATATATATTAGATTGATATTTAAAATGATTTTGCTAAAATGATTTATCCTTGAAATCGGTCTTTTTATAATTTTGGTTTGAAAACATGCCTAAAAACGTTTATTGCTTCTTAAGATCCATTGAACATCTCTATGGCATAAAACCATTAAACGAGTTCATCAATTCATAATCAAAAACCTATAAATATCAATGAAATCGATATGAAAAGCATCATTAAAAGTCAAGCGATCGGTTTCCAGGAGTCAACATGGGTAAACAAGTGACAAATGATTCAATCCGTAGCACCGGAATTTAGCCTGGACGTCAAGTTCAGATCGCAAGTGGTGCACCGGTTGGACCAATTGGTCCACCGATCGGCTCACCTAGACTGACGTCTAGGCGATTCCAGTGACTCCCCGACGATCCATTTTCGCTTGTTTCTCCAGTGTTGCTTCCCAATGACCTAAGGATCTAAAAATGTTGCCATGCAAGCATATAGAGATGTATAAATGGATGAAATGCAAGATTTAACAAAGTGGTTTCAGTAAACAGCAAACTCAATTCATATTACTAAGTGATTCAACAACAATTTGAGATCATAAACACTTCTAAATTAAGCACAAATCATGTAACAGCAACTACATCCAATTTAAGTCTAAAAATTATGAGATAAACTCACTTAAACAAACCCGAGATGGAAGACTTGGGCTTAGAATCTTCTATGCCTTTCTAATTCAATCTCAACCTAGATTATGAACAAAAATCAGATCGAAATTGATCAAAATCAGAAATCAAAGCTGAAATAATTCATAAAATTATTGTATAGATAGGTAGTGGTTAGACTACCTTTTATCAAAACACACTAAAGTAAGTTGAAAGCCCCTTGATTTCATTCCTTATTTGCAAATTTAGGGATTTTGGGTATTTGTACTTAGGAAATTTTTATTTCTGGCTTTAATATGAAAATTAGAAGTTATGGACATTGTACGTACGTTTTTCTCCTTTTTATTACTTTGGTTTTGGGCTAAGTGGGTAAGGAATGTGAATCCAACAGCCAATTGTCGCTAATTCTCTCAAAACCAAAGTGTTACTAATTTTTTGTGTTACATTTAGCATTTTGTACATACTAACTTAATTAAATAATATTCTAGTTTAACTAACATTTATTTCTAAAATTCAATATAAATAACGTGTCAAAATATCACTTTTATCAGTAATGTAATATTTTATCAAACTTAGTTACAACTTTTAAGATGAAAAGTTATTCTTCATACTTTTATAAAATAAACCCTTAATTTAGAAATCATTTTCAACAATGAAATTATTTCCATACAACTCATTCATTCATTTTCTCTAAAATTATTCTTATATAACTAAATATAAGAATTAAATCTCATAAAAAGAAAATTCATTAATTTCCTATTGAACTCCAAATCCATTTTAATATGGAAATACAAAAATTTGCAATTCCCCCAAATTCATTCAAATAATTCTTTAAAATCAATTAAATCATGTTTTAAATTTAGATTCTAGGTAATCTCGACAAGGGTTGTTACATTGTTGCTCTCCCATCTGGTTTTAATATAGACATATGATTTATTTACCTCTATGAGATAGTTTGTTATGAGGTTGCGAGACAATGTGACTATTCATGAGACTGAGAGTACATTGAAAAGTGTGATTGCATATATATATATATATATATATATATATATATATATATATATAACATGATTATCTAAGAGATAATCTTGGCTTTGTTAAGAGCAAGCCATGTTTGAGTTTGATGTGCGTCAGTGTACATGGATGTGTGGTTTTCTCACCTATTTTGATCACGAGCTATTTGATGCAAACACACAATATTCTATAAATGAGTAAAAGGAATAATCAGAAAAATATTACTGAACATCCCATACCGCTCAGCTTTACTAATCCTCTTACTTTGAATTCCACACAAACCACACACTTCAATTATCTATTGATTAAAAAGAAGTTTTATTACAAAATACACTTTTTCCAAAATCTTCAATTGGATTTGAAATGTATACAATCTAAATTATAAATTTAAATTTCAACGAGTTTTGAATGATAAAATACACATTTCCACCAAAATCATAAAATTAATTTAAAAAATAATACTAGTTTCAAAGGGGTTTATATTATATAGTTCTCATTCTTTTCTAAAATCTTTATTTAATCTCAAAGCAATATACATTTAAAATTTTATTTCAAATTTCCATTTTTCATGGTAAAAGTGGTACTTTATTAAAATAAAACACTCATTATGATGTCTCTAAGGCTCGAACCTATGACGTCAAGAACCTATGCCTAGAGAATCAAACAGCTAATCAATTGAGCTAGTAATCCTTGATAAATCTTCTTTTAAATTTCAACTAATCTCATTTGAAAGTAACTTATACAATTCAAAATTCTTCTTCAATACTCTAAAAGTACAAAAAAAGGAGTTTTATAATTCAATAATTTCCTCTAAACAATAAATTTGGATGATACTATTTTCTCAAAAACAAGGTATTCATTTAAAATATTTTCCAAAGTCATAATATTCAATTCCAAAACCAATATTTCAACACCTTATTTACCTCCAAACCCTTTTAAACTACTACTGAAAAATAATTTATCAAGCCAAAGTTTTCTTTTGTATAAAACCTTTCAAATATTTAAAACTAAAATATCAATTTATAAAAAATTATTTGTACAACGAAATTCCAAAACTTCCTTTCCATAATAGTTTGATCCAACCACTTTTTGATATATTTCCAATGGCTTTTTAATCATTTTCCCTTTATTTAAAAAAATAATCAAATACAAGCAAAATATTGCTTCCAAAATTTTACCTAACAAAATGTGTATTTACTTTTTAATTGATAATAATTTCCTTATAATAAATAATCACATCAAACTAATTATTATTTCAAAATATTATTTTACAAACTTACGATTTAGTAAATTCCCATAAATATAAACTCATCACTTTGAAGTATAAATTTTAAATCCCTTTTTATAAAAATCCTTCTAATACTTTTATAATCATGGATTAATAAAAATTATATATATTCATAATTTGTTTATATAACTCCCCAAAACCACTACTTTCTGAAGTAATTTCTATTCACACAATTCTAAATAATTTTGCTCTTTTAAATATTTTTTATCACTAATAATATTTTTCAGCATTAAATAAAACTCATTCCAAAATTCACCATTTATATCTAAAAAAAATTATTTCTTCCAACGCTTACCATTTCAATTCATTTATCCTTTTCCTATCAATTTCAAGTTTTGGTCCTAGCTATTTACAAGCATCTATTTATTACGCAAACAACGTATAATGTATGTGTGCTAAAAATTGAACCAATATCGCATCACAACAACAAGTAAACAAGAATATGCAAATCGATTTCAATCAATTCAATCCATATCAACCAAAAATTATCACCCGAACAATCAAAGAAAAATCATGAAAAATGGTCTCGACTATAGTTGTGAGTTACAAAAATATAACTCAGCTAATCAAAGCTTAAAGTTCCAAAATCAAAACTTTATTGCTTCTGCCCTGTCCTTCGAAATACTCAAAGCCCATGTTATCTATAACATCCTCTATTTTTTGGCTCGAACATTGATAGTAGTGATGCTGCAATCATCCTAAGCATTATTTCTCAATGATAAAATAGGATCAATTATTGTATCGTTAAAATCAAAAGCACACGAATTTACAAATTTTGTGTTAAAACATTTTCTTTCATTAATTTGCAAATTCATTACATTCCATCACATTACATAACCCCATGATTACACCATCCAAATAAAATATGATAATTTAAAATATAGTTCTAAAAGCGACATACGAAGATACCTATTATGATGATCAAAGTCTTGACTACTTGAGGTTACAATATCCTTTATTTCATTTATTCAGCAATAACAAAATCGGTTACAACCACATAATGGAAAAAACTCTAAGTAGTAGCTTGCCTTCTAATCGTCTCTGGATCATTTATGCCTGAAATACCCTACTCTTAGCTTACCTAATTTCAATTAAGTACCCGAGAGTTTAGGGGGAAATAAAAAAATTTGGGTCAAACAAAATGTCCGATGTGAATAATATTATACCATCTCAAACCAAATTAGGTAACTAGTGAGACGATGCTGCTGAAGAACGGAATAGGTTGTCCCTCACTAATACCTTCATAATGTGTGTGTGTGTGTGTGTATATATATATATATGTCAATCATAACATATGTACAACCACAATGTTTACAAATGATCATAATATCAATATTATATAATGCATGAATGGGTAGTGAAAATGAATAGCCTGTAATTCACCGGGGTCATTGTAACATCCCTCTATTTGGAGGCCCAAACCTAACGGCTACGGATGCTGCATTCATCCATTGTTATTAATTCTCGACGACTAAATACGGCAATGTTAGATACATTGATACACAGAAACACAAGAATACAGGAAAAATTAAATGGCAAACAATTTCCGCATTCCATTTCAAAATATTGAAATTTTGATTACATGATCCCAGTTCATAGATCATGATCATTTAACATACAATTATCACAAAACACGCTAAGAGCGACATATAAAGATGCCCCCTCGGTTGATCAGGGTATATAGATAGGCAAGAAAACAATTTGTCTTTACAGACAAAAAACATACCGGAAATAAAAGAACTCTAATAACAAGCTTGCCTGTTGCATGTCCTTAGAAGCTTTATTCGTCTAAAAGAACACCCGAAAACCTTACTCTCAACCAACTCAAAGTCAATTGAGTACCCAAGAATTTAAAGGGAAAACAAAGACTTCGAGTCGGACATAAAGCCTGGTATGAATAATAATTTACCATCCCAAACCATTTAGATATCTAGTGAAACAACGCCACTTAGCGGAATGAGTTTTCCCCTCACAAGTTTTCTAAAATGTTTATAAAACCATATATTGTGCTCCTGCATCCACAATGGTTAAAAATAGTATTTCAAAAAACTTTATGATGATATGCATAACAAGTAAATCAAATCTGGATTACCCATCCCATTACATTCTGACTATCTATCTCCATTATAGTTTCTAGGATTACTATTAACCTGTTAAATATTTATGGACTATCTATCCAATATCATAGTTTTCATGGGGTCACTAAGAACCTATTGGTAACTCCAATATCTTTCTTCTTATTCTAGTTTTTATCGGCTAACTGGGAACCTATTGACTGACTATCAATTTCTTAATCCGGATATAGTTTTCATGGGCTAATTACAAACCTACTGACCCCTACCAGTATCAAATCATAGTTTTCATAGGCTGACTATGAACCTATTATCCCCTGCCAATGTCATACAGTTTTCAAAGGCTTACTGTAAACTTATTGGCCCTTGCCAATATCTTTAATTAAGATTTTAACATTTGTTGAGTTATATTCACTACTGGATCAACCTAACTGGTTATTCTGCCCTTTCCTCAAAATACAGTTATGGGTTAATAATAATAATGTGCATAATATTTTCAAAACCTTTATTTATGCCATGGTTTTTGCTTTAAAAATGAAAAATGGATATTTTGGTTTGAACTTTAAAACATCACTTTTGAAACCATCGGATGACCTATTTCGAAAGCATAGAAAACCTCTTTTCGGAACTCAAATATGTACCTTTCAAAACTAATGATACCTTTCGATGGTATCAAGAAAGCATTCTTTAAACATAGCTTCAAAACAAATAATGTAGCCTTTTGAAAGCATTGGGGTTTCTCTTTAGAAACATCATTTAGGTCACAATGGTTATATACGAAAGTATCTCTTTCGAAACCAACAAAAATTAATTTGGGGAAAAAGTTGATGGTGTCAGAACCATCTTAGTCGAAAGCAAAGACCTTTAAAAATTAAAACTTTGAAGGACAGAGTCGAAATCCCATTTCGACTCCATTACCTTCAAAACCCCCAACCCCTTTCGAAAGAAATTAGAAAGCGGATTAACTTAGGTAAAAGCAAAGATAACCTTACGAAGGCATTGATGACTTTAATACTTCGGAAGGAAAATAGTGGCTAAGTTTCAACTAGGTCAGAACCTACCCTTTCGAAAGTTTATTTAAAGAAAAAGTTTTCTTTCGAAAGCTATTTGTAAAGTCCCTTTCAAAAGCATGGATTTCGACTATGTTGAAAACTTTTAAGTAAAACGAAGAAGGAATTTAACTGTAGAAAACAAACTAAGGCTTCAACTCTATAGGGTATCGACTTAGTCGAAAGTCCTTCAGAAACTAGGCAGGCATTTATATTTTTTTTAAAACAAAACCTTGCTTTTGACTCCGACAAAAGCATAGCTTTTGACACCCTACCTTCCGCTACTTACCAATTCACTTCGTACCAATTTCATTGATACCATGTGCCTTAGCTCTGACTTTGTGGGTTTCGATGGAGATGGTGTGGAGGTAAAGGAGTCGAAATTGCTTTATAACTAACACGCCAACTGTAACTCCTTGATTGGCTACTTTAGAAAATTTCAAATACTTTACAAGTAAGACTGCCGCATAAATTAGATCTAAATTAGTGCTTCATAACGTTAAACCCTTCCATATGACAAAACCAATATTTTCCGAAATGTTCTTCTTTAACAGTAATTTATTTTCCCAAATAAATCAAATAGGAAAAATCCCAAAAAGTCACGGAAAATCAATTTCATCTTGTAATCAAAAAATTCAGACCCAAATTCTTCCTGAAGTATTCAAAATAATTTTTTAAATCCAGTTACATCATTATCATCATCAAAAATTCGTAAATAAAAATTAAATAGCTTGAAAAATTCTGAAAATTTAAACTCATCTCCAAAATCATGTTTTACTTAACATAAAATTTTCCATGGCATTTTAAAATCAATAACCCATGGTTTTTCCCCTAAAACCGTATGAATTTCATGTACAAATAAATTGTTTAAATCAAACAATTCATAAAGTAAGCATATCATCATCCAATATATCATAGAAATAAGATAAGTACTCATATCCGAAATCATATGATTATAAAACCAAAACGAGATGGAATGAATTATTATTCACCTTAGATTTGATAAGAAATTTTAGATTTATTATTGATTTAACCTTCCTAGCTTTGAACCTTAGCTTTTGATTGAATTTTTCCTCTTTTCCTCTTTGTTAATATCCGGCTATCTTAAGATTTTTGCATTTTATTTTAGATTTAAGAAAAATGAATGTAAATTGAAAATAGTGAAAAATGTATAGCCGTGTAAAATAAAGAGGATATTTTTACTAATATGCCCATGTGTGAACTAAATATCCTTTAAACCAATTAAACCCCATTAAATTTTTATTATTAAGCATGACCCATGTTATAATTTATTCAAATCTCATCCCCCTTGTAACGCCCCGAAAATTTTCGACTTTCGAAAATTCAACATCGATACTCACTTTATCGACTGCCGAGAAATCGAAGGCCGAAAACCCGAAATGTTATGGTTTTTAAGAAAAGAAAAAGTAGAAAAGAAGAGAAGAAGAGAATTTAGATAAGGTAGAAGATGGAGGGAAAAGAAAACAGAAAATTAGAAAATAGAATAGAAAAGAGAAAATAGAGAACAGAACAGAGAATAGAACGGAATAGAAAACAACAGAATCACATCAGAATCTCACAATTCGCAGCGGAACAACATATAATAAATAAATGAATAATCTTTAAACAAAGAACCATATCAGTTATTACATTACATCACATTTCATTACATCATATCATCAGAGTGTACAACAACAACAAATAGTGCAGCGAAAAAAAAAATACTATATAAACTAGTAATACGCCATGCCATCCAGCTTGCCTCCAGCAACTCCAGAATATCTAGAATATCCTGATAAACCCAACTCTTAACTGCCCGTGTGGAAATTGGTGGGCACCCAGAGTTTAGGAAGGAAAACAATAAACTCCGAGTCAGTCATGTGACTGGTGTGAGAACTCAAAACAGTTTATTTATCTTTAAAATCAAAATAGAGGAATATTTTTATTTTTTAAATTCAATTCGCAATGCTTTTAAAAATGAGACTACCATAAGACCTCCTGCCACACACACAATGCAAACGCAGACTTGGAGAAGGTTTCTCCTTATGATAGCCAAACATGCTTGATACGCATTTAAAAGAACATTTGATATTATTACTAGTGCATAGTGTAGAAAATTCATTTCGAAAGTAGAATATAAATCTTAGCCAGCATAGGTACCATTATATTATGCCTACTAATAGCTACCATATTAGATGGCAGGTTCTACAACTAAAACCGTACAAGTTTCGTATTGTTTCTTTGGATTTCCAACAAATGGTCAGGCCAAGGAACTTCCCATTGCCACATGAGAATGCCTCTGGAAAGACATCCCCGAGAACCAAACCGGAACTCTGCCAACACAAGGCCGGGTTACCCCTAACTGGGTAACTACTGACACGAGCACGCCATTCCCCGATCGTAAACGACCTTTCTCACGGGATCCCGATAACCAACAACCACAAAGTAATAAATTCGCAGTAACCACATAGGTTAAATATCTGGGCTCCATACCATGATACCACCTCTATCCAGAAGGAAATGTACATACCCTAAAGGGAGCTACCCCTCATAACCTTGCCGCATCTTTCCTGTTTTGACCATTTCCGGGGTGTGAGGTTCGACGAAGTCACGTTCACAAAAACATACTTTATACAAAAGCCATGCTTTGGGTCAACAAATGATCAACACAATGATCACCAAGATAGACGATCAAATAAACGATCCTATCACAATAATCAACACAATGATCATTTCAGCAACACTCAGCATGTCACATTACCAAATTGGGAATATATCGCTGATAACCTTCAACTATATAACCTCTGAGCTCGTACGTCTCAGAGAAGGGTGTTAAGCTAAAAGAATAAATTCTCCGCCACCAACAGAAATATATTTGAAAGAAATCGGCTTTATATCTCAACTTGTAATGTCAGACATACAATCCATACAAGTCTGTTCCGGGATCGAACAAAACCGAAGGCACTTACAAAGAAGTCCTTGCAATCCGGATATTCACAATCCTGATCGGATTTCCCATCACTTAGGGAGTCTCTATACCGCTGCAACTCAGTGCAGAGACAATCGACAGGTCATCCTATCGCTCTCCCAAATACCGGGTCTTCAACATCGATCTTCAATGCAATTATAACGACGTATCACATATTCGGAATGGGTTATACGACCCCATGGTCCTTTCCCGGTTAACCCGAATAGTGAGCGCTTATTCAAAAATAAGTGTGGCATTCAAATTCAAACAAATCACATCAAGTACCCATTCAAAGGGAAATATTGATAGTCGGCTATTGAACTATCAATAGATATGCACACATCACCAGATTCCAAATAATTTTCCAAATTATTTATTTTCCAAAATATCTTTACAAGATATATAATTTTCACACTTCAAAAATAAATCAATATTTATTTTTAAACAAATTCTCCTTTCCTTTATAAATTCCTTAGTGAATTTATAATCCAAAATATATATGAATATTCGATTTCAATTATTCATTTCAATTTATCTTCAAAAAGATAAATTCTTAAGATATTCACTTTATATCGGAAAACATTTCCATACTTACTTATTCATAAGTAATTCACAAATTTTATTTATTTTCAACACTTAGAAAATATTCAATATACTTAAATCGAAATTAAGTATATATTTCATTCTTTAAGGAAAATCATTCACTTTAACATATTTATTTGGGCCAAAACGAATGTTACGTAAAACATCGTTACGACAACCCAAAATCACTAGTATAGGGATTCGAAATTAAAATAGATATATAAATCCCAATACTATACAAAACATTTCCTTTCGGAAATCATTTACTATGACAACAGTGTTATAGTCTACTATTTCCTTTTATTTCTCGAAAACATCTATTTCAACAATGAATGTTGAAATCTATGGTTTCGAATCTTAACACAGTTTAAAACATCATTAGATTGTTTTAAGTTCTATTTGAAACATCACATTCAAAACAATTTCTTTAACATATTATTCACTATTCAAAAACGTGAATATACTACGTTAACACATTTCATCATTTCTATATATTTCATTTTAAAGGATTATTCACAGTCAAAACGTGAATATATTTCATAAATAAATCATAACAATTTACTTATCAAAATAAGTCGTTTGTGAATTTATAAAACAACGTTTATAAATTCTATTTCTATTTATTTATAACAACTTCCTTTTATAAATTTCTTTATTAACCTATTCGATTTATAACTCAATTATAAAACAAAGGTTCATATTATAAGTTAAATACTTATAAATTTATTCGTTTGCAAAATCGTTCCTTTGAACTTCATAATTATAAATCTTATAACTTATAAGATTCAATTATTTATCCAAAACCATTCTTTTAATAACTTTATAAATTTTATAAACCTACTGTTTATAAAATTCCATTTATAACTTCACTGTTTAAAATTCTATAAATCCCATTCAATTATGAAGTTCATTTCCACTTCATTCAAACACTTATGAAAACTCGTTTTATAATGTCCATATTTCAATTTATAAATATCCATTTATAAATCTCTTAATATAAATCAATTTATATTATTCTTTTAAAACGTCTTCAAATTCCTTTAAAAACTTCATCCTTTTGATTCATAAAATAATTAAATTTTATAAATCCTATATTTCAACTTTTCATAATAAATTCAAAAATTCCGATTTAACTATTTTATAAAATCATTAGCATCATATTCTCAAAAAATCAGTTTTTAACTATATTTCTCAAAATCATAATTTTTATAACTTTAAAAATTATAACGTTTATTTATTTAAAATGGATCAATTCCAAAAATATTTTATAAACGTATACTTTCAAAAATCACTTTGAAATCATTTTAAAATTCCAAAACTGGTCCAATGATGCTACACACCAAATAGTCAATCACGACAACAACGATATCATATATCAATATGAAAATCCATCAAATATCAAAATATCTGAAATCAAATAAAAACTGTTGAGGAATCCAGTTGGATCCCTCCAACCTGTTTTCCTGCATCCAAAAACATTAGCACAATACCAATTTCGCTCCAGTACGAAATTATCGCGGTATATGTTCTTATTAAATATTATCCGCTTAATAACGGCGCAATAGGGTCTCATCCGCTAAACAAAAAATGCGGGAAATCAATAACTCCAATATATACATATGCCAATATATATATATTGCTACTATATATAATACCAATTTCACTGTTTATGAAATATTCGCGGTATATGTTTTTAATAAATAACATCCGCTTACTAACGGCGTATAATGTCTATTTTAACAATCAATAGATATCAATCAACATTCAAACATGCATTCAAATATTTTAAATCTAACTATTTAAAATAAAATCGAAACTGATTCGATTGAGTGAGAAGTTCTCACCTTGATTTCAATTCCGTTTTAGCGATTTATTTCGAATAAAATTAAACGGGGGTTTAATTTTACCCAAAATTCTCACTAACTCCAAACGACTCCAATCCAATTCCATCGCGTAGTGCTCGTCCATACGATTCCAACGCAACTGGTTTCGCGCGTTTTCGACCTCGTATGAAAAAGTTATGATTTTTTAAAGTTTACTCGATTTATATATATCTAATTTACAACAAACTTTAATAATTTTTAACCTCATCAAACTCAAGCCGTTGGATCCCACTTCATGAAATCTTGGCCGCACCCCCACTCTCCCTCTCCCTCACGTTACTCCTTACAGTAAACTCACGTACAAAATCAAACCCATCACCTTAGAACTAGGGTTTCAATTTGCATCATCAATACTCAACTAAACCTCATCAAACCACTGCCATGTCGAAGCCCTTCGCGAGAGCTATCTCCACCACCCCTAGCATGAAGCTCGGCCCCCACATGAGCATGGAATTGCGTGCGAAATCTGCAGGTTTCGGCCCCTTTTTCTCCTCCTACGCGACGTCGTTTCAGATCTCAACCGTATGGATCTAAAGTACTCAAGACGCTTAACAACTTTCATGTTAAACACTTCTTCTAATTCTTGCTGGATTGAGAGTGATTGAGGGATGAAAATCGAAAAATTCTGGCCTTTCATTAGGGTAGTGGCGGCTAGGGCAACAAATTAGGGTTTTGTTTATTTTTTTTTTTAATTTATGAAGATGTTGGTCTCTATTTATAGGAAAAATCGAACACTATTCATCCGGAAATTCCGAACTCCGATTTACGCGCCGAAACTGACGTTCCTAAGGTTTATCTCGCGTTCCGGACACAATGGAACAGGTTTCGAAAGCTAATTCGGACATCTGTGCGAGATATGGCTAAAAACGCTCAATTTAAATTAAACCGATTTAAGCGATTTTCTAGGCGTTTTAATTTGTACCGGACAAACGGTAAATCCAATTGACACGAAATTTGAAACCTTACAATAATATCACATTACGGATCCGATGAAACTGGTTTCGTCGAAATCCGAGACTTTTTGAAAAATGGCTATTTTAACTCGCCAAATTAAAATTAAAAATAAATCGATGCGTTTCGAGCTGCCACGATCAAACGATAGCTCCGATTGACACGAAAATTGAAATCCGGTAATAACTAACTATTACGGATCCAATGGAACTGATTTCGTTCAATTCTGAGACTGTTCAAAAATTGACTATTTTCACTAGTCGATTTTAATATTAAAATATTCAATTTTCACAAATTAACTTTTAATTCGATTTTAAAAGTTCTAAAATATCATTCTAACTTCAATATGATAAAATAAAATTTTAAAAATCATTTTCAATCATATTTAACCAAATTTTCAATTATTTCCATAATTTAACATATTAAATTAATGATTTAATTATTCAATAAAATCCAATAATTCAAATAAAAATTTATTTGACTTATAAATTCACTTATTAATATTTAAAATTAATTAAATATTCATATTTTAATTATTAAAAATTCTGGGTCGTTACAATCTTCCCCACTTAAAAGAATTTCGTCCTCGAAATTACAAGTAAGAAAAGTTACTAAATCTATTAATTTTCCAAATTCCACAGTTAAACTTCTTATAATACTTTACTAAGTTTCAAATCATACTTAGTTATCTTTTCAAAAACAACTACTATTGTTTAACTTTCAATTCCAAAATCAAAGTTAAAGTTTTCAAAATTTTCCCATTTTCTCAAATGTTTTCTAACGCCTTTAATTTTCGGAAAAATTCGCCATAGTCTCCTTTGCGCGGCTCGATCCGAAAAGAAAAAAAAAATGACAGTATATATATCACAAATATACATCTCATCAAGTAATGAGGCATCCCGCAGGGAAAAAAGTATAAAAGTACGATATTTAATCCGAGATATGTACCTTATATTTTATTAGCAAGCATATACGGCTAATATAGCTCGAAAGCGAGCTCCAAATGCGAAGCAAACGCGATCCGCACCTACTAAACACTCAACAAACAACATGAGAACATGCATATATGAATAGTATCAATATACAACATATAGCAACATAACAACTATACATGCTAACATATGTCAACATAGCAAATGTAAACAACAACAAATGCAAACATCAACCAACTATCATTCAACTAACATCCATAACCAATAAATATTCATTTATATTCCCATTAATATTTCATGAATTGGTTTTCAATTTAATCACATTTGATTCATATACAGTGGATGTTCTTACTAACATTCATTCTCAATTAGTTTATATTCACTAATTCATATTCAAGTTGGTCCACTTCCAAATCAAATTCAATTCTATTCAAATTTATTTACTTCTAATTTGAATTCAATTACATAGCTTTAAATTTCACTAATTCACTTTCTTAATACTTAATGAATTATATACAATCAACTAACAACCATATAATCAATCAATGTATATCAATTACAACCAAATTCCTTTGCTTACAATTTTTTTAATTAAATTGATTTTCATTCAATTTTTCAACTTTCTAATAACATTAGATTTTAATGAATTACACTTATATTCATTATTTCATATCAACTTCATTCAATATCACTTAAGTTATACTCCATTTAACTTTAAATTCACTTTTACTTACAACTCATATTCATAAATATATTCATATAGTTTCACTTCTCATATATATAAGTTTATTTCTCAATTGTAAATCACATTAATTATAATTCAATTCTTATAATTCTTTTGCTTATACAATTTATTCTTTTATTTAGATT
The DNA here is from genome assembly GCA_030765085.1 of Allium cepa. Taxonomy (NCBI): domain Eukaryota; kingdom Viridiplantae; phylum Streptophyta; class Magnoliopsida; order Asparagales; family Amaryllidaceae; genus Allium; species Allium cepa. The sequence continues at coordinate 765,907,417 of CM060934.1, read as the reverse complement.
ATTCAAACAACTAAACAATCAACTTACATACACTTTAATAATTTTGAAAAATTATTTCTTTATATATAAAATATAATTAAGGCAAAATTATTTCATTTACCCAATTTTTAAAACAATATTGTGTCGAATTGTTCTATTCAAGTGTTTAGAAACCCCTTCGGCATAGTCTTGCAGACCACGCTGACGAAAGTTCATATGTCACTCAATAAACCAATCATCACAATACAAACAATTTTATATTTACTAACAAATACGCCCTCATAGCTATTATTACACTCAACTCATTCTAGAGCACTACTGACTCTATCTCTAATGAGTAATACCCAACAGAACCATGGTTGTCGCTTAACCATAAGCTCTGATACCAAATGTAACGCCCCGAAAATTTTCGACTTTCGAAAATTCAACATCGATACTCACTTTATCGACTGCCGAGAAATCGAAGGCCGAAAACCCGAAATGTTATGGTTTTTAAGAAAAGAAAAAGTAGAAAAGAAGAGAAGAAGAGAATTTAGATAAGGTAGAAGATGGAGGGAAAAGAAAACAGAAAATTAGAAAATAGAATAGAAAAGAGAAAATAGAGAACAGAACAGAGAATAGAACGGAATAGAAAACAACAGAATCACATCAGAATCTCACAATTCGCAGCGGAACAACATATAATAAATAAATGAATAATCTTTAAACAAAGAACCATATCAGTTATTACATTACATCACATTTCATTACATCATATCATCAGAGTGTACAACAACAACAAATAGTGCAGCGAAAAAAAAAAACTATATAAACTAGTAATACGCCATGCCATCCAGCTTGCCTCCAGCAACTCCAGAATATCCAGAATATCTTGATAAACCTAACTCTTAACTGCCCGTGTGGAAATTGGTGGGCACCCAGAGTTTAGGAAGGAAAACAATAAACTCCGAGTCAGTCATGTGACTGGTGTGAGAACTCAAAACAGTTTATTTATCTTTAAAATCAAAATAGAGGCATATTTTTATTTTTTAAATTCAATTCGCAATGCTTTTAAAAATGAGACTACCATAAGACCTCCTGCCACACACACAATGCAAACGCAGACTTGGAGAAGGTTTCTCCTTATGATAGCCAAACATGCTTGATACGCATTTAAAAGAACATTTGATATTATTACTAGTGCATAGTGTAGAAAATTCATTTCGAAAGTAGAATATAAATCTTAGCCAGCATAGGTACCATTATATTATGCCTACTAATAGCTACCATATTAGATGGCAGGTTCTACAACTAAAACCGTACAAGTTTCGTATTGTTTCTTTGGATTTCCAACAAATGGTCAGGCCAAGGAACTTCCCATTGCCACATGAGAATGCCTCTGGAAAGACATCCCCGAGAACCAAACCGGAACTCTGCCAACACAAGGCCGGGTTACCCCTAACTGGGTAACTACTGACACGAGCACGCCATTCCCCGATCGTAAACGACCTTTCTCACGGGATCCCGATAACCAACAACCACAAAGTAATAAATTCGCAGTAACCACATAGGTTAAATATCTGGGCTCCATACCATGATACCACCTCTATCCAGAAGGAAATGTACATACCCTAAAGGGAGCTACCCCTCATAACCTTGCCGCATCTTTCCTGTTTTGACCATTTCCGGGGTGTGAGGTTCGACGAAGTCACGTTCACAAAAACATACTTTATACAAAAGCCATGCTTTGGGTCAACAAATGATCAACACAATGATCACCAAGATAGACGATCAAATAAACGATCCTATCACAATAATCAACACAATGATCATTTCAGCAACACTCAGCATGTCACATTACCAAATTGGGAATATATCGCTGATAACCTTCAACTATATAACCTCTGAGCTCGTACGTCTCAGAGAAGGGTGTTAAGCTAAAAGAATAAATTCTCCGCCACCAACAGAAATATATTTGAAAGAAATCGGCTTTATATCTCAACTTGTAATGTCAGACATACAATCCATACAAGTCTGTTCCGGGATCGAACAAAACCGAAGGCACTTACAAAGAAGTCCTTGCAATCCGGATATTCACAATCCTGATCGGATTTCCCATCACTTAGGGAGTCTCTATACCGCTGCAACTCAGTGCAGAGACAATCGACAGGTCATCCTATCGCTCTCGCAAATACCGGGTCTTCAACATCGATCTTCAATGCAATTATAACGACGTATCACATATTCGGAATGGGTTATACGACCCCATGGTCCTTTCCCGGTTAACCCGAATAGTGAGCGCTTATTCAAAAATAAGTGTGGCATTCAAATTCAAACAAATCACATCAAGTACCCATTCAAAGGGAAATATTGATAGTCGGCTATTGAACTATCAATAGATATGCACACATCACCAGATTCCAAATAATTTTCCAAATTATTTATTTTCCAAAATATCTTTACAAGATATATAATTTTCACACTTCAAAAATAAATCAATATTTATTTTTAAACAAATTCTCCTTTCCTTTATAAATTCCTTAGTGAATTTATAATCCAAAATATCTATGAATATTCGATTTCAATTATTCATTTCAATTTATCTTCAAAAAGATAAATTCTTAAGATATTCACTTTATATCGGAAAACATTTCCATACTTACTTATTCATAAGTAATTCACAAATTTTATTTATTTTCAACACTTAGAAAATATTCAATATACTTAAATCGAAATTAAGTATATATTTCATTCTTTAAGGAAAATCATTCACTTTAACATATTTATTTGGGCCAAAACGAATGTTACGTAAAACATCGTTACGACAACCCAAAATCACTAGTATAGGGATTCGAAATTAAAATAGATATATAAATCCCAATACTATACAAAACATTTCCTTTCGGAAATCATTTACTATGACAACAGTGTTATAGTCTACTATTTCCTTTTATTTCTCGAAAACGTCTATTTCAACAATGAATGTTGAAATCTATGGTTTCGAATCTTAACACAGTTTAAAACATCATTAGATTGTTTTAAGTTCTATTTGAGACATCACATTCAAAACAATTTCTTTAACATATTATTCACTATTCAAAAACGTGAATATACTACGTTAACACATTTCATCATTTCTATATATTTCATTTTAAAGGATTATTCACAGTCAAAACGTGAATATATTTCATAAATAAATCATAACAATTTACTTATCAAAATAAGTCGTTTGTGAATTTATAAAACAACGTTTATAAATTCTATTTCTATTTATTTATAACAACTTCCTTTTATAAATTCCTTTATTAACTATTCGATTTATAACTCAATTATAAAACAAAGGTTCATATTATAAGTTAAATACTTATAAATTTATTCGTTTGCAAAATCGTTCCTTTGAACTTCATAATTATAAATCTTATAACTTATAAGATTCAATTATTTATCCAAAACCATTCTTTTAATAACTTTATAAATTTTATAAACCTACTGTTTATAAAATTCCATTTATAACTTCACTGTTTAAAATTCTATAAATCCCATTCAATTATGAAGTTCATTTCCACTTCATTCAAACACTTATGAAAACTCGTTTTATAATGTCCATATTTCAATTTATAAATATCCATTTATAAATCTCTTAATATAAATCAATTTATATTATTCTTTTAAAACGTCTTCAAATTCCTTTAAAAACTTCATCCTTTTGATTCATAAAATAATTAAATTTTATAAATCCTATATTTCAACTTTTCATAATAAATTCAAAAATTCCGATTTAACTATTTTATAAAATCATTAGCATCATATTCTCAAAAAATCAGTTTTTAACTATATTTCTCAAAATCATAATTTTTATAACTTTAAAAATTATAACGTTTATTTATTTAAAATGGATCAATTCCAAAAATATTTTATAAACGTAAACTTTCAAAAATCACTTTGAAATCATTTTAAAATTCCAAAACTGGTCCAATGATGCTACACACCAAATAGTCAATCACGACAACAACGATATCATATATCAATATGAAAATCCATCAAATATCAAAATATCTGAAATCAAATAAAAACTGTTGAGGAATCCAGTTGGATCCCTCCAACCTGTTTTCCTGCATCCAAAAACATTAGCACAATACCAATTTCGCTCCAGTACGAAATTATCGCGGTATATGTTCTTATTAAATATTATCCGCTTAATAACGGCGCAATAGGGTCTCATCCGCTAAACAAAAAATGCGGGAAATCAATAACTCCAATATATACATATGCCAATATATATATATTGCTACTATATATAATACCAATTTCACTGTTTATGAAATATTCGCGGTATATGTTTTTAATAAATAACATCCGCTTACTAACGGCGTATAATGTCTATTTTAACAATCAATAGATATCAATCAACATTCAAACATGCATTCAAATATTTTAAATCTAACTATTTAAAATAAAATCGAAACTGATTCGATTGGGTGAGAAGTTCTCACCTTGATTTCAATTCCGTTTTAGCGATTTATTTCGAATAAAATTAAACGGGGGTTTAATTTTACCCAAAATTCTCACTAACTCCAAACGACTCCAATCCAATTCCATCGCGTAGTGCTCGTCCATACGATTCCAACGCAACTAGTTTCGCGCGTTTTCGACCTCGTATGAAAAAGTTATGATTTTTTAAAGTTTACTCGATTTATATATATCCAATTTACAACAAACTTTAATAATTTTTAACCTCATCAAACTCAAGCCGTTGGATCCCACTTCATGAAATCTTGGCCGCACCCCCACTCTCCCTCTCCCTCACGTTACTCCTTACAGTAAACTCACGTACAAAATCAAACCCATCACCTTAGAACTAGGGTTTCAATTTGCATCATCAATACTCAACTAAACCTCATCAAACCACTGCCATGTCGAAGCCCTTCGCGAGAGCTATCTCCACCACCCCTAGCATGAAGCTCGGCCCCCACATGAGCATGGAATTGCGTGCGAAATCTGCAGGTTTCGGCCCCTTTTTCTCCTCCTACGCGACGTCGTTTCAGATCTCAACGGTATGGATCTAAAGTACTCAAGATGCTTAACAACTTTCATGTTAAACACTTCTTCTAATTCTTGCTGGATTAAGAGTGATTTAGGGATGAAAATCGAAAAATTCTGGCCTTTCATTAGGCTAGTGGCGGCTAGGGCAACAAATTAGGGTTTTGTTTATTTTTTTTTTTAATTTATGAAGATGTTGGTCTCTATTTATAGGAAAAATCGAACACTATTCATCCGGAAATTCCGAACTCCGATTTACGCGCCGAAACTGACGTTCCTAAGGTTTATCCCGCGTTCCGGACACAATGGAACAGGTTTCGAAAGCTAATTCGGACATCTGTGCGAGATATGGCTAAAAACGCTCAATTTAAATTAAACCGATTTAAGCGATTTTCTAGGCGTTTTAATTTGTACCGGACAAACGGTAAATCCAATTGACACGAAATTTGAAACCTTACAATAATATCACATTACGGATCCGATGAAACTGGTTTCGTCGAAATCCGAGACTTTTTGAAAAATGGCTATTTTAACTCGCCAAATTAAAATTAAAAATAAATCGATGCGTTTCGAGCTGCCACGATCAAACGATAGCTCCGATTGACACGAAAATTGAAATCCGGTAATAACTAATTATTACGGATTCAATGGAACTGGTTTCGTTTAATTCTGAGACTGTTCAAAAATTGACTATTTTCACTGGTCGATTTTAATATTAAAATATTCAATTTTCACAAATTAACTTTTAATTCGATTTTAAAAGTTCTAAAATATCATTCTAACTTCAATATGATAAAATAAAATTTTACAAATCATTTTCAATCATATTTAACCAAATTTTCAATTATTTCCATAATTTAACATATTAAATTAATGATTTAATTATTCAATAAAATCCAATAATTCAAATAAAAATTTATTTGACTTATAAATTCACTTATTAATATTTAAAATTAATTAAATATTCATATTTTAATTATTAAAAATTCTGGGTCGTTACAATCTTCCCCACTTAAAAGAATTTCGTCCTCGAAATTACAAGTAAGAAAAGTTACTGAATCTATTAATTTTCCAAATTCCACAGTTAAACTTCTTATAATACTTTACTAAGTTTCAAATCATACTTAGTTATCTTTTCAAAAATAACTACTATTGTTTAACTTTCAATTCCAAAATCAAAGTTAAAGTTTTCAAAATTTTCCCATTTTCTCAAATTTTTTCTAACGCCTTTAATTTTCGGAAAAATTCGCCATAGTCTCCTTTGCGCGGCTCGATCCGAAAAAAAAATGACAGTATATATATCACAAATATACATCTCATCAAGTAATGAGGCATCCCGCAGGGAAAAAAGTATAAAAGTACGATATTTAATCCGAGATATGTACCTTATATTTTATTAGCAAGCATATACGGCTAATATAGCTCGAAAGCGAGCTCCAAATGCGAAGCAAACGCGATCCGCACCTACTAAACACTCAACAAACAACATGAGAACATGCATATATGAATAGTATCAATATACAACATATAGCAACATAACAACTATACATGCTAACATATGTCAACATAGCAAATGTAAACAACAACAAATGCAAACATCAACCAACTATCATTCAACTAACATCCATAACCAATAAATATTCATTTATATTCTCATTAATATTTCATGAATTGGTTTTCAATTTAATCACATTTGATTCATATACAGTGGATGTTCTTACTAACATTCATTCTCAATTAGTTTATATTCACTAATTCATATTCAAGTTGGTCCACTTCCAAATCAAATTCAATTCTATTCAAATTTATTTACTTCTAATTTGAATTCAATTACATAGCTTTAAATTTCACTAATTCACTTTCTTAATACTTAATGAATTATATACAATCAACTAACAACCATATAATCAATCAATGTATATCAATTACAACCAAATTCCTTTGCTTACAATTTTTTTAATTAAATTGATTTTCATTCAATTTTTCAACTTTCTAATAACATTAGATTTTAATGAATTACACTTATATTCATTATTTCATATCAACTTCATTCAATATCACTTAAGTTATACTCCATTTAACTTTAAATTCACTTTTACTTACAACTCATATTCATAAATATATTCATATAGTTTCACTTCTCATATATATAAGTTTATTTCTCAATTGTAAATCACATTAATTATAATTCAATTCTTATAATTCTTTTGCTTATACAATTTATTCTTTTATTTAGATTATTCAAACAACTAAACAATCAACTTACATACACTTTAATAATTTTGAAAAATTATTTCTTTATATATAAAATATAATTAAGGCAAAATTATTTCATTTACCCAATTTTTAAAACAATATTGTGTCGGATTGTTCTATTCAAGTGTTTAGAAACCCCTTCGGCATAGTCTTGCGGACCACGCTGACGAAAGTTCATATGCCACTCAATAAACCAATCATCACAATACAAACAGTTTTATATTTACTAACAAATACGCTCTCATAGCTATTATTACACTCAACTCATTCTAGAGCACTACTGACTCTATCTCTAATGAGTAATACCCAACAGAACCATGGTTGTCGCTTAACCATAAGCTCTGATACCAAATGTAACGCCCCGAAAATTTTCGACTTTCGAAAATTCAACATCGATACTCACTTTATCGACTGCCGAGAAATCGAAGGCCGAAAACCCGAAATGTTATGGTTTTTAAGAAAAGAAAAAGTAGAAAAGAAGAGAAGAAGAGAATTTAGATAAGGTAGAAGATGGAGGGAAAAGAAAACAGAAAATTAGAAAATAGAATAGAAAAGAGAAAATAGAGAACAGAACAGAGAATAGAACGGAATAGAAAACAACAGAATCACATCAGAATCTCACAATTCGCAGCGGAACAACATATAATAAATAAATGAATAATATTTAAACAAAGAACCATATCAGTTATTACATTACATCACATTTCATTACATCATATCATCAGAGTGTACAACAACAACAAATAGTGCAGCGAAAAAAAAATACTATATAAACTAGTAATACGCCATGCCATCCAGCTTGCCTCCAGCAACTCCAGAATATCCAGAATATCCTGATAAACCTAACTCTTAACTGCCCGTGTGGAAATTGGTGGGCACCCAGAGTTTAGGAAGGAAAACAATAAACTCCGAGTCAGTCATGTGACTGGTGTTAGAACTCAAAACAGTTTATTTATCTTTAAAATCAAAATAGAGGAATATTTTTATTTTTTAAATTCAATTCGCAATGCTTTTAAAAATGAGACTACCATAAGACCTCCTGCCACACACACAATGTAAACGCAGACTTGGAGAAGGTTTCTCCTTATGATAGCCAAACATGCTTGATACGCATTTAAAAGAACATTTGATATTATTACTAGTGCATAGTGTAGAAAATTCATTTCGAAAGTAGAATATAAATCTTAGCCAGCATAGGTACCATTATATTATGCCTACTAATAGCTACCATATTAGATGGCAGGTTCTACAACTAAAACCGTACAAGTTTCGTATTGTTTCTTTGAATTTCCAACAAATGGTCAGGCCAAGGAACTTCCCATTGCCACATGAGAATGCCTCTGGAAAGACATCCCCGAGAACCAAACCGGAACTCTGCCAACACAAGGCCGGGTTACCCCTAACTGGGTAACTACTGACACGAGCACGCCATTCCCCGATCGTAAATGACCTTTCTCACGGGATCCCGATAACCAACAACCACAAAGTAATAAATTCGCAGTAACCACATAGGTTAAATATCTGGGCTCCATACCATGATACCACCTCTATCCAGAAGGAAATGTACATACCCTAAAGGGAGCTACCCCTCATAACCTTGCCGCATCTTTCCTGTTTTGACCATTTCCGGGGTGTGAGGTTCGACGAAGTCACGTCCACAAAAACATACTTTATACAAAAGCCATGCTTTGGGTCAACAAATGATCAACACAATGATCACCAAGATAGACGATCAAATAAACGATCCTATCACAATAATCAACACAATGATCATTTCAGCAACACTCAGCATGTCACATTACCAAATTGGGAATATATCGCTGATAACCTTCAACTATATAACCTCTGAGCTCGTACGTCTCAGAGAAGGGTGTTAAGCTAAAAGAATAAATTCTCCGCCACCAACAGAAATATATTTGAAAGAAATCGGCTTTATATCTCAACTTGTAATGTCAGACATACAATCCATACAAGTCTGTTCCGGGATCGAACAAAACCGAAGACACTTACAAAGAAGTCCTTGCAATCCGGATATTCACAATCCTGATCGGATTTCCCATCACTTAGGGAGTCTCTATACCGCTGCAACTCAGTGCAGAGACAATCGACAGGTCATCCTATCGCTCTAGCAAATACCGGGTCTTCAACACCGATCTTCAATGCAATTATAACGACGTATCACATATTCAGAATGGGTTATACGACCCCATGGTCCTTTCCCGGTTAACCCAAATAGTGAGCGCTTATTCAAAAATAAGTGTGGCATTCAAATTCAAACAAATCACATCAAGTACCCATTCAAAGGGAAATATTGATAGTCGGCTATTGAACTATCAATAGATATGCACACATCACCAGATTCCAAATAATTTTCCAAATTATTTATTTTCCAAAATATCTTTACAAGATATATAATTTTCACACTTTAAAAATAAATCAATATTTATTTTTAAACAAATTCTCCTTTCCTTTATAAATTCCTTAGTGAATTTATAATCCAAAATATCTATGAATATTCGATTTCAATTATTCATTTCAATTTATCTTCAAAAAGATAAATTCTTAAGATATTCACTTTATATCGGAAAACATTTCCATACTTACTTATTCATAAGTAATTCACAAATTTTATTTATTTTCAACACTTAGAAAATATTCAATATACTTAAATCGAAACTAAGTATATATTTCATTCTTTAAGGAAAATCATTCACTTTAACATATTTATTTGGGCCAAAACGAATGTTACGTAAAACATCGTTACGACAACCCAAAATCACTAGTATAGGGATTCGAAATTAAAATAGATATATAAATCCCAATACTATACAAAACATTTCCTTTCGGAAATCATTTACTATGACAACAGTGTTATAGTCTACTATTTCCTTTTATTTCTCGAAAACGTCTATTTCAACAATGAATGTTGAAATCTATGGTTTCGGATCTTAACACAGTTTAAAACATCATTAGATTGTTTTAAGTTCTATTTGAAACATCACATTCAAAACAATTTCTTTAACATATTATTCACTATTCAAAAACGTGAATATACTACGTTAACACATTTCATCATTTCTATATATTTCATTTTAAAGGATTATTCACAGTCAAAACGTGAATATATTTCATAAATAAATCATAACAATTTACTTATCAAAATAAGTCGTTTGTGAATTTATAAAACAACGTTTATAAATTCTATTTCTATTTATTTATAACAACTTCCTTTTATAAATTCCTTTATTAACCTATTCGATTTATAACTCAATTATAAAACAAAGGTTCATATTATAAGTTAAATGCTTATAAATTTATTCGTTTGCAAAATCGTTCCTTTGAACTTCATAATTATAAATCTTATAACTTATAAGATTCAATTATTTATCCAAAACCATTCTTTTAATAACTTTATAAATTTTATAAACCTACTGTTTATAAAATTCCATTTATAACTTCACTGTTTAAAATTCTATAAATCCCATTCAATTATGAAATTCATTTCCACTTCATTCAAACACTTATGAAAACTCGTTTTATAATGTCCATATTTCAATTTATAAATATCCATTTATAAATCTCTTAATATAAATCAATTTATATTATTCTTTTAAAACGTCTTCAAATTCCTTTAAAAACTTCATCCTTTTGATTCATAAAATAATTAAATTTTATAAATCCTATATTTAAACTTTTCATAATAAATTCAAAAATTCCGATTTAACTATTTTATAAAATCATTAGCATCATATTCTCAAAAAATCAGTTTTTAACTATATTTCTCAAAATCATAATTTTTCTAACTTTAAAAATTATAACGTTTATTTATTTAAAATGGATCAATTCCAAAAATATTTTATAAACGTAAACTTTCAAAAATCACTTTGAAATCATTTTAAAATTCCAAAACTGGTCCAATGATGCTACACACCAAATAGTCAATCACGACAACAACGATATCATATATCAATATGAAAATCCATCAAATATCAAAATATCTGAAATCAAATAAAAACTGTTGAGGAATCCAGTTGGATCCCTCCAACCTGTTTTCCTGCATCCAAAAACATTAGCACAATACCAATTTCGCTCCAGTACGAAATTATCGCGGTATATGTTCTTATTAAATATTATCCGCTTAATAACGGCGCAATAGGGTCTCATCCGCTAAACAAAAAATGCGGGAAATCAATAACTCCAATATATACATATGCCAATATATATATATTGCTACTATATATAATACCAATTTCACTGTTTATGAAATATTCGCGGTATATGTTTTTAATAAATAACATCCGCTTACTAACGACGTATAATGTCTATTTTAACAATCAATAGATATCAATCAACATTCAAACATGCATTCAAATATTTTAAATCTAACTATTTAAAATAAAATCGAAACTGATTCGATTGGGTGAGAAGTTCTCACCTTGATTTCAATTCCGTTTTAGCGATTTATTTCGAATAAAATTAAACGGGCGTTTAATTTTACCCAAAATTCTCACTAACTCCAAATGACTCCAATCCAATACCATCGCGTAGTGCTCGTCCATACTATTCCAACGCAACTGGTTTCGCCCGTTTTCGACCTCGTATGAAAAAGTTATGATTTTTTAAAGTTTACTCGATTTATATATATCTAATTTACAACAAACTTTAATAATTTTTAACCTCATCAAACTCAAGCCGTTGGATCCCACTTCATGAAATCTTGGCCGCACCCCCACTCTCCCTCTCCCTCACGTTACTCCTTACAGTAAACTCACGTACAAAATCAAACCCATCACCTTAGAACTAGGGTTTTAATTTGCATCATCAATACTCAACTAAACCTCATCAAACCACTGCCATGTCGAAGCCCTTCGCGAGAGCTATCTCCACCACCCCTAGCATGAAGCTCGGCCCCCACATGAGCATGGAATTGCGTGCGAAATCTGCAGGTTTCGGCCCCTTTTTTTCCTCCTACGCGACGTCGTTTCAGATCTCAACCGTATGGATCCAAAGTACTCAAGACGCTTAACAACTTTCATGTTAAACACTTCTTCTAATTCTTGCTGGATTGAGAGTGATTGAGGGATGAAAATCGAAAAATTCTGGCCTTTCATTAGGGTAGTGGCGGCTAGGGCAACAAATTAGGGTTTTGTTTATTATTTTTTTACTTATGAAGATGTTGGTCTCTATTTATAGGAAAAATCGAACACTATTCATCCGGAAATTCCGAACTCCGATTTACGCGCCGAAACTGACGTTCCTAAGGTTTATCCCGCGTTTCGGACACAATGGAATAGGTTTCGAAAACTAATTCGGACATCTGTGCGAGATACGGCTAAAAACGCTCAATTTAAATTAAACCGATTTAAGCGATTTTCTAGGCGTTTTAATTTGTACCGGACAAACGGTAAATCCAATTGACACGAAATTTCAAACCTTACAATAATATCACATTACGGATCCGATGAAACTGGTTTCGTCGAAATCCGAGACTTTTTGAAAAATGGCTATTTTAACTCGCCAAATTAAAATTAAAAATAAATCGATGCGTTTCGAGCTGCCACGATCAAACGATAGCTCCGATTGACACGAAAACTGAAATCCGGTAATAAATAACTATTACGGATCCAATGGAACTGGTTTCGTTCAATTCTGAGACTGTTCAAAAATTGACTATTTTCACTAGTCGATTTTAATATTAAAATATTCAATTTTCACAAATTAACTTTTAATTCGATTTTAAAAGTTCTAAAATATCATTCTAACTTCAATATGATAAAATAAAATTTTACAAATCATTTTCAATCATATTTAACCAAATTTTCCATTATTTCCATAATTTAACATATTAAATTATTGATTTAATTATTCAATAAAATCCAATAATTCAAATAAAAATTTATTTGACTTATAAATTCACTTATTAATATTTAAAATTAATTAAATATTCATATTTTAATTATTAAAAATTCTGGGTCGTTACACCCCTTATCATCGTTTTTCGATTTAATTTATCTAATTAAATTTTCCTGAATAATGTTATCAAAATTAGGGATGTTACAGTCAAAGTGTTACACCTTCCTATAGTTACTGAATTCCATAAAATATTCTATGACATAGTTCTCCCAAGGTTACTACAAAACAATATTAGTTTTAATAGTCCAACTAAAAACCTATTGGGTTGACTCAAGCCAAAAATATAACTAGATAATCCAAATTACCCTATCGAATAAGAGGAGAAAACCTCGGTTTCTGCCCAATAGAGGAAAAACAATGGTGAGTGAAACTGCTACGAGTCCCCTTCAATGCATAAAAACAATATTAACTAATCTCCTATCCAACATGAGTAAATTTCCTTACTCAATGGAATCGCAGACTTGACCCAACGGGAGCTAATGGCTGTAATGTAGGGCGTGACCCTACACCAATCTCCACTCTTAAATCTAGTTTTAAAATATCAATGAGCCATGTCTTTGAATCGGTTCAAGGAATCCTAACATAGTTTGATCTTCCCAATCTCCTAGATGCAGTTCCACTCAGTTAAGAGTTTAAGTTGACCACAACCACCACTGGATAACCCTAATCAATCTTTAGTTCCTATATCCCCAAGGCTATAAATGTTTGATAGTAGCATATAAGTGAGCATGTCAACAATTTTACATATACAATAATAACTGATCAAGGTACAATATTGAATATACAACACATCATCATCTACCACAAATATATGTTCATATGATAGCCATATTATACATAAAAATTACTTGTAATAATGTAATAATTTACTTAACAAAACTCTTTAAAGTGGGCAAAAATATCATTTCTTTTCTTTTGAAAGCCTTATTATAATACTTAACAAAACTATATTTTTGTTTAAGGAAAACATCGCTCAACTTAGAGTTAAAATCTATCGAGTGTCATAAAAAAGGCAATCTCAATTCTCGAAACGTTGTGCTATTACATTGCAAAAAACATGCTATCGCATGTCAACAATATAGCTACCAAGCTTCGAAAACTTTGGCTGTCGCATGCTAAAACTTGTAATTTTTGAAATATCTGGAAAAAAAAGTAAAATAAGAATATTTAAGTTTTCATGTCTTCTTTTTTTTTCTTTTTTTTATTGTTTTCTTTAAAAGCAATAAAAATTAGTGAACTAAGAAAAAAAAGTCAATCACACTTTAAAAACTCATGCTATTGCATGTTAAAAACATTGGCTATCACTTGTTTAACTAGAAGAAGCTATCGGGTGTGAACTAACTATTGATGTGATGTAAGTTATAACTATCGAGTATCAAATAATACATAGCTTTCTAGTATCAAGTGAAACATGGATGTCAAGTGCCAAATAAGACATAACTATCGAATATCAAGTGAAACATAAACGTCGAATGCCATGTAAAACATAACTATCGAGTGTCAAATGAAACATAGCTATCGAGTATCAAGTAAAACAAAGCTATCGAGTATCAAATGAAACATAGCCATTGAGTAACAAGAAATTGATGCTACTCCATCTTAAAAAATTTAAAGCTATCATGTATCAACATGTTATCAAGTGTCTAAAAATTTGATGCCATCGCATTTTTATTCTTTTAAAAGTTATCGAGGGATTAAAACATCGTGCTATCACATGTTAGTAAAACTTATAGCTATCGAGTGTTAAGATAGCCATCGCACGTTTAAAATGGCATTTTTGTAAATATCTTGAAAACTAGTTTATGTCCTTTAGAAGTAATAACTTTTTTACCGAATAAAATTCTTTGTCAAATTGCCATTGGTTAATCATAATCTTTTTCAAAAATCTTGCAGCAAAACTACAGAGAAAATTTCACTATCTTTCAGAAACTTTAGTTTAATACCCTATTTAATTAATTATTTTACATAATAATTAATTCCTTCCTATACTAAAAAATTCATAGTAGATCGAAAATGCATGGGAAAAAACTATAAATATACCTAGAAATCAGAAGTTTCCTTTTTTATAACATTTAAAAATTTCGAAGCAAAATAATTATTTTCATATTTTAAATAATTAAAATTTGAAATTATCTATTTTCTCAAATTATAAAATTCAAAGCAAATTCGTACTTCATTCAAAAGTTATGAAATTTGATACCTATCACCAAAATAATATGCCAAATTAATGTTATAATAAGTGCTAAGCTATGTAAGATGATAGAATTCTCACTTCGTTTAATGTTGCTTAAGCGTTGCTTAATTTTTTAGCATACTTTATATATACTTATATAAATCTATTATAAAGAGATTACATTAAGTGTATTGTATGTGTACATGTGTACTATATGTGTATGCACAAATTCGTCACAAAGAACTAAACTTTAACTTCGAAGTTAACTTATATATTCATAGGTTTTAGAAGTTGAATTTTACTTTCGCTATTCATTAAAAGTTAACATGCTCGAGTTGAATACAAACTGTCCACATTTGTTAAATAGAATAATCATATCTTAATGCATACCATCTATATCATAGAAAATGGGAAAATTTTGTTAGGAATGTGGTTTTCTGCTATAATCCCAATTTGTTTTATTTTAATAATAATAATCTTTTTGATAAGTATTTCTTAAGCATTGCTCATATGTAAACAAAAAAGCACATATAAGCGCCAATTAAGCGCCCTTAAGTGCTTATCACCTAATCGTTTTGTTTTTAAAAAAAATCATGCATTGTGCATGCATTTAGCACTTAAGTGCATTTCATAACACAGTTCCAAACATCATATCAAAAATTCAAAGCATTTGGAGATTAAAAATCCATGCTTTTAATTTAAAATTCCTTTAGGAAATTCCACAAAATATACAAATGATAACCATATTCATATAAATAATTATCCAAGCTAAATGCATGATTTTTAACTATATAAATTCAGATTTCTCCTCAAACTCGAATTCAAACACATCAAAACAATAGAGATGACAATATTATTCACCTTAGGTTTGATGCAGTGATGAGATTTGCCTTAAGCTTCTTTTTCCCTAAGCTTTTTCTTCTTCTTCTAAGTTGAAATGATCGTGATGATGGTAATGGTGGCTGGCCTTACATCTAGTTTTGTTTGAGAGAATTAAAGTGGATAAGTGAGTGGATAGGTGGAGAATGATGTATTACTATTCATTTCTTATTTACCCTCCTTAAATTAAATTAAATTAAACCACTTTCACTTTGTAAAACAATCACCTTTATTATGTAATTAAGGGCGAAATAATTTATATTGGAAAATCCCATACTTACCTATCTTTCCCACATTATTAATTTAAATATCTCTTAATTATGTGTCTAGAATAATGTGCTACATAAATTAGGGACGTTACCGGATCCCCTCTTTAAGAAATTTCGTCCTTAAAATTTTGATAAGGAAAATATGTAGATCACACAATTAAAGTAACTACTAGTCAAAAGTCTATAGAGCAATAGTAGCAGAACTACTAGTCAAAATTTCGATAAGGAAAATATGTAGATCACACAGTTAAAGTAACTACTAGTCAAAAGTCTATACAATAATAGTAGCATAACTACTAGTCAAAATTTAGATAAGGAAAATATGTAGATCACACAATTAAAGTAACTACTAGCCAAAATTTTGATAAGTAAAATATGCAGATTACATAATTTCGATAATGCAAATATGTATCACATGCACATAAAATCAATAATTGTAGCATAACTACTAGTAAAAAGTCTACACAAAAATGTAGATCACATAATTAAAGTAACTCAGAATAAGCCTCTCTAATCTCATCCTCCATTTTCCAAGTACAGTATCGTTCATCGTCACTCCACTGGACCTTTACTAACTTGACCGTGGAATTTCTAAGCTTCTTTGTTTCTTTATCCACTATACGAATAGGTCAAGTAAAGATAGTCATACCAAGCTCAACTACTAACTCTTCCAAATCCGTTGGCTTAATAGTAATCTTCGAATCACACACGTACTTTCTTAAATGAGATATCTAAAAAACATTATGGACTCCTGCCAAAGTATTCGGTAACTTGATATAATATGCGAATTTCCAGATCCTTTCTATAATAGGAAATGGACCAATATATCTCTATGTCAATTTCATGGTCTTCCCAAAACATACAACACCCTTCATCGGTGATACTTCCATGAAAACATTATCTCCGACGGATAATTCTAAGTCCTTACGCCTTTTGTCTGTGTAAATTTTCTGTCGTCATTGGGCTTCCTTCACCTTGCTTGGGTCAACTCAATCTCTTCTATCGCTTCTTTCATCAAATTCGGACGAAGCATTGATCTATCACCGGTCTCTAGCCAACATGCTAGTTATTGCATGTCTTTCAGTATAGTGCTTCAAAAGGTGTCATTCATATTCTAGTCTAATATCATTATTATAGGAAAACTCGAATAAGTGCAAACGGTCATCCTATGAGACCTCCAAAGACTAATACACAAGCTCTCAATAAGTCTTCGTGTAGCTTATTAACCCTTTTCGTTTGCCCATAGGTCTTTAGATGGTAAGCAGTGCTCATCTTTAGCTTGGTACCCAATACATCTGGTTAACTCTTCCATAACTCACTAGTAAACAAGGGTCACTATCATTTACAATGTTACTTGTATTCCATGAAGTCTTACAACAATCTTCATGAATAATTTTTCCAGATTAGGTGTCATTCTTGTTGACTTAACGGTGATAAAGTATGCATTGTTTGTCAATCTATATACCACGATCTAAATACTTTTGTTTCCCATATTTGACCTTGGCAACCCATCGATAAAATCCATAGACATAGAATCCTGTTTTGACAATGGCACTTCTAATGGTTGAAGCAATCCACTTGGCTTCTGATGCTCAGCTTTTACATGTTGGCATTCTATACACTGCTTCACCCATAAACCTACATCTCTCTTCATACCACCCCAGAAGAAACTTGTCTTCATATCTTGGTACATCTTTGAACCTCTGGAAAGAATAATTTCTGTGGATGACGTTCTCTAAGAACATCCTTCCTTAGATTACCCACATTCAGAACATAACCTTCTCTTTCTCAACCATCCTCGCTTGTCAAGTGTAAAATATTTCAAATCATCAATCTTATTTCCCACTTCTAGTCTCTTAAAATGGATCATCTCTTTTCCTTGCGTCAATTCTTTCGTTCAATACTAGTCAAACTTCTAAGAAAGAGATCATTGCCTTACTCTAACTAGAACTAACTATCGACCTCATTCCAACTCCATAAGAAGCCAATGCTTCTAAATCATTCCATTTAGATAACACCGCCAACGCCACATTCCGATGTATCCTATTAAATGCAACAACTTTATTTCCTTTCCTGATGTATACTAAGTCCCATAGTCATACGCGGCTAAAAACTCCTGCTATTTTTTCTACCTCATATTCTACTCTCTCCGAGAGAATAAATAATTCAAGGACTAATGGTATGTAAATAATTAAAATCATTCTCCCAAAAGATATTACCACAACACCTTCAGTGCAAAGATTACCCTTGTCAACTCTAAATCACCAGTAGAACATATAACTTCATGCATTCGAAGCTATGGAGAAGAAAAAGCAACGGCACTACCTCTCTGCATCAATATGGCTCCTAATTCAGTTTTGCATCCATTGGTATATACCACCAAATCTTGGTTCTCATCTGGAACAACTAACATTGATGCATTCGTCAATAAATGCTTTAGCTTCTGAAAAGCTTCTTCACATTTATCAATCCAAACATACTTTACATCCTTCCCCATTAATTTAGTCATCGGTGTTGCTATATGAGAGAAATCTTTAATAAATCTTTGACCGTAACCAACCAATCCCAAGAAACTTCTAATCTCAAGTACGCTTTTGGGTCTTTTCCAACTATTAATAACTTCGATCTTTGACAGATCCACAGATAATCCATTCTTCGAAACTACATATCCAAGAAACTTTACTTCTCTTTACCAGAAATGACATTTTGAAAACTTCACATTTAGCAGATGCTACCTCAGTGTATCTAGCACTAATCCATGATGAACTTCATGATTTTGTTCATTCTTAGAATATATCAAGATGTCACTAATAAACACCAACATGAAACTATCCAAATGCCCTCAGAAGATTCTGTTCATCAAGTCTACAAAGAAAGTAGGCATGTTGATCAGTCCGAAAGGCATAACTAACCATTCATATGAACCATATCTTGTTCAAAATGCCATCAATGGTATACTTTCTTCCATCACTCTTAATTAATGGAACTTGTTGTTAAGTCTAGCTGTGAGAACACCTTAGCTCCACCCAATGATAGAAATGTATACCGATTGTTTATCGTCTTCTCATTTAGCATTCTATAACCAATGCACAACCTTAACAACCTATCTAGCTTCTTTACGAACACTGTTGTAGCTCCTCAAGGCGATCTACTTTGTTCAATAAAATTCATCCTTTCCAAATCCACTAGCAGCACTTTTAACTCCCCCAACTTGGTTTGTGTCATTCTGTTAGATGGTTTACTTACGAGTTTAGCTCTAGGTACAAGATCTATTCAAAACTCAATGGTACGTTACGCCTATGCAGAAAGTGTAGTGAATGAGTACATGTTTAATATATAGTTACCACGTGCATTTGAATCTAATCCTACTCTACGTGACCTAGGGTGTCCTACAAGTGTTCGTCTATTCCTAGGGTCCTTTACTTAAGGGTTTTTATTTAACACACATCTACACTAACAACCTACGCAGGCTCCTACAAGGGTTGGACTACAGATCAAACCTCAATAACTAATAATCGACCGTTGCTCCTAGAGCGACTCATTATGGAAACATCGGTACTAGAGCTATTCAATATAGGAACACTGCTACTGGAGCTGCTCAACATAGGAACATCCTATAACTTTCCTATATGGGACTACACCTCACATTACACCATTGTGTAACTATATCACATAGGTTTCCCAACAATTACCACATGGCAATAAATATCCCACAATTACGACTACATGTAACTCAATTATGCATCGAAGGAGAGCCCGCAATGTCGATTCAGCCAGTGTGTCTCATCATCTGCATCCGTGTCCACCTCCCGATCATAGTATATGCCTCTTATTGCATGGATCGGGATCCATCATCAACATGGTATCATGTCGCGTCAGAATCGTGAATACTAAGGAGTCGGGTTGCGTCGGGCCCATAGACTTCATCAAGCATCAGTCAATGTGACGCGTCCACCGTAGAACCTTTTATGAATGCCATTTGCGACAGAATCGCCCTTGGTCGAATAATCGACCCCTACTGGGTAAAGCACATTTACCCAACCTCGCAACATCCTAGTGTCACCTCATAGGGAACTAGCTTCCCTACCATCTTAATCATCCACACATATGTATACAACAGAGTTATACATACTAATATTATTTTTATTTCTAAACTATGCCTTAGGTTAAGGTTTAGATTATGCATTTTGATCATCAACCGATCGACCAGTGCACCATCGATCAATCGACCGCTCAGGTCGAACTATAAATCAGTCGTAGTGTAAATTTTAAGATTTTCTGATTTCATTTGTTCAATTTAAATAATTTATTTATTTCATCAATTGTAACTTACACAGTGAACCCTAAGCATCAATTTATAGTGACCGGCCTTTGCAATTTACCCAACTTTTTAATAATGTCAAATTCATAGATTAATACCAGATTAAAATAATAGTTTAATTTAGGGTTAACCATATTTTTGGGGATCTCTATTCAATTACAAGAGGGATATAACTTGGGTTAAAAGAAATTTAAGCCAATTTATACCAATTTCAATCACAAATTCAAATCTCAGATTTAAATAGTTAAGGTTTGTAGTTTAATTACTAACATTCTAGATTAGATAGAATAAATTATAATTAACTGTAAAAAATCAACTTATTAAACTTGTTCCCACTCACCTAGGATCCAATCTCTAGTTCTATGCTCTGCCAAAGAATTGACACCCGTTAGCTTGACCCCTAGTTGATCCGATTTACTAGTGTTCTCTTTACTTTGTTTTCATTTTATTTTAAAGAAATTTTTGTAAGTAGAGAGAACAAATTTTGGCAGAGTTTCAGCATGTTGTGAATTTTTTAATGAAATCAAGGTTAGGTTAGGTGTTTATTTATAGGGGTTCAGAGTTAACATGGAGCGTTAAATTTACCCTAAGGAATCTTTAGTTTCATCCTGTATGCACATAAATTACTTGGAAGCAAGGAAAAATATTTGGTTCAATTGTCTCCATCCGATCATCACTCTAGATCATTTTAAAATATATATCAACGGCCGACTATTTCGGTAGATCGGTCGACTGCTTCATGTCGACCGGAAGAGGGCAGGGTGTCGACTAGTGACATTGTTTTATTAGGAAAGTTTTTTTAAAAAAATTATTTCGTTTCAAAATTTTAAAACGTTTGTAACTTGTCCATATTAACTCCAATTTTATAGTGTTATTATGTAAATTGTCCAGAAAATCTCTATGAATGTAGTGCTGCAAGTTTTGTAGTCATATTTGAACATTTGTGAAAATTTCATTATAGACCTTATTATATATAAATTAAAATATTTAATTGAATTTTCTGCTTATTTTTCAAGGTGTTACATTCTCTACCCTTAAAAGGGTATTATCCCCGAAATGTCAAAGTATGGAAAAATGTAACTTGTATGGGTAGCAAAAAATAGCTACAACCATCTACTTATCCATCGTCCACGGGCAATTATTATTTTTAGTAAATTTCTAATACAGTAAGTATATATTCAAGCCTGAAATACATGTGAACCTATACTAATGCAACAAGTCTGATCTGGTCGACCTTCTATCATGCAAGTGCTTGTGCCATGAATCCAAAAATGTATGCAACATCCTAAGTATGTAAACTTGCAATTCTACATGTATGCACAAACATCCAATCCATATGCGACATCCATATGCATAACGCTCAACAAGATAAACAACAAACAGGAGATAATGTGAGTATGTGTACTATCTAGAGGATGCACTATCCTAAATGTGTAAAAAAAAAAATCAAATAATACATCCACTAGCATCTATCATTCACAACATGTCCTAATGACACGTTTATAACCATTTCTACCATACAATGGTCTCTTCCTAAGGGATATACCAAGCTAAGTCCTAATGCATAAGTAATTCATACTTATTAAAATTGAATTGGAAATGTAACATAAAAGAGTTGTGTGTGGGTAGCCCGGATCTTCTCCTCAGGTTCCTATGTACTCTTCGCTGGATCATCTCCCCATTGGACCTTCACAAGTTTGATTTATTTATTGCAGAGTCATTTTTTTACCGTGCTCAATAATACAAGTGGGTGTACGGCGAATAAGTGACTTTCTCTCTACCTCCACCTCCTCTAGCCGACTTGGCTCGACCACGGTAGTTGAATCTTGTAAGAACTTTCGCATGTGCAACACATGGAAAAGATCATGTACTTCTGCTAACTTCTTTGGAAGCTTCACTCTATATGCCAACTTCCAACCCTTTCTGTAATAGGAAAAAGTCTTATGAACCTCGGTGCTAGCTTCCCTGAACTACCAAATCTCATAACATGCCTAATGGTGAGACCTTCACAAACACCATATCACCCATTGCGAACTCTAATTCCGTATGTCTCCTATCAGCATAATATTTATGCCTATCTCGCATGGTTTTCATTATTCTACGGATTAAGTCTACTTCCTCTGATGTCTTGTAACAGCCCGATATTTTCAACCATTCACATCCATTATAAGTGTATAGGTAGACACTCATGCCGGAATTGAATTACTCAAAATACCGCGTTGTAAATAAAAATTTGGCAAATCTCAGAATATACAGTAAATAAAAATCACAGATCACAGACACAGGGTAATAATAATGCAGCGGAAGTAAAAGAAATAGTAGTTCATGAAGCTACTATATAAAAATATCAGAGTTACATAAAATACAACAGAAGAAATAAAGTACAAAGGAAGTCTCATTACATAGAAGTCTACTAATACAAGAGCTGAAAGGAACAACAGACCGCAAAAGATAAAACTTGACAAGTAGATAATCTCCAGCGATTTCAATCTCAAGAAAGTGGAAATCCAAATCTGTGAATACTCAGTCTGACCCGAGCATAAATAAAAATACAAACACTCGAGTCAGGACATTCATACTTATACAATGTAAACCAACTCAAGTGAACTATAGTAAATGTACAAGTAACTTAGAAGATGCTTGGGACCGCCCATCCTCTAAGGATCCGTTAAACTATTTACTATGTAGTAATATACGCTATATACATTAGTGTCTAATCAGTAAAGTATAATCATATAGAAAATAGCGTTAAGGGGATGGTGAACCTTAATGCGGTCGGATCTTTAAAACCAAAATCGTAGTGGGCTCGATATAAGGATATGGCATGGCACGCGAGGCAATGCCAGGGTGGATACACCGTTTGCACTCCCGGACCGGTGGTGACGGCAAGCCAGCAGCTTCCGCCCACCTCGAGATATACCCCCGAATCAAAGTGGCGCCACCATATCGAATCACAAAAGTAATAGAATGGTTTCCGATGGAGCATGCTCGATGAAAGGGTGCGACCCTTTGTGTAGCCCGGTATAGCTCATGTTTTAGTCATATATGCCAACTCACGGGAGTTGGGTCCACGTAATATACCTCGAGAACGTCGCCACCATCCTACTTCGTTCTGGAATCTCCACCGCGTACACAGTTGTTAAAGTGGTTTTCGGTATTGGCCGGCTATAAGACAATATCCGATCCCGTTCTCTTTAACAACCAATCGTTATTATAACCCGTGGTTATAACTTTAAAACAATATTTTCGTACTTCAAAATAAAATATCCTTTCAATCCAAATCTTTATCAAAGAAAGATTAAATCATTTCTAAACCATTTCAATATATCAACATACCATATCTTTCAAATTCAAATATTTATCAAAATAAATATCAAGTCATTTCAAATCATTTTTAATACATAAATATCATATCTTTCAAACTTCATTTTTGAATCATTTTAATTTCAAAATATCATAACTTTCAAAAACTTTATTTCAAACATTTAATATATATCGAAATATAATACCTTCACAAAACTTCATTTCAAATCATTTCAATATATCATATCTTAAACATCTTTAAATTCAAAGATAACATTCATTTATTGTCATCTCAAATCACCTTTTAAATAATTTATATTCCATCAATTTAATTCAATTAAAATCATTTTAAAAGTGTAATTATTATACTTTCAAATCAAGTATTCAAATTTCAAAGTTTCAAGTCATTCTGAGCTCATTTACTAAGCCAAAAATCATATTTATTAAAATTTCAGCCTTTCGTAGCATTTAGAAAATGCTATTATAAGTTATACTTGAAAACATTTTAATTCAGCAAAGACAGCTCTTAAAAACTGCTGTAAAACTGAGTTTTAGTTAAATTTTAGTTTAAAACAGCAAAGATAGCATTTCCAGAAATGCTGCGGTAGCTCAGATTTCAAAACAATGTTTAAATTTGATTTCAGCAAAGACTGCAGACCACTATAGCATTTCCAGAGAATGCTACAATAGACCTGAGTCCAATATTAGCCTATAAGTTCAATTACAGCAACTACAGCATTTTAGAAATGCTGCAATAGCTGTTTATACACAATTTTAGTTCAATTCAGAAAACTATAGCATTTCTGAATGCTATTAAAAGTTAATTCCAGGTTTTAGTGTATTTCCAGCCAATAATAAACTTCATTTTAAAACCAATAAACATTTTTAAAACCATATTTTAACCTTAAAATGTTCATTAACATATCATTTAACATATTATTTTTATACAATAAATTTCTTATGCTTACATCCAATTTTTAACAATTTACTGAATAAATTCAAGTGTAAAAGTTTCCAATTCTTCATATTTTTAAATAAGCAACTTAACACTTATCTTTCCTCCATTTCTCAAATAAACTAATTTTTTTTAATTAACTTAAACCTTTAACTAAAAACCAATTTTACATTTCCAAGTCAAGTTATACTTTTAAAAGATCACTTTTAAACATTCATTTATTTAACCACTTAAATTCATAGAAAAATCAATAATACTTTAATAAATCTCTTAAATTCCAAATTTAATCAAATTATCATATTTACCAATTTTCAATAAAATTAAATTTCCATTTTATTCATATAACCTAAATATCGTTTTTAACCAAAATTCCAAATTTTCAAACTTAAGTTATATTTAATAATCCCATTAACCATTCATTAATTACATTTTTAACTCATAAAAAAATCATAATTTCTTTATTTTAAACATTTAAAAACCTATTTAAATCAAATTTCATAAATTTATATTTTAAAATACTTAAAATTATCCAAAATACTTTATAAAATAATCACGGGTCTGTATATAGTTTTCTAACCTAGGTCAAGTGATACGGATATGTATCATTTCAATCCGCAGTTTAAAAAGAATAATCCGGGTTCTATCATTTCAAACCCGCAATCCCAAGTTAAATAAAATAAATAAAAACCGTTCAGGCCTATCATTTCAGCCCATAACGATTTTTCCCTATTCTAAAGTCCGTTCGGGTATGTATCATTTCAACCCATAGTGATTTCTAATCTACAGGGAACTTGCAGTGTGATAAACAGATATAAATGAACAGTAACAACATATATATAATAACAGATGATATGACATGAAATTTAACAGGTTCAACATCATATGTAATTAATCACAGGCAGTTATAACATCACATAATAGTTCTACGCATTCATATGGTGTCAATTCACATTTGTATAAGTATAAATGTCTGGTGAGATTTACTCACCCGTATAAGCTGGAGACAACAAAAGCACAAACTGAGATCTTCAAAAGCACTATGGCACGACAATGATTCGAGTTTGAGAGAGCCAAAGATAAATCTCCTTGGATACATGAGACAAACAAATATATGAAACATAAGTTTCAAAAACAAGATATACTTAAACAATGTTCGAAATAGATGTATAAAACAAAACTAAAGACTTTGCACTTGCTCTCTATGCTTGTTTGCATGGCCTAGGGGGTCAATAAGGTCAGGTTTGAGCGTGGTTTGGATCAGGATGGGTATGGAAAAGGTGCGGTTACAAGCCTAAACAAGTGGAGGAAGTTACACTTAGGGTAGGTGAAGGGTTTAAGGCAAAATATAGGAAAAAGGAAGAAAAAGAGGAAAAAGAAGATGGAACCATTACCATTTTTTCTTAGCTGTGAGAATGAATGGAGATGTTTTTCACGTGAATTGCAATGCGATACATGGATGAAAGAAATGTTATGGTCAGCCAAAAAATGAATGCAAGAGATTGGAAATTGAAGAGACGGGAAAACAAAGAGTCTCAAGCAACTAAAGAGTCACAAAACTATTCGAATTTCCATTATTTCTTTTAAAACAAATAAAACAAAATAATTTCAGAAAAATACTTTTAAAACCGAAACAAAGTGAAATAAAATGAAAATAAATAATAAAATTTAAAGAAAATAGAAAAAGATTTAAAGGAATTGCTTCATAATCCAAAACAGTGTACAGAAATTACAAATAAATCACCATTGACTTTGGAAAATTGTTTACTTCATTTTTTAAAATATTCTAAAAAAAAAATTGAATTAGAAATTATTTTAAAACATTTTCAAGGTAAAATAAATAATTAAATTCAGAGAAAATAGCAAAATAATTGAAGAAATTGTTTAAAAATGGCAAACAGGTCATGAAAATTTCAAATAAATCACTACTAGCCTTAGAAAAATATCCACTTCATTTTAAAAATATTATGGAGTAAAACTTTGAAATAAAATAATTTATTTATCATTTCTAGAATAAAATAAATAATTAAATTGGAGAAAAATAGAAAAAGAACTAAAGAAAATGTTTAAAAATTGAAAACATGGCATAGAAATTAGAAGATAAATACTACTAACTCTAGAAAAATTCCTACCTCACTTTAAAATATTAAAAGACAAAAATATACATAAAATAACATATTAATACATATTAAAATAAAATATGACAAAGAAAAATATAATTTATACAATTTAAATAACAAAATTGCAGAATAAACAAATTGCACTCAATATTGAAATATACATAACTTTTACTGTTTAACTCCGTTTTCAACGAAACGAAAAGCAGTGTTCAAGTTATTACATCTATTTTAATAATAAAAGATAAAATTTAAGATTTAAAATAATTTAAATTTGAATTTGAAAAGTCAAATTTTGACCAGTTTGAACGGAAATTCACTTTTTAGTAAAATATTCAATTTATACAAGTTTGAAACTATAATTCACATAAAAATCAACATTTATATTTAAAATAACATAACTTATTCATTTTAATAAATAAAATAAAATTCTTAAATCAAAATTTCAAATAAAATAATCAAAATAAACAATTAAAATAAATCACAAAATTCAGGGTTGTTACACTCTCCCCCACTCAAAACTTTTCATCCCCGAAAAGGATCGAGGTACGGGAAAGCACAGAAAATATAGAAATGAAATAAGATTAAGATAAGATGACAAGAAGATTGAAATTATACCTGATAACTATTGCTATAGGTAAGTTTAACAAGGTGCAGATTATCAAAGATTATAGAAAGATTTCTAAACGGAAAAATTAAAGAAAGATGCCTATACCAGTCTATAGGAAGATAAGAATAATAAGGACGACAAAAAGATAGTTTGCAAAACAAAATAAGGAAATAAATTTGAAAGCATGGAAATTTCAACTTAAATAGAGAATAAATCTTTACACAAGTTAAATAAATCTTAACTATCCCAATTTTCATTATCTTATTATCCAATCATCTTAAATTAACAATTTTTAAAACCATGGATTTGAAAAATAATCATTTATTACACTCATAATGTACTTAATAAATTTTATTCTTCTTTATTCCTAATTAAAATTAAATTTATTCCACTCAATATATTTATCACTTATGTTAAATATACTTACACTTATTATAACTGATTTCTTTTATTCTTAGTTCTTTTAACATTATTTTATATTGTAAATTATTCAATTACCCATTTATTCTATTTACCTCTGTTAATCATTTTATAATTAGAATTTAAGTGTATAACATTTATTATAACTACTCAAATTTTATTTAAAAAAATCTTTTTATATTGTATATTATCCAATTACTTTGTTAACTTCTGAAATTAAGGTAAGTTATATTTAAATGCAATTGAGTATTATACAAATAAAACTTTCCAAGTAAATCATTTCATCCTTGAATATTCATCCAAAATTTTGATTTTCTTTTTATAATTGAATTTAAGAATTAAATTTCTGATTTCTTCAAACCGTTTAGAGATAAATAAATGTATGTACATAACTTATAAAATCAAATTTAAATCATATGTCTATATATATTATAAATCAAGTCATATTTTAGAAATTCAAATAAATTTGATTTCCCAAAACAAAGCTGTAGCAAGACTATAGGGCGGTCTCTTCATTTCAAAACTCGAAAATGAATGTCGATGATGCCACGGTCATCACCAAAGTTATTTTCCAGCGACAAAGAGAAGAGCACTAATATTTTTTTTAACTTTTAAAATTCTTTGATAATAAATTTCTATTCAAAAATACTTTAAATAATATAACCTTTTAAAACTTTAAAAATAAGGTTTGAAACCATCGGAAATTAAATTCTCAAATTTCTTGTTCTAAATTCATTTCAGTTCCTAAATCAGTTTATAAACAACTATTTATAAATTCATTTATAGAACAGTAAATGTTAAATCAAGTATTATCACTTCAAATAATCAATTTAAATCAGTTTATTAAGTTCCATAAATTTACTTATATATCAAAATTTATTTCACGAACCAAAATTTTAAAATAATATTCTGTCAGTTTGTTCTGTCAAAGTGTTTTGCAAATCTTATCGATAGCGTTGATCAGAAGAATCGTTCAGAAACCCAACTCAACATCAACAACTCAAACAACACAATATATAAACAAAACATAGATTTACAGGTACAATTCAAAATGTTTGAAGATAGGTTGGAAACAAAAGACAAGATGATTAAATAACAAAATAGGGAGGTGGATAAGCTTAAATAAATCACTGGCAACCTAAACCGGGTCAACCGTGACTTAACGAATAGGATCAATGTGGATTTTCTAGGGTAAATCTACATTCGATCTCAAGAGTTAGAGTTTGGGATAACAAAAGATATTAGCATCTAAACCAGTGATAGATAAGAATCTCTGGTGAATCGATGCTAATTATAAAGGAGTTTCACCCTTTTACAATTCAATTTTTGAGATTGGGGGGGGGGGGACTGCCAACTCATTATAAAGACCATTTTGAAGTGGAGTTATGGGATACTCCAGAACCAAAAGAAGATGAATAGTGAGGGACATGAATGGATTTTGGAACCGCAGGGAACGTTCCAACATTCAAAGGAAACCGAATTGAAGAAGGAATTCAAGCTCGAACGAAAGTGATTCTGAAATTAAATCTACTCTATATACCGAGTTTTGCCTAAAACCAGAGCTCTGATACCAACTGTAACAGCCCGATATTTTCAACCATTCGCATCCATTATAAGTGTATAGGTAGACACTCATGCCGGAATTGAATTGCTCAAAAAACCACGCTGTAAATAAAAATTTGGCAAATCTCAGAATATACAGTAAATATAAATCACATATCACAGAGTAATAATAATGCAGCGGAAGTAAAAGAAATAGTAGTTCATGAAGCTACTATATAAAAATATCAGAGTTACATAAAATACAACAGAAGAAATAAAGTACAAAGAAAGTCTCACTACATAGAAGTCTACTAATACAAGAGCTGAAAGGAACAACAAACCGCAAAGATAAAACTTGATAAGTAGATAATCTCCAGCGATTTCAATCTCCAGAAAGTGGAAATCTAAATCTGTGGATACTCAGTCTGACCCGAGCGTAAATAAAAATACAAACACTCGAGTCAGGACATACATACTTATACAATGTAAACCAACTCAAGTGAACTGTAGTAAAGGTACAAGTAACTTAGAAGATGCTTGGGACCGCCCATCCTCTAAGGATCCGTTAAACTATTTACTATGTAGTAATATACGCTATATACAGTAGTGTCTAATCAGTAAAGTATAATCATATAGAAAATAGCGTTAAAGGGATGGTGAACCTTAACGTGGTCGGATCTTTAAAACCAAAATCGTAGTAGGCTCAATATAAGGATATGACAAGGCACGCAAGGCAATGCCAGGGTGGATAAACCGTTTGCACTCCCGGACCGGTGGTGACGGCAAGCCAGCAGCTTTCGCCCACCTCGAGACATACCCCCGAATCAAAGTGGCGCTACCGTATCGAATCACAAAAGTAATAGAATGGTTTCCGATGAAGCATGCTCGATGAAAGGATGCGACCCTTTGTGTAGCCCGGTATAGCTTCTGTTTTAGTCATATATGCCAACTCACGGGAGTTGGGTCCACGTAATATACCTCGAGAACGTCGCCACCATCCTACTTCATTCTGGAATCTCCACCGCGTACACAGTTGTTAAAGTGGTTTTCGGTATTGGCCGGCTATAATACAATATCTGATCCCGGTCTCTTTAACAACCAATCGTTATTATAACCCGTGGTTATAACATTAAAACAATATTTTCATACTTCAAAATAAAATATCCTTTCAATCCAAATCTTTATCAAAGAAAGATTAAATCATTTCTAAACCATTTCAATATATCAACATACCATATCTTTCAAATTCAAATATTTATCAAAATAAATATCAAGTCATTTCAAATCATTTTTAATACATAAATATCATATCTTTCAAACTTCATTTTTGAATCATTTTAATTTCAAAATATCATAACTTTCAAAAACTTTATTTCAAACATTTAATATATATCGAAATATCATATCTTCTCAAAACTTCATTTCAAATCATTTCAATATATCATATCTTAAACATCTTTAAATTCAAAGATAACATTCATTTATTATCATGTCAAATCACCGTTTAAATAATTTATATTCCATCAATTTAATTCAATTAAAATCATTTTGAAAGTGTAATTATTATACTTTCAAATCAAGTATTCAAATTTCAAAGTTTCAAGTCATCATGAGCTCATTTACTAAGTCAAAAATCATATTTATTAAAATTTCAGCCTTTCGTAGCATTTAGAAAATGCTGTTATAAGTTATACTTGAAAACATTTTAATTCAGCAAAGACAGCTCTTAAAAACTGCTGTTAAAACTCAGTTTTAGTTAAATTTTAGTTTAAAACAGCAAAAACAGCATTTTCAGAAATACTGCGGTAGCTCAGATTTCAAAACAAGGTTTAAATTTGATTTCAGCAAAGACTGCAGACCACTATAGCATTTCCAGAGAATGCTACAATAGACCTGAGTCCAATATTAGCCTATAAGTTCAATTACAGCAACTACAGCATTTTAGAAATGCTGCAATAGCTGTTTTTACACAATTTTAGTTCAATTCAGAAAACTATAGCATTTCTGAATGCTATTAAAAGTTAATTTCAGGTTTTAGTGTATTTCCAGCCAATAATAAACTTCATTTTAAAACCAATAAACATTTTTAAAACCATATTTTAACCTTAAAATGTTCATTAACATATCATTTAACATATTATTTTTATACAATAAATTTCTTATGCTTACATCCAATTTTTAACAATTTACTGAATAAATTCAAGTGTAAAAGTTTCCAATTCTTCATATTTTTAAATAAGCAACTTAACACTTATCTTTCCTCCATTTCTCAAATAAACTATTTTTTTTTAATTAACTTAAACCTTTAACTAAAAACCAATTTTACATTTCCAAGTCAAGTTATACTTTTAAAAGATCACTTTTAAACATTCATTTATTTAACCACTTAAATTCATAGAAAAATCAATAATACTTTAATAAATCTCTTAAATTCCAAATTTAATCAAATTATCATATTTACCAATTTCCAATAAAATTAAATTTCCATTTTATTCATATAACCTAAATATCGTTTTTAACCAAAATTCCAAATTTCCAAACTTAAGTTATATTTAATAATCCCATTTAACCATTCATTAATTACATTTTTAACTCATAAAAAAATCATAATTTCTTTATTTTAAACATTTAAAAACCTATTTAAATCAAATTTCATAAATTTATATTTTAAAATACTTAAAATTATCCAAAATACTTTATAAAATAACCACGGGTCTGTATATAGTTTTCTAACCTAGGTCAAGTGATACGGATATGTATCATTTCAATCCGCAGTTTAAAAAGAAAAATCCGGGTTCTATCATTTCAACCCGCAATCCCAAGTTAAATAAAATAAATAAAAACCGTTCAAGCCTATCATTTCAGCCCATAACGATTTTTCCCTATTCTAAAGTCCGTTCGGGTATGTATCATTTCAACCCATAGTGATTTCTAATCTACAGGGAACTTGCAGTGTGATAAACAGATATAAATGAACAGTAATAACATATATATAATAACAGATGATATGACATGAAATTTAACAGGTTTAACATCATATGTAATTAATCACAGGCAGTTATAACATCACATAATAGTTCTACGCATTCAAATGGTGTCAATTCACATTTGTATAAGTATAAATGTCTGGTGAGATTTACTCACCTGCATAAGCTGGAGACAACGATCAAAAGCACAAACTGAGATCTTCAAAAGCACTATGGCACGACAATGATTCGAGTTTGAGAGAGCCAAAGATAAATCTCCTTGGATACATGAGACAAACAAATATATGAAACACAAGTTTCGAAAACAAGATATACTTAAACAATGTTAGAAATAGATGTATAAAACAAAACTAAAGACTTTGCACTTGTTCTCTATGCTTGTTTGCATGGCCTAGGGGATCAATAAGGTCAGGTTTGAGCATGGTTTGGATCAGGTATGGGTATGGAAAAGGTGCGGCTACAAGGCTAAACAAGTGGAGGAAGTTACACTTAGGGTAGGTGAAGGGTTTAAGGCAAAATATAGGATAAAGGAAGAAAAAGAGGAAAAAGAAGATGGAACCATTACCATTTTTTCTTATCTGTGAGAAGGAATGGAGATGTTTTTCACGTGAATTGCAATGGGATACATGGCTGAAAGAAATGTTATGGTCAGCCAAAAAATGAATGCAAGAGGTTGGAAATTGAAGAGACGGGAAAACAAAGAGTCTCAAGCAACTAAAGAGTCACAAAACTCTTCGAATTTCCATTATTTCTTTTAAAACAAATAAAACAAAAATAATTTCAGAAAAATACTTTTCAAACCGAAAAAAAGTGAAATAAAATGATAATAAATAATAAAATTTAAAGAAAATAGAAAAAGATTTAAAGAAATTACTTAAAAATCCAAAACAGTGTACAGAAATTACAAATAAATCACCGCTGACTTTGGAAAATTGTTTACTTCATTTTTTAAAATATTCTAAAACAAATTTTGAATTAGAAATTATTTTAAAACATTTTTAAGGTAAAATAAGTAATTAAATTCGGAGAAAATAGCAAAAGAATTGAAGAAATTGTTTAAAAATGGCAAACAAGTCATGAAAATTTCAAATAAATCACTACTAGCCTTAGAAAAATATCCACTTCATTTTAAAAATATTATGGAGCAAAACTTTGAAATAAAATAATCTATTTATCATTTCTAGAATAAAATAAATAATTAAATTGGAGAAAAATAGAAAAAGAACTAAAGAAAATGTTTAAAAATTGAAAACATGGCATAGAAATTAGAAGATAAATACTACTAACTCTAGAAAAATTCCTACCTCGCTTTAAAATATTAAAAGACAAAAATATACATAAAATAACATATTAATACATATTAAAATAAAATATGACAAAGAAAAATATAATTTATACAATTTAAACAACAAAATTGCAGAATAAACAAATTGCACTCAATATTGAAATATACATAACTTTTACTGTTTAACTCCGTTTTCAACGAAACGAAAAGCAGTGTTCAAGTTATTACATCTATTTTAAGAATAAAAGATAAAATTTAAAATTTAAAATAATTTAAATTTGAATTTGAAAAGTCAAAGTTTGACCAGTTTGAACGGAAATTCACTTTTCAGTAAAATATTCAATTTATACAAGTTTGAAACTATAATTAACATAAAAATCAACATTTATATTTAAAATAACATAACTTATTCATTTTAATAAATAAACTAAAATTCTTAAATCAAAATTTCAAATAAAATAATCAAAATAAACAAATAAAATAAATCACAAAATTCAGGGTTGTTACATGTCTCCCTCACCATGTCTAGTCTAAGAATAATCATATCTGTAGCGTCTCGGTAACAGGTGATCTACAAGGTTTAAAGTTAGCGCCTCAAATGGTGTCATTACATTGCTCGCCTAATAGTCATTATTATAGGTAAACTCCACCAACGGAAAATGATCCTCCCAAGAGCCTCCAAAATCCAATATCCACATCTAAAGAAAGTCCTCCAAAACTTGATTCACTCTCTCCGTTGTTCCGTCCATCTACGGATAATAAGAGGTACTCAATCTTACCTTGATGCCCAAAGCCTCTTGCAGACTCCTCCAAACCTCGATGGTGAAAAGCGGATCTTGGTCGCTAACTATGCTAGTAGGAACTCCATGTAACTTAACAACCTCCTTCATATAAAGAATCGCCAAAGATGCCGTCATTCTTGTAATCCTGATTGGTATAAAATGAGAGCATTTGGTCAGATGATCGACTATGACCTAAATACTCTCATTCCCAGTCCTACTCCTCGATGAGCTATCGAAAAAATCAGGGAAATATTATCCCACTTCTACTGAGGAATGTCCGACGGCTGCAACAGACCTCTCGGCTTCTTCTGCTCCGCCTTTACCTTCTAAAAAGTGATACATCGAGCTACATATTCCACTACATGCTTCTTCATACCTGGCCAATAAAAGACCCACTTCATGTCACAGTACATTTTGTCTGCACTGGGATGAATCATCATCCTCGAAAGATAAGGCTTAGCTAGTACCGTATCAATCAACTATATAATGAGAGGAACACATAATCTACCATCTCCATGCAGCCATCCTTTTGAGTCAATGGCATAATGCCTCAAATGACTCGATTTCCCTTCTCTATCAAGCTTCTCAAAAATATCTACTAACTCCTTATCTTGCTTTTGAATATATTTAATACATTCCATAAGTGTAGACTATACATCCAAGGCTGCTAACAATCCCAGGGTAATACTTGACCGTAGAAAGAAGTCAAATACAAAAACGAACTCCAAATGCTTCCACTCTAAGAACAAAGGACTTAATGCGCATGCTGTCTACTCAAGGCATTGGCCAACATTTTGCCCTTGCTTAAAGTATATGAGATATCAAAATCGTATGATGCCAAAAACTCCACCCATCTCTATTGCCTTAAATTCAAGTCCTTTTGTGAGAACCAATACTTTGGAGACTTCTAATCTATATACAACTCAGACTCCTATCCTAAAAGATAATGTCTCCATGACGTGAACATAAAGACAATGGTCGCTAACTCAAAATCAAGGGTATGGACCTTCAACCGTCGTCTAACGTAGCTCACCACCCTTCCTTCTTGCATCAAGATCATGCCTAAACTCGTACCACATGCATTGGTATATGCTATGAATGTCTCCACACCATCGGGAAATACTAAAATAGGTGCATTTTCAGTTCCCACTTTAGCTTAGTAAATCCATCTTCACACTTTGCATCCTACGAGAAAAATAAATTCTTCTTGGTGCGGCGGATTAAAGGGGCAAAGATTTTCACAAAGTCCTTAATGAACTTTCGATAGTAGCTCGCCAAATCAAGAAAACTCCACACTTCCATGGCATTCTTCAGCACATGCCAGTCCTGAGCTATAGCAACTTTACTAGGATCAACCTCTGACCCACTTTCCGAGACAACATGTCCCAAAAAGAGTACCTCCTCTTGCCAAAAATGGCACTTCGGAAACTTTGCCTTCAGCTTTTGCTCATGGAGTGTCTTGAACACTTCTTCTATATACAACATATGCTCCTCCTTGCTCTTTGAATGGGATAAAATATCACCCACAAATACCATCACAAACTTGTTAAGCAAACCTTTGAAAACTTGGCTCATCGGATCAAAAAAGTAAGCGGGTGCATTGGTCAGTCAGAAGGACATGACTAACCACTCATAAAGTATGTTGGCTGTACAAAAGCCAGCCTTCTGGATACTATCCTCAAATACACACCACTGGTGGAATCTAGTAGCAAAATCAAGCTATGAGAACACTCTCGCTCCAACTAACTGGTCAAAGAGATCGTCTATACGGGGTAGTGGATACCGATTCTTCTTTGCCATATTATTCAGCTTTCCATAATAACCATTAAGTCTTAGAGAACCATCTGTCTTGGTGGCAAATACGACTGATGTCCCCAACTTTGAAATTCTCCTCTTGGGGAAGCCCTACTCCAACAATTTATTTATTTTCTTATTCAACTCACTGATAGAGTTAAGGGTTTTCCCTAGGAGCAATTATATAATTTGTTACATATATCTAACTCGTTGTCCAATCTTGTTCGAAATAAAAGGTATTTTCTTCCTATTATATACTTGATATGATGTGATTATATTAATTAATTAATTTAATTAAAATATATTTAATAGAAAAACCCATAAATAGTATATTTTTGATATTAGTTACAAAGTTATGTAACCGTGACTGATTTATTACAACGAGACAAATATACCTTTTTAAATGTTCCTAGTCAAGATGCATCGAGACTGGATATCAATGATCCGTTGAGACTGTAGTACGTAACCCTCTCCAAATGTGGGGCAGTGTATTACTCATAACTGCTGGGGGCACCTAGGGGTTACGTACTAATAGTTATTAGATAACTATGGAATGACTTACTCGATAGTTTTCTGTAAGTTAATATAACTAAGGTCAAACAGAAAATATAGATGTGACTGATTTACACAGTTCTCTCGACTTGAGAATACTATAGATCTTCAATATGAAATCCCAACTTTAATTATAGCCAAATCATGGCATGGTGTCCATCGAGTGGCTATAGTTGGGTCGAGTAGAAGTACTGGAAGTGAAGCACTTTCCAAGATAGGATCCATCTCCTTAGTTATATGCGGTTAGTATTACAGTCAACTCAAGTCAACTCAAAGTCAAAGTCTCTAGCCAAAGCATTTCGGTTAATAATAATTTTTATTATTGAACCAAGGACTTGTATTTGGGCTATAAAGTTGAATATGGATGTGGTTGGAATTTGGACAATTACCAAATTCCATAAGTCCAAAGTGATATAGTTTTGACGAAGAGAATTGGTGTAAACAAATGTCACAACCAGGTAACGTTTATTAAACTAAAATTGGATTTTACCGAAAATGAGTAAGCGATAAATTTGACCATAATGTCACATACCTGTTAAGTGACATGTGAACTTTAACATTAGAATAGTTCGATGTTAATCGCTGACCAAATTTACACCCAAGAGTTACATAGCCGAAATGATGAATTCTCTTAAGACCGAACGATTTATTTAGTTTATAATTGTTATAAATTAATTAAATTAATTAATATTTATGAAATATTAATTATAAAATTTGAATATGATTGAGAAATAAATAATGTTATATATATTTATAGCAGTTATAAATATATCAATTGATGTACAATATCGACAAGCGATTAAACTAGATTTAATTGCATAGTATATTGGCTTGGGCTTAGATGGGTTTAAGGCCCATCATTTGGGCTGCAAAATTTCGGTTTTGGGAAGGTCTAGGGGTGGCTAATAGATAGGGAATTGGCTTGGAGATAAAGAGTTGAGATCAAGTGAGAATGGGTGAAAAGGTTTTCCTCGTTTCTCTGTAATACAGCCCTATATGTATGTATGTATGTATGTATGTATGTATGTATGTATGTCTATGTATGTATGTATCTCTAAAAATAATAATAAACCTTTTTTGGCCGCCATTATCTTCTACATTACAGGTAAAAACATAACTCCCAATCCCTTTTAAAATTCTCAAATATATCTCAAACTAAAATATTACAATTCGATAGTTATAGGTCGGTGATTCCGGACTTGCAATCTGACGAATCAAGAATAGTAAAAGGAAGGGAAGTCATTGATTCAATGTGGATTCAAAAGAATCATTAAATTGGTAATTTTAATTCATATTACATTAATTAAATTATATTCTATGATCCTATAATGAGCAATTTTATATCAGTTTAAATATATTGATACTATATGTTTAGTTAAGAGCGATTTTGTAAGTAGATGTGGTTTGTACAAATCAGTTTGGTTATGTGCATAACTTATTTATTATATTATTGTATTTATGTATAGACATATGTTGTTTACTATACAAAATCAATTGTTGTCATTAATAATTGTTTTATATATATGAGTTAATAAATTCATATATATATATTAGTGTATATTTCTCTCTCATAATAGCATATATGAATATATAAGATATATTTATGTTTTAAACATCTTAGTACACTTATTTATATATAATAAGGAGTTAATAATTCAAAAATTAATTATCATACGGATATTCCTATTTTTAGACTAACATTTATTGAATTTTTGAGTTGTTTATTATAATAAAATAATTATTACATTAAAATTCAATTATATATTTTTTAAAATATTATATCATTTTAGAAACATATAGAAAAAATTTAGGAATTTTTAAATAAATTTTATTATTTTCAATAATTAATATTATTCCGAAAAAACTATTTATGATTTATTAAAAAAATTAATTGAAAATTATTCAAATTTTTTGTAACTTTTCATTCATGATCATAGAATTTTTGAAATTTTAAAATTTTAATTTTTAGTAATATATTATTTTATATTAAATGATTATTGCCGAAATCAATGTATTTGTTTTTAAAAATAATATTTCAACTTTGAAAAATCTCCAGATTTTCCTAAGCTATATTTTATGATCTAAGATTTTCAGTAATTACAAAATTCGAATTTTCATCAATATATTATTTTATGTTAATTATTTATGGATGAAAACATTATTTTATTCATAATATATACAAATTAAAATACTAAAATTATTATATTTGCGAAACTAAGTTAATTTTGAATTATAATAATTTTTTTATAATTTTTCTGTCTTTTCTCTATATATATAAATGTTTTATGTTCATATATTATATATAATAGATTTATGCATATATGTGTGTGTGTGTATTTTAACACGTATACATGCACATATTTGGACAACATACATGACTTATAAAATGAGTAAATATGTCTATTGTGATGTAAATCCCAACATCTACATATGGACATATTATACCTTTCATGGATTATTATGTTACACATGCACTCACACATATATGTATATGATACATTTATGTATAAACTAAATCAAATAAAATTAATTTCATATCTTAATATATTTTAATTTAAATAAAATAAATGATTTTAATAAATGAAATTTATTAATTTTCTAATTCATTTAGACTTCATAGGTCCAATAAAAGATCAAATAGCGTAAATTTTTTGAAATTCACTCATAACTTCCGCTACGGGCTAGTCCAGTTCCAACAATGGTATTAGAGCCCAATAGCCAATGCAGTCTTGTTTAGTCATATTAGAACTAACTAATTAAGCTTACCCACTTAGTACGATTTCTAGAAAGGTAATGTCTAGGATTGGAATTGGGTAATCAAGTACTCTGTCTTACCTGGTTATCGCCCTGGCCCGAAAGGTGAATTGAGCCCAAAGGTTGCTCCTAATAGAAAAGGCCCAACTTAATTTAGGCCTTGGGTTAACTTTCAAAATCATTTTATAAATTAATGTTTAAGATTTTAAATTCAATAGTTAAATTTAAAATAAAACATGTTTATTATAAAAATTATAATACTATATAAGTTTTCAAAATGTTTGAAAGGATAATGATATTTTCAAAATGTTTGAAAATATTTATATAATAATTTCAAAAATTAAATTTATTAATAAGATTAATAAAATAAATTAATTAAATATTAATTAATTAATGTATCTATGCATGTATTATATATGTTGATAAATGTTATGTTACTTTAAAATGTTTAACATAACGTAAGTATACATGTATGTATATAAGAAAATTTTTGAAATTGATAAATTTTAATAACAATTGTTTAATTGAATAAATTAATTAAAGGTTAATTAACTAAATAAAATACACATATATGTGATATATGTGTGTTACACTATAAAGATTATAGTGTACACTATAAATGTTATAGTAGATCTACCCAATATAAAGTTATATTGGAATACTAATTTAAAATTAGTTAAAGAGTTAATTGATTAAAATTAATTAGATAAGATTTAATTAATAATATATTATACGCAAGACTATCATATAAGTAATATGAAATATAATAGTTAAATAACAAAAAAAACTTATATGATTTGTGTATAAACTAAATGTGGAACATTAAAGAAACCCAAATAGACTTGAGAAATAAAAACAGATGTAAGTACATATACCATGATTTCTGATGTGACTGACACTTGAATCTCTGAGGTATTTCATAAGAAATATATTATTCTACAAGTCGATATCACTCAATATATATTGAAGATTACGAATCTTCAATATTATGTTGTCCTCTACCATATATATATTAATAAATTACTTACATACTCCTTAGTTGTTGTGCGACCTCAAGTTAGGGATGTTATGCGTAGTATTATTAATAAATTGAAAAGATGAGATAAGATAACTATATGTATTTGTTGAGCAAACTCAAGGTACATATACCATACTTAGGCCATCACGATATGGTAGGTGTGAGTGAATAATCTCTTTCGATTTGTTGAGCAAAGTCAATATCGAAATGAGATTAGAACAAGGAAAATAGGTTAGGAGTTGTATGTGATTCAATCGATAAGGAGTTATCCATCGTTTATGGGGCTATGATTTGTTGAGTAAACAGAAGATCGGAATACCAAAACAAACGAGTCCTAACACCCACTAGTGAAGTTGTAAGACTTTTATATTTCATCTTAGGGTTTGAAGAAATATAAAAGACTAGTGGGAGCCTTATTAGAAAAATGAAATGGTAGCATTTAACCTTTCTAATATTATAAGAACATATGCTATATAATGTTTTAATTATCTACAATGATGAATTTGTGCATTTAATATGATTGATAACATGTTTTTCAATTAACAAATATAAATAAGCTAAATTAAAAGTTGAAAAAATAGAAATATAATATATATTTACTAATAATTCTAATTGCATGTTATATGTAACAACCCGCATATTTATTGATTTTATATTTAAATATTTTGTCTTTAATCGGATATTGGTCCGAAAAGCCACTTTTTGCAAATGGTCAAATTAGGACCCGAGACCACTTCCATTAGGTTCGAAATGTCGTTTACAATCTTTTTAAGTATAAACTTTGATATGTTTGGGGTTAGTGGAATTTCACTAACTTTTCCCGCTTTGGACTTTGGGTTGGTTTAGCCTATTAAACCTAAGTTCCAACCCCTTCTCCTCATCTCTTCATAAATTCCAACCTAACTCTAGTTTTAGCATTAATGGTGAGTGGAAAGGGAAATTAAAATTCCTAGCCCAAGTTCATTAGCAAATTCAACATCCAACTCTAAAATCAAAGTAAAGACATTGGATTTAAGCTTGTAGTTGCTTCTCCATTGACTTCAAGCTTCTTCTTCATTGAATTTGTGCAAAGGTGAGATTTTTATCTCACATTCTTGTCTATAACTATCTTGGACTGCTGGGAATGATTTCCCATCACTTTAGCATGTGCATTTGCATTTGGTTTGGATTGGATTGGCGAAAAACTCCAATTTTTAGTGTTTTTGGTAAAATTCTGCACTTAGGTCATTCCGCCAATGCTAGGTCGTTCGCGTGGAAAAGTCTCGGCCTTCAAATAGCTCGTTTCTGGCCTTAAACCCGTTCGCATACGTTAGGTCGTTCGCCACGGAATTAGGTCGTTGGGCTTTAGGTCGTAGGTCGTTGGACCCTAGGTCGCTCGCGTTTAGGTTGTTCTAGGCCTTAATTCACTTGGCTGCTTAGGTCGCGAGTTCCACTAGGTCGCATGAACCATAAGGTCGTTGGCGTGCATAGGTCGCTAGATCGCTCGGCCTTCATTCCTTAGGTCGTTTAACGCTGCAGCTCGGCCTTCATTCCTTAAGTCGCTACTCGTTAGCTCGTTACACCATTAGGTCGTATGACCTTTAACCTGTTAGGCCGCATGACCTTTAACTCTTTAGGTCGCTTGACCGTTATCCCGTTAGGTCGTCTGACCGTACTACCTTGTTAGATCGCTTGACCATTTCAGTTAGGTCGCATGACCACAGGGTTGCTCTAGTTAGGTCGCATGACCCCTTAACTCGCTCGGCCTTGTCATTTTTAGGTC
This sequence comes from Allium cepa, assembly GCA_030765085.1. Lineage (NCBI taxonomy): Eukaryota > Viridiplantae > Streptophyta > Magnoliopsida > Asparagales > Amaryllidaceae > Allium > Allium cepa. Next base: position 765,864,730 of record CM060934.1, on the reverse strand, counting down.
GCGAGTTTAGTTAGGTCGTTCGGCTTTAAAACGTTAGGTCGCTTGGCCTGTGTTATTGTTAGATCGTGAGTTCCTTAGGTCGCTCGCCTCCCTTAGATCGCTTACCTGGTTGAGTCGCACCTCACCTTAGCTCGGCCATGTTAGGTCGCGAGTTTCCCTTAGGTCGCGTGCACCCTAGGTCGCAACCTTTAGGTCGCTCGATCCTATCCTCCCTTAGGTCTTCACTAGGTCGTACCGTTTTGGACGGGGCGCTGCCCCGCACCCCGCCGGGGGCGCTGCCCGCTATACCCCTGCAACCTGACCAGGCAGGTCGAACCCCGTAGTGGGGGTGTTGCCCCCGCACCCCCACCTTGCGGGGTTGCCACCCCCCCTGGACCCCCCCTCCGTAGGGGATCTTATCTGAAAAACATTCAACAGAACTTGCTTTGTTGAGATGCTGAGTTGACCATTCTTCGAGACAAACTATCTTTGGCTTCTCGGTCGATTTTATGGTATCACGGCCTTGCTAAAAAGGCGGGATAACAACTTTAGAAATATGAAGGTTTCAATACTAGTAGTAAATATCAAAACTCTTTCAACAAAATGATTTCAACTCTATTTTCAATAACAAAGCTCTTTTCTTAAACCGTTTTCCAATCTACTAGTATATACAAACCTTTACCTCACTCGGATGAGAAATCTAATTAAACGGCTTAGTAAAAAAAGTGGTATGAAACGCTTGCGTTCACTTCATCGGTTCATTCTTGGACTTGTTCGATTGAACCTCTTGTGACAATTTTCTAGTGAAGATTTACAGTTTGTTCGTAAATATTTAAGTTAAGCAAGTGGTTATGGGACACGAAGATAAACTTTTATATTTACTAGCTTAGTGTAATTGACACTTCTCGTTGATCATGACGATCATTTTATGATTTAGACTAGCAATTGTGTGATGTCTCTTTGTTTGCAAGGTTAGACTAGACCTCATGGGTGTGATTCCGACTCACACATATCTCTTTGTCCGCAAGGTTAGTCTAGACACCATCTGTGTGATTCCACTCACACATACCTTTTTGTTGCGAGGTTAGGCTAGACACCATTTGTGTGATTCCACTCACACATACCTCTTTGATTTTTGGTTAGCCTAGACCTCATCTGGGTGATTCCGACTCACCCATATGGGGTAGCTCCCCATGGTCTTCGGACCGTCATGTGATAGGCCTCTTTCCCTTTTTTCTATGATTTCTGGATTTCATGTGTTGATTTCTGGAATTTATGTCACTGACTTGTTATGAGTACAAGTTTAGGGTATGATGCCCTCTTTGGATCTTTGAAAAGATTCTTGTGATATTGATTTATCTCTTATTGATTGATCTTCTGTTGATCATCATTTGCATACTTATAGTAGTATGTCAGTATGGATATTTTATGTTTATGCCATATCTTTTATTTTATGCCAGGTCATCTGATATTTATAGCTAGACTGATTCGTTTATTATTTTCTTAAATAATACTCGGGTCAGACCGAGATGTTACAGGTGCTTCTTCTTGACTTCTTCCTGGGATTTGCTACTCTGACTTTTGGCTAATTATTTAGATTAGCAGTTTTTGTTGTATACACTTGAGATATAGACTCATAGTTGTATTCTTTTGTATAGCACGTGTTGCTATTCTTTTGTATTATTGTGGATCTTTTTGACCACTACTCCGATGTACACTTTCATGTGTTAGTTATATATTCATATCTTCTTCCGCTTTTGTGATATGGATGTCTGTGACTGATTTGTGTTGTGCTTATTTCTATATTTGTTATTTGTAGCCACCGTGTGATAAGCAATCACATGGATGGTCGCTCCTCAACAGCCTTATTCTCCGCGCTAGTTGACAGCACTACACCGTAGTGTTCTTGGCTAGCGTGGGTATAGAGGTGGGGCATCACAACTTGGTATCAGAGCCAAACTTCGGAACAATGTAGAATAACTTAACAAGGATCATCGTCCTAAGTCCACCTTAGAAGTTATGCCTTAGGATTAATTCGAGTCGTCGTACCGATTCATCCTATATCCTTTATGATTCCTTGTTTTATCTAGCAAGATTGCTTGATATTCATTAGTGAATAATCTTCTTCTTTCTCTTCTTTCTTTCTTAAGGAAGAGAAATGGTTAGACCTGGTCGTCCCAGAGCTGGACCATCTAGTGCTCCACCCCAAGATGGAGTTTTTATGACTACCCGGCAAATTCTTGACCTTGTCACGAATGCTCAAGCAGCTGGTTCTAATCCGGAACCTACTCACCCTAAATCTGGGTTTGCACGTTTGTGCAATGATTACACCAACCTAGGTGGGAAGCCATTTAAAGGTTCTGAAACTATCATCGAAGTCCAGGCTTGGTTGAGGACCTGCGATCGAATCTTCATTCGCATGAATCTCGTCGATCTTCACCGTGTTCAGGTGGCTTCCAGTATGCTCCAAGAGAGAGGATTGGACTGGTATGAACTTCTTATTTCTGAAGTCAACGAAGCGGACCTTACCTGGGAGTAATTCCGGACACGCTTCGAGTTAAAATTTGTACCAGAAGCAGAGAAGGTAACTCTGGCTCGACGCTTTATAGACCTTGTTCAAGGTGATTCCTCTGTGACTGATTATGTCGCAGCCTTTGAGTCGCTTTCCAAATATGGGGTTGAATACATCAACACCCCATTGAAGAAGAACCAGAGGTTCGTTTATGGCTTAAACAAAAGCCTCAAGAAGCCATTACTTAAGTTCCTTTCGACCAACTTATAGATATCGCTCTTCGTTTGGAAGAGGCTGATAAAGAAAGTGATGTTGAAGTAGTAGCTTCCAAACCTAACTTCAACAACAAAAAGAGGCCCAGTAAATTCAAAGGCCCTTATCCCAACAAAAAGGGTAAGCATGCAACCCCTGCGGCAAAGTCTCCTTCTCCTAGTGGTGCGAGATGCTTCAACTGTGGCTGGGGATCATTTTGCGAATAAGTGCTCTAAGCCCAAATCTTGTCGCTATTGTAAGAGCCCGGATCATTACATACATCAACGCCTCAAACGTGAAGGCAAGAAGGAGGGAAAGTTAAACGTGGCTCAAGCCCCTGGCAACACATCTCGTGGCCAAGGTATTTCTCATTCCATTCTTGATGGTATTATTTTATTTCATGATCAACCTATTAGAGTTCTCTTTGATACGGGTGCATCCCATTCTTTTATATCAAAGGAACTTGTCGACACTTTCTCTTTAAATGTTGATGCTTTAATGACTTCCTTGAGAATTGCGAATCCTGTTGGTGGATCCGCAACTCTTATTTTGCTTTGTAAAAATGTGGAGAATATTTTTTGTGATTTTCCATTCCTAGCCGATTTGCATGTTATGCGTTACCTAGGCTTTGGAATGATTTTGGGAATGGATTGGCTTAATCGTTTTGAAGCTCATATCCTATGTCCCGAGCGGACTATTTATCTCCGACATCCCAATCTGTAAATCAGATTTCTATTATTCTTAAAGATTTGGATTCTGCGTTGACTGCATCTTTATATTCTTTGAATCCTCATGATAATGATGATGATGAGGAGGAGGAAGATGTCATTTCTTGAATTCATGTCGTTTGTGAATTTTCCGACATATTTGAGCCCGTTTTAGGTTTACCACCTAAACGAGCAATTGAGTTCAGAATTAATCTTACCCCTGAAGCACAACCTATTACTCGTCCTCCTTATCGCATGTCTAATAAGGAAAATGAGGAGATGCGCAAACAATTATCTGAATTGGAGATGAAGCAATTTATTCGCTCTAGCTCCTCGCCTTGGGGAGCTTCGGCTATTTTCGTGAAGAAATCCGACGGTATGCTTAGGCTTTGCGTTGACTATCGCAAGCTTAACGATCTGACTATTAAAAATAAATATCCTTTACCTCGGATTGATGATCTGTTTGATCAGCTTGGCGGAGCTAGGATCTTTTCATAGTTCGACTTGGCTACCGGTTTTCATCAGCTTCGTATTGCTGAGGATAGTATTCCTTTGACATCGTTCCGTACTCGTTATGGATCTTATGAATGGCTTGTTATGTCATTTGATTTAACGAATGCTCCGGCTTACTTCATTGACCTCATGAATCGAGTTTTCAAGGCTTTCCTCGATCGGTTTGTTCTCATCTTCATTGATGATATCCTTGTGTATTCTAAAACCGAGGAGGAGCATGAAAAGTATCTTCGGATTGTATTGGAAACTCTTAGGAGTAATCAATTAAAGGCGAAATTTTCTAAATGCCACTTTTGGCAATCTCGTGTGAAGTTTCTCGGTCATATTATTTTCGAATCCGGAATTTCCGTGGATCCTTCAAAGATTGAAGCGATTCAAGATTGGAAGAGACCGGAGAGTGTGACAGAGATTCGTAGTTTTCTCGGATTGGCGGGTTATTACCGTCGTTTCATTAAAGACTTTTCTAAGATTGTCGTGCCTCTTACTGGCTTGACTAAGAAGGGAGTTAAATACATTTGGTCGGACAAATGTGAAGCCTCTTTTCAGAAATTGAAAGAACTCCTTTCCGATGCTCCTATTCTTGTTATTCCCGAGGGGAATCAAGATTTTGTTGTTTATACTGATGCTAGTCACGTTGGTTTGGGTGTCGTTCTTATGCAAAAAGAACGTGTTATTGCTTATGCTTCTAGGCAATCGAAGCCGGCTGAGACTAGATATGCCACACATGATTTAGAACTCGCGGCTATTGTTTTCGCCCTTCGAATTTGGCGTCATTATCTATTGGGAGAGAAATTTATTCTTTACACGGATCATAAGTCTTTGAAATATTTATTTTCTCAAAGGGAACTTAATTTGTGTCAACAGCGTTGGCTTGAGTTCCTTGCACCTTATGATCTTGATATTCTTTATACCCTCGGTAAGGGTAATCGTGTCGTCGATGCCCTTAGCCGTAAACAACAAGCGGTTGTTTCTATGATGATATCCGAATGGAACGATATCGAGATTATATCCACTTGTGAGATTCGAGAGCGCGTATCCGATTTATGCTCATCACTTGTTTTATGTAGCCTTGAGGCTCATCCTTCTCTTTTAGACCGCATTCTTGAAGCTCAAGGGCTAGATCCTAAATTGGCTCTTCTTGGCCAAAATGTTAAGGATAAAATTGATATTGAAGGTTTGAAAGACTTTGATATTGATTCTCGTGGCGACATTCGAAAATTTGGTAGACTTATCGTACCAAATATTGATGATCTTCGTAAAGATATTTTAGAAGATTCCCATCATTCTAAATTCATATTCATCCCGGTAGTAGTAAAATGTACGCTGATATGAAGCGACTTTATTATTGGGAGGGAATGAAATCTGATATTGCTAACTTTGTTAAGTGTTGCATGACTTGCCAATTTTTCCAGGCCGAACATCAAAGGCCTGGTGGGTTATTGCAACCTTTAGAAATTCCAATTTGGGAGTGGGACCAAATTTCCATGGATTTTATAGATGTCCTTCCCCGTTCTCGTTCGGGTCATGATAGCTTATGGGTGATCGTTGATAGACTTACTAAATCCGCCTATTTTATTCCCGTTCGATCAAACCGAACCGTTCCTCTTTTGGCCAAACTCTTTATCAAAGAAATTGTTAAATTGCATGGAGTTCCTACTTCTATTATTAGCGATCGAGATCCATTGTTTACTAGTGGATTTTGAAAGAGTCTTCAAAAAGCTTTAGGAACGAAGCTTAATTTTAGCACTGCTTATCACCCCCAGTCCGATGGACAAACCGAGCGTGTGAATCAAACTCTTGAAGATCTTCTGCGAGCTTGTGTGCTTCATTTTGATGGAAGTTGGGAAGATCATATTTCACTTGTCGAATTTTCCTATAATAATAGCTTCCAATCTAGTATTGGTATGGCACCTTTCGAGGTACTCTACGGAAGGCCATGCCGATCTCCTTCTTGTTGGCTTGAGGCCGGTGAGAGGCTGGTTTTAGGTCCAGACTTTATTCGTGATTCCACAGAAAAGATTGAACTTATTCGACATAGGATGAAAGAAGCCCAGAGTAGACAAAAATCCTATGCCGATAATCGAAGAAGGAAATTAGAATTTTCTGTTGGAGATCTTGTTTTTATTAGTGTTTCACCTATTAAAGGTGTTGTACGTTTCAGTCGGTCGGGAAAGTAAGCGCCTCGATATATTGGGCCATTTCCTATCACTGAACGTATTGGTTCCATGGCTTATCGTCTTTCATTACCGGATCAGTTTTCTGCCATGCATGACGTGTTTCACGTTTCTCAATTACGGAAATGCCTTCGAGATTCCGATTCTATTCTTGAGCCTGGTATTGTGGAAGAAATTGAAGTTTTGCCAAATTTAACTTACGAGCAGCATCCTATTCGAATTATTGCTTCGGAGGTCAAACGACTTCGAAATAAAGATGTTCCGCTTATGAAGGTTCAATGGTCCTCAAATCCTAAGGATTGCTCTTGGGAATCCAGAGAATTCATCGAGCGAACACATCCGGACTTGCTTACTCCAGCTCTTTGAGGTGAACTTCCTATTTCAAATTTCTTTTGTGTTAATATGCTTCTATGGTTGTTACTTTTTATTTCCATCTTATATATTGTGAGGACGCAATTTCTTTAAGGAGGGGAGTCTGTAACAACCCGCATATTTATCGATTTTATATTTAAATATTTTGTCGTTAATTGGATATTGGTTCGAAAAGCTACTTTTTGCAAACGGTCAAATTAGGACCCAAGACCACTTCCATTGAGTCCGAAATACCGTTTACAATCTTTTTAAGTATAAACTTTGATATGTTTGGGGTTAGTGGAATTTCACTAACTTTTCCCGCTTTGGACTTTGCGTTGGTTTAGCCTATTAAACCTAAGTTCCAACCCCTTCTTCTCATCTCTTCATAAATTCCTACATAACTCTAGTTTTAGCATTAATGGTGAGTGGAAAGGGAAATTAAAATTCCAAGCCCAAGTTCATTAGCAAATTCAACATCCAACTCCAAAATCAAAGTAAAGACATTGGATTCAAGCTTGTAGTTGCTTCTCTATTGAATTCAAGCTTCTTCTTCATTGAATTTGTGCAAAGATGAGATTTTTGTCTCACATTCTTGTCTATAACTATCTTGGACTGTTGGGAATGATTTCCCATCACTTTAGCATGTGCATTTGCATTTGGTTTGGATTGGATTGGCAAAAAACTCCAATTTTTAGTGTTTTTTGTAAGATTCTGCACTTAGGTCGTCCTGCCAATGCTAGGTCGTTCGCGTGGAAAAGTCTCGGCCTTCAAATAGCTCGTTTCTGGCCTTAAACCCGTTCGCATACGTTAGGTCGTTCGCCTCGGAATTAGGGCGTTGGGCTTTAAGTCGTAGGTCGTTGGACCCTAGGTCGCTCGCGTTTAGGTCGTTTTAGGCCTTAATTCACTTGGCTGCTTAGGTCGCGAGTTCCACTAGGTCGCATGAACCATAAGGTCGTTGGCGTGCATAGGTCGCTAGGTCGCTCGGCCTTCATTCCTTAGGTCGTTCAATGTTGCAGCTCGGCCTTCATTCCTTAAGTCGCTACTCGTTAGCTCGTTACACCATTAGGTCGTATGACCTTTAACCTGTTAGGCCGCATGACCTTTAACTCTTTAGGTCGCTTGACCGTTATCCCGTTAGGTCGTAGGTCATCTGACCGTACTACCTTGTTAGATCGCTTGGCCATTTCAGTTAGGTCGCATGACCACAGGGTTGCTCTAGTTAGGTCGCATGACCCCTTAACTCGCTCGTCCTTGTCATTTTTAAGTCGCGAGTTTAGTTAGGTCGTTCGGCTTTAAAACGTTAGGTCGCTTGGCCTGTGCTATTGTTAGGTCGTGAGTTCCTTAGGTCGCTTGCCTCCCTTAGGTCGCTTACCTGGTTGAGTCGCACCTCACCTTAGCTCGGCCATGTTAGGTCGCGAGTTTCCCTTAGGTCGCGTGTACCCTAGGTCGCAACCTTTAGGTCGCTCGATCCTATCCTCCCTTAGGTCTTCACTAGGTCGTACCATTTTGGACGGGGCGCTGCCCCGCACCCCGCCGGGGGCGCTGCCCCCTAGACCCCTGCGACCTGACCAGGCAGGTCGAACCCCGTAGTGGGGGTGTTGTCCCCGCACCCCCGCCTTGGGGGGTTGCCACCCCCCCTGGACCCCCCCTCCGTAGGGGAACTTATCTGAAAAACATTCAACGGAACTTGCTTTGTTGAGATGCTGAGTTGACAATTCTTCGAGACAAACTATCTTTGGCTTCTCGGTCGATTTTATGGTATCACGGCCTTGCTAAAAAGGCGGGATAACAACTTTAGAAATATGAAGGTTTCAATACTAGTAGTAAATATCAAAACTATTTCAACAAAATGATTTCAACTCTATTTTCAATAACAAAGCTCTTTTCTTAAACCGTTTTCCAATCTACTAGTATATACAAACCTTTACCTCACTCAGATGAGAAATCTAATTAAACGGCTTAGTAAAACAAGTGGTACGAAACGCTTGCGTTCACTTCGTCGGTTCATTCTTAGACTTGTTCGATTGAACCTCTTGTGACAATTTTCTAGTGAAGATTTACAGTTTGTTCGTAAATATTTAAGTTAAGCAAGTGGTTATGGGACACGATGATAAACTTTTATATTTACTAGCTTAGTGTAATTGACACTACTCGTTGATCATGACGATCATTTTATGATTTAGACTAGCAATTGTGTGATGTCTCTTTGTTTGCAAGGTTAGACTAGACCTCATGGGTGTGATTCTGACTCACACATATCTCTTTGTCCGCAAGGTTAGTCTAGACACCATTTGTGTGATTCCACTCACACATACCTTTTTGTTGCGAGGTTAGGCTAAACACCATTTGTGTGATTCCACTCACACATACCTCTTTGCTTTTTGGTTAGCCTAGACCTCATCTGGGTGATTCCGACTCACCCATATGGGGTAGCTCCCCATGGTCTTCAGACCATCATGTGATAGGCCTCTTTCCCTTTTTTCTGTGATTTCTGGATTTCTTGTGTTGATTTCTGAAATTTATGTCATTGACTTGTTATGAGTACAAGTTTAGGGTATGATGCCCTCTTTGGATCTTTGAAAAGATTCTTGTGATATTAATTTATCTCTTATTGATTGATCTTCTGTTGATCATCATTTGCATACTTATAGTAGTATGTCAGTATGGATATTCTATGTTTATGCCATATCTTTTATTTTATACCATGTCATCTGATATTTATAGCTAGACTGATCCGTTTATTATTTTCTTAAATAATACTCGGGTCAGACCGAGATGTTACAGGTGCTTCTGCTTGACTTCTTCCCGGGATTTGCTACTCTGACTTTTGGCTAACTATTTAGATTAGCTGTTTTTGTTGTACACACTTGAGATATAGACTCATAGTTGTATTCTTTTTTATAGAACGAGTTGCTATTCTTTTGTATTATTGTGGATCTTTTTGACCACTACTCCGATGTACACTTTCATGTGTTAGTTATATATTCATATCTTCTTCCGCTTTTGTAATATGGATGTCTGTGACTGATTTGTGTTATGCTTATTTCTATGTTTGTTTCCGAAGATTATTTATAGCCACTGTGTGATAAGAAATCATATGGATGGTCGCTCCTCAACAGCCTTATTCTCCGCGCTAGTTGACAGCACTACACCGTAGTGTTCTTGGCTAGCGTGGGTATAGGGATGGGGCGTCACATTGTATAATGTTTCTATACCCATGCAAGTTCCTAATTTCAACTACTTAATACATTCGTAAGTTGGTCACTTGTATGTTTATTTGGTTTAGACCGTGCATATGAGATTTTGAACTCTAAATGACATTCAAGACTATGGATATTTGATCCATGTACTTTCACATATAAATGTTATATGGTGAACAGTCATAGTTTGCGTGGTACAATATTTTGATGAAGTTAGTTCATTCGAAGTAAGCGAATAAACAATATTTTAAGATCATGTATTCAACTTGAATGGTTTTAAAAGGATCATATTGTGCTAATATAACAAAGACCATAAACTAGAAGATACATCTAAGAAGTCGATCGTTGAAATGTCATCTTGATCGGATTACTAAAAGCGCAACATATTTGATGTCTTAAATGTTAAGAATAATCGAATGCACTTTTGTAAAAAGTTTGTGATATTGTAGTAAGGTTTTCTTTAGAATAGTTTGACCATTTGAAAGAAAAACGAATGTATAAGAATAGATGTAATTTAAGGTAAAGTTGGAATGAAGAGAATGAATAGTCACTTTGCTTCATAGAAAAACATTGAAAACAAGAATTGTAATAATAATTGATACTTAATATTGGAATATGAAATATGATTTTTATTTCGAAATGTATTTTCATATAGAATATTGTTTTCCATAACATTTATTTATTTATTTAAGTTCAAGATATTTGATCAAAGAACCCTCCACTGTAAACTAGTTGCAGCATATGAAATAGGTAAACGACATTAACAATATTAAGTGAATGGTGGACCTCTTAGTTTAGTACGCTATTATAGTAATAGCGGAAATAGTGGGAGCATGCCATATAGCACCTAATAATTACATCAAATTACGAAAATTGTTTTCATAAAATGTGCCAAGCATTATTTGTGAAGTAATGTTTATTTTTGGTATTGACTGAAAAATAGATATAACTATATTTCAATATGAGTATTATGAATATTTATTATGAAATAGAACTATATTATGGAATTTGTTTTCATAGTAAAAGTGATGCAACAAAAATACATATGTGTCTAATATTATTTAAGTTGTTTTGGAATTATGGACTAAGCCGTAGTTTTGAGAAATAATTTTACTATATGATTATGAATCATATGATACAGGTTCATTATACCTCAAACAATTAATGGCTATGCACCCATTCAGTGGGAGCATCATAAGAGTTGATGAAGTCTTTGAATTTATACATATTATTGTATGCAATCACAAGTCTATTAATACCAAAAGGGTTCCACATACTTTTTTATGTTCATTGATGATTTATTACCAACATGAACATGTGTATTTGATACACATGTAGTAAGTTTATGATAAAGTCATAGAATATAAAAGAAAAGTAAATAAAATAACATGTTATAGAATAAAATGATTTGATTTGGTCGAAAAAGTGAGTATATTGGAAAGAGTTCCAAATATACCTAAAAATAAATATAGATTCAATCTCATAAGTCACTCCTCTATGTGATACATAATGATGCATCGATAAGGAGTAATCAGACATTGTTGGACAATTTACGATAAATTGTGAGTGAAATTGAGTTAGCTTCTTTTTATAAGGTCATGTACTTAAGAATAGTACACAATGTTGATATTATTTCATCTAAACAACAATTTACAAAATCATACAAGATAATGGTTAGTACGAAATCCCATCATATCCTAGGACAAGGAGTTGGTAGGTTGTGCGAGTCGAAAGATTGCATATAATAATTGTTCATGAGGGATCTTGCATGAATCGCCAAATTTTTTTTTGGAAGGGTCTGTCATCGAATGACATATTTATCTAAAAATAATATTAAACATTTTTTGGCTGCTATTACCTTCTACATTGCTGGTTAAAACAAATTTCTCGGTCTACTTCAAAATTCTCAAATATATTTCAAATTAAAATAATACTATTCGATAGATGGAGGTCGGTGATTCCGGACATGCAATCTAACGAATCAAGAACAGTAAAAGAAAGGGAAGTCATTCCTTCAACGTGGGTTCAAAGGCATCATCGAACTGGTAATTTTAATTTATATTACAGTAATTAAATTATATTCTATGATCCTAATGAGCAATTTCATATCTTTTTAAATATATTGCTACTATATGTTTAGTTAGGATTTTGTAAGTAGATGTGGTTTTCACAAATCAATTTGGTTAAGTGTATAATTTTGTTTATTATATTATTTTATTTATGCATAGACAAATATTTTTTACTGTACAAAATCAAATTTTTGTCATTAATAATTATTTTATATATATTTATTAATAAATTCATATATATATAGTGTATTTTTCTCACTCGTAATAGCATATATGCATATATAAGATATATATATGATTTAAAAAATTTAGTACACTTATTTATATATACTATGAATTTAAAAATTCGAAAATTAGTTATCATACATATATTCATATTTTTAAATTATCATTTATTGAATTTTTGAATTGTTTAATATATATAAAATAATTATTACACTAAAAATTCAATTATATATTTTTAAAAAATATTATAGCATTTCCTACACATATTAAAAAAAATTATAAATTTTTCATTAAATTTTATTTTTTTAATAATTAATATTATTTCGAAAAATCTATTTATGATTTATTAAAAATAATAATTTAATTAAAAAAATTTCCAAAATTTTTATCAACCTTTTATTCATAATCCTAGAGTTTCTAAAATTTTAAATTTTGAATTTTTAATAATATATTATTTTATATTAAATAATTATTGCTGAAATTAATGTATTTGTTTTTTAAAATAATATTTCAACTTTGAGAAATCTACAGATTTTTCCTAAGCTATATTTTATGATCTTAGATTTTTGAAAGTTGTAAAATTTGAATTTTCTTCAATATATTATTTTATGTTAATTATTTATGGATGAAAACATTATTTTATTCATAATATATACAAATTAAAATACTAAAATTATTATGTTTGCAAAAATAAATTAATTTTGAATTATAAATAATTTTTTAATAATTTTTCTCTCTCTTTCTATATATATATATTTATTTAATTATATATAAATAATTTATGTCCATATATTATATATAATTTATTTATATATACATATGCGTGTGTGTATGTGTGTGTGTGTTTATACACACACACACACACACACATGTACATATTTGGACAACATACATGACATACAAAATGAGCTAATATGTATGTCGCGATGTAAATCCCAACATCTACTTATGGGCATATTATACCTTTCACGAATTATTATGTTACATACGCACTTACACATATATGTATATGATACATTTATGTATAAACTAAATCAAATAAAATTAATTTCATATCTTAATATATTTGAATATAAATAAAATTGATGATTTTATTTAAATAAAATTTAGAAGTATTCTAATTCAGTTAGACTTTATAGGCCCAATGAAAGATCCAATAGGGTAAATTTTTTGAAATTCACCCATAAGTTCCACTACGGGCTAGTCCAATTCCAACACTCATGACTCTCCTTTGGAGCCATGTGCCTCAAGGGTGAGGCAACAGGTCTAACATTCTCCACAAGATAAATTAGAAACTTAATCTCTCGTTATGGTGGGAGACCGGTAACCTCGTGAAATACATCCGGGTAATCTCTTACTACGGGACTAAATCTAGCTTATCATGTGATAGGTCTAAAGAATATAAGTAGCTCAACATAACTGATCCTTGGGGATAGCAACAAACCTCCAAGCTACGTCCATTATGCATGCTCAACCTAATAACCTTCCTATCACAATCTAATATAGCCATATACATCATCATCTAATACATGCCCAATACCAACTCAAACCTAGAAAATCCTAAGCCCAAAGCATCAAAAATGAACTCGAACCCCCAAAATGAATAATTGCGAACCCCTACATACCATAGAAAATTAGATCGATCCTCCTATAGGGTTTAATACAATCACAGGGTCTGTAAATATGCTAGTGTCTATGTGTAACTCATCCACAAATCTACTAGATCTAAAAAAGTGTGATGCTCATGTGTCAAATAAAGTGCGAATTGGAAAACCAGATAAAGTTAACACACCTTCGATCACGGTCATTATTCAACGGCTAAATCTCTATCGGATTAGAAAAATAGCTGAAATTTTTTAATTAAAAAAACTACAAGCGCACGACGTACAATTTTAGTACGTGGCGAGTACGGGTTGATCCGCAGAGAATTGTATTGATTTTGAAATTTCTACTCAATCAAATTAAACCAAGATTTGAAGTTGTGATTAGATAAAAGTTTTTATAAACTAACAAAAAATAAAAGTGGATAAAAATGCGAGAGTAGAAGGCAATTTAGAGGTAATTTCCTTCTAATGATCAATAAATCAACAAAATGAAATTATGATCTCTCTTTTGGTTAGTAGCAAGTTTAGTTGATGTGTTTATCATATGCATGGCCTATTTGTGCTATTAATTAGCCCAATATAAACTATCAAACTATAACATAACCACTAAACCACTTTTAAACTCTTATGAAAATGACAATGAACTTGAAAATAAAATTTATCCTAAGCATGATCTATTAATTACCGATTAGAAATATAGACCATCAAATTTTGATTTTAATATTCACTTCATTACCATAGTCAAATGTAGATGAAGGGGTAATTTATGTTTATATTTGTTTAAGCATAGCCTATTTGGTGTCAATAACATAGGTTATCAAATTCAAAGCTAAAACAACAAAATTTTACCCATTCAAACATTGTCATTAAGCACAAAAAGAGATCAAAAATTAGCAAAATGTTGAATCTACATGATTAAGAGAGCTTCATTCCCCTAAATTAATATGAAACAAAAATAAAAGGAAAATGCAAGCTAAGTAAGAAGATAGCTAATTAACATAAAATAAAAGCTAATCTACTTGCATAAACAAAAAGATCTACACTATTAACATGAAAGGAAAAACATGTGAACAAAAAAGAGAATGAATTAAAATCGCATAAATAGAAAATTACATGAAAGAAAATGGCTAAGTAGCCATGAAAAAGAAAAGATATTTTTTAGTTTATTTTTTAGCCTAAAACTAAACTAACTAAAGAGGAGGATATGAGCTTAATTACGTGAATATATGAGGTATTTATACCAGGCTAAAACCTTAATTATATTGTTGGGGACTACCCAAAATACCCTTGAGGAAGTGTGGTCTCCAAGTTGTCATTAATATGAGCTTAATCCACCTTTTCATGTGCATGTAACTTTAATTTCCATTAGCACGTGCATTAGCTGAAAGTGTGTAGGACCGTGCAATATGGATATAATAATTTAGAGTATAGAGATAATGGTAATGTAGTAAATAGTGCGGAATATAAAAGCAGTATAATAATAAAAATAACACCAGATACTTTTATACTGGTTCGGAGCACCGTCCAACGTCCAGTCCCAATCTCCTTCTGGAATTTCACTAAAACAAAAATCTTCACTTAACTCGGAGGAACAGGTATACACAGTCTGAGCAGCAGAATAGACACCTGAGCAGCAGAACAGGATTTTCGCCTCAGCAGGAGAAGAGGACTTTACTAATATAGAAGAATATCTGACACTGTGTGTTCTTGATAACATTGATTTGTCTCTGATTGTACAAACCTCCTGTAATCAAATCCTCAAGTATATGAAGTTTATGTGAAGATATGAAGAGAAGGTAATGCTAAGAATCGAAGATTATGAAAGTTTATTAGAAGATTCAAAGCAATAAAATGCTTGTTTGCCATTTGAATGCAAATATGAGAGCACAAGAAGAATATAAGTAAAATGATTTTCGGTGAATATGAAGTGTTTGGGAACATGTATTTATAGTCGACAGAGAGTTACTGCCATTGATGAAGAGTTCCAACCAAAAGAAGCAACTATTTCCGTTCAGAGAAGGACCGCAACCTTTCGTAGAATGGAAATGTCTATTCAAAATATGACAGTTGGGTTTAGGTCAGTCGACTGGTCGAAAATGGTCAATCGACTGAATAGTGAAGACATGTAAAAAAATCATGCACAAATATGTTGAAATGCACAGATTCAGTCGACTGACTGACTGTATTCAGTCGACTGAATTCTATTGTTAAGCAAAAAATGTAGTAGCTCATTTGGTTAGAGTACTTACCTTCCAAACTAATGACCCGAGTTTGAGTCCCACTCCATGCATTTTTTGAAAACTTGATTTTGGTTAAAATATGCATGCAAGTTTATTTGAATGTGAATGATGATTCTTGAGGAAAGATTTTAACAAAGCACTAAACTAGACTTTATATGCACATTTGATGACTCTTGTTAAAATATATAACTATACAAACAATATATTGAGCCGATGAGTCTGAATGTTATCGTAATCGTAAATTCGTGAATGGTTGTGTCTTGTCAGCAATCAAAACCTATGATCCAACATTCTTCCCCTTTTTGATGATGACAACTTTATTTGCTATGGATGAATCTTTGACAAGCTTTGTTGATCTTATCTCTCTCACTGAATATATTCCTATAAATAATTAATCTTTTTCCCCCCTTAATCTGTGCTTGCATGGTTTATTCCTGCAAATAGTGTTAGAGCAATATCTTTCTCCCTTTTTTTCATCGACAAAAAGGAGAGTTTATATGATGATATAAATTATATTTTACATAAGTGTTAACATAGAACAATATAAAACAAAATAACTACTACTTATAATGTAAGTTATCAGAAAAAAAATTAACATTTAAAGCATGTGATACCCAAGGTTCTTATAATTTTCTAATTTTTAGGAAACCATACCCGTTTGGGTGTGGTTGAACCTTTATAAATATAATTTTCATTATTAACTACCATATCAAAATAATTATCAACGTATTTTTCTCTATTTTTTCAATTAACAGGAACCCAAATATTTAGATAATTTTTACTCATATTTCCCATCAATGATTTTGTACTACTAAAGAAATAATATACATTATTGGTCATCGCAGTATTTGAATTTCTATAAAAATTGAATTTAGACTTTTCTCGTAATCTATTACTAGCACTAACATATTTACTATACATGAAAGCGTGTCTAGTGCTATTTCTACGATTTGTTTATTATATCCTAAACAAGTTTTATCATTTAAAGGTCTAATACTAGATAAAATCATGTTTAAATCGTTTTGACCTTTATTAAATTTTGTGACTTCGGTGTTAAGTTTATCAAATTTAGCTTAAAGTCACAATTATTATTTTCAAAAGAAATATTACTATTATTCAAAATATCAATTTTCTCATTTAAATCAGAATTCTCGTTTTTTAACATACAGTTCTCATTTTTGAGAAGGGAATTTTGAGATTCTGAATTGTCTAAAAAGGATTGTAATAAATCATTTTGTCTTTTCAAATCAAAATTTTCTTTTGAAAATTTCTCTCACTCTTTTTCAAATATGGTGTTTTGTTCATCTACAAAATCTTTAACAGTTATAAAATTATTCTTTAAAACACCAAGTGATTTTCTAAATTTAACTTTTCATTTTTCAATTTCTCATTTCAAGTTCAACAGATTTCATTTTTTATAAAATAATAAAATTAAGCTTTGTAATCATATTGCTTATACTAACTAATTCATTATTATCTTTTACCGAAATTTGTAAATTAGAAAGTACCTTTTTGCAGTCCTCACTGGTGGCTTTGACATGTATTTTGCCTGTTGTATTTCGACTGGGTCGTTTTTTGACCATTATTCTATGATGTTGTGACGATCGATAGAATTTCAGGCTCTGATACCAAATGAAAGTGTGTAGCACCGTGCAATATGAATATAATAATTAGAGTATAGAGATAATAGTAATGCAGTAAATAGTGTGGAATATAAAAGCGGTATAACAATAAAAATAACACCAGAGATTTTATACCGGTTCGGAGCACCGTCCTACGTCCAGTCCCACTCTCCTTTTGGAATTTCAATAAAATAACCATCTTCACTTAACCCGGAGGAATGGTTATACACAGTCTGAGTAGCAGAATAGACACCTGAGCAGCAGAACAGGATTTTCGCCTCAGCAGTGGAAGAGGACTTTACTAATATAGAAGAATATCTAACACTGTGTGTTCTTGATAACATTGATTTGTCTCTGATAGTACAGACCTCTTATAATCAAATACTCAAGTATATGAAGTGTATGTGAAGATATAAAGAGAAGGTAATGCTAAGAATCGAAGATTATGAAAGTTTATTTGAAGATTCAAAGCAATAAAATGCTTGTTTGCTGTTTGAATGCAAATATGAGAGCAAAAGAAGAATATAAGTAAGTTAGAATGATTTTCGGTGAAGATGAAGTGTTTGGAAACATGTTTTTATAGTAGACAGAGGGTTACTACCATTGGTGAAGAGTTATGACCAAAAGAAGCAACTATTTCCGTTCATCACAACCTTTTATAGAATGGAAATGTCTATTCAAAATATGACAGTTGGGTTCGGGTCAGTCGACTGGTCGAAAATGGTTAGTCGACTAAATAGTGAAAACATGTAAAAATATCGTGCATAAATATGTTGAAATGCATAGATTCAGTCGACTGATTGATTGTATTCAGCCGACTGAATTATGTTGTTAAGCAAAAATTGTAGTAGCTCGTTTGATTAAAGTACTTGCCTTCCAAACTAGTGACCCAGGTTCGAGTCTTGCTCCATGCATTTTTTGAAAACTTGATTTTGATTAAAATATGCATGCAAGTTTATTTGAATGTGAATAATGGTTCTTGAGGAAAGATTTTAACAAAGCACTAAACTAGACTTTATATGCATATTTGATGACTCTTGTCAAAATATATAACTATACAAACCATATATTGAGCCGATGAGTCTGGATGTTATCGTAGTCATAAATTCGTGAATTGTTTTTGTCTTATCAGCAATCAAAACCTATGATCCAACATTAGCTTCTAATTGTACATCATGATAAGTGGGTAGGTGAGGTCCTCCATGTTGTACGAAATGATTTATTTCAATCTTCATTTGTTTCATTCTCTTGTGCATGCATGAATACATGAAGCCTCTTGAAATTTCCATCCAAATTCCTGTAAAATAACATAAAAATGTCCAAGTAAATTTTCTCAAATTGATATATGCACTAAAATGACCATTTTGCCCCTATAGGAAGATGAATAAATGATGTTTTGAAAACAATGTGAATTTTGGTTTAATTGAACATGTTAAAATACCAAATATGGTCATTTCTTTAATTAAATTAGACTAAATATGGAAGTAAAAATATGCACATTTACGTGCACATCAAATACCCCCACACTTATCTTTTATTCATCATCGAATAAACTAAAACTAAGATACATATATTTTCGAAGGAAACACGATTTCATTGAGCATGTGCAGCAAGTCGCTAAACCCTAGGCGTCCCTAGTAGGATGAGTATTGTCTCGTGAGGGTTTTCAGCAGATACTACCCACAAAATCCAAATGCGAAATGCAAAATTCTTAAATGCAAGATTTATTTACAAAGTGATGAATGTAGGTTTTTGAAAATACTTACAAATGACATATTTACTTTTAAAGCGGCACAAATTAGTTAAACATAAATTTTGGTTATTATCTTGAAATTTTAGTCATTTTACTTGTCAAAATTTCCAACAAAAATTAATTTATCATAACAAACAGACTTTCGTTGGGCTAGTTATTTCAGTTGATAACATAGTGTAACTATGAAATGGATCCTTAGTTGATTATCAACGGTTTTTAAAGCGGTATTTTCATTTCGTATGAATAACAAGTAAAATCAAATAAGTAAAAATAGTGCTCGGATTTCAACTGCTTACTCTCTCTTTTTTGAAATTTTTATTGATATTAACAATATTTACATATGCCTAGCTTAGAAAACTGAGGCCAGATATATTACCCATGCACTGCTTTACGGGCTTACGTAAGCGAAATACAGAGCATGGCGAGTGAATACACAAGTGTACGCCTATCGGTTATAGGCATTATTAATAAAAGAATTTTTATGTACATACACCTAACTCAAATAAACTGAGACCATATATACCAATCATGCACCGCCTTTCGAGCTTATTTGAGAAGGGTACAAAGCATGGCGAGTGTACATACTTGCGTGTGAGCACATAACTCTAGTTGTCTATAAAATATATACATATATACATTTTTTTGGCTTTGTTTTGATTTTTTAGAGAGAGTTTTACAATATCATCTTAGCCCCATTTAACTTAGAAGAGCAAAATTGTTATATCCTTTACTTTAAATCGACCACTTTTTAAACAAAGATTTTCAATTAGGATATACTTCATAATTATCGCCCGTGAATCTTCCTATATACTAGTTAGACTATCGTTATTTGTAATCAAACTTTTTTTATTTTTGTTGAGACAAATAAATTTTCAAGAATTTCAATTCAATAACCAAAACCATATATCAATCTTATAGTGTTTTTTCAAAAAATAAATCATATGCTAAAAAGAAAATTTGTTTTGGAATTTTTGTTTTTTTTTTGGATTTTATTAAAGTTTTGGAAAGAAAATGCAAAAATAAACGAAAAAAATGAAGCTGAGATTCCCCCATACTTGATTTTGACTGTGTCCCCATAGTCAATCCAAGTGAAAGGAGAAAAATAAAACAAAAACAAAAACATGATCTATATTTACATGAAAATGAACGGTTATTATTTACATGATATCAGAAAGTATATTGTCAAAGAGTACATGAAACGGTCTTCCAAAGATCAATTCATTTGTCTCGTCAAGTATGAGAGACACAACTTAGGCATGAAAAACCAAACCATAAAAGATTTCAAAGTTGAATGTTGATTTGGAAAAACGAATGTCGTTTTATTAAAAATCTTATGAGTTGTTTTATTTTTGATGATTTTGGGGTAGATAGAACAATTGGCTGAAGTTCATGTTTATTTTCACCAAATTGAAATTCAAACTTATCATTGAAAACTTCTTTAGAATTATTGATTTTAAAATCAAAATAGTGATTTAAATCTTCCTCTTTGAAATTTAACAACTCATCTTCGAAAAGTCCAAAAAATTCACGTTCATAAAATTCGTCTTCCTTTGTTGAATTATTCACAACTTCATTGTATATATCAACTTCAAAATCCAAAGTTGTTGTATTCAAATTTTCAAAATTGGAAAAAGGAAGATCGAATTTTAAATCGAGTTTCTCACCCTAAAAAAAATTGAAATCCAAACCAATTACCGTGCTGTCAAAAACTTCATTAAGATTGTCATTTTTAGTTTCAAAATTTATTGTTTGAAAATTGTCAATTTTGGCAAAAGATGGATTATCACTTGACTCGTCACATGTTAGGATTTGATTTTGTTTTTCACATTGTTTCATATATATTCCAAACAACAAATCCATATCATCTTTGTAAATTTCGTCCATTCGCTCAACAAAATTAAATTTATAATTATTAATTTGAAAATTTTCTATTGGAACTTGTTGAGAATGAAAATTATCAATCACATCGTAATCGAGATTATTCTCATTGCCAAAATCATTAAACAGTTGTTTCCATTTTGATTTTGAATTTAATTTTGGAGTTCGAAATTGAAATGACATGGGTTAAACTCGAAATCATTTGAATTTTGAAGTAAATTCAAATTTTGAATATTTTGAAATCTTTGACTTGAGTTATTGCACAAATATGAATTACACAAATCATTTATCATTTGATTTTGTTGTGTAGAGATTTTAAGTGAGGACGAAATCATTTCAATGCTATTTTCAAGAGTTGAGAGTTAGTCATCATTTTGAAAATTGTGTGGTTCATAATCCGAATTGTTTGTACAATAGTTGTCATTGAAATATCCATAAGAATTTGGTGTAAAATTATATGGATCACATTGATTTCCACAACTATTGTAAAATTCTGGTGAGTAGGCAAATTCAGACATTTAAAAAAAAAAAAATCTTTTTTATTGGATTTTTTTTTATAAAGGAAAAACTATTTACCAAAAGGAATTTATTGCTTTGATTTTTGATTTTTGTTTTGTTTTGGGATTTTTTTTTTTTTTTGAAATGGTTTTATATTGTTATGGATTTTTTCTTTTCTAAAAAAAAATACTAACTCAATTTTTTTTTGAATTTTTGATTTTGATTCAGTTTCAAAAGAAAGGATTTGAAAACTAAGTTAAGGAATATTTACAAATTTTGTTAGTTTTGGATTTTGAAATTTTCTTCTTCTTAAATATGCATGAACTAATGCAACTAAATGAATGCAATGGTCTAATTAAAAATTTTCTATCCTAAGTAGCTCCTAACCCAAAATTGTATAATCACACTTTGTCTTAATTCAACAAGATAGTTTTCAACTAGGTAACAGACATGATTTATCGGTGCACCACAAATCACCATAGGAATGCAGCCGGAGGTTTAAGTAGCTTCAAAGAAACAATCAGTATAATATTTATGAATCACCGTAATATTTATAACTGATTATTGGCCTAGACAACAAGAAATTAAATTGTTGAAAGAGGACAGCTTGTCAATATACAATTAAGTCCTAGGTGAGCTCGTGACATCCTTAAGTCAAGTGTCTAACCGTCATTATTAGCAAATTCTAAAACGAAATGCAAAACTGAAATTAAATATGCATTAACAATACAACTACGAATGAAATTTGTTTTTGAATTTTTTTAAGTGCAAGCAACCAACAATGCAAAACTATAAAAACAAGGGATAATGGCACGATACCAGAGAATGCAGAATTTATTGGCAAATTATTTTAAAAGCAGAAAAAAAAAATTTAAGCAAGCTAAGCAGAACGAATTGCGTTCAGAACAACCTCCAAGAAAATTAAATTAACTCAAATCGATTTGCGTTCAGAACAGAAATCGATTTCCACATGTTCCCCAAAACCGAAGTCAATTTCCCAAAACCAAAATTTTAATTTCCCAAAACCATAAGTCTGTTGTTTGATGTCGCAATGATTTTAGGTGAATGGTGGAAATTGGATGATGAGGTTGGTCGAGAATGGAGACGAGGCGTGTGCTTCTGGCGATGTTCTGTTCGATTCAGGTGTTTGGGTGAAGTCCAATTGTGGTTGCGATTTTATGGGTGAGGCGTTGCAGTCAGATCGATATCTTATGTAATGCTGAAGAGGTGTGATGTTTGTAACAGTGGAGGAGTTTGTAGATGGCTGTATTTATGGACTGTTTTATGGTTGGTCGGGTTGGAAATTGGGGGATTGATGATGGTTGGCAGTATACTGTTGCAGTTGTATAAGGAAGTATGGCAACAGTGGTTGTTGTATGGTATACAGAGTATGCAATTGATTATTTTTTTAAGGTGGCAA
The DNA here is from genome assembly GCA_030765085.1 of Allium cepa. NCBI lineage: Eukaryota > Viridiplantae > Streptophyta > Magnoliopsida > Asparagales > Amaryllidaceae > Allium > Allium cepa. The sequence continues at coordinate 765,841,730 of CM060934.1, read as the reverse complement.
GGGTGGTTTGGTAGCAGCAGTTGAGGCAGTGGTAGGGTGTTTGAATGCTGTTTGAGTTGTGGAGGAAGTTTAACTGGTTGCTGGTGTTTTGAGGAGGTTGTGGCAGTGATGTCGCAAAGAGTATTTCAGGTGATGATTGTGGAACAACAATAGTGTGGAGATGACTTGAATTGTGATAGAAGTTGGTGATGGAACTAGATGATTTATAGATGGTGGTTAAGGCAATTCAGTTGTGAGGAGAATGAAGTGTTGTATGACAACTTAGTCAATGTGGTCAAAAACTTGTTCAACGACTAAATCTTTATCGGATTAGAAAAATAACCGAAAAAATTAAATTAAAAATAACTGCAAGTGCATGACGTACAATTTTAGTACGAGTCGATCTGTAGGGAATTGTATTGATTTTGAAATTTCTACTCAATCAAATTAAATCAAGATTGAAGTTTTGATTAGCTAAAAATTTCTACAAACTAACAAAAAATAAAAGTGGATAAAAATATGATATTAGAAGGCAATTTAGAGATAATTTCCTTCTCATGATCACGTAATCAAAAAAATGAAATTATGTTCTCTCTTTTGGTCATTAGTGAGTTTAGTTGATGTGTTTATCATATGATCTATTTGTGTTATTAATTAGCCCAACATAAACAATCAAACTATAGCACAATCACTAAACCACGTTTTAACTCTTATGAAAATGACAATGAACTTGAAAATAAAATATATTCTAAGCATGATCTATTAACTATTGATTAGAAATATAGACTATCAAATTTTGATTTTAATATTCACTTTATTACCATAATCATATGTAGATGAAGAGGTAATTTGTGTTTGTATTTGCTTAAGCATAGCCTATTTGGTGTCAACAACATAGGCTATCAAATTCAAAACTAAAACAATAAAATTTTACCCATTCAAACATTGTCATTTAGCATAAAAAGAGATAAAAAATTAGCAAAATATTGAATCTACAGTATTAAGAGAGCTTCGTTACCCCTAAATTGAAGGGGTTTAGCCTCTCATATTTGGTATCATTTCAACAAATGTAGAGTTCAACATGAAATAAAAACAAAAGGAAAATGAAAGCTAATTAAGAAGAGAGCTAATTAACATAAAATAAAAGCTAATCTACTTGCATAAATAAAAAGATCTACACTACTAACATAAAAGGAAAATGCATGTAAATAAAAAAGAGAATGAACTAAAGTTGCATAAAAAGAAAATTACATGAAAGAAAATGTCTAAGTAACCATGAAAAAGAAAAGAGAATTTTTTATTTTATTTTTTAGCCTAAAATTAAACTAACTAAAGAGGAGGCTAAGAGCTTAATTACATGAACATATGTGGTATTTATGCAAGTCTAAAACCCTAATCATATTTTTGAGGACTACCTAAAATACCCCTGAGGAAGTGTGACCTCCAAGTTGTCATTAAAATGAGCTTAATCCACCATTACATGTGCATGTAACTTTAATTTCCATTAGCATGTGGATTAGCTCCTAATTGTTCATCATTATAAGTGGGTAAGTGGGGTCCTCCATGTTGTATGAAATGATTTATTTCCATCTTCATTTGTTTCACTCTTGTGCATGCATAGATACATAAAGCCTCTTGTAATTTTTATCCAAATTCCTATAAAATAACATAAAATGTCCAAGTAAATTTTCTCAAATTGATATATACACAAAAATGACCATTTTGCCCATATAAGAAGATGAATAAATGATGTTTTGAAAACAATTTGAATTTTGGTTTAAACATGTTAAAATACCCTATATGATCATTTATTTAATTAAAATAGATTAAATATGAAAGTAAAAATATGCACATTTACGTGCACATCAACTTTCATCCCCATATTTGTAACTAATGGCGCACTCGAGCTAAGTACTGCATCCAGTGCATAAGTTGGGACCAACTGGATAGAGGTCTTCTGAGGTACCGAACACTCCCGCTTTATATGCCCAAACTAATTGCAATTATAACACTTGACCTTTAAACTCTCTGTCCTATACTCCTTTGTGAAATGTTCCTTCACACCACGGTTCCTACAATGCGTATCCTACTTCTTAATCTTTCCCTTGGGTCTAAATCTTCCCTTGCACTTATTCTGCTACTGCGCTTTCCCTCTAGTCTTCTTAGGTTCCTTCTTTTCTTCATACTTGTGATGGTATCCATCAAGGCCATCTCCACTAAACCCTCATATGTAGCACCATGGGAATATGACTTAGAGCCAAACCTTAAAGGGTTGGTTCAACCCTTTTACAAACTTTAAAGCCTTTTTATGTGGTGTATTGATCAATCCCATCCCAAATCTAGCCAGGTCATTGAATTGATTAACACACTCCTTTACTGACATGTCTCCTTGCTTCAAGCGGAAAACTTCTCTAACTGTACCCCTTCCTCGGCTCTAGAAAGAAACTTCAACTCAAAACATATCTGAAACTCCCTTAAGTGATCTCTCATCCCACAATCTCTGCCTCAACTACCTTCCACCTATTAAGAGAGTCACCCTGTAACAGCAAAGCAGCTAACTTTCTCTTCAGCACATCAACGAGACCCATCAACCCAAAAACCCACTCATAAGTACGAATCCATGTCCTTGAATCTATGTATGACTCGGTCCATAGATACAGCTTTCCTACAAGGCTAGTAAATTCCTTACACGACTTAGCAAAATCTACGGCTGGTGGATAGATAGGAACTACACCCATCGCTCTCTCCGTGGATTCTCGAGTGAGATTAAGCTCGGTTTGTCCCCTCGCTTGAAGATATCAACGGAACCAAATCGGGTGTTCACGCTCGAATTCTCAGTTGCATACTTGAGCCAAAACCTGCGGGATCACTCATCTTCTATCTGTGATTTTTTAAGAATTTTATTAGCAACTTTTCACAGATGGTATAGGCACGAATAAGAGATAGCATGGACACAAATAAGAGAGAGAGAGAGAGATTATGATATATTTACTTTTTGAAATTTTTGTTTACATTCACATATATATTGGAAACTCATTTTGAAAACTTTTTTGGAAAATATTTTGAAAACCCTTTTGAATAACCATTTTCTTCTCAAATACTTTTCAAGTACGTTCCCTCAATGTGCTTCTAATCCCTAAGGAACTTTGAACCTAGGTTCTGATAACAAATGTGGCAACCCTCACCCCTCGGCGCACCGATCAAAAGTATAGGGTGACCTTCAAACTTAGGTTGGTGCAAAGAAGTACAAGCGATCGAGTTTTTATAACATTACAGAGACTAAAAATGTCTAGATATGATCTAAGGTATGCTACACTTTTAGAACTCACAACAAAAGGAACTAAATATAAATACAGAAAATATCCATCACAGCAAATATCTCAAAAAAACGCAGTCTCAGAAAAATAATATGTAGTCAAATACAAAGTACATAGAAATACCACTTATAGTCTAATAATAGAAATAATAAGTACTGAAAGATAGACAGTTACATGGAAAACAAATAAAGGATAAGCAACTCCTATGATGAACGTTCCTCTCCACATACTGAAATCGGGCCAAATCACATACTACCTCGTTCTCCTATGGCGGGGAAAGAAAGAAAAAAGGGTAGTTCAAATAAAAGTCTGGTGAATAAGTACATGTTTGATATATGTCATCATGTGCAGTTGACTCTAATCCTACTCTACGCGACCTAGTGTATCCTACAAGTATTCATGTATTCCTAGGGTCCTTTACTTACGGATTTTTTTAACATACACCTACACTAACAGGCCGAGTAGGCTCCTACAAGGGTCAAACTATGAATCGAACTCAATAACTAATGATCGACCACTGCTCCTAGAGCTACTCATTATGGAAACACCGCTACTAGAGATGCTCAAAATAAGAACACTCTACAACTTTCATATATGAGACTACATCTTACATTATGCCTACGCATAACTATATCACATAGGTTTTCCTACAATTACCACATTGGAATAAATTTCTCACAACTACGACTACATGTAACCCAACTACACATCGAGGGGGAGTCCACAATGCCACCTCACCGATGTGTCTCATCGTCTACATCTGTATCCCTCTCTTGATCGTCATATATGTCTCTTATTGCACGTGCCAGATTGCATCAACAACACAATATCACATTGTGTCAAAATTGTAAATACCAAGGAGTCCCATTATGTCCAGCCCATAGACTTCATCAGGCATCAGTTAGTGTTGCGCGTCCCCTGTAGAAGCTCCTATGAGTGACATTTGCAATAGAATCGCCCTTAGTCAAAAAATCGACCACCATTAGGTAAAGTACATTTAACCAACGTCGCAACGTATTAGCGTCATCTAATAAGGAACTAGCTCCTACGATCTCTAACGTTAATAAAAATGTATACAATATAGTTATACACACTATTATTATTTTTATTTCTAACCTAGACCTCAAAGCCGAGGTTCCGATTATGCATTTCGGCCATCAACCGGTCGGCTGCTACACCCTATCAGTGGACCGCTTACGGTCGACCGCTTAGGGTGAATGGTCGACTGGTTGTAGCATAAATTTTATGGTTTTCTAATTTCATTTTTTTTAATAATTTATTAATTTCATTAACTCTGACTTAAACAATGAACCTTAAGCCTTAATTTAAAATGACCAGTCTTTGTAAATTCCTGACATTTTAATGTCATATTTTTACCAGTTTAAATATAATGGTTTAATTTTAGGTTAACCAATTTTTGTGGATTTCTATTCAATTAATAAAGGGCTTTAACTTGGGTTAAATTTTTATTAGTTATACCAATTTTAATTACTAATTCAAATACAATATTTAAGTAGCAAGGGTTTACAGTTTAATTATTAACATCCTAAATTAGATAGAATAGATTAAAATTAACTATAAATAATCAATTTACTAAACTTGTTCCCATTTGTCTCGGATCCAAGCTTTAGGCCTATGCTCCATTGGAGAATCGACACCATTGGCTTGTCGCCTCCTTGATCTGATTTACTATTGTTCTCTTTACTTTATTTTAAAGAAGTTTATGTAAGTAGAGAGAAGAAATTTTGGCAGAGTTTCGGTATGTTGTGAATTTTCTAATGAAATTAGAGTTAGGTTAGATGTTTATTTATTGGAGTGAGTTAACATAGAGCATTAGATTTACAATAAACAATCTTTAGTTTCATCCTTGATGCACATTAGTTACTTGGTAGCAAAGAAAAATATTTGATTCAATATTCTCCAACCGATCATCACTCTAATCATTAAAAATATACGTCAATAGTTGACCACTTCATGTCGACTGGGACACCCTAGGGTATCGACCGGTGACATTGTTTTATTAGGAAAGTTTTTTTAAATTATTTTTTATGAACTTTAAAATGTTTGTAACTTCTCCATACTCACTCCGATTTCAAAGTGTTATATATAAAAATTGTCTAGAAAATCGTTATAACTGTAATGGTGCAAGTTTCATAAACAAATTCGGATGTTTATCAAAATTTCATTTTAGCCCTTGCTATATTTAAATTTAATTTTTTATTAATTTTCCCTTTAATTTCTAGGATGTTACTGTTCAAAAATATCCTCATATTTTCTTACTATAAAAACCTGACTAATTTCATCTTCCACACCTTCCATAGCACACAATAATGCACATGCATCGAAACTCGATTATTCTAATGACTATATAATTAGATCACAACAATCGGGATGTCTTATGGATGTAAAATATCCCGACATCATACAAACTTAACCAATTTGTACCTAGAATTATCCCAAAACCAACTAAATCAAACACATGCAAATTGCAGGAAAACATATGACCTAACAAAGCAAACTCTACGTGGTCATGTCTCATTCCAAGAGTTGCAAGGCCAACTATTAGATTTTCAACCCTTAGAGACATAATAAGGAATGTTGGGTTAAATTTTAACTTATTTACTAAACATATATAGTTAAAGAATGTAATGCATGAATATCAAACAACACTTTAACAATAATGATATGTATGAAAGTGTACCTCTTAATACAGTCTTTCCCTTCTCCTTAGTAGTTGGTCCTAGAGCTGTAGGTTCCAAAGAAAAAAATCTTTCCCCTTCCATCTTTGATCGGTTCAAGACACTCCTTAAAGTGCCCTATCTTGTTGTAGTTAAAGTATTTCACTCCTTTCTTAGAACCAACTTTCTTGCTATCTCTAGAGTGACACTCATTAGCATAGTTTCCTTTCTTATCGCACCTGTAGCAAATCACTTAAGACTTTCCCTTCCTAGAAACTCCACTCTACTAAGCTCCCTTCTTGCTAAAGAATTTCCTTTTCTTCCCTTGGAAACCCATGATCTCCATGGACTTATTCTTCTCTTAAGATAAATGTAAATCCTCATTCCTTAGAACCTAGTCCATAAGAAAATTAAATAGATCTCTAAGGTGCATGTCATTTCCCATGAAATCTTTGGGTTCAATTGTTGAATGAACTTCTAATTTTCCTTAAGCAGAGTATTAATGATGGTCCACACATGCCTTGATAGCTCATCAAACTTAGTTACATACCCTGACATAATCATCTCTCCCTGCTTCGGTTTCTAAAATCACTTGAACATAGTAGACATAACTGCTTCAGACAAAAATTTCTCCTCAAACCTTTCTCTGAAGTAAGCTTAAGTAAGTCCTCTTTCGATACTCCTATAGTAATACTATTACATACAAATAGAGTAGATCCTTGCAACTATCTTGAAGCCAATCCCCATTTTTGATCATCATTTCGCTCGAAATCAACAAAAATCCTTTCACACCGAAGAAGTCAATCCTCCACTTCAATAACATTATACTTTAGGCACAGTAGCTCTTGCATTACCGCACTCCCTCTAATCAACTAAGCTTCTACTCCAGCTTGCATCATGTTAATAAAGAACCGATACATCATCTCCATCTGTAGGATCTAGATTAACCCTAGAGGGGGGGGGATGAATAGGGTTATAGCAAATTTTCTCGAATTAAACACAGAAATAAATATGCTGAAAAGTAAATCACACACAAAATTTACCCAGCTTCGGCAACCCCTGCCTACTGCTGCATTCACAGATTTCTATTAGAATTAAACAGTATCACGCTTACAAACACTCTACTAGACTCGCAGACCCTTTTGCTCCCGCTCACAAACACTCTACTAGACTCGCACACCCTGCTCCCGCCTATAGAGTTCCGCTCACTCGCAAACACTGCTCCCGCCTATAGAGCTTTGCAAACTCGCACGCTCTGCTCACTGAACTAATTCAAAATAGACAATCTGACACTACCTAAACCTAGGTGGTGATTTACTAACTTTTTGATTTGTAAAATAAAAAACAATAATTTAAAAACAATAACCCTAAAACAATATTAATAAAGCCTTATAAATAAATAGAAACAAAACCCCTTTTTTTTTTTTAAAGGACCGGCCCACTTCCTTATTTTGTTATCTCCAGCCCGATCCCCTTTTGTTTCGTTCGTGAGAATAATGGCGGCTTGCTTCATTCCCTTTTATTCCAGTTAGGGCTTCAGCTCTTTGTTCCAATTAGGGCTTCGAATTCTTCAATTAATCTGTTATACGTTGCCCTAGCTCGCTGCTTCTCTGATGGTTGACTATTAGATGTTTTGCAGTTGCTCGATCGAGTTCGTTTGCTTGTGAATTCGGTATGTACTGTGTCCTTTTGCTTTTCTAAATTGATACTTGAACTCGATACAGAAAATTGCCGATGATGATATCAATTTATATAGGGTTTGTAACCCTGGATTTGCGTCGTATATTTTGTACTTGAATTTGTCAACTGATATTTGATCAGCCGTTCGATTTCACTTTGATGCTGAGATGATTTCTGACCTTTTCATATGCGTATATTTTTGTTGCTTGCTTCCCACGGCTTTGATTCGTTTCGTGATGACCACGGTTTTGAATTAGACTTGTTCGTTTGATTGCGACTTGTTCAAAATTGACTTTGGCACGAACTTGATATTGATAGCTTCGGTTTAATTGTTATCTGACTTCGGTCTTCTGGTTCGATGCTTGGTGCATTGTATATTTGTTTTGGACTTGCTTCATTTGCTGGTCTTCAATGCCTATGCCCACTGATTTTGAAGTTGTAACCTAGATCATTGGTTCAATTTTGGTTGATTGTCATATATGCATCTTGCTTTGACATGCTGTACATATATTTACACAGATGCTTCACTGCATCTGTTGTAGTTGCTTTATACTTCACTGTGCACTTTACTTGGGCATTTTGTATGTTTTATTTTGATCCACTTTATCATTGCATACCTATATATGCTTGACCTCTGTTGCATGCTTGCTGTATTCATTTGAGTTGATTGTTGCATTGTCACTGGTTCATTTGATAGCACTAGCTGTTGGTTACTTGATTGAGTTGTGTGGGAACTGGATTGATTTCTTTTGGCTTCACTTGTGTATACTGTGTCATAGTGATGCATTCTTAAGTCTTGGATATTGAACAGTATCATGTATTTGTAGTTTGCATCCATTGTTGTTTCCAGTTGCACTTGGTCATTTTTTTTATCTGTATATTGTCATCACTGTGTACTGATGGTCTTGAGCATTTGCACATTTGTTCACAACTGCTTCGAGTCATTCTCTTCTATGTTCACTGGCCTGTACATTTGAGTTGCAGTGTTGATGGTTTTGTGGTTATAACTGGACATTTGAGTTTGTTGCATTTGCTGGCTTGTACTGTCCACTGCCCTGACCTGTGCATTGCTTCATGTTGCCTATGTATCACTGCAGTTGCACATTGCTTGTACTTGTGTTCTTTATTCATATGTTCTTCAAATAAGTGGTGCACTGTGCCATTTGATCTTGTTTTGTTGTGATGCACTTGATTGCTTCTGATTCATTTTTGAGGCAGTTTGCATGTATGGCTATTATTTCTTGTGTGCTGGTTGAAGTTCTGATGCCTTTGGTTGCTGTGCACTTTTGTGCTTTGAGACAGTTTCATTGTTTTAGTATTCCATGTTGCAGTGTTGGTCTTGGCCTGTACCGTGACTCGAGTTTTTCACTGTGTTCTGACTTGATGCTGCATACATGCTTGAGTTTCACTTCTGACCTGTTGGTTCATTGTGATGTTCATTTGCATTTTTGCCTTGTTGACTGTGTTGTTGCATTTTATTCTGGTCAGTGGTGCTTTACCATACTTGTTGTCATGATTTTCCTGGTTTCACTTGTGCACATTTTCGAGTTGCACACTGCTGCTTGTACTTGTAGTCTTGGCCAGTTGACTGTTGCTTTGGGTTGTTCATTGCTTGGTCTCTGTTGCCTTGAATTTCTGGTTGGAGCTGTGCACACGAGTTGGCGAGGCAATGCACACGTGTATGAATGTACACGTGTGTATTGCAGCCACTTATGATTACTTGTCCCTGTAATATCTATGTGCACGACTTTGTGATGAATTCAAGTGTGAAAGATGACGAACAACCCAAATAACTGAGGCAAACGATATTTTCAAAAATCGTATTTCATTTTATATTGCAAAAATATTTCTTTTTCAATTTTACCGCGTTAGTGAATATTTTTGCAGATTACTCAGATGCTGGATTCAAACCGGAATGCAGTTGAAGACAAAATACGAGTGTAAGTGATATGTAGTGAGATTATCAATGTAAAAATATTTGTGATGTAATCGTGATGTAATCAGAAATGTATATGTATAGTGAGAGCATGAATTTGTACTATTCAAGTTTGTAATAAATATTCGTTTGAATAAAATATTCGTTTGAATTCAAAAACTGTGTAACTTGTTCTGTTTGAATTCAAATTCAAATTCTGTGTAATTTATTTTATTCAACAGACATTTATCTAACCAAATACATACTATTCAAAATATTTGTTTGAATAAAATTTCTGTTTGAATTCAAAATCTGTTTAACTTGTTTTGTTTGAATTCAAATTCAAATTCTGTGAAATTTAATTTTATTCAACAAATATTTATTTAAACTATGAAAAACAAAATAGTACATTACCAAATACATTTAAATGAATGTATATATGTTTATTATCATCAAACAAAAATCATATAGCGCAAAGCGCATATTCAACAATCTCCCCCTTTTGATGATAACAAACATATATTTAAGATTTTGAATATATTAAATGTATTTGATAATTTCATTTGCTCCCCCTATTTGAATGCTTCCTTTTTATGTGATACTCCCCCTACATATATGGCTCCCCCTACATATATGCATGCAAAAAATATGTAAATGAGCCTATATGCAAATTGAAAGTTATTTGACCTTTGCTTGATTCTATTTGACAAAATCTTAACTTTTCTCTCCCCCTTTTGTTATCAGCAAAAGAATAACAGTGTTATAAAAATAGGGATGAAGTGATAGACATGAATCAAACATTTAACTCAATTAAATATAAATATCAAATTTCAATAAAACTCAAACAAAAATCATAATTACCCTTGTCAAGCGCATATTCCACTTTCAGAAGTGATGGAGATAGAATCATCAAAAATTCATATAGATATGCCTATTTGTGGTATATTTATTTCTGGAAATTTGAATATCTACTAACCATGCATAACCGTTAGGACTTTTAAATGAGATTAGTAGTATTCCAATTTAATTTAAAAAATGAAATCAAGTATCTTCTAACCACGCATGACCGTGAGGACTTTTAAATGGGATTAGAATCAACTTGTCTATTAAATCAATTATTTTTAATATGCGTTCCATACATGCATAACCGTGAGGACTTTTAAATGAGCATGGAAGCACATAATCAAAAATCCAAGTAATTCACCCATGCATGACCGTGAGGACTTTTAAATGAGAGTGAATACTTTGGATATTTATTTTTAATTGCTGAATATAAGAAATTGGAGCACAAATAATTTCCTTCACCGATTTAAAGATATTGAAGAACAAATGATTTCCTTTGTAAACTACCACAAATTTACATATTAAATATGATCTTGATGAGTGATGTTCGATAGAAAGATGATAGAAATAGAAATGGTCATGGAATTATTATCCAACAAAAAGTTTTTATAACTCTTGTTATGAAATTCTAAAGAAATTTTTAATTATACTTTCTCGAGTTATAATATATGATAAATATCAACACTCATCTCTTTTTCAATCACTATTTATCTTTTCGATAATCAAAGGGAGTCAGATTAGTCAAATTTGTCATTTAAAATCAAATTAAAAATTATAAAATCAATTTTTCAAAAATAATTAAGCTGTAAATATGGTCAAACATGATTTTCTTGAGGGGGTTTTATAAGAAAATTTTCTGCTAATTGAAAATTATTTCAAATGAAAAAATATGCAGATATTTTCTAAAAACCGATGCAGCAAATGAATGTTTCAAAAGTTAATCATGTTACACTAATAATTTTTCTATCAACTATATTACCAGTGTAATCCGCATCTGAATTTAAATTTCACTCAATATTCACTTGTTGAATCAAACCATGAGATGTGCACCAAAAATTTCAAAACATCATTCTTTTGAATTTGAATTTAAGCCGTGTTAACACTCAAACAAATATCATGATGTTAATTTCAGAAAACAGAGGATAAACAATTATTTTCATGAGTAATCAACAGTCAATCAACATCATAATTATTTCAAAAACAATTTCTTAAAAATCCTTTTTCTCATGAATTTGAAATCGTGCAAATTTACAAACAGTGATCAAAATGTCAGAACCAATATATCTACGTGTAGCATGAGTAACCAGCATTTGACCGAACAAATTTATATAAATTAGTTCAAAATTGAAAATCTGATTGGTCATCAATTAAGCACAAATTAATGCCATAAATAAGAACAAGTCAAAAATCATATCAATTAAGTCCGAATCAGTCAACCTTCATAATTACTCCAAGTAATTCTCTTTAAAGATGGTTAGTTAATATTTTAAAAAAAATCATAGCATCAAAATCATCATCTTTTGTTCATCTCAATATTGGCTGATTTTAATTTAGAGTATGGTGCAGATAATCACATTTAATATATCGTTAACAACAATTTTTTACCTGTTTTACCTTTACGATAATTTTTCGTTGTTGTCCATTGTGATTCTGTCACGTTTGAACTAGGCTAAGGAACTTTGCTTTGTCGCCCGTTGTGTTTCTGGAACAGCCAAAATCCAGAGAACACTGTTGTTGTTCCTTAGCCTGCCACCACACCTACACGATAAAAGATTTATGTGACCTATTTGTTTTTATAGGTCTATTGTTGTTAGTGGCAGAATATGAAAAATATGTTTTTGGAGACTCAAAACTATTTATACATGTTCCTTTTGGCACCCAAATTTGTTTGACTTTCAAAGATTTTATATTTGTGCCTTTTGGAACCCAAATTGGTAAGGTTTTCACGTGTTTGGGTCTATACCAACAATTATTTCGATTATGTCCAAATTCTCTACAAAACGTGCTCATTAAATTGACTTGATTAAATTTTGTGTTCCTATGACTATGATTTTCAACATGATTTCCAATTATTTCAGATCGAGCAGCACTTTTACCTTTATCATCATCTTGTGATTTTCCAAAACTTAGTCCTTTTCTATTGTTAGCAAAAATTTGATTTCCCAATAGCATGTTGAAAGATTTTTCGCCTCTTGAAAAGTTATTCAAAGATTTCTCAAGATTTTGGACTTTGGTTTTTAATGTTGTATTTTCAGCGACAAGTGAGGTGCATCGATTTATAAAGTCCTTTTTTCTAGTGTCAATGTTTTCTTTAAGACTCAAGTTTTCTTTTTCAAGATTCTCAGAGTTATTCCTAATTTTTGATAGTTCCGAATCTAAAATTTTACATTGGTTACATTCTAGGTTTTGAATATTTTCAAGTTCAGTTTTTAACCTAAAATTTTCACGAGCAAATTCTCTCCTATCAGATTTCAGTTTTTCAATTTTAGATTCAAGAGTATCCACTACCTTAGTAAGATCAGAACACATAAAAACAAGTTCTTTATAAGAAAACTCACCTGCCTCACTAGATTCGTCGGAGGTTGCTTCTGATTCTGATTTTTCCATGCAACACAAGTTAGCCTCCTCTGGGCTGCTATCCGAAGCTTCCTCTCCTTCTTCATCATCCCAAGTCGCTGCAAATACCTTCTTCGCCTTTTTCTTTTCTTTGTTGTTTTTGAGAAGTGGGCATTTTGGTTTGATGTGGCCAGGCTTGTTGCAGTTATAACATGTCAGTTCATTATCGGAATTTTCGGAATCTTTTGACCTATTGCCCTTTGTTTTCTTCTTGCATGGCTTGAATCTAGACCATCTTCTAAGATTATTGACAGCCACTGCAAGCTCTTCAATTGGATCTTCTTCATCGCTTTCTTCTTTACTTTTTAAGGCAATCGTCTTCTTCTTTGGTTCGGAGTTGTTGCGTTCTTCCTTTGCTTTTAACTCAAGCTCATATGTCATCAAGTTGCCAATCAACTCCTCCATGCTTAGTTTACTCAAATCTTTCGATTCTTGGATTGCTGTGACTTTTGCCTCAAAGTTCATTGGTAAAACTCGTAGTATCTTCCGCACAAGCTCTACCTCAGTGAATACCTTCCCAAGTGCTCTAGCGTTGTATACCAAAGTTGAAAAGCGTCCAAACATGTCCTTTATGCTCTCGCCTTTGTCCATCACAAAGTTCTCGTATTCATTGCTGAATAGGGCTAGACGAGACTCCTTGACTTGAGAAGTTCCTTCGTGTGTCACCTTCAAAGTGTGCCAAATTTCCTGTGCTGTTGTACAATGAGAAATTCTGTTAAATTCATTTTTATCAAGAGCACATATCAAAGCATTCATGGCTTTAGCATTTGTCGTTTTCAATCTCTTATCGTTGGCATCCCACCTATCCTTAGGTTTAGGAATCTCAGTATCACCAACGATTATAGTGGGAGGTTTATAGCCAGTTTCAATAATATCCCAAACATCATAATCAACGGAACTAAGATAAATACTCATCCTAACTTTCCAATAAGCATAATCATTCCCGTTAAACATGGGTGGCCTAACGATAGATTGCCCCTCAGAAAAAGCATTATTTGATGAATTCATGACTCTAGAGTTAAAGAAAAATACCAGGCTCTGATACCACTTGTAGGATCTAGATTAACCCTAGAGGGGGGGGTGAATAGGGTTATAGCAAATTTTCTCGAATTAAACACAGAAATATAATAGCAGAAATAAATATGCTGAAAACTAAATCACACACAAAATTTACCCAGCTTCGGCAACCCCTGCCTACTGCTGCATTCACAGATTTCTATTAGAATTAAATAGTATCACGCTTACAAACACTCTACTAGACTCGCAGACCCTTTTGCTCCCGCTCACAAACACTCTACTAGACTCGCACACCCTGCTCCCGCCTATAGAGTTCCGCTCACTCGCAAACACTGCTCCCGCCTATAGAGCTTTGCAAACTCGCACGCCCTGCTCACTGAACTAATTCAAAATAGACAATCTGACACTACCTAAACCTAGGTGGAGATTTACTAACTTTTTGATTTGTAAAATAAAAAACAATAATTTAAAAACAATAACCCTAAAACAATATTAATAAAGCCTTATAAATAAATAGAAACAAAACCCTTTTTTTTTTAAAGGACCGGCCCACTTCCTTATTTTGTTATCTCCAGCCCGATCCCCTTTTGTTTCGTTCGTGAGAATAATGGCGGCTTGCTTCGTTCCCTTTTGTTCCAGTTAGGGCTTCGGCTCTTTGTTCCAATTAGGGCTTCGAATTCTTCAATTAATCTGTTATACGTTGCCCTAGCTCGCTGCTTCTCTGATGGTTGACTATTAGATGTTTTGCAGTTGCTCGATCGAGTTCGTTTGCTTGTGAATTCGGTATGTACTGTGTCCTTTTGCTTTTCTAAATTGATACTTGAACTCGATACAGAAAATTGCCGATGATGATATCAATTTATATAGGGTTTGTAACCCTGGATTTGCGTCGTATATTTTGTACTTGAATTTGTCAACTGATATTTGATCAGCCGTTCGATTTCACTTTGATGCTGAGATGATTTCTGACCTTTTCATATGCGTATATTTTTGTTGCTTGCTTCCCACGGCTTTGATTCGTTTCGTGATGACCACGGTTTTGAATTAGACTTGTTCGTTTGATTGCGACTTGTTCAAAATTGACTTTGGCACGAACTTGATATTGATAGCTTCGGTTTAATTGTTATCTGACTTCGGTCTTCTGGTTCGATGCTTGGTGCATTGTATATTTGTTTTGGACTTGCTTCATTTGCTGGTCTTCAATGCCTTTGCCCACTGATTTTGAAGTTGTAACCTAGATCATTGGTTCAATTTTGGTTGATTGTCATATATGCATCTTGCTTTGACATGCTGTACATATATTTACACAGATGCTTCACTGCATCTGTTGTAGTTGCTTTATACTTCACTGTGCACTTTACTTGGGCATTTTGTATGTTTCATTTTGATCCACTTTGTCATTGCATATCTATATATGCTTGACCTCTGTTGCATGCTTGCTGTATTCATTTGAGTTGATTGTTGCATTGTCACTGGTTCATTTGATAGCACTAGCTGTTGGTTACTTGATTGAGTTGTGTGGGAACTGGATTGATTTCTTTTGGCTTCACTTGTGTATACTGTGTCATAGTGATGCATTCTTAAGTCTTGGATATTGAACAGTATCATGTATTTGTAGTTTGCATCCATTGTTGTTTCCAGTTGCACTTGGTCATTTTTTTTTATCTGTATATTGTCATCACTGTGTACTGATGGTCTTGAGCATTTGCACATTTGTTCACAACTGCTTCGAGTCATTCTCTTCTATGTTCACTGGCCTGTACATTTGAGTTGCAGTGTTGATGGTTTTGTGGTTATAACTGGACATTTGAGTTTGTTGCATTTGCTGGCTTGTACTGTCCACTGCCCTGACCTATGCATTGCTTCATGTTGCCTATGTATCACTGCAGTTGCACATTGCTTGTACTTGTGTTCTTTATTCATATGTTCTTCAAATCAGTGGTGCACTGTGCCATTTGATCTTGTTTTGTTGTGATGCACTTGATTGCTTCTGATTCATTTTTGAGGCAGTTTGCATGTATGGCCATTATTTCTTGTGTGCTGGTTGAAGTTCTGATGCCTTTGGTTGCTGTGCACTTTTGTGCTTTGAGACAGTTTCATTGTTTTAGTATTCCATGTTGCAGTGTTGGTCTTGGCCTGTACCGTGACTCGAGTTTTTCACTGTGTTCTGACTTGATGCTGCATACATGCTTGAGTTTCACTTCTGACCTGTTGGTTCATTGTGATGTTCATTTGCATTTTTGCCTTGTTGACTGTGTTGTTGCATTTTATTCTGGTCAGTGGTGCTTTACCATACTTGTTGTCATGATTTTCCTGGTTTCACTTGTGTACATTTTCGAGTTGCACACTGTTGCTTGTACTTGTTGTCTTGACCAGTTGACTGTTGCTTTGAGTTGTTCATTGCTTGGTCTCTGTTGCCTTGAATTTCTGGTTGGAGCTGTGCACACGAGTTGGCGAGGCAATGCACACGTGTATGAATGTACACGTGTGTATTGCAGCCACTTATGATTACCTGTCCCTGTAATATCTATGTGCACGACTTTGTGATGAATTCAAGTGTGAAAGATGACGAACAACCCAAATAACTGAGGCAAACGATATTTTCAAAAATCGTATTTCATTTTATATTGCAAAAATATTTCTTTTTCAATTTTACTGCGTTAGTGAATATTTTTGCAGATTACTCAGATGCTGGATTCAAACCGGAATGCAGTTGAAGACAAAATACGAGTGTGAGTGATATGTAGTGAGATTATCAATGTAAAAATATTTGTGATGTAATCGTGATGTAATCAGAAATGTATATGTATAGTGAGAGCATGAATTTGTACTATTCAAGTTTGTAATAAATATTCGTTTGAATAAAATATTCGTTTGAATCCAAAAACTGTGTAACTTGTTCTGTTTGAATTCAAATTCAAATTCTGTGTAATTTATTTTATTCAACAGACATTTATCTAACCAAATACATACTATTCAAAATATTTGTTTGAATAAAATTTCTGTTTGAATTCAAAATCTGTTTAACTTGTTTTGTTTGAATTCAAATTCAAATTCTGTGAAATTTAATTTTATTCAACAAATATTTATTTAAACTATGAAAAACAAAATATTACATTACCAAATACATTTAAATGAATGTATATATGTTTATTATCATCAAACAAAAATCATATAGCGCAAAGCGCATATTCAACACCATCAACTGATGTGGCTCCAATACCCACATTAGCATTAGAATTTGCATCCGCACTAGTAGTTTGGTTAGCATTCTTAGCATTAGGCCAAACATTTCCGTTGGTTATGGCGCTTCTCCCTCTTAAGTGTAGTCTTCCACTTTTGGTATCCATTTCTCATAATCTGCATATGAGTCTGCATGAGATACAAAAGAATGGTCTAAGACAGAGGGAATAACATAGATAGATATACATGTATGTGTATCAAATAACAAGTACATTGTTATAACATTGTCCTTATCCCTAAATTATTATTTTTATTTACGTGGGTTATGTTTTTCAAAAATCATACTAAGTTTTATGTAAACATATGTTATGGTACCAAGTTGAAATATCCTCCATTTTAAGGCTCGAAAATAGATACTAATTGTACCATAATCATCCTTAATATTATTTCCCAACGAAAAAATGAGATCAATTATTATATCACTAGCATCAGGAGTACAAGAGTTTACAAATTTTAACAAAACGTTTTCTTTCGTTAATTTCCACATTCCTTACATTCTAATTACATTACATAACCCCACATTACATCGTTCATATAAAATTTAATAATTAAAAATATAGTTCCAAGAGCGTTATATGAAGATTCCTCTTTGGATGATCAGAGTCTTAACTACTTGATGGTTATAGTACTTGTCATTACATACATTTAACAATAGCAAAAGCAGTTAAAATTGTATGGCAAAAATAACTCTAAATAGTAGTTTGCCTCATACACATCTCCGAAAGCTTATTAGTCTAAATATAAAATACCAAACTCTCAGCCTACCCAATTTCAATTGAGTACCTAAGAGTTTAGGGGAAAATCAAAAACTTAGGGTTAGACAAAAAGTCTGATGTGTATAATATTATACCATATAAAACCAAGTTAGGTAAATAGTGGAACCATGCCACTGAAGCTCGGAATGGATTTCCCCTCACTAATACCTTTGTAATCTATATGTTAATATTAAGATATCTACAACCAAAATGGTTAGAACATAATCATAATATCAATACCATATAATGTATGAATGGGTGAAAATGGATAGTCCATCATTCACTAGGGTCAAAGGGTTACACATTCCCATAATTACCTAATGCTATAAAATATTCCATGGCATAGTTTTTGCAGGGTCACTATGAACATATATTAGTTTTTGTAGGCTACCTTAAAATCTATCGGACCGACTCAGACCAAAAATATTACCGGATAATCCAAAACCTCTTGTCCAACAAGAGGAAGTAACCTCGACTTCTATCCAATAGATGAAAAACAATAGTGAGCGCAACTACTATGAGTACCCATCAATGCGTAACAAAAATATTAAATAATCTCCTACCCAATAGGAGGAAAATGCCCAACCAATGGAATCATAAAACCGACCAACCGAGGGCTAACGGTCAAAGCATAAGGCGCGACCGTGCACTAGTCCCCACCCTTGAATCTTATTTTGGGATATCAGTAAGTCATGTCTTTTGATCAGGTCAAGGCATTCTAACGTAGTATGATCTAATCGATCTGCTAGATGCAATTCTATTCACTTAAGAGTTTAAGTTTAACCATATCCACTACTGGAACAACCCTAATCGAACATCAATTCATAAATCCTTAAGGTCATAAATGTTGGATGATAGTATATAACATGTAAGTGAGCATGTCAACAATTTTATATGCACCAATAACCAATCAAGATACAAAATTAAACATACAATCATCATCCATCACAAATATATATTCATATGATAGCCATTTTATACATAAAAGTTACTTATGACAAAATAATAATTTCCTTCACAAAATTCTTTAACGTGGGCTAAAATATCTTTTTTTTTTGAAAACATTATCATAATACTAACTATATTTTTGTTTAAGGAATTCAATAAACAAATTAGAGTTAAAAGCTAATGAATGTCATAAAAAAAGCTACCACAATTCTCAAAACTTTATGTTATCAAACTTCAAAAAAACTACTATCGCATGTCAAAGATATAACGATCAAGCTTTGTAAATTTAGGCTATCACACTTTAAAAACATGTGTTATAGCATGTTAAAAGTATAAGATATCGCATGTTTAACTACGTAATGACCCATATTTTACGTATTAGCGGATCGTAAAATACTTTTATTTTATTCATATGAGGCCATGTGACTTATATTTTGGAAGCCGACTCCTAGGGACATTTTCCATGTCTATGAATTTTTGTCAAATTTCAATGTAACAATTTTGACCCTAAAATATTATTTAGACTATAACTTTTGATACGTATCGAGTTAGTGTCTCAAGCCACCACCATTGCTTTAGCATGATGGTTTCCCATTCCATAAAGTGGTCGTAATAGTAAAACTAACTTACCATTTGAAAGTTATAGCTATTTTACTTCTTAGCTACCGCCGGCCTGTATTATGCGTAAGTAACTAAACGTATGCTCAGGTCCACTAATGAATTTTGGGAATTTTTCTAAGGGGAGAATGTAGGGACTAATCTAAGTCATTTCCATATTCCCCAAAACAATCCTAAACCTTCATTAACTCTAATTTCATCAAGAAAATACCTATCTTTTTCCTTACTAATTTTAGCTTAAATCATCATTAGAGGGTAATTAGCATTAAATGATTTGAGATTATCATTTTGGCTAACTTGCATTTATCTCCATTGTTGTCCATTTCAAATTTATAGAGGAAAATGGTATTTGGGTACTTGGTGAGTGATTCTTGACCTCTCACCATCCTATGCATGTTCATATAGTTAAAATTGATGTTATTAACATGATTTTGGTTCTAAAACATTTTCTAGCTTTAATTACATTTTTGTATATGTTTACGACCAAAATCTAAAGGTTTTTAAAGGGTTTTTGAAAGGTTTTGCAACCCCTTTTGGTCATATTGATATACTAGCATAAAATTTAGATCTAGGCTAGAATTTGAACGATTAGTCATTTTGAATGAATTGCACATGTGTATGGATGTGTATAGATGATATTCCATGTTTGTATGTTGTGCTTTGATATGGTCTGCTAGTGCTTTTAGTTACTTAGGAATCGGTCGATGAAACGAGCAAAACGAAGTCAAATTATCTTGGAATGGGATGAAACTTAGAGGACAAGCTCTGTAGTATGGGATGAGCTCACAGTTCAAGTTGCACCAAGTTTGGACCATGGGAAAGGTGTCGGTGATGAGAGGTTTTTGTTGGTGGAAAACCACTCGGTGGGAGATGATGCTTCAGATCGAGTCTAGGCTTAAAGGGGAGAAGGCAAATGTCAAAAATTTGGCTAAGCAAAAAATATCGGACCGGACATGGAAAAGAAGCCAAGCAAAGCAAGCTCCATGACCCAAACGCCGATCCAAAAGCTCCTACCTAGGTGTTGAACCAGATTCAGAAAGTTATAATCTCAGCCTCCATGCTTCATAACTCCACTCTATAATTACCAGAGCTCCCCAACAACAATGGAGACCGGAACTTCTAAGAAAAAAGAGAAAACTCTGCTGAGACTTAACCACTCCAACTGCTCTAAGTTTTTGCTCTTTCTAATCAAACCAGTACTTGTAATCAAATCAAAGAAGTGTAATAATATGGACAGTGGACGTAATCACGTTCTACCCGAACCACTATAAAACTCTATGTGATTTACTTCCTTTAGCTTCTTTCTAACTCTAAACCCGTGAACTATTCTGTGATTGCAAAAACTATCTGTTAATGTATTGGCCAGTAAAAACTTAATATCAGATAACTTAAATACGACTTAGTCAAATTAGAACTTAAAGGTGCTTTTCCAATTTTTATAAAAACATTTTTGGTGCTTTCACTGAGAACAGTGTAGAGAGCCGAACTCTTCTGTACACTCTCCTTCCAAGCCTTAATACATCATTAGAACATGGCTCCCTCTAGGCTAACGCTGATAAGGGTAAAAGCGCGTCCATTGCTAGTCCCCTCAATCTCGTCCATGAGGATCAAGAAAACCAAACCACCCACTCTCAACTTCCAGTTCAGTTGTCACCCTAGAAGACTTAGATAGGGTTGTGAATAAGATGGCTGACCGCTTCGCTGCCCAGCAAAAAGCTTTAGTGGACCAACTCATGACAAGCTTGAGAGGCACGGAGGAATCCACTCACAACACTGAATCTTGAGGCGAGTCTCAATATGGAGAGTCGCATAGACCGAAAAGATCCCCTGCAAATGAAGAATTCAATCAAGAAGGTACAAGAACTCGAAACCGAGCCATGACTCAGCCCAAAGCCGGTCTTGAAAGATCAGCAGGAGCTGAGCCTAGTCAAGGGGACATAAGGCAAGGACTGGCTGTGACTAACCCTATCATGCTTCGAGCCAACCATCGCCAATCCAACCACAACCAAGGTTCCAAACGTCATCAGCATTAAAGGGAAACCCCCACTTCTCCCAGGGCTGCCCTAACATCCGAGGAAAGGATGACATTCCTCTTCAGGGAGTATTTCAAGCGCGAACAACTCAAAAGAGGAGTGGAAGCAAGGGTGACCAACCCATTCACCAGGGACGTAGAAGCAACCACCACTCCTCAGGAATAGAAGATGCCCACCATGGATCCCTACAAAGGCACATCCGACCCAATCATGCACTTACAGCGCTAGACCCAACACATGCTCATTAATGGAGCAACGGAGGGTTTGCTGTGTGAATGTTTCCCGCTATTCCTGTTAGACTTAACGACTACATGGTTTTGTCGCCTACTTCATGGCTCTATTAGCTCTTGGGAAATGTTGAGGGAAAGATTCATAAGTCAATTCCCAATCGATGTGGAACAGCCCAAGGATGCCTATTCCCTATCAGACGTAAAACAAAAGGTAGGAGAACCACTACAGCAATATCTTACCTGCTTTAATGCTGCCACAGCAGCAGTGCAAGACACCGGCGAGAGGCTTACACTGATGGCATTGTGCGGATGGTCCACCAAGATTCAAAGCTCGCGAGAAGATTGACGAAGGAAAAGCCTTTAACTCTTTAGGATTTCTTTCATGAAGCTGGAAAATACATGAGATTAGAAGATGCGGCGGCTCATCGAAATATCAAGCAACCCGCAAAGGCTTCTAGCATCCAAGCAAACATGGGCGCCACACCCTAAGGGAGGGGAATAAGCAGAACAGTGAAGTAAAAGGTGGCCACCAAGGCAACTCCGGAAATGAAAAATGCAATAAGCGACGATACCAACCCGAACCAAGATTCGATTCATACACGCCACTGAATAACACCGTGGAGAACATTTACATTGCTACTCAACGTAAGTTGAAATACAAACGCCCTCCATACCAAAAGATTCATAGGCTAAAATTAGAACAGGTCCATACAAAAAAGATTCATAGGCTAAAATTAGAATAGGGAAATATTGTCGCTTCTACGAGTCTCATGGGCATAACACCAAAGAATGCCAGCACTTGCGGGATCTCACTGAGGAATACATTCCAAAAAAGAAACTAGAGCGTTATGTGTAGAAAGGACACAACTCTCCCGCTCCGACCCATGAAGGCTTTGGGTGACCCCCGCAAGTCAATAATAAGGAAGGAACATGTGCGAGCCACTCCAACTAAGAAAAGATAATTGTCCACACCATATCTGGAGGCCCTCATATAGCTGACGGAAGTTGGGCAAAAATGGAGAGGTATGGAAAATCCTTAATGGATGGGGAAGGATACGTTCATTCCATAACTAAAGGTCGCATAATGAAACGAAGAGAAATAATCGAAATAACCTTCAATGATGAAGATTTGGTTGGGAAACAGTATCCGCACACTGACCCTCTAGTTATCTCTGCCTGGATCGGCCTGGCAGAGGTGTTTCGCATTTTGGTCGATACTGAAAGCTCGACGAATATTTTATTCAAACATGCATTCAATAAAATGAAATTGTCAATGAAAGATGTATCCCTATGACATAAGCGTTCACACGGGTTCACCGGAGAGGCCATAATGCCACTTGAGTAGCTAGACTTGTTTGTTGAGCTTGGATATCACCCCAGTCAGTTGTGCGGAAGCAAACCTTCATACTGGTGGATATGCATTCTACCTACAACGCCTTCTTGGGATGACCAGCCTTGTTAGACTTCCAGATAGTATTAGCACATGGTGCTTGAAGATGAAATTCCCAACCGATAATGGAATAGGAGAAGTGGAAGGAGACCAAGACGCGACTCGCGATTGTTATGTGACCGAACTTCACCAAAACAAGAAAAAGGAAAAGGGGAAAGGCGTTGGGGTCGTCTTCTATGCAAAGAATGCTAAAGCATAGCAAACAAAGACGGCCCGTCCTCTCGAGTGTACTAGTGACCCATTCAACGAATTGAGCCCCAGAGATAGAGAGGAGGAGGTCAACGCCGAGCCTGTGGAGGCTATAGAACATGTGATGGTAGACGAGCACGACAAAACAAGGTTTTTAAAGATAGGTTCTTGGTTAAACTTGAACCTCAAAGTCCAGCTGATTTGATTCCTACGAAAGAACTTGAATGTACTCGCATGGACGCACGAGAACATGGTAGGGATATCCCAATGACAGCTTGTTATTCCCTCAATATTGAGCCAACTAAGATCCATAGCCTCCACAGGCTCTCAATGAGGAAGTGAAGAACCTAATAGCCAATGGTTTTATCTGTGAAGCTATTTATCTAGAATGGATTCCAATCCCGTCATGGTAAAAAAGCCTAATGGAAAGTGGTGAACCTGCATCGACTTCTCCAACCTCAATGATGCTTGCCCCAAAGACTGTTTCCCTTTACCCTGAATCGACTGAGTGGATGGAACTGCAGGGAATGAGTTATTGTCATTCATGGATGCATATTCAGGACACAACCAGAATCCCATGCATGTGTCGGATCAAGAACACATTATCTTCATCACGGATTTAGGCCTGTATTGTTACAAGGTTATGCCCTTTGGGCTTAAGAATGCCGGCACTACCTATCAACGCCTGGTCAATAAGATGGTTAAGCAACAAATTGGTCACTCCATGGAAGTCTACATTAAAGACATGCTTGTCAAATCAAGAAGAGCCACGGATCATTTGAGCCACTGAGACGAGATTTTCCAAGTGTTACGCAAATACCAAATGAAGCTAAACCCACTAAAATGTTTTTTTAGGGGTCTTTGGGTAAATTCTTAGGTTTCATCGTACATGCTAGAGGGATAGAGGTGAATCCTGAAAAGGTGCAAGCTTTCAAAGACGTCAAAATCTTGGTAACACAAAGGGAAATGCAGAGCCTAAACGGAAAGGTAGCCGCTTTGAGCAGGTTTATATCCAAAGCAATGGACAAGTGCGTCCCATTCTTCGAAGCCCTCAAAAAAGACAAAGGGCAGTTTGAATGGACTGACGAGTTCTACTCAGCTTTCCAGAGTTTACTTGAACATCTACAGAAGCCGCCGGTACTCTCCACTCTGATGGATGGAGAGAGCCTTTACTTGTACCAAGTTGTATCCTCCCATGACCTAAGTACCGCACTAGTACGAGAAGATGATCGCATCCAAAGACCAGTATACTTCATTAGCAAAAGATTCACGGGCATAGAAGCTAGAAACCCTAAGATCGAAAAGTTGGCTTACGGTCTGCTCATAGCATCCAGAAAATTACAACATTACTTTCAATCACACTTTAATAGGGTTCTAACGGATCAACCCTTGAGACAAGTCCTACATAAACCAGATACGTCAGGGTGCCTGTTAAAATGGTGCATTTAGCTGAGCCAATGTGGCAGTACTTACCATCCATGAACCACAATTAAAGGACAAGCCCTGGCTGATTTTATAGCTGAGTTTACGATGCGAGATGAGGAGGCAGGAATAAAAATTGAGGAAACTGTCAAACGGAATATGTTTGTTGATGGAGCATCGAACGAGCTCGGCTCGGGGGTAGGAGTCATAGTAGTTACACCACGAGGAAGAAAGTTAAGTTATGCACTAAGACTAGAGTTCGCTACAACCAATAATGAAGCTGAATACGAAGCAATGATATCTAGCATAGAAATCATTAAGGAAATAGGGGTTAAATCAATGTGTATTCACAATGACTCACAACTGACTGTAAACCAAATCCTTGGAAAAATCCAGACTCGTGGACCAAACCTTGCATCTTACCTCAAAAGGGCCAAAACCTTCCTCAATGACCTGGCCTACTATGATATAAAACACATCCTGTGAATGGAAATCAAGTGGCGGAGCTCGGCTCGGGGGTAGGAGTCATAGTAGTTACACCACGAGGAAGAAAGTTAAGTTATGCACTAAGACTAGAGTTCGCTACAACCAATAATGAAGCTGAATACGAAGCAATGATATCTAGCATAGAAATCATTAAGGAAATAGGGGTTAAATCAATGTGTATTCACAATGACTCACAACTGACTGTAAACCAAATCCTTGGAAAAATCCAGACTCGTGGACCAAACCTTGCATCTTACCTCAAAAGGGCCAAAACCTTCCTCAATGACTTGGACTACTATGATATAAAACACATCCTGTGAATGGAAATCAAGTGGCGGACGCCCTCGCCAAAGAGGCAAGCGTAAGAACCGAACCGATGGTAGAGGCAACCCTCGTCATGAGTTAGCTCACATCGAGTTTCGTGTATCTTCAAATCACAGCGACCACAAATAGGGGGAGAAATGGATGACCCCATATCATCAGATACTTATAGGATGGAGCCTTACCAATAGAAAGAAACGAAGTTAGGAGAATCCTAAGGAGGGCATCCCGCTTCACCATCCAAAATGGCATACTGTACCATCGCGGTTTTTCCAACCCGCTACTAAGATATGTCGCTGGGAATGAAGCAAAAGGTATCCTTAACAACATCCACCAAGGGAGTTGCAGTGATCACATCGGAGGGCAAACTCAAGCCAGGAAGATTTTACACTATGGATATTTTGGCCCATGCTCAACAAAAATGCAACCGAGTTCGCTTAGAAATGCGACAAATGTCAAAGATTTGCCGAAATCCCGAGACCGCGACCTACCGGTTTGATCTAAATGGTCATCCCCTGGCCTTTGAAATTTGAGGGATTGTTCTGATCGGGGAACTCCCCATGGGTCAAGGAGGAGCAAAATACACAATAGTGGCAGTGGATTATTTCACCAAATGGGTGGAAGCGGCTTTGAACAAAATTTCATCTACCAAGGTAATAAACTTCCTGATACGTAACACATCCTGTGTAGTTATGGGGTGCCGTGGAAGATCATATCGGATAACGGACTTTAATTCGATAGCGAAGAATTCTTCATTTGGTGCCAAGAACATGGGATTGCTCGAAGCTTCTCGGCTGTAGCATATCCCCAAGCAAATGGGCAGGTCGAAGCGGTAAACAAGGATTTGAAAACGCTGATAAAAAAGAAACTAGAGAATTCCAAAGGGCATGGGTCGACGAACTGCCTACTGCACTATGGGCCTACCGAAATTTCTACAAGGCCACGGTAGGGCACATGCCATTTGCATTAACATACGAGGCCGAAGCCATGCTCCTAGTCGAAACGGTCGTCTTCTCGCATTAAAGGATGCATTACAATCTGAAAGAAAATGAGGAGCTCTTGAACATATCGCTCGACCTGATCGAGGAGAAGAGAAACGACGTCGTCCTCAAAGCCGTCGCTCATAGATAGAAGGTGGCAATGCAATAAAACTCTACGGTGAAACCTCAAGCTCAGTAAGAAGGAGACATGGTATTCAGGCGGGTCTTCCCAAGGCTAGGAGCACTGGACCGAACTTGGGAGGGGTCGTTTGTTGTTCATAAAGATCTTCATAATGGACTTACATCTTATCAATTGTAGACGAGGAGGTGTTTGGGAAAGCGTGGAATCTCCAACACCTCTGCCGTTATTTCTCTTGAACTATAAGGAAGCATGTATTAACCGAAGCAATAAAAGAAAGACAATAGACGTATATATTTCATCCGAACCACTATAAAAATTCGGTGTCTCGCATTACCTGTCTTATTTAAACTTTCCTTCATTTATTTTTTAATCTAATGACTATTCCTACTGCAAGAAATCGTAGGCGCTCACCGGTAGTGGTTAAAATAAGATAGCTACAACAAGAGGCATAAAACAAGCCTTAGCAATTCAATACTGACTATTGGCACCCTCAATCCGGCAATGATGAACCGACTATAAACCACGGATTAGGCACAATTTATAGCCTAGGTAGTTCATCATTGGCGTTAGGCCTGTCGGCAACTGCGAACCGATTATAAACCCCACGATTAAGGCATGGTTGCGGCCAGGGGTACTTCATAGTTGACGATCGACATTACGCAAGCTGGCAATGATAAACTCACGACACAGGCAATGGCCCAAGTAATTATCGTTCGCGATTGGCGCTGAACATAACAACGCGTTTATGATTTTCTACGTCTCAAAGCACAATAACAATTAACCAAGTCGTAAGAAGTTCGCAAGTAGACAAGGCAGGCTACAAAAATCACGCATCACAAAAGTCATTCTAGATAAACGTGCAAATGACAAAAGTCGAACATTACAATATTAAAATTTGTATGCGCAAAGTTTTCGTTTATATATACATATGCAAAACAACCATGCAGCCTCCAAAAATACATGCAAAAAAAGAAGTGGAAATTTCCTCGGCTATGCCGGGGGGGGGGGGTGAGGGGGGACGTCCTTGTCACTTAGCCCGCTCCCTCCGACCACGTCCTTCGAAAGCTAGGGTCGCTTAGAGGACTCGCCCTCTTTTTCCGACGCCTCATCAATACCCTTTGAAGGCCCAATCTATCATGAAGACATCCCTACGTGATGCAAGTAAGAAAAATCATAAGTTTTGCAATCTGGGATAAGTAATAATAAAGCAAATGTTAAATGACGAGATACCTACGGTAATATGGTATGGATCACCAAGCCCCTCGAGATCCGAACCATCTTTATCATCCTCATCCTCCGCCAGCAACTTGTATCCCTTGGCGATGCCCTTGGTCTCTTCCACCGTGAACTAACGGTTCACCATCCTAAAATCATACACGGCACCTTCCTCTTGTGCAACCGCAACCTTAGTCTCTTCAATAAACCGAGTATGGATTCTTGCCATTACTTAGGGACAGTCGTCCATCCACTGAAGGTTCCCCTATTTCCAGAACATGTAGTAAGTGTCCTTCAGCATTTGGTTAACCGTCTCACAAAAGTCGCTGGACTTGTCAACTTCGGTTTGGAGGGTCACGACCTTATTCATATATTGTTCCTTATCCTTCCTCGGTCGGATCTACTCCGCCTTCAGCATATCGATCTCAGCCTTATACGAATCCTTTTCCTTCCACCACTCACTCTGAAACTTCTTCAGTTCAGCCAAGACTTCCTGCAATTTATTCATTTACCCTTGAGAGAGTGGATCCGCTCCAGATCCTTCTGCCTACCTTCGTCCACTGAACTTATAGCCTTATCGATCTATGCCTTATAAGTCAGTAACCTCTCTCGCCGCTTCTTCCTTGGCTTTCTTTATCTTGACTGCACGAGATGCTTCAACCGCCTCCAACTTTACATCCTTCTCCCTGAGCGCTCTATGAAGATCCTCCCTCTCCAGGCGTAACCATACAATTACACTCCCCACTACCTCAATGGCCTTAGCTAAGCGGGATTGATAATCGACAATTTTTCTAGTCTCATCAGTAATTTGACCATTTTCGTTGTCAAATTAGCGAAATCAAGAGTTTTTGTCTCATCCAAGATTCGGACCAGAGGATTACGAGACAGAAGGAACTCGGTATCAAATCCGTTGGATGATGACCCACATAGCTAGGGTTAATATCAGGGTGACTCTCAAAGGGATTCCTCACCAGCGATTGAAAATATGAGAAATAAGCACCAACATTTTCTCACCCTAAGTCACCAGGCACCTTATGCATTTCAGATGGATTTTGGCGATGGCGACAGGAAGAAGTTTGAGAACCAAGAGAGGTATCTTCCTTATCTAGAGACCTTGCACGTTTCTGGGATGTTTCTTATCTCTCTCCTCCACCAAAGCCTGACGGAGTCTCCTCGACATTCTCTTATGCAGTCTTTTCCTTTTGAGAGGCCATTTGAGAAGGAACAGAGGCCCCTTTAATTCATTTGAACTGTTCAAGTCGTCGAGACATTTCATTCCTCTTCGGATTTCTTCTTTTCCCTACAACGCGAATATCAACTTTAGAGCAGAGAAAAGGAGAATTCATAAACATAAAACATGCAAGACACTTGGACACTGCAAACTGCCATAAACCTTTAGGGGAGACTAAATCAAGTGGCTGGGATGGGGCCTCAATCAAGTGGGGAATACACTAGGACGGTTCTCCATTTAGATAAAGGACACACGGTGGCAGGACTTCATTGGACTGAGGAGCAAGTGGAGACTCGGACTCGTCTAAAAACAAAAAATTCTCAAGAAGTACCCCAAAATCCAGGCAGAAATCGAAAGTACCTAGAGAAAGCCCGAACGCCTTGCTAATTCCCGCTCCGCTTTGCATAGTAAGAAACAGCATTCCAACCAAGTCACCCATAGCAACATTCTCTTGAGAGGGGTCAGCGACGAAAGTTGGCCTAGGAACCGGCTTGGATTGATCTAACCGCTCGGGCCACTCCCATACAGCCTCGTCATTCTCTAGGAGGGTCGCGACCAAGCCTTCGCTACCAATAATCTCCCCATCCTGAGAAGCATAGGCCTCCGATCGTGTCACCCTAGAGTCTCTCCCCGACCCTTTCTCCTCCTCGTTCCCACCCTCTAAACGAGAACCCTCCTCGTCATCAAGAGAAGGAGCATCCCATATGCGTAAAGGTTTCCTCGAAGGGGGAAGACGAACGGCGCTCTTCTTACACCTTAACTTCTTCGTGGCTCCGGCCCCTTCACCCACTTCCTTCGATTTCATGCCTTTGCGAGCATCTCCCCTTTCTCCTTCGGCTCCCGTTGCGCTCTTAAACGAGCTTGGCCTGATCTTGAACATGGATTGACCAGGGACAATTAGGTTGTAAAAACGAAGGGCCATGTCACGAAGTAGGAACGAGACTTCCCTCCCAGCCTCAGGGATAGCTAATATTTCCTTTGCCATCTTCTTCAAACCTTTGTCCTCTGCCGCCTTCACACAACCTGAAAATACGAAGCATCAGGGAACCAAGTCGACAGAAAATTTAAAAGAGGATATAAAGGAAACTTACACCCAGAAGTGAAAACATGTTAAGGGACGACATCATCACGCACAAAGAAGTACTCCTTCTTAAACATACTAAAATTCGAGTATAACTCAAGAACGGGCATGAATTTGTGAGCTGATTCTAGGCTGATGAAGGGACTCCCCTTTCGGTAACTTCTCACATTGTACAAGTACCTGACCTCTTTATAGGTAGGGGGTCTATGATAGCGCATCACAAATATCAGATAGAAGCACGTCAAGATAGCATAGGAATTCAGTTGAAGCTGCATTAGAGAAGCTTTTAAATAGACCAC
The DNA here is from genome assembly GCA_030765085.1 of Allium cepa. Classification (NCBI taxonomy): domain Eukaryota; kingdom Viridiplantae; phylum Streptophyta; class Magnoliopsida; order Asparagales; family Amaryllidaceae; genus Allium; species Allium cepa. The sequence goes on along the minus strand of CM060934.1, from coordinate 765,811,042 downwards.
AATGCTGGCAATCTAGCGGGAGAGCGGAGGAATTGCACCACACATACGATGATATTTACTGAATGCCATGTATCACTCTGGAGGACAGCATGCCCTATCATTTGGTCGAGGTAGTAGCATGTTTCGACTAATAATCCCAAATGTCGTAGCTATGGACTTAAGCTTTCCTATCGTCGGCATGCTAGGATGACACTCGGAAGGCTTTACCAGCGTCTGTTTGGAAGCGTAGCCCTCCATCAAAAAATATGCAGAGCTGGGTTTTTTTAGACGATTGGCAGGAGCATCAGAAGAAGAAGGGCCAGCCCAGGCATGCTGTGATGACACATGTTTAGATCGGAGCTCGCAACCAGACGACATTTTCCTGCACAAGGAAATAAAAAGCAAGAAAAAGTCCTACATCCCAGTAGATACGCAATCGTAAATGGAAATTTAAACGCTCGTCTAAAGCCTCATATCGCTTGGTCCGGTTAAAACCATACTCCAAACCTAACCCTACGAAGCTCAAACTACAGTTTCAGTAACCTACCCTTTTGGCTCAGCATACCTATGATCGCTGTGCTCGAACTAATCTGGTCCGACATTACCCTGTCCCAAAAACCGAACATCATCACGATGCCGAACCAAACCCATCGAATGATAACTATATTGGCTCGAAGCTCGGCCACCTGCAGCTAAGTCAAGCACAATACCTCACCACAAAGAAGCACGTTCCATGCCCTAGCCTAACGACCATACGTAGAATGAAGGGAATCGCTAACCCAATAGAAAAACCCTTTCGCTTTCCATAGTCATGGCCACCCCACCTTCACCAAGCATGAATTTCTCCTTCGTAGAATCACTCTAGAATCCCCTAGTTCACTTCCCTTCCTCAATTCAGACCGAAAGCTAATCACGCTCACAACACGTACCAAACTTCCCTAAAATATAACCCTAAAATCTTAGGACAGAAATCAAATTTAGAAAGCCTTACCTCAAGTAATGAAGGTGCGGAAATATCAAGAGTTCAGGTAATAAAAACGAGCTAAATTCGAATTTCGATCGATTTGAAGTAGACTGGAGAAATTTAGTTAAGCAAATAAGAGAAGGAGAATAAGAAGAATGGAGAAGTATTTAAAAGGGAATAGGAAGGGAAGATGAAAGGTCTCGATTTTTCAATCGGTAGGTGAAGCTCAGTGCCGAACCAAATAAAGCACGTCGTGTAACTACACAACATACTTTCGGAGACAAGTGTTGGCTCGGTTTTTCAGCGAGCAAAGAGAGAGGAAAGAAAGGAAGCAGAGGTGAATTATGACATAGAAGGCAGAACCATCGGACCAAATTTTAGGTCCGGCAATCACTAAAATGTCGAACCAAATGTTTGGTATGGCATTCTCTGATATGCCCGTCCAAATGTTTGGTCCGACATGACATATCCAACAACGGACCAAATATTTGGTCCAGTACATAGGCATACCAGACCAAATGTTTGGTCAAGCAAATAGGAAGCTCCAAAGCAAAAACACCGGATTAGACATGGAAAAGAAACTAAGCAAAGCAAGCTCCATGATCAAATGCCTATCCAAACGCTCCTACCCAGATGCCGAACCAAATTCAGGAAGTTATAATCTCAGCCTCCACACTTCACAACTCCACTGTATAAATAATAGAGCTCCTCAACAACAACGAGGACCGGAACTTTTGAGAAAAAAAAGAAAACTTTTCCGAGACTTAACCACTCCAGCTGCTCTATGTTTTTTCTCTTTATAATCAAACTTGTACTTGTAATCAAATCAAAGAAGTGTAATAAGATGGACAGTGGATGTAGGCACATTTTGGTAGAACCGCTATAAAACTCAATGTGATTTACTTCCTTTAGCTGATTTCTAACTCTGAACCTCTGATTTGTTCTGTGATTGCGAAAACTATCTGTTAACTTATTGGAACATTAAAAACTTCATATCAGACAACTTAAACGCTACTTAGTCAAATTCAAATTTAGAATGTTTATGTAATTTTTGCAAACATCTATATACCCTGAACCTGGAGGATGGGTCTAGTATCAGCTTTTGGTTAAAGATGACTATATTGAAAGCTACGATTTCCATTAATCCTTAACAAGGGAAAGGTCATATGAGTTACATATATCCAAGGCACGTTGAGTGGTATTAAGGATTTTTAATGTATGCTATATTTGCTTTGATTGCTTTTCCCCGTAGTCTATCACTCTACGGATATCATTTGAGATAGGTATTAAGGATAGGGATACTTGGACACCCATTGTTGTACTTTGGTTGCAGTACACCTTTATGATGTTGTAGAGTAGCATATGTTATTCATTATATGCTAACCCTTTAGGTACAGGGATATGTTAGGTATGGTTCATATACCCTTGTACCTTACTATATCAAATTGTATAATATTTTGAGATTTATTTATCGCTTACACCAGTATGTTGTCTGACTTGAGGATTTATGCTTTGCATCTTATTATCTTGGGTACTCTTGAATGATTAGACTAGATAATGTAGGATCGATTTCACACTAGAGGGGGGTGAATTGGGTGATACTAAAACTAATAAAAATTAATGTGGAAATATACATATAACAATTACAGCATAGATAATAGCAGAATAATAAAAGAAGAAATAGAATAACACAGATTTACCCAGCTTCGGCAAAACCCTTCCTACGTGCTTCCCCTAAGGTTTCTACTAGAAATTAAGTAGTCAGAAGCTTATACATATAAACTTGCGACACCCGCTATCGACTAACCTAACTCTACGCTTAAAACCCTACTACCACTCAGCCACTGAGTTGCGAATTCTTGAACTACACCACCGTAGTTCGTAACCTAGTCACACGACTAGACAATTACACAAGTCAAAAAGAAATTACAAAATAAAAACAAATTTAAAATACAAAACCCTATATAATCACTAAAGTCCAATTTGGAATAAAAGGCCGGCCTAAACAAATATTAAATCAAAGAGACGTCTCCTCCTTTTTTTATTCATGTAAAACTTCGGCCGTTCCTTTTTTGCTTTGTGAAATTAATGTCTGCCTCCTTTTTCCTTTACTCGTGAATACTAGGACTTAAGTAAAATCGGGGCTTTGCTCAAGATTGAAGTCGCCGCCTTAATATCAATCAATTGACGCGATGACTTCAACACTGGTTTGCTTCTTCAGTTGATTCCTAGCTTGAGTACAGGAGGTTGCTTCAATTAGTCGAGTTCGAATCAATGCTTTGAGCTGGTACATGAATTGTCTTTTATCGATTATGATTATGCTCGACTTGATTTGTTTTCAAATTCGATTTTGATTCGAGTTATTGGATTGTGATTTACTTCAATAAATTGCTCTGGTATTTTTTCTTGAACTCGAATGCATTCCTACCGATGATGTAAATGGGAATTTATAGGGATTAAAACCCTAAATTATCATTCGTATATTTTGTTTGAATTCTTTCATGATTTTCACTTCTCCATTCGATCTTTGCTTCAACGATGTGATGAATTCTTGACTTGTTCATATCATACGTATACTTTGTGAATTGGAAATTAGCTCCGTTCTTTTCACTTTTGACTTCGGCACTAAATTTTTTGAGATAATCTGGATTATTTTGCATCTTGACTTGTTCATCGTGTTTCACCTGTGAGTTACCTTCCATGCTGTGTACCTTGATGACCCATGGCTTCTGACCATTTCTTATCGAATTATGCTTGCTGTCACACACTTGAAATGTTGAAATTAAAGTGTGCATATTTGTGTATACTGCATATAAACTTATTTTGTAAAATGGATCATTTAAGCTTTGTCTATTTGTTATTTTATTTAACTGAGATGTTCGCCTTGTATTGTCTTCATTGTGCTCATTGCTATTTCGAGCCATCCTCCATAGACATTTATATAAGTCGACTTTGTATAATCCATGAATCAATCAAGTGTGTTGTAATAGTTATATAGTTTTTCTATTGGTTACTAATAGTCCATATATCAGTCATATTTGCAATATGATTTTGATTCTTTTATAACAGCTTCATCATGTTCTCTTTCTCACCCTTATAGTCTTCATGACGTTAGTTCATGCTTGTTGCTCTTTATACTTGTTGTTTCCTCTGGTTCATTGATGATGACGATGTTTGGATTTTTTTTTGAACGAAGTCTTGTTGCACTGATTCTGATTTGCATCGTACTGGTTGTCACTGCATATTGCTATGACGATTGCACTTTTATATTGAGTTGCCTTACATGTACATCATGTATGATGGCATGTTGTATGTGGTAGGTCTAGTTGTGTCTGTTGTGAAGTCTAGTCTGGTTTTCACTGCATACACACACATGTGTATTCATGCATGCATATATGTATGTTGTGATGCCTTGTTTTGCTTGATGCTCTGTTGTCACCTCTGTTGCATTGTGTCTTCATGTGTTTGCTGAGCACTACATATTTATGTATACATGTGTGTATACATATGCATGTATATATATGGTGGTTTCTTTGTGTAGCCTTCATCTCATGCTTGTGTACTGCTTCCATTGTTTCTTGATACATGCCATTTCTAAAATCTGGATGCGGTTGAGCAGTTGTGCAGTTGCTTCATCAATGCATGTGTTTGTTGTCTACATGTGTTTATGTACTATTATGATGTTGGTTTGAATTATTGTTTTTGAAGTCTTACTGCCACTATGGACTCTGATCTTGTAGACTACTCTGATGTAAGTTGTTCTGGTCACATTTCATTTCAATTGCACTTGAGTTATGTTGAGTTTGATGTGTGTTTTTTAGCATTGCCTTGACTATCCATGTCTGACCTTGTTTGATTTCTTTATATTGCTGGTTGCATTTTGTTACTTCTATATGAAGCTTTGAATTTGATCCTTGTTCTATTTATTTTTGGCATTCATTGTCTGAATGCATGTTGAATCTAGTTTTGGTTGATTTGGTCGAGACTCTATGCACTTGAGTTGAATCCAGCCTTTGGCTTGGGTTTGACCTTGTGCTCACATGTCCCTGCAGTTTCATCAAGTTTATATTAGTGTGCACGGCCTTGTGACTTGTACAATGATTCACTGTGCATGTTACATGTTATTCGTGTATGATGAATTCAAAAGAAATGATGACGAACAACCCAAATAACTGAGGCAAATAACATTTTCAAAACACATACTTTAATTTGCACTTCAAAATATTTTCTTTTCAAATTTTACTGCGCAAGTGTTTATTTTACAGATAATTTAGATGCTGGATTCAATCTGGAATAGAGTTGAAGATAAATACGAGTGAATGAGTGATATGTAATGAGGTAAACATTGTAAATTGAAATTTGTGATGTAATCGAAATTGTAATGTAACTGAAATTTTGTATATATAGTTAGAGCTCAAATTTGTACTATTCAAAATTGCAATAAAAGATTTGTTTGAATAAAATATTTGTTTGAATTTGAATTCTGTGTTATTTATTTTATTCAACAAATATTTATTTAATTATGTGAAAAATAAAATAGTACAATAACAAACATATTAAAATGAATATATATATATATATGTTTATTATTATTAAATAAAAAATCATATACTAGCATATTCTACAATCTCCCCCTTTTGATGATATCAAACATATATTAAGATTTTGAATTTATTAAATGTATTTGGTCATTGATGAAATCTATTTGCTCCCCCTATTTGAACGCTCCCTCTCTACAACAAAGCCCCCACTTCATATATGCATGGAAACAAATAAAAATATGCAAATGAACCTAGACGAGAATATGCAAATAAAAAATAAAATATTTGACCTATATTTGCCAAAATCTTAACTTTTCTCTCCCCCTTTTGTTATCAGCAAAAGAGTAATAGTTTTTAAAAAAATAGGGATAAAGTGATAGATACTAATACATCATTAATACCCAATCAAGTATAAATATTAAATTTCTAGAAAAAATCAAACAAAAATCATAAATACTCTGTTTGGCGCATATTCCACTTTAGAGTGATAGGGGTGATGTCGGCATATAAAACCATATAATTGTGTCTATTTGTAGTATATTTATATTAAGAATTTGAATATCTACTAACCATGCATAACCATTATGACTTTTAAATGAGATTAGTAGTGTTCCCAATTTTTATAAAAAATTGAATTTCAAGAATCTTCTAACTACGCATAACTGTAAGGACTTTTCAATGGGATTAGAATCAACTTTCTATTTAATAATCAATTTTGATATGTGTTCCATACATGCATAACCGTGAGGACTTTTAAATGAGCATGAAAGCACATAAACAAATATTCCAAGTAATTTACCCATGCATAACCGTAAGGACCTTTAAATGAGAGTCAATACTTTGGATGTTTTTAAATAAAAAATAAAATAAAATAAAAAATGAATAATTTCCCATTTAAAATACCACATTTTGATGCACTATATTGGATTTTAGTGAGTGATGGTCGTTAGAAATGCAATAGAAATAGAGATGGTCAGGGAATTTTTACCATCAAAAGTTATTATAACTCTTGTTTAAATTTTTAAAGGGATGTAGTAAATATACTGTCTCGAGTCATAATATATGATTAATATCAACACTCGTCACTTTTTCAATTACTTTTTATCTTTTCGATAATCAGTAGGGAGTTAGATTAGTTATTGTAAAAAAATATAAAATCAAAATTTCTAAAATGTCTAATTTGAAACAAAGCCAACAAAAAAATTATTTTCTGAAAGTTATATTAAAAAATTGTCTGCTAATTTGAAAATTAATTGAAATGAAAAATATGCCGATATTTTCTTTGACTAATGAATGTCTCAACATTTAACACGTTCCACTAGTACTTTTTCTATCAACTAGGTTACCAGTGCAATCTGCATCTGAATTTCCCTTTGACACAAGATTATCATTAGATCGATATCATGGACCAAATCATGGAGTGTGCAGCTGTAACATCCCATTATTTTGGACCATTCAAATCGACAATAAAACCACACATGTTGGACTTGAATAATTCAAAACAACAGTTTGTTAATAAATTTTGGAGCAAATGAAACCAATCACAGAATCACAGACGTAGAATATCAGAATAACTCGCAGCGGAATAAAATAAAGATAGTAGTTCATGAAGCTACTAGATACACGGTCTCAAAACAAATACATAATACCAGAGTCTGAAAGCAATTACTGGAAATACAAATACATAAGTCCACTAATACATAAACAAGGCTGAATGGAAATAACTGAAATAGAAATATAGATAGGTAGCTAAATTTCCAGCAGATCTCTAGCCCTAAAGATGAATCCAAAGCTGTGATACTCAGGCTGACCCGAGCATAAAGAAAAACACAAAACACTCAAGTCAGGACATACATACTTATAAAATATAAACCCACTCAAGTGAACTGTATAAAAATGCATCAGTAACTTAAAGGATTTGGGATTGCCCATCCTTTAAGGATCCGTTAAACTATCTACTATGTAGTAATATGTGCTATTATAATAATGTCTAAAGTAAGATAAACTATTAAAATGGTATTAAGGCATTACCTATATCCCCCTTAATACATTTTATAGTAGCATAGTCTACACAGTACCGTAATACCCCTGAACGGGAGGTTACCAGAGGCCACTCCATAGGTACGACACAAAACAAACTTGTAGTGGTCTCGATATGGTAGGTGACACGACACAACTAGGCAATGCTAGGGTAGATATACCAATTACACTTTCGGGCTGTTGGTAACCCAGATCCGCAGCAATCGCCCAACTCGAGCCACACTCCCGAATCAAAGGTGCGCACCAAATAAATCACAAAGTAATAGAATGGAAAACGTGGAGTGTGTTCGATCGAAGGAGCTACCTCACTTGTCCCGTCAATTGCTCCTGTTTTGGTCACCTTATGCTAACTCATGGGAGTTAGGTCCACGTATATACCTCAAATAGAACGTCGCCACCATCCTACTATATTCTGGAATCTCCACCGTGTACATAGTTATTAAAGTGGTTTTCGGTATTGACAGAGAGCATGACAATGTCGATCCTGGTCTCTTTAACAACCAAACGTTATTATAACCCGTAGTTATTGATTTTCAAATGGTATATATCTTATATCAAAACATATTCATTTCAAAACCATTTAAATCTAATACCATCATTCCTTTAAAATAATACTCAATTTTCAAAGTTGTAACACTTTAAAATTCATACACTTAATTATAACATTTTGAAATTGCCATATTTTAGAAACCATAATACATTGAAAACGTAACCTTTAAAATTATAGCATTTCTAAAACATTACCTTTTAGAAATCATAGCATTTTGAAAACACTATCATTACCACTATAACGGTTTATGTAAAATCACAATGTTTTATATACTTACAATTTTAGCATAGTTATTATAAAAAATCTATTTTGCTAATAAATTATTTATTTGGATATTAATTAAACTATGATTTTAGTTAAATAAGATTTATCACAAAAATATCCAATTAAAGCAGTATTTCTTATATTAAGTTAAAACACATTATTAACCCAATTTTTATTATTTTGTTAGTAAAGAAAATTATATTTTTATTATTTAAAATATACTATTACATTAATTAAAACTTATATTATTAGGTTAAATTAAAAAATACTATTACTAAGTTAAATTGGATTATTAAATTAAATTAAAATTTATATTATAAATTAAATTCCAAAAATTTCATTTTTAGCCATTATTTACTTAAATTCTTTTATCACATATAAAATAAATACATAAATTTTATAAAATTATAAATTAAATTTAAGTCAAAATTCATATATTTAAAATCCAAAATACTTAATACTATTTAGAAAATTATTTTAAAACCAACACGGGTCTATATATAATTTTCTGACCTATGGTAAAGTGACACGGATATGTATCATTTCAATCCGTAATTTATTAAATTCCCGGGTATATATCATTTCAACCCGCAATCCCAAGTCAAATAAAAAAATCACTCGAGCCTATCATTTCAACTCATAACGATTTTTCCCTATTCTAAAGATCATTCGGGTATGTATCATTTCAACTTATAGTGAGGGAACTTGCAGTGTGAGAATAGAATATGAAATGAACAGGATAACATATATCATATCATAACATATCACGCCATATGGTCATAAAAGGTATAACATCATGTGATAACATAACATAAGCAAATATGAATTACTAACATGCATATACATATCCATACAATTCATATGTCATCAATTCACTAAGTCATAAGTACATGTGTCAAGAGTGATAACTCACCTTCTTTGGCTAGAGAAGATGATTCAAACAAATAAGACTACTTCGAATAAGCATGACAATCATGAACAAAATCGAGTCGAAGGAGAATCTAAATCCAAATCTTAACAAACATAAATAAGAACACATGTAAAAAAATTAAACTTACATAGATAAATAAAATATGCATAAAATTTATCTTGCAAAACACATGAATGGGCTAGCCAACATGCAAATATGCTCAGCCACCAGATGAATAGGCTCGGCCATGGGATGTTTAGGTCAAGATAAGGCTTTGGGTTATGTTTTGGTTCGGCCATATGATGTATAGGCTTGGCCACAAGACAAATGGGCTCGGTCAACATGTTGTTTTGGCTCAACCACAAGATGGTTTAAACGGCTAGGCTAGGCAAGAGGAAGGGAGAAGGTGTTTGGGGGGGGGGGGGGGAAGGTCACAGCTATGAGAATTTTTGGCAAGGTGATGGTGTCATAAAGGCTCGGCTAGGCAAGGTTTGACCATAGGGAGTGGTGATGTCATGAGGTGGTTACGGCCTAGGCTTAGATGGTAGAGTGGTTCGGCTATGACAAGGCAAAATTTTAGGGGTGGTTCGGACTTGAGATGGTGGCCGATCATGGTGATGATGATAAGAGAGGTTTGGCTATGGTTTGGACAAGGAGAAGGAGTGGCCGATCATATATGATGATGGTAGGGTTCGTCCTTGTTGATGATGAGGAGGTTCAGCCAAGGCTTGGTCAATGGTGATGGTGGCCGATCAACATGATGGAGGTGGTAAGGCGAAGAGGTCGGCTATTGAAGAGGAGTGAGGCCGAAATCAAAAGGAAGAAAGGAGGAAAAAAGGAAAAGAGAGGATGATAGAAAACTTACTAACTTTTTTTTGTCAGAAGAAGAATGTGAGAAGGAATGAGAAAGAAATGAGAAGTCAGGCAAAAATAATGAATGTGTATTTCAACAAAGGATGGCTTCTCATTTCCCTAACATCTATTCATGTGACTCCTACCATTCTAGCCATTAACCAAAGCTTACTTAAATAAACAAGCAAAATCTTAAAAAAAAAATTCAAGTCCAAAACCCAAATAAAAATAGGAAAATAAAATACAAAAAATAACTGCATGCAAAAAACACTAATTTTTTTTTACAGATTTGAAAAGTATAAATCAGATTTTATCAAAACAAAAAGGAGAGAGAATATTAGAATCAAATATAGCTTCATAAAAAAAGAAAAAAAATTTAAAATTCAAATTTTCAATAGGAAGTCAAACTTTGACCAAAATTTGAAATTTCAGAATTTTTTTTAATTTTATTATATTTGGAAAAATAATTCACAACAAATCCCAAAAATACATTTAAAATTCCAAATTTATCAATTTAAAATGATTTAAATTCAAAGTTTTCAAATAAAATTCCAGAAAAAATATTTACTGAAATTATGGGTTGTTACAGCAGCAAATACCTTAAAAATCCTTTTTATAGCTTTTAAATGAAATTCTTTTTGATTTGAATTGAAACCGTGCAAATAAAAAAACAGTGAACATAATGTCTGGTCTAGAATAAACAAATATATCCACGTATATCTTGAGTAATCATCAACCAGCATAAGACATTATCTCTTATCACTTAAACTTTCAATATCGTTAGTCCAAGCAAATCTATATGAAATAGTTCAAGGATGAAAGGATGATTGCTCAACATTTTAGAATCAAAACCAATATTTATTTCATTATCACATAACTGGCTAAATTAAATCAGATTATGGTGTAGATTTTCACGTTTCATATATCATTCAAGATAAATGTACCTATTTTACCCTTGCTGATAATTTTTCTTTATTGCCATTGTGATTTTGTCACATTTGTACTAGGCTAAGAACTTCGATTTGTAGCTTGTTATGTGCCTGGAACAACAAAAATCCAGGTAACACTGTTAATATTCCTTAGCCTGCCACCACACCTACACGCGGAAAGATTTTTGTGACCTATTTGTTTTTATAGGTCCAGGGTTGTTAGTCGCAAATGATTTTGAAAAATATGTTTGTGTAGACCCCAGACAATTTATATTTGTTCCTTTTGGCACCCAGATTTATTTGACTTTAAGGAGTTTATATTTGTGCCTTTTGGAACCCAAATTGGTATGGTTTTCATGTGTTTGGGTCTATAGCAACAATTATTGTAATTGTGTCCAATTTTTCCACAAATCGTGAACTTGGAATTGACTTGATTAATTTTACTTCTAACACATTCAGATTGAGTATACCCAAGTCCTTGTCTAACAGTATTGATAGTTTGTTTTCCTAATAACATATTTAGCGATCTTTCTCTTTTGGAAAATTTTCCTAAAGTTGTAGACAATTGTTAGACTTGTGTTTTGAGAGATTCATTTTCATTCAATAATTGAGTGCACTTTTTAATAGAATTTCCTCTTGTAGTGTTTTCATTTTCTTTCAAAATCAGAACTTCATTTTCAAGTGCTTTAATTTTAATATCTGATTTTTTAATTTCTTCTTCAAGTGATAGACACTTATCACACTTAGGGCTTTCATTTTGATAGTTTTTAACCAATAGATCAAGTTGTTTATTTAATTCTATCAAACTATCTCTTTGTGATTCTATTTTAGCGTACTTCTCCCTAAGTCATTCAAAATAGCCATTTACTTCATGAAAATATGTAAGTAATTCTGAATGCATAAGTTTGATACCTCGCTTGGCTCGTCATCGTCATTGTCAATTGTTTCTCCTTGAAGGCATAGATTTCCTTTTCACTCTCACTGCTGTTGCGTTTATCATCTTTATCAATTTCATCCCAAGTAGCTGCAAAACATCTCCTTTTCGGTCTCTTTCCTTGGCTGAGTCGATTCTGAGGACAATTGGGCTTGATGTGAGTAGGATTATTGCACTTGTGACAATCTCCTACTCTTATGAGTTGTCTAGTTCTTTGACTATTCTGCTTTACAATTGTTGATTTAGAGCTAGATTTCCATATTTGTGATTCCACCTTTTGAATTTCTTTATTATCAGCGCCAGTTCTACTACACCACCACCATCATCATCTTCACATTTAGTTGTTCCTTTGAGAGTTATTGATTTCTTTCGAGTGTCACCTCCTTCACATTCTTTCTTGAGTTTCATTTCCAGCTTATAAGTGGTGAGATTTCCAATGAGTTCTTCAACTTTAACTTGTTTCAAATCCTTTGATTCTTAAAAGGCAATAAATTTTGCTTCAAAATTTTATGGAAGGACTTTGAGGACTTTTTGGACTATTTCCAATTCTTTGAATGGTATTCCAAGAGCTTTTGATTTGTATACGAGATTAGAAAGTCAACCATACATCTCTTTGACATTTTCATCTTGGCCATTATGAAGTTCTCGTATTCGCTACCAAGCATGGCAAAGTGAGAGTCTTTGACTTGGGAGGTTCCTTTGTGAGTTATTTCAAGTATGTGCCAAAGTTCCTATGCAGTTAAACAATGTGAGACATGATTAAATTCAATTTGATCTAATGAACAAATAATAGAATTCATAGCTTTAGCGTTAGCATTCTGTAGTTTATTTTCAAGATCTGTCCATTAATCCATCGTTTTTCAATTTCCTAATTATCTACCACTATAGTTGGTGTCTTATATCCCGTCTTAATAATATTCCAAGCATCAATGGTTTTCAGAAAGTATTTATTCTATTTTTCCAGTAGGCATATTCACCATTGAACATGGATGGTCTAATTATGGATTGACCCTCAGCAAAAGCATTATTAGAAGAAGCCATTTAAAAAATCAAAATTTTTAAACCAAAATTGGTTTCTAAAAAATCAAATTTTAAAAAAAAATTCGTTCCTAGCTTTGATACTACTTGTAGGATCGATTTCACCTAGGGGGGTGAATAGGGTGATACTAAAATTAATAAAAATTAATGCGGAAATATATATATATATATATATATAATTGCAGCATAAATAATAGCAGAATAATAAAAGCAGAAATAGAATAACACAGATTTACCCAGCTTCGGCAAAACCATGTCTACGTGTTGCCCCAAGGTTTCTACTAGAAATTAAGTAGTCAAATGCTTACACGTAAACTTGCAACATCCGCTATCGACTAACCTAACTCTATGCTGAAAACCCTGCCACAATTCAGCCATTGAGTTGCCAATTCTCGAACTACACCACCGTAGTTTACAACCTAGTCACACGAGTAGACAATTACACAAGTCAAAAAGAAATTATAAAATAAAGACAAATTTAAAATACAAAAGCCTATACAATCCCTAAAGCCTAATTTGAAATAAAAGGCCGGCCCAAACAAATCTTAAGTCAAAGAGACGTTTCCTCCTTTTTTTGTGCAAAACTTCGGCCGTTCCTTTTTGCTCTATGAAATTAATGTCTGCCTCCTTTTTACTTTGCTCGCGAATACTAGGGATTAAGTAAAATCGAGGCTTTGCTCAAGATTGAAGTCGCCGCCTTAGTGTCAATTAATTGACATGATGATTTCAACACTGGTTTGCTTCTTCAATTGATTCCTAGCTTGATTACATGTGGTTGCTTCAATTATTCGAGTTCGAATCAATGCTTTAAGCTGGTACGTGAATTGTATTTTATCGATTATGATTATGCTCGACTTGATTTGTTTTCGAACTCGATTTTGATTCGAGTTATTGATTTGTGATTTTCTTCAATGAATCGCTTTGGTATTTTTGCTTGAAATCGAATTCATTCCTGCCGATGATGTAATTGGGAATTTATAGGGATTAAAACCCTAAATTATCGTTTGTTTATTTTATTTGAATTTTTCCATGATTTGCACTTGTCTATTTGATCTTTGCTTGAAGATGTGATGAATTCTTGACTTGTTCATATGATACGCATGCTTTCTTAATTTGAAATTAGCTCTGTTCTTTTCTCTTTTGACTTCAGCATTAAATTTTTTGAGATAATCTAGATTATTTTGCATCTTGACTTGTTCATCATGTTTCACCTATGAGTTACTTTCCTTGTTGTTTACCTTGATGACCAACGGCTTAGGACCATTTATTATCGCACCATACTTGCTGTCACACACCTGAAATGTTGAAATTAAAGTCTATATATTTGTGTATACTGCATATAAACTTTTTATGTAAACTAGACCATTTAAGCTTTGTATATTTGTCATTTTATATAACTGGAGGTGTTCGTCTTATATTTGTCACCACTGTGCTCATTGCAATTTCGAGCCATCTTCCATAGACATTCATACAAGTCATCTTTGTATAATCCATGAATCAATAAAGTGTGTTGTAACAGTTATATAGCTTTTATTTTGGTTATTAATAGTCCATATATCATTCGTATTTGCAATATGACTATGATTCTTTTATAATAGCTTCACCATGTTCTCTTTCTCATCCTTATAGTCTTCATGATGTTAGTTTATGCTTGTTGCTCTTTATACATTTGTCGTCTGGACTTGTTGTTTCCTCTGGTACATTGATGATGATGTTGTTTAGATTTGTTTTTGAATGGAATCTTGTTGCATTGATTCTGATTTGCATTGTACTAGTTGTCACTGCATATTACTATGACGAGTGCACTTTTATGTTGAGTTGCCTTACATGTACATCATGTACGATGGCATATTGTTTGTGGTAGGTCTAGTTGTGTCTGGTGTGAAGTCTAGTCTAGTTTCCACCGCATATATATATATATATATATATATATATGTCTACATGTGTATTCATGCATGTATTTATATATGTTGTGACGCCTTGTTCTGCTTGATGCTTTGTTGTCACCTCTGTTGCATTGTGTCTTCATGTGTTCGCTGAGCACTACATATATATGTATACATGTGTGTATAAATATGTGTGTGTGTGTATGGCGGTTTCTTTGTAGCCTTCATCTCATGCTTGTGTACTGCTCCCATTGTTGTCTTTATACATGCCATTTCTAAAATCTAGATGCAGTTGTGCAGTTTTACAGTTGCTTCATTAATGCATGTGTGTGCATGTGTGTATATGTATACATGTGTTTATGTACTTTCATGATGTTGGTTTGTATGATTGTTTTTGAAGTCTGAATGCCACTATGCACTCTGCTCTTGTAGACTTCTCTGATGCATGTTGTTTTGGTTGCACTTCATTTCCATTACACTTGAGTTATGTTGAGTCTGCTGTGTTTTTTAGAGCATTGCCTTGACCATCCATGCATGACCTTGTTTGATTTCTTTATTCTTCTTTTCATTATGTTATTTCTGTATGGAGCTTTGAATTTGATCCTTGTTCCATTTATTTTTGCATTCATTGTCTGAATACATGTTGAGTCTGGTTTTGGTTGATTTGGTCGAGACTTTATGCACTTGAGTTGAATCCAGCCTTTGGGTTAGGTTTGACCTTGTGCTCACCTGTCCCTACAGTTTTATCAAGTGTATAACGGTGTGCATGGCCTTTTGACATGTACAGTGATACACTGTGTATGTTACAAGCTGTTCGTGTATGATGAATTCATAAGAAATGATGACGAACAACCCAAATTACTAAGGTAAATACATTTTCAAAAGACACTTTAATTTGCACTATAAAAATATTTTCTTTTTCAATTTTACCGCGTTAGTGTTTATTTTGCAGATAATTCAGATGTTGGATTCAATCTGGAATAGAGTTGAAGATAAATACGAGTAAATGAGTGAAATGTTTGTGGTGAACATTATAAATTGAAATCTCTAATGTAATCGAAATTGTAATGTAATTGAAATTTTGTATATATAGTGGGAGCTCAAATTTTTACTATTCAAAATTGTAATAAAATATTTGTTTAAATGAAATATTTATTTGAATTTAAATTCTATGTTATTTATTTTATGCAACAAATATTTATATAATTATGTGAAAAATAAAATAGTACAATAATAAATACATTTAAATGAATATATATATATATATATATGTTTAATATCATCAGACAAAAAAATCATATACCAGCATAATCTACAGATAATGGGTCTAGGTGTGCGTAGTGTAGTGCAGAGGATGAGCATGATGGAGCTTCTCATATTATATATGGATTATTATGCTTATTCCACTGTGCAACACTGTGGATCCTTGACAGTGTCTGCTATTATTGTGAGATAGTTATTTGAGTTTATATCTGGTTTGTATAAACTCAATTATATTGTTGTATAACTTTGTTGATCTATACTCCAACATTTGGATTACTTAGTTATTACCATCTCTTCGTTTAATATTTACGATGTATATTATATTTTATGCCATGCGTTATGAGATATATGATCGGCTTCGTGATTGATTTTCTCTTCTTTTAACCATTGGTGATTGCCTATATCGGCCGTGCACGTCAACAACGCACTATATAGTTATACTGAGTGTCGTTGGTGTAGGGCGGGCTTCATATTTGGTATCAGAGCTTAGGTTTACATGGTTAACCTGAGTTATACCATGGTCTAATAGAGATAAGGAAGGAGTTATCACCCTAGACTAGATCGAGAGTATATATACAAGACAGTGTGTACTTGTTATAAATTTTGGTTTTCCAAACTATATAGTAGGATATGTAGTATATAAGTCGCATGTACACACGAGTACCACTGATATAGTTTTCTTATATAAGAGACCGATCATTCTTGTAATAGTTCAAGAATGAGCCAACATACAGGAAACATTATGAGGAACTCCATCTCCGGAGTTGAGGAAGGAGCGGGTTTAGGGGTTGCTAACCCTGACTTGCAAGCGATGTTCAATGCGATGACTGCAAACACAATGCAAAACGCCCAAGAGGCCGCTCCAAATGTTTTTATTGAAGGTGATGCTCAACTATAGATGTCGGGGGCTAAATTTTCCAAGCTATATAAGGATTACTCCATCTTGGGAGGCAAACCATTTATTGAAACAGAGTCGGCCATCAAAATGTAGGATTAGCTAGACACATGCGGGCATATCTTTGGTGACATGGAAATAGAAGATGGCATGAAAAGGAAGCTGGCCTCTAGATAGCTTCAAGGGCAGGCCATGAACTAGTAGAATGTCATTACTATTGATACACCCGAGGATTAGTTCACTTGGGACCGGTTCAAGGTTAGGTTAAAGGAGAAGTTCGTTTTGGTTGCCCAGAAGTTGGTGCTATTAAGGAGATTTGCTAATATAAAGTAGAGAGATATGTATGTCTCCTAGTATGTTGATGAATTGATGCTTTGTTGAAGTATGTGATGCCTTTTGTCGATGCTTTGTTGAGGAAGAACAAGAAATTTCTTGTGGGTTTGGACGACTATTTCGAGGAAAAGTTGGTGAGTCATATCGATGAGCCATTTGAGGGACTTTTCGGGAAAGCTCTTCGCCATGAGAGTTTATACCCTAGGTTCAAATAAGTTGTTGTTATTGAAGGGTTAAAACCGCAACAAGGTGGTGGAAACAAGAAGAAATTGAACAGAAAGTGGAAGCAGTTTCAGGGGAAGGATGTTTAGAAGAAGGCATATGGGAACTCGTCTGTTATGATGTGGAGACATGGGCTATCTGATCAGAGACTACAAAGCTGATGGAAAGAATGAGCATTATGACTGTGGAAAGTTCAGACACATTTAGAAAAGTTATCCAGAACCAGCACAACTGAAATCGGTTGATATGGCATATGCTTTGCATGCCCATCCCAACTTCATCGAGTGCTCCCTCGGTGAAGGAGAAAGGTAAGGGCGTCATTATTCAAGATGTGCTTTCCATTTACGATATTTCCATATGTGTTTTGCTTAATACCGAGGCTTCACATTCCTTCATATCTAGTGACCTATTAGATAGACTAGGATTGAAACCCCAAATAGTTGACCAACTTTTGATTGTTATGAACCTACTTGGGGGGTCCACTGGCCTATGTATGCTTTGTTGTGGTTTGGTCGTATCGAGTCATGGATGCTCTTTTATTTGTGGTTTCTTTATTTTGAATTTCATTAGTTTCGGGATTATCTTGAGGATGGACCGGCTAAGAAAGTATGTAGTAATAGTGGATTGCAAGAAGATGTTGATGATAATTGGGGCTGTGGAGGGGTAAATGGTAGTGATTGGCATTCTGCTGGAGGACAGGGTTATGGTTAGGTTCTATATTTGCTTGAGATTCCACGGGATGGGTTGTCATTTGTACCCAACATTAAAGAGTATCTAGATGTGTTTGAGGAGGTGACAAAATTATAGCCACATCGAGTGATTGGGTTTCCTTAGTCTTAGCAAAGGATGTCAGACCTATAGTTATGCCTTTGAGTCATATGGAACCCAGATAACAAAAGTATTTGGAGGTGTAAATAAATGATCTATTGAAGAGAGGGTTCATTCGTAGGAGCATATCTGAGTGGGGGGCACCTGTAGTATTTGTTACTAAGGTGGATGGCTCTTTGAGGTTGTGTGTAGATTACCCTGAATTGAATAAGGTGACGAAGAAGAACATGTATCCACTCCCATCTATTTATGACTTGTTTGATCAGCTCTATGGTTTGAAAGTGTTCTCCCAATTGGATTTAGGGATCAGAATTCACCAGTTGAGAGTAGCAAAGAAGAGTGTGTCGTTCACTGCATTTCGCATGCTATCTGGTTTCTATGAGTGGTTGGTTATGCCGTTCGAGCTAACCAATGCTCCACCATACTATTTTGATCCCACGAACCATGTCTTTAAGGATTAGTTAAACAAGTTCGTACTTATGTTTGTAGATGATATTATGATCTATTCTAGGATAGAGGAGGAACATAAGATGCATTTGAGGGCTGTGCTTGAAGTGCTGTGGAAACACAAGTTGAGAGCGAAGATTTCGAAGTGCTACTTCTAGAGGGAAGAAGTGAGATTATATGGTCATGTTATCTCTGGGCAAGGTATTATGGTTGATCCTAGGATCGTAGCAACGATTTAGGATTAGAACTAGCCCAAGAATGCTATCGATATGAGAAGTTTCTTAGGATTGGTGGGATATTATAGATGTTTTATCAAAGATTTCTCGAAGGGAGTCATGCCGTTGACCAATTTGACGAAGAAGAATTAAACCTTTATTTGGGACATGAAGTACAAGCATGCATTTGAGTCTAAAAGAGTGGTTGATGAGTGTACCAGCATTGAACATTCCAAGCGGGATGAGGAGTTCTCAGTACACCTAGACGCATGTGGGATTGGATTAGGTGCAGTATTGACGCAGAAGGGAAAAGTTTTCACCTACGCTAGTCGTAGCTGAAGCCACACGAAAGGAAGTATCTGATTCATGATTTAGAGTTGGCGACGATAATGTTTGCATTGATGATTTGGAGCTACTACTTGTCAGGAGAAAGGTTTAAGCTATTCATGGACCATAAATCCTTGAAGTACCTTTTCTCCTAGAGGGAACTCAACCTTTGCCAACAACGATGGTTGGAATTCTTGGCCTCCTACAACTGTGACATTTCCTACACGCCTGGTAAGGGAAAGGCTATTTTTGATGCACTAAGTAGAAGACATGCTAATTTAGGAGCGATGTTCCTAGAGTGGAAGCAGTTGGAGTATATTATTGGCTATGATTTCAGAGCTCACTGTAAGTTAGAGCCAAAGATGTTGGGAAGTTTGATGATCAGACCTACTTTTATCGAGCTGATCAGTACTAGTCTCTGGCGAGATGCTAGACTACCAAATATCATGGTGAAAATAGAAGGAGGAGTAGAGTCTGAAGATATGAAGCAATACAGACTCGACGAAGAAGGTTGGCTCCATAATGATGGGAGATTGTTGTCCCTGATGTTAATGGATTACGAGACGAGGTGCTACGAGAGTGCCACCATTCTATATTAACTTTACATCCTAGCAGTAATAAGATGTGCCGTGATATAAAGAAGACTTAATATTGTGATGGGATGGGGAAGGTTGTCAGGACATTCATCTCGAAATGTGTGAACTGATAGTTTGTGAAGGCAAAGCATGTAAACCAAGTTGAGTATTGCAACCACTTGATGTTCCCAAGTGGAAATGCGAGCAGATATCGATGGAATTTATTGATGGATTGATGAGGGCTAGAGGAAGGTAAAATAGTATTTGGGTCACAATCGATAGGTTGACAAAGAGTGCCCAATTCATACCCATAAAGTCTACAAGAAATGCTTTCAAATTAGTCTAGTTGCATGTGAAGTGGATAGTATGGTTTCATGGCGTGCCAAAGAGCATTGTGAGCGACCAAGACTCTTTGTTCACTAGTGGGTTTTAGAAGAGATTACAAGAGGCATTGGGGACCGAAATGCTTCTCAATATATCTTATCATCCACAAACAGATGGGGAAACCAGGAAAGTGAATCATATGTTAGAGAATCTCCTGCGAGCTTGTGTTCTCAATCTTAGAGGCTAGTGGGATGATCACTTACATTTGGTAGAGTTCATACAACAATAGTCTAACAACTGGTCCCGAAACAACCCTAAAAACGACCTAGAAAGGGCCTTTCGGAACTTGGAACCATTCCAAGGCTGGTTGTTGGTTAATAAAATTTAAACAATACACAACACATAAAGCTATCTATCTATACTTTCAGAACCTCACAGTGGAGTAGATAAAATATAGTAGAAAAACATGAACCCATTTCATAAAGAAAACCATTTAAAAAATATAGCATGTTAGATATTACAACATGTCAACATAAAGCCTACACAATACAATATTCCAAATAACATAACTGTCTAAACTGGGTACAATAATAATATTTAAAAAACATAAATAAATAGATAACTGCCACAAGTCTTCTTCTCCACCTTCGTCCTTAAAGTTAGCATTGTCTCCCCTAACCCGTGTGTTGTAATAAGGAGTGGGTCAGAATAACAAATGTCTGGTGAATGAGAATATCAGTATTTATCATAATTGTATTTGTGCAGTATCATTTAGGTAAGAAATGTTGGGGATGCGGATTAAGGATCTTAAGATAGAAATAACACTAGAGGGGGGATGAATAGTGTTTTAAAGAATATACGAACTATATGACTAAATTAAAACTTTCAACACAAATCTAAACTGAATTCTAACACAGAATGATCACAGAACATATAACAAATGCAAATAGTAAAGTAAAGCAAGTAAAAGGAAAGAACACACCGGATTTTACACTGGTTCGGAATCCTCCTACATCCAGTCCTGCACCAAGGCAATATCCTTGTACAGATTTTTATAAGCCAATATCCAAATTACAACCCTCAATTTCTAAGGCCTTGAGGAACCCTCCTATCTCCGAGTCTGGGGTAAACTCTCTTGATTTACGGGACACAAGATCACCCTAACACTTCTTAATAACAATCCTTTTGAATGGATAGACTCTATGGACTTTTTGAATACAAATTAATCCTATAACTCTGAATAGCACTTTGACCTTTAGTAGAATGATGGAGAATCAAATAGAGAGAGTATCTAAATGATTTCCTATTGAGAATTTGGCAGAATGATGGCACGATCTTGAAAATATGAAGTTTTATGGATATGTGGAGAAGAAAGAGTGAGGAAAAATAAAAAAGTAGTTGTTAAAAAATTCGTTTTGGAAGCCTTTATATAGATGCACAACAGTCATAACCATTGGCGAAAGGTTTTTGAACGAATGGACACTTCTTTTGAAATTAGAATTTTGAATCCAACTATCACCATGTCGACATGGGGTATCCCCATATGTCGACATCCCTCAGTTCAAAATTGTAGAGATGTTGTTTTGTAAAAGCATTTGAATTTAAAACAAGTTGAAACTTCTCTAAAGCAAAATAAAGTGTATAAACAATATTTTGAGATAGAGAATGGATATAAAACATTATTTTAAATATATATATATATATATATATATATATATATATATATATATAATTGATATAGACCGTCAATTATATAAGTAATATTTAAAATTAGAATAAGTTTTGATGTTTTAAAAATAGAAGTTTTAAAATCATAATGGAGGAATATTTCAAGGCTAAAACAAAGTTTGAAAACATTTTTGAAAACATGATTTTGAAAGCTAAAACATTTTGAAAAACAGATTTAAAAACATTTGAAAAATCTATTCAAACTGAAATTGCAAGAACCTTCCTACAGAGCTCCTCCATAGGACTCGAGAACTTGTACAAAGTAGTTTAAATGATTTTGATTTTCGTGGGTTTGTAAGCCACTTGTCGTAGGTTTGTAAGCTACTTGTCGTGGGTTTGTAAGCCACTGGTTTCGATAGAAATTGGGTTCCATCCCAAAAGAAAATTGAAAGAAAGATGAGAGTGCTATTATGAAGTTTTAACAAAATACTAGACACTTATCTTGAGATCTTGAAATCTTGATTCTCTAGAGTCTTGAATCTTGAATCTCTAATCTTCATCTTGATGCTTGAGTCTTTATACTGATCAGTCTTCGATAATACCTGCATATACTTCCTATATACATACATACATACATATATATATATATATATATATATCTATATGAAAATGCTAGTATATATTTTATAAAGTAAAGTATAATAACTATATAAGGTTGTTGTCATCAAAACATCATCAACGAACTTCCTAACAATCTCCCCCTTTTTGATGATGACAACCTTTATTTATGAAATATTCTTACCATACCATAACTCTCCATAACTCCCCCTTACTCCGTGACTTCTTCTTAAAACTACAACTCCCCTTTATTCCATGACTCCCCCTTACACCAAGCACATATTTTTATAACTTTCTCCCCCTTTGTCATCAACAAAAACTATTAACTACTTAAGAATTCAAGAATGATTAGTATGAACAAATAATATGTATAGAACAAGCATGAAACAATGAGTATAAGTGAACACATTTTTGTTATTACGACATATATAAGAACATACATAAACACGAACAAACAGAACAATGTAAAAAAAAAGTACGCTTTAATGGCGATCCTTAACTATAGGAGACTTATGAATCGAACAATTGGGGTAGTGAAGACAAAAGTTTCCACGTTGTTCAATTATGTTTCCATTAGTATCAACAAGGATCTCATCAACGCAAATAACGCTCTCGTCCTCATTTATAGGGACTTCGGGTTGAGGAAAAGGTTGATCTTCCTCTTGGTCTTCTTGTGGCTCTTCCATAGGTTCTTCTTCCTCTGATTCCATGGCTTGTGAAGAGTCTTCAATATTAATAGGATTTGTACGGTTATCCATAAGGAATTTTTGTACATTCCTAATAATATTCCCTTTCCTTTGTTGTTATCTAGCCATCCTAAGTTGACTTACTTGAATTTCATTCAACAATTGAAGAATATCTTTCATCTTCTCTTGCAATTTGATCACTCGAGCGTGCGTAGATCGTTGAAATGGACCAGAATGAGGAGATGTGGGTGAAGTGGGTTCATTAGTAGAAGAGGAGGCCATTATTTTATTGTTTCAGAAGTTATTTACAGAGAATATAGTGAAGAAAGAGGAGAAAAAACGAAATAAATAGATAAATAACCAAATAACTAACTTTGGAGGAAAATTCTATTTTCAAATTTTTGTTGGGTATGTCGACATCAGGGGATGGGGCATGTCGATATGTCTTTCAGAAAAAGTGTAATTTTTATTTTGAATTTTTATTGATTATTATATTATTTTATATTTCAGATTTTGAACAAATACCTAACTCTCTTCTAAATTTAGTAAAGTTCTGTTCGGTTAACGGTTTAGTTAATATACCAGCAATTTGTTTTTCAGTATTTATATAATCTAGAGTTATTATTTCTTTAGTTATATTATTTCTAAGAAAATGATGTCTTATATCAATATGTTTAGTTCTAGCATGATGAGTTGGATTTTTAGATAGATTTATTGCACTAGTATTATCACAATATATTGGTGATTTACTTATGTTAATTCCAAAATCTTTTAAAGTTTGTTGCATATATATGACTTGTGAACAGGCCAGAGCAGCAGATATATACTCTGCTTCAGTTGTTGACAAGGAAACAGTATTTTGTTTCTTGCTGAACCAGGAAACCAGTGAATGTCCTAGAAAGTGACAAGTTCCACTTGTACTTTTTCGGTCTGATTTACAACCAGCATAATCAGCATCACTATATGATATTAAATCAAAAGTATTATTTTTAGGATAAAATAAACCATAATCTAAAGTGTATTTTACATATCTTAAAATTCTTTTAACAGCTTTTAAGTGAGTTTCTTTAAGTTGTGATTGGTATCTTGCACAGAGACAAACACTATGCATAATATCAGGACGACTCGCCGTTATATAAAGTAGCGAACCAATCATACCCCTGTATAAAGTTTGATCAATATCTTTTGATTTATCTTCTTTACTTAAACCAACATTTGTTGACATTGCAGTTGGTTTCCCACTAGAGGTGCTTAAACCAAATTTATTGATTAAGTCTTTAGCATATTTTTCTTGACTTATGAAGATTCCATTTTCTAGTTGTTTAATTTGAAGCCCTAAGAAGAAACTTAATTCTCCCATGTGACTCATTTCAAATTCTTTAGTCATTATATCTGAAAATTCTTATTCATTATGTTATTAGTTGATCCAAAGATTATATCATCTACATATATTTGAACCAGTTGAATATCTTGATTATTTCTTTTAATAAAGAGTGTTGTATCTACTTTACCAATTTCAAAACCAGATTGAAGTAAATAAGATCTCAGTCTTTCATACCAGGATCTAGGAGCTTGTTTTAGACCATATAGAGCTTTCTTTAGCTTGTATACATGGTTTGGAAATTTATTATCTTCAAAAAGTGGAGGTTGTTCAACATAAACATCTTATTTTACAAAACCATTTAGAAAAGCACTTTTAACATCCATTTGATATAATTTGATATTATTATAATTAGCGAAAGCAAGTAGAATTCTTATAGCTTCGAATCTTGCTACGGGGGCAAAGGTTTCATCATATTCAATTCCTTCTTCTTGATAATAACCTTGTGCGACTAAACGAGCTTTATTTCTTACGACCTCACCGAGGTCATTCATTTTATTTTTATAAACCCATTTAGTTCCAATTATACTTTTATCCTCGGGTTTAGGAACAAGTTCCCATACATCATTTCTGGTAAATTGATTCAATTCTTCTTGCATAACAAGAATCCATGAATCATCAGACGATGCTTCCTTTGGATTTTTAGGTTCAATTGTTGATA
This sequence comes from Allium cepa, assembly GCA_030765085.1. Taxonomy (NCBI): domain Eukaryota; kingdom Viridiplantae; phylum Streptophyta; class Magnoliopsida; order Asparagales; family Amaryllidaceae; genus Allium; species Allium cepa. Next base: position 765,785,712 of record CM060934.1, on the reverse strand, counting down.
TAAAGGCTACATTACTCATACTACTTAATTGATTTCTAGTTCTTACTACAGATTCAATATTTCCTAAAACATTTTCTATAGGATGATCTCTTGATATTTTAAATCTCTTATTAGGTTGATTTATTTCACTAATAGTTTCATTAGATTGATTTAAATTTATAAAATCTTCTTCATCATCTACTTGTACAATATCTTTAAAATTTTCATCAAAAGATACATGCATAGTTTCTTCGATAGTATTAGTTTTTAAATTAAAAACTCTAAATGCTTTGCTTCTATTAGAATAACCAATAAAGAATCCTTTATCAGCTTTTGGTTCAAATTTATCTAAATTATCTTTTGTATTAAGTATAAAACATTTACTCCCAAAGACTTTGAAATAAGCAACTATAGGTTTCTTATTATAAAGTAATTCATATGGAGTTTTATTTTTTAGTGGTCTAACTAAATTTCTATTTAATATATAACAAGCTGTAGCAACTGCTTCAGCCCAAAAATATTTAGGTAAATTACTATCAGAAAGCATTGTATGAGCACACTCTTGAATCGTTCTATTCTTACGTTCTACTACTCCGTTTTGTGGTGGAGTTCTTGGAAATGAAAAGTTGTGAGTAATTCCCTTCTGAGTACAGAAATTCTCAAAATTTTCATTTTCAAATTCACCACCGTGATCATTTCGAATAGTTTTAATTTTGAAAGAATGTTGTTTTTGAATTCTTTTAGAAAAGTTTTTAAATATTTCAAAAGCATCACTTTTATGTTTTAAAAAGATTGTCCAAGTATATCTTGAATAATCATCTACTATAACAAAAACATATTTACTATGGTTAATTGATTGAACTTGAGATGGACCAAATAAATCTAAATGAAGTAATTCTAGAGGACTAGAGGTAGAAATAGCATCTTTTAATTTAAATGAACTTTTCTTAAGTTTTCCTAATTGACAAGCATCACAAATACTATCTATTTTAAAGTTTAACTTGGGTAGACCTCTAACTAAGTCAAGTTTTGATAGCCTAGATAATAATTTGAAATTCAAATGGCCAAATCTTTTATGCCAAATCCAAGGGTCACTTGTATTAGCCAAAAGACATAGGTTATCATTTGAAATTTTCATACTAAGGATATAAATATTTTTCTTCCTAATACCTTCAAAAATTATATTAGACTTATCATCTTCAATGTGACATTTATCTTTTCCAAAGTTAATTTTAAAACCTTTATCGCAAAGTTGACTTAAACTAAGCAGATTATGTTTTAAGTTACTAACTAATAAAACATCAGAAATAAGTAAAATTTTAGAGTTACCGACATTGCCGACGCCAACCACATATCCTTTAGAGTTGTCATCAAAATTGACTAATCCACCATCTTGATAAGTAATGTCCTTGAGTATCTCGGGATTTCCAGTCATGTGCCTTGAACAGCCACTATCAAGTATCCATTTATCTTTCTCAATTTGCACAGTTTGTCCATTGGGTGTTGATTCGTCAAAAGCCATATAACATGTCTGTTCCTGCATAACACACCAATTCGGTAGATAACTTGATTTTTCAAAATAACTATATGTAGACTTATGAAACTTTGATGAAATGCATATATTCAAAACAGTTTTAACACAATTTTCCAAAAATGCCATTTTTATATTTTTCAAATTTCAGATTATGAAAACAATGAAAACCAATGCTCTGATACCAATTGTTGGGGATGCGGATTAAGGATCTTAAGGCAGAAATAACACTAGAGGGGGGGGGGGTGAATAGTGTTTTAAAGAATATATGAACTATATGACTAAATTAAAACTTTCAACACAAATCTAAACGGAATTCTAACACAGAATTATCATAAAACATATAACAAATGCAAATAGTAAAGTAAAGCAAGTAAAAGGAAAGAACACACCGGATTTTATACTGGTTCGGAATCCTCCTACATCCAGTCCTGCACCAAGGCAATATCCTTGTACAGATTTTTATAAGCCAATATCCAAATTACAACCCTCAATTTCTAAGGCCTTGAGGAACCCTCCTATCTCCGAGTTTGGGGTAAACTCTCTTGATTTACGGGACACAAGATCACCCTAACACTTCTTAATAACAATCCTTTTAAATGATAGACTCTATGGACTTTTTGAATACAAATTAATCCTATAACTCTGAATAGCACTTTGACCTTTAGTAGAATGATGGAGAATCAAATAGAGAGAGTATCTAAATGATTTCCTATTGAGAATTTGGCAGAATGATGGCACGATCTTGAAAATATGAAGTTTTATGGATATGTGGAGAAGAAAGAGTGAGGAAAAATAAGAAAGTAGTTGTTAAAAAATTCGTTTTGGAAGCCTTTATATGGATGCACAACAGTCATAACCATTGGCAAAAGGTTTTTGAAAGAACGGACACTTCTTTTGAAATTTGAATTTTGAATCCAACTGTCACCATGTCGACATGGGGTATCCCCATATGTCGACATCCCTCAGTTCAAAATTGTAGAGATGTTGTTTTGTAAAAGCATTTGAATTTAAAACAAGTTGAAACTTCTTTGAAGCAAAATAAAGTGTTTAAACAATATTTTGAGATAGAGAATGAATATAAAACATTATTTTAAATATATATATAATTGATATAGACCGTCAATTATATAAGTAATATTTAAAATCAGAATAAGTTTTGATGTTTTAAAAATAGAAGTTTTTAAAATCAGAATGGAGGAATATTTCAAGGCTAAAACAAAGTTGAAAACATTTTTGAAAACATGATTATGAAAGCTAAAACATTTTGAAAAACAGATTTAAAAACATTTTGAAAAATCTATTCAAACTGAAATTGCAAGGACCTTCCTACAGAGCTCCTCCATAGGACTCGAGAACTTGTACAAAGTAGTTTAAATGATTATGATTTTCGTGGGTTTGTAAGCCACTTGTCATAGGTTTGTAAGCTAGTTGTCGTGGGTTTGTAAGCCACTGGTTTCGATAGAAATTGGGTTCCATCCTAAAAGAAAATTGGAAGAAAGATGAGAGTGCTATTATGAAGTTTTAACAAAATACTAGACACTTATCTTGAGATCTTGAAATCTTGATTCTCTAGAGTCTTAAATCTTGAATCTCTAATCTTCATCTTGATGCTTGAGTCTTTATACTGATCAGTCTTCGATAATACCTGCATATACTTCCTATATACATACATATATATATATATATGAAAATGTTAGTATGTATTTTATAAAGTAAAGTATAATAACTATATAAGGTTGTTGTCATCAAAACATCATCAACTAAGTTCCTAACAAGAAAATATGTCTTACATATTTAAAACTAAACCATGCTAATAACTTTAACTGTAAGCCCAAAGGCTTTTGCAGTACAACACCAAAATTAACACAACTACCATTTATGATGCAAGAGAAAGCATTTGAATCACTTAATACTTTTTATTGTGAACTAGGCACACCTTACCATTTAATATCTATAAAATAGGTAGGTCCGCGCCATTTGATATCTAACTCATTTTTAGTCCATTTCCAAATTCTAACGCAACTATTGTTAACAATGAAAGAGAGAGCATCCAAACCACTTAATACCTTTTTATTAGGAATTGGGCAGATTCTGACCATTTAATACCTATAAAAACAGGCAGGTCCTTGTCATTTAATACTTAACCCAATATGGGTTTCTACGTGGTTCTCACTAGCTAATATCGTAAGAAATCTCATCTGGTCACTCAATACTACTCCTAAAGGAAAAAGGCACACCCTGCAATGGCCACTTAATACCTCTAAACCCAAAGTTGACCCCTGTAAAGATTTCTTCTATCATATCAATAGTGTGATTATGAGCCATAACCCAAGCTGTAGCATCTCACATTAGTCCAGCTATACATAAGCACTGGTAGCCAGATTGGCTAGGCAAACTTACCCTATAGAATTGGGACTAACCTCACGTCCATTGAGGTTATTCATTCTAGGTGATGTCCCACATCACCCCCCAGCGGAATGAATAAATTATAATAATCACATAAGTATTTACATAATATATAACATCAATCAGGGTTATACAGATAATACATCACATACTAGACAGTTATAACACCTGTCTAGTTATACAACTCAATACACAAAACAACACAGAGATATCATCACAGCGGAACTATATATATCTACAACGTTGAAGCCACCTGCTCCATTGCTCCTCCAGAATTCGTCAAAGCTAACCTGAATCCCTTGGCTACCCGTAAAAATTTTGGTACCCGAGAGTTTATAAAAAAAACAAAAAAAACTCCGGGTCAGACATGGGTCTGGTATGAGTAACAGGTTAAAGATTGCTTAACTTTGAAAATCCTTTGAAATAAAAGGTATCACGTAAGACTTCCCACAAATAAACATGGGTAAGTTTTTACCTTACACTAACCAAAACATTTGATAGGAAATTCAGTGATATTATAATAGGTCTAGGGTTTTCAAGTAAATAGAAAATAGCCGAAATTGTTACATGATTAAATTTCAGCTACTAGCCACAAAAGTGGGTAATACAATCAAAACCGTTGGCACTTATTGGATTGTGGATTCCATACAATGGCAGGGCTACTGGGGTACCGTCCGTCACAGTACGTGGCCTAGATCAACGTACCGAGGATCACTTCCGACCCCCTGCAACACAAGGCCGGAACCATTCCTTACTGAACAGTCCTGAACAAGATAACCCCGCAGTTGGTGTACATCCAACCGCCCACACAACCGAAATAAAAAGGGACATCTAGACCGGGGGAAATCTTGTCTTGCTTGGGCATGACCCACCTAACCTTGCTGCACCTCCCCTATTTTAGCCATTCCCGGTTGATGAGGCTTGAGGCTGCGATCAACCCAATCAGATAATAATATACTATCATACTTAAACAAACATCCAAGTCACCTAGATATTATTCATCTCATATCTGAGTTCACAATCTGTAACGACCCGGGATTTTTAGTAATTAAAAATTTGAATATTTAATTAATTTTAAATATTAATAAGTGAGATTTATAAGTTGAATAAATTTTATTTTGAATAATTGGATTTAATTGAATAATTAAATCGATAATTGAATATGTTAAATTATGGAAATAATTGAAAATTGAGTTAAATATGATTGAAAATGATTTGTAAAATTTTATTTTATCATATTGGAGTTAGAACGATATTTTAGAACTTTTAAAATCGAATTAAAAGTTTATTTGTGAAAATTGAATATTTTAATATTTAATCAACTAGTGAAAATAGTCAATTTTTGAACAGTCTCAGAATTGGACGAAACTAGTTCCATTGGATCCGTAATAGTTAGTTATTACCGGATTTCAATTTTTGTAGCAATCGGAATTATCGTTTGATCGTAGCAGCTCGAAACGCATCGAATTGTTTTTAATATTAATTTAGCGAGTTAAAATAGCCATTTTTCAAAAAGTCTCGGATTTCGGCGAAATCGGTTTCATCGGATCCGTAATGTGATATTATTGTAAGGTTTCAAATTTCGTGTCAATTGGATTTACCGTTTGTCCGGTACAAATTAAAACGCCTAGAAAATCGTTTAAATCTGTATAATTTAAATTGAACGTTTATTGCCATAACTCGCAAAGATGATCGAATTAGCTTCCGAAACCTGTTCCATTGTGTCCGGAACACGGGTTAAACCCTAGAAACACTAGTTACGGCGCGTGAATCGGAGTTCGGAATTTCCGGAATGAATAGTGTCGTTTGTTCTTCTATAAATAGCCCCCTCTCTCTCTAAAAATAAACATAAAAAAATAAACCTAACCCTAATATGCACAGCCGCCACCCCTGAAACCAAAGGCCGAAATTGTTCATCTTCTCCCCTCAATCTCTCTCGATCCATTCACTTTCAAGCTTCGTGTTCAACTGCAAAGTTATAGATCTCCTCGAGATCTTTAAAACCAATGGCTATGATCGTTTTCTAAGCCACGAATCAACGAATATTTGCGTTTAAAGGCCATAGGGTCGGCCTCGTAATGCGCGCCAAGATGGAGGCCGAGTTCTCCAAGCTTGCAGCCGAGTGTTACTCGTGTCATGCTCTTCGAGGTGGAAGCTCCTGATCGATGTGAAGTGGTTTGTGTTTGGTGCAAATTTAAACCCTAATATTTGATGGTTGGGTTCTTGCTCGTGTTCGTTACTGGAGATGTTGTGCGTGGGTGATGGAAGAAGGAAGGTACGGCTATGATGAGGGGGTTTGGAGATCCAACGGCCAGAAGTGTTGTAGGTTATAATATAAAAATTATGTTGTAATTATTATATAAAAATCGAGTAAACTTGTTAAATGCATATCTTTTTCATACGAGGTCGAAAACGCGCGAAACCAGTTGCGTTGGAATCGTATGGACGGGCACTACGCGATGGAGTTGGATTGGAGTCGTTTGGAGTTAGTGAGAATTTCGGGTAAAATTAAACGTCCGTTTAATTTTATTCGAAATAAATCGCTAAAACGAAAATAAAATCAAGTTGAGAACTTCTCACTCATATTCAAGTGAAGTGATAAATGAAATTCAACTTTTGTAATTGAATTGAATGAATGGATTGAATATTAATCAATTAAATGTGTATAATTGATATGGAATAATGAATATAAGTGTTAATTCATTAAAATCTAATGTTATTGGAAGTTGAAAGATTTAATGAAAATCAATTTAATTAATCCAATTGAAAGTTAAGTGAATCTTAAATAGAATTGAATGTGATTTGGAAGTGAACCAACTTGAATATGAATTAGTAAATATAAACTATGAAAATGAATGTTAGTAAACATCCACTGTAAATAAATCAAATGTGATTAAATTGAAAACCTATTTCATTGAATATTAATGAGAATATGAATGAATATATATTGGTTATGGATGATGGTTGATGGTTGAATATATATTGCTTTTACTGCATTTGCTATGTTGGCATGTATAGTTATTATGTTGCTATATGTTGTATACTGATACTATTGTCTATATACATGATTCTCATGTTGTTTGTTGAGTGTTTAGTAGGTGCGGATCGCGTTTGCTTCGCATTTGGAGCTCGCTTTCGCGCTATATTAGCCGTATATGCTCGCTAATAAAATATAAGGTACATATCTCGGATTAAATATCGTACTTTTATACTTTTTTCCCTGCGGGATGCCTCATTACTTGATGAGATGTATATTTGTGATATATATACTGTCATTTTTTTTCGGATCGAGCCGCGCAAAGGAGACTATGGCGAATTTTTCCGAAAATTTAAGGCGTTAGAAAAAATTTGAGAAAATTGGAAATTTTTGAAAACTATAGGCTTTGATTTGGAATTGAAAGTTAAAAAATAGTAGTTGTTTTTAAAAAGATAACTAAGTATGATTTGAAAACTTAGTAAGTTATTATAAGAAGTTTGGCTATGAATTATGGAAAGTTAATAAATTCTATAACTTTTCTTACTTGATAATTTCGAGGACGAAATTCTTTTAAGGGGGAAAGATTGTAACGACCCAGGATTTTTAGTAATTAAAAATTTGAATATTTAATTAATTTTAAATATTAATAAGTGAGATTTATAAGTCGAATAAATTTTATTTTGAATAATTGGATTTAATTGAATAATTAAATCGATAATTTAATATGTTAAATTATGGAAATAATTGAAAATTGAGTTAAATATGATTGAAAATGATTTGTAAAATTTTATTTTATCATATTGGAGTTAGAACGATATTTTAGAACTTTTAAAATCGAATTAAAAGTTTATTTGTGAAAATTGAATATTTTAATATTTAATCGACTAGTGAAAATAGTCAATTTTTGAACAGTCTCAGAATTGGACGAAACTAGTTCCATTGGATCCGTAATAGTTAGTTATTACCGGATTTCAATTTTCGTAGCAATCGGAGTTATCGTTTGATCGTAGCAGCTCGAAACGCATCGAATTGTTTTTAATATTAATTTAGCGAGTTAAAATAGCCATTTTTCAAAAAGTCTCGGATTTTGACAAAACCAGTTTCATCGGATCTGAAATGTGATATCATTGTAAGGTTTCAAATTTCGTGTCAATTGGATTTACCGTTTGTCCGGTACAAATTAAAACGCCTAGAAAATCGTTTAAATCGGTTTAATTTAAATTGAACGTTTATTGCCATAACTCGCACAGATGATCGAATTAGCTTCCGAAACCTATTCCATTGTGTCCGGAACGCGGGGTAAACCCTAGAAACGCTGGTTACGGCGCGTGAATCGGAGTTCGGAATTTCCGGAATGAATAGTGTCGTTCGTTCTTCTATAAATAGCCCCCTCTCTCTTTAAAAATAAAAATAAAAAAATAAACCTAACCCTAATATGCACAGCCGCCACCCCTGAAACCAAAGGCCGAAATTGTTCATCTTCTCCCCTCAATCTCTCTCGATCCATTCACTTTCAAGCTTCGTGTTCAACTGCAAAGTTATAGATCTCCTCGAGATCTTTAAAACCAACGGCTATGATCGTTTTCTAAGCCACGAATCAACGGATATTTGCATTCAAAGGCCATAGGGTCGGCCTCGTAACGCGCGCCAAGATGGAGGCCGAGTTCTCCAAGCTTGCAGCCGAGTGTTACTCGTGTCATGCTCTTCGAGGTGGAAGCTCCTGATCGATGTGAAGTGGTTTGTGTTTGGTGCAAATTTAAACCCTAATATTTGATGGTTGGGTTCTTGCTCGTGTTCGTTACTGGAGATGTTGTGCGTGGGTGATGGAAGAAGGAAGGTACGGCTATGATGAGGGGGTTTGGAGATCCAACGGCCAGAAGTGTTGTAGGTTATAATATAAAAATTATGTTGTAATTATTATATAAAAATCGAGTAAACTTGTTAAATGCATATCTTTTTCATACGAGATAGAAAACGCACGAAACCAGTTGCGTTGGAATCGTATGGACGGGCACTACGCGATGGAGTTGGATTGGAGTCGTTTGGAGTTAGTGAGAATTTTGGGTAAAATTAAAATTCGAAATAAATCGCTAAAACGAAAATAAAATCAAGGTGAGAACTTCTCACTCAATCGAATCAGTTTCGATTTTTATTTTAAATAGTTAGATTTAAAATATTTGAATGCATGTTTGAATGATGATTGTTATCTATTGATTGTTAAAATAGACATTATGCGCCGTTAGTAAGCGGATGTTATTTATTAAAAACATATACCGCGAATATTTCATAAACAGTGAAATTGGTATTATATATAATAGCAGTATATATATATTGGCATATGTATATATTGGAGTTATTGATTTCCCGCATTTTTTAGCGGATGAGACCCTATTGCGCCGCTATTAAGCGGATAATATTTTAAATCCCATATACGGCGATAATTTCGTACTGGAGCGGAATTGGTATTGTGCTAATGTTTGTGGATGCAGGAAAACAGGTTGGGGGGATCCAACTGGATTCCTCAACAGTATTTATTTGATTATGGATATTTTGATATTCGTTGATTATCATATTGATATATGATGTCGTTGTAGTCGTGATTGACTATTTGGTGTGTAGCATCATTGAACCAAATTTTGGGATTTTAAAATGATTTTAAAGTGATTTTTGAAAGTATACGTTTATAAAATATTTTTGGAATTGATCCATTTTAAATAAGTAAACGTATAAATTTTAATGTTATAAAAACTATGATCTTTGAGAAATATAGTTAAAAGATTTGATTTTTGTAAATATGGGGTTAATGATTTTATAAAATAGTTTAAATCGGGATTTTTGAATTTATTATAAAGGTTTAAATATAGGATTTGTAAAATTTGATTATTTTATAAATCAAAATGATGAAATTATAAAGGAGTTTAAAGGCATTTTCAAAATAGTAATATAAATTGATTATATTAAAAGATTTATAAATTGATATTTATAAATTAAAATGTTGGAATTATAAAACGAGTTTTTATAAGTGTTAGAATGGATTGTAAATGAATTTCATAAATGAATGAAATTCATAGAATTATAAACGGTGAAGTTATAAATGGAATTTTATAAGCAGTAGGTTTATAAAATTTATAAAGTTATTAAAAGAATGGTTTTGGATAAATAATTGAATCTTATAAGTTATAAGATTTATAATTATGAAGTTTAAAGGAACGATTTTGTAAAATAATCATTTTATAAGCATTTAACTTATAATATGAACCTTTGTTTTATAACTGAGTTATAAATTGAATAGGTTAATAAAGGAATTTATAAATGTAAGTTGTTATAAAATAAATAGAAAAGGAATTTATAAACTTTGTTTTATAAAATTCGCAAATGACTTATTTTGATAAGTAAATTGTTATAACTTATTTATGGAGTTATATTCACGTTTTAGACAGTGAATAATCCTTTAAAATAAAATGAATAAAAGGATGAAATTTGTTAACGTAGTATATTCACGTTTTTGAATAGTGAATATTATGTTAAAGAAATTATTTTAGATGTGATGTTTTAAATTGAATTAAAACGATCTAACGATGTTTTAAATGTGTTGAGATTCGAAACCATAGATTTCAACATTTATTGTTGAAATAGACGTTTTCGAGAAATAAAAGGAAATGGTGGACAATAACACTGTTGTTATAGTAAATGATTTCCGAAAGGAAATGTTTTGTATAGTATTGGGATTTATACATCTATTTTAATTTCGAATCCCTATACTAGTGATTTTGGGACGTTGTAACGATGTACTACGCAACATTCGTTTTGGCCCAAATAAATATGTTTAAGAGAATGATTTCCTTAAAGAATGAAATATATACTTAATCTCGATTTAAGTATATTGAATATTTTCCAAAGGTTGAAAATAAAGGATATGTGAATTACTTATTAAATAAGTATGGAAATGTTTTCCAATATAAAGTGAATATTTTGAGAATTTATCTTTTTGAAGATAAATTGAAAAGGAATATTGAAACCTATTGAAAATCGTATATCAGTAGATATTGTGAAATATAAATTCACTATGGAATTTATGAATAAAAAGGGAAGTTGTTTAAAGATAAATATTGATTTATTTTTGAGGTATTGAAATTTTATATCTTGTAAAGATATTTTGGAAAATAAATAATTTGGAAAATTATTTGGAAACTGGTGATGTGTGCATATCCATTGATAGTTCAATAACCGACTATCAATATTTCCCTTTGAATGGGTATTTGATGTGATTTGTTTGAATTTGAATGCCACACTTATTTTTGAATAAGCGCTCACTATTCGGGTTAACCGAGAAAGGACCATGGGGTCGTATAACCCATTCCGAATATGTGATACGTCGTTATGAATTGCATTTGAAGACCGGTGTTGAAGACCGGATCTTTTTGAAAGCGAAAGGACAACTCGTCGATTGTCTTTGCACCGAGTAGCTACGGTATAGAGACTCCCTATGTAATGGGAAGTCCGGACGTTATTAGAGATTATCCGAATTGCAAGGACTTCTTTGTAAGTGCCTTCGGTTCTGTTCGAGCCCGGGACAGACTTGTATGGATTGTATGTCTGACATTACAAATTGAGATATAAAGCCGATTTCTTTCAAATATATTTCTGTTGGTGGCGGAGAATTTATTCTCTTAGCTTAACACCCTTAGAGGTTATGTAGTTGAATGTTATCAGCAATATATTCCCAATTTGGTAATGTGACATGCTGAGTGTTGCTGTGAAATGATCATTGTGTTGATTATTTGAGATAGGATCATTTGTTTGATCGTCTATCCTGGTGATCATTTCTATGATCATTTGTTGACCCAAAGCACAGCTTTTGTATAAAGTGTGTTTTTGTGGACGAGACTTCGTCGAGCCTCACAAACCGGTAATGGTCGAAACAGGAATTGTGCGGCAAGGTTTTCAGGAATCGCTTCCCTAGGGTATGACCATTCCTTCTGGAAAAGGGTAGTATCATGGTATGGAGCCCAGATACTTACTCATGTTGAAACACTTATTATTATGGTGTGATGTTGGTTAGAGAGCTCTCGTTTAAAGGTCCCGAAGGACCGGGGGTGGCATATCTGAGGGTTTGTAATATCCCTTGGGAAAAGGGGTTCCCGGCCTTGTTTAGCAGAGAACGGTTTGGTTCTCGGGGCGTCCTTCCAGAGGCGTTTCCATGTGGCAATGGGAAGTTCCTTGGCCTGACCACTCGTTGGAAAATCCATTCTTCAAATACGAGCCTTGTACGGTATTAGTTGTATTACCTGCCATCTACTTATGGTGGCGCCCCACTGTTTGGATGGTAGCTATAGTAGGCATAGTTCGAAATGTCTATGTCGGCTAAGATTTATATCTTTATTTTTGAAATGAATCTTCTCTACACTATGCACTAGTAATAATATCAAATTTTCTTTTTAATGCGTATCAAGCATCTTTGACTATCATAAGGAGAAATCTCCTCCGATTCTGCGTTTGCATTGTGTGTGTGTGCGGGAGGCCTTATGGTAGTCCCATTTTTAAAAGCATTGCGAATTGACTTTAAAAATATTCCTCTATTTTGATTTTAAAGATAAATAAACTGTTTTGAGTTCTCACACCAGTCACATGACTGACTCGGAGTTTATTGTTTTCCTTCCTAAACTCTGGGTGCCCACCAATTTCCACACGGGCAGTCAAGAGTTAAGGTTTATCAGGATATTCTGGAGTTGCTGGAGGCAAGATGGATGGCATGGCGTATTACTAAGTATATAGTATTTCTTTTCCGCTGTTTGATGTTGTTTGTTGTTGTACACCCTGATGATATAATGTAATGAAATGTAATGTATAAAATGTAATAACTGATATAGTTCTTTGTTTAAAGATTATTCATTTATCTATTATATGTTATTCCGCTGCGAATTGTGAGATTCTGTTATTGTTCTGTTGTTTTCTTTCAGTTCCGTGTTATTTTCTTTCCTCTCTTTTCTCTCTTTCTTCTTCTTTTCTTTTTCTTAAAACCCTAACATTTCGGTTTTTCGGCAACGAAAAATCGCATTCGTTACACAATCATCAAATGAAATATTAATATCATTCATCCATAAGCAATGATTTATAATCATACCCTTTGTAATTAATTTAAAATGAATTAAATTAACTACTTCTGTCTCTAATCATTTTAAAGTAAATTGAATTAATTACTTCATCTATAAATCCTGCTTATACAGTCATCCATTAAATTAATTAATCATCCTCTAGATATCATCTTGGTTAGACACCCTTGAATTAATTAATCTCTAATTACAATAGGTAATTAGTCTTTAATTAATTGCACAAATTAATTATCCTAAATCATTTGTAGTAATTAACATTTAATTACTTCATTATATTTATTCTTAATTAATCTCCACATTATTAATTATTTCTTAATTAACAAATTCTTAATTACATCATTAATTATTAATTAATGATCTTTAATTTAGATATAAATTAAATTACTTTATTTAAATTAATTACATTAAGCAATTAATCCTTAATTAAACATAATTATTAATCATCCTTGATTAATATCAACCAGTAGTTAACTACCCTTAATTACATATTAATAAATTAATTATTCCATAATTAATTATCTCCATTAATTAATCCCTTGATTAATTACAAAAGTAATTATCCAAATTACTTTATTAACACACTACCTTCCACTGGTTACATTCAGTAATTAACATTAATTACTTCCTTAAGTAATTATGCTCCATTGAATACACCAAGTAATTATAAATATCAATTCATCAAATGATTTTCTTAAATTAATTAAAATAAATTAATTAACTTAAATTAATCATCTTATCAAAATTAGTTACCATAAGTAATTAATCTCTTAATTACTTTTATCAAGTAATTACATTTAACAATTTACAATAGATTATCTAATTAATTTAATTAATTATCCAAAATAATAATCCTTAGTTAATTGTCTACATTAACTAATAACATTCCTTAATTTACTTCTTAATTGATCTTTAGTTATAAATCAATTTAAATTATTAACTTAAATACATAAGTCATTCCTTAATTACCATCCTACTCTTAAGTTATCTATTTCTTTATTAATGACTTCATTAACATTACATCTTAAATTTAAATTCAGATATCATTTGAATTGAAGATTCAAAATGATTATAACTTAAATTCAGTTTAAAATCTTTTAAATAAATGTAAATAGCATTTATTATTTACATATGAACTTATGTAAGAAAAACTTTTAAATTAAACTACTTGAATCTTAATTCAAATTTAAATTTCCAAAATACATAAATATTTTAATTCGCAAATCTCAAGTTAAACAATTTATTTACTTTCCATTCAAAACTCTTTAATCAAAGAATTCTAAAAATCAAGTTAATTTTTATTGAAACAATTTACTTTTCAAAACTATTTTATTTGAACTTATTTTTAAAACATTCATAATTAAAACCGAGTTAAGCTTTCAGATTTGGATTCTAAGTAAACTTGAATTCCCTCAATTTATCTTGATTTAAAACTTCGCTTTAAACTCTCTTTTAACAACTAGAATTAGAAACTCGATTTTTAAATCCAAATCCATTTAAACTTTAAAATTCAAATATCCATTTGAATCAATACCTTTAAAAAAATCGAATTTAACTGCTGCAACACTTTTGTTTCAGGTCTAATTTTAAAATCTAGAAACTATCAAGTTTTAAACCTGAAACTCATCTAAATGTTTAAAACTTCATTTTAGATTCAAAATGTAAATTTGAATTCATACATCAAATTAGATTTACACTTTGTTAAATCTTAGTTGACAGACTTAAATTCAAATACATCATGATTACAACTAACTTACAATTAATTTTGCTTTAAATTTGTTTTAAATTTAAAATTGTAGGTAGTTTATACAACCTGTAGCAATCCAACTCACACCTGAGACCAAAGCAAAGTGCTTCGGGTCAATTCCCTCCCTGCTTCGAGTAAACAATGCAAATAACCCGAGACTTCCCCGAGCCTAAAAACCCTGCACACCAAAATTGTGACAGTTCAAAACCTGGAACCATCTCAATTTCCAACCCACTTCAATGCTTCGAGTTCTCCATCACCTTGCTTCGAGTCATCTACTCAAGTGACTCGAGTATTTCCCGAGTTCAACCCTCTGCACACACACCCAAAGCTCAACCGAACTTCAATGGCACGGTGCACGTGCACCGTGGCCCCAGCCAACTCCGGCCATCCACTGGCACTCCCACACGACGCCAGTCACCTCCAGATCTGATCACGACCACCAAAAGCTAGCCCACTTGCTCGAAACAAAAACAAACCTCCCCTCTAAAACCTGGAAACACCAACACCTTCCCACCTCAAAACCTGTCATCATCGAGTTCTCCACCTTCCGACCATATGAGGGTCTATAACTTCGGCCTCTTCTTCGACTACAACCCAACTATCACCACCACAAAAGTCCCTGAACTCGATCACCTACTTCGGCCGTGGCGATCGATTCTTCAAAGCACAACAAAGTTTAGGGTTCTAGAGGAAAACCCACTGCCGCATCTTCCTTGGTGAACTTCATCACCGCCACCCATTTTTCCTAGCATCATCGATCGCTCCTCCATCGACCTGAAGAATCCCGACCCCTCCAGTCCACTTGATCACCAGAAAAACCCATATTCTCATATTTCATTCAAACCAGAACTACTCCCTAAAATCCAAACTAAAAATTATGATGTTTAGTTCAAAAATCGTATTATAGTTGTTGTTTCCAAATTTTTAATACTGGATCTCTAAATTACAAGTTTGAGATTTTACATTGTTTATCAAAAACTGTTGTTTTTAGCTCCCTGAGACACTCAGACTTGGAATTTAACTAAATCAAGCTTCTAAACATAAATGCATAATAAATCAAACAGCTTTTGTTTGTAACTAAGTCCTAATAACAATTAACTGAAGAGAATTATTAATTTAAATCTAAAACAAGAAAACTGGAAACTAAACAGAGAATGTTTAAATGGACATAAACATGCACCAGCAGATTCATTTACATATATACATACCACAACATTTTATCAATGAAAGCATATAACCATATTCATTCTTAGATTTAAAGAAAATGATGTTACTCACCTTGCCTTTGAAAGAATGAACAGAGCACCTTGGGTAATGAAATAGCTTATACTTTAAAACTGGAACTGTTGTAAAATATTTTTGCTTTGATCTTTCTGTTAAATTCATATTGTTTGCATTGATGTATTGTTGTTATACAAAGCTTCAGTTATAAAAATATAAATGTTTGCTATGCTATGCTATGCTAATGTTGAATGAACTGAATAAGAAAGCATGTATAAAAAGAAGCTTATAGGTGAAGGTGGCATCTGAGACAAACAATTTCTTTGTAGGTACAAGAATTTGTTTTATCAGGCAAGATATTTGTATTAGGAGGCTGAAATACAACTCGAAATGACTGATGTTAGCAGCTAAGAATTGGTGTCATTAGTGCTAATGTACTTTGTGTCTCAATTTACCAAATTTTATGCTTAGATATTTTATTATGTTTTGCATACTTGTCTTTTTTTTTCTATTCTTGCCTGCATCTTAATTTGTAAGCTACCTGCATAATTTTTTTATGCTTTTGCATTTCGAAACTCTACAGGCTTCCCTGATTTGTACTTACCTCAAGTACATATAAAAGTTAGTTAAATTATTGATATGAATTTTAGCTTAAGTTTTGCATTTATTTGTTTTTTTTCTTTGTTCTTGCTTCGCAACTACTTACAGGCTACACATATACACCTGATTTGCTTTCATTCTTTAGATACAAAGATATTTATTTTACTTTGTTCTTACTTTTCATTTATTTATTTCTTTACTTGCCTGGGTAATGTTTTTACTTATGTCCAAATATATATAAAGTTGTTTTAGTCTTCGCTATGAATTTAGTCTAAGTATTTAGTTCTATTTCTAACATGTGTGTTTACTTTTTTTTTCTTTTTTTTAAACATAGACTAACAAATTTTTGATTACTTATTATTATTTTACTTTATACTTATATTAATAATGTTTATTTTAATTTAAACATTTTGAAACCTTTATTTTTATTTTCCAAATCATAACTTTCATTCAAACACACACACACATATATAAATAAAGTTGACATGACAATTTTATTAAAAATCCATTTGTAAAGATTTACATTATTAATAGAGCTCATTATTAAATCAAAATGATTTATAAAAGAATTTATCTCTTTATTAATAAACTACTTATTTTTATCAAGCTAAATTTAAAACAAATTAAAAAAACCTTTCGCTAAATTTAAATTTAAGCTAAAATTATTTTAAACAAACTAAACTTAAATCTTGAGTAATTTAAAATCATATGATCATTTATTAAATAGCTTAATATCAAATTTCTAAATTATCAAAAATATTAGAATTAGAAAACATGTCTATTTATTAAATTTAAAACAAAGATTATCCATTTACAATATATACAGATATATACATTATAAATAGAAGGCAATTTGATTAGCTTCTAAAAGATAAATTATCAGTTAAATATTTATTTAAAGGAAGATTATTAAATCAATTCATATATTATTAACAAATATTATCAAATCAATTTAATTTTTAATGTAGATTATTAAATTGATATTGCCCCAAATTTCCGGGATGTCACACGACCGCTAGAGGTCGAACGGTCGTGGTCAAGTGGTCGACCTCTCCTCTTTATTTTAGGGCGTTTATTTTGTTTCCATTTAATTTTTATTTATTACCCAATTAACTTAAATGTTATCTACATTAATTATACCATTTTCTTAAATATTAAGTACCCCCTAATGAAATTTTTTAAATTCAAATATTTGAATTTTGAATTTAAGAATTTTAAACGTCCGAAACTTCTCCATTTGAACTTCAATTTAAACACATCATATATGAAAATTGATTAGAAAATCACCATGGATACAATAGTGCAACTTCTGTAATCAAATTCTGAGATTAGCAAAATTTCCATTTTAAACTTATTTTGATTATTTAATTTCTTACTAAATTTTACAAGGTGTTACCCTTAAAAGGGATTTGCCCTCGAAGTCACCAAGGGCAGATAGCATAACGCACACTCTACAACCATGTTATACAACCAAATTATCTACAATAATCTTCACAACTATCTACTCAACCAAAAATGCAATGTGATTGTGTATGTAACATTCTATAGGTGAGTTTAATTCTAGCATGAATGCAAGGTCGTGACATATAGCATATTTGCAAATATCTTAAATATATATGAAATTCTCTACATGAGCGCAAAAATAATAGTAAAAATTGTGGCAACCATCTTCTACCGTTCAATCTAGCAACCATGATGCAACCAAATACTAAATTTTTTGATAGAAAATTTTACTGCAGAAAATCTGGGGACGAGAAACCCTCACCTTTTCTTTGGTTTCCCATGTGCTTTTTACTGGGTTATCTCCCCATTGAACTCAAAACACCTAATACCCTCTTAGTACTATGCTCCACTATGCGGGCGGGTGGCCGAAGGGGGCGATATGTTTCGTTCAACATTAATTAACTAATCACGCTCTACTACTGAGGTAGTATCGTGCAAACATTTCCTCAACTATGGAACATAAGACGCCATGACTCAAGCTAACTTGTTCGGAAGCTCTACGCAATAATAAATTTCTCACCCTCTCTAAAATCGGGAAAGTCCCAATGAACCTAGGTGCCAACTTCTTAGATATGCCAAACTTCATAACCTTTCTAAGAGGGGAAACTTTAACAATTACTACGCCCCCAACTAAAAACTCTAATTCCTTTCTTCACCTATCAGGATAGGAATCTTGATGGTCCTGTGCGACCTTCATTTGCCGTATAAACACTTCTACCTTCTCCTAAGTCCTCCAAAATCCATATTGCAAGCTATAGAAAATTCTTCTAAAATTCTGATTCATCGTTTTCCATCTAACCGTTGGTATGTGGTTGGTAAGTGGTGCTAAGATCCAAAGTCTTTCCCAAAACAGATTGCAAACTCCTCGAAAATTTCCTAATGAACGAAGGGTCTCTATCACTAACAATGCTAACTGGAACTCCATGTATTCGCACCACTTCTTGACATAAATATTTTGTTAGAGATGTTATAGTTCTGTTACATCCAACGGAAGCAAAATGAGCCAATCTACTATGACTAAATTGCATCACTACCTCTAGGTAACCCATCAATAGAGTCCATCAAAATATGCTTCTATATCCAAGTCGTAACCTCCAATGGTAATAACAATCCTCCAGCATGCAAGCCCTAATCTTTTGGCATGTCAGACATCTATAAACTTATTCAGCGACTCACACTTCATCCTTGACCAATTAGAGAATCCTCTTTATATCCCTATACATCTTAACTCATTCAAGGTGAATGGTTACCCTCCATAAGTTTTAGGTTTGAAGCATTCTAATCTAATTTGCCTACTAACTTCCAATCTTACCCTCGGTTTATTACTCGTTAAGTGCCCTTATGAAATTTATTATATCCCTTCATAAAATAAAAACAGCGATAAACAGGGACATGTCCTATATCATATCAAACACTTTAATTTCCTAAATGAGACAACTAGTGTAAAGACCTGATTTTCGATGCTCAAAAATCGACATTAATACGTCCACTGTATCTAATGTCGAACAATCGAATGCCGGAAAACCGAACCATTTGGGTTAAAGAAGAAGGAGGTAGAAGAAGAAATAGGAAACAATATCAGAGTCTCGCAATCGCAGTGGAATAACATATAATAGATGACAATAGACTTTTATAACAAAAGAATCTATAACTGATTATACATTAGATTATCAGAGTACAACACAAATCAACAACACAAATCAACAACACAATTCAAGACAGTTATGATAACTTGTCCTCCCAAACTGAATACAGCTTACACTGTCCAACGGAATTTACATCAAGTACGTGTGATACATCTCGCCATCCAGCTCGTCTCCTGAGCTCCACAGTATTCCATCCAAAATCTGTACTCTATAATACTCGGTCTGACCCGAACATTATAGTTAAATAACATCCGAGTCAGTCTGGATAACAAGCGTGAGAAAACACACTCAATTGGATTATTGAAGTTTTCAAAATCCTTTGAAATCAAAGGTATCTCGTAAGACCACACCATAAATAAACATGCCGGGTTTTTACCTTACGATAACCAAAACATTTCTTATAAATCCTCTGATATTATAGTAGTGTCCATATACAAATACTTATTCAAATGGCCGAAACTGTTACATTATTAAAATCCAGCAATACTAGGCTCTACAAATAAAACCGTAAAGGCACGTAAGGAGAATGGATTTCCATCAATGGCAGGGCAACTGGGGTACCGCCTATCACAGTACGTGGTCCAGATCACCATACCGAGGATCCATCCTGATCCCCTACATCACAAGACCAGAGCTATCCCTTACTAGATAGTCTGAATAGGATCACCCCATGGTTGGGATCAGCAACTGCCTGCACAGCCGAAAAAAGGGATATCTAGACAGGGATGGCCTTATCCAAATTGGTTGCTAGCCGCTTAGCCTTACGTGCACCTTCCCTGTTTTAGCCATTCCCGATTGATGAGGCTCGAGGCTATGCATTACCTTTTTAGCACACTCTTACTAAGAATGCTTATCGTCCTCCTAACGAGGTTCTGAAAGCATTCATCCATACAAGTCTGTTCCGGGTTCGAACGGAACCGAATGCACTATTCCTACTACATCCATTTTGGAACCACCCTCAGGATTATTAGCGATTAGCCCTTGCACTTTACTACTTCCTTTTCGACTCCAAGCTCTTGTCTTCCTCACAAAAACGTTCAAACCAGATCGAAGTGGTTTTCGGAAAATTTAATTTCTGATCCCCGTCTCTTCGAAACGATCAGCGCATTGGCCAATATCGATTGTCGGTTATTTAACTATCAAATAACATCCATAACAATCATCAAGCCTTAATAGTTTCCCAAATTATTTATTTCAAAATATCTTCACAAGATATTTTTCTATATTTCAAAACCCTTTGAAAACAGTTTCCAAATCACTTCCTCTTGCGGAATAAATTTATAAACATTGTTTATCCCACTGAAAATCAGTCTAAATATTTTAAATTTTAAAATAATTTAATTCACTTTACCAAAAATATATACTTTAAAATACTTAAAATAAAAACTATTTAAAACACTTTATTTAAAATACTAACTATGAAATTTCCTAAAAATTCTCAAGTAAAACATAAGCCAAAACAAATTTTAAAATGAAAATAAAAATATTGAAATTCTGTACAAGTTTTCAAATAAATTTTTTATCCTAACTATCTTCAAAATAAAACTACTTAATAAAACATTAATATTAATAATTATCTTTTTAAATCATAATACCAATTAACCTTTCAAAATAATTACTACTGTAACTAATTTAATAAATATTTACCTTTAAACTTTTAAACAACTTAAATAATAATTTCTCAAAAACATTCTTTTAAAACAACTTTAAAACTTTTAACTTATACTTAAAAATTTGCTTCGAAAACGTACTTGGCTTTTCAAGGAAATACACTATCCTTTCACACCTTTTAAAAATAAACCACTATTTATTTTTAAAACAAATTACCCATTCCTTTATAAATTCCCATCGTGAATTTATACTTCCAAATATCCACTGATATCGTATTTCACTTTATAAACCCAGTTTATAAATTCCATAGTGTCATACTTCTTTTAAATCACAGTTTCAAACACTACATCAATTTCCAAATCGATTTCCAAAATTTACTCCATTAAAAAAAATTACTCCTTTACTTATCCACATTTATTTTAAAACCCATTAATTCCAAACTCACTTCTTATTTATGATTCAAAATCTTACTTTAAACCAAAAATATCCGTTTCATTTTTTATTCAAAATTCTCCCTTTTAATTCTTTCCAAACATTTTAAATATTAAAATTTAAAATAAAACCCTAATTTTTTTAGACAATATCATTTAAGTCTTCGAAACACTTTTATTTTTATTTATTTAAAAACTTCTATCTTCATTTCCATACTCAGATTTATTTAAATAGAATTTAAAATCAACTTTTATATTTTTCCAAACTCAATCTTTAATGTACCCAAATTCACTATATTATTTTACTTTAAAATTTCCCTTTTTATTTCCTTTAAAAATCCAAACTTATCTTTTCATTCTCTTAAATACCAATATACATTCAACCAAGCCATAGCATTCAATAATTCAATTCTAAATATAATCAAAATAATCATCACAGATTATCACATAATTCACATCGCTGAATATAAAATAAATTCAACAATTCGAGGAATCCAATTGGATCCCTCCAACCTATTTCTCTGTATCCATAGATAATAGCACAATATAAAATACCAATTCCACTTCGAGGTGGAATATCGCGGTATATGGGGTCATCCGCTATTATGCGGGACGCATAGGGTCTCATCGGCTATATAATGTGGGAAATCAATCACTCCAATATATATATATACACACTATATATAGTATCACATCCATACTGATAGTAGATCACTAATCCAAGCAATCAATCCAATAATTTAAATTTAAATGGTTGTCCAAATGAGTGAAATTAACTCACATTTGATTTTTAATTTGCAAATCTGATACATACCGGCTTGATTCTCCATGGTTTAGACCTTGTACAGATATTAGATGATTTTATTAATATTCGAACCAATCGAATAATTAAATTTCCATTTGATACATTTAATTAACCAATGATTTTATTTTAAACTAATTTTCCTAATATAAATAATTTCTACTAACTAAAATATTTTAATAAGTTAATAAAAACTATTTTACCACCACTATACATTATTCTAAAATTAAAAAGTAGGTTTAATATGTGTATAAGTATATCTATTTTATTTTGTTTTCTTTGAGACAGCATATAAAAAAATAATCTGTATAAATCGAACCTTTAAATAAATCCCTACATGTTTTTTTTTAAATCCAATCTGTGAATTAGATTAAGTTTTTAATCAAAAGAAGAGAAAGAATACCTCACTGCCTCAAAATCAAGCTCGGTCCCCCTCCTTCACCACGACCTACTGCTCGCCTACGGCGATCCAAAGTCGTGCAACCCTACACTTTCCACACCAAAGACTTTATCGTGGGCTCCCAATCAAGTTCTACACGAACCCACTCAAATGCGAACAGCTCGCGAGCACGGCCTAATCCCCATGCTGCAACCAACGTTCCCCCTACGATGTCGCCACCTCCAGGCGAAGCTTGCACATACGAGTTCAAGTATACAATTCGTGCCTATAAGTTCCTTTTTATTCGACTGTGTGGACGGTTGCCGATCCCAACTGCAGGGTGATCTTACTCGGGCCATGTAGTAAGGGGTAGTCCGGTCTTGTGTTGCAGGGGAACGGAGGGGTCCTCGGTATGCTGATCTAGACCAAGTACCGTGACATGTGGTACCCCAGTGCCTAGTCATTCGTTGGAAATCCATTCTCCCTATGTGCCATTTACGGTTTTGATTGTAGAACCCACTTTGTGGCTATTATTGCTGGAATTTAATAATGTAACAATTTCGGCTATTTAGATAAGTATTTGTGTATATGCACTGTTATAATATCAGACCGAGTATATATCCAGGTTTAGCTGGAAGACTAGAAGCTTCAGGAGAGGAGCTGGAATCAGGAGACGTATTCACGTAGATGCTTATATTCAGTTGTAATTGGCTGTGTTGTCAACAAGTTGTAAGGGTAGGTTGTTATAAACTGTCCGAGTTGAATGAATGTAAACTCTGATTGAAGTTTGTATAAGTTACTAAAGCAACAGTTTTGGTATCGTGTAAAGACTTATTTATATTATAAATTATTCGTTCAACTATGAGATTCTGAATTGTTCTCTTTTTCTTCTATCTTCTTTCTATTTTCTACCTTCCTTCTTTCTTTCACTATCTATCTTTCCGTGCGATTTGGTTGACAAGTGTCGTTAAAAGTCAGTTTAAACCGATACGGAAAAATGGGTTGTGACATTGTGGTTGGAAATAAAGATAGAAGTTTTTAAATAAATGAAAATAAAAGGGTTTTGGAGATTTAAGTGATGTTGTCTACAATTTTTTAAGGGTTTTATTTTAAATTTTAATATTTAAAATGATTGGGAAGAATTAAAAGGGAGAATTTTGAATAAAGAATGAAATGAATATTTTCAGTTTAAAGTAAGATTTTGAATCATCAATAAGAAGTGAGTTTGGAATTAATGGATTTAAAATAAATTTGGATACGCAAAGGAGTAATTTTTTTTAATGGAGTAAATTTTGGAAATCGATTTGGAAATTGATGTATTGTTTGAAATTGTGATTTAAAAGAAGTATGAGACTATGGAATTTATAAACTGAGTTTATAAAGTGAAATATGTTATCAATGGATATTTAGAATATAAATTCACGATGGGAATTTATAAAGGAATGGGTAATTTGTTTTAAAAATATATAGTGGTTTATTTTTAAAAGGTATGAAAGGATAGTGTATTTCCCTGAAAAGGCAAGTATGTTTTCGAAGAATATTTTTTAGTATAAGTTAAATTTTTTAAAGTTGTTTTAAAAGAATGTTTTTAAGAAATTATTATTGAATTTGTTTTTTTAAAGGTAAATATTTATTAAATTAGTTATAGTAGTAATTATTTTGAAAGGTTAATTGGTATTATGATTTAAAAAGATAACTATTAATATTTATGTTTTATTAAGTAATTTTATTTTGAAGATAGTTAGGCTAAATTTTTTATTTGAAAACTTGTATAGAATTTCATAATTTTATTTTTATTCTAAAATTTATTTTGGCTTATGTTTTACATGATAAATTTTAGGAAATTTCATAGTTCATATTTCAAAATAAAGTGTTTTAAATAGTTTCTATTTTAAGTATTTTAAAGTATATATTTTTAGATAAAGTGGTTTAAATTATTTTAAAATCTAAATTATTTAGACTTGGTGATTTTCGGTGGGATAAACAATATTTATAAATTTATTCCGCAAGAGGAAGTGATTTGGAAATTGTTTTCAAAGGGTTGAAGTGTAGAAAAATATCTTGCAAAGATATTTTGAAATAAATTATTTGGGAAATTATTAAGGCTTGATGATTGTTGCGGATGTTATTTGGTAGTTAAATAACCGACTATCAATATTGGCCAATGCGCTGATCGTTTCGAAGAGACCGGGATCAGGAATTAAATTTTTCTAAAACCACTTCGATCCGGTTTGAACGTTTTCGTGAGGAAGACAAGAGCTTGGAATCGAAGAGGAAGCAGTAAAGTGCAAGGGCTAATCGTTACTAATCCTGAAGGTGATTCCAAAATGGATGTTGTAGGAATAGTGCCTTCGGTGCCATTCGAACCCGAAACGTACTTGTATGGATGAATGCTTTCAGAACATCTTCAGGAGGACGATGTGCATTCTAAGTGAATGTGTGCTAAAAAGGTAAAGCATAGCCTCGAGCCTCATCAACGTAGAATGACTAAAACATGGAAGGTGCACGTAAGGCTAAGTGGCTAGCAACCAATTTGGGTAAGGTCATCCCTGTCTAGATGTCCCTATTTTCGGCTGTATGGGCGGTTGCTCATCCCAACCGTGGGGTGATCTTATTCGGACTATCTAGTAAGGGGTAGCTCCGGTCTTGTGATGCAGGGGATAAGGATGGATCCTCGTTACGGTAATCTAGACCACGTACTGTGATGGACGGTACCCCGATAGCCCTGCCATTGGTGGAAATCTATTCTCCCTACATGCCTTTACAGTTTTATTTGTAGAGCCTAGTATTGCTGGAATTTAATAATGTAACAATTTTGGATATTTGATTAAGTATTTATATATAGACACTACTATAATATCAGAGGATTTTATAAGAATTTTTTTGGTTATCGTAAGGTAAAAAGCTGGCATGTTTATTTGTGGCATGGTCTTACGAGATACCTTTGATTTCAAAGGATTTTGAAAACTTTAATAATCCAACTGAGTGTGTTTTCTCACGTTGGTTTTCCAGACTGGCTCGGGTGTTATTTAATTATAATGCTTGGGGCAGATCGAGTATTATAGAGTGCAGATTCTGGATGGAATACTGTAGAGCTCAGGAGACGAGCTGGATAGCGAACGTATCACATGTACTTGATGTAAATTCCGTTAGACAGTGTAAGCTGTATATTCAGCTAGGGAGAACAAGTTATCATAACTGTCCTGAATTGTGTTGTTGATTTGTGTTGTACTCTGATAATGTAATGTACAAACAGTTACAGATTCTTTTGTTATAAAAATCTATTATCATCAATTATATGTTATTCCGTTGCGATTGTGAGACTCTGATTTTGTTTCCTATTTCTTCTTCTACCTCCTTCTTTAACCCTAATGGTTCGGTTTTCCGGCATTTGATTATTTGGCAATAGATACGGTGGACGTATTAATGTCGATTTTCGGAAGTCGAAAAATCGGGTAGTTATAACTAGTGATTGCAATCCAAAAACTCAAAAAGAATATTTTTGTGAGGTCCCGGAAATTTAGGCAATAATTATTTAATAATTTCTTTGATAATTATTTTAAAATGTGAAATATTGATTTAATAAATTAATTTAAACTGAAATTCTCTTTTGAAAATTTATAATTATTTAGTTTGTTAAATGATATTGTTTTCAAAGGTTAAAAATATTTAAGTAATAAATTTATCTTTCTAACTGATTTAAAAATATTTATTTATAATGTATAAATGTTTATACATTGTAAATAGAGGATTTGGTTTTAATTTTAATTTATATTAAATAAAGGATATTTTCTAGTTTATATATAATTGTATAAATTGTAAATTGATTTAATTTGATTTAAATTGTAAACTTTTCAAAAGTTTGTTTTAAAAATCTTTCTTATAATTTCCATAAATGTAAGTGAGAATTTATTTTGTTTATAAAAATAAATATAGTTTAAATTTTGTTTTATAATAAAAGTTTATTTTATTTTGTTTATTTTAAAAATTGTTTTTCTTGAATAAGATAAACTCAACATCTTTCTTCTTTTAAAAATCTTTTCTTTTGAAATTTTGTTTTATAAAGAATATTATTTTGAAAAATAATTAAACAAACATTTAAAATGTATAGTTTTATAAAGAAGTTCATAGTGCATATGTATTTATTTAAAGGCTAGTATTAATAAACATTTGTAACTTGCTCAAAATATATTAGATATTCTTTAAGATAATTCAAATACATTTATAAGTTAGAAATTGCTTTTAATAATTGAATTGCATATGTGTTAGCTTTTTAAAACATAAGAGACACTTGTAAAACATTTAATATAATAAGTACAAGTGGCATTTGTTTTAAATCTCATTGTTTAAATTATTGATAGGAGAAATATAGCAAATGCATTTGAAAAAAAAAAGTATGTTCTGATGGTTGCCTGTTGATGACTGTTATATGTGAATATATATGAATATGTATTTATGTAGCTGCAGATCTAGTTTGCTTGTATAATTAAGATATCCTTAAGTAGAAAATTCTTGATCACTTGAATGGTTTCAGCTAGAAACTTTTGTGTAAGCAAAAATATGTTTGTTGGTATAATTTAGATTTATAAATTTTAAGTTAGTTTAATAAATTTGTAGCCTCTGTAAACTAAAATCAGTCATCATTAGAATAAAACAAATATCAAACATCATAATTATTAGAACAAGTGTATGAATTAGAATACATGTTTGAATTAGGAATTTTAAAAACTAATATTACAGTTTTAAATAAAGTGTTAGGGGAAAAGCATTTCTGTTTTAAACAGAAATAGGAATTTTAGGAGTATCTGTTAGGTTAGTGGAATTTTAGGGGTTAGAATGATTCCTGTAGGTAGAATGTTGATGTGCGAAATGAGGGAAAGTGGTGATGGATGATCAGAAGGGGAGGAGATGATATTGGGTTCCCCAGGTTTTCAAAACCCTTGTCATCAGGGTTGCAGTTCTTGGTTCTTCACATACCTCTGTTGCATCGAGTAGGAGGGGAATTTGGGAGATTTCAGAGGGGATGTAGGTGGTTCATTAGCCAGAGTCTCATCAGCGATGGTGGTCGGAATGGGTCGTCAGGGTGGATGACAGGTTTGGGTAGTTTTAGTGCTGTGAAGTTTTCAGGTTTGGATGAATCTTTGATTTCAAATTTCAAGCTTCTATGGCGATATCTGGGGGTTGTGATTAGATGAGGAGTTGGTCAGAGACTTGGTGGAGGTTGTCATGGTGGTTGGAGTTCGTCAGAGTGCCGGTGCATATGCACCGTGCACCTAAATTCTCTGATGTTCATTTTTGGGTGTGCAGGGTTTTAACTCGAGTCAATGCTCGGGTATTTTTGTTTCTGTCTCGAAGAAAAGGGTTTAAAAACTCGAAGTAAAATTATGGGGTACTCGGGTAAGTTGGTTGCAGAGTTAAACCAGAGAGTATTTTGCAGTTTTGAATTTTAATAAAATTCATATTTTAAAATTTCAACTTGATTCAAGTATAAATTAAAACTGAATTCAAATGAAGTTTTGAGTTCAAGTTTTTAAAGGTGAAGTCTTAAACTTAAACAAGATTCAAATTTAGTTTTGAGTCAAGATTTTAAAAACAGTTTCAGGTTATCTTTTAAAACCTAATTTTTGATTTAAAACTGTTTATTTGAATTTTAAAAGTATGAACAGATTTAAATGTTTTCAAGTAAGATTTAAATTTGTTTGTAATCAAGTTAAAACTATTTCAAGTTTCTTTGGAAATCAGTTTTGGTTTCAAAACAGTTTTGTAAAAAAATTTAAATCACGAACAATTCCAAAAGTTTAAAAGTAGATTTGAAATAATAAAATTTGGTTTCAAATAAGTTTTAAAACTTGAAAGAATTTAGTTTCCATTAGTATTGAATAGAATATGAAGTGTTAATTCAAATTTGAAATTGAAATAATCAATCAAGTTACAAAACTTAATTTATTTTAATCAAGTAAGTTATGTAAATCTTTCTTTTATATTTAAGTAATGAATGTTGTTTAAACATTCATTTTTATTTTAAGGTTTATAATTATTTTTGGAATTAATGTTTAAATAATTAAACATTTGAATCTTTAAATAAATTGGAATTTGAATTTAGTTTTTAGAAATGTATTGTTTTAATACATTTTGAATTTAAATGAGTCATTTGATAAGTAATCTAAATTATTTTAAAAATATTTAAAATAATTAAGGATTTTACTTAATTATTTGATTTTTAAAATAATGATTTAGATTAACATTAAGTAGAAAGGATTTATTGATAATTAATCTAACTCAAATTTTCTTAAGTATGTAATTATGGAAATGTTGTTAATTAATAATTGGTGATAATTATCTAGGGATAATTTAGTAATTAATTAATGTAATTCATTTTGATAATTAACTAGATTAATTAATTGAATATAATTAATTGTTAAAGTAATTAAGGATTTAATTACTTATTGTAATTAATTTTAATATCGTGATTTAATTAAGTTAATTAATTTAAATAAATCATTTGATGATTTAAGTGTAATTACTTAATGTAATTAATGGAGCAGGATTACTTAGAGAAGTAATAATGATAATTACTGGAATGTAATTAGTAATTTGGATAATTACTTTTGTAATTAATTAAGGAATTAATTAATGATTAATTATTGGATAATTAATTTGTTAATGAGTAATTAAAGATAGTTAATTACTTAATTTAATATTAATCAAGGTGATTAATAATTAGATTAATTTCTAAATGTAAATAAATTTTAATTCATTTAAATATTAAAGATCATTAATTATTATAATTAATGATGTAATTAAGGATTGTTTGATTAAGTTAAATTAAAATAAGTGATTAATTAGTTGTAATTAATTAAGAATAAATATAATTAATTATAATTAATTAATAAATGAGTAATTAAATGTTAATTACTTATGACTAAGGTTAATTAATTTATGAAATTAATTAAAGACTAATTACTCATTGTAATTAGTGAATGATTAATCAAAGTTGTTTAATCAAGTTAAATACTTAGTCATTAATTAATTAACTGGGTTAATTAATTAATGGATGTTAAGCAGTATTTAAATGAGTAATTAAATTAATTTAAATTAATTTGAGATGGTTGTAATTAATTTAATTCATTTTAAATTAATTATAGTTGATGGTTAATAAAACATTGCTTGTGGATGTTATTGATTGAATGTTGTGATCTCAGTAATGAGATGAGCTGTTTCTGTATGATATGAATGCTTGGTTTAGGTATGATGGTTTGTGATGAATTATTTGGTTGAGATGATTATCTGTTTATGGATGATACAGATTGTCTGTTTATGTTATGAATATGATTATCTATTGTGATATATAGTTTATCTATCTGTGTGAATTAGATAATAATGAAATAAGTTAATTGTTTAAAACCCTTAAGTACAACTTGGACATTAAGATGGCGTTTGATTTCGGTGAGACCGGGATCGGGTTTCCATATTTGGATATCCGAAAACCACATCGATTCCAATTAAACGTTAGGTCGTTAATCCAAGTGAAGCAAGTGAAGACTCGAGGTGTAAGGGCTATACGTCAGTATAACTCTGTGGGTGATTCCGTAATGAGTTTTATGGAATGGTACTTATAGGTTCGAGATGGTGATTTAGAGTGCAAGGGTTATCGTCGTTAACTCTGAGGGTGATTCCAATACGAGTGTAACGAGATAATGCCTTCGGTTTCGTTCGAACCCGGAACGAACTTGTATGGATTGAATGCTTTCAGAACATCGTCAGGTGGACGATGAGCATTCTAAGATTTGATATGTCCTATAAAGGTAATCGTAACCTCAAGCCTCATCAACCTGGAATGGCTAAAACAGGGGAGGTGCAGCAAGGCTTTGTGGGTAGCACCCACTTGAGAGCAAGATTTTCCCCTGTCTAGAGGTCCCTTTTTATTCGGCTGTGTGGGCAGTTGGAATCGCGCGCCAACTACGGGGTTGTCTTGTTCGGAACTATTCAGTAAGGAATGGGTCCGGCCTT
This sequence comes from Allium cepa, assembly GCA_030765085.1. Taxonomy (NCBI): domain Eukaryota; kingdom Viridiplantae; phylum Streptophyta; class Magnoliopsida; order Asparagales; family Amaryllidaceae; genus Allium; species Allium cepa. The sequence goes on along the minus strand of CM060934.1, from coordinate 765,754,753 downwards.
GTGTTGCAGAGGAGTGGGAGTACTCCTCGATACGTTGATCTAGGCCACGTACTATGACGGGCGGCACCCCATTAGCCCTGCCATTGATGGAATCCATAATCCAATAAGTGCATGTACGGTTTTGATTGTGCCCAACTATGTTGGAACGTGAGATGTAAGCATTCCAGCTATTTCTGTATTTTATTTTAAAAACCCTGGACACTATTATAATATCACTGGATTTCCTATCAAATGTTTTGGTTAGCGTAAGGTAAAAACTTTTCCATGTTTATGTGTGGGAAGTCTTACGTGATACCTTTTGTTTTCAAAGGATTTTCTAAAGTTAAGCAACTTTTATCCCTGTTTACTCACACCAGACCCCTGTCTGACCTGAGTGTTTATTTTCTGTTTTATTAAACTCTTGGGTACTCATATTACGTATGAGTAGTCAAGTGTTTCAGGATTGCTTTGTCGAGTTCTGGAGGAGATAATGGAGTAGGAGGCTTCAGCGTGTAGATATATTTAGTGGTTCCGCTGTGTTTGAGTTGAGTCTGTTTCTGTGATGTACTTGAATTGTAAATTGCTAGACAGATGTTTATAACTGTCTAGTTTGTGTTGTATTAGCTGTATTACTCTGATGTATATGATACTATGTAATGTTTTATGTGATATATTATAATTTATTCGATTCCGCTGTGAGATTCTGATGTTGTCTGTTCTTTCTTTTCTTTCTTTTCTCTTTTCCATCCCTTTCTTTCTTCTTAGCGATGCGACTTCCTGGAGTGTGGAAGTTGGGTCGTTACATTGTGGTATCAGAGCCAGGTTGAGTGAATAACTAGGCTCTGTAGTGGTGTTTTTTTGAGAGAGCGTATTTGTGATTTTTAATATATATATATTATTTATTTCTGCCTATTTGATTTGGGTACCTGTTCAGGTTTTCCAATATAAGTAATAAAGATAGATAGGGTAGTGGTGTGTGTAACACAACTACCAATGGTTAGAGTTCGAGTGTTTGAGGTTGGAAGTGGTCTGCTAGGGCAGTATTGGGTATCTTGAGTAGTTTTGCAGTTTGGTGAGAAAGATTTCACTAATCTCTGAAGGAAATCTTTTTAAGATTCGGAGTTTATTTTGGATTGTAAGCTTGGTTGCACTCATGTGAGTTGTTTTTCTTGAGTTTGGATCGGTTGGGAGTTCTGAAGCCTGCATTGGTATTTGGTAACCTTAGGAAGGAGTTCTGTCTATATTTGAGTTTGAGACTCGGTTTAGCAGAGTGTTTTGAGCTTGGTTTGGGAGCGAGTTTCCTGAGAGATATCTGTCTATTTGGAAGGCTCTATTTTGAAGAGGCTGTTGTAGCTTTGAGGTTCGATGAGCTTTTGGATAAGGAAGTTTTTGGCAGTAGTAGCAGCAGTGGGTGGTCTGTTCTTCGATGGTTCGGAAATCTCTGTGATTCTTCTGTCAGAAGTCCGGGCAGATGGTGGAGCTTGTCCATTTCTTCTGGAAGCTCAGTTGGGTGTGATGTTAGTGGTTAAGAGGTGGACCACTAGTTTCTTCTTTTGAAGGCTTTAACTGTTCTGATTGTTGAAGTGAGAACAATTTCTTGGAATCTGAACTGAGTGGAATCGCAAAAGTGACTTGCGATGGTTCGGAAGTTCTCTGAGTGATCTTTGTTTGGATCGAAGCATCTTTAGAGGATGTTTGTGTTATCGAAGTGGTATTTTCTGGATATCTTCGAAGGAGTTGAGATTTGCATCCGTATCAAGAGATTGAGTTCTGTATCGACTTGATTCTTGGAGCTTTACCGGTGATTCAGCATTGTAGGAGATTCTTTGAGTGTGATCTGTTTAAGTTGGAAGGATTTATCGGATCTGTTTTCTGGTTGAATTTTTGCTATGTGTTGTGACCGAATCGGATAGGTCACTGAGATTTATGGAATTTGATGAACAATATTCCGGGATAAGTTGATCAAGTTTATACTTGTGTTCATCAACAGCATTCTTAAATCAGAGTTGCGCAGTGGAAGCATGGTGGCAGCTATTCCAGAATAGGAGCACCCGATTCTTTGGGAATTTGAGTTTTGTTTTGGATCAGAGGATTTCTACAGGAAATTCATTTTGGATCTGGAGACTTGATTGTTTTGTATATGTTTGTTTTCCAGATAGAGTAGTTTGTTTGAAGTCTTCTGGTATCTGTAGTAGAGTTTGTGTGGTGGATTTTGATTGACCTAGAAGTTGAGGCAGCCCAGGATCGTCAGGAGAGATTTGTGGATATGAGTATTGGATCTTTCTGTTTTCTCTTGAGAGTTAAGTGTTTGATCTACAGGATTGAATTTCCAGTTCGGATGGCTGGAATTTGTTTTGTTTTTCACGTATCTCTGAGGGGGTACGTGTATGGTTTATCCCTGGTTTTAGAATCAGTAATTCTAAGAGATTTGGGAGTTGATCAGGACTTGTCTGTAGTCCTGTATTCTGTTTAGATTTGTAGATCTAGATGTATAGGAGCTCTAGATCTGAGTGGTGTAGCTAGTTTAGATTCTGTAGGGCGAGTGTCTCGGTGTTTGTACTTGGGAAACTCTAGGAAATTCTATCCAGAATTTTGTCTGGATAATTAGAATTGTTTGTTTGAATTGATTGCTATGGTTGCTAGTATTTGTTAGCTCTTTTAAATTTAAAATCTGTATGAGATTATTAAATTACCTTTGCTTTTAAATTTCGGGGACGAAATTCTTTGAAGGGGGAAGGAATGTGAGGTCCCGGAAAATTTAGGCAATAATTATTTAATAATTTCTTTAATAATTATTTTAAAATGTGAAATATTGATTTAATAAATTAATTTAAACTGAAATTCTCTTTTGAAAATTTATAATTATTTAGTTTGTTAAATGATATTGTTTTCAAAGGTTAAAAATATTTAAGTAATAAATTTATCTTTCTAACTGATTTAAAAATATTTATTTATAATGTATAAATGTTTATACATTATAAATAGAGGATTTGGTTTTAATTTTAATTTATATTAAATAAAGAATATTTTCTAATTTATATATAATTGTATAAATTGTAAATTGATTAATTTTGATTTAAATTGTAAACTTTTCAAAAGTTTGTTTTAAAAATCTTTCTTATAATTTCCATAGATGTAAGTGAGTATTTATTTTGTTTATAAAAATAAATATAGTTTAAATTTTGTTTTATAATAAAAGTTTATTTTATTTTGTTTATTTTAAAAATTATTTTTCTTGAATAAGATAAACTCAACATCTTTCTTCTTTTAAAAATCTTTTCTTTTGAAATTTTGTTTTATAAAGAATATTATTTTGAAAAATAATTAAACAAACATTTAAAATGTATAGTTTTATAAAGAAGTTCATAGTGTATATGTATTTATTTAAAGGCTAGTATTAATAAACATTTGTAACTTGCTCAAAATAAATTAGATATGTTTAAGACAATTCAAATACATTTATAAGTTAGAAATTTCTTTTAATAATTGAATTGCATATGTGTTAGCTTTTTAAAACATAAGAGACACTTGTAAAACATTTAACATAATAAGTACAAGTGGCATTTGTTTTAAATCTCATTGTTTAAATTATTGATAGGAGAAATATAGCAAATGCATTTGAAAAAAAAAGTATGTTGTGATGGTTGCCTGTTGATGACTGTTATATGTGAATATATATGAATATGTATTTATGTAGCTGCAGATCTAGTTTGCTTGTATAATTAAGATATCCTTAAGTAGAAAATTCTTGATCACTTGAATGGTTTCAGCTAGAAACTTTTGTGTAAGCAAAAATATGTTTGTTGGTATAATTTAGATTTATAAATTTTAAGTTAGTTTAATAAATCTGTAGCCTCTGTAAACTAAAATCAGTCATCATTAGAGTAAAACAAATATCAAACATCATAATTATTAGAACAAGTGTATGAATTAGAATACATGTTTGAATTAGGAATTTTAAAAACTAATATTACAGTTTTAAATAAAGTGTTAGGGGAAAAGCATTTCTGTTTTAAACAGAAATAGGAATTTTAGGAGTATCTGTTAGGTTAGTGGAATTTTAGGGGTTAGAATGACTCCTGTAGGTAGAATGTTGATGTGAGAAATGAGGGAAAGTGGTGATGGATGATCAGAAGGGGAGGAGATGATATTGGGTTTCCCAGGTTTTCAAAACCCTTGTCATCAGGGTTGCAGTTCTTGGTTCTTCACATACCTCTGTTGCATCGAGTAGGAGGGGAATTCGGTAGATTTCAGAGGGGATGTAGGTGGGTCATTAGCCAGAGTCTCATCAGCGATGGGGTCGGAATGGGTCGTCAGGGTGGACGACAGGTTTGGGTAGTTTTAGTGCTGTGAAGTTTTCAGGTTTGGATGAATCTTTGATTTCAAATTTCAAGCTTCTATAGGGATATCTGGGGGTTGTGATTAGATGAGGAGTTGGTCAGAGACTTGGTGGAGTTGGTCATGGTGGTTGGAGTTCGTCAGAGTGCCGGTGCATATGCACCGTGCACCTAAATTCTCTGATGTTCATTTTTGGGTGTGCAGGGTTTAACTCGAGTCAATGCTCGGGTATTTTTGTTTCTGTCTCGAAGAAAAGGGTTTAAAAACTCGAAGTAAAATTATGGGGTACTCGGGTAAGTTGGTTGCAGAGTTAAACCAGAGAGTATTTTGCAGTTTTGAATTTTAATAAAATTCATATTTTAAAATTTCAACTTGATTCAAGTATAAATTAAAACTGAATTCAAATGAAGTTTTGAGTTAAAGTTTTTAAAGGTGAAGCCTTAAATTTAAACAAGATTCAAATATAGTTTTGAGTCAAGATTTTAAAAACAGTTTCAGGTTATCTTTTAAAACCTGACTTTTGATTTAAAACTGTTTATTTGAATTTTAAAAGTATGAACATATTTAAATGTTTTCAAGTAAGATTTAAATTTGTTTGTAATCAAGTTAAAACTATTTCAAGTTTCTTTGGAAATCAGTTTTGGTTTCAAAACAGTTTTGTAAAGATTTTTAAATCATGAACAGTTCCAAAAGTTTAAAAGTAGATTTGAAATAATGAAATTTGATTTCAAATAAGTTTTAAAACTTGAAAGAATTTAGTTTCCATTAGTATTGAATTAAAATATAAAGTGTTAATTCAAATTTGAAATTGAAATAATCAATCAAGTTACAAAACTTAATTTATTTTAATCAAGTAAGTTATGTAAATCTTTCTTTTATATTTAAGTAATGAATGTTGTTTAAACATTCATTTTTATTTTAAGGTTTATAATTATTTTTGGAATTAATGTTTAAATAATTAAACATTTGAATCTTTAAATAAATTGGAATTTGAATTTAATTTTTAGAAATGTATTATTTTAATACATTTTGAATTTAAATGAGTCATTTGATGAGTAATCTAAATTATTTTGAAAGTATTTAAAATAATTAAGGATTTTACTTAATTATTTGATTTTTAAAATAATGATTTAGATTAACATTAAGTAGTAAGGATTTATTGATAATTAATCTAACTTAAATTTTCTTAAGTATGTAATTATGGAAATGTTGTTAATTAATAATTGGTGATAATTATCTAGGGATAATTTAGTAATTAATTAATGTAATTAATTTTGATAATTAACTAGATTAATTAATTGAATATAATTAATTGTTAAAGTAATTAAGGATTTAATTACTTATTGTAATTAATTTTAATATTGTGATTTAATTAAGTTAATTAATTTAGTTTAATTAATTTAAATAAATCATTTGATGATTTAAGTGTAATTACTTAATGTAATTAATGGAGCAGGATTACTTAGAGAAGTAATAATGATAATTACTGGAATGTAATTAGTAATTTGGATAATTACTTTTGTAATTAATTGAGGAATTAATTAATGATTAATTATTGGATAATTAATTTGTTAATGAGTAATTAAAGATAGTTAATTACTTAATTTAATATTAATCAAGGTGATTAATAATTAGATTAATTTCTAAATGTAAATAAATTTTAATTCATTTAAATATTAAAGATCATTAATTATTATAATTAATGATGTAATTAAGGATTGTTTGATTAAGTTAAATTAAAATAAGTGATTAATTAGTTGTAATTAATTAAGAATAAATATAATTAATTATAATTAATTAATAAATGAGTAATTAAATGTTAATTACTTATGACTAAGGTTAATTAATTTATGAAATTAATTAAAGACTAATTACTCATTGTAATTAGTGAATGATTAATCAAAGTTGTTTAATCAAGTTAAATACATAGTCATTAATTAATTAACTGGGTTAATTAATTAATGGATGTTAAGCAGGATTTAAATGAGTAATTAAATTAATTTAAATTAATTTGAGATGGTTGTAATTAATTTAATTCATTTTAAATTAATTATAGTTGATGGTTAATAAATCATTGCTTGTGGATGTTATTGATTGAATGTTGTGATCTCAGTAATGAGATGAGCTGTATCTGTATGATATGAATGCTTGGTTTAGGTATGATGGTTTGTGATGGATTATTTGGTTGAGATGATTATCTGTTTATGGATGATACAGATTGTCTGTTTATGTTATGAATATGATTATCTATTGTGATATATAGTTTATCTATCTGTGTGAATTAGATAATAATGAAATAAGTTAATTGTTTAAAACCCTTAAGTACAACTTGGACATTAAGATGGCGTTTGGTTTCAGTGAGACCGGGATCGGGTTTCCATATTTGGATATCCGAAAACCACATCGATTCCAATTAAACGTTAGGTTGTTAATCCAAGTGGAGCAAGTGAAGACTCGAGGTGTAAGGGCTATACGTCAGTATAACTCTGTGGGTGATTCCGTAATGAGTTTGACAGAATGGTACTTATAGGTTCGAGATGGTGATTTAGAGTGCAAGGGTTATCGTCGTTAACTCTGAGGGTGATTCCAATACGAGTGTAACGAGATAATGCCTTCGGTTTCGTTCGAACCAGGAACGAACTTGTATGGATGAATGCTTTCAGAACATCGTCAGGTGGACGATGAGCATTCTAAGATTTGATATGTCCTATAAAGGTAATCGTAACCTCAAGCCTTATCAACCGGGAATGGATAAAACAGGGGAGGTGCAGCAAGGCTTCGTGGGTAGCACCCACTTGAGAGCAAGATATTCCCCTGTCTAGAGGTCCCTTTTTATTCGGTTGTGTGGGCAGTTGGAATCGCGCGCCAACTGCGGGGTTGTCTTGTTCAGAACTATTCAGTAAGGAATGGGTCCAGCCTTGTGTTGCAGGGGAGTGGGAGTACTCCTCGGTACGTTGATCTAGGCCACGTACTGTGACGGGCGGTACCCCAGTAGCCCTTCCATTGATGGAATCCATAATCCAATAAGTGCCCGTACGGTTTTGATTGTGCCCAACTATGTTGGAACGTGAGATGTAAGCATTCCAGCTATTTCTATATTTTATTTTGAAAACCCTAGACACTATTATAATATCACTGGATTTCCTATCAAATTTTTTGGTTAGCGTAAGGTAAAAACTTTTCCATGTTTATGTGTGGGAAGTCTTACGTGATACCTTTTGTTTTCAAAGGATTTTCTAAACTTAAGCAACTTTTATCCCTGTTTACTCACACCAGACCCCTGTCTGACCTGAGTGTTTATTTTCTATTTTATTAAACTCTTGGGTACTCATATTACGTATGAGTAGTCAAGTGTTTTAGGATTGCTTTGACGAGTTCTTGAGGAGATAATGGAGCAGGAGGCTTCAGCGTGTAGATATATTTAGTGGTTCCACTGTGTTTGAGTTGAGTCTGTTTCTGTGATGTACTTGAATTGTAAATTGCTAGACAGATGTTTATAACTGTCTAGTTTGTGTTGTATTAGCTGTATTACTCTGATGTATATGATACCATGTAATGTTTTATGTGATATATTATAATTTATTCGATTCCGCTGTGAGATTATGATGTTGTCTGTTCTTTCTTTTCTCTTTTCTATCCCTTTCTTTCTTCTTAGCGATGCGACTTCCTGGAGTGTGGAAGTTGGGTCGTTACAATTTTTACTAGAGGCTGTCATTAAGCATAAACTGGTGATACTGATGTTTGGCTTTTAATGATTTAACCAATTTAAGATGTACATTCCTAGAATGTCATTCTACCATCATCCACCTTCCTTAATTCCCTTCTTAGTTCTAATAAATTCTATTACTCATAATAACCGGTTAATATTGTCAAATTGACAGTCTCTACTCAATCCTTGTTCAATCTCTTTAATCTATTACATGTTTCAAAATTTATTATTATGAGTATTCAATTCTTCCATAAATACTATATTAGATTCCTTAACCAGTCCCCTATTCAATTTCCTTTATATTCTCTATTAATTACAAATTGATTGCTGTAACGACCCATAATTTGACCACTTTAAAATATAATATTTAAAGTGATAAATGTAAAATAGGTAAGGTTATATGATTCAAACAAAATTAGATAGGATTTGAAAAGAGAAGTATACACAAAAATAGTAACATTTGCCTATATCGACAAAAGTGACAAAATGTTGATTTTAGAAAAATAAGCTTCAATAGTTAAATAAATTATTTTAATTGATTTATGAGTGTTTATATTTTTTAAATAGCATTGTATAAATTTATTTTTAAATTTGGTTTACATAAATAAATAATTTAACTAAAACGTCAAAATGTGACCGTAAAACATTGTCGAAAACGACGTTTTGTCGATTAAAAGTTGTTGCAACGTCGTTGCACCTTTATTTTCATATATAGGAACATATATTCAAATAGTGTAAGTATTAATTAATTCACTAAACATGTTTACTTTTACTAAATAAAATTAGAAAACTGCTAGAAGTCATTAAGAAAAGTAAGTAATAATTAACAAAAGTAAGTAAGAAAAGTCAAAAGTAAACATCAAATCAATATCACATCAAAAGCCAACATAATTATTATTTTACTTAGCTTAGTTCTTAAGAGATTAAGACGTAAAGTAAAAATGTGAAAGGTGATGTTAAGTATTGAAAAGGTGAAGATTACTTTAGGTTGAAGTAAGGTTAGTTTGGTAATTTGGTAAGAGGTTATTTTGGTAAATTACCACTTTCTTTCTTTTTCTATAAATATCCACCTCCTTCTTCACTTTCATCCACATTTTCTTCTTCTTCTTTTCTCAAGCTTCTTCATCTTCTTCCTCTTCTCTTTAATGGTTTCCATGCCATATAAAAAATCAAAAAGAATTAATGTCAAAATATTATAAAATATTTAAAAGAAATCAATGTTTATTCTCTTCAAATCAAACTCCTCTTTTCTCCACATTTTACCTCTTCTTCTCTTGGCCATAACTTCTTCAGAACCGAATCAAATTATAAATTTATTTTTCTAAAATCATGTATTTTTTCAGTGGCTACAACTTTTAGATTCACCACTTTGTCTCATTACGAAGATAGTTATGTCAAAAATCCACTTCTTTTCAGTGCATTTTATGGCCCAGTTTTAAGCCAGAGAATAGGCTATTTTGTTTTAATCATAACTTGAACATAGCCGAACCACATTAAGAAATTATTTTTTTCAAACCATATGAAATTCCAGTAGCTACAACATTTATGTTGATTATTTTTTTCAGTTTTGAGGTTTACTATACCTGAAACTCAATTCTTTCAAGTGTATTTTCGGGCTTCATTTTTGTCAATCTGATAATACCTCTTCTTTATTTTATCAAATCTTCCTCACTATTAATCAAAATCAAGTGAATCTTTTTCTCAAATTAAATAGAAAAGAATTTTCAACAACTTTTCAGTTAACAAGTTTTTCAAATTTTATGAGTTGAGAGTCAAAAATAAGAGAGAAGATGACATATTTTTCGGATCTAAATCTTGGGAATTCAAGTTCAAAGCTCTACCGCTTCTTCTCTATATTTTCGGCCAACCTCCATCTCAAGCCTCAGTCAAGCTATTGAAAGGGAGAGGGTGTTGTTTTCTAGTGTTTAGTAGAGTAGAAATTAATTAGTGAAGTGTTGGTTGATTAGAATGTTGGTAGGAAGTTAATCGCTTTGGTTTATGGTGAGAAACTCTATTTAGCGTCTCTATTTATACACGCACACACGCACACATGTTTGATGTTGTGTTATGATTGCTATGGATGCTTATGTATGCTTTTATCATCAAGTATTGATTGTTTTATATGATTGTTAAACTGTTTTACCAAGTCACGTTAATACACGTCGATAAGCACAAAGGAAATTACTTTTCTTTTGAAAATGAAATGGTGTATATGGAATGCTTAAACCTTTTGGAAATAGTTTTAAAATGATTTAGAAATGTTTTATAAAGATTTAAATATTTATAAATAAATAAAGGAAGAAAATCAAGATTTTATCTTCTATATTTTAAATATGTCCAAAATAGTTTTCCAAAAAAATCGCGCTTTTGCACTAAAGTGGCCAAAGTTTGAAATTGATATTTTAAATGTTTTAAAAATATGAAATAAATACTAAAAATCTTTTAAAATGTATTAAAAGAGATTTAAGTTGAAAATATGGATTTATAAATGATATAAAAGTCGTTTTGAAGAATATAGCTTATAAACGCTATTTGCTACACTTTTCGCAAGGCTTTTCGCAGCAGTTTGAAATAACTTTTGAAATGCAGTTTTAAACTTAACAATTCTTTCCTATATACTTTGTGAATTATTTTAAAATAATAATTAAGTCATTTAAAGATGGTTTGGAAGTTATAATGAGAGTTTGAATAAATGGGAAAGATGAATTGTTTATACTACTTAAACAATAAGTGAAGAAGATTGAATATAATAACAAACTGAGTAATTCGGAAATGACTAGTACATTTGACCCGCCTGTGAGATTTGGAAAGATAAAACAAGGTGTTTAATTAAGGTTAGGAATGGAGCAACTATTGCCCTGAACTTACCTGGCCTATATTTTCTCTTCTTAGGCGAGGGGTGGAACATATCGAAAGGAAAGCCGAGATGCTCTAAAAGATCATAACTAATTTTTTTCTAAGTTAAAAAAAAAGAAATAAATTCTTTGAATTTATTATAAATAGTCTATATATAAGATTTATAAAATTGATATTTTATAAATAAAAGTTATGGAATTATAAAAGTGTTTTATAAATATTAGAAATGGGATTGTAATCAAATTTATATATGGATTTACAATTGAAATTTAGAAAAGAATTTATAATGGATTTTATAAATAATAAGATTTGAAAGGCATGTATTTGTAAATTAGAGTTCTATAAGTATAATTGGATTTTGACTTATAAGTGAGATATAAATGGAATTTGTTAGTAAAGAAATTTTGTATATGGAAGTTTATAAAATATAAATGGAATTATAAACACCGTTTTGTAAATCGAAAATCAATTTAAATTGATAATTGAATGTGAAAGTTTATTAAAGGAATTATATTCATGATTTTGGACAGTGAATAATCCTTTAACTTAAATGGATGTTTTGGAAAGTTATATTATAAAAAGGGAATATTTTCCCTTAGTTAAAAATTAAGAAAGAAAATCTTTGATTAAGATTTAATGAATGATTTGGAAAGGTTTTCCTAGGTAAAAGAGAAAATGATTTAGAATTATTCCAGGATTTAAGAAAGATTCAAATAAACGAAATGATTTGATAAATGAGGCTTAATGATTCCTTATACTTTTGAAAAGAAAATGGAATAAATTGAAAAGAATATATAACAAAGATATTTTATAAAAGATGAAGTAATTGATTGATGATTGGTATCCACATATGAACTTAACATCTTTTAAATCGATAATTGGCTTCGAAGAAACGGGGATCGGATTTGGATAATTCCTATCTTAAAACCACTTCGAACCAATGTATACGTTCGAACGTGAAGACTGTTGAAGATGATTAAGGCCGTGGATTTTTATAGCGTGAGGACTGCTTGTTGACTTGCTCTGGGTAGCTCCCGAGTTATATATAGCAGTGATCTCCTCGTTGTGGAGATTTTTCAGATTGCAAGGACTACTCGCTACTAGTGGTAGTAGGAGAGTGCCTTCGGTTTGTCCTATTCCTGGACAACTTGTATGGACGTTTGTCTGACATTGCATTTCTAAAGTTTATGTACATTGGTTTTTTCAAACGTACATCGGCGGTGGCGGAGAAGGCAACTTCTCTTGGCTTAACACCCTCCTTGAGACATACGAGCTCAAGGGTTGTATTTTTGTAGAAGGCAATTAGTAGTTAACGAAAATGGCAATGTGGCATTCAAAGATGTGATATGTGCTATGTGAAAAGTTAATTGTTACCTCAAGCCTCATCAAACCGGAAATGACCGAAACAGGATTAGATGCAGCAAGGCTAAGTGGGTCATTCCCAAGTACGGTATTATTATCCCCTTCTAGATATATTTATTCCCGCTATGACATTCAGGATGTAAATTAATGTGGTGAATGGAAAACGAGCGCTCGGTTAAAGGTCGGTAATGACCGAGGGATGACATATTCGGTACTATCTAGTTACAGAGATAGGCCAGTCTTGTGTTGGTAGAGGTTCCTATGTGCTGTTCCTCGGGGCATCCATCTAAAGGTGTACCCATTTCGGAAGGTAGATCCTTAACTTGGTCATTTGTATGGAAATCCATTCTCCAATAAGAACCTATGGTTTTGTTTGTAGAGCCTAGTTTGCTGGAATTTAATAATGGTAACAATTTCGGCTAAGATTAATAAGTTTATTTGCAAATGTTTTCAAAGAGATATCATTATAAATAATATCAAAGGTTTTGATATAAAAGTGATTTAGTTATCATAAGCTAAAAACCCGTTCGTGTTTATGTGTGGGCATGGTCTTATGAGATACTCTTTCTTTTCAAAGGATTTTTTTAAAGGATGATATATGACACTGTCATTAATTATCGAATTTTCTCACGCTGGTTTATCAAGCCTGATCCGGGTATTTTCAATACTCGGGTCAGGTCCGAGTAGTTTCAGGTTAATTCGAAGACAGTTGGAGTGTCCATAGGAGAGCCGGAGATTTTCATCTACGTAAGGACGCATTCTATTATCCGTTGTACTTAGTGTATTTTGTTTGATGTTTGTCAAGAATTGTAAGGACAGATGTTTATAACTGTCCTGGCTGAATTTAGGTTAGGCTCTGATATATGTATTTAAAATTTTTCCACTGTAAAAATATTTGTTCAGTATTATATGTTATTCCATGTGAGATTCTATTCTGTCTATTTTTCTTTATTTCCTTTCATGTTCCGTATTTTCGTGCAATTTGAGTTGGACATGCATGGTTTATTGTCAATTCAAAGGGTACGGAAAATCGGGCCTTGACAATTGCCCATTAAATCTGTATTTAATGTCCATATATCATAGGCCTATAATTACTGCATTGTTTATAATTATTACAAATACCATTGTTAGTTATGCTATTTATATATTTTTTAGTTCTAATTATTAATTTCTAAACTAGAATATTCCTTTCAATATTTTATTTTATTAGGGCTATCTTCTTAGAAGGATAACCATTATAACCTTCCATAAATTAAGCACAAGTGATATTTTGCTTGTTTGAAATAACAAGGGAATATTTCTTATTTCTTTTATTGAAATAGACACTGTATACTACGGAAAAGGATATCTATATCTTACACATCTCCTTCCATTTTTGGTATATCTCTTATCAATTCAAATGGAACATTTTTATACATATTTTAGGGATGGATAATTTATGGAAATTACATGGAACACGCTCCAAATAAATTAAAACATAGAGATTCAAAATTAAAGTCAACTAGGGAAACCTAATCTTATATCCTAATTAGATCTAGAATATCCTTATAGCTTTACCAATGTCTACAAATTAATGCTTGATACTAATTTCAAATTTTCAGATCAAGTTGTACATACCCTTTTTACTTTCTTTATATCCTAAAACCTTTAATCCTTTCGTACCTAGATAGTGATCCCTATCTACTCCATAAAATATAAACTAAGAAATCCATGTTACGATAGTATATGACATTTTGAAATTCAAACTTGCAAAAAAATTTACATATCTCGAAAGAAAACCTTTAAGCATCTTTTCAAAAGAATTTCCAACATGTAAAACAGTTTAGAGAATCGAATTCCCAAAAGTATTTAAACACCAAATTTTATTTTATTCCATAGATCTAATCCCATTTTCATTAAACATTTGGACAAAACATTCCAAAATATATGAACCTAATTTTTCATGATTTCAAAACATTTACCATTTTATTCTTAACCACAAATTCAGAGGTTCTACAATTACTTATTAAAACAATTTTCCTTCTCAAATTCTTTTACCTCAAAGACTTACTTATTTAAAGTAGGGTTTTAATCCAAAGCATTCAAAACTCAATTACTAAACTATACTATCACAAATCAAAGAGGATTGCTTAATTCCCAAAAAAGAGCAAAATAATTTTCCTCATTCAAAAACTTTCTACATCAAAGGTTTACTCTTTTAAAAATTGGTCTTTTAATTCAAATCATTCAAAAAAAACTTCTTTAACTTTAAACAATGAAAAGAGGAGTAGACAAAGATAACTTTATGTACTATTCTCCTATCATATTCCTATTATCCTCTCATATTCTTATCACTTCTTTCCTATATTATCTTTAACTAGATTACTAATCGTATTTTATATGTTCCTAATGTTATTCCTATCCAAATCTCTCAATATTACCTTTGTTTATGTTTTTCTACTTAAATGATTTCTACAACATTTTAGTCAGGTTCCATTTCCCTTTTATCTTTTTTAAGAACATAAAAAATTACGAAATAGGAAAAATCATCAAATATCCTATGTTCTATTTTACATTTATTTCAAAAAGAAAAGTCCTTTTATTGAAAATCTTTAAAATGAAACTTTTTGATCCAACAAAATTTCAAATTAAGAGTTCCAAAAATGAAAATCACTTTTGACCAAAAACCTACTTATTCGGCAATTTTGTCTAAATAAAAAATTTAAATTATGTATTTTCGAATTTCCTTATTTTTTCAAACAACTACTTTTAAGTAGATCCTTTGAAAAACTCATTCAAAGCACTTCAAGGAAGTTTCCAAAAAACTTTTTATCAAATTCTTCTTTCCTTGTTAATTTTTATAAAATTTGGTTAACTTCTTTTGGTGATTAATGTACACTACCTTACTGGAACTTACTTCTTTCCTATCATCCCTTGCTTTTGGATGTTTATAACTATGTCACCTTACAGTATTTAATTACTACCTAACATGATTATTTGCTATTCCATAAATGTCGATTGTCCATAATAAATGGTTATCATTCTAATTGGACATTTTCTAAAGACATTTATTTATTCATCCAACTTTTCCTATTAAAACTTCTTTAACTCTCCACAATTATCCTAATAATTTCTTTAATTAGTCCATTTATATCCTTATTAAATTATTTTAACTCTTTATTTATTTCACACTTATTGCCCTAATAATCTTAGAGTTACAATCTCTTCCAAAAACATTCCTATCAATACAAACTCCGCCCCATGGGTAATCAGAGTAGCAGTATAACTTTAACTCTATTTATTTTTCCAACCCATAATCACCTCACCCATCCTTTTGGAATATGGCCACAACTACTTCTATAGTCGAAATTTATAGAGCAAGTTCAAATTAAATATATATATAAAGGTATATTTATATATAGTATATTTTGAAAAATACTTTTAAAAATACCAAGTATGGCAGTCATACGAATACCTAAACCCATTGACCAAGAAACCTAAGATCTGAACTAAGTGTAACAATCCACTCTAAAGCAGCCCTAAATCCCAACCTAAAAACGGCTCATCGAAACTTAGAACCACTCCAAGACTGGTTGTTGTTTGATAAAATTTAAAAAATACATAGTTAATAGATCTATCTATCTATACTTTTAGAATCTCACAGTGGAATAGGTAAAATATAATGTTAGAAACAAGAACCCATTTCATAAACAAAACCATTTCGGAAACATAACATGTTAAATATTACAACATGCCTACATAAAGGCTCCATAGTACAATATTCCAAAATAATACAATTGTTTGAACTGGATATAATAAAAATATTTAGAACGCATAAGTCGATAGATAACAACTACAAGTCTTCATCTCCGCCGTCCTCCCTAAAGTCAGCATTGTCCCCACTAACTTATGTGTTGTAACAAGGAGTGGGTCAGAACAACAAATGTCCGGTGAATGAGAATATCAGGCTTTATCGCAATTATAATTGGGATGTATCGTTTAGATAAGAAAATATGTCTTACGTATTTATAACTAAACCATACTAATAACTTTAACTGTAAGCCAAAAAGCCTTTCTAGTCCAGTTCCAAAATTAACACAACAACCATTTATGATACAAGAGAATGCATCCAAATCAGTTAATACCTTTTATTGGGAATTAGGTAGACCCTAACCATTTAATACCTATAAAATAGGCTGGTCTTCGTCATTTAATACCTAACCCATTTCTAGTCCATTTTCAAATTCTAGCGCAACTATCGCTAATGATGTAAAAGAGAGCCTCCAAACCACTTGGTACCTTTTTGTTAGAAATTAGGCAGACTCTGACCCTTTAATACCTATAACAATAGGCGAGTCCCCATTATTTAATACCTAACTCAAGGAAGGTCTCCATGTGGTTCTCACAAGCTGACATCATAAGTAATCCCATCAGGTCATGTAATACTTCTCCTAAAGGAAAGAGGCGTACTCTACAATAGTCGCTTAATAACTCCAAACCCAAAGCGGAGCCACTAAAGATTTATCCTATCGTATCAATAGCGTGATTATGACCCATAACCCAAACCGTGACATCTCACATTAGTCCGACTATGCGTTAGTACTGGTAGGTAGATAGATTGGGCATACTCACCCTATAGAATTGGGATAAACCCCACATCCATTTAAGGTTATTTGTGATAGGTGAAGTCCTGTATTAGCTTCCAAAGTTACACTGGTGGTAGCCAGACTTAACTGGGCATGCTTCTATACCTTTAGACTGACCTCGCATCCCTATAACTTAGTCATGCCTCATATATTTACCAATCATATATGTACATTATCCTACACAATCAATAATTAAGGCCATATAAGGTAATCCCTTATGCCTTTAAATATGGGTAAATTCCCGTAATTATCATTAACTACCATCCTAAGAAAGTAATGCTATTTACTACACTATTTGTTACATTATTAAATTTAATAATCAATATGTTAATAATATATACATATATATGCATGAGATAAGAATAAAATACCTCTAATCACATGAAAATAAACCGCTACTAAATTTAAATGTCAAACTCATAAAAGTCCCAACTACAAACAAAATATAGCTAATATCCTTAGCCGACAACTGACTTGTATACAAAAAGGAATAATACCAAACTCATATCATATTAACATAGTAGAATTTACCTCCTCTAATTCAAGGAAAACAATTCTTAAAATTTATATCTTTTATATTCTATTCAACTTTTACACATAGCACCTTTAAGTGGAAAAGGTTCCATACATGTTTAATTTATAGAAATAAATGGTGCAAACTACAATATAATCAAATTCATACTTTGCACACTATTTCTAACATCATATTATTTTAGAACCCTTTTCTACTATAAGTGAAATCAAAAGGAATAAAGTGGAATATATATAAATGATCTAAATCTCAATTATAGATTTGATCCTACTATGTTAATACAAACAATTAAATTCCAACATATTCAAAGATTGAAATTTAACTATGGAAATTTTGGGGGTTTTAGATGTTTTGTTTTCGTTCACCAGAATTTCCCAAGGCATACATCAAATCCAAATAAATATTATTCGATTACAAAAATGTGAAAAACTTGATATTTCCACTCACAGAGAAGTGTTTGCTTTCTAATTGGATTTGATTCTGCCATACCTAATTCCCTTTCAGATCTTCCTCTGAAAATCCTAACTGTTCCTGGATTCTAAAGAGGAAGAAGAAGGTGATGAAATCTGATTTATACTGCTTCCAACTCTCTATTAGATATTCCCCTAAAATCTTACCTTTTTTGAAAATCTAAGGGGAAAGATTTTAACAGAGCTTCGCTGCTGCTCTTAAAATTTTATGAAGAAAAATAAGGAGTCTAGGGTCTATTTATAGAGGTGAGTAGGTACTAGGAACGTCAGATTTAAATAATTAAATCCGAACCATTTAAAATAACCAAAACTCTAGTCGCCACCCGTCCAATGATTGACCATCAACGGTCGACTAGCCATGGTCAAGTGGTCGACCACTTCCTTTTATTTTGGAGCATTTATTTTGTTTCCGTTTAATTTTTATTTACTACCCAATTAACTTAAACGTTATCTAGGTTAATTCTACCATTTGCTTAAATTTTAAGTGCCCTTTAACATTAATTTTTAATTTCAAATTTTAAACTTTTAAATTAAAATTTAAATATATAAATTTAAAATTTGAAAACTTCACACGTCCACAACTTCTCCGTTTGAACTCCGATTTGAACATATTATATATGGAAATTGATAAGAAAATCATAACAAACACAATAGTGTAATTTTCGTGACCAAATTATGACACTTGCATAATTTCATTTTTAACCTTATTCTAGTTATTTAATTCTCACTAAATTCTACGGGTTGTTACAAATACCTACCAATCTATTATCAGTGTGGCACCGTATGAAGCATTATTTGACGGACTATATAATGTGCTTTTATGTTGGTGGGAAGCAAGCGAGAATTTGATACTTGGGCCATAAATGGTTAGAGACACTTCGGAGAAGATTGAGATCATTCAACGACGAATGAAAGCTACTCAAGATTGGCATAAAAGTTAGAGTTAGAGTTCTTTGTTGACGATATGTTGTTTATGAAGATTTCACCACTGAATAATGTTATTTGATTCGAGAGTAAGGGGAAGTTGGCGCCAAGGTTCGTATGTCTTTTTTCTATAAAGAAAGGATCAAGAACCTATTTTATAGGGTGGACTTACCTCAGAAGTTGGCGACCGTGCACAACGTCTTTCACGTCTCTCATTCATGGAAGTCTATGCATGACTCATGCATAACATTTGCACCGGATCAACTTGATAATATTAAAATTGAGCCAGAAACTTTGATACATGATATGATAGTTCATACTACCGGATGTGATACACAATATCTTAGGAGGAAGACAGTGGAGTTAGTGAAGGTTAAATGGGGCGAAAGTGAAGATGATTGTACACAGCAAACTGAGGAGAGCATAAGGGCCACAGATCCGGAGCTCTTTGCATGGTAAGGCCTACTGTTTATCGTATTTACTTTCACCTATGATGTCATATATAATATATTAATATCTCACAAGCTACGGTAGGTTTATCTATACTATTAGTTGCACGGCTGCTTGATTGATATGTATGATGATTGCATATGATTGTTAGGCATGTAGAGTAACTTTGTTGGACTATTTTTTGATTTGTTCGGAGATTTCGAGGGTGAAATTCCTTAAAGGGAGAGGGTTTAATGACTCATACTTTTACATATCAGTGGACCGTAAACTATTTTTATTTTATTCATGCGAGGTCATGTGACTCTAAATGAGAACTAGCTCCTAGGTACATTTTTGACATCTATGATTTTTCGTTCAATTTCTATATGACCATTTTGACCATTAAAATCTGATTTGGACTATTGATTTTGATAAGAGCTGAATTAAGGTCTGAATCGACTACAATTTCTTTAGGATGATGGTAACCTGTTCTGTAGAATGGTCATAATAGTAAAACGATTTACCATTTGAATGTTATAGCTATTTTAAGTCTTGCCTGGTGCTGGCCTATATTAGCGGGTAAGCCCGTACTTAGGTCGACTAATGAATTTTAGGAATTATGCTAAGGAGAGGCTATAGAAATTGATCAAAGTCATTTCCATCTTCCCCAAAACAATTTTAAATCTCTATTAACCTTAGTTTCATCATAAAGCTTACATTTTTCCTTTCTAATTTTAGCCTAACTCATTATTAGGGTAACTAGAATTGAAGGATTTGAGATATCATTTTAGCTGACTTGCATTCATCTCCCTTGCTGTCCATTTAAGATTTAGAGAGGAAAATTAGTAATTTGGTATTTGGTGAGTGTTTCTTGCCTCTCACTATCCTATACATGTTTATATAGTTAAAATTGATGCTTTTAACAGAATTTTGATCCTAAAAAGTTTTCTAACTTTAATCACATTTTCAGATATGTTTATGGCCGAAATTTAAAGGTTTTTAAAATTATTTTTGTAAGGATTTGCAAGCAATTTGGTCACATTGACATGTTGGTGTAAAAGTTAGATTTAGGCTAGAATTTGTATGATTATCACGTGTGAATGAATTGCATGTATTTATGGATGTGAGTAGATGATATTCCATATTTGTACAACTATGCTTTAATATGGTTTACTAGTGCTTTTATTTATTTAGGAAGAGACCGATGAAATGAGCGAAACGAAATCAAATTAGCTCGGAATGCAACGAAACTTGGAGGAACGCTCTCGATCATGGAAGGAGCTCATAGTTTAAGTTGCACCAAGTTTGGGCCAAGAGACAGGTGTTAGTGATGATAGTTTTTGGTCCGTGGAAAACCACTCGGTAGGAGATGATGTTTTAGGTCAAGGCTAGGATTAAAGGGGAGAAGCCAAATGACAAAAATTTGCAAAGTATGGAACTTAGTACCGAGAGGTTTGAGTGGTATAAAGCATTATTCTAGGGAGGGTTCGGGGTCTGAACACTTAGATTAGAGTACTAGAAGTGAGGGATTTCAGGAAAGAAGAAGGGTTAAATTTTGGCTAAGTAAACAACTCAGTACCAAGTGGGGTCGGTATCAAGTGGTTTCTTTTTGTCATGTTTGGGTAAAACTTCTAGAAGGGGAATTATAGGCTTAGCTGGTCATTGCTAAAGGTGTTTGTTTATTCGCTTAGGGTTTGATGGTGATGTAGTAACACAATGATAGCTTCGGGACTTTGTTGATGGCAACTCAATGGTGCATAGAATTAGGTTCTGATGATGGCGGCTCGATGTTAATGGGAGCCATGACAATTGTTAGCCACAAAAGGGTGGGTTTTAGGAAGGGTGACCTATGTGTTATCCGACATTTAAACCCCGCTATATCCAAATTGATTGGACAAGTTAGATCAGTTGTCATAGAGGCCGATAAGTCAAGAGCGATGATTGCAGGATCATAAAGATCAAGTACAGATGATAATATGAAGCTATGATTGAACATAAATGAGAGATATGCATTGTAGAATGTTGAAAGTATGGAATATAGTTTAACATAGAAAAGGGATCGGCTATAATCCCTCCCAGTCATAGGAATCGACATATTTCAATTAAGTAAGTGCAAGTCAATGGGAAACAATCAAAATATCAAAATCTATAAACCCAGTGCGTATGAAATTTTGTGAGAAAGTTATGGAAACCCTAAGGAGCTTACCTACGGGATCGTACCTCAAAAGGATGAAGCAAGAGGGATCGGCCCTCTAACCTCCACGTGGGGCTAGAATTAGGAAACAACTCGTATAGCAGCAAAGATTGAGCAATAAATCAAGTTATACGAATCCAATTGGCATGAAACTTGGAGGCTAAGCATATCACAACATAGGAAAGCTTCCATAGGGATTGCACCCTAAATTCCTACAAAATAGTGATCGGCGCCTATCCCTATTTCTTGGGATTTGGGCCGTGCGATCCCTTTGATGGGTCGATATGGTTTTGGAGATCCTTCTGCTGAATTTTCATGGAGATATTTCACCGTCTCCTCTATAAATACAGGCTTGGCTATTCATTTTTGGTGCCATTACATTGCTAATTGATTTGTACTCCATTGTAGCTAAGAATTTTCATCTGATCCCTATTGTATTCAGTTTACAAAGTAATTAATAAAGCTATCCATTCAAAGAGGACGTAGGAAAACAACGTCGAACTAGTATAAATCATTGTGTCTCTGTTAATTGCTTGTTATTTACTGTTTTAATTACTTGTTTCCTCTATTTCATTTCATTTTCTTCGTTTATTTCTCTACAAAACTTCTATTGGGTGTTTGTGCCAATTTTTGGTACAAACATTTTGGTGCTTTCACTGAGAAAGAGATTCCCAGCCGTGTTTGGATCTCTTTGTTGCTACTGGATTGCATAAATCCCTCAAAGAGATCTCGAATTATCTTCAAGAAACTTATTCATTCTATTTGGATTTGAAAAAGTCTAAGGAAACCATAAACAATGGTTCAAAACACCATATCTACCTCTCAAAACGCTGAAGGAAACGAGAATGCTAACATCCAGCAAGGAGGCCCGAGTAATCTACCAGTGGATATGAATGCTGAAAATCCAATTGATGTCCAGAATTTGAACGGTTCCATTAAAAGAGTTGATTTCGAGAATATGAAGAGAGAGCTTGTGGATAGCCGCCGATAGTTGAACCAGAAGATTCAAGCCAATATCGATCTAACGAATCAACTCAAAGATCGACAACGTGGGAAACCTATGAGGGAGCCAACCCATTATTCTACTTCAAAGAGTTATAGTTCATCGAATGATTATCATAGACGCAGGCAACACAGAATTGACGGATATCATGCAG
Organism: Allium cepa; assembly: GCA_030765085.1. Taxonomy (NCBI): domain Eukaryota; kingdom Viridiplantae; phylum Streptophyta; class Magnoliopsida; order Asparagales; family Amaryllidaceae; genus Allium; species Allium cepa. The sequence goes on along the minus strand of CM060934.1, from coordinate 765,732,178 downwards.
AAGCTTTTGGACATCAGCTGGCAAACCAACTGGTCTGCCGAGACTGATAATTATCGAACCCTTCATATGGATCTGTACTGATCCCTCTTCCCGACAAGGAAGCAAGCCCCTTCATGTTGGAGCATAAGCTGGAGCTGCTGTGATTGATTTGGATGCTAGAGTTCAGGTGGATGTAAGTCAAATACCTCTTTGGAATGAAAATGAAGTGAATGTATGTGATATACATCGAGAGGATGTTGAGCCAAGAAGGCTTGGAACGGCCCGTAGACATTGACCGGACCATTCACGTGAGGTGGAGCATGACTACCGCTTGACACCAACTATCCAAACACCGGACTTGTCGGCTATGGTTAAATAGCTAGTGAGAAAGATCCACTGCTTGACCAATGATGATTAGGGGATCACGAGAAGCCATACCCATCCATAGCCAATATCTAACATGTAGAGTATCCAAGGAGATTCTGTATGCCGTTGATGCCTGTCTACGAGGGAAAAAAATCAAACACAGGCAGCACATTATGAGACATTAATGGCTGATGGATTCCATACGAGCTGATGATGTAACCAAGTGTAGACGTTTTCCTATTACTCTCACTGGAATAGAAAATATGTGGTTTATGAGATTACCCCCACGGTCAATCTCTAGAATTTGATGATTTGGTAATGAAGTTTATGGAGCACTGTCGTATGCATGCAACTCGACCCAAAGATGTAATGTCCTTATCTTGCATGATCCAGACTCTAGGAGAATCCCTGAAAGATTATTTAGAGAAATTTCATATAGTTATCATAGAAGTCAATAATCTGAATGACCATTCAATAATGATGGTGGTAACAAGAGGGATTGATCTGAAATCTGACTTTGGCGATTGGTTAGCTAGCAAATCACCCGCAACATTGGAACATTTCTATGCAAAATCAGATCGGTATTCGAGAAAAGAGGAAGCTAGATGCTCTAGGAGGAAGAGTATCATTGGACCAAATGAAGAGGGAGTACAAAGTAAGATTATGGTGAAACAGTCAGAGGAGAGTCCCAGAAAAGTTCAAGTAAATGTCCGAAACAAACTGAATCAGCGAAAGAAAGGCGGTGATAGGAACCGTGAACAAAAGAGGGATTCCGAAATAGGAAAGCCTAGGATTTCAATGTATGATACCTACACACCCCTGAATCCATCTATAGAGAATGTTTGCTTGCCTACATGCAATACCATGTAGTATAAGAAGCCACCTCTGAAAGAATCGACGGAGAAACAGAAATAAATTAGAAATTATAGTCGGTTCCACGTATGTTATGGTCATAACATGAATGAGTGTAGGTATCTACAGGATGTTATCAAGAAACTATTTCGGGAAAGAAAGTAATAGCAGTTTGTTGAAGCCATAGAGGATAGCGGTCAGGGTACATCCGACCCCAACTGAGGACAAGTGCCACACAGAGCCAAGGAGACTGCACGAATTGGTGGAAGATTAGTGATCAATACAATAGTTGGAGGACCACGTCTAGTTGATAAGAGATGGCATGAGATGGAATGCTATGCGAGCACAATCAAGCATATGAAATTAGAATGTTGTTCAAGTAAAAAAGATAGGGCTTCGACAAAGCAACAACGTATAATGGTAGATGGCATTGTGTTCAACAATAGAGATACTGAAAAGGTGGAGGCACCAGCAATCGACCTAATTGTCATTTCGGCCATGATCGACCCCGCCTTAGTGTGGAGTATTTTGGTTGATTGTGGAAGTTCCATTAATATAATTTTAAAAAAGGCTTACAATCAAATGAGGATGGAAGCCAAGGAATTAAAACCATCTAAAGCCCGCATTTGTGGCTTTAAGGTGCGACGACTGAAGCTGTCGGTTATGCCTAATTACCCATGGGGTTAGGAGAAGTTGACCATAGGAGAGGACGAAAATTTCCATTTGTTGTCTCAGATGTTGATTCACCATACAATGCTTTTCTGGGCCGACCAGAATTAGCTAAATTCTATGCAGCTTTTGCTCCATGTGCTTGACTTTAAAGTTCCCAATTAATAATGGTGTTAGAGTTATGCATGGTGATTAGGCGACCGGACATGCCTACTATGTAGCTGAATTGAGAGACACTCAACGGAAAGAGAAAAGTGAGGGTATCGACAAGTCTCTCCACATCCAAATCACAGAAGATTGAGAGCCAGTGCTTGAGCCTTGGCACCACAGTCAGTTTTATAAAGATCGAATCACAGCTTAGCCCCTTTATGATGAAAGAACTTGATAGTTTTCTCCAAGCGAATCTTGATGTGTTCGCTTGGACTCATTCTGACATGTGTACGATCCCACCAGCCATTGCGAACCACGAACTAAATATTGAGCCGAGGAATGTCCCGGTGTAACAGAAAAGGCGTGGCATGGATCCAAAGAGATCTGCTGTCCTTAAAGAAGAGGTGGATAGGCTCAAAGGCAATGGATTTATCTGTGATGCCCTCTACCCTAAATGGGTATCTAATCCTTTACTTGTGAGAAAGGCGAATGGAAAATGGCGATCGTGCATTGATTACTCGAACTTGAACAAGGTTTGCCCGAAAAACAGTTTTCCCCTTTGAAAGATCGACCAGCTAGTAGTAGACTCAACCTCATGACATGAATTTCTACCTTTCACGGATGCATACTCTAGATATAACCAAATCCCGATGCACATTGTTGATCAAGAGCACACCAGCTTCATTATTGACGTTGGATTGTATTGCTATGTGGCAATGCCATTTGGATTGAAGAATGCTAGAGTGACCTATCGATAGCTAGTCAACAGTGTGCTTAGAGATCATATTGAAAAAACGATAAAGGTATACGTGGATGATATGCTCGTAAAGTCGCGAAGATCAAGTGACCACATTAGAGACTTAGCAGTAATGTTCGATATCCTTCAATATTACAAAATAAAGGTCAATCCTCTAAAGTGTTCTTTTGGCATTGCATTGGGAAAGTTCTTGGGTTTCATCGTCGGTGCTCGCAAAATCGAAGCTAATCCCAAGAATATTTAAGCAATTCACAACATTCAAGCATCAAAGACCATCAAACAAGTACAGAACCTAAATGGAAATGTTGGTGCCCTAAGTCGATTTATTTTCAGTGCCACCGATAAATGCATTCTTTCTTCGACTTGATTAGAAGAGGGAAAAGGAACTTTCAATAGATGAAAGATTGCGAAGATGCATTCCAAGCTTTGGTAAACGACTTAGAGATGCCTTCCATCTTGTCAAAGCCGGTGGATCATGCAGACTTGTATATCTATTTGGCTTGTCAGTACATGCTATAACTGTCGCACCGCTTCGTGAGGACAATTGAATTTAGAGATCGGCCTATTATGTTAGCAAGTGATTAACAAAAGCTAAAACTACCCAAAGATGGAGAAATTGGCGTACTTCCTATTGCTTTCTTCATGAAAGCTTCGTCTCTATTTTCAGGCTCATCCTATCAACATTTACACCGACCAACCCTTACGACAGGTCCTACATCGACCTAAGACATTTGGAAGGTTACTCAAGTGGAACATTAAACCGAGTAAATTTTCCATCACTTGTCTCCCTTGAAGAGCCATCCAGGAACAGACATTGGTGGACTTTATAGCAGAATTCACTACACACGATGATCTTCTAGAGGGCGGTGGAGCCCCTACCATTCGGTGGAAAATGTATACCGATGGAGCATTCAATGATCATTGTTCTGGAGCGGAGTTGTGCAAGTAACCCTAGAAGATCAATTAATTTGCTACACTATGAAGCTTGACTTCCCTACAACGAACAACGAAGCTAGGTATGAAGCTCTAATTGCCGGAATCAAACTTGCTAGATAACTGGGGGTAAAATCTCTCGAAATCTTTCACGATTCCTAGTTGGTAATATATCAAGTCAGGGGAGATTACCAGGCTAAAGGACAATGACTAGCTCTGTACCTGGTTTGAATCCAGGAACTATTGGTTGGCTCTGAGTACTATGATATCACGCAGATTCACTAGGATTAAAATAAAGAGGCTAACTCATTAGCAAAGTTTGCTAGCACCGGTGATGCACCGTAGATGATCTTGGTTCCAATCGAAGCACTAGATGCTTCGAGCATAAACCAGACAGAAATCGACTAGGCACTAGAGATGGAGTCTGAGAAGGAGTCATGGTTGACTTTGATTAAAGATTATTTGCTGCAGGGAGTGCTACTCGAGCTGAGTAATGAAAGGCGACAATCCCTTTGCAAAGCTTCTCATTTAAGAAGGAATCATGTATAGAAAGGGTTTTCCGTTCCCCTGCTTCAATGTATCGCTCACAATGAAGTAAAATGAGCCTTAAAGGAAGTTAATGAAGGGAATATGGCGATCACACTAGGGAGCAGACCCTAGTAAAGAAAATACTCTATTATGGGCACTATTCGCCGACTGTTAACCGAGATGTTGTTGATTACTAAGCGATGCGATAAGTGCCAGAAGTATTCAAAAGTTCCAAGAGCTCCACTGATGAAAATCAAAAAAATGGTCAGTCCATGGCCATTTACCATATGGGTCATAGATATTATTAGTTCCTTACTGATCTCTCAAGGTGGTGAGAAGTACGCCATCGTCTTAGTTGATTGCTTCACCAAATGGGATGAAGTAGGACCTTTTGCCACGATTAAGACAAAGAAAGTAATCAACTTCATCGTCAGGAACGTCCATTTTGCACTTCCATGAACCATTGTAACTGATAACGGAACCCAATTCGACTGTGCTGAATTCAAAGACTTTTGCCATTTGCATCATATTGAGAAGAGATTTGCGGCAATTGCTCACCCTCAAGAAAATGGAAAAGTTGAAACTGTGAACAAAATCATAAAGTCCATTCTGAAAAAGCATTTGGAAAAGGATAGAGGCAAGTGTGTAAATGAAATCCCAACAGCATTATGGGCTTACAAAACCACCCACAATTCTTCGACTAGCCCTACTCCATTCACCCTTGCTTACTTCTCTGAAGACAACATTCCTATTAAGCTCGAAGTCCCTTCTCATCTGATCACCTATTACGATCACAAAACGAATAGAGATCTCTTTTCAAAATCTCTAGACTTCGTAGATGAGAAGAATAAAGAAGCTGATTTGAGGGCAGTTGCACATCGACAGCGATTCATCCGATTCTACATCACTAAAGTCCGATCTAGGACCTTTAAAATCGATAATCTCATCTTGAAATGGGTTTTTCCTTCCCCGTCGCACATGAATCCTACTTAGGAAGGACCATATGTCATTGAATAGAAGCTTTGAGAGGGAAACAAGCTAGCGACTATTGATGGCGTCGCACTCTCAAAAACGTGGAATAGCAAGCATTTACGACGCTATTTCACTTAGTTTGCTCTTTTCATTTAATTATGTTCAAATTTTGAATTTTCCTTGGTATTTGATTTTCCAAATATGTAATAAGAGAAATTATGTCATTCCTTTCCATTTGGCAAATAAAGTTTGAAATTTCCTTCGTATCTGTGATTGTTATGATATTACAAATTTGTTACGATACCCGACTAACTAATATTGACATCCATGCAGGTCCCCAAGTTTGGAGCTAGCCAGTTATATAAGTTCACAATTGAACTAAATAAAATAAGAATGGTCTGAACATTCATTTGATAATTCTCGTTCACAACCCGATGGACGGAATACCTAACGAGGAATGGATATGACTTGACCATCCAATAACCAAGTTAATCCTATCGAGTGACGGACAAACATGAATCAAAAGTGATCTTGATACGAATCTCTCTCTAAGTTAAATCCTAGGCTTGGGAGTAAATTAATCAACTAAGGAAAGTACGGTCCGACTATTTTTCAAAATAACTCTAAGTCCTTCGAGTGTGGGCTAGAGCGTAAACACAAGTTGGGTGCAATTCGACCACCAGTCAACTAACTATTATCCTCGGAGTGTGGATATGAGTATAAACAACTAGATGAGTGCGGTTCAACCACTCATTACACTAAAAACTCCAACCTGAAACTGACAGAAGGAGTATAAACTCCCTAAGGATGGAGTTTGACCATCCATTGTCTAGCTCTGCTAACCCAAGCCGAGGGGCCGGATTATAATCACTCAAATCACAGAATCTAACAGCATAACACTAGGGCACAAGCCTAATATTTGATAAAATTTGAGGCCTTGACCATATAAAGGGCTTGAGTGAAAATTAATGGACGATTATTTGAACTAACGAGTGACGAATTATAAGTATATTGAATGGAAAAGTAATAGCTCGACTACTTAGAAAAAATTCACATAAGAGTTCGACAGAAAACAAAGAACTTTTATTTGCATATTAAACTTGAAAACTATGGTACAAGTTTATTCAAAAGAGAGGGTTGTAACCGCACATTCACGACCAACAAAAAGAGAAAAGAAACTATACAAGCTATGTACAAACTAAGCCAAAGTGATGGCTATTTCTTTTACCCTTTTCTCTTTTGGATTTTTTAGGAGTGGTGCCACCCGAGTTTCTACTTGTTCTTCTTTTTGATCCTTTGCCTCCCTTGGCAGGAGGGCTTTTAGAGAGCGAAGTAAGTTCTGTAGGAACCGACCCACCTAGTGGAATGACTTGTAGTGGGACGAGATTTGGATCATCGATGATCGGTGGGTTCTGCTTTAGCTTATTTCTTTAACAACTCCTCTTTCTCGATGTGCTCCTTCAGGCTGAGCTCATCAGTATGTTTGGAGGCACCATTGATCACAACATTATCTGATTCATCTGGTAGTGGGTATTCATTAGATTTTCTTTATCAAGTGCTCCAATGACTTGAACTTCATTTCCTGGAATGTCGATGGCTGTCGGAATTCAATTAGATGTCGATTGTTGCTTCATGGCGGCACCGCTTCCTGGAGAATGGCTGGGACCAGAAGACCAACAGATTTGTGGAAACAAGATAATTAGCCCATGACTATTGGGCATGAGGGAAGAAATATCTCGAAAAATAGAGAATAAAGAAGATACCTATGTCCAACTAACTTTCAGTTATCACTAGAGTGCTCCCCTCTAGAATAGGAGTCAGCACCTTAGATTGATAACCGAGTCTGTCCGGATCATAGCTCGAATCCAATCTCGAGCCAAGAGAAATTGATGCTCCGGCTGCTTGAAGTAAAGGGGGACCATTGGGATCAGACTTCAAAGATTCGATAATGTTTTTCCCTTTGCCATAGGATGCTAAAATATAAAAGTATCGGTGCTTGGCAGCAGCAAGGTCTAAAGGTTCATCCTCATGAAGAATCTTCCGTACCGGCTTCTCTTCATCTAAATCAGCTTAACCGACTTCCTCATTTTAACAATATATTCCCAAGCTTCGTCGAGCGGATAGACCTCTCTAAGAAAAATCAAATCATGATGGATTAGCACTTTTGCATTATATTCAATGATCAGACGATTGGACATGTCCTTAATCTCATTGCGACCAGCTTCTATGGCATCTTCTAACTGGGCCACGGTCTGATCTCTAACCTTATTGCGGCCCACTTCTCTTACCTCTTCCTTGAGGACTTCAATTTGAGCAAGTTGCTCGTCAAGTTTAATTTTTAGTCCCCAGGTTTCGATGGCCTCTTCACAATATCTTTGCGACTCCTCCTGTGCTTCGAGTTTTTCTTCCTTCTCTATTTAAGGAGTTCTTCAAGTTCCTATTGCAGTGTATCTTTTTCCAAAGCAGGCACACCGCTGCGGTTGAGGGCAGCAACCAACTCCTTTTTGTGAGCCACTTTTAGACGAATAACCACCTCAGACTTTTCTTTTATGCCGCAGTTACCTTCGCTGTTAACTTTGAGATCTCATTGTCTTGATGTTTAATTATGTCTTTATCATGGATCGCCTCTATCTTGAGACGGTCGATTTTATGTTGTCTCTCGATAGACACCTCGGATATTTTTTCGGCTAAGTACTGGAATGCTTCATGCTGCACAAAAACGTCATTAAAGAATGCAAGGAAACTCGCTTTAGCACTCCTTGAAATTGTATAAATGGAAAGAAGGAACTTAAGCCAATCGAAGCAAATTTTTGAAAAATTGGCCTTAAGTTCGGCCAATTTTCTACTGTGGATGCCTCAAGAGCTACAGTAGGCAAAGTTGGGTCAGAAGTAACAATTGGACGTTTGCTCGACCTATGATCATAGGACTGTCTGGAACTAGATGAACCAGAATTCTACTCAAGCGGCACAACAATTTGAGGAGCATGGGAAGAAGTCTGATTTCCGCTACGTATAGGAAGTTTGGGCTGAACTTTCTGATGAGACGGTTAAGATTGGGACTTACGTTTAGAAGATGAAGGCTCCCTCAAATGATGACTTCTTTCTAGGCTATGATCTCTTTCTCGATGCCTACCCAAGTCTGGACCACGACTAGATCCGTATTGTGTTAAAGAGCTCCTCAAGCGATCGAATACACGAGATTAAGACATAGCACTTACAAACCAAACAAGAATATATAAGTGACCATCAAATAAGTGATAGAAGAAAATCATGTAGTGAAGTATGCGTGATTGTGAGTCTCCTAGTGTCCTCCCGATGGACTATTGCTACAGCCTTGCTCACAGGAGTGTTCTCCCTTTTGCCAATGGGAGGAATGTCATCACTACTCCTGGTGGGAGAACTCCCAATACTGATGTTGCGGAAGTCATAAGTCGTGATATAATCAGGGATCGGGATATTCGAGAACCCTTCCACTAAGCTTTCTAAATGTTGAGAGGAAGACTCTTCTTCAACGAATGTATATGCATTAGACCGAGGAAAGGGTCTGGTATTAGCTTCGGGCTAAAGATGAGTACACTAAAAATTAGGATTTCCATTAATCCTTGGTAGGAAAAGGTCATACAAGTTCTTATATATCCAAGGCACATTAAGCGGTAGCGAGGATTGTTTGATAGATGTTATGTTTGCTTTGATTGTTTTCCCTTGTAGTTTATCAATCTTGGGAATCATTTGAGATGGGTATTAGGGATAGGGATACCTGGACACCCGTTGGTGTACTTAGGTCTTAGTATACCTTTATAATGCTGTAGAGTAGAATATTATATATATTATGTACTAACTCTTTAGTTGCAGGGACATGTTAGGTATGGTTCGTACACCCTTGTATCTAATTTCGATTGGTATAGTATTTCGAGATTCATTTATCGCTCACACTAGACTATTGTCTGACTCGACGTTTTATGCTTTGCTTCTGACTATTTCGGGTACTCTTAAATGAACATACTAGATGGTAGGTCTAGATGTATGAAATGCGGTGCAAAGGACGAGCTGGATAGAGCTTCTCGTATTATATATGGATTATTATGCTTATTTCGCTATGCAACACTACTGAGCCTTAACAATGTCTGCTGTTATTATGAGACAGTTATTTGAGTTTGTTTCCTCTTTGTATAAGCTCTACTATACTATAGTATAACTTTAGGGATCTGTACTTTGATAGTTGATCACTTAGTTATTACTATCTCTTCGATTTATGTTTATGACATATATTATTATTATTTATTCCATGTACTGTGAGACATACGACAAGTTCAATGATTAGTTTTCTATTATTTCAAACCTTGATGATTGTTGTAGATCAGTCGGGCAAGTCAGCAGCACACCATATAGTTATATTGAGTATCGGTAGTGTAGGGTGGTCATCACAAACTACATGAAGCTATTGAGATCAATTAGCCATCGAGTGTTAAGTTATAGCTATGGAGTATCAAATAAGACATGGCTATCGAGTATCAGGTGAACCATAACTATCGAGTGCCAAGTATAACATAACTATCGAATATCAAATGAAACATAATTATCAACTTCCAATCAAAACATAGCTAACGAGAGTGCCAAGAAATTAATGTTGTTGCATCTCAGAAACTCTATCGAGATTAACATGCTATCGAGTGTCTAAAAATATGATGTCATCACATCTTTAATCTTTTAAAAGCTATCGAGGGCTTAAAATATCATGTTATCGCATGTTAGCAATACTTATAGCTACCGAGTGTCAAGGTAGCTATTGTTGGTTTAAAATGGCTTTTTTGTAAGTATCTTGAAAATTAATTTATTTCCTTTAAAGTAATAACTTTTTACCAAACTAATTTCTTTGTCAAATTATCATTGGTTAATCATAGTCTTTTTCAAAAATATTATAGCAAAACCGAAGAGAAAATTTCTTTATCTTTTAAATTTATTGATTTAATACCATATTTAATTAATTATTACACTTAATAATTAATTAATTCCTTTACTAAATAATTCATGGTAAATCAAAAATTCATGCTAGAAATTCACAAAAACCAGAATTTACCTCTTTTACACCATATAAAAATTTAGGAGCAACATAATTTTTCATATTTTATATAATTTAAATCCAAATTTATCCATTTTCTCAACTTAGAAATCCATAATAAATTCATACATCATCCAAAAATTGTGAATTATTGAATCACATCTCCAAAATAATATTCCAAACATTATATCAAAAATTTAAAGCATTTGAAGATCAAATCCATGTTTTTAATTCAAAATCCCTTTAGGAAATTCTATGAAATAATCAAATGATAACCATATCCCATATAAATAATTATGCAAGTCAAATGCAAAATTTTCCACTATACAAATTCTGATTTCTCCTCAAACCCAAATTTAAAGACATCAGAACAATAGGAGTGGCAATATTATCCACCTTAGGTTTGATGTATTGATGGAATTTGACTTAGCTTCTTTTTCTGTAAGCCTTTTCTTCTTCTTTTTAGTTGGAATGATGGTGGTGATAGTAATGGTGGTCAGCCTTACTTGTAGTTTTATTTGGGAGAATCGAAGGAGATAAGTGAATGGAGATGTGGAGAACGATGTATTATTATTCATTCCTTATTTACTGTCCTTAGATTAGATTTAAGTAAGTCCTTTTCTCTTTATAAAACAATCACCTTTATTACGTAATTAAGGCCGAATTAATTTATCTTAGCAAATCCCATGCTTACCTATCTTACCCACATTAATAATTTAATTATCTCTTAATTAAATGTATGGAGTAACGTGCTATAAAATTTAGGGGTAATACTCCATCAATGCATCACTACCTCGTCATCAACAGCCAACTCCATCCGCTGCACTCACTTGCATCGACAACATCACATCCCTGACTAGAACTCATAAACGCTCCATTACCAGCCTCTACATGAAGCCTCTGGCCAAGCCTAGTCATTGCATTCATCATCCCAGCCATGTGCAACTCGGGCGCCACCATCATGACCTAATGCGAGCCTCAATCATGCACATCCTCCTCTTCCTGGTTGTGCACACATCCCCGTTCTATTTTTTTAAATCTGTGCCCTTTTTGATTTTGTATGCTTGAGTGAGAATAGGATTAGAGAGAAAAAGAATAGGGAAAACGGATTTGGTTTTATGGGTTATGGAATGAAAAAAGGGATTTGAAGAGATGGTTAGAGAATGTACTAAATCAATTATTATTTACAAATAGGTTCCAGTGTAAATAAAAGTTTCATTTATCACTTTTATTTGCATTTAATCCATCATTTTTATTCATATATATATATATATATATATATTCTATCAAATATTTATGAAAATAATTTTAATTCAATTTAAATTGGTCCTCTATGTATTTCATCAAATATATTTCGATAAAATTTCCAAAATATTTAAATAGACTCATTATTTATCTTTATTGATTTATTCATTTTATTGCGGTCAAGTAAACTTTATTTTCATCTATTTTAACCATATGAAAATTATTTACAAAAAAGGTATTTATATTAATTTTAAGTATTTTATTCAAGTTTAATATATTTCCTAGGAAGAGTGTGCTAATCAATTCAGTTTATTAAAAACAACAATTCAATAAAATATATTTTCAAAAATAAAAATAATCCAAAGTTAAACTTGAATATTTTATTTCAAAAATTTATTTATTACAATAGTCTTGAAAGTAGTGTTTTTACAATAGGGTTACTTTGCTCGAATGTTTGAATGTTTGCTTGTTTGTATGTTTTAGGTATTAGGATAAAATTTAGAAGTTTCTTGAGGATTTGAAACATGCTACCTCAATAACATGATTATTGGATGTTTAGAGAAGTAATATCGTAAGTGAAGTGATACACTTAATTTGGATTGAAATTGGAAGAGAATTTATGTTTAAGTTCACTAGGTTATGACACCTAATTTTGATGTTCTTCGGTAAAAAAATGAATTGTTTAGTGATTAAAGTTATTGGTTTGTTTAGGTGGGACAATGTCCACTTTTGAGTTGCCTTTCTCTAGCATTCAAAAAATGAGTTGATTATATACTACTGGGAAGATTTGAATTTTTTGTATATGCATTAGGAGTTATATGAGACTACATTTCAATTGTGGCATGCATACGCCAAGGTTACCGGTTACGGTGCAATTTGGCATCGGTTTATCTGAATTGATAGCGTGGATTGTAGAAGTTATAGTTGTGCATATACATTTGAAACACTGTTTCGATATGAGTATGCATACTAGTAGCAAAGCTTATTATATTGAATTGGGAAGAATGGTTCGGTTGTGTGTATGTGGAAAGTAGAGGAGAGAATCTGATCTTTTCATTTCCACTCTTTTCCAGAATGTTTTCCCATTTGTTGGCTTAATTGTGTAATTAGATAATCTAGGTATGGTTGAATGGTTGCTATATATAATTATTGGTTTGTTATTATATGATTAGTTGATTTGGTGGATTGGTTTATAGTATTGATTATGTTTCTACTTTTGATTTATGTAAGTTGCTCATTTTGTATCTATTGAATGACAATCAATTGCACACAAATAGAAATTATATGCTCATACTGGGGTGTATTTCATCATGCCTGATATGCCGTGTCATTTGCATACATTCAAGGAGGCAGACTTGTTGAATAGACTGACCATCGGTTGCATTTTTGTATTAATTTAGTATCTTATATGCCATGATCATTCATACATGCATATATATATATATATATATATATTTGTTTTGATATTATGTTGCTAAAGTATATACTTGCTAAGAAAGTTTAAATGATTACTACTATACATACATACACACACACACACTTACATACATACATACATACATACATACATACATACATATATATATATATCATCCAAAATTAAACTCGAATATTTTATTTCAATAAAATTATTTATTACAATAGTGTAGAAATTAGGGCTTTTACAATAGGGTTACTTTGCTTAAATGTTTAAATGTTTGCTTGTTTTTATGTTTTAGGAATCAAGATAAAATTTGGAAGTTTCTAGAGGATTGGGAACATGGTACCTCAATGTTATGATTATTGGATGTTTGGAAAAGTAATATCATAAGTGTAGTGATACCACTTAATTTGGATTGAAATTAGAAGGGAATTTATGTCTAAGTTCACCAGGTTATGACATCACCTGATTTCGATGTTCTTAGGTGAACAAAGGAATCGTTTAGTGATACAAGTTATTGGTTTGTTTAGGTGAGACAATGTTCGCATTTGACTTGCATTTCTCTAGCGTTCAAAAAATGAATTGACGTAGATACTACCAGGAAGTTTTGATGTTGTGTATGTGCAATAGGAGTAGTATGAGACTAAATTTCAGTTGGGGCATGTATACACCAAGGCTACAGGTTATGGTGCAATTTGGCATCGATTTATCTGAGTTGATAGCATGGATTATAGAAGTTGTAGTTGTGCATGTACATTTGAGATTAGTGTTAATACTAGTAGTAAAGCTTATTATGTTGAATATGAAGAGTGATTCAGTTATGTGAGTTGGAAAGTAGAGGAGAGAGCCTTATCTTTTCAATTCGGATCTTTTCCAGAATGTTTTCCCATTTGTTGACTTGTTAGTGTAATTAGATTATCTAAGTGTGGTTGAATGGTTGCTATAGATCATTACTGGTTTATTATGATATGATCGGTTGATTTGGTTTATTGTATAGATTATGTTTCTGTAACAACCTTGGTTTTGATGATTACCTGCGAAAATTAAATTATAATGGTAGTATAGTTTAATAGTAGAGAAATAAATAAAGAAAATAAAAATTGGAGATAAAGAATTTGTTAAAATTGTTTATTTTGAATAAACAATTGAGTTTTCAATAAATAACAAATGGAATACGGGCTTTAAATAATGAAAATGATTTCAATGTAGAGAAATGCAACCATTATATTAATTATAGACCAATTGCTCTTTTAATAATTTTTAAAAAGGAGTATGTTAATTTTAAAGATGGTTTATTGAAATAAAACGTGGAAATTGGGTTAAATTAAGTTCTGGCTATAAATAATATTTTGAAATGGGTTGAAATATTTTTCTAAGTAAGAAAGTAAATTTTGTGGAATTTAGAAGTTAAAAACAATGTTTTATTCATTTATTTGAGTAAATAGTGTATTTTTGTTAAAATAAGGATTTCAATAATAAAAATGCTTTAAAAATATAAATTAATCTTTTTATACGATAGAAAATGTTTTATTTCGCATGTATACAAGTTTTTACATTTTTCTTGTGTGTAAATATGAAGAAAATGAATTTTTATCATGTGTATACGTGACATGTACACATTAATATTGTTAAGTGTTGTTTAATAAACCTTAAGCTATTTTAATTCTTTTAATTTTTTCTTCTCAAACCCATTGGCCCATTTAGCTTAGCCTGGTTAAGAAAAGAGGAAAAAGAAAGTGGCTGTACGTTCATTTCTTATTACCTTCTTCCTCCTACAGCCTAAAAGCAGAGTCAGTAAACATTTTCCCAATTTCTCAAAACCTAGCTAATTTCTTCAGCAAATTCAACTAAATTCAAATCTTTTAGCAAGATAAAGATAAATCAAAGGTATACAACTCCAAATCATGCAATTTCACCACAAAAATCTTTTACATGAAGAAGTTTTCTAATTCTCTTTACTGTATTTGTTTTGCATGTCTGTAATTGCTTTTTACGGACTCTCAAAGCTTGTAATCTCAAGCCATGCTTCTATCTTGCATCTAAATTTGGGTATTTGCATTCAAACCAATAATGTAAGTATCAAAACTTACATTTTCTAGCTTTGATTGAGATTTCAATGTAAGGAAATCCCAATTTTATTTGTTGCATGTTAATTTGTGAATCGCTGCTGTTAGTAAATTATGCATATCTTTTCTGTTGTAAATTGGAATTATATTTTCTTCGATGTTCTGGAAATCTTGAAAAGAATGTGATAAATTTCTTTTTAAACACTTTCAAAAATTTAGAGCATAAGTGGTCGAAAAACCCAACTCAAACTCGCTGCCCTGTCACTGAAAAACTGTCACTTTCTGTGCTAAGTGTTGTTTGTAATTTAAGCATATCTTTTTCGTTTGACGTCCGAATTTAAAAAATCTTGACGTTTCCGAAAGCCTAGTTTGTATTCTATGACTCTCATGTTTTGGGTTTTGTAAATTTTGACGTTTAAGTGGTTCAAAATTCCTTTTAGTGATGCTGTCCTGAGACTAAAATGACAGTAGAGATGAACTTCAAATCTGAAAATTGTTTTAGTCGTAACTTTTAGGTTCTTTATCGGAATTCCATAATTTTTAATGTTCTGAAAACCATACTTTATATGTGACAACTTTCATGTTGAGCATATTTACAAATTTTGAGAACAAGTTGATTGAAATTCTGTCATAAACTCCCAGCTCTGTCACTTTGATAATTACACTATCTAAACTAATTACAGTTAGTAAATTAGGTGTGTCTTTTTTGTTTCCAGTCGGATTTAGATAACTCTTGGTTTTTTGGAAAGAGTAGACTATTTTATAAAACTATATTGTTTTGAATTTTGCAAAATTTTAAGGTTATGATAATCGAAACATTATTTCTTTGTTGCTGCCCTGTAAATAAATGACAGCGGCAGTAAATTTAAAATCTGAGAATTATATTGACCATATCTTTTACGTTTCTAATCCAAATTCAACAATTTTAGATGTTTCGGAAAGCATGGACATTGTGCTTAAAGTTTCACATTTTTTATTTTTTGAAATTTCGAAGGTAGCTCGGTCAAAACTATGTTTGTTTGTTGCTGTCCCGAGAGCAAGACTACAGCAATAACTATCATTGATCTGAGAATCGTATTAGCTTATTTTGCTCTCGTTCTTATTCGATCTTGATGTTTTTTTTTTGAGATGTTTTGATGGCTATGATGCCTATCACTAGGCTAGCTATATCTAGAGAATTTGAAGTTCAAATTTAAATAGAATTTGAATTGATTTTGGGTTAAAGTTGAATTGAATTCTTATTGAATTCAAGTTATCGATCTAGAGTTATCTTTCCTGGTTTTCATTGTTTTCAAGCACGGTTTTCACTAAACCATTTTGAAGTGATTTTTTGCAATAAATGAAAATTTCAAATTATTATAATATAGTATTTTAAATTTATTTTCTAACATAAAATCTATTTATTTTCTATAATAAAGGAATTTCAAATATTGGATTTGTTAATCTTTTCGGGAAAAAGTTTTAAAAGCTTGTTTCCTCTAGTAAACTATTTTAAATATAAAACACACACTTTTACACTATTCGAACCTATGAGAAAGAGAATTAAACGATTTAGAAAAATACATGGTGTGGGACATGTGCGTTTACTATTTCGGTTAATTCCGGACTTGTACGATCGAAACTATCCGGGTTATGATTTCTGAGTTATCTAGCCAATTTATGGAGGGTTTTTGAGATTATAATTAATATATTTAGAAATTATCTAGGAAGGCCAATATTTGGCAAATTTTATGGTTTGAGATCTTTACGTTGAGATTTATGGTTTATGAGGAACCATCATGATTTTTTTACTTGTCGATGAGATGAGACGGGTTACGATGCAATTTAATACTTTTCGATAAGATGAGACGAGTATGGTGTCTCTTTATTACTCGCCAATGAGACGAGGCGAGGTATGATTTCCTAAGTTTCATGATGTTCCTAGTGTGGCATCGACTAGCGGTTAGTAAACCGCTAAGTGCGAACGTGTGGTATGAGACACACGTTAACACTTTTCGGGTTTCTATCCGCGATTTTGTCACACATTCACGATGTTTACCAAACAGAACTGCTTTGAGAGGTGTTAGCGACATAGTCATGATAATGAACTGCTTTGGGAGGTGTTAGCAACCTTGTTAGGGTTGACTAAATGGCTTAGAGAGGTGTTAGAGAACTTGTCATGAGGACGAATTGCTTAGGGAGGTGTTAGCGACCTTGTCAAAGGCTTCGGCCATTTGAGAATGGCACGTGCAGCATCGCTTCGGCATGCAAATGGGATTTGGCCAATCTGGCGAATTTTTATGAGTTTTTGATTTCGATTTCACCGATTTTGAGATGATGAATTTACTTATAGCCTTGAGTCAGAGAAAGGCTTATATATATATATATTGTTTATGGTGATTACGATATGGGGATTATAAACTATTATTGAGTTTCATAAGTTTTGATTTGGAGATTATCATCGGCGATTGTTTATATTATTTGATTGTATTGTTGAGTTTATCTCTTTTGAGGTCTTTTTATACTTAAGTGATATTGTTTCACTTAGGTCATGAGTACGTGATCATTCTATTGCCTCTTCTCATTTTAGAAGAATTATCACATTGTATCTTATGCTTCATATTATCGTCTATCCTTATTAACTGATTGTTTTTGCTAGACTGACCCGTGTACTTAATACTTGGGTCAGACCGAGTTGTTTTAGGTTTGCTAGCAGTTTCAGGACTTAGCTATGAAGCATCTGCTTGGATATTGGCCTAGCTTTTTTGTGTAGTTTATATTTCTTTCCGCTTGACTCTGATGTGTATTTTGATTCGATGTATATAGTGTGGTCTTCGAACCACTTTTGTATATCGTTTTGTATTGTACTGGGATGTATCAGTGCATATGTAATTATATATATGCTGATTACTGTTCTGTGATGTAATATGCATTCTGTTACTGTATTTTGTTGTGACAGTTCTGTTAGCCACCTATAGTCTTGTAATAAGCATTTATTGGATATGTCAATCCATGAGAGATAGAAAAAAAACATAGAGCATTTATTGACGTATTCAATAGATATTTAAGACAAGATTATAGATGGTCGCTCCTAACCAGCCTTATTCTCCGCATTAGCAGACAGAATTACCCAGTAATTCTCTTTGTTAATGTGGGTCTCGGGGTGGGGCGTCATAGCTTGGTATCTGAGCTAAATTCAGAACAAAGTATGATAAACACAGAACAGAAACATATATTTCGGTACATCTAAGTGTAATTGTGACGATCCAAATTTTTTAATAGTTTAAAATGGAATAATAAATTGATTTGTAAATATTTAAAAGTTAATTTTAACTGGAATTCCAGATATCAATACTTACTTGATAATTAAATCATTGAATTATATAGTTTAAATATTGAATTTAATAATTGAAATTGGGTAAATTGTTGAATATGAAATTTTAAGCCTATTAAAAATAATTTGAAGGCTTATAAAATTTATAATGATGATACTAAAGATTATAGAAGAGTTGGAATTTAGTTTAAGGGTGATACGTTCAATTTTGAAAATTTATCGTTTAAATGATATTTAAAAATAGCCTTCCAAGGCACAGTCTCGGAATTCGATGAAATAAGTTCCATTGGATCCGTAATAGTTAGTTATTATCGGATTTCAATTTTCGTAACAATCGGAGTTGTCGTTTGACCCTGGCAGCTCGAAACGCGTAGAACTATTTTAATTGATTTAATTTTAAATTGATCGGTTCCTTCTGTAACTCGTGCATATGATCGAATTAGCTTTCGAAACACATTCCGTTGTGTTTGGAACGTGGGTAAAACCTTATAATAGCCTAGCGGCACGCCGTGATGGGGGTTCGAAGTTTCGTGCGGGATAAAGCGAGATATTTAAAATTAAATATTTTTGTCTGTTAAATCAAAACCTTAGCTTGCTCTATACGACACCGTTCCCAGTTACAACCCACGTACCTGTTCCCCTCTTTAATATGAAAGCAGATCGCATTCAACTTAAAATAAAAAAAATAAAAAAATGGCCGAAGCCGTTCATCAGATTGGAAAAAAGGGGGGGCGTCGCGAATCGATCGTACTCAATCCTCCTAATCGTATGAATCAAAATCTCTTTGTGAGGAATCTCGTGTTTGCGATCTAGGGCTGGGTCGCACGCGCGTGAGAGAGAAGATTGAAGACAAGAGTCGTGATGTATCGCATAGGTTGAGGTCGTGAGTGTGAGGAGGGCAGAGGAAGAGGGAGGCGAGTGTTTTTCTTGCGAGCTTGGCGGTAGTGATGGCGGCAGTTGCGGTGAGCCCGTACGTTTGGTTAAGGGCTGCGGTGATGGCGGTGGCGGCGAGGCGATCGTGAAACCTTCGCTTGAAGCAGTTTGGGTTGCGAGATTCGTTCGATGGGGAGTGGCCGATTCGAGTTGGGGTTGGGCTAGGGTTCGATTGGGGGTTTGGTCGAGATAAGGCGTCGGCAGTGAGGTAAAATTCTCATATTTTGCTTTCACTAATTAAATGAAGTCTGTATATACATCTGCACATACTGTTTAATAATGACCAAACAAATCAATGATATTTAGTAGTAAGTTCTGCAAATAATTGATTTATATATATACAGAAATTATTTACAGTAAGGTAGTTAATCTTAAATTTATTTAATATATATATAGATGAGATTTTAAATTTGCAGTAGGATTCAAAACAATTCTATTTTGAAATTCAATATGTATATATCGGCTAGAAAGGAAATTTTAACATGTTGAATATTTATAAATAAAAAAATTGAGAACTATAAATTAATTATTAGTACATAGGCTTCAAAGGAAACAGAATAATTATTTATTATTGGAAACTTGGTTTGAATGAAATAATTGATAAATCAAATTTTATTAGATGGCAATTGATGATTTAATTATTTCAAGTATTAATAAAATCCATACTGTTTGTATAAGGTTAAAATCAGAAAGAAACAGGACGAGATTGGATCTGGATTGCGAAATCAAAGGTGAGTAAATCTCGCTCTGTCAGGTTTCTATTTAGATTTTAAATGGTTGAATTTAAATAATTGATTGATTGATTGTGTCAATTGAATGTGTGCTGAAATCCGGTGAGTTTGGTTTGGATGGTTCTCGAGTTGATTTTTGTTTAACTCGAAGCATTTGGATTTAAAATGGTTTAAACTTAAATAGTAAATAAGAAATGGTGTAGTTTAAAATAAATAAAGGTTTAGCGAATTGGTGACTCATTAAATGGGTAGAATAATTTAAAATAATAATTACTTGATTACATTAATTAATGATTTGGGGTTAATTAATTTTAGTTTAAATTAATTAGAAGGAACATTAGATGGATAAATAAATAGTTACTTGATGCACTTAATAAAATATAACTACCTTGTGTAATTCATCGAGAGAAAAAAATCAAGATGAATAATTAAGGAGAATTAATTTATTTAATGAAGTAATGATAAATATTGTGGTTTAATTAATATAATTGACTTAGATTAATGTAAAATTGAATAAAATTGGAAATCAATAACTTATATAATTAAAGACGTAATTAAAGATTGATTAATTAAGATAGATAATCGATAATGAATGACTTACGAGAAGTCAATGTATAAGTAATTAAGGATTAGTGTAACTTAATCCGATAATTTGTTCATGAAGCATTTAAGATTTTCTTATCGTTTGGTTAAGGATAAGAGATAGATGAAGTTAATTAAAGATAGTTGCTTGAATGAAATTAAAGGATAATAAATCCAGTTGGGTTAATTAAGATGAATGTTGAAGGGATGATTGAATTACTTGATTTTGAAACTACTTAATTAACACAAGTTAAGAAGTCTAAGTGATTGAGGATTGGAATTCAATCAGAATTAATTGAATTTATTTGGAAGTGATCGAATTAGCATACGGATGATCGAATGGTATTGGATGTTTTGAATAAGTGATATCTCTGATATGAAATGTTGTGTATTTCCTTTAGATAAAATTGGGTTAGAATGACATGAGGTTCAAAGAGACCGGGGACGGGTATTAGGAAAATACCCAGAACCACTTCGAATTTTTAATAAATTGATTTGTAAAATCAATAGGTTGGAATGAAATGATTTGAGTGAATTGTATTATTTTATCTAAGTTTGGTACTTAGAAATTTATATGTAAATTAAGTGTTGCCTATAGCAAATTGTGAATTGGTTAAATTGATATAAGTTACCCGGGTTTATATAAGTTGTATGTATGTATTCCATGTTAGTTGGGTTTACTCACGCTAGTTTCCAGCCTGATCCGGGTGTTACTTTGGTTCAATGCTCGGTTCAGACCGAGTATTACAAATTTTCAGGTTAGGACGTTCTGCAGCTCAGGAGGCGAGCTGGAGGCAATATCGTATAGAGTATATCCGCTGTATTTATATTATTGTTAATCTGAGTCATGATAAGTGTATATATCCAGTGACTGAATGTATGTG
The DNA here is from genome assembly GCA_030765085.1 of Allium cepa. Classification (NCBI taxonomy): domain Eukaryota; kingdom Viridiplantae; phylum Streptophyta; class Magnoliopsida; order Asparagales; family Amaryllidaceae; genus Allium; species Allium cepa. The sequence continues at coordinate 765,710,739 of CM060934.1, read as the reverse complement.
AAACTCTGATGTATATTAAATGTAATCGACAGATATAGTATTCTTTTGTAAACAGTTATTATTTATTATTATATTTTATCTGCTGCGAATGTGAGGTGTTGATGTTTCTGATCTTCTTCTTCAATCTCTTTCTTCTTTATTATAACTATCTGGAATTTTCGGGTTAGAAAATTTCGGGTCGTTACATTTGGTATCAGAGCCAGGTTAAGCGAGAACCTTGGCTCTGGTGGGGATTACTCATTTAATAGAGTTTGTAGTACTCTAGAATGAGTGGAGTGTGTGTGTGTATATATATATATATATATATATATATATATATATATATATATATGAGCGCGTACTTGTTATTTTCTTATATAAAGATTTTAAATGATTTTATATAAAATATGTATTTTGATATATAAAGCAATATTCCCATTTAATAAATATAAAGGTGATTGGTTGTTAATTATTGAAATTAAAATTAAGAAGTAATAAATACAACCAAACTGAAGTCTAGAATTGGAATTAAATTAAGTAGAAACAAAAATACAACCAAATCAAAATTTAATGGATTGAAAATGAAATTCTAAATCTGGTCCCAGAACTCGGAAATTTTGTTTCAAAGTAATGAAAAATAATAAATAAGTATTATTGAGATAATTGGGACTTGTTGAAAACAATAGTTGTTTGAAGTTTGATTTGAATTCAAAACCAAGGGTGGTTTAAAGTTTTAAAACATGGCTGGGAGGGCTAAGAAATAAATATGTATATATGTATGGAAATACATGATATCAAAGATAATTTGTAATAAACTTTAAGAGGTTGAGTTTTGATTTTTCCTGCCGTGTGATGTAAAAACCCAAAGTAATATAAGTTTTGAACTTATAAGAGGGATAGAATTTTGAAGTTTGAAGCGGGAATTAAAATTGAGTAAGGTTGATTGGATTAAGTAAGTTGGAATTTAACTTTGGGAAGTTAAATAAGTGTAGAAAAAGCAACCAGAATTGAAAATTTCAAGATGAAATTGGAATTTAACTTGGAAAGTTAAATAGTTGATTTGAATTGGGAATTTGTGTGAACTCAAAACGGGTTTGAGATTAAAAAATGTAAAATGGATGGATGTTTTAGAATAAATTGGATGTTATCATCCTATTGTTAATAAAATCTTTAAATTGAGAATGGAATTGTATAAATAAAATAAAATAAGTTTGAATAATTGAATTGTAAAATAAACTTGTTAAGAACTGGCTTCAAAACCGAAAAATTAGATTGAATAATAAATTAAAAGTTTAAAATAAAATTGTATTGAACCTTGAAATACATAAGTAAAAATAATTTAAAATGAGAATTTTGAGAAATTGGGCTCAGAAATTAAAATGATTAAACACTTTGATTTAAAGATTAGTTTGGTTTAAAGAGTTAAACCAACCTTTGAGAATTTAACTCGAATTTCTATAATTCGAGATAGTTTAAATTCAAGATTTAATTGAATTAGTTTAAAATTGAATTTGGTTTGAAGTAATTGGATTGGTAATTGAAGATGTCTAAGTTTAAAATTTTTAAATGGGAAATTGGATTGGATTAAATTGAAGTGATTTGGATTCTGAAATTAAATTGATAATAATTCAAATTGATTGAAATAATACGAAATTATAATTAAAATTGAACAGGATTAAAATCAACTAGAATTTGATTTAAATTTGGGAAGGAATCAATTGATTCAACTTGAATTGGGAATTAATCAAGTCCAATGGAATTTGGAGTTATTTGAATTGGAATTGGGTCAATTTAAATGGAGATTTAAATTGAATTGTTGGGGAAGTGAACAGTTGGCTCTTGACTATTTTCAATATAAATTGTTTTGATATAAACTTATTTTTCTAAGCTATTAAATATATACAACCTTTCTTTCTTAAAGTCAAATTATTTTATATACTTGTTTTACGATTATTTTTGAAGCTATTTAACCATTTTCAACTATTTTCTAAACTAATTACTATTTTTCAACTATGTTACAAATTAATTACTATTTTACAACTATTTTACAATTATCTAAAATCTCTGAAACTATTCAACTAGTTTTCGACTATTTTACAATTAGTTAACTATTTTATAGCTATTTTGTAAACTAATAATTATTTTTCAACTACTTATCTATTTTTCAATTTTCAAGCTATTTTTCTAAAAATAAACTGGTCGGAGTTCAAATTGTTATTGATTTAATACCCAACTGAGATAAGAATTGAAGTGATAATCCAAATGAGGATTAAGGGAAAATGGGAATAAGTGAGTATATCTCACTCTGATGGATTTTGAAAGTGTTTGAAGTATACAAGGGTTTTATACGAGTTGGAAATGATCCAAAGTTTTTAAAAAAAATATATATCTATATATATATAAATGATCTTATGAGGATTTTGGAAAAGATTTTGAGAACCTTTGGTTTTGGAAAGGCTTTTGATTTTTGGGTAAAATCAATATTGGAATTTGGAAAGCCTAGTTTGAGAATTACCGATTTTGGAATAATCGATTTTGTGTAAAGGAGCCTTGTATGAGATCATACTAGGTGTATGATTTGAAAGATACTATATGTATAGTATAAAGTGTTTTGATGATGGCTCTGGGGAAAAAGGCGCTCCCTTGGAATGAACTTCCCAGGAGTGCCACCGGGTGGTGCTGCCTTGAGCCCCGGGGGGGTTCTAAAGTTGATCCTGTGAGGAGTCCGGACAAAACTAGTTCCTGAGGATTATGAGTAGTGTATACCATAGCGAAAGTCGTGTGTGCCGCTGAGAGCCAACAGTCTGCGTATGATTTTATATCGGTAGACTGTGGCCTATGGTATAACATAGCGGAAGTCGTGTGTGCCGCTGAGAGCCAACATGTCTGCGTTTGATTTTATATCGGTAGACTACGACCTATGTAGGAGTGGAGATGTTTCATTTCGACAGCAAAATCAGAGGCCGCGGAGAGCCTGCAGTTACATGGACTTTTGCTGCGATAGAAACGTAACCCTGGACGATTTGTGTGGGATCCATGGCGTAATCGAGAGGCCGCGGAGAGCCTGCAGTTACATGGACTTTTGCTGTGACGGCAACGTAACCCTGGTATGTAACTGTGACCATGGACGGGGGTGATGATTTCCAGAGCATTCCCACCAAAGATATTTTCTCTATTTTCAGAAACTGTTTTCTATATTATCAATAAAATTATTTTTCAAGTATTTTCACTGGATGTTGAAAAGGAGTCTGCTAAGTACTTATAGATTTTCAGTCCTACGCCTGATCAACGTATGACTGAATTTCTGTGAGAACAAGGATGGACTGGTTGAGACATCGAGTTATAAGAAATATTTTTTTTATAAAAGCTATTTTAATAGTATATAAGGTGGATTTAAAAGCATTTCTATTAAATTAAAAGAGTTGAAATTTTTGGAAATGAAGGGAAAATCCAACGGGAATTAAAAAATAAAATTTGAACTCGGGAAAAATCGATGAAGTGATTCTTTATAATTAAAAATCGAATATTAAATTAAAAGTGGAAGTAAGTTAATCAACTAAATAAATTATTTAATAGAGTATGTTGATAAAATTTAACTCGGTTGACTAAAATGGATTGTAAGTTGCTAACGGAGTTTGGAAATGAATTCGAATTATAAGTAGAATTCGTCTTGGGTTTGATAATGGATTAAATAAGAAGACATGGTGTAAAAATAAAATTGAGTTGAAGTGAAAAATGGTGATGGGTTGAATTGCAAATAAAATTCGAGTGTGAATAATATTTAATGTAATTTGCAAGTAAATTTGATATAAGAGAAGTGTTGTCTTATGAAATGGAAGTGAATAATAATAGAAATGGTTGGGTTGCAAACAAAACCCAGGTAAGTAGAAATAAATTAAGAATGGTTTTGTATAAATAAAATAAATTCGCAAATGAATTAAGAAAGTGAAATATAAAATGAGTTAATGGCATTAAATAATAAATGAATGAAGTCTGATAGAATAAAAACTAAATCAAAGTTGTGATTGAATTGGATTATCAGACTGAATATAAGTTCGGTGGCATAATAATTTGAAGTATAAATGAGTTAAATATGAGTAGGATATTATTTTGATAAATTGAGGAGGTGAATTAAAATTAAAGTGGATGGGCTAACTGAATTTAATGGAATTTGATTAAATGAGAATCAAATAGAAGTAAACTTAAGTTTGATGTTGCAATAAATTTAAGTAAATTAACTTAAGTTTAAAATTTATGGAAACTTGGCTTCGAATAAGGGTGAAAGCCTATTAAATAAAAGCTTGGATTGAATTGATTTGGAAATGGCTGGTAGTATACAAGAATGGAATGTGGCGAACTAAACAAATGGGTGTGAATAAATTAAAATGGATTGGAATTAAATAAAATTGAGGTGGAATTAATTTAGCTTGGTTATAAAACTTTAGTAATTATTTATTCACATGGATATCATCAATTTGCGTAAAAATGAGAGTCGTTTGTCGTAAACGAGATTTAATTAAATTCTATGAATTAGTGGAAGCAAATATAATTGATTTTTGAATCAATTGATATGAATATGAGTTTGTTTTTCTTAAAAATGAATTAAATGTAAGCAATTGCGTTGTAAACCATTAAAATTGAATGAAATGGCATATAAATTTGGTTGAAAGCAATTGGATTAGCTTTAAATTATATAAATCGCTTATGGTAAGCGTTTGGTGTTTATTGCTTTTAAAATTCTTGTGTTTAGCCATTAAAAGTAAGTGAAATGCTAATGGAATTTCTATATATGGCACTTACATATTTAAATTGAGTAAGTACGGGTACAGGGAAGCCGTTTGGCTAGATTTGGGGTATGGCAATTGCTAAAATAAATAAGCTGCTTGCTTAAATGCTAAATAAAGGTACGCCTACGTAATAAAAATAGGAAATATGGTGTTTTTGCTTTTTCCGACCGTGTGGGTCGATGTATATATATTTATATCTATTGTCAAATTGCAAAAGCTCCTCCGTACAAAGGAGACTCTGCCAAAAATTTTTGAAAATTTTGGGAGTTAGAAAAATTTTGAAAATTTTTGTTAAGCAATTAAACGATTTTAAATATGAAACCGAAATAAATTAGTAGATGGAACTAATAAGACTCAGTATAAATGGAAAATAAAATTTTAATATTCAAAATTGAGATAAGTTAAATTCATATTAAAACGGGAAAAACGAATTTGAATAGAAGTTAATATGGAAACCTATATAAGAGAATGTATAAAATGATTTGTAAAGTTTCCTGAATTTTGTTGCCAAACAAGATATGCAGGTATTAAAGGAAAAATGAATTGGATTTGATTCCAAAGGATAAATTTGTATTGCCCGACAAAAAGGTATGTATTTAAAGTTCTGTACGGAATTGGATTGGGTTTTTGATGTAGCCACTTGGCTTTTGTTTTCTTTTAGAGTTTGGGAGCCTGTAGAGGCATTTTGTAGTTGTACCGAGCTAGCCGCGCAAAGGAGACGCTGGCAAAATTTCTCGAAAATTTAGAGAGTTAGAAATTTTTGAGAAAGTAGTGATAATTTAAATTTGAATTTTAAATTCGATTTGAATAAATGAAGTAAGCAATGTTGTAGGGCAACAGTGGAAGGTTTTGGGAAGTTGGTTAAGGTGACAGTGGGTCTTTAATATAAGATAGTTGGTAGGATGTTAAGGTGTGAGTTTTGGAAAAAGGCAAACGAGTTTTGGATCATTCTTTCTAACTAGTAATTTCGGGGACGAAATTCTTTTAAGAGGGAAGGAATATGACGATCCAAAATTTTTAACAGTTTAAAATGGAATAATAAATTGATTTGTAAATATTTAAAAGTTAATTTTAACTGGAATTCCAGATATCAATACTTACTTGATAATTAAATCATTGAATTATATAGTTTAAATATTGAATTTAATAATTGAAATTGGGTAAATTGTTGAATATGAAATTTTAAGCCTATTAAAAACAATTTGAAGGCTTATAAAATTTATAATGATGATACTAAAGATTATAGAAGGGTTGGAATTTAATTTAAGGGTGATATGTTCAATTTTGAAAATTTATCGTTTAAATCGATATTTAAAAATAGCCTTCCGGGGCACAGTCTCGGAATTCGACGAAATCAGTTCCATTGGATCCGTAATAGTTAGTTATTATTGGATTTCAATTTCGTAACAATCGGAGTTTTCGTTTGACCCTGGCAGCTCGAAACGCGTAGAACTATTTTAATTGATTTAATTTTAAATTGATCGGTTCCTTCTATAACTCGTGCATATGATCGAATTAGCTTTCGAAACACGTTCCATTGTGTTTGGAACGCGGGTAAAACCTTATAATAGCCTAGCGGCACGCCGCGATGGGGGTTCGAAGTTTCGTGCGGGATAAAGCGAGATATTTAAAATTAAATATTTTTATCTGTTAAATCAAAACCTTAGCTTGCTTTATACGACACCGTTCCCAGTTATAACCCACGTACCCGTTCCCCTCTTTAATATGAAAGCAGATCGAATTCAACTCAAAATAATAAAAAAAATGGCCGAAGCCGTTCATCAGATTGGAAAAAAGGGGGGGCGTCGCGAATCGATCGTGCTCAATCCTCCTAATCGTATGAATCAAAATCTCTGTGTGAGGAATCTCGTGTTCGCGATCTAGGGCTGGGTCGCACGCGCGTGAGAGAGAAGATTGAAGACAAGAGTCGTGTTGTCTCGCATAGGTTGAGGCCGCGAGTGTGAGGAGGGCAGAGAAAGAGGGAGGCGAGTGTTTTGCTTGCGAGCTCGGCGGAAGTGATAGCGGTAGTTGCGGTGAGCCCGTACGTTTGGCTAAGGGCTGCGGTGATGGCGGCGGTGGCGAGGCGATCGTGAAACCTTCGCTTGAAGCAGTTTGGGTTGCGAGATTCGTTCGATGGGGAGTGGCCCGATTCGAGTTGGTGTTGGGCTAGGGTTCGATTGGGGGTTTGGTCGAGATGAGGCGTCGGCAGTGAGGTAAAATTCCCATATTTTGCTTTCACTAATTAAATGAAGTCTGTATATACATCTGCACATACTGTTTAATAATGACCAAACAAATTGATGATATTTAGTTGTAAGTTCTGCAAATAATTGATTTATATATATACAGAAATTATTTACAGTAAGGTAGTTAATCTTAAATTTATTTAATATATATATAGATGAGATTTTTTTTTTAACAAAGCCAGCGGGGTTGGAATGGGCCCCTACCATTTATTGATATACCAAGAGCTAAGAATTACAGGGAAAAAACATCCCACCAGAGGTAGGCAAGGAAACTGAGAAACAAGAGAACATGGAATACATGCATATCAACAAGAAAACAAGGGGAAAAAACACAGAACACCAAGTGAACACTTAAAGAGACGGGAGCACCTGCAGAAACCCAGGATCAAACTGATGATTAGAGGCAGCTATCCCAAATTTCATTTTCCCAATGATGCATATTTTCATTTGTAGTTCAGTTTTCCTTCTGTCATTGAAGATAACAGCGTTTCTCTCCTTCCATATTGCCGAAATGAAAGTCTTTAGAGTAAATAGCAATACATACTTTGATTCACTTCTCCATCTGGTTGCTTTGTATATGATCTCCCATTCCTCCTTACTGTCATGAGCAACAATCCTACCAGAGATGATGGAGATGATCCAACTCCAAAACCTGTGCACATACGAACAGTCGAATAAGAGGTGTAGAGTGTCCTCGTCATCTACTTGGCAGAAAATACACGTGGTATCAATAATTAACCCACGCTGCCTCAATTTAATTTTGGTTTTTAGAGCATTGCCAATTAACTTCCATAGCATCAGATTTTGACTTTCAGAATTATGCTGCAGCCATATACGTTTATTCCAGCTGAGATGGGAAGTGTAGAACTTGCTAATTAGGTTCTTGTACATAGCTCCAATCTTATAGGTATTCTTGCAGCATGACCAGGTTATGCCATCCTCAGGGAATATGTTAACTTTAGTGCCACGTAGCTGATGCCAAAGGTTTCGAACAGACAGGTTACTAGAATATGGGAGATCTACTTTGCCGTCAGTAATACATTCCAAAGCCAGGGAATTGGTGTGGATTGCAGTTTGAATTTGTTGGTTGAAAGTGAGACAGTGACTAAGGATAATTCCTTCTTTAATCCAAGGGTCATGCCAGAAGGATTGACGACCATTTATACTGATTCGACTTCTAGCATAAGGGAGGATGTCATGTTTGATCTTGAGCAGACTACGCCAAGTCCAACTACATGAGAGGGGGATATCCATTGTCCAGAATTTCTTGTTACATATTATATATTTGTAGGACCAGGTTACCCATAGGCTATTATTGTGATTAAGCAGGTTGTCAATGTGTTTCACCATGGCCGCATGGTTCCATTGTATGAGATTTTTAATTCCCAGTCCCCCCACGATTTAGGTTTTTCAATTTTGGAAAATGCACATGGGGATAGCTTCCAAGCAGTGATAGACCCATGCCAGAAGAAGTTTGACATAGCAGACCTTATCATTTTGAGAAGCCTGGAAGGGAGAATGAATGATCTCGACCAATACACTGTCATGGAGAATATGATTGAATTGATTAAAGTGAGTCTTCCAGCTTGAGAAAGCAATCTGTTGGTCCAGTTCGCTAGCCTGGCAGTGATTCTGTCAAAAAGAGGAATACATTGTGCAGTAGTAATTCTCGATGTTGCCGATGGAAGTCCAAGATACATAGAAGTATCAGTTCGAAGAGGGATAGCAGTGAAAGTAGCGATTTGGGTGGTTAGCTCAGGGGTCATACCAGCTATCATTAAATCAGATTTCATCAGATTGATCGTTAAACCAGTTACTTTGAAGAATTTGTCCAGACCATGCATGATGGAAGTAACTGTCATCATATTAGGCCTGAAAAATATGACCAAGTCGTCGGCGAACATCAGAGATGTGATAAGCGGGTTCTTGCATTTAGGGTGAGTCATGAATCTGCCATCTTGGACAAGATGGATAAGAATTTGATTGAGAATCTCCATCACAAGAATAAAAAGGTAGGCAGAGATCAGGTCACCCTGTCTAATGCCCTGTTTCCCCTTAAAAAAACCCACAGTACAGTTGTTGACCATCAGTGAATACCTGGGTGTAGAAGTACAACAGTGGATCCATGCAACGAAGTGCTTGGGGAAATTCATTAATCCCATTATTCTAACTATTGAGTCCTATTGCAAGGAGTCAAAAGCCTTCGATATATCAAGCTTGAAGGTTGCTCTGGGGGATACGTGGGAGTTGTTATATCCTCTCAATAATTCATGTGACATCATCACGTTATCAAGAATGCTCCTGCGTTGAAGAAATGCAGTTTTGTTGGACGAGATAACTTTTTCCAGAACAGATTTGAGTCTAGTAGCTATGATTTTCGATATGCACTTATATATTGTATTACAACATGATATTGGCCTAAATTCAGAAACTCTACATGAATTCTTAACTTTAGGGATTAGTGCAATATTAGTTGCATTGATAGACCCTATCATTTTGCACTTGTTGAAAAAATTCTGAATTGCCTTCAGGAAAGATTGGCCTACTATTTCCCAAGAAGAGGTAAAGAAAAATGAGTTGAATCCATCAGGACCTCCAGTGGAATTAGCGTTTAGGGAGAAGAGAGCTGTTTTGATTTCATTGTCAGTGACAGAATTGCAGAGAAAAGCATTGTCTTTAGGAGAAATTCTTGGTATGTTTATCGAATCTAGGAGCTCAAGAGATGGTTTGAATTGATTGTGGTTGCCAAGCATTTTAGTGAAGTGATCAAGGAACATTTCATCAATTTGGATAGGGTCCACGACGTAGTCACCATTCATGTCAATGAGGGAACTGATTAACTTACGAGACTGCTTGGCTTTGAGAGAGGAGTGGTAGAACGCAGAATTTCTATCGCCATGTTTAAACCACTTGAGCCTTGATTTCTGTTTAATCATATCAGCTTCTGTACCTAATGCTGGGAGGAAACAGCAGCCTCTTTATTAGCCAGCTCTCTATTTGAGGTTTCGGTCATCATCAATTCCTGAATGAGTTTCAATTCATCAGCAAGAGAAGTGGAAGCTAGATTACCTTGACCAAATTTGCACAGAGCCCACTTTTTCAGTTCAGCTTTTACGGCCTTCAATTTACTCTGCAATATAAACATAGGGTTACCAAAAAATTTTGTCGACCATGCCTTAGTAACTATTTCAAAAAAAATCAGGGTGGCGAAACCAAGCATTAAAAAATTTAAAATTTGAGTTTCTTTTTCTCACAGCAGTACCAAAGGATATGATTTGAGGGGAATGATCAGATAAGCCAGGCATGGGTAGGAGATTAAACATGTGGGGCCATTTGGTTAAAGCATTGAGATTAGAGAAGGCAAAGTCAATTTTTGAAAAGGTTCGCGGGGATTGTCTACTAGAGTTGTTCCATGTGAAGAAAGCACCGACTGCAGTAAGCTCAATAAGATTAGAGTGAGAGATTGCATTACTAAGAGGTCTTATTTGACTTAGTGACAAGGGGTTCCCACCATGCCTGTGAGATAATTAGTAGGAGCAGTTGAAGTCCCCTATGACTATCCAAGGGTGAGTTTCTTGACGCAATGAAGGAAGAAGAGAAAGATAGGATTGACGAGCCTTCACAGAGTTGTGGCCATAGATGACCGTTAGATAGAAGGAAGTAGATGTTGATAGGTGGAGACAGTGGATGTGAATTTGCTGAGAAGTTGATAGGATAGGGTTAAGTTGGAATGTAGAAGGGTTATATAAGATAAGAATTCTACCGTAGGGGGCATCACTGAGATTATTTATCATATTCCAGGTTGGGTTAATGAATGTAGCAGCTTTGGAAGAGAGGTTTGCATTAAGTTTAGTTTCAAGTATAGCTACAAGACTCAATGAATGAGTAGATATAATTTTCTTGCATTGGTTTAGTTTGATTTCCGAGTGTGCACCACGAATGTTCCAAGCTCCTATGTTGCTCATCATTAAACAACCATTTGTTTATGTTGAAGTTTCTTTTTGCCAACTCTGGTTAAAGGGGATGATTGAACTACGGATTCAGGAATTGGAGATGAGAGAGTTGATCCAGCAGGGGGATTGAGATCAAGTTCTGTCAAAGAATTAAGTTTCTTTATAATACTAGAACTTACAGGCATAGCACTGAAGGATTGGGTTACATTTTGGTTCGTGTTGGAAAGGCATGAAGAGGTGAGGGGCTGAGCAGGAGGAGGGGGCATCCAAGCTTGAGGAGCCGGAATATGATCATAGGGATGGTTTGTGTCAGATTCAGAAACACCTTTTTGATGAGAAGATGAAGTTCCTTGGTTCGCTTCAGTGACTTCATGGTTGTGCACGTGCACGGGGGATACATGCACTGGATTATTCAGGGAGAGGGGAGTTTGTTTGTTAGCACTAGAGGAATCATTGGGTTTCAAGGGTGTTGATGATGACAGTTCAGTGAAGTTATGGTTGACATTGGATTGAGTGGTTACTTGTTGATGATGATTAGTGACACAGGAGATATTTTTGGATAAGGAGGTAAGAGAACAAGGCTGGACATAGTTTGAAGAGGGGATGTGTGCACTATTGTTAACTACTTGTTTGTTTTTACAAGTTTGAGATGGATTTGCAAAAACTGGAACTGTTCTATTAACTGGGTTTGTTTTAACAGTTACTTCAACAGAAGGTAGGTCATTTGAATAACTCAACTCAGCTCCATTTTTAGTGACCATATCATCAGTAACTTCTGCATTAGTTATTTCATTTTCACCGGTTCTATTGTCATCTTCAATTGTCTCATTCCCTCCCAATTCAGATAGAATGTGAAAATCATTCTTTTTTAGAATATCACTGTTTTCATTAATGCTTAATTCTACCTGATCAGGTGTCTCAACAGCATCCCCAGTTGCAATCTCGCCTTCCTCAGTTTCAGTTCCATTCACTCTTTTGTTCATTCCAGGGAGGTCTTCTTCCCTTACTACCAGCAGCTGATTTTTCGTTGTAACTATTTTGTATTTTTGTTTTCTTGACCTGCTCACTAATTGCCATTTTTGCTTTCGTCGACTGGACGTAATTCCATTATTCACTATATGTTCCTTTGTATTTTGGACAGCTGCTTTTCTAGTTATATTGCATTCCACATTCTTTTCCAGCGTGCCAGAGGTCGATTTTTTTTCACAGTTGGGCTCTAAATGACCAAAAATTCTGCAGATTGAACATATATCAGGCTTCCATTGATATTCAACATAAATTAATTGAGTTGCTCCATCCAGAAGTTGAACAGGAAAGGAGTCAATAAGACACCGCTCAGGACTGATTTCAATTAAGCACTTGGCAAATGACAGTCTTTCAAGTTTTTCAGTAGATTCATCCATGCAAACCATTTTTCCCACCCTACTTGCTAACCCATCAATTCCACAGTGAGACCAAGCAAACAAAGGTATATTGGAAAATTTAACCCACACAGGCACGGATGATTTTGAGGCACAGGCATTCCCAACGTATGGATCCCATTATTTTATTATGAATAGTTTGTTACGCATAACAATTGGATCTCCCTGCAAGATACGAGCTCTGTCTTCATCACATGACAGGTGAAACATGAATAAAAATCCATTGGAGCGAACTTAATTGCACCCTTCAATTTCCAGTACTTCTTCAGAGTGGAAATAACAACTGAATATGGCAATGGCTTGTCAAGAAAAAATCCCACCAGGTAGCTACTCCAAACTTCCTTACCGGCTTCAATGACACTGGCGGGAGGGATCAAAACGTCGTTGACTAAGTTAGGGGCCGTCTCAACTGGAATGTACTTCCCCGCATTACTGGGTTTGCGCTTGAAAAGGGAAGTCCATTGCAGTTGAGATGGTGGAACAGACGGTGGGAAGAGTGGAGGAGTTGGAGAAACAAGCGGCAGGGAAGAAGATGAAACAAGCTGAGAAGGCGAAGTGGGAAGCGGAGGAGGAGGGGGGTCAGGGGATGGACGAAAAGATGGAGAAGACATTTGAGGTGAGGTAGACAGGGTAGGTACGGTAGGGGATGGAGGAAGGACAATTTGCAAAGAAGGAGGTACGGGAAGGGAAGGTGGGACTGCCATGAAAAAAATGAAAACTTTTTGAAAACTTTGGGGCCAAAACTTTGGGGCCAAGGAAACTATGTTTGCCCTGGCCTTTGGTTAAGCCGGTTTTATAAGTGGTCGTGCACTATGTCTCATTATTGTGGCCGCTGGGATTCGAACCGGTGCCACTACAACCACATGTAGCAACTCCACTATGTCTTAACCACTGGACCACTAGAACTTGACAAAAACTTTGGGGCCAAGGAAACTATGTTTCTCCTGGCCTTTGGTTAGACTGGTTTTATAGTGCCCAGACCACTTATGTCTCATTATTGTGGCCGCTGGGAATCGATCCGGTGTCACTACAACACAATGTAGCAACATCCACTGTGTCGAAACCACTAGACCACCAGAACTTGACTAGATGAGATTTTAAATTTGCAGTAGGATTCAAAACAATTCTATTTTGAAATTCAATATGTATATATCGGCTAGAAAGGAAATTTTAACATGTTGAATATTTATAAATAAATAAAAAATTGAGAACTATAAATTAATTATTAGTACATGGGCTTCAAAGGAAAAAAGAATAATTATTTATTATTGGAAACTTGGTTTGAATGAAATAGTTGATAAATCAAATTTTATTAGATGGAAATTGATGATTTAATTATTTCAAGTACTAATAAAATCCATACTGTTTGTACAAGGTTAAAATCTGAAAGAAACAAGACGAGATTGGATCTGGATTGCGAAATCAAAGGTGAGTAAATCTCGCTCTGTCAGGTTTCTATTTAGATTTTAAATGGTTGAATTTAAATAATTGATTGATTGATTGTGTCAATTGAATGTGTGCTGAAATCCGGTGAGTTTGGTTTGGATGGTTCTCGAGTTGATTTTTGTTTGACTCGAAGCATTTGGATTTAAAATGGTTTAAACTTAAATAGTAAATAAGAAATGGTGTAGTTTAAAATAAATAAAGGTTTGGCGAATTGGTGACTCATTAAATGGGTAGAATAATTTAAAAGAATAATTACTTAATTAAATTAATTAATGATTTGGGGTTAATTAATTTTAGTTTAAATTAATTAGAAGGAACATTGGATGGATAAATAAATAGTTACTTAATGCACTTAATAAAATATAACTACCTTGTGTAATTCATCGAGAGAGAAAAGTCAAGATGAATAATTAAGGAGAATTAATTTATTTAATGAAGTAATGATAAATATTATGGTTTAATTAATATAATTGACTTAGATTAAGGTAAAATTGAATAAAATTGGAAATCAATAACTTATATAATTAAAGACGTAATTAAAGATCGATTAATTAAGATAGATAATCGATAATGAATGACTTACGAGAAGTCAATTTATAAGTAATTAAGGATTAGTGTAACTTAATCCGATAATTTGTTCATGAAGCATTTAAGATTTTCTTATCGTTTGGTTAAGGATAAGAGATAGATGAAGTTAATTAAAGATAGTTGCTTGAATGAAATTAAAGGATAATAAATCCAGTTGGGTTAATTAAGATGAATGTTGAAGGGATGATTGAATTACTTGATTTTGAAACTACTTAATTAACACAAGTTAAGAAGTCTAAGTGATTGAGGATTGGAATTCAATCAGAATTAATTGAATTTATTTGGAAGTGATCGAATTAGCATACGGATGATCGAATGGTATTGGATGTTTTGAATAAGTGATATCTCTGATATGAAATGTTGTGTATTTCCTTTGGATAAAATTGGGTTAGAGTGACATGAGGTTCAAAGAGACCGGGGATGGGTATTAGGAAAATACCCAGAACCACTTCGAATTTTTAATAAATTGATTTGTAAAATCAATAGGCTGGAATGAAATGATTTGAGTGAATTGTATTATTTTATCTAAGTTTGGTACTTAGAAATTTATATGTAAATTAAGTGTTGCCTATAGCAAATTGTGAATTGGTTAAATTGATATAAGTTACCCGGGTTTATATAAGTTGTATGCATGTATTCCATGTTAGTTGGGTTTACTCACGCTGGTTTCCAGCCTGACCCGGGTGTTACTTTGGTGTAATGCTCGGGTCAGACCGAGTATTACATATTTTTAGGTTAAGACGTTCTGTAGCTCAGGAGGCGAGCTGGAGGCAATATCGTATAGAGTATATCCGCTGTATTTATATTATTGTTAATCTGAGTCATGATAAGTGTATATATCCAGTGACTGAATGTATGTGAAACTCTGATGTACATTAAATGTAATCGACAGATATAGTATTCTTTTGTAAACAGTTATTATTTATTATTATATTTTATCCGCTGCGAATGTGAGGTGTTGATGTTTCTGATCTTCTTCTTCTATCTCTTTCTTCTTTATTATAACTATCTGGAATTTTCGGGTTAGAAAATTTCGGGTCGTTACAGTAATACATGTGTTACGAATCTCTTAATCATCGTGTCCTTTACCTCATCGTGTCTTTTGAAGTAGATAATTTGGGATATGTCTAGGAATATATTTTATTCCATAATATTCCCAAATTTAATCGATGATATATTTTCTTAGGAGTAATCCAAATCGTGATTGTTTTATTTGAATCCTCTTCAATACGGGTGCTTGACAACCATCCGCATCGAAGGAGTTTGTTGATGATCTTTGATATTCTTTTCTGATGATTACTTTGAGGATTGCGAATCCTATTTTGGGTATCCGCAATATTTGGTATGATGTTCGAGGATTTTGGGATTTTGGTTCTTAGATTTTGGGTCATCCTCGAGGACGTCCATTAAAGAAATGATGTGATTCATTGGATTTATTTGATATTGTCATTCTTACCTCTTTTGAGATATGCTACTTGGATACTCAATTGTTGATATACTTTATGGTATTACTTCACTTGAAGTAATGATGTTTTTTTGTGCTCTTAATCTAATTCATGAAGATATCTTGCCATTACTCTTATATCTTGTTGGTTTCTTTTAATCTATTGAGTGGTGCTAGGGTCATTCCTCTGCTTGACCTTACATCGATTTTTCATGGGCTATGAGTTGCGGAGGATAGCGTTACTCTTAACTCATTCCGCACTCATTGTGAGTCTTGTGAGTGGTTCATCATACCATTCGGAATAATGAACACTCTAGTCTATCCCATCAATCTTGAGGATCGAGTATTTCGGGAATATCTCGTGAGTTCTTCTTTTGTTTTTGATTTTGAGAATAAGTGATAAGTTATGTTTTCAAAAAAAAATTCAAAAAAAAATTGAAGATATGTTTCCAAGAGAAATTGGATTATGTTTTTGGGGAAAAACAAAGGATATTTTAATTATTATATATGAGGTATTTCTTTTTAAAGAAAATGAATTTTTGTGTTGGGTTGTCCGTCTAGTGCTTTAAGAATTATGGTCGATGCGTTTAGCCAACGTTATTGATAGAAATTTCCTAAACGCTATGATGAGACAGCCAGACACGATAAACTGAGTTTTAATAAGTAAAGTTTGAAAATAATTAATATAGTGGAGTATTGATTTTATTTTAAATGTATAATGAAACCATCGAACCATAGTGAGCATTGAAGGAGTGGAGAGGCAGTTTTGATCATTTGATCAACCCTGCAGCCAATCGATTGGGTCATTCGATATTAATCAATGGGAGGAAATACCCTTAAATTATTTGAAATTTATGGAATTGAATATGGTGATTTGGGTAAGTAAAGTGAATAATTCTAATTAACGAGATGTCTTAATTAGAAGAAAATATCATTTGATGCTTTGATAAATAAAATGATGTATCTAAGTTAAAAGAATACTTTCGTTTGAAAAATTAAAATATTAATTGAATATTTTAGTGCAAGTTATTAACGATGACTATAAATTTATTTTGATGGATAATCAGTAATCATTTCTTGATAATGGAAGAAGTTAGTTATATCTTCCAAATGAGTTTTCATAATTAATTGTTTATAAAGCTAGATTTTGGAAGGTAATGAAAATATTTCCTCTTAACAAAATATTTTATGATGATTACATAAAGTTGATCATAATTTTATATGTCTTAGCTTTTCGGGGAAAAAGAAAATCATTTAATAAATCATTTAGAAAAAAGCTTGTTTGAAATTGTAGTTTGAAATTAAAATGGTTTGGGAGAATTTCAAATTTTAAATTGATCTTAAAGGCTGAAATTTCATTTAGAAAAGCGCTGTACTAAAACAAGATAACTTGAGTTTTTTGACTCCAAATGAGCTAAGTCTGTTTGCAAATGAAAGAGCTTTCAATAAGAAATAAATTTTATTTTTACTACTTTTAAATATTTTGCCTTTTACTAAGCCTAAAATGGGTTTCAAAGTGGATAGGCAGTTCTGCCCTATTGAAAAATTCTCTAAGACTTAAGCTGTAAGTAAATTTAACATAACTTTCAAACTTTAAATCATATTTTGATGATCTTTACATTGTTGGAAAGCTTAAACATAGTAGAACAACTTTTATTTTATAAAGTTCTTCAGATTTTGTTGTTTGCTGGGACAAAATAGGTCTTCTTTACAGTAGATCTGAAATGAAATTAATTTATTTCCCCTTAATAGTTAAGTGTATCACTTCTTATTTATGAGCATAAACTAATATCATCTACTTGAGTTAAGTACAGGTGAAAAGAGGACGGTTGGACTATATTTTGAGCAAAAAGATATGCATAAGTTTATACAAAATCGCTTTAAAATGCTAATAAGAAAGGTATGTTTTCGGATTAATTTTTAAGAGTTGAATGACAATATATATTTTTTTGTGTTCCGACATAATGGTCGATGTATATTATGAAATTCATTTTTATAATATTTTATAAGGCTCTCCGTACAAAGGAGACTCCGCCGATTTTTTTGAAAATTTCTAACACTTAGAAAATTTGAGAAATAAATTGGAAAATAATAACAATATTGCAAATTAGAGAATACTTATGGAAGAATTAGAGAATAAACAACTTAAACTTTATTTACTCTAATGAAGAGTAATGAATTTAAATTTAAAATCTAAGTAAGAAGCTTTCTCAATTTTCAAATGTTGAAAATTGAGAATTTTAAACCTTGAAAATAATTGGTTGGAACTTTAAGAATGTTTGTTTAGTAAAATAGGAGTATAAAAATCCATTCCTTGAGTTTTTTTTGCCTTTGTGCAATTATCTAACGACTTGCATTTATGCGGTCTTTTGTGTTGGTGGTATTGAAGAAACCACCTAACTCTTGTTTACCTCTATTGTTGTCAATCTTTTATCGGTGTGATTCCTTTCGTAGTGACACATAGAAGATCATGCCAATAATTATCTAGTTGGTTAGAATCGAGGTAAAGTTTTGTTAAAATTCTGACTCTATTCAGGAAGCTTGTGAGAAATCGATCTCACTTGATTAATCTTTTATGTAGCATTCTGTCTGTGTTCTCGTTTCGAAGGTGCGAAGTCTTCGAAATCATGGCATGTTGCTCCTAAAAAAATTAATTAATTCAATGGTTCGATAGTCCCAATTCCTACACTTGGGAACCATAAAATTAATCGAGCAATGTTAACTTGGTTTTCTAACATCTTATATTAAGGGTGAGAAATTTTAAACTCAAGCTTATCAATCTTCCTTTGCTAAATCAATAATCGTGTTGAATACGGCTCTTCTCTAGAAATTGCAAGGACGCAATAATTATAAGGAGGGGAGTCTGTAACAACCTTGGTTTTGGTGATTTCCTGTGAAAATTAAATTATAATGGTAGTATAATTTAATAGTAGAGAAATAAATAAAGAAAATAAAAATTGGAGATAGAGAATTTGTTAAAAAAAATTATTTTGAATAAACAATGAGTTTTGAATAAATAATAAATGGAATACGGGCTTTAAATAATGAAAATGATTTCAATGTAGAGAAATGCAACCATTATATTAATTATAGACCAATTGCTCTTTTACTAATTTTTAAAAAGGAGTATGTTAATTTTAAAGATGGTTTATTGAAATAAAAGGTGAAAATTGGGTTAAAAATAAGTTTTGGCTATAAATAATATTTTGAAATGGGTTGAAATATTTTTCTAAGTAAGAAAGTAAATTTTGTGGAATTTAGAAGTTAAAAACAATGTTTTATTCATTTATTTGAGTAAATAGTGTATTTTTGTTAAAATAAGGATTTCAATAATAAAAATGCTTTAAAAATATAAATTAATCTTTTTATATGATAGAAAATGTTTTATTTCGCATGTATACAAGTTTTTACATTTTTCTTGTGTGTAAATATGAAGAAAATGAATTTCTATCATGTGTATACGTGACATGTACACATTAATATTGTTAAGTGTTGTTTAATAAACCTTAAGCTATTTTAATTCTTTTAATTTTTTCTTCTCAAACCCATTGGCCCATTTAGCTTAGCCTGGTTAAGAAAAGAGGAAAAAGAAAGTGGCTATACGTTCATTTCTTATTACCTTCTTCCTCCTACAGCCTAAAAGCAGAGTCAGTAAACATTTTCCCAATTTCTCAAAACCTGGCTAATTTCTTCAGCAAATTCAACCAAATTCAAATCTTTTAGCAAGATAAAGATAAATCAAAGGTATACAACTCCAAATCATGCAATTTCATCACAAAAATCTTTTACATGAAGAAGTTTTCTAATTCTCTTTACTGTATTTGTTTTGCATGTCTGTAATTGCTTTTTACGAACTCTCAAAGCTTGTAATCTCAAGCCATGCTTCTATCTTGAATTTAAATTTGGGTATTTGCATTCAAATCAGTAAGGTAAGTACATTTTCTAGCTTCGATTGAGATTTCAATGTAAGAAATCTCAATTTTATTTGTTGCATGTTAATTTGTGAATCGCCGCTGCCAGTAAATTATGCATATCTTTTTCTTTTTAAATTGGTATTATATTTTCTTTGATGTTCTGGAAAGCTTGAAAAGAATTTGATAACTTAAGCATATCTTTTTCGTTTTTGTCTGAATTTCAAATTTCTTGATGTTCCTGAAAGACTAGATTGTCTTCTATGACTTTCATGTTTTGGGTTTTGTTAAATTTTGAGGTTTAAGTGGTCGAAAATTCCTTTTAGTGATGTTGTCCCGAGACTAAAATGACAGCAGAGATGAACTTCAAATCTGTAAATTGTTTTAGTCGTATCTTTTTCATTATTTTTCTGAATTCGATAATTTTTAATGTTCTGCAAACTTTACTTTATACGGGACAACTTTCATGTTGATCTTATTTACAAATTTTGAGAACAAGTTGATTGAAATTCTGTCATAAACTGCCAGCTCTGTCACTTTGATAATTACACTATCTAAACTAATTACAGTTAGTAAATTAGGTGTGTCTTTTTTGTTTCTAGTCGGATTTAGATAACTCTTGGTATTTTGGAAAGATTAGACTATTTTATAAAACTTTATTTTTTTAAGTTTTGCAAAATTTTAAGGTTAAGATAATCGAAACATTATTTCTTTTTTGCTGCCCTGTAAATAAATGACAGCGACAGTAAATTTAAAATCTGAGAATTATATTGACCATATCTTTTACGTTTCTAATCCAAATTCAACAATTTTAGATGTTTTGGAAAGCATGGACATTGTGCTTAAAGTTTCATGTTTTGTATATTTTGAAATTTCGAAGTTAGTTTGGTCAAAACTATGTTTTTTTGTTGCTGTCCCGAGAGCAAAACGACAGTAATAACAATCATTGATCTGAGAATAGTATTAGCTTATTTTGCTCTCCTTCTTATTCGATTTTGATGTTTTTTTTAAGATGTTTTGAGAGCTATAATGCCTATCAGTAGGCTAGCTATATTTAGAGAATTTGAAGTTCAAATTGAAATAGAATTTGAATTGATTTTGGGTTAAAGTTGAATTGAATTCTTATTGAATTCAAGATATCGATCTAGAGTTATCTTTCCTGTTTTTCATTATTTTCAAGCACGGTTTTCCCTAAACCATTTTGAAGTGATTTTTTGAAATAAATGGAAATTTCAAATTATTATAATATAGCATTTAAAATTTTATTTTTCTAACATAAAATCTATTTATTTTCTATAATAAAGGAATTTCAAATATTGGATTTATTAATCTTTTCGGGAAAAAGTTTTAAAAGCTTGTTTTTTCTAGTAAACTATTTTAAGTATAAAACACACACTTTTGCACTATTCGAACATATAAGAGAGAGAATTAAATGATTTAGTAAAATACATGGTATGGGACATGTGCGTTTACTATTTCGGTTAATTCCGAACTTGTACGATCGAAACTATTCGGGTTATGATTTCTGAGTTATTTAGCCAATTTATGGCGGGTTTTTGAGATTATAATTCCTATATTTAGGAATTATCTCGGAAGGCCAATATTTGGCGAATTTTATGGTTCGAGATTTTTACGTTGAGATTATGGCTTATGGGGAACCATCACGATGTTTTTACTTGTCGATGAGATGAGACGAGTTACGATGCAATTTAATACTTGTCGATGAGATGAGACGAGTATGGTGTCTCTTTATTACTCGCCAATGAGATGAGGCGAGGTATGATTTCCTAAGTTTCATGATGTTCCTAGTGTGGCATCGACTAGCGGTTAGTAAACCGCTAAGTGCGAACGTGTGGTATGGGACACACGTTAACACTTTTCGGGTTTCTATCCGTGACTTTGTGACACATTCACAATGTTTACCAAACAGAACTACTTTGAGAGGTGTTGGCGACCTAGTCACGATGATGAACTGCTTTGGGAGGTGTTAGCAACCTTTGTTAGGGTTGACAAAATGGCTTAGAGAGGTGTTAGCGACCTTGTCATGAGGACGAGTTGCTTAGGGAGGTTTTAGCGACCTTGTCAAAGGCTTCGGCCGTTTGAGAATGGCACGTGCAGCGTCGCCTCGGCATGCAAATGGTATTTGGCCAATCCGGGAAATTTTTATGAGTTTTTGATTTCGATTTCACCGATTTTGAGATGATGAATTTACTTATAGCCTTGAGTCAGAGAAAGGTTTATATATATATATATATATTGTTTGTGGTGATTTCGATATCAGGATTATAAACTATTATTGAGTTTCATAAGTTTTGATTTGGAGATTATCATCAGCGGTTGTTTATATTATTTAATTGTATTGTTGAGTTTATCTCTTTTGAGGTCTTTTTATACTTAAGTGATATTGTTTCACTTAAGTCATGAGTACGTGATCTTCATATTGCCTCTTCTCATTTGAGAAGAATTATCACATTGTATCTTATGCTTAATATTATCGTCTATCCTTATTAACTGAATGTTTTTGCTAGACTGACCCGTGTACTTAATACTTGGGTTAGACCGAGTTGTTTCAGGTTTGCTATCAGTTTCAGGACTTAGCTATGATGCATCTGCTTGGATATCGGCCTAGCTTTTTTTTGTGTAGTTTATATTTCTTTTCACTTGACTCTGATGTGTATTTTAATTCGATGTATATGGTGTGGTCTCCGAACCACTTTTGTATATCGTTTTGTATTGTACTGGGATGTATCAGTGCATATGTAATTATATATATGTTGATTACTGTTCTGTGATGTAATATGCATTCTGTTATTGTATTTTGTTGTGATAGTTCTATTAGCCACCTATAGTCTTGTAATAAGCATTTATTGGATATGTCAATCCATGAGAGATAGAAAAAAAACATAGAGCATTTATTGATGTATTCAATAGATATTTAAGACAAGATTATAGATGGTCGTTCCTAACCTTCCCTATTCTCTGCATTAGCAGACAGAATAACCCAGTAATTCTCTTTGTTAATGTGGGTCTTGGGGTGGGGCGTCACAGTTTCTATGTTTTGATTTTCGTAAAATGCTCATTTTGTATCTATTGAATGACATACAATTGCAAACATACAGCATCATGCTTGATATGCCATGTTATTTGCATACATTCGAAGAGGTCGACTTGTTTAATAGGCTGGCTATCGGTTGCATTTTTGCATTAATTTGTTATCGTATATGTCATGATCACGTATACATACATAAATACATACATACATACATATATGTGTGTGTTGATATTATGTTGCTATAGTATATACTTGTTAAGAATGCTTAGTAATAGAATTGTATGTGATATGTATAGATGATCGTTTAAATGATTGCTACAATACACATGCGCATACGCGCGCGCACACACACACGCATATATATAAGGATAGCATGTGGGTGATCCGTAATACGAGAATGTGTGAGTTACAATTTTTATCCCTAGGGAATTTAAAGTAGAAGTTCTTTTCAATGGGGAGAGTATAATAGCCCTTAATTCGATAACTAGATTTAATAAAGGCATTCTAGTAATTTTAGTCATATAGGTAAAATGGTAATTTTGCAAATAAATGAATTTGGAACGAGACTTGCGCCATTGCGTCGGACTAAATTTTTAATCAATTTTGACTACAAGCTTGCCACGACGGAAGTTAGGACAAGCGGGATTTAGCCCTTTTTTTGTAAGTGGGCTTCAAATATTTAAATGGGATTGTCCCTATTAACCTGCCTTTTTACAAGTCCACGGACAGGCGGAGTTAACTAAAACAACTTCACGACAATCGAGGCTGAAATATGATGGGTTCGGTTTAAATGGATGATGGTCGCTTGGATAGATGATAGGTCGTTCGGTCGGAATGAAGTGGTTCGAAGTGTTTGGGGTTCGACCTTGTGGTTTGGCCGTTCGGCTTGGCAATATCCTGTAGAGGTGTGGAAGTTCAGGAAGGTCGTTTGATTGTGGATCAGCATTGGACCTTGCTCGGCACTAGACATTGTTCGGCGTGATGGGTCGTTCGGCGTGATGGGTCGTTCGGCTTGTTGGGTCGTTCGACATCATGGGTCGTTCGGCGTGATGGGTCGTTCGGCATCAGGTATGGCTCGACATTGGAGAAAGGCTGGTGTGACCCGGCATTGGGGAGAAGCATGTATGGCTCGGCATGCTGGTTCGGCATAGGCCTTTCGGCTTTGATGGCCAGGGTTATTCAGAGAGCCCAACAACTACCTGGACGTGTCTATAAATACAACATATGGGAGTTCAGAAAAGGGATCTTCTTCTTCTCTTCGGCTCTCGGACTTTCTACTTTCTAAAGGCTAAGGTTAGCCTACTATTTTGTAACTATATTCGATTATTGCAGCAATAAAAGGGAAATTTCTAGAGTGGACGTAGGCCAGAGTTAGCCGAACCACTATAAATTCTGTGTCTCTACTACTTTCATATTAATTTTTGTTATTCTTCATATTAATATCATCTACATACATTCTATCTATTATCTGTGACTGTTAGTTGGTGCTTTCATTTGCATTTGGGTGTTAGTGACCAATTTTGGTCCTAACATTTTGGTGCTTTCACTAAGAAGGCAAACACTAAGGAATTTTGGAGCTAGGAACTTGGATTCTAAGGAGTAATGACCAGACCATCAGCAAGAAAGCAAGTGATAAAAAGGAGTAATCATGAGGGAAGTCAAGAGGCTTCCTCTGGAGCGGGAGCGGGTTAAGCATCCATCTACATCACTAGAGATGAGATGGAAGCAATGTTGAAAAGACAAGAGGAGAAGATGCAGGCTCTTCTTAGGAAATTTGCACAAGCAGGAAATGCAGGAGCTCAGGTCCGTGGAGCTGGATCAGAAGCGCTCAATCAACAAGCAGAGGGAATGGCTCAGCAGGGGGCAGCCCCCAATCAGCATACGGCTAATAATCTAGATGGACCTTGACTCGGGGGCATACCACTAGGAAATGCTGGACCAATCCATGGAGGGAAACCAGATGACGCTATGTAACCCAATACCAACAGGAGTGTCGGAGGACGAGATGAAGAGTATGTGCCTGAATTTCCTCATGAACTCGAGGGGCAGACCGGAGGCAACGGACAAGGATTACAGCTTGGCGACAACGACAGATTAGAGGAAATGGTTAGACGAGCTATGAGAGGTGGATTGGTAAATATAGACTTGGAGAATGTGAATAGGAGTCACTTTACTCCTACAATCAGGTAAGCTAGGAATCCACTGGACTTTAAGCTACCAATGTTGGATATTTATGATGGGAGAATGGACCCTACCGTTCACCTGACAAGGTACGTGAGGCATATGCAGGTACTGGAGGCATCGGACGAGGTCATAGCTCGATGCTTTCCATTGTTTTTGATGGATATCGTAGCTATGTGGTTCAGACAGTTGGAGAGTGGTTCTATCGGCACATGGACAGAGCTGATTGAAAAATTTATAGTTTCGGGTCCATATAGTCAGACCCAAGAATGTAATGACCTTGACATCGATAAAGAAATGGAAGGGAGAGTCACTCAGGAACATTTTAACTAGATTTAACATAGCAGTAGCCTAAGTGGATCGACCTGATCCGTCAATGGTTTTGATGGCAGCGGTCTCAGGAATCGTTGACAATTCGGATTTCAAGATATCATTGGAACGGGACCCATCGAGGGACCTTGGGGAGTTCTACCATGAGCTGAAAAGGTTTATGAGACAAGAGGATGCGCAGGTTGAGGGAGAGGGGAGAGAGGCTGAGGCTTATGCAGTGAAGGGTGAAGGTCCATCCTGGGAGGATCCGAGTAAAGACGATAAAGGAAAATGGAGAACAAATAGTAACGGTGGAACTTCGAAGAGGCCTCGAAGGGAGTCAAAGTTTTCTTCTTACACAGATTTAATTGAGACTCTAGAAAGAATTTACTTGGACACTCGAGGGCGACTCCAATATCAAAGGCCGGCAAAGAGAGAGCCTTCTGAATACGAGCGGGAATTGGGGAAGCATTGCCTATTCCATGAGCTGGATGGGCACAACACAAAGGACTGCAGGCATTTGAGGGATATCATTAAGGAGCATGTAAGGAATGGTCATCTACAGTAGTATGTCAAGAATCGAGCTGTGGCAGTGGGACAGGAGCGACCACTGCCTACCTCGAACGGAGATGGCACTGGACCTAAGCAATGTCAGCTCATTATTAACAAAATAGATTTATGGTTTTGAATAAGTAATATAACTCAAAGTAATGCGGCTAGGTCAATTACACACGTACGGGATCGAGGACGCTCCCTAGGTGTGCTCTGAGATGATGAAAAACTGTACTACTTGAGTCTATGAAATCCTACTTTCTTTCTGTTTTTCTGCAAACTTTGGTTTTCTCTTTCGTACTTTGGACATTTACTTTTCTTTGGTATGGTTTTAGAGTTTGGATTGAACTCCCGGTTTGGTTGGTTTTTGGTTTTCCATTTTGGTTTGGACGTTTGATTTTTGATATGGGTTTTTGGTTTTCTAATAGGATTTGGATCACTGTTTTAAAACAAGGATTAGCGATTACTGTCCTGACCGGAGAGAGCGCAGCGATCGCGAGTTACAAGTCCCTTCGTCGGAGAGCGATGGAATGCACTCGGACAAAATATCAAAGTCCTTGGCCGGAGTGTCGAGGCCGGTGAATATCAAAGAACTTGGTCGGAGTGCCAAGGCCGGTGAATATCAAAGTCCTTGTCCGGAGTGCCGAGACCAGCGAATGAAAAATTCCTTGGCTAGAGTGCCGAGGTCGAAGAACATAAAAGCCATTGACAGAAAAGTCAAGGCTAGAACAAGATAACACAACCCGGCAAGGTCTATAGATTCAAGCTTAAACCCAGTAAGGTCATGGATTTGATAATATGGTTACGAAAGGGATATGGACTTTGGAGATCAGATTTGAGGCTATTCGAAACACACGTTCCAACAGCAAGGCATGTTTTGGGAAGCAAGTGTTAACCCGCCTTTTACAAGGCCATAGACAGACGGAGTTAACTAAAACAACTTCATGACTATCGAGGCTGAAATATGATGGGTTCGGTTTAAATGGATGATGGTCCCTTGGATAGATGATAGGTCGTTCGGTCGGAACGAAGTGGTTCGAAGTGTTTGGGGTTCGACCTTGTTGTTTGGCCGTTTGCCTTGGAAATATCCGGTGGAGGTATGGAAGTTCAGGAAGGTCGTTGGATTGTGGCTCGGCATTGGACCTCGCTCGGCACTGGACAACGTTCGGCATGATGGGTCATTCGGCGTGATGGGTCGTTCGGCATGAGGGGTCGTTCGGCATGTTGGGTCGTTCGGCGTAATGGGTCGTTCGGCATGTTAGGTCGTTCGGCGTGATGATCGTTCGGCATCAGGTGTGGCTCGGCATTAGAGAAAGGAAGGTGTGGCTCAGCATTGGGGAGAAGCAGGTATGGCTCGGCATGGTGGTTCGACATAGGCCGCGAAAGAGGCGTCTATGCGGTAGGATCGTATAATATGGAATAGCGGAACGATATAGATAAATAACGATAAGAAATAAGTAAATTAGACACCAAGACTTTATACTGGTTCGGACCTCTAGTCCTACGTCCAGTCCCTAAGCTTCACTTAGGAATTTCACTAACTAACACCCTAACTTCACCCGGAGGAATAAGTTTACAACTTTCCCGAACAACCGAACGGGATTTCTTGCCTCAATTACCGAAGAGGACTTCAACTCAATTACTAAAAAAACAATATTCGACTTGTTGTGTTCTTATCAACAGAATGAGTCTAATGTAGTACAATATTCCTATAATCTTATCCTCGAGAGTATGCAATATGTTTGTGAAGATTTAGGGAATGTGAATTGCTATGAATCAAAAGAATGTTATAAACAAAACAGTGATTCAAGCAATAGATTGGAGATTGCTTTGAGAATATCTAGAGAATATGATCAAGAAAGTAGTAAGATTAAAGCAAGAGAATTCGGTCACTTGAATGATGTTAGAATCATGTATATATACTTGTAGAAGAGGTGCTTTTGTTGTCAAAGGTTGCAAACAAGATATGCTTCCATTTCCATTGGTGAATGGTTGCAACTCTTGGGAGGAAGAAGGTGTCCATTCATAAAAAATTCGCAGGTTCAAATTCAGTCGACTGAACAGAGAATTCAGTCAACTGAAAATATGAAGTAAAATTTTCAGGAACAAATTTAGTCGACTGTACAGGAAATTCAGTCGACTGAAACTATGCATGTTTATATATTTATATTAGTTTCAGTCGACTGGATATTCCTATTAAGTCGACTGAACTTATAAAATATGCACAGTGAAAGCTTAAATAAAAAATGAAGTTTATCAAATGCTTTCTAGTGTTCGTGCAAGCCTCTTGAGGATAGAATTTAACAATAAATCTAGACTAAGACCTATATAAAAAAATTATAGTTATGTTTGTTTGGTCTTCATCGATCTTTCTTTAGCTTTGCACATATCTCTTCCTTTTGAAGCACATTGCCATTGATCAAAATCTTCGCGTATCAACATTCTCCCCCTTTTTGATTGATGACAATACTGATTTATTCTAGAGTTGTATTTGCTTATTTTCTCCCCCTGAATGTATGCACTATCTTTCCTACAAAACAAAGTTAGTACCATAGATTTTCTCCCCCTTTGTCATCGACAAAAAGGAAGAACTAACAGTAGAAATATTTTATCAAAACAATCATTGAAGCATAGAGAATAGAAAATTTGCATAAACATGGCTTAAAAAGGTTAAAAACGTTGCGTCGAACAAGAACAAAATGGCTATTTATACAAGCCATAAGAAAGTTATAAATAAACAAACCATACTAAAATTACTCATCTTTATCCTAGTCATATGAACCTTCTCTTCCTCCTGTTGGCTCACGTATGACGCGTCCTCCTGTTGGTGTTCTGTACGCTCTTCCTCCTTGGCCACAACTAGCTCTACTTGCGTTGCTACTTGTTTGCTATTCGGATGTCGTCCATGTAAACGTAGGTGCCGGACGTTTGCCGCGAGATGTCGAAGCAGTGGTGGAGCTTGAGCACGAGATTGCATCCCATAGCTTGTTGAAGAATCCTTTGATTTTGTCAAGCTTGTGATCTACCTTTTTAAGACGAGTGTCAAGAATTTGTTGATTTCTTGACAATATCCCCAATGATTGGTTGGTAGTAAAGCTTGGGTCAACAAGACGAATTTCATTATCTTGCTCGAAATGTTCTTCGTGGTGAGGTTGTGGAGGTTGTTGTTGTTGTTCTTGATGTCTTGCTTCCCATTCGGCGAGTGATATTATGCGAGGAGGTCGAGATGGGAGTTGCATTAGGCTTATGGTTTGGTGGTCAATTTGATGGACCGTTGTATTCTTTGACTCGGGTAATGGCGTATCGACATTGAGGAGAAGTCGCATGATGTATTCTTCAAAATAGATAGTGCATTTTGCCATTATTAAAAGTGAGAAACTCATCAAGAATAAGTTGTACCCAATTAACTTGTATATTGCCAAAAATAGCATATAGAGCTCGATAATTGTTTGGGTAGACAATTTCGTACGAGCCCGTGCGAGGAGTAATTGTTCTCATTAGGGCTTTGTGAAGGATTCTTGCCATAGGTCGAAGAGAGGTGGGCTTAAAATCTCTAAAGTTGATATTATCATCCATAAATCGATGGTTTATGTTATCGCAAATATGTGGATTGAATTCTATTTCTTCTAGCTTTCTCCTGACATTTGGTGATTCTAGAATGTGTGCTATTCTATCCAAGGAAAACCAAATTTCTTTCCACATACCATACTCCAAACACTATTGTTTGGATTTCTTGGAGTTTGGTGTCCAAGATTAAGGTTAGCATAAAATAATTTGATCATTATATGATTTATGCATGGTCATTTCTTTTCAAATCCAAAAGAGAAGTTAAACCAGCTTGATCGGTTAACGATTGGATGTTGTAGGTTTGAAAGCTTTGGAAATCAACGAAGGAATGCTCGAAAATACGGGAATTCTTCATCTTATTCCATCTAGTGACAGCGCCTCCATCGTAAAGCCATTGCGCTATTTAAGCATCAATTGGCTCGGATGATGAAGAAGAGAAAGCTCTTGATCTCTTTGGTGCCATTTGAGTGAGATTTGAGTGGATTTTGAGGAATTGGGGGCTAGGGTTTCGAAAATAATTGAGGAAGAAAACTATTTTGGGAAGTAAAAAGTGAATGGATAGGGTAAAAATTGGTGGTTAAAAGAGGAAAGTTGCCTGGGAATTGGCGTTCAGTCGACTGAATACACTATTCAGTCGACTGAATTGAAGGCCGAAAATTTTCTGGGTTGAATTCAGTCGAATGAACAGGGTTTTTAGTCGACTGAATTTTTGTTTGAAAGTTTCTGTTAGTATTTCAGTCGACTGAGCAGAGAAATCAGTTGACCGAATTATAATTTTTTTTGCATTATGCCTTAAGTTCAGTCGACTGAACAGTGTTTTTCAGTCGACTGACCCATGTATTTTGTTGTTCTTATTTAATTTTGAAAGTAAGCACTTTATTTAAAGAAATAATTACAAATATTTAGATGTAACAACATGAATAGATTTCAAAACTATCTATTTCTTAGGGGATGGACTTGGAGTCCTTTTCCCTTCATTCTTCATATAATTTATATCCCATGAATTTGGACTATATTGAGGAGTTTTAGGAGACATCCAAGGATTCACAGGATCGACTGGTGTACGATAAGATGAAGACAGATCAAGTGAACTAACGGGGCGAGGTAGGGGTTCAGCCACTTCGTTCTTTTTTGATCCATAAAAGTGTAAACCAATTTGCTCTAGGAAGCTTAATCGTCTAGCCGTAACTTTTTGTTTGAAGTATAATTCTCGTTGAAGATCTATTTGTTGTTGTTGAAAGTGATGAATTTCATCAATCTTTCTTTTTGTGTCTGGAGAAATAAAGAGTCCGCGTTTCGCTTTCTTGGATTCTGGTGTGTAGCCAGTACGATAATTGTTCCATTTGTAAACTAGCTCATGTGTCGGTGTTAGAGTGGGAAGTTTTGGAGATGTTGGAGTGTTATCGACTGAAGATGTGATGTCGATCGGGGAAAAAGAGTTGTTGGACGACATTTTTATAATGAATTTTTCAAGCTTTTATTCGTGAGAATGAGTTGTGAAAAAGAAATATTTTTAAGATATATTTATAGTAGGGATTTTCTAAATATATAGTGGTTATAATTCTTTAAAGTTTTTCATCCACTTAATGATTTAATGGTTACCATAATTCAGTTAAAAATGTATGGTTTACAAATAACTATTATTTTATAATATATTATGTAACATATTTGAAAAAATAAATTGAAAATCTCATTTTTTTTTTCTTTATTCAGTCGACTGAGCATAGAGTGTTAGTCGACTGAATTGTGTAGATTTTTCTAACTTTCTCTATATGATATCTTTAAAAGACATTATTCCTAACCATCGTCGTAATTTTATGAAGGATTTTTCTAATAGAGGTTTAGTAAATATATCAACAATTTGATTTTCGGTAGAAATTTTTCTAAATTAATTATTCCTTTTTCGATATTGTCAAGTAGAAAATGGTGACGAATATCTATATGTTTTGTACGAGAGTGATTAACCGGATTTTTAGATAAGTTTATTGTACTTGTATTATCACAGTATATTGTAGAATTTGTTAAATTTATATTAAAATCTTTAAGTGTTTGTTGCATGTATATAACATGAGTGCAAGCTAAAGCAGCTGATATGTACTCTGCTTCGCAGGTGGAAAGCGAGACACAATTTTGTTTCTTACTAAACCAAGATACAAGTGATTTTCCAATGAAATGGCAAGTACCACTTGTACTTTTTCTATCTGTTCGAGATCCACCAAAATCAGCATCACTGAATGACACTAACTCAAATGGACACTCCTTTGGATAGAAAAGACCGAAATCTTTAGTGTTGTTAAGATATCGCATAATTCGTTTTACCGCTCTTAAGTGTGATTCTTTAGGATCGGATTGAAAACGTGCACATAAACAAACACTCATCACTATGTCAGGTCTACTAGCGGTTAAGTAAAGTAAGGAACCTATCATACTTCTAAACAATTTTTGATCTACACTTTTGCCATTTTCGTCTCGATCGAGATGTGTGGTACTCATAGGAGTAGGTTTAGCAGACGTGTTTTCCATGCAGAATCGTTTAATTAAATTAGCACAATATTTTTCTTGGTTTATAAAAATTCCATTTGTTAATTGTTTGATTTGAATTCCGAGAAAATATGATAGTTCTCCTATATGAGACATTTCGAACTCATTAGTCATTATATTTGAAAATTCTTTACATAAATTTTCATTTGTTGAACCAAAAATAATATCGTCTACGTATATCTGAACTATTAAAATATCTTTTGTAGTATTTTTAATAAAAAGCGTTTGATCTACTTTTCCAATTTTAAATCCCGAATTTAGTAAATAACTTTTAAGTCTTTCATACCAAGCACGAGGTGCTTGTTTAAGACCATATAGTGCTTTCTTTAATTTAAATACATGATCCAGATATTTTTCATGTATAAATAAAGGAGGTTGTTCTACATATACATTTTCTTTAATAAAACCATTTAAAAATTCACTTTTAACATCCATTTGATAAATTTTAAAATTGTGAAAACATGCAAAGGCTAATAATATACGTATTGCTTCAAGTCTTGCAACGGGAGTAAAGGTTTCTTCAAAATCAATACCTTCTTCTTGATTATACCCTTGTGCTACTAGTCTTGCTTTATTCCTTGTTATATTACCTTGTTCGTCTACTTTATTTTTGTAAATCCATTTTGTTCCTATTACTTATTGATTATTAGGACGAGGAACTAATTCCCAAACATCGTTACGTTCAAATTGATTTAATTCTTCTTGCATTGCAATAATCCAATAATCATCTGTTGATGCTTCTTTAGGATTTTTAGGTTCTATTGATGAAATGAAAGCTACATGACCCATTTGATTTAGTTGATTTCTTGTCCTAACTTGAGAATTTATTTCTCCTATTATATTTTGAGTTGGATGATCTCGTAATATTCTAGGAGGAGATCTTAGTTCATTGTTATTATTTTCAAGGTTTGTTTCTTCTATATTTATCAATTCTTCATCATCTTTTATATTAAAATTTTTATTAAAATTTTCATCAAAAGTTATATGCAGAGTTTCTTCGATTATATTTGTTCGTTTATTAAATACTCGGTATGCTTTACTTCGTTCTGAGTATCCTACAAAAATTCCTTCGTCAGCTTTTGGATCGAATTTTCCTAGTTGATCTTTTGTATTTAAAATGAAATATTTTGATCCAAATATTTTAAAATAAGATATATTTGGCTTTTTATTATTAAATAGTTCATAAGAAGTATTTTCAGTTAATGGTCTAATTGATATTCTATTTAATACATAACATGCAGTAGCAACGGATTCTGCCCAAAAATGTTTTGGTAGAGAACATCCATTTAATAATGTTCTTGCGCATTCTTGTAATGTTCTATTCTTTCTTTCTACAACTACATTTTGTTGAGGAGTTCTAGGAAATGAAAAGTTATGATTTGTTCCTTTCTTTTTACAAAAAGTTTCAAAAGCTTCATTTTCGAATTCGCCTCCATGATCGCTTCGAATATTTTTAATTTTCTAATCTTTAGTGTTTTGAATTCTTTTGACAAATGTTTTAAAATGCTCAAAAGTGTCACTTTTATTTTTCATAAAAATAGTCCATGTATATCTTGAAAAATATCAACTATTACAAATACGTATCGATTATGATTAATAGATTGAACTTGTGTTGGTCCAAATAAATCTATATGAAGTAATTCTAATGGTTGTAAAGTCGAAATATTTTTCTTAGATTTGAAAGATGATTTCGTTAATTTTCCTTTTTGACAATCATCACAAAGATTATTTATTTTAAAGTTTATTTTGGTAAACCTCTTACTAATTCATTTTTAGAAAGTTTTCTAGTAGTTTTAAAATTTATATGACAAAATCTTTTGTGCCATAACCAAGGATCATTATCTTTGGCAAGTAAACACATACTTGTATTATGATTAATATTCATATTTAGAACATAAATATTTCTATCTCTATTTCCTTCAAAAACAAGATTTTGGTTTTGATCAAAAATACTACATTTATTATCCGAGAAATTTATTTTAAAACCTTTGTCACACAGTTGACTTATGCTAAGTAGATTATGTTTTAAATTTTCAACTAATGAAACATTTGTTATAAAAGGTAAATTTGATGTACCGTAATTGTTCACATCTCCTTTTCCAATGATATAGCCTTTTGAATTGTCTCGAAGGTAACCGAGCCACCATCAAAGTATGTGATGTTTGTAAGCATATCTTTGTCTCCGGTCATGTGTTTTGAATAACCACTGTCTAATATCCATTTCTTCTTTTTGAGTGGGACCTGAAAATAAATATTAAATTATTGGTACCCACCTTTTAATAGGGTCCTAAAAA
Source organism: Allium cepa (assembly GCA_030765085.1). Classification (NCBI taxonomy): domain Eukaryota; kingdom Viridiplantae; phylum Streptophyta; class Magnoliopsida; order Asparagales; family Amaryllidaceae; genus Allium; species Allium cepa. The sequence goes on along the minus strand of CM060934.1, from coordinate 765,676,468 downwards.
GTTAGAGTTTAGGAAACCAAACCCAATTTGGTTTAGTATCCTTTTTATAAATATAGTTTTCATTATGATGAACATTATCCATAAATGTTTTAATATATTTATTTCTTATTAATACATTGTTAGTCTTTGGTACCCAAATTTTAACTACCTTGTTTTCTACTTTTGTTTTAATAGGTTTCTTTATCAATACTTGTTGTTTTGGATCAACATTCCTGTTAAGTTTTATATTTTTCTTATTAGGAATTTTTGACTCTTTTTTATAACCTAAACCTTGTTTGTTTGAAGATGTTTGAGAATATTCTAATATCTTAGATAAGTTTTCTCTTCCTTTGTTAAAGTTAGAAACATTTTTAGTGATGTCATGTAACGACCCGCCTTTTTGGACAGTTTAAACCGACGATCAAATACATATGCCGGTTCCAAACCATTCAAAAGGGCAGATGGTTATTGGGGTAATTAAGAAAAGAAAAGAAAGAGAAATAAAGGAAATGAAACAACACAGAATCTCGCAGCGGAACGATAAAATATAATAGTCAAATAAACAGTTCATGAAGCTGTTTACTATACTTTGACAATTATTTATACAACATTTATCAGAGTTATACATATACAACAGAACAATTAAAATAATGCAGCAGATAGCATGATGCAAGGGTAATAATAGTAATAGTATACCAAATCTTCGTCTTCATCCTCCAGAATAGATCTTCAAAAATCTGAAAAACTCAGGACTGTCCCGAGCGTAATGAAAAGACAAAACACTCGAGTCAGGAATAAAATATCCTTATGAAAGTTAAATCAATCGTAAACAAATATGAGTGTAACGGCGTCAGAGATGTTTACGGGGTTTGACATCTTATATCCAGTGTCAACGTGCGTGCAATAACTCAAGAGATGTTACGGGATTTTCCATCTCTTAAGGATCCGTTAAACTATCTACTATGTAGTAATGTACGCTAAGTAGATAATGCCTATCAGTAATATAAAGTATCAAAATAGCGTTAAGGCGTTACCATAATCCCCCTTAACACATTTTTATAATTCCATAGTCTATATAGCACCGTAAGCCCCACCGTAAACTGGTGGTTATCAAAGGGTACCCCATAGGTATAACACAAAACCAAACGTAGTGGTCGCGAATAGGATAATCAGTATGACAAGGTACATGAGGCGATACCAACTAGGATACTAGTAGTTGCGTGATCCTGACTGATGTTGAGCATAGCCAGCAGCTACCCCAACACCGCGAAACAACACTCCCAAATCAAGGGGTGCACCTAAATCGCATCACAAATGTAATAGATATGGTATCGAAGAAGTGTGTTCGCTAGAGGTGGCGAACCTCAATGGCCCGGCACGGCTCCTGTTTTAGTCATGTCAGGGGTCATCCAATAATCGTTCTCTTTCTTCAGTCAACGCGTCACCAAACCATCCACTTCATTCTGGATCAACACTCCACGTATAATAGTTATTAAAGTGGTTTTCGGTATCGACAGAGAGTATGTCCATATCTGATCCCGGTCTCTTTAATAACTACGTATTATTACACCGTTGGCTCTTTTACATTTCAAATCGATTCATAATTGATATCAAAATATCGTATTCGCTTCAAAAATCAAATCCATTTCAAATATCACCATAGTTATTCAAAATGTAAGATTCCGTTTCAAAAATCATTTCGTCTCAATATCTCATTTCGATCCCAAGATCATTTCGAATTTCAGTTTAGGTTGCAACTTCATTTAACCCAATTCGTATTTAAATTCAAGATTTAAACATAAACACTTCACCTTATTGACCAGCTTAGAATTTTAGAAAATAGTTTTAAGTAGTTTAAAAGTAGTTTAAATAATTAAAATACTTAAAATACTTAAAATCTTGAAATGGATTTGAAATAGATAAATTAGTTTAAAATAATTTAAATTGGGTTAAGTAGATTTAAAATAGATTAAAATAGTTTAAGTATTCAAAAATGGTTTATATAGCAGAGTAATTTGGAAAACAAAATAAACAGCTTCAAAACCAATCCATTTCAATTTATAACTTCCCAATTCAAATCAATTTCAATTTCCATTCTACCGATTCAATTTCGATTTCAATTCAAATCAATGTCAACTTTGACTTCAAATTTATTCAATTTTATATTCACTTTCAATTAATTCAATTTCAATTTATATCGATTTAGAGCTGGATTTTCAAAATATCAATTTATAATACTTAACAAAATTATCCTTCAATATTCAAATTTAAATCCAAATTTCCAATATGATTCAATTCCAAGCTCATTTCAAAATATCATTTTTATGTCACTTTTACTTAGTAATATTCAAAGCTCAAATTTAATGTTCAATCTTTAAAACAAATAAATTTCCGAAATTCAGTCATATCCGAATTTTAAATCTCGAAGTCTCCACTTAAATTTATTCAACGGTTTCTTTTAACCAAAATTTTATTTCAACATTCCAAACTCAATTTTTCGATAAATTCGATTTCTATAAATTGATTTCTATTTATCACTTTTAAATCAAAACATTTAAATAAATTTCAAATCGACGATTTCAAAAATTATTAATTTAGCCAATTCGGTGTCCGTATATAATTTTCTATCCTATGGCCAAATAATTATTTATTTCAATTAAATGTCAAGGATGAATATATATTACTTAAATCAAATGATAGTGTCATATGTATGCATAACAGTATATATAAGCACATAAACATCCGAACATTTAAATATCAACCAATAACATCCATCAAAATACATCATCCAATAGACAATACAATTCATGGCAGTTTCATAGTTATCAATGTCAGGTAATTTAATGGCAATTCAATTTCAATTTCAATTTTAATTTAACTGCCAATTTAATTTCAACGGTTAATTCAAATGACAATCTATATGACAATTAAATTTATCAAACAACGACAAACAAAAATCATAACACTTCATAATATCCAATTTAACTAGCACAAAGATATTTAGTACGTTGTGAGCGTTATAAAACACTCACCTTGATTTCAATGTAGTTCCAGCGTTTTATTTCAAATAAAATTAAACGAGCGTTTAATTTTACCCGAAATTTTCACTAGCTCCAAACGAATCCAATCCAGCTCCAAAGCGTAGTGCTCGACAAAACGAACCCGTCGCAATTCGTTACGTCCAAAACGGACCTCGTATCAAAAAGTTATACACGTTTAAAGTTTGAATAATTATAATAAAATTTAATTGCAACTTTTATTTTAAATTCTATACCTTAGATTCAATCAGGGCCATCCATTCCCTTGCCCACATCTGAGCCGCACCCCCATTCTTCCGCATGCACGTATCCTCTCCAGTAAACGAACGCGTGAAAACAACCCATGCCCATGATTTAGGGTTTAACACCTCGGCCACTACGAGCATCTAGAAGTCGATCAGAGAGTGCCATATTAAAGGCCTCACTCTCCTCTACCTTCGGCCAGGAGCAGGTGGAGCTCGGCCCCCCCTCTAACCTCGAGATGCATGCGAACAGTGGCGCCTTCCAGCTCCGATTGTCGTCGATTCTTTGCTCCGTTCACGATCATTACCGTTGGATATGTAGTTCGTGATGTGCTCTACACTTTACTAGTTGGAAGTTTTTGGTGAATGTTGACGGATTGGAAGAAATTAGTGGAAGAAGTGGCGTGCATTTCTGGCCTTAGAACTGTAGGAGGCGGCCACGAATAATGGGACTAGGGTTTTGCTGAAGAACGTGCCTTTATAAACAATTTTAATTATTATTTTAATATTAAATCCACTCATAAACCATTTTCTCAACGTTCCCCAAACAACGCGTGCCGGCTGGTGTTTCTAGGGTTTATCCCATGTTTCGGACACAATGGAATAGGTTTCGAAATCTAATTCAATCGTATGTGCGAGATACGGCAATAAACGATCGATTTAAAATTAAATCGGTTAAACGAATTTCTAGGCGTTTTGGCTCGCCCCGGACAAACGGTAAATCCGATTGACACGAAATTCGAAACCATACAATAATATCACATTACGGATCCAAAACTAGTTTCGTTGAAATCCGAGACTGTTTGAAAAATGGCTATTTTAACTCGTCAAATAAATATTAAAACAATTCCGATGCGTTTCGAGCTGCCACGGTCAAACGACGACTCCGCTTGCTACGAAAATTGAAATTCGATAATAAAAAACTATTACGGATCCAATGGAACTAGTTTCGTCCAATTCTGAGACTGTTCGAAAATTGGCTATTTTTCAGTCGATAATTAAATATTAAAATATTCAATTTTCACAAATTTACTTTTAATTCGATTTAAAAGTTCTACAACGTCATCCTAACTTAAATATGATAAAATAAAATTCTACAAATAATTTTTAATCATATTAAACCCGTTATTCAATTTTCCCATAAATTCCAATTTTAAAACTTATTAACTCTATTAAAATCCCAATATAACTTACATTCACTTTGGAAACCAATTTGAATCATATTAAATCAAATTTCAATTATTCACTTTATTTTCATATATTAAATTTCATTATCAAATTAATCATATCAAATTCGGAATTTAATTATTCAAACATTTGTAATATTAAATTTAAACAAATTTGATTATTCTTAAAACACTATCTTTTGAAATATTCAAAAGGAACTTACAAGATTTAACCTTTAAAACTAATTCAAATTATTGAACAACCATTTCCATTAATCAGTTATCCAATTTCCGTTATTCAATTATTCAATAAGTTTTAAATATTTAATTTAAACAATTTACCTGTTCAATATTCGATATTTGATTTGAATAGATTTTACTTATCAATCAATTACTCTATTATACCCAATGAATTCAACATTTATTATTATTCCAAACGACTTACAAAATTTTTTCTAACATTAAATCATGACATCTTATTAAATTAGCTATTTTAATTATCGAAAATTTACGGGTCGTTACATGTCATCTAATTTAGCTTGAAGACTATTATTTTCTAATTCTTATAGAACATCAACAGGGCATACTCCTTTCTCTTTGGCATACGGATCGGAGGCCATGCTCCCAGTTGAAACTATAGTGCCTTCCCACCGCAGGATCCACTACAACCCAGAAGAGAACGAAGAACTCCTCCACATGTCTTTGGACCTAATTGAGGAGAGAAGAAATGATGCAGCACTCAAAGCAGCAGCTCATAAGCAAAAAGTTACAGCACAATACAACTCCAAAGTCAAACACCGCAGCTTACAAGAAGGAGATCTTGTCCTCAAGCGGATCTTCCCGCGCCCCGGAGCGCTAGATCCAATCTGGGATGGACCCTATGTAATTCATAAAGATCTCCACAACGGAGCCTATATTTTTTCAACAGTGGACGGAGAGGTGTTCCAGAGGGCATGGAACATCCAACACCTCTGTCGATACTTTTCTTAACTTGTACTGCACATATGAAGTGAATTAACAAAGAGAATCAGTGGACGTATGCATTTTCGTGCCGAACCACTTTAAAAATCTTGTCTCTTTTTAACTTGTTCCTTTATATCTTGGCTGCTTGTTAAGCTTTATCCTTTTCTGTTGAACAAAATCATGTATAACGACATTTCCATTCTGGACACTCCACGGCGTAACCTCACCTGGACAAGACCCAACAGGTACTATGCGAATCTATGCACTCGCCAATGAGACACTTTTGCTCCAGCATCCCTCTGTTGTGGGTTAACTCATTGCTCGCGACTGCCCTCAAAGCCAACTGTAATGAGCCGATTATAAGCCATCAAGAAGGCCGACTATAGCCGATGGTAGCTCATTACAGCGTTCGGCTCGCCGGCAACTGTGAACCTACTTTAAGCCCCAACATAAGGTGTGGCCAGCCAGGGGTAGTTCATGGTAGACGATCGGCACCCACGCTAGCCGGCCACAGTAAATCGAATAACACGCACGATTACGGGCCATAATGGCTCGGGTAGTTACTGTGCGCGATCTCGGCTCTGATATGTCTTAAGTATGGCTGTGGTAAAAAAGATAAACTCCCCGCGGAGGCGTAAGATGGGTGACAAACGTCTCCAAGACCCATAGCTAGGGAAAGTGACTACAAAACCCGTTTGCCAAGAACTTAAGCATATCGACGGCCTTCCGTGATTGGAAGTTTTACTATTTCTCATATTTCCATTACATTTAAAAACTTTTCTCCTATCCTATATAACAATCCCTAAAGTACAGGTCACAAAATAGGGAAACTCTCGCTTGTGGAAATATGAGCTCACATCCGAATGACGGAACACTCAACTACATTCCATACTCAGTCACGCAAGACATTCAAAGCAACCCTCTACAACTAAAACACGAAGGGAGGTACTTTCTTCTCTTGTATACAAATATGTAGCTTTAATTTATTCACACGTCATATTGGCATTACAAGACATGAAATACTATTTTTAGCAGAAACTTAGCATCAAATACGATTGAGTCACATGCATAAACACGCAGCTGTATTTCTTATGCAACATATCAAAATGACAACAGCATTCAAACATGACAGAATCAGCTTATGTTATAAAATTACATAAAGTCATTCTTTACAAATAATATAATTACAAGTTACATTAATGTTTCAGACTAACATAGACAGCAACCAAAATATGTACAAGTCAAGTCAAAGAATCGAGGCTTCGCCTCCATCCCGCTAGCCCTCCGGATCTACTTAACTGTAGGATCGGAACTCCCAGCATGTACTCCAGAGGTCCCGCCTTTCCAATTCAGAAGAGAATCCATCAATTATCACGAAAGATAAGCAATCAAATCAGGAAAAGGTTAAAAGGGAAGACTTACCAGCGTCTGCTCCCTGGTCGTCATCCTCCAGTTGCACACCCACTTCCTCGGCGGCAAGCAGCCTCATGCCTTCCTTCACCGCCGCCTTCTCCTCCTTGGTGAACTGTGCGGTAACCACATCCATTCTGAAGGCCGCACCACCCTCTTTATCTGCTTCGACCTTGGCTTCCTCCAAAGCCCGGAGATATATCCTAGCCATAACCCGGGGATAATCGTCCATCCAGGACATGTTGCCCTGCCTCCAAGTACGGATATACATGTCCTGGAGCATCTCGTCTACCATCCCCTCGTTCTCCTCAAACTCTTTCATCCGGGCCTCAGAAGCCGACAGTCGTGCGATCGCAGCATCTCTCTCCACTCGGTATCTCGAGCAGTCCGCCTGAAGGGACTTCCGCATCACTTTCATCTACTCCTTCAGCTTGGCCTGAGCAAGCTCTGTGGCTTCGAGCTTCCCAGATAACTCCTCTACCTGCTCAAGATCCGCTCTCCGAACCTCGTTCACCGTTGCGATGGCCATGTCCAGCCTCCATTTTTCACAACTCAGCCTTGCTAGCCTCTTCCATGGTTTTCTTTAGTCGTCGGGAGGCCGCCTCATGCTGGGATATCTGGATAGCCTAATCGGCAAGCTGTTTGGCCTGATCAGAAACCTGTAGCCGCAACCGAATGTTAGCACTTCCGATTTCCTCCCCAGCCTTGGCCAGTCGAGCGTGATGCTCCATTAGCCTCTTGGTCTCCTCAGCCACCCGATCGATGCTTGCCTTGGCCTCATTCCCCATGGTCACAATCCGAGTAGTAAGCAAATCGAGGTCTAAGGACTCAGCCTCATCAAGCACCCGTACCATGGGATTGCGGGGAAGAAGATGCTCATCCGTGGCCTCGTCAAAAGAGATGTCCTGAAAACTCGGGTCCAGATCCGGGTGGCCGACAAATGGGTTGCGAACCAAACCAGGATGGTCTATCGCGGTGACGGTTGGATTTTCGGATGGATGTGGGGAAGGCATAAACTCAGTATCCTCCTCAGTAATATCATGGATAGGCTGGACTGGAGGCTGAGGGCCAGGTGAAGGTTCAAATGAAGATCGGACCCTCTTCCTCTTTTGCATATCTTCTTCAATAACTCCGAGAAGAGGGCGATATCTAACCACATCTTCAGGATGGCTAGTTGACGGCTTTGGTTTGGCAGAAGCTTTGAGTAGCTTGTACTGTTCAAGGCGGTGCCGAATATCTGATGTCTTGGCCACCTTACCTGCTCCTGGAATAAAAATCAGGTGTTACAAGCATGCATGAAACTATGATCCAAGAAATATGTTAAGTAGGAAAACGTGCTTATTTTACAAACCCTAAGGGGGAGTGGGATACTGCAATAAGTCCTGAATCTCATTCCAGGACGGGAGTTGGCCATAAAATATTACTAAGTCCTTACCATAAAGGGAGTCTATGAAAGTTAAGAATTCACCTTGAACCACCGGAGTTGCCTTACCTGAAATACCCTTAGAAGATGGATCGGCACCAGTCCTAGCCTTGTCAACCTTCTTCGCCTTCTCCACCGAGGCTGATCCTTCCTCCAATCCCTCAAAAGCCTGGCGGAAGGCATCATCCATCCACTCCTGGATCTCCCCTGCCTGCTCAGAAGACAAAACCCCGGCACCACTACCACCCTGTCCTTCACCTTCTCCATCTCCTCCGCTCTCCTCCTCGCCTCTTTCCTCCTCTCCACCTTCCTCCTCCGAAATATCTAGACATGTACTAGGGGAGGGTCCTTCAGACTTCTTAAGCTTTTTCCCCCCGACAACTGGAGGTATCGAGAAGGGTTTTCTCTTGCTGATCTTCGCAGTGGCCCCATCTTTAGCTTTGGCAGCCCTCTCCTTGGCTGTATCTCTCTGCTTAACCACGGATTGACGTGGCAGAATCAAGTTGTTCTCTAGGAGAGTGGCATTCCTGATCAGGTAAGAAGCCGACCTATCCCTTCCTGAGATGGCCTCTATCTCCGCAGCCATCTGTACCAGGCGATCATTCTCCACAACCGCAAAGCCACCTGTCGCTAGCAAGAAATAAAAACATATAAGAAGGAGCATTGTAGTCGGGACAAAGAAATTACAAATGAAATTCAACTTACAGCCAGAAGTAAAAAGGCGAAAAGAAACAGAGTCGTCCTTGATGAAGAACCATTCCTTCTTAAACATGGTGAACTTAGAGTATAGGTCCAGGACCGGCTTAAAGGACACGGCCGACTCTAAACTTATGTACGGAGACCCCTTCTTGTAGCCCCTCAGATTATACAAATATCGGATTTCCCGTTTAGAAGGGGGCGCCCATACCTCCTCTGGAAGATAACGAATAGACACACTAAGATGGCGTAAGAGTTGGGCTGAAGCTGGAAAGGAGCCACCTTCAGGTAGGTAATGAAGCTGACTATCCACGCATTGATCGGAGGAATGGCCCCGCACATGCAATGGTATCGGCTATAAGCAAAGTATCCTTCAGGGGGATTATATGGCATGACCCCCTCCCCGGCAACAGCATGCATGCTCTATCAATCCCAAAGGATCGGGAGATAACGTCAAGTTTCTCCTCTCTGAGAGAGCTCGAAAAGCAATCAGGAGGAGAGTTCAGAAGCTCTTGGAGACCATACCCATCTACTAGCGATCTCGGGGTGGGTCCACGACGTTTCGGTCCTGGCTGGGATGGGGGCACAATAGGGGACTCTCGTCTATCTGTAGATTTTCTCTTTTCTGATCGAGTTTCCACTTTGCGAGACATTTATCTGTAACATCGAAAAAACATATTGTTAGAACAAGGAGAATGGGAATACAAACAAACAAGTACATGCAACCTAGAGTCTCATTCGCAATTCGAAACATAAAAACTCAAGACCAAAGACCATTCGGCCTCACACTTCCCAAACTCATTCGGTAGTACAAACCCACAAGGTTCATTCGGTAAATCAAACTACAAGTTCATTCGATACTTGGGGGCAATGAACACATTCGGTAAATCAAAGCTTTCAGGTTCATTCGGTACACGAAGTCCCCGAGTCCATTCGGTAATTAAAAGCAAAACCTCATTCGGCATTCCAAGCATATAAGGCCCATTCGGCACTCAACGCCCAATCTCATTCGGCGGACAAACTCTTGAAGTCCATCCGGTAATACAAGAACATAAAGTCATTCGGCGGGAAAGAATCTCACCTGGTTCGGCTAGCTCTTTTATTCGGCGAAACTGAGAGTTTGATTCGGCAAAAGGTTCGGCTCGGTTGGTAAGGAATAACGAAGGCATGTAACCCCTATTTATAAGCAAACCTCAATGACCGGACCCGATGGCTTGGCGCTTATAACCGAACGAGGCTATCCCATTAAAACAAAGCACGACATATGTTAAACATATGCCCTACTTTGGGGGGAAAATGTTGGGTACGTATCCACCACCCACCGAATCAAAGCGAACCAACTCGAAATAACATGCCGACCATCCAGAAGTAGCATGCCGAACCAACTCGAAGTAGCCACCACCGAATCAACCTACCGGACCAAGCCACGCCTTCACCACCGAACCATCCGGTCCACCGAACCACCCTACACTTCCCTACATAGCCGATCCATCTACCACTCCTCCCATTGCCGGATCAAGCCACTACCGGACCAAACCAATTGCCGGACCAAACAACTACCGCTCCAACCCTCACTGAACCATCTCACCTCCAATTACCACTGAACCAACCAATGTCCTCACCACCATCGAACCATCTCACCTCCACGACCAAGCCGGACCAGCCACCACCGAGCCAGGGCCTTGCCGATCCAAAATTTTCAGGCCAGATTGCATCAGCCCAGGCCCACCAGCAGCTATATACATCCAGGACCCCTGCCCCCAGCCTCACTCTATAAATAGAGGGGCAGGGGTACAACAATGGCGGACAAGTTTGAGAGCTCAAGCACGGAAGGAACTTTCAAACAACTTTTATATACTTGTAATCAAGGCTTTGTACTTGTAATCTGAATAGTAAGAGGAGAATAACATATAAAGTGGACGTAGGCACGTTCTGCCCGAACCACTATAAATCTGTGTGTCTTTTACAGTTTAGTCCCTACTTTTTATATATTTGCAAAAATCCCTCAAATCACTGAAAACAACATAAAATCAACTAAATCATACGACTTGGAGGTGTTTGCCCATTTTTTGTGCAAACAGTTTCATAGTTATCAATGTCAGGTAATTTAATCGCAATTCAATTTCAATTTCAATTTAAATTTAACTGTCAATTTAATTTCAACGGTTAATTCAAATGACAATCTATATGACAATTAAATTTATCAAACAACGACAAACAAAAATCATTACACTTCATAGTATCCAATTTAACTAGCATAAAGATATTTAGTACGTTGTGAGCGTTATAAAACACTCACCTTGATTTCAATGTAGTTCCAGCGTTTTATTTCGAATAAAATTAAACGAGCGTTTAATTTTACCCAAAATTTTCACTAGCTCCAAATGACTCCAATCTAGCTCCAAATCGTAGTGCTCGAAAAAATGAACCCGTCGCAATTCGTTTCGTCAAAAACGGACCTCGTATCAAAAAGTTATACACGTTTAAAGTTTGAACAATTATAATAAAATTTAATTACAACTTTTATTTTAAATTCTAAACCTTAGATTCAATCAGGGCCATCCATTCCCTTTCCCACACATCTGAGCCGCACCCCCATTCTTCCTCACGCACGTATCCTCTCCAGTAAACGAACGTGTGAAAACAACCCATGCCCATGATTTAGGGTTTAACACCTCGGCCACCACGAGCATCTAGAAGTCGATCAGAGAGTGCCATATTGAAGGCCTCGCTCTCCTCTACCTTCGGCCAGGAGCAGGTGGAGCTCGGCCCCCCCTCCAACCTCGAGATGCCTGCGAATAGCGGCGCCTTCCAGCTTCGATTGCCGTCGATTCTTTGCTCTGTTCACGATCATTACCGTTGGATATGTAGTTCGTGATGTGCTCTACACTTTACTAGTTGGAAGTTTTTGGTGAATGTTGACGGATTGGAAGAAATTAGTGGAAGAAGTGGCATGCGTTTCTGGCCTTAGAACAGTAGGAGGCGGCCACGAATAATGGGACTAGGGTTTTGCTGAAGAACGTGCCTTTATAAACAATTTTAATTATTATTTTAATATTAAATCCACTCATAAACCATTTTCTCAACGATCCCCAAACAACGCGTGTCGGCTGGCGTTTCTAGGGTTTACCCCATGTTCCGGACACAATAGACTAGGTTTTGAAAGCTAATTCGATCGTAAGTGCGAGATACGGCAATAAACGATCGATTTAAAATTAAATCGGTTAAACGAATTTCTAGGCGTTTTGGCTCGCCCCGGACAAACGGTAAATCTGATTGACACGAAATTCGAAATCATACAATAATATCACATTACAGATGTGATGAAACTAGTTTCGTCGAAATCCGAGACTGTTTGAAAAATGGCTATTTTAACTCGTCAAATAAATATTAAAACAATTCCGATGCGTTTCGAGCTGCCACGGTCAAACGACAACTCCGCTTGCTACGAAAATTGAAATCTGATAATAACAAACTATTACGGATCCAATGGAACTAGTTTCGTCCAATTCTGAGACTGTTCGAAAATTGGCTATTTTTCAGTCGATAATTAAATATTAAAATATTCAATTTTCACAAATTTACTTTTAATTCGATTTAAAAGTTCTACAACATCATCCTAACTTAAATATGATAAAATAAAATTCTACAAATAATTTTTAATCATATTAAACCCGTTATTCAATTTTCCCATAAATTCCAATTTTAAAACTTATTAACTCTATTAAAATCCCAATATAACTTACATTCACTTTGGAAACCAATTTGAATCATATTAAATCAAATTTCAATTATTCACTTTATTTTCATATATTAAATTTCAATATCAAATTAATTATATCAAATTCGGAATTTAATTATTCAAACATTTGTAATATTAAATTTAAACAAATTTGATTATTCTTAAAACACTATCTTTTGAAATATTCAAAACGAACTTATAAGATTTAACCTTTAAAACTAATTCAAATTATAGAACAACCATTTCCATTAATCAGTTATCCAATTTCCGTTATTCAATTATTCAATAAGTTTTAAATATTTAATTTAAACAATTTACCTTTTCAATATTCGATATTTGATTTGAATAGATTCTACTTATCAATCAATTACTCTATTATACCCAATGAATTCAACATTTATTATTATTCCAAACGACTTACAAAAATTTTTCTAACATTAAATCACGACATCTTATTAAATTAGCTATTTTAATTATCGAAAATTTACGGGTCGTTACATGTCATCTAATTTAGCTTGAAGACTATTATTTTCTAATTCAACATGTTTAATCTTAATTTTTAACTCGTGATTTTTAGAAACAAGTACATCATTCTTTTCTTTTAAGTTTCAATTTCTTGACTTAAAAGTGATAATTGAGTTTCTGAATTTGAATAAGATTCTTGAACTTTTTCAAGTTCTTCTTCAATAATTTTCTTTTTATCATTTAACATATCTCTCTCAAACTCAGCTTTGTTTTGATTTTCACGAATTTCCTTAATTTTCTTTTTAAGAGTTTTTATTGTGCTTAAAAGTTCAGTGTTTACTTCAATTAAATCATCGACAGTTAAATTACTTACCTCAGAATTTTGAGCCATGAAGCATACATTTGCCTGTTCATTGTCGCTATCACTATCATTTTCGGATGAAGATGAATCTGAATCGTCTCATGTTACAGAAAATGCCTTCTTTTTGAATTTATCCTTCTTGTTTTTGTTGTTGAAGCTTTTCTAATTCTCCTTCATTTGTTCTTGACAATCTTTTTGCATGTGTCCTTTCTTGTGACAATTGAAGCATTCTATATTTGAGGATGAAGGTTTGTTCAAGAAGTTCTTTTTGAATCCGTTTTTGTTTCATTTTCTATACTTTAAGAATTTCTTGAAATTTTTGGCTATAAATGCTAGATCCTAATCTTCAGACTCGTATTCTTCCTTTTCCGTATGAAAAGCAACATTCTTTCTTTCTTGAGCTTGATCTTTCTTAGCTTGCATATTTACTTCATACGACATAAGATTTCTAATCAATTCTTCTGGTTTCATTGTAGATAGATCATTTGCTTCCTCGATTGCTAGTACTTTTCTCTCCCATTCATCAGTGAGTGAATTTACTTTAGACACAATGTCAAAATCCGTGTATCTTTCTCCTAGCCCGATTAAAGCATGATGAATGTCTTGAAATCTTGAGTACATGTCATTGATGGATTCATTTTGTCGCATTCTAAAGTTTTGGAATTGATTCTTCAGCATGGATATCTTTGTTTGTTTAACCTTGTTTGTGACTTCATGTATGACTTTAAGTGTTTCCCATATCTGATATGCAGTAGTACATATGCTAACACGGTTGAATTCATTTCTATCTAGGGCGCAAAATAGCATATTCATAGCTTTGGCATTTGCACTAGCTTCATTCTTCTGAGTTTGTGTCCATGTAGGATAATAGGTCGTGGGTACAACAAACTCTACTTGAGTAGCATTCCAGGCTTCGAAACTTGTTGCTTGCATATAAATCCTCATCCTTGTAGCCCAATAGTTGTAATTTAATCCATTGAATATGGGGGTCTTTAGGTAGATTGTCCTTCCGCAAATGTAGAACTATAGGCAGATGTTGTGCTTGTACTTGCGTTATTTTCCATATTATCAATATGTCTAATAACGGTGTTATGGTTATAGGACGGCCTTGCTTTGATACCAATTGAAAGAGGCGTCTATGCGGTAGGATCGTATAATATGGAATAGCGGAATGATATAGATAAATAACGATAAGCAATAAGTAAAGTAGACACCAAGACTTTATACTGGTTCGGATCTCTAGTCCTACGTCCAGTCCCTAAGCTTCACTTAGGAATTTCACTAACTAACACCCTCACTTCACCTGGAGGAATAGGTTTACAACTTACCCGAAGAACCGAACGAGATTTCTTGCCTCAATTACCAAAGAGGATTTCAACTCAATTACTAAAAAAACAATATTCGACTTGTTGTGTTCTTATCAACACTAATGAGTCTAATGTAGTACAATGTTCCTATAATCTTATCCTCAAGAGTATACAATATGTTTGTGAAGATTTAGGGAATGTGAATTGCTATGAATCAAAAGAATGTTATAAACAAAACAGTGATTCAAGCAATAGATTGAAGATTGCTTTGAGAATATCTAGAGAATATGATCAAGAAAGTAGTAAGATTAAAGAAAGAGAATTCGGTCACTTGAATGATGTTAGAATCATGTATATATACTTGTAGAAGGGGTGCTTTTGTTGTCAAAGGTTGCAAACAAGAGATGCTTCCATTTCCATTGGTGAATGGTTGCAACTCTTGGGAGGAAGAAGGTGCCCATTCATAAAAAATTCGCAGGTTCAAATTCAGTCGACTGAACAGAGAATTCAGTCAACTGAAAATATGAAGTAAAACTTTCAGGAACAAATTCAGTCGACTGAAACTATGTATGTTTATATATTTGTATTAGTTTCAATCGACTGGATATTCCTGTTAAGTCGACTGAACTTATAAAATATGCACAGTGAAAGCTTAAATAAAAGGTGAAGTTTATAAAATGTTTTCTAGTGTTCGTGCAAGCCTCTTGAGGATAGATTTTAACAATAAATCTAGACTAAGACCTACATAAAAAAATTATACTTATGTTTGTTTGGTCTTCATCGATCTTTCTTTAGCTTTGCACATATCTCTTCCTTTTGAAGCACATTGTCATTGATCAAAATCTTCGCGTATCAATAGGCCGTTCGGCCATGATGGGCCCGGGTTATTCAGAGAGCCCAACAACTACCTGGGCGTGTCTATATAAACAGCGTGTGGGGGTTTAGAAAAGGGATCTTCTTCTTCTCTTCGGCTCTCCGACTTTCTACTTTCTAAAGGCTAAGGCTAGTCTACTACTTTGTAACTGTAATCGATTATTGCAGCAATAAAAGTGAAATTTCTGAGTGGACATAGGCCAGAGTTAGCCAAACCACTATAAATTCTATGTCTTTACTACTTTCATATTAATTTTTGTTATTCTTCATATTGATATTCTCTACATACATTCTATCTATTATCTATGACTTGTTAGTTGGTGCTTTCATTTGCATTTGGGTGTTAGTGACCAATTTTGGCTCTAGCAGCCCCAAATAGATGAATTGACAAATCTGGTTTGTTTATAAATACACGGTTCTCAAAAATTTAAAAGACAAGAAAACATATGTACTCCATCTTCTCCTTTCTCTCTCACAACCTTCTTTCTCAATCAAATTCAAACTCAAATATCTCACTTAAAACTCAACGGATTTCAGAAATAAACCGTTGAATCGAAGAGCGGGACGAGGAAAATTGGCTAATATTAAATTTAATTTGAATAGTGAAGGTTTTGGGATTCACCTATTTCGAATGGTGGATAAATAATTAGGGAATTTGGCTTTGGTTGGATCTTGGATTGCTTGTCGGTGAGTATGCTAACATAATTTGACGTATACTTAGTTTTACTCATTAAATACTGTGATTTTTATAGTTTAGGATGATAATTTAAACATTAGAAAGTTAATTCATGATATAAAATGTTAGTTGTGGATAGATATAATTTAAATAAGTTTAATTTGGTTAACTAAATCATTGATTTGGTTTAGGAATGTAATAGATACCTAAACATAGAAAAGTGAGCATAAGTTGACGTACATTGAACAAATGCATACAAATTCATGGTTAAATTTGTATGATAATGGTTTCTAAGATTTATACGTACTAAGCAGTCAATTAAAATATATATATATATATTTCTTGATATATAAACATGTTATATTGTTATGGTATAGAAAACATATGATTGTATGGTAAAGTATACTCCATACACATAAAAAACGATGTTAAAATGTATGGAACTACTAAGTAATGAAATATATCGATCTCAAAGAATAAAGGTAATTTTTTTTCAAATTAAATATCATTTTTAAGTATTTATAAGGGTATTTTGAAGATAAGAGATATTGAATTTGTATAAAGTTTGGTTTATAAACTATCTAAATTATGAAATAAATGTACATAAATATTATATTATATCAATGCTAAAATTAAATATTATAGTATAATAATAACATATCAAAGACTCAGTTTAATCGATAAATAAGAGGATTAAAAAAATATACAATAGGACCATATGGTAGATGCACCACTCGTCGACCGGTGGTGGCACCATCATCCTACCATGGGACCCTGTTGGGCATAATAAATCTAGGCCCAATAGAGCACGACCATTATGGGTTACTATTTTTGAATCGGGTTTCCATGTGATGTTTTTAAACCACTTTTCGAAGCGATTATGTGGTATGAATTGAACATAATAAATGCATATATAGGTGGTTGTATATATGGCTTTGTATATGAATTTGTATGTAGTATTATCGATGGTTGATATTATTTGATGGATGCTTGTTTGATATGGCACGGCAATATCTGAACATGGGTATTCATGTCACTATCCATGTGAGGTTTTTTTTTGGCATGGCATTGGCTGAATGTGGTGTTATCGTCCATACGATGTTCACGTTTTAGCGTGGCGGCATTTGAATGGGAAAATCAGTATCACTGTCCATGCAACTTTTTCTGTTGAGTCATAGCCCTATTTTCAAATGTCAACCAAATATGTAGTACAATTATATTAAATCTATGGTTGCCGGTGAAATAGGTTAAGGTGTCATTTTATATATCGTAGTAAAATATAATGTTCTATGGGTAAAATTTTAGTATGCGACGAAGCAGATCTGTGACACTCAATTAGACGGTTGTCTAACCCTTCTCTATATTCTCCCATTTGTGCAAACCATTGTTAGGTTGATGAAGATTTGAATTGTTAGTCAAGTAACATCAAAAGGTGCAGATGATGATGGCATTGCTTGTGTGTTGTATGTATTGTACAAATATAATAACCTGACACAATAATGTGGATCTGGATTAATAGTACAGACATGATTGTGTTGCTGAATTTGATTAAGAGATATGTGTGTGTGTGCGCGCGCATATATGTGTTTATGTATATATGTATATATGTGTGTGTGTGTATGTATGTATGTATGTATATGTATTGGTTGTTTCCTTCTGCCATGAGTTTAGAAAGATTTAGTTATAAACTACATTTTGGTTCTTGTTACCATCTCTTAATGACTCATCTTTCTCAGTTTTCGGGGTTTAGAAATCTATGCTGTATTAAATTAGAGGGTCAAAAAAGATGGTCTTTTAAAATACTTCTCCAATATTGATAAACTCTTGCATCACATGCTAATTATAAAGAACATATCATGACTTCTTATCAAGCAGTTTGTTCCTATTGCAAGCCCTATTGCATTATTGCTATCACAATATGTTATCCGATTCTCAATAGTAGGAACCACTCCTCGCTTTCTTAAAAATTTGCACACATATAATAATTTCATTAAGGTGCTATTCAAGGTGATGTACTTAGCCTTTACAACTGAGTCTGCCATAACCACTCATTTGGAACATTTCTAACTTAAAGCTTCTTAAAGGGTGAACATGAATTTAAGACTGACTTACTACATTCGGTGCCACTTACAAAGTCCGAGTCCAAACACGTCTTCATAACCAGTTCAATGTTTCCTTAAAAAATTCTCTAGTATTTTGTAAATACTCGTGAATCCTCTAAACTACCATTTAATGATATTAACTTAGATTTTACATTCGCCCACTGCACCAAGTGCATAAGCAAATTCTAATTTAATACATAATATAACATATATGATAGTTCCTATTGCTACTGCAAAAGTAATCTATCGCATATGCGCGATATTATTCATTTTAGTATAGTGTCTATGTATATCGATTGGGACAATACCAAGATCCGCTTATACAAAGTATAAAGAACGCCTCTTTCAAATCTTATATTTAGAAAACCAAACTTTAATCAATTTTAACATGGGTACATCATTAACAAACATTAGCATATTGTTTACTTATAGTATTATAAATTATTTTTCACCTTTTATTTTCTTTCTTACAGACACACGCTTCCTTTGCATTTTGACTGAATCATATTGTTATATCAGCTCTTGGATCATTATTAATATGTCCAAACTCCTTTTGGATGACCCAATAAGATCCATAGATGAAAGTTTGATGTGTACCCTCTCGATTCACATACAACATGTCGGCTCCTTGACCTAGGACATATAGGGTCAGGGCCAATGCATAGTCATATGTCATACCGCGAAAACCTCTATCATATTTTTGCTGTACCTCTAGATGTTTGTTTAAGATCATATCTTGAAATTCCATAAGTCTTGTTATCGTTCTCACTGACTTCGTGATTTTTTGGCAATCATTTGCAAAACATCTACCATTTCATTATTTGAAGTAATGGTTCAACATTAATGTGCCAAAACTCAAAGTTATATTCTGTGGTAATTTGCAAATAGAATCTGAAGGGACTTAAGCATGTTGATTGGAGAAATTGTTCCACTAATTTCAACGTTTGTAATTTATTCTTGGAATCCATTTCGAATTAAAGCATTATGCAACGTGGTAGAGTTTATACTCTCGATGGCTTATCAATAGTTGTAGAGATTGTTATTACTAACAATCCACTTTCTTCACATTGATAAGGATTTCATAGTTTCTCTTCAATATGCAAATTTTTTTTAGACATTCTAATTAGCTGCATCTGTTTTGAGCTTGGTTAAATTTATTTCATCTACGTAATCAATTTATATGTTAGAATCTTGGACTGTATCCAAGTTTGTCGCACTATCGCTAATTTCTTTGGAAAGACATTCCTTCAGTAAGAAGGTGGCATGTCTTTAAACAACAATTTATTTCTCGATGAATTAGAATATGCATTCAAAACATTTTACAAACTACCTATAAACTTACATAAAGTAGATCTATTTTTGAATTCATTAAACTTATATTTATAATGTAGACTGGAAAACCACATATCTTAAACTATCCACGATGGTGTTCCTTCCTAACTCATATTTTATATGGATTCGTAATCTCATATTTGGATGAAGCCAAATTCGACATATGTGCTTATACTTAAGTAAATATCCTTATAGAAAGAAGTGACTCGACTTCACTCATTATCAATTGTACTTTATTGAATACAGTCTGATTACTCTTTATTGGTACATCGGTATGTCGCATAGGTTAGATTGACATTGAGAATGAACCTTATTCCCTTTTAGGTACTCGTGGAACTCTTATCTGAGAAACTTACCTATTCGATCAAATCGAATGGTTTTAATTCTTTTGCATGTTATTATTTTATATTTTTGTATTATATTATATGACTTCATCGTAGATATCTAACTTATCAAATACATATATTCATATCTCAGAAAATCCTCGATGAATTTAACGAAGTAAGTATATCCACCTTTTGGTATCATTAGACTTTGGATTTCACATCTATATGTCTCAATCCGAAGATTTTGTTAACTCTTTTATCGCTCCTACAGAATGGATGCTTTACCCTTAATCATTTGGAATACAATTCACAAGTACCATATGATTCATAGCCATACAATCAAAGGATTATTTCTTAATGATATGGCTTGGTGCATAATTCTAAAAAAGTTGTTAAATATTTTAGATGCTTCTATATCTTCTTAATACCTAACACATCAATATTTTATGAATGTAATTACCATCAACAAAATGCCAAAAAGCAGATTTATTAAATTACGTATATTTATAACATTTATATCAAAACAAAGATGCATCTTGCTATCTGGCCTTTTGACCTGGTTATATCTAGGCTGATCGACCTGGTTATATCTAGGCTGATCGAACAATTTAGACTCAACGATAGACAAGGAAAGAAGCCTGGAGAGGCGATTATAGAGCCCAAAGATCAAGTATAGACAATGATATAAAGTAGCGATCAAGCAAAGCTAGGAGATAGACTCTACAGAACATTCTAGGTAAAGAATAGTGCTTCCCCTAAACAAGGGATCAGACCACTATAGCTATGAATAACTTGGATCAGCGGTTCAACTAAACGGGAATCAATCGATATCTCTTAAATCGTGAAAGAAACTATGCAAACAACACTAGAAACATTAAGCTAGCATAGAAGGGGACCACCAGACCGATCGCTACTAACTACGTGACCATGAAGACCGATCAGCCCCAATTACCAAATATTGGGAATTGGGTCATGAGATTTTTTAAGCAACTTTGTTTGCATTTGGAGATTCTGCTGATGAAATTTTAAGAAGATATTCGATCATCTATGCCTATAAATACAGGGTTCATAGCTCATTTGAAGAGGCTTTACACGGTTATTTTCTTAGTACTTCATTGTAATTACGGATTCCAAACCGATCCATCTTGTACTCAGAAATTCAAGTGATTAATAAAGTAATTTCATTAAAGTGGACATAGGCATTGAATGTTGAACCACTTTGAATCTGTTTGTTATTGTTTTATGTTTTCCTCCTCGATTTTAATTTTTTTGTTTTTCATTTATTTCTCTACATATAATCTATTGGGTGTTTGTGACAACTTTTGGTGCAAACATTTTGATGCTTTCATTAAGAAAGTATGCTAAGGTAGATTTGATCTCATCATCTACTGTTGGATTCCCATATCCACGAGATAGACCAGATTTCTACTGACAAGTTCTGTTACTACTCAGATTTTAAGAAGATCTAGAAGGAAGCTATTAGCCATGGCCATAGGAAAGTCTACTACTTCTCGTATTGTTAAAGGAAATAACGATGCCAGTATTCAATAAGTTGTCAAAATGTACAATCGGCGGCTGTTGATTCCCAAAATCCAGCTGAATATATCACCAGAGTTGATTTTGATATCCTAGTGAAGGAACTGATGGATAACCATCAGCAGCTCAATCACCAAATCCAGGCTAACTTCAACTTGCAGATCCGGGCTAACTTTGACTTGATGAACCAATTGAAAGATCAGCATGGAAAGACTAGGAGGGAGCCTACTCCATATTTAGGATAATAAAATTCCTCCTTATCTGAGGACTATCACCAAAGCAGATGCCATGAAATGGATCCATAACCACCTAGAACAAGATGAGATTAGGGTATCGGCTGTTGCCGATCTGCATCGATCGGTGCCGAACCCCCAGGGGATTGGCGGTGAACTCTTTAATCAAGAGGGGATCAGTATGCAGGTGGAGGCGCTTATTTTAAAGGTAACGCGATCCATCAAAGTATTGGAGCTCAAGCAAATATGGTTGAACCAGGGTTGAGAGACGATGGTAGAACTGCTACTCAAGAAACGGATCAAGAGCAAGAGGAGCTAATGCAACAAGGCACTACCCGAAGGCATGGATCGGGTTGTTCATGTCAGGTGGAGCACGATTACCGCTTGGCACCAACTTTCAAACATCAGACTTAACAGCTATAGTGAGGCGGTTGGTGAATGAAAGTCAAGGCTTGACCAACGAAGACTGGGGACTCTTAGAAGTCATACTCCATTCACCGAAAATATTCCACATGCAGAATATCCGTGGAGATTCCATATTCCTATGATGCCCGCATATGTGGGAAAAACCAACCTCAAATAGCATCTCTTGAAGTATGAATAACACGTGGACTCCCTCGAGCCGTCGATGCAGTCAAGTGTAGATGTTTCCCCATTTTTCTAAAAGATGTTATGACCACATGGTTCACCAAGCTGCCATCGCGGTCAATCTCTTCATTTGATGAGTTAACAAAGAAGTTCCTAGAGTAGTTTCACATGCATACGACTCACCCCAAGGATGTAATGTCACACTCCAGCTTGGTCCAGCCACCGGGGGAATCGTTGAAATTTTTTCTGGAAAGGTTTAATACAGCTATCATAAAAGTTAGTAATCCGAATGATGATGCAATACTCATGGCACTCAGTAGGGGAGTCGACCCTGATTCCAAGTTTGGTGATTGGTTAGTACGAAAGCCTCCTTTTACATTGGATCGTTTCTTTGCAAATGCATCTCAGTTTCTAAGAAAGGAGGAAGCAAAGTGAAATAGGAAAAGAGATGTTGCAGGCCCAAGCGTCAAGGTAGTACAATGTAATGTATTAGTAAAGCAGTCCGATGATTGTTCCGACAAAGTTTAGATCAATGTTTAGAACAAGCTAAATGAGAAGAAGAAAGGCGGTGATAGAAGCCACGATAGAAGACGGGATTCCACGAAGGTATCCCATCGTTCAGTGCATACATGCCATTGAATATGTCGCTAGAGAATGTTTATTTATCAACCTGTAACACCATGTAGTACAGGAAACCGCCTCCAAGGAACCAATAGAGAAGTAGAGACAATCCAAAAAGTACAGTTGATTTCATGGGAGTTATGGACATACACAGACGAGTGTCGCCACCTCCGTGATGTCATTGAGAAGTTGATTCAAGGAAGAAAGTTGCAGTATTTTGTTAGAGCATCGCATGACAGTGAGCAAGGGAATTCGACCCAAATAGAGGACAAGCTCCGCCTAGTGCTGAAGAATCTGGACGAACATTCGGTAGATTACATATTAATACCATTTTCGGAGGACCACATCCGGTCGACAAAAGCTGGATGAAATGGAGCGTTACGTGAATGCTATCAGACATTTTGACATTGAATGTAGCTCGAACACAAAGGATGATGCTCTAGAAAAACAGCGGTGAACTATGACAGATGATATCATAATTCATAGTAGAGATGCAGAAATGGTGGAGGCCCCTATGATCGACGCATTGGTGATCTCGACCATGATCGGCCCTGCCTTGGTGAGAAAGATTCTTATTGATTATGGAAGTTTTGTGAAGATCATATTCAAGAAGGCATACGACCAGATGTTACTGGAAACTAAAGACTTAAAACCATGCAAAGCCCATATCCATGGATTCAACGATATCGCAACTGAAGTGGTAGGTTATGTCGAGCTACACATGGAGTTAGGATATGGCAGTCGAAGGAGAGCGCGGATGCTACGGTTTGTTGTGAAGGATGTGAACTCTCCTACAATGCTCTTTTAGACCGACTGGCCTTTGCTGAATTCATGGTAGTTGTCGCCCTTAATGCTGAAATTCTCGATAAAGAATGGCATGAGAATTATCCATGGAGATCAGGCGACAAGTCATGCATATTATGAGACTGAGTTGAGAAACAATCAGTGAAGGGAGAAAGGAAAGGATGCGGAGAGGCATCTCTGCATCAAAACTAATGAAGCTTAGCAATCAGTGTCCGAGCCTTGGCTCGGGCACCATAGTCAATTTTCTAAAGATATAGATCCAAGAGATGAAGAATAGAAGCCTAATGAAACGTAGGCTGCACCCGCTGAGCTGATGATTGACATTACAATCTGCCACGACGACCCATCACAGGCCCTGAAGTTCGGATCACAGCTTGGTGCAATGATGTTAAGGAGTTTTCTGGCTTTCTTTGAGTGAATCTCGATGTGCTTGCTTGGAATCATTCTGATATGTATGGGATCTCACTGAACATCGTGAGCCATACATTGAATATCGATCAAAGGCTTGTCTCGGTGAAACAAAAGTGATGCGGCATGGATCCGGAGTGATCTATTGCACTTAAAGAGGAGGTGGATAAACTTAAGAACAATGGGTTTATCCGCGACACCCTCTACCCAAAATGGGTATCTAATCTAGTTCTTGTGATAAAAGATAATTGAAAGTGGAAAACATGCATTGATTACTCAAACTTGAATAATGTGTGCCCAAAAGTCAGCTTTCCACTTTCGAGGATTGACCAACTTGTAGACTCAACCACTGGGAATGAACTGTTTTCACTCATTGACGTGTGCTCTGGATACAATCATATTATGATGCACGTCCCAAACCAAGAACACACCAGTTTCATTACCGACCTGGGATTATACTGCTACGTTGTGATGCCTTTTGGACTAAAGAACACTGGAGCAACTTACCAAAGACTGGCCAATCGGATGTTCAAAGAACAGACTAGGCGATTAATGGAAGTATACGTGGATGATATGCTCCTGAAGTCATGGCCATCAAACAACCACAGCGATGACTTGGTGGAGATGTTCAGTGTTCTCCGAAAATATAGATAAACATAACCCCTTGAAGTGCTCTTTCGGCGTTGCATCGGGAAAATTCTTGGGTTTCATTGTCAACTTTCGTTGAATTGAAGCTAATCCCGAGAAGATTCAGGTGATAAGGGATATCCAAGTTCCAAAACAATCAAGTAGGTGCAATGTCTAAATGGGATGGTCACCGCTCTGAGTAGATTCATTTCTAGAGCCATCGACAAATGCATTCCTTTCTTCGACTTGATCAGAAGAGGAAAAGAGAAACTTTGAATGAACGAGCATTGTATTGATGCATTTCAAGCTTTGGTACATCACTTAAAGAGACCTCTAATTTATCCAAACCACTGGATCTTGTAGACTTGTACATCTATTTAGCGGTGTTGGTACACGCCATAAGTGCCACACTACTACGCGAAGAGAATCGAATCTAGAGGCCATTGTATTATGTTAGCAAGCAATTGACAGGTGCTCAGAGGAACTATCTGAAACTAGAGAGCTCGCGTACTACGTGTTGATTGCATCAAGAAATCTCCAGCCTTATTTCCAGGCTCATTCCATCAATGTCCTCACTGACCAGCCGTTACGACAGGTCTTATAGCAACCTGAGATGTCTGAAAGGTTGCTTAAATGGAACTTTGAATTAAGCCGGTTTGATATCAATTATCTCCCTTGAAGCGCATTCTAAGGATAAGCACTGGCAGACTTCATAGCATAATTTCTCTATATAAGACGACTCTCCGAAGAGTAGTGAAGAACCTACCATCCAATGGAAGATGTACATGGATGGAGCATCCAATGATCGATATTCTGATGCTGGAGTCATACCGGTAACTCTTGAGGAATGCTCAATCTGTTACGCCTTGAAACTTGACTTCTCTATGATGAATGACGAAGATGAATATGAAGCCTTAATTGTTGGACTCAAACTATCTAGAGAGCTAGGGGTAAAAGATTTGGAATTTTTTTATGATTCCTAGTTAGCAGTAAACCAAGTTAGGGGAGAATACCAAACCAAAGGAGCACGGATTGCTCCAAGAGATACTAACCGACTTCGAGCATTATACCATTAGGCACATCTCCAGAAAATGGAATGAGAAAGCTAACTCATTGGCCAAGCTGGCCAGTATCAGGGATGCACAACAAATGGGCTTGGTTCCAATTGAAATACTCAGCGCTTCGAGCTTTAACAAAATCGAGATTAATTTGGTCTTAAAAGCAAAGCTTGAGAAGGAGTCATGGATGATTTCGATTAAAGATTATTTGCAGAGAGGAATCCTTCTTGAATGAAGGAATGAAAAATGACAGATCCTTCGTAAAGCATCACAATACATCATCCAAGAAGGAGTTAAGTACATGAAGGTTTTCTTCGTCCCCTTGCTTCGGTATATCGCCAACGATGAAATCAAGCAAGTATTAAGAGAAGTCCAAAGCAGAATGCAGTGATCACACCGGAGGGTAAACCCCGTCGAAGAAGATATTTCGCTATAGTTATTTCTAGACAACTGTTAATTGAGACGCAACCGATTATGCTAAATGATACGATAGGTGCCAGATTCTTGTAAAATTTTCAAGAGCCCATCGTTGGAAATCAATCAGATGGTCAGTCCATTACCGTTTACTACTTGGGATATTGACACCATCGGCTCTTTGCCAATTTCCAAAAGTGGTGCAAAGTACGCCATTCTTGCAGCGGATTACTTCACTAAATGGTTTGAAGCCAAACCTTTGGCATGATCGCTATGAAGAAAGTAATCGATTTTCCTGTTCAAAATATCATCTGTCCTTTTGGTCTTCCTCGAAAAATCATAATTGACAACTGGACCCAATTCAATAGTGTTGAATTCAAAGTTTTTTGCTGTCAACATCATATTGAGAAATGGTTTGCAGCAGTTGCTCACCCTCAAGCTAAAGGACATGTCAAAAGTGTTAATAACATCATAAAGTCCATTCTGAAGAAGAGTTTGGAAAAGTCTAGAGGCAAGTGGTTTGATGAACTCCTGTTAGCTCTATGGGCATACAGAACTACCGACAAGGTCACGACTGGCCATGCTCCTTTCGTCCTTGCCTATGGCTCTAAAGCCGTGATTCCTGTAGAACTTGAAGTTCCTTCTCATTGAGTGACATATTATGACCCCAGAACTAACAGAGATCTGCTTTTGGAATCTCTAAATATGATCAACGAAAAGCGTGAAAATGATGATTTGAGGCAGCTGCACACCGACATCGAATCGCCCGTACAATGCTACTAAAGTCCGGCTTAGGACCTTTGAAATTGGTGATTTTATCCTGAAATGGATCTTTCCTAGCCCCGTAAACATGGTTCCGAGGTGGGTAGGATTGTATATCATCAATCAGAAGCTTGAAGATGGAACTTTCAAGCTAGCGACTGTTGATGGCATCACACATCCTAGAGCATGGAATAACGAGCATTTACGACACCATTTCACTTAGTTTTGTTTCATTCAGTTGTATTTCATTTAGAATTTGCTTTTGCAACCAAATTCAAAGCCATATAATAAGACAAATTTTGTCGCTTCTTTTTCAATTTGCAATAAAACTTGAAGTTCCTTCCATATCTATGAATTGTTTATACATAATATAATAGTTGTAGTATACAACAAACTTACATCCACATATGCATAATATAAACCAACAAATACCCAAAGTTTGGTGCCAACCAAGTACTCGGGCCTATACTTGAATTAAACAAAATGAACGTGAGTCGACCGTTCATCCATTAACTTTCGCCTGCAATTTGATGAGCTGAGTATAAAATAGAGAATGGGTGTGACTCTACCACTCGTTAACTAACTCCATCTCCCAATTCGACGAGATGAATATAAAGTAAATAAGTTGTGATATAGCCGACCACTATTCGACTTTTTCCCTAGACTTGGGGCAAGTGAATCATCAAGGGAGATGTTATTCATTTCCCAGAAAAATCTCAATCCCCAGAGATGGGCTGGATTGTGAATATCAAATGGGTGTGACTGAGCACATATCGACTAACTCTGATACCCAGAGTGTGGATAAGAGTATAAACAAAACGAGTGAGTGTGATTCGGCCATTAATTATCCAACTCTGGCTTGAACCCAACAGGAGGAGTATAAACTCATCATGAATGGGACCGGACCGTCCACGAACTAACTCCACTAACCAATGACTGGGAGCAGGAGTATCACTTAATCGCTGAATATAATAGCATAACACTATAGCTCGCACCTAGTGTTTGATAGGACTAAAGGCCGTGACCGAAAGGAGGCCTTGAGATGATTTGTCGGATCGGCACCCAAAGGAATGGGCATTTGAAACACATTGCAACTTAAGCAAAGAGTGATGAATTACAAGTGCGTTGAATGGGAAACATAATAGCTCGAACACTTAGATAAATTTTGTACAGAAGATGAATGGAAATGAAAGAATCTTTATTCATATATATTTGGAAACTAAGTACAAGTTTATTTTGAAAACTAAAAACCAAAAATGGGAGTCGTACCCATATAATTGCTGCCAACAAAAAGAAACTAGCTACCTAGCTACTCACTACCCGAGCCGGTTCGATGGATATTTCCCCCATTTTGGGCTTCTTCAAGATGGATTCTCTAGAGCTACCACCTCATCCTCGCCTCTTCGGCCATTTTTTCCCTGGCTACCCTTAGGAGAGATTCTTTCAAAGATAGAGGAAGTCTCACTTGGGGATACAGAAGGATCATCCTCTACAGAAGTGACGCCGTCCGGTAGTATAACTTTAAGCGGAGTAATATCCACTTCGACACTTTCCTTCGTGGCTTGCAACACCAACTTCTCCTTTTCAATGCGCTCCTTTAGGCTAAGTTTACGAGTGTGTTCGGAGGAATTAGTCACTATAACTTCCTCTGTTTCATCCTGGCTCTACTGTTTATCAACCTTTTCTTCATGAAAAGCTCCTAAGACTTCAGCATCCGGGCCTGGAGTCCCAACAGGTTGATCGGTAGGATCCACCTGTATAACGACGGCTGTAGTAGACCCCATGATCTGCGCCTGCTATCCTAGGAAATATCATCATCGGGAGCATAGACAGATGTAGACAGACCTGCAATTTCATGAAGACCAATGGGTAATCCTATAACTGTCGGGCATGAGATGTAAACCTTCTCGAATGGCGAAGAATTAAGAGATATACCTCACTAGAATGGCCTTCAATCACAACTGGAGTGTCGCCTTCCAAAATTGGAGAAAACCTAAAAGATGTGTCTATCCCTAGATGATCTGCATCATAGCCCACATCCTTCTTTGGGGTGTGAGAAATTGATGCACCAACTGCTTGAGTAGTAGGGGGTCTTGGGAACTAGATCGCGAGGCTTTACTCCTATTTTACCCCTTTGGGGCGTGAGAAATCGAAGCACCAACTAGTTGAGTAGTAGGAGGCTCTTCATTGCGCAAAATTCCATGCATGAGCCACTCTTCATCCACTTCAGCACCATCGGGGGACCTTTATTCAGATCTACAATATAGTACTAGGGTTCGAAAGAGACATTCGGGATACCCCTCTCTAAGGAAGCGAATGTTGTGATTCATCAAGATGCATGCATTGTAATATATCAGTAGTAGATCAAATTCATCCTTTATCTTTGGCCGGTCCACCTACCTAGCCTCTTCCTTGAGGGCATTTATTTGTGCAAGTTGATTACCGACCTCTATTTTAGATTCGCTATCCTCAACGATCTCTTCGCAGTATCATTGAGACTCCAACCAAGCATCAAGCTTCTCCTGCTATTGCTTCTGAAGCTCTTCCTTAAGCTATTTAATACGAAGGGCCAAAGTATCGTTATCTATTTTGAGTACCTCCTTCTCCTTCTGTAAAACATCTTTTTTGAGGGCTAAAATACCGTTGTGATGAACGTCAGTGTCCAATTTAGCTTGGTGCACTTTCATTAAATGCTCGACAGCTTCAGAAGACAAGTTGGAGCATAGGGCAGCTTCGTACCCAACCGCTTTACCTCCTCGTCCAAGCGCTTGATGATGACTTTTTCGTGGATCACCTTAAGAGTTAAGCATTCAATTTCGTGTTTCCTTTCCATCGACACCCCAAAGATTCTCTCGGTGGCATAGAGAGTTATGTTGTGTTGGACACAGACATCATTAATGTAACGACCCATAATTTATCACTTTGTTTAGAAATATTTAGTTAATTTTAAATATTCAAATATAGGTTTATTAAACATAATAATAATTTTTTATGTGATAAATAATAATGGTGATCTTGTTTTGGAAAAATGTTTACAAAAATATATTTTTTGAAAAATATCGATAAAGTGATCGAAATCGTTTTGTCGATAAACAACTTTTTAACCATCAAAAGCCACACACGATTTTTTTTACATAATCTTATTTCTCCATTTAAGCAAGAATATGTAATAAATTATTTATTTTATATTTGGAAATAAAATATTTTTATGACATCACTAACGATGTCATCATTTTAGAATTTAATTTCAGTTTTAATGATTTGATAATTATTTTAAAACCAAATGAGGCCTTTTTAATTATAAAATAATAATAGAAAATTTATTTTAAAATTTTGATTACAAATATATATAGTTTAATTAAAAAAATAAAATTATGACCGGAATCAAATTCCAGATTTTCAACAATTTATAAAATAGAAGTTGTAATCAAATATTGCACCATGATTTGTCAAATAAGACACATATGTGCGTATATACATGTACATACGTATAAGAAGTTGCCATATGCATTTACTAATTACATAAGGTAAGAAATTAGAAAATACCACGATATTTTCAATGCAGTCAAAACACATGCAAGATGTGATGGTGGTGATAGAAGGAGGTGTAGGCCGAGCACATGGAGGGTAGGAAGGTGGAAAGGTGATGTGAAGTACAGTGATGTTGTTTAGGACATTTCCTCAAATTTTGCCTATAAATACACACGCCATCTTTTACAATTTTACACACCATCTCTCTTCTTCTTCTCCCTTTTTTTAAAGCTCTTTAATGGCTTTCTAATGGCCTCTCTTCTATAAAAAAAAATAGCAAGAAAATTATGCAATCAATGATGATCCACCTCCAAAACAAGTCCAAATGCCACCCCACCATCTCAAGTACCTACGACCACCACCATTTCCACCCTTTGGCTGAGCTACACCCTTATCCAAGCATGGGCCAAGCACTTAAAAGAAGGAGGAGAAAGTTCAAGAAGATCCAAAGCAAAGAAAAAAGAATGAAGTGCTGCCAGGTTTCCACCGGAAACAAGTCAAGAATCTTCAGGAAAAGATTGGCGGAGTTGAAGCCGATAGAGAGTACTCCACATTCGCAATTATTAAATAACATCTATAATTATTTCAAGTATGATAATATGGCTATTTATTATTTTGGATAACTCATATGAATGTTTGAAAATTGGTTGAATAAATGGTTAATAACTCGGTTGTGATAAATATAAAAAATAATAAGAAAATCATAATTATCCAAAATAGGAATGGTTAATTAATTAACCATAGTTAATCATGAAAAAATAAATCCCTATTAATATAAGTATGTGAGTTACCAAGCCTCTTTATGGTTTTGAATATAAAAAGGTTAAAAGATGAATATTATGTTATAATATGGAATAAAATGGAAAATGAGTTTTAATAACGTAAAATAGTTTGAAGTGATTTAAAATGGTTTATTATGTAATTTTAAACATTTTAACAAGTTTCAGCAAAGTTTATTGAAGTTTGAGAAATAGAGCCAAATCGAGCTCGTCACATTGCAGCATTTCGTCATTTTCCGACCTGAAAAGTTAGATCAATGTGTAGGATGCAATATAAGTCAGAATTCTTTGAAATAAGAATTTTATGAACCAATTAGAATATGGTTTTCAAACAAAAGAAGAAAATCAAGATTTCATTTAGTAGAGTTTGAAATATGTCCGAATTAAGTTTTTAATAACATCGCGTTTTGGCAGTTCGAAAATCAAAGGGTAAATTCTTCAAAATGAATATTTTTCAATCTTTCAAAATATAAAATAAATTCCATAAATTTGATTAAATATTTTAAAAAAATTGAATAGAAAATTGGACATACTTGAGGTGGTATATATATTTAGAGCAAATAAGCTCTAAAAACACTATTCATAGCGGTTTTTGCAATAGATGTCGGTACTTTTTACAAATCAAGGTTTGAACTTAATTATACTTCCCTAATCTTTTTAGTAATATTTTTAAATAAATAATTATTATATTGAAGATTATTTGGAAGCTTTATAATTATTTCAAAGGAGTTTAAAATAAATAGTTAAAAGAAAATTGTTTTAAATAATATTTGTAATTGAGTTAAGAAATGAAAATCATCTCTAAAAGATCATATAAAAGAGTTTAGAGTTGATCAAATAACTTGACTTCTTATGGATGATAGAGAGATAGTCTCTAGACCCGAGCTTAGACAACTAACCTCTGGGTTTTTCTCTAGCTATCCGGACTGGCCTGATGGAGGGGATAGTTAACTTGATTTACTCGGATCACATTTTCTTAAGTTAGAAGAAAAGAGATTTGGATTTTTTTCAAAAGTTAAACAAGATTTTAAAATATGATTTTGGTGGTATAGAGATTGTCCTATTTAAATTTTGCTATAAATTTTAAGGAAGGAACTCGTACTATCCGTGTGAATTTAAAAGGTGATTTCAACATTATTCGATGAATAGTACAGGTTGAGTACAGAAATTGGTATTGAGTATAGTTTGTCTAATCTCTATGGATCATATTCTTCTCAATACTAATTGATTTGGGTTTATAGTAAATGATCTCTTAAATAACTTCGTTTTTAACCCACTTAAAAGTTATGATTTGAAAATTGGAAATCTTTGTTAAGATTTAAATAAACATTTGGAAATGTTTTTCTAAGTAAAAGGTGAAATGGTTTGGTATTGTTCCAAGATTAATGAGGTGTAATCAACCAGAGAATTTGATAAATCAGACTTAATGATTCCATATTCTCCTAAAAGATAAAGGAATAGTTTAAAAGAATATATCTCCAAAAGATATTTGATTTGATAAAAAGATAAATTGATTGGATGTAGTTCGATAATCATCTATATACTTGACATCTTTTTATCGATGATTGGTTCGAAAAAACCAAGGTCGAATTTGGGTAATTCTTATCCGAAAACCACTTCGTACCCTTGTATATGTTTGGAAGTGAAGACATGCTGAAGAAAATGATTTGAAGACGGAGATCTTCATAATGCAGAGCAGCTTGCCACTAGCCTCTGGGTTATTCCCCATATATATATGGTGGCAGCCTTCGTTATGAAAATCTTCAATTTTTAAGGACTACTCGCTAGCAGTCGTAGAGATGATTCCCAAACAAAAAGTAGTAGGAGTGCCTTCGGTTTATCCTTCACCTGGACAACTTGTATGGATAAGTGTCTGACATTGCATTTCTAAAACCATGTACATTGATCTCTACAAACATACATCTGTCTGGTGGTGTAGGAGGTAATCCCTTCTATACTTAACACCCTTCTTTAAGACGTACGAGCTCAAAGGTTGTACCTTTGTGGAAATCATTAGTGTGTTGTTAAAAATGACAATGTGGCATTCTAAGAGGAATTTTATTTGTAAAAAGTAAATCATGGCTTTGTGAAAAATAAAACCTGGCTTTATGGAAAGAAGAGCGTGGCCTCACTAGCCCCACATCCTAGGAATGGTATGGGATACTATATGGTCTGTAGGAGATATATTTCAAGCTATCGGTTTATTGATGATGGAGGAATCCAGTAAGTGTCTGGGTCCTCAATGGTTTAAACTGACAGGTATTGGAGGCTCGACCGAGAAAGAGCAAAGCCACTGAAATATGATGGTCCATAATAGTATAACAATGTAGTACGGAAGCTTGCTTGAGAAAAGTGAATAGTCACCGGGTACTTGGATTGTTATTCATGGATTTCGCATCGAAAGAAATGGCTACTAATTCACTATCATGTTGGAAATCCAATCCTAATATGAGCTTCATGATTTTGGTTGTATTCCCCAAATAGCCATAATGCTTTGCAAACAATTCAATTACCCCTTCGGTATCATATACACCGTTTAACATTATCCAGGTATTGATACCTACTTTGCATATATACTTATTTGAAAAGTGTTTTCAAACCAATGTCATTAATAATAATATCAAGTTGTTTAAGAATAAAGTATTTTGGTTATCATAAGGTAAAACTCGTCTGTATTTATGTATGGTGTGGTCTTACGAGATACCCTTTCTTTTCAAAAAGGTTTTGTTTGGCATCGATCCGATCTATTACTCCATCATATAATTATGGTTCGAATTTCTCACGTTGGTTTACGAAGCCTGATCTGGGTATTTTTAATACTCAGGTCAGATCCGAGTTATTTCAGGTTTAGATGAAGACGTTGAGAGTCTCTTAAGGAGAGCAAGAGATCTTCATCAACTTATGGAATTAGAATACTCCTACCGCATTAGTTTCATTGTTTTGGTTTTCCAACAATTGTAAGGACAAAGATTTATAACCGTCCATGTTGAGCTTAGGTTAGAATCTGATATATGTTTTTTCAAATTTTCCACTGTAAAGATAACGGATATTATAAATTATTCCATTCATGTGAGATTTTGTTTAGCCTTTATTTTCTTTCTACCCTTAAAAATTGGTTTTTCCAGCAGTTGAATGCACAGAATGCAATATAGTGGATGTATTAGTGTCAATTTTCGAGGGTCGAAAATACTATTTGTTATAATTAACGAAGAGAGCACTATGTCCTTGGCTTCTGGAGGAATTTGATGCAAAGTGGGAATGAATTTGAATTCATCAAAGCATAACTTAGGAAATGTGGCCTTGAGCTCGACTAATTTCTCAACAGTAGTGGCTTCAAGAGTAGTCAGGGATGAAAGTGCCCGTCTGTCATGCTTGCAGGATGAAGAATTAGGACCCTCTGCAACAAACTGGCAAAGTGGAAGAACCAGAATGTTGCTCAGGCACAGTGACCAAAGTGGGAGCATGAGACGGTGATTTTCTACTACTATGTGTAATGGGATGTTGAATGGCACCATTGTGGTGAGAAGACTAAGATTTTTATTAATGTTTGGACGACAAGTCCTTGGATTAGTAGCTTCGGTCTTGGTCTTATCTTCCTTCAAAACCTTCTCTGTCTCGACCTGGGTCCAGACCTCGATTGGGTCCAAAATAAGACGATTGAGAGTACGTTGATCTCTTTAAGCGATCATAGAGCTCTAACCTACTATGCTTTACTACTATAATGTTTAATGCAGAAAGTCGACGAAGTAAATCTTATCTTCTTATGAGACTTAAGATTGATGTCAAGTAAGGATAGAGCAATAGAGCTCTAACCAACAAGGCCTCTCTCTTGATCGAGGAATATTAAGTTGGAAAATGTTAGGAACGTGTTAATCGTATTGATTTCTTATTGTTCATGGAAATCATTAATACTATACTTAACACTAAAAGTCGATGATGTAGACTTATCTATTTGTAAGGTTCAAGAATGAAGTATCTAGGCAAGGCTTGATCTAACCAATGCTCAAACTTACTTGGCTTCCTTCTTGGGTAAAGAATAGTTAAGTTGGGATGTTGAAAATGAGTTAAGCATACGAATTGTGATTTGTATAAGTAATTATTTGACTAGATAATCAATTAATCGACTACTGAACTCGACTATTGAACTTTACCAAATTTGACTTAAGAAGTAATTGAAAGACTTCGTGGTTTCATACCAATGAGAACCTCCGAGGAGCAATATTAGCACGTAATACCTCTAGTTTTCACTTATTCATGAAAGAACTGGAGATGAGTTAGCCAAAAATTCATCAATTGGTTTTGATGATTCGGGATTGATAAATGTTTTACTTACTGAATACCACTTCAAACCTAGTATATGAGTTCTAAGTTTTGAAAGTTGTAACGACCCAAAATTTAACCACTTCAAAATATAATATTTTAAATTGATTTTAAATATAATATATAAAAGGTTTTATGATTCAAACAATATTAGATAGGATTTGAAAATAGAAATATACGTAAACATAGTAACATTTTCTTATATCGACAAAGGTGACATAATTATGATTTCAGAAAAGTACATTTAAATGGTTTAATAAATTATTTTAATTTATCTATGAGTGTTCGTATTTTTAAATAACATTATACAAATTTATTTTTAAATTTGGTTTACTAAATAAATAGTTTAACAAAAACGTCAAAATATGATCGTAAAACATTTTGTCAAAAATCAACGTTTTGTCGATTTAAAGTTGTTGCAACGTTGTTGCACCTTTATAGGATATCAATGTTGTCGCAATGTCAAAATACAGAAAATAAAGTTGTTGCAACGTTGTCGTAATGTTTTTTCGATTTAAAGTTTTGAAACTTCAAGAAACAATTAGAAAAAGGTAAACTAAAAAAGAAAAAACACATATCACATCACATATGACATAAAGTAAGTAATCATTCTTATTCTTTACCGAACTCTTAAGTATTTGAATTTTAAAATGTGATGTGATGTGGATGGTAAGTGTTGAATTAAATAAGTTTACTTGATTCTTAAGGAAGGTTATTTAAGTAACACACAAATGTATATTTTAATCTCAAATATTTTCTATATATACCATCCTCTTCTTCTTTTTGCACCATTTATTCTCTACTTTCTTAAGCTTTCTTACATCCATTAATGGCTATTCACCTTAATAAAGTTATCCAAAATATTCCAAGAATTAAATCACAAAGCAAAACTCATCAAAACCACTCAAACTCCACTTCAAACTCCTCCTCCCCCCTCTTATTACTCATGGCCCCCCTTTTTCTCCATTTGACCAAGAACAACTTCCCCTTCAAGCTTGGCCATGGCCTCTTAAGGCAAGTATGAGGAAGTTTAGCAAGTTCTAGGAGCTTAAGGCAAAGTTTAGCAAAGTTAGAAAATTTTAAAACTAGTTTGAAAGCAACAAAAGGTGAGAACTCTAAATTGTTAAGTAGGAAATTTTTACATGATGTTTTGCAAGTTATAAATGTTGTTTGGATGTTAGTAATGATGTTTGATAAGTATTTGAAAAAAAAAGCAAACACTTTTAAGTCATTTGCAAAAGTTAGTTAGCAAATATGTACATAAATGACAATCATGTGACATTGTAATGAAAAAGTTGTTAAATTGATATGCAAGTTCATATGACATGTTAGGATATTTTAAAATGGTTATAAATATTGTTTGGATGTTTATTGGTTATATATTGAATATATGTGTTGAAACAAGCCACAGATTTACACGACATATGATCACATGGAAAACACTTTCCAAAATAAAATGAATAGGGTATGGAATCATTTATACCTTTTGAAAATGTTTGAATATGCTTCAGAAATGATTCCTAAGTATATAAGCTTATATCGGAAAAGTTTGAATTATAATCTCAAAATACGCCTAAAATTTGACGCGTCACGTAATGGTAGTTCGTGTTTTCGCATCAAAAGTTCAAATGAACATACGAAGTAGAATATAGGTCGAAAATTTTCGAACTAAGAATTTTACGAATCCTTATATCCATATCTTTCAAATGAAACAAGAAAATCAAGATTTCATCTTGTATATTTTGAAATATGGCAAAATCAATTTTCAATAAAAATCTAATTTTTGCAATAAATGACCAAAGTTGAAAATTGATAAAATAATCATTTTAAAAATATGAAACAAATTATAAAAATCCTTTAAAAAATTTAAAAGTTATTTAAATTGAAAATATTGATTTCTAAGGAGATAAAAGTCATTTTAACGAATATAGCTTTTAAAACACTATTTGCAATACCTTTTCGCAACGCTTTTCAATAAACTTTTGAAATAAAGGTTGGAACTAAAAAATTCATTCCCAAGTCTTATGTAAAAAAAATTTAAGTAAATAATAAATTATTTTAAAAATAGATTTGAACAATTCAAAATTATTTTAAAGGTGGGTAAACAAATAGTTAAGTGATTCAAAAAGAAAAAATGAGTATGCGGAAACGGCTATTACATTTGTTCTACCAATGAGATCTAAGAGTAAAAACAAGGTGTATGACTAAGGTTAGGGATGGAGCAACTACTGCCCTAAACATGCCTGGCCTAAGTTTTCTCTTTTAAGCGAGGGGTGGAACATATCGAAAAGAAAGCCCGGATGCTCAACTTGGATTTTATAGAAATAATCTTCTTATACCCATTATTAAAATTTGAAGAGGGAACTTCTCCTATTCGTGGAATTTAAAAGGTGATCTTACCGTTATTCTACCCATAACACTTGTTGAATATGGAAGTTGATATTGAATAAAAGTAGAGTGATTTCTACAATCCTATTTTCTCAAAAGATACTCTTTATAAATGATTTGAGAAATATTCAAACGAGATGTTTAAATGATTCTGTATTTACAAAAGAAGATTTTGAATATATATATATATATATATATATATATATATCTTGAAGATATTTTGGTAAAGAAAAATGAATGAATCGAAAAACAGTCACCTAATTACATCATTTTTATCCATGATTCGATTTCGAAGGAACCGAGTCAGGTTTGGGTGATTCTTATCCGAAAACCACTTCGAACAAATTTACGTGTTCAATGATTGAAGATGTTTGTAGACGGAGATATTGAGACGAACAATAACGAGGGACTACTTGTTGATTAATTGGGGATAAACTCCCGATTCACTATATTGTAGTGGTGGTCTCTTTGTTATGAAAAATCTCAGAATCACAAGGACTTTTCGCCTAGTAATGGCCGAGGAAAGTACCTACGGTTTTGTTCGGTCCCATAATGAACTTGTATGGATGAATGTCTGACCTTGCATTCCAAATCACAATGAGCGATCTCTATAAAAGTATATCAGTTGGTGAAGGAGAAGACACCTTCTCTTAGCTTAACACCCTTTCCTGAGACATACGAGCTCCAGAAGTTATACGTTTACAGAAATCAATCGTGTGAATGTGGAGTGGCAATGTGGCATTCAAAGTGAAAGAAGATGTGCTATGTGAAAAGGTAATCGTTGCCTCAAGCCTAATCGATCGAAAATGACTGAAACAGGGTTAGATGCGGCAAGGCTAAGTGGGTCATTTCCAATCAGGATATGATCATTCCCTTCTAGATATATTTTTTCCTGCTATGACGTTCAAAATGTAAATTAATGCGGATGTATGCGATGTGAGCTCTCAGATAAAGGTCGGTAACGACTGAGGGATGACAAATTTCGTACTATCTAGTTATAGAGATAGGCCGCTCTTGTGTTGGTAGAGGAACTTTGTGATGATTCCTCGGGACATCCATCTAGAGGTGTACCCATCGGAAGGTAGTCCATTCACGTGGTCATTTGTATGGAAATCGATTCTCCAATAAGAACTTGTGGTATTGCTTGTATAACCTATTATGCTGGAATTTAATAATGGTAACAATTTCGGCTAAGATTAATAAGTTTATCTGCAAATGCTTTCAAAGAAAGTCATTAAAAGTAATAGCCTTAAATTTTACGTAATAAAGAGTTTTGGTTGTCATAAGGTAAAAGCCTATTTCGTGTTTATGTGCGGCATGGTCTTATGAGATACTTTTTTATTTTCAAAACATCGTACTTTGAGTTCTTACACTAGTCCCATGACTGACGTGGAGTTTGTTTTTCCCTTTAAACTCTGGGTGCCCTAGTTTTCGAGCAGTCGTGTAGTCAGGATACCTTAGGAGCATTTTGTAGAAGTCTTTTGGAGCTATTAAGATTGAAGTACCCGATGTAGATATCTACCTATATTGTGCTGTGTCATGTAGTATGTAGTCCGACATATGTACGTATAGACAGTTATAACTATCCTACTGGATTTGTATTTGACTCTGATAATTTATGTATAATTAAAATGTTGAATGCGATGTGAGATTCTATTATTGTGTTATCTTCTACCTTTACTTTCTTTTGCACCCCTAATAATCTGCTTCCCCGGCACTTGGATTTACGGCACATGAATACCATGGATGTATTAGTGTCGATTTCTAAGGGTCGAGGAGACAGTTCACCACAAAAGTGGTTAAGAAAGGGAATATGTATAAAGATTCGAGATCAGTTCAAGATGCTCGAATCTATGTAGTGATTCGTGATCTGTTCGAGATATACGAATCCATTTAGGGATTCATGTTCTATTCAAGTAATGAAGACTCGTGTGAAAGATTCCGAACGTAATCTCAACATCAAAATTGGCTAAAACTATAGCAGGCCTCACAACCTAGGGTTAACGACCCATGTCAAGGTATTATAAACTCTATACGGGAGTTGATGATATTTGGTTCACATTGTTCATGTTTATGTTCAGATGCTGGGCCGCTTGTGTTTACCTAAAGATATATTTTATCTAGAGATATATGTCACTTGGAGGTACTTTCTGACCCTTGTGCAGGAGATTGGAATTGGCGTCAACCGAAGATATTTTAATTGAAAAATCCATTATACAAAGGTACCTTAGCCGTTTTAAATGTAAGCTAAATATGTTGTGGTGTGACCAATGTAAGCATTACAACTATTTGATATGACTATATCCTATACCTTACCCATTGTCTATCATATCACTATATTAAACTTAATGAATGGTTGGTTTCTTTTGAGGGGAAATTTGTTATGGAAATCTATATGGTCTCAATAATTATTGTTACGTTTATTCATGTATCTCGAGTTTTCTCATACCAGACTTATGTCTGACGCTTAGTTTTTGTTTTCTCTAAAATCCTCCAGTATTCCTTCGAGTAGGCTGAGTATGGCAAGTTTAACCTTGAACCCTCCAAAGTTCAGAAGACGAGCTAGAGGCTTCCATTATCTATCTATTTCTATTTCACTTATTCCATTTTAGCTATGTATATATCAGCATTGTAAGGATGGAAACTTATAACAGTTCGGGCTGATGATGGTACTTTGGTTTTGTAACTCTGAAATTCATGTACTCAGAGTAACCCTTTGCACTGCTCTTGTGAATTATATATTATCGTTCCATTACAAGACTCTAATGTAGTGTTCTTCCTTTCTTATTCTATTTCTTTTTATCTTTTTTATTTTACCCTAACTTTTTTACTTTTTGACACATTAGCGTTTGGCACACGAATACCGTGAATGTATTAGTGTTGACATTCGAGGGTCGAAAGGTCAGGTCACTACAAAATTCTTTATTAATTTCCACTAGATCTTAGTTTGTGTGTACATAAAAATGTATTTGCAATAAATCATATTTAGTGAATACTAATAAAGGAGTTTCTCATTTTAATTTTTTTTATTAAAAATTTAAGTTTATATATTATGATTTGTCTTTATTAAATGATATATATATATATATAATATTTTATTTTAATTTGATCCAATTTAGTATCTTAATTTACAATATGTTTGCATTCATAATGCAAACATCATGACTATAATAAGTAAAGCAGACTAACATATGGTATACATTGATGTATAAATATCATATTTGCATAATAACCACTAAGAACTACGGTTATTACATAAGGTGTAATATCAAGGGATGATTATTTTGTTCATGCATATATGTTTATGTGCATGTATGCACACAAACAATGTTATTTCGGCTATTAAATACTTATTAATATTCATATATATGATAAATTTTTCTGGCACAATTTAAAAGAAATAATTGAAATTAAGTTTTGTAGAGGAAACAATTTAAGGGAAATAGTTTAGATAAGGAAAACAATTTAAATTGAGTAATCTAAGGGAACGATGACTAAAACAATTTCAAGGACACAATATAAAGGAAACAATTTAAAATTTTGTTTTAAAATCTTTATATTCAAATATGTACACACATTTTGAAATCAAATATAAATATATATTATAATTTTTGAAATATGTGTGTGTGTATATGTATGTATGTATATATATCTATGTGTGTGAATTTTTATATTTAGTCAAAAATATATTTTTGGATGAAACAAATTTTTTTTAAAAACCATATAGATATGCATGTAACCGTCATCCGCAAGTAAAATGAATTTTTTTTATTATTATTTTAAAAATCGAGAACAAATATAGCCATTTTTTATAAATTGAAAAACGCAAAACAAATTAACCATTATATGTGTATATATATATATGTATATGTATGTATGTATATACACACACATCTAGATCTCAGACAGTGAATGTGTTTTTTTAGTGTAACATATAGATAAATATATATAAATATGTGTATGCATGCATGTATGTATGTATGTATGTGTGTGTGTCTGTATTTGTATGTTAATTTTAATTTTGAAAACATTGTTTTCAAAATGGAAAAATGAACAAACATATATACATATAAATAATTTCAATTAATATAGAGTGTGTACCTTTTATTTGATCCTACCAGTGCCCGACAGCTTGGTTGTTAGCAGTCTCCCCTCCAAACTCATACTTCTTTGTCCTTGGTGATAGATTTCAAATATATCCTCTAGGATTTACCAGTTTTTGGCAA
Source organism: Allium cepa (assembly GCA_030765085.1). NCBI lineage: Eukaryota > Viridiplantae > Streptophyta > Magnoliopsida > Asparagales > Amaryllidaceae > Allium > Allium cepa. The sequence continues at coordinate 765,634,072 of CM060934.1, read as the reverse complement.
TGGAGTATAGGGTTTCTATTCTCTTGGTTTATGTGCTTGTGAATAAGAGAATAGATGCATTTATATGCATTATTGGGCTACGGAAAATTATCACTTTCCTTCCTTTTCACTAATTAATAAATCTTTGATTAGAGCGCGTGTGAAAGTTAAAACTGCCCTCTCTTTCTCCTCATGCATAGTCGGCCATGCTGTAGAGGGTTTATGGACATCGAGCCTAATTAATTTAGCATTTTAAATTAATTATTTGATTATTTCATTTAATCCTTTATTTTAATTAAATCAATATTAAATTATTATACATTGTTTTAATTAATTTCAAGGCTTTAAATAAATAACTAAAAAAACAACTCGGTCTGATCCGAGTATAAACTACACGGGTCAGTCTAGCTAAACAAATCAGTTTATAAGGATAATTACCCTTATGGACTTAGCATATTTTGCTTTCGCATGGACTTATTTGCTAACCCTTTTTGTATTAATCTTTTTGTTGCTACTCTGATATGTATTTATTGTATTGACTCATGTGTATATTGTGGTCATCATACCACTTATGATGTATTATTTGTATTGTATTGGGATGTATCAGTATATATGTATGCATATCTGTTTGTTATTCCGTGATGTGTTATGCATATGAGTTGTTGTATTTTGTTTAATAGATCTTATAATCACCTATATTTTTGTATTAAGCATTTATTGGATATGTCGATCCACTTGAGAAAGCACTAGATATTTAAGACAAGACTGTAGATGGTCGCTCCTAACCAGCCCTATTCTCCGCATTAGCAGACAATATTACCCAGTAATACTCTTTGTTAATATGGGTCTCGGGGTAGGGCGTCCATAAAAATTTAATACAACATATAATTAATTTATATTATAAATTTATAAATCAATTTCAAATTGGTTAAACTTGGAGATTAGCTAACAACACAGTTGTGTTGACTCTTTGGTGTAAACTCGGTCCATAGTCAATATTTAAACAATTTTAATACTGAAGCTTGTATGGATTTGGTTAGGTATAGTAAATGGCACAAGTTCAGTTGTTTATAGGAAATCTAAGTAAAATCCAATTTTTAATCTACATTAAGCTACACCTTGTAAATATTTTTTTATACGTATTCTATTCATCGTCACTATATGATTTAGATATCTGAGTTTGTTCACGGTCAAAACTCTATTAATATTCATAGTTAATTGCATAGATCCTATATTAAAGTCCTTGGCTCAATTTGATAATATTTATCGATTAACCAATTCACTCTGGACAGAGATTTTGACTTCAAGTTAACTACCAATTACGATGATGTTAACCTTCCACAATAAAGGAGACGAGTTCTCTCTTGGATAATGTTTCACTTCAAGTAGTTCAACGTATGCTCTACTATGGTTGTAATGTGATCGCTATGTCATATGATTGACCATAGTCAAAGTATAGCGTAGTTACTTAAGATCCATAATACCCTCAAGTTTGAAAACTGCTGCAAGTTGTCAAATGATATCTACGATTTTGACTTAGTTGTATTTAACCTTCTGTGATTGTTTCAAACAACCAGAAGTACGTAACCGCTTGGTGCCCCCAACAATCATGAGTAATTCACCATCCACCTTATAGAGAGCGTTACGCACATTATCCTAAATCGACATATCAATATCCTTCTCTCTGTACATCTTAACTAGGAACATTTCAGGAATAAATATTGAAATATCATGTCAATACTCATGGTTATGAACTCATTTGCAAGTGCAACCGATAAAATAATTTTCCAAAGGATTTCCTAATTATACATATTTAATGTGTATAAAGTATTACTTATATCTAATATAACAATATATATAATAGAAAAGTAAAACTAGAAGCATACTTTATTTTGTACAAGATTATCTTGCAAGAGTTAAGTTACGTAAAAAATTACACAATTGCCTCTAGGGCACAACCTTAACTCTATTAGTGGGATACAAGCCAAAACTAGGTGGCGTCAAGTTTTAGGTTGGTCAAGCGGCATGCCGTGGCAGGCATCGACAACGTCAGTGGAGATCTAAGGTTTCAAGGTGTGATTAGTCAAAGTTTCTCAATATGATAGAATTGGAGGCGGTAGTCGGAGCTATAATGAACGGTCAAGATGATGGTTGGATTTAATCTCGACTATGAAGGTTTTACTAGTAGTAGACGTTCAAGTAGTTGGCAATGGTTATAACATAGGATTTTTTAAGAGATGAGGTGTTTATGTTTAAATCTTCTTAATTTTATAATACGTTTTAACCCTTGATCTTCAAACATGTATAACTCTCATGTATAACTCTGTTTTTAGCGCAACTTACATCATTGTATTTTTACTGAAACTGTGAACATATTTGCATTATTGGATAAAGAATATGTTATTTAATAAGGAACAAGAAATTAGACTTTATAATATTAAATTCTTAATCAAATAACTATACATTAACATTATTAATTAGGATTAATGTAGTAGGACATTGTTCGTTTATTCGAGTTGTTAATATTTGAAGGTGAACAATTTAATAATTATTCACTGTTAAATATAAATATGTATGTTTATATGTTCTTTATTACATGTATCACACACGCACGTGTGTGTGTGTGTATATATATATAGACACATACACGGTAGTTGAATTAAATCTATTTATTTAATTATATTTTATACTCAAACTAAATTAAATAACTAATTGTATGTTCCCTTATTAGTCATTGAATATATGATATTTGTGACAATACTATAAAATTAAATATAAATTTTGTTTTTAATTAATGTATTAGTTTTAAATAGAAATGAATTATTGTATTTTAAATTCAATTTTGATTTTTTAATTCGAATTCATATATGAAATTCAAAATTTCAACGTAAAACTCTTGCTATATTAAAATAAAATTAAATATGATACAATGTTACAGATTATTAATGAATCCACAAGTTACCGATCTAGTGCAAATTTTCCCCTTTACCTTGCTACCTGATACACCTGATCCAATATTTGAGACATGTGCCTTGAGATTATATTTATTATGAATATTGTATCTATACATCTGATCCAGTATTTGAGACATGTGCTTTGAGATTATATGTATTATGACTATTGTATCTCTTTGTATCATCTATTATAATGTCCATTAAGTCTAATCTTTGTGTTATTATTATATTTTATCTTTTGGTTGTAAGATATTGCTTGTGATAGACCATTGATCTTATTATTTTATATCCATTTGACCTTCTATTTTCGGTGTTCATGGATCATGGTACCTTGTTTTCACAGATTTCGGATATTATAAAAAAGAAGACTTTTACAGTATTTGCACTTCTTAGTCAATATTTACTTAAGTTTGCTTAGTATGTTTACATCGATAAATTGTTTTATCAGTTGCATTATATGTACGAATTTATTATAGTTGATTATGTAATTTTTCATAGTTTTTTACACTTATTAGAGTAGTTTACTATATTTTTCTAATAAGGCTCATGCTATATTCAAAATCTCTTATAAACCTTAAACGAAATGCAGGAATTTCACAAATTTGTCTAGTGAGTGTTAGGATCCATTTATCATGTTAAAACAAACTTGAGGATGCTCAACGTTTTGTAGTTCCATAAATGGTAAATAATACATTATTAGTTATATCTTGTATACAACACCTAACCATACATACTTTTCTCTTAATCTTCTTTACGACTTTGAGAGTGCTGAACAAATCATAAAGTATATTAGATACGATGATCTATCATTTCGTGGTTGCATATGTATAATTTGGTAAACCTTGAGGATGCTCAACAAAGTTACACAATGTCCTTATCAATCTAGGGAAAATATAAACCTAACTGTAAACTAATTATAACTTAAGGGTGCTCAACAAACATAAGTAGGTATAAAACTATTTTTTATTGTAAATGTTAGAGAGCAACATCGTTTTAGATTCATATTATTAAGATAATAATAATAAGTATTATTGTCTATAATGAATGGTAAATATTCACAGTACTTATTGATGTCATTTGCTATTTATATGCATATACTACTACATACATATATATTCCTTCCTTGTAACCATAATGGGGTTTATTTCAATTTTAGTACACTATATAAGATTCTCTAGTTTAATTGTAAAATTCACAATATATGATAAATCTAATATCTATATATACGTATTATTAATTAACACTTTAATTAATAGTACAACATAATTAACCTTTTGTGGATGAAAATATTTATAGCTCGTATTATGGTTTAAAATTATTTCGAATTTTATTTCTTTATAAACTTTCTAATTTTAAATTCAAAAAATTCCAATTTTATTTGTTTTCAAATTTTACTAAGAAAAAATTGGAACAAGGGAAAACTTAGAAATATTTTTATGCTGAAGGATAACAATTTTTTTTTGGCTGAAAGACAGTTCTAGTTATAACGGGTATTTTGTAATGCAAAACAGAATATAATGCTAGTTATAACTAACATTTTGTGTAGTGTAAAATTTGAATATAATGCTAAATATAACTAGCATTTTTCCTTCATCCTAAAAATAAAACTCGATTTCGTTCAGCCTAAAAATAAACTAAATGTCCTGCAGCCTAATTTTTTTCAAAGTTTGTCCTTTTCCCTAATCCCTCTTCCCCCGCATTTAATAATGTTATCGTAGAGTTTCTTTTTGCACCTACTACTACGTTTTTGTATGTTTAATATTTTTACTTCATTAACATTTTTTTCTTAAAATGTTATTGTATCATATAATTTTTTATTTTACGTTATCTTTTTTACATAATTTTTTCATGTAATGATACTGTTAATGCCAAAAATGGATCAACCGAAGAATAGGTGGTAGGAAACCTATGAGACCTAGACCTAGCAGGTAACTATAACAATAAAAGGAAATAAACGACAATAAGAAAGAGTGACACAAGAATTTATAGAGATTCAGAAATCTTTGGCCTATGTCCACTTTATGGCATTGTTGCTTATAGATATGATTGAGATTACAAAGGGTTTGAGAGAGAATAAGTCACAAGTTAGGTGTTAAACTGGTTCTAAGTCCTAGAATTAAATAAAGTAGCTACTTTAGAGACTATTATATGGAGGAAGTTGATGAAGAAGAAACAGAGCTTCCACCTAGCGGTGGCAGAAACCAGATCATGTTTTGGTTGCTCTATGGTTTGTATTTATAGGGGTAGCAATTGTACTGGTCCAGAAGTTGAGTTGGAGCAAAGTCTAAATGAAGGCCCAAAGGAGTGTGTGAAGTTGCAAGTTCATACATATTACACGGTCATGTCGGTACCGACCTCTCATGTTGGTGCCAACATGTATGGTTAACTCCAATTGCATCGAGCTCTTTTTCACCTCCTTTCCTTCATCATTTTGAGGTGTCCCATGTTGTTTCCATACGTAATTGGTTTATTTCGATAATCGTTCCTTCATTACTTCGTTCGTTCTACTTATTCTGCTGCTAACTATTCAACTCCTATAATTGGTTGTTCAAAACCTTTGGAAATCTCCTGAGCAAGCATAGAAGAAGTATAGCATGACCCTGTAAAGTTTAAGTGGAAAACACGAGGCTATGTGAAGTCTCCAAAACATAATGAAGTAGGTTTCGACCTCTATGCTTGAGTTTTTTGAGGTAAAACTTCTCTGGGCCATTCATTTTCCATATCTAGATGTGCACCCAAGATTTCAAGTCATTCCATCTTTATCTCGACGTTCTAACTTCCATCGATTTCTGCTTAGTTAATAACTCAGTTAACATTTGCCCCCAAGAGTATGCTTTCATTGAAAATAAAGTGTGCTCCGGATCAAGAAAAGTTTTGGGTTACCATTTTTTGAATTCCATTTGTTCATTTGAACGTTTTCTAGAAACATTGCTTTTATCTGTTTTCAATTGATCGATTTCTATTAAGTGTCTACACTAGTTTGAACCAAAATTCCTCCTTTTAACATTAGTTGTGAAATCTGCGTATTAGAACTTTTGTGCTTCACTATATTGTCGAATATGTTCCAAATGATGAATTTGGAAAATTTTGGGTGAGAAATAATATGTCGGTACTGACATGTTCATGTAGGTACAAACATGAACGCTTAAGAAAATTCTCCCCAAATCTATAAGTATACACTTTACCTATAATTTCATTCCTTTACATCCTTGCCAAGTATTTGGATTTCCTACGCGAGTTATTCACCGTGGACTTGTCTTCCTTTGATCCTTCCACGTCACCGCCAACCGTTTCTCATGTCACCTCCACTGTCGCTACACCCTCAGGTAACATGCCACCATCCCGTGCCACCCTAGCTTCCAAGACCCTGCCAGGAATTTGCAATCTCGGTTTGAAACTAAACCCTTGGTCTGACTAATTTTTGAATTGATTCGAAGGTATGTGATATCGTATTACTAGATGGTGATGGTTAAGAACATAGTTTGTGCATGTCTGATTCTAATCCAGTAGGAAACAATAGAACTCCTGTTCATTTGATCGGGGATAACACTATGGTTTACCCCGTTTAATGGGTGATTCTAGAAAAAGCTTGATTGATTGTTTCCTTCGTCACATTGGCTAAGTCTAGACCTTTGAACAAACTCTGATATATTGATTTGTTTTTAAGTCTGGATGTGTTGGAGAACTTCATTGCATTACTTTTCCATTCTTGCATATCTAGTGATCTTGAAAAGAAAGACTTTCCACTTCGTTCCAAATAACAGATCCATTATTGATTTTCATCGATAATGGGTAAGTTCAAGAAAGAAGAAATTTCAAGACATGATGCTAATTGTTTTTCTAGCGCGAGCGAGCTGTCTACATGGTATGGTCCATTCATGGTGTTAGGGACATTGGACACACTTTGCATAGGTAAAACACTGCACTTGTCCCGATCAACACTCAAAGCCTAATTGGTCAACACACATCATTTTCTTTTAGATTTTGTATGTTGGTCACACAAGCTCTTTTACCCTAAGCTGAATTTACCTGACTGTATTGAATGCCTAGTTCTTTATTTAGAATGACTCATCAATCATCTCGCCTCAAGCCTAACGAAGGATCGTCTACACATTTGAAGCTGCATTCACTACTGCTCTAGTTTTACCATCCACTCCGGTCAGAACCAACCAACCTATGACCTCCAAGTCTGAGGGTAGGATAGTACCGATCGATCCTATTCTACATCCATTGCCTCCAAGTTTTATTGTAAATGATCTACTAGAATTGGGGCCTTCTATTTTGACCGCAAAAATGCTTCAGAATATTTGCTTACAACATGAAATTCCTGAAGAAGACGTTCGTTTTCCGGTAGGAGATGAATTTTCCTATCGCCCCCAATCTGGATTCACAACCTATAGTTGCTATATGTGTGTTAGCGGTGTCGTCTCACCTTTTAATCCTTTCTTGAAGAGTTTTCTGGGAGAAATTAGGCTCACACCATTTCAACTTCATCCAAATGGACATGCTTTGTTGAGTTCATTATATATACTATTTATGCGAAGATTTGGCCTCCCTCCATGATTTAACGAGCTAGCATACCTTCTCAAATTTAGGAGGAGAAAGGAGTGCCCATCTTTCATGATTATCGAGGCTTGGACAAGGTGCAAGGTCATTAAGTACCTCCACAAAAAGCGTTCCTACTTCAAAAATGAATACTTCTTCATGCATTGTCTAGAAGGGTTCAATCACTTCTAGTTAAGAAGAAGTAAGTTTCTTTCCGTCGGTCTTTCTTACTTGGAATATCTAAGTTTTTAACTTGATGTTTGTCCCTATAGGTACTCCAAAATGGGTAAAGAAACTGGAGCATAAGAGAGTGCTTGATGAATCAAAGGCTGTTAGAGCGAGCCAACATACCGTCAAGTTCCTTTTGATGAACTAAAACCTACAAGAGTATGGACTGCTTCCACTGGGAAGAATAGCTAACATGGAATCCTCAACATGGAGCAGTTCTAGATCATGCATCCATTCTACTTCCCCTACTCATAACTCTTATGTGAGTCCTTAAGAGGAAGAGGAAAAAAGTGGATTAAGCGATAAACATGAAGAGGGGACTGCTGATATAAAAGCTAATGAGCCTATAATGGATGGTGAGGAAGAAGCTATCGGGATAGGGGTTGGTGAGCCCATGTGAGATGATGCATTCAGTGACGAGGGCGATGGTGCTAGTATGCCCATAATCCCTGAGGAGGGCGTGGGATTTGTGAGGAGATCAGGAAAGAAACTAGCCATTGGTAAAGACAAGTATGAGTTGGATGATGATGATGATAGAAATTACCATGCTAGCAAGGAGGGGGAGGAGTCATTCGATGAATCCCCCGTAATGAGTCATGATCTTCCTATCCTACCTTCTTTGAAACTGTTAACTACTACGGAACTGAGTCCCGAGCTTCCCGTTTCTTCTCAAGAATAACTAACTGTTGAAATTCCTTAATTAATTAGAGGTCATGCTACTGAAACCCTTGTTGGAGATATGTTGCATTTCGATTTTCTAAGAAACATCTCCATTCACTTGAATGAATTTGAAGATTTCTCACTTAGTGAAATATTTGGCGAGATTGGCTTACATATTGAAATATCTTCTAGTACCTTTATAAGTGAAGGTGGTAGGACTCCAACTCTAAAACCATACCGATACGGTTTATAGAATATATAGGCGGCCATCGACACTACACACTCTACTTTAGGATGATAGGCACACACTTATGCATTAAATTAGGTTTCATAATTTGAGAGTTAAGTTCGTTTTTCTCGTTTCTAGTTTCATGGGTCGTGGACTATACCATCAATTGCGCCAACATTCTAGCTCCTACAAGGACCAAACTCCGGATTCATCCCATCGCTCTTATCATGAAACTAATGAGGAGAAGAGGAAGAGAAAAGATGACGAGGCTCTCTATTTAGAGAGAGTGATAGGGAGAGAAAAGAAAAAGGGATAATGAAAGTGATTCCCCTGGTGATATGCACAAGCGCCATAGGGATTCTCATGGTCACGAAGGAACCCCATTGTTCATTACTCCTCCCTACACCAAGGCTTAGGGTGGTGCAATTTAGGAAATTCCATCTTCTCGGGCCATAACAATTGAAGCTGCTTTTGCTTCTTTTAGTCATGGCAAGAAGTTCACACTTACACGGGTCTACCCAACTTCAAGCTACTTTCTCGCATGTGTTCTTGCATGTAGTCAAATTTGATAAGAACATAAAGCCCACCATTAGAGCTACTTCCCTTTGGAATCTCGAGTCGGTCCGTAAGGACTTAGAGGTTGGGTTCGAGTGGTAGAGCCTCGTACGAGCCCTTTCTGATATTAGTTATCAGGAGATTCTTTCATTAGAGGTAGAAAGAGATGCTCACGATAGAGTAATTATGGATCGCGATAATGAGATAGCACAGTTGAAGATCGGCAGAGATGTGACCTTGAAAGGAAAAGCTGTCGTGACAAGCTTCTAATTAAGGCTAGCCAAGCTCACGACAGAACAATTCTCCTGATCAATGATCAGATCAAAGAAGCTCACATGGAGTTCGATAAACTGAAGGAGCAAATCACGGAGGAGCGGTAGGCTGTTAACACCCGGACCAAACTATTATGGAACAAGCTGCCAACATTGCTGAGCAGGCCATTGAACTCCCTCGACTCCATAAGGAGAATGCAAAACTGGCCAAGGAAAAAGACCAGATCACTTCTTATAAACTGGAGGTCAAAGTCGACTATTTGGTCATTATCGGAACACTTGGATCTTCAAGAGGATCATGATGCAGCAATGAGCAAGATGGATGTCAGCATGTTGCGTCTCTATACTTACACTGTTATAAACAAGAGCAGTTTGAAGTGGCTAGGAAACGATTAACCTCAGACTCTCGCTATGGTTTGGGAAGAAGTATTAGTTAGATCAGAGAAAGCCAAGGATATGCGATCTGATGAAGATTTAATGGCGATTTATCTTAGTTCTAAGGATATAGATCTGAGGAGCTGGCGGGAAGATTCTACGAGAGGAGAGAAAGAAGGACACCATTGATGTCGCGGCTAAAGCCCTTGCTGGACCAAGCTCTTCGAGTCGAGCTGAAATATCTGTCTTAAGTCAAGAGCAAGCAAAAACCATTTTAACGTCCACAGCAATTAGTTCTAAAGCCGCCCACATGCATCCATCTTCTGAAGCTCTACGTGAGCCATACTTTCCTCCAGCTGTCGAGTGACCCAACGAAATGGAGATTGGAGCAAGGAATTTTGAAGTTCAAGTTCACGAACAAACTCTCGGTTCAGGTATTTCCCTCATTTCTCCAATACTCTAAAAGCTCCAGTTCACTCCGGGGTCCTTTGCTAAACTAGACAACTACATATCCCAACTTATAGGTCAACCATCTCTCCCTCCTCCTCCTAACTACACAGGGCTCGGGAGCCTCTACCATCTTTACGGCTTCCACTGTTATCTCTACAGTGGCTACGGGTACTATTCCTATCATAATCTTCAGGCCTAGGCCCGATTCTGAGCAAATAGTGGCATTATAGAACCTGAAGGACATCTTCGTGTCTCTAGAAAAAGAAGTGGCAGTAACTAGTGAGTCAGACCCGAGTGATAAGGAGATATGATAGGGGGACTTAAGAAGGATAAGAAAGGGCTATAGGCGAAGAAGGAGAGGGAGGAAGCAAAGTGCAAGACTCCGACTACAATCAAGTTCCAGAGGTGGAAGGTTAGAGACACTGCTAGATGAGGTTCTGAGGGGGCTGGTCCTGCAATGAGCGGAAGTTTGCATCCTTGGAGGATGTCATTGCCCGTGGCAAGGAAAACGAGTAGAAAATGATTCTAATTTATCCAGGCAAGGATGGTAAAGGTGGCTATGGTGGAAAGAAACGATGATGCGACCGAGTTCCAATGGAGTGGAAAATATATGGTTTTTGTAAGTTTTTTGAGTCAAACGAGTCTGTACAAGTATAAAGTCTATACTTCCTGTTTTGTTTGGCTTTTTGTCGTGTGATGTTTGACCTGACCGGTATTGTGTGGAAATGGCCCCTACTGTTTGTTGAGTCTGCACATAAAACGATATTGATAATGAAACATTATCATTTCTATTGTAATCTCTCATATGTGCTTTGCCTCCATTCTATGTACTATGCTTGTTTATAAATGACTACCTGTGTATACAATACGATTGCATGTATTGCAATTTCCTATATCATATTCATCAGTGTTTGTGACATATCTTTATTTACCTCAACTTTGTGCATGTAAATGGTATCCCTATAGTTATTTAACATATTATATTACTTAGCGCTGTTATGATTTGTCAAAATACTTCATTTGGCATAACAAAACTGTGGTGTATTTCGGTTTCGCATGTCCCGATCATGTGTTGGTGGATGTATGCCCCATACTCCATATGGTTGGTTACTCCAAACTCATGGCTTAAGCAATTGGATAGAAATCGATTGTTTTGGGCACCTTATTTTCTTGCCCTCGGTCTAGGACATGCGGAAAGCTCCGTCTCTGAGAACCCATAGCTCTGATGCTCGATACAGAGCATTTCATTCCTCGATGGTAATCAGATTCTTCCAAGTTCAGTTTTGAGATCCTGTTCGCATATCAGTTTTTGTCTCTGGGAACTTTTGAATAGCTCAAGTACCTAGGAAATTTTGATGACCTCTCAGTGTTACCGAGGTAACATCGATTATTAGAGAATAAAAGGATTTCAGTGTTGCAGGGGCAGATCTGGTACTTAGGAAATTTTGAATCTATTTTTCTGTTGAATCGACGATGTGAGGGTCCATACTTCCCATCCGAAGGTTGGAAATATTTTCTTGATCTTGTGAGACGTGTGATGCATGCAAGAATGTGGTTCCATCGGTTCTAAAAGTGGCATGCGGCTTATTAATGGTGAACGAGGGGTTTTCCACACTTGAACGTGGTTCTATTGGTCCAGGCAGCAATGTCTAGCTTATTGCTGGCGTACAAAATGTATTGCGTACTTAGACATGGTTCTAACGATTCAAGCAGCGAAGTGCGGCATATTTGTGGCACACAGGGAGTATTGCATAATTGAACATAGTTTCATTGGTTCAAACAGTGATGTGCGGCTTATTGGTGCGCACAAGGATATGGGCCTTCCCAACATTGCAGAGCAACACCAGTTCTCAAAAGGTGTGGATCGATTTTCCCCATCGACTCAGCGGTTTGACTCAATTTTCCCCATCGACTCGACGGCTTGACTCGATTATCCGTGTCGACTCAACGGTTTTCTTATATTCAATTGGTTTAAGAAGTGAGAAATATTATTAATAGAATAAAAGGCAATTCCTGCCAATTTACAATGCCTCCAGAGTCCATGGATGATTATTTATGAAAATAGAAAATATATAGATAAGTATTAGATATAGCAATGCTACAGCGCGTCACTATTCCAAGCACGGGGAATCAGAAATCCATCGACCGCCATCATCTCGAATGTTCCTTCTTCACTGGCCGATCACTTAGGGTCCTTCCCAATTTAGGCCAGGTGCACCCGTACTAGGAAAAGTACGTTTCAAGATAAGACCTCCCATTTTGAAGGCACGATTTCAAACCTTGATTTTGAAGCGTCGTGCCACACTTTTGTGTTGGCCAGCAGTCTTAAGCTCAACTTCCTCCCGGTTCTCATCAATCTGTTCAAGTGATTCGAGCAGTAGTTGCTCATTTTCTTTTTGATTGAAATGCCTCCTATGATGGGAGGGGACTTTCAGTTCCACTGGTATTAATAACTTCTTAACAATAAGCTAAAGCGAAGGGAGAGTGTCTAGTCTTAGATTTGTATGTTATCCTATAAGCCCATCGTGCAAGCGGAAGCTCGCCCACCCAATTCCCTTTAGATTTTGTTAGCCTTTTCTTTATGGTGGATTTGATGATTTTGTATACCACGTCCACTTGCCTTTTTATGTGGGTGCGCTGCACTCAGTGGAAATGCTCTCCTCGATCTGGAAACATTTGCAAAAGTCTTTGAATTTAGCACTCTCGAATTGAGTTCCATTATTCATGATGATTTTTTATGGTGATCCAAACTTGCAAATAATGTTTCTAGTTACAAATTTAATTACTTTTTAGTAGCAATCATGGTAAACTGTTCTGGTTCAGTCCACTTTGAAAAGTAATCAACTGCAACAACGACGGAAATAGCTCCTCCATTTACTTTAGGTGACTTGCTGATTATATCAATCTCCCAGATTGCCGATGGCCATGGACTGACCATTTGCGTAAGTTCTATGGATAGGGTTCGTGGAATGTTTACAAATCTCTTGCATCGATCGCAACATCTGGAATAGTTTGCCATATCTTGGTTTATTGTTGGCCAGAAGAATGCATATCGGAGCTAATATTTGCCCCCCAGTGTGGTCACCGCAACTGCCTTCATGAATTTCCATGAGGATTTTCTTGGCTTCGTTTTTTATCACACACCTATGTAAGGAAGCGGAGAACCCACTTCGGTACAGTACTCCATCCTGCATTACGAATCATGGTACCTTTTGAAGGAGCTTCTTTCATTCAATCCGGTCCCTTGGGAGTATTCATCTGAGTAGGTAGTCCTTGCTTAACGTCATCCACGATTCCTCCTCTTTTGTTGTTCCAGAATCCATTCGACATCCATTTGACCTATGCTGGGAGCTAACAATAATTCCATTGGAACCAGTCCTAGCGATTGTGCATCTCTGAAACTGACCAGTTTAGCCAAGTGACCGACCTTCACATTCTATTCCCTAGGAATATTAGTTATCGTGTAGTGTTTGAAATTGTTGAGCAATTCCCATGCTTTCGACAAGTAAGGGGCGAGGTTCGCACCCTTAGCTTGATACTCTCATTTCACTTGACAGATGACTAACAGAGAGTTGTTGTATATATAGAGAGCTTTAATTCCGTGATCCTTCACAATCTTTAACCCTGCTATTAACACCTCGTACTCTGCCTCATTGTTAGCAGCAGAGAATTCTAACCTTAGAGCATAACAGATTGACCATCCTTCAGGAGTTTCAACTACAACTCCTGCTCCTGAGAAAAATTTGTTTGATGCACCATTTACAAACAATTTCCATTATGATGCTACAACCGTTGTTTCCTTCTCCTCCTTATCTTCTCGAATAGTGAACTCGGCGATGAAGCTTGCCAACGCCGGTCCGTTAATCGCTCTCTAGGGATGATAAGTTACAACGTATTGGCTTAACTTAATATTCCACTTCAGAAGTCATCCCGAAGTCTCGGGTTGGTAAAGTACCTGCTTCAAAGGTTGATCTTTCGACACCTTGATAGGGTAAGCTTGAAAATATGGTCGTAGCTTCCTTGATGCTATGAACAAGCAGTACTCTAACTTTTCTAACTTTGGGTAGTTTCGTTCAGCTCCATTGAACCACTATAGTAGACCGGTCATTGAAACCTAGCCTTCTCACGCACAAGTGCTGCACTCGACGCATGGGAAGTCACCACCAAATAGATGAATAGATCTTCTCCTTCTACCAGTTTAGATAGAACCAGTGGTGTTTCCATGTGTCCAGGTATTTCCTTAAATACTATCTGGTAGTCTTGATTCACTTTGAAGTTCTTCTTACATATTTTTAACGCGTCAAAGAATGGTATACACTTATTCGTTGCTTTAGTTATGGAGCGAATCAATGTTGTGATCTTCCCATTCAGACATTGCAACTCCTTTTTATCGATGGGGCTCTGACATTCCCTAATGCAGCGATCTGTTCTGGATTAGCCTCAATTCCCCTTGCGTTTACTACAAACCCGAGAAATTTTCTTGAAAAACACCAAATTAGCACTACAAAGGGTTCAATTTTATCCCATACTTCCGAAGGATTTCAAACACCTCTGAGAGATTATTAAGATGGTTTTCGGATACTCATGATTTTACAAGATGTCGTCCACATATACCTCTATCATTTGCCCGATCTGATTCTTGAACATTGTGTCTACTAATCTTTGGTAAGTACCACCAACGTTATTTAAGCCAAATGACATTACGAAATAATAGTATAGTCCCAATTCAATAATGAAGCTGGTGTTCTCCTGATAAGGCTCATGTATCATAATCTGATTGCATCCTGAGTAGGCGCCCATAAATGAGAGCAGATCTTGCCCCGCAGTTCCATCAATGAGATAGTCTATTCTAGGTAGTGGAAAGCTATCCTTCGGGCAAGCTTTGTTCAAGTCCAAGTAGTCGACACAACTTCCCATTCGATTTCTTTACCAGTGTAGGGTTTGATATCCATTCAAGATATGTTGTGTCATGGAAAAAGCCGTTGGCCAACAGCTTATTCACTTCTTCCTTCAATGAAGCGGATTGCTCCGGACCCAGACTATGTCTCTTCTACCTTACTGTTATGAATTTTGGGTCGATATTAAGTGCATAACATGCTGTCTCTAGCAATATCCTACACATACTGGATTGCGTCCAAGCGAACACATCTAGATTGGCAAGAATAAAATTTATTAGTTCATTTTTCATGTTGACCGCAAGCTATGAATCTATCTTTAAGACTCAAGTTGGGTTATCCATGTCAATAGGGACAACAACCGTAAACTCCGTCGGTGCTTCCCGTTCATCCCTTATACTTTTTTTTCCTAGGGTCTATAGTCTTGTCGAAATGGCTACGGTCCCCGAGCAAGGGATTGTTCTGTAATTGCTATGCTTGTGGGTCATGAATATGGAGAGTCTTCCTTACATTCTTCCCCTTCTCACGTCATTTGGCTTCGTGCAATTCGACAACGTAACATTCTCTTACCGCGCTTTGGTCTCCTCTTACCACTCCAACCCCATTTTCCATCTGGAACTTCATTATAAGGCACTATGGAGCCAAACCTATTCTAAAATTAGCAAGGGTAGGTTGGTCAAAGAAAGCATTAAAAGCTGAGAATTCATCAATTACCACGAAGGTCTGAATAAGAACCACCCTTTATTTCCCTTCTCTAAGTTCTATAGGCATGTCAATCATCTCGACTGGCTGTTTTGGTTCGACTGCAAATACCTGAATCTTCATCCTACAAGCAATCGCATCCTTCATTCTGATCTTCATCTGATTGAACGTTTATTGAAAATGGATGTTAATCGTACTTCCACTAACAACCAACACTCTAAGCACAACTACTAGCTCGATTCCAACTGTTACCACCGTTGGGTCAAGAGTTGGCGGCTTTATACCTTCAGTTTCATGGTTTTGGAATACGATATCATTAGTTATCAAATTTTTTGTTTGGCCAAGACTTTATCTTCAATGGCATAACAAGTTTCCTTAGGAACATGCTTCAAAGAACTAGCATATCGATCCACCTCGCCCCAATTCTTCTACACTTGGTGAGGTCCTCAAGTAATGGTAATTATGACGAGCCTCTAATCAGTCCAACGAGGCCCTTCTCCGCTAGGTACAGACTGATTTTCTTGATTGCTTGGAACTTTGGGTCTAAGAGATTGGTTAGAACTATACAATTTCTTTATATACTGTTGAGGCCTGTTGTTCCTTATCAGTTGCTCAACTAAGTCTTTCAAATGCCCACATTCATTTGTGTTATGCCCTTGAGTCTTGTGAAAGCGAAAAAACTTCATCGATTCTTTTGTCATTCGGATGCTTCTTGCTTCGATGGTTTGTTGTATCGCTAGCTCCCTTGAGTAGCAAGACATATGCTTTCCAAGTTATCATTCAACGACGTATAATCCTTGGGTTTGAGATTCCTTAGACATTTCCCGTTCCCATCGCGCCTACCGGAGTTCTTATTCAACTTCTTTTGATTCAAATTCTTTCCTCTGTTTCTTGCCGTAGCTCTAGAATTTTTTCATTCCTACTTAACTGCGACATTGCTCTGAACCATTTCCTTTGGTTGCTCACCAATAATTTTTCTTTCAACCATACTTGGCTCTTCCAGTCTTAGAAACTGGTTTGCCTTTTAGTGGAATTTCTACATCGTAGTGGGTTGTTTCATTTTAATCAAATCTACCGAAATCCATATATGTGTGAATGGCTTAGACTAAGGCCATTAAAATCATATCCTCCTTTGGATTGCTTACCTCAGTAACTACGATGATGAACCACTTCATGAAATATTTTGGTGACCCATTGGATCCTTGGAAAAGGCCAGATATGGACAGTACCTCTTTTGCTCATGCAGTATGGAATCTAAACCAATCTAGAAATTTTTTTGCTAATTCGTCGAAAGTGGAAATAGACCTCGGTGCATGTCTAGAAACCGCATGGAAGCAACTCCTTCCAAGAAGATAGGGAAACATCCGTAGTGGACAGCATCCATCTCCCCAGCTCATCCATATGCCACTCATATTTGTACAAGTGCTGTTTAGGGTCCGTAGTTCGGTTATATGATGGCATAGTCGGCATAGTGAACTTCTTTATATATTTTTCTCTTAGAAAATTCTCAGTGAATGGAGTTCAGCTTGGCATGGAATCCCAGTCTTCACTCTTTCTACTCTTACTCTCCTCCACTAACCATTTGACTATGTCAGCGATGTGCTCCTTGCTAGCATAGTAGTCTACAAGTTAGCGTCTATCTCGGTTTACCAATTGAAGTCTAGGTTCTCCATTTTTGGGAGAATCGCTCCTTCAATGCTTCATTAGTGCATGGTAGGTCTTACTGGGGCAGTTTGAACTTTATTTCCAGCATTTTTCCTATTTACTTCAACATTCAGTTCCAATTTATCAACATTAAGTTGCATGTCATCTTCAGCGCTAGAAACGAGCATTGTTTTGTTCATTTAAGGAATGTTCACCCTAAGATTTGGATTTGCAGCACGCTGCTTTCTAATGGGAGGAGTACTTCTGTTTCCTTTTATTACGAATGGTGTAGCTCCACCAACAACCTCCTTCTACTTTTGTTTATAGTTCCTCCTGTTCAAGCCTGAAACAAAGGAATTCTCTTGTTACATAGCAGCTGTAATTTCTTGTCTAGCTCTCGAAGTGCTTGGTAACTGCAGCGCCAACAAAGCATCGATCTTATCCATGAGACCCTTTTGGAAATTGGCCATTTTCATTTTAAGTTCGTTAACCATGTGGTTAAGCTCCCCTTTAGTCACAACATCCTATTGAGCGGAGGAACCTGGTGCTAGATTTCAGGTATCAACCTATGTTCGATGATTGCTTGCATTGTTCACTTCAGTTTGTTGGGGGTTCTTCATCACCTCCAATTGCTGCTCATATGGATCTTCCAAAAGTAGTTTTCTATTTCCTAGGTGCCATTGTCTCCAATAGCAAGCCTACAAATCTTCAAAGCAAATTTCTTGGAAATAAGCGCTGAATCTCTTCTAATCCAAAATAGCAAGCTAAATCTAAGCCTGGATTCAGATTTTCTCAATGAAAAGCACCTAAATATTAACCCAAAAAATGGATCAATACCCAAAATCAAGATGAAAGCACAAGTTCAGATTAAATAAACATAAAAAGCAGTAAAGAAGACAAGTTTTTATAGTGGTTTGGCATAATATCCAGCCTATGTCCACTTTATTCTTGTATTAGTTGTTTTCTCTCTTGATTACAGCTAGCTATATAAGATCCGACCACAATCAAGTGAACCTCAGATTTATAATAAAGTTTCTAGATTGTTTGTGAGTCACTAGTACTAAGAACTTGCCGATCTAAGTCCTAAAACAACAAATATTTGTTTCCTAGGTGACTATAATGGAGGAAAGGTTCGAAGTGAAGAAGTTGATCACCATGGGGCCTTAACGAAATAACTATTTGATGTTCTAGGACATAGATTAGTAAATTCTTAGTACTAGTGACTCACAAACAACCAAGAAACTCCATTATAAATCCAAGATCCACAAGATCATGGTCAGATCTGATATATCTGGTTGTAACCAGAGAGAGAACAACTAGTAAAAGATTAAAAGATTAAAGTGGATGTAGGTTGGAGGTTACACTGAACCACAACAAAAACTATGTTCTTTACTGCTTTTTTTGTTTATTAAATCTGAATTGATGCTTTCATCTTAAACCTAGGTACCGATTCATTTTTTAGGTTGACAGATACCATATAGTATTGATTTGCACATGCTACCACTTTTTATTTCAATGTCTATTGGTTAGGATATAAAGTAAAAAGAGTTGAAAATTAATGTCATGTCGATTTAGTGAAGCAAGGTGGTGCTATGGTATTGAGATGATGCCATATGATTATATTAGTGTTTAAGATTTTATAAGGCAGTTATTGTGGCATAGGACGAAAGTTGGAGGGTGATAGTGGGTGGAGCGGTAGAGGTAGAAAGAGGCAACAATATAGGGGTTGGGTTGGAGTGAAATCGCAATCTTGAAACATAAAACGTATGTGAAATTTATCATTGTTACTAATTTAAAGTTAATAGCGTATAAACTAAGAATACATGCAAAAATTTCCTTTAAACTAATTCTCACTTCGAAAACACTAGCTCATATAAAATTTGAACATTGTTAAATATGTAGTA
Organism: Allium cepa; assembly: GCA_030765085.1. Taxonomy (NCBI): domain Eukaryota; kingdom Viridiplantae; phylum Streptophyta; class Magnoliopsida; order Asparagales; family Amaryllidaceae; genus Allium; species Allium cepa. The sequence continues at coordinate 765,614,680 of CM060934.1, read as the reverse complement.
ATTATGTGTTGTAAGTTGTTATAACTTTTAGATGAGATGTGGAGTAGATGATACTCTCTGTAATGTCAACGGGCAAAGGTATCATGGCACACCCGAATTTCTAAAACTTGAACAAATCATATTTTTAACATTTATCAAATTTTATGTTAAGTTTTCTTTAATTAATGTTTACATTAAATTCATAAATGTAGATATATTTCATGTTTATAGGTTAATGGTAAGTTAAATATTAATATATATTTATTTAAATAAAGAATTAATATTTCATAAGGTTTTAATCAAGTTTAATTCATGCTTACAAGTTAATAATAAGTTCCAATTCATGTATACAATAATTCATGTTAAATTTAGATTTATGATAAGCTTAAATTCCTAACTAAATTTAATAACAATAACAAGTTGAAACACCAATCAAAGTGTCTTCAATACAAAACACTATTACTAACAACAATATTAATGATTAATGAATATTATGGATACTAAATAATTTTTAATATTATTTTAAAATTAATAGTTGATAGTAAATAATAGGCTATTTATATTTAAACATGAAAGTTGTCGAGTAGCCCTCTACAAAACTAAAAAAACCATTATACCCATGTTTTTGTTGAGTATGCCCATATCATTGCTAAATTTTCCCTTTATACTCTTTCCTAACAAAAATCAAATCCATAAAAAATTCCACCATAGTAAAAATCAACCCAGCCAAATCACGCTACAGCATCAAATTCAAGTTTTACCTCTTCTACAAACTAAGAATTTTTAATTAAAAAAAAATAAAATAGCATGAAATTCAAGTTTTACATCTTCTAATTCCATTAAATTTGTATTATCATCATCATAATCCAACAATTCAAAACACAGGATTTGAGAATTTACCTAAAATTAAATTTAGGTTTTACTGGATAAGAGTAATAGAAGAAGGAAAATGTGAATAGAGACAAAAGGATGGGATAATGACATAAAAGCAATTTTTTCCCAATTTTTTTTAAATTCAAGGGGTTACTCAGCAATATCAAGTGTCTATATTGAATTATCTTAAATAATAATCCCTTATCGGTTACCTTCTGACTAGTGATAGTCAAAAACAAATGTGAACCCATGCTACGTACATAGTTTCGGTTAAATAATTATATATCATCAGCAAAACATTCTAAGTCAAAGTCATAATAATATGAAAAATTATATGATATATCGTATATTCAGTAGTAATAGCATCATAAATTGATACTTACAATCAAACACATGACATAGCCATAGGCAATAGTAAAAGTAAACAATTTCACACACTTTGGATACACCTCAATGTATAAGTATATTATAATCAAATTTCGATGCAAAAGATTACAAAAGCCAAGAGATCGAAAATTTCGCAATACAAAGGATTTTGACAAAAAAAACTATAAAATAATTGTTACGCTTTAGGAGCTTGACTTAGAAAGTTGAGATCAATCTATAAAATCTAATTTGGTATATTAAATCACTTTCCTTTATAATCAAAATATGGTACTTTAATTGCTAATCATTGGAGAGTTGATGCTTTATTGAAAACTAAAAGGAATTTTGAACATAAAATGTACACGTTAGATGAACATAGGTCATGAAAACTTGGTCTCATATTCAAAATAATATATAATAAACAAATAAAAACTCAAGAAAATCAAATAAATAATCAAGTAGCTTACATGATAAATGAAAGCATTAGTGGATGGAAGTGGAGCACAGCTTGCCTAAACCAATCATAGCACTTGCATTTACCATTCACTACACCTTGAACAAACTATATTCGCAAATAGTTTAATTAGAGCATTGTTCAGCAATCTGCTTCTTGTTATAAATAAACTCTTCATCATCCTGCAATAAAGCTTGAATTATATTTCTATGCTTCCTCAATGTCGTTTTAGCATAGAAGAACTTTTAATTTGATCACCACTTTTTAACCACAAGATTTTACTTCGTTGTATATTGTTCTCATGTGGTTTCCCTAATTTTTGTTTGATTTGGAAGTTTATTGGAAGCATATTTTCACATAACATGTCATTCTTTTTGTCATTGTCTACATGATTTAAAGCTTGATTGAAGTCTTCCTTCAATTTGATGAGTGGATTAGACTTTTTTCGGGCTTTATTCCATTCCTTTAAATTGTCTTTAACTACCTTAAGCTTTCATTGATGGTCGATCCAAAACTCCTTTGAGGTGGTTCACACAAGTTCTCTAACGAGGGAGTTTTACATGTAGCCTTCCGACTCAGACAACCTGTTAACTCCTTGACCTATGAAATGAAGGGTTGAGAGCTAATGCTTCACTATAGATCACACTGTGGAATCTCTACCATGTTGGTGGCGGGAATCAAACTTGTGACCTAATCGTTGTTGGAACTAGACCAGGCCGCAACAGAGTTAAATGATAAATTTAAAAAAAAATCCTTTAGGATCTATTGGGCTTATGAAGTCTAAAGAGGTTTCTAGATCAAGTCTAAAATATTTTTAAATAAAATCCTTTTTTAGGATTTAAATGAATTTAATGTTTACATAAATTAGAGTATATCGAATATACTTTTATATATGTATTTGTGTGTGACTATTACTTATTATATCTAATTTACTTATTATATCTGATTTGGATAAGGTAACCTTTCATTTCATTCTCTTAACTTATTCAATTAATGAGTGGATACATGGTTTTAATTGGAGGCGAAAACTTTTCATTTCTTTCCTTTAACTAAATGATTAACAGATTAATTAAATGACATAGATAACCAAATTTATTATTAACATATATTGTGAGTATATCCAAATAAACTCTAATGTACATTGGGTAAGTGTACTATATAATAGTTACGCATAGTTAATGTGTGCATATTTTAGTGTTTGGGATTTACACCATACTAAGCATATTTTTTCATCGTACACACATTGTTTGTCCAAAACATTGTTCAAAATTATATGAGTGAATATATATATGTGTGTGTGTGTGTATGTGTGTCTCTATGTGTGTATTTTAATGAATCCTTTAATTAGTCTAAATTGATTCGATCAAGTTGACTAGTTTGAATTCAATATTTATTTCCAAAACAGGTAGTGATTTGATATAGTAAAACAATTTGAAAGCATATCTTAATCTATAGATCCAAATATAACCTATTTTTATAAGATGATAATTTAAAGTAAGCTAAAATATAGATATTTTACAAGGAATAATAAGGTAAATTTTATTAAACAAATTAGGATGTTGATACATGTGGATATCTACATTAAAAATAGATCTCCATTAATGTACGATGTGTGTGTGTATTTTTTTAAACATAATTATAAAATAGTTTTCAAATTAATTTTAATACATATGCATATACGTACATACATATACATACATACATAAATACATATATATATATATATATATATATATATATATATATATATATTTCAAAACAGAAAACTAATTGTTAAATAATAAAATCACCAATAACATTCAACTTAATATATATATATATATATATATTATAATAATTAATTAGTTATTATATTAGATCTAAAATAACACCAAAATCAATATAAATAAAAGAATAAGAATCAACAATCATAACCATTATTATTATTTCAGATCCATTTCAAATCAACAAATTCAAAAATTTCAGATCTATACATATACAAATTAAAAATGGACAACAAATGCATATACAAGTTGGTCAAAATAATCAAATAAATAGATTTATAACATCATGTTGAATATACAAATAAAATAGAATAGATGATACCTAATAGATGTAGCCCTTGAATGCACGTTGATTGATTGACGCTCCCAGATCCAAATTTGAATTGATCTCCTAGCTTTGCAAGAGAAGGAGAGCCACCTTTAATCTAGTTGATTTAACTGGATGCTCGTAAAATATTTTTTCTTTTATTTTTCCTTAAAATTTCAGCCATGAATGTTAGAAATAGAATATGGTGACTAGGGTTTTGAAAGAGAATGATTAAAAGAAGCAAGTAAATAAAAGGCAAGGTACTTATAAATGCAACCTCCCTCAACCACACCCTTCATTTTCTAGATCTAGCCATTGGATTTCAAGCCTCCTTTTTCTTTAAATGGATTATAATCAAAGAGGTTTTATGGCCCTTTAATTTATTAAATAGTACTTAGTAAACAATTACATTTAAGTCAAACTTAAATGCCTATCGATATCTTATATCGATTTGTACATACACAACTGTTATATACACACTCAAGTAAATGTTAATGGCATTAAAAAATAATAATGGCATCATTAATACTTTTTAATTAAAACAACTTATAAATCAATTAAATCATGTGGTATTTCGGAAAATCTATCAATGCAGTTGTGCAACTAGTAGGTGTAAATTCAGTCAGCGATTAATATTGAACTATTCGAATGTTAAATTCACTTATCACCTTAGCTAGTGGAGTGACATTTTGTCGAATTTATCGCTTACACATCTTTTTGGAAAAATCCAATTTTACAAATTTATGCATTACCTAACAGTGAAAATTATTTACACCAATTTTCGTCGTTAAATTTATATCACCCTAGACTTATGAAATTTGATAATGATCAAAATGCCAATAGCTTTCATATTCAACTTCATAGTGAAACACAAAGTCATTGGTTTAATAATACAATTATTATTATTCGAAATGCTCTGGCCACTTGATTTTGAGTTGGCTTCAATTGACCATGATATTAACCTCATATAACTTAGAAAAAGAATCCTCTCTTGATTAATGCTTCACTTCCATTCGACCCAAATATACCCAACTATATAGTTATTCAATAGATACCGTGCCATGGTTTAACTATAATAAAAAAAGAAGTTTCCACATTGAAGATCAACAGTATGCTCAAGTCGAGAGAACTGTGTAAAATTGGTCACATCGATATTTTATATTTGACCTTAGTTATATTAACCAACAGAAAACTATAAAGTGAGTCATTCAATAGTTATCCAATAACTATCAGTAGTAACCACTTGATTCACCGGACAATAATATTAATACACTTCCCAACATTTAGAGTGTGTTATGTACTCTAGTCTCAATGGATATATCAGTATCCAGTCTCAATACATTTGACTAGGAATATTTAAAATGGTATATTTATTTTCATTATGAAAAATTACTCGTGGTCACAACACTTGTATTATCATTACTCATGGTCACAACAATGTAATTCATTATGAAAAATTACCGATGAATTATCATTATAAATTTTCTATTAAATATATTTTTAATTAAATTAAGTAATATATAACACATTATATCAAGTATAGAAAGAAAATACCTTATACTTCGACAAGATTGGTTATCGAGTTATATTTATGTAACAAATTACATAATTACCCTTAGGGCATACCCCTAACTCTATTAATCTCCTATTTGCACTTGTGTTAAATTATGGAATCTCGGTCTTAATTCTCCGAAAAAATTTCCCAAAACCAATTGGGTCAGTCCTTCAATGAACAGATATGCTATTATGTCTCAGTTTTCTACTCTGTCAATCAACTCTCTTCGATGCTGACAAGCTACCTTTATCACGTGGAATAATTTGGAGTATGTCTCTTGACTTTTAGTGAGCTCTAAGTTCTGTTATGAACCTTATCGTGACGTTGTTATCATACAACAAAGTTATGGGATTCTTAACATTTGGAATCACCTTCAGCTGAGTTATAAATTTGTGCTTTTATATTTATATACATTGCTTTTATTGCGGCGCCATTCAAGGTGATGTACTTAACTTTTTTGATTGAATCTTCCACAATCTTTTATTTGGAACGTTTTCAACTTAAATATTTTTAACTTGAATTTATTATTGACATATTATACTCAATATCACTTATGAAAGTTTGAGTCCGAACACACCTTAATAAGGAGTTTGTTGTTTCTGTAAACAAATCTCTAGTATTTCACAAATACATGAGAACACTTCAAACAACCATTTAGTGATATCAATTTAGATTTGATATTTGCTTATCAAATACATTAACAAATTATGATACCATAGGTAACATAACGTGTATAATAATTCCTAGTGCCGGTACATAAGAAATCCATCTTACATGTTCCGTATTAAGCATTTTAGTAAGATGTCCTTGCATATCATTTGGGACATTCCCAATATCTTTTACACTTAGTATAAAGACATTATTTAACGGTCCAACATCGAGTATTAAAATAAGACCGATTTTATCATAAGTACATCGTTAAAAATCAGCAACGTGTTGTTTACTTATAGTTTAGAAACATCAATGTTTCTTTTGACGCTCTTTCTTATGAACACATGCTTCCACTGCATTTTATTGATGATCAAACTATTTGATATTTCTATCAAAACATTTGTCCAATTTTGATGCTTTTCTAAATGATACTTTCATATCTATTCTCGGATCATATCCGAAAATTCACAAACTCAATATCACTTCCACTGCCTTCGAGACACTTTGATTATTATGTGTAAATAGTTTACTCTAAATCATTATTTAAATTTTCAATTTTAACACATACGTACCAATAACCAAAGTCATATTGGTCGATAATTTTTTTAGTAAAATTCAAACCAACTTGAGTACATTGAATAGTGAACTTGTTACGCTAATTTCAGTAATTGAAATCAATGATGTTATTCTTATCTATGTGGCTCGCTATATTCCAACTGCGTTTGTCTTTGTCTTAAAGATACATTTGTGACTAATGAATCATGTCCCTTCGGGAACAACTATTAAAGTCATATTTTGATAATGTACTTTAATCTATTTTGGATCTGTGCATCATACCATACCATAGAGTTAATTCTCTTAATTATTTAATTAAACAATCGAGGATTATTTATTGTTGACATTGATAAGAAACTCACAGTTTCTCTTTAGTGTACAAGAATACTCATTGGACGTTTTACTATGTTGTGTTCTTTTATATCCGATCAATTTCATTTCATCCCTTGCAGTTAGCTTTATCCTTAGACCGTGTTCAAATTCATTCTACACCAATAATTTCTTAAAGAAATTTCTTCGCTATGAAGTTGGCATTCTTGAAACAACAGTTGTTTCTTAGTGCGATGGAACGAATATCCATAAACATTTTATGAATTGCTTTACATAAAATTGATTTTGCATTAGTTCATAATACATTTACGTCCACAACATAAATTAGTCATGTAATGATTATAATTCCCAAATTCTCTTGCGACGATTCATACAAGATCCCTTACATACAATTATTACGTGCAGTTTTTCAATTTTCACAACCTACCAACTCCTTGGCCTAAGATATGTAGGGTTTCTTATAAATCCTTATCCTTTATAATTTTGTAAACTATCTTTACACGATATTAATTTTAACTTTTCTCTACTACTCTTAAGCACACACTTTATAAAAAGAGTTTAACTCAACTTCACACATCATTAATCGTGTTTTTTCCAATAAAGTTCGATTACTCCTTATTAATACATCATTATGTATTATAGGGATGGATGACCTTTGAGATTGAACCTGTATTCATTTAGGTACGTTTAGAACTCTTTCCAGTATACCTATACGTTCGATAAATTAAATCACTTCTGCCGCATGTTATATTATTTACTTTTATTTTATATTCCATAAGCTTATTATAGACTTATACATGCATATCATATACACATGTCCTTTTATATGATAATTCATCGGTGAATATGATGAAGTATGTGGAACTATTTTGGTATTAATAGGCTTTTGTATACATCTATGTGTATTAATCTGAAAAGTTCATCAACTCTTATGATGCCCCCACTAAATGATGCATGGCGCTTAATTGTTTGAGATATAATAATCAGTATCATGTGATTCATATTATTTCTCAAAACTATAGCTTGGTCTATAATTTCAAAATAATTGTAAATAATATTAGATACTTCATTATTTTCTAATGCATCATTTTGTTATGTACACAAATACTACAATACAATTTTATTTCACAATGAATATTCATAATATTCACATTGAAATATAATTATGTCTATTTTCATTTTACGCCAAAAAATAGTTATAAATAATGTTCAGTATGTTTTAGGAATTTTTTTTGTAACTTGATGCAATCAATAAGTGTTATATGGCATGCTCCCACTATTTCAGTCATTATATAATAGCGTACTAAATTTAGAGGTTTGTTATTCACTTAATATAGATTATCTATTTCATATACTATAATTAGTTTATAGCGAGAGTTCTTTGATCAAATATTTTGAACTCAAAGAAATAAATCTCATAGGAAACAATTTTCTATATGAAAATATATTTTGAAATAGAAATCACATTTCTTATTCTAATGTTATATGTTAGTTATTGTTATTACAATACTCTTTTATGATTTTTTTTTTTTTATGAAATAGAAATGATTATTCACTTTCTTCATCCCAACTATACCTTAGATCACATCTACTCTTGTACATTCATTTTTCTTTCTATATAGTTGAACCATTTAAAAAAATACCCTTGCTACAAGAATAATGAACTCACAAAAGCACACTTGATCGTCCTTAACATTTAAGGAAATCAAATGTGTTGCACTTTGCATAAACTGATCAAATTGACATTCTAGTGATCGAGTTATTAGATCTGTCTTGTAGTTTTGTTTTAGTATTATATTAGCACAATACGATCTTTATTGTAATCTATCAAATTAAATACTCGATCATACAGTATGGTTTATTTGTTTGCTTCAAATGAACTAATTTCATCGAAGTATTGTACATTACGAACTATGACCGTTGTTTAAATAAAAATGGGCAAACACCTCTAATTTATTTGTTGTGGAGATGTGGATACGAGGTGTATAACACATCTGTTATATTTGTATTATGATTGATTTTCAGAGAGCGGATCACATATTGGTTTTGCGAAAAGTAAAATAAAATAAAGTAAAGAACATAATGATTTATAGTGGTTCAGCCATAGCGGGCCTATGTCCACTGTCCATTTTCATTATTCTTCTTGTAGATCTTTGACATAATGCTTATGATATAAGATACTATGATCTCTATCTCAATAGAAAATAAGATATAGCCCAAGTAAGGCAATTCGGCTATTCCTATTCGACTATTGCCTATCTATTCATGTTCGTCTGTTCTTGTTAGCCTATCCGTGTTCCACTATCTCTGTTAAGTACTTCTTGTTAGGATGTTCCTGCTATAGTGTTGATGTTAGCCTATTCCTGCTGGACTGTTCCCGCCAGGCAGTTCATGTTAGCTTGTTCCTAGCTTTCTCTAACTTGTCTGCCATTACTACTATTAAATTGGTTCTCTAGAATTGCCCTTATAGTTGTTAGAAGCTTTGATATTTATAGGAGTGGAGAGGTATGGCAGTCACTCTAATAAATCAGGCAGTTTTCATCTATAACTCGCTCGGTTCATATATTTTCATAGACACATGATATAATCAGAAGTTTCTATCTATACACGGATTTCATTCCACATATATCCCATTTGGTTTGAAACCCGTCTCAGGGTTGGTTGGCTTAGTGGAATGCAAGTGGCCATATTGCTGGCCAAGTTCCTACACTCTCTTCTTGGTTCAGCTTCTCCTATCTTCTTCTAGTCTGGCCCCCACATATAACCTCTTCTATCTGGCATCTAGTCTACCGAATGGGATTTCCTATTCAGCATATTAGGAGTTAAACAGGATTTCCTATTCGATTCCTTTAGGTGTCGAATAGGGTTTCCTATTCAGTACCAAAGGTGCCAAGTAGTGGGGTTTCTTCTTTGTTGAACCCTTCCCTTCCCTTTGTTTCCTCTCAGCTGCTCCTCCTGTCTTGCCATCTCTCCTTTCCTTCACTTCCTTACGTTGGAAAGGGTTAGGTACTCAACAGTTAGATTCCTTACCAGATCATTCCTCATGTTCCATAAAAATAATGTATTCACCAGGAATTGAACTCCTGACCTCTCTGTTGGAAGCTTGATCTCAACCACTTGAGATACACACATTTTTCTGCCATAACTCTTTCATTTTAAATCAAAATTGAACTAAACTTGGATCTATAGCTTTGCATCATCGAGTAGAGTATTTCAATTCCCTTGAATGTTCCATTTGCTTGATGTAGGTAGTAGCTCTCTAAGGTGGGGTCTAAGTTGGAAGGTGGTGGATAAATTTTAAGATGGTCGTATCTTCTGATCCGTAGCTCGTACTGAGATGCGATTTCAACCTAGGTACATATTCTGTCCTTAGGAACATTTTGTAAGTACTTTAACTATATTGTTTGACTATGACAAATTTGCCTCCAGTGCTTTTCCTTGCCCTTGTGATTACATGATGGTGCTTTCAGTGTGCACATCCTGTTTGTTTCCATGCACCTTAACGTCTTTTCGTATTCACTATGATATGGTTGAAAATGCCCACAACACTTGCCCTTCAAAGCATACTTTAGTGGGATACAAAATGTTTATTGTTTCATCAAACTTATCTTTCTTTCTTATGCAATGGTTATCTCAAACCTCAAATATCCATATCCTCATTCTTGTCCTTTAGGTAAGTTTTTCACTGCTAATATATTGCTGAGCCTTGTTCACTTAGGGAAAGCTTATTGATCATTCAAAGACATCCTTTACCAGTGTGACATTCGTAGTTTATTCTTTCTTGGTAATTTAATCATCTAGCATGATTTTCCATAGATTCTTGTCTCTGTCAGATAGGCTTTTGCTCTGTCTAGTTCAATCTCCTTGCTCTTATATCCTGAGGGCTGCGTATCATCTTATGAATGTTCCAACAATGTTGAGGGGCCATAAGGAATGGAAAATATGGTGGTTCTATGACACGAGGATTTCATAATGTGCATTTTGTTCCATTAGTTGTAGTTTGACCAATTAAGACTGGTAGTTGCAATGTATTTATCCTACCTGGTTGCCAAGTTACTCCACTAATGATTCCTTCGTCACCACCATGCATACTTGTATAGGTTAATCAACAAAATGTTTTACTAGGTAAGTGATTTCTACTGAAGTTTTGAACATGGGTTAATCATGAACTTGTGCTATGAAGCTAATCTTCTTTTGATGTTTATGCATTATTGCATATTATATTTATCCATGTCCATTTTCTCCTTTTTCTAGTTAGTGGTAATGATATTCCACATGGTTGTTAGGTTTGCTTGTTCTGTCAGTGACCTTTCTTGCTGCCATCATGCATACTTGATGGGATCAATCACCAATAAGTTCGGTATGGTAAGCATTTCTATGATTGATGTTTCTCTTGTCCCATACTTAATATTTCCTGTATGAATACATACACAAGCCTATATGTATCTTATAGAAATTTTAAATGAAATTATCATACCTGATCAGGATTAGTTATTGCATTTGTATTTGCATAGTTTCCTTGCATATCCATTAGCTTGTTAGCAAGGTTGGGCCGGATTATCCGATCGTCCCTAAAAGGATTGGATTAGATTATTCAATCATCTTGAAAGATTGGGTTGAATTATCCAATCGATTTGAAAAGGATGGGGCTGAATAATCCGAGCAGTTGAAATATTGGATCAAATTATATGATCGTCCTTGAAAAGGATGGGGCTAAATTATCTGATTAGCTCGGAAGATTGGGTCGAATTATTCAATCGACCCTAAAAAGGATGAGGCTGAATTATCCAATTAGCTTGGAAGATTAGGTTGAATTATCTGATCGCCCCTAAAAAGGACGAGGTTGAACTATCCGAATAGCCTAAAAAAATTGGTCGAATTATCCGATCGGCCCGGGAGAGGATAAGGTTGGATTACCCGATAGCCTTAAAAGATTGGGTTGAATTATCCAATCGACCCTAAGAGGATTGGTTGAATTATCCGATCAGCCCTAAAAGATTGGGTCGAATTTTCCAATTGACCCTGAGAGGATTGGGCTGAATTATCCTACCAATCCTAAAAGATTGGGTCGAATTATCTGATCGACCCTGGGAGGATTGGGTTGAATTATCTTATCAGCTCTAAAAGATGGGGTCGAATTATCCAATCGACCCAAAGAGCATACTCCCCATCTAATATCTAAGGCCAGAGGAGTATGTTCTAATTCATACTACTAATCGCATAGTATGGGAATCTGGCTTCCAAGAACATAATTCCATTGATTCAGGAAGCTGATTTTATTTATAAACGAGAAACTTATCAAGTCCTGCCTTATTATTCTGCCCTAGTGGTTCTTGGATGACTTATTTACGAAAATAAATGAAAGGAGCTTAGATCGTTATTCCATGCATGCGGTATCGCGATCCTATCAATAATTGCTAGCTTGAATTTTCCATCCCCAAGCCTGTGATCAATTGCATAGGGTCCTTCCCAGTACAGACCAAGTGTCCCCATACCTAAGAGAACTTGTTTCAAAACGAAATCCCTTACCATGAAGGTACAGTTTCAGGCCTTAACATTATAGTGTTGTGCTACATTTTTCCATGAACATTTCCTGATCATGGGTAAATCCGGTTCATTTTGACCTACCAAGGGTTTGTCCAAGCTTTCCATGACGCATCAGACTGGGTGCCTCGTAGAATGCAGCGGCCCTGCCCATAGAGTCATTGAAATCGAGACTTTATTTGATGTGGGACGATTATTTTTATGATGGATTGGTAGCATTGGTCATTGTAACGATCCCATTTTTAAACCAAATTTAAATTGGTAGTTAAATTAATTGTTGGAATTAAATTGTGAATTTAATAGTGAATTAATTTTAGAATTTCTAGAATAAATAAAAATATGTGTTTGTAAATAAAAATTGATTTGGAAATTCAATAAATTACGAATAGAAATTTTTATTTGGAATTTAAAAATAAATATATTATAAATTAAGTTGGATTTCAAAAACTCTATATTTGAATGGTAATAACATTAACAGAATAAGTATAAAAAACATAATTTATAAAAACATAAGGGTTAAAACAAAATTTATAAAATTAAATTAGGTAAGGATATAAACATAATTTGGATTGTTTTAACAAGTGTAGAAAGAAATTGAACACATAACACTTGTAAAATAGGTGTCGCATGAATTAAACAAGTGGCAAAATCACTTTTTCTTTTGAAAATGAATTATAAAAACATTTATTAAAAGAAGAAAAAAAGCTGTTCTCGGTTTAACTTCTCAAACTAAACTACAAAACTGAAACAAAACTACAAATCAAAAGAAAAAAAAATCAAAACAGAAAAAGAAGAAGACACAAAAACCTAGAAAACAAAAACAAAGAGAAATTTCCAGCTTTAGAAATCAAATGGCAAACAAACAAGTGCAATGAAAATTCAACTTAGTTTCAAACCAAGTTTTAAGCAATTCAAAGATCAGGTTAAATTCAACAAACAGATCAGATTTGAATTCAAGATCAAAGCATCCAGTTCAAAAATCAAATATTGTCTCTGTTTCAAAACAACCAGGTAAGCAAACTGACTTGTTTTAATTTCAAATTGTGGTACATTTGATGTTTGTGAAGAAATTGTTGTGGAAATTGACCTACAAGTATATGTATTTTCATGTGTGAATTTATGTGTGCATGTGTGTTATAGGTATACCTCTCTCTCTGTTTAAAAAATTTATAGGTTTGAATTCATAAAAATTTCAAATCCTTTTTCCCCAATCTGTTTTAGATCATGAAATCTAAATGAAAATTGGTTGTGAAACTATAACATCAATTTTAAAAATACTTTCAAAAATTTATATTAAGTAATTAATTCAAAAAATTGGAAATCACGGTGAAAATTATATATATGGTAAAAATTGATGATTATAAAATTGTGTTTCGACTTCATAATTTGATTCGTAATTGAAAATGATGATTTTAGAAATCATTTCAAAAAAATTTAATGACCCTGACTCGACCTTCGAAAATCGGCACCAAATACATTACCCGTATTCGAATGCCACAAATTCAAACGTCGAATATGGTTCGACGGAGCTTATAACACATTAATTATAACAACACAGCGGAGTAAATGAATAATCCCATAGATACAAAAAAGGATACAATATCCGATACAAATGAATATCAACACTATCAGAGACAATATACACAGTGGAAAAGATAACACCAACAACAAAGACTTCAAAGAGATCCAACGCCTGTAACGACCCAGAATTTTTATTTAATTAAAATTTGAATATTTAATTAATTTTAAATATTAAGAAGTGAATTTATAAGTCAAATAAATTTTATTTTGAATTATTGGATTTTATTGAATAATTAAATCAATAATTTAATACGTTAAATTATAGAAATAATTGTAAATTGAGTTAAATATGATTGAAAATGATTTGTAAAATTTTATTTTATCATGTTAGAGTTAGAACGATATTTTAGAACTTTTAAAATCGAATTAAAAGTTAATTTGTGAAAATTGAATATTTTAATATTAAAATCGACTAGTGAAAATAGTCAATTTTTGAACAGTTTCAAAATTGAACGAAACCAGTTCCATTGGATCCGTAATAGTTAGTTATTACCGAATTTCAATTTTCGTAGCAATCGGAGCTATCGTTTGATCGTGGCAGCTCGAAACGCATCGAATTATTTTTAATTTTAATTTGGCGAGTTAAAATAGCCATTTTTCAAAAAGTCTCGGATTTCGACGAAACTAGTTTCATCGGATCCGTAATGTGATATTATTGTAAGGTTTCAAATTTCAAGTCAATTGGATTTACCGTTTGTCCGGTACAAATTAAAACGCCTAGAAAATCGATTTAAATCGGTTTAATTTAAATTGAACGTTTATAGCCATAACTCGCACAGATGTCCGAATTAGCTTTCGAAACCTGTTCCATTGTGTCCGGAACGCGGGGTAAACCCTAGAAACGCTAGTTACGGCGCGTAAATCGGAATTCGGAATTTCCGAGATGAATAGTGTTTGAATAATTCTCTATAAATAGACCTAAATTTCTAAAAAAATAAAAAAAAAGGCAAAACCCTAGTTTCAACGTGTAGCCGCCAGTTTCGAATTCTAAGGCCGGAATTTTTCAATTTTCTTCCCTCAATCACTCACAATCCGTTGACATTCACGCGAAGTGTTCAACAGCAATATCGTAGAGCGTATCAAGAACTTCAGATCCATACGGTGATGATCGTGTTTGGAGCGACGTGGGGGGAGCCAAGGGGTGCATGCGTGGGCTGTTCATTGATGTGCGCGTGCGTGTACAGGTGGCCGAGCTTCATTCTGTTGGTGGTGGAGGTAGCTCTTGCGAAGGGCTTCGACATGGCAGTAATTTGATGAAGTTTAATCAAGTATAGGGGTTGTAAATTTAAACCCTAGTATTGGATTCATGGGTTCTTTTGCACGGCTTGGTTACTGGAGTGAACGAGAAGATGAAGGGGGAGCGTTGGATCTGGTGTGGACGGTTATGATGAGGGAATGGTAAAAATTATAAAGAAAAGTTGTAAATTATATATATATAAATTCGTGTAAACTTCAAAAATGTATATCTTTTTCATACGAGGTCGAAAACGTGCGAAACCAGTTGCGTTGGAATCGTATGGACGAGCACTACGTGATGGAGTTGGATTGGAGTCATTTGGAGTTAGTGAGAATTTTGGGTAAAATTAAACGTCCGTTTAATTTTATTCGAAATAAATCGCTAAAACGGAATTTGAAATCAAGGTGAGAACTTCTCACTCAATCGAATCAGTTTCGATTTTATTTTAAATAGTTAGATTTAAAATATTTGAATGCATGTTTGAATGGTGATTGTTATCTATTGATTGTTAAAATAGACATTATACGCCGTTAGTAAGCGGATGTTATTTATTAAAAACATATACCGCGAATATTTCATAAACAGTGAAATTGGTATTATATATAATAGCAATATATATATTGGCATATGTATATATTGGAGTTATTGATTTCCCGCAATTTTTGTTTAGCGGATGAGACCCTATTGCGCCGTCTATTAAGCGGATAATATTTAAAAATCCCATATACCGCGATAATTTCGTACTGGAGCGAAATTGGTATTGTGCTAATGTTTGTGGATGCAGGAAAACAGGTTGGAGGAATCCAACTGGATTCCTCAACAGTATTTATTTGAATTCAGATATTTTGATATTTGATGGATTATCATATCGATATATGATGTCGTTGTTGTCGTGATTGACTATTTGGTATGTAGCATCATTGGACCAAGTTTTGGAATTTTAAAATGATTTTTAAAGTGATTTTTGAAAATATACTTTATTTTTGGAATTGATCCATTATAAATAAATAAACGTTATAATTTTAAAGTTATAAAAATTAGGATTTTGAGAAACACGGTTAAAGAAATTGATTTTGAGAAATATAGTTAAAAACTGATTTTTGAGAATATGATGCTGATGATTTCCTAAAATAGTAAAATCGGGATTTTTGTAATTCTTGTGAAAAGTTTAAATATAGGATTTATAAAATTTGATTATTTTATAAATCCAAATAGTAAAATTATAAAGGAGATTAAAGATGTTTTAAAATAATGGTATAAATTGATTTTATAAAGGATTTATAAATGAATATTTATAAATTGAAATATTGAGATTATAAAACAGGTTTTTATAAGTGTTAGAATGAATTGTGAATGAATTTCAGAAATGAATGAAATTCATAGAATCATAAACGGTGAAGTTATAAATGAAATTTTATAAGCAGTAGGTTTATAAAATTTATAAAGTTATTGAAAGAATATATTTGGATAAATAATTGAATCTTATAAGTTATAAGATTCATAATTATGAAGTTTAAAGGAACGATCCTTGTAAACAAATAAATTATAAGTGTTTAACTTATAATGTGAACTTTTGTTTTATAATTGAGTTATAAATCGAATAGGTTAATAAAGGAATTTATAAAAAGGAGTTGATATAAAATAAATAGAAATGGAATTTATAAACGTTGTTTTATAAATTCACAAACGACTTATTTTGATAAGTAAATTGTTATAACCTATTAATGGAGTTATATTCACATTTTCGGACTGTGAATAATCCTTTAAAATGAAATGAATAAAAGGATGAAATTTGTTAACAAGTATATTCACGTTTTTGAATAGTGAATAATACGTAAAAGAAACTGTTTTGAATGTGATATTTTAAACAGAATTAAAACGATCTAACGATGTTTTAAAATGTGTTGAGATTCGAAACCATAGATTTTAACATTTATTGTTGAAATAGATGTTTTCGAGAAATAGAAGGAAATGGTGGACTATAACACTGTTGTTATAGTAAATGATTTCCGAAAGGAAATGTTTTGTATAGTATTGGGATTTATATATCTATCTTAAATTCGAATTCCTATACTAGTGATTTTGGGTTGTCGTAACGATGTTTTACGTAACATTCGTTTTGGCCCGAATAAATAGGTTTAAGAGAATGATTTCCTTAAAGAATGAAATATATACTTAATCTCGATTTAAGTATATTGAATATTTTCCAAGTGTTGAAAATAAAAGATTTGTGAATTACTTATTAAATAAGTATGGAAATGTTTTCCAATATAAAGTGAATATTTTGGGAATTTATCTTTTTGAAGATAAATTGAAATGAATAATTGAAATCGTATATGCATGAATATTTTGAAATATAAATTCACTATTGAATTTATAAAATGAAATGGGAAGTTGTTTAAAAATAAATATTGATTTATTTTTGAAGTGTGAAATTATATATCTTGTAAAGATATTTTTGAAAATAAATAATTTGGAAAATTATTTGGAAACTGGTGATGTGTGTATATCCATTGATAGTTCAATAACCGACTATCAATATTTACCTTTGAATGGGTAATTGATGTGATTTGTTTGAATTTGAATGCCACACTTATTTTTTTTTAAATAAGCGCTCACTATTCGGGTTAACCGGGAAAGGACCATGGGGTCGTATAACCCATTCCGAATATGTGATACGTCGTTATGAATTGCATTTGAAGATCGGTGTTGAAGACCCGGTATTTGCAAGAGCGATAGGATGACCTGTCGATTGACTCTGCACCGAGTTGCTCCGGTATAGAGTTCTCCATATGTGATGGTGAATCCGATCAGGATTGTGAATATCCGGATTGCAAGGACTTCTTTGTAAGTGCCTTCGGTTTTGTTCGAGCCCGGAACAGACTTGTATGGATTGTATGTCTGACATTACAAATTGAGATATAAAGCCGATTTCTTTCAAATATATTTCTGTTGGTGGCGGAGAATTTATTCTTTTAGCTTAACACCCTTCTCTGAGACGTACGAGCTCAGAGGTTATATAGTTGAAGTTATCAGCGATATATTCCCAATTTGGTAATGTGATATGCTGAGTGATGCTGAAATGATCATTGTGTTGATTATTTGTGATAGGATTGTTTATTTGATCGTCTATCTTGGTGATCATTTCTATGATCATTTGTTGACCCAAAGCATGGCTTTTGTATAAAGTATGTTTTTGTGGACGTGACTTCGTCGAGCCTCACACCCCGTGAATGGTCAAAACAGGAAAGATGCGGCAAGGTTATGAGGGGTAGCGCCCTTTAGGATGTGTTCATTTCCTTCTGGAAAAGGGTGGTATCATGGTATGGAGCCCAGATGCTTACTCATGTTGAAAACACTTTGTTATGATTGTGTGAATTGATTGCGAGCGCTCGGTCAAAGGTCCCAAAGGACCGGGGGATGGCATATTCGGTCAGTTGTTACTCAGTTAGGGGTAACCCGGCCTTGTGTTGGTAGAGATCCGGTTTGGTTCTCGGGGATTTCCATCCAGAGGCATTCTCATGTGGCAATGGGAAGTTCCTTGGCCTAATCATTCGTTGGAAATCCAAAGAAACAATACGAGACTTGTACGGTTTTAGTTGTATAACCTGCTATGGAATGTGGCGGTAACCTGCTATTGAACATAGTTAGCTATAGTAGGCATACGATAATGGTCGTATGTTGGCTAAGATTTATATTCTACTTTCGAAATGAATTTTTCCTACACTATGCACTAGTAATAATATCAAATGTTCTTTTAAATGCGTATCAAGCATCTTTGACTATCATAAGGAGAAATCTCCTCCGATTCTGCGTTTGCATGTGTGTGTGTGCGGGAGGCCTTATGGTAGTCTCATTTTTAAAAGCATTGCGAATTGACTTTAAAAATATTCCTCTATTTTGATTTTAAAGATAAATAAACTGTTTTGAGTTCTCACACCAGTCACATGACTGACTCGGAGTTTATTGTTTTCCTTCCTAAACTCTGGGTGCCCACCAATTTCTACACGGGCAGTCAAGAGTTAAGGTTTATCAGGATATTCTGGATATTCAGGAATTGCTGGAGGCAAGCTGGATGGCATGGCGTATTACTAGTTTATATAGTATTTCTTTTCCGCTGCACTGTATGTTGTTGTTGTAGTACACTCTGATGATATGATGTAATGTAATGAAATGTAATGTAATGTAATAACTGATATAGTTCTTTGTTTAAAGATTATTCATTTATTATTATATGTCGTTCCGCTGCGAATTGTGAGATTCTGTTGTTGTTCTGTTGTTTTCTATTCCGTTCTACCTTCTATTTTCTTTTTCGTTCTATTTTTCCGTTTTCTTTCCTCTCTCTATTTTCCATCTTTCCTCTTCCTTCTCTCTTCTTCTTTCTTTTTCTTTTCTTAAATTCTTTCTTAAACCATAACATTTCGGGTTTCCGGCCTTCGATTTCTCGGCAGTCGATAAAGTGAGTATCGATGTTGAATTTTCGAAAGTCGAAAATTTCCGGGGCGTTACATTTGGTATCGGAGCCATATGGTTAAGCGACAACCATGGTTCTGTTGGGTATTACTCATTAGAGATAGGGTCAGTAGTACTCTAGAATGAGTTTGAGTGTAATAATAGCTATGAGAGCGTATTTGTTAGTGAATATATAAAATTGTTTTATATTGTGATGATTGGTTTGTTGAGTGGCATATGAACTTTCGTCAGCGTGGTCCGCAAGACTATGCCGAAGGGGTTTCTAAACACTTGAATAGAACAATTCGACACAGTATTGTTTTAAAATTGGGTAAATGAAATAATTTTACCTTGAGTATATTTTATATAAAGAAAATAATTTTTCAGAATTATTAAAATGTATATAAGTTGATTGTTTAGTTGTTTGAATGATCTAAATAAAAGAATAATTAAATAAGCAAAAGAATTATAAGAATTGAATTATAATTAAAGTGATTTACAATTGTGAAATAAACTTATATATGAGAAGTGAAACTTTATGAATATATTTATGAATATGAGTTGTAAATAAAATGAATTTAAAGTTAAATGGAAATTTACTTTAGAATTTTGAAGCTGAATTGATTTATAAAGGTGAACTTGAGTTATATAAATGAAATTCAACTTTAGAAATTAAATTGAATGAATGGATTGAATGTAAATCAATTAAATATAAATAGTTGATATGAAATAATGAATGTAAGTGTAATTCATTAAAATCTAATGTTATTGAAAGTTGAAAGTTGAATAAAAATCAATTTAATTAAACCAATTGTAAGCAAAGGAAATTTGGTTGCAATTAATATACATTGATTGTTATATGGTTGTTAGTTGATTGTATATAATTCATTAAGTATTAATGAAATTGAAAGCTAAAGTAATTGAAATCCAATTGGAAGTTAAGTGAATCTTAAATGGAATTGAATTTGATTTGGAAGTGAACCAACTTGAATATGAATTAGTGAATATAAACTAATTGAAAATGAATGTTAGTAAACATCCACTGTTAATGAATCATATGTGATTAAATTGAAAACCTATTTCATTGAATATTGATGAGAATATGAATTTTTCGATGATAGTTGGTTGATGGTTGAATATAATTGCTTTATTGCAGTTGCTATGTTGACATATATAGTTATTATGTTGCTATAGGATGTATATTGATACTATTATCTACATGCATGATTCTCATGTTGTTTGTTGAGTGTTTAGTAGGTGCGGATTGCGTTTGCTTCGCATTTGGAGCTCGCTTTCGCGCTATATTAGCCGTATATGCTCGCTAATAAAATAATAAGGTACATATCTCGGATTACATACCGTACTTTTACACTTTTTCCCTGCGGGATGCCTCATTACTTGATGAGATGTATATTTGTGATATATATACTGCCATTTTTTTTTCGGATCGGGCTGCGCAAAGGAGACTATGGCGAATTTTTTCGGAAATTTAAGGCGTTAGAAAAAATTGAGAAAATTGGAAATTTTTTGAAAACTTTAACTTTGATTTTGGAATTGAAAGTTGAACAATAGTAGTTTGTTTTTGAAAAGATAACTAAGTATGATTTGAAAACTTAGTAAAGTATTGTAAGAAGTTTAACTATGGATTTTGGGAAAATTAATAAATTCTGTAACTTTTCTTACTTAATAATTTCGAGGACGAAATTCTTTTAAAGTGGGAAGATTGTAACGACCCAGAATTTTTATTTAATTAAAATTTGAATATTTAATTAATTTTAAATATTAAGAAGTGAATTTATAAGTCAAATAAATTTTATTTTGAATTATTGGATTTTATTGAATAATTAAATCAATAATTTAATACGTTAAATTATAGAAATAATTGTAAATTGAGTTAAATATGATTGAAAATGATTTGTAAAATTTTATTTTATCATGTTAGAGTTAGAACGATATTTTAGAACTTTTAAAATCGAATTAAAAGTTAATTTGTGAAAATTGAATATTTTAATATTAAAATCGACTAGTGAAAATAGTCAATTTTTGAACAGTCTCAGAATTGAACGAAACCAGTTCCATTGGATCCGTAATAGTTAGTTATTATCAGATTTCAATTTTCGTAGCAATCGGAGCTATCGTTTGATCGTGGCAGCTCGAAACGCATCGAATTATTTTTAATTTTAATTTAGCGAGTTAAAATAGCCATTTTTCAAAAAGTCTCGGATTTCGACGAAACCAGTTTCATCGGATCCGTAATGTGATATTATTGTAAGGTTTCAAATTTCAAGTCAATTGGATTTACCGTTTGTCCGGTACAAATTAAAACGCCTAGAAAATCGATTTAAATCGGTTTAATTTAAATTGAACGTTTATAGCCATAACTCGCACAGATGTCCGAATTAGCTTTCGAAACCTATTCCATTGTATCCGGAACGCGGGGTAAACCCTAGAAACGCTGGTTACGGCGCGTAAATCGGAGTTCGGAATTTCCGGGATGAATAGTGTTTGAATAATTCTCTATAAATAGACCTAAATTTCTAAAAAAAAAAAAAAAGGCAAAACCCTAGTTTCAACGTGTAGCCGCCAGTTTCGAATTCTAAGGCCAGAATTTTTCAATTTTCTTCCCTCAATCACTCACAATCCGTTGACATTCACGCGAAGTGTTCAACAGCAATATCGTAGAGCGTATCAAGAGCTTCAGATCCATACGGTGATGATCGTGTTTGGAGCGACGTGGGGGGAGCCAGGGGGTGCGTGCGTGGGCTGTTCATTGACGTGCGCGTGCGTGTACAGGTGGCCGAGCTTTATTCTGTTGGTGGTGGAGGTAGCTCTTGCGAAGGGCTTCGACATGGCAGTAATTTGATGAAGTTTAATCAAGTATAGGGGTTGTAAATTTAAACCCTAGTATTGGATTCATGGGTTCTTTTGCACGGCTTGGTTACTGGAGTGAACGAGAAGATGAAGGGGGGGGGGGCGTTGGATCTGGTGTGGACGGTTATGATGAGGGAATGGTAAAAATTATAAAGAAAAGTTGTAAATTATATATATATAAATTCGTGTAAACTTCAAAAATGTATATCTTTTTCATACGAGGTCGAAAACGCGCGAAACCAGTTGCGTTGGAATCGTATGGACGAGCACTACGCGATGGAGTTGGATTGGAGTCGTTTGGAGTTAATGAGAATTTTGGGTAAAATTAAACGTCCGTTTAATTTTATTCGAAATAAATCGCTAAAACGGAATTTGAAATCAAGGTGAGAACTTCTCACTCAATCGAATCAGTTTCGATTCTATTTTAAATAGTTAGATTTAAAATATTTGAATGCATGTTTGAATGGTGATTGTTATCTATTGATTATTAAAATAGACATTATACGCCGTTAGTAAGCGGATGTTATTTATTAAAAACATATACCGCGAATATTTCATAAACAATGAAATTGGTATTATATATAATAGCAATATATATATATATATATATTGGCATATGTATATATTGGAGTTATTGATTTCCCGCAATTTTTGTTTAGCGGATGAGACCCTATTGCGCCGTCTATTAAGCGGATAATATTTAAAAATCCCATATACCACGATAATTTCGTACTGGAGCGAAATTGGTATTGTGCTAATGTTTGTGGATGCAGGAAAACAGGTTGGAGGAATCCAACTGGATTCCTCAACAGTATTTATTTGAATTCAGATATTTTGATATTTGATGGATTATCATATCGATATATGATGTCGTTGTTGTCGTGATTGACTATTTGGTATGTAGCATCATTGGACCAAGTTTTGGAATTTTAAAATGATTTTTAAAGTGGTTTTTGAAAATATACTTTATTTTTGGAATTGATCCATTATAAATAAATAAACGTTATAATTTTAAAGTTATAAAAATTATGATTTTGAGAAACACGGTTAAAGAAATTGATTTTGAGAAATATAGTTAAAAACTGATTTTTGAGAATATGAAGCTGATGATTTCCTAAAATAGTAAAATCGGGATTTTTGAAATTCTTGTGAAAAGTTTAAATATAGGATTTATAAAATTTGATTATTTTATAAATCCAAATAGTAAAATTATAAAGGAGATTAAAGATGTTTTAAAATAATGGTATAAATTGATTTTATAAAGGATTTATAAATGAATATTTATAAATTGAAATATTGAGATTATAAAATGTAACGATCGCGATTTTTCGTTGTCGAAAAATCGAACCGTTAGGGTTTAAGAAAGAGAAAGAGGTAGAAGAAGAGAGAAAAGAGAGAAGAAACAGAACAAACAACAGAACAGGAAACAATATCAGAATCTCACAATCGCAGCGGAACAATATATAATAGATAAATGTACATTCATTTAAAACAAAGAACTATACATTTTATATATCACATTACATTACATCAATCAGAGTGTACAACAACAACAGCGGAAAAGAAATACTATATACAATAAATAATAGACTACGCTATCTGGCTCGCCTCCAGATCTGCACAGCAACTCTCGAATCCAGAATAACCTGATAACCTAACTCTAGACTGCCCGTGTGGAAAATAGTGGGCACCCAGAGTTTAGGAAAGGAACAATAAACTCCAGGTCAGTCATGGGACTGGTGTGAGAACTCAAAACAGTTTATCTTTAAACACGCAACAAGAAAGTTTAAATTTTGAAATCCACAATGCTTTTTGGAAAATGAAACTACCATAAGGCCTCCCGGCACACACACAATGCAAACGCACACATGGGGGAGATTTCTCCTTATGATAGTCAAACATGCTTACTACGAGAAAAATTCTTTGATATTATTACTAGTGCATAGTGGAAAATATTTCGAAAGTATAATATAAATCCTAGCCAGCATAGGTACCATGATACTATGCCTACTATAGCTGCCATGTTAAATGGCAGGTTCTACAACTAAAACCGTACAAGGCACGTATTGGATGAATGGATTTCCAACAAATGGTCAGGCTAAGGAACTTCCTACTGCCACATGGGATCGCCTCTGGCGGGACGTCCCGAGAACTAACGTTACGGTTAGATCTCTGCCAACACAAGGCCGGGTTACCTCTGTAACTAGGTAACTACTACACGAATATGTCATCCCCCGGTCCTTTGGGACCTTTATCCGAGCGCTCGATACCAACAACACCACACAGAAATAGATATAGTGTTTCCACATGAGTAAATATCTGGGCTCCATACCATGATACCACCCTTTTCCAGAAGGAAATGACATACCCTAAAGGGCGCGACCCTCATAACCTTGCCGCATATTCCTGTTTCGACCATTTCCGGGGAGTGAGGTCCTGACGAAGTCTCGTCCACAAAGCTACGCTTTGTGCAACAAAGCCATGCTTTGGGTCCACAGATGACCAAAGCAATAATCACAAAGATAAATGATCAACAAATGATCCAATCCAAACGATCAACCAATGATCATCACACAGCAGCACTCAGCATGCCACATTACCAGATTGGGAAATATCGCTGATAACCTTCAACTACATAACCTCTGAGCTCGTACGTCTCAGAGAAGGGTGTTAAGCTAAGAGAATAAATTCTCCGCCACCAACAGAAATGTATTTGAAAGAAATCTGCTCTATATCTCAAAATGTAATGTCAGACATGTAACCATACAAGTCTGTTCCGGGTTCGAACAGAACCGAAGGCACTTCCAAAGAAGCCCTTGCAATCCGGGTATTCACAATCCCGATTAAATTTCCCATCACAAAGGAAATCTCCATATCGTAGCTAACGATGCGGAGACAATCGATAGGTCATCCTATCGTTTTCACAAATACCCGGTCTTCAACACCGGTCTTCAAATGCAATCCAAACGACGTATCGCATATTCGGAATGGGATATATGACACAAAGGTCCTCTCCCGGCTAAACCGAATAGCGAGCGCTTATTTTTAAAAATAAGTGTGCATTCAATTCCAAACAAACACAATCAATACCATCCAAGGGTAAATATTGATAGTCGGTTATTTAACTATCAATAAAGATGTGCCACATCATCAGATTCCAAATAATTTTTCCAAAATTATTAAGTCCCAAAATATCTTTACAAGATATATATACACAATTTCCAAATAATTGCCCAATTTATTTGCTTTACCAAAACACCTTCACGATAAAATTTTCCACACTTAACCAATTGAAAAACCAATTTTCAATTTACCTTTACCATTTGAAAACCAATTTTCAAATTACATTAACCATTTGCAAACCAATTTCAAATCACCTTAACCATTTGAAAACTAATTTCAAATCACCTTAACCATTTGAAAACTAATTTCAAATCACCTTAACCATTTGAAAACTAATTTCAAATCACCAAATAAATCTTTACCGATTTATTTTAACTTACGTTCCAAATTCGTAAATTATATTTTCATATTTAAAAATAAATCAACATTTATTTTTAAACAAATTTCCCTTCATATATATAAATTCCAAAGTGGATTTAAATTCCAAGCATCTACTAGCATACGATTCCCAAATCGATTTCAAGTTATTTGCTTTCAATTACCTTAAAGGTGAATTCACAAAAACCGTTCCATTTCATATTAGAAAACCATTCCCATGCTTATTTTTAAAAATAAGTAATTCACAAATTTATTTATTTTCAACGATTTGAAAATATTCCATATACTTAAATCACAGTTAAGTATTTATTCCATTCTCTTTAAGAAAACATTCCTTTATTCACATTTATTTGGGTTAAAAACGAATGTTGCGTAAAACATCGTTACGACAACCCAAAAACACTAGTATATGGATTTGAAATAAAAAAAATGGATACATAAATCCAATACTATTCAAAATATTTTCTCGAAAACGTCTATTTCAACAATAAACGTTGAAACCTAAGATTTCGATACTTAATATATTTAAAACATCTTTAATTTGTTTAAATTTCCATTTAAAACATTCCTTTCCAAAAACACGTCCATTCAATAAAATAATATTTCACCGTTCAAAAATAGTGAATATAACTCCTTTAACAAATCCCATATTCAATTTATCAAACCCAATTGATTTTCGGATTTATAACAATGTTTATGAATTCCATTCTTATTATAAACTTCCATTTTATAAATCTCTTTTATAAAATTCAACCCAATTTACATAATCCAATTACCTACCCAAAGGCCATATTATAAGTTAATAACTTATAAACTTATATTTCCACACCTATTTATTTCAACTCCCAAGATTCACAAATCTATAATTTTTTAACGAAACCCATTTTATAACCCTTCTCAATACTTTATAAACTCGTCTCATAATTCTTATAAATTTAGATTTATAAATATCCATTTATAAACATCCTTTATATAAACCATTAATAATCATAACTTCCCAAAAACCAAATTTAACTATTTTATAAAAACCTATTATTGTTAAAAATTCCTTTTAAGTTATATTTTATAAAAATATAAATTTTTAAAACATAAAATTTTATCCATCTATTTATTTTAAAATTTAATCAATTCAAAATTTTTAATAAACCATATTCTTTGAAAAATCGATTTAAAACCCCTTTTAAATTCAAAACCGTTATTTTAATTTTTAAAAATTTGAATCCGATGATGCAACAACATCAGATGGTCAATCACGGGAATAAGTGTCATATATCAATATGATTATCAACAATCAACATAATATTTATAAACAAATAAATATGTGAGGAATCCAGTTGGATCCCTCCAACCTGTTACCCTGCATCCACAGACGTTAGCACAATACCAATTCCACTTCAAGGTGGAATATCGCGGTATATGGGATTTTATAAATATTCCGCTTAATAACGGCGCAATAGGGTCTCATCCGCTATACGAGGCGGGGAATCAAATCCGATATATACATATGCCAATATATATATATCGCTATATATAGTATATATCCTACTATATCTACTAACACAATCAATCAGCAATCAACAATCAATATTAACTATTCAAAATTTTAAACAAAACCTTTCGATTGAGTGAGGAGTTCTCACCTTGATTTTGTTTCCGTTTTCGCGTTCGTTTCGAATAAAATTAAACGAACGTTTAATTTTACTCAAAATTCAAACGAGCTCCAATCGACTCCAAACCAGTTGCGTTGCGAAGAGCACGACGATACGATTCCAACGCAAAAAACCTCGTTCGAATCCGACCTCGCATGCAAAAGTTATTGCGGTTTAAAGTTGACACGATTTGAAATTTAAACTTAAACTAAAAAAAAGGAAAAGATATTCATCTCACCTCCCCCCACACGCGCGGGCCCCCCCACCTTTCTTCCTCCCTGATGCGTGCGTTCCAAACTCCAGGCCATATGCGTGCAAAATGAACCCAACAAGCTAGATTAGGGTTTGAAATCGCCTCCAAACCGCTTGACGAAACTTCATCATATCGGCACCATATCGAAGCTCATCACATATGCTACACACGGCCAGAAGAGCAGTCAACTCGGTCAACCCCAGCGCATGGAATTGCGTGCGCAACTTTCGTGCTTCCAGCTCGATTTGCCGCCAATCCGCTTCGAGTTAAACGATCATAACCGTTGGATTCCGAGATCTCAGAGTGCTCTACAATTTACTAGTTGAAGGTTTCGCGAATCGTTGCACGGATTAGAAGATAAATGAGGAAGAAGATCGTTGCTTTTCGGCCATTAACCATAAACTGGCGGCTAGCTTGAGCATATAGGGTTTAGTGAAGATATAAATGAATGTATATGTTATAAATATTATTTTAATAATAAAATTCTCTTTTTCAATAACTTATGCAAACGAACTCCAATTTTGACGTTCCGACAGGCGATTCTAAAGTTTTTCCACGTTCCGGACGCAATGGAACAGGTTTCGTAAGCTAATTCGGAAGTATGTGTGAGATACGACTATAAACGCTCAATTTAAACTTAAACCGATTTAAACGATTTCTAGGCGTTTTGGCTTGTACCGGACAAACGGCAAATCCAAACGACTTGAAATTTGAAATCTTGCAATAATATCACATTACGGATCCGATGAAACTGGTTTCGTCGAAATCCGAGACCGTTTGAAAAATGGCTATTTTTACTCGCCGAATTTATATTAAAACGATATTGATGCGTTTCGAGCTGCCACGGTCAAACGACAACTCCGATTGCCACGAAAATTTGAAATCCGATAATAACTAACTATTACGGATCCAATGGAACTCGTTTCGTTCAATTCCGAGACTGTTCAAAAATTGGCTATTTTTCAGTCGATAATTAAATATTAAAATATTCAATTTTTTACAAATTAACTCCAAATTCAGTTTTACAAGTTCCAAAATATTTCTATAACTTCAATATGATAAAACAAAATTTTCCAAATCATTTTCAATCATATTTAACCCAATATCAAATTATTTGTGGAATTTCACTATTAAATAATCGATTTAATTGTCCAATTAAATCCAATATTCGAGAAATAAATTATTTAACTTCAAATTCCTACTTATTAATATTTAAAATTAATTAAATACTCAAATTTAATTTATCAAAAATTCTGGGTCGTTACAATCTTCCCCCCTTAAAAGAATTTCGTCCCGAAATTACAAGTTAAGGAGAAAGATCCTAAACCGTTTATTATTTTTCCAAAGCTAATCAGTTTTATTAACTTTCTAACACCAATCTTTTTATTAAAGATTTACTATCATTTCAATTAGCTTTCCAACTTCAATTATAGGTTTCAAACAACATTGTTTACTCAACAATTCAAATTTAAATTTAAATTTAAATTCCAAACTTTCAAAATTTCTCAAAAATTTCTCTAACTCCCTAAATTTTCAAAAAATTTCGCCAGAGTCTCCTTTGCGCGGCTCGATCGGTACGACTACAAAATGGCACCACGGCCCCTCAGAATCAAAAAGAAAAGAGAAAGCCAAGTGGCTGGAGAAGGAAATCATCAAATCTCATATAAAAACTGAAATACGTACCTTTTTGTCGAGCGTTACAAATTTTTTTAACTTTGAAATCAAAATCCCAATTCCTTTATAACCTGTATATCCTGCTAGCATAATATCCAATTATAATATTCAAACCAATTTGCCAATTCAATTATAAAATTTCCAATACATGCTTCTTATACCACTTTTAGTTTACTATTAAAGTTGCATATTCATTTTCATTCGTTTCAATTCCAATTCAATTCTATTCAATTTCATTTGAATTCAATTACATAGCTTCCAATTGCGCTAGTTCAATTTCATTAACACTTAATGAATTTACATACAATCAACCAACAAGCAAATAACGACCAATGTACATTCAATACAACCAAATTTATTTATTTTACTTGCATGCAATTTGGTTCGACTATCTCAATTCCAATTGGTTTAACATTCAATTGATTTTCATTCAATTATTCAACTATTTTCAAATGAATTTACACTTGCATGCATCATTTCATATCAACTTATTCATATTCTATTGATTAATATTCAATCCATTCTTTAATTCAATTGCTAGTTCTTTTTACAAATAAAATTGAATTTCATTTATATAACTTAAGTTCACATCTTTAACAATTTCATTTACTCACTTTATTCATTTATTTTGATATTAACATCAATTCTTTCAACATTACTTAACTTGCATTCCATTTCAACTTTATTTACATCATTTAATTCACTTGATTATTTAACTTTGATGCAAAGATCGATTTTTTATTCAACTTCACTTAAGTTATTCCATTTAAACATCATTTGTTAATTAAACTTAAGTTTTACTTATCAATTCAATTCGGATTTTAAATTCCAAAGTAAATCCTATTTAACTTTTACTTAAGTCAAATTCATATCAATATTCAAATTCGTATTCCATTTTATTTAACTTAATTGTTTAACCACTTCAACAACTGGTTTCACTTACATTTTCCCATTTAATAAGTTATAAAACTTATTATTCAACTTCTAACTTATATTATAAGTTCAAAAACCTTTTTCACTTATATTTATCAATTTCAAATTGAATTTTAATTTTCAAATTTGTTTATTACAACAAAACTTCAATTTTAAATTCATTATTGTAGCAAATCCATCACATAGAAACTCGAAAATGATACTGATGATGCTGCAGTCATCACCCTTATTATTCCCAGTGACAATAGTGAAATCAATGCTAAATATTCTTTCAAAAAGTTTTCTTTCTATTCATAAATCACTTTTATAAACCTTTTACTTATATAATTTTACTTCTTATATACATACATGATTATCTTACAATTGTAAATCATCATTAATTATAATTTCATCTTATGATTCATTGGTTTATACCATTATTCTTTTTACAATAGTTGCTTTTATTAGCTCATTCAAACAACTTTTAATTATTTTATATATATATATATCATTTACAACAACCAAGCAATCAATTATATACACACTTCAATAATTCTTGAAAAATTATTTTCTTTTTATATAAAATAACCGAGGTAAAATTATTTCATTTACCCAATTTAAAACAATATTGTGTCGAATTGTTCTATTCAAGTGTTTAGGAACCCCTTCGATTCAGTTTTCGAGGCTGCGCCGACGAAGGTTCATATACCACTCAATAAACCAATCATCACAATATAAAACAATTTTATATTCACTAACAAATACGCACTCATATCTATTATTACACTCATACTCATTCTAGAGTACTGCTGACTCTATCTCTAATGAGTAATACCCAACAGAGCAGGTTGTCGCTTAACCATATGCTCTGATACCAAATGTAACGATCGCGATTTTTCGTTGTCGAAAAATCGAACCGTTAGGGTTTAAGAAAGAGAAAGAGGTAGAAGAAGAGAGAAAAGAGAGAAGAAACAGAACAAACAACAGAACAGGAAACAATATCAGAATCTCACAATCGCAGCGGAACAATATATAATAGATAAATGTACATTCATTTAAAACAAAGAACTATACATTTTATATATCACATTACATTACATCAATCAGAGTGTACAACAACAACAGCGGAAAAGAAATACTATATACAATAAATAATAGACTACGCTATCTGGCTCGCCTCCAGATCTGCACAGCAACTCCCGAATCCAGAATAACCTGATAACCTAACTCTAGACTGCCCGTGTGGAAAATAGTGGGCACCCAGAGTTTAGGAAAGGAACAATAAACTCCAGGTCAGTCATGGGACTGGTGTGAGAACTCAAAACAGTTTATCTTTAAACACGCAACAAGAAAGTTTAAATTTTGAAATCCGCAATGCTTTTTGGAAAATGAAACTACCATAAGGCCTCCCGGCACACACACAATGCAAACGCACACATGGGGGAGATTTCTCCTTATGATAGTCAAACATGCTTACTACGAGAAAAATTCTTTGATATTATTACTAGTGCATAGTGGAAAATATTTCGAAAGTATAATATAAATCCTAGCCAACATAGGTACCATGATACTATGCCTACTATAGCTGCCATGTTAAATGGCAGGTTCTACAACTAAAACCGTACAAGGCACGTATTGGATGAATGGATTTCCAACAAATGGTCAGGCTAAGGAACTTCCTACTGCCACATGGGATCGCCTCTGGCGGGACGTCCCGAGAACTAACGTTACGGT
Source organism: Allium cepa (assembly GCA_030765085.1). Lineage (NCBI taxonomy): Eukaryota > Viridiplantae > Streptophyta > Magnoliopsida > Asparagales > Amaryllidaceae > Allium > Allium cepa. The sequence goes on along the minus strand of CM060934.1, from coordinate 765,582,439 downwards.
TAGATCTCTGCCAACACAAGGCCGGGTTACCTCTGTAACTAGGTAACTACTACACGAATATGTCATCCCCCGGTCCTTTGGGACCTTTATCCGAGCGCTCGATACCAACAACACCACACAGAAATAGATATAGTGTTTCCACATGAGTAAATATCTGGGCTCCATACCATGATACCACCCTTTTCCAGAAGGAAATGACATACCCTAAAGGGCGCGACCCTCATAACCTTGCCGCATATTCCTGTTTCGACCATTTCCGGGGAGTGAGGTCCTGACGAAGTCTCGTCCACAAAGCTACGCTTTGTGCAACAAAGCCATGCTTTGGGTCCACAGATGACCAAAGCAATAATCACAAAGATAAATGATCAACAAATGATCTAATCCAAACGATCAACCAATGATCATCACACAGCAGCACTCAGCATGCCACATTACCAGATTGGGAAATATCGCTGATAACCTTCAACTACATAACCTCTGAGCTCGTACGTCTCAGAGAAGGGTGTTAAGCTAAGAGAATAAATTCTCCGCCACCAACAGAAATGTATTTGAAAGAAATCTGCTCTATATCTCAAAATGTAATGTCAGACATGTAACCATACAAGTCTGTTCCGGGTTCGAACAGAACCGAAGGCACTTCCAAAGAAGCCCTTGCAATCCGGGTATTCACAATCCCGATTAAATTTCCCATCACAAAGGAAATCTCCATATCGTAGCTAACGATGCGGAGACAATCGATAGGTCATCCTATCGTTTTCACAAATACCCGGTCTTCAACATCGGTCTTCAAATGCAATCCAAACGACGTATCGCATATTCGGAATGGGATATATGACACAAAGGTCCTCTCCCGGCTAAACCGAATAGCGAGCGCTTATTTTTAAAAATAAGTGTGCATTCAATTCCAAACAAACACAATCAATACCATCCAAGGGTAAATATTGATAGTCGGTTATTTAACTATCAATAAAGATGTGCCACATCATCAGATTCCAAATAATTTTTCCAAAATTATTAAGTCCCAAAATATCTTTACAAGATATATATACACAATTTCCAAATAATTGCCCAATTTATTTGCTTTACCAAAACACCTTCACGATAAAATTTTCCACACTTAACCAATTGAAAAACCAATTTTCAATTTACCTTTACCATTTGAAAACCAATTTTCAAATTACATTAACCATTTGCAAACCAATTTCAAATCACCTTAACCATTTGAAAACTAATTTCAAATCACCTTAACCATTTGAAAACTAATTTCAAATCACCTTAACCATTTGAAAACTAATTTCAAATCACCAAATAAATCTTTACCGATTTATTTTAACTTACGTTCCAAATTCGTAAATTATATTTTCATATTTAAAAATAAATCAACATTTATTTTTAAACAAATTTCCCTTCATATATATAAATTCCAAAGTGGATTTAAATTCCAAGCATCTACTAGCATACGATTCCCAAATCGATTTCAAGTTATTTGCTTTCAATTACCTTAAAGGTGAATTCACAAAAACCGTTCCATTTCATATTAGAAAACCATTCCCATGCTTATTTTTAAAAATAAGTAATTCACAAATTTATTTATTTTCAACGATTTGAAAATATTCCATATACTTAAATCACAGTTAAGTATTTATTCCATTCTCTTTAAGAAAACATTCCTTTATTCACATTTATTTGGGTTAAAAACGAATGTTGCGTAAAACATCGTTACGACAACCCAAAAACACTAGTATATGGATTTGAAATAAAAAAAATGGATACATAAATCCAATACTATTCAAAATATTTTCTCGAAAACGTCTATTTCAACAATAAACGTTGAAACCTAAGATTTCGATACTTAATATATTTAAAACATCTTTAATTTGTTTTAAATTCCATTTAAAACATTCCTTTCCAAAAACACGTCCATTCAATAAAATAATATTTCACCGTTCAAAAATAGTGAATATAACTCCTTTAACAAATCCCATATTCAATTTATCAAACCCAATTGATTTTCGGATTTATAACAATGTTTATGAATTCCATTCTTATTATAAACTTCCATTTTATAAATCTCTTTTATAAAATTCAACCCAATTTACATAATCCAATTACCTACCCAAAGGCCATATTATAAGTTAATAACTTATAAACTTATATTTCCACACCTATTTATTTCAACTCCCAAGATTCACAAATCTAAAATTTTTAACGAAACCCATTTTATAACCCTTCTCAATACTTTATAAACTCGTCTCATAATTCTTATAAATTTAGATTTATAAATATCCATTTATAAACATCCTTTATATAAACCATTAATAATCATAACTTCCCAAAAACCAAATTTAACTATTTTATAAAAACCTATTATTGTTAAAAATTCCTTTTAAGTTATATTTTATAAAAATATAAATTTTTAAAACATAAAATTTTATCCATCTATTTATTTTAAAATTTAATCAATTCAAAATTTTTAATAAACCATATTCTTTGAAAAATCGATTTAAAACCCCTTTTAAATTCAAAACCGTTATTTTAATTTTTAAAAATTTGAATCCGATGATGCAACAACATCAGATGGTCAATCACGGGAATAAGTGTCATATATCAATATGATTATCAACAATCAACATAATATTTATAAACAAATAAATATGTGAGGAATCCAGTTGGATCCCTCCAACCTGTTACCCTGCATCCACAGACGTTAGCACAATACCAATTCCACTTCAAGGTGGAATATCGCGGTATATGGGATTTTATAAATATTCCGCTTAATAACGGCGCAATAGGGTCTCATCCGCTATACGAGGCGGGGAATCAAATCCGATATATACATATGCCAATATATATATATCGCTATATATAGTATATATCCTACTATATCTACTAACACAATCAATCAGCAATCAACAATCAATATTAACTATTCAAAATTTTAAACAAAACCTTTCGATTGAGTGAGGAGTTCTCACCTTGATTTTGTTTCCGTTTTCGCGTTCGTTTCGAATAAAATTAAACGAACGTTTAATTTTACCCAAAATTCAAACGAGCTCCAATCGACTCCAAACCAGTTGCGCTGCGAAGAGCACGACGATACGATTCCAACGCAAAAAACCTCGTTCGAATCCGACCTCGCATGCAAAAGTTATTGCGGTTTAAAGTTGACACGATTTGAAATTTAAACTTAAACTAAAAAAAAGGAAAAGATATTCATCTCACCTCCCCCCACACGCGCGGGCCCCCCCACCTTTCTTCCTCCCTGATGCGTGCATTCCAAACTCCAGGCCATATGCGTGCAAAATGAACCCAACAAGCTAGATTAGGGTTTGAAATCGCCTCCAAACCGCTTGACGAAACTTCATCATATCGGCACCATATCGAAGCTCATCACATATGCTACACACGGCCAGAAGAGCAGTCAACTCGGTCAACCCCAGCGCATGGAATTGCGTGCGCAACTTTCGTGCTTCCAGCTCGATTTGCCGCCAATCCGCTTCGAGTTAAACGATCATAACCGTTGGATTCCGAGATCTCAGAGTGCTCTACAATTTACTAGTTGAAGGTTTCGCGAATCGTTGCACGGATTAGAAGATAAATGAGGAAGAAGATCGTTGCTTTTCGGCCATTAACCATAAACGGGCGGCTAGCTTGAGCATATAGGGTTTAGTGAAGATATAAATGAATGTATATGTTATAAATATTATTTTAATAATAAAATTCTCTTTTTCAATAACTTATGCAAACGAACTCCAATTTTGACGTTCCGACAGGCGATTCTAAAGTTTTTCCACGTTCCGGACGCAATGGAACAGGTTTCGTAAGCTAATTCGGAAGTATGTGTGAGATACGACTATAAACGCTCAATTTAAACTTAAACCGATTTAAACGATTTCTAGGCGTTTTGGCTTGTACCGGACAAACGGCAAATCCAAACGACTTGAAATTTGAAATCTTGCAATAATATCACATTACGGATCCGATGAAACTGGTTTCGTCGAAATCCGAGACCGTTTGAAAAATGGCTATTTTTACTCGCCGAATTTATATTAAAACGATATTGATGCGTTTCGAGCTGCCACGGTCAAACGACAACTCCGATTGCCACGAAAATTTGAAATCCGATAATAACTAACTATTACGGATCCAATGGAACTCGTTTCGTTCAATTCCGAGACTGTTCAAAAATTGGCTATTTTTCAGTCGATAATTAAATATTAAAATATTCAATTTTTTACAAATTAACTCCAAATTCAGTTTTACAAGTTCCAAAATATTTCTATAACTTCAATATGATAAAACAAAATTTTCCAAATCATTTTCAATCATATTTAACCCAATATCAAATTATTTGTGGAATTTCACTATTAAATAATCGATTTAATTGTCCAATTAAATCCAATATTCGAGAAATAAATTATTTAACTTCAAATTCCTACTTATTAATATTTAAAATTAATTAAATACTCAAATTTAATTTATCAAAAATTCTGGGTCGTTACATAAAACAGGTTTTTATAAGTGTTAGAATGAATTGTGAATGAATTTCAGAAATGAATGAAATTCATAGAATCATAAACGGTGAAGTTATAAATGAAATTTTATAAGCAGTAGGTTTATAAAATTCATAAAGTTATTGAAAGAATATATTTGGATAAATAATTGAATCTTATAAGTTATAAGATTCATAATTATGAAGTTTAAAGGAACGATCCTTGTAAACAAATAAATTATAAGTGTTTAACTTATAATGTGAACTTTTGTTTTATAATTGAGTTATAAATCGAATAGGTTAATAAAGGAATTTGTAAAAAGGAGTTGTTATAAAATAAATAGAAATGGAATTTATAAACGTTGTTTTATAAATTCACAAACGACTTATTTTGATAAGTAAATTGTTATAACCTATTAATGGAGTTATATTCACATTTTTGAACTGTGAATAATCCTTTAAAATGAAATGAATAAAAGGATGAAATTTGTTAACAAGTATATTCACGTTTTTGAATAGTGAATAATACGTAAAAGAAACTGTTTTAAATGTGATATTTTAAACAGAATTAAAACGATCTAACGATGTTTTAAAATGTGTTGAGATTCGAAACCATAGATTTTAACATTTATTGTTGAAATAGATGTTTTCGAGAAATAGAAGGAAATGGTGGACTATAACACTGTTGTTATAGTAAATGATTTCCGAAAGGAAATGTTTTGTATAGTATTGGGATTTATATATCTATCTTAAATTCGAATTCCTATACTAGTGATTTTGGGTTGTCGTAACGATGTTTTACGTAACATTCGTTTTGGCCCGAATAAATAGGTTTAAGAGAATGATTTCCTTAAAGAATGAAATATATACTTAATCTCGATTTAAGTATATTGAATATTTTCCAAGTGTTGAAAATAAAAGATTTGTGAATTACTTATTAAATAAGTATGGAAATGTTTTCCAATATAAAGTGAATATTTTGGGAATTTATCTTTTTGAAGATAAATTGAAATGAATAATTGAAATCGTATATGCATGAATATTTTGAAATATAAATTCACTATTGAATTTATAAAATGAAAAGGGAAGTTGTTTAAAAATAAATATTGATTTATTTTTGAAGTGTGAAATTATATATCTTGTAAAGATATTTTTGAAAATAAATAATTTGGAAAATTATTTGGAAACTGGTGATGTGTGTATATCCATTGATAGTTCAATAACCGACTATCAATATTTACCTTTGAATGGGTAATTGATGTGATTTGTTTGAATTTGAATGCCACACTTATTTTTTTTTAAATAAGAGCTCACTATTCGGGTTAACCGGGAAAGGACCATGGGGTCGTATAACCCATTCCGAATATGTGATACGTCGTTATGAATTGCATTTGAAGATCGGTGTTGAAGACCCGGTATTTGCAAGAGCGATAGGATGACCTGTCGATTGACTCTGCACCGAGTTGCTCCGGTATAGAGTTCTCCATATGTGATGGTGAATCCGATCAGGATTGTGAATATCCGGATTGCAAGGACTTCTTTGTAAGTGCCTTCGGTTTTGTTCGAGCCCGGAACAGTCTTGTATGGATTGTATGTCTGACATTACAAATTGAGATATAAAGCCGATTTCTTTCAAATATATTTCTGTTGGTGGCGGAGAATTTATTCTTTTAGCTTAACACCCTTCTCTGAGACGTACAAGCTCAGAGGTTATATAGTTGAAGTTATCAGCGATATATTCCCAATTTGGTAATGTGATATGCTGAGTGATGCTGAAATGATCATTGTGTTGATTATTTGTGATAGGATCGATTATTTGATCGTCTATCATGGTGATCATTTCTATGATCATTTGTTGACCCAAAGCATGGCTTTTGTATAAAGTATGTTTTTGTGGACGTGACTTCGTCGAGCCTCACACCCCGTGAATGGTCAAAACAGGAAAGATGCGGCAAGGTTATGAGGGGTAACGCCCTTTAGGATGTGTGCATTTCCTTTTGGAAAAGGGTGGTATCATGGTATGGAGCCCAGATGCTTACTCATGTTGAAAACACTTTGTTATGATTGTGTGAATTGATTGCGAGCGCTCGGTCAAAGGTCCCAAAGGACCGGGGATGGCATATTCGGTCAGTTGTTACTCAGTTAGGGGTAACCCGGCCTTGTGTTGGTAGAGATCCGGTTTGGTTCTCGAGGATGTCCATCCAGAGGCATTCTCATGTGGCAATGGGAAGTTCCTTGGCCTGATCATTCATTGGAAATCCAAAGAAACAATACGAGACTTGTACGGTTTTAGTTGTATAACCTGCTATGGAATGTGGCGGTAACCTGCTATTGAACATAGTTAGCTATAGTAGGCATACGATAATGGTCGTATGTTGGCTAAGATTTATATTCTACTTTCGAAATGAATTTTTCCTACACTATGCACTAGTAATAATATCAAATGTTCTTTTAAATGCGTATCAAGCATCTTTGACTATCATAAGGAGAAATCTCCTCCGATTCTGCGTTTGCATGTGTGTGTGTGCGGGAGGCCTTATGGTAGTCTCATTTTTAAAAGCATTGCGAATTGACTTTAAAAATATTCCTCTATTTTGATTTTAAAGATAAATAAACTGTTTTGAGTTCTCACACCAGTCACATGACTGACTCAGAGTTTATTGTTTTCCTTCCTAAACTCTGGGTGCCCACCAATTTCTACACGGGCAGTCAAGAGTTAAGGTTTATCAGGATATTCTGGATATTCAGGAATTGCTGGAGGCAAGCTGGATGGCATGGCGTATTACTAGTTTATATAGTATTTCTTTTCCGCTGCACTGTATGTTGTTGTTGTAGTACACTCTGATGATATGATGTAATGTAATGAAATGTAATGTAATGTAATAACTAATATAGTTCTTTGTTTGAAGATTATTCATTTATTATTATATGTTGTTCCGCTGCGAATTGTGAGATTCTGTTGTTGTTCTGTTGTTTTCTATTCCGTTCTATCTTCTATTTTCTTTTTCATTCTATTTTTCTGTTTTCTTTCCTCTCTCTATTTTCCATCTTTCCTCTTCCTTCTCTCTTCATCTTTCTTTTTCTTTTCTTAAATTCTTTCTTAAACCATAACATTTCGGGTTTCCGGCCTTCGATTTCTCGGCAGTCGATAAAGTGAGTATCGATGTTGAATTTTCGAAAGTCGAAAATTTCCGTGGCGTTACAACGCCCATACAACAACTCCATCTCAAATGCTCTAAAACCAAATAGCTTATCCCAAAAGCTTTCAATTAGTTTATTAAATTGTGAGAAAATGATAGTTGAACGGAAATCATCTTTTTGTCAAATTCCGTCGATTTGCGACGTTTCATGGGTCAAAGCTAGCTTGTGAGTAGAGGAGTCAGGAAAAAATACTCGGGATTTATTTATGATGGTGGTAGGCGGTCGACGTCAATCTCGGGTTTTTAACCCAGTTTGGTTCGATGAGGAAGAAGCGACGATTTCTTCGTTGACATTGCATCGGGTTGCATTGGTTTCGGGGAAAAGATGCATGGTAGCGTGGTGTTACTTTAGGTGGAGCAGCGGAAATTCTGGTGACCGGAGGTGGCTGCTAGAGGCAATTTCTTGACGATGGGTTCTGTTCTAGTAGGAAGCTGGGTTGTTCGATTTCGATTGTGGGGATGTCTTAGGGTTTTGGTGGTCGAAATCGTGAGAAGAGGTCAAAGGCGATGTGCTGGCGTCGATGAAGTTGGCCAGAGCGTGGGGAATTGCGTGTACACGTGCACGCGTGAGGGTTGGTATCAGTTGAGGTTGTGGGTTTGGGGAAGAAACAATTATCTCGGGTCCAGGCTCGAGAAAGCGAGAGTTCGACTCGAAGATTAGAAAGTGGGAAGATAACTCGAAGATGTGTTAGGGGAAATCGTGGCATGGCTCGGGTTTGTTGATTTTAATATAAAACCATTTTAAACTTTAAAACCAATCAAGTTTTATTTTGAAATTTTTTTGTTAAAACAAATTCTTTTGTAAATGATTAATGTTTATCCAAATTTTGAATTCATTAAAATATTTTTAGATAAAATTATTTTAATTAACCAAGCTTTGAAATGTTTAAAATACATATAGCCTTTATTAAAAAAAGTTTATTTTAAATAAACTTAATAATATTGAGAAGTAATTAAGAAATGGTGTTTTAATTGTTAATTAACTTTTAAAATCTAAGTTAATTTTATTTGTTAATGAAAATTAATTACATGGTTTATTAAATAAAGATTTTTTATGATAATTAAGTAATTAATTAAGATAAAAAGGTTATCTTTTAATTTGATTAAAGTCTTAAGTGATTAATCATTAATTATCTGATTTAAGTTATTAAAAATGATTACTTAATGTAAGTAATTTAAAAAGAATAACTACTTAATTAATGATTTATTAAAGATTTATTTAAAGGTTGATTAATGATTAATTAAAGGTTGATTAAAGGTTAATTGATTAATGATTAAAGGTTAATAAATCAAATAATTAAAGGATTATTAATTATGTGATTAATAATCAATGTGATTAGTTAAGGAATAATTAATCAAGATGTTTAATATTTTATGTAATTAATTAAAGGTTAATCGATTTGTTAATAAAGGTTGATTAATTAATAATTGAAAGTTAATTAATTTATTATTAAAGGTTAATTAATAAATGATTAAAGGATAATTAATTAATGTTTTGTAATCAATTAATGTTAATTAACCCGGATTAGTAAATTATTCATAAGTAATTAATTTGATTTAAGTTAATTAAAGGATTAATTAATCTTACTTATGGATGTTTGGATTGTATGAAATGCTTTGATTTGTTTGATATCCCTGATGTGTGATGCTTTGTTTTGATTTGAGTTGTGATGAATGTAATTTATTTATCTGTGATGAATTTATATTGTTTATCTGTGAATCTGTGAATGAAGATAAGCGTTATAGGATTATACCGCTTATCGATATTGGTGTGCTTGAATTTGTAATGATTGATGATATTGTATTGCTGTGTGTAAACCCCTGGACTACACCATACACACACAAATATGGATTTCATGGGAAATTGGTTAAGTCACAAATATTTGAATTTAATTCAAAATGATGAATTTAAAAGTTGGATTTTGAATCCAAACGGTTATGGAAATGGATTTGGGTTAAATATGAAAAGCTTTTGAAAAAGGAAGTTTGAAATTGAAATTAGTTTGAATATAATATATCTTGTTTAAAGTTTTGAAATTATTTTGGAAATTTGGTTTGAAAGATTTATACAAGTTATATAATATATATATATATATATATATGGATTTTTAAACCATCTTTAAAGTATTTTAATGTATTATTTTGGGAATTTAAATTTAATCCAAGTTTATGCTTTAAAAGCTATAACTTGTGCATATTTGATCGGATTTTTCCGAAATGAAAAGTAATTGTTTTCAAATGAAAACGGCTTTCATATAACGAAAGAACTTCTAGTTTTTGAAAAGATTTCAAGTTTGAAATGAAAGTAGTTTTGAAAGCTATGAATGAATCTTTGTTAAAGATTGGTGAACTTTGTTTTTAAATTGAAGAGGATCTTAAAGGTGTATCTTTTGTATAAAAGATTTGAAACGACAATTGTTTTGAAAGCTATGAATGAATCTCTGTGAAAGATTGGTGAACTTTGTTTTTAAAGTGAAGTGAATCTTTTTGTTTAAAAAGATTAAAAGGGAAATTTGTTAAACCATTCAAAAGAAAGGTTTTGGGGATAAAAAAATTGTGACTTAACTAAGATCCCATTATCCGTATGCTTTTTAAATTAAACGCTCATTATTCTATTTAGCCGGGAGAGGACTTTGTGTCATATAACTCATTCTGAATAATGATACGACATTATGGATAGCATTTGAAGACCGGTGGTGAAGACCGGATATTTTCGAAAGCGAAAGGAAACCTGTCGAATGTCTCTACACCGAATGGCCTCGGTATAGAGATTTGATCGCCCTTAGTGATGGAGAGTCCGGATGTGACTAGGGATTATCCGGATTGCAAAGGCTTCTTTTGAAGTGCCTTCGGTTCCGTTCGAACCTGGAACGGACTTGTATGGAAGTATGTCTGAAGTTACACTTTGAGATGTAGAGTTGGTTTCTATCAAATACATTTCTGTTTGGTGGCGGAGAATTTATTCTCTTAGCTTAGCACCCATCTCTATGACAAACGAGCTCAGAGGTTATGTGGTTGATGGTTACTAGTAATACATTCCCAATTTGGTAATGTGGCATATGAAGTGCTACTGATCATGTGTTGATCGAAGCATGGATTTTGTGAAAAGCGTAGCTTTCTGGACGAGACCTCGCCGAGCCTCACAACCCGGTATGGTCGAAACAGGAAAGATGCAGCAAGGTTATTTGGGGATAGCGCCCCCTGAGGGTATGTCCATTTCCTTCTGGATAGAGGTGGTATCATGGAATGAAGCCCAGATACTTAACCTATGTGGTTGCTGCAAACTTATTACTTTGTGGTTGTTGGTGAATCCCAGGATAAAGGTTGGTTACGACCAGGGGATGGCATACTCATGTAGGAGTTACCTAGTTACAGAGGTAACCCGGCCTTGTGTTGGCAGAGATTCGATTAGCTTCTTGGGCCGTCCCTTTAGACGCATACCCATGTGGCCTAGGAAGTTCCTTAGCCTGACCATTGTTGGAAATCCAAACATCAATACGCACCTTGTACGGTTTTAGTTGTAGAACCTGCCATCTAATATGGTAGCTATAGTGGGCATACTTTAATGGTACGTATGCTGGCTAAGATTAATATTATACTTGCAAATTTTTTCTGCACTATGCACTAATAATAATATCAAAAAGTTTTTGCGTAGTAAGCATGTTTGACTATCATAACGAGAAATCTCCTCCAAGTGTGTAATTGCATTGTGTGTGTGCCGGAAGGCCTTATGGTAGTTTCATTTTCCAAAAAGCATTGCAGATTTATTTTAAATTCTTTTGTTTTTCTATTGTTAAAGATAAACTGTTTTTGTTTGCTCATACCAGTCCCATGACTAACCTGGAGTTTATTGTTCCCTATCTAAACTATAGGTGCCCACAATTTTCATCACGGATATCCTAGAGTTAGATTTTCAGATAGTCAGCTAGTAGATGTAGATTCGATATCTTTGAAGCCTTTGAATTTTGCGATAGCATTTGTTTCACTTCAACGGTTGCCTGGATTGCTTCATTACAACTTGATGGTGGTTCGAGCTTGAAGTTTAGAGCTTTAGCCTTTGGAGTATTGGAGATGGAGTTGCATTATTGTCGGATTCTTCTTTCTCTCTTGCTTGGCATGTTCTTTCCGCTATATCTTGTATCTCTGATATGTTGATATTCAATTGTATCATTGTTGTCTCTATTGTGTACCAATGATATATTCATTTTTTTTCCTCCACTGTGTTGTTATACTTAATGTGTTACAAGCTCCGGCAAATTGGATTTTAACGTTTGAATCTGCGGCATTCGAATACGGGTGAAGTATGGATGTCGATTTTCGAACGTGAAAATTCGGGTCATCACAGTCATTTACCATGGTTTCGCACACCCTATCTATAGAGGTCGGTAAGGTCATGACGATTGACTAATCTATGTAGTTTTTGTAGTCAATGCACAAAAATGAAATAGAGGTTTTGAGCATTCCATGTTTTCTCGGATACTGCTTTGTCCATGATGATTAGTATGCATGCTCCATTCCCTGGATCCTTGTTAACAAATATAGTCCTTCTAGATAGGTCAATTGCCCTCCAGCCAAGGGGAATTCACTCTAGGACTAGTTTTCCATCCTTAAGCGGGCAATGCTCTATCCTAGAGTTGCATTGTATTGCCGCTTTCTGCCAGAGTGCCGAATTTTTCAAAGTAGCCTCGCCCCGCTTTTCCTCAATCATATCTAGGAACATGTTTAGAAATTTCTCATTATCCTCTGAGTTATAGTGGATTCTCCTATGAAATGAGCCTATAGTTGCAATGGGAAGCATTACCAATAAATCGTAGGCCAAAGCAAAAGGAGTATATCCCATTGTTATCTCATGGGAAGTGCGATACGTATAAAGTCCAATCGCAACTCATCCATCCGAGCTCCGTTATAATAATCCAAATGCTCCTTTATGAGAGTTTTGAGAATCTTATGACTTCTTTAACCTATCCATTGGCCTACAAGTGAGGCACTATAGGAAAGCTTATCCTAGTTCTGTGTTGTCGATAGAAGTTGGCAAATCCATGATTATCAAACAACAATCCACTTTCCAAGATCATCTAAAGTTGAACTCTATATTCGATAAAGTAATCTGCAACCACTATTGCATACTCAGCTCCACCCATAGCTATTAGAAGTTCTTTATTCTAGATCAATGCCCGTGAGGTTTTCTTTTCTAGGGTCCTCCCCATAGTGTGGTCTCTTCTGCTGCCTTAATGTGCATTATCCAATATTTTCTTAGCTTTGCTTATAGCAATGCACATTAGCACAGGTTAGTTAAAACTCTTCTATATATGATGTCATCTTGTATGGTGTACCGAGGCACCTTGCGCATCACCTTTCTTGCTTTATTCTAATTTAACGATGGAGTTTTTATTAGGACTATTCAAAAAAGTGATTTGTTTTCCAAGCTTGCTAAATTTTCCAAACCGTCAACATCTCGATGTTTCTCCTATAGGGTGTGCTTAATCACATAGCATCCTTATGCATTCAAGCAAAGCCTTTGTCCTTTTTACTTTTTAAGAGGTATGCCAACCGTTCTCTGGTGACTTAGAACTCCCAAAGTGCTTGATTCACAGCCGTTTGCAAGTCTCTATGGATACACAGATTCCTGACTCCTGATTCTTTTGCTACTTCCAATCCTGCTATTAATGTACCATACTCCTTTGTTCGGTCTAGCCTGTAAGTTAAGAGGTTTATCCAACCGGTAGGGGTTAAGAACATTTATTCTTACCTAGCCATTATTATTTTTCTCACTTCCTTAGGTGTCGCATAGTAATGTGGCATAGGGGTATTCAGTCTCTTTAGTATCATTCTTTATATTCACATGTAGTTGACTCTATCTCTGCTGCTTGGAAGTTTATGCTCCACTGTCTAATTACTTCGTTCTTTATAATTTTCATGCACAAATATCTTTGAATATCTAGTGGGAGGACATGCTCTGATGTCTATATGGAAATTAACACCATGCCCCCGAGCACAGTTTATACCCTTCCTTCGTAAGGACTTTTCGATTGAGGAACTACACTGTATAATTTATAACACTCTTACTGAAGTTACCTTAGGTTTTAGCCCATAGCATACCGATTCCCATCTCTTCCATCATTAGCTCTTTGCACTTAGTTCGTTGTATTCCAAGGTTTCTATAATGGCGAGATAAACTCTTTCAGGAGTCTCCGTAAGCTATGAACATGGAAACTTGTCATGTCCTTTGAAGTGTTTACTTTCTCTAGTCCTATTATCCATCTTTCGCATGCTCCTATCCTGAGGCTTTTCATCTCCACCCTGGTTGACATTTTCCAATCCTGTCTTGATATCAGAATCCTCGAAGCATGTAAATTTATCGGCTTGATAGTATAAGTCCTCTAAGTTTACGGTTGAATTTTTCTTGAGTTCCCTTTAAAAATCCATTTTCCTTTTAATATTTGAAGCAACAACTATAAGGATAATCCATTCATTAAGTTGTCGCATAGTTGCTGCTACATCACTGAACCATGTAAGATTATTTAATAACTTTTATCAATTCTTTTTCTTATACCTAATTATTAACAGATTTGTGCGCCAAACAATTAAACCACAGTCTCTAAGTATGACATGAATAGAGGAAATAAATTACATCCTTTCCCTTTACAGCTTCAACTGCTTCCATATGCTAAATGTAGTGCCTCAAATGTATTCAAAGGTTGGATTTTACAATGTATTATTCCCTGACCAGTGTCGTAATGTGGTTTGATAGCATATCTGATATTCAAAACAAACCAATGGTTCTTCTTGTCAAGCTCTAGTCTCCTACTCCGCTCGCCTAACACTCGACACATTAACCCAGCGACTTATTCCCATTATTGGAATGCTTCCTTAGTTTGCTTGGCGGGCCACGTCGTGGCCTCCATGCAATGGATCAACCATTTGAGCACCAATCAATATAAACTCAGGCAGACCTATTTCGACAGCCAAAAATGTGTTTCCTACATCAGCATTGACTTCTGGTGAGACATCCTTCCTTGGTCCTACATGGACTGTCTCATTAGTCGAATACAGATCACTTATGTACCGGTCTGATTTGGTTGAAGCCCCAGTCGGTTCAGTTTGAGGAAGTCCACATTTCCTTGGCTCCTTCCTACCTTGCCTGCTCGTTTGCGTCCATTCTAGATGGGTTGCAGGCAGAATTCCGAACTTCGTCCTGCTGGACCTACATTTGTGTTGCTTGCTCTATGAGTTTAAGAAAAGCTCCATTATCTCCAAATACTTAACTAGGGAAGAAGCTACAATATTTCCCTCCGTCAATTGCAGTCACTACCATACTCTTTTTTAGTAGCTTTATTGGCTGCCATTCTATATACAGTGCATTCAAACCTCATGTACTTTGCTGGCTCATAGACAAATTCCTCTAATGTGGTTGGCCTTTCAATTATCGATCTCTTAGTAAACTTCCCTCTAGAGTGCGCTCCACTATACAAGTAATCAAGGTGAACCTTTCGTCCATGTTCTGAATTCCAGTGGTTGTGGCATTAAACCAGTATAGGTAATTTTATAGCAACACATCTTCCCTTTGCTTCACATCACATGATGAATTTCCACTTTGGTTGTTTAATATGCACCCGGAATTGACTAATGAACTTCTTCTTTAACATTACACAAGAATGAATTGACCATAAAGGTCAACAATAAAATCACATAGTAGCTAAGTCCAACAATAAGAGAGGAAAGCACTTACATAAGGCTTCTTCTATAGCTCTGCTTACCAACATGTGTTGGGTATACTATTGTAAATGCAATACATGGTCGGTAAGTCCTTGTCCATAGTAGGCATCCTGAAATCTCTAGGGTCCTTATAGTTCTATCTCTAGGATGAAGGTACCGCTAAGCTAAGTTCCAACTCTTCACTCCACTTGTTCACATTTAAACGAATTGTTTATGATTCAAGCCATCTTATTATCTTTTTTGGGTGACTGTCAATGATAGCTCAACCTACCCATTTACAGGGACGATTTCTTTCACCTTCCTTATAGTGACTCGATTTTCAGTTATGGACATGCTTATGGATCTTAGATCGTTTCTAATGATAATTTTATCCTCCATTGATAATAATTTCAATAAGGGAATAAGTAGAGTTTGTTGCAGCTGCCTTCGGTTCAGCATCATCCTATTTGGTTCAGCGCCAAACTTCTTCTTGGGTCTAGCTTCGAGCTGAACTCTTTCTCATTTCCTCCCTTTAGCATTCCTTCTTCAAGCTCTTGGACCTTCTTTATTGGATTCATTGTCGGAGTGTGAGCCCTTCATCTTTTGGATCCTCTAGACTAGGATCACCCTTGTTTTCAAGGGTTATGACTAATAGTTTGTGCCTGCTTCAAGCGTGCCAAAATTTGGTCAACCGTTACTTGATGTTGGACAGTGAAACATTCATTTAGCTTGGTCACAACTTTACCTAGGTTGCCCTTGGTAATTACGTACACTTGCACTGGAGTGCTTACTGATCATCCTGATTGGTAGTTATTTTATTAGGTGCATGGGCATTCCCGTTGGTAGCACCAACCTCGTTATTTGATCTCAAAGGCATGTTGAGAATCATCTCTTAATGAAAGCACCAAAAAAATTTGCACAAAATTGGGCAAACACCTCCAATCTATTTATTGTAGAGCAGTGGATAAAGGGTGTATAATACAGTTGTTATATTTTTATTTTATTGATTTTGGAGAGCGGATAACATATAGGTTATGTAGAAAGTAAATTGTAATAAAGTAAAGTACACGGAGATTTATAGTGGTTCAGCCATAACGGTCCAACGTCCATTTTCCATTTTAGTTTATTCTTCTTATAGATCTTTGATACACTACTTGAGATAAAAAATTAATGATTTCTAGCTCAATAAAAAGTAAGTTATTGCGCAAGGAAGTTTGTTCGGCTAGTCTTGTCTAGCCATTCTTGCCTTCCTATTCATGTTTATCTGTTCCTATTAGCATATCCCTATTTGGCTGTCTCTGTTAGGTAGTTCCAGTTTGGCTGTTCCTACTAGACTATTACCACTGGGGCAGTTCTTGTTAGATTATTCATGTAATACTATTCCTGCTAGACAGTTCTTGTTAGCCTATTCCTGCTAGACTGTTCCTGCTAAGTAGTTTTTTTCTAACTTGTACGTCACTATTGTAAAGTTGGCTCTCTAGAATTGTCTCTATTGTTGTTGGAAGATTTGGTGTTTATAGAAGCTTAGAGGTATTGTGGTCACTCTTGTAAATAAAAAAAAATTCATCAGTAACTCGCTCAATTTGGATATTTCCGTATATACACGATATAATTAGAAGTTTTGTAACGACTAGGAATTTCCGACCCTCGAAAATCGACATTAGTACATCAATGGTATTACATGCCAAGAAATCGAATGCCGAAAAGCCCGATTGTTAGGGGCAAAAGAAAGAAGATAAGAAAACTAAAACACATAGAATCTCACAGCAAAACAAATAATCTATAACTTGCCATAAATCTTTACACAAAGGCAAAACTATAATATGTATTTATACATACATCAATAAGAGCATACTAACATACAACCTAGATAGTTGTAACAGCCTGTCCTCACAATTGCTGATAAATATAACAACGAATACAGTGGAAAAGTAAACATCTACGTGAGTACATCTCTAGGCCTCCAACTCCTCTCCTGATGATCCATGCATCCAACTAAATCTGTAATATGCTCGGTCTAACCTGAGCATTATAATAAAATAACACTCAAGTCAGTCTACCAGCGTGATAAAACACACTCAACTAGATTAAAGTTATAAGAAAAATCTTTGAAATCAAAAGTATCTCGTAAGACCACACAACACATAAACACAGATGGGTTTTTACCTTACGATAACCAAAACATTCTCTATAGAAAATCCATTTATATTATAATAATGTCTAGGGGTCAAAGTAAAATATGAATATAGCTGAAATGCTTTTGCATCTAACGTTTCAGCATAGCTGGGCACAACAAAGTCCGTGTGGCGCTTATTAGAGAATGGATTCCATGCTATGACAAGGTAAGGAACTACCTTCCGAAGGTACATCTCTAGATAAATGCACCGGGGTCAGACAAGAACATCTTGAACCCTTGCCACATAGGATTGGCCTACCGCTTTACTAGTAGTACCGAATGTGATCACCCCGCTTGGGCCCCGAAGCATACAAGAAGAGATAGTAATTGATCTAGATTTGTAATTACCATATCGTGATGGGAGCGACCCACTTGGCCCTGCTGCATGCTCGATTTTTGTCATTTCCTGATTAATGAGGCTCGAGGCTAAGAGATACCTTTATATAACACTTTCCACGTGGAATGCTAACACTGCCCTCTAGGAAACAATGCAATATCAGCATTCATCCATACAAGTTCGCTCTAGGACTGAAAGAAACACTTAAGAGCTTAATCTTCAACTCCATCATCTTCAAGATGTCTTCACTTCGAAACGCATTCGTTGGATCGAAGTGGTTTTCGAATAACATACCCGATCTCGGTCCCTTTGAAACAACGTTTGATAATTTTCGATAAATTAAAACCCCAGTTCTTTAGGAAATAAATAGGCAAAGACAAGATCGGAGGTCACCTCCAAACCGTTAGTGGACGGATTTCCTTACCATTGTCCTAGGAGAACGAACTTAGATTTATATGTACGGTACAACATCACTGGAGATGACTATGTCATATAACTCATTCTCCTAGATTTTCCAAAGTTATGTTTGCTTCTATATTCGATAGTCGGTTATTTAACTATCGAATAACAATCGTTCAATCAGGAATTTAATTTCATATGGAAACAAACATTGGTTGAACATGTAAGCAACCACTAGCTTCCCTAATTAGTCTTTCATAAAATAAAAACTACTTTGTAAATTACTTGTATAAGAATACTTTTACAAAGGTATATCCTCAAATCCTTATATTACTTAGAAAATATTTATATACTTATCTCAATGGTATAAGTATATTCATAAACTGAGAAAGATTTTCTTTTTATTCGATTCAAAAACCATTTAAATTCCTTAAAATTCTCTAAAACCATTTGTAAACCATCTTACAATCACTAAAAATCCTTTATAAACTCTTTTATAAAATTAAGTCACTTAGAAATTCTTTTTATACATTTCTAAAATCAATTATAAATCCTTTATAATCCATAAACTATTTGTTATCCCAAAACACCTTTAAACAAAACAAGTCCATCGACTAAACACTTGTCGCATAGCAAGTTACCGTTTAAAACATCCTTTTACAAATCCATGAACCCGTTTCTTAAATTCATTTTACAAATATCTAACCATTTATAAAACTCTTCCACCTTGTAAATAATCATTCCTTAAGTCTTTAAACCATTTAAAATTCGATTATAAAATCCAAGTCTTTCACTTTATATATGGATCTCGAAAACATTTATACATAATGAAAAGTCTTTACTTCAAAACAGTTCACATAAAAATAATTATTTAAAATAATATTATAACTAAATAATAATTACCAATCATAAAACATCTTAAAGTAATAATTAATCATTTCTAAAATAATAATATTTAATCATTACCCTTATTATAAATAGTAATAATTTATTTTCATAACCTTATTAATAAATCCTTATTATTAATTTTAAACCATAATTATTATTGAAATAATCAACCTTTCAAATTATTAGCATTTCGGTAAATTCTTTAAATAGTATTAACCATAAACAAATAAATTTAAAACAATATTAATATAATTAAATAACCTTAAAATAATATTACTATAATTAAATAACTTTAAAATAATATTAATATAATCAACTAATTTTAAAACAATAATTAAATAATTTTAAAAAAATATTGATATAATTAAATTATTTTAAAATTATTTTAAAATAATTAAACAACTTTTTAAAAAAATATTGAAATAATTAGATAACTTTTAAAACAATATTAAACGTAAATAAATCATCTTTTAAAAAAACGATATATTTCTGAAACCTATTTTCGGATTTATAATCATTTCTTGTCTCGAACCCAGTTTCAATACAATTGGCAATTTATAGTAGTTGAAAATACTAATTTCAGGCCAATAGCCGCCAAAACGCTTAACCAATATTGATCTTGATTTTCTATAATCACTAGGTTTTTGATTTTAAACATAGAAAAATGTTATAACCGTAGTGTCCATAATCTGGTTCATTATTCAATATTCCATATAAAAGGAATATTATCGAAAAAATTCAACAATAGCGAGGAATCCCGTTGGATTCCTCCAACCTGTTTTCCCCTGCATCACAAACGTTATATAATCATAAAATATAAATCAACTACTTTGAGGCGGGATTCGTATACAAAAGGTCATCCCTCTTACACGGAAACGTAATAGGGTTTCATTCGCTACAAGGGCGGAAATATATCCAAACCAACAAATAAATATAGTAAATCATCCAAACAATCATTCACATATTTTTATCAACTATAAATCATACTGTTAACAAAAAAGTGAGTTTAGCTTACCAAAATTTTCTGTTATAGCCGAGGCGTTCTGCTTTGGAACTAAAATCGAACGACGTCCAATTTTAGCCCAAATTTCAACAGTCTCCAAATTCATCCAAACTAATCCCATTGTGAAGCTAACGTCCAATTGAGCACAACGCCACAAACGGCGTCCAAATCCGACCTTATATGAAGCGGTTATTAAATTTATAAATCATCGAATTAATTAGTTCATTAATTAATACTAATTACAATACTTTTTAAATTAATTACCAAACCCATTTTTAATCCCCTCTTTATATTCATCTTCCCGCTTCTCACAACACAGAGAACCCAACCATGATCTCATCATTCACGGCCCCTAATCGCCTCGACCCTTTGACGAATGCAAATCCAATTTCACCACCCTCTTCTCCTCTACGAGCACTACCTGACCACCTACAATTCATTAAGCTCAGTCACCGAGGCTCATGCGAGAACGCCTTTCTGTTCAACCCTTCCTTGCCAACGCCACAGCTGGAGTTACCCCTAAATTCCAACCGAAGGTAGCCCTGCCCCTCCTCTGCATTTTCCTTTTGACTTCATCATCAATCGATCAACGAATTCGTCGAAAATCACCAACATACCCTAAGACGTTCATCTAAGAACTACCGCTGCCACACGTCGAGTTGGCTCGATCCAACCATTTATTAGCTTTATCTCGATGTCGGCAACAAAACTCTAGTTAGTGACCTTGCCTGAAAACACATGGATTGGTCCCCATGATTGTGGGGTGTAGGATTATGAAAAATTTTGATTTAAAAATTTTGAACTATTCTCTGGTTTATGGACGCGTTTAAATATAGGAGGGAAGGTATGGCTGAACAGTGTGAGTAAGGTTAAGGCATGGGCAAGGTGTTGAATGGGTATGGTCTAAAGTATGAACATATATATTATTTATATTTAAATTTAAATTATCAAGCTATAAACGTCCAAAAATCTCAAACTCCAAACAGGACGTGCCGCCTGGCGTTCTGTATGTTATACCCCTATTTCGAACACAATGGAACTTGTTCCAAGCCTTAATTCGATCATATGCAGAAGATTTTGGACCTAATTATTATATTTAATTTTCGATATTAAATTCTACGCCTTTCAATCTCGCATGACCAAACGATACGCCCAATCGTCATGGAATTCGTTATCATACAATAATATCTATTACGGATCCAATGAAACTGGTTTCACCGAAATCCAGGACAATACCCCAAAAGGCTATTTTTATACGTTAATTAAAATGAATTATTATAAAAACCAAATTAATCACTTTTAAATTTATATTAAAAGTTTTATCACCTTTATTCTTATTAAATAGAATTTAAACAAGTTTCGAAATCATTTTTATCCAACTTAAAACCCAAGATTCAATTATTTGAACAATTTCAATTATTAAATTCAACAATCTAATTATCCAATAAATCGTTATATTTGAAATTCAAGTTATTTAACCTATAAAGTTAACTTTTCAATATTTAAAATCAATTAAATATTCCAAACTCGATGACTAAAATTCTGGGTCGTTACAAGTTTCCATATATACTCGGATTTCATTCCATATATTGCTCACTTGGTTCAGCTGGAAACCTGGCTTAGGGTTGGTTGGTTCGATGTAATCCACATGGCCATATTACTAGCCAAGTTCCATAAAAATAATTTTCTTGCCAGGAATCGAATTTATAAACTCTCAGTTGGAAGATTGGCGCTGAACCGCTTGAGCTACACACATTTTTGTGTCATAACTCCTTTGTTTCAAGTTTAAATTGAACGGGACTTGGACCAATAGCCTCGTATCATCAAGTAGAATATTCCAATGGCCTTGAATGTTCCATTTGCCTGAATTAGGAAGTAGCTCTCCTAGGTGGGGCCTGACTTGGTTAGGTGGTGGATAAAATTTATAATGATCATATCTTCCAATTCGCAGCTCAGATTTAGACGCGGTTTCGACCTAGGTGCATGTCTTGACCTAAGGAACAAGTACTTTGATTATATTTTTTGACTATGTCAATTTTTCGTCCAACGCTTCGCCTTGCACTTGTCATTACATGATGGCGCCTTTATTATGCACCTTCTGACCATATTTATGTTCCTTAATGTCATTTTGTATTCACTATATTGTGGGTGAAAATTCCCACAATAACTATTCACCATATAACACTTATATGTGACAGTATACTGATCAAATATACATTATCTTGTATTTCTTTTCTTTTGGAACCCATAGAATGCGATACACCGTCTCGACCAAATAAACACGTGAGAGACCAAATTAAGAACGTATTAAATAGTGTAAGATTAGGCACTTGCATGGGTGTAGAAAAATCAACATGCAAAAAGTATTTAATAGTAAGAGAGAGAGAGAGTGTGTATGTGTGTGTGTATTATATTTCTATTTATCAGTATTCAATTCATTTCAATTTGTATATTTTAATTGATAAACATTTTATCAATCATATTAAATGCATAAATTTATCAATGTAGATTATTATAACACTATTTAGTGTACATTCTTACAATATTAGAGAGGTTAAATGTTATCATTTCATTTTTATAATAAGGCTCCCACTAGTCTTTATATTTATCCAAATCCTATATAGAAGTCTTTCGAATTCACTAGTGGGTGTTAGGGCTCGTCTACTGTGGGATTCTGACCTTGAGTGTGCTTAACAAATCATAGCCCTATAAACAACGGGTAACTCCTTATTAGTTGTATCACATACAACTCCTAACCCATGATTCCTTGTCCTAATCTCATTTTGCCTTAAGTTTTCTTAATAAATCAAAAGTGATTATTCACTCATGTTGAATATGCGCTTATATGTTTTTGTTTGATGATAATAAACATATATATTCATTTAAATGTATTTGTTAATGTACTATTTTATTTTTCATAGATTAAATAAATATTTGTTGAATAAAATAAATTACACAGAATTTGAATTCAAACAAATATTTTATTCAAACAAATATTTATTACATTTTTGAATAGTAAAAATTCAAGCTCTCACTATACATATACAATTTTGATTCTAATTACATCACAATTCAGTTTACATAAATTCCTCACTACATATCACTCACACTCGTATTTTATCTTCAACTTCATTCCAGTTAGAATCCAGCATCTGAGAAATCTGCAAAAATATTCACTAACGCGGTAAAATTGAAAAAGAAATATTTTTGCAATATAAACTAAAATACGAATTGTTGAAAATAATATTTGCCTTAGTTATTTGGGTTGTTCGTCATGATCTATATTTGAATTCATCACACATGAACAATGTGACATGCACAGTGTATCACTGTACATGCCACAAGGCCGTGCACACCGATATACACTTGATAATGCTACAGGGACAGGTGAGCAAAGGGTCAAACCCAAATAAAAAGACGGGTTCAACTCAGGTGCAACATAAATAAAATCTCGACTTCAGCACAAGGTCAAACCCGAGTTGTAAAACTGGATTCAACTCAAGTGTAATGCACAGTCTACATAAATTCAAGAAGGCACCAAATAACAAACAAAGAACAAAGGTCAGGGAACAGGGCAACATCACATAATCAAATGGAGCCAAAGCAAACAGAAGGATCAATATGGCAATATTGTTGCATCAACCAAAACAATGACAATGACACAGCAACTACCATCAACTACAAGCCCAAGTGTACAAAGAAGACAATGACACAGCAACCAACAAAAGAAGTTCAGTGCCATAACGAACATGGTTCGAAACAGCTAAGGATAAGAGCTCAATGCATATGAAAGCAAGAATGCAAATGCACAAGTATCAATATATAATGATCAAGATGCTTCACAATACAACATGCAAAATGAATCATACAGTTTCAATGCTAACTGCTCAAGTCAAAGTGAAGGAACAAGACCGAACAGTACATATGGTGATACGGCTATAATATGAATCAAGTGCATATGAACCCAAATCAAGCATGAAGTATACATAAGCATAACAACCAGACCTGGCTACACAATATCAAAGTGCAGACCACAAAGAAAAATGCAACATGCCTCAAAGACCAGTGAACAACCAGACTTCAAACCATGGAACATCAAGGTGATCGAACAAACAAGACCAGGCAATAGTGAAGTACAACATCACTAACAAATGCAAGCTTGAACACAAGTGTACATGACAGTGTACAGCAACCACCAGACTCCAACAAGTAACCAAGATCAAATGATTTCAAGCATGCAAACAGAAAAAACCTAAGTGACATAGTGATACAAGAACAAAGTGCATATATGAATACACAAATGCAACAATGCTTGAAGACTACAGCAACAACAGAACCAAGCAATCAATAAATCAATGGCTGGAGTCATGTAGCAATTCTCAAGTCAAGGCCAAAGCAGTAGCAATCAAGGAGCCGACCAAGTCAAAGCCGTGTTATTAATCAAACAAGTTAACAGAAAAAGGAATGGAGTCGAACTATACAGTACAGGTTACAGTGATACTAAAATTCATGTACATAGCCGTGTATCAAAGCCGTGTTTTTAACAAGTCAACAGAATAAGGAACGGAGTGGAAGTCGTGGTCATCACGAAAATAAATTCAAAACCGTGTCAACCAAGAAACGTGAAATATACGAATTTGACAAAGTCAGATTAATCATCAATCGTTCAAGCATCATCAAGCGGCAGAGAAAATATTTTGACGAATTCAAATAAGTAATATACGACGTAAATTTAGAAGGTCGAATCCTATAAATAGGAATCAACATCATTGGCAATAACCATCGATCGAGTTAAAGGATTAAAACCCCAATCATCATCATCGGCAATTTAAAAGCATCGGGTTCAAGCAAGTCAAAACCAGCAAAGCAAAAGGAGTAAAGTACATACCGAAATCGTGGACAATTAACTCGACCAAATTGAGGTAGCTGCGAACAATATAATCGAACGAAGAAAGGAACGGAAGCTTCTGAAATCATTTTTACAGAGCGGCGCTTCAATTTTAGAAAAGCCCTAATTTAAGAGCAGAGAGGAATGAACGAACGGCCGCCATTTTCCCAAAGGAACGAATAAAGAAGGATCGGGTCGAAATAATAAAAGGGGCCGGCTAATTAAGTTTTAGGGTTTTTGTTTTTTAAATAAGGGCTTTAGTTTTTAAAATAAGGGCTTTATCTTATTATTTTTTTTAAATTTGTTTTTAAATTTTAAAACTCTTTTCAAACCGTTGTATTTGCTAGTCGTGTGACTAGGGGACAAGCCACGTGGCGTAGCTTGAGAATTCGCAACTCAATGGCTGAGTTGTGGCAGGGTTTTGAGCGTAGAGTTAGGTTAGTCAGTAGCGGGTGTCGCGAGTTTACGTGTGTAAGCGTGGGACTATCTAATTTCTAGTAGAAACCTTGGGGGCAGCACGTAGGCAGGTTTTGCCGAAGCTGGGTAAATTCTGTGTCGTTCTATTTTTGCATTTTATTATTCTGCTATTTATTTCTGTGCTGCTATTATTCTGTGATCTGTGTTGAAATAAGCTTCCGCGATTAATTTTTATAATTAATACTATCACCCTATTCACCCCCCCCCCTTCTAGGGTGAAATCGATCCTACAACTCATACCTACCATTTTACGACAGTCTAAGTATAATATATGTACTTTGAGTTTACTCAACAAACACATATAGTTATCTTACCTCGTTTATTCAATATAGTAATAATACTACACATAACATCCCTAGCTTGAGTTTGCTCAACATTAAGGAGTACGCAAGTAATTTATTAATATATATATATATATATATATGGTTGATGACAACATTATATTAAAAATTCATAAACTTCAATATATTATATTGAGTGATGTTGACTTATAGAATAACGTATTTCTTATGAAATACCCTCACGATTCAAGTGTCGGACACATCGAAAATCACAGCATACGTACATTTACATATGTATTTATCCCTTAAGTCTGCTTAGGTTTCTTTTATGTTCCATCTTTAGTTTATACATTCATATCATATAAGTTTTTATTATTATATAACTTTTATGTTTCATATTACTTATATAATAGTCTTATGTATAATATTATATTAATTAAATCTTAATTAATTTTAAGTAATTAACTCTTTAACTAATTTCATATCAGTATTCCAATACACTTTATATTGGATATGTCTACTATAACCTTTATAGTATATACTATAACCTTTGTAGTAATACCTATATATCATATGTGTGTGTATTTATATACATGCATGTTATAACCTTTATAGTATAACATATATACCTTATGTGTGTGTATTTTTATTAAATTATGTAAACTTTAATTAATTAATTTAATTAATTAACCTTTAATTAATTAATTTAATTAAACAGTTTTAATTAAATAATATTACTTTCAAAAATTTATCTTATGTACGTACATACATACTTATGCTATCTTAAACACCTTAAAATAACATAACGTATCAATATATGTATAATATGTATACAAGTATTAATTATTTAACTTATTTAATTAGTTTATTTTATTAATCTTATTAATAAATTTTAAATTTCAAAATTAATATTTTTAAACATTTTGAAAATTTTATTACCTTTTCAAACATTTAAAAAAAATTATGTTAAATTATAATATTTTGTAATAAATATGTTTTTATTTTGAATTTAACTTTTAATTTAAAATCATGGCTTAATTTTCAAAACTATGTTGAAAATTAGCCCAAGGCCTAACTCAAATTAGGCATTTGCTATTAGGGGCAACGTTTTGGCTCACTTCATCTTTCAAGCTAGGCCGATAACCTGGTAGGATAGGGTACTTAATTACCCGATTCCAATTCTAAACATTACCTTTCAAGACACCATACTAAGTAGGTAAGCTTAATTAGTTATCCTTAACATGACTAATTTAGAAAAAAAGAGATATTAAGCTTAGATACCAATGTTGGAACTAGGTCAGCCCGTAATTGAGTTAAAGGGTAAATTTCAAAAAAAATCCTTTAGGATCTACTGGGCTTATGAAGTCTAAAGTAGATTTTAGATCCAATTTAGAATATTTTTAAATAAATCCTTTTTTAAGATTTACATTAATTTATTGTTTACATAAATTAGAGTATATCAAATACACTCTTATACATGTATTTGTGGGTGGTTCTTACTTATTATATTTAGTCTAAAGAAGGAAATCTTACATTTCCTTCTCTTAAATTATTCAATTAATAAGGGAATATATAGTTTAAATTGGAGAGCAAAAACTTTTCGTTTCTCGCCTTTAATTAAATTATTGATAGGTTAACTAAATGGCAAAGATAAGAAAATATGCACTTGAAATATGTCCAAATAAAATCTAATGCATATTGGGTAAGTGCAATATATTAGATTATGTACATGGTTAATGTGTGCGCGTTTCGATGCTAGGATTTACACAATAACAAACACGTTCTTCCTTTGTATACACACTGGTTGTCCAAAACATTGTTTAAAATTATATGGCTGCATATATATATATATATATATATATATATGTTTAAATATACTTAATATAAATATGTATGTGTGCATATATTAATGAATCCTTCAATTATTCTAAATTTATTCAACCAAGTTGACTAGTTTGAATTTAAGATTTATTTCTAAAACATGCAATGATTTAATCTAATAAAACAATTTAAAAACATGGAGTGATGATCCCTCCTCCAATAGTGATGCAAGACGGAGTTGACTTTTGGTCTGAATATTTGGTTGGTTTCATTTTAGAACCAAATCACCGTCTTCGTGATCCGTTCTTGGCTTTACGTAAGACTTGGAAGCTGCGTGGTAATTTACATGTTAAGCTGATTGACTCCATGTATTATCTCAAGTTTTCCTCTTCTGAGGATTGTCGGCTAGTTCTTGGTGCAGAGCCTTCTGTTTTTGCTGGTACACCCTTTATTATAACTCTTTGGTCTCCTACTGTAGCGTCTGCTCGAGATCAAGCGCTATCCATCCCCGTTTGGGTGTACTTTTCGCAAATCGCCTCTGCGCTTCAGCCTTTGCTTGGGTTGAATTGGTTAGCCTGCAACATCGGAAAATTGAAATGCTTTGACACTAATACGGTTGCCCGAGATAAATTGATGTATGCAAAAGCTCTTTTTGAGATATCCCCCTTTAAGCCTCTCCCTGCTTCTATTCCTGTTCAACTTGCTGTTGGGCATGTTGTGGAGGTCCGTGTTCGCTATGGTTGGGTTTCGGATATATAATCCTCCTGTCACTCTTTTGGCCACCTGGCTATCTCCTGCCTGCACTCCAAATCCTCCGCGGCTCCTCCCAAGATTCCTATGCCTCGTCCCCTGCTCCAGAAATGGATTCCAAAGGTTCCTTCCTCTGCCTCTCAGGTCGCCCCCCTCTTGCGGTGCCTTTGCCTGATCTAGGTCCGCCTCCTGCTGTTGATAGGCCTGCCTCTCCTTCTGTTGTTGTGGTACCTTGTGTTGCCCCAGCTAATCCTTTAGTTGTTCCAAATTCTACCCGGGTTGTTTGGGTTGAGACTGAGAGGTGTTGGGTTGATCTCATTTCTGATGTGCGATTTAACCCCATGGATGGTTCATTTTTCAGATTTGTTTCCGATGATCAGATGGACCTTAGATGCCTTTATTACAAACCGTCTGGTGATTCGTTAGTTCTTGATTTGGATGGTGTGTATGCGAGTAAGAATTCTGACATGCTAGCTGATTCTTCTTGGGATCGCTCTTTCATTTACTCTACTGATGCTTTGGGTTACGACCCTAGTCTTACTATCCGTTTCAGCTCCTTTACTGGTCTATATGGCAATGTCCCTTTGGTTTCTGCTGAAGATGGTGATTCTACCTCTTCGGAGGAGTCCTAATCTTGGTTATTATTATAGTTACTGTGACATGTCTGTCACATACATGTGCTGTATTTTTCCTTTTTTCATAGGAGTTTAGGTGCTTTTACCTTACTCCTGTGCTTCAACTTTACTACTATGGTAATAAAACCGGCTTGCCTTGCAAAAAAAACAATTTAAAAACATATCTTAATCTATATATCCAATTATAATCTATGTTTATATGTTAATAATTTAAAGTAAGCTAAAATGTAGGTACTTGTAACAACCCGCATATTTATCGAGTTTGTATTTAAATATTTTATTTAAATATTAACTCGTTAATCGGATTTTGGTCCGAAAAGCTACTTTTTGCAAACGGTCAAATTAGGACTCGAGACCACTTCCATTGAGTTCGAAATGCCGTTTACAACTTTTTTAAGTATAAACATCGATAGGTTTGGAGTTAGTGAAATTTCACTAACTTTTCCCGCTTTGGACTTTGGGTTTGTTTAGCCTATTAAGCCCAAGTTCCAACCCTCTTCTCCTCGCTCTTCATAAATTTCCTAACTAATCAAGCTTTGGCATTAATGGTGGAGGGAATGGGAAATTAAAATTCCAAAACTCAAATTCAATTGCAATCCATCTTTCTACTCCAGATTCAAGAAGAAGACATTGGATTCAAGCTTCTTGTGCTTAGATAGAAGAAGGATTGATTCTTGCTTGCTTAAAACTTCATTTTCATTGATATTTGGTGCAAAGGTGAGATTTTTATCTCACAATTCTAGCCTATAACTATATTGGACTGTTGGGAATGATTCCCTATCATTTTTGCATGCGTGTTAGCATTTGGTTTGGATTGGATTGGCGAAAAACTCCAATTTTTAGCGTTTTGGTGAATTTTCTGCACTTAGGTCGTTCTGGCCATTTTTAGGTCGTTCGGAGTTAAGTCGTTCGTCCATAGGTCGTGAGTCGTTCACGAGTTAACCCTAGGTCGTTCTGGCCATTTTTAGGTCGTTCGGAGTTAAGTCGTTCGTCCATAGGTCGTGAATCGTTCACGAGTTAACCCTAGGTCGTTCTGGCCATTTTTAGCTCGTTCGGAGTTAAGTCATTCGTCCATAGGTCGTGAGTCGTTCACGAGTTAACCCTAGGTCGTTCTAGCCATTTTTAGCTCGTTCGGAGTTAAGTCGTTCATCCATAGGTCGTGAGTCGTTTACGAGTTAACCCTTAAGTCGTGCAGCCTTTCAGTCACGCAACTCTTAAGTCGGTTACGAGTTATCCCGATAGGTCGTTGGACCCTTAACTCGTAGGTCGTTGGACCTTATCTCGTTAGGTCGCTCCTGGCCTAACCCTTAAGTCGTGCAACCCTTAAGTCGTGCAACCCTTAAGTCGTGCAACCCTTCAGTAACGCAACTCTTATGTCGGTCACGAGTTATCCTGTTAGGTCGCGACCTCTGTTAAGTCGGCCATGTTGGGCCGTGAGTCATCGTTAGGTCGCGAACACCTCTAGGTCGCAACCACTAAGTCGCTTGACCCCTTTGACCCCTAGGTCGCAACCGTTAGGTCGCTCGACCCTATCCCTCTTAGGTCGTTAGACCCCCTTTTTGTCTTCACTAGGTCGTACCGTTTTGGACGGGGCGCTGCCCCGCACCCCGCCGGGGCCGCTGCCCCCTGGACCCCCGCGACCTGACCGGGCAGGTCGAACCCCGTAAGTGGTGGCGTTGCCCCCGCATCCCCACCTTGGGGGGTTGCCACCCCCTGGACCCCCCCTCCGTAAGGGATCTTATCTGAAAAACATTGAGCTGATTTCCTTGGATTTTATTCACATCTCCGTATGCGATTTTTGTGACTGATTGTTTCTACAATTGCTTTTGTGTTTTGTCACTTTATAATATAAAGGTTTCAATACTAGTAGTAAATATCAAAACTCTTTTAACAAACAATTTCAACTCTATTTTTAATAACAAAGCTCTTTTCTTAAACCGTTTTCCAATCTATTAGTATATACAAACCTTTACCTCACTCGGATGAGAAATCTAATTAAACGACTTAGTAAAACAAGTGGTATGAAACGCTTACGTTCACTTCGTCGGTTAATTCTTGGACTTGTTCGATTGAACCTCTTGTGACAATTTTATTAGTGAAGATTTACAGTTTGTTCGTAAATATTTAAGTTAAGCAAGTGGTTATGGGACATGAAGCTAAACTTCTATATTTACTAGCTTAGTGTAATTGACACTTCTCGTTGATCATGACGATCATTCTGATGATTTAGACTAGCAACTGTGCGATGTCTCTTGTTGCGAGGTTAGACTAGACACCACTTGTGTGATTCCACTCACACATACCTTTTTGCTTTTTGGTTAGTCTGGACCTTAATCTGTGTGATTCCATTCACACATGTGGGGTAGCTCCCCTTGGTCTTCGGACCGTCATGTGATAGGCCTCTTTCTCTTTTCTATGATTTCTGGACTTCTTGCATTGATTTCTAGAATTTATGTCATTGACTTGTTATGAGTACAAGTTTGGGGTATGATGCCCTTTCCGAATCTTTGAGAAGATTCTTGTGATATTGATTATCTCTTATTGATTGATCTTCTGTTGATCATTATTTACATACTTATAGTGGTATGTCATTATGAATGTTTATGTTTATGCCATATCTTTTATGTTATATCATGTCATCTGATATTTATAGCTAGACTGACCCGTTTATTATTTTCTTAAATAATACTTGGGTCAGACCGAGATGTTACAGGTGCTTCTGCTTGACTTCTTCCCAGGGATTCATCACTCTGACTTTTGGCTAACTGTTTAGATTAGCAGTTTTTGTTGTATACACTTGAGATATAGACTCATAGTTGTATTCTTTTGTATAGCACGTGTTGCTATTCTTTTTTATTATCGTGGATCTTACTGACCACTACTCTGATGTACACTTTCATGTGTTAGTTATATATTCATATCTTCTTCCGCCTTTGTGATATGGATATCTGTGACTGATTTGTGATATGATTATTTCTATGTTTGTTTCCGAAGATTATTTATAGCCACCGTGTGATAAGCAATTACATGGATGGTCGCTCCTCAACAGCCTTATTCTCCGTGCTAGTTGACAGCACTACTCCGGAGTGTTCTTGGCTAGCGTGGGTATAGAGGTGGGGCGTCACAGTACTTCACAAGCAATAATAAAGTAAAATTTATTAAACAAAACTATAATGTTGATACATGTAGATTTCTACATTAAAAACAAATCTCCATTAATGTAAGATGTGTATGTATATACATAAATGTTTTTGAAGTGTTCATTGTAAATAGTTTTCAGAATAGTTTTAATACAAATACATACATACATATATACATATATACATGCATACTATATATGTTTTGAAATAGAAAATCAATTGTGAAATAATGAAATTGGTTTACTTGAAGAAGCGGGTTGGACTTTATTTTATTTATATTTTTTCTTTTTCTTTTTTACCTGCCTTCGTAAGTTAAAATATGGACTTTATATATGCTCTTTTCTCTTGCAAGGCACCTACTTAGGTTATCGGGATTGCAAGGTTTTGATGAGGCGTATAAAGGAAGTATATGATTGGGTTTTTGCAATAAAGTGTACCAATTTATATATACGTGTGTGTGTGCGCGCGCGCGCACGTGTGTGCGCGTGTGCGTGTGCGTGTGTTTGGAGATAGAAAACTAATTATGAAATAATGAAATTGCCACTGACATGAAACCATATATATATATAATTAGTTATTATATTAGATCTAAAATAACACCAACATCAATATAAAGAAAACAATTAGAATCAATAATCAAAACCATTATTATTATTTTCAGATCTAATTCAAATAAATAAATTCAAAATTTTCAAATGTATACATACACAAACTAATGATGGACAACAAATGCGTATAAAAACTTATCAAAGTGATCAAACAAATGGATATATAACATCATGATGAATATACTATACAATAGAGTAGATATTACTTAATAGATGTAGCCCATGAATGCACCTTAATTGGTAGACGCTCCTAGGTCCAAATTTGAATCAGTCTCTTAGCTTTGCAAAAGAAGGAGAGCCACCTTTTATTTGACAGATTTAACTGGATGCCATTAAAATATTTTTTATTTTATTATGCCTTGAATTCTAATCCATGAATGTTAGAAATGGAACATGAAGGCTAGGGTTTTGTAAGATGATTAAGAGAGGCAAGTGAATGAAGGGCAAAGTATTTATAGAGATAACCTTCCTTAACCTCCTCCATTCATTTTCTTGATCCAACCATTAGATTTGAAGCCTCCTTTTTCTTTATATAGATTGTAATGAAAGAGGTTTTATGGCCCTTTAATTTATTCAATAACAGTTGGCCAATAATCACATTTAAATCAAATTTAGATGCCCATCGTTATCTTATATTGATTTGCACATATATAACTTTTATATATGCACCCAAGTAAATGCTAATGACATTAAAAAAATACAAATGACATCCAATACATCAAATAATTAATTAATTAATATTTTTCAAAAATATTAATTAATTTAATTAATTTACTACAACTTATAAAATAAGTAAATCATATAGTATTTAGAAGAATCTATCAATGCAGTAATGTGACTCGTCGGTGTAAATTCAGTCGGCTATTAATATTAAACTATTCAAATATTAACATTCACTCATCACCTTAACTAGTGGAGTGAAATTTTGGCTTATCGCTTAGACATCTTTTTGGTAAAATCTAATTTTACAAATTTAAGCGTTACCTAACAGTGATAATTATTTACACCAATTCTCTTCATCAACACTCTATCACTTTAGACTTATGGAATTTGGTAATGGTCAAAATTCCAATAGTGTACATATTTAACTTTATATTCCAAACATAAAGCCATTGGTATAATAGTAATAATTATTATTAACCGAAATGCTCAAGCCATAGATTTTGACTTTGAGTTGACTTAAGTTGACCACGATACAAATCTCATATAACCGAGGAGATGAATCCTCACTCTAATAGTGTTTCACTTCCAATGCTTCCACTTGACCTAACTGTAGTCGTTCGATGTCGTGTCACGATTTAACTATAATCAAAGGGAGCTTCCACATTGAAGATCAATGATATTATCAAGTCGAGAGAACTATGTAAAATTAGTCACATCGATATTTTCTGTCAGATCTTAGTTATATTGTAGCGACCAACGGTTCCATACCCTTTGAGTTGCTAATAATTCACTCCTATTCAAACCAAATTATACGAAAGAGCGAAAAACTAGGGTAAAGAAAAAGAAAGAGGTAGAAGGAAATAGAACAACAACAATAGAATCTCACAACCGCGGCGGAACAAAATATAATATAGAACAACAGATTTTTTATACAAGAATTGTGTTGTTAATATACATACCATTATCGGAGTACAATATACAACAATCAATCTGGACCATACACAGGGGAAATACAAATCTACGGAAATACAACTTGTCATCCAGCTCATCTCCTGAGCTCCATAGCATCATCCTGAATCTGTAGTACTCTGTCTGACCCGAGCATTATAATAAAATAACACCCGTCGGTCTGGAAAAATCCCAGCATGAGAAAACACACTCAATTTGAATTATTGGCTTTTATAAAAAATCCTCTGAAAACAAAGGTATCTCGTAAGACCACATCACACATAAACACGATGGGTTTTTACCTTATGGCAACCAAAACATTTCATCAAAATCGTCTGATACTATAATAGTATCTATAGAAAGTAAATAGATAATAGCTGAAATGCTTGCATCTCACGTTCCAGCATAGTTGGGCACAATCAAAACCATATGTCGCTTATTGGAGAATGGATTCTATCGAATTACTGGGCCAGCGGGGTACTGCCCACCACAATACACCTCTAGAACAATGAACCGAGGACCACGCCGAGATCCCCTACTACACAAGACCGACTTACCCTTAACTTGGATAGACAGAATATGTTATCACCTGGGGTGTGCCCACCCTCACCATCGAGCGCTCCTTCCATGCACAACAATATCCATAGTATAAAGGTGTCCGAGGACATCTAAAAATGTGATAACATACCCTAATTGGGTGCGACCCACTTAGCCTTACTGCATCTCTCCTATTTTAGTCATTTTCGGTTGATGAGGTTCTAGGCTAAGTGTTACCTTTCAAGAACAATTCTAGTTGGAATGCTCATCGTCTTCCAATGACGATGTTCAGATAGCATTCGTCCATATAAGTTGTCCTGGGTCTGGACAAACCGAATCATCATCTTCCTCATTTTCACGGTATTCATTCGTTATGTTCAAACTGAATCGAAGTGGTTTTCGGATAACTAAATCCGATCTTGGTCTCTTCGAAACGATTAACGAAATTGGCCAATATTGATAGTCAGTTATTTAACTATCAATAAAACATCCGTAAGCAATCATCTAGCTATTATTATAATCTTCCAAAAATACTCCCAAAATATCTTTATAAGATATATATTCAAACCCTCCCAATATTTTAAAAGCGCAAATCAAACTCAAGTTCTTATATCCTTAACAGTATATTTTCAATTCATTTCAATACTTAGAATATTTTTATCGCTTCCAATATAACCCATCCCTTTGAAACTATTTCTATAATAAAAAAAATCATGAAGTCAAATATTTTCAAATTCTTCCCGTCCAATACTTAGGAATATTCATAAGTATCTTCCCTAAGATCTTTTTTTTTTCAAATATTCAAGAGTAGACCATTTATTTCCTTTTCTTCAATTCTTTATAAATTTTATTTGGAAACCCCCTAATATTTCCCAAGTCTAATGCACTTGTCTATAACTCCAATTGCCCGTTTCTAACCTCTTTTAATGAATTCTAGTTCATTTTCCGAATTTCTTGTATTTTAAATACTTTGGAAATTCCTTTAAGCTCCTAAAACCCCATTATAAGATTCCTCTTCTACAATCATACTCGTTTAACAAACTTTACTTTCAGTCTCAAGAGGATTTATAAATAAATTCCATCCTTTAAAACTATATATATAAAATAAGTATTTTTACAGAATAATAGTTTATTTGTAAAATATGTTTAGGTAAATTTAAAATATCAAAACATTTTAAATAACATCAGTAACCCATTTCCAAATCATTTTTAAAATAACCAAATAAATTTACAAAGCTGATTAATAAAATTGGAATTTATTTCAATAAATATTAAATATTAGAATAACTAACTCTTCGGAATAAAGACAGTAGTATGAGAGAAAATTTAATTCTGTGGAAGGTGCTGAAACGAGCAATCCTGACTAAGGCAAAACTTGCGAGCATGGGTATGAATTTTAATGTTTACTGTTCTTTCTGTTGTGAGCAACCAGAGACTGCTGAACATTTATTTTTTGAATGTTCAATGATTATGCAAGTGTGGACTGATCTAATGTCGAAGATTCATAGTAATAGTCCTTCCCATGACAATCGGAGCGAATGGGAACGAATTCATGCAATAACAGGGAGTAAGCAGCAACATAAAAGAGTTTTTACTGTTGTGTTGAAGAGTTTCGTCAACGCGGTATGGAGAGAACGTAATTCTAGAATTTTTGATGCCACCAATGCAAAAACTGATGCAATATTCAAGCTTTGGATAATGCATGAGATTAAATATTCCCTGGATACGCTTTTCTCTTTTGACCCAGGAATATTCATGAGATTCTAACTGTTTTAAGTTTTGTTTTCTAGTTTTCTTTCCTTTAGTTTTCCTTTGTGATTGTAGCACCTAGTGTACCTCTGTTTTCTTCGAGCTTTTTCTCTTGTTGTTGTATGTGTTTTGTTCCCTTTGGTGCTGCAATAAAATGGTCGGGGACCATTCAACCCGGTCGGCCTTGCCAAAAAAAAAACTTTTCGAAATATTCTAAATCTCAATAATAGTTTAAATTATATAGCATGGTAATTAAAAACCCCATTTTTACAAACTTTTAACTTTTCGACAAAAATCTATTTCTTTTTAAAATCAAAAATTTCCAAGTTCAGTTTGTAATTCCTTCTCGATTTGTATTACTTCGCTTATATCTCAATTTTATCACCATTCTCATAATCAAAAATAGATTCCACTATTTCTTTCCCAACGATTTCCATAACTCGATATAAATTCACATCGTAAATCAATATTAAACTCCTTTGAGTTTTACTTGTTTATAAAACAAATCTTGTTTATAAAATAAACTATAAATTCATTTCTTATAAATTCCATTTATACTTCCAATCTATTTTTAACACTGATTTTAACCTTGTTTTATATTTTCAGATACCATTTATAATTTCTTTTATATAAGTCACTTTTAAAATCTCCATTAAAAATATTCACAATAATTAAGTATACCCAAAAATCAAACATATTTTCTAATTCAATTTCTTTAAAATAACTCCAGTTCCAACATATATTTTTTTTGGTGTCAAATTCCATGAATTTTAAAAATATATTTATAGTTTTAAAATTATCAAAGTTCAGGCTGGTGCTACAATAGCATCCGATAATTCCAATCACTACAATAATCTATAATAGAATATTCTACACAAATCATATATAACTATATATGAAAAGTAACCAACATATTTGAGGAATCCAGTTGGATCCCTCCAACCTGTTTTTCTGCATCCACAGATGTAAATACAACATAAATAAATACCAATCCCGCTTTGAGGGGGATATCATGGTATATAGGGTCATCCGCTGTTATGCGGGGGGCATAGGGTCTCATCTGGTATAATGTGCAGGAATATCACTCTAAATACTGAGATACACACACACACATACTACATATAAAATATATCATTCGTCGGATAATTATTAAATCAACGAGGCATTCAATAGTTAAATTTTAACTATTTTTAAAATTAATCTGATAATCGAAAAGAGTGAGAATTTTTCTCTCCTTGATTTTTGAATCTGTTAATTGTTCCGATTACAAATTTTATTTCCATCTCGAAATGTCTGTCGCTACGATCCTGTGTAACTCGTGTTTGTAATTTTAAACCTCGCGTTGAAAATTTACGAATTATAAAAGTTAATAATTTTTATACTTACAAATTTTACTTTAGTTAAATTTAATTAAAATTTATTACCTCAAAATCCATGAACTAGCCTAACTCCTCCTCTGACTGCCGCTGTAGCAGCCGAAGTTGCCGACTCTATCCGTGCCTCCTTGATCTGACCTCCAGTGCCTCGCCCAGTCTGCCTCCCCACTTCCAGTTTCCCTCCCCGACACCACGCAGCAACATCTCCAACGACCAGCTTCCTTCTCGACACCACTAACCATTGCCGAGCTCACTGAAGGCGCCAGCCTTCGCGCAACCACCAGGCTGCCAATTCTACGACCACTTCCTCCCCTCTCTCTTCACCTCCGGTCAACGAAAACCTAAAACAATTCCACCCAAACTCCCCTGCCTTGGCCTCCAACATTGTACGTGCACCACTAGAAATCACGACCTATCCCAGGCTGAAGCCAAACCCCATGTTGCGAAGCTTCCTCGTAGTCTCGACAAGGAAAATGTTGCACTTCCATTTCAGCGCCGCACTCCACCAAACACCGCCTACCAATGGCGCCACCACTCCACACAGTAACTCCAACGCCTCTAATTTCCTAAATCACTTGAAAAAATAACCCTAGCTTCAAACAACTCGACTAGAAGTTGATAAAAACCCTTCAATGCCTCGACATCTATCTCGGCCTCATGTTGTCATAGGAATCGCGATTTAATTTTTTATTATCTGTTCGAATTGAATTCGATTTGTCATTCGTTCCCTTTTTTTGCCTTCGAACACAAGATTTGAAAGAGGGGAGCCATGATTTAAAACGGGATGGGGAAGGCATGTTTGAACCAATTTGATTTGAACAGATTTGAGTAGGAGGGGACGTGTACATGAAATGGTACAGTAATAGGTAGGATGGCTGAAAATAAGTGTTTGCGCTGATGTGAAGATATATTCAAGTCAATAAATTCATATATATATCATATAAATTTTCAAACCGTCTCGATTTACACAACTTAAAATCTTGAATCCCTATCGAGGCGTGCTGCTAGGCGTTGATAATGTTATAACCCTATTTCAAATCCAATAGAAAAGATTTCGAATCCAAATTCGATCGTATGGAGAAGATAGCTTTTTAGACCCAATTATTATATTGAGTTTTCGATATAAATTTCAGCGCGTTTATATCTCGTACGACCAAATGATAACTCCAAACACTACGAAAATTGAAATCCGATAATAATATAATATTACGGATCCAATGGAACTAGTTTCATCGAATTCCGAGACTGTGCCACGGATCTCTATTTTTAAATGCCAATTTGAACAAACTACTTTTTAAATTGAACAGATCACTTTTAAATTTAATTTTAAAACTTTATTATCTTCATTATTATTAATATAAATTTTACAGGCCTTTAAATTATTTTTATCGAGCTTAAAACTCAAGATACAATAATTTAACCAATACTCAATTATAAAATTCAATAATTAAATCATCCAATAAATCACTATATTTAAATTCTGAATTTATTTTATAAATAAAAACCTATGTTTTCCATATTCAAAATCAATCTATAATTCAAATTCAATATTTAAAACCATTTAAATGTTCCAAATCAAACGTCGAAAAATCCAAGTCATTAGATATATTAACCAACATAAAACTATCGAGTGAGTCGTTCCATTGTCATCTAATAACTATCAGTACGTAACCCATTGGTGACCATAGCAGCCATGAATAATACACTACCCAATATTTAAAAAATGTTACATACTCTAATCTCAATGGATATATTGATATCCAGTCTCGATACACCTTTAATGGGAATATTTAAAAGGATATATTTATTTTCGTTGTGATAAATTATTTATAGTTACAACACTTTGTAACTATTATCACAAAATATACCATTTATGATTTTTATTAAATGTACTTTTAACTAAATTAATTAATATATAACACATTATATTAAGTGTATAATAGAATAAAAATATCTTTTATTTCAAACAAGATTAGTTATCGAGTTTGATATATGTAATAAATCACATAATTACCCATAGGGCATACCCCTAGCTCAATCGGTCGCTACCGTCCAAACACCTCTGCTAACTTC
The DNA here is from genome assembly GCA_030765085.1 of Allium cepa. Lineage (NCBI taxonomy): Eukaryota > Viridiplantae > Streptophyta > Magnoliopsida > Asparagales > Amaryllidaceae > Allium > Allium cepa. Next base: position 765,542,303 of record CM060934.1, on the reverse strand, counting down.
ACTCTGATACCATTGCTCGAACCCGGTCCATTCGCAGCGGGTGAAACAGATAAATTAAAAAAGAAATCCTTATTTGGATCTTAATGGGCTTATGAAGTCTATTAACTAGCATTAGGTCCAATATATCTATTTAAATGAAGTCAATTAACTATCATTAGATTCGAATAAAGTTTCCTATTTGAATCCTAATGGAACTATATAAATAAAGTTATGGAACCTTAGCCGTCAGCTTCATCTCCATTATTATGTCCAAATCCCAAAATTCTCTAAACACCTGCTAATGGCTGATGATTATCTCTGATTCAAAATTGTTTCAAAATTTAAATTGTCCAATACCCATCAGATTATATATCAAACCGAGTGATCCAATGAGAGAAATAAATGCTATATGGCCATTTGTCGTAAACATGCTAAGGTCAACCAAAATTGGCGGTCAAAATTAGTAAAGGCGAAATTCTAAGGTTTCAAATTGGGCTATTTTGATTTTGCACCAGTTGATGAAATTGATTGCATGGAGATGTAGATCTCGTAAAGTGGAAGGCAATGATAGGTTGAATTACATGAAATGATGTCGGAGTTGGCTGGAATATGCATTTGAAGTTAACGAAAGGCGGAATTTGGCCGTCGATTTCATTCGAACTGTGGCAGTGGAGGATATGGGATCACCGGGATTTGGTGGGGATGTCAAAGGTTATCAAACACAGTGGTTAGAGGGGCTAACTTGACTAGAGGTGGCAGAAATTTACCTCTTGGATCCTATTATGTTCACATTTGGGGTTGGAATTAAGTACGGTCAATCCAATGGTTGAGATCCACTGTGTCACCACTAGTGTCATCAAGCTATGTCACGTTTTGGATTTTATTTTGTACCTAAATAGTCATCATACATGCATATGTACATACATATACGCACATATTATATATATATATATATATATATATATATATATATATCTGTGTGTGTAAAGACCCACTACAACTTAGTCTAAACTTCTACTGTTTTCGGTGCTACACTATTTCAAATCAAACGAAACTTTGAGGGTGTACAATCTACACTACGAACATTGTATCCACAAAAAAAATGAGGTCATTTTGAAATTTGTAACATGTTCAAAATTTTAAATCAAATATCAACTGCTAAAATACTTATTTTAACCCTCGATTTGAAACATGATTTTGTGCATGTCAGATTTACCCAAATTAAGCCAAATTTTGTACTGATGATCATGAGTTATTTATGAAAATATCTATAAATTTTTGTTAGATTTTGAACTGTATAGATGAAAAAAAATAAGTCGGGTGTAGATGAGGTGTAGCAGAACACATCCTACACACACACATGCGCGCACACACACACACACACACATATATATATTTAAAAATATGTATGTATGTGTATAGGAAAGTATTTTTGTACTCAAAATCCTTCTCAAATTAAACAAATGATTAAGATTAAACTATGACATTGACCCTTGAATTTCTTCCATATTTTAATATTTTGATAATGATATCACCGTAGTCCAACAACTATTTATTTTTGTAAAAAAATTTGAACATATAGATCCATACACACGCACATCTATATATAAAGGAATACCTTAACTTAAAGCTTTTGAAACTACTAAATTGCCGCTCTTGAAATCCAACTACAACAGATAATTCAAAAGGTTTTTTGGGTCATTCTCCTTTAATCACATTTTTATCTACGCATCCACCGAAACTTCTTCCATTATAATTTTCATTCCTATTTCATTTACATTAAATTCTCTTTTTGTTAATTTCTCTCTTCATTAGAATAATTAATCGGGAAAGGAACAACGAAAACAACAAAAGAGATCTCCCAATTGTAGTTAACCTGCTCAATTGGCATGATGGCCCTCTTAGCACCATTGAGTCCTTAAAGATCAATTGCAACTACCATTGACATGTGTCGAAAGAGAACTAATTTAGTGGTGGAGGTGGTGGAAACTTTTCAGGAAGTAGGAAATGCTCCATATTTGAATTAAACCAAATTTTAACCCATTTTCTTATATTTTCTTATATTTTATATATTAGTAAATAATAGTCAACTTGATTTAAATGTCTAGATGAATAACCTTGTTTCTTGAGAGAATAAACTGTAGTTTCAAGGAAGATCTTTGATAAACTCTCAAACTGGAAGAGGAACTTCATTTGTGAGAAATATATAAAGACCAAGAATAGGTATTTTTTAAACTACTCCATTACTATATTATTGAATCGACTAACATAGTTATTTTATTTCTTATTATTGAAATTCACAACTTTCTGTTATTATGGAGACCTACTACTTTATTGAATTGCTGAATTAATTAACATAGTCACTTTATTTCATATTGCTGAAATTCACAACTTTCAATTATTGGAATTATGTACTATTAGAAAAATAAGAACTATAATCTTATCAATGCAGAGCTGCTTAAAGTCAGAAAATACCGCCTATTAAAATTTTGGTAATTAGTCTCCACTTTATTGGTTTCACTACAAATTTCCACATGTTTGGAAACCTCTATATTTACAAATCTATTTCTCGCAGTGATGCTTTGATTTTAGGTTTTTCACTTTGAATGTTATAATGAAAATTTCCATATATAACAGGAATACCTTAATTTAAAGCTTTTGAATTTACTTAATTACCCCTCATCAACTTCAACCACAACAAACATTCCAAGAGATTTTTTGTTCATTCTCGTTTAATCCTTTTTTATCTACATATCGATCGAAACTTCTGCCATAATAATTTTCACTCCCATTTCATTCACCGTGGATTCTCTTTGTGCTAATTGCTCTCTTCATCAAAATAATTAACCAAAAAAGGATCCAAAAAAACAACGAGGAGATCTCCTCATTGTATTTAACCTTCTCAATTAGCATGATGGCCCTCCAGACACCGTTGGGTCCTTGAAGATCAATCGCAACTACCACTGACATGTGTTGAAGGGAACTAATTTAGGGGTGGAGGTAGTGAGAATTTTTAGGAAGTAGGGAACGTTCCATATTTAAATTTCACCAAATTTGAGACCATTTTCTTTTATTTTATATATTAGTAAAAAATAGTCAACTTGGTTTAAATTTCTAGATGAATGACCTTATTTCTTAAGAGAATAAACTGTAGTCTCAAGGAAGATCTTAAATAAACTCTCAAACTAGTAGTGTAGCGACCCGCTATTTTGGACTATTCGCATCCGCACACGTCGGACTTGAATAATTCAAAATACCGAATTGTTAATTTAAAATTTGGCAAAACTCAGATATACAGTAAACAAACAATCACAGAATCACAGACACGGAGTAATAATATGCAGCGGAAGTAAAAGAAATAGTAGTTCATGAAGCTACTATATAAACATATAAGATACATCAGAGTTTATAACAGAAGAGTAACACGATACAACAGTACATCAGGTACAAATAAGAATACATCACTGGAATCATCGAATACTGAAAGCAGAATATATTGCTGGATCTTCAAGCAAATCTTCAACTCCAAAGGTGAGTCTTGAATACTGGTACACTCAGTCTGACCCGAGCGTAAAGCAAAACACAAAACACTCGAGTCAGGATTAATATTCTCATATCAATAAATCCAACTCAAGTGAAATAGCAATCGAAATACAAGTAACTCAAAGGATGTTGAATCACCATCCTCTAAGGATCCGTTAAACTATCTACTATGTAGTAGTGTACGCTAAGTAGATAATGCCTATCAGTAATATAAAGTATCAAAATACTGTTAAGGCGTTACCATTATCCCCCTTAACACATTTTTATAAGCATCATAGTCTATACAGCACTGTAAACTCCACCGTAAACTAGTGGGATATCAGGGAGTACTCCATAGGTATAACACAAAACAAATTCGTAGTGGTCGCGTATATCGGGATACAAGTATGACAAGGCACATGAGGCAATACCCAAGGTAGTGAAACTACCGTTCGTCTGATCCGGACTGGTGAGAACGCATCGCCGCTGCGATCGCAACACCGCGAAACAACACTCCTGAAATTCCAAGGGTGCACCAATCAATCACAAGTAATGAGTAGTAGTTACGAAGAAGTGTGTTCGCTCGAGGTGGCTAACCACATTTGGCCCGGCACGGCTCCTGATTTAAGTCATTTTCAATTTGACACAAGTGTCAAGGCTATCCATTATCGTTCTCTTTCTTTCGTCATCACGTACATCATTCCAACCACTTCATTCTGGATCATCACTCCACGTATAGTTATTAAAGTGGTTTTCGGTTTAGTCAGAGAGTATGTCCATAACCGATTCCGGTTTCTTTAATAACTTTCGTAATTATTACACCGATTGGTCGTTTAATATATTTCAAAACCAAATCATATTCAATTCCAATTAGAGTTCATAAATCAACATTTCATTTGTCTTTCTAAATCAATTTCCAAAGTTTACGTTTCAAAACTTCCAAATTACCAATTCAAAATCTTAAATTCGATTTCATCTTTTATTTAAACAATTCAAATATTGGTTCAAGTTCGTATATAAGTTTCGTTCCGAAATCATTTAAAATCGTTTAATTTTCATTCAAATCAATTTAAATTCATTTATCAATTTCATTCAATATTCATTAAGTAAATTTGTCATTCAAAACAACTTCTATTTAAATTCCAATTCATTTAAATTAATTACTTACGTTCAACTTCATGATATCAAACTTCAAATTGCAATAAGTTAAATTCGTCAAATCAATTCTTTAAATTACAAGTCTTACGTTAATTTCAATAAATCCCATTCATTTCAATAAATCATATTTTATTTCTTGTTAAAGAAATTCAATTTTCACTTATTTATTGACTTCGTTACAAATTTAAAACTCAATTAATAAAGAACTCACATAATCGAGAAGTTTCAATTTCACTTATTAACTTATAAAAATAATTTTTCCAAAACTTTAATAAATAAAGAAACTCAATTTCATTTATTAACGAAGTTCAAATCCACTTATTAAAAAGTTCAAATTCTCTTATCAAAGAATTCAAATTTTATTCAATCATCAAATAATTAAATCTTATTCGATTATTAAATAATTTCAATCTTAATTATTAATAATTTCAAAACTTAATAATTACAAACTTGATTATCAATTCAAACTTAATTATTAAATCATTTCCACTTAATTATGAATTCAAACTTAATTATCAAATGTTTCAACTTAATTATTTCAAAACTCAATTACTACTAATTCCAAATTATTTATTAATAATTCCAATTTAATTATTAAATAATTAAATTTCAAACAACGGTCTTTCATCAATTACTACGTTAATATTTGTTTCAGATTCACCCTTTACATTTTCCTTTCAAAAATTCAAATTCCAACCTCATTTCAAAACTTATTCTTTGCTCGAATAAAATCATTATTTTATTTTTAAATCAATTTATTGACCAATCGGATTTTATTTAATTCTCTATCCTAGGTCAAATTCATTTGGGTATATATCATTTCAACCCGATTCCAATTCCAATTCAAAAATCAAACATAACTAAGGGAACTTGCAGTGTGATAACTGGGATGGTGTCAAAGTAAATAAACAAGCAATAACAACAAACAAACACAATCCAATAATCAATTCAAATAATCCCGAAATAATCGTATTAATTCACATTGTTGTTTGTGCGAATTAATATAATTATTTCTAGAATCTACACTATCATTTCATGTAGATTAAAGATTATTACATTACGGTTCTTCACTTGTCATCTATTTATAATTTCATACATCATCAATTTAAACAACAAACATTCAGTGATTCAAGGTGTAATTAAACAAATCCTACGTGTCAATTAATTTAACATTTAAAGGGGTCATATTACACAAATGTTATTTAATCAATTTACACATATGTCGTTTCAAATTTTTAACTATCCTACGTCAATTTCAATTTCAAATTATTTATCACTTTATACTTAACAATTTAACATTCAATATAAACATCAACAATCAGTCAATTATCAACCAAACTGTATTATCATCGCATAAATAATTAACAGATAATGGTGTCAGATGTCACAGGTAAACTGATACAGGTAATAACAAATATAACAGTGTAAATAACTAACAGCAGCAATATTTCAATTGTCGTTTCAATTGAAATCGAATTTAACAAATAAAAGAATATTAATCGTGAGTGATTGCTCACCTTTCGAGACTAGAGATGCACGAGAGGATGACACGGATACACACACTGATACGGACATAGAAATTGAATTACGAATCCAAGCAAAGAAAATCGGCACGAATTCAACGATCAAATCTGAATGACAGAAATCGATTGAACATATCAGAACGGGATCGATGAAGAAAATTGGTGTAAGCGAATTTAAATAACCATATATAAAATATTAACTTTAAATCAATACATATAAAACTTAATAGTTTAACGTGTATATTTACATATCTTATGAAATCAACCAACACCAATTTGCTTCAATACAATTATAAACATGGATGCAATATAAGTGAACTGTGTATAACCTATGTAATATAATACATAAAACCCGCGGACTCACTGAAACAATGCTTCAATACAACTATATATATAACTTGAGTATCATGGACTCTTACACACGTGCAACACTTTTGGCGTTACGATTATATATGTACAAGCTTGAAACTAAGCAAACGGGAAAATATTATGTAACTGGTAAACATATACTCACTTTATTAAAATATAGTTATATCAATGGAGTACCTATATATAGTACTGCATATAAAAGATGTTTGAAAACCTATATAAAGTTTATATATATATATATATATATAAAGCGGCTGAAATAACGTACATATACAAATCGATATATATAATTGTAATGTAAATATTTATATTATAACTAACGAAAAAAATCTACATATATTTAGTAATTTTTTTTTTACTGTCAAGCCACAAATATGTATACAAACTGAAAATAGAACAAAAGGAAATATTCCAAACTGTATAGATGTTCATGAGTGACTTATTACAAACTTATAGGCTATATAACAACTTATAAAACTAAGAAATGTCCATATTTTAAAAATCCTACAGAACATAGTTATTATACTATTAAAATCAATGTATTCTACTACATAAAAAAAATACTGCATAACATTATACATAAACAAACACAGACCGATACATATTCAATAATGCAGACTGACATATCTATATAAATTTGAAAAAAATCGAGTTTCCATATATACAAACAAATGCATATACACGGTTATACGATCTTCTACACGTGTTCTAATTTAAAAGTTACTATTTTAACATACCTTTAAACTATGCTACCATAACATAAACTAAAAATATTGTGACTCATACATGCAGCACTCAGTAAACTTTATAAAGTGAAATTTCCTGCGAACCTATATATATATTAAAAAAAAATTATTCAAGTGTTTGTAAGATAAACGAAAATATATATGTAAAAAAAACAACCATCAACGTACCTATACTAAAGTAAGCTTTATAGAAAGAAGGCTGCATAGGTAATAGGTGAGCAAGCTACAACACTTTTTTTATGATTGGGTGCTCACGTGGAGGGGTTGATGTATGGAGGCTGCTCGGTTGAGGTTTATATATTTCATGTTTATAATGAACGCACAGGCTCGGTTGAGGGGACGTCGGGTTCAGGGTGAGGAGGCGGCTTCGGCAAGCTCGGGTTTTGGGAGTTTTGCTCGGCTGGACTGGAGGTGCATCGGTGGAGAGTAGAGCATGGGGGCTATGGCGGAGAGGGAGGTGATAGCTTTCGCTGCTGTATTTTGGGATGGAGGAGGAGGGCAGTGAGGGCTGTCGGCACTTGCTGGGTTACACGGTGAGGAAGGCTCAGGCGACTTGGGTGTTGCGAGCAGAACATGGAGATACGGGTGGTAGCACGCGGGAAGCTAGCGATAGGAGATGAGAAAGAGGGGGAGGGGAACGGTGCAGGTTGAGTGAAGGGGAGGAATGGCCGTGGAGTTGTGATTTGCGGAGGAGAAGGAGGTGAGAAGGTGACTAAAATTTAAATTGGCAAAGCCAATATAAAAATGCAACAGTGTTTTGTGGTAGCAATCTCAGAATATAGGAGCAGGTCACGAAGCCATTAAATTACATTGAGCATTGGGAATGGACGATCAAAGATTGAATTCAGTGAATAATATTAATGCCCTGACCATTGGAATTATACGGTGAATTTTGATGGTCACCGTAACCATAAGATTTAAAGATTGAGCACCGATATGGTTCAACGTTTACATATTCCGCCGTCCACCGGACGTCGAAACACACATATGAATATACCGCGGAGATCACCACGACGAGACGATCAAACCGGTATACGGATATAGCGGTACGATTGAATTATAAAAATTCAAAATTTTAAAATAGCGGAAAATGCATGAAAAACGTAGAAGAATAAGATCGACGGAGCCAAAAATGTCCGAATTTGGAAAAACGACAAACTGACATCTTGTTCAGAAGATGGTTTAGAACTTTTCTATGTAAAAATATTTAGGTCCTGAATTTTTTTATTTTCATCGCTTTTTAACTGATTAAATTGAAGTAAATTTACGCACGAAATAAACTTTCGTGTTTTTGGACGAAAATTTACCAGTTGCTATGTTTAACTAGACGCATTCCAAATAAAAAATTTATATTTCAAAATTTTATCGTTTTAAAATCCCATAAAATTTCAATTAAATACGTTACTAAAACCGTTAAAATTTACGGGTCGTTACATTCTCCCCCACTCAAAACTTTCCGTCCCCGAAAAGGAAGGAAGTAGGAGAATCGAAACAACAAAAGAAAATAGACTTGAATTACATAATAAACAATTTATTTAAACCATATAAATTTCAATTTAAATTAATTTATATTCAATAATTGTTTTTAAATTCAAGATTTTCATTAAATTGATTTCTCATTTATTAATGTTAGATACAAAAGGTTTCTTTCAAATGAAATTCAATTTAAATTCAACTAATTCAAGATACTACCTTAAGTTGATTTAATTCAATTTATTAACTCTCAAAACAAAAAAAACAAAAAACAAAAAATTCTTCTATTTATCACACCTATTATTTGTTTAACTTATTATTCTATTTATCTCCATAAACATTTTATAATTAAAATTTTAGCGAATAACATTTATTATACGCACTCACATTTTTACTTCTAAAGACAATTTATATTATATATTATCCAATTTTCTTAAATTTACAATTTCTAAAATCACAAATTGAATAGTCCATTATTATAATCATATTTTATTCGACAAATTTAATTCTTCTTTATTCCAAATTGTAATTAAATTTATTCTGCTTAATATATCTTATCACATATATTAAGTAGATTTTCTCTTATTATACTTACTCCACTTTATTTAAAATTTCTTTTAACATCATTTAATTTATACAGTATGATATCCTATTATTTAGTTAACCCCTGGATAATTTTGGTAGGTTATATCGTAATGCAACCGGATATTATACAAGTAAATTTCAGATTCAATACTCTCAAGTTTAAATGTTAATTCAAAATTTTGGTTTCATTTGTAATTGAAATCATACTTAAATCAAAATTATAAGAATTAATTTTCGGTTAACTTCAAACCATTTTATAGATGAAATAAATATATATATATATATATATACACACACATAATATATATCAAATCAAATTTAAAAATCTTCAACATATATTATAAATCAAGTCTTGTTTAGAATTTCAAATCAATTTATTTTTCAAAACAAACCGTATCAAAGCTACAGAATAGTCTCTCCACTTCGAAACTCGAAAATGAATGTCGATGATGCGGCCGTCATCATCAAAATTATTTTCCAGCGACAAAGTGAAGAGCTCTAATTTAATCATTCAAATTCTTTGGAAACCATTTCTATTCGAAGATATTTTAAATTATATACATTTTAAAACTTTAAAACCATAGTTCGAAATTATCGGAATTAAATTCTCAAATTCTAATTTAAATTCACTTAAAATTCCAATCAAATTATACCCAAGTTTTATAAGTTCATTTATTTATATTGCAATAGTCAATGGTTTACAACAATAATCAAAAAATTTATTTTCAACAATCAATTCATTAACTATTTAATTTTAGAAAATTTATACTTATATGTAATAAAATCATTCAATACTTTTTTATTTACCAAATTTGAAAATACTATTGTGTCAGTTTGCTCTGTTCAAGTGTTTTGAAAATCCTATCGATAGCGTTGATCAGACGAATCGATCGAAAACCCAAAACAACATCAACAACTCAAACAACACAATATATATAACATTTTTAACATTAATTTACAAATACACTTCTTCGTTTGACAAAAAAAAATAGATTTCAAAACAAGTATAGAAATTCAAATTTGATGAAAATCAAATCAAAAAGAATTTTGATTCGATAATAAGTTCGAAACATTAGATAAGGTAATTCAATTAACAGAACCGGAAGATAGATAAGCATATTTAATTCACGGGCAACCTTCTGGGTCAAACGCGACTTCAAGAATAAGATCGATGATGAATTCCATGATAAATCAACATTCGATCTCAAGAAGTAGAATTCAGGTATAGCAGGAGATAGATAGCACCGTAAACCGAGGATACAGAAACCTCCGGTAAATCAACGTCTATTGTAAAGGAGTTTCACTCATTTACAAATAAATTTGGGATTGGCGAGACCGCCGACTCACTATAAAGATCATTCGAAATGGAGTTATGGGGTACTCCGGAATCAAAAGAAGATAAATAGTGAGGGACATGAATGAATTTTGAAACCGAGGGAACGTTCCAAAATTCAAAGAAATTGAGTCAAAAGGAAGAGATTGAAACTCGAGTGGGAGTGATTCTGTAAATACATTTACCATATATGCTAAGTTTCGCCTAAAGCTACCAAAAGCTCTGATACCAACTGTAACGACCCGCTATTTTGGACTATTCGCATCCGCACACGTCGGACTTGAATAATTCAAAATACCGAATTGTTAATTTAAAATTTGGCAAAACTCAGATATACAGTAAACAAACAATCATAGAATCACAGACACGGAGTAATAATATGCAGCGGAAGTAAAAGAAATAGTAGTTCATGAAGCTACTATATAAACATATAAGATACATCAGAGTTTACAACAGAAGAGTAACACGATACAACGGTACATCAGGTACAAATAAGAATACATCACTGGAATCATCGAATACTGAAAGCAGAATAGATGGCTGGATCTTCAAGCAAAGCTCCAACTCCAAAGGTGAGTCATGAATACTGGTACACTCAGTCTGACCCGAGCGTAAAGCAAAACACAAAACACTCGAGTCAGGATTAATATTTTCATATCAATAAATCCAACTCAAGTGAAATAGCAATCTAAATACAAGTGACTCAAAGGATGTTGAATCACCATCCTCTAAGGATCCGTTAAACTATCTACTATGTAGTAGTGTACGCTAAGTAGATAATGCCTATCAGTAATATAAAGTATCAAAATAGTGTTAAGGCGTTACCACTATCCCCCTTAACACATTTTTATAAGCATCATAGTCTATACAGCACTGTAAACTCCACCGTAAACTAGTGGGATATCAGGGAGTACTCCATAGGTATAACACAAAACAAATTCGTAGTGGTCGCGTATATCGGAATACAAGTATGACAAGGCACATGAGGCGATACCCAAGGTATTGAAACTACCGTTCGCCTGATCCGGACTGGTGAGAACGCATCGCCGGAGCGATCGCAATACCGCGAAACAACACTCCTGAAATTCCAAGGGTGCACCAATCAATCATAAGTAATGAGTAGTAGTTACGAAGAAGTGTGTTCGCTCGGGGTGGCTAACCCCATTTGGCCCGGCACGGCTCCTGATTTAAGTCATTTACAATTTGACACAAGTGTCAAGGCTATCCATTATCGTTCTCTTTCTTCAGTCATCACGTACATCATTCCAACCACTTCATTCTGGATCATCACTCCACGTATAGTTATTAAAGTGGTTTTCGGTTTAGTCAGAGAGTATGTCCATAACCGATTGCGGTTTCTTTAATAACTTTCGTAATTATTACACCGATTAGTCGTTTAATATATTTCAAAACCAAATCATATTCAATTCCAATTAGAGTTCATAAATCAACATTTCATTTGTCTTTCTAAATCAATTTCCAAAGTTTACGTTACAAAACTTCCAAATTACCATTTCAAAATCTTAAATTCGATTTCATCTTTTATTTAAACAATTCAAATATTGGTTCAATTTCGTATATAAGTTTCATTCCGAAATCATTTAAAATGGTTTAATTTTCATTCAAATCAATTTAAATTCATTTATCGATTTCATTCAATATTCACTAAGTAAATTTGTCGTTCAAAACAACTTCTATTTAAATTCCAATTCATTTAAATTAATTACTTACGTTCAACTTCATGATATCAAACTTCAAATTGCAATAAGTTAAATTCGTCAAATCAATTCTTTAAATTACAAGTCTTACGTTAATTTCAATAAATCCCATTCATTTCAATAAATCATATTTTATTTCTTGTTAAAGAAATTCAATTTTCACTTATTTATTGACTTCGTTACAAATTTAAAACTCAATTAATAAAGAACTAAATTTCACATAATCGAGAAGTTTCAATTTCACTTATTAACTTATAAAAATAATTTTTCCAAAACTTTAATAAATAAAGAAACTCAATTTCATTTATTAAAAAGTTCAAATTCTCTTATCAAAGAATTCAAATTTTATCCAATCATCAAATAATTAAATCTTATTCAATTATTAAATAATTTCAATCTTAATTATTAATAATTTCAAAACTTAATAATTACAAACTTGATTATCAATTCAAACTTAATTATTAAATCATTTCCACTTAATTATGAATTCAAACTTAATTATCAAATCGTTTCAACTTAATTATTTCAAAACTCAATTACTACTAATTCCAAATTATTTATTAATAATTCCAATTTAATTATTAAATAATTAAATTTCAAACAACCGTCTTTCATCAATTACTACGTTAATATTTGTTTCAGATTGACCCTTTACATTTTCCTTTCAAAAATTCAAATTCCAACCTCATTTCAAAACTTATTCTTTGCTTGAATAAAATCATTATTTTATTTTTAAATCAATTTATTGACCAATCGGATTTTATTTAATTCTCTATCCTAGGTCAAATTCATTTGGGTATATATCATTTCAACCCGATTCCAATTCCAATTCAAAAATCAAACATAACGAAGGGAACTTGCAGTGTGATAACTGGGATGGTGTCAAAGTAAATAAACAAGCAATAACAACAAACAAACACAATCCAATAATCAATTCAAATAATCCCAAAATAATAGTATTAATTCACATTGTTGTTTGTGCGAATTAATATAATTATTTCTAGAATCTACACTATCATTTCATGTAGATTAAAGATTATTACATTACGGTTCTTCACTTGTCATCTATTTATAATTTCATACATCATCAATTTAAACAACATACATTCAGTGATTCAAGGTGTAATTAACCAAATCCTACGTGTCAATTAATTTAACATTTAAAGGGGTCATATTACACAAATGTCATTTAATCAATTTACACATATGTCGTTTCAAATTTTTAACTATCCTACGTCAATTTCAATTTCAAATTATTTATCACTTTATACTTAACAATTTAACATTCAATATAAACATCAACAATCAGTCAATTATCAACCAAACTGTATTAACATCGCATAAATAATTAACAGATAATGGTGTCAGATGTCACATGTAAACTGATACAGGTAATAACATATATAACAGTGTAAATAACTAACAGCAGCAATATTTCAATTGTCGTTTCAATTGAAATCGAATTTAATAAATAAAAGAATATTAATCGTGAGTGATTGCTCACCTTTCGAGACTAGAGATGCACAAGAGGATGACACGGATACGCACACTGATACGGACATAGAAATTGAATTACGAATCCAAGCAAAGCAAATCGGCACGAATTCAACGATCAAATCTGAATGACAGAAATCGATTAAACACATCAGAACGGGATCGATGAAGAAAATTGGTGTAAGCGAATTTAAATAACCATATATAAGTTATTAACTTTAAATCAATACATATAAAACTTAATAGTTTAACATGTATATTTACATATTTTAGGAAATCAACCAACACCAATTTGCTTCAATACAACTATAAACATGGATGCAATATAAGTGAACTATGTATAACCTATGTAATATAATATATAAAACCCGCGGACTCACTGAAACAATGCTTCAATACAACTATATATATAACTTGAGTATCATGGACACTTACACACGTGCAACACTTTTGGCGTTACGATTATATATGTACAAGCTTGAAACTAAGCAAACGGGAAAATATTATGTAACTGGTAAACATATACTCACTTTATTAAAATATAGTTATATCAATGGAGTACCTATATATAGTACTGCATATAACAGATGTTTGAAAACCTATATAAAGTTTATATATATATATATATATATATATATATATAAAGCGGTTGAAATAACGTACATATACAAATTAATATATATAATTGTAATGTAAATATTTATATTATAACTAACGAAAAAAATCTACATATATTTAGTAATTTTTTTTTACTGTCAAGCCACAAATATGTACACAAACTGACAATAGAACAAAAGGAAATATTCCAAACTGTATAGATGTTCATGATTGACTTATTACAAACTTATAGGCTATATAACAACTTATAAAACTAAGAAATGTCCATACTTTAAAAATCCTACTGAACATAGTTATTATACTATTAAAATCAACGTATTCTACTACATAAAAAAATACCGCATAACATTATACATAAACAAACACAGACCGATACATATTCAATAATGCAGACTGACATATCTAGATAAATTTGAAAAAAATCGAGTTTCCATATATACAAATAAATGCATATACACGGTTATACGATCTTCTACACGTGTTCTAATTTAAAAGTTACTATTTTAACATACCTTTAAACTATGCTACCATAACATAAACTAAAAATATTGTGACTCATACATGCAGCACTCAGTAAACTTTATAAAGTGAAATTGCCTGCGAACCTATATATATATAAAAAAAAAATTATTCAAGTGTTTGTAAGATAAACGAAAATATATATGTAAAAAAAAACAAACATCAACGTACCTATACAAAAGTAAGCTTTATAGAAAGAAGGCTGCATAGGTAACAGGTAAGCAAGCTACAACACTTTTTTTTTTATGATTGGGTGCTCACGTGGAGGGGTTGATGTATGGAGGCTGCTCGGTTGAGGTTTATATATTTCATGTTTATAATGAACGCACAGGCTCGGTTGAGGGGACGTCGGGTTCAGGGTGAGGCGGCGGCTTCGGCAAGCTCGGGTTTTGGGAATTTTGCTTAGCTGGACTGGAGGTGCATCGGTGGAGAGTAGAGCATGGCGGCTATGGCGGAGAGGGAGGTGATAGCTTTCGCTGCTGTATTTTGGGATGGAGGAGGAGGGCAGTGAGGGCTGTCCGCACTTGCTGGGTTACACGGTGAGGAAGGCTCAGGCGGCTTGTGTGTTGCGAGCAGAACATGGAGATACGGGTGGTAGCACGCGGGAAGCTAGCGATAGGAGATGAGAAAGAGGGGGAGGGGAACGGTGCAGGTTGAGTGAAGGGGAGGAATGGCCATGGAGTTATGATTTGCGGAGGAGAAGGAGGTGAGAAGGTGACTAAAATTTGAATTGGCAAAGCCAATATAAAAATGCAACAGTGTTTTGTGGTAGCAATTTCAGAATATAGGAGCAGGTCACGAAGCCATTAAATTACATTGAGCATTGGGAATGGACGGTCAAAGATTGAATTCAGTGAATAAAATTAATGCCCTGACCATTGGAATTATACGGTGAATTTTGATGGTCACCGTAACCATAAGATTTAAAGATTGAGTACCGATATGGTTCAACGTTTACATATTCTGCCGTCCACCGGACGTCGAAACACACATATGAATATACCGTGGAGATCACCACGACGAGACGATCAAAACAATATACGGATATCAGTGGTACGATTGAATTATAAAAATTCAAAATTTTATAATAGCGGAAAATGCATGAAAAACGTAGAAGAATAAGATCGACGGAGCCAAAGATGTCCCAATTTAGAAAAACGACAAACTGACATCTTGTTCAGAAGATGATTTAAAAATTTTCTATGTAAAAATATTTAGGTTCCGAATTTTTTTTATTTTCATCGCTTTTTAACTGATTAAATTGAAGTAAATTTTACGCACGAAATAAACTTTCGTATTTTTGGACAAAAATTTACCAGTTGCTATGTTTAACTAGACGCATTCCAAATACAAAATTTATATTTCAAAATTTTATCGTTTTAAAATCCCACAAAATTTCAATTAAATACGTTACTAAAACCGTTAAAATTTACGGGTCGTTACAAGAAGAGGAACTTCATTTGTGAGAAATATACACAGACCAAGAATAGGTATATAAATGTTTTTTTAGTTTTCTAAGACTACTCCATTACTACATTATTGAATCGACTAATATAGTTACTCTAATTCTTATTGTTTGAATTCACAATTTTTGGTTATTGTGGAGACTATTAGGTTATTGAATTATCGAATTAATTAACACGGTTACTCTATTTCATATGGTTGAAATTCACAACTTTCTATTAGTAAAATTAGGTACTACTAATAAAATTTAGAACTATAATCTCATTAACACAGAGCTACTTCAAATCAGAAAATGTTACATGCTAAAATATTGGTAATTAATCTCCACTTTGTTGGTTTCACTACTAATTTCCACATGTTTGGAAACCACTATATTTGCAAATCTGTTTCTCGTTGTGGTGCTTTGATTTTAGGTTTTTCACTTTGAATGTTATAATGAAAATTTCCATATATAATAGGAATACCTTAATTTAAAGCTTTTGAAATTACTAAAATACCCCTCATCAAATTCAACCACAACAAACGTTTCAAGAGGTTTTTTGGTTCATTCTTATGAATGAAGCTCGGCAGGCTGGGGCCAACGCAAACATAAATGTGCAACATGAAGAGTACTACCCAGAATACCCTCTAGGACATGCCTTGGATGAAGACGAGCGGATGGCTGGATTAATATATCGGATTATGGAAGGTGGATAACCAAGCAGAGGCTTGGAAGAAGTTAGTCGAATTCCATTCACTCCGAATATCGAAAATGCAAGGAACCCTCTAGAATTCAAACTGCCAATGCTGGAGGCCTATGATGGGAAGTGAGACCCAATTATGCACATAACTAGATACATCAGACATATGGAAGTGTTGGGGGCATCCGAAGAAATTATGGCAAGATGCTTCTCGTTGTATTTGATAGATTTAGCTACGCTCTGGTTTAGGCAGCTGGTGAGTGGATCGATCAGAACATGGGATGAACTAGTGGAATGCTTCATGAGACAGTTTAGGGTCCACGTTATGCGACCTAAGAACGTAATGACATTGGCATCGATGAAGCAAAGGATAGGGGAGTCCGTACGTAATTTTCTAATGCGGTTCAATACATCCGTGGCTTTGGTGGATTGCCCTGATCCATCAATGATTTTGATGGAGGTGGTAGTAGGAATTACATAGGGCACTGAATTCAGAGATTCATTGGCACGGGATCCACCACAGGATCTTGGAGAGTTCTTCCACGAGGCATAAAGGTTTATACGATTAGAGGATGCATGGTCGAAAGGTAGGAGGTGAACGCAGCGCAGGGCAAAGGAACGTGCTTAGAAGGACGTAGGATGGATAAAGGAAAACGAAAGCAAGATGATGGATATGCTTAACAAACGAAGGATAGACCGAGAACTCAAATTCACCACATACATAGACTTGACTGAGAATCTGGAATGAATTTACTTGGAAACATGGGGGCAACTCCTCTATCAAAAACCACCTAGAAGGAATCCCAAAGAGCGGAAGCGCAGGAGCGGAAAGTGCTGCCTATTGCATGAGCTGGAGGGGCATACCATAAATGAATGCCACCACTTGAAGAACATGGTAGAAGAACACGTCAGGGGTGGCAGATTGCCATAGTATGTGAGGAACCGGACAACAATGATAGAACATGAGCAGCTACCGCCTGCACCAAAAAGGAATGACCCTCGATCGAGGTCACGACTCATCATCAACTGATCGTGATGGCAAAGGTCGAGTTCAGGATTTGAACTTCGGTCAATAAATAATCTTTCTGGTTTTGTTTCTAACATAAAGCAGCTATGCCACCTACACATGTAAGGGAACTAGAGTGATTCCCAGGCATGCTCTGAGATGGTAGTAGACCGCTCCGCCCGGAGAGGCAGCACTTAGTTTTTTCTATTTTTTCATTGAACATTTGGAATTTGGATTTTGTGAAACAAATTCCTAACCGAAGAGTTAAGGGATGGATACTGGATGTCAGTTTGAAATTGATCGCTTTATGCCCTTAACCGAAAAGGTAGGGACCAGAGTGTAGGAAGTGAGTCTCTTCGCCGGAGAGCGATAGGATCGGCTCACTTGACATTGTTTTCCATTCATCGCAGAGTGATGGGATCAGGGTTCGAAAAAAGCCCAGTGTGGTGGTAATCGGTCTAGGACTTAGGCCATGGCATCCTTAATGTTCGGGGATACTGAACCGAGGTGTAGGGAGTGATGCCGCTTAGTCAAAGAGCGATAAGATCGGCTCGCTCGACATTGTTTCCCCTTCACTGGAGAGTGATAGGATGGGATCCAGCAAAAGCCCGGAGAGGCCATAATCAGTCTAGGAGGACCAGGACATCGCTATATGCCCCTATAGAGGCTGGAGTGCGAGGGATAGGTTGCTTCGCCGGAGCGCGACAGGGTCTGCCTATTCAATCATTAAATTTGGATCAATCTTAACAAGGGTCCAAAGAGGCCGTCGATGATCCGGAGAGATCATAGGATCCGGTTACTAGCTTCCAAGATGTGAAATGGATACCGATTCATCTTTGAATGGCTAAGGATTGGATATGGACCCGGAGCAGTCCTGGATTCGGTAAATGAAACAACTGGGGATTTTCGACCCTCGAAAATCAACATTAATACGTTCACTGTATAGAATGCCAAGTAATCAAGTGTCGTAAATTCCAGATCATTAGGGGTTCAGAAGAAAAGAGATAGAAGAAGAAGCAGAAACAATAGCAACAAAGAATCTCACAATCGCAGCGGAACAAAATATAATATACAATAACATGTTTTTATACAAAAGAAAAACTGTAACTGTTAGTATACATACAATTTATCAGAGTACAACCATCGACATAAAAATCTGAACAGTTATATTAACTAGTCCTCAAAAGTGCTGAATATACAACCTACAATATACAGTTGAATACAATCAAGTACGCGTAATACGTCTCTATCATCCATCTCGTCTCCTGAGCTCTAAAGCATCTTAACCTAAATCTGTAGTATGCAGTCTGACCCGAGAATTACCATAAAGTGACAACCAAGTCAGTCTAAAAAACCAGCGTAAGTAAAGACACTTAATTTGAATTACTTAAGTTACCAAAATCCTTCGAAAAACAAAGGTAACTTGTAAGACCACGTCACACATAAACACGACGGGTTTTTTCCTTTACGATAGCCAAAACATTTTATAGAAAATCCAGTGATATTATAATAGTGTCTAAGTATAAATACTTACTAAAATAGCTGAAATTGTTACATTAATTAAATCCAGTATATTAGGCTCTACAATCCAAAACCATTAAGGTTCGTGGTGGTTATTGGATCAAAGTGGTTCCGAATAATGCTAATATCCGATCTCGGCCTCTTTGAATCCAAACGATAGATTTTTAAAGTCCAAGTCATTTTATATAGAAATTTCACAATCAGGGGGTTAATGTTTACATATGGAAATTCATTCCATATGTTTATTTTATCAAGACCAGTCCATCGAAAATTGTTTACTTGTGATCACTTCATTCTTTTGAAATTGGAATAGCGACCAGTTCCAGTCGATTTACTTGACAATTAAACATGTTAAAGTTTTTATCCTATTTGCTTTAATTTGTCTGGCTACTTAATTGCACGGGCAATAGGTAATCAATATCAAGGACATTATCAGTTAACATAAAAATGTAAACTAAATCAACGATTAAAAATTAATATTAAATTCATCTAAAAATCCAGAACTGAACTGTTTCAACAATATAGTCAAGTTATATTTTTAAATCAAGATAATTTGTCAATCAAAGAAAATATGAAAATTTTTATTTATAGTTAATTTAAAATCAAAACGGTCCATTTAAAATTAATAGATTAATTAAATTAATCAAATAAGAATTTACTTATTTATTCACTTTGAATTTTATAAGCACTTAAACTTTCTCATTTGTAGAAATCTCGACGATCATATAGAAGCACACGGTAGTAGGATCTCGACGTAAGAATCCGCTCATCATTTTGGATTTAAAATTTAAGAAGATTCATTGTCTTAAAAGTTTGGAACTTTTAATTAAAAGAGTTAATATAAATTCCCTTTCGCAACACAAACTAGCCCAAACATCTAACTGCTTGGCCTAAAGAAACACGGCCCAACTTTTCAAGCCCACGCCCTTCGTTCTTCTTCCCACTCTTCCTCTCCAGGCTTATTCATTTGCACGAAGTCAAATATGCACATCGCCGTGCACTTGAACACCAACGCCGATCATCAACCCTTGTCACCGTCACTCCTCACATGACACCCTCGGCCATCCTAACGTATTCCACCATCTGAAAACCGAACTCGTCCCTTGTTCCAAAATTCGACAACTCATCGAACCCTAGAACAAACTACACCCTCTTCAAATGCCTCGGCGACCACCACAACCTCCGTTCCTCACCAAAACTTGCCCCGAGACTTACCACAACTTTCATGACCCAATCCTCTTGGACCGCACATCCCTACCTCCCTCTACTTGACGCAGTTTAACCACGAACAAAAGCCAACAAAGCACTCCTAAAACACTAAAACTCCTTGTCCCACTCGCAAACGCTATAGAAAAATCATTTTCCACTTTTCGTAAGTTCGCCATTATCTCAGCCTCCCCCATGCCAAGCCCCAAGTCGTGAAATCATGTGGGTCGCCAGAATTTCACCTTTTTTCCGAAATCCGTTCATCCCTATAAGCCTCCTTGCGCAGACCATTGAAAATCTCAATACCACCTTTAAAATCGCGATCTTCAATAGCGATTACAACTATGTAATCCATACATTAAATTATGATGGTTGGAATTTCGACCATGTAAAACTTATTTACTGTTAAAAACCATTTCTCTCTCTATGCTTGATAATGTTTTATGAAACAAATTTTAAAATGTCCTACATTCAAAAACAATAAACCTTGGTTTTGAAATCAAAGTTTGATACAAAATAAGTATTGGGTTATTGATTTTCAAAATTAAAACTCTTAACTGTTTTTAAACAAATAAATGAATGGAGAAGCTTGGGTAGAAGATAAACAGAATTTAGCGGAAATGATAAAGTTGAAATCAAATGTACATACACATATCACAGTACATTCATGTATACACTTAGCATATCATTGATTCACCCAAGATGTACGTTAAACAAGTATATGTATTGGCTAGTAATCAAAATTTAAAATGTTTACTCGCCATTTTAAGAAAGGACGCACTATTTTCTTATTTTCTCTTGCTTCAAGCTTTTACTATCTTTGATCTATTTATGTTTTAATGGCAGATCCTTTTTTACCTTTTGTATAGGAACAAATATAATCTCGACCATGGATGTGTATATATATAAGAGAGGATGGCTGGAGTGTACAAGCTTTTACAATTTCTTTGTATTTATTTTATTTTCTTTTTGATTTGATTTTTGAGTGATTTGATTTTTCATGTGACTTGATTTTATGTTTTTGTGATTTGATTAGATTTCTTATGTGTGCTTGAAATGAAGTTTGCCATCATGATGTTTCTTATATGTATATTTATACATACACACATATATATAGGTATATACATTCTTATATACATATTTTACCATGTATATGTTTCCTATTTTCATGTTCATTTATATATCAACACATATGTACTCTTCTATTATCATAAAGTTTATACTTATGTGTATAGTTTATTACATATACACTATAAGTATACATATAGCCACTTGCATGTATTTATCTCCATACTTCTTTCATCCTACTTTGTATATTTATATACATATAGATATTTAATCGGGGGAATTAATTTAAAGGACAAAATTTGTATATTTTTTGCCTCAAGAACACGATCTCAATATTTTAACCACAAGGACAAACATTCTTTTAAAATTATTCATAAGGACAAATATTCTTCCAGAATTATTCATAAGGACAAACATTCTTTCAAAATTGCTACCGAATTAAAAACTGATACCTAAAAACTACTACTGATAACTACAAACTGATACCTAAAAACTGCTATCAATAACTAAAAACTAATACGAAAGTTGTCCTTCATGATAAAATATTGAAGGTCTGTCCTTAAGGCTAATTTTACGAGAAATTTTTCCCTTGACAATAATTTCTTGTATTTGAAATGGTGAAGTTTTACGTATATATGAATTTTAATCAATAGCTAGGAGTTTGTCATCATGAAGCTTTTACATATGTATATCTATATATAATTTCATATACATTATTTTTACCATAAATACATACATACATACATATGTATACATACATACACACACACACACACACACACACACATATATATATGCATACATATACAATACGAGGATTTTTACTTCAAGGGCTTAATTATGCAGGGTAATAAGTTTTAAGGACACTATTTCTGAAAATTAGTTTTAAGGACATTTTACAGGAAAAAGATAAAAGAATTTATCATTTTTAGTTATACAGAAATAATGATAAAGGGATTTATCATTTTTCTGTATAACTTAAAAAGATAAATGAATTTATCATTATGCTATATATTGTCTTTAAAATTAATTATTCTGAAGTGATGTCCTTAAAACTTATTACCCTGCAAATAGAATCCCTTCTACCTAATTTCCACTATACATAATGTACATATTTATTTTATCATATTTGCATTTATACGTACTTTCATATACATTACTTCATATAGGCATATATACATATATACATACATATATGCATATATATATATTTAAACATCATAAACTTTTATATATTTATATATATATATATATATACATATATGGATATTCTATCTTAAAATTTAATGGTGGAGTTTATATACATATATCTATAAAATTTATCATATTCAAAAATTTATAATTTATAATCTAATCAATATATAGATTCAGATATTTTAAATATCAAAAAATTCATCTATTCGACTTATAAAAATAAATATTTCAAAAAATAAAATTAATTAATTATCCTAATATCAGATGGCTAAAAATCCGAGTCGTTGCAATCACCCCCTAAAACTTTTCGTCTTCGAAAAGGAACGCAACGAGAACCAGAAATTTGATGTATATTACTAAATTAATCATCTTTAAACTTTTTAAACTCTTACTTTTTTACTATACATTTTAGGATACACACACTTTAAATTACATAGTATTACCAAGCTAGTTTGGTATTAAAATGTTTTTCCATAACTTGATGTCTTAATAAGTCCATCCTTGTTCTTACAGGAATTCAGTCACACGTTGATCAAGCATAGGACTGAAAATATCTAAGTACTTAGTAGACCTATTTAACACCGAGTGAAAATATTTGAAAAACCATTTCAAAAATGATATGGAAAGTAGCATCCCCTTTTTCCTTCTTTATCACAATGAATCACAGTTAACATGATGATTTCGTCGCCATCCCGGCGAAATCATAAGTAAACTGTAGGCATCAACACCCCCTCAATTTACGCCATGGGAACACGATAGATCGCAGCTACATGATGGTTGCATCGCTATCCTAGTGAAACCGTAAGTAGTCTGTATGCAATCTTTGCCTTCCAAATTACACTAGCAAGACAAAACCACATAGATTGCAATCTATCGATGTTACATCGCTATCCCAATGAAATCATACGTAGACTGTAGGCAATCTCTACCTGACGTTATGGAACCATAATAGATCGCAGTTACAAAACCATAAGTAACTGTAGGAAATACCTGCCTCTCGAATTCGCTACCAACTCTCATAGATTGCAGTTACACAAAGGTGCGTTGCTACCACAGCAAAACCATACGTAATTGTAGATATAATACCCCTTGATTTTCGCTATGCAAACAAACGATCACCAGGAACTCATGAGTTTTTGCCTGGACATCCTTTAGAACCCCAATTCTAGTTGAACCCACCATGTGGATACTAAGGTAGACCCACTTGGTGGATCTCCTACTCCAAATTTCAACTCTCGTGGTGGGTGCCTTTCCATACTTTTAGTTTCAAAACATACCATGCTAAATACATAATACCTTTCAAATCATAAACTTCTTATGTATCACACATAAATTTTATTTATGTAAAATCAATAGTTTTTAAATTCGTTTTATCCAATTTCCAAGATCTACTATTTGCCAAAATAAAATGTCTTTAAAAAATCAATAAATTCCAAAACTGTTTTAGTTTCATTCTCATATACATATAACATCATTCTTTCCAACTCAAATAATTTAAGGATCAATAGTTTTTTGAGTCCGCTTCATACTTATATAAACTCCAATTAGTATTTCAAATATCTTTCAAAGGTCATTTCCTTCGAGTGATAAATTCAACAAGGGGAGTTTGAATATATAACTAACATGTATAATCTCATTAATGCCAAATCAAAAATTTCCAAGTTCGACTACTTCACAAAGTTATTTGTAACATTTTTTACTTCTTATAAAGTAAATTTCAGTAATAGTAACTATTCATTCTTCATCCTAATGAATTTCCACATTAGTAATTATAAATTTACGTTCAAATCAATATAAAAAGTGATTTTATATTAGGTCGTGTTTCGACAAAATATTTTACAACAGCGATAGACTACAACACTAGTAAGTTAATAATTACATCCATTCATCCACCGATTTATTTAATTTAGTTCGTTCCACTAATCCATCTCCGAATATCTTCAATTGGGTTTCCACAACCCAATTTGATATTTATTCCATGGGGTTATTCAATCACAATTCAATTTCATCTGCCTCCAACTCCAATTCAATATTGAATTCACTAACTAATTTAACTAATTGGTTCATTTCCATCTTCCAAAATCTGATTACTTTTTTTTTCAAACATCACTTCATTTGGGTTTTACTCAGGTTCAACTTTATTTCTCATCCAAATTAAATTTCCATTTCTCATCCAACTTTACTAGGGTTTTACTTGGGTTCATTCAATCTATTTATCTCGATTTACCATCAATATTTTCATTAATACATTCAGAACGTATTTAGTTGCTAGCCTTTTAAGTCGAATTCTATTTATGACCCAAATCCACATTTTTTCCTTTCATTACAAAATAAATTTAATTTCCTTCGACTTCCTTACTTAACATAAGTTAGATTTTCAATGTCCAAGGTTAAATTTTCTAATTTGATTCATTACAAATTTCCACAATTCGAAACCCATTTTATTTCAAAAATCATTTTGAAATCATTCATACATGGCTTCTTTTTCATCCTTTTATCAAATCTATACCTTTCATTTTTCAATTTATTTAACTTCCATTAGTTAAATTCTAATTTTGTCTTGAAATTTCAAATTTCAGGTTATAAGTTCAAACTTATTTAACTTAGCCCGAGCAAATTTTCAATTCATTCAACCCATTTAAGCTTACTCAATTTAAATTTTTGCATTCCAAAAACAATTTTCTACACTTCTTTTTTTATTAGCATCATTTCCCACTCATAAGTTCAAAAACTTATTTCCCTTTGGTTATACTTCTTATTTCAAATGGGAATCCCAGAATTCAAACACCCAGTATTTATTTCAAATCACTTGAAATCATATATACATATACACACACACATATATACATATACATATATCTATGTATGTATGTACATATATATCCCATTTATATACCAAATCATACTTTTAAATTTAAACCACCTTGGTTTTTATCTAAATAAATTCTTTCGGAATTTCCAAAAAAATCCTTATTTTCAAAACAAAAATTTCTATATCAAAAATATTTTAAATAATATTACATATTATTTCCTCAAACAATTTGAAACACATTTCAAAATTTCCAGGACTTAAATTCCAAACTTCTCAATTTAAATCCATTTTAATTTATAAATCACATTTTTAAATTATGCTTATATAATTCCATTTCCCTAAAACATTTCACCATGTCTTATCATTGTTTATTTTGTAATAAGCATCCTTTATTAAGACCCAACAACTAATTTATGATGATATTCAATATTATCATATCTAGAACCTAAACACACTATATATTTCGTAATAATTTTCTAAAAACACCATTTTATTTATATATAAAAATATAATCAGAGTAAAATTATTTCATTTCAAAACACTTTGAAAAAACATTTTTAGAATTTTCGGAATTTAAATTCTTGTTTGAACCTATTTTTAGCTTAACCTATTTGTGTAGTTCATTCTTATCGAATTTCTATTTGGTTATATATTTATATGTATATATATAACCACTTAAATAATCTTATTTTGATTATGGTAATAACAACCAATCACCTCATTATACTATAATGATTTCAGAAAAATTATTTCTTTGTATATCAAAATATAATCTTATATAAAATTATTTTAAAATCGTTTATACTTTAAAATTATTATATAAGAAAGTAACAAGTACTCTCTCATATATAATACACTCAACTCATTCTAGAGTACTACTGACCCTGTCTCTAATGAGTAATCCCCACCAAAGCCAAGGTTCTCGCTTAACCTTCAGCTCTGATACCACGTTTAACGATCGAGGATTTTCAACCCTTGAAAATCGACATTAATACGTTCACTGTATAGAATGCCGAGTAATCAAGTGTCGGAAATTCTAGATCATTAGGGGTTAAGAAGAAAATAGTAGAAGAAGAAACAAAAATAACAGCAACACAAAATCTCAGAATCGCAGCGGAACAAAATATAATATACAATAATAGGTTTTATACAAAAGAAAAACTATAACTGTTAATATATATACAATTTATCAGAGTACAACCATCAAAATAAAAATCTGAACAGTTACATTAAATAGTCCTAAAAAATGCTGAATATACAGCTTACAATAAATAGTGGAATATAATCAAGTACGCGTAATACGTCTCTATCATTCAGCTCGTTTCCTGAGCTCCAAATCATCCTAACCTGAATATGTAATACTCAGTCTGACCCGAGCATTAGCATAAAGTAACACCCAAGTCAGTCTAGAAAAACCAGCGTGAGTAAACACACTTAATTTGAATTACTTAAGTTATCAAAATCGTTAGAAAAACAAAGGTAACTCGTAAGACCACGTCACACATAAACACGACGGGTTTTTTCCCTTACGATAGCCAAAACATTTTATAGAAAATCCAGCGATATTACAATAGTGTCTAAGTATAAATACTTATTAAAATAACCGAAATTGTTACATTAATTAAATCCAGTATACTACGCTCTACAATCCAAAACCATTAAGGTCGTGGTGATTATTGGATCGAAGTGGTTCCGGATAATGCTGATATCCGATCCTGGTCTCTTCGAATCCAAACGATAAATTTTCAAAGTCCAAGTCATTTTAAATAGCAATTTTGAAATCAGGGTGTTAATATTTACACATGGAAATCCATTCCATATGTTTACTTTATCAAGACCGGTCCATCGAAAATTATTTTCTTATGATCACTTCATTCTTTTGAAATCGGAATAGCGGCCGTTCCAATCGATTTACTTGCCAATAAAGCATGTTTACGTTTTTATCCTATTTTCTTTAATTTATTTGGCTGCTTCATAACGAGGGCAATAGATAATCAATATCAAGAATATTATCAGTTAAAATAAAACTGTTAACTAAATCAACGATTGAAAATCAATATTAAATTCATTTAAAAATCCAGAACTGAACTGTTTCAACAACATAGTCAAGTTATACTTTTAAATCAAGATTATTTGTTAATCAAAGAACTTATGAAATTATTTATTTATAGTTAATTTAAAAATCAAAACATTGCATTTAGAATTAACAGATTAATTAAATTAATCAAATAAGAATTTACTTATTTATTCACTATAAATTTTATTAGCACTTAAACTTTCTCATTTGTAGAAATCTCGATGATATTTTGTTCATATAGAAGCACTTGGCGGAAGGATCTTGATGCAAGAATCCGCTCATCACTTTGGATTTAAAATTGAAGGAGATTCATCGTCCTAAAATTTATAACTTTTAATTAAAAGAGTTAATATAAATTCCCTTTTGCAACACAAACTAGTCCAAATAACTAACTGCCCGGCCAAAAGTAACACGACCCAACTTTTCAAGCCCACGCCCTTCTTTCTTCTCCCACTCTTCCTCTCCAGGTTTATTCATTTGCACGGAGGCAAATATGAACGTCACCGTGCACTTGCACACCAACGCCAATCATTAACCCTTGTCGTTGTTACTCCTCACACGAAGCCCTCGGCCATCCCAACGACCAGCTAAAAACTGAACTCGTCCCTCATTCCAAAATTCGACAGCTCACCAAACCTTGGACCAAACTCCACCCCCTTCAATCGCCTCAGCACGACCACAATAACCTCCATTCCTCACCAAAACTTGTCCCGAGACTCACCACAATTTCCTCGATCCAATCCCTCTGGACCGCACGTCCCTACCTCCCTCTCTTTAACGAAGTTCGACCATGAATAGGGCCGATAAAAACACCCCTAAAACCCCCTTGTCCCACTTGCACACGCTATAGAAAAATCATTCGCCATTTTTCATGAGTTCGCCATCATCTCAGCCTCCCCCACGCCAAGCCCCAAGTCACGAAATCATGTAGGCCGTCGAATTTCACCTTTTGCCCAAATCCATTCATCCATATAATCCTCCTTGCACAAACCATTAAATATCTCCATACCACCTTTAAAATTCATGATTTACAATAGCGATTACAACTATGTAATCATACATTAAATTATGATAGTTGGAATTTTGATCATGTAAAACATATTAACTAATAAACGCCATTTCTCTCTCTATGCTTGATAATGTTTTATGAAACAAATTTTAAAATGTCATACATTCAGAAACAAGAATCTTTTGGTTTTGAAATCAAAGTTTAAAACGAAATAGTTATTGAATTATTGATTTTCAAAGTTAAAACTCTTAACTGTTTTTAACAAACAAATGAACAGAGAAGTTTGGTAGAAGATAAACAGTATTTGGTGGAAATGATCATGTTCAAATCAAACGTACATGCACATATCAAAATACATTCATGTATACACTTATCATATAATTGATTCACCCAAGATGTACAGCTAAACAAGTATACGTATTGGCCAATAAATAAAATTTAAAATGTGTACTCACTATTTTAAGGGATGAACACACCGTTTGCTTATTTTCTCTTGCTTCAAGATTTTACTATCTTTGATCTTTTTATGTTTTAATGGCAGATCCTTTTCTTTTTCTTTTATACAGGAACAAATATAAGCACGGCCATGGATAAATATATATAAGAGAGGATGGCTGGAGTGTACAGGCTTTTACAATTTCTTCATATTTATTTTATTTTATTCTTTTATTTTCGTTTTGATTTGATTTTTGAGTGATTTGATTTTTCATGTGACTTGATTTTATATTTTTGTGATTTGATTAGATTTCATATGTGTGCTTGAAATGAAGTTTGCCATCATGATGTTTCTTGTATGTATATTTACACACACACACACATGTAGGTATATACATTCTTATATACATATTTTACCATGTATATGTTTAGATGCTTACCTATTTTCATGTTCATTTATATATCAACACATATGTACTCTTCTATTATCATAAAGTTTATACTTATGTGCATATTTTATTACATATACACTATTTGTGTGTGTATAGCCACTTACATGTATTTATCTCTATACTTCTTCCATCATACTTTGTATATTTATATACAAATAGATATTTAATCTTGTATTTGAAATGGTGAAGTTTTACATGTATATGAATTTTAATCAATAGCTAGGAGTTTATCATCATGAAGCTTTTACATATGTATTTCTATATATAATTTCATATACACTATTTTTACCATAAATACAAATATATATATATATATATGCATACATATACATATTTATTTTATCATATTTGCATTTATATATATTTTCGTCTATATTACTTCTTATGGGCATATATACATATATACATATACATACATACATATATATATATATATACATGCATGTATATTTTTAAACATCATAAAGCTTGTATATATTTATATATATATACATATATGGATATTTTATCTTAAATTTTAATGGTGGAGTTTACACACATAAATCTATAAAATATATCATATTCAGAAATTTATAATTCAAAATTATATGCAGTTTTAATCAATATATAGATTTAGATATTTTATATATCCGAAAATTCATCTATTCGACATATAAAAATAAATATTTCAAAAATCAAAATCAGTTAATTATCCCAATATCAGATGGCTAAAAATCCAGGTCGTAACAGTTAAGGACCCGGAGCGGTCCTGGATCTGGATATTGACCTAGAGAGGTCCCGAATTTGGTTATTAGTTACCGGATATGGATGGATTAGAACTCGGTTGTTGGGTTTGGATGGAATCGCTTGGTAATGGATTGGATGATATGGCTATTAGTGGAGTATGGATTTTGGATATTGGATTTAAAGTTATTCAAAACACTTCTTTTTATTGCAAAACATGTTTTGGGAGGCAAACATTATCCTGCTTTTTGGTCAAAGCTAGGATATCAACAACTTAGCTAAAAAGGATGGATATCAGGATTGGAGATTGATTGGAAACAAGGCTGTGATCGATACTGTCAAAATTGGACCAAGCTCCCACTAAGGTGGGATCTATAGGAAATGATACATAAGGTCCGGTGAGACTATGGTTTGAATTTTAGATTAATCGGAGTTCGTATGCTAAAGTTATGGATGAACAAATAATTGTATTGATCGCTTAGAATCGATGAAGATCGATGGATAACTCAAAATCTACAAGTCCTTGGAACTTTTAGGATATCATTACCTTGAAATGTGGAGCCCATAGGAAGAATCTTAGGTCAAAACTTGGAAGTTGGATTTTCAGCTTAGATCGATGGATTTCGTATCGATGTAATTTGTATCGACCGAGCGATAATGCACGATACAACTCACTACTTTAGGATGGATACGGGTATAGATTGCGCACTTTGCACCTTATTTTGGATCGATCATGGTTCGTATCGATGCAATTCATTTCGATCGAAGGCGGCATCAGATCAATACGAAGAACACATACTTCACCAGAGCACATTAGATCGATACGAAGAATAGCAGCATTGGATGGATTCGGAGGCATATTTCATATCGATCATTCATATTGATCTGTACGAAAGAAGCAGTCAAGAAATGGAGCGCAAAACATGGATTACAGCACAAAGACTCGGATCGATACGAAAATTAAGGTGCGCATCATCGATGGATACGAATCTATGGATATGAAAGCTTCAGCTTCGCTTGCAAATTCAAACTTGGATCGATCATATCTCAAAAATACACATTGGAACTTCATGAAATTTGGAGAGCAAGAACTTTATAACACCATCTTTCACCACGCTCGATCGCAGCTTATTCTGACGTGGGGATTATTTTACATTGATCGACCCCAGAAGCATGTAAGTGGACCTTGCAACTCTTCATACGGGCCTACATGGACCAAGAGATTCTCTGCCTAAATTCTAGGGGTCTTCGTCTATAAATAGAGAGGGCATGGCTCAGAAAAAGGATTCTTTTCTCTCAGCTCCTCTTAATCTTCAAGCTTGGCTAAACTCTGCCATTTCAGCTATTGAATAGCACTCTTTTGTAACTGTAACTATAGCATAAAGGAATATAAAAGAAATTCTTGAAATAGACGTAGGCCGGAGATAGCCGAACCACTATAATTCTCTTGTGTTATTTACTTGCTTCCATTTTTCATTTACTATTTCTTCAATTTATTGCTCTCTACATACTACTATCATTGGATTTGTGATTGGATTTATCTGAATATTGGCGCTTTCACACATATCGGAGTTAGTGACCATTTTTGCCACTAACACTAGGTTAGTTTGTTAAAGTGGTATTTTGCTAGTGTTTTTTGTGCTTAAGACATGGGTTCAATTCCCACTTTCAACCTTTTTTTTGTTCTCAACTGTTGTTGGTTTCTTATTTTAAATTACCTTGTTACTATTTAATTTAAAATATTAATAAGTTTTGTTATATTGTTTGTACTAATTGTGTTGGAAATTTTTAATGAATTTTATGATATTAGTTTTTTTATGTAATAATAATTTTTGAAATATTTATTATTCATGTGAATTCATAATTTATAACGATTCTTGTAATTTTATTCAAAATTTTATTATTTTATAAATACTTCCACCTTATATACGCGTTTTATTTACTGAATAGGAAAAAGGTTGTAACAAATATACAATTCTTGTTCATCATTATTATTATTTTCTCAACTTTATACTTTGATATTATAAAACCAAAAGATGACACAACACCCCCAACCGAATGAAAACAAGCAGATAATATGAACAAAAGCAGTACAAACATGGAGAGTTTTATAGTGGTTTGGTCAAAGTTCATGCCTAGGTCCACTTTAATGTTATTAGATTCAGATTCGTCACAAGTATAAGAGCTTTACAACTAATTTCAAAATTAGAAAAGAAACAATACAACCCTTATTGACAAAGGATAAGTGGAGAAGAAGATATGAAGAATATGAAGGCCAAAAGGTCCTTTCTAATTTGCTATAGTGCTTCTATTTACAGTTGGAATCGCATACCATAGTCGCCAGATCGTAGAAGACTACGTAAGAATCCAGATCCAAAAGAATAGGGAGGAAGAACAAGTCAACCCGTGCCAAGAATATCGGTACCGACCACGTTTCTTCACGTCTTGAGCTTCCAAAATCCAAAGGTGGACCCCAATATGATCGCTTTACCACTCTATCTTTTGAACCTAGTGCAACTCTCCCATATTTCCTCAAAAGATCATGCCGATACCGATTAAATTTCCTGGCATGTTTTCACTCCAAACTATTAGAGCTACCTTCCACAGTCATTCCAAGCTTGTCTCTAAGTCCTCGAACCATCTCGTATTCGACTTAACATCTAGATTTAGAAGCTGCTAGGTTCAAATGTTGGATAACATGTATTAATGCAATATACTTTGCTATTATTATTATTAGTTAATTAATTATATTTTTAAACATAATTTTTTTTGAATATTATCATCCCTAAGTACTTATTATACTTAGAGTTATTCATTATGATATCAATAAATAAATAAAACAGAAATTAAATATATATTTATTTATTAGATATTATAATAGAAATTAAATATATATTTATTTATTGAATATTATAATAGAAATTAAATAATGAATATCATCACACAAATAATAGTTATTTATTATAAATTCAAATAAATAAAACACTATTTATTATTTATGTGATATTTGTGGTTCATAATTACTTTTGTAATTCAATTCAAAATTGTGTTATCATATAATATTTATTAGAAATTGAAGTTTACAATAAAAAAATAACTTGAAGTACAATTAACTAATTATTTCAAAATTGTAATTTAATTAAAAATTGAATTTTATAATAAACATAAAAAACTCCAAGCCGGGGCTTCACAAATTATCAATTCCAATCTTAGTTGGTGCATTGCTAAAGTAATAAATAAATAAATAAATAACTTCAAGCATAAATACTTGTTAAAAAAAGAATTTGAAACAATTTAAAATTTTTAAATTATATTTAATAAATCAATGATAATATCAAAGTATATCAGTTACTTATTTTTTTTAATAGCTTTTAGGAATATTAATTTCAGTGAGGTAATCCTATACTCCAAAGTATTTATCACTCCATGAACATATTAAAATTTTGGAAAACCGGGAATAACTGACATATATTAATCACTTATAGCTTTTAGAAAATACTTTTTCATTAGTTAATGAATATAGTTCAGTATTTTCTATTTTTACCGAGTAAGAAAAATATTGTAAAGAATATAAAATTTCATTTTATTTATTTATTAATATTATAATGAATAAATTTCGGTACAATGATTACTTAGAGAAAATAATATTCAAAAATTTATGTTTGAAAATATAATTGATTAACCAATAATAATAGCAAAGTAAATTGCATTAATATCAAAGTATAAAATTGAGAAAATAATAATAATGAACAAGAATATTATATTTATTACAACATTCTTCTTATTTAGTAATTAAAACACGTATATAAGGCGGAAGTATTTATACTATAATACAATTTTTAATTAAAGTACAAAAATAATTAGAAAATATGAATTCCCATGAATAATAAATAGTTCAAAAAAATTTATTACATAACAAACAAACTAATATCATAAAAATCATTAAAAATTTCCACAAATTAATACAAACAATATCATAAAACATATCAATATTTCAAACTAAATAGTAAAAAGTAATTAAAAATGAAAAACCAACAACAGTTGAGTAAAAAAAAGAAAAGTAGGCATTGAACCCATGATCCAAGCACAAAGAACACTAGCCTTATAACATTTTAGCAAACCAACTCAACTATTGTAAATTATTTGCATGTTTTATATTCAGATGAGGCCAACTTTACAATAAATTCAAAATAGGTATTAAAAATGTTGAACGCAGCTATTGGAGGTCACTGAAGGAGTTGTTAAAGCACGGATGGAATAATAATATTAAATATGCTAAGTCTATTAACACCTTTGTTTACCTTTCCCACCCCAGTTGCAACTATAAAAACAAAAGTACCTAGTTTGCCTCCATATATTTCAAATAATATGCCAAAACATTAATTTCATTCTACATTATTCAAGGCCACTTTGAACATATTGCATAAAATTCCATTTTTTATATCTAACTTTATTCAATATTGAATCCAATGAAGAAAATTTTGATTCAATCCCATAAAAATTCAAAAAATATTTAATCATTTTTTAAAATCATGGACATTTATAAACTCCAACCTAAGAAGAAGAGGAACAAATATTTTATTCTAATAATCCAATTTTCAGTTTTTCGAAGACGATAAAATTTATGATAAATCTTCAATCAAACTATCATGAACCGAAGAAGGTATGATTGAAGAATGTGAGAAGGTAGAGGGGAGAAATTAAATGCAAGAAAAATAAAGAAAGAAAACAACAGAAGATGAAAGGATAAAAAGTAGAATTTGGGGTGAGAAAAGGAAATTATTGGGTGTAATTCTTTTTTGTCAAAATACTGAGGTGTGAAAGGAGGATTAAGGAGTGTTAATAGATGTAGCCTATTAAGTATTTAATATGAAAACGATTCATTTAACTTAATAATATTTGAAATCACTGCTTTTCCAACTACAGTGGTAGCAAAATAGAAAACGTACAGCAAATTAGAAAACAATGGAAGCAAAAGTGCAAATAGAACCATAAGCTAATGTAAAATTAAGAATTAAAGCATTAACAACAACCAAATGGAAGCAAAAGTGCAAATAGAACCATAAGCCAAGTTTTTTCCATCACGGTGGTTTTTTTTAGAAAAAAAGAGCAGCGGATGGATAAATGGAGACTGAGGGGTTCATCTAGATAGCAAAGAAAAAGGGTAGAAAAAACAATCGGTTGATGAAGGTACGTGTGAGAATCATCAGATTCATTATATCATCTTTATCGTATCATCGAATTCATTATATCACTCTAAATATATTTTTCTACAAATGAAGATATTACATTAACAAATCTATAGATCAAAACTCACTAACAGAATAAAAATATAAAAATAAAACGTGGGGTATTAATTCTCAAAAATAAATTTGGTCAGAGACATGTTTCCAAGAATCCGTGTTAATTTCTCAGAGATAATAGTGGGACATAAATCAATATAAACTAGACCATTGAGCTTTTCGATGAATATTAAATATACATGTAAACCTGAACAGTCCTTTTGGGAGCGTAATTCTCAATGCTATAAATTAGGTTAAGTTCTTATTTTCTGCGTATCTTTTCTAGTTGTGTAGTCTAAAACACATATGCCAAAAATTTCTTATTTTATGCACAAATGTCTTCTATTACATTGAAGCTCCTCATCGATCCAGAAAAGAATCGAGTAGTCTTTGCCGAATCAGAGAAGGAATTTGTCGACATTCTTTTCAGCTTCCTAACATTGCCCATTGGAACTATCATCCGACTTCTGAATAAGAACTCAAATGTTGGATGCATAGACAATGTTTATAGAAGCGTTGAACATTTGGACACAAAGCATTTGAATACTGAAGCTTGCAAGACTATGCTGCTTGAACCTAGAAGTTCAGCTGAACGATTGTGTGAAGATTTACTGTTCTACGTTGATGATTTTGAGCCCCGTAGATTATATCGGTGCCCCGATTTCGATTGTTTCACCAAAAAAAGCAAAGCATACAGTTCAGTTGCTGATGTCATTTGTTCATGTGGTAAAACTATGGATTCAACTTTTGAATGGACAAAAGTAAAGAAAGGAAAGCAAGAAGTGTTCTTAAAAGGAGAAGCAACTTATATGATTAGCGATGACTTAAACGTACTTCCGGCTAGTGTCTCAAACGCTGTAAGATTTTTCAAAAAGATGGGCATTGATGATGTAGGTATTCTTGAACAAAAAGTGGTGGAAGTGAATCGTGATGAGGTAATAAATATTTTTAAATAAAATATTTGTGAAAAATCCTTTTTACTGTTAGAATTAATTATTGGTTAATCTTCATAGTAAGGACGAGAAACTAGCCTGCGACTAATACGGTTCAATCAATTTGCCCCTTATTTTTGTTACAGTTGCTGAATATACTTAAGATGCTACTGGTATCAAAGACACCGCTAACTGATGTTTTCTTGAAGAAGCCATGCTCACATTCTAGAAATGAAACAGAGGTAACTAAGCTCTTTGATATCAAATTGGAAGATGGCAATGAAGGTCAAGGCAAGAAAGCCATTTTGAAGCTAATGCGAGACAAGATTACAAAGAGAGTACTGTACGCTGAAGCAGATAATGTTGTGGTTGACACCTTTTTCTCTTTTCTTACTTTTCCACTGGGGGCAGCAGTAAAACTCTTAAACGGCACTCCATTATTAGGTTGCGTTGACAACCTATACAACAGTGTGGATATTTTGGTTTCTAACAACATTTGTATTGCGTCTGAAGATTGTAAGGAAAAGTTGCTGTCTCCTTGCCTCTGCTTACACTATGGTTGCAGCCATCAACTACTGAAAATTGAATCAGAAGCAATTTCTAGGACAAGCAGTGTTCATGGTTGCAAAATTTGTGGGGAAAATGTTGTGAAGGGTAATTGTGTGCATAATATTGGTAAAGTAAGTGTTAAGGAAATAAACCCAAAGATGCCAAATTTGACTACAGTGAATGGAGGTGGGTATGCGATCAATTTGATGAAATTCATGATTACCGATGAAATGATGATTACACCGCTCACACTACTATCTGGAATTGATGTTGTCAAAGATTTTAAAGTTTCAGTTCGTAACTTGGTCTTTCAGGAAGTTGCAATAGGCGAAGCAGAGGTGAATCTTTAGTTTTATTTTTCCTTCTGACGTTTTATCATACAGATTTATCCAAATATTTTATTATGTACAATAATTTTGACGATGCAGGTTTTAAACTTACTAAAAGCTTGTTTGACATCTTCTTGTGCTTTGAACAGCGTGTTCACTATCAGTCAATAAGCCAAGAAATTTTTGTTGACACAATGGGTTTTGTTCAGAAACAATCAAGATGTGATATGTACACAAGTGATCCAGATATTAAAACAAGTTTCAGCTGTCTTGATGAAAAATTGTTCTCAAAGGAAAAGTTTCTTTTAAAATGCTAGTTTAACGACGGTATCATTTGGGTAAATTACCTGTTTCATTTGCGGAGAATTGTGCAGCTTTTTTTTATGTGCTAAAGAAGTGCTTTTTTATAGCACCATCCTTCAATTCTAATATCATATATATAAATCTTACAAACATTAAATCAAATATCATAAATTTTAAGAAAGTCTACGGACACAAAAAATATAGATGCAATTGATGACACGATAGATCTTCGTTATTGAATTGCCGCTGATTTTCACCTTTTATATAAGGACAAAAAGATCCAACGGTGCAGAACTTTTGTATCATCAATTGTGTCTAATTTTATGTCCAAATAGTCGGTCCCATAAATTTTGATGAAAAAGAATGTTAAGTCGGTTATCTATCTGTATTTGAGTGTTTCAATTTATGCTTTTGCTACGCACACTCGCTGAAAAGCGCACGTGCTCAATACACACACATATTATTGGCTGTTAAGGGGAGATTGGGCCCCACCATGATTTACTGAAAATAGAAATATAATGATTTGACTTGTAGGTTCACAAGTAGATCTTCTAGTCGCTTTGAGCTAGATACCATAACGTAGCTCTTCAATATATTCGATCTTATCATACCTATAATAAATGGGGTTAATTACCAACAAGATTAAAATCCGAAGAGCAAGATAAGGAATTGCGGCATCATCTCTCTCGTACACGCCTTCTTCTCTCTGGTACGTGCCATCTTCATTTTCTTTTTTCTCCAATTTGGTTCCCATTTTTTATTTCAATCCTTACCCTAAATTTAGAAATCAATTTCATACTTACGCTTAAACAGTTGACCCTTTTCCTCAATTATTTAATCGAAATTCAAAATTCAAGAATTGGATTGATTCCAAAAAGGTGAAGAGGATCTGTTTTCATTGTGGGGACTATTCTTATTTGGCTAAGGATTGTCGAGACCCTGTTAGATGTTTTTTTGTTGTGGACTCTTTGGTCATAAAAAGTGAACTGTTCGTTGAAGTTCAATTCGCTTTCAGACGAACATAAAAACATTTCAATCACATGCCATGGCTTTCTTTTTATGTTAGAATGCATAAAGCTTAAGAGAATCTTGATGGATCATCTTTGGATTCAAAGGAGTAAAGGAATCGAATTCTTGAAAAAAAAATTCAAGCATTTTGATGTGGTAAATGTGGTTAATATTGGTAGAAACTATACAAAGAAATTTTGAGACCCTAATGATAATCATCCAAGATCTGAGTCGATTGATCATAATTTTAATGATAATTTTGGGGATTCCGCTTTGTCTTTGGATAGAGATGAATCTATTGTTGATTATATGCTAGTTTCTAATTGGAGCGATGGGGTCTTGAGTGATTTTCAGGTGTTAATGAAGCTTAATATGTTCTTATTGATGTCAGTAGGGAGTCTTTCGATCCATTGATATTAGAGCCTGTCATTTTGCAATATAGTTCGGCACCTCATTCTCTGAAATATGGTAATACAATGTTTGATTCTAGTTGTGCAATCGACTCAACGTGTGTTTCTGGTTATGCAATTCAGTCGCATAAGATGGATAAAGGTTTTGTTAATGTCCTTAACAGAAGATACAGAGCTAGTTGATATGACTGTCTTAAGTCATTGGATATGTTAAGAGAGGATTCTGATCTATCTCAGGTTGCAGCGACTAATGGTGGGGGTTTATGTTAGGCGTTTGAATGGTAACCGGGTTATTGTGAATGGTTTTAGAGTGGTTGTCTATCTTGAAGTAGCAGATGGGAATGATCAGTGTGATAATGTTAGTGTTTATATACCTTCCTCTGTCGAGTCTCTAATGCATGATGACACATCGGGGAATCCGGTATTTAAAAGTGTTGTAGCAGCTAATAGTTTGGTTGAGGTTATTGAGCATAGAGCTGTTAGCAAGATTGTTGATTTTGGTGAAGGAATTGTTGGGGGTTCTATTCTAGCGAGTATGGCTCAGGCTATTGAGTCCTCTGTTTTGGATGGTAGGGCTGTTCCATTTTGTTGCTTGGATGAGGTTATGGATCATTATGATTCTGGTGTTATTAGAGATGACGTGCATAAGGTTATCTCAAGTTGCATGGCTGCTAATGGAGATTGGGTTTGCTGTTTGGAAGGGCTTTTGAATGTTGCGGCTAATAGTAGGTTGGTAAATTCTTGTGTTAATATGGATGGTGATTTGCTTGCTATTAGTACATGCACGAATATTAGTGGACAAAGCTTCTTATATTCCTGTGGTAAATGAGTTTAAGGAGGTGATGGATGTAAAAAACTTATTGATGAACAAGCAAGAGAAGGTGAAGGCAGCAAGTAAGGGTTTGGCCAACTCTACTGTGGATTTTGATAGTGTGTACGGCGTCGATACTGGGTTAATATTCTCATGCATGATGTTGATAATGTGAATAGTTCTATATATATGCACGGTGCTTCTCCTTTTTCTGGTTCACCCAATTGGTTTGTATAGAGCAATCTTTTAGCTGACTTGATAAATGAAGCGAGTGTTAATTTTATTGATTTGGAGGATTCAAATTCTTTATTCAAAAAATCTATGGTGAATGTTGGTTTAGGCTTTATATATGAAAGAAAACAGATGAGTAGGTTGGGGATGATAGGAGCTATAAATAGTATGAATGATAAAGTTAGCAGCTATAATATAGGGATGGTGAGAACTGCTAATGGTACGAATGGTAAGGGTGATTTGTCAACTCAGGAGAATGAAATTTATTTTTGTATTGAGCCTATAAAATTTATTTTGTACTGTTGCCTAGCATCTTTAAGAAGATGTACACCTCCTTCTATTCATGTTTGTGATTCTACTCAAACTTCCAAATACGGGAAAAGTAAAAGAAAAAGTAATTTAACAATTAATATTGGAAGAAGTCCTAGATTGTTAAAAATTAAAGCTTCTACATGTGCAGTTTGATCCAGAGAATGCAGATACAGAAGACGGCAAGGAAGATATGTGGTGGATATTGACTCTGTCACTCTGCATTGCATGGAGATGATTGTGTTTCAGATTCTTGTTCTCGCAGATGGATGATTACAATATTTTTAGGGTATTTTAGTACTTCTATTTTTTATGGACCTTATTTTCTAGGATTGGGGGAATTTTAATGTTTTTTATATTGTATGGGGTGAGTATCGCTGCCTACAGGTATGTTGACATCTATATTTTTAATATAGAATAAAATTATATGAACGCTCTCCCCTTCTAATAGAGAGTCGCTCATTTCTCTCAAAAGGGGACTTAGTTCCAACAAAAAGGTAATTGTTCCAACAGACCATAATCCAAACTAACTATTAAGGGAATCACTTAATAAGGATGACATATCCAAACAACAATGTGGAAATAACAAATATGATCTGCTATAGATGTGGCGAAACGAACAAATTCAAGTATTTTCTCATATATATGTATGTGTGTGTGTATAAAATTAACCCAAAAATGAATCGACACCCAAGAATTAGATGAAAGCACCAATTCTTTTATAGTAAATGTAAAGAAGTAGACATCACAGATCATCCAAGTAAGAACGGTAGAAAAGTAAAGAATGTGCAAGAATTTTTATAGTGGTTCAGCATAATTTTCTGCCAACGTCAACTTTAATATCTTTTATTAGTTGTTCTCTCTCCGAATTACAACTAGTTATATCAGATCTGACCAGTATCTAGTGGATCTTAGATTTACAATGGAATTTCTAGACAGTTCGAGAGGTAGAGGATAGAAGTGAAGAAGATGAAGAAGTCTCCAATGGCAGAGAGATCAGACCCAAAGTGAAGAGCAGAAGATCAGGGAAGAGATCAAGCAGAAAGATCTCTCTTTGATTACAGGTAGGCTAGTATTTATAGATAAACAGTCGTGTCAGGTCAGAAGTCCACTCGGAGCAAAGTCTATAGATCGGCCCAAAGTCACTTGTAAAATTGTAGAGCACTACGTGTTAACCCAAAATATTGGTACCGACTTAAACATGTCAGTGCCGACATGCTCCTTAGTTCAAATCACTTCGAAATTTCTTGAATCCTTCTTTTAACTTCATTTTGTGGCATCCCATGTTATGTTGATCGATTGTTGGTTGATTTTGGTGATTGTTCTTTCATCACTTGGTTTATTCTACCGTTCTAGCTATTAACTCTTCAACACTTGAAATAGGTCGTCAAAAACCCATAGAAATCACTTGGACAAATATGGAAAAGGTAGATAATAACTCGTGTGAAGTTGGAGTAGAGGAACATGGGCTCAAAATAAGTCATCCAAAACAAGTCGGTATAAAACATATTGGTGCCGACTTGTTTCCTTAGTGTATTTTTGTTTGAAATTTTCTCGAGATATTTCCTTACTTCATTTAGGTGTGCTTATCAATTTTCAAGACGTTTCGTCTTGTAAAATTATAGGGAAAGAAAAAAGAAGAAGTCTCTTATGGGAGAGAGATCAGATCAAGAGAGAAGAGCTGAAGATCAGGGAAGAGATCAAGTAGAAAGACCTCTTGTTGGTTGCAGGTAGGCTAGTATTTATAGGGAAACAGTCATGGCAGGTTAGAAGTCCACTTGGAGTAGAGTCCAGAGATCAGCATGAAGTCACTAGTAAAATTATAGAGCATCACGAGTTAACCAAACATGTCAGTACTGAATTAACCATGTCAGTGTCGACATGTTCCCTTAGTTCGAATCACTTCGAACAATCTTACATCCATTTTAACTTTATTTTGCAGCGTCCCATGTTGTTTTCATCGATTGATGGTTGATTTTGGTGATCATTCCTTCATCACTTGGTTTATTCTATCATTCTAGCTGTTAACTTTTCTACTCTTGAAATAGATCATCAAAAACCATCAGAAATCACTTGGGTACATATGGGAAAGGTAGATAATAACTCATGTGAAGTTGGAGTTGAGAATTATAAGCTCGAAACAAGTCGCCCAAAACAAATCGGTACAAAACATGTCGGTGCCGACCTATTTCCTTATTGTGTTTTCGGTTGAAATTTTCCCAAGCTATTTTCTTGCTTCATCTAAGTGTGCTTGTCAATTTTTAAGTCGTTTCATCTTGGTTTTGATCTTTTAAGTTTAGTTAAAATCTTCTTTGGTTCAAAAGCGGGTTAACATATGCATACATACATACATATAATGTTGGATTTCTACAACCTCAAATCCCCTGATTTCAATTACATGTTTCAAATTAAATAATATACCTCAAATCTAATCACTTCAAGAGAGAAAAGATATATTATTTAACTCAAAACATTGAAATAAGGGGATTTGAGATGTAGCAAAATTGTGGTGTAGTCCAACCTAACCATATATATTCATATATATATATATATATATACACACACACACATATATGTATGTATGTATTTATGTATGTGTATATATATACATAGTACATATCTATATGTATGTATACATACATCCATATCTATATAGACACATATGTACACACACGTATATGTACATGTTATATATATATATATAACTAAACATATGTTAGTTTAATGTTAGCATCATTTGGATAATCAACCTGTTTCATTTGTAGAACTCTTTCTGCTCTAATTAAACAATTTAGTCCCTTCATGTATATGTACTAAAGAAATGCTTTATCAGCACCATCCATCAATTCAACCTCACATATACAAATCAAACAAAAATGAAATCTAATATGTGTCAATTGTAGTGGAGAAAAAAATAGGTTGGTTATGCATTTCTGTGTTTATATTTTTGATTATTCCATGTCACCGAAACTATGGTAGGACTTAGTTACCAACAAATGTGTGAATGTTCCAAGAAACGATAATACAAACCAACCTCTAATTTACTTACTAGACTGTGGTGTGCATTAACTAAATATGCTAATATTAATACAAACTTGTTCCAAACATGGAGAATTATAGTAATAAAGTCTTGAAGAACTCAAATCCGGTATATTATAATTTGGAATTTTTTCCATTATTTCCAACTAAATAAAGTTAGTCTGGAAGAAGTTGATTTTAGTCTGCATATAGCAGAAGCTCATTGCATTGAAGTTTATGAAGATAGTCTTGCATTGCTTCTAGGTTTATAAGGACCATTAGTGCATCTGCAACAGTTAAAGATTCATGGCTGAATATTAAGCTTTGATGTTCCGAACTGTCTATTTAATAGGCCAATAAGGTCATATGCCTATTAAATAGGCATCTGGAGCTGCATGTTTATTTAATAGGCATATGCCTTTAGGCACTTATTAAGTAGACATCCAAAATCCAATGGTAACTAATGATTCCATTTTTATATCAACGGCTTCTTTCATTCCTACATAAATAAATAATTCACTTTCAGTCTTCAGAAACACATCACTTTCTTCAACGCTTCTTCTTCTAAACAAAATAAATATTATACAAAACTAAATCTATAAAATATCTTCATTATTATGGAGAGTTCACACATATTTCAAATACTCAAAATTAAGTGTTTGAAGACCAATGATCAGAATGATACTCTTCTCGGTCACCATTCATCCAACCTATAAATAAGCAATGAAGACTACAACTTGTGCAATACTAACTGTCGTTACTCTAAAGATTCGATTAAGGGGTAATTAACAAAGTGGGAAATTTTTTGGAGTAATGTAATGAATTACTACAACAAAAACATGCAGACAACACAAGATCAACGTTAGTGATCTAAGGTCGATTTGCAAAAATTAATCGACAAACTCAATTTTATGAATCATACATCAATAAAATCAAGAAAACATATTCTAATGGAACGGAAG
The DNA here is from genome assembly GCA_030765085.1 of Allium cepa. Taxonomy (NCBI): domain Eukaryota; kingdom Viridiplantae; phylum Streptophyta; class Magnoliopsida; order Asparagales; family Amaryllidaceae; genus Allium; species Allium cepa. The sequence continues at coordinate 765,497,475 of CM060934.1, read as the reverse complement.
ACGAAAATAATTTGATATGTTTCTTGATATTCATTTTTGTGTGAATTAAAAATATGAACATTTATTCTGTTTTATTTTTTATCTGAAAAATAATGAATAAGGAATTTGTAAAGCTATTTGCAAGGGACAGTGGTGTAAAAAATCTCACGATTACCAAATTCGAAAATTGTTACGAGTTGTTGGCTAGTCAATTAAAGTGGAATTTTGATAAAGCAAAGAAATTGAGGAACGTTTAAACAAAAGTTAAAGGGAAGAAAAACATCAAAATTAGCAGTCCACGCTAGTCTGGGAGACTCATCCGGTAGATAAACCCTTTTTGAAGAGAAAAATGAGGTGGATGTGCTTATTGAGTGACATAATGAAGATTTTAGACCAATGAGATCAAAAGCTACAAAGAAGAAGAATAAGATGGAATAAACTTGGATTCTCGAGTGCGCACTATCTAGGAAATGTGAGAAAAAAACAAGATGAGAGAACTATGGTTGCGAAGGAAAATGTTAACATGACTAGAATTTTTTTGCAAATTGAGCAACAAAAGTTAGATCCTGAACCTCAAAGGATGGATACTGAACGTTAAAAAATGAACAATCTATATGGAAAAGGATTTGATGGGAATGGATAAAGTTATAGCCTAATATTGAATGGAATGCAAAAAGCGAATAATTTGTGCTAACTTTCCTTAATTGTAGTTTAATTAATTTGTGTCCTTAGCATTTACTTTATATTCCTAGAAATGAAGCGTTTGTAATTTTATAGAAGTGTAATAATGTATGTTTGTTTTCTAATGAATGATCTATTTGTTTGGGTATCCATATACAAAAAGTACTACACGGGACAATTAATTAATAGGCAAAAACAAAATTAGCATTCATTGGAAAGAAGTAAAAATAAGAAATAAATAAGCATAAACACATAATCCATAAGATCCATAAGTGAACTAATAGCCTCCTTAATGATTCCAAATATGACTCATAAGTTCCTTTTTGAGTCGATTGTAAAGTGCAACATTTTGGTATGAAAGTTATCAATCCAAGTTAATGTTGTAATGTTTTTTGGTTCGAAGAGTGTCTTCTTGGAATATTTTCAACATATGATTCGCACCATTATATTCATAGTGACAGACTCCGTCCATATCTCTTTCGTCTTCACTGACCATGTTATGTAGAATTATATATATAAACATGATTCTAGTCACCTTGGATTGGTCTCATCATGTACGAGGATTACTGATCATTGGAAATCAAGATTGAAGGAATCCAAATTCTCTATCTACATATTTTCTTTGTTCTTCTTGCATCTCAGCAAATTTTCCCTACTTCGATATGATTGGATTTCGGTAAGTCTTCACAACGGTACTCCATTTTGGATAAATCTCATCTCTGAAATAGTATCTGTGCTCCCAATTGTTTTGGCCAGGTGTAAATGACACGGGAGTTGATTTACCAAGTGTAATAGCATTAAAAAAATATAATATCTCAATCACATTTAGGTCGTTATTAGAATTAAATATTCCCAAAAAAACATGCCAAATCCACAAATCGTACTAAGCAATGACTTCCAAAATAATGATTATTTTTTCCTTACCACTATAAGATATGTGATATACTTTAAGACAATTCTTTCGTTCATAATGCATATAATCAAGACTTCCCAACATTCATGGACATTATGCTTTCATGCATTTCTCTAATCCTTCAACGTCGTTTTGGACATCTTAGGTACTCAGTGTCATAAATGTCTACTATATTAATAGAAATTTTCAAGAGTTTCCATTGTATTAGCCTCTGCAATTGGGTATTCATCATCTAACGCATTCGTAAGGGTGCCATAAGCTAATATCCTTTGAACAACAGTCATATTTTATTCTCCACTTCAACCCTACATTTTTGAAGCATTTTGTTGATGAATAAAGTATTTATTATTGTTTTGAATACCAGCCTAAAAATAAATCACTTTGGATTTTGAATCTTATCCGAATTTTTTGTTTTGAATCTTCACTTACTGAAGTAGTGGACATTTTTGAATAATTACTTTACAGTATTGTCCACTCAACTTTAACACATTTTGCAGTATACCATATGGGTTTCATTGTCCAATTTGAATTTGCTTTAGTAAAGTAGTGGAGATGTTTGGACAATTATTTCAGAGTGTTGTCCACTCAACTTTAACAAGTTTTGTGGTATGCCGTACCAATTTAATATGACTTGGTAGAATCTACTGTAGTAAAGTAGTGGACATGTTTAGACATTTTTTTCATAGTATTGTCCACTTAACTTTAATTGTGCAGTATATTGTACCGATTTGACATGGCCAATTGGAATATGCTTTAATAAAGTAGTGGGCATGTTTAGGTAATTATTCATAGTATTGTCCACTCAACTTTGACACATTGTGCAGTATACTACACCGATTTTACATGGCATGGTAGAATTTGCTTTAGTAAGTAGAGGACTTGTTTGGACAATTATTTTGGAGTGTAGTCCACTTAACTTTAACCATTATGCAGTAAAATGTACCGAATTGACATGGCTTGGAGGAATCTGCTTTAATAAAGTTATGTACATGTATGGATAATTATTTTAGAGTGTTGTCCACTCAACTTTAACATATTATGTGGTATACTATATCGATTTAAAATGGCTTGGTGGAATCTACTTTAGTAAAGTTGTGGACATATTTGGACGATTATTTCATAGTGTTGCCCATTCAACTTTAACACATTGTGTGGTGAACTGTAACGATTTGACATGTTTGGACAATTATTTCAAACAATAGAAATACAAATTTAAAAAAATGGTATATGATACATATATAGTGAACACGTTACATAATAGACGTAAAAATACAAACAAACTGAAGTACATGATACATTATATTGTTGATATAGAACACGTTAATACTAGTTTACGTCGAACAAAAAGATGATGTAAGTTGTTGTTTAAGCGGCATAATCTCATGCCACAAGTTTATTCAGCCTCCTTGAGGGAGCTGTTTGTTGATCCAAAAGTGGATCTCGCACCTACGATAGGGACATCTAAAGAAACAACATTTAATATTCAGATCTGCAATTGGCATAATGCTAGTATGAGCCATAAGGCCACAGTTGTAGTAAAAAACATTACGGTTCATCCCTTCCATAAGAATTAACTCTTTTTCATGAACAAATGCTAGACTCACTTGATTTTTTAGCAGGGCTGATTCCTTTTGTGTTTCCTTTATGTAGTCAACTGCATCTTGAGCTAAAGGGTCGTCGATCCACTAGTGAAATTAGAATCTATGGAAGTAACATCTCGAATAACAACGTCCAACAACAAGACCATATTTCACAACAGACACTTGAGCTTCATAACCAAATAAACAATAGATTTTCGTTGAGTCCTCCACATAATCCTTCCTGTTATTATTGAAAATGAGTTCTTTCTGCCATAGTAGATCGTAGTGGATAAGGGCGTGAATGTACATCGATTGATATTATATGAAAAATGGAAATATTTTTTCCGTACAAAATCTTGAGAAGCGAATCTAAAAGGAAGAACAATAATATTGTTATTTATAGGATTTTAAAAGTATGAATAAGTACACAATACTATTTTTTAACCTATAAACTATATTAATGTACATCATGCTAATAAGGACCATATAATAGAATCAATAACATAACTAATATCCATATAAACAATATCATTGTATATCATGCCAATAAAGCTGTCTCATAATCAATAACTAAAGTAATATCCATATAATCAATATCATGCGAATAAAACATCAATAATAAAAAATATACATATCTATATATATTCAATCACATAAACAAACATTTATCCTATGTTAATCACACCAGCATTGCATCCTGATGCCCCATCGAATACATCATCCTAGTCATCGTCATTATCGTACTTTACATCATCAAAATGAGCATAACTACTATAACCTACTTGGACTGTGTAACAACCTGCATATTTAACGATTATATATTTAAATGTTTTATTTAAATATAGCGTCGTTAGTCGGATTTAGGTCCGAAATGTTACTTTTTGCAAACTGTCGATTTGGAACTCGAAACCACTTCCATTGAGTTCAAAATGGTATTTGCGATCTTTTTGAGTATAAGCTTTGATATGTCTGGAGTAAGTAGAATTTTGCTACTTTTTCTATTTGGGTTTTGGGTTCAGCCCATTAGCTTAACTTAATACCCAACTCAGTCCCCTCTCTTCCCCATTCACTCATTTTCATTTCTTAAACTCTAGCTCAATCGAAAATGGGGGAAAGGAAGAAGAATTAGAAACTCCAAGCCCTAGTTTCTTCTTGCAAACTCAAATTATTGCTCCATAATCCAAGAGAAGCTATTGGTAAGCCCTCTCTTCATCTTTTCCAACTCTTTCTTTCTTCAATTTCAGAGAGTTTTCTAAACCTAACTTAGGAAATACTTGTTTTGTTTTTAGATTGAAGCTTGTAGAGTTGAAGTGGAGAGTGGTTGGTCTTTTCTTTGCATTTGAGCTTCTCATCCTTGTTTTGAGTTAAAAGGTGAGATTTTTATCTCATATCTATGTTTACAACTATGTTGGATTGTTAGGAATGAGTTCCTAATATATTTGCATGTTAGTTTGATTTCGATTTGGATTGATTTGGTGAATTTGCCAATTTATGATTTTTGAAGCCAAATCTATGAAATCCTTATATGGTTGATGGTTATGTTGTTCGGAGTGTATCGGTGAGTCGTTAAGGTTGGGTAGCCGTTTGACGTAAGCCCCCGTAATCATCGCTCATCCGATCGCTTTCGATTTGTTATGGCCATCTATGGCCTAGGTTTAGGAAATGCCTGAACATCAGGTTTTAGACGTCTGAAATCTTATTTCCAGACGTCTGAATATTATACTGGGAATTTTCTTTCCCCAGTATTCAAAAGTCTGAATTAAAGCACCCAGACGTCTGAATTGGTTCGATTGCAACCAGAAAAGAAATAGGCTTAAAATGCCAATTTCAGACGTCTGAATTATATGGGCCAGACGTCTGAATGGGATTCTGGAAAACTTTTAATTTTTCAGATTCAGACGTCTGAACCATATACTTTAGACGTCTGAATCTGCAGACTTTTGCCCAATTTGCTTTTGGGATTAAAATTCCAATTTTTATCGGCTTTGGTTGTTCCGATTGTTGTTATCATTTACTTTTGACTTTGACGATTCCTTTTTGTTTTCATCCACGGGTTTTTATAAAATAATCTTTTAAATCATATTAAAAGTTCGCTTCTCCAATTTATAAATTCCATTTAAAACGCACACACACAATTTCGCACTTCGGGCGAAGTGGAAAGGAGATTAAATGGTTAAGTAAAACACGGACCATGAATCCGTGCGTTTATCTTTCCGATTAATCCCCGACCTATTCGATTGAACGTTTTGACCTTTGATCTGGTTTACCGATGAGATGAGGTGAACTTTGTACCGCTTTGAGTGTGAAATTAACTAACGGGTAGTAAACCGTTTAGTGCGAACGGGTGGTTATGGGACTCACGTTAACACTTTTCGGATTCCTTTTCGAGAGTTGTGACACATTCTGCCAGTTAGTGGTGTCTAGTACTGGGCCTTCGGACCTTCACCACTACGGTTTGTTGCCTTTGGGATAGTGTCTTCGGACTGTCTCCTTCAGGTTTGTTGCCTTCGGGTATGTTGCCTTCGGGTATGTTGCCTTCGGGTCTGTACCTTCGGGTTTGTGCCTTCGGGTTTGTTGCCCTATATTATCACTTTTGGAGTTGGTCATTCGTCACCGCTCGAGTGATATTTGGGTTTGTTGCCTTTGGGTATGTGGATCCTTGTTATACAGTACTGAGCTCGAGCATCTTTTGTTTCATTTATATTTATATTCCCTAGGTATCGCCCTTCGGTGTTGGTCTTTTTGAGCCGCACGATATATAGCGGTTACCTTGCGGAACTTGTGTTACCTTCATTGGTATTTGTTATTTGCCTTTTTTGGCTTGTTTTGGGATATTCATATCCTTTGTTTATTGTGTTGCCGATGATATGAGGCTTGTCTTGCTATGATTCATCTTTTGTTAGATGATTGTGTTATCTCTTTTAGAGATATTTATTATACTTTATGACCTTGCAGGTTTATTGTTGTTCAGTTTATCTAACTGATTTGTTTAGCTAGACTGACCCGTGTATTCTATACTCGGGTTAGACCGAGATGTTTCAGGTTAGGTACTTTTGGACTTAGCCTCTTTTGCTTCCACATGGACTATTCAGCTAGCTCCTTTTTATTATAGCTTTTGTGTAGTCCTTTTCAGTTGTAACTCTGATATGTATTCTTTTGGATTCGCCTGTATATTGTGGTTTGCTATGCCACTTGACATGTATCAGTTTGTATACTCTGTTGTGTATCCGTATATGTGTATATGTTGATCTACTATTCTGTGATGAATAGATTACATTGAGTTATTACATTCTGTTCTGATAGATCCTCCAGCCACCTATGGTTTTGTTTTAAATATTCATTGGATATGTCGACCTGCTTGGTGTGACAATTGTCGATGTATTCAATAGATAGTTAAAGCAAGGCTATAGATGGTCGCTCCTAACCAGCTCTATTCTCCGCATTAGCAGACGGTATTACCCAGTAATACTCTTTGTTAATGTGGGTATCGGAGTGGGGTATCACAGACTGCCACCAACTGAGCTTGCAGCTCATCAATCTTCCCTACAAACCTGTCTCTAGACACCATGCTGCTGACTAAGCATTTGAGAATGAGAGAGTGACATGCGATAAAGCATGATAGTATATCTTCTATACTCATATAGCCTAGGTTCATACTATAATTACAAATAAAATTTGAGTAAACGATATTTAACCAAGATCGTACAATGAATTGCTAATTTACTACATTACCTCAGATGGAGGGTATAAGCCAGTTGAAGGAATACCAGCAGCTTCATGATCTAAAGGATAGACTATGAAATGCTCAATAAGAGTACCAATAATGTCGTATGCTTTAAAATTGGAGTCGAGACCAAACTCCATAGGATGCTGCGAGTAATGGGATAACGTGGAATCGAAAGTAAATGGAGGGCATGAACTCTACCAAAGGCTAAATAAGGACCTACATGGTGACAGCTCACCCCATGAGAATAGTTAGGTAACATGAAGCATCATGGCACTGGTCTAAAAGACATCGAAATGTCCATTAACTAAGAAGAATGTCAAAGTATCTACTCATCTAATCTATCGCGATGTCAAAGATACTGTGATCCAAGAGTCCTACGTCTTCTACCATGTCATCGCATGATAGAGGATCTCCTAGTATACGTATATTACTAGCCGTCTGAAACCAACACCTCTCTACAAAATACAAAATATGAAGAAAGGTTGGTATATGTAAAGCAATCCTCTATCTTGAAGCATGATGTACAATAGCAAGAGGATAAACATCAATCATCTATCCAGTCTTTGTCAAATGGATTCAATATCTAGCCCATGGCACTCGTAAAATGTTACTCCTACTCAAGTTAATTTGAGATCACACATCCATCAAGTCATGTTTTACCCCCATAAGTGCATGAGAAACATACTATGGATGCTCTCATCGTCTCATGTGAGGAAAGTATTGTTGGTTTGCAGAAGTAAGGATCTTAAGGCTAATTTAACACTAGAGAGGGGGTGAATAGTGTTAAATAGTTTTTAAGAATCTTTTTGGATTCTTTTAAGATTATAGTTTAAACAATGCAAATTGATAATCACAGATGTAAAATATATATATATAGACACACACACACACATATAAATACAGTAAAAGTAAAATGTATAGTGTTGAAGAGATCATAGCAGGATTTTTATACTACTTCGAAGTTACTCTGCATCTAGTCCAATACAATTTCTTGTACAGATTTCTTTTCAAATATCAAAGTTTGTACAATCTCGATTTCAAGGTTACGAGAAACAACCTTTAGATTTTTCAAATTTTGAGTACACTCACTGGATTCGGATGGGACACCACCAAACCTACTTGGATTTAAATGGGATACCAAGCATACCCACTTAATTCAAACGGGACACAAGCACACCCACTTGGATTTCAGGGACACTAAGCATAGCCAAGAGTATTTGAGTATGATTTGATATAGTTTACAAAATCAATTTCTTGATCTTGAATACAAATAATCCTTGAAAAAAATAGGATCGATCGTGGTTTGAGTGAGAGATTATAAGAGAGATCAGAGAGTATTCAATTTAGAATCAAATCAATAGAGTTTGAATTTTATTCTGATTGAATCCGATAAGTTCTTGAGTAGAATTTCTTTTAGAAATCAAGAGAGTGAAAGTGGAGAGAAAATGTAAGAAAGTAGTTAACCAAAATTCGTTGAGAGAACCCATATTTATAGAGGAGCAACAGTCATGTCTATTCGCGAAGTGGTATGATGAAAAGGTACTTCTATTCAAAATTTGAACTTTGAAAATATCGAACTATATGTCAATATATATGTTATATGTATGTTGACATACTCTTTGTAAATTTGAAAAGCACTTAATAAAATTTGTTTTGCAAATATTAATCTTTGTAAAATATTTTGGTACTTTATAAATGATTTAAACATAGTTTATACACATTTTAATCACAATAAAACTTGAGAAAACTTTATAAAATTATTTTGAAATATTTGAATATATAAAGGATTCGAATTTCTTTTGAAAAATAAAAAATAAAATAAAGTATAAGTGAATATATATATATAATATCAAAGTTTTAATTAATGTCAAAATATACTTAAACATCATAAACATTTGGAAAACTAAAAAACTATATCTAATTATAATAAAATAAAAGTATGTATTAAAATATAAAATACTTAAAGACTTAATATAATAATTGTATAAATAATTAAAATGTTAGGATCCATTTGAAAGCTATTTTGAAATGATGTTTGAAAATTATTTTGAAAATAGGGATTCTGTAAAAACCATTTTTAAAAATCATTTAAAATCAGAGAATAGATTTTTAAAAACCTTTTTAAAAAATGAAGAGAGTTTAAAGAAGTGCTGCTTACTTTAACAAAATAATCTATGACTCTATAAGTCATCTTATTATCTTGAATCTTTAGAACTCATGAGTTTTCAATCTCTAACTCCAGAATCTCTATATCAGCCTCTTGAATCTGCTTTTGATACTGTACAGTCTTCTTAATCAACACCTATCTAATATCATGCACGATATAATATATAATCTTGATGAAAACATTAGTAAATGTATTTTATATAATGTTATATGGTTCTTGCCATCAAAACCAATGCCTAAGGTACTAGCAATCTCCCTTTTTTTATGATGACAACCATGTATATAAAATAGGATGTAACTCCTCCTAAATTACAAAACTCCCCTTTAATCTTTGCTTGGATATTTTATACATTTCTCCCGCTTTGTTATCAACAAATATATGACCAAAACTCCCCCTAACTAAAGTACTATATGATATATGTTGATAAATAAGAAAAATTCTTTTTATTAATCAACACAATTCAATATATACAAACATTCAAATTAAACTAAAGTCAATACAAGTCAATCCAATCACAATTCAAACAAATTAATCCAAACCAATTCTAATTCTAAACAAGTTCATACACACCAATCCATACTTCTTATAAATACAAACTTAAATCAAATCTTATATATATAAAGATTAACCAAATAAATTAAACTTTCATAGGAACTTCTACCTAAACATCGAAATTGAAAATTGGATATGCATTGATGGCACCCCAGTCTTCATCGTCTTTATTGATAGTATTATCTAGATTATTGGTTGGTTCATCTTTGAGAAGGGAAGAAATCATGCATCGAATAGCATCAAAATGCTTTTATTATTCTTTTCTCATCTGCATTTGACTTAATTCTAAGTGTCTTTGATTTCTAAGGATAAAAGTAAGGATATTCTTGAACGATTGAAGGGCTTATTCAAAATTCTCATGCAATTTTTGGTGTGGATAAGTCAAATATGAAAAGTGAAAAAGGAGAAGAAAGAAAGTGGAAATAAAGTTTTTCTGGAGTGAATAGGTTTATATAGGGGTGAAAAAGTTGTTTGAAATATTTGAATGGATAGTAGTTTTTTTATTTTGAAATTTAAAAAAATTTGATTTCTGTCCGTTATATGTTGACATAAAGGGCGTACATATTTCGACATATATACCATATTTTGCAAAATCAACTTATTTGCTATATTTGTGTAATTAGCCTAAACTATTGAATTTTTATGACTTTCTAAGGACTAGCAACAATGTATAATAGCAAGGAACAAGATTTCATTGATAACCAATGATGAATACATGAAAATTAAAGATAAATATAAAAGATACATGGATTAAAACCAGAATATACAAACTAAAAGTTAGAAAAACATAGAAAATACAACTAGGAAGAAGTAAATAAAGATGAGGACTTTACACTAATCTTACATATTATGTTTCCAAAGTACTTTTCTACTTCGTTGGAAAGAGAAATGAATGATTTCTTAACCTTCTTTTTGTCATGAAAAAGGTTCTCTTGATTCTTGAGAATTTCCTTGGTGGATGGATGAGATGGCTTTTCGAAACTCTCCAAATAAGTGTCTTCCTCCTCCTCCTACACTTCCATTTCTCTTTCTTCCTCTTCATCCTCATCTCTTTTCACACTTCTCTACCCAAGAAAATCTTGCTTCCTTTTTTAAAAGAGTTTCATAAGGCTCAAAGACGGGTGAAATATGCATAAGGGAGATGTTGGCCTTGTCGAAGATTTTTCGAGGAATGGTTTCTTCTCCCCTTAGGTCAGCACCGAAATATGTGAATATTCTAGTGAGATACACACCATGAAAGAGCGTGTTCTCGTGCCAAGAGATATTCCTAGGAAAGAATTCATCCAAAATAACTTATATCCAATCTATGTCGTAATGACCATAAATTACTAAAGTTCTTCCAAAACCTTTTGAGTCGAGTTATTATAATTTTCCGTTCTCGAAGTTACGCTTTGTTGCAAAATGAGACTCAAAATTCTTGCTTTAGGAACTAAATTCTTACTTTTGAACTCAGAATAATCATCACTTTCAAAAATATCATGAATAACTTCACGATTTTGATTTTAAAAGACGAAAGGTCCATTCCACTAGATTTGATCCGAGAATGTTACCTAAAAGTTCACAATTCAAAATAATTTGTGTGCCTTTGACACCACTCCATCTTCACCTTTATTTTTTTCATAAAACTTTTCTTTCAAATCGGCACAAAACATTTCACTAAATTTGGAAAACTCATAAAAACATTTGGGAAGCATCACTTAAACCAAGAATTCCATTTTGATCACAAAGATCATAAGAATGAAAATTATCGAATTTGGCGAATCTTCCTAGAGAGACTTTTTCGAAAGAAACATATTCCATATAGGCTTCAATGGCCTCTTATTTATGGAAGAGATAGTCTTTTGTTTTCTTGAAAGATTTATGTTTCTAGAATGTTGCTTTAGGAAGCCATCGATAAATTGTATGAAGAGATAATGGATTTTTGAATTTTGAAAAAGAGAGTGAAATGAATGGATGAAAATAGAATAATTAAATAGAGAATCGATAGGCATGTTCTCTAGTCAAGAGACACCTTTCAGGATATTGGAGTTGGTGAAAATGTGGAGAAGATTTCAAATATTTAATTTGAAATTCAAAATTCTAGTTTCTGGTTATATGTCGACATATGGTAAGCGAGTATGTCGACATATAGTCATTAATTTCCAATATTTTAAGATAAAAGAATTATTTCTATTTACTTATATATGTATATATAATTATCCTATAATTATTACTAATCTACATACTTAGTAATAATTTAAAATTTATATTAAATATATATTTTAAATTTATTCAATATTATATTCTTATTAAAATAATTTTATAAAATTTTCTCTGTATGTATATATATTATATTCATCCAATAATTAATCTAAAGGCTATCCCTAACAATCAAAAGCAACCAAAAAAATGCATTTCAACAATTCAAAATTTAAATTTTAAATGCGTACCTGTTTTTGCTCCATTTCTTCGATCACGTCTAAATTAAATTGATTATTGCTGTTTAGTACATATTTGCATCTTTCGTATCTAGTTCATTATCACTTAAGGAAGCATCTGAATGTCTAATGTTGTAGTATAAGCCCTTTTTCGTTTTCTAGATGAATCAATTTTGAAGAGTTTTTCAGTTTCTCCGGTTGTGGACAATCTCTCTACATATAGCCTAATACATTATAGCTAAAACATCTAATAGCATTTCAACTTTTTGAATATTTGTTATCATTTCTCTTGAGATTATTCATTTTTCTATATTTTAGAAATTTTATGAAATTTTGGCCATGAAAGCAATTTCCTTATCATCTCATTGTATGAATCCAGATCATCTGTTGTTGTGTTTAAAGCAATAGATTTCCTTTCTATTGCCTTGCTTTCTCTCCTACCCTATATTTGTGCTTCATATGAAATTAAATTGCCAATTAACTCTTCAATTTTCAGAGTGCTAATGTCATTAGCTTCTTTAATTACAAGAGTCTTTTGGGCCTATTCAAAAGTAAGTGAATTGGGGATTTTTCTAACTTGATCCTCTTCAAAAAAAAATTTACCCAATGTAATTAGAGAATGTAATATAACTTGAAATTTACTATACATATCAAAAATAAACTCATTGGACTCATCATAAATAATTAAAACAGATTAGTTAACATAGAAATTTTGATCTGTTTGACTTTACTACCGAACTCATGTGTAATCTGTAGTGTTCTCCACATTTCATATGCAGATTTACAAATATACACTCTATTCAATTCATTCTTACCGAATGAACAAAAAATACATTGATGGCTTTAAAGTTACTTTGTGCAAGTGCCTTTTGGTCAGCAGTCCATTGTGAAAAGTTAGTTTGGGGCTCAGTGTACTCATTCTGTATGACATTCCAAATATTTAGACCATTTGACTGTAAATAGATTTTCATTTTGCAAGACAATAGGTGTAATTTTATCGCCATTAAAAAGTGGGAGTTTAGCAATAGATTGTCCTTCAACAAAGGTGTTACTAACCAGCGAACTAACACTGTTGTTATCCATTTAAACTTTTCAAAAATCAAAATTATGAATACTTCGAAAACCTTGCTCTAATACCAAGTTTTGGTTTTTGGAAGCAAGGATCTTAAGGCTAATTTAACACTAGAGGGAGGGTGAATAGTGTGTACTAATTTTTATGATTCCTTTTGAATTCTTTTAAGATTATAGTTTAAACGACGCAAATTGATAAACATAGATGCAAACATAGATAGATATAAATGCAGTAAAAGTAAAAAAGTAAAGAGTGGAAGAGATCACACTAGGATTTTTATACTTGTTCGGAGTTACCCTGCATCCAATCCCGTACAATTTCTTATATAGATTTCTTTTCAAATATCAAAGTTTATACAAACTCGATTTAAAGGCTACGAGACACACCCTCCAAATTTTCCAAGTTCTGGGTACACTCACTGAATACGGACGGGACACCACCACACCTACTTGGATTCAAACGGGATACCAAACACACCCACTTGATACAAAAATGACACAAGCACACCCACTTGGATTTAAAGGACACCAAGCACACCCAAGATTATTTGAGTATGATTTGATAGAGTTTACAAAATCAATTTCTTGATCTTGAATACAAATAATCCTATAGCCCCTTGAATAGCACTTTGATCGTGGTTTGAGTGAGAGATTATAAGAGAGATCAGAGAGTATTCAATTTAGAATCAAATCAATAGAGTTTGAATTTTATTCTGATTGATTCTGAGAAGATCTTGTGTAGAATTTCTTTTAGAAATCAAGAGAGTGAAAGTGGAGAGAAAATGCAAGAAAGTTGTTAACCAAAATTCATTAAGAGAACTACTATTTATAGAGAAACAAAAGTCATATCAATTCACGAAGAGATACAACGAAAATACACTTCTATTCAAAATTTGGATTTTGAAAATATTAGACCATATGTCGACATATAGGTTATATGTATGTCGACATACTCTTTGTAAATTTAAAAAACACTTAATAAAATGTTTTTTGAATATTAAGCTTTCTAAAATATTTTGATACTTTGTAAAATCATTTAAACATAGTTTATACACATTTTAATCATAATTAAACTTAAGAAAATGTTATAAAATTATTTTGAAATATTTTAATATATAAAGAATTCAAATATGAACTTTTATTGAAAAATAAAAAATACTATAAAGTATAAGTGAATATATATATATATATATATATTTATCATAATATTAATTACTGTAAAAATATATTTTTAAATATCATAATCATTTAGAAAACTAAAAAAATATATCTAAATATAATAAATTAATGTATATATATATATTAAAATATAAAATATTCAAAGACTTAGTATAATAATCTTGTAAATAATTAAAATGTTAGGAACCATTTGAAAGCTATTTTGAAAAGACGTCTGAAAATCATTTTGAGAATAGGGATTCTTTAAAAATCATTTTTGAAAATCATTTAAAATTAGAGAATAGATCTTAAAAACCTTTTTTAAATATGAAGAGAGATCAATGAAGTGCTACCAGGGCTTTAACAAAATAATTTATGACTCTATAACTTATCTTGTTATCTTGAATCTTCAAAACTCATAAGTCTTCAACCTCTAAATCTAGAATCTCTATATCAGCCTCTTGAATCTGCTCTTGATACTGTACAGTCTTATTAATAAACACCTTTATAATATCCTGCAACATATACTATATACATCCCAATGAAAACATTAGTATCTATATTTTATATAATTTAATATGGTCGTTGTCATCAAAACTAATGCCTAAGGTACTAACAAGTATGAATCGACGGTCTGGCTGGCTGTCCTATCAATGCAAGGATGCATGTTTTTCGTGTATCGTATTACCAACATGGAAAAATATACCAAAATCCAAACATATGCTTAACCTCCCCCAGGACGTACGAGTCGAGAGTAGTGTACAATCATCTAAGTATATATGTCTCTCTGTTTACAGTATGAAGCTGATCTAGATCGGTAATGCCGCAAGATAGCCTAATTTAATGGTCCTCCTTTGGTTCGAAAATAAAGTCAAACCAAATATAAATAGTAGAAAGTCCCTAATGACTTCATCACCCATAGCTCACTGCCCCTACGCCGTGTAATGTGCTATTGATGTTATGTTAAGCAAACAATACAAGGATTAATTTCTCCATCATCATAATGGGGTAAATATATGGTGTCTAAAGCAAGAGTCTCATTCTCATCATCAAAGGAAAAGGAATCCTATTTAGTCTCCTATCTCTATGCTAGTCATCATATAAAAATTGACTAGAGCAATGTCTAGCTCAAAATAAAAATCGACTGGAGCAATGTCTAGTTCAAAATAAGGAAAATGGAACCTGTGTGTATGGTAGGCTACCACCTCTCAACTAGGGACAAAATGAGTGGATGATCAAAAGACAGGACCGGTCTAATCTGAAGAAAATAGGCAAACTTATTAGTGTGTTGTGACAATCACCCTATATCTTTCGTACCCAATATGACATGTAGAGTGCGCTACGATGGTACCCGGTCGATATAGGATGATAACCAAAGGTGTAAGGCAACAAATCCAAATCACAGAACTATCATATATCTCATAACGCATATTATAAAATATAATATTCAACATAGATATAAAACAAGCGAGACAGTAATATAATCAAATGAACCATAAATAAGAACATCAGAGTGCAATACATTTATAGATTATAAAATCGAAATAACAAAGTTTATACATCCAAAATCTCCATAATAAACTATAAAACTATCTCTGAAGCAATACAAGTACTGGTATAGCTCCATAGTACTGCATGACAGAATATAAGTGGTAGTAAACTTCAAAATATAGATATATGAATGCAATAGCCTCCATCTCGTATAACATATAGCTTACTTCATTGTCTAGACCTTTTATCCCTAATCTACTCATTTAAAAGTACCTGAGATAATAAGAAGCAAAGCATATGGATTAGACAATGGTTCGGCGTGAGTGATACATCATCTCAAATACTATAAAAACCGTATGTAGCAACAAGGACATAGGAATGTAGAACCATACCTGACCCGTCCCTGCATCCAAGAATTAACACATAAATATGCTAAACTACTATAGCATATGGGGATACAACATTGAGTACAATATGGGGTATAGGGATATAACACACCAATGTGACTTCTATATCAAGCATACAACAAACATAGCAACAATCCCAATTGTAACATCCCAAATTTTATCAGTTTAAATTAGTAATTTGTTTAAAATTTTGAAATCTAAATTGAAATTAATTTGAAAATTTTCAAATCAAATAAAATAAGTGTTAAATTGTATGAATAAGATTTCAATTTCATTTGAGTTTAAAATTTCGAAATAATAAACATTTCTAAAATCATTTGAATTATGTGTGTGTGTGTATGAGTAGATTTGAATTTGACTTTGAATTTAAATTTAAAATTTAAATAAATGCTTTATTAGAATATTTTGAATTTAAAACAATATATGGGTAATTTATTTAATGTATAATTGGTTTAACATATTTTCTTTTAAATTTTATATTTTTAAATAAAAGAGAAATGCATTTATAGATTAAGAAAAACAATTTTAAAATATATACATATATCATTTTTCTCATGCAAAGGACATATGGAGGATTTGTAACATATTAATGAATAAGTGTTTAAATTTTAATTAATGAATTAACAAGTGTAATTCATGGAGGAATTTTTTTTTTACAAGTGTCATCATATTGTTTTCATTTTAAGAAAATTTATAAAAAGAAAATAGAAACTATATAACATCTTAAACCTCCTCTTTCTCATTTTTTTATTCACTTTCAAGACTTTAACTGAGAAAAACAAATCAGAATTTTTTTCAAAGCAAACTTTAAAACAAATCAGGAAAAAAAGAAAAAAAATCAAGCAAGCAAACACAACTTCTGTTAAAACCTGGAATCAAAGCAGAACAACATCTTCATTCATTTCAAATAAACCTAAAGTTCAAAGCTCAAGCTTAAGGAAGGAAACTTTCAAAAAAGTGAAGAACAACTCAGTAATCAAACAAAAATCAAAGATTCACCATTACAAATCAATTCAAACAAGCAAGTTCAAATTTTCAGCAGTCTGTTTTCAACTTCCAGAATTCAAAGCTTTCTGATTTCTCTCTGGATCAAGGTGAGTAAACCCTGTGTGATTTAAGCTAAAATCTGTTGTGATGCATAGTTTTTGTGTTTGAATTGAAAATTTAAGTTTGCATGTATATATTTACATCTGGAAATGTAATGTGCATGTTTGTGCACATCAACCTGGATTCTGTTCCAGGTTTACAGGCATAAGCCTGATCAAAAAAAATTTGATTCCTTCTTCTTCGATCACTATTAAACTATAGGATCTAAACAAAAGTCGTTTTTCTAAACATAATTAAGTTTTTAAAATTAATTTATAAAAGATAAGTTTGAAAATCTATATGGAAAATGAAAAAAAAACAGTGGAAAATAAAGAACAAGTAAAAATCAAATGCAATGATTTGTAAATTCAAGAATATAATCTGAATTCCCTTTAAAAACTCGGATTTTTAAAACAAAAATCTCAATTTTTAGTTAAGTATTGATGGTGCATTTCTAAGATGATCAGAGTTGTGTTTTTTAGCCGTTTTTGGTGATCAGCAAACTTGGGGTAGTCAGGGCTTAGGTCGAAGCTTGCTTGTCGATCTGAGAAGTAGGGAAAAATGGTGGGAGCGTCGGTAGTAGGTGATGGCGTTGGAAATCGATGGAGATAGGGTTTTCGACCCCAGATGAGTCAAGGTTGGGTTTGGGGGTAGTTCGCCGTCGTTAGAAAATCGAGTCAGGCTGGACAGTGGGTAAAAGTTGCTTGGGTCGTGGACGAAGTTGGTTATACGGTGGTCGACGATGGTGGTTCAGGTGTAGTTTCTGGTGTTGTTTGGTTTTCAATGGTCGACTGGGAAGCTCGAATTCGTTCTGGGCTATGTCGTGATGAAGCGATGATCGTGATAGCTTGTTGTGATGATTGCTGACTTGCCGGAGATGGTGAAAATCGCCGGAGCGTTGCCGTGGCGCTGTGCATGTGCACTGTGCCAGTTTGGGTCAGTGGACAATGGCATGGGAAGGGAATCAGTGGTGACTCGAAGAAATTTTTGGGAAAATTGTGTGGCAATTCGAAGTTGGGCTTGAGTAAATTTTTCATTGCGTAGGGTTAACACTTAGAAAAATTTTAAGTTGAAAAATTTAGGCACACGGGTAGAATTTTGATAAAACTCGAAGCGAATGGGAATTTTTCTCGGGTAAGACTCCAAGTGGTCTCGGGTCTATATGTGAAACATTTTTTACTTTAAAATAAAATTTGAACTTTTAAACGTTTTTAAAACCATGGTTTTCAAATAATGACTTTGATTAAGTTTGAATTAAGGATTTAAGTATGATATTTTCAAAGTAACTAAATTTAAATTTATTTACTTTTATTACATTATTTTATCAAGTTATTTACATTAAATAAATAATGTAATTTAAAAAGGAAAATTAATATAAAATGTTATTTAAACTATCTTAACCTTTTAAAGTAACTAATGTGATAAGGGTGATTTATTAAACAAGGTTTAAAGGATAATCAACATAATTGTTAAAGATAAAAAGCTTTATCTTTTGATTTATTAAATAATTAATGATTTGTTAATATAATTACTTAAAAGGTAATTACTTAATTAATTACTTAATATTAAAGCTTAATTAAATAAATAAGGTTAATTAATTTGTAACTATTTAAGATATTTAATTAAGGAATAAATAATTAATAAATGTAATTAAGATTTAATTAATTAACAATTAAGGATTAATTAATTAAGATAATTAATTAAGGAATTATTAATTAATAAATGTAATTAATATTTAATTAGTTAACAATTAAGGATTAATTAATTTAGATAATTAATTAAGGAATAATTAATTAATAAAGGTAATTAAGATTTAATTAATTAACAATTAAGGATTAATTAATTAAGATAATTAATTAAGGAATAATTAATTAATGAAGGTAAGTAAGATTTAATTAATTTATAATTAAGGATAATTAATTATTGATTAAAGATAATTAATGAAAGTAATTATACGGTTAATTAATTTAAATCACACAATTAATTCATCTTAATTGAGGATGATTGATTATTATCGAATGATGTGTATTGGATTGATATTTCTGACATGTTATTGTGGTGCCATGTAATGTGAATTGCTTTGTGCTGAGCTATGATATTTGTGATTTGTTTCTATGAATGTGAAAAACCCATTGGCCCGTAAAACGACATTTAAATTTCGATGCGACGGGGAGTCAGATTCCAATTGGTTATCCGAAACCCAGATCGAACCTGTGAATCTTTGTGAATGACATATCCACATGTTTTTAAATTGACGCTCACTATTCGGTTAAGCTGGGAGAGGACCTTTGTATCATATAACCCATTCCAAATAGTGATACGACGAAATGGATAACATTTGAAGACGGTGGTGAAGACCGGATATCTTCGAAAATGATAGGATAACCTATCGAATGACTCTGCACTGAGTTGCTCCGGTCTATAGATCTCCATATGGGATGGGGAATTCGATCGGGATTGTGGATACCCAGATTGCAAGGGCTTTTTCGGAAGTGCCTTCGATTATGTTCGAACTCGGAACAGACTTGTATGGTTGTGTGTATGACATTACACTTTGGGATATAAAGAAGATTTCTTTCAAATACATTTCTGTTGGTGGCAGAAAATTTATTCTTTTAGCTTAACACCCTTCTCTGAGACGTACGAGCTCAGAGGTTATGTAGTTGAAGGTTATCAGTGATATACTCCCAATTTGCTAGTGTGGCATTCTGAGTGCTGTTGTGTATTGCTGATCATTTGTTGATCAAAGAAAAGCTTTTGTGTAAAGCGTTGCTTTGTGGAAGAGACCTCTTCGGACCTCACACCTAGGAAATGGTCGAAACAGGAAAGATGCGGCAAGGTTATGAGGGTCGCGACCTTTAGGGTATGTCTATTTCCTTCTAGAAAAAGGTGGTATCATGGTATGGAGCCAAGATATTTAACCTGTGTGGTTGCTGCAAATTCATTACTTTGTGATTTGTTGCTTTGTGGTTGAGGGCCCTCGGATAAAGGTCGCAAACGACCGGGGGATAGCATACTTCTGTAGTAGTTACCTAGTTACAGAGGTAACTCGGTCTTGTGTTGGCAGAGAGCTGGTTAAGTTCTCGGGATGTCCCTTCAAAGGCGTACCCATGTGGCATAGGAAGTTCCTTAGCCTGACCATTTGTTGGAAATCCAATTACCAATACGCGCCTAGTACGGTTTTAGTTGTAGAACCTGCCATCTAATATAGTAGCTATAGTAGGCATACTATAATGGTACGTATGCTGGCTAAGATTAATATTATACTTTCAAAATGGTTTTCTACACTATGCCGTAATAATAATAAAATCAAAAGAATTTTCTCGTATCATGCATATTTGACTATCATAAGGAGAAATCTCCTCCAATTTTGTGATTGCATTGTGTGTGTGCGGGGATGCCTTATGGTAGTTTCATTTTTCAAAAGCATATCGAATTTATTTTATAAACTGTTTTACACAAACAACTGTTTTTGTCGCTGATCATTTGTTGATCAAAACAAGGCTTTTATGTAAAGCGTAGCTTTGTGGACGAGACCTCATCGGACCTCACAAAGCGAAAATGGTCAAAACAGGAAAGATGCAGCAAGGTTATGAGGGTCGCGCCCTTTAGGGTATGTCTATTTCCTTCTAGAAAAAGGTGGTATCATGGTATGGAGCCCAGATATATAACCTGTGTGGTTGCTGCAAATTCATTACTTTGTGATTTGTTGCTTTGTGGTTGAGGGCCCTCGGATAAAGGTCGCAAATGACCCGGGGATAGCATACTCGTGTAGTAGTTACCTAGTTACAGAGGTAACCCGGGCTTGTGTTGGCAGAGAGATGGTTAAGTTCTCAGGACGTCCCTCCAGAGGCGTACCCATGTGGCATTGGAAGTTCCTTAGCCTGACCATTTGTTGGAAATCCAATTACCAATACGCGCCCAGTACGGTTTTAGTTGTAGAACCTGCCATCTAATATGGTAGCTATAGTAGGCATACTATAATACTACGTATGCTGGCTAAGATTAATATTATACTTTCGAAATGGTTTTCCACACTATGCTCCAATAATAATAAAATCAAAAGAATTTTCTCGTATCAAGCATATTTGACTATCATAAGGAGAAATCTCCTCCAATTTTGCGATTGCATTGTGTGTGTGCGGGGAGGCCTTATGGTAGTTTCATTTTCCAAAAGCATATCGAATTTATTTTATAAACTGTTTTACACAAAAAACTGTTTTTGTTTACTCATACCTGTCCCATCACAGACCCGGAGTTTATTGTTCCCTTCCTAAACTCTAGGTACCCATAATTTCCGCACGGGCAGCCTAGAAACAGGTTATCCATGTTTTGGAGCTGGCTTGGAATCTTTTGAAGTCTTTTGGGTTGGAAGCTATCGAATTTTGAAGAATTTTGACTTGGAGATCTTTTGGAAGATTTTTGGATCTAAGGTGCTTAGTTTGGGGGCTCGCTATCACTCTTTTTCCTTTGAAGACTTTCTTGAAGTGTGATAACTTTGTTGTTCCACTGTGATGTTCCATTTTGTAGTTGTGTTACACATATACAATTTCTGATGTTGGTGATAAATGTTGTAATGGATATTATGATGATGTTGTATCTGTGATGTTGATTTATGGCTGTTCATTTTGTTTTTTCTGTTTATATTCATCTAATGTTGTTATAAGCTCCATCCGAACTGGAGTTCGACGTTTGAATCTTCGGCAGTCGAATACAAGTGAGGTATTTGATGTCGATTTTCGAACGTTGTATTTCAAGTCGTGACAAGTGGTATCAGAGCTAAAGGTTGAGTAAGAACTTTAGCTGCGGAGTATAACACATTAGATGGCTCATTAGAGATAGGGTTAATTGTACCCTAGAATGAGTATAACCCGAGAGGCCAAAACCCTAAATTTTCTTGGTCTATTTCTTTTAACTGCTGATATTTCCTAAGATATCTCGTTCGTATACCTAAATAAAATTTTCTTACTAATTACAGATAGTAAGAATGAGCGGGCGAAGAGGAAGAGCTAGTGGTTGGGGAATTGCCACTTCAACCGGTCAAGTCCCCGCAACAGCAGAAGGAGCTTTACCTACTCAATCTCAACCGAATCCGGCTGATCTATATAAAAGCTTCTCGAGACTTAGTGGTAAGCTGTTCACCGGCAAGGAGTCGATTATCGAGGCCCAAGCCTGGATTATATCATGTGAAAGAATTTTTAAAGGGATAAAGTTGGAAGATGATCAAATGCGACTAATAGCTTCTTGGAAACTTCAAGAAGAAGCCCTAGCCTGGTAGAGACAGTTACTGTAGATGATCCAGAAGATGAATTCACGTGGGAACGATTTAAAGAAGTATTTGAGAAACGCTATATGCCGTCGGTTGGTATTTCCCGAATGTACCAGGAATTTATAGACTTGAAGGAGGGAAGTTTATCATTTGAGGAGTACTTAAACAAATTCAACGAATTGTCTCGTTTCGGTCCAGAGTTGGTAAACACACCTCTAAAGAAAAATGAAAGATTCATTTGTGGGATGAATAAGAAGTTCCACGAAAGGATGACTGACCACGTTAAAGAGTCTTTTTTAGATCTTATAGATATGGGGTACATATATGCTACCCTGGATATGCAAGAAGCCCCGGTGGAGAAAGGAAATATGAGCAATCAAAATTGGAAGAAAAGGAAATTAGGAGGCAAGAAACCATAGCAGGGAAAGGAGAAGAAGAAGAACAATCAAGAGGATAAGGAAAAAGGTTTTACTTGTTTTAATTTCTTAGAAAAGGGCCATTACTCGAGTAGATGTATGAAGCCTAAGAAACAAGTAAACCAACCTGTATAATCAAAACCCAGGAAATGCTATTATTATCAGAAACCATGACACGAAGTTAAAGACTACCCAACAATGAAGCAAGCTCAGACAGCAAAGGTGTACACAGTCAAAGATAAAACTGCAACCTCTAGAGCGGAAAAAGGGAAAGGAGTTTTAGAATGTAACCTTACTATTTATGGTAGAATTGTTAGAATTTTGTTTGACATGGGCGCTACGCATAGTTTTATCTCTCAACAAGCCGTAAATGAATTAACTCTTGAACCTGATTTTGTTGACGAGCCCATCTGTAAAGAATCCAGTTAGTGGCCCCGCAAACCTTTGTCTACGATGTAGATACGTTCCTATCTCATATTCTTGTTACCAATTCCCTATCAGTCTCTTTGTCCTTGATTTTAATGAGTTTGAAATCTTACTCGGAATGGATTGGCTAACGAAATACGGAGCCAAACTAGATTGTAACAGTCGATTGATTTTAATCAAAACCAAATTTGGAGATTTCATTGAGATTTCTTGTGAGGATCCGAGTCCTAAAAGAGATGAGTTGATGTATAACTTGGGTTATCCCAAACCCAGTCTGGAGTCTATACCTATCGTCCGGGATTTTCCCGACGTATTCGAAGAAGTAAAGTCTTTACCTCCACATAGAGAAATTGAATTCAGAATTGACCTAGTACCCAATGCTCGTCCTGTTGTTCATGCAAGTCACAGGATGGCACCCAGGGAAAGAATTGAATTAGTCACGCAAACCAGTGATTTGCTAGATAAAGGGTTAATTCATCCTAGCGTTTCTGAATGGGGTTCAGCAGTGGTGTTTGTTGCTAAATCTGACGGATCCTTGAGATTTTGTGCGGACTACCACGATCTCAATAGACTAACTCTCAAGAACAAATTTCCTCTACCTAGAATTGATGATCTTTTGATCAACTGCACGGCACTCGATTCTTTACGAAGATGGATATAGCCCAGGGATTCCATCAGCTACGAATTGCCGAAGATTGTGTTCACTTGACTGCCTTCAGGGGTTCTAACATGTTCTACGAATGGTTAGTCATGCCTTTTGGACTTACCAATGCTCCATCATACTTCGTAGACTTAATGACCCATGTGTTTCGAGAAGTGTTAAATAAATTTATGCTTGTGTTTATTGATGATATTCTGATCTACTCCAAAACCGAAGAGGAGCATGCTGAGCATCTTAGAATTATTTTGGAGATATTGAGGAAGAATATTCTGTTCGCCAAATTTTCCAAATGCCATTTTTGGGTCAAAGAAGTTAAATTTCTCGGGCACATTGTTAATGAAGAAGGAATCTCTATTGACCCAGGCAAGATTTCCGCTATTCTTGACTGGAGGAAACCCACTACTCCAAAAGAAGTTTGAAGTTTTCTGGGTTTAGCGGGGTATTACCGGAAGTTTGTTCAGCATTTTTCTAAGATAGCTAGTCCATTGACTAAGCTAACGATGAAAAATGCAAAATTTGATTGGACTCCGAAATGTGATGAGGCTTTCCAGGAGTTAAAAAAGAGATTGACTACTGCTCGTGTTCTCGCTATTATCAATGAGAACTAGGGTTGATCTGTCTATACTGATGCTTGTGGTGATGGTTTAGGTGTGATGTTAATACAGAATGGGAAGGTA
The DNA here is from genome assembly GCA_030765085.1 of Allium cepa. Classification (NCBI taxonomy): domain Eukaryota; kingdom Viridiplantae; phylum Streptophyta; class Magnoliopsida; order Asparagales; family Amaryllidaceae; genus Allium; species Allium cepa. The sequence continues at coordinate 765,472,797 of CM060934.1, read as the reverse complement.
ATTTCCTACGCGAGTAGAAAATTGCGTTCGCATGAGAGAAACTGCCCAACACATGATCTAGAACTCTTAGCTGTTATTTTCGCTTTGAAAATCTGGCGACACTATCTTCTGGGTAAGAACCTCTTTCAGCTTTCCTAACAATTTAAGAATTTAACTTAACTTAATAAATATACTTAATGAACTCTTTTTCTTTAGGTGAAAATTTCGAATTATTCACCGACCATAAATCTATGAAATATCTCGTCACCCAGAAAGATTAAAATCTGTGGCAACAACGTTGGTTAGAATTTCTGGCATCCTATGACGTAGATATTCTGTATATACCCGGAAAAGCCAATGTAGTTGCCGACACCTTGAATAGAAAGCATGCTATTCTTGCCCATCTTGTTATCACTCCTACTCTTCTTGAGAAAATTACCAGTAAGCAAAAGAAGACAAATTTCTTCAGGAAATTTATGGAGGGATTCGTCGAGGTGAAAATTCTAGTTTCAGAATTGATAATTGTGGATTCATAAGATTAAAAGGCAGGATGTGTGTCCTAGATATTCCAGATCTGAAATGTGAAGTTTTGGACGAATGTCATAGTTCCAAACTTTGTATCCATCCAGGAGTTAATAAGACGTATCGAGATATCAAAAGAACTTTCTGGTGGAGGACAATGAAAAGGGACATATCTATCTATGTCAGTCGTTGTGCTACCTATCAATAAATTAAAAGTGATCAGAAGAAGATGCGGGTTCACTTCAGCCATTGGAAGTACCAAAATGGAAGTGGGATAAAGTGTCTATGGATTTCATAGACGGGTTGCCGAGAACTCCGAAAGGAAATGAGGCGATTTGGGTTATCGTAGATCGTCTAACCAAGACTACCCATTTCATTCCACTAAAATCTAATCGATCGGCAGCAAGTCTGGCAAATTTGTATATAAAAGAGATTGTTCGTCTCCATGGTATACCGAGCAGTATGGTGAGTGATCGTGACCCGGCGTTTCAAGCCGCATTGGAATGAAACTGAACTTCAGCACTGCTTATCACCCACGGTCTGATGGGCAGACTAAAAGGATTGATCGAATCTTAGAAGACCTATTGCATGCTAGTATACTTGATTTTGGTGGTTCTTGGGAGGACCATTTGCATTTGGTCGAATTCTCATATAACAATAGCTATCAGGCCAGTATCGATATGGCTCCTTTTGAAGCTTTTTATGGTCGTCCGTGTTGATCTCCGACATGCTGGATTGAGTCTGGTGATAGACTCGTCCTTGGACCGGATATGATTAAGGAAGCCACATAGAAAGTTGATTTTATATGGAAGAAATTGAAAATGGCTCAAAGTCATCAGAAGTGTTATGCTGATCGCAGAAGAAGAGATTTGGAATTCCAGGTTGGAGATTCTGTTTTCTTAAAGTATCTCCAATGCGTGGTGTGTTAAGGTTTAGAAAGACGGGTAAGCTGGCACCATGGTATATTGGTCCTTTCCCTATTCTAGAGAGGATCGGTCCTCTGGCATATCGAGTGCAGCTATCCAGTTGGTTGTCTGGCGTGCAAGATGTGTTTCACATTCTAACCTCCGGAAATATGTACACGATCCAAACAGTATCATTAAAGAGGCTGCTCAGCAGTATTTGGAGATTACACCAAATCTGGCGGTTAAAAGAGAACCGATAAAGATTGTGGATCGTGATGAAAAGCAATTGAGGAACAAAATTATGAAACTGGTTAAAGTGCAATGGAGTGGCGATTCAAAGGACTGTACTTGGAAGACAGAGGTTAGCATGCAAAAGTCATATCCCAATTACAAAGTGGATATTCCGGCTTAATCTGGTAAGCCATTTCTCTTTCTTTTTCTATATTCCTATATTCTTTGTTTGCTTTCTCTCTCTTTCAAATTTCGAGGATGAAATTTTCTTAAGGGGGAATCCGTAACATCCCAAATTTTATCAGTTTAAATTAGTAATTTGTTTGAATTTTTAAAATCTAAACTGAAATTAATTTGGAAAATTTCAAATAAAATAAAATAAGTGTTGAATTGTATGAATAAGATTTCAATTTCATTTGAGTTTAAAATTTTGAAATAATAAACATTTTAAAATCATTTGAATTATATATATATATATATATATATTTGTGTGTGTGTAGATTTGAATTTGAATTTGAATTTAAATTTAAATTTTAAATAAATGCTTTAGTAGAATATTTTGAATTTAAAACAACATATAGGTAATTTATTTAATGTATAATTGGTTTAAAATATTTTCTTTTAAATTTTATATTTTTAAATAAAAGAGAAATGCATTTATAGAATAAGAAAAACAATTTTAAAATATATACATATATCATTTTTCTCATGCAAAGGACATATGGAGGATTAGTAACATATTAATGAACAAGTGTTTAAATTTTAATTAATGAATTAACAAGTGTAATTCATGGAGGAATTTTTTTTACAAGTGTCATCATATTGTTTTCATTTTTAAGAAAACTAAAAAGAAAATAGAAACATATAACATCTTTAACCTCCTCTTTCTCATTTTTTTATTCACTTTCAAGACTTTAACAAATCTGAGAAAAGCAAATCAGAATTTTTTTTAAAAGAAAACTTTAAAACAAATCAAACAAATAAGAAAAACAAAGAAAAAAATCAAGCAAGCAAACACAACTTCTGTTAAAACCTGGAATCAAAGCAGAACAACCTCTTCATTCGTTTCAAATAAACCTGAATTTCAAAGCTCAAGCTTGTGGAGGGAAAATTTCAAACATGTGAAGAACAACTCAGTAATCAAACAAAAATCAAAGATTCACCATTACAAATCAATTCAAACAGGCAAGTTCAAATTTTCAGCAGTCTATTTTCAACTTTTTTGAATTCTGTCTGGATCAAGGTGAGTAAACCCTGTGCGATTTAAGCTAAAATCTGTTGTGATGCATAGTATTTGTGTTTGAATTGAAATTTTGAGTTTGTATGTATATATTTACATCTGGAAATGTGATGTGCATGTCCGTGCACATCAACCTGGATTCTGTTCCAGGTTTACAGGCATAAGCTTAATCAAAAAAAATTGATTCCTTCTTCTTTGATCACTATTAAACTATAAGATCTAAACAAAAGTCATTTGTTTAAACATAATTAAGTCTTTAAAATTTATTTATAAAAGATAAGTTTGAAAATCTATCTGGAAAATGTAAAAACGGTGGAAATTGAAGAACAAGTAAAAATCAAATGCAACAATTTCTAAATTCAACAATATAATCTGAATTCCCTTTAAAAATTAGGATTTTTAAAACAAAAATCTTGATTTTTTGTTAAGTATTGATGATGAATTTCTAAGATGATCAGAGTTGTGTTTTTTGGCTGTTTCTGGTGATCGGCAAACTCGGGGTAGTCGGAGCTTGTGTCGAAGCTAGCTTGTCGATCTGAGAAGCATGGAAAAATGGTGGGAGCATCGATAATAGGTGGTGGCATTGAAAATCGATGGAGATAGGGTTTTCGAACCCAGACGAGTCAAGGTTGGGTTTGGGAGTAGTTCGCTATTGTCAGAAAATCGAGTCAGGCTGGACATAGGGAAAAAGTTACTTGGGTCGTGGACGAAATTGTAGTCGAAGTTCTAGGGTGATACGGTGGTCGACGATGGTGGTTCAGGTGGAGTTTCTGGTGATGTTTGGTTTTCAATGGTCGAATGGGAAGCTCAAATTCGTTCTAGGCTATGTCATGATGAAGCGATGATCGTGATAGCTTGTTGTGACGATCGTTGACTTGCCGAAGGTGGTGAGAATCGCCGGAGCATCGCCATGGCACTGTGCATGTGCACGTTGCCAGTTTGGGTCAGTGGACAATGGCATGGGAAGGGAAGCAGCGGTGACTCGAAGAAATTTTCTAGAAAATCGTGTGGCAAGTCGAATTGGGCTTCGTTGCGCAGGGTTAACACTTAGAAAAATTTTAAGTTGAAAAATTTAGGCACAAAGGTAGAATTTTGATAAAAATCGAAGCGAATGGGAATTTTTCTAGGGTAAGACTCGAAGTGGCCTTGGGTCTATATGTGAAACAATTTTTACTTTAAAATAAAATTCGAACTTTTAAACGTTTTTAAAACCATGTTTTCAAATAATGACATTGATTAAAGTTTGAATTAAGGATTTAAGTATGATATTTTCAAAGTAACTAAATTTTAATTTATTTACTTTTGTTACATTATTTTATTAAGGTATTTATATTAAATAAATAATGTAATTTAAAATGGAAAATTAAGATAAAATGTTATTTAAACCATCTTAACCTTTTAAATCAACTAATGTGATAAGGGTGATTTATTAAACAAGGTTTAAAGGAGAATCAACATAATTGATAAAGATAAAAAGCTTTATCTTCTGATTTATTAAACAATTAACGATTTGTTAATATAATTACTTAAGAAGTAATTACTTAATTAATTACTTAATACTAAAGTTTAATTAAATAAATAAGGTTAATTAATTTGTAATTAATTAAGATAATTAATTAAGGAATAATTAATTAATAAAGGTAATTAAGATTTAATTAATTAACAATTAAGGATTAATTAATTAAGATAATTAATTAAGGAATAACTAACTAATAAAGGTAATTAAGATTTAATTAATTAACAGTTAAGGATTAATTAATTAAGATAATTAATTAATAAAGATAATTAAGATTTAATTAATTAACAATTAAGGATTAATTAATTAAGATAATTAATAAAGGAATAAATAATTAATGAAGATAATTAAGATTTAATTAATTTATAATTAAGGATAATTAATCGTTGATTAAAGATAATTAATGAAAGTAATTATGTGGTTGATTAATTTAAATCACATAATTAATTCATCTTAATCGTAGATGATTGATTATTATCGAATGTTGTGTATTGGATTGATATTTTTGATATGTGATTGTGATGCTATGTAATGTGAATTGCTTTATGCTTCGCTGTGATATCTATGATCTGTTTCTATGAATGTGAAAAACCCATTGGCCCGTAAAATGACATTTAAATTTCGATGCAACAGGAGTCGGATTCCAATTGGTTATCTGAAACCCACGTCGAACCTGTGAATTTTTGTGAATGGCATATCCACATGTTTTTAAATTGACGCTCACTATTTGGTTTAGCTGGAAGAGGACCTTTGTGTCATATAACCCATTTCGAATAGTGATACGACGAAATGGATAGCATTTAAAGATGGTGGTGAAGACCGGGAGTCTTCGAGAACGATAGGATAACCTATCGAATGACTCTGCATTGAGTGGCTCTGATATAGAGATCTCCATATGTGATGGGGAGTCCAATCAGGATTGTGTATACCCGGATTTCAAGGGATTCTTCGGAAGTGCCTTCGGTTCTGTTCGAACCCAAAATAGACTTGTATGGTTGTATGTCCGACATTACACTTTGGGATATAAAAAAGATTTCTTTCAAATACATTTTTGTTGGTGGCGGAGAATTTATTCTCTTAGCTTAACACCCTTCTCTGAGACGTACGAGCTCAGAGGTTACGTAGTTGAAGGTTATCGTGATATACTCCCAATTTGGTAGTGTGGCATGCTGAGTGCTGCTGCGTGTTGCTGATAATTTATTGATCAAAGCAAGGCTTTTGTGTAAAGCGTAGCTTTGTGGATGAGACCTCATCGGACCTCACACCCTGAAAATGGTCAAAACAGGAAAGATGCGGCAAGGTTATGAGAGTCGCGCCCTTTAGGGTATTTCCATTTCCTTCTGGAAAAAGGTGGTTCCATGGTATGGAGCCCAGATATTTAACCTGTGTGGTTGCTGCAAATTCATTACTTTGTGATTTGTTGCTTTTTCATTGTGGTTGAGGGCCCTCGGATAAAGTTCGCAAATGACCGGTGGGTAACATACTCGTGTAGCAGTTATCTAGTTACAAAGGTAACCCGGGCTTGTGTTGGCAGAGAGCTGGTTAAGTTCGCGGGACGTCCCTCCAGATGCGTACCCATGTGGCATTGGAAGTTCCTTAGCCTAACCATTTGTTGGAAATCCAATTACCAATACGCGCCCAGTACGGTTTTAGTTGTAGAACCTGCCATCTAATATGGTAGCTATAGTAGGCATACTATAATAGTACGTATGCTGGCTAAGATTAATATTATACTTTCGAAATGATTTTCTACACTATGCTCTAATAATAATAAAATCAAAAGAATTTTCTCGTATCAAACATATTTGACTATCATAAGGATAAATCTCCTTCAATTTTGCGATTGCATTGTGTGTGTGCGGGGAGGCCTTATGGTAGTTTCATTTTCCAAAAGCATATCAAATTTATTTTATAAATTGTTTACACAAACAACTGTTTTTGTTTACTCATACCAGTCGCATGACTGAACCGGAGTTTATTATTCTCTTCCTAAACTCTGGGTGCCCATAATTTCCACCCGGCCATCCTAGAAACAGGTTATCCGTGTTTTGGAGCTGGCTTGGAATCTTTTGAAGTCTTTTGGGTTGGAAGCTATCAAATTTTGAAGACTTTTGACTTGGAGATCTTTTGGAAGCTTTTTGGATCTAAGGTGCTTAGTTCGGGGGCTGGCTTTTTGGATCTAAGCTTAACTCATGCCCACATAGATGGCAAGAAACTAGACACACGCAGACATGCAATATATGGGTACATGGACTTCCCTAGAACTAGGCACACACAGACCACCAGGGGTATACACTGACTACCCTACCCAAAAATAATGAGCATCGGATCCTCAGAGTTATCCAACAATCCCTTAGCACACGTACCGATAGTAGACCACGTCTTGTTTTAATCCACAAACTATTACACATAACTTATCTTCTCAGACCACGGCCAGATGCTATAGTCACTGGCCACCTCGAGTCGTCAAAATTGCCATATTAGTTGTCGTTTAATACCCCAAAGTCATCCCAAGTCGCTTTGAGGTTGTCCGCTCAAAACCCACGCCAACTTGAAGCAAGCCCCTAAAAAACCTAAAAGATCAAACAAGCTTCCATCCCCAAACCTTATCCGGCATTCCCCAAGAATGGATCGAAGTTAGACCACCAACAACACAAAGCAAGCCCCAAAGCGAACCCTAGACCCAATATTTTGTTTGGCGCTTGGACCCATATTCCTATTCGGCATCTGGATCGAAGTACCTTCCTAGCTTCCCCCATGCTCGAACTAAAGGGAACTACCAGATGGCATTTTCTATCCGGTCTTCCATCACCAGACCAAGCACCAACTCGGAGCAATCTCCCTTATGACCCATGCCAAACCCAAGTCACCCCTGGACCATATAGAAGAACTAAAATCACGTAGCTCCTTTGACACTTCGATTTCACATTGATTCCATCGCTACACTCAACACTTCGACCAGCATGCATCACCTATGCAACGATACGACTCCAAACACTCTATAGTTGATCCATTGAAGTCCAATTCTATATTTATGGATCTCCCATCCTTTATGTATCAAATCGGAGAATATGCCACCTCTCGTTCTACACAAAGATGCTTGACCATAGAACCATCCACTACTGCTGTTTTGCTACGATGAGCATTTACAACCATTCAAGCATACAAACAACATCCAAACAAGCACTAACGACATTCAAACATCATCCAAACATATAGATATATATATCAAATTGTGGAAAATCATCATATAATGTATCTAGAACATTTCCTATAGGGGTGGACATGGTTGGTTAACCGACTAAATCGGTTAATATTTACGTTCAATCGAAAGTGTTACGCGGTTCGGTTAACCAAGGTCGGTTAAGGTGGTCATTAGACCATTGACCAAACCAGTTAATTTAAACCGATTGTTAAGTGATAACCATTGATTGGTTCAACCATTATAGCATTGTGGCTTATAAATAGAAATAGAAAATCGCAACATTATAGTAATAGCATTACAATCTTTGAACCCTAGTGTCCAATCATAAATATAAATATATATAACTACAACAACAAAGGGTCCAAATCAAATAAGATAAATTTACTTGAATAGACCGCCAAAGATATTACAACTTCGATCTCCAATCTCCAAGTCTTTCCCCAAAGGTAAATTGATATAAGTTAGTTGAATTAAAATGAAGCACATGTGCGGTATTACCGCAACTGAAAACAATCAAACATTGGCATAAATATTAAACTAAGTTGTTTATAATAAATGACTAAATTCATAAAAATGAAAGCACATGGTGCATTACTGTAACTTACAAGCCTGTATGAAAATGAACTTAGCATAGTTTATGAACTAAGAGTGCATGATAATGAACTAAGCTTGTATGAACTAAGGTTTTCTGTGCATCAAAATTGAACTAAGTTAAGTTAAACACCTACTTAAACTAAGAGTGCACAGTGTGTATCATAAAAATTAGAATGCTGATTACGACTATATGGTCCTTGGTTTTGTGGATTACTGATTAACTCTATATTTCTTCATATAAAACACTTCATAAAATCGAACTTTGTAGTATGTACAAATATATAATGAGTGTAAGCACAATAATTAATCAAAAGTTCAAATTGAATTCCAGGAAAACGATAATGCGATAAATGGTTTGAGGCATTTAAGTAGAGAATAAGAATTCATACAATGACCTGAATTATAATTTAAGCATTCCGAAGATTATAAAGTGCATAGCCTTGTAAATTCCCAAGCAGGCAGCTTATGAAATGTTTGCTACATAAATCAATAATGAAGTATGACATAAATAATACAAGTATCGCCTACTAAATTTAAGTCCAAAATAACTTTTAGATAAGACAAATTCAAGTTATCACTTTCTACCAAATGGGATTCATGTAGATCAAATAGCTGTTCATCTTTAACATAGGATCCATTTTACAATATGGAGATTGCGGCAAGGAAACACGCTTGTGTCAGTAATAGTTCACTATACATAATGATTATTAAACACATTATGCTATTAAACACACTACTTGAACTAAGAATGCATAATATATGTATCATTAAAATCAAAGCCATGAACTAAGCTTGTATATGCACATAAAAATTGAACTAAGTTATGAACTAACTTGTTCACGGTAAATTCATAAAAACGAACAAGTTGTTTAGATAAAAATGAAAACTAAAGTGCCAAACAATTCATATAGTTAATGTAAGTATAGATAACTATATATTAGTTTATAGTAAAAGTAAATTCATATAGTTATATGAGTTTAAAATATATATAGCTGCTATAATGTATATACACACACACACACACACACACACACACACATACATACGTGTGTGTGTATGCCAGCTCAACTCATATAGTTAACTGTTATAACTATTATGTAATTTGTCGTTATAACTCGTATAACTATATCGGCTCAGATCGGCTCGGCTCGGCTCAACACAGCTCATACAACATATATAATTTGCTTATAGGCAAAAATATAACTATATGAGTTAACTATGTATTAATTTAACTATATATGTCATATAGTTATACAAGTTATATATATCAGCTTGAAAATATAACGGTCAATATAACTATCAGTTTGTAACACATTATATTTAATATATTCAACCCCACAAATTATAATAGTATTGAATCTTCACAAGATGAACTAACCAAGGTGAAAACAACGATGATGGACACTGTTTATTGAATGCATGCGTGTGTATTATTCCGGATCTATACGATATATATACACAACTGTTTCTATTTAATAATATAATATATACATATAACTGTTTTTGTTTCATAATATATATATATATATATATATCAGTTGTAATATTACATGAACAGTTGCATATAAGTTTAAAACATTCATATATAGCTAAACTATGTATTAAATTGCAAATAGTATAATTCATAGTTGCATATATAGTTTAATACACCAGTTTAACTCTCAGTTGCATATATAATACACGGTTTAAAACATTTAGTTTAACTACAATTCAAATTAACTCACAGTTGCATATGTAATTCAAATTAACTCACATTTGCATATATAGTTTAGCTCACATTTGCAACCTAAAATGTATGTAATGTAGTATTATAATAATAAATGAATTGATATTACATGGAAAATATAGGGCAACTACAAATATATGCACATTTTAATACATTAAATACATTCTAATTCAACTGTGAGTTATAAATACATTTTAATACATGAACTGATATTACGTGAACTTGCGTACACATTTTAATTTATATATAAATATTTAACATAATCTAAACCGTGAATTATAAATATCATATATATAAAACAAAGAAAACCAGAAGTTTATAAAGCTAAAAGGGAGATAAATATGAACATTTCACAAAGAAAACTAAAGAAGTGACAATTTAGTTCATATGCAATACACAGTTTAATTAATTGCAAATTAAATGTTAGTTAACTCACAGTTTAATGCATAGTTTAAAACAAATAAAAATGCTAAACTAAATGTAAATTTATAAAGATAAAAATTATAAATTAAAAGTAAATTTAGAACATAGATAGCTCAAATGTAAATTAACTCATAGTTTAATTGCAACGGCCCGATAATTTCAACCATTCGCATCCGCACATGTCGGACTTGAATTGCTCAAAATACCGAATTGTAAAATAAATTTGGCAAAACACAGCATAAATAGTAAATAAATAAATTACAGATCACAGACACAGAGTAATAAATGCAATGGAAGTAAAGAAATAGTAGTTCATGAAGCTACTATATAAATACATCAGAGTCAAACAAGATACAACAGAGATAACAAGATACAACAGAGGTGTCAACATGATAGCCAGGTATGAATCATAATATATCACTGGAACCAACCGGATAACTGAAATCAACTGGATAACCGAAAGTGAAATAGATAGCTGGATCTTCAAGCAAAGCTTCCAACTTCGAAGGTGAGTCTCAAATGCTGTATCACTCAGCCTGACCCGAGCGTGAAGAAACACAAAACACTCGAGTTAGGACATACATACTTATACAATGTAAACCAACTCAAGTGAACTGTAATATAAGGTACAAGTAACTTAAAGGATGCTTGGGACCGCCCATCCTCTAAGGATCCGTTAAACTATTTACTATGTAGTAATATTTCGCTATTATAATAATGTCTATAGTAAAATAAACTTACTTTTTCATAGCATTAAAGGGTTACCCATATAGCCCTTAACACGTAATAGTCCCAGTAGTCCATCCAATATCATAGTCCCTCCTGATCGGGAAGCCACCAGTGGATACCACACGGGCTACAGGAGAAAACCAAACTCGTACAAGGCGCGATAGGGTATGTGACACGGCACAACTAGGCAATGCCAGGGTAGATATACCAATTACGCTTCCGGGTCGGTGGTAACGCGTAGCGCGCAGCTACCGCCCATCTCAAGCCACACCCCCAAATAAAAATCAAAAGTGGCCACCGAAACAGTCCAAAAGTCAAAGTATAATATCGAAGGGATGTGTCTGATCAAAGGTGCTACCTTATTAACCCGTCGATCGCTCCTGTTTTATCCACCTTATGCCAACTCACGGGAGTCGGGTCCACGTATTTACCTTAAAGGAAACGCCACCACCATCCTACTTCATTTTGGAATCTTCACCGCGTACACGGTTGTTAAAGTGGTTTTCAGAGTTGGCAGAGAGTGTGACAACTTCCGATCCCGGTCTCTTTAACAACCAAATGTTATTATAACCCATGGATATTTATTTCAAAATCATTTATACTTTCAAAACCAAACTAGCATTTCCATTTCAAAATCATATAATATATTTCAAAATAGTATATACTTTCAAAACCAAAATATCATACTTATTTCAAAACCATATCACAATAGTATCATTTACATTTCAAAAATAATTCAATAATATATCATTTAAATAAAACCCAAATTTCCAAATCATTGAATATTTCTTTCAATTTATTAAACTTGAAATATTCTTTTAAATTATCATAGCATTTTGGAAATGTTACCTTAAGGAATCTTAGCACTTTTGGAATGTAATACTTTCCACTTTAACATTTTATATAATCAAAATATTTATACGCTTACAAATTTAAAATGGTCCTTTTATCATAGCCTTATAGTTAAATAAATTTTGTTACTGTAATATCCAATTTAAAGCCGAAATTCTTATGTTAAGTTAAAAGTACCTTATTAACTTACATTATTATTACAATAAAGAAACTTTATTATTTTAATCATTTAAAGTATGTCATTTACATAAATTAAAACTTGCTTATCAAATGCACGTTATCAACTTACATTTTATTATTACAGTAAGTAACATTTATCATTTTAATCAATTTAAAATACACCATTACATTGATTAAAACTTACATGTCGAATGTACGTTTTAACTTACATTTATTATAATAAAGAGCATTTACCATTTTAATCAATATCACACTAATTAAAACTTACATTATCAAATGTATGTTTTAATTTACATTCCTATTACAGTACAGAGCATTTATTAATTTAATCAATACCACACTAATTAAAACTTTACATGTTTCTTTCATTAATTAAAACTTTACATGTTTCTTGCATTAATTAAAAACTTTACATGTTCTCTCATTAATTAGAACTTTACACGTTTCTTTCATTAATTAGAAACTTACACGTTTCTTTCATTAATTAAAACTTACACTTTCTTTTCATTAATTAAAACTTTACTTGTTTCTTGCATTAATTAAAACTTTACACATTTCTTTCATTTCTGTTATTACAATAAAGAACATTTATTATATTAATCAATTAAAATGTTAATTAAACTTACATCTCACATGTGTGTTTAACTTACATTTTCCGTTTTAAAGTCATAGCTATTTATCTTACAAAACATAACATTTTACAAAAGAATATTTTATCATAGTTAAAACAATCAAATTCTTTACAAATTTATTCCTTTAGACATCAATTCCACTATGATTCCAAAACTTATTACAAGATGTCACATACAAATGTATTTCATTTTATTTATTCAAAAATACATTGTTTATTTTACAAAATATGTCCATCCTGGGAAACAGCCTTTATTACAATTACTAGGTTAGATTTAAGATTCCAAATTAAATCAAACTTAATTATTAAGTTATTTATCATAAATAAGACTCTTTGAATTCCATTCAAAACTAATTAACTTATAAAAATTTTAACTTATAGAAAAACAATATTTCTTTACACTTTAAAGCATTAAATCAAATTAAGTTAAAATTTTCATATATTTATAATTTCAAAATACTTAATAATTTTCAGAAATATTTAAAATACTTAATAAATTTTTAGGAAAATATCATTTAAAAATATAACCATGTGCCTGTATAATATTTTCTAACCTAGGTCAAGTGATATGGATAATATATCATTTCAATCCGTAATTTAAGAAGAAAATTTCGGGTTCTATCATTTCAAACCCACAATCCCAAGTAAAATAAATACAATAAAATCACTCGAGCCTATCATTTCAGCCCATAGTGATTTTTCCTTAATCTAATGTTCGTTCGGGTATGTATCATTTCAACCCATAGTGATAGGGAACTTGCAGTATGATAAACAGAAAATAAACAACAGTATAACAAATAAAATCATAACAGATGGTGTAACAGGGATATAGCAATATTTAACATCATATAGATTTATCACAGGCATATATGAACATAATAACATAACATATTAATTTATACAATTCACATGTCATCGTTTCACAAATTTAAAGTACGTATGTCTAGAGAGATAAAACTCACCTTTTTAAAGCTAGAAATCAAATTCAAGATACAAATCTAAACTCTACAAAGCACGACAAGGCACGACAAAGCACGACTATACTTGAGTGATGGAGAATCAAGATCCAAATCTTGTACATAAACAAATACGCAAATTATAAGGATATAATTCAACACAAGATTGTAAATCAAAAAAAAATGAAAAGAATATGGATCAAATGGCATAACCTTGGCCTTAAACATCATGTGGTCTTGGCCATGATAGTTTTGGTGGCATGCGGGATCGGTTATGGAGGTGGTGGAGAGAGGATGAGGTCGGAATTATGGTGGAGAGGTGAACAAGGTGGTGGCTGAACTAGCATGAAGAAAACAAAAGGAAAACAAAATGAAAAAGAGGAGAAAGAGAAGGAAGAAGGAGAGGAGGCCATGGAATTGAGAACTTGAATATATATATTTTTCACTCAAAAGGGAAATGAGAAATTGAGATGCTAATTTGTACGTGAATATCATAGTGGCGGCTAGAGTTTCCCAAAGGATTTGAACGGTTAAAGGAAGGGAATGGCAAGGGAAATTAAATGAAAAGTTTAGAAAATAAAGAGGCAAAAGAGGAATGAAATGTTAGGGAATTATTTTGTACGTGATTTGTGGAATGAATACACGGCTAGAATATAATTAAGAAGGTAGGAAATAAAATATATGCAATTAAGGAGGCACAATGTAAGGGAAAGAATCTTGTCTATATATCTTTTTCTTTGTTTGCACAAAATGAAAAGGCAACAAATACATAAAATAGGTAACCTATATCTCTTGAAATTTCTAAGCTATTATTATAAGTGAAATCAATCAAAAATCAAATAAATATATTCAAAGTGTATACAGCCAAAATAGAAAATAAAAATTTGAGAAACAAACTTAGGGAAATAGAAAATAAAATATAGAAAGTCATTGCATGTAAACACTGTATTTTAATTTAAAAGTATAAGTTTTAAATTCCCAATAAATCCATATTAACATTGGTTTAGATACTAATTTATATCTTCCTAATTCACCCAACTTTTCAATTAGCAAAGTAATTAATTTCATTCTCTTACCATAAATCTATTTGTTATGAATTGAATTCCCATTTAATTTATTTTCCAATAATTGCCTTGCTTCAATTCTCTTCTTTTTATTAATCTATTATCACTCTATAAACCTAGTTATTATTTGTTTATCATTCATTACATAAATATATATTCAAATTTTTATCTTTCTATTATAATAACTGTTATTTTCAATTATATTGAGTTTGCTAAATATATATACATTTATTATAATTAAAACCTCAATCCATTTATCCTACTTGGTTTCATTCCTTTATTTCATCTTATGGATAAAATATACATTTCCATTTATGTCATTACATTCACACTTTACAATTACTGTCCTATCTCATATAAATGAAAATTTACTTACATTTAAGTGTAATTGATTTCCTAGTTTAAATTTAGCAGCCTAAATAAATGTAACTTGCAATAAATGTTATCCTTATCTTTATATTACACTCAAGTTTATATGTCCACTAGTTATCATAATTGCTTACATAATCTTTGATTCATTCAATTACCATATATTATACACTAATTCATTTACCCACACAAACTTACATTTATTTACTTATATCAATTTTTATACCTAAATGTAACATTTACAACTAGATTAATAGACCCATTAAATAGTAACTTACAACCGTTACTATAACTTTTAATCACACCTTTGAATTCACTGTTCACAAACATACGTTACCATTCTTATATACCAAATCTTTATTCAATGGTCATTTATTTCATACTAAATCATTTATAAATTTTAATGTTTGCATTTTTTTTCTTACATAAATTTATAGACAAGTATAACAATTTACATTACTTCAATAAATTGTAATTTCATTTCAATTGTTAATAATTAGTTTTTTTTTAATTACATTCTTACATTTCATTTTGGCAATCACTTCATTATTAAATTACAAAGTTTTTGTTTCTTCCAAAATATTTACCAAAATCTTATTAAATTGACAGCTTTAATTATTGAAAATTTACGGGTCGTTACATTAATACACAGTTTAATTCACATTTAAATGCATATAGGTTTCAAATGGTAAATTTATGTACACGTGTAAATTAATCAATTACTACTTTAATTCACATTTAAATGCATATAGCTTGTATTACAAACTGATCACAAACTGTGCGTATAAACTACAAAATTCACATTTAATTACTCAATACACATGGATTATACATACAAAAATCCTAATTTCAGTTCAATAGTTAAGTATATGTATTACTGATTATACATACAAAAATGATTACTTTCAGTAATTCAATACGATACGGTTCACCACAATTTGTTCTAATCGAGGCATAATTAATTAGGTCGATTTATTAATCATAACAACATACAGATTCAATGAAACTAAAAGTATACCATGATAAAAATATATATACTAAAATAAAAGCTTATATTCTTCTGCTTCCTACTAGCATTCACCGTAGCTCAACAAATTAATGGCCACAAACCCACCAGACAAGACGGAAGAAAGCAAGGTATACCCAACTTTGGATTGATTTGGATTTTGAAGGTAGATGAGATCTACAATTTTGTTAAAAGGGAAAATGTAGATCTAGGGTTTTTACCTTGAAGGAACAAGATAAAAATGAGCCGAAATGAAAACGGCAAAAGTAATTTGGTCGGTTTGGGTTGTTGGCTTGAGTGGGCCGGGTTTCAACATTTGGTAATGGGTAAGTGTAAAAATTATTTTCAGTTAAAGGGTTAAAAGATTTCATGAAATCTTTAACCGTCAACTGACCCAATTTTGGTCGGTAACATTAGGCGGCTAACCGATTTTATTAGCTAAAACGGTTTGGTTAAGGTCGGTTAAATCAATTAAGTCGGTCATTCAAATGCTCAATCATAATAATATAACACCCATATAGGCCATCATACATCAAAATATCATGATTAAAACACTTTATACTATTTAAATCTCATTTTTACATTAGGTTGGGTTTTAAAATACTCCCAAAACATAATTTTGACTTTAAAAATTAGTCCAAAATATGTCAAACATATAGATACATACATACATGCATGCATGCATGCATACATGCATATATATTATGACGTGAGACGATAAATCACTCACCAAACACCCAAAAGTGATAGATTTGAATGCAAAACGAAGAAAATCTGAGAATAAACAGCAAAAACCAAAAATTTCCTCTTCAAAAATATAGATTTGGAAGTCTATTGCTAAACCCCTTATTAATCTACCTTAGATCTATAGATTTGGCTTGATTTGGTAGAAATTAGAGAAGATTTTGGCTAAAAGGAGATTAATGAAGGTTTAAATCTATTTGGCAACATGGAAAAATGATTTAGGAATGACCATTTTAGCCAAAACAATGATTAAACCTGAAATGGGTTATTGGATCTATCCTAAACTTCCCTAGTTACCCATTAAATTGTCATAAAAATTGCGTAATTCGAACATCCATATTATTTTGTCAGATTGTCCAAATCGCTATTATGGCCATTCTACAGAAAGGGAAACTAACATATCATTCCAGCGGAAGTCATCTCGGATCTTATTTCCTCTTTTATCAAAATTTGTAGTCATTGCAAGTATTCATGGGTAAAATCGTCCAATAAAATTTCTAAGGATCAAAATTATCGCTGCTCAACATACCCTAAACTTATATCATCATATGATCCAATATGAATTTAAAATAATATTTAACAGTCCTTCGATATATAAAATATGGATCGTTACACTCTCATCCTTTCAGGAATTTTTCCCCTAAAATTACCAACACAACAAGGTAAAGTCAAGCATAGTTATTCCGCATGCCTAACAATCATGAGCAATCATACCAAACATCAAACATGCACACATAAGCAAGAAATGTAATCTACGTCTATCCAAGCATGCATGATACAAACTACCTAATATAAAGCATCAATTATGATGTTGAATTTGAAAGCAAACGATAAAATGGAAGTCTTACCAAGTAAAATGCCTTAGATAAGCAGTCCTTGTGCTCTCCTCGGTTTTCTATGTGCAATCGCCTTCACTCTCACTCTACTGAACCTCCACCAACTCCACCATCTTCCTCCTAAGTTGCTTCGTATCACATCCCATGATACAAATATGTTCACGAGGTCTCGAAGCTTAATGTTCAATCTTGATATCATCCAACTAATCTAGTGTCGCTACAATGCTTGAGCCATGCATAAACTTCCGCTAATGAGAAACACATAATGCGTTATGCATGATCTCTACAATTTGAGGTAGGTTGACTCTATAAGCTAGGTTCCCAATCCTCTGAGTATTGGGAAATGACCGACAAACCTCGATGCCAACTTCCTCTTAGTACCGAATCGAACAACACTCTCTAATGGAGACAAAGAACTCTAAATCTTGTCTTCTTTTATCAATGTAGCTTTTATGTTTATCTTGATCATCTTTTATTCATTGCTGAGCGATCTTAATCCTCTCTTATGTCTCCCTTATCATATCTAGCCCTAGAATTAGTTTCTCACCCCCCTTTCCACCAACATGAAGGAGCGTTGCATGGTTGACTATATAGTGCCTCAACTGGTGCCATGCCAATATTGTACTAATAACTATTGTAGTATGCAAATTCTAGCTAATGCAAATGATTGTCCAAAACGAGGCTACAAAGTCGAGAATGCAAGCTTACAAGAATCCTCCAAGATATCACTCATGCTCTCGGCCAGCCCATCAGTTTGTGGGGGATATGCTATACTCAGGTGCAGCTTTTCCCCCAACGCCTCTTGTAAGCTCTTCCAAAACCTACTAGTGAAAAACGGAACTAGGTCACTTATAATGTTCTTCAACACACCATGGAAGCGCACAATCTACTATACGTATAACTCGACCAATTTCGATGGTGTTTTATCAGATTTTATGAGTATAAATCAAGCACTCTTCGTCAGGCTATCGACTATGACCCGGATGTTATCATACCCTCCTCCGATCCTTGAAAATCCATCGGTATCTGCTACCACTTACATTTGGGAATCTCAAGTAGTTGTAGCAAACCACTTGGCTTTTTTTGTTCAACCTTCATCTCTGATAGTTCATACACTTCAAGATGAATGCACCAACGTCCTTCTTCATCCATTCCCGATTATATGTTTGCCTCATATCATGGTACATTTTATTGCCGTCGGGATGTATGATCAATCTCGAATGATGGCACTCTCGTAGCACATCATCCCTCAACCTATCAACATCAGACATAAACAATCTCCCATCCTTATGGAGCCAACCATCACGGTCATGTCAATGTTATCATATCTCCCAAGACTCTACTCCTTTCTTTATCTTAGTTATGATCTTCGCACTTCTAGCATCTCGTCTTTGACTAGTACCGATCTGCTCAATAAAAGTGGGCCTAATAGTCAAACTAATCAACACATCCTGCTCTAGTTCACATCAAGGTCGAAAGTCACAACCAACAATATAGTTAAGCTGCTTCCACTCTAGAAACATCGCTCTCAATCTGCCATGTCTTCTACTCAATGCACAAGCGACCATATTTCCCTTACCATGCGTATAGGAACTGTCAAAGTCATAGGAGGTCTGGAACTTATACCATCGATGTTGACGAAAGTTGAGATCCTTCTATGAGAAGAGGTACTTCAACGATATATGATTGGTGAAGAACTCGAACCTCTTCCGAGTAAGCAGTTCCTCCAAATCATTAAATTGAATATTACCACCGCCAACTCCAAACTATGAGTCGAATACTTCCTCTTATGCGGTTTCATCTGTTGGCTAGCATATATGACAACTTTTCACCATTGCATCAACACCGCACCTAGTCTAGTATCACATGCGTTTGTATACTATCAACTGTTCATTCCCACTTGGAATGACTAACACTGGTCAACTCGTTAAACTCTTTTTCAAATGCATGAATGCATGCTTGCGCCTCACGTTCCAAACAACCATCTAATTCATCTTCATCAAATAAGTTACGATGCCACTACCTTATAGAATTCCTTGATAAAACATCTATAGTATCCCACCAGTCCAAGGAAACTTCTCACCTCTGTAGCGTTCTTGGGTCGACCCAACCTTATACAAGTGCTACCTTTGTATGATATATAGCAATGCCCTGCTTAGAGATAACTTGACCCAATAATTGCACTTGTCTCCTCCAGATGTGACATTTAGAAAATTTTGCCTCTAATCAGTATTTCCTTAATACCTCGTGCACAATCCTTACACTACAACAAACAGGACCTTTGACAGTGTTTCAAAAAATCTATAAAAGATATTAAAAGCATTTTTACATACGCTGTATATCGACATGCAGTTATATATTAGAGATAAACAATGACAAGGAATAAAAGCTGTTAAATGTCCTTTCTTGCAGCGTTTTCCTGGTGTCATGAAGTCATTTAATAGCGTTTGGTCTAATTTGGTTGAACTTTTTTTACAGCGTTTCAAAAACGCTGTTAAATGTCCTTTTTTATAGCATTTTTTCATTGTTGTGATATTTATTTACAGCGTTTACCTGTTGCAATTAATCGTGCTTTGTGTTTTTAGATACAATTTAACGGTGTTTTTAAAATGCTGTTAAAACATTCAACGGCGTTTAAAAAACGCCGTGGAATGTTTTAACAGTGTTTTAAAAACGCCGTTAAATTGTATACAAAGCTAAGTCAATTAGGCTTTTTCTACTTTTCTGTAAATTCCATTTCAGTAAATATCAGTCACAATGTGTATATATACCACATTTCAAAATTAGCTTATTATATGAATACCACATTTCAAAATCAACATATTGTATCAATACCACATTTTGGACACATATTTGATAACCAATGTATGAAATTTCATAATAGAAATACGCAATATTCTTGCATCAAACATAAACAGTTCATCATCAACAGTTCATAAACAAAATATAGAACAAGTAGCAACAGCAAAACAAAAGCAAGTAGTACATACGTTAAAACCAAAAAGTAGTTCTAGTTGCAAAAATAACTTAGATCCATAACTCGTTGCAACCTTTTTTTTTTGCATCACAGTCATCTATCAACCTGGAAAGAAAAAGTAATGCTTGAGAATCAATTCATCAAAAAAGTGCACACAAAGTTAAATCGGATTCATAATGCAAACACTAAATATTCATCACACTATTTCATTAGGCGATTGACTAATACAAAGTATACAAAATGCCATAAAATCAAGTAGCATTTACAAGTGAAGTAGAGTAATTTAAGAAGTACATCAATTTGTTCAAATCTTCAGAGTGGTTAAATTTTCTTTACTAATTTGTTTAATAATTAAAATAAAGTGCAAACTCTGTAAATAAAAGAATAACAGCTCTGTAAATAGAACCAAGCATATATAAAAACCTATGTTATAGATAGACTCAATATGCAATTATACTAGTCAAGGTTTAAAATTCCGTCTTTAGTTTCCATTCCGGTCAGTGGAAAATTCCAAATTTTCGGTCCCATTTCGAAAATTCCCCTTTGATACGGGTTTCTAAATTCTAGTACAATTTTTCATCATATGCTAACAGATATGAAATATTAATACTAGACAAAATTTATACAAATATGTAAAATAAATTTATTGTAATAAACTTAAACCAAAATTATTAACCTAATTATAATTTAATTATTAATCTAAATCATTAATCAAATTTATATAGCTATGCAAATTTATTATATTATTCTCAGCCTAATTTAAAACCTAGACTAAAACACCCAATGCCCCAAACGCTGCTGATTCTCCTTCAATTCCAAAAACGACGGATCTGGCCAAAAATATAACGCATCATGGTCCGGTCCATGCTGGAACTGGGACAAAATCTCCGGGATTCTGGAATTCCGGCTGGAAGCTTGAACCATAATACTAGTAGTTAAATTTTCTTTGCAGTTTATATTTAACAAACAAAACAAAAAATCCTTCTTTTTTTCCTTTTTTTTCAAATGAAAATGCTTGTTTGATATGGCTTCTCTAATAAGTTTTTCTAAATTGGCCTTCTTAACCGAAAGCAGGTTTTGAAAAATACAAATAGGTTTTGCAAAACCAGTACAAACTCCTGTTTTTAACAACTGTCTACAGTTTAGAATGTATACTACAATATTTACATCCTTGCACTAGATATTGTAACGTCATAAATAAATGCAATACATATCAATTACATACATAAATGCATCCATCCTAGCTTGAATTCCAGTTAAAACACAGTAAATGAATAAACAAATAACTCTTTAATAAAAAAAAGACCCTTTTCATTCAATAAACAAAATGAATCAGATTGTAATTAATAAATCGTAATTTTTTAGGAAATTAATTATAGTTACATTTCAATACAATTTGCATATAAGAATAAACTTACATTTGTTTATTAAAGAGTTATCGAGTGAGTTAAGGATCTCTATTGGGTATAGATTTTTTGATACTATTGTTGCTTTTTTGATACTACTGTATACATTTTTATATAAAAACTATGTTTTATTAAACAAGTAAATTTTGCACGAGAGTATATCATTTTCCTATATCTTTTATCGACCAAAATCATGCATCTAGACTACTACAACTCAAATTAAATTCCTATAAGCTTCATCTTCCTTTAACGATCAGTTAACATGTTGATTAACAATAATTAAAACTGCATTTAGGCAAATTTCACAAGTTTACAACCAAAGCTTTAAATTAAAAATATTTCTCACTACCACCATCCAAGTGATGCATCATTATTATACATAACTCTTTTTATTACATGATAAATAGGTAAACATGGTGCTCTTTTGGATTAGCTGGGTGACTACAAAGGGCAAACAATAGCTATCCACAAATACTATCTTATCTGAACGTATTTCACTTTTATACGCGTAATTATAAATACTGTCAACCAATTTTGGTTGCGTTGTAATTTATTTGTAAATGTTTTATTTCTAACTCATTGACGAATAGAGCATCTTTAGTTTTCTTCCAATCAGAAGTGTACCTTTCTATCTAATATTTCTGCATGGAATTGGCGTTTGCTGATTAATAAAATATGCAGCTTTATACATAATAGTTCATACCATATCCTTACTATAATGCACACTCAATTGCTTTTCCGCATACTGACTCGTATAAGTTTCGACTTATCATTAAAATCATGCGATGAAAATATATTTAGGGAGAAGTTATCTTTCTAATTTTTTGGAAACATCGTGTGCGTAGCACATGTTCGAACTCGTTATATAATATTTCATAT
The DNA here is from genome assembly GCA_030765085.1 of Allium cepa. Classification (NCBI taxonomy): domain Eukaryota; kingdom Viridiplantae; phylum Streptophyta; class Magnoliopsida; order Asparagales; family Amaryllidaceae; genus Allium; species Allium cepa. The sequence goes on along the minus strand of CM060934.1, from coordinate 765,449,827 downwards.
ATAATTCTGTTTTATACATATAGTTCTATGATATCTTTACTTAATAAGTTTATCAACATAATAAATTTTATGATTCACATATATACATACACACACATGTATATGTAATAACTGTTATATATATATATATTACTTATATTAATCCATATGCTTATTTATTATATATATATATAGTAATCCATATGCTTATTTATTATATATATATATTATTGAAATTTTATTTTAAAATCTTATGGGAACCATGAAATATTATTAAATGAAGACGAAAGAAAAGAAAACTTCTTGTTTAATGGCCGCGCTTAAAATTTAGGTATATTAGCAAGCCTTTCTTCTTCAAGCTCAGCAGAGCTCTTAATCCTAACTGCGCGAATTCTTTGAGATGTCTCTAGTTCAGGTTCCATTGGTCTTGAAGTTTAAGTTTTGGCATGTTCTGAATCATCAACTCCGCTTGTTCCTGTAATATATGAAACGATAAGGAGAATTACAAAAGGAATTCTAACCATCTCTGTGTTATCACTATTGATTAATTATGATCAAACTAATTGAATTTGAGTGGTAAGCGCAATCATATTATCAAGATTTTCTATGTTCTCGTGTGCTGCCTTTTCCACTGTTGTATTTGCAAGCCAAAGTATGCTTGAATTAAATCAAAAGAGAGAGAGGTTTGTTTGACTCACATGTGAAGTCGATTTTTGTGAGAAACGATTTCTCTGGTTTTTGAAAGAAACTTATTAACCATCTCTGCAGCTGATATGAATGGTACTTGTTATTGTTGAAAATAAAATTTGAACATAGCAACAATAATAATAATGTAATACTTTTATCTGACAATGTACTACACAAACCTCACAAGCAGTTAAGTCTCAACGACAACCTCCAAGAGAAGTAGCAAATACTTCTGAATCTGGCTTTGACTTTTGAGGCAACTTTCTTATCTTAACATTAAGTATCTGGTAAATCAATTTTTGTTACAAAAGTATGAAGTTATCATATAGTAACTTTTATAAAGGAAAAAACCCTAATGTTTTAGAATGATAGATTCTAACTTCAAACTTTCATCAATAAAACCCTATCTATCTAGAGTTTCTGCATTCTAACTACTTCTTTTTTACAGCTTGATTTCTCTTGAAGAATATTCATTATAATGCTCTTTTTCACTGCAATATTACCAGGACACTTGATATAAACAATTTAATCAATTTTATTCTTATTTAAGAAAAAGAAAAAAAAAACCACCATATCAAAAGGGTTTAAATTGCATACTTAATTGTACTCTTCAGTTGGGTGCTTCTTGTAGATTGAGCATAAGGTGTCTTTGATGCACATGTGGATTTAATTGCACCAGAAGCTTTTTAACTTTCTAAATCCACATAACCATTGGTCTTAGATGTACAACTAGCAAAAGCTGAAGTATGTGCTTTCGATGTACATGATTTGCCTGCAGTCGTCGATTTCTTTTCTTGGCTAGTGATAGGTGTTTCTTTGCTCAATTTCTCTTCTTGGTTATTGGTAGGTTTACCTATAGGTGCTTGATCAAATAGTAAATAAATTTAATTTTAACCCATTGGGAATTTGATTTTAATCCTATTAGACGAAAATAAAAGATATTAAATCTGAATTCCAGCTTACTTACGATTTCAAAGGACATTTTGTTATCGTTGGTATATTGTTAAACATTCGTCGTATCCAATTCATCTCTACAATCACAGTTCAGAAGTAAAGAAAAGTTTTCAGTCACAATCAAAGGAGAGATACTGAAAAGAAATGATTTTCGAGTAATTTAAATTTCACAATCAACCTTAAATTGTCTGTCCACACAGCTGAATTATCCTCTCTAAAATTATTTTTATAAAACTTTATTAACTTAGTTAATTTTATATAATTTAATTAATTTTCTTAAAACTTATTTAACCTGGTTAAATTTATCTCTAATTTAACATCACAAATAAATGTAGTACATATCAACTAAATACATAAATGCATCCATCCTAGTTTGAATTCAAGTTAAAACACGGTAAATAAATAAACAAATAAATCTTTAATAAACAAAAAGACCCTTTTCATTCAATAAACAAAATGAATCAGATTGTAATTAATAAATCAAAAATTTGTTTAGGAAATCAATTGTAGTTACATTTCTATACAATTTCATCAGAAATTCACATTAAAAAAGGCAACAATAGTATCAAAAACAACCTGTTTGGCCAAAGTGCAGGCCCTGTCAAGTGAGTTAAGGATCTCCTAATAAAACACAGTGAAGTTAGGTTCCAACCATAGGCGGTTCGGGTGAGTTGGTGCTAAATCAACAACTGGAATGTGCTGCATCAACAAACAGATTACTATATCATTAACTGATTTTACGATGGTAGCAGCAATTATATATCAAGTTAAGAAAAAGTTTCTATTAATTTCACCTTTATATACAGTGCATTGTAACATCAAATTTGTGTAAATATAAAAAAATAAAATATAAAATAAAGCTAAAAACCATTTCAAAATTAAGATTAATTAATTTAGAAATATAGTATAAAAGTTCCTTGGATTGTATTGTAATATTAATTGGTGAAAATAAGTATGAGACTAAGAACCATTAAGGCATACATTGCATAATCCTCGGTAATTTCTCTAATTATCACGAGTATCAACTAGGTAGTATAGAAAATAATTTAATGTTCATTACTCCATGAAAAACATAAAATAAGAAAAAAAATTAGCAATGAATTCAAAACTTCTTGTTTACAAACAAGTCTCCCAAAGCAAACTGTCAGCCTGATAGCCTTTGATCATTACGTTGTTGCAGTAATGTAGTAAGTTAAATAACCATTGAATTAACTCATGATGTGTATATATTTATATCTTTTCAGTAAGAAACGGTATATTCATCAATATATATATATATATATATATTCTATAGATGCATAAATATCTTATATGTTTGAAATTGCAACTAGATCAGAATACATGTTACTTAGCTTGGTTTTGTATAGAAACAGACAGAATCACTACTAGATCCCAAATTACTCCATGATCCACTTAGTTAAAATCAACTCATCAAAATTAATAACAATAAATGGTAAATCCAGTAGATCTAAAGCTTTTGTAGTTTCGAAATTATTACAACTATAAAAAAAATAGTCATACCGAAGGGCAATGTAAACAGAAGGCATACTCTCTATTGTAGCTTTCCTCTCATCCCCAGTCTTGAATTCTGCTAAATATTGATGATAATCACCTTCGTCTTGAAATAGAACGCTTTGGAATCACTGGCACTTGCCGTAAGAACCATATTGTTATCAAGTAACTTCAAAATCCCATCACAAATCTGAGTAAACTCCAATTTGATCCGTAGTTTCTGATCGCCGCCACGTTGTTCTCTTTAACAAGAGACTCCTCCTTCTGCTCGATCGATGACATTCTGGGTCTAAACAATATTTCATCTTTGATAAGACAACGATGAAGCATTAAGCAACGGCAGATTTCTCTTCGGTGACGACTAAGGGACTAGAGTTATAGTCACTGTTCTCAACCGAGTCTAGGGCAACCGCGAATAGCAAAACCGAAGTGGAAAGTGAAGCCGATAAGTTTAGAGCAACCGAAGGTAAGGAATCGAGGTGGAAAGAGAAACCGCCAAGTTTATCTAGCGATAGAGAAATCGACATGGAGGATTAAGGATTGAAATTAAAATCCACCTGAGGAAAAGTGGAAATCGAGGGAGAAGGAAATGAATATTGTTTGAAGTGATGGGAAAATATGGTTTTTTTCAACTTTCATGGGGATGAATACTGTGCTAAGAGGCAGCAAACCAAAAATGTTTTTGTCAGCGTTAAACCTTGAAAATAATACCGCCGAATATGTTTTCTATAGCTTGGACTGTTTAAATGCTGGGACTAATTGCAATAAAAAGTCTCTTTTGCTGTAGTGTTAACCGCTTCTTGTATTCTTCCTCTATCCTCCAATAGACAGGAATATCATCCACGAAAACAAGAACAAACTTATATAGTTGATCCTTGAAGAACGCGGTTCATAAGATCAATAAAGTATGTTAGTGCATTGATTAGCCAAAATGGCGTAACCAACCACTCATAGAATCCAAATGGCATATGAAATGCGGTAATCGACACACTCTCCTTCACCACTCAATTTATGAAACCCCGTCGTAAGGTAAAATTGAAAGAGCCCCTCTCACCATAAAGCCAATCAAACAAGTCATCAATACGCGGGAGTGGATACTTGTTCTTCTTCTTCATCTTGCTCAGCTTAAGGTAATCAAAGCATAATCTCAAAGAGCCATCAACCTAAGTGGTGAATAATATAGGTGCCCCTCTTAGATATACTCTACCAAATGAACCCTCTTCGTAATAGGTCATTCACTTGCAACTCTAGTTCCCTTTGCTATTTGGGAGCCATATGCCTCAATGGCATAACAAACGACCAGGCATTCTTCACCAAATCTATAAAAATTCAATCTCCTTATGTAGTGGTAATTCGGTCAACTCCTCAAATATATCTGAATATGCCCTAGCTATAGGCACAGATGACAACACGTCGTGTAGGATCTCGAGCAAATACAGAAAGCTAACCATCACGTAGTATGCAGACAGCCTAACTCCAATCTCCACCCATCGTTTGTCCTTGTTGTCATAAACAGCCCCTTATAATCCACCACTACTCTGTACTTTTGGAGCTAGTCCCTCCTAAAAAAATATTGAACCCCACAAAACCGAATACAAAGGACTCACGAACAAATAAACATCCATGAACATAGGCTAGTCGATCCTCCAACAAAGTTCACACAATCAAAGGTCGATCAACTATCTCAAGTTTCAATCCCAACCTATCTACCAAATCACTAGATATAAAGAAACGTAAAACCCTGGTGTTAAATGAAACGCATACAAGTATATCAGAAATAGAATGCATAACCTCTATAATGATGCCCTTCCCCTTCTCCTTAATTGATAGAGCACTCGATGCTTGAACAACATTCAAAGCATAAGCAGAAACAACCTACTTATTTTTTGGTGATTTTGGACAATCCTTCTTGCCTAGGCTTGTTATAGTTATAACTTCCCTTTTTTTCATTTCTATAGCATTTTACTAAGATAGCCCTTTTCTCCCCAATTATAACAAGTTGCCTCCCACTTGCCCTTCTTTTGACTATACTTCTGAAACTACTTCGTTTTTTTGTTTTTCCTTTTTCTCCTGCCTCCCCCACTAGCTTGCAGCTTTGGCTCATCCTTGGAAACAAAAACCGACTTAGACATCAGATACAGACTCTCATGTCGAAAAAACTTCTCCACTACTTTCTTAAAGGACTCATTGATATGTCCTACTAGCTTTCCTCTAAGATGATCTGCCAAGCCCATAATAAACTTCTCATTCTTTTAAGCAAAGTGTGTATAATAGATCATACTTTAACAACAAATCAAACTCAGGCATATATTCCGAGATAGTCATATTTCCTGCCTCAAATCAGTAAATTTTCAAAACAACACCGACATTTGGGAAGCCGGTACATGCTTCTCCTCGAGATCATCTTAAACTTCTCCTATGTAATCTGATCCTTTGGGGTAATAATCTTGACGGCATTCCACCACCCCATCGCTCTCCCATGAATCTGTCTAGAGGCCGGTATCCGCTTTACAACATCATCTATCTCCATATTCTCAAAGATGCATTTATGGGTGCCCAACCGATCCTGCACTTCGACGGCTGATTACATTCCAAGAAGCGGTTATCACCAGACTGGAGTAATCCTTGTTCAATTTAGCAAAGTAAAATCTTAATGCTTGCACCGGGGCATCACAACCAATAGCCATTGTAGGAGTAACTCCTTGGGTATTTTATGCATGTTCATCATCTTATTATTGAACTTAGCCTGCATATTGGGGTTCATAGTTGCCTCATCTTCCGTTGCTTGCTCTATGCTAGAAGTAGAAGTCCTAGCAATATTTCTCGTTTTTCGACTCATTCTTATAGGCTGTAATAAGAATGATCAGTCTCTGAAAAAGGAACAATTAGTGTACGTGAATGCAATGTGACTCATATATTGTATATACTACTATTGAAAACCAAAATATAACAAGTACACTCTCTCGTACACTGCTTGATCAATTCTTAGGTGATATCTCCTACCTTATCTCTAATGAATCCAAATACCAACTTAGGTCAACTACGCAACCTAAACTCTAATACCAAATATGACGACAGCCCTATACCTTTGGTATCCAATATGACATGTACAGTGCGGTGTGATACTGCCCGATCGATGTGAGATGGTAGTCAAGGGTGCAAGGTAACAAATTCAGATCAGAGAACCTATCATACATCTCACAACGCATAATAAATATAATATTCAACGCATATATTAAACAGGCAAAATAGTAGTATAATTAAGTAAACTATAAATAAGAACATCAAAGTGCAACAGGTTCATAAATTATACAAATAGAAATAACAGAGTTTATACATCACAAATCTCCAAAATAAACTCTATAACTGTCTCTAAAGCAATACAAGTGCCGGTGTAGCTCCACGGTACTACACGACGGTATATAAGCATTATAAACTTCAAAATATAGATATATGAAAGCATAGCCTCCTGCTCGTACTCCATATAGCTCCATGCGCTATCCAGACCTGTTATTCCTAATCAACTGATTTAAAAGTATCCGAGATAATAAGAAGCAAAGCATAGAATCTCGGATCAGACAATGGTCTGATGTGAGTGATACATCATCTCAAAATACTATAAAAATTGTATATATTAATAAGGACATAGGGTATGTCGAAGCATACCAGACCTATCCTTGCATCTAACATAAGCACGATATATGCTAAACTACTATCACATAAGGGAGTGCAACACCAAGTACAATATACGGTATAAGGGTATAACACAGCAATGTGACATCCATATCAACCATAGAACAAATATAGCAACAATCACACAATATTGCATCTCTTACTCAAGTGCATTGGATATATGATAACTCTTATGAAATACACATATTTTCAGCGACTACTCAATTTCACGGATGCTCAAATCATGCACACATAGATGGCAAGAAACTAGACGCACATAAACATTCAATATATAGGTACACAAAGATTACCCTTAGACTGGACACACACAGATGCCCAAATTACGGGGAAACATAGATTACCCAGAGTACATGTAGACTACCATGCCCTAATACAATAAGCATCACATACTTAGAGTTATCCATCGATCTCTTAGCATGCATACCAATAGTAGTACCATGTCTTGTTCTGCTCCATAAGCTATCACATAGAACATGTCCTCTTGGTCCATCCTCGGATGCTATAATTATTCGGCACCTCGAGCTATAAAAATCACTATATTAGTTGCGTTCAATATCCTAAAGTCATCTCGAGTCGTTCCTAGGTCATCCACTCCAACCCCACGCCAACTTGAAAAAAACTCGAAGTCACCTTAAGCTTGACTTGAAGCACGCCCCTACAAAACCCTAATCACCCAAACAAGCTTCCTTCCCTAAACTTTGTTCGGTATTCCCCAAGATTGAACCGAAGTTGGTCCATCAAAATCCCAAAGTAATCCCCAAGCAAACCTCAGACCCAATATTTTGTTCGAGGCTCGAACGCATATTCATGTTTAGTACCCGGACCGAAGTACCTTTAGCGGTTCCTTATGTCGACCCAAAGCAAACTACCATACATCATTTGCTATTCGGTCTTCCATCATCGGACCAAGCACCAACCTGGAGCAACCTCCCTCCACACCTGAAGCAAGCTGCCTTATGGCACCAAAGCAAACTCTAGTCACCCCCACGAACCTCACCACCGAGCAAGAAACCATCAACACTTCAATTTCCCACCAGTTCCATTGCTACACTCAACACTTTGACCAACTTGCAACGTCTATGCAATGATACAACTATAAACACTCTAGAGTCGATCCATCAAAGTTTGATTCTACATTTATGAATCTCGCATCTTTTGTGTAACAAATTGGGGAATACGTTACCTCTCCTTCTACGTAAAGACCCTCGACCATAAAATCATACATAACCTCCATTTCGCTCTGATGAGCGTTTTCAACCATTCAAGCATACAAATAACATCCAAACAAGCATGACATCCAAACATACAAATACACATTAAATCATAGAGAATCATCATACAATGTATCTATAACATAGCCTAACACTTATAAATACCATCACACATCAAAATAACATAGCTAAACTATTTTGAACCGTTTAAATTTCATATTTATTTCAACTTGTGTTTTAAATCATCCTAAAACATAATATTGACTAACAATGGTTCAAAACATGTCTAAACATATAGATACATATATAATATGATGTAAGGTAAATTACTCATCAAAAACCCAAAAATGGAAGATTTGCATGCAAAATGAGGCAAATCAAAGAATTAACATCAAAGCTCCAAATTTTCCTCTTCAAAGATGTAGATTTGGATGTCTCTAGCTAATCCCCTTTCTAATATACCGTAAACATATGGATTTTGCATGATTTGGGAAAGATTAGAGAAGGTTTTAACTAAATAGCAGACTAATGGAGATTTAGATCTATTTAGGAAGATAGAAAAATAATTTAGAAAGACCATTTAAGCTAAACTAACCTTTACAGCTTAAATGTGTTATTGGGCTTTTCCCAAACTTCGCTAATTACTAAAGCCAAAGCAAGTGTATCGTAAAACTAGCTAATGCACTTGGACCAACTACCCTAACAACTGATATACTGGGTCTATATAATAAACAATATTTCACAATTAATATACATTTGATATAATATTGATATACTTGAAGTATATAATAATCATAATGACACTTGGACTATATAATGAATAATAATAAATACTAATGATAGTAATGAACAATTAATCTAACATTGACGTATTACCAGTTATTTTATATTTATTCATAGGCCTGCGGTTACAAGTAACAACGTGTGTGTTTGTGTGTATAATTATACCTCGACTTTATCCAATGTGGTCTACACATGATCTGTATAACCATCTGGAAGCTGCTGCAAAATTTGTAAGTTGAAAACCAAAGGAAATGTGAATCGGACTAGCTTGCTCCTTTGACTATCTCCTGATTGTACGTCTTGCAATTTTGGTATTATGTGATGGTATTTCGATGCTTTTTCTTATTAAAATGAAAAATAAAAGAGTTAGAATGAGTGGGAAATGGTTGGGCACCCCTCTTATAAGCATTTAGCCTCGAGCACTTACTTAATAGGTGCCCGAGGCTTAGGCACCAATTAAATAGGTGCCTACACTCAGGCTCCTATTAAATATGCATCTGATTGTTGGCCAAATGCCTTAGTATCCAGGGCTGAATATTTAGCTCTTTATCCGTTAGAGTTGCTCTTACTCATTTCCACTTGATCCTAAAGAATCTTTTTCTAAAACTGTTCCTAAGAAAACCTTACCAAAATACTTTCTTATTGACTCATTTTCCCTTTAATTTTAATCCAAATGGCAGTCCAAGAATACTATATTTGAATGATTGAATGGCATGGAATGCTTACATGCTAAAATTGAATGGTGCAAGTAGAGTTGTTATCGAATACTAAGTATCATATTTGCATCCATATCCAATATTATTTTCGGATATCCGCATCTGCGAATACAAATGAATTTCAGATTTTTGTCTTATCCACTGACGAATAATATGTTTAATAAAATAAATAGAAAATTTGAATTTAACATACAACTATTTTAGTACTAATGCCTATAAAAATAATATAAATAATTATTTTGATAAAAATGTCGATATCAATCTTTTTTATGGGATAATACACATAACATAAGCTAATATCTTTATTAAAATCGAATCGATAATTTTCAATTATGGATAACATAACATAAGCTAATATCTGCATCTGTATCTTTTTTCTAGATTTTAGATATTTTATCTTTTCTCTAATACATATACGGATGATTTTGAATTTTTCGAGTATATAAACTTATTTATAAGATGAATATATAGATCATCCCTTAATTCCAGCTCATATTTAGTCTCTAAGGAAATAATTTGATATGTGAAGTTATGACCTATATCACACATCCTTGATCATCTTCTATACAGCTGGAAATTTTATGACCCCATACTTTATGTCACAACTCGACTTAAAAAGGTTTTTTCTAACCCTATGATAATCATACGTGAACTTGCACCATTTTCCAACTGAAGATTCTTACACACCAATTACGAATTACTAGTCATTTCCAAATCTAAAACTACCTTTACTGGAATCATAGCCCGTTTCACTAGAATCCAGCCAAAGATACAAGGTTTTTTTAGTGTGTATTGACATGCGCACATGCATAGACCATTTTTTTTAGTTTATTTTAATTCTTGTAAATAAGGAGTGTATCAAGCAAAGAATGTTACTAATCTTGATTTTGCTATCGACTATATACATAGCCATCAAATATGTAAGTTAGGATGACGAAAAGTGATAACAGATTTATACATATACTCTTGCTTCTTATTTTCTGCATGTACTTTCTCTTCTCTTGAAACTTCCCTTACCGGTCTAATTTCTTCCTTTGTTGATCTTCTCACTATCAATTCTTTGCCTACACTAGCTTGCAACCTCTCCTCCTACATGTTATTCCTTTTCCCTATCTCACACCATTTCCATGAAAATGATTCACAAATTCCATATCAATGATAAGTGGGCCTATCAAATAGTATCATAGTGTAACAACCTAAATTTTGACAATATTGAAATTTGTCGTTTAAAATTCTTTTCGAAGTAATTTGAAATTTAATAACGAAAACAAAAGATAATTTGAAATTTAAATTGAGAATTTTTGTTTTCTTGGATATTAATAAATTATATAGTTGTGGTTTAATTTGAGAAAATAAAGTGAAAAATGATTTTTATAGATAAAATAAAGTGATAATGAGGTAGAATATGATTGAAATATTTATATCAAATTTAAATGCATCTTTGTGTTTGAAATAGAAAAATTTGTCGAAAATGATAAATGGTAGAGAAAGATAAATATTAATGCACGTATTTGTTTTATTTTTTTATTTACTTAATATTAAGAAATAAATTAAGAATACTATTATTTTCTTTGTTTAATAAAAAATAGTATAATGACTAGCCTATTAAAATGAAATAAAATAAAATAGTATAATGACTAGCTTAATAAAACATAATAGTATAATGACTAGCACAATAGTAAAAAATAGTACGATGACTAGCTTAATAAAACAAAATAGTACAATGGCTAGCTTAAAAAAACAATATGATATGAAACAAAATAGTATAAGGACTCGTGTTGACTAAAAATTTAGCAAACCTTAGAATTATGATGATGTGTTTGTATTAGCAAAGGTTACTCGCTAACACTAGGCTTAACAATTGAAAATGAGGAATCAGTAAACAATTAAAGTGACATAAGATATATAGTGATTTGGCTAAACTTAAATATGTATACTGTGAAGATTTCTTACTATATTGATCTCTTACAATTACAGAGAATAATACGAAATTAAGAACACTTAAGATTACAATGTTATTAAAGTTAAGAGCCCTCTATTTTTCTATGCTAAAAACATGATTCTGAACCCTTATAAAGTTGCATAGGAAAGGTTATTGTAGAAATTGAAGTTGGACTTTAAATGGCTGAGATTGCGTAGCTGAATGACGGGAACAACATTGGGTCATTGATCGATTGCCTAGGCTGATGGAGGACGGTTGGAAAGGTGGTATAGTTATATAGTTGAGATGTGAACCTACTGTCATTCCATATCAGAAGCATGCTTTGCATAAAAAAAGGCATTATAGCACAGGAGTGGTTGTGCTTTTGCCATAGTAGACATGTAGTTGGTATGCATAGTTGCACTTTTGGAAAATGAACATTATCATATAGTACACTGTTCCAAGGAAGTAAGGCAGGGTAGAATCTTCTTTTGGACAGTAATAGTTGAATGCTAGTAGATAATGCATATAGAGTAAATACAAGGCTAAAGGAATGAGAGGGGCTGTATGAGTCCAACCGGAGGCGTACTGAGAATGAGTCGGCCTAAATGTTGCTGCTTTTACGTCGGGTCTAGTTGAATGAGTTGGTTGTTAATGTTTTTTGAGTTGTGCCGACTGGCTCATGAGATGAGGGGAGGTATCTTTAACATGCTTGTTTACTATTAAAAAGCGTGTTGACTTAAAGCCAAGCCTAGTCAGACATGCCGGCCGACATTTATTTCACTTATGAGAAACTTAAGCAATACCAAATCAACTTAAACAAAATAATATAATTTTTAGCATAATAAAATAAAATAGTATAATTATGCATTGCTTATATATAAACCTTTAACCCTCTCATTTTATTTTATTCACTCCATCGCCCTTATCATCTTCCTTTTCTCCATTAGACCACTCCATCCAAAGAGTAAGTAAAAGCTTCATTCGATGAGTTAACCTTATTTGAAATTCATCTTTAGTTGATTCTTATCATGCTATTCTTGACTAAGCTTTAAAATAAGTTACTATGATTAATTTTTGATAAAATGGTGAGTAACCTTTCCAATCCATACTTTTTACCTCCCCTGTTAGAAACCATTTTTCTGAGTAAATTAAAGTATAAAAGCTTCTGCATAATTGAAATTAAAGCACAAACCATAGATTTATGTAGAAATCAATGGCAACATGTCCCCTCTTGTTCTTTTATTTCATTATCTTATTATTGAAAAGGTAGGCTCTATGCATCCTATTATTATTTACAGTATTATGTTACTCTTTTTATTACAAAGGCAGGGGTGGCCACCACCACATTTAATTATGTTTTTATTTCAATTGCAAAGGTGATGGGCACAACCCACCCAGAGTATTTTATTATTCTTTGAAAAATAGGTTGCAATGTTATATTTATTGAATAACAAAAATTGAAATTTTCTGATTTATTCAGTATTTAAATATGCTATTAAATGTTTTATTATTTGCATATATTGTTATAAATGGTTGATCATGTATGTTATTTGAATAAAGTAGGAATATTGTTACTTAAACTTGTAACCCTTAGTGATACTGGTTATATGTTAGTTAGGTGGGAATTACTATCATATAAGAAAGGTGAAATGTAATATAATGTGGTAAACCCCTGAGTGATATTGGATTAATGATAGTTCGGTGGGATTACTATTATATTGTAAATTGAATATATTAAACTCCTTAGTTACGTTGGGTTAATGACATTTAGGTGGGATTAGTGTCATATGTACACTTGTGAAATGTGTTAAATTTTGTAATTGGTCAATGAGTGATCCCTCATAGTAGGATTGACTCACGGTAGCACCTTGAGTTTGGCATCCTTACCCCAATGTCACTAGTCTAACGATCCGCAATACGTACTTTTTTGTTATGCCTACATGACTTAAATGTGATAATAGATAATAGGGGATAATCATGTAGGTTATGATAGACTAGGGTGGGTCATGTATAATATTACAAATCGATGGGTGCACCCACAATGTTGATTCGTAAGTGATGTTGGGCATCATTGGGCATTAATTTGGTTCTAGTATATTTGATTCGTATGTGGTACTGGGTATCACTAGATGTCGATTCAATTTTGGATACTTGATCAAATCTATCACTATTATATGATTAAATGATGTGATATTAATAACTTTTGGTTAGGGAGAATTACAACTGAATATATTTGCAATCGTGGTCACGTTAAATAGAAACATAACATGTGTTATATGTTACCTACACAAGAGTTGGGTAATTGACATATTAATACGATGATGTATTATATTTTGTTTTGTTCACTTTTAATGTTTAATATTTGAATTTTTTACAGTTATTTTCTAGCTTGACCTGGGTTTTTATTTGTTTTATCAACCTTAAGTCAGTCGAGGTTTGATTTCAAGATATACTTTCATGACACCATTTATTTCTTATGCTTATTATAGAGGAATGTGTATAGTTTAGATATAATATTCCATTTCCCATATTTTATCATACTAGCCATGCATAGAAGAAGAGGTGATCTTCGATCAAATCATTCAAGACTTCAAGACAGTGCTCTAGTATTTGAGAAGGAGACGATGACCATGTGCATTGTTGTGTATATATCTTTTTGATGATGATTGTAACTGAACATTGTCCTATGTTGTATAAATGTGCGCGCGCACACACACATGCGTATGCGTGTGTCTTTTTGGTTAAATTAATGTTATCGACATTTTATTTTATGTAATCCTATCTCTATATTATTCATCCTAGGAAACTCATGCACCTTGATTTGCGCTAAGACGAGATACATGATTGACAGGGATTCATGTAACACACCAGAAAGTTTAATAATAAGTTAAATTATTAATAAGAGTAAAATACTCTCGCTTCTTATTTTCTGCATGTACTTTCTTTTCTCTTGAAACTTCCCTCACCGGTCTAGTTTCTTTCTTCGTTGATCTTCTCACTATCAATTCTTTGCCTATACTAGCTTGCAACCTCTCTTCTACATGTTATCCCTTTCCACCATCTCACACCATTTCCATGAAAATGATACTCAAATTCCATATCAATGATAAGTGGGCCTATCAAATGGTTTCATAGTGTAACAACCTAAATTTTGAGAATATTGTCAATTTTCATAAAAAATATCTAGGAAGTAATTTGAAATTTAATAACGAAAACAAAAGATAATTTGGAATTTAAAATGACAAATTTTGTTTTCTTGATATTAATAAATTGTATAGTTATGATTTAATTTGAGAAAATAAAGTGAAAAATAGTTTTATCGATAAAATAAAGTGATAATGAGGTAGAACATGGTTTGAAATATTTATAACAAATTTAAATGCATTTTTGTGTTTGAAATAGAAAATTTTGTCAGAAATGATAAATTGCAGAGAAAGATTAATACGAATGCACTTTTTTTTAATTTTGTATTTGCTTAATATTAAGAAATAAATTAAGAAGACTATTACTTTTTTTGTCTAATAAAAATAGATAGTATAAAGACTAGATTAATAAAACAAACCAAATAAAATACAATAGTAAAATGGCTAGCTTAATAAAACATAATAGTATAGCGGCTACCGTAATAGAAAAAATAGTATGATGACTAGCTTAATAAAAAAATAGTATAATGGCTAGCTTAACAAAACAGTACGGTAAAAAAAATAGTACAAGGACTAGTGTTGACAAAAAATTTATCCAACCTCGGAATTATGATGATGGGTTTGTATTAGCAAAGGTTACTCGCTAACACTTGGCTTAAAAATTGAAAATGAGGAATATGTAAACAATTAAAGTAAAGTGACATAAGATATATAATGGTTCGGCTAAACTTACATGTGTCCGCTACGAAGATTTCTTACTATATTGATCTCTTACAATTACAGGGAATTACAAGAGAATAATAAGAAATTAAGAACACTTAAGTTTACAATGTTATTAAGCTTAAGAGCCCCTCTACTTTTCTATGCTAAAAATATGATTCAAAACCCTTATAAAGTTGCATAGCAAGGGGTATTATAGAAGTTGAAGTTGGACTCTAAATGGATGAGATTTTGTAGCTGAATGACGGGGACAACATTGGGTCATTGATCCGATTGCCTAGGCTGAGGGAGGACGGTTGGAAAGGTGGTATGGTTATATAAATGAGATGTGCACCCACTATCATTCTATATTAGAGGCATTCTTTGCGTAGAAGAGTGGTTGTGATTTTGCCATTGTGGACATGTAGTTACTATGCATAGTTGCACTTTTGGCAAATGAACATCGTCATGTAGTACACATTTTCAAGGAAATAAAGCAACATAGAATCTTCTTTTGCACAGTAATAGTCGAATGCTAGTGGCTAAAGCATATAAAGTAAAGATAAAACTAAAGGAACGAGATGAGACGGGTTGCATGTGTCCAGCCGAAGGCGTACCGAGAACGAGTCGGCCCAAGTGTTGCTGCTTTTAAGTCAGGTCTAGTTGAATGAGTTGGATGTTAATGTTTTTTGAGTTGTGTCGGCCGACTCATGACCCCGAGGGGAGGTATAACATGCTTCTTTACTATTGCTAAGTGGGTGGACTTAAAGCCAGGCCTAACCAAACGTGCCGACCGACATTTATTTCACTTGCGATAAAATTAAGCAATACCTAACCAAATAAAACAAAATAATATAATTTCTAACATAATAAAATAAAATAGTGTAATTATGCATTGCTTATATATAAACCCTTAACCCTCTCATTTTATTTTATTCACTCCATCGCCCTTATCATCTTCCTTTTCTCCATTAAGTCACTCCATCCAAAGAGTAAGTAAAAGCGTTATTTGGTGAGTTAACCTTATTTGAAATTCATATTTAGTTGATTCTTATCATTCTATTCTTGAATAAGCTTTGAAATAAGTTACTATGATAAATTTTTGATTAAAAGTGAGTAAACTTCTCCTATCCCTACTTTTTACTTCGTCGTCTAGAAACCATTTTTCCTAAGTAAATTAAAGTACGAAAACTTTCGCACATAGAATTATGTAGAAATCAATGGTGGTATGTCTCCTCTTGTTTTGCTTTGATATTATTTATTTCATTATGTTATTGTTGCAAAGGTAGGCTCTACACATCCTCTTATTATTTACAATATTATGTTATTCTTTATATTAAAAAGGAAGGGGCGGCGACCACCATATTTAATTATATTTTTATTTCAATTGAAAAGGCGAAGGGCACCACCCACCCAGAGTATTTTATTTTTCTTTGAAAAATAGGTTGCAATGTTATATTTATTTAATAGTAAAAATTGACATTTTATGATTTATTCAGTATTTAAATATGTTATTAAATGTTTTATTATTTGCATATATTTTTATAAATGGTTAATCATGTATGTTGTTTGAATAGAGTTGGAATACTGTTACTTAATCTTATAACCCTTGGTGATACAGGTTATATGTTAGCTGGGTGGGAACCACCATCGTAAATGAATGGTGAAATGTAATATAATGTGGTAAACCCCTTAGTGATATTGAATCAATGATAGTTAGGTAGTATTACTATTATATTGTATTTTGAATATGTTAAACTCCTTATTAACATCACGTTAATGACATTTAGGTGGGATTACTGTCATATATACACTTGTGAAACATGTTAAATATTGTAAATGGTCACTGAGTGACCCCTCCTAGTAGGATTGATTCTGGGTAGCACCTTAAGTTTGGCATCCTTACCCTAACGTCACTAGTCCGACGATCTGCTATACGAACTTTATTGTTATGCCTACATGACTTAAATATGATAATAGATATGGGAGGGTAATCATGCAGGTTATGATAGACTAGGGAGGGTCATGTATAATATTGTAAATCGATGGATGCACCTACAGTGTTGATTCATAGGTCATGTTAGGCATCACTGGGTGTTAATTTGCTTCTAGTATATTTGATTCATATGTGGTACTGGGTATCACTAGGTGTCGATTCAATTTTGGATACTTGATCAAATCTATCACTATTATATGATTAAATGATGCGATATTAATAACTTTTGGTTAGGGATAATTACAATTGAATAGATTTGCAATTGTGGTCACATTAAATAGAAACAGAACATCTGTTATATGAATTATTTATGATACCTACCCAAGAGTTGGGTAATTGACATGTTAATATGATGATGTACTGTATTTGTTTTTTCACTTTTAATGTTTGATATATGATTTTGCTTACAATTATTTTCTAGATTGACGTGGGTTGTTATTTGTTTTAACAACCTTAAGTCAGACTGAGGTTGTATTTCAAGATATACTTTCATGATACCGTTTATTTCTTATGCTTTTCAGAGAGGAATATGTATAGTTTGGATATAGTATTCCATTTCCCATATTTTGTAATACCATCCATGCATAGAAGAAGAGGTGACCTTCGATCAGATCATTCAAGACTTCAAGATTGTGCTCTAGTATTTGAGAAGTAGATAGTTACCATGTGCATAGTTGTGTATATATATTTTCGATGGTGATTGTAACTGAACATGGTCCTATATTTTCAATTCACCATTTGGTTTACAATCACTTATATTTAAACTGGATTTCAAATTCCATATGAATTTAATTTATCTTTCATTTATAAATATTGAATTCAATTCATTTCAAACCATATTAATTTGTCATTTCTTCAATTAATTTCACTTACTAATTTCATTTCAATAATTTGCTTTGTTTATCACAAATCAAATTCAATTCCAATTCCAGTTCTATTTACTTACAAATTCGAAATGAATTTCAACATTCAGTTTCACTTTCATTTAATTTCAATTGTAAATTTATTTATTCATTCACAACTTTATTTTCCACCTTATAAAATTTTATTCCATAACTATTTTTTATAAGATTCCAGAGTCTTTTCAACAATTCAAAACCATTTTTGAAATCAATTCAAATTATCCCTTTAAATTTTCTAAAACCAAACCTAGTTTGCAAAAAACTTCCATTTAAAATAATTTGGCAGCAATTTCTCTCTTGGAAACCCGAAAATGAACACCGATGATGTCGCGGTCATCATCGGAATTATTTTCCAGCGACCGAAAAGACCAAAAACATTTTTCCAAACCTTTGAAAATTATTTTCAAACCAAAAGGGATTTTAACCTTTTCCAAATTTCAAAATTTCAAATCTTTTCAAAAACATTTCCAAATATTCCTCTAGAATTCCATTTCAAATTTATAAATCACATTTGCATTTAAAAATCCCATTTGTATATGGATTTTATTTCTCAGCTTTAAGTTATGATTTCAACTTCTTATTCCATAATCAATGATGATAATTTAATATTATCACTTCCTAACAAACAAACAACCATATACTATAATAATTTACAAAAAATATTTCCTTTTATATACAAAATAGTTTTGGGTAAAATTATTTCATTTACCCTAATTTAAAACAATATCGTGTCGAATTATTCTGTACAAGTGTTTAGAGATTCCTATCGATAGAGTTGTACGGACTATACCGATTAGAATCCATATACCACTCAACAAACCAATCATCACAATATAAAACAATTTTGTATTCACTAACAAATACGCGCTCATATCTATTAATACACTCAAACTCATTCTAGAGTACTACTGACACTATCTCTAATGAGTAACACCTAGTAGAGCCAAGGTTGTCGCTTAACTAAATGCTCTGATACCACAATGTAACGGTCTAGGCTTTTCAACCATCGACAGCGGCCAATCTCGACTGGTAGGCTTTTCAACCATCCCAGCCCCGCCGTGACATACAATGGTACCATGCCCTTGCTTTTATAGCCAGCCTTTCGACTGTCACGCCTTACGGCTAACCAACCCCTCAAAGAGGACGTGTAGGGGTAAGAGTCTCCTGCTCGCCACCAAACAAAAAGCGAGAACCCCCCCATCACGTTTCACAAAGATAAGGAAGGTCAGTCATGGGACTGGTGTGAGATCTTAAAAACAGTTATTTTTACAAAGAAAAGAAAAGAAATCCGCTATGTTTTTTGGAAAATGAAACTAGCATAAGGCCTCCCGCCAGACACACAATGCAAACACAGAATTGGAGGAGATTTCTCCTTCTGATATTCAAACATGCTTGATACGAAAAATCCTTTGATATTATTATTATTAGTGCATAGTGCAGAAAACATTTCGAAAGTATAATATTAATCTTAGCCAGCATACAACCATTATTGTATGCCTACTATAACTACCATGTTCAATAGCAGGTTAGCACCACATTCCATAGCAGGTTATACAACTAAAACCGTAGAGGGCGCATATTGTTTCTTTGGATTTCCAACAAATGGTCAGGCTAAGGAACTTCCTACGGCCACATGGGTACGCCTCTGGAGGGACGTCCCGAGAACTTAACCAACTCTCTGCCAACACAAGGCCGGGCTACCACTATAACTAGGTAACTACTACACGAGTATGCCATCCCCCGGTCGTTTGCGACCTTTATCCGAGGATGCTCAACGACAAAGCAACAACCACAAAGAGTAATAGATTTGCAGCAACCACATAGGTTAAATATCTGGGCTGCATACCATGATACCACCCTTTTCCAGAAGGAAATGACATACACTAATGGGCGCGACCCTCATAACCTTGCCGCATCTTTCCTGTTTCGACCATTTTCGGGGTGTGAGGTCCGACGAAGTCTCGTCCACAAAGCTAACTTTTCACAAAGTCATGCTTTGATCAACAAATGATCAACAGCACTTCGTATGCCACGTTACCAATTTGGAAATATATCACTAGTAACCATCAACTACATAACCTCTGAGCTTGTACGTCTCAGAGAAGGGTGTTAAGCTAAGAGAATAAATTCTTCGCCTCCAACAGAAATGTATTTGATAGAAACCAGCTTTACATCTCAAAGTGTAACATCAGACACATATCCATACAAATCCGTTCCGAGATCGAACGGAACCGAAGGAACTTCAAAGAAGCCCTTGCAAATCTGGATATTTACTAATTACGTCCTTAATCCCTATCACAAAGGGTGATAAAATCTCTATACCGGAGCAACCCGGTGAAGAGACATTCGACAGGTAATCCTTTCATTTTCTAAAATACCCGGTCTTCAACACCATCTTCAAATGCAATCCCATTTCGTCATATCATTATTCGGAATGGGTTTTATGACATAAAGTCCTCTCCCGGCTAATCCGAATAATGAGCGCTTATTTTTTTAAAATAAGTGTTCAATCAGATTTCAAACAAATCACAATAAATTTCCACTTTGATCTTTTAAATAAAAGATCCATCACAATCACAAAGGTTCGATGTGGTTTTCGAATATCTATTTGAAATCCGACCCCCGGTCGCATCGATATTCAAATGTCTTTTAAAGGCAAATATTGATAGTCGGTTATTTAACTATCAATCAACATTCACAACAATCGCTAGGATTTAAATAATTTTTCCCTCAATTATTGTTATTTTCAATATATCTTCGCAAGATATAATTTTAACGCTTCAACCATTTGAAAACAAATTTCAAATCAATTTCCACTTTTCAATCCTTTAAAAACAATTTTCAAATTACTTTTCCACATTTCAATACCTTGAAAACAAATTTCAAATCATTTTTTCCTTATGCGGAAAACATTTTCAAATATTTATTCGTTTCCACTGAAAATCTGCCGAGTTCAAATAATTTAAAATTCTTATCCAAAATATACTTAGAGATATTTAAAATAAAACTATTTTGAAACACTTTCTTAAATATTAGTTATGAAAATATTATACTAATATCTCATAAAAAAATTCAAGTCCAGACTAATTTTTAAATAAAATTAATATAAAGGATATAACTATTTAAATATTCAATTTCTAAAAACAATATCAATTAAATCTTTAAATCATTACTTCCATAATTAATTAAATAAATCATTACTTTAACGATTTACAAAATCACTTAAGAAACTATTTCTTCAAAATATTCTTTTAAAACCAACCTTAGAACTTTTAATTTATATTTCAAAAGCTATTTTACAAACATACTCGGCTTTTCAGGGAAAATACACCTTCCTTTTCAAAACGGATCATTTTTAATCAATTAATAAATCCTTTTGGATTTATTTTAAATTTACGTTCCAAATTCGTAAATTTCTTTCCACACTTTTAAAAATAAAACAATATTTATTTTTTAAAACAAATTTCCCTTTCTCTTATAAAATTCCCATCTTGAATTTAAAATTTTCAAATATCCACAGATATAAGATTTTCAAATCGATTCCCAAATATTCACTTTCAGCACCAAATCAATTTTCAAATTGATTTCCAAATTTATTTCAAATACCAAATCAAATCCCAAATTGATTTTTCCAAACATTTACTTCAAAACACCAAATCGATTTTCAAAATTGGTTTTCCAAAATTATTTTTAAACACCAAGTCAATTTTAGATCGATTTCCCAAATATTTATTATTTTTACCAAATCATTATCAAATTTATTTTCTAATTTATTTTCAAAACACCAAATCAAATTTCAAATTGATTCTCAAATTTATTTCAAACATCAAATTTATAATCTTTAGAAACAAATTCCTTCTTTTAAATTTATTAAATTTTCTAAAATTAATTTATTATAAATTTCCTACTAAATTTCAAAAATCCAATTTGATTTATTTCTGGTATCCTACGATACCAAAAATATATTCGGCTAAATTATAGTCTTCGACAGTTTCAATCACAAATAGTCACACACAAATTATAAATAATCAACACACAATACTGAAACTAATTCAAATATTTGAGGAATCCAGTTGGATCCCTCCAACCTGTTTTCCCTGCATCCATAGACGTTAGTACAACAATTAAATAACAATTCCACTTCGAGGTGGAATACCGCGGTATATGGGATTTATATAATATCATCCGCTATTATGCGGCGTACAGGGTCTCATCCGCTATATAATGCGGGAAATCAGTCACTCTAAATACATATATAATACCAATTCCACTTCGAGGTGGAATATCGCGGTATATGGGTTTAGTATAATATCATCCGCTATTATGCGGCACACAGTGTCTAAACTAATATAACTGATAATAAATTAATCATCCAAGCACACAGTCAATCAAAAATAAATTTAACTATTTAAAATTAAGTCAGAAAAATTTGAGTGAGTGAGAAGATCTCATCTTGCTTTTTTTTATTTGCAATCCATTTCCCTTTCCGGCTTGTTTCTTTCAGATTTTGACCTTGAATAAACAATTATAAAATTTATTAATATTCGAAATAAATCGAATAATTAATTTCTTTTGAATAGATTTAATTAACTAAAAATTTAATTTTGAACTAATGATTAAAAATGAGCATGCGTACATATATTTCAACATTTGTATTTTACTTTTCTTTTGAAATTTTATATATACCTTTCAAACATGCATGATATATATATTATTTATTTTAATTTCATAATAATCTAGATAGGGTTTTAAAAATTCTAATTATATATATATTTCTCTAATAATAACTTTACTGTTAAAAAATTTATTTTACCCTGTATATATTAATACATACATATATCAAAGAAAAACTTATACTTTCCTGTACAAATAAAATTTAAATCTTCCTGCATATATTTTTGAATCAAATTTAGAAATCAAAGATTACTATACCTCACCCATCAAAAATTCGAGCAAACCGCCATTAATCACGTCGTCGCCATTCCGCCGCATTGCGCCAAAGTCCGGCCATCGCAAATCCTTTCGAGCATGAAAATTAAGTCGTGACACAGCCCTAGGCGTTGCCTCGATCTCGTTCCTCTTCGCCTATATGCATTATCGAGCCCTAGACTCCATCTGAATCGACGCCCTACCCGCCTTCGATGTTCGCCATCGCGAATCCAAACACGACTTCGCCGAACTTGCCCACGCGTATGCGACCATCGTGACACCCAAATTCATCGATTTAGGCCGTAGCCTCCCCCCATTCTCGTTCTAAATTTCGATTTTTTTTCTTTTTTTTAGAGGAGGACGAGATTGAATTAACCTCGATTTTGAACGAATTTAGCTGGATTTGAATGTCGCGGCCATTATTTTGATTTTGAACGAAAGAAGATTTTCATTCGATCGGCCATGATTTATTTCTCGGCTGCTTCCATTTTTTTAAAGATGCGATTTGAATTGTAAATGGAAAGGGAAGTAAATGATTCTGACTTGTTTTCATTCTCTGGCAAAGAAGGAGGGACACGAGACATTGATTATTGATTGAACGAAAAGGTAGGATAGGGTGGCGTGTAGGAGAAGGCAATGGAAACGTGTACGTTACATTTTGCAAAAAGGTGGCTGCGATTTGATTTTGATCATATATATATATATATATATATATATATATATATATATATATATATATATATATAAATTTAAATCGTCCAGATTTCGCACCCTAAAATCTCAGTATCATATCAAGATGTGCCGCTAGGCGTTTATAATGTTATACCCCTATTTCAACCGCAATGGAAAAGGTTTCGAGTCCTAATTCGATCGTATGGAGAAGATAGCTTTTTGGACCCAGATATTAAATTAAATTTCGATCTAATTTTCCACGCGTTTGCTTATCGTATGGCCAAACGATCACTTCAAACACTACGAAAATTGAAATCCGATAGTAATACAGTATTACGGATCCAATGGAACTAGTTTCGTCGAATTCCGAGACTGTGCCTCGGAAGGCTATTTTTTTAAATATCGATTTAAACAATATAATTTCAAAACCGAACACATCACTTTCAAATTCAATTTTAAAAATTCTACTATCTCCAGTATTATCAATATAAATTTCCGAAGCCTTGAAAATATTTTTAAACAGCTTAAAACTGAAGATTCAATTTTTACCCAATCTCAATAAATTAAATTTAACAATTAAATTTCCAAATCTATAGTTAAAATTGAAATTCAAGTTAAAAAAAACTTCCAATATCTAAAATCAATTAAATATTTTAATTTCAAATGTTGAAAATTTTGGGTCGTCACATCATGTTTCCCGAACTTGAACATCGCTAGACACAAATGCACACGTGTGCATATGTATAAGCCACCAGATTGCCTCCGACCTTTGCTCCGGCCATCTCCAAGTCACCTACAGTCTCCCTGATGAACTCGACCCCTTGGCCTCGTCAAACTCACCGCGAGACGAAATCGAACAACTCGAACACACCTGAAAACCACCACATCGACGGAAAACTCCAAATCACCGACGAACCGTACCTCGAGAACCCTCGACGACCTCACTGAATCTTCGTCTCGACCCCTAGCATCGCTTCCCCCTATCGCGATCAATTCCGGCACCTTCATGGCGGCGCATTTTCCTCGACAAAACTGGCGACTAAACCTTACATCGCCATCCCACGTATGCTCCGATGATCAATAACCTTCGCGATCATTTTTCCTATAGCCCTCGAGTCTCGAGCCTCCTCCAGACCAATACCCAAAGAGAATCTCACCGCCGATCAACATCAATCGATGGAAATGCTTAAATCGATCATCCCGATATACCACGATGAATACATACTTGAAAATCATGATTTACATATTAAAATTGTTCATTTTCAAACTCGAATTAGGATATAGAATTAAATCTTAAATTCTAGAAAATTTATTTTGGCTTATTTTTTATCATTCCTGTATTTTTGTATTTTAGAAATAAATAACCCATATATATATTTGAAACTATTTTTAGAATTAGGCTTCATATAATCATTTTCCATCAAGAAATCTAAGCCTAAAATTGATCATAGAGGATGATACGAATTTTTATATGATGAAGTTGTTCCCTATAATTCAACAGAGCAATGTTTATATACATATACACTAACATATCATATATATATATGCATTCAAATCAAAGCATTCCTGTAGGCATTCATACTATATTTCTACAACATTTCAAGCAGAGTTCAATCACAGATTTAAAACTGTTTTCAAAGAAAAGTTTACTCACATGTAACAAAATAGATTAAGGGTTGAAAGTTTGCTCACCTGACAATTGAAAGAAACAGAGAAGCTTGAACTAAAACCTGGAAAACTGGAAATTAATTATTGACTGAAGCTCTGATTTTTGATCTGCTTCCTGTTGTTGAATTGGCTTGCTTATTAATTGAACCGATTTTACTTTGTTGAACTTGCATGCTTCAGTTATAAGTTGATCTTTGCTTTGCTTTCTAATCTACTTTGTTTGATTTTAAATTTGAGATTATTATGCTTTTGATCAGGGTTGTAGTTTTGATTTGTCCTTTCTGTTTTGTATTTTCTTTTGTCTGGCTCCATAGTTTCTTCTCAGGTTTTGAATTTGAATGCAAAAGATGTGAGAAGCCTGGTTTTCTTAACTTTAATGTTTATTTACATTATAAATTTAAAAGAAAAACAAATACATCTTGCCACTTGTATTTTTGCTAAGCTAACACTTATTTATGCATGTTGTATTCTTCTTACAAGTGTTAATACATATTACCTTAAGCTTACATTTGTAAATTGGCATGTTTTTAATATTTTTATAAAATTTTATATCTTATTTCTATTTAGTTTAAATACATATATACTTTGTATTTATATCTATTTATACTAACAAACATAAAAGAGATGTATTATATTTATACTTTTACATATTTACCAACTATAGTTAGTTATGTTTTGCACATGTATATATTTTAAATCTTGTACTTATTACTTTCCAAAAGATATATACATATTATAGCATTGTATTCATTCTTGTTTTTAAATTTTAAATTCAAGTTATTATATTTTTAAATGAATGAAGGTTTATATTTGTACATTTTCCTATTATCTGTACTTTTATAACTTTTTTTAAAAGAAAAATGATTTTAATCTCTAATTATACATTTAATAAGGAATCACATATATTATATATAAAAAAAATTAAAAATAGCCTTTTTAAAAAATTAGTATATTAATCTTAATCATAACTTCCAAATCAATATACATACATATATATATTTTATTAAAATTTAGGAAACAAATTTTTATTAAATATAGATTTTTAAATCCAATTTATTTTCAATACATTTATATTTGAATTTCAAATCCAAACTTCAACTTATAATCAATTTATATATAAACAAACAAATACCTTATTTGATTTGGAAAAATTCAAATTAATTCACAATGAATTCCAAAAATTATATTAATTACCAATTTAAATTTGGCTCAAAAACCGAGAACGTTACATTAATAATGTATGTTTGTGTATGTGTATGTGTATAACATTAATTAATCGTTTTTTGAAATAGAATATAAATTAAGGATATTAATTAGGATTATAATTTTTACTAAACTAATCTAAATTATAATTAGTAGCACTAGTTAAGGCAATGTGGCAGTTTGATTAACAAGGGAAAATGGAAAGAGTTTATATGTATAGGTAGGAGGACATGAACGAAGGAATGATTTTTGCAGAAATAAACTTCATTTAAATTCCATCTATAAATAAATGGAAAATGAATATTTGTATATATAATATGGGTGTACTTTTGGAAACAAATATAATTCTCTACCATTCAATAATAATAAAAGTGAAAAACATGAATGAATAATATTGAGTAATTTGAATGAACGGCTATTAATGACATTAAAAGGGGAGAGTAACGGTGTTATCTTCTTTAAATAAAATGAAAAGGAAATAAGTTTTCCTTTAGTAAAGCTAAATAATATGAAGATTTGATTATATATTTGATGAATGCTTGGATGTGTCATATCATTTTGAACAAAGATGATGGGTCCATATCATTTTGTTAACGGTCGGTACTAAAAATGGAGCCTATAAATAAACCCTTAATCTAACCCTAAATTCTCCACAAAACTTACATCACCAAAAATTTATCACTTTCATCTCTCCGCCAATGTAGTATATTCAATATAAATTAAAATAAAAGTAGAGAGATTGTTGGCGTCAAAATTGACCACCAACACCCAATTATACGTGAAAGCACCAATATCCAGTCACAGATCACATATAGTATATGATGTAGAGAATATAATATGTAGAATAATCAAATTAAAATGAAAGCAAGTAAAAGAGACAAGATTTATAGTGGTTCGGCTAACTCCATCCTACGTCCACTCTAGAACAATCTTTTTATTTATGTTGAAATTTGATTACAGTTACAATCGAAAACTCCAGAATAAAATTGAAGAGTATCCCCTAGGTAGAAGATGAAGAGAAGCAAAATGAAGGTCCCCTCTTTTGAAGCCAAGACTGTTGTATTTATAGGTGAAACTTCAACTACATGGTCTTCTCACATACATGGGCCCACCATGGCGATTGGCAAGCCCAATTCATCTATAAATAATCGTTGTTCCTCCATCCAAATCAACATCGATCCATCTTCCTTAAGTATATTATATCGACCCATCCACCCTGAAAAACGCCGATCCTTCCTCCTTCATGAAAATGCCGATACATTTTCCTTCATGAAAAATGCCGATCCCTCTTTTTCCACAAAGTCGTGTCGATCCTTTCTTTCTCATGAGTATGCCTATACTTCCATGTGTAGCCTGGAAAGTATGTCGATCCCTCTAAGGCATGCTGATCCATGACACTTAGGTTACTATGCCGATCCCTAACGATTTAGGGTATTACGCCCATCCAACCCCTTCCAGTGTATGCCATACAGGTCCATATCACAAAGCTCCAATATGCCGACCGCTTAGATTACTATCAGGGCTGATCCATCCATTGTGAACAATGCCAATCCATACTTTGCCGAGCCTTCCCATGCCTATCCTTATTATGCCGCTTAAAACTATGCCCCCCAAAACTACGCCGATCCTTTCCTATGCCGATCCATGCTATGCTAATCCAATATATGCCGATCATAGTACACCGATCGCTTTTATTTGCTAGACCACTTAAGTATGCCGATCCATTGCTTGTAAAAACATACTGATCCCTTGGCTTTTACGTGTACCGAACCCTTTCTTCATTAAGTATGCCTATACCAATCCCTTCTTATTGAAACAGGCCGAACCCTTCGACATAACTTCCCAAACCAATCAAACATGCCGATCCAAACTATGTCCCATATTTCTAGTATCTTGCATCATTTATCTACCGACTATGTTTAATCCTGGCTTCATGTTACTATATGTATTTGATTATCCAACCATCCATTTGAGTCAAACCCGTGATATCTCAACCTTGATAACCGTGAAGTCCATTAGGTTAAATCCACTTACATACGGCCTTGCCAAAAGGCGGGTGAAAACTCTGCCCTCCCCCAAAACATGTCTTGCGATAGGAAGGCGTGTTTTGTATTGCCATAAATCCAAAGTTCGTAATCCTTTGGTTTCCATATTAATAATCCCAAATCCAATCCGTTGCCAATCCGATTCCTCGATCTCTCCGGATCACTGGTGAAATCTATGACTGTTCCGAGTCGATATCAATTCCGAATCCATTCCAAATCCGTTAACCAAATCCAGATCTCTCCAAATCGTTTTATTCAAATCCAAGACCACGCTGGGTCCACATCCAGATCCATAGACCTTTACGGATAGCTTTTTCCAAATACAAGACTACTCCAGGTCCATATCCAGATCCTATACCACTCCGGGTCCATATCCAAATCCTTAGACCTCTCCGGGTCATTTTATCCAAATATCGAACCACTCCGGGTCCTTGTCAAGCACAGTCCGTACTCGACGATCTGAGCAAGCCTATCTTGTCGCTATCTGGCGAAGCGGTCTACCTCTTTCCAGGCGTAGTCCTTAACTGACGATCTATTATGTTCTATTCTCTATCCTCGACTCTTCAGTTAAGTTCTTAGTCCATAGGTCATCATACTCCGGCTTCGATCCCCAGTCGAGGACTTATCCATGTTCGAGTCCATCCTATCGCTCTCTGGCAAAAGGACTCGTAACTCATGGCTATTGCTCCGTCTCTCCAGTTGGGGCCATAACCATGACCTGTGTTATTTATTTCATTTCCAAAGTCCACTTAGTAAAATATAAAATAAAAGCCTATACAACGAAAAACTAAATACCATAGTATCGGAAAAACCAGAGTTCGTAGTAAATGGAAAGAACAAAATTTCACAGACTCGAGCACTACGGTTCATCGTCATCTCAGAGCATGCGTAAGGATCGTCCTCGATCCCATACATATGTCAGTGACTTAGCCGTATTATTGTGGGGCATTACTTATTCTATGCCATAAATACAATCAATTAATGATGAGTTGATGATGATGCCTTGATCCAATGCCGTCTTCATTCGAGGTGGGCAGTGCCTGCTTCTGTTCCACCGCCATAGTCCAAGTCCTTATATATTGTTGTAACTGACCATTCCTCAAATGTTCCTCGATGATATCCTTCGAGTGCCTGCAGTCATTTGTATTGTGCCCATCCAACTCATGGAATATGCAATGCTTTCCTATGCCCGCTCATATTCGAAGGGTTCCCTATTTGCTGGCCTTCGAAACTGAAGGCGTCCTTGAGTATCCAAATAAGTCATTTCCAAAGGTTCGATCAAGTCCATGTAAGAAGAGAATTTTGGTTCTCTCCATTGCCTTTTTGACATATTACTGCCATCATACATTTTCCGTTTGCCTTTATCATTCTTGTTTACATCTCCTGATGATCCTTCACTTTGCCTAGCATTCATCTCCAGTTTGTTTGCTCGTGTATCTTCCTGTCACATGAACCTTTTTGCTTCATGATAAAACTCCACTATATCCATAGATGGATCTCATGCTAGTGAATCCTTGAACTCCATGCAATCAGCAATTCCAGATACAACCATCATCAAAACCATGGATGGATCTGGACGATCCACCGATGCCGCCGCAACATTGAACCATGTAAGAAAATTCCTCAGGGACTCTCCTATCCTCTGTTTCAGTGTTGCCAAACTCATCACATTTTTGGGTCTCGAGATATGAACTCTAATCTGCCTCACAAACCCTTCGATTAATTCTGTCCATGTGCCAATAGAGCCATTTTACGACTGTCTCAACCATGGCATAGCTATATTCATCAAATACAAAGGGAAGCCTCGTGCCATAACCTCCTCCGTTGCCCCTAATACTCCACGTGCCTTATGTGTCTTGTAAGATGAACAACAAAATTTGTTTTCCATCATATACCTCAAGCGTTAGTAGTTTGAATTCTGGTGGATTCCTAGCTTGCCTTATCCTAGGAGCGAAAGGGCTCCTATTAACATCATCCAAATATCTATTTACCAATCGTCCTCTCATGGCCTGTCTAATAATTTCCGCCAACCTATCGTTATCATCAAGTGGAAGTCTTTGTCCATTGCCTCCAACCTGCCTCTCGAGTAAGTGAGGAAATCCTAAAGTCTGCTCTTCTAGACGAACGCTCATATCCTGATCAGCGCCAAACTATACAGCACCACCGGTATCCTGCTTGGAGTGAAGCCAATATGACCCAGGGGCATGCCCTTGAGTGTGGAACGATCGGTACTGATCACTCTATAATGATCAACTATGGTATGGCCGATTTTTCCTGTTGGCCAGGGGATACTCCCGATGACTCCACTCTATCCCGCATCCTATTTTCTTCATTTCCTTGGTTCTGACTCGGGACTTCCTCAACACCTGCTGTTCCAACTTTGTGATCCACATTTCCAATGTCTCCTACTACTCCATTCCCTTGGTCTTACACTCCAGCTTGTCCAATCTATCGGAGTAGGTTCTGTGTCATTTCCTCCTATCTCTTCAGTATCCTTTCCTACATAGCATCCATCATTGTTTCCATCTCGCCTCTGGTAATGAAGATTGAGGCCTGATTAGCTCCCGAGGAAGCCTCATGACTTCCTTCATGATCGCCCCTATCTGTTCTCTGTCTCCTTGTTAATTGTCTAGCCATCGCTTCTTAAATCCAAGTTCCCATGCTTTCAAATCCAAGATACTAACTCCAAACCAATGTATGCAAGCTTTCTTAGTGAAAGCACCAAAATGTTGGCGTCAAAATTGACCACCAACACCCAATTATGTGTGAAAGCACCAATATCCGGCCACAGATCACAGATAGTATATGATGTAGAAAATATAATATGAAGAATAATCAAATTAAAACGAAAGCAGGTAAAAGAGACAAGATTTATAATGGTTTGGCTAACTCCGGCCTACGTCCACTCCAGAACAATCCTTTTATTTATACTTAATTTTGATTACATTTACAATCCAAAATTATAGAATAAAAATGGCAGAGTATCCCCTAGGTAGAAGATGAAGAGAAGCAGAATGAAGGTCCCCCTTCTGAATCCAAGACTATTTTATTTATAGGTGAAACTTCACTACAGGGTATTCTCACCTACATGGGCCTACCATAACGATCGGCAAGCCCAATTCATCCATAAATAATGATCGACATAGTCATACCAATCACTATTCCTCCATCCAAATCAACATTGATCCATCTTCCTTCAATATATTATACCGACCCGTCCACCTTGAAAAACGCTGATCATTCCTCCTTCACAAAAATGCCGATCCATCTTACTTCATGAAAAATGTTGATCCTTCTTTTTCCACGAAGTCGCGTCGATCCTTTCTTTTCCATGAGTACGCCGATCCTTCCTTATGTAGCCTAGAAGGTACGTCGATCCCTCTAAGGCATACCGATCAATGGCACTTAGGTTACTATGCTGATCCCTATGCTTTAGGGTATTACGCTGTTCCAACCCTTTTCACTGTATAACATACCGATCCATATCATAACTCCAATATACCAACCCTTAGATTACTATCAGGGCCGATCCATCCATTATGAACAGTACCAGTCAATGCTTTGTCGAACCTTCCCATCTCGATCCTTACTATGCCCCTCAAAACTATGCAAATCCTTTCCTATGCCAATCCATTCTATGTTAATCCAATCTATGTTGATCCATAGTACACTGATCCCTTCTATTTGCTAGACCACTTAAGTATACCGATCCATTACTTGTGCAAACATATCGATCCCTCGGCTTTTACATGTACCGAACCCTTTCTTCATGAAGTATGCCTACACTGATCCCTTCTTATTGAAACATGCTGAACCCTTTAACTTAACTTCCCAAACCAATGAAACGTGCCGATCCAAACTATGTCCCATATTTCTAATTACCAGCATCGTTTATCTACGACTATGTTTGATCCCGGCTTCACGTTATTATCTATAGTTGATTATCCATCCATCCATTTGATCTAAACCCATGATATCCTAGCCTTGATAACCGTGAAGTCTATTGGGTTAAATTCGTTTGCATATGGCCTTGCCAAAAGGCGGGTTAACAGGGATTGATCAAAATTAAAAGAAGGGATTTGGTCAAATCAACAAAGAGGAAATCCGCACCTGTATACAAAGATGGTTCCAAGCAATTAAAAAGGAGAGGTGGCTTTTAAAAGATAAGTGGGAACAATTTTAATTAGGTGATTATTTACAGTTAAAATTTAACTATTCTCTATGATCTAGGATGATGTTAGAAACCCTAAATTAGAACTTGTAACTTAGATAGAAATGGAAATTACTATAAACTGTTAAACCTAATTTGATTCTAGCACACCTCCCTTGTGATTAAATTTTAAAACCTTAAAATTGAAATCTGTAATCTAGGGTAGAATTGAAATTGCTGTGAATTGTTAAACCTGTGTTGATCTAGCAAACCCCTTTAGTTTTATGTAAAACCTAAAATATGCAATCCTTAGATTTAAATAGCTGTAATTGATATTCAAAAATACGTGAAATTTAGAAATATTGACCGATCATCTAGTAATTAGCAGTCACCAATAACTGCCAACGACATGGATTAAACAATAATAAAATCGACGGTCAAGAAAATGAGGAAACCGTAAATTTTATACTAGAACATTCGACTATTGGACCCTAGCATTCGATTGGTCGAGACGAAAATTGTAGAATATAAGCATTAACTGTTATGGGTCTATTTAAAGGCAATTAGATGTACGTTAGGACTTGTATGGAAGCTTGCTCCCTAGGAGTGGAAGCTAGGTCATGGCGATGTTGGGTAAATATTGTTTACCCAATTTAGGATTGAGTAATTGACATAAGGCGACATATTTTCGCAATGGCACTCATAGGAGGTTCAACAATGGACAGGCATCACTGATAAGGATGCCTGATGGAACGGGTCTGGCACAACGGGTGTCCTAGTATGCATAATTTCTAGTGCTCATGATACAATTTAGATGGAGGATCTTGGAGCATGCAATAAGAGGCCAATAATGCGATCGAGAGGTGAAAGCGAATGCAGATGATGAGACATACCAGTGAGTCGACATCTCGGGTTCTTCCTTTCCAAGGTAGTGATGGGGGATCGATTCCCCATAGCCTAGTGGAAGTGATAGTAGTGGAAATTCATTTCCACGGGAGCTTAATGGCGGTGTTTTCCATAGTTAGTAGCCAAAAGGGTGGTGTCCTACGTATTGGGTAGCTCTAGGAGCAGTGGCCGATCAAGATATGAGATCCGATCCTTACTTCGATCCTTTGTATTAGCATGAACAAATTGTAGCGAAGGAATGTATTAGATAAGAACCCTTAGGTAATAGACCTTTGGAATTCAAGGACATTTGTAATACATCCTATGTCATCTAGAGTAGAGTTTAAGTTAACTACACATGACCAGCACATATTAAACTTAGACTCGTTCATCTAACTTTTTTCTGCCCTACCCCTACTCTTTATTTCCTCCCCAAATGATAACATGTTAGCAGTTGATTGGGCATGGTACGTGGAAAAAGAAGTTTCACATTAGAGTTCTCATATTCTTTGTTGTCCATTATATAGTTACTTACTGTATTTAAAGTCTGTAAAACATATATTGTATTTTGAAAACAATGTAT
This sequence comes from Allium cepa, assembly GCA_030765085.1. Taxonomy (NCBI): domain Eukaryota; kingdom Viridiplantae; phylum Streptophyta; class Magnoliopsida; order Asparagales; family Amaryllidaceae; genus Allium; species Allium cepa. Next base: position 765,415,493 of record CM060934.1, on the reverse strand, counting down.
ACGGAAACTAAGTATTTTGAAGACTATTACTCTGCAATGTCTATTTTTAGTACTCATATTTTATTCCTTTCGTTGTGAGTTCTAAAAAGTAGAACATCTTAGAATTTACCCTAATAATTATGCTCCATAATGTTTTAAAAATGCAACAGCTCATATTTCTTGGGATGACCCGAGTCTGAAAGTCACACCAGACTTTGGATCAGTATGTCACGAAGTGCAGGTTGTTACATTTGAGGTCAGAGCTTATGTCCAATATCATCTAGGATTTAGGCACATATTGAGCGAGCATACTTGTAATGTTTTAGAAAAAAAAATTCCAAAATTTTTTCTAAAATATTTTCCAATTTTTTTCAAAAATGGGTTTTGAATATGCATACACACACACATATAAGTTTTCAAAAAGATTTCGAAAGATTTTATTTATATATCAAAATTTCTTTTATTCGTGCATATAACCTCTTTGGGAAAGTTGAGAATAATTCCCAATCACAGAATGAGTACAAGTTTTTAGAGGAATGGCTCTAGAAAGTTTAATAGAGTTTTTTTTATACCAACTCGCAGTAGTAAGTAAATTATGGATTTAAGGGTGTATGAAGAAGATTAGTACTATAAGACCTATAAAATAGGAATATTATGTTGACAATATAAGGGAGACATAATGAGGATTTTACAAATTAAACGAAGATTTTCCAATTACAGTAGAAACCCTATTATCATACTGGTAGTAGATGCAAGGACTCCTATTTATTTAAAGGTATGGCTAGCATATTTCCATATTGAAGTTGGACACTGTAATGGGAATCAAATTTGAGTTAACCATCTTTGAACAGGAAGCATTGTTAGGTATAATTGGATATTGTAATTAGGTAATTATTGTCTACTCTAAGTTTAAGTGGTAAACCAATGAAAATGATTTCTAAAAGTTAGAAATTGTAGATGTGTAACAACCCGTTTTTTAAAGCAATAATTAATTTAAGTTAGCGATAGTAATTTAATTAATTAAAATAGAAGATGAAGCTTTATTTGATAAATTCGTTTTGACTTTATTTAATAAAAAATTTAATTAGTGAAAATATAATATTTAAAATAGAAATGAATTAAAAATGTGAAAATAATGTTTTATAAGAATAATATAATTCTATTTGGGAAAAGAGCTAATTTAAACAAGAATTGAAATTTATTTACATCAAAAGGATTTAGCTATAAAAGTAAAACAAAATTATTTATTCTCTTTAACCCCAAGCCTAGTATACTAACCCAAATCCATTCTCCAGAATTTTCTTTTCTTCTCTCCTTCACTAATATATATTCACACACAATCATTTCAAAAGGGGCCAGGACTTTCATTTTTCTCCTAGAAGCTATCAAAACTAATCTCCTTTCTTCTAATTAACATAAATCATATAAATTAATATAAATCCCCATATTTAATTTTGTTGCTTCTCAATACTGGTTATCTGTGCCCTTTAATGAATCGAAGCATTGTTAAGGTGCTGATTTTCTAGCTGCGTGCATGCATTTATTGGTGGTGAGAGAGAATGTAAGCTACAAACAAGTGAGTGTATATACTAACAATTTCTATGTTTAAGAAATTATGATTGAGTAACTTTATTGTGTGTATTTGTGTGCGTTAGTGTTGTTTCATGTGTGAATACCTGATTTATATGCATGTCCAGGTATATGCATAAGTGTGCATGTTCGTGTATTTTAAAATTTTTGTTTCTAACTGTGTTCATATGGATAGGAAAAAAGTAAGAACAATTAATCTTAATGTGAGTGTGAAAGCCTTTATATAAATTATGACAATCATACAACGGGAAGCTCATTAGGATCTATATTTTTATTTCTCAGTTTACATCTGCATATATATACATAAATATAGTCAAGTCCCTTACATCGATTCCAATTATATTCTGTGGAATAAGAGAGAATGAAGGCTATGGTATACGAGATTTACTAACGTGTCCGTGGTCAATGGTCAGATGGAAGGAGATATGCATCTAACGGCTTCAAACTATTGGGCTTATTACAACAGCCCACTGCAACACTATTTGCAATATAGATACTGATCAAACGAATGTAACAATATATCATTATCTATTGTATCAGTTTATATCTGATATTAATAAAATTCATTTTATCAAATCTTTAATTTAGTATCAAAGCTAAATAAACTTGATTAACAGCAAGAAACGCCTTGCCATTGATCCCATCAGATCTATTGCCATCACTTGGATATTAGGCTACGTTTTAGAATCATCTAAGATTTCAAGAATTTGAATTCTCATCATTTGTTTTACTGCTTTAAGCAGTTATTCATATTTAATTAAGATCAAGAAGCGCTGCAGCTGTTTTTTAAAATTCAATTTTATCATTGACACTCTGTTCTTTCAAGAAGCTTTGCCTCGTCAAGAAACTCTCTGTTAGGAAAGCTTCATCATCCAAAGAATCTCGGGTTGCATAGCTGTCATCTTCAAATCTAAAACCTCCAGATCAATCTAATACATCATCTCTGCATCATGGCAGAAGGAAATCAAGATAATTCAAGTAATACTTCAACAAATTCAACACCATGCATTTCTGCAACTATTCAAAATGGTACTCAAGATTCGATCAAGTTAATCATCAAGCCGCAAAGCCAATTGATCAGCATACAGTTGGATGACTCAAACTTTCTTCTCTCGAAATTCCAAATTGAAGCTGCAATGAAAGGATATGGGCTTGAAGACCATGTTCTTGGAACTCCTGCCATTCCACCTAAATACATCACAGATCAAGAAGGAAGGCTTATAAGCAATCAAGAACATACAATTCATCAGAGACAAGACAGTTTAATCAGTTCTTGGTTACCGTGATTAGTTAGTGCAAATATATTGCCACAACTGGTTGGGTGCAAAAGTGCCCATGAAATTTGGTCAACTAGTGGACAGGTTTTCAGTACATAATTTGCATTCTAAATAATGTACTATAAAAGACAACTGCAGAGCTGTAGGAAGGAAAACTTATCTATGAGTGATTAGTTGACCAAGATTAAAACACTTTGTGATCAGCTAGCCTCCGTTGGCCACAAGATTACTGAAACAGAGCAAATTTTATGTATATTAGGAGGACTTGATGATGATTATGAGTCTGTTGTTGCTGTAATATCATCAAAATAGGTTACACCATCTATCTAATATGTTCACTCCTCTCTTCTTGTTCATGGGAGAAAAATTGAACAAAAGAAACCTGCAATCACAGAATTCTCTGCCAATTTTGTGAGCAATAGTAAAGGTAAAAATCAAGATGAAATACCAATGCAAGAAATAAAACAAGTAGGTATCGAAGAGGAGGTATGTAGTTCAGAGGTAGAGGAAGAGGAAGGTATGGCAGTAATAATAGCAACAATAGACTTAGATGTCAAATTTGTGTAAGGTTTGGACATGGTGCAAACAAGTGCTACCTCAGATTTGATGCAAGTTATATACCATCACAACAAAGAAATAATAACTCAAGAAATTACACTCCAAATGTTAATATGATTAATGCACAACAAGATGGAAAAAGTCATTCAAACCCTCTGAATGCAGAATCTGCAAAAATGGAGGACATTCACGATGAAAACTGGTATCCAGACACAGGAGCAACAAATCATGTGACTAATAACCTTAGTAACCTAAATCTTGGCAACAAAAAGTACAAAGGTATGCATTCTTTACATATGGTAAATGGTAAGCCCATCCCAATTACACACACTGATATGCATGTATAAAGGGCAAAAAACAATTCCATTTCAATAATTTATTGAGAGTTCTCCTAATTAGAAAAAATTAATAAGTGTAACTCAATTTGCAAAAGATAATAATGTTTACTTTAAATTTCATTCAAGATATTACTTGGTTAAAGGCATTCTAACTAAGGAAATTCTTTTGCAGGGTACAGAAATTAGGGGACTTTATCAATTCAATGTTGCTAATTCAAGAAATTCTGCAAATAAGGAGTGCAATGTTTCTGAAATCAAACAGAGAGAAAACTGTAAGAAATTTGATGTTTGGCATTGTAAATTTGGACATCCAAGTGTAAATATTTTGAAACAAGATTTAAATGATAACAATATTTCTGATGAAGATGTTCTTATACCTTATATTTGCACTTATTACCAAATAGGTAAGAGTCATAAACTTCCATTTCCAAATTCAAACACTAAATACAGAAAACCACTTGAATTAGTTGCTGTAGACTTATGGGGACCGGCCCCAATTACATATGATTATGGATACAAATACTACATTTCATTTATTGATGCTTATAATAGACATGTGTGGATATATTTCTTATAGACAAAATCTGAAAATTACAATGCAGTTTTACTTTTATAGTCAGTGCAGTAACAAACTATCAACTAAAGGTTATTCAAACAGATGATGGGTTATAATTTATGCCACTGAAGGAGTACTTACAAAAAAGAGGAATAACACGAAGAATGACATGTCCATATACATCCAAACAAAATGGACTTGTAGAAAGAAAAAATAGACACGTTGTTGAGATAGGTCTCACTCTATTAGCATATGCATCAATGCCACTAAAATTTTGACCAGATGCATTTTGCAACCTCGGTATACTTGATAAACAAGCTACCTATGAAGGTGCTCAATTTAAAAGTACAACAGAATTATTGTACAAAATTAAGACTGATTATCAAGGACTAAAGGTTTTTGGGTGTCTATGTTTTCCTTATTTAAGATGTCATAATACTAACAAATTGAGTTTCATATCATCACCATGAACCTTCCTGGGTTATGCAACAAATCAGAAAGGGTACAAATGTTTAGATACTAATGGCCGAATCTACATATCAAGACATGTGGTATTTAATGAGCATATATATTTCCTTTTAACGATTCAGAAATCAAAACCACACAAAAAATATACAATCCAAAGTATTCCTTACCACCAATACCTGCTCAACTGGATGAGATTGCATCATATCAAAGTGAAACAAGATATGCAAGTCAGGATGATCGGTACTGACTAATGTTAATTTAAGGTGATTTCAACTCAGAATCAAATCATGAGTGAAACATATTACTGGAGAGCTCAAATCATACCTCACAGCAAAACAACATTACTCTATCAGATTCTCACCAAGTATTGGATGATACACTATCACCCAATTGTAACACCCGTAATTTTTAATAACATTATTCAGGATATTTAATTAGAATAAATTAAATAGAATAATTTAGATAAGGAGATTGAGGTTGATTAATAAATATGTAGTGGCTTCAAGCTAGAAGAAATCAGTTTCAATCAATCATCAATTTCCTTATCCAATCTAAGGTGAATAATAATCACTACATCTCTATTTTGGTTTAAAAACATAAGTTTTCGGATTTAAGGATAAATTCATTTTTGTGATATAATGGATGATGATATGCTTGATTATGATTTATTTAGTTTAAACATGATTTTTTTAAAGGGTGATATGCATGGTTTTAGGGTAAAACCGAGGTCAAATGATTTTTAAATGCCATGGGAAAATTCTATTTTATGGAAAACATGATTTTGGAGTTGGGTTTCAATTTTTATAATTTTCAATACCGTGGATTACTTATGAATTTTCAACGGAAAATATGGTTAATTGGGTTTATAAATTTATTTTGGAAAATATATTAAGAATTTGTGGCTGAAATTTTGATATGTTAGATAACATGATTAAAGTGAATTTCTAGAAATTTGGAGATTTTTATTAAGTGATTTAGTATGGAAATTAAATTATTTTGAAAGAATGACCTAAATGGTTTAATTGTTTTGATAATAGAAAGAGCTTAGTTGTTAAAACTTATCATGTTTTCAGATCTGAGAAAATGCGGCCAATATTATCCAAATTATTTGAAAATTTATGTCATCCAATCAAATTTTTACATGCAGGCAAGTTTGTTTCAAAAAGTTTACTTTATTTCGTAAAAACAGCCTTTTGCTAAGAAAAAGGGGTTCGACCTTCTTTAGAAGGACCCTTTGTCTCAGACCTTCCACCTTCAACCTAGTCGAAACCTTCTAGGTCGAAACTAGGTAAAACAATACGCATGGTATCATTTAGATGGTACGTAGTGGATTGGAGAAAGACGGGAGGTAGGGTGCTAAAAATAAGCTTTCGTAGGGGTTGGTTCCTTAGTTTTATTTGGTTTTGAAAGAAAAACGCTTACCTATTTATAAAGGGGTTTCGCCTAGTTGAAACCTATGGTTTCAAAATGGTATTTCAAAGAATTTTTTGAAAGAGAGTTGTCGCCTATGTTTTAAAAGAAGTAGCTTTTGAAAGAGTTACTTAGGTTTTGTTAAAAGCTTTCGGAAGGGGTAATTTTGACCAAGTCGAAACCCTTCTGTGAATTGACGACCTTTCGATGGTGTTGAAGATATCAGTGTCGTCGAAAGGTATATTTGTTTTTATAAATATAAGCCACTTTCTAATTCTTTCGAAAAGGGTTAGGGCTTTCAAAGGCAATGTTTCGGAAGGGGTTCGAAGCCAACAACCAATTGTTTTATCCACGTGTTTTAATGCTTTCGAAAGGATGGTTTCGACACCATCAAACTTCCTCAATACTTTTGAAATAAAGAGTGGTTTCGAAAGAGATGCTTTCACCTATGTTCACTTTGACCCAAAATGATGTTTTAAGTATAAACCCAATGCTTTTGAAAGGGAGACTTTCAATGGTTTCGATGGGTAGCCATCATTGGTATCGAAAGGGTACTTTCAAAGGGTTTCAAAGCTATACTTTTATACTTATGCGATAATACTTTAACAAGGTCGAAAGGTTTCGAAAGGGTTGTTTTAATGTATTTGAAAGGTCAGAGTCTGGTGTTTTAAAATTAGATTTTAATGCTTTCGAAGGAGTCAAAAGGTTTTAAGATCCAAACTCAAATTTTTAAAGGAGAACCCCATGGCTTATATAAAGGGGTTTTGAAATGACTTTAAGTAAGAAAATTCGAAGACGTATTGCCTTGATGAAATATAAGTTAAAGGGGTTACTATGTTTTATATGAAAAGAATTTCAAGGATCTTAAATCCAAAGGAGTGGTATTATTAAATTGTTATGTTTGCTTCTTCAAATATGAATATATTCACATGATAAAGGATCCATAAATGTATTTTGGGGATAAAGGGAAAGCAGAAACAGCTAGGTTAATCCAGTAGTGAATATAAATTGATTAAACTCCTGAATGAATAGAATTGCATCTAGGGAGTCAGGGAGACCAAAATATAGGATGCTTAAACTTTGAAGTTGCCTAGGAGATAGGTTCACAGTAAACCCGTGTAAATTATGATAAGGTAGTTATTGATGTAACCAACGGGTTCATAGAAAACCCATGAAAACTATATATTAAGTACGGTTGGTAGAGGCTAATTGGTTTGTAGTGAACCCATGCAAACTATATCCGGATTAAGAATTGACATCAGTCAATAGGTTCCTAGTCAACCCATGAAAAGTAGGATAACAAGGGAGTTACTGCATAAACCCATAGATTCCTAGTCAACCCATGAAAACTAGGGTAAGGGACTAGTTATTGTAATGACGAATAGGTTCGGGGGGTCCCATGAATTAATTAAGTTAACTAGCAGGAGTCTATAGTTTCTTAGCGATTCCATGAAAACTAATAAATAGGACAGAGTGTCCATGTATAATGAAAAAGGTTATTAGTAAACCCATAAAAACTAATAGGTTAATAGTGACTCTAAATACTAAAACTATGACAGGGTGTCAATCTAACCTGGGGATGGGAAATCCTAAATGATTTTATATATGCATATGATCATAATATTCTGAAATGTATGTTTTAACCATTGTGGATGCAGAAGCACAGTATATGGTTTTATAAAGGTTTTAGGATACCAGTGAGGGTAAAACACATTCCGCTAAGCGGCGTGTTCTCACTATATATCTAAAAGGATTGAGATGTTAGATTATTATTCATACCAGGCTTTATGTCTGAATCGAAGTTTTTGTTTTCCCCTTAAACTCTCGGGTATTAAATTGGCTTTGAGTACTCTGAGATTTAGGGTTTTTAGGTTCTCTTCTTAAATGAATAAATCTTCCGGAGGCGTGCAGGAGGCAGTTATTTATTTAGGGTTATCTTTCTCCGCTGTGTGTTTCGTTTGTAAAGGCAGATTTATTAGCCTTACTATATACTATGATCAACTAAGGGGGCTTCTTCATATGTCGCTTTTAGCGTATATGTAATAATTATATTTTCCTTTACATTGTTAACTCTTTTCGGATTATGTAATGAACATCTAATATTTTGAATGGAATATGGAAATGTGTTCTTGATTTGTTAATTTTTTTCCATATTTCTGTGATCTGTGCATCAATGTATCTAGCACCGCCGTATTTGGTCGCCAAGGACTAATAACTATGGATAAATGCAGCATCCATAGCCGTTAGTTTTAGGCCTCCAAGTAGGGGGATGTTACAAGTTTGTATCAGAGCATAGGTTTATGAAATTTTAAAAGAAAAGTGAAACCTAAAAGCTTTTTGAAACATAATCCAATGAATTTGAAAATATGATCGGGGTTTGGGTTAATGTTATAGTAATGTACTTGTATTTGATATGTATCTAAGTACGTGTTCGTCTCTTTCTTAGACCGTTCTGCTGTATCTTACTAAGGCTCGTATGTACATTTATGAGAAAGAGGATATGGAAGTAAGAAATAGAAGAGGAAATCTTGGTGGAGGAAGCACCACAATCAATGGAAATGCTCGACATAATGCTTGAAGAAACCGAATCCCACTAACTAATGCTAATCAAAACGCTGAAGTCAATGTAGGTGCTAGAAATCCGCCAGTGGATGCGGGGATGGTGTATCGGTTGTTGGCTAATCTTTTGCAAGCAGCAGCTGCTGGTAACGTTGTAGAGTTGATCCTGTAGTTCCAGTTGGTTATCATTATGATAGGCTGAGCAAAGACTATACTAGTCTGGGTGGAAATCCTTTTATTGGAACAGAGGATGCTGTTGAAGTCCAGAATTGTCTTTTGTACTATGAGAGGATTTTATAGATTTAGGCTTTAATGATGAAGAATAGAGAAGGCTATCCTCTAGACAGTTGCAAGGGTTAGCACTTCACTGGTAGAACCGTGTGACAAACGCAGTTCCAAAAGAAAAGCTGACATGGGCTAATTTTAGAAGAACGTTTGAGTAGAAGTTTTTGTTTAAGGTTTCCAAGTAGGCATTAATGAGGAAGTTCAAGGATCTTGTTCAAGGAGAAATGTCAGTGATCGAGTATGCTACTAAGTTTGATGAGCTGTCTCCATATAGATATGCTTTGGTAGACACTGATATCAAGAGGAATGAGAGATTTATTTGTAGACTAAGGCTAGAGCTAGGCAGAATGACTATGATTCATGTCAAAGAGCCTTGTAATGTGGTGGTGGAGTTTCCCATCCGTCATGAGGAGATGCTTACTGCGTCAGCTAGAGTGAAGCCAATTGAATCCCCAGGCCCTCGGGGAAAGAAAAGGAAATTCTTTAAGAAGAAGGGAGCCTAGTAAAGGGAGGCTGCCAAGAAAGCAAAGGCTGATTTGGTGTGCTACAAGTGTGATAAGAAGGGCCATTATGCTCATGAGTATCGGACGAGTAAGGGAAAGAAGCCTATAGAGAAGAAGAATGAGAAATGCTTTAACTGCAACCAAGTTGGGCATTATAAGAACCAGTGTCTAGAGCTAGTCTGGGTGGATAGAGGGAAGGTGTTTGCTATTGGACCACCATCTTCTTCTGGGCCTAGTACACCAGTGAAAGGGAACACTGTGATGGAAGGTATGCTTTTGATTTAGAGTATACCAATTAGGGTATTATTTGATACTTGTGCATCACATTCATTTATATCATAGTATTTGGTTGATAGATTATGCATAGAACCTACATACCTTGTTACTTCCTTAAGGGTTGTGAATCCAATAGGAGGGGATGCAACTCTAGGGATGAGATGTGACCAGTTGGAACTTGATTTGTTAGGTCATAAGTTTGCATGTAGTCTGTATGTTTTTGATTTCATAGATTTCAAGATCATTTTGGGTATGGATTGCTCGGATAAGTACGAGGCTAGGATATTCTGCCAGGATGGGGAGATATCTTTGAGACAACTAAACAGTCATAACCGAATTATACCCTCAGTAGAGAATTCTGACCGGAGTAGTTGTGCTTTGTTAAGTTCCATGGAGGTTGGAGAAGAGCTTAGTCAGGTTCGAGTGGCAAGAGAGTTTGCAGATGTCTTTGAGCCAGTTACAGGATTACCACCGAAACGAGCTGTTGAGTTTCTGTTAAATTTTGTACCAAGAGCTGAACCTATCAGTAGACCACCTAGCATGATGACACCGATAGAGATAAAGGAATTAAATGTGAAGCTAGTGGATCTTAAGGGAAGAAATTTTATTAGACCAAGTAGTTCGCTTTAGAGAGTGGCCGCGGTGTTCGTGAAGAAACCAAATGGGTCATTAAGGATGTGCAACAACTATCGTAAGTTAAACGAAAGGACAATTCAAGAATAGATACCCTCTACCGAGAACAAATGATATGTTTGATCAGTTGAGTGGAGCCAGAGTGTTCTCCCAATTAGATTTGGCGACGAGGTTCCATCAGTTGCGAGCGGCGGAGGATAGTATTCCTTTGATCGCATTTTGGTAGGTATGGTTCGTATGAGTGGTTGTTGATGCCATTTGGATTGACAAATGCACCAGCTTTCTTCGTAGATTTAATGAACCGGGTTTTCCGAGAGCACTTAGATAGGTTCGTGTTGGTATTCATAGATGACATTTTAGTGTATTCGAAAGATGAAAGCGAGCATGAGATTCAACTTAGAGTGGTGCTGGAGACGCTGAGGTAGAATCAGCTGAAGGCAAAGTTTTCTAACTGTCATTTTGGAAGAAAGAGATTAAGTTTTTTGGTCATGTGGTTTTAGAGCAGGGATTGTCGGTTGATCCAGTTAAGATCGAAGCTATCAATAATTGGAAGAGATCAGAGATGGTAACCGAGATTAGGATTTTTCTTGGACTTGTTGGCTATTACCGGAGATTCATCAAGGATTTCTCGCGGATAGCGACGCCTTTGACTAAGCTTACCAAAAAGGAAGTGAAGTTTGGTTGGTCCGATAAATGTAAGGAAGCATTCCTTAAGTTAAAAAATTTGTTGACCAATGCTCCAATGTTAGTAGTTCCAGATGGTAACCAAGGGTTGGTAGTATATACTGATGCATGTGGAACCGAATTGGGAGTAGTGTTGATGCTAAAGGGCAAAGTTATTGCTTACGCATCTAGGCAGCTTAGACCGCACGAAGTAAGATATCATACTCATGACTCGGAGTTGGCTGCGGTGATCTTTGTCTTAAATATTTGGAGGCATTATTTCATAGGGGAGAGATTTGAGTTGTTTACCGATCATAAGTCATTAAAGTATTTATTCTCTCAGAAGGAGTTGAATATTAGGCAGCAGAGATGGCTTGAATTTTTGGCTGCTTATGATTTCGGTATAGAGTATACTCCTGGGAAAGGAAATAAGGTAGCAGACGCTCTCAGTAGGAAACATCAAAATGTGGTGTTAGCGGTGTTGGAAGACCTAAAAGCCTTGGCCAGTTGTGTTGTGCAGTTGAGATCTATTACTTGTTCTAGTCTGGGTACTATCATGTTATCTTGTTTAGAAGTTCAATCGATATTGATCGAAATGATAACTTCTAAGCAGAAAGAAGATCCATTTTTAGCCAAGAAGATTAGAAGGCTTGAAATAGGATCAGAGATTGATGACCTAAAGGATTTTAGTCTTGACTAAAGAAGATGGTTGAGAGAGAAGGGACGATCATGCGTTTTGGATGTAGAGAATTTAAGGAGGGAAGCTCTGGAGGAATGTCATCGATCGAAGTTCACGATTCATCCTAGAGGGACAAAGATGTATCAAGATATGAAGAGGAGCTTTTGTTAGGAATGCATGAAGAAGGATGTTGGCTGTGGGTTAGGCAGTGTGTTAACAGTTAACAAGTGAAGGCCGAACATCAGAAGCCAAGTGGATTGCTTCGGCCTTTAGACATTCCAGTTTGGAAATGAGATTCGATATCCATGGATTTTATTGATGGGCTGCCATGGTTAAGGAGAGGAAATGAAAGTATATGGGTTATTGTGGACAGGTTGACCAAAAATACCTATTTCTTTCCAGTAAAGTCGACCAGGACGGCACCAGTTTTGGCTAAGTTGTTCATGAAGAACATAGTTAGACTTTATGGAATTCCTAGTAGCATAATCAGCGAGAGAGATGCTTTATTCACTAGCGAATTTTGGAGAAGTCTCCAAGAGGTATTAGCTACCAAGCTCAAGATAAGTATAACTTATCACACGCAGATAGTTGGGTAGACAAAGAATCTCTATAAGGTACTCGAGGATTTATTAAGAGCTTGTGTATTGGACTTCGGTGGATCTTGGGAAGTTCACCTACATTTGATTGAGTTTTACTATAATAATAGTTATTAGACTAGTATAGGAATGGCGTGTTTTGAAGCTTTGTATGGAATGCTATGAAAATCTCCAGCATGTTGGTTAGAGACTGGAGACAGATTGGTCTTAGGTCCGGATTTGGTTAGAGAGACGTCGAAAAAAATTGAGTTAATCCAAGGAGGGACGTAGGAAGCTCAATCCAGACAATAGACGGATAAGAGGCGTAAATACCTAGAGTTCTCAGTGGGAGACAGGGTTTTCATTAAAGTATCACCGATGAAGGGTGTGGTATGGTTTGGAAAGTCGGGAAAGTTGTCCCTGACATATGTTGGTCCATTCCAGATTATAGAAAGGATTGGAAAGCTTGCATATAAAGTAGAGTTGCCGAGCAGTTTGGCAGGTGTCTATAATGTATTCCATGTGTCTCATCTTCGAATGTATGTGCATGATCTAGAAGCTACTATTCCACAGATAGAGTTGGAAGATTTGGAAGCAGAGCCTAATTTAACTCTTGTTAGATAACTAGTTCGGGTTGTAGCAAGGGAAGAGAAAAGATTGAGGACTAGGATGATCAAGTTGGTGAAATTTCAGTGGATCGACTACGAGAAAGACTGTACTTTGGAGACAGAGGACATGATTTGAGAGGCTTATCGTAATCTGCTTTGATGGTATGTCTATATTGGATTTATATAGATTAATACCTGGTCGGGTAGGCTAGTATGGATGTTAGGAGATGTTACAAATGATTGCTATGTCTGCTAATTAGTCCTTACTTAATTTTGAGGACGAAATTTTTTAATTAGGGGAGCTGTAACACCCCTAATTTTTAATAACATTATTCAGGAGATTTAATTAAAATAAATAAAATATTATAATAATGTACATAAGGAGATTGAGGTTGATTAATAAACATGTAGCGGCCGTGCTTATTTAAATTAAATGAACTTATAAATGTTTAAAGAGTAGCTAATTGTTCGTAAGGGAATTAGGGCCATTTACCCCATTTCCACCCTTATATTATTTCCTTAGTCACAAGTTCATTTTATCCTAAACAAAAAACGTAAAAAAAATAAACAGCAAGGCCGGCCATTAGGAAGAAAGAAGAGAAGAGAAAATCAAAGTAAAGCTTAGGATTCAAGGTAAAAGAAATCAATCTCAATTAATCTTTAATTTCCTTATCCAATCTAAGATGAATAATAATCGCTACATCACTATTTTGGTTTTAAAATCATATGTTTTCAGATTTAAGGATAAATTCATTTTATGATATAATGGATGATGACATACTTGATTGTGATTTATTTAGTTTAAACATGATTTTTTAAAAGGGTGATATGCACTGTTTTAGGGTAAAACCGAGATCAAATGATTTTTAAATGCCGTGGGAAAATTTTATGTAATGGAAAACATGATTTTGGAGTTGGGTTTCAATTTTTATAATTTTCCATGCCATGGAGAATTACTTATGAATTTTCAAAGGAAAATATGGTTAATTCGGTTTATAAATTATTTTGGAAAATAAATTAAGAATTTCGATCTGAAATTTTGATATGTCAGATAACATGATTAAAGTGAATTTCTAGAATTTTTGGCGATTTTTACTAAGTGATTTAGTATGGAAATTAAATTATTTTGAAAAGAGGACCTAAATGATTTAATTGTTTTAATAATAGGAAGGGCTTAATTTTTTAAAAGTTATCATGTTTTGAGATCTAAGAAAATGCGGAAAATATTATCCAAATTATTTGAAAGTTTATGTTATCCAAGTAGATGTTTACAAGTGGCAAGTTTGTTATAAAAAGTTCACTTTATTTGGTAAAAATAGCCTTTTGCTAAGAAAAAAGTGTTTCGCCTTCTTTAGAAGGACCCTTCATCTCAGACCTTCCGCCTCCAACCTAGTCGAAACCTTCTAGGTCGAAACCAGTAAAACCAATACACATGGTATCTGGATTGGAGAAATGTGGAAGGTAGGGTGTTGATAGGTAGCTTTCGGAGGGGTTGGTTCCTAAGTTTTATTTGGTTTTGAAAGAAAAATGCTTACCTGTTTATAAATGGGTTTCGGCATAGTCGAAACCTATGGTTTTGCAAGGGTGTTTCAAAGAGGCTTACGAAATAGAGCTGCTGCCTATGTTTTAAAAGAAGTAGCTTTTGAAGGAGTTACTTAGTTTTTGTTTAAAGCTTTCGAAAGGGGTAGTTTCGACCAAGTCGAATTCCTTCTATGAATTGATGACCTTTAGATGGTGTTGAAGACATTAATGCTGTCGAAAGGACTATTATATATATATATATATATATATATATATATATATATATATATATATATATATAAGCCACTTAGGGGTTTCGAAGGCAATGGTTTTGGAAGGGGTTCGAAGCTAACCTTCAATTGTTTACCCAGATGTTTTAATGCTTTCGAAAGGATGGATTCGACACCAACAAACTTTCTCAATACTTTCAAAATAAAGAATGGTTTCAAATGAGATGCTTTCGTCTATGTTCATTTTGACCCAAAATGATATTTTAAGCATAAACCCAATGCTTTTGAAAGGGGGAATTTCAATGGTTTGAAGGGGAAAATTTCATTGGTTTCGAAAGGGCACTTTCAAATGGTTTTAAAGCTATACTTTTATACTTATGTGATAATACTTTAACAAGGTCGAAAGGTTTCAAAAGGATTGTTTTAAAGTATTCGAAAGGTAGGAGCCTAGTGTTTTAAAGTTAGCTTTCAATGCTTTTGATGGAGTCAAAAGGTTTTAAGACCCAAACTCAAATTTTTAAAGGAGAAGCCCATAGCTTATATAAAGGAGTTTTGAAATGACTTTAAGTAAGCAAATTCAAAGAAGTATTGCCTTGATGAAAATGTAAGTTAAAGGGATTAACTATGTTTTATATGAAAAGCATTTCAAGGATCATAAATCCACATGGGTGGTATTATTGAATTATTATGTTTTCTTCTTCAAATATGAATATATTCACATGATAAGGACCCATAATTTTATTTTGGGGATAAAAGGGCAGAAGAACCAGCTAGGTTACCCAGTAGTGAATATAAATTGACTAAACTCCTGAATGAATAGAATAGCACCTAGGGAGCCAGGGAGACCAAAATATAGGATGCTTAAACTTTGAAGTTGTCCAGAAGATAGGCTCATCGTAAACCCATGAAAACTATGATAAGTTAGTTATTATAGGTAACCAATAGGTTGATAGGAAACCCATGAAAACTATGTATTATGGATAGTTAGGAAGGACTAATTTGTTTGTAGTGAACCTATGAAACTATACCCGGATTAAGAATTGACATTAGTCAATAGGTTCCTAGTCAACCCATAAAAACTAGGATAAGAAAGAAGTTAATGGAAGCATTAATAGGTTCCTAGTCAACCTATGAAAACTAGGATAAGAAGGGAGTTACTAGATAAACCCATAAGTTCCTAGTTAACCTATGAAAACTAGGGTAAGGGAATAGTTATTGGAATGACTAATAGGTTCAGGGGGGCCCATGAATTAATTAAGTTAATTGGCAGGAGTGTATTAGTTCCTAGTGATCCCATGAAAACTATGAAATAGGATAGGGTATCCATGTTTAATGAAGAAGGTTATTGGTAAACCCATGAAAACTAATAGGTTTTGTGACCCTTAAAACTATAACTATGAAAGGGTGTCAATCTAAACCGGGGATGGCAAATCCTAAATGATTTTATATATGTGTATCATCACAATATTCTAAAATATATGTTTTAACCATTGTGGATGCAGGAGCACAATATATGGTTTAATAAAAAGTTTTAGGACAGTTAGGAGAAAACGTTCCCCTAAGCGGCTTGGTCTCACAAGATATCTAAAAGGATTGAGATGTTAGATTATTATTCATACAAGGCTTTATATCTGACTCAAAATTTTTGTTTTTCCCTTAAATTCTCGGGTACTAAATTGATTTTTAGTAGTCTGAGGTTTAGGGTTTTCAGGTTCTCTTCTAAGACGAATAAAACTTTCGGAGGCATGCAGGAGGCAGTTAGTTATTTAGAATTATCTTTCTCCGATGTGTGTTTCATTTGTAAAGGCAGATTTATTAGCCTTACTATATATTCCGATCAACCAATGGGGCATCTTCATATGTCGCTCTTGGCGTATATGTAATAATTATATTTTTTTTGAATGTTGTTAACGCTTTTGGGATTATGTAATGAACATCCAATGTTTTGAATGGAATGTGGAAATGTGCTTTTGATTTGTTAATTTTTTCCATATTTCTATGATCTGTATATCAATGTATCTAGCACCGTCGTATTTGATCGCCGAGCACTTATAACTATGGACGACTACAGTTTCCCTAGCCATTAGTTTTGGGCCTCCAAGTAGGAGGATGTTACACCAATACTCAACAAGAAGCTACAATAAATAATAGAAATCATCAACCTGCAAGAGCTAGACACCACATGATAACAAGACCAAAGGGTAGCATATTAAAGCCAAAAATATATAGTGCAAACTTGGAAACTGAAGAATCAAGCACATATCATCAAGTTATGTAAGATGAAAAATGGATGATTGCTATGAAAGGAGAATATGATGCACTTATGAGAAATAAGACATGGACTCTTGTTTCTCTACCAGCTAACAAAATTGCTGTAGGATGCAAGTCGACATATAAATTTAAAAAAATGCCGATGGTTCAATTTCTAAATACAAGGCAAGGTTAGTAACCAAAGGGTATTCACAACAACGTGGGTTTGATTTTAATGAAAACTTCTCACCAGTTGTGAAACCCACTTCTATTAGAATTATCCTAACTATTGCCTTGCAAAGAGATTGGATCATCAAGCAACTAGATATAAATAATGTATTCCTAAATGGTATATTGTAGGAAGAGGTTTACATGGATCAGCCTCAAGGGTTTGGATGGAAAGGAAGTGAAAAACTTGTTTGTAAATTAAACAAAGTAATATATGGTCTTAAGCAAGCTCCTAGAGTATGGTTTGACAAGTTAAAATCAACTTTGGCTAAACTTGGTTATAATTCAACAAAATCAGATAACTCATTGTTTACCAAGTTAAGAAATGACACTGTTACTTATGTTCTAATATATGTTGATGACTTTATCATTACATGAAATAATGCAATAGAAATAAACATTTGATCACATAATGGAAAGGAAGAAGAAAGAAACAACATCAGAATCTAAACAGCGGAACGAATAAATTATATTAATCACATAATACTTCACATAGTATCATATACATCAGAGATACACAACATAATCAACTCATACTAGACAGTTATAAACACCTGTCTAGTTATACAACTCAAAGACAACAACTCAGAGAAACACACAGCGGAAAACTCTATAGCTATACGCAGAAGCCTCCTGCTCCATTGCTCCTCCAGAATTCGTCAAGCCAACCTAAAATTCTAACCTGAATCCCTTGGCTACTCGTAAAAATTTGAGTACCCAAGAGTTTAAGAAAAACAGAATAAACTCCGGGCCAGACATGGGTTTGGTGTGAGTAAACGGTTAAAGTTGCTTAACTTTAAAAACTTTTTGAAAGAAAAGGTATCACGTAAGACTTCTCACACATAAACATGGAAAAGTTTTTACCTTACGCCAACCAAAACATTTGATAGGAAATTCAGCGATATTATAATAGTGTCTAGGGTTTTCAAATAAATATGAAATAGCCGAAATTGTTACATGATTAAATTCCAGCTACTAGCCACAAAAGTGGGTAATACAATCAAAACCGTTGGCACTTATTGGATTTTGGATTCCATACAATGGCAGGGCTACTAGGGTACCGCTCGTCACAGTACGTGGCCTAGATCACCGTACCGAGGAGTACGCCCGCTCCCCTGCAACACAAAGCCGGACCCATTCCTTACTGAACAGTTCCAAATAAGACAACCCCGGCGATTCTAGCTATCAATTGCCCACACAGCCGAAATAAAAGGGACCTCTAGACAGGTGTAAATCTTACTCTCCAATAGGGGCTACCAACGAAGCTTTGCTGCACCTCCTCTGTTTTAGCCATTCCCGGTTGATGAGACTTGAGGTTACGATTACCTTTAGTGAACACATCACTTAGAATGCTCATCGTCCACCTGACGATGTTCTGAAAGCAATCAATCCATACAAGTTCATTCCGGGTTGGAACGAAACCGAAGGCATTATCTCGTTATACTCATTTTGGAATCACCCTCAGAGTTAACGACAATAACCCTTGCACTCTGAATCACCATCTCGAACCTATAAGATCTATTCCGTCAACTCATTACGGAATCACCTACAGAGTTATACTGACACATAGCCCTTACACCTCGAGTCTTCACAAAGCTCCACTTTGATTCACGACCTAACGTTATTTGAAATCGATGTGGTTTTCGGATATCCAATTATGCAAACCCGATCCCGGTCTCATCGAAATCCAAAGCGTGTCTTTTAAGTCCAAGTTGTTTTAAAGGTTTTTTAAAACAATTCAATACAGTATCTATATACACACAGATAGATAACTCATAAATCACAATTGATAATCAGCATTATCAAATAACAGGTAATCCACATTATCAATATTATAATAGATAATCCATATATCAACATCCAAATTTATAATCTATGTAATCATCATAATGCAATCAAGCATTCATATCACACAACTATCTTATCTCATTACAGAGATCACAAAGCATTCAAGACAATCAATGTCATCCATTCATACATAAGCAGAGATT
Source organism: Allium cepa (assembly GCA_030765085.1). NCBI lineage: Eukaryota > Viridiplantae > Streptophyta > Magnoliopsida > Asparagales > Amaryllidaceae > Allium > Allium cepa. Next base: position 765,396,316 of record CM060934.1, on the reverse strand, counting down.
TACTCATACTACAATATAATTAATTTAAAATGAATTAAATTAACTATCTCTATCTCTAATTAATTTAAAGTGAATTAAATTAATTACTTCATCTATAATTAATTTAAAATAAAATAAATTAATTACTTCGTCCAAATATATCTTGCTTACTTATTCTTCAATTAAACAAATGAATTAATCATCATCCTAATTAATCAACCTTGCTTAATTAACTCTTAATCAAGTAATTAATCCTTAATTATTTTCATTAATCATATCAATTAACGAACCTTAATTAATTACTCCTATTAATTAATTAACTTTAATTAATTACATTATTGCTTAATTAATTACATTAATTAATCATGTTGATTTAATTACTTAAATAAATCAACTATAACCAGTAATTAATTATTCTTAATTACTTATAAATTCCTTGATTTATTACACCAAGTGATAAACCTTTGATTACTTTAACAAGTAATTATTCATTTAAAATTACTTTCCAATCAGTAATTTACCTAACTCAATTACCTCTATAATTTATCAATTACTTATCTTAAGTAATTAAACTTATCAAAAATTTATTAAGTAAACATACTTAACCATTTATCAAGTGACCATATTTATTTAATTAACAAATTAATTAGCTTACTTGATCACACTTATCTCATCAATTAAAATTGAGTAATTCATCCTTAATTACTCATTAACCAAATTAATCTTCAATTAACAGATTAATTATCTTCAACTATAGATTAATAAACCTTAATTATTAATCAATTCTTTAATACAAATTAATTAATCACTAATTAATTTTACAATTAATTAATTAAACTTAATTAACTAATTAATCAACTCTTAATCATTAATTAATAAAATTAATTATTAATTAACAACCTTAATTACAAATTAATTAATCCATAAATATAATTAATTAATCCTTAATTATAATTAATTAACCTTTAATAAAAATAGTTAACTAATTCTTAATTAACTTGCATTATATTTTAATAATCCTTTATTTATTAATTAAGATAACCCAATTAAAACTTAATAAAACCTTTATTAAGTATTAATTAATTACTATTTTAATTAATCCTTAATTACTTAAATAAATAAGTAATTATAATTTAATTAATCATTAGACCTTAATTAAATCAATTAATTATTAGTAATTAACTTAATTAATCACTTAATTAACCCCTTTTAAAATAATAATTAAATTAATTAATTAACTTAAAATTTCTTAATTAACTAACTAATTACAAATTATTAATACATAATTAATTATTTTAAGATAAAACATTATCTTGAATAAATCTTGAAATCTTTACTTAACTTAATTCATTTATTAAATTAAATTATACATAAATCATTAATTACTTTCCCTTAATTATTAATTAACAATTCTAATTTTCAAGTTAATAAATTATCTTAACTATAATTATTAAATAATTTAAAACATTTATAAATTCCCTTTATATTTCCAAACTAAGTTTGGAAATAACATTAACTTAAACATTTAAACTATTCATAAAAAAATTCATTTATAAAAACAATTCAATTCAAAAACAATAATTTAACTTAGCTTAAATTATTTAAAGTTTCAAACTTTATTTATTTTAAATTAAAATCTGGTTAAACATTCCATTTGGGTTCAACCCATGTTTACATGAATCCCAGAACAAAGTACAACTTCTGTTCTTTCTTTCTTTTAGTTTTCAATTCAAAGTTAATTAGGATTTTAAAATTTTAAAAAACTGTTTAAGTTAAAACTTAAAGCTGTTAAGCAAAATAGTTTAACACTACATACACAAATGACCCCAGAACCCCCCGAGTTCCTTCCCGAGCTACCTCCCCTGCTACACGAGTTCCCCTTCGAGTAATCAAGCAAAACCCCAAACAAAACCCAACAACTACAACCACTGACTCCAAGCCCACCTCCGTGCAACCTGCACCAGCACCGGCTCCACTCCGACTAACATCAACACCTCAGACACTCCACTCCTTCATCCTACAAGCGTTCACGACCAACCAATCATCATCTCCTACTTCGATTCGAAATCGAGTGCCCAGGTTGGTCTGAACCCAAAACCAACATCAGCAAATCCCCAAATTCATCACCTCCGATGAACCACAAATGCCACAACTCCGGCCATAAGACACTGACCCACCCAGCTTCCTTCACCAGAATTTACTTCAAACTCGATGCAGATTTGAAGATACAGTAGCCAATTTATGGAAAGAACTCAAAACTAGGTTTAAATTAAATCTCTGTCAAAATCAAACTCCACAATGATTAATAAATGCTTCAACTATTTTTGCCGCAACCCACAACCATGATTCTAGCTCCATCAACAATCACGAGTTACCCGAATGCACAGAATCAACAAAATTTGAAAAATCCCCATTTGCAGGAAAACCCCAATTCCTCCCTCACTACAATTTTAAAAATTGAGATACTTGCTTCAAAAATCCTAATTTTCCTAACTGATCTAAGATATAAGCTTCAATCGATCAAATTTAACATTTGATTTTAATGAAGTTACAGATTACTTCTGTTTTATTTTCAGATACAACATATTCTTAATCCAATAATACATGATATATATTCAGTACCTAGTTTATAACAATACTTAGCTAATTTGTTTTTATTCAAGTGTTAAAAATGCATAAATGAACAAATATACAATTTTTTTTTACACATTTGTAAACACTTTAAACTGCAAAAGGAAAGTAATAAGCATGCACAGATTTAAGCAAAAATAAAATCTATCACAGAGGCAACTCATATAACATTATCATTAACTTATTGGAAATAGACAAACACTACTTTAATTTATAGTAAATAATGTTTACTCACCTCAATAAGAAATGCAGTGCAGGGTTATGAAGAAGAACATGGAGGCTCAACTGAAATTGCTTCAACAAATTTGCATTTTGAAAAACTGGCAAAATAACTTGAACTTGATGCTATTAGAACTGGAGTACTTCAGGTGTTTTTGACCCCAAATTCATTTGCATGCACACTTGACAGAGGGTTACATGCTTTTGTGATTAACAGAGCTTGCAAAAATGGCTACAGAATTTTGGAGAATCAATGCAGATGGGTTTGAATTTAGTTTCAGGTATTTGAACTTTGAGTTTAAGCTTCTGAAAATGATTTCAGGTCTGAAACAATGGTTTCTGTTTGCATTGCATTTTTATTTTGAGAGGAGTGTTTGCATTTGAAAATTTTATTTGGTCTTGAGAACAAACTGCAAACATGCATTTTGATTTGCACAAAAAATTCAGGTTTTATGTTGATTTGAGCATTTGTTTTGAATTGAGGAATTGATGCAGGTTTTGGATGTTGAGCAAGAGTTTGAGGAAGTTCCAGATTTTGTTTTAAAGGTTTTGTTTGAATATTTTCTGGTTTTGGGGAGTAGAAGTTTGCATGATGATTTTAGTTTTCTTTTAGACATGAATACAAAATTTTGAAGAAAAAAGAAAAATGAGAAGAGGTGTGGTTTAAATGGATGAATTTTCAGATTTAATAAATTAAAAAGAAAATACAAAGAGAATGGACACATGTCTCTAATTTCATGAATGTGTTAACACTTGTTAACAATGTGTTTTAAAACAAAACATTTGTCAATTCTTATTAAATTTATTTTAAAAGAAATTTAAAGACTTTTTAAAATATTTCCTAATTAGCAAACATGTTTCCTTAATTTAAAAGTTACTCTTTAATTAAATATCTAACAAACAAATACATTTATAAGTGTATGCTAAATTTATATAAAATAAAATCTTTAAAAAGAACATAAAATAAAAATCAGTTATAATTTAAATACAGTTATATACAATATTCCAAACTCATCTTAAAAATGCTATTTTAAAAACCTTGTAATTATTTTATTAAATAAACACAAATAAAATTTCCATAGATAAATTTTTATAAAAAGAAATAAAGCAAATCTTATTTTTAATTAAAAACATTATCTATAATTTTAAAATTCAAACTATATTATCATTTTATATTTTAAGATGTATGTATATTCTTGAATTCAAATTTATACTAATTTCAAAGTCAAATTTAAAAATCAAATCTAAAATAAATTTAAATGAATATAAACATCTATTTTTAATTAATCTTATTATTATTTACAAATAATATATTCTATTTTAAAATCAATTTAAAATACACAGATTTAAATACACAGATATAAATGCATTTTAAACACACTTATAAATTTTGAAAACAATATACCAATTTATAACCATAATTAAAATATTACTTGGTTAATTATTTTTAAAAATAACAATTTTATCAATTTCAAATAATTAAATTAAGAGATTATCAACATTTTAAACTCCTGGAAATTCTGGGATATTACAATCCTCCCCCCTTAACAGAATTTCGTCCTCGAAATTTAAAACAAAGATAATCCACAATTTTATTTTATTTTAACCAATTCAAACATACATATCAGCCATACACTATCAATCAAACAAACAATTTCATCCAAACAACCAATTCAATCTAACAACACTAGCTATCCGGACACAGATCCAGATAAACTTCCTAAAATTATCTCGAGTTTCCCCAGTACAGACACAGAGATACTCGCTCTACTAAACCCAAACTAACTATACTTATAAGCTACTGAGTCTAACTCAGCTAGATCTATAATCTACACAAGATGCCAGACCATAGACAAGTCTGATCAACAACTAAAACCCTCACAGAACTACTGGTCTCAAAACCAGTGATACCAAAACACGTACTCCCTCAGAGACACGTGAAATAATTTGAATTCCAATCTTCCAAACTGGCAATTCAACTCTTCAAACCAAAGCACTGATCTCTACAAAAACTCAGAAGAATCCAATATGCCTGGAGATCACTTCAAAATCTCATTGCTCCCTTTACCGGAGAAAATCTAAACAACATCGAAGCCTTCAACTTCGAATTCCAAATTCTTCCGTTTCTTAACCTCAAAACTTCCCGGACGATCCGGGCTGCCTACAGATCCTTCCTGATCAGCTCAACCTTCGCTGATGTTTCTACAAACAAACTGGATCAACTCACAAACTGATCCTCACAAGATCAATCCAAAAATCAAGACCAAACTTTACTATCAACAGAACAAAACAACTCCTTCTATCCGGAAAAGACAGAACAGAATCACTCGCCAACTTGCCTCAGATTCTGAAAAATAAATTCAGTAGAAAACTCTTTAATCCAAATCACTGCAACTTCCATTTGCTTCTACTCACGAACAACGGCCACCTTACTTCCGCTGCACAACTCTGATCTGGAGCAGATGAAAATGCCGTCGAATGAACACAGGCACAGACTAAACATCACATCTCGGAAATAAGGTTCAACAAGAATTCCAAGAAATACAGAGCTGTTTCACCAAACAATCAACCTAGAAGATAACCTTCTACCCAGATGAATCACCGGTATCACTCCTATCAAGTCGATTCAGAACTTAAACTCCAATGTGGGCAAATCTCTAACTTCCCTGAAGATATACACATCCGGAAAATCTTCAGCAACTCCATAACTTCTACATCCTCTAGAAATGCCTCAAATCCAAGCAAAAGGCTATCTAAGATAATCACCAAACCATCGCAAGTCACTTTTGCGATCAACCAATCCAATATCCAAGATACTGTTCTCTCCTCACTAATCGGAACAGTTTATCCTTGACCAACTAATCCATCGAAGAAACAGATCCTCACTGCTACTTCTGAATTTCACCTTAAGGAAATGCTAAGCCAAAAAGATCTTCCTACCGGAATACAGAACACTCCCGAGCTGCACCGCTAACACAGATGCCAAAGACTTCTTAACCAAAGCTCTTTGAGAAACTCGGACTTCCAATTAAACACATACATCCTGCAGAACTCAGCTACAACTCTGAAGCAGACACACTTCCTTAAACTTGCTCCGAAAGAAAACATCTCCGGAGACATCCATAGCCACTGCATTTCATCACGCAGCTACTACTTCCTGAGGTATCAAAATACTGTCACTCGCTTCTGCCTAACCGACAGATCCAAATTCTCCAAAAATCCGCTCACACGAGCGCAATCAAACCTACTTCAAAGATGAACTCCGAACCTTAAAAGGCTTCCTTCAGATATCAATGAAATCCTTATACCAAACTAAAAAGATTACTCGAGACGGTATTAGGTCTGCAGTCTCGACAAATACATTTCCAACCTCAAACATTCAAACTCCAACCAGTGGTAGTTGTGTTTCACACACCACTACCTCATCTACCTTTATAACTTATGTTGGAAAACCCGAACAGGTAACCCAACAGATAGGTAGAAATATATATATATATGGTTATATATAAAAATTACAAGTACGCTCTCTTAAGAAAAGATACCACTACAGAGCCTAGGTATTCACTCAACCTAATGCTCTGATACCAAATGAGACGACCCGACTTTCTTACCACAGAAAATCGCATCATCTTTAAGAAAGAAAGGGATAGAAAAGAGAAAAGATAGAGAAGAAGAAGGAAACAACATCAGAATCTAAACAGCGGAACGAATAAATTATATTAATCACATAATACTTCACATAGTATCATATACATCAGAGATACACAGCATAATCAACTCATACTAGACAGTTATAAACACCTGTCTAGTTATACAACTCAATACAACTCAAAGACAACAATTCAGAGAAACACACAGCGGAAAAGTCTATAGCTATATGCAGAAGCCTCCTGCTCCATTGCTCCTCCAGAATTTGTCAAGCCAACCTAAAGTTCTAACCTGAATCCCTTGGCTACTCGTAAAAATTTGAGTACCCAAGAGTTTAAGAAAAACGGAATAAACTCCGGGCCAGACATGGGTCTGGTTTGAGCAAACAGTTAAAATTGCTTAACTTTAAAAACTTTTTGAAAGAAAAGGTATCACGTAAGACTTCCCACACATAAACATGGAAAAGTTTTTACCTTACGCTAACCAAAACATTTGATAGGAAATTCAGTGATATTATAATAGTGTCTAGGGTTTTCAGATAAATATGAAATAGCCGAAATTGTTACATGATTAAATTCCAGCTACTAGCCACAAAAGTGGGTAATACAATCAAAACCGTTGGCACTTATTGGATTTTGGATTCTATACAATGGCAGGGCTACTGGGGTACCGCCCGTCACAGTACGTGGCCTAGATCACCGTACCGAGGAGTACGCCCGCTCCCCTTCAACACAAAGCCGGATCCTTTCCTTACTGAACAGTTCCAAATAAGACAACCCCGGCGATTCTAGCTATCAATCGCCCACACAGCCGAAATAAAAGGGACCTCTAGACAGGGGTAAATCTTACTCTCCAGTGGGGGCTACCCACGATGCTTTGCTGTACCTCCCCTGTTTTAGCCATTCCCGGTTGATGAGGCTTGAGGTTACGATTACCTTTAGTGAACACATCACTTAGAATGCTCATAGTCTACCTGACGATGTTCTGAAAGCATTCAATCCATACAAGTTCGTTCCGGGTTCGAACGAAACCGAAGGCATTATCTCGTTATACTCATTTTGGAATCACCCTCAGAGTTAACGACAATAACCCTTGCACTCTGAATCACCATCTCGAACCTATAAGATCTATTCCGTCAACTCATTACGGTATCACCCACAGAGTTATACTGACGTCTAGCCCTTACACCTCGATTCTTCACAAAGCTCCACTTTGATTCACGACCTAACGTTATTTGAAATCGATGTGGTTTTCGGATATCCAATTATGGAAACCCGATCCCGGTCTCATCGAAATCCAAAGCGTGTCTTTTAAGTCCAAGTTGTTTTAAAGGTTTTTAAAACAATTCAATACAGTATTTATATACACACAGATAGATAACTCACAAATCACAATTGATAATCAGCATTATCAAATAACAGGTAATCCACATTATCAATATTATAATAGATAATCCATATATCAACATCCAAATTTATAATCTATGTAATCATCATAATGCAATCAAGCATTTATATCACACAACCATCTTATCTCATTACTGAGATCACAAAGCATTCAAGACAATCAATGTCATCCATTCATACATAAGCAGAGATTTACTCATACTACAATATAATTAATTTAAAATGAATTAAATTAACTATCTCTATCTCTAATTAATTTAAAGCGAATTAAATTAATTACTTCATCTATAATTAATTTAAAATAAAATAAATTAATTACTTCATCCAAATATATCTTGCTTACTTATTCTTCAATTAAACAAATTAATTAATCATCATCCTAATTAATCAACCTTGATTAGTTAACTCTCAATCAAGTAATTAATCCTTAATTATTTTCATTAATCATATCAATTAATGAACCTTAATTAATTACTCCTATTAATTAATTAACTTTAATTAATTACATTATTGCTTAATTAATTACATTAATTAATCATGTTGATTTAATTACTTAAATAAATCAACTATAACCCGTAATTAATTATTCTTAATTACTTATAAATTCTTTGATTTATTACACCAAGTGATAAACCTTTGATTACTTTAACAAGTAATTATTCATTTAAAATTACTTTCCAATCAGTAATTTACCTAACTCAATTACCTCTATAATTTATCAATTACTTATCTTAAGTAATTAAACTTATCAAAACTTTATTAAGTAAACATACTTAACCATTTATCAAGTGACCATATTTAATTAATTAACAAATTAATTAGCTTACTTGATCACACTTATCTCATCAATTAAAATTGAGTAATTCATCTTTAATTACTCATTAACCAAATTAATCTTCAATTAACAGATTAATTATCTTCAACTATAGATTAATAAACCTTAATTATTAATCAATTCTTTAATACAAAGTAATTAATCACTAATTACTTTTATAATTAATTAATTAAACTGAATTAACTAATTAATCAACTCTTAATCATTAATTAATAAAATTAATTATTAGTTAACAACCTTAATTACAAATTAATTAATCCATAAATATAATTAATTAACCCTTAATTATAATTAATTAACCTTTAATAAAAATAGTTAATTAATTCTTAATTAACTAGCATTATATTTTAATAATCCTTTAATTATTAATTAAGATAACCCAATTAAAACTTAATAAAACCTTTATTAAGTATTAATTAATTACTATTTTAATTAATCCTTAATTACTTAAATAAATAAGTAATTACAATTTAATTAATCATTAGACCTTAATTAAATCAATTAATTATTAGTAATTAACTTAATTAATCACTTAATTAACCCCTTTTAAAATAATAATTAAATTAATTAATTAACTTAGAATTTCTTAATTAACTAACTAATTACAAATTATTAATACATAATTAATTATTTCAAGATAAAACATTATCTTGAATAAATCTTGAAATCTTTACTTAACTTAATTCATTTATTAAATTAAATTATAAAGAAATCATTAATTACTTTCCCTTAATTATTAATTAACAATTCTAATTTTCAAGTTAATAAATTATCTTAACTTTAATTATTAAATAATTAAAAACATTTATAAATTCCCTTTATATTTCCAAAGTAAGTTTGGAAATAACATTAACTTAAACATTTAAACTATTCATAAAAAAAATTCATTTATAAAAACAATTCAATTCAAAAACAATAATTTAACTTAGTGTAAATTATTTAAAGTTTAAAACTTTATTTATTTTAAATTAAAATCTGGTTAAACATTCCATTTGGGTTCAACCCATGTTTACATGAATCCCAGAACAAAGTACAACTTCTATTCTTTCTTTCGTTTAGTTTTCAGTTCAAAGTTAATAAGGATTTTAAAATTTTAAAAAACTGTTTAAGTTAAAACTTAAAACTGTTAAACAAAACAGCTTAACACTGCATACACAAATGACCCCAGAACCCCCCGAGTTCCTTCCCGAGCTAGCTCCCTTACTACTCGAGTTCCCCTTCAAGTAATCAAGCAAAACCCCAAACAAAACCCAACAACTACAACCACTGACTCCAAGCCCACCTCCGTGCAACCTGCACCAGCACCGGCTCCACTCCGACTAACATCAACACCTCAGACACTCCACTCCTTCATCCTACAAGCGTTCACGACCAACCAATCATCATCTCCTACTTCGATTCGAAATCGAGTGCCCAGGTTGGTCTGAACCCAAAACCAACATCAGCAAATCCCCAAATTCATCACCTCCGATGAACCACAAATGCCACAACTCCGGCCATAAGACACTGACCCACCCAGCTTCCTTCACCAGAATTTACTTCAAACTCGATGCAGATTTGAAGATACAGTAGCCAATTTATGGAAAGAACTCAAAACTAGGTTTAAATTAAATCTCTGTCAAAATCAAACTCCACAATGATTAATAAATGCTTCAACTATTTTTGCCGCAACCCACAACCATGATTCTAGCTCCATCAACAATCACGAGTTACCCGAATGCACAGAATCAACAAAATTTGCAAAATCCCCATTTGCAGGAAAACCCCAATTCCTCCCTCACTACAATTTTAAAAATTGAGATACTTGCTTCAAAAATCCTAATTTTCCTAACTGATCTAAGATATAAGCTTCAATCGATCAAATTTAACATTTGATTTTAATGAAGTTACAGATTACTTCTGTTTTATTTTCAGATACAACATATTCTTAATCCAATAATACATGATATATATTCAGTACCTAGTTTATAACAATACTTAGCTAATTTGTTTTTATTCAAGTGTTAAAAATGCATAAATGAACAAATATACAATTTTTTTACACATTTGTAAACACTTTAAACTGCAAAAGGAAAGTAATAAGCATGCACAGATTTAAGCAAAAATAAAATCTATCACAGAGGCAACTCATATAACATTATCATTAACTTATTGGAAATAGACAAACATTACTTTAATTTATAGTAAATAATGTTTACTCACCTCAATAAGAAATGCAGTGCAGGGTTATGAAGAAGAACAGGGAGGCTCAACTGAAATTGCTTCAACAAATTTGCATTTTGAAATACTAGCAAAATAACTTGAACTTGATGCTATTAGAACTGGAGTACTTCAGGTGTTTTTGACCCCAAATTCATTTGCATGCACACTTGACAGAGGGTTACAAGCTTTGGTGATTAACAGAGCTTGCAAAAATGGCTACAGAATTTTGGAGAATCAATGCAGATGGGTTTGAATTTAGTTTCAGGTATTTGAACTTTGAGTTTAAGCTTCTGAAAATGATTTCAGGTCTGAAACAATGGTTTCTGGTTGCATTGCATTTTTATTTTGAGAGGAGTGTTTGCATTTGAAAATTTTATTTGGTCTTGAGAACAAACTGCAAATATTCAGTTTGATTTGCACACAAAAATTCAGGTTTTATGTTGATTTGAGCATTTGTTTTGAATTGAGGAATTGATGCAGGTTTTGGATGTTGAGCAAGAGTTTGAGGAAGTTCCAGATTTTGTTTTAAAGGTTTTGTTTGAATATTTTCTGGTTTTGGGGAGTAGAAGTTTGCATGATGATTTTAGTCTTCTTTTAGACATGAATACAAAATTTTGAAGAAAAAAGAAAAATGAGAAGAGGTGGGGTTTAAATGGATGAATTTTCAGATTTAATAAATTAAAAAGAAAATACAAAGAGAATGGAAACATGTCTCTAATTTCATGAATGTGTTAACACTTGTTAACAATGTGTTTTAAAACAAAACATCTGTCAATTTTTATTAAATTTATTTTAAAAGAAAGTTAAAGACTTTTTAAAATATTTCCTAATTAGTAAACATGTTTTTTTAATTTAAAAGTTACTCTTTAATTAAATATCTAACAAACAAATACATTTATAAGTGTATGCTAAATTTATATAAAATAAAATCTTTAAAAAGAACATAAAATAAAAATCAATTATAATTTAAATAAAGTTATATACAATATTCCAAACTCATCTTAAAAATGCTATTTTAAAAACCTTGTAATTATTTTATTAAATAAACACAAATCAAATTTCCATTGATAAATTTTTATAAAAAGAAATAAAACAAATCTTATTTTTAATTAAAAACATTATCTATAATTTTAAAATTCAAACTATATTATCATTTTATATTTTAAGATGTATGTATATTCTTGAATTCAAACTTATACTCATTTCAAAGTCAAATTTAAAAATCAAATCTAAAATAAATTTAAATGAATATAAACATCTATTTTTAATTAAGCTTATTATTATTTACAAATAATATATTCTATTTTAAAATCAATTTAAAATACATAGATTTAAATACGCAGATATAAATGCATTTTAAACACACTTATAAATTTTGAAAACAATATACCAATTTATAACCATAATTAAAATATTACTTGGTTAATTATTTTTAAAAATAACAATTTTATCAATTTCAAATAATTAAATTAAGAGATTATCAACATTTTAAACTCCTGGAAATTCCGGGATATTACAATTATACTTGTGAATGTCAATAGATCTTTGACCAGAATGTTAAGATAAGCATAAGCGAAGTGGTTTTGGCTTTGTACCGACAATGTTTAAGTAGCATTAGTCTTAAACCTTTTGAATAGATTTGTGAAAGCACTTAGATCTTTAAAATGGATATTTTAAAGGAAGTTATAAGTAAGGAATCTTTTGAAAAGGTAGAGAAAGTAAAGGTTTAAAGTAAGAAATCTTGTTAATGATATGTGAATATACTTATACCATTTGAGATAAGTATATGAATACATTTTGGAGTATAGAAAAGTATAAAGGTTTAAAGTGAGATATCTTGTTAATGATTTGTGAATATACTTATACCATTTGAGAAAAGTATATGAATACTTTATGAAGTGTTGAAAGAGTATGAATGAAGATAAAAGAAGTTTTACTAATAAAAAAGGTCTTAATTAATAAAATATTAATTAAATAAAAAGATAATTAGGGGTCCCTTATGTGACTTGATCATGGTTTTGTGACTTAATCATATCTTGTATGTTTACTCATTTATGGAAAACATTTAGTCGTATACTTAGCACTAAAAGTCAATGAAGTAGGCTTGTCTATTTATGGGAATTAAAACTAATGTTCATGTAGGGATACGAGCAATAGTGCTCTAACCTACTGACTTCACTCTGATCAAAGGAATGCGTGCGATGAAAATATCGAACACATGATAAGTATACAAGACTTGGTTTTCATATGTGATCGCTCTCATTATCATTGAATGACCAAATTCGTCGATTCAATCTAGAAGAGACTGAAATAGGTAAGTGTTTTACTTACCGTAAACAAATTTAAGGTGGAGATAAGTGTTCAATCTCTAGAAAGTGGATCTGTTTGGGATGTAGGAATCTATGCAAATATCCAAGATCGATTTAAGATGCTCGAACACATGTAGTTGTTCATGTTTTATTCAGAATGTAGGAATCCATGTGTGATTCCGAGATCTTTTGAGATACTGGAATCCATTTGTGGTTTCAAGATCTATTCAAGATGCGCGAATCCAATTTTGGATTTGCCATCTGTTCAAGTGATGAAGACTCGTGTAGAAGATGCCAAATGTAAAATTGACACCGGTAATGACTAAAAATAGAGTAGGCCTCACTACTGAAGGTTAGAAACCCCTATCAAGGTGTTGTCAACTTCATTTTTAAAGATAGTTATCGATCGTTGGTCAGTGGAAGGTTATGATATTTGGTTCACATTTTTCATGTTTATGTTCGGATGCTGTGCTGCTTTTTTTTACCTATAAGGTATATTCTAACTAGAGATATTCGTCGCTCGGAGGTACATTTTGACTCTTGTGCGGGAGATTGGATCCAGCTCCACTGGTGAGCTCTCCATCGAAAATCCAATATGCGAACAATTCTTATCGGGTTTGATTGTACCCTCGAATATGCTGTTGAATATAACAAATGTAACTATTCTAGGTATGTTATAGTATTTATATTTTACACCCTAGACATTATTTGTTAGGTCGCCTTATGTACTTATTAGATGATGGTTCTGTTGTGGGGATAATCGTTATGATATTACATGCAGTCTCAAAAGTACTGTTATATGTTACACACATATTTCTTAAGTTTCTCATACTAGACTTATATTTGATGCTTGGTTTTTGTTTTCTCTATATTCCTCATTTACTATTTCGAGTAGTTTGAGAAAGACAGGTTTCCGTTGATGTTTTTTGGAGCTCGAGAAGACAAGCTAGATATTTCACCTATCGTAGTATTCTTATTTCTACTGCATTACTATATTGTAAGTATCAGCATTTGTGTGGGCAGGGAGTTAAAATTGTCCAAGTTGATGAAAGTGCTTAGGTTTTGTAACTCTGAAATTTCTATATCAGAGTAACCCTTTGTACTATTTTTTTTTGTGATATTGTATATCACCATTCTATTAGTGAGATTTTGAAATTGTGTTCCTTCTTTCTTGTTCAATTTCGTTTTCTTTTTATTTCACCCTAACAATTCATCCTTCCAGCACTTGGATGCCCGGCATGTGAATAATATGGATGTATTAGTGTCAAAATTTAGGGGTCGAGAGGGTGGGTCATTGCAGAAGCCCTCCCCTATCCCGAAATTGCTCATGCGAGGCCTTCCTCCTATCATGGTGCTCACGGCCTAGACCATTTAAGGAGTTTTGGGTTTGATTTTGGTAAAATAGTGATGTAGAGAGGCATAGAAATGGTTTTAGCAACTTGTTTTTGAATTAAAGCGACAGGAGGTGAACTTGAATTTATTTTCTTTAGGAACAAAAAATGGAAAAGTACTGAGAAAGTGGAAAGGAAGAAAGTAAGAAATGGAAAATTAAACTAAGTGAAAAATGGAATTAGTGTGTGTTCTTTTTATTGAAAATGAGAATTGGCTAATTACGACAATAACCCTCCTTAATAAAAGCAACTACCCTCCTTTAAAAATTGTGTACACACACTTCTCCCTCATATAGTCACATAAGGCTATCACATCCCCTTTTCTATGTACTTTTTCCTTATTTTTTGTGTTCTGTAAATTTTAAAGCCTAAAAGAAATGCCTACCATTACTTTATTAACTTAAGTATTTTTACTTAGTTCTAAATCGAACCATTTAATTAGTGAACTTGTTTTCATATTTGTATATATGTATATACTAGTGTACACAACATGATCCAACAACTTTTAATCGATAAAAAGTTGAAATTTCAAAAAAGGGTTTTTTGTCACATTTTTAGTTTTTTATCGAACTACTTATTCTTGTAATAAAATTTCAAAACAATTTTACAATCATTACTTATTAAAAATAAAAGATGGTTATTTGATTATTAGAAACTATTAATTAAATATTTAAAATTTATTAAATATTCACAAATCAAAGCGGTAAAATTCCAGGTCATTACATGAAAATTGGTAATGATCAAAATTCTAATATTATCCATATTCAACTTGGTTAGTCCAATTTTTTTTTTTGGTTCAATACTAACATTTATTATTAACCATACTACCCTGGTTAGAGACGTTGACTTTGAGTTGACTACAGTTGACCGTGATACTAACCTCATACAACTAAGGAGACGACTTCTCTATTGAATAGTGCTTTACTTTTAATGCTTTAAATTAGACCCAACTATAGTTAGTTGATGGATAGTCATTTCCATGATTTAACTATAATTAAAACCATTAAAAGTTTTAATTGAATTTAATGAACTAATGGACTTAAAAGAATAATTTTAAAGATGAGTGAATTAGTACTTGAAACATATTCCATTGCATTTGTAATGTCATTTATAAATGAGATACATATATTGTTTGTTAAAACTAGATAAGATGCTAAATTAAAAAGAAGAGAGTGACAGGAAAAATGTTTTTTTAGCCAAAATTTCCTTTATGACTCTGAAATGGGAAACTTTCTCCCTCATTCTTCATTCTCTTCTTCTCTTCTTTTTATCCTAAGTAAGAAAATAGGTTTTCTAGTTTTATATCTTCATAACTTTTCATCTCATCTCTAAAAAATTGAATTAAATATATAAATTCAAGTTACGAGATTGTCTACAAGTTTATCTCTTCAAATTAACATTTTGGAGAAGTTTGGAGATGGATTTTAGAAATAAAAGAAAACTTCAAATTGGGTTTCGCTTGAGCTTGGATTTCTTGATATTGCGTGAGTGGGATTTGTACCCTATAACATATATGATTACTATATATGTTAGAAATTTTATAATTACTCAAATTTTGGTTAGGGCTTTAGTACTGAACTTGAATCGGGGTTTTAGATATGAGAATCTTGTTAAATGATGTGTTTCTGCTAGCCAAAGATGATGCACAGAGCCATAACTATTTTACTACTATGACAATATGTATCTAGTTTTAGGATACTGATATTTAAAGTGTAAATTCATTTTGAGTTATGTTATATATGGGATTTGATGTACCATTTACCATTGTATTATGATATTAAATCTTATACCACTTTCTAGGATATGCATCTAATCTCTTACATGTTTATATTGATATTATATTTTACCCCTTACTACTATGAGATATTGTAATGACTCGTATTTTTAGCTATTTTAAATTATTAAATTTAGTGTAGTTATTAAATAAAAATTGTTAAAAATAAAAATTTAAGGATTTTAAATGTAGGTTATTGGATATGAACTTGAATAGAATTTTGAAATAATTTTTTTTTGAGGATTTAATTAATAACAGGTATTGAAAGGTATGCTACGTATTAAATGTGTTTACGATCAAAAGTTGGATTAAATAGTAAATGTTGAATTCATTAGATGTAATAAGGTAATTGATTGGTAATTAAAATTCATTTCAAATCTAATATTGAAATTTGTTGAGTATTAAACAATTAAATTAATTAAATTCAATATTGGAAAATTATTTAAATTATTGAATTCTGAATTTAATATGATTTAAAATGGTGTCGAAAGTTGATGTAAATTTTATTTAAATAACAATGAAGATTCTTAACATTTAAAATTTGATTTAAAAGTGAATAATTAGAAATTGAAAATTTTATATCATAATCGAGACGTTAAAATAGCGATCCGCGACACAGTTTCGGAATTCGATGAAACTAGTTCCATTAGATCCATAATAGTGTGTTATTATTGGATTTCAAATTTCGTAGTGTTTGGAGTTACCACTTGGTCGTATGGGATAGAGACGTGTTGAATTAAATATCGAAAATTTAATATTTTAATTCGATTCAAAATGCTATCTTCTCCATACTATCAACTTAGGCCCCGGAACATGTTCCATTGTGTTCGGAATGATGGTAAATTATTATAATGCCAAGTGGCATGCTTCATTTGGAGTTCGTTCAGAAAATATATGAAAAGTGAGAATAATAATAAAATAATATGTTTGCACGTCTATATATACCACGCATAGTAAAATCCTAGCTTTTATCTCCAGCCACCGCTATTTTTTGCCAACGGCCGAAATCTTCTATCCTTCTCCTCAGTTTATATCCTCATCCATCAACTGTTGGACAAAACCTTCAACTAGAATATTGTCGAGCTTAGTGAGATTTACGAATCAATACGGTGATGATGGTTTTCAGGCGAGCGACGTGGTGGCAATTGGCGTTCAAACATGGTGCATTCAAGTGTGATTTTCCTGGCGAGGAGAGTGCCGAGTTTCGAATGGCTCTGGCCGAAGGTGGAGGTTGTGGAGGGCTTCGAAATGGGCTCGCTTGATTGTTGTCTCGGCGATCGTGGTGGGCACAGTCGTCAAGGAATGAATGCGTTGATCGGTTTTTGAGTGCGCCCTGGCCTGTTGCACGCGATCGTGATGAAGAAGCATGCGCACGGCCAGATCTACAGATCTCCAAATTGTGCGGCCAGGACTAATTTTAGGTTGATTATAAAAAGATCTTGTAATTAGTTTTAATATTTAATTCATATGAATCTTTAAAAATGTGTATCTGCCTCATTCGTTGTCAGAATTGGACGACAAAAGCGGCGATGGAATCGTGGCGACAAATACTACGTTTTGGAACTGATTTGGACTTGATTGGAGTTAGTTAAAATTTTAGGTTAAATCGAACGTCATTCGATTTGAATTAAAAATTGAAAACTCAAGGTGAGTGTTTTATAACGCTCACAGGTACTATAATATTTTTATGCTAGTTAAACTTGAAATTATCAAGTGATATAAATTTATTGGTCATTGTTTGAAAAATTTGATTGTCATTTGAATTAACTGTTAGAAATTAAAATTGATAGTTAAATTTGAGATTGGAGTTGAATTGCCAGTAAAATACCTGATATTAATACCCATGAAATTGTTGTGACTTATATTGTCTGTTTGGATGATTGATTATTATGGATGCTATTGATTGATATTTGGATGATTGGATGCTAATATATATCATATTATATATTATTTATGGTATGTAAACTATAAATTGGATTATTTCGAATGAATTAAGAAATATGTTGAAACGATATATACCTATGACATTGTGACTTGCATTGAAATGATATAATCCATTCCTGAAATTAAATTGTAATAACTGATCACTTGGCTATAGGATAGAAAATTATATACGGACACCAGATTGGTTAAATTAAATGATTTTAAAATTTTTGATTTGCGATTTATCTAAATGATTTGGATTTAAAGAAATAAAAATCAAATTTATAGAAATCAAATTATTTTCGAACTAGAGCTCAAATTGTGGAAAAAAGTTGTGGTAATTGAAACTGTTTAAATAATCGAAGTTGAGATTTTGAAGTTATAAATGAAATAAGATTTGAAATTCGAAAATAGAATTGTTTTAAAAGATTGGATTTTATTCAATCCTTGAATATTCCTAAGTAAAACTGATATAAAACTACATTTCGAAATTGAGCTCGGAATTGAATTATATTTGAAAATTTAGATTTTTAATTGGATATTGAAGGAAAATTTGATTAAGTGTTTAGAATCGGTATTTTGAAAATCAAACTTTAAATTGATATAAATCGAAATGGTTTGAAATGAAACTAATTCAAATTGAAATTGAATTGAATTGATTGGAAGTGAGATCGAAATTGAATTAGTTTGAAATCAAAGCTGAAATTTATTTGAATTTAAATCGAAATTGAATTGATCGAATGGAAATTGGAATTGACTTGAATTAAGAAGTTGGAATTGAATAAGTTTGACTTTGAAGCTATTTTTCAATGAATTATTTTAGTATAAACTATTTTAAATCTATATTCTTTAAATATTCAAATTACTTTGATTTTTCCAAATTATTTTGCTATATAAACCTTTTTACCACTTAAACTATTTTATATTAAAATATTTAATTATTTAAACTATTTTAATTGTTTAAACTATTTAACTCTTTAACCGTTTAAACTATTTTGACTATTTTAACTATTTAAACTCTTTAACCATTTAAACTATTTTAACAATTATAATTATTTAGACTATTTTGACCCTTTAACCATTTAAACTATTTTAACTATTATAATTATTTGAACTATTTTAAAACTATCTAAACTATTTTTCTAAAACCCAAACTGGTGAAAGATGGGAATGCTTAATTTTAAATCATGGATTTAAATATGAATTGGGTTAAATGAAGTTATAACCTAGATTGAAATTCGAAACAATTTTAGAATCGAAGTCGAGATATTAAGACGAACATGATATTGAATTGAAATAGTATATTTTGAATAAATATGATGATTTCGAAATGGATTTGAATTTGAAGCGAATATGATATTTTGATATCAAGTATGAACTATTTTCGAAATGTAAAAGTACCAACCGGTGTGTAAAACGACATTTGGTTGATAAAGAAACCGGGGCCAGATATGGACAAAATTTATGTCGATACCGGAACCACTTTAACAACTGTGTACATGGAGGAGACTCCATAACTAAGTGGTTGAATTTGACGACATTTGCAGGATTTGGAGGAATAGATCAATGACTGATAGACCTCGGTACTTGTGCCAATTTGAAATGACTAAAACATGACGGCTTGATAGGACCCAGTAGGCTAATTACCCAGAACGGACAACCGTTTTTCGATTTTGGACTTGGTCCATATTATTACTCTTGATGTTGGTTTCATTGGTGCACCTTGATTGGGATTGCCTCCCTTTGACTCGATAGGGGATGGATGGATGCGATAGGTGGTTATAGCTATGATGCGTTACCACAAGCCCAACGACTGGAACTGATAGTATCCTATCTTGGATATTGCCCCATATGCCTTGTCATACTTTTATCCCTGTACGAGACCCATATGATTTTGGTTTATTGTTGTCATATGGCGCGTCCCTATCCACCAACCATTTAACTAGTGTTTTATATGAAAATAGTACGACAATGCTTAAAAACGCATTAAGGGGGATCAATGTAAAGCCTTAACGTTAAGAAAAATATTTATTTTATTGATTAGACATTATATATGCAGCGTATTCTTCTCCATATAAATATTTTGATGGGTCCTTAAGAGATGGAAAATCCCGTAACATCCCTTGAGTTATTGCACGCACGTTACATAATGGATAGGAGATGTGAAAACCCATAAACATCTCTGATGCCATGACACTTATGTTATATGCAATATTTATTTGACTTATGTAAGGATATTTTAGTCTCGACTCATTTTGGAGGACACTCAGGTCAGTCCTGAGTTTTTCAGCTTATTGAAGACTCATTCTGGAGGACGAAGACGAAGATTTGGTATACTACTACTATTATCATCCCTGCATCATGTTGTCTGGTATATTATTTATTCAATCCTGATGTATATATAACTCTGATAAATGTTGTATAGATTCGAATCAAATGTAATGTATAAATAGCTTCATGAACTGTTTATTCGATTATTATATTTGTCGTTCCGCTGCGAGATTCTATGTTTGTTTCTTCTTCTTTTTCACTTATTTTCTTATTAACCCCAACAATTATCTATGCTCCAAATCGTTAGGATTGGACAAGTGTGGATTATTATCGATTTAAACATTTCAAAATATGGGTCGTCACAGATTTAGTTATGATTCGTATACTTTATGACATTGTTGCTTTATTTACTATACTAGATGGAACATCATCCGTGATAATTATGTAATTTGGTTGCTTATATGTGTGGATTTGGGATGCCAAAATAGCAGGATGCTACATTTGGTATTAGAGCTCAAGTTTCTCGATCATCATAAATTGGGATGGGTTGAGAGAGCGTATATGTATTTTGTAATACTTATGCATCTAACATTTAGGCATTCACACTTTTTTTAAGCACTGTATATTATCCTTTGGAAAAAATGCGAATAATTTGCATCCACAAAGAGCCACTATGAGTTTTTCCATTAGAGAAATAGTCGCTAGAGACAATGTTGAAGCTCAGGATCTCCATTTGCAAGCATGGTTCCAAAAATATTTATAGGCTACATTGTAGGTTACAAGTAACCTTTAGCAAGTGTAACGTCCCGCCTTTTCGCACGCTTTAAATCGACACACGTGCCAATTCAAACTATACGGAAAGGCGGATTGTTATAGGGTAAATAAGAAAAACAAGAAAGAAATAAAACAAAACTGAATCCCACAACGGAAGGATAAAATATAATAATCAAATATACAGTTTATAAAGTTGTTTAAATTATTCGATTGTACTTATACAACACATATCAGAGTTACACATACCATAAAACCATGCAGCGAAACAATATGAGTGTAGTGGAATATGATAAATAATAATAATAGAAATATCCATCTTCGTCCTCCAGAGCTAAAGTCTTCGATCCTGAAACGCTCCTACTGACCCGAGCGAATTTGAAAAGACAAAAACACTCGAGTCAGAACTAAAAGATCTTACGTAAGTTAAATCAACAGAAATAAATATGAGTGTAGTAACTCAAGAGATGCTCGGGATTTACATCTCCTGAGGATCCGTTAAACTATTAACTATGTAGTATATTTCGCTATTATAATAGTGTCTATAGTAAAATAAACGTACTTTTAAATAGCGTTAAGGCTTTACATTTTCCACCTTAACACGTAATAGTCCCAGTAGTCCATCCAATATCATAGTCCCTCCTGATCGAGAAGCCACCAGAGGATACCACACGGGCTATGGGAGAAATCCAAACCCGTATAAGCCGCGATAGGGTAGGTGACATGGCACAACTAGGCAATGCCACGGTAGATATACCAATTACGCATCTGGGCTGGTGGTAACGCGTAGTAGCTATTACCTTCCACCTCGGACAAACTCCCCCCTAAAATCAAAGAAATCAAAAGTGGCCACCGAATCAATCCAAAGTCAGAGTATAATATCGAAGAGGAGTATCTGATAAAGGACGCTAACCCCCTTGGCCCGAGAATCGCTCCTGTTTTAGCCACCTTATGCCAACTCACGGGAATCGGGTTCATGTATTTACCTCAAAGGAAATGCCGCCGC
The DNA here is from genome assembly GCA_030765085.1 of Allium cepa. Classification (NCBI taxonomy): domain Eukaryota; kingdom Viridiplantae; phylum Streptophyta; class Magnoliopsida; order Asparagales; family Amaryllidaceae; genus Allium; species Allium cepa. The sequence continues at coordinate 765,373,951 of CM060934.1, read as the reverse complement.
CATCCTACTTCATTCTGGAATCTCCACCGCGTACACGGTTGTTGAAGTGGTTTTCGGAGTTGGCAGAGAGTATGACAACTTCTGATCCCGGTCTCTTCAACAACCAAACGTTATTATAACACCGCGGTCTTTAAAAATAATTTTACTTTAAAACCAGAATATAATTATCCATTTCAAAACCCATAAATACAATATCATTTCCGTTTCCAAAGCAACTCATTTTGATATATTTTTTATAAAACCCAAATCAATAATATCATTTTTATTTCAAATATATTTCTTTTCCAAAATCGTACCGCTTTAAAATTTATAATATCTGGAACCCAAACATTTGAATTATAATTTTCAAAACATAATACTTCGAAATTTGTAGCTTTAAAACCATAACTTTCTAGACTTAAATGGTTTGGATATTCAACGGTATATAAAATAAAACAGTTGAATTTAAAATTTCTTTATAAAGTAAATAATTTCCATGCCTTTACAATTTTATACACTTTAAGTTCAGTCTAAACCCATAACTTTTAGATTCACTTTCAATTTGAATAAAAACACTTCGATTTCAATATTTTCAAACTTTGAGTATTTAATAAATTTCAAAACTAAGGTTGGGAATTTCTATTCAACAATTCATTGTCCTATTATTTAGTTTTGAAATGTTTACATAATAGATCCATAACCATTTAAAATAAAACCCAATTTATTAACACTAAATATTTCCTTCCATTTATTTATACTAGAATTATTCATTTAAAAATTCAAATATAAATATCATACCTTTAATATTTAAAGTTTAATAAGTTTTACATCAAGTTATGGAGTTTAATTTTTAAATAAGCTCAATTCCAAATAAATTTCCAATTTACCTTCCAATCTTAATTGGTTTAAATCATTAAAACTCTCTATATATACCATATCTTAAACCTATACTTGACCATATATTATAATTTATCAACTCCATTATTCAACTTATTTGTTTATTTAACAGATTTATACATAGCTTAAATTCAAAAATTTAACTATATATGTATATATATAAAATAATATTTATATAATATCAAAATTTAATATTTATTAAACGTATCCTATCCAAACCATAGAATCATTTCAAAAATAATTTATATATATATACACACACCGCGGTGCCTGTATAAAATTTTCTATCCTATGGTCAAGTGATACGGATATTTATCATTTCAATCCGCAATTTAAAAATAAAAAAAATGCGGTTGTATATCATTTCAAACCGCAATCCCGAATGAAATGAAATGCATGATAACTTGCAGATTATATAATATACAACACATCATCCATTCACTAAACATCAATCATCAACCATTTATTACAATCATCATCCAATTTGAACAAAACATCAATATATAGCATATAAAATGTAATAGGTATTAACGAACAGTTTATATTCAATAATAAATTAATAACTGTCTAACTTGAAATTTATATGCAAAAATAATAATAAATTTAACTGTCAATTTATATGCAATAATAAAATTAAATAACAATTTAATTTAAACAAATGCAATCTAACTGAGATGATGAATAAAATATGCCAAATAGTCATAAATGAATTTCTACTCATATCATAAATCAATTTAACAAACATAAGAAATTTTAGAAGTTGTGAGTGGGTTAAAACACTCACCTTTTGAATTTAAATTGAATAAATATTCAATTTAAACCCAAAAATTTGACAGTCTTAGAATTTGTCCAAACCAGCGTCATCAAGTCTGGAATTTTATTACGATCCCAGTGGAGAAAACCGCGCGTAAATCTGACGTCGTATGTAAAAGTTAATACGTGTTAGAACATTTAGATTTCTAATTTTTAAAAATAAATAAATAGAAAAACGAGTGAACCAGAGGCTGCCACGTCACACCCAGAAACTCGCGCCCCTTCTTCCCATACGAAACCAGTACGCACTCCACCGAAATAAACCCATCCACGGCCAACTTTAACCAACAAATTCGATGAACTCTGACCACCTGGCCACCTCCAACCACTCCTCTTCGAGCCCAAGACGAGTCTCACCTCTCCATGGCCACGAACTACCCTCCGGTCGCCTTGAATTGCATGCGCCGCCGCCAATAGTTTTAGGTTTTCGAAACCCTAGTTGCGATTTCCGGCCGCCACAAGCCACGATACACCCTCTAACCACTGCCAAACGACTCCTCATGCTGTCCTCTTCAAAACCCATATACCGATTTCTTCGATTGTTTCCCGAATCAAAAACGCCCAAATTGAACTTAGGGTTTCGCGATTTTTGATCTTTGACCGAGTTTTCTGGCTGAAACGAGCATCAATTGCAGAAACAGATGCCACAGGTTGATTCGTGCCGATGAAATCTACAAGATATTTGTTTTTGAGATTTTTCTGAGGACTTTGAATTTTTTGACTTTTGATTTTGAATTGTAATTGGATCTAGGGTTTGCATCCATTGAGGAAGAGGAGGAGCTGATTAAATTTACGTGTAGACAAATGAGAATAGGCAGAGGCTAGGGTTTAGTGGGGTATTTATAGATAAAGTTGAAAAATAGATGGACCGGGTTGATAGATATACGTGCTACCGCTAACGTGGCCCAAAAAGCCCGTTCTGTCCCCGAAACGAAATTGGGTAAACCCATATACCAAAATAGGTGTTTTAAAATATTTTAAATGCGATGGAAAAAGTTTCACTTGCAAATTCCATCGTATGAAGAAGTTATGCCGAAATCAATATTTTCAAATTGATTTCAATTGATTTTAATTAAATCGATTTCAAGGCGTTTCGCGTTCGTACGATCAAACGACAAGTCCGATCGCTACGAAACTTGAAACCCTACAATAATTTACTGATACGGATCCGATGAAACTGGTTTCGTCGAAATCCGAGTCAGTGGCCAAAATGGCTATTTTTATATTAATTAAATAAATTTAAAATAAATTAATTAAATCAAATTCCAAATTTAAAATCTGAAACTTGCAATCTTAATCACTTTATAATTCTCAAACATTTAAAATGATTTTACAAATTTTTAAATGTCAATTTATTAAATATAAATCTTCAATTTCATAAAATTCAAAATTATAGATAAATTTCCAAAATTTCCATTAAATTGAATTAACCTATAATTATTCCATTCATAAATTTCAAATAGAAGGGTTTACCATTGGATTACAAATTATTACCTAAACCTAAAATATTTCCCAATTTCAACTTAAATTTTTAAATTAACGTAAAAATTAAATATTTGATTTCATTCATTTGCAATAAATCCAATTATTATAAATTAAATAAATTAACTCACTATTAAAAATTCAAATTCTATAATTAATAAATTTCATCATCTCGATTTACTTATTAATTTACTTTGAACCAATTCCCATCTCAATTTAAAGTAACTTAATTCCCCCATTATAGAATTTATTTCAATTTCTTAAAGTAACCCCTTTATTATAAATTGAATCCCATTTATTTTAATAAGTTTCCAATTAAACGGATTAGATTCAATTTCAACATTTAACTTACACTTAAGTTTAGTTCATAATCAATTTATAACGTGTTGCTTTCATAGTTATTTACATACTTCTCGTATTAATTTCTCAATTAATCATAATTATTAAAGTAACGCTTATAATCAATAACGACATTGCGATTACTTAACATTTAAATGAACGTTATTACAAATAAATTCATTGACCAATTAATTAGGAAATTTATAATAGTTGTTATCGTACCTTTAAATTTATTTCCTAATAACGTACTACCTAATCTACTTTAATTGCAATTTGAATTCCAACCTTTATTTAACATACTAAATAAAATAAATAACATATATAGATTGTTACCAATTTTCCTTTCTTCCATTTATATGTTTATTACTTGACGACACCAGTTAATATTCCATATATACACCAATTTAATAAAATTGTCATTAACACGGTAGTATCTCATTAATAAATCAAATACTTGCATTAACACAATTCCTTAAGTTTTTTTTTTCAATTACGTTACAATGTTTTATTACATAAATCAATTTACTACTTTCCTTTAGTTTTTCAATCCATTTATTTACTTACGTACAATTAATAGTCAAACATACATTTTAGATTATTATCTATAATTGGAAATTCTTGCAAGTTCATAAATCATTAAATTTAATTTAGCATTGTTTCTATTAAATTTTCATTCATACTTCTCACATTAATGTAACTTTTATTTATTTTATTAACATTTATTTCAGATTCAAATTCCATCTACTGATTTAACAGGTAACTTATAATATATGCTTACCAACCAAATATTTCACCAATTGTCATACTCTGAATTGAGTTAGCATAAATTTCAAAAAGTTATGTAATTTTTACATTGAGATAACATTTAATTGCCTTAAATGAAATTAAATTCTGAATTTATTTAATGCAATAAATTTTGACCTTTACCAATTTAATACATTCATAAATTTTTACATATTTTATATTTTATAACTAAGTGAAACATTGTACATTATTTCATTTAATTGCAACTTTATTTTACATTGTAAATTTTTTATTTACAATTGCTACCTAAAATTTCTAACATTACATTTCATTGTAAATCAAAATTTTATTTCATACTAAATTAAATTACAAAGTTCCAAATTAAATTAACCAATTATTTATAGAAAATTTATGGGTCGTTACACTCTCCCCTACTCAAAACTTTTCGTTCCGAAAAGGAAAAGAAGAATTAGGAATCAATATATCTTACTTAAAATATTAACTTTATAAACAACTAAATTTACAAAATTAATTATTTTAAATAAAATATACAAATATATAACCACTAAACCTTTTATACTCAAATTAATAAAATTTGGAAAACATTTTAAAAAAAAAAAAATTCTAAGTTCACAATTTTACGGAAAATTTTGGCAAAGTCTCCTTTGTACGGAGAGGCTCGGGAGAAAATATAATATCAAATATAACAATATATAACATATATTTACCAAAATAATATATATCCTAACCCGGGAAAATATAAAATAGCGCTATAAAACCGTAATCTGAAACGTACCTATTTGTCGGGCAATTTACGCTTATTTTATGGAACCAAAAGCAGCAGTAGTTGCTTCCATAACCTGCATTACACTTATATAATCTAAAAGGTTAAAAATTTATAAATGAAATATTTAAGTTGTTTTAAACAAATCAATCAACCATCACTTGCAACAAGCATACAACCATCACATAGAATCATCATTCATATCCACAAAACAAATAGTTGTTTGAGTTCAAAACTTCAAATTGTACAAGATGAAAAATAACTACTAAGCGCACCATTTACTCAACAGTCTCTGATGAAGCTAAATAGATTATTCTTCCATCTAAACAGTTTTAAAGTATCCTTGCCCAAACAACCATAAACCAAACAACTAACTAACAAATTTCAGAAAATAGGTCAAATTCATTCTTATTTATTAACAGTATTCATCTTCTGTTTATTAAAATAATTAACTTTAACATTTACTTAAGTTTGTAATCATCTATTTATGATACTTACCCTTAATTATATTTAAATATAGTAAAATTCCAATTGTAACTTAAGTTTAGAACAATTACAACATCAAATCCTTGTTTATTAAAGAATTTCATTAATTACTTTCATTACCTCAAGTTTATTTCGTGTATAATATCTATTACATTATCTTATTAGCATTTCAACTTTCAATATTTGGTAAGTCATATTTATGCTTTTTTTAGAATGTAGTTTGAAAGTTATACAAGTTTACTTTATTTCTTTTAATTAATTTATGGTTCAATAATTTTATCCCTTACTTCATAGATTACAAATTTCAAATTTCATTTAATACCGTAAACAACCTAGCATTAAATCTCTTATTTCATTTAGGGTTTCAATTATTAGTTAAATGTCGTTTTACTACATTAATTTAACTATTAATAAATGGAAACTTAAGAATTAAATACCGGGTTTAATTTTCAAATTATTTTAAAATAATAGATAAATATACCTACAACTTGTCTATATCCAAGTATATTTAAAACAAATTAAAATTTACTTCTTTTATCAAAAATAAATCTGTAGCAAAACTACTACAGCGGCCTTCCCACTTCGAAACTCGAAAATGAATGTCGATGATGCATGCACTCATCACCGAAATTATTTTCCAGCGACAGAGAGGGGAGTACAAAACTTATTTCTTTTCCAAAATTTCTTTTAAAACATTTCTTTTAAATTATATTGAAATATTTATATCATAAATTACTTCTAATATATTATAATTATATTCCAAAATCATTTGAAAGAAATTTTCACAACCCCGTAGTTAAGTTCTATAATTTCCAATTTAGTTTATTTTATTTTCAATCTTATTTCACTGTTATTTAAAAATTTCATTGCCTAACAACCAAATATATTGCAGCCAAATATAGATATCATTTGAAAAAAATTTATTTTATATATAGAAAATATAATAGGAAAAATTATTTCATTCACCTATATAAAAAAAATATTATGTCGGTCTGTACTATTAAGTGTTTAGAAATCCCTATTGATGTCATAGCGTCCCATGCATCAACCAGAATTTATAAATACAAAACGGAACAGATTAACACAATATCAAAACCTTTTTATAACACTAATAAATACGCTCTTCATATATATACACTCGGCGACTCCCATAGGGTATTACTACCTTATTAGTAAAGAGTCAAACCCCACAAAGCTAAGGTTTTTCGCTAAACCTCGCTCTGATACCAGATGTAACGTCCCGCCTTTTCGCACGCTTTAAATCGACACATGTGTCAATTCAAACCATACGAAAAGGAAGATTGTTATGGGGTAAATAAGAAAAACAAGAAAGAAATAAAACAAAACAGAATCTCACAGCGGAAGGATAAAATATAATAATCAAATATACAGTTTATAAAGTTGTTTAAATTATTCGATTATACTTATACAACACATATCATAGTTACACATACCGTATAATAGTGGAATATAATAAATAATAATAGAAATCTCTATCTTCGTTCTCCAGAGCTAAAGTCTTCGATCCTGAAATGCTCGTACTGACCCGAGCGAATTTGAAAAGACAAAAACACTCGAGTCAGAACTAAAAGATCTAATGTAAGTTAAATCAACAGAAATAAATATGAGTGTAGTAACTCAAGAGATGCTCGGGATTTACATCTCCTGAGGATCCGTTAAACTATTTACTATGTAGTATATTTCGCTATTATAATAGCGTCTATAGTAAAATAAACATACTTTTAAATAGCGTTACGGCTTTACATTTTCCACCTTAACACGTAATAGTCCCAGTAGTCCATCCAATATCATAGTCCCTCCTGATCGGGGAGCCACCAGAGGATACCACACGGGCTACGGGAGAAATCCAAACTCGTACAAGGCGCGATAGGGTAGGTGACACGGCACAACTAGGCAATGCCAGGGTAGATATACCAATTATGCATCCGGGCTGGTGGTAACGCGTAGTAGCTACTACCGCCCATCTCGGACAAACTCCCCCCTAAAATCAAAGAAATCAAAAGTGGACACCGAATCAATCCAAAGTCGGAGTATAATATCGAAGAGGAGTATCCGATAAAGGGCGCTAACCCCCTTGGCCCGAGAATCGCTCCTGTTTTAGCCACCTTATGCCAACTCACGGGAGTCGGGTCCATGTATTTACCTCAAAGGAAACGCCGCCACCATCTTACTTCATTCTGGAATCTCCACCGCATATGTTATCCCAACTTTTAGCAAAGCTAAGATACCCAAAACTGACTGAAAATCAATAATAGCAAGTCATGAATATCAACTATGCATTGCAGGATAATCATGGATATCGATGAATTTTGTCCGAGTCCAGATTGGGCCGCAATTGACAAGACATGACAAGCAAAGCCATGAAAGCCAACATTTCAAGTTTCAAGTCAATCCGAGTTCGTATGCTCAAGTTATGACGGATGCAATTTGAAGGGAAAAGCTCCGGTTTCGTATCCATCCTCGTACACCAATTTGAATCGACCGTGTTCGCATCGATCAGGAGTTGTGCTCACATCGATACCGTTCGTATCGATACCATTCGTATCGATACCGTTCGTATCAATCGACATGGGTTCAGCTCAATGAAGTTCGCATCGGTTAGGTTCTAGTTCTACTCGATGACTTCGCATCCATCAACTGAGGCAATGGTCACCGCTTCGCATCCATCATAGGAGCCCTTCTACGAATCCATCTGGTCAAAGCACGTCGTATCCATCAGGTTACCCTGCTTCGTATCCATCAGTGATTCGTATCCATCAACGGTTGCAGTTCGAATCCATGAGTAAGGCATGATTCTAATCCACCGAGTCAACAAACTTGATGACGTGTCGTCCCTCGATGCGAATGGGGCGAAATATATGGAGTCGATACAGTCAACTCGGAATGAAGACCGGATCGAGGCGAAATATACGTGTCGCGTCATCACAGGTCCACATGAAGAGATCGGTTCGAAGGCATCGATTCGAAATGATCGAGTCGAATCGGACAGCCATCGGAAAATCTCATTTCGTATCGACGATAACTCGTGATCCACTGATCCAAATGCCATGAAATTTTCACTGGATATTGCACATGAGAAAAGGAACTCTCACACCAAATTTCAGCTTAATTGGACATCATCTTGATCGATACGAAATGACTTCGTATCGATCACAAATCGACTCGAAACTTCCTGAGGTTGGTCGCGTGGACCCACTCACGTGTCAGAAAAAGTCTCCCGAGATTTGAGCGAGATCTGAGCCTCCTACGCCTGTAGATAGCCCCCTAAAGACTACAGAAAAAGGATCTTTTTTGGCTATTCAACGTCCAGACCCTGCCAAACTCGATTCTATTTCCCTCCATCACTGTTATAGCCGAAATTCAATCATTGTACTTGCTACAATCACTTGTAACCAACAAAGAACATCAATAAAAGTTAAAACTTTGAAGTGGACGTAGGCCGGAGATAGCCGAACCACTATAAATCTTGCGTTTCTAATTGTTATTTTTGGATTGCTGTTTGTTGCAAACTTAGATCTGAGACTTGTGCTTGAATATTGCTGATTTATATTCATTGTTTGGTGCTTTCACGATACTTGGGGTTTGTGACCAATTTTGGCACAAACACTTTGGTGCTTTTAATGAGAAGAACTAGCACCCGCTACACCGATTCAGAGTTCAAATTTAAGAGCTTGAAGAATCCCGACTTAGAGACGATGACTCGACAAACAAGACAAAGAGTTGATCGGAGCCAACAAGGAGGAAGCCAAAAAGCATCCTCTGGAGCTGGAGAAGGACAGGCTTCGATGTACATCACTAGAGATGAGATGGAGGCTATGGCGAATTCGATACGTGAAAGCATAATGAAGACTCACCAAGAGATGATGTAGAATTTTCTTGAGCAAATAAGAGTGGTGAATTTGCAGAACCTTGGACCAACTACAGCCACTGCTAATGCTGAACAAGGAGTTGGGATTGCGGAAACTAGCAGAGATCAAGCTCAAGATCAGAATGTGAGACCAGGAGGCAATCAACAAGGACTTGGGGGCAGACCCTTAGGATCGGACACTGGAAGACCCATAGATGAAGCTCAGCAGCCTGGAGTCAATGCTACTGTTACTGAGCCACATGAAGAGTATGTGTCAGAGTTCCCTTCAAGACCTGGAGGGTAGGATAGAAACATGATAGGGGGGCAACCCCCGGATGGAGATGAAAGAATGATTGGTCTAGTGCGACGAATCATGATAGGAGGATTGTCAAGTGGAGGATTACAAGAAGTCAGCCAGAATCCGTTCACTCCGAATATCAGGAATGAAAGGAATCCTCCAAAGTTCAAACTGCCTACACTGGATCCTTATGACGGGAGGTCAGACCCAATGATGCATATTACCAGATACATCAGGCACATGGAAGTGATGGGGGCATCCGAGGAAGTGATGGCTCGATGTTTCCCTCTATACTTGTCAGATTTAGCTACGCTTTGGTTTAGACAGCTAGAGACTGGATCAATCGGGACATGGCGCGAGCTTGTAGATTGCTTCATGAGACACTTTAGGGTCCACGTGACATGACCCAAGAGTGTGATGACTCTAGCTTCAATCAAGCAAAGGACCGGAGAGTCCATAAAAGATTTCTTATTGCGATTCAATGCAACGGTGGCTTCTGTAGATTGCCCGGATCCATCGATGATTTTGATGGCAGCGGTAGCAGGAGTCGTGGAAGGCACCGAATTCAAAGATTCTTTGGTGAGAGATTCCCCACAAGATCTTGGAGAATTCTATAATGAAGCTGAAAGATTCATTCGGCTGGAAGAGTCACGAGCCGAAAGGAGAGAAATAAATGTTGTGCAGGGCGAAGGAACCGCCAGGGAACAGTCCGGAGCGGACAAAGGAAAGAGAAAGCAGGACGATAGACGTGATGATCCTGATAAACGGAAGAAATTCCGAGAGCCTAGATTCAGACAGTACACGGATCTGACGGCAAGTTTAGAAAGGATTTATACTGAAACTCGGGGGCAACTCCCCTATCGAAAACCACCCAGGAGAGATCCCACTGAGCGGAAGCGCAGAACTGGAAAATACTGCCTATTTCATGAGCTGGATGGGCACACTACAGATGAATGCCGCCACCTAAAGGATGAGGTGGAGGAACATGCGAGGAGTGGTAGATTGCCACAATATGTCAGAGAACGGACAACGGCGGTAAGGCCTGAACAACTACCGCCTCCACCTAACAGAAACGATCCTGGATCGGGATCATGACTCATCATCAACTGATTAAAGATGGCAAAGGACAAGTCCAGGATTTGGACTTCGGTCAAATAATTTCATTAGATTTGTTTTCAGAATAAACGGCTACTCCACTTACTCATGTACGGGAACCGGAGAGATCCCTAGGCATGCTCTGTGATGGAGATAGACCAATATGCCCGAAGAGGCAATGTTTAGCTTTTTCCTGATGTTTGAGATTGAACATCTAGGACCTGAATTTAATAAATAAATTAGAATTTCTTGAAATAAACCTTTGACCAGAGAGCTAAAGGATGAATACTGAATACCAATATAAAAATGATCGCTTTATGACCCTACCCGGAGAGGCGGGGTCCGGAGTGCAAGAAGTGAGTTGCTTCGCCAGAGAGCGACAGGATCAACTCACTTAACGTCATTTCCCATTCACCGGAGAGTGATTGGATCGGGATTCGCTGAGAGCCTGGAGAGGCTATGATCGGCCTACGATCTAGGCGAAGACATCGCTTAATGTTCCGGTACACTGAACCGGAGTGCAAGAAGTGAGTTGCTTCGTCGGAGAGCGACGGGATCGACTCACTCAACGCTGCTTCCCCTTCACAGGAGAGTGACAGGATGGGATCCAGCAAGAGCCCGGAGAGGCTATGGTCGGTTTAGAACAACCAAGACATCTCTATACGCCCTAACTGGAGTCGGAGTGCAAGGGATAGAGAGCAACGCCAGAGTGCAATAGGATCTTTCTATTCAATCGCTAAGCCTAGAATGGGCTTGGCAAGGGTCTGGAATGACCATCGACAATCCGGAGAGACTATAAAACTTCATTCTTAACTTCCACTGGAATAAACTGATAACCATTTGACTTCGAACAGCCGCGAAATTGATTGAAAATGTTATAAGCTCTGAATAAAACATGAACTCACTACGTTCAATTTGAGAATAATCAAAACACACCTTTTACCAAAAGGCATGTTTTGGGGGGCAAAGTGTTATCCCAACTTTTAGCAAAGCTGAGATACCCAAAACTGACTGCAAATCAATAATAGCTAGTCATGAATATCAACTGTGCACTGCAGGATAACCATGGATATCGATGAATTTTGTCCGAGTCCGGATCGGGCCGCAATTGACAAGACATGACAAGCAAAGCCATGAAAGCCAACATTTCAAGTTTCAAGTCAATCCGAGTTCGTATGCTCAAGTTATGATGGATGCAATTTGAAGGGAAAAGCTCCAGTTTCGTATCCATCCTAGTACACCAATTCGAATCGACCGTGTTCGTATCGATCAGGAGTTGTGTTCGCATCGATACCATTCGTATCGATACCGTTCGTATCGATCGGCACGGGTTCGACTCAATGAAGTTCGCATCGGTTAGGTTCTAGTTCTACTCGATGACTTCACATCCATCAAGGCAATGGTCACCGCTTCGTATCCATCATGGGAACCCCTCTTCGAATCCATCTGGTCAAAGCACTTCGTATCCATCAGGTTACCCTGCTTCGTATCCATCAGCGATTCGTATCCATCAACGGTTGCAGTTCGAATCCATGAGTAAGGCATCATTCGAATCCACCGAGTCAACATACTTGACGACGTGTCGTCCCTCGATGCGAATGGGGTGAAATATATGGAGTCGATGCGGTCAACTCGGAATGAAGACCGGATCGAGGAGAAATATACGTGCCGCGTCATCACAGGTCCACGTGAAGAGATCGGTTCGAAGGCATCGATTCGAAATGATCGAGTCGAACCGGACAGCCATCAGAAAATCTCATTTCGTATCGACGATAACTCGTGATCCACTGATCCAAATGCCATGAAATTTTCACTGGAGATTGCACACGAGACAAGGAACTCTCACACCAAATTTCAGCTTAATTGGACACATCTTGATCGATGTGAAATGACTTCGTATCGATCACAAATCGACTCGAAACTTCCTGAGGTTGGTCGCGTGGGCCCACTCACGTGTCAGAAAAAGTCTTCCGAGATTTGAGCGAAATCTAAGCCTCCTACGCCTATAAATAGCCCCCTGAAGCCTATAGAAAAAGGATCTTTTTTGGCCATTCAACGTCCAGACCCTGCCAGACTCGATTCTATTTCCCTCCATCACTATTATAGCCGAAATTCAATCATTGTACTTGCCGCAATCACTTGTAACCAGCAAAGAACATCAATAAAAGTTAAAACTTTGAAGTGGACGTAGGCCGGAGATAGCCGAACCACTATAAATCTTGCGTTTCTAATTGTTATTTTTGGATTGTTGTTTGTTGCTTGCTTAGATCTGAGACTTGTGTCGAATATTGCTGATTTATATTCATTGTTTGGTGCTTTCACGATACTTGGGGTTTGTGACCAATTTTGGCGCAAACAGTGTACACGATTGTTAAAGTGGTTTTCGGAGTTGGCGGAGAGTATGACAACTTTCGATCCCGGTCTCTTCAACAACCAAACGTTATTATAACCCCGCGGTCTTTAAAAATAATTTAACTTTAAAACAAGAATATAATTATCCATTTCAAAACCCATAAATATGATATCATTTCCGTTTCCAAAACAACTCATTTTGATATATTTTTTATAAAACCCAAATCAATAATATCATTTTTATTTCAAATATATTTCTTTTCCAAAATCGTACTGCTTTAAAATTTATAATATCTGAAACCCAAACATTTGAATTATAACTTTCAAGACATAATACTTCGAAATTTGTAGCTTTAAGACCATAACTTTCAAGACTTAAATGGTTTGGATATTCAACAGTATATAAAATAAAACAGTTGAATTTAAAATTTCTTTATAAAGTAAATAATTTCCACGCCTATACAATTTTATTCACTTTAAGTTCAGTCTAAACCCATAACTTTTAGATTCAATTTCACTTTGAATAAAAACACTTCGATTTCAGTATTTTCAAACGTTGAGTATTTAATAAATTTCAAAACTAAGGTTGGGAATTTCTATTCAACAATTCATTGTCCTATTATTTAGTTTTGAAATGTTTACATAATAGATCCATAACCATTTAAAATAAAACCCAATTTATTAACACTAAATATTTCCTTCCATTTATTTATACTAGAATTATTCATTTAAAAATTCAGATATAAATATCATACCCTTAATATTTCAAGTTTAATAAGTTTTACATCAACTTATGGAGTTTAATTTTTAAATAAGCTCAATTCCAAATAAATTTCCCATTTACCTTCCAATCTTAATTGGTTTAAATCATTAAAACTCTATATATATACCATATCATAAACCTATACTTGACCATATATTATAAATTATCAACTCCATTATTCAACTTATTTATTTTATTTAACAGATTTATACATAGCTTAAATTCAAAAATTTGACTATATATGTATATATATAAAATAATATTTACATAATATCAAAATTTAATATTTATTAAACCGTATCATATCCAAACCATAGAATCATTTCAAAAATAATATACACACACACACACACACACACACACACACACACACACACACACATATATATATATATATATATATATATATATATATATATATATATATCGCGGTGCTTGTATAAAATTTTCTATCCTATAGTCAAGTGATACAGATATTTATCATTTAATCCGCAATTTAAAAATAAAAAAATGCGGTTGTATATCATTTCAAACCGCAATCCCGAATGAAATGAAATGCATGATAACTTGCAGATTATATAATATAGAACACATCATCCATTCATCAAACATCAATCATCAACCATTTATTACAATCAGCATCCAATTTAAACAAAACATCAATATATAGCATATAAAATGTAACAGGTATCAACGAGCAGTTTATATTTAACAATAAATTAATAACTGTCTAATTTGAAATTTATATGCAAAAATAATAATAAATTTAACTGTCAATTTATATGTAATAATAAAATTAAATAACAATTTAATTTAAATAAATGCAATCTAACTGAGATGATGAATAAAATATGCCAAACAGTCATAAATGAATTTCTACTCATATCATAAATCAATTTAACAAACATAAGAAATTTTAGAAGTTGTGAGTGGGTTAAAACACTCACATTTTGAATTTGAATTGAATAAATATTCAATTTAAACCCAAAAATTTGACCATCTCAGAATTTGTCCAAACCAACGTTATCAAGTCCGGAATTTTATTAAGATCCCAGCGGAGAAAACCGCGCCTAAATCTGACATCGTATGTAAAAGTTAATACGCGTTAGAACATTCAGATTTCAAATTTTAAAAAAATAAATAGTAAAACGAGCGAACCAGAGGCCGCCACGTCACACCCAGAAACTCGCGCCCCTTCTTCCCATACGAAACCAGTACGCACTCCACCGAAATAAACCCATCCACGGCCAACTTTGACCAACAAATTCGATGAACTCTGACCACCTGGCCACCTCCGACCACTGCCATCTTCGAGCCCAAGACGAGCCTCGCCTCTCCATGGCCACGAACTACCCTCCGGTCGCCTTGAATTGCGTGCGCCGCCGCCAATAGTTTTAGGTTTTCGAAACCCTAGTTGCGATTTCCGACCGCCACATGCCATATACACCCTCTAACCACCACCAAACGACTACTCATGCCATCCTCTTCAAAACCCATATACCAATTTCTCCGATTGTTTCCCAAATCAAAAACGGCCAAATTGAACTTAGGTTTTCACAATTTTTGATCTTTGACCGAGTTTTCTGGCTGAAATGAGCATCAATTGCAAAAACAGACGCATAGGTAGATTCGTGTCGATGAAATCTACAACACATATTTTTTTGAGATTTTTCTGAGGACTTTGAATTTTTTGACTTTTGATTTTGAATTGTAATTGGATCTAGGGTTTTCATCCATTGAGGAAGAGGAGGAGCTATTGAAATTTACGCGCAAACAAATGAGAATAGGAGGAGGATAGGGTTTAGTAGGGCATTTATAGATAAAGATGAAAAATAGATGGATCGGGTTGATAGATATACGTGCTACCGCTAACGTGGCCCAAAAAGCCCGTTCTGACCTCGAAACGAAATTGGGTAAACCCATATATCAAAATAGGTGTTTTAAAATATTTTAAACGCGATGGAAAAAGTTTCACTTGCAAATTCCATCGTACGAAGAAGTTATGCTGAAATCAATATTTTCAAATTGAGTTCAATTGATTTCAATAAAATCGCTTTCAAGGCATTTTGCGTTTGTACGATCAAACGACAAGTCCGATCGCTACGAAACTTAAAACCCTACAATGATTTGCTGATACGGATCCGATGAAACTGGTTTCGTCAAAATCCGAGTCAGTGGCCAAAATGGCTATTTTTATATTAATTAAATAAATTTAAAATAAATTAATTAAATCAAATTCCAAAATTTAAAATCTGAAATTTGCAATCTTAATCACTTTATAATTATCAAACATTTAAAATGATTTTACAAATTTTTAAATGTCAATTTATTAAATATAAATCTTCAATTTCATAAAATTCAAAATTATAGATAAATTTCCAAAATTTCCATTAAATTGAATTAACCCATAATTATTCCATTCATAAATTTCAAATAGAAGGGTTTACCATTGGATCACAAATTATTACCTAAAATATTTCCCAATTTCAACTTAAATTTTTAAATTAACGTAAACATTAAATATTTGATTTCATTCATTTGCAATAAATCCAATTATTAAAAATTAAATAAATTAACTCACTATTAAAAATTCAAATTCTAGAATTCATAAATTTCATCATCTTGATTTACTTATTAATTTACTTTAAACCAATTCCCATCTCAATTTAAAGTAACTTAATTCCCCCATTATAAAATTTATTTCAATTTCTTAAAGTAACCCCTTTATTATAAATTGAATCTCATTTATTTTAATAAGTTTCCAATTAAACGGATTAGATTCAATTTCAACCCTTAACTTACACTTAAGTTTAGGTCATAATCAATTTATAACGTGTTACTTTCATAGTTATTTACATACTTCTCGTATTAATTTCTCAATTTATCATAATTATTAAAGTAACGATTATAATCGATAACGACATTGTAATTACTCAACATTTAAATGAACGTTATTACAAATAAATTCATTGACCAATTAATTAGGAAATTTATAATAGTTGTTATCATACCTTTAAATTTATTTCCTAATAACGTACTACCTAATCTCCTTTAATTGCAATTTGAATTCCAACCTTTATTTAACATACTAAATAAAATAAATAACATATGTATATTATTACGAATTTTCCTTTCTTGCATTTATATGTTTATTACTTGACGACACCGGTTAATATTCCATATATACACCAATTTAATAAAATTGTCATTAACATGGTATTATCTCATTAGTAAATCAAATACTTGCATTAACACAATTCCTTAAGTTTTTTTTTTTCAATCACTGTTACAATATTTTATTACATAAATCAATTTACTACTTTCCTTTAGTTTCTCGATCCATTTATTTACGTGTGTACAATTAATAGTAAAACATACATTTTAGATTATTTTCTATAATTGGAAATTCTTGCAAGTTCATAAATCACTAAATTTAATTTAGCATTGTTTCTATTAAATTTTCATTCACACTTCTCACATTAATGTAACTTTTATTTATTTTATTAACATTTATTTCAGATTCAAATTCCATCTACTGATTTAACAGGTAACTTATAATATATGCTTACCAACCAAATATTTCACCAATTGTCATACTCTAAATGGAGTTAGCATAAATTTCAGAAGTTATCTAATTTTTACATTGAGATAACATTTAATTGCCTTAAATGAAATTAAATTCTGAATTTGTTTAATGCAATAAATTTTGACCTTTACCAATTTATTACATTCATAAATTTTTACATTATTTATATTTTATAACTAAGTGCAACATACATTATTTCATTTAATTGCAACTTCATTTTACATTGTAAATTTTTTATTTACAATTGCTACCTAAAATTTCTAACATTACATTTCATTGTAAGTCAAAATTTTATTTCATACTAAATTAAATTACAAAGTTCCAAATTAAATTACAAAGTTCCAAATTAAATTAACCAATTATTTATTGAAAATTTACGGGTTGTTACAAGTAAATAAAATTTTATTTCATACTAATTAAATTACAAAGTTCCAAATTAAATTAACCAATTATTTATTGAAAATTTACGGGTCGTTACAGCAAGAGTCCCTCTTGAACTAGCACTAGTAGGAGTGATGCCTATTCCTCCACCACCCCTACCCCCACCATCCGTTCTTGATTTTCACCAACTTTGTAGAAATTGCCTTGGTATGGGAGCTAGGGGTCATTCATTAAGACTCAAGCATGGATCCACATTAATGAGTATGACATGGCACTTGAGACATTTACAAAGAGACGACCTTCTTCTAGGAAACTCCAAGAGGATGCCTTTTGTTGTTGAGATGTCATGATTTGCAAGGTGGACAACATGATATGGCATAGGAAGAATTCTATAAGATATTCAAAGCTCGGTTTTTTATAAGGCTAAAAGGGGCTTACAAGCAGAGAAATTATGGTATCTCCAAAACTGCTAGAAGATCTTAATGAAGCACGTCAATGAATTTATACTATTGGCTCATTTTAGGATGGGTATGACCAATATTACCGCTAAGGCTTGGAAATTAGCTATGTAATTAAGCCAACCTCTTAAGGATCTTGCTCTTAGCCATATTCCTATAGGTGCTACCTTTGAAAGTCTTATTGAAGTAACATTATTAATTCTTTTTCTAGAGAGGCTCCTGAAGAAGAAGAAGCTAAATTTTAAGAGAAACCTAATTTCAAAGTAAAAAAGAAAAGGAAAGTTGAACAAGAATGATCAGGGCCAAGGAAAGTAGTGAAGGGTGAGTTGCAGCAAGTGTCATTTAAACGGGTGTATTGCTAAGGATTGCCGAGTCAACCTCTAAGCTAAGAAATGTTTCAGTTGGGATCGATTGGGCTATTTGAAGAGGGATGGTCCATCTCTTCCGAATGGTGGATAAGTAGTCAAGGCATATGCTATTTAAGCTACTCCTAGTTCGAGAGCTACGCCAAAGCTCTACAACGGGGGAAATGTCATAATTTAAGGTATGCTTTCTATTTATGGCTTTCGTATACATGCCATCTTTGAACTTGTCATTTCAAAATTTTGACATGTTAAAATTTTGAGCTAGCCTAAACTCTAAATGATCACTTTATGGAGGTTCAGAAAATTGGACCTTTTGTTGCAGATGCATAGATGAGGCATAACAGATGATGTACAATATTCAATACCAATTGTGAAAACGATCCTCCACCTTCGAAACCCAATATACGGTATCTAATACTGTAAGTGCGCTACATGAGTACCCGATTGATGAAGGGATGCATCATAGAGTAAAGTAACAATAAAACAACCCAAAACTAGTAGAACTTCTCATAAAGCATAAACAAAATATAGCAATCCACATAGATGTAAAATAGAGGTCGCATGAATATAACCAAATGAACTAGAGTTGATAGAGTTAGGGGTATGCCCTATGGGGAAATTATGTCATTTGTAAGATAATCTAACTCAGTAACCAATATTGTTCAAAATAAAAGGTGTTTTCTTTCTATCATATACTTGTAAAAATTTATAAATAATCAATTAGTTAATTTAAGAGCATATATATATATCAAAAAGTCCATAAATGATGCATTTGTGATAGTAGTTACAAATAGGTGTAACCATGAATACTATTTACAATATGGTAAGCACATCATTTAAATATTCATACTCAAGATATATCAAGACTGTTCATCGATGCATCCTTGGAGACTAGAGTACATAATACTCTCCAAATGTTAGACAGTGTATTACTTATGGTTGCTGGAGGCACCAAGGGTTATGTTAGTTATTGGATAACAAAGGAATGACTGAATCGATAGTTTTCTATAGGTTAATATAACTAAGGTTAAATAGAAATTATCGATGTGACTAATTTACACAATTCCCTTGACTTAAGAATACTGTTGAACCTCAATATAAAAGCTCTACTTTGATTATAGTTAAATAATGGCATAGCGTTTAATGAACGACTATAATTGGGTTGAGTGGAAGTATTAGAAGTAAAACACCATTCAAGAAAGGATTTGTCTTCTCAATTATATGGAGTTAGTTTCACATTCAACTGAAGTCAACACAAAATCAAAACACTAGCAAGAGTAGTTTGAATAATAATAATGTAATTTTTTAACTAAGGATTTTGTGTTTGGACTATAGAGTTAAATATGGATGATGTTGGAATTTTGACCATTACCAAATTCCACAAGTCCAAAGTGATATAGTTTTGACGAAAAGAATTGGTGTAAATAATTGTCACTACCAGGTACCACTTATAATAAGTAAAATTGGATTTTACTGAAAAGATGTGTAAGCGATAAATTAAGCCAAAATGTCACACCACCGGCTAAGGTGATGTGTGAACATTAATTTTTGAATTGTTCGATATTAATCGTTGATTGAATCTACACTTTTAAGTCGCACAACCATAATGATGAATACTTTAAATAAATTACATACTTTGATTAATTTATAAATTATTGTAAATTAATTGATATTTATAAAATATTAATTATTAATATTTATTTTATTTGTTTGTATACCATTAGCGTTTATGTAGCGACCCAGAAATTCAAACACTTCGTCTTCGAATATCGATATATTTTGAGATATGTTTAAGTGTTATAAATATGATTTTATAACCTTGTTTAATATTATTTAATTAATAAATAACGATAAGAATTTTTTTTGAAAAGTGTTTACAAAAATATATTCTTCGTAGAAAAATCGATTATGTAACGCAAAATCAGTTTATCGATAAATGGATTTTCGATTGATATTAGTTGTTCGAACTATCATGTACTTAACTAATCATCAAATGAACATATTAGCACCTAATTAACACACTCTCCTCTTCATAAAGCATGTAATATTCTAGAAATTTCTAAGGATAAAAGATGATATTATGAGAAGGGTATAAGAGTAATTAGCCATAAAGGAGAAGTGACATAAAGGAGAAGAGACATAAAGGAGAACCGATGGAATGTGAGCCTTTCATGGCATGGTGGGGGGGGGGGGGGGGGAAGGAAAGCTTATAGAGCACCATTATTGAGCCTATATAAGGAGGGGAGCACCCTTAGTATTCATTTGAAGAAATTCCTAAAGCTCAAGAGCAAATTTCAACGTCATCTTCTTCTTCTTCATCTTAAATACCTAAAGCAAATAGATTTCAAACCATCTCCAAATCACGTCAAACTTGGAGTGAGACCTTACCACCACATAACAACACCTTCTACCTAGTTAGATTGTGAAAAAAAAAAGCCAAACTCCCCCCCCCCCTCCAGCACATTGAGGCCGTGAGCATCTAGAGAGGGTAGGAGGCTCGAAGCAAAGCAAGGAAGAAAGAGGAGGGAAATGAGGTTGCTAGCTTGAGTTTGAATTTGAGTGCTAAAGCTTGTTATTTTTTGAGTTTAAGGCGAGCCAACTCACCATTTGGGTTGATAATATAACTCATATATGATTATATTTTGTTTTATTAAAGTTGCTTGAATTGTTAAGTGACATATGTTGAAAACATTGGTTTTGGTCCTTGTTTTGAAAACAAGTTTCATATAGGATCGATAAGTGGATTTGAATGGACTTATATGACATATGACCAGGCCTTGAATAAAGCACATAGTTTGTAGTGGAACATAGGTTGACATGATAAACAGATTTGAAAGTGCACTTATAGCGATAGTCGCTATAAATGCAGTTTGAAATTGTCTTGTTTTTTATAATTGTTATGGAACTTTGTAAAGAGATCCATAAAAATTTCTCGCCATATTTGCATTATTATATATTGTATGTTTGTTGCTATTAAAAGCTTGAATATTAAAAATTTAAGTAACATCTCGAAAATGGCAAAAACATCACTAGTGCAAAACTGCCCCGTTTAGTCTTGATTTTTGAACTTTAATTAATTCATAAAGGACTTTAATTTAGAGCAATTTGTTTCATTCTTTTTAAAAGTATTGCCTAACTATTTTAAGAGTATTTTAAACGTAGTTTAAGATATTTATAAATTTTTAAAAATTAGTTATGGATTTTTAAAGAGAGGAATTTTAGAATAAAACATGTTCTTTTTCAATTTTTGTTAATTTTTCAAACTTGTTATTTTTAAGTAATATTTTGGATAAATGTGTTGAAAACTATTACGAGTATTTCCAAGTAATTAAAATGTTTTTGAAAAGGGG
This sequence comes from Allium cepa, assembly GCA_030765085.1. NCBI lineage: Eukaryota > Viridiplantae > Streptophyta > Magnoliopsida > Asparagales > Amaryllidaceae > Allium > Allium cepa. The sequence goes on along the minus strand of CM060934.1, from coordinate 765,351,911 downwards.
TTAGAATTGCTAAATGGCCAAATAGTTAATTGTTTAATTACTTGTTAGAAAGGTAATTAACTATGTTTAACATTAATAAGCCGATGAAGTAATCTTACCTATTTGTGGGAGTTAAAATTGATTTCGTGTACAGATGGAGCAATAGAGCTCCAACCTACCAGGCTTCCCCCTTAACCGAGGAATAGGTAAGTGGAATATGTCGGAAATGTGTTAATCGAGTTGATTCCTTATTGTCTATGGAAATCATTACACTATACTTAACACTAAAAGCCGACGAGGTAGACGTATCTATTTATGTGATTCAAGATTGAAGTTTCTAGGCAAGGCTTGGAGCAATCAATGCCCAAACTTACCTGGCTTTTCTCTTTGGCAAGGAATAGTCGATTATCGAACTTGACATAATATTAACTTAGGAATTATCGAAATGCGTCGTGAATTTATACTAATAAGCATCTTGGGAGAGGATTATTGGTACGAAACATCTCTATCTTTTGCTCATGTAACGAACCGTAATTTCGCTACTTCGAAAATGAGAGATTTCGTTTGTTTTAAATTTAAAAAGTTTTAAAACTTAAATAAATAAGTTAAATATAATAGATAATAATAGAGAAATTATTTATTCTTATAGTTAATAATTTAAAAAATATAAATCTAGATTTTAGAACAAATCAACAAAAGTTAAGTTTTGTTAAAAATAAAATAAATGGTTAAATAAAAAGGTTTTTTATTTAAAAAGATAAATCTTATTGATAACATCTAATAAGGATAATAAAATTTTATTAAAATATTTAAAAGTATGTTAATAATCGTTTTACAAAAATAACCAAATTTTGTCGCATTTTGACAGTTTTACATACACCGTAAAATTGGAGATTTTGATATTATTTAAATATGATTTGAAAATATAAAGAGACATTTTTTAATTTATTTAAAGAAGTAAAAAGTTCATTTTTAAATTTGGGTTTAAATAAATAAATAGTTTAACTAAACGTCAAAATATGGCTGTAAAATATTTTGTCGAAAATCAACGTTTTGTCGATTAAAAGTTGTCGCAACGTCGTCGCACCTTTATTTTCTTATATAGGAATATATATTCAAATAGTATAAGTATTAATTAATTCACTAATCAAGTTTACTTTTACTAAACATACTTAGAAAATTCTAGAATATAATTAACAAAAAGAAAGCACAAAAAGACAAAATAAGTACAAAGTCAAAAGGTAAAACATCAAATCTAAGAAACATAATTATTACTTAGTTTACTTAATATCTAAGTGATAATGACATAAAGTAATGATTTGAAATGTGATGTTAAGTGTTGAAAAAAGATAAGGTTACTTAAGAAGTAAGTTAGGTTATTTTGGTAATTTGGTAAAGGGATATTTTGGTAACTTACCACTTCATTTCTTTTTCTATAAATAAACATCCACTTTCTCTTTTTTTCATACCATTTTATACCTTCTTCTTCATTGAAGCTCTCTTTAATGGCTTCTTCTTCTCTTCTAAATGCTTACTAACCTTTTGAAAATCATATCAAACCAACTCCAAAAACCACCAAACTTTGACAAAGACCTTAAAATACTATTAGAACATGGTTTAGCACCTAAGAAGTGAAGAAGTGATGGAGAAAAGGGGGAAAAAGATGGAGGCCGAACATATGTAAGAGAAGGAGTAAGTCATGAAGCCCCGTAGCAAGAAAAAGAGAAGAAAGTGCAGTCAATTTCATTCAGAGGAGCTAGGAGTAAATTCAAGGTGCTGCGGAAGCTCTACCGGATTTTCAAGAGTTTGAAAGAAGAGGTCGATGGCATAAAGCAAAAGAACTGGAGAAGAAGTTGATTATTTGAAGTTTAAGTGAAGTATTGTTGCATATGAATGTTGATAAGAAGAATTGGTTAAGTTAAAGGTGAGTACTCTTATTTACTAATAAATCCATAAATTATTTCAAGTATAATGATTTGAAAGTTTAAATATGTTGAATGAATGTTTGATAACTTGGCTGCAAATTGGTTGATTATGTGGTTGATAACTTGTTTAATAAATGATAAGAGAAACGATTAGTAATTAACCATAGTTAATTAAATGAGAATTAAGTCCATGCAAATATGTATATGAAAGTTACTTAGCCTCTTAATGATTTTAAATAAGTTAAAATAGTTTAAATATGTTTTACAACAAATTTGAAGTGTTTCGGACAAGTTTTAAAGCAATTCACAAAATTGGTCAAAATCGAGCTCGTCACATAGTAGTAGTTTCTAAATTTCGACCCGCAACTTCGAATTAATGTAGAGAATGATTTATAAGTCGGATTTCTTCCAAATAAAATTTTTTTGGTCCACAATGGTAATAGTTTTCCAACGAAAAAAGAAAATCAAGATTTCATTAAGTAAATTTTGAAATATGTCCAAAACAATTTTCCAAATACATCGCGGTTTTGCAGTTCGGAATCCAAAAAGGGATTTCTTTATAAATGATATTTTTAAATGATAAAAATATGAAATAAATTTGATAAATCAATTAAAATGGTTTAAAAGAGATTTGGAATAGAAAATATGAATTTTCAAATATTAAAAAGTTGTTTAACTCAAGTAAGCTTATATTGCACTTTCCGCAGCACTTTTATGCTGCGAATTCCATAACCTTTTGAATATGAGTTTTAACTTAAAAATTATTTCCTAAATCTTTTGTGAATGACTTTAAAGGAATAATTAAGTAATTTAAAGATGATTTGGAAGTTTTAATAAGAGTTTGAATAAATGATTAAGAGAAATTGTCTGTAACACTTAAACAAAAAGTGAAGAAGATTGAATATAATAACAAACTGAGTATGCGGAAGCGACTAGTGCATTTTCCTGCCTGTGAGATCTGGGATGATAAAACAAGGTGTTTAACTAAGGTTAGGGATGGAGCAACCAGTTCCCTGAACTTACCTGGCCTATGTTTTCTCTTCTTAGGCGAGGGGTGGAACATATCGAAAGGAAAACCCGGATGCTCTACAAAGATCATATTTAAGTTTTTCCAAGATAAAAGAAAAGAAACAAATTCTTTGAGTGTCAGTTAACCACTTAACATCCTTTTATCGATGATTAGTACAAAGGAACCGGGATCGTATTAGGGCAATCCCTATCCGAAAACCCGTTCAAACTAATCTTTGAAATAAAATATATTGAAGATAATGACCATTGATGAGAAAGATATTCATGATGTTGGATTACTTGCCATTAGTCCTTAGAGGTGAAACTTGCCATTAGTCCCTGGAGGTGAATATTGCCATTAGTTCCTCGAGGTGAAATTTACCATATCTAACATGGCAGTAGTGCTCTATTATGAAAATCTTCGATTTGCAAGAATATGATTTGAAGTTAAGAAGAAAAACTTTGATTTAGATTTGATCAATGATTTGGGAATTTTTTCCCTAAGCGAAAAGTTATAAGTTGAATATAAGGAATCATTGATTTAGATTAAAAGAATGATTTGGAAAAGTTTTCAAGGTAAAAGAGAAAATGATTAGGATTTAAGAAAGGTTTAAATAAACTAAATTATTTGATAAATGAGGCTTATTGATTCCATATACTCTTGAAATGAAAATGGAATAAATTGAAAAGATTATATCTAAGAAAGATATTTTATAAATTATGAATTAAATAATTGATGATTGATATCCATATATGAACTTAACATCTTTTTAAAGCGATGATTGGCTTCGAAGGAATCGAAGTCAGATTTGAATAATTCCTATCCGAAAACCACTTTGAACCAATGTATACGTTCGAAAGTGAAGACATGTTGAAGATGATAATTATTGAAGATCGTGGATCTTCATAGCATGAGGACTGCTTGTTGAACATGCTCTGCGTAGCTTCCATTATAGAGTTATTTATAGTAGTGGTCTCCCCGTTGTGGATATTTTTCAGATTGCAATGACTACTCGCTACTAGTGGTAGTAGGAGAGTGCCTTTGGTTTAGTTCAGTCCTGAATCGAAATTGTATGGGCGAATGTCCGACATTGCATTTCTAGGACACAACGTTTGACTTTTACAAATGTACATTATTGGTGGCAGAGAAGGCAACTTCTCTTAGCTTAACACCATCCTTGAGACTTACGAGCTCAAGGGTTGTATTTTTGTAGGAGTCAAATAGTAATCAAAGGAATGGCAGTGTGGCATTCAAAGTGGAACCTGTTATGATCAAAGCATGGTTTTGTATGAAATGCATGGCTTTGAAGAAATTGAGCGTAGCCTCACGAGCCTCACACGCGGTTATGATGGGATTCTATGTGGTCAGATGTATGCTCGCATTTCAGATAGTAGTGATTTGGGTATCAAATGTTCTGAGCCCTAGGTACCAGATATGTCCGGGCCTCATGGCAGGGATGCGCGAAGTCCGAGTCCTTAGATGTTATTCATAGATTGTATCCACTTTCAGCCATTTGTGTTGTTGTATAACGGCGTCCGAGTCTTGGACGTAAGCCGTGGATACAGATTGATCTTTCCGCTAGTTCCCTATCATGTTGGAAATCCAATTCCAATATGAGATTTACGGTTTTGATTGTATTCCCAAAATAGCTGTAATGACTTGCAAACATTTCAGCTACCCCTTTTCTCGTATCATATATTCCATTCGGTATATTCCGTTGACCTAATCTGGATATATTACCTTGGACCTAGTCCTGATATTGATACCTTATTTGAATAAGTTTATTTGAGAAGTGTTTTCAAAAGAATGTCATTAAAAATAATATCAAGTGAATTTTGGTATAAAAGTGTTCTGGTTATCACAAGGTAAAAACCTGTCCGTGTTTATGTGTGAGCATGGTCTTATGAGATACCCTTCTTTTCAAAGGTTTTGATAACATAGTCATTTTAAATTTTGAGTATCTCACACTGGTTTATCGAGCCTGATCCGGGTTTTTTAACACTCGGGTCAGATCCGATTTGTTTCAGGTTTATTTGAAGACGGTTGGAGTTTCCAAAGGAGGGCTGGAGATCTTCATCATCGTATGGACATATTCTATTATCCGCTGTGGTTTGTTAGTTTTAGTTTGATGTTTGTCAGCAATCATAAGGACATGTGTTTATAACTGTCTAAGCTGAATTTAGGTTAGACTCTGATATGGTATTTAAAATTTTCCACTGTAAAGATTATTATTGAAATAATATATGTTATTCCATTCGTGTGAGATTATGTTCTCTTTTTATTTTCTTTCTACCCTTAATGTTCCACTTATTTGTGTAATTTGAGTTGGACATGTGCGGTTTATTGTCGATTCAAACGGTATGGAAAAACGAGCCATTACATTTGGTATCAAAGCTAAAGGTTAAGCGAGAATCTCAGCTTTGTTGGGGTAAAGACTCATTAGAGATAGAGTTATTAATACCCTAGGATGAGTAACTCAATTAGAGATAGGGTTAGTAGTATCCTAGAATGGGTTTGAGTGTATAATATATAAGTGCGTATTTTTTAATGACTAATAAAATTGTTTTGTGTTGATTTATCTGTTGAGTGATTTATGGATTCTGATCGATGTGCCTGATCACCGTTATCGATGAGGGTTCCTAAACATTTAAACAAGGCAAACTGACACACTGATTTTGAAAAGATTGGTAAACGAAATAATTTTACCTAGGATTATATGTTGAATATAAAGTATATATTTTGAAAAGTTATACAACTAGAAATCAGGATTAGGGAAATTTAAATATGAACAACTTATGATTAGAATTTCACAGTTTGACTATAAGATGTTTCATAAAGATAATTGATAAGTAAGAAATCTGATAAGGAAGTTAAAATCTCTAATACTTGTACCAAAACAATAAATTAAGAAATGATAATGTTAAGTTACTATCATAAATTGATCAATTGTTTAATTTAAAAGTTTAAGTACAAATACATTGTGAATTTAGTTTCACGATTTGACTATAAGGTATTTGATAATAAGATTTGTTTCAGGAATGAACACATAAGATAAAAACGGAACATAAAATGATTGTGTAAAAAGATTAATATAAAAGGAATGAGAATTTAAATTCGAGTAAAAGAATTGTGGTAATTTAAATGGAGTTGATTAATATAAGATAAAATGAATTTATAAGAGAGGTTTTATAAAGTAATCTCTAAAGGATTTTGAAAATGGTGTTATTTCAAATAAAAAGAGATATTTTATGATAACTTATTCGATTGGCTCGAAAATAAAATAAAATTGGGCAAGTGATGCGTTCGGATGGTAAGCACTTCTCTTAAGTATTACTCTTCTTCTTAAGAAGAGATATGATACTATTGGTAGTATCCAGTTCCTTGGATTATTTTGGAGTTATTCGACCTATATAATTTTCTGAAGTTGGAAGAGATAATGTGAACCATTAATGGATAAATTGATTAGTAATCTTTATAAAAGTGTTTAAACCAAAGATAAATTGGGATCGCTAATTGATAAGATAAAGTGGGATTTTCAACGATATTCGACAGTCGAAAATTTCTGAATCATATCTATCTCAGAGCAAAGAAATTTATGAAAACTTTTGGTAAAAGATTGTGAAATATTCCGAGTAAATGAATTGGATAAGTATAATTATAAATGTGATTATAAACAAAAAATGTAATTATAACCTGGAAAATGTTTTATTAATGAATTCTAGCATTAATTAAGAATTGGACTTAAATCTTTAAAATTTGATTGATTTACATAAGTTATAAGATGTAATAAACTTAAGCGATAGTTTTATGAAATGGTTCTTAAGTAATATTAGTGTCGATGAAAATATACTAAGTTGAAGGATTGTGGAAAAAAAACTATTATACAGATAAATTATCTTCTTAGTAAAAAAATGATTTCTTTGGAATGTTTTCCTTTAATAAAAATATTTGGAAATAAATAATTAAATGGATTATATTAAGAAGCACCTTTATAAAATGTTTAAACTTAAGATAAAGTTTTTATGGAAGTTTTTTTTAAGTTAATAAATACATATATTATATGTAAATCATTTCGTCGCACAAATATTGATCTAATATTCGACTTCGGAACATTGAGGTGTTTACACCAATCCTGAAAAAGGATTTATCACTCGATTCTTGATGGCGGGCATTGATTAGGGTTTACGATTGGGTACTTGAGTTTTCTATCATAGTTGAGAGCTATGTAAGAAAAGCAAAGGTTTCTGAGTAAAGAACCTGATTAAGGTCCGCATTAGAGGATCAGGAGATTGATATTAGTTCGAAAGTAAAGTTTTGTATTCGAATAGTAGACCGAATAAGATATTTCATACGGATGATCTGTGAATATTATATGGAATTAAGTTTGAAGATAAATGTTTTAGGAAAACTTTTTTTTGTGTAATTTCGAGGACGAAATTCTTTTAAGTACGGAAGAATTAACGATCCGTAATTTTGCTACTTCGAAAATGAGAGATTTCGTTTGTTTTAAATTTAAAAAGGTTTAAAACTTAAATAAATAAATTAAATATAATAGATAATAATAGAGAAATTATATTTTCTCATAGTTAATAATTTAAAAAATATAAATTTGGATTTTAGAACGAATCAACAAAAGTTAAGTTTTGTTAAAAATAAAATAAATGCTTAAATAAAAAGGTTTAAATATTTATTTAAAAAGATAAATCTTATTGAAAACATCTAATAAAGATAATAAAATTTTATTAAAATATTTGAAAGTATGTTAATAATCGTTTTACAAAAATAATCAAATTTTATCACATTTTGTCAGTTTTACATACATCGTAAAATTGGAGATTTTGATATTATTTAAATACGATTTTAAAATATAAAGAGACATGTTTTAATTTATTTAAAGAAGTAAAAATTTTATTTTTAAATTTTGTTTACATAAATAAATTGTTTAACTAAAACGTCAAAATATGACCGTAAAATATTTTTTCGAAAATCAACGGTTTGTCGATTAAAAGTTGTCGCAACGTCGTCGCACCTTTATTTTCTTATATAAGAACATATATTCAAATAGTTTAAGTATTAATTAATTCACTAATCAAGTTTACTTTTACTAAACATACTTAGAAAATTATAGAATATAATTAACAAAAAGTAAGCACAAAAAAACAAAACAAGTACAAAGTTAATAGGTAAAACATCGAATCAACGAAACATAATTATTACTTAATTTACTTAATATCTAAGTGAAAATGACATAAAGTAATGATTTGAAATGTGATGTTAAGTGTTGAAAAAAGATTACTTAAGAAGTAAGTAAGGTTATTTTGTAATTTGGTAAAGGGATATTTTGATAACTTACCACTTTATTTCTTTTTCTATAATTAAGCATCCACTTTCTGATTTTTTCACACCATTTTCTACCTTCTTCTTCCTTGAAGCTCTCTTTAATGGCTTCTTCTTCTTTTCCAAATGCTTACTAACTTTTTGAAAATCATATCAAACCAACTCCAAACACCACCAAACTTTGACAAAGACCTTAGAATACCATTAGAACATGGTTTAGCACCTAAGAAGTGAAGAAATGATGGAGGAAAGGGGTAAACATATGGAGGCCGAACATATGCAAGAGAAGGAATAAGTCGTGAAGCCCCGGAGCAACAAAAAGAGAAGAAAGTGGCGTCGATTTCATTCCAAGGAGCTATGAGAAAATTCAAGGTACTGCAGAAAGCTTTACCGGATTTTTGGGAGTATGAACGAAGAGGTCGATGGCAAAAAGCAAAAGAAATGGAGTAGAAGTTGATTAGTTGAAGTTTAAGTGAAGTGTTGTTGCATATGAATGTTGGAAGGAAGAATTGGTTAAGTTAAAGGTGTGTATTCTTATTTACTAATAAATCCATAAATTATTTCAAGTATAATGATTTGAAAGCTTAAATATGTTGAATGAATATTTGATAACTTGGCTGCAAATTGGTTGATTATGTGATTGATTATGTGGTTGATAACTTGTTTAATAAATGATAAGAGAAAAGATTAGTAATTAACCATAGTTAATTAAATGAGAATTAAATCCATACAAATATATGTTTGGAAGTTATTTAGCCTCTTAATGATTTTAAATAAGTTAAAATAGTTTAAATATGGTTTACCATAAATTTGAAGTGTTTTGGACAAGTTCCGAAGCAATTCACAAAATTGGTCAAAATCAAGCTTGTCACATAGTGGTAGTTCGTAAATTTTGACCCGTAACTTCAAATTACTGTAAAGAATGATTTTTAAGTCGGATTTCTTCGAAATAAAAATTCTTTGGTCCCTGGTGATAATAGTTTCCCAATGAAGAAAGAAAATCAAGATTTCATCAAGTAGATTTTGAAATATGTCCAAAACTATTTTCTAAAAACATCGCGGTTTTGAAGTTCGGAATCCAAAAAGGGATTTCTTTATAAATGATATTTTTTAAATGACAAAAATATGAAATAAATTTCATAAATCTATTAAAATTGTTTAAAAGAGATTTGGAATAGAAAATATGAATTTTCAAATATTAAAAAGTTGTTTAAATCAAGTAAGCTTATATAGCACTTTCCGCGGCACTTTTATGCTGCGAATTCTATAACCTTTTGAATGTGAATTTAAATTTAAAAATTATTTCCTAAATCTTTTGTGAATGACTTTAAAGGGATAATTAAGTAATGTAAAGATGATTTGGAATTTTCAATAAGAGTTTGAATAAAGGGTTAAGAGAAATTGTTTGTAACACTTAAAACAAAAACTGAAGAAGATTGAATATAATAACAAACTGAGTATGTGGAAATGACTAGTACATTTGTCTCGCCTGTGTGATCTAGGATGATAAAATAAGGTAAGGTTAGGGATGGAGCAACCAGTGTCCTGAACTTACCTGGCCTATGTTTTCTCTTCTTAGCCGAGGGGTGGAACAGATCGAAAGGAAAGCCCGGATGCTCTACAAAGATCATATTTAAGTTTTTCCAAGATAAAAGAAAAGGAACAAATTCTTTGAATGTTAATTAAACATTTACCATCTTTTTATCGATGATAAGTATGAAGGAACCGAGATCATATTAGGGTGATTCCTATCCGAAAACCCCTTCAAATAATCTTCGAAATAAAATATATTGAAGATAATGACCATTAATGAGAAAGATATTCATGATGTAGGATTACTTTCCATTAGTCCAAGGAGGTGAAACTTACTATTAGTCCCTAGAGGTGAAACTTGCCATCAGTTTCCAAAGGTGAAATTTACCATATCTAACATCGCAGTAGTGCTCTATTATGAAAATCTTCGATTAGCAAGAATATGATTTGAAGTTAAGAAGAAAATCTTTGATTTAGATTTAATGAATGATTAGGGAATATTTTCCCTAAGTGAAAAGTTATAAATTGAATATAAGGAATCATTGATTTAGGTTAAAAGAATGATTTGGAAAAGCTTTCCTAAGTAAAAGAGAAAATGATTATGATTTAAGAAAGATTTAAATAAACTAAATGATTTGATAAATTAGGCTTAATGATTCCATATACTCTTGAAATGAAAATGGAAAAAATTGAAAATATTATATCTAAGAAAGATATTTTACAAAAGATGAATTAATTGATTGATGATTGATATCCATATATGAACTTAATATGATTGGCTTCGAAGGAACGGGAGTCGGATTTGAATGATTCCTATCCGAAAACCACTTTGAACCAATGTACACGTTCAAAAATGAAGACATGTTGAAGATGATGATTATTGAAGATCGTGGATCTTCATAGCATGAGGATTGCTTGTTGAACATGCTCTGGGTGGCTCCCATTATAGTGTTATTTATAGTAGTGGTCTCCCCGTTGTGGAGATTTTTCGGATTACAAGGACTACTCGCTACTAGTGGTAGTAGGAGAGTACCTTCGGTTTCGTTCAGCCCCAGAACGAACTTGTATGGACGAATGTACAACATTGCATTTCTGAGACACAATGTTTGACTTTTACAAATGTACATCATTGGTGGCGGAGAAGGCAACTTCTCTTAACTTAACACCCTCCTTGAGACGTACGTGCTCAAGGGTTGTATTTTTGTGGGAGTCAAATAGTTATCAAAGGAATGGCAGTGTGGCATTCAAAGTGGAACTTGTTATGATCAAAGCGTGGTTTTGTATGAAAAGCATGGCTTTGAAGAAATTGAGCATAGCCTCGTGAGCCTCACACCCTAATTATGATAGGATTCTATGTGGTCAGATGTATGCTCGCATTTCGGATAGTAGTGATTTGGGTTATCAGTTATTCTGAGCCTTAGGTACCAGATAAGTCTGGGCCTCATGGCAGAGATGCGCGAAGTCCGAGTCCTTGGATGTTATTCGTAGATTGTATCCACTTTTAGCCATTTGTGTTGTTGTATAACGGCGTCCAAGTCTTGGACATAAGCCGTGGATACAGATTGATCTTTCCACTAGTTCCCTATCATGTTGGAAATACAATTCCAATACAAGATTTACGGTTTTGATTGTATTCCCAAAATAGCTGTAATGACTTGCAAACATTTCAGCTAGCCCCATTCTGGTATCATATATTCCGTTCGGTATATTCTGTTGACCTAGTCCGAATATATTACCCTAGGCCTAGTCCGGATATTGATACCTTATTTGAATAAGTTTATTTGAAAGTGTTTTCAAAAGAATGTCATTAAAAATAATATCAAGTGAATTTTGGTATAAAAGTGTTTTGGTTATCATAAGGTAAAAACCTGTCCGTGTTTATGTGTGGGCATGGTCTTATGAGATACCCTTCTTTTCAAAGGTTTTGATAACATAGTCATTTTAAATTTCGAGTATCTCACGCTGGTTTACCATGCCTGATCCGGGTATTTTTAATACTGTTGTCAGATCCGAGTAGTTTCAGGTTTAGTTGAAGACGATTGGAGTTTCCAGAGGAGAGTTGGAAATCTTCATCATCATATGGACGTATTCTATAATCCACCGTGGTTTGTTAGCTTTTGTTTGATGTTTGTCAGCAATTGTATGGACATGTGTTTATAACTGTCCAAACTGAATTTAGGTTAGACTCTGATATTGTATTTAAAATTTTCCGCTGTAAAGATTATTATTGAAATAATATATGTTACTCCATTCGTGTGAGATTCTGTTCTGTCTTTATTTTCTGTCTACCCTTAATGATCAGCTTATTCGTGCAATTTGAGTTGGACATGTACGATTTATTGTCGATTCAAACGGTATGAAAAAACGGGCCATTACAGCTCACTTCTGAAAGAACAGCATTTGGGTTTACCGAAAATTCATGGATCGATTTTGAATTGTCTGGGATCTGTAAATGTTCTACTTACCGAACACCACTTCAAAACTAGTATATGAGTTCTATGTTTTGGAAGCGGCTGAAGAAATGGATCTATGTGGAGATTCAAGATCTGTTCAAGTTTCTCGAATCCATGTAGTGATTCGTGATCGGTTCGTGATATGGGAATCCTATCCGGGATTCGTGTTTTATTCGAGTGATGAAAACTCGAGTGAAAGATGCCGAACGTAACCTCGACATTGAAAATTGCTAAAGATAGAGTATGATGCATAACCTGGGGTTAGCAACCCATGTCAAAATGTTATCAACTCTATGTCTAGAGAAACTTATCGATTGTTGGTCAGGAGGAGTTGATGATATTAGGTTCACGTTGTTCATGTTTATGTTCGGACACTACGCCATGTGTATTTACTTTATGGTATATTTTATCTAGAAATATATGACGCTCGGAAGGTGGTTTATGATCCTTGTGCATGGAGATTGGATTCGGCTCCCTGGAGGAGATCTCAGCGGAAAATCTATTATGCGAACGAACCTTAGTGGTTTTAAATGTAACCTAATATGTTGTGGTGTAATCAATGTAAGCACCACAGCCATTTGATATTATTATATCCCATACCCAAGAAATCATCTATCATATCACTATATTAAACCTAATAAATGGTTGGTTTCTTTTGAGGGGAAGCCATTACAAGAATCTGTTCAGTGTCAATAGTCACTGTTACATATATTCATCTATCATGAGTTTTCTCATACCAGACTTATGTCAGACGCTTGGTTTTTATTTTTCCTAAATTCCTCGCATACTCTTTCATGTAGGCTGAGTATTAGTTTTACCTTGGATGCTTTAGAGTTTAGAAGATGATTTGGAGGCTTCCATTATCTATCTATATTCTATTTCAGTTGTTCTATTTTAGGTATATGCATATATTAGCATTGTAAGGATGGGTAATTATAACTGCCCAGACTGATGATAGTACTTGGCTTTTTTAACTCTGAAAATCTTATATTCGGAGTAACCCTTTCTATTGTTCTTCTGATATTATAAATTACCATTCTGCTATGAGATTTTGATGACATGTTCTTCTTTTCATGTTCTATTCATTTTATTTTATTTTACCTTAACTTTCTATCTTTCCAGCACTTGGGTGCTCAGCACACGAATACCGTGGATGTATTAGTGTCGATGGTCGAGGGTCGAAATCAAGTCGGTATAGTTTAACAAAGTGTGTATAAAAGTTATAAACGTGCCTATTGGTATATGGTATCGATAAAATATTTCAAATGTGTTTAAATAAATCAATCGCTAAGTGATTTTGGGAAGGCCCATATATATGATGAAAAAAGGGGAGAGGTTTCAAATGTGATTTGAAAACCTAAAGGAGCAATTAAAAGAAGGAATTAAATCTCCATCCTTTACTCTAATTTATGACTCACTTAAATCTCGATTTTTGCTTTATTCTCTTTAATTTTATTTCTTCTACCGAAAGTATAAAGAGTAGGGAGAGGATTTGATGACATTTAGTAAAAAATTAAATAGGGAAGGTTTTAAAGGAGAGAATTTAAAGGTTTCAATGTTTCCTTTAGAACATATTCTCTCCTATTCCATCCATCATTCTCTTCCTAGCAAATTTTTTTATTTTCTTTCTCTTACTCTCCTCCTCTCTCTCAATGGCCTCCATGATAAAAATGGTCCAAAACAAATTTAAATAAAAATGAATAACATTCAAGGTGGTGTTTTCCTCTAGATCCTTGTAGAATATAGAGGTTGATTTAATCTAATCTGAGTTTTATTCTTCATTAAAAGTGCGAATCTTAGACTTCATCTTTAGATAATTCGAATTATATTTTATTATATATTCACCATGTTAATGAAGTTTAATTCCTGTACATGATATCTAATCTCACTATTGGTTCGTTATGTTGACCCAAAGTTTAGATCTGATATATGTTAGTTGATATGTATGTCCATCATGATAATATAATTAGATCTTATATTTGCTATAACTTTTTCATCTTATGTTCATATTATATGTATAGTTTAGACCTAATTCATTTGACGACGAATATATATATATATATATATATATATATATATATGCTAAAGTTGTTCAATCTAATTTTATCATTGTTTTATTTATTATAAAAAAGGCAAACAAAAAAATAATTTTAGATTTGAAAATAATTTTAATTAATTAATGTATTTTATACCTCATTATATACATAAATATAAATTAATTATATATGTAAATTATTTAAAGCTACTTTGGAGATTGAATATATTTTTCACATATTTGTTGTTTTGAACGTAATTTTTGGTTGTTATTTTGACATTTGTTTGAAAGTTGTTTCAATTAAAAAAATAAGTGGACGCTTGTCCAAAACATCATAAACCCCTTCAATCCCTCTTAAGTTAAAGCAGATTCAACTTGTTATCTTTAACTTTAAAACATATAATAAATTGCTAAGTTTATATATATATATATATATATATATATGTGTGTGTGTGTGTGTGTGTGTGTGTTTGTATGTATGATTGTATATGTTATTTTAATTTGAAACATACTTTCTAGTTATTTATATATGCATACATATATGTGATTGAGTGTTCAAATTATTTTGAAATAGCATTAAAGACAAGTAAATGAAAGGACATGACTCCTCTACCTTTTCCTTTCCTTGTTAATTGTTTACTTTAACATAATTGATTGTCATGTTAAATATATCTAAACTTTTGATTAGTTAAAATAACTTTTAACATATTATGTATAAGAAAATAAAAGTAAACTATATATACCCACAAAAATATTGTCAATTTATATAATTCGAAAATAACTATGGAAAATAAAGGCATATATAAAGGACGAATGTGTTTGTTCCGGTGCAAATCCCAACAACTATATAAGTTAACAATAACTATGTACACTACTTATATGTTGCACTTGCACTATACGGAAATGAATGTATTTGATTCACTCATTATATATATTATAAAATGAATTAAATTTATAACTCATTTTAAACAATTTAAATAAACTAATATTTTATTTAAAATCTAATTAGATTGGATCTAGCAATCTTTTAGACTTCGTAAGCACATTAGATCCAAAATATGATTTTTTTTGAAATTTACCCATTTCTTCTATTACAGGCTAGCTCGGATCTAACATTGTTATAAGATTCCAATAGTTTTTACGGTCTAAATTAGTCTTGTTTGGCCTAACTAGTTAATCTTGCCCACTTAGTACGGTGTCTAGAAAGGCAATGTATAGAATTGAAATTGGATAATTTAGTACCCTATCTTACCTGGTTACTGGCCTGGCCTGAAAGGTGATGTGATCCAAAGCTTGCCCCTAATAGAAAAGGCTCAATTTGAATTGGGTCTTGGGATAATTTCAAAAAAAAATTAAAATAAAGATTTTAAATTTAAAAGTTAAATATAAATTAAAATGTTTATTATAAAAGTTATAATATAACATAAGTTTTCGAAATATTTGAAAAGATAATAAAATTTCTAAGTGTTTGAAAATTTATAAGCATTAATTTCGTAAACTAATTAATTAATAAGATTAATAAAATAAATTAATTACTTAAACATATGCACACAGATATATATATGCATGTATCATGCATATTGATATATGTTATATTATCTTAAAATGTTTAAGATTGTATAAGTATACTTGTATGTATAAAATGACTTTCGAAATCAATATAATTTAATTAAAAGTGTTTAATTAAATAAATAAATTAAATTTTAATTAATTAAATATAAATATATATTACAATAAATGTTATAGTATATATTATAAAGTTTATAGTATACATGTCCAATGTAAAAGTTATATTGGAATAGTAGTATAAAATTAATTAAAGAGTTAATTAATTAAAATGAATTAAATAAGATTTAATTAATACTATGTTATACATAAAATTATTATATAATTTAATTAATATAAAATTTATATAATAATTAACTTAGATAATATGAACGCATGAACGAAAGATGGAACATTAAAGAAACCCAAATATACTTAAGGAATAAATACATATATAAATGCATGTACACCATGATTTCTAATGTGTCTGACACTCAAATTACGAAGGTATGTCATAAGAGATACATATTTCATAAGTCAATATCACTCAATTAAATATATTGAAGATTATGAATCTTTAATATAAGTGTTGTCCTCTACCATTTATGTATTAACAAATTACTTTCATATTGTAACATCCTCTATTTTGAGACCTGAAACTAAGTGCTATGGATGTGGCAGTCATCCATAGTACCAATTTCGATGACAAAATATGGGTACGTTAATCATATCAAAAGCACATTGGCATGAAATTTTCAAACATATTTTAATAATAAACTTTCATATTTCATCTCACAAATAAGATTTCATATTCATTACATAATCCCATTTGATCCCACGCTTAGAGAAAATACTCCAAGTGTGACATATGAAGATGCCTCCTTGGTTGATCAGAGCCTAATACTTGGCAATTATACAATTTGCCACTACATTCATTTAACTAGATAAAACGACACAGCGGAAAATAAAAGATCCTAGTAATAGCTAGCTTGCCTCCTGCACGTCTTTGAAAATCTTATTCATCTAACTAGGAAATCAAATGAGCACCCTGTTCCTAGCCTACTCAAATAAGCACCTGAGAGTATAAGGGGAATAATAAAAAATTCAGGTCAGATAAAATGTCTGGTGTCAATAATAACCTACCATCTTGAACCAAAATAGATATCTAGTGAGACCATGCCGCAGAGCCAAACGGGTTTTTCCCTCACTGGTATTATAACCAAAACATATCAACCAAATACCGTGCTACTGCATCCACAATGGTTAGAACATAATAAATAAACATCTGCAATCATGCAAAACACAATGGACTACCTATCCCAATTTATTTGACTATCCGTCTCAATTTCATCTGACATATGTCTTAACTTCAAATGACTATCCATCTTATATTTATGTGGACTATCCATCACATATGTCTCATTCATTTTAAAGTATATGGACAATCCATTGCAGATATCATAGTTTTCCTAGGATGACTAAGAATCCTTCATTAACCATATAGAGGCTATCCATCCGTGGCATTATATGAACTATCCATCACATATTCCATAGTTTTCCTATGGTGATTATAAACTTAGCACTTATCAATTTAATTCAAAATTAATCTAATTCATTTAAGTGCCTAATCTATGTCAATTTGTATCCCCAATTAGGTTGGCCAATCCCTTGTAGCATGTCATAATAATATACATTGGTACGCCCAATATATGTGATGCCGAAATCATAAAATAAATGGCAAGTCAAATATGATATATATTGATGTCTCTAATGAATAAGGTCAAATTCATAAACTTATGGATTATAAAATATAAAACATTGGTATCCCTAATGAATAATGTTAAAATCATGAAGCATATGGCTTACCGTCATTATTAATAGAAGACTTACGACATTCATGCCGCAATAATGATGTCAAACCTCTATATAAGATTAGAAAACCAACTTAAACTAACTTAAGTATATAAATTTTATGTCAAGATTTGAGAATACTAACATACTTAAGATGTAGGCTATCCCACCCTTCAAACAAACTATAGTTAACATAGAAACGTAACAATCTCGACCAACGGGGCCTTAGTGGAGACATAAAAGAAGTTTGACATTAATGCCACACAACATTGTTGCTAAAACCAATGAAATATAGGATGTCGACATCGATACAACCCTTCATCAAAACCTTTTGTCGAAACAGTATTAGTTTAAGGATGCCAGAAACATGGCACTTCGGCTATTATGCCGCATACATAAAAAAATTAGTGGTATCATTGCTACAAAATAGATTGATACCGAAATTAATGACTTGCAGCTATGATTCAAGAATGCTGGAAATCGTCAACATTAATAACTCACGACATTAATATCTCATATACCAATGGGATGCGGTATTCCCATAACATCAATGTCGGATGCACGAACCCGTGCATCATATACTTACGATATAAATATCACATGCATTGCTTAATGTCAACGCATTGATTCCAATATTGCTTACAGCTGTAAAGTGATACCACGTATTGTTAATGCCGAACGTCACGGGGATGCCGCATATCGATGGCATTATCGTAATTATTATAAAAATGTTTTATTCTATTAAAAACAACTTCTTTTTACCAACTCTTGTTCCTTGTCAAATTTCTGTTGGTTAAAAACTAACTTTATCAACTTCTTTTTAGAAAACTGTCGCAAATCAGTTTTATACTTCCTGTAACATTAATAAACTTAATTAACTAATACTCTTAACTAATATTAATTTAATGCTTTTCAAGCATAATAAGTTCATAGAGATTCATAATCACTTGGAAAAAATCCCCAAAATCATAATAAATCCGAATCGATGTATTCTATCATATGTAAAAATTTCGAGGCCAAAATAATTATCTAATTATTTTTAGTAATTAAAACCTGAAATAAACATTACTCCCTCCCTTGAAAATTCATAAAATATTCGTTTTAATTTAAAAATTATGAAATTAAAAACCATCTCCAAAATAATGTTTTATACAACATATCAGAAAATCAAATCAATTGGAGATCAAAAACTTTGGTTTTACCCTTAATAATTTCATAAAAATTCCATAAATCATTATTCTATCCAAATATTGCCATAAACAATCATAACATGATAATATCATCATAATCAATTCGAAAATTATCCATAATCGAAATCAAGTCAAATAATAGAGATGATTAACTATTGTTCATCTTAAATTTAATGATGGAGTTTAGTTTCCCTAAGCTTTTTTTCCTTTTGAATCCCATGTTTTCCCCTTCTTTCTTTTTTATTAATGGCCAGCCTTGATTATTATTTTTACTTGGTGTATTTCGAAAATGAGAATGGATGAGACGGAGGAAGGGTTTAGGGTATGAACTAAGATTCTATTACCATCTCATTCAATCTTTTCTTTTATAAGTTCAAAACAATCTTATCACTTGATTTGTTAAGGCATGACCTAATTAAATTATCTAATCTCATTCTCCTTATCCCTCTATATTATTCAATTTAATTGATCAGGTTAAATTTCTTGAATAATTTTAAACTAAAATTAAGGGTTTTATTGGCTTCCCTCCATAAAGAATTTCATCCTCGAAATTAAGTAAGAATGACAAAAAGTATATCAAACATGTAGACAATAATAATAAACAATGCTAGTATATCTTACCCGCTACAAAGTCTATATAAAGAACATAGAACATGCCATCATAACAACTCAAGATGATTATCCCTAGTCTTGTCCTCTATCTCCCAAGTACAGTCTTTCTCATTGTCACTACACTGCACTTTCACTAATCTAACTGTCTTGTTCCTTAGCTTCTTCTCATCTCTCGCTACAACATGAACAGTTTGCCTAACAAAATTCAGATTCGGTTCTACTAATAGATCTTCTAAAGTAGGCAGAGCAATAGTAGTCTATGGATCATACATATACTTTCTAAGATTAGAAACATGAAAAACATTATGGACTCCTTTTGAACTACTCGGTAACTCTACTCGATACACGAGTTCCCAATCCTCACTATAATAGGAAATGGTCCAACATATCTAGGTGCCAGTTTCCCTGACCTTCAAAATCGTACCACACCCTACATTGGTGATACCGTAATGAAAACATGATTTCCACTTGAGAACTCTACATCCTTACACCTCTTATATGTATATCTTTTCTACCTAGATTGAGCCTTTATCATCCATGCTTAGATCAATTCAATCTTTTTTGTGGCTTCTCTTACCATATCTGGACCAAGAAACAATTTGTCCCCAGTCTCCAACCAACACGCTGGTTAAGCATGGCCTTCCATACAAAGCTTCCAAATGTGTCATTCTCATACTAGTCAGATAACTATTATTATAGGAAAACTCAACTATGTGCAAATGGTCTTCCCATGACCCATCAAAATCAAGTAAACAAGCTCTCAAAAAATCTTCGAGTACTTTATTGACTCTCTCAATCCATCTATCCATCTTTGGTGACAAGCGATACTCATCTTAAGCCTGATACCTAACATGTCATGTAGACTCTTCTAGAACTCGCCAGTAAATAAAGTGTCTCTGTCACTAGCTATACTACAAGGAATTCTATGTGGTCTAAGAATATTCTTCATAAACAACTTAGCCAATATAGGACCCATCCTTGTTGACTTAACGGGATTGAAGTGTGCACTCTTGGCCAGTCTATCCACTGTAACCCAAATACTCTTGTTTTCCCCATTCGAATTTGGCAGCACGTCAATGAAATCCATGGATATAGAATCACATTTCCAAACTGGTATAACTGAAGGCTGAAGCAAACCACTTGGCTTCTAGTGCCCGGTTTTCACTTATTTCCAATTCAAACATTGCTTTACCCGTGAGACTACATCCCCTTCCATACCCCCAAAAGAAACTCCTCTTCATATGACGATACATCTTAATTCCTCCTGGATGAATAGTAAACTTTGATCGATGACATTCTTTAAGGACTTCCTTCCTTAGGTCACAACAACTGGAACACACAATCGTCCTTTCTTCTTAAACCATCCCCTCTGTTCAAGACTAAAATATTTTAAACCATCAATCTCGGTTCCACTTTCCAGTCTTCTGATTCGTTCAGCTCATACTAATTCATCTCTTTGCTTAGAAGCAATCCTTTTGATCAATACCGGTCAAACATCCAAACATGACAATATAGCGGTACTCCAACTAAAATTAGCAGTCGAACTTGACTGCACACTACAAGTAGTCAGTGCCTCTAAATCCTTCCATTCTGCTAGCGTAGCTGACACCACATTCTGATGTTTTCTGCTAAGTGCATTCGCTACTTTATTTTCTTTCCTTGGCATATACTCAATACCAAAATCATAAGCTGCTAAAAAATCTAACCATCTCTGCTGTCTCATATTCAACTATTTTTGTGAGAATAAATACCTCAATGACTTGTGATCCATAAACAACTCGAGTATTTCTCCAAAGAGGTATTATCTCCACAATTCGAAGTAAAGATCACCCTGCTAACTCTAAATCATGAGTCAGATACCTAACTTCATATGGTCTGAGTTGTCGAGAAGCGTATGGAATCACTTTACCTCTTTGCATCAACACGGCTCCTACTCTTGCTCCACACGCATCTGTATACACCACCAAATTTTGATTACCATCTGGCACAACTAACACGAGTGCATTGGTCAATAAATGTTTTATCTTCTAGAAAGCTTCCTCGCTTTACTAGACCAAATAAACTTTACATCCTTTCTAGTCAGTTTAGTTAGGGGTGCTTCTATCCGAGGGAAATCCTTAATGAATCTCTGGTAATAGCCAGCTAATAAAAAAACTCTTTACCTTGGTCAGTGTCT
Organism: Allium cepa; assembly: GCA_030765085.1. Lineage (NCBI taxonomy): Eukaryota > Viridiplantae > Streptophyta > Magnoliopsida > Asparagales > Amaryllidaceae > Allium > Allium cepa. The sequence goes on along the minus strand of CM060934.1, from coordinate 765,330,266 downwards.
CGGGTATCTACCAATTATTTAAAGCTTTAATCTTTTCCGAATTTACAGATAACCCTTTTTTGAAACTATAGGACCAAGAAACTTCATTTCTCTCTTCCAAAAATGACATTTCGAAAACTTCACTTTTAGTTGTTGATGCCTCAACATATCAAGTACTATTCTAAGATGAATCTTATGATCTTTCTCATCCTTAGAATACATCAAAATGTCATCAATGAACATCAAGACGACCCTATCCAAGTTCTTTTGGAAAATTCGGTAAATCAAGTCCATAAATAAAGCAGGTGCATTAGTTAACCCGAATTGCATTACTAACCGCTTGTACGAGCTATATCTTGTTCAAAATGCCGTCAAAGGAATACTGTCCTCCGCCACCCTTAGTTGATGGAACCATATCACCAAATCCTAATGGAAAAACACTTTAGCTCCACTCAACATATGAAATAAATCATTAATTCTCAGCAAAGGATATTTATTCTTTGTTGTCTTCTCATTCAACTTATGATAGTCGATACACATTCTCAATTATCCATCCGGTTACTTCATGAACACCATGGCCGCTCACCAAGGCGAACTGCTTGGTCTAATAAAATTCTTTCCTTCTAAGTCCACTAGTTGCACCTTTAACTCCTTTATCTCATAGGTGTCATTCTGCTAGTGGTCTACTCATGGGTTTAGCTCAAGGTACAAGATCAATTCTGAACTCAATAGCTATTCTTAGTAGTAATCCTATAACTAGTTCAAAAACATCTACAAATTCTCTTATAACTAAAACCAGCTTAATTCATCTTCCACCTCTGTTGCACCCAACAAAACGTAAACATCTAAACTCGAATTCTTAACTGAGTATTTAATTCGATCACGACAATTAGGCTGTCATAATGATATTTTCCAATCCCAGCAAAATATCCTAGTATCATATTTGCTCAACCAATCCATACCCAAAATAATCCCAATGCCCGAAAAATCAAAAACAAAGAAACTACGAACAAAAGTATGACATAACAACTCAAACTCTAGATGATCGCATCTCATCCCAAGAGTTGTATACCCACCTATTGATTCATGACCCTTAAGGAAGTAACAAAATATGATGGTTCTAAATCTAACTTATCTATCAAACACTAAGGGATAAAAGAATGTGATTCACCAGTATAAAATAATACTCTAACAGGTATGCATGAATCAAAAGCGTACCTCCCTCATGGCCTTTCCCTTCCTTTCTGCAGTTGGCCTAGATGATGATGGCTCCAAAGCAAAGATCTTACCTTTTTCTACCTTCGTTGTTCTTGGACATTTATTCTTGTAATGCCCCATCTGGTCGCAATTGAAACATTTCACGTTCTTCTTTCCCACAACTATCTTACCATCACCAGATCAACACTAATTAGCCTGTGCAGTTAATGCGCTCGGTAGATTCAAAGCGGTGGAGGTGCAAAAAGTCATAGCGGGGAACAGCGAGGATATAGCGAGATATAGCGGATGGCTCCAAAATAGCATATAAAACTCGTACTTAATGTTTTTACAAACATATAAATGGTAATTAAATGAAAAATTATCATTCAATTGAATTATAAATAATACATAAATAATTTTAAATAAAAACATGTGCGAATATACTTTAAATAAATGAAAAACTGTTATATAACATAATTGAATTTGGTAGAATATTAGAGTATTTTCATTTCTGAAAATATATTAAAAATTAAATCAAATAAATTAGTTTCATAATTTTATAATGTATAAATGCAATTTTTCAATTCATTTTATTAAAAAATATATAGCGGGAATAGCGGAATATAGCGGAAATAACGGGATATAGCGGAAATGGGGATTAAAGCGGAAAGGCTATATTCTGGGGCTATATGGAAAAATCGTAGCAGTAGAAATCCGCTATGAGATATAGCGGGGTTGTAGAAGGGTAATAGCGGGGCATTAAATACACAGTAATTAGCATAGTGTCCCTTCTTACCACATTTGTAATATATAATAGCAAATTTCCCTATTTTGGCAGCTTCACCCTTCTGAGCCTCCTTTCCTTTGAAGAACTTTCTCTTCTTACCTTGAGAACTTTGGATTTCCACTGACTTTTTCTTTTCAACAGTAGAAAGTATCTCCTCTTTCCTGATTGCCATCTCTACCACTACATCACATGGATACCTGAGATATGGCAATGTCGCCCTAGCAATCTCCGGCACCAAACCTCGGATAAACTTCTCATTTCTCTTAATCACAGTATCAATAGTGGCATATCCATACCTTGATAGCTTATTAAACTTAGTAGCATACTCCAGTACGGACATCTCTCTTTGCACCAAATCAACAAATTTCCTAAGCAAGGTTGACTTGGCTACTTCAGATAAGAACCTCTCCTCAAATCTTCTATGAAATTCAGCCCAAGTTAATTCCTCTTCTGCTACACCTACGGTCAACCCTTTCCACCAGTATATTGCTGCTCCTTGCAACTACTTAGAAGCTAATCTCCTTTTATACTCATTAATCAACCCTAGATCAGCAAAAATCCTATCACTGTGCAATAGTTAATTCTCCATTTCAATAGCATCCTCAGTTCCAAGAAAAGCTTTCCTTGTAGACTAGTATAATCACATTTCAGCTTGGCATAGTTATTGCCAACTGACACCAAGGGATTAGCTCCTCCCCCATTAGCAGCATTCCCTCTAGCTAAACCAGCAGCAGCTCCAACTAACATCATGCTGACAAAGAACTGATACATGGTCCCCATATCTACTGGTGGAGTTCCAGCGCCTACATTATCATTTGCATTAGTTAGCATTTGCATGTCGACCCTGGTTCCTACTAGTATTAGGCCGAGAATTTCCAGTGGTCGTAGTGCTTCCCCCACCTAGACTTACTCTTTCATTTCCTACTTTCATATCTTGCTTTCTCATAATTTGCATACGAGCCTTAATAAGATATAGTAGAAAAGTATAAAAGAGAGCGGAGAATACATACCTATATATAGCAAATACAAGCATCATACTATAGCGTTATCTCATACCCCAATCTTATTCTCTGATTCATCTGGATTACATTTTCAAAACTCTGTTAACCTTTAAATTTTACACGAACCTATGCTTCGGTACTAAACTGTAATTTCCTCCATTTCGACGCCTGAAACTAAGTGTTGTGGATGCTGCGTCATCCGTAGTATTAATTTCCACTGACAAAATACGGCTATGCTAGCACATGAATATGAAACTTTTCAAACATAATTTAATAAAAAAAACTTTCATGTTTCATTTCAAGAATAAGATTTCATATTCGATTTCGTAATCTAGTTCGATCCCACGTTTAGAAAAAAATATAATTATTACAAAATACTCCAAGTGCGGTCTATAAAGATGCCTCTTGGTTGATTAGAGTCTAATACTTGGCAATCATACAATTTTCCATTACATCCATTCAAGTAGATAAAATGACACATCGGAAAATAAATGCTCCTAGTGATAGTTAGCTTGCCTACTACACATCTCCAACATCTTCAGAAGCTTATTCATCTAACTAGAAAACCTGAAAACCCTATTGCAGGCTAACTCAAATGAGTACACGAAAGTTTAAGAGGAAAAACAAAAACTTTAGGTCAGACAAACAGCCTGGTGTGAATAATAACCAACCATCTCAAGCTAAAACAGATATCTAGTGTGACCACGTTGTTGAGTGGAACGGGTTTCCCCTCACAAATATCTTAACCAAAATATATCAAACATATACTGTGCTTCAACATCCACAATGATCAGAACATAATAAACAAACATTTGCAATCATGCAACATACAATGGACTACCGGTCCCAATTTATTTGACTATCCATCTCAATTTCATCTGACTATATGTCTTTACATCAAATGACTATCCGTCTTATAGTTATGAGGATTATCCATCACGTATGTTTCATTCATTTTAAACTACGTGGATTATCCATCACACGTGTCATAGTTTTCCTAAGATGACTATAAATCCATCATTAACTAGAGACTGTCCATCTCGAGCATTATATGGACTATCCATTACACATTCTATAGTTTTCCAAGGATGACTATATGCCCATCACTTATTAATTTAATTCATAATCAATCTTAATCATCAGAGTGCCTAACCTATGTCTATTGGTATCCCTAATTAGGTTGACCAACGCATTAAACTAATAGCATGTCGTAATAATATAAATTGGTATCCTAAATATATGCCATAACAAAATCATAAAATAAATGGCAAGTCAAATATAATATATACCAGTGTCTCCAAGGAATGATGTCAGACTCGTAAACTCATCGCGTATAGAAATATAAAACATTAATATCCCTAATGAATAATGTTGAAATCATGAAGCATATGGATTACCTCCATTAATATAGCAAAATAGAATACTTACGACATTCATGCCACAATTCGATGTCAAACCTCTATCCAATGTTAGAAAACAAAACTTAAATTAACTTGAGTATATAAAATTTTATGTTGAAATGTAAGATTACCAATATATTGAAGACGTAGGCTATCCCGCCCTTAAAACATAGCTTTAGTTAACATAGAAACAGAATAATCTCGGCCAATAGAGCCTTAGTGGTGACATAAAAGAGATATGACATAAATGCCATACGGCATTGTTGCCAATAATAATAAAATATAGGATGCTAACATTGATAAACACTGGCACTAAAACCTTATGTCGGAAACAATACTTGTGACATTAATCTAAGGACACCAAAAACTTGGCACGTTGTCTATTATGCCCCATACATAAAAAAATTAGCGGCATCATTTGCGTAAAATATATTAATACGAAATTGATGACAAGCGGCTTTAATTTTGGAACGCTGAAAACTGTCAGCATTAATAACTCATGACATTAATATCTCATATACCCACGGGATGCGGTATTCCCGTAATGCTAATGTCGGATGCATGACCCAATGCATCACATACTTACGGTATAAATATCACATGCATTGCCTCATGTCAGTGCCACTATTCCAATATCACTTACAACTATAAAGTGATACCGCATATTTTTAATGCCGAGCATCATGGAGATGCCGCATATCGGTGGCATTGTCATAATTATTATAAAAATGTTTTATTTCTATTAGTTGAGAACAAGCTTTACCAACTTCTTTTCAAAAAACTGTCGTAAATCAGTTTTATACTTCTAATAACATTAATCAACTTAATTAATTAATAACTTTAAATAATATTAATTTAAATGCTTTTCTAGCATAATAAACACATAGAGATTCATAATCACTTAGGAAAAATCTCCAAAATCACGATAAATCTGAATCGATATATTATTTCAAATGTAAAAATTTCAAGACGAAAATAACTATTTAATTTGTTTAATAATTAAAACCCTAAATAGTCAATATTCCCTACTTAGGAAATTCATAAAATACTCGTTTTAATTTGAAAAATTATGAAATTAAAAAATCATCTCCAAAATAATGTTTTATAAAACATATCAGTAAATCAAATCAATTGGAGATCAAAAACTCAGGTTTTACCCTTAAATCCCATCTAAATAATTTCATAAAAATTCCATAAATCATTGTTTCATCCAAACAATGCTATAAACAATCATAACATGATAATATCATCATAATCAATTCAAAAATTATCCATAACCGAAATCAAGTACAAATAATAGAGATGATTAACTATTATTCACCTTAGTGAAATTCGAAAATTAGTGGATGAGAGGGAGGAAGGGTTTAGGGTATGAACTAAGATTCTATTCCTAATTTGCCTATCTCATTCACTCTTATCTTTTATAAGTTTAAAACAATCTTATCACTTGATTTATTATGGCTAATTAAATTATCAAACCTCGTTCTCCTCATCTCTCTATATTATTCTATTTAATCTAACCAATTAAATTTCTCGAATAATGTTAAACAAAAATTAGGGGTGTTACAGGCTTCTCTTCTTAAAGAATTTCGTCCTCGAAATTCAGTATGGACCACAAAAGTATATAAACATGTAAACAATTATCATAAACAATTCTAGTATTTCTTAGCCGCTACAAAGTCTATGTAAGAAATATAGAACATACCATCATAATAACTCAAGATGAGTATCCCTAATCATGTCCTCTATCTCCCAAGCATAGTCCTTCTCGTTGTCACTCCACTGTGCTTTCACTAATTTGACTGTCTTGTTCCTTAGCTTCTTCTCATCTCTCGCTACAACATGAACTAGTTGCTTAACAAAAGTCGGATCCGGTTCTACTAATAAATCATCTAAAGTAGTCAGAGCAATGGTAATCTCATGATCATGCACATACTTTTTAAGATTAGAAACATGAAAAACATTATGGACTTCTGCCAAACTACTCTGTAACTCTATTCAGTACGCGAGTTACCTAATCCTCACTATAATATGAAATGGTCAAACATATCTAGGTGCCTATTTCCCTGACCTTCCAAATCATACCGCACCCTTCGTTGGTGATACCTTAATGAAAACATGACTTCCAACTATGAACTCTAGATCTTTATACCTCTTATATGTGTAACTTGTCTACATAGACTAAACCTCTATCAGCTATGTTCTGATCAATTCAATCTTTTCTGTGGCATCTCTGGCCATATCTGGACCAAGAACTAATCTGTCTTCGATCTTCGACCAATAAGCAGTTGATTTGCATTGCCTTACAAATAAAGCTTTGAAAGTTTCCATTCCCATACTAGTCAAATAACTATTATTATAGGAAAACTCAACTAGAAATGGTCTTCCCATGACCCACCAAAATCAAGTACACAAGCTCTCAACCAATCTTTGAGTATTTTATTGACTTTCTCCATATGTCCACACGTCTATGGGTGATAAGGGGTACTCATCTTAAGCTTGTTACCTAACACTTCATGTAGACTCTTCTAGAACTCACTAGTAAAAAAAGTGTCCCTATCACTGACTACACTACAAGGAATTTTATGCTGGCCAAGAATATTCTTCATGAACAACTTAGCCAATACATGTGCCATCTTATCGACTTAATAGGAATGAAGTGTGCACTCTTAGTCAGTCTATCCACTACAACCCAAATACTCTCATTTTCCCTGTTCGACTTTCGCATCCCATCAATAAAATCCAAGGATATAGAATCACATTTCCAAACTGGTATAACTAAAAACTGAAGCAAACCACTTGCGTTCTGGTGCTTGGTTTTCACCTGCTGGCAATTCAAACATTACTTTACCCATAAGCCTACATCCCTTTTCATACCTTCCCAGAAGAAACCTCTTTTATATCCTGATACATCTTAGTTCCTCCAAGATGAATAGTAAACTTTGATTGATGACATTTCATAAGGACTTCCTTCCTCGGGTCCTAACAACTAGAACACACAATCGCCCATTCTTCCTTAACCATCCCCTATGGTCAAGACTAAAATATTTCAAATCATCAATCTTAATTACACTTTCTAGTCTTCTGGTTCGTTCTGCTAATACCAGATCATCTCTTTGCTTAGAAGCAATCCTATCGATCAGTACCAGTCGAACTTCCAAACATGACAATATGATGGTACTCCAACGAGAACTAGCAGTCGATCTTAATTGCACAATTTAAGTAGTCCGTGCCTCTAAATACTTCCATTCTGCTAACATGGCAGACACCACATTCTGATGTTTTCTGCTAAGTGCATCCGCCACTTTATTTCCTTTCCATGTCGTATACTCAATACCATAATCATAAGCTACTAAAAAGTCTAACCATTTCTATTGTCTCATATTCAACTCTTTTTAAAAGAATAATTATCTCAATGACTTCTGATCTGTAAACTACTAGAATTTTTCACCTAAGAGGTAGTGTCTCCACACCTTCAAAGTAAAATTTCCATTGCTAACTCCAACTCATAAGCCGAATACCTAACTTCATGTGGTCTGAGCTGTCTAGAAGCGCAGGCAATCACTTTACCACTGTGCGTCAACATAGCTCATTGTCATGTCCCACACGCATCTGTATACACCACCAAATCCTGATTACCATCTAGCACAACTAGCATGGGTGCATTGGTCAATAAATGTTTTATCTTCTAGGATGCTTTCTTACCTTTACTAGACCAAATAAACTTTATGTCCTTTCTAGTTAGTTTAGTTAGGGCTGCTGTTATCAGAGAGAAATCCTTAATGAATCTTCAGTAAAGGCCAGCTAATCAAAGAAAACTCTTTATCTCGGTCAGTGTCTCGAGTCTTTTCTAGTTATTTACAGTTTCAATCTTTGCTGGGTTCATAGATAAACCTTTTCTGAAACTACATGATCAAGAAACTTCACTTTGCTCTTCAAAAAATGACACTTTGAAAACTTCTCTTTTAGTTGTTGATGCCTCAACATCTCAAGCACTATTCTAAGATGAATCTTATGATCCTTATCATCCTTAGAATATATCAAAAGGTCATCAATGAATACTAACATGCTACCCAAGTTCTCTTGGAAAATTCGGTTCATCAAGTCCATAAATAAAGCATGCGCATTAGTTAACCCGAATGGCATTATTAACCACCCGTATGAACCATATCTTGTTCGAAACACCGTCAAAGAAATGCTGTCCTCCACCACCCTCAATTGATAGAATCTTGTCCCCAAATCCAACTAAGAAAACACTTTAGCTCCACTCAACTGATCAAATAAATCATCAATTCTCGGTAAAGGATATCCATTCTTTATCGTCTTCTTATTTAGCTTACGATGGTTATTACACATTCTTAATGACCAATTTGGTTTCTTCATGAAAACCGCGACCACTCCCTAAGGCTAACTGGTTGGTCTAATAAAAGGATTTCCTTCTAGGCCCACTAGTTACACCTTTAACTCCTTTATCTTGGTAGGTGTCATTCTATTAGTAGTCTACTCATGGGTACAGCTCCAGGTACAAGATCAATTCTGAACTCAATAGCTCTTCTTGGTTGTAATCCTATAACTGGTTCAAAAACATCTACAAATTCTTTTATAAGTAAAACATAACTTAACTCACCTTTCACCTTTGTTGCACCCAATAAAGCACAAACAACTAAACTCGAATCCTCAACTAAGTATTCAATTACCTACAATTAGGCCGCCTTAATGATATTTTCCTATCTTGTAAAAATATTCTAACATCATATTTGATGAACCAATCCATACCCAAAATAATCCCAAAGCCTACAAAATCAAACACAAACAAACTACAGGCAAAAGTATGACCTAACAACTCAAACTCTAGATGATCACATCTCATCCCAAGAGTTGTATATCCTCCTATTGGATTCATGGTCCTTAAGGAAGTAACAAAGTATAATGGTTCTAAATCTAACTTATCTACCGAGCACTAAAGGATAAAAGAATATGATGCATTAGTATCAAATAATACTCTAACAGTTATGCATGAATCAAAAGCTTACCTCCCATCATGATCTTTCCCTTCCGTTCTGTTTTTGGCCTAAATGATGATGGCTCCAAAGAAAAGACCTTCCCTTTTTTCGCCTTGGTTGTTCTTGGACATTTGTTCTTATAATACCCCACCTAGTTGTAGTTGAAACACTTCACGTTCTTCTTTCCCAACCATCTTACCACCAGGTCGACACTTATTAGCATAGTTCCCTTTCTTATCACACTTGTAATAGATAATACCAGCTTTCCCTTTTTTAGCAGCGCAACCCTTCTGAGCCCCCTTTCGCTTGAAGAACTTCCTCTTCTTACCTTGAGAACTCTGGATTTCCATTGACTTTTTCTTTCAAAAGTAGAAAGCATATCCTCATTCTTGATTATCATCTCCACCACTACATTACATGGATCCCTAAGATGTGGCAAAGTCGCCCTAGCAATCTCCAGCCTCAAACCCCGGATAAACTTCTTATTCCTCTTAATCACGGTATCAATGGTGGCATATCCAAACCTGGGTAGCTTATTAAACATAGTATCATACTCCAGTATGGACATCTCTCCTTGCACTAAATCAACCAATTTGCTAAGAAAGGTTGACTTGGCATCTTCGGATAAGAACCTCTCCTCAAATCTCCTACAAAATTCAACCCAGGTCAATTTCTCTTCTAGTACACCTACGGTCACCCGTTCCACTAGTATAGTACCGCTCTTTGCAACTGCCTAGTAGCTAATCTCCTTTTATGATCATCATTCCAACCTCGATCAGCAAAAATCCTCTCATGGTGCAATAGCTAGTTCTCCACTTCAATAGCATCCTCAGTTCCAAGAAAAGGCTTTCCTTGCAGATTAGTATAATCATGGTTCAGCTGGGCATAGTCATTGCCAATTGGTACCACGGGATTAGCTCCTCCCATAGCTTACAATATGTTGACAAAGAACTAATACATGGTCCCCATATATACTAGTGGGGTTCCAACACCTACATTAGCATTTGCATTTTTGTTAGCATTTGCACGTCGACCCTGGTTCCTACTAGTATTGGGCCGAACATTTCCAATACTTATAGTTCTTCCCCGCCTAGATTCACTCTTTCTTTTCCTACTTGCATATCTTGCTTTCTCATAATCTACATACGAGCCTTAATAAGATATATTAAAAAGGTCTAGAAAAAGTGAGGGGAGGATACATACTTATATATAGCAAACATAAGTATGTTACTATAGCATTATCTCATGCCCTAATCTTATTCTCTGATTCATTTGGATTACATTTTCAAAACTCTGTTAATCTTTTAAATTTTACATAAACTATGATTTGATACCAAATTCTAACATCCTCCATTTCGAGGCCCGAAACTAAGTGCTGCAGATGCCATAGTCATCCATGGTATTAATTTCCATTGATAAAATACGGCTATGTTAATCATATCAATAATATCAGAAGCACATGAGTATAAAACTTTTCAAACACAATTTAATAATAAACATTTACATTTCATTTCACAAATAAGATTTCATATTGCGACGGCCCATTTTTCTCTCCAAAGAAAGACGCTTCATCTTTAAGAAAGAAAGGGATAGAAAAGAGAAAGATAGAGAAGAAAGAAAGAAACAACATCAGAATCTCAACAGCGGAACGAATAAATTACATTAATCACATAAAATAGTACATAGTATACAACATCTATCAGAGATACACAGATTATACATCACGTACTAGACAGTTATAAACATCTGCCTAGTTATTACAACACAAGATACAACTCAAACAATGACTCAGAGAACACATAGTGGAACACTATATCTACAAACGCTAAAGCCTCCTGCTCCATTGCTCCTCCAGAATTCGTCAAAACAGACCTGAATCCCTTGGCTACTCGTAAAAATTTGAGTACCCAAGAGTTTAAGAAAACAGAAGATAAACTCTGGCTCAGACATGGGTCTCGTGTGAGTAACAGGTTAAGATTGCTTAACTTTGAAAATCTTTTGAAAACAAAAGGTATCACGTAAGACTCCCCACAAATAAACATGGGTAAGTTTTTACTTTATGCTAACCAAGACATTTGATTGGAAATCCAGTGATATTGTAATAGGGTCTAGGGTTTTCAAATAAATTACAGAAATAGCTGGAATGCTTACATCTCACGTTCCAACATAGTTGGGCACAACTAAAACGTACGGCAGTTACTGGAGATTGGATTCCATAAAATGGAAGGGCTATTGTGGTACCGTCCGTCACAGTACGTGGCCTAGATCACCGTACCGAGGATCCACCCTAAATCCCCAGCAACACAAGACCGAAACCATCCCTTACTGGGTAGTCCCGAACAAGACAACACCATAGTTGTTTGCAACCAACTTCCCACACAACCGAATAAAAAGTGACCTCTTGACAGGGGTAAATCTCGTCCTACTTGGGTGCTACCCACTTAGCCTTGTTGCACCTCCACTGATTTTGCCATTCCCGGTTGATGAGGCTTGAGGCTACGATTACCTTTAGAGAACACATCTCTTAGAATGCTCATCGTCCTCCCGACGATGTTCTGAAAGCATTCAATCCATACAAGTTCATTCCGGGTTCGAACAAAATCGAAGGCATTATCTCGTTACACTCATTTTGGAATCACCCTTAGAGATAACGCCGATAACCCTTGCACCCTGAATCTTCATCTTCACTTGAGATTCACGACCTACCGTTAATTTGGATCAATGTGGTTTTCGATGGAAACCCGATCACGGTCTCATCGAAATCCAAAGCGCCATCTTTTAGGTCCAAGTTGTTTTTAAGTTAAAACAATTCAATTCTATTATCTATATGCACACAGATAGATAATTCATAATCTCACAATAAACGATCTACATTATCATCACAAATAGATAGTTCATATTATCATCACAAACAGATAATTCACATTATCATCACACTTCAACCAAAGCATCCATATCACACAGGATCACTTATCTCATATCTGAGATCTCAAACCATTCAAGGCAATCAATATCATTCATCCATACATAAGCAAGGATTAATTAATCACACTAACTCTAATTAATTTAACATGAATTAAATTAATTACCTCATCTCTAATTAATTTAAAATAAATTAGTTTAATTTCTTTAATCACATAGATCTTACTTATATAACCATTAATTAATTACAATCCAATTAATTAATCATTCTCAAAGTATTCATCCAAATTAATCACCCTTGATTAATTATCCTTTAATTACATTTAAGTAATTAACCTTTAATTAATTTCACAAATTAATTATTCTTAACCAAATACAATAATTAACCATTAATCACTTCATTAATTAATTAACTATAATTAATTAGATTAATCTTTAATTAATCACTCTTTAGTCACTTATTGTTGATTAATTAATTTTAATTAATCAACCCTTAATTACATCATTAATTACTTTAATTAATGATCACTTAATTACTTTTAATTGTTAATCATATTTAATAATTAACCTTTAATTAATTAAATTCACTAATCAACCTTGATTAATCACAATCAGTAATTAATTACCCTTAATTAATTACTTCATTAAATAAATTAATTACTCCTTAATAAATTATTTTTAATTAATCCTTTGATTAATTACAAAAAGTACTTAACCTCAAATTACTTCTATTAATAAATCACCCTTCAATTAATTACATCCAGTAATTATTTCACTAAGTAATTATACTTTATTAATTACACTAAGTAATTATACTTACCAAATCATCCAGTGATTATCTTAAATTATTTAAACTTAATTAATTAACTTAAACTAATCTCATTAAACTTAATTAGTTACAATGAGTAATTAATCCCTTAATTACTTTCATTAAGTATTATACTTAAGCAATCCCATAAATGATTATTTCTAATTAATTAATATAATTCATTAATAAATTTAATCACATTAATTAATTATTAAATAATCCCTAGTTAATGATCTTCATTAACTATTAACAATTCTTTAATTACTTCTCTTAAGTTATTAAACTTAGATTAATCATTATTAATTAAAAATTAATTAATATCTAATAACCAATTAATTAATCTCTAGTTATTTAGTTAATTAAGTGCTTAACTGTAACTTAATTAATCCTTAATTACTTGATTAATTAATTTCTAATCATTAATTAAAAATCTAATCTTACCTAATTAATGATCCTTAATTACAAATGTATTTATCCTTTAATTAATCACTTAAACCATAATTAATTAATTTAATCCCTTAATTACTAAATTAATTAATCCAAATCATTAATAGATTAAATTAATCAATTATTCTTTAATTACCTTAATAATTTAATTAATCACAAATCATTAAATCTTAATTTACTTAAAGATAAAACATTTCTCTTATTAATGACTTAATTGTCATTAACAAAACATTTAAAAACAATTTGCTCTAAAATTTACATTTAAATTTCATTTTAAATTAAGATTCAAAATAACTACAAATTAAATTTTAACAAAATTTAAAAATAATTTAAAAAACCTTCTTAATCAAATGTTAAAGAACACTTATCTTTATAAAAGAAATTTATATAAGAGTTTAAACCACGTCATTTTATAAAATATACTTTAACATTTAAATTGTTTTAAACATTTGAAATTTGATAACACTTTATTAATCTTAAAGCTAGGATATAAATTAAATTTGAATCCAGAATAAAAATTTGATTTAAAATTTTGTTTAAATCTTTGCTTTCAAATTTTAAATTCAATTTAAAATTTAAAAACACTGTCAGGTTTTAAAATCTGTAATCAAACAATGACCCAAGCCAGACTTCAAATACTTCGAGTTTGTAAAGGCTACGATTTTTCGACTCACGAAAGTCAACATTAATACGTCCACTGTATCAACTGCCGAGCAATCGAATGCCGGAAAACCGAACCCTTAAGGTTTAAGCAGAAGAAAAAGATAGAAGAAGAAAGAAAAGCAACAGAACAATATCAGAATCTCACAATCGCAGCGGAACAACTTATAATAGATAAATGAATATCTTTAAACAAAGAACTATATCATTATTACTTTACATCACATTATCATTACATTACCAGAGTGCACAACAACAAACAACGGAAAATAAATACTACATGCTAGTTGATACGCCATGCAATCAGCTTGCTCCTTGAGCTCCACAGCAACTCCTGAATTCTAGAATGACCTGATAACCTGACTCTAGACTGCCCGTGTAGAAATTGGTGGGTACCCAGAGTTTAGGAAGGAAACAATAAACTCCATGTTAGTCATGGGACTGGTGTGAGAACTTAAAACAGTTATATCTTTAAAAATAAACAAAGAAATATTTTAAATTAGATTCACAATGCCTTTTAGAAAATGAGACTACCATAAGGCCTCCCGCAAACACACACAATGCAAACGCAGAATCAGAGGAGATTTCTCCTTATGATAGTCAAACATGCTTGATACACAAATTTCTTTGATATTATTACTATAAGTGCAAAGTGTAGGAAAACATTTCGAAAGTACAATATAAATCTTAGCCAACATACGACCAGTATCGTATGCCTACTATAGCTACCATCTAAACAGTGGGGCACCACCATAAGTAAATGGCAGGTTATACAACTAAAACGGTACAGGGCTCGTATTGTTTCTTTGGATTTTCCAACAAATGGTGAGGCCAAGGAACTTCCTATTGCCACATGGAAACGCCTCTGGAGAGATGCCCCAAGAACCTAACTGGATCTCTGCCAACACAAGGCCAGGTTACCTCTGCAAAAGTAGGTAACAACTGACACGAGTATGCCATCCCCCGGTTGTAAACAACCATTATCTGAGGATTCTCAACCAACATCAATCACAAAGTCATATATATATTTGCGACATTCACATAAGTAAGTATCTGGGCTCCATACCATGATACCACTTCTATCCAGAAGGAAATGACATACCCTAAGGGATGCTACACCCTAAAACCTTGCTGCATCTTTCCTGTTTTGACCATTACCGAGGTGTGAGGTTCGACGAAGTCTCGTCCACAAAGCTACGCTCTATACAAAAGCTATGCTTTGATCAACAAATGATCAACAGCACTTCGTATACCACATTACCAAATTGGGGATATATCACTAGTAACCATCAACTACATAACCTCTAAGCTCGTACGTCTCAGAGAAGGGTGTAAAGCTAAGAGAATAAATTCTCCGCCACCAACAGAAATATATTTAATAGAAACCAGCTTTACATATCAAATTGTAACGTTAGACACACATCCATACAAGTCCGTTCCGGGATCGAACGGAACCGAAGGCACTTCCAAAGAAGCCCTTGAAATCCGGATATTCACTAATCACGACCGGAATTCCCATCACAAAGGGTAATAAAATCTCTATATCGGAGATCAGCCGATGCAGAGACATTCGACGGTAATCCTTCCGTTTTCGAAAATACCCGGTCTTCAACACCGGTCTTCAAATGCTATCCATTACGACGTATCACTATTCGAAATGGAATTCATGACCCAAAGGTCTTTTCCCGGCTAAACCGAATTACGAGCGCTTATTTTAAAATAAGTGTAGCATTTAAGTTCAAGCAAATTAAAACAAATACCCGTTTAAAGGTAAATATTGATAATCGGTTATTTAACTATCAATAGATATGCACAACATCACCAGATTCCAAATAATTTCCCAAATTATTTATTATCCAAAAATATCTTTACAAGATATATTTTTCCACACTTCAAAAATAAATCAATGTTTATTTTTAAAACAATTTTCCCTTCCCTTTTTAAATTCCATGATGAATTTACATTTCCAAAATATCGATGAATATACGATTCTCAAATCGATTTCAAACATTCACTTTCAATTTATCTTTAAAAGATATAATTTCATAACATTTCACTTCACATTGGAAAACAATTCCATATTATTTAAAAAAAAGTAATTCACAAATCTGTTTATTTTCAACATTTGGAAAATATTCAATATACTTAAATCACAATTAAGTATATAATTTATTCTTTAAGGAAAACATTCTCTTAAACACATTCATTTGACTCAAAACGAATGTTGCGTAAAACATCGTTACGACAACCCAAAATCACTAGTATAGGGATTCGAAATTTAGATAGGTATATAAATCCCAATACTATATAAAAACATTTCTTTCCGGAAATCATTTACTATAACAACAATGTTATAGTCCACCATTTCTTTATTTCTCGAAAACGTCTATTTCAACAATGAATGTTGAAATCTATGGTTTCGATACTTAATACATTTTAAAACAACTTCAAATCGTTTTAATTCTATTTAAAATATCACTTCCCCAAAACTTTTCTTTAATATATTATTCACTATCCAAAATCGTGAATATACTTCTTTAACCAAATTCAACGTTTCTGCACATTTTATTTTAAAGGATTATCCACTGTCTCAAAATCGTGAATATACTCCTTTAATAAGCTATAATAATTAACTTATCAAATAAGTCGATTTCGGATTTATAAAACAACGTTTATAAATTCACATTTATATAATTTTACAAAAACTTCAACTTATAAAATCCCAAATTCTATTTATATCTCATTTAAATGCCAAAATCCAATTTATAAGTTAATTTCTTATAAATATTTTATTTTACAAAATCTATTCATTTTATAACTTCACAATTTATAAATCTATAAATTTCATTCACTTATGAAATTCATTTATACTTCATTTTAACACTTATAAAACTCGTTTTAAAATTCCAATATTTTAATTTATAAATATCAATTTTATAAATCTTTTATATAAACCGTTATAATAATTCAAAAATCTCAATTTAAACCATTTTACAAATTAATCAACTACTTATTTCAAAAATCACATTTCGGTTATATTTCACAAAAAATCATAATTTTTATAACATAAAAATTATAACGTTTGTTTATTTAAAATGAATTAATTCCAAAATTCAATAAAATGTATACTTTCAAAAATCACTTTAAAAATCCTTTTAAATTCGAAAATCATCACCTTAAAAATACTTTTAATTTTCCAAAATAGGCCCAATGCTGCAACAGCACAAAAACATCAACCACGGCATCCAAACATCATATATCAATATGATAACAGAATATATCGCAAATATCTGTAAATAAATCAATACTGTTGAGGAATCCAATTGGATCCCTCCAACCTGTTTCCCTGCATCCACAGATGTTAGCACAATACTAATCTCGTTTCAAGACGGAATATCACGGTATATGGGTTTTATAAAATATTATCCGCTATTATGCGGCACAATAGGGTCTCATCCGCTATATAATACGGGAAAATCAACTCCAAGTACATATATAATACCAATTCCACTTCAAGGTAAAATATCGCGGTATATGTGTTTAATAAATAACATTCGCTTAATATACGGCGTATAGGGTCTATTTTAATACAATAGATAATAATTTAACATTCAAGCATACAATCAAGCAATTTTAAATCTAACTATTTAAAACTTATATCGAAACAAATTCGATTGAGTGAGAAGTTCTCACCTTGTTTCAAATACATTCGTAGTGTTTTATTTCGAATAAAATTATACACGCATTTAATTTTACCCAAAATTTTCACTAGCTCCAATCAACTCCAATCCAGCTCCGTCGCGTAGTGCTCGTCAATACGAAGCCAACGGAATTCATTACGGGCGAAACAGGCCTCGTATGAAAAAGTTATGCATTTTTAAAGTTCATACGAATTTAAATAAATTAACAACTATTTTCTTTTTAAATTTTAAACCTAAAATTCATCTTGGCCGTTGATTTCCTTTCCCCTAGATCCTGGCCGCACCTCCTATCTCCTTCCCTCTTCCAGTGAAAACGCGCACGATCAAACCCAACTTCGTCCTTTTGGGTTTGCTCGCCGCTTCTCCTCCTCTCCGTTATAGCTCGATCCAGAACCACCACTTCGAAGAGTGCCGCGCCACCCCACATTGGTCACAACGAGGTGGAGCTCGTCGACTCTTCCATCATGAAAATGAGCTTGAACGTTCCACCTATGTCGACCAAATCCCGCTTCCTCGACGCACCGGAAGCGATCTCGACCGTTCAGATTGAAGTACTCATCGTTCTCAACAACTTTGTAGTTGAGAGTTTCTCGAATTAGTGTGTGGATTTGAAGAAATCAGAGGAAGAAGAAGAACCATTTTCGACCATTAATTGGAAGTGGCGACTGACATTGAAACTAGGGTTTTGGTGAAAAATAGAACAATAGAGGTCCTTAGATAGAAAATTAGGCGACATTATTCACCCGAAATTTTTCCGAACTCCAAACGAAGCGTGCCGCCTGGCGTTTATAATGTTTTAACCTCATTCCGAACGCAATGGAATATATATCGGGAGCCAATTCGATCAAATTTGGAAGATACGATTTCAAATCGACTATTTAAATTTAAAAATCCACTCAAACCGATTTCAGTGCATTTTAGCTTGCCTCGGACAAACCGTAAATTCGATTGACACGAAATTTGAAACCATACAATAATAAAACATTATGGATCCGATAAAACTGGTTTCGTCGAAATCCGAGACTGTTTGAAAAATAGCTATTTTTACTCGTCAATTAAATATTAAAATATTCAATTTCTGCAATTTAACTTTTAATTCAATTTTAAAAGTTCTATAACATCATTCTAACTCCAATATGATTAAATACAACTTTACAAATCAATGTTAATCACATTGAACTCAATGTCCAATTATTTCTGTAATTTCACATATTAAATTATCGATTTAATTATCCATTTAAATCCAGATATTCAAAATAAAAATCTATTCAACTTACAAACTTTACTTGTTAATATTTAAAATCAATTAAATATACGAATTTCAAGTGATAGAAATTCTAGGTCGTTACAAACTTCCCCCCTTAAAAGAATTTCTTTCTCGAAATTACCAAGTAAGAAAAAGTTACAGAATCCATCAACTTTTCTTATCAAAATCATTTGTTCAAATTAGATTTCAAATTCACTTAAGTGTTTAACTTTCCCAAAATCCAATAGTTAAACTTCTTATAAAACTTTGCTAAGTTTTCAAATCATACTTACTTATCTTTTCAAAATTTTCTCCAATTTTTCTCAAAAATATTCGAACGCCTTAAATTTTCAAAAAATTTCGCCAGCGTGTCCTTTGCGCAGCTCGATCCAAAAAAAATGGCAATATATATATCACAAATATACATCTCATCAAAGTAATGAGGCATCCTGCAGGGAAAAAAATGTAAAAGTACGATATGTAATCCGAGATATGTACCTTATATATTATTAGCGAGCATATACGGCTAATATAGCATGAAAGCGAGCTCCAAAAGCGAAGCAAGCGCAATCTGCACCTACTAAACACTCAAAAAACCAGGAGAAACATGTATATATGAAAGTAATATCAATATACAACATATATCACTACAGCAACTACATATGCCAATATAGCAAATGCAACAAAAGAAACAAATCCAACCATCAACCAACTAGCATTCAGCTAACATTCATAACCAAATCAATACACTTTCATTTCTCATTAATATTCAATGAATTGGTTTTCCAATTTAAATCACATTTGATTCATTAACATTGGATTTACTAGCATTCATTCATATTCAATTTCAATTAGTTTGCATTCATTAATTTATATTCAAGTTTGTTCACTGCCAAATCAAATTCAATTCTATTTAGATTTACTTACTTCCAATTTCAATTCAATGATTTATAGCTTTCATTTTCATTTATATAACTCAAGTTCACATCCATTTAATTCACTTTATTATTTTACTTCGATACAAAAATCAACTTCATTCAACATTACTTAAGTTATATTCCATTTAAAACATCATTTATTTAACTTAACTTAAATTTCCACTTATAAATCCAATTCAGATTCCAATTCCAGTTCTATTTACTTACAAATTCGAAATGGATTTCAATTTCATTTTCTTGCACTTGCAAATTTTATTTATTAATTCACAATTTATTTTCCAACTTAATAATTGTATTCCAATCATTTTACATAACATTCCAGAGTCTTTTCAATCTTTCAAAACCATTTTTTGAAACCAATTCAATTATCCTTTGAATTTCAAAACCCAAACCTAAATTTTCCAAACAACTTTCATTTAAAACAACTTGGCAGAAATCCCTCTTTTGGAAACCCTAAAATGAACACCGATGATGTCGCGATCATCATCGGAATTATTTTCCAGCGACCGAAAATAGTTTAGAGCTTTTATCCCTCCAAAATAATTTTCTCAAAACCCTTGAAAATCATTTTCAAACTCAAAAAGGAATTTAATCTTTTCCAAATTGCAAACCCTTTCAAAACATTTCCAAATATTCCTATGGAATTTTACTTCTAATTACAAATCACATTTACAATTTATATTCTCCAATTCTATTTGTATGTGAATTTATTTCTTAACTTTGCAGTTACGATTTCAATTTCTTTTTCAACATTAATGATAATAATTTGATATCATCACTTTCTAACAACCAAGCAATCATATATTATAATAATTCATAGAAAATTCTTTCATATACGAAAATAATTTAGGTAAAACTATTTCATTTACCCTTTTTAAAACAATATCGTGTCGAATTTGTTCTGTACAAGTGTTTATAGATTCCTATCAATAACGTTAATTACTCGTATTGACCAGAATCCATATACTACTCAACAAACCAATCAACAAAATATAAAACAATTTGTATATTCACTAACAAATACGCGCTCAGAGGTATTATTACACTCACACTCATTCTAGAGTACAGCTGACTCTATCTTTAATGAGTAACTCCCAACAGAGCCAAGGTTGTCGCTTAACCATATGCTCTGATACCAACTGTAAAGCCTACGATTTTTCGACTCACGAAAGTCGACATTAATACGTCCACTGTATCAATTGTCGAGCAATCGAATGCCGGAAAACCGAACCCTTAGGGTTTAAGAAGAAGAAAACGATAGAAGAAGAAAGAAAGAAAAGCAACAGAACAATATCAGAATCTCACAATTGCAGCGGAACAACTTATAATAGATAAATGAATATCTTTAAACAAAGAACTATATCAGTTATTACTTACATCACATTATCATTACATTATCAGAGTGTACAACAACAAACAACGGAAAAGAAATACTATATACTAGTTGATACGCCATGCCATCAGCTTGCTCCTTGAGCTCCACAGCAACTCCTGAATTCCAGAATGACCTGATAACCTGACTCTAGACTGCCCGTGTAGAAATTGGTGGGCACCCAGAGTTTAGAAAGGAAACAATAAACTCCAGGTCAGTCATGGGACTGGCGTGAGAACTTAAAACAGTTATATCTTTAAAAATAAACAAAGAAATATTTTAAATTAGATTCGCAATGCTTTTTAGAAAATGAGACTACCATAAGGCCTCCGGCACACACACACAATGCAAATGCAGAATCGGAGGAGATTTCTCCTTATGATAGTCAAACATGCTTGATACGCAAATTTCTTTGATATTATTACTATAAGTGCAAAGTGTAGGAAACCATTTCGAAAGTACAATATAAATCTTAGCCAACATACGACCAGTATCGTATGCCTACTATAGCTACCATCTAAACAGTGGGGAGCCACCATAAGTAAATGGCAGGTTATACAACTAAAACGGTACAGGAATCGTATTGTTTCTTTGGATTTTCCAACAAATGGTCAGGCCAAGGAACTTCCCATTGCCACATGGAAACGCCTCTGGAGAGATGCCCCGAGAACCTAACCGGATCTCTGCCAACACAAGGTCGGGTTACCTCTGCAAAAGTAGGTAACAACTGACATGAGTATGCCATCCCCCGGTTGTAAACAACCTTTATCTGAGGATCCTCAACCAACATCAATCACAAAGTCATATATATTTGCGACATTCACATAAGTAAGTATCTGGGCTCCATACCATGATACCACTTTTATCCAGAAGGAAATGACATACCCTAAGGGGCGCTACACCCTAAAACCTTGCTGCATCTTTCCTGTTTTGACCATTACCGAGGTGTGAGGTTCGACGAAGTCTCGTCCACAAAGCTACGCTCTATACAAAAGCTATGCTTTGATCAACAAATGATCAACATCACTTCGTATGCCACATTACCAAATTGGGGATATATCACTAGTAACCATCAACTACATAACCTCTGAGCTCGTACGTCTCAGAGAAGGGTGTAAAGGTAAGAGAATAAATTCTCCGCCACCAACAGAAATATATTTGATAGAAACCAGCTTTACATCTCAAATTGTAACGTCAGACACACATCCATACAAGTCCGTTCCGGGATCGAACGGAACCAAAGGCACTTCCAAAGAAGCCGTTGAAATCCGGATATTCACTAATCACGACCGGAATTCCCATCACAAAGGGTGATAAAATCTCTATATCGGAGATCAGCCGATGCAGAGACATTCGACGGTAATCCTTTCGTTTTCGAAAATACCCGGTCTTCAACACCGGTCTTCAAATGCTATCCATTACGACGTATCACTATTCGAAATGGAATTCATGATCCAAAGGTCTTTTCCCGGCTAAACCGAATTACGAGCGCTTATTTTAAAATAAGTGTAGCATTTAAGTTCAAGCAAATCACAACAAATACCCGTTTAAAGGTAAATATTGATAGTCGGTTATTTAACTATCAATAGATATGCACAACATCACCAGATTCCAAATAATTTCCCAAATTATTTGTTTTCCAAAAATATCTTTACAAGATATATTTTTCCACACTTCAAAAATAAATCAATGTTTATTTTTAAAACAATTTTCCCTTCCCTTTTTAAATTCCATGATGAATTTACATTTCCAAAATATCTATGAATATACGATTCTCAAATCGATTTCAAACATTCACTTTCAATTTATCTTTAAAAGATATAATTTTAAAACATTTCACTTCATATTGGAAAACAATTCCATACTTATTTAAAAAAAAGTAATTCACAAATCTGTTTGTTTTCAACATTTGGAAAATATTCAATATACTTCAATCACAATTAATGTAACGCTTCGATTTTTCGTTGCCGAAAAACCGAATAGTTATGGGTTTTAGAAAGAAGAAAGAAAGAAAAGAAAAAGAAAAAGATAGAAAATTTAGATAGGGAAAAGAAAATATAAATTAGAGAGAATAGAAAATAGAAGAAAAATGAGAATAGAACAGAATTTTAAAATAGAAGAAAAAGAGAATAGAGAACATTTTGAAAACAGAACAGAAAACAACAGAACAACATCAGAATCTCACAATTCGCAGCGGAACAACATATAATAATAGATGAATAATCTTTAAATAAAGAACTATATCAGTTATTACATTACATCACATTACATTACATCATATCATCAGAGTGTACAACAATAACAAATAGTGCAGCGGAAAAAGAAATACTATATAAACTAGTAATACGCCATGCCAGCCATCTTGCCTCCAGCAACTCCAGAATATCCAGAATATCCTGATAAACCTAACTCTTAACTGTCCGTGTGGAAATTGGTGGGCACCCAGAGTTTAGGAAGGAAAACAATAAACTCCAAGTCAGTCATGTGACTGGTGTGAGAACTCAAAACAGTTTATTTATCTTTAAAATCAAAATAGAGGAATATTTTTAAAGTCAATTTGCAATGCTTTTAAAAATGAGACTACCATAAGACCTCCTGCCACACACACAATGCAAACGCAGACTTGGAGAAGATTTCTCCTTATGACAGCCAAACATGCTTGATACGCATTAAAATCAAATCAATTTTGATATTATTATTAGTGCATAGTGTATAAAACGATTTCGAAAGTAGAATATAAATCTTAGCCAGCATAGGTACCATTATATTATGCCTACTATAGCTACTTCCTGAGGAAGCAGGTTCTACAACTAAAACCGTACAAGTTTCGTATTGTTTCTTTGGATTTCCAACAAATGGTCAGGCCAAGGAACTTCCCATTGCCACATGAGAATGCCTCTGGAAAGACATCCCCGAGAACCAAACCGGAACTCTGCCAACACAAGGCCGGGTTACCCCTAACTGGGTAACTACTGACACGAGCACGCCATTCCCCGATCGTAAACGACCTTTCTCACGGGATCCCGATAACCAACAACCACAAAGTAATAAATTCGCAGTAACCACATAGGTTAAATATCTAGGCTCCATACCATGATACTACCTCTATCCAGAAGGAAATGTACATACCCTAAAGGGTGCTACCCCTCATAACCTTGCCGCATCTTTCCTGTTTTGACCATTTCCGGGGTGTGAGGCTCGACGAAGTCACGTCCACAAAAACATACTTTATACAAAAGCCATGCTTTGGGTCAACAAATGATCAACACAATGATCACCAAGATAGACGATCAAATAAACGATCCTATCACAATAATCAACACAATGATCATTTACAGCAACACTCAGCATGTCACATTACCAAATTGGGAATATATCGCTGATAACTTCAACTATATAACCTCTGAGCTCGTACGTCTCAGAGAAGGGTGTTAAGCTAAAAGAATAAATTCTTCGCCACCAACAGAAATATATTTGAAAGAAATCGGCTTTATATCTCAATTTGTAATGTCAGACATACAATCCATACAAGTCTGTTCTGGGTTCGAACAGAACCGAAGGCACTTACAAAGAAGTCCTTGCAATCCGGATATTCACAATCCCGATCGGATTTTCCCATCACTTAGGGAGTTTCTATACCGGCGCGACTCGGTGCAGAAACAATCGATAGGTCATCCTATCGCTCTCGCAAATACCGGGTCTTCAACACCGATCTTCAAATGCAATTCATAACGACGTATCACATATTCGGAATGGGTTATACGACCCCATGGTCCTTTCCCGGTTAACCCGAATAGTGAGCGCTTATTCAAAAATAAGTGTAGCATTCAAATTCAAACAAATCACATCAATTACCCATTCAAAGGGAAATATTGATAGTCGGTTATTGAACTATCACTGGATATGCACACATCACCAGTTTCCAAATAATTTTCCAATTATTTATTTCACAAGATATCTTTACAAGATATAGAATTTTAATACTTCAAAAATAAATCAATATTTATTTTTTAGACAAATTCCACTTCCTTTATAAATTCCTTAGTGAATTTACAATTCCAAAATACCAATGAATATTCGATTTCAATTATTCATTTTCGATTTATCTTCAAAAAGATAAATTCTAAATATCACTTCATATTGGAAAACAATTCCATACTTATTTAATAAGTAATTCACAAATTTTATTTATTTTCAACACTTGGAAAATATTCAATATACTTAAATCGAAATTAAGTATATATTTCATTCTTTAAGGAAATCATTCTCTTAAACATATTTATTTGGGCCAAAACGAATGTTGCGTAAAACATCGTTACGACGTCCCAAAATCACTAGTATAGGGATTCGAATTTTAAATAGATATATAAATCCCAATACTATACCAAACATTTCCTTTCGGAAATCATTTACTATAACAACAGTGTTATAGTCCATCATCTCCTTTTATTTCTCGAAAACGTCTATTTCAACAATAAATGTTGAAATCTATGGTTTCGAATCTCAACACATTTTAAAACATCGTTAGATCGTTTTAATTCTATTTGAAATATCACATTCAAAACATTTCCTTTAACATATTATTCACAGTTCAAAAACGTGAATATACTACGTTAACACATTTCATCCTTTTATACATTTTAATTCAAAGGATTATTCACTATTCAAAAACGTGAATATAACTCCATTAATAGGTTTCAACAATTTACTTATCAAAATAAGTCATTTGCGAATTTATAAAACAACGTTTATAAATTCCATTTCTATTTATTTATAAAAACTTCCTTTTTATAAATTCTTTTATTAACCTATTCCAGTTTATAACTCAATTATAAACTAAAAGTTCATACTATAAGTTAAATACTTATAAAATGATTATTTTACAAAAATCGTTCCTTAGAATTTCATAATTATAAATCTTATAACTTATAAGATTCAATTATTTACCCAAGTCTATTCTTTTAATAACTTTACAAATTTTATAAACCTACTGTTTATAAAATTCCATTTATAACTTCACAGTTTATAATTCTATAAATTTCATTCATTTATGAAATTCATTTTCACTTCATTCAAACACTTATAAAAACTCGTTTTAAAATGTCCATATTTCAATTTATAAATATCCATTTATAAATCTCTTAATATAAATCAATTTATATTATTCTTTTTAAACGTCTTTAAATTCCTTTAAAAACTTCTTCCTTTTGATTCATAAAATAATTAAATTTTATAAATCCTATATTTTAAACTTTTCACAAAAATTCTAAAATATCTCGATTAAACTATTTTATAAACTCAATAGCATCATATTCTCAAAAATCAGTTATTTACTATATTTCTCAAAAATCATAATTTTTATAACATTAAAAATTATAACGTTTATTTATTTAAAATGAATCAATTCCAAAAATATAGTATATTTTTCAAAAAATCACTTTAAAATCATTTTAAAATTCCAAATTTGGTCCAATGATGCTACACACCAAATAGTCAATCACGACAACAACGATATCATATATCGATATGATAATCCATCAAATATCAAAATATCTGAAATCTAATAAATACTGTTGAGGAATCCAGTTGGATCCCTCCAACCTGTTTTCCTGCATCCAAAAATATTAGCACAATACCAATTTCGCTCCAGTACGAAATTATCACGGTATATGTTCTTATTAAATATTATCCGCTTAATAACGGCGTAATAGGGTCTCATCCGCTAAACAAATAAATGCGGGAAATCAATAACTGCAATATATACATATGCCAATATATATATATTGATATTATATATAATACCAATTTCACTATTTATGAAATATTCGCGGTATATGTTTTTAATAAATAACATCCGCTTACTAACGGCGTATAATGTCTATTTTAACAATTAATAGATATCAATCATCATTCAAACATGCATTCAAATATTTTAAATCTAACTATTTAAAATAAAATCGAAACTGATTCGATTGAGTGAGAAATTCTCACCTTGATTTTAATTCCGTTTTAGCGATTTATTTCGAATAAAATTAAACGGACGTTTAATTTTACCCAAAATTCTCACTAACTCCAAACGACTCCAAACAAACTTCATCGCGTAGTGCTCGTCCATACGATTCCAATGCAAAAAATCTCGTCCGAAACGGACCTCGTATGACCAAGATACAACAGTTTAAAGTTTGTACAATTATAAATATAATTATTTACAACTAAATTAAAAATTTTATACCCAAACTAATATGGGCCGTGTGATCTCCATCACTTGCATCTAGACCGTGAATTAGCTTCTCCCCCCATCTCCTTTTTCACGCACGCTACAGCATCATCCTCAGGCCGCACGCATAACCCATAAATGTAGATTAGGGTTTGACTTTTCTCCTCCTACACTCGACTAGAATTCGATCGGGAAGCTCCAATTCGTAGCTCAAGGCCACGTCTACCCACACCATGAACAGCTCTAAGCTCGGCACCCCCCCCTGCATGGAAAACCGTGCGCAGCTCGAAGCAATCGCAGCCCCCCAGACGACGCTGTGGTGCTCCAAATTCGATCATAACCGTTGAACACGAAGATCTCATCGTCCTCTTCCATTCTCTAGTTGAAAGTTTAGCCTAATTGTCGACGGATTGAAAGATAAAAGAGAGGGAAGGGGAGAGTTTTCTGGCCGTTCGTTGGGTAGTGGCGGCTGCAGTTGAAACTAGGGTTTAGTTTCTTTTTCTTTCTTTTTTTATAAAATTATGAAGAGTGGTGGTGTATTTATAGAGTTTCGTTCGACACTATTCATCCGGAAATTCCAAACTCCGATTTACGCACCGTAACCAGCGTTTCTAGGGTTTATCCCGCATTCTGGACACAATGGAACAGGTTTCGAAAGCTAATTCGGACATCTGTGCGAGTTATGGCTGTAAACGCTCAATTTAAATTAAACCGATTTAAGCGATTTTCTAGGCGTTTTAATTTGTACCGGACAAACGGTAAATCCAATTGACTTGAAATTTGAAACCTTACAATAATATCACATTACGGATCCGATGAAACTGGTTTCGTCGAAATCCGAGACTTTTTGAAAAATGGCTATTTTTACTCGCCAAATTTAAATTAAAAATAATTCGATGCGTTTCGAGCTGCCACGATCAAACGGTAACTCCGATTGACACGAAATTTGAAATCCGATAATAACTAACTATTACGGATCCAATGGAACTAGTTTCGTTCAATTCTGAGACTGTTCAAAAATTGGCTATTTTACAGTCGATTTAAATATTAAAATATTCAATTTTCACAAATTAACTTTTAATTCGATTTTAAAAGTTCTAAAATATCATTCTAACTTCAATATGATAAAATAAATTTTTACAAATCATTTTCAATCATATTTAACCCAATTTTCAATTATTTCCATAATTTAACATATTAAATTATCGATTTAATTATTCAATTAAATCCAAAAATTCAAATAAAAATTTATTTGACTTATAAATTTCTCTTTTATATTTAAAATAAATTAAATATTCAAATTTTAATTTCTAAAAATTCTGGGTCGTTACAATCTTTCCCCCTTAAAAGAATTTCGTCCTCGAAATTACAAGTAAGAAAAGTTACAGAATCCATTAATTTTCCCAAAATTCATAGTCAAACTTCATACAATAACTTTACTAAGTTTTCAAATCATACTTAGTTATCTTTTTCAATTTATCTTCAAAAAGATAAATTCTAAATATCACTTCATATTGGAAAACAATTCCATACTTATTTAATAAGTAATTCACAAATTTTATTTATTTTCAACACTTGGAAAATATTCAATATACTTAAATCGAAATTAAGTATATATTTCATTCTTTAAGGAAATCATTCTCTTAAACATATTTATTTGGGCCAAAACGAATGTTGCGTAAAACATCGTTACGACGTCCCAAAATCACTAGTATAGGGATTCGAATTTTAAATAGATATATAAATCCCAATACTATACCAAACATTTCCTTTCGGAAATCATTTACTATAACAACAGTGCTATAGTCCATCATCTCCTTTTATTTCTCGAAAACGTCTATTTCAACAATAAATGTTGAAATCTATGGTTTCGAATCTCAACACATTTTAAAACATCGTTAGATCGTTTTAATTCTATTTGAAATATCACATTCAAAACATTTCCTTTAACATATTATTCACAGTTCAAAAACGTGAATATACTACGTTAACACATTTCATCCTTTTATACATTTTAATTCAAAGGATTATTCACTATTCAAAAACGTGAATATAACTCCATTAATAGGTTTCAACAATTTACTTATCAAAATAAGTCATTTGCGAATTTATAAAACAACGTTTATAAATTCCATTTCTATTTATTTATAAAAACTTCCTTTTTATAAATTCTTTTATTAACCTATTCCAGTTTATAACTCAATTATAAACTAAAAGTTCATACTATAAGTTAAATACTTATAAAACGATTATTTTACAAAAATCGTTCCTTAGAATTTCATAATTATAAATCTTATAACTTATAAGATTCAATTATTTACCCAAGTCTATTCTTTTAATAACTTTACAAATTTTATAAACCTACTGTTTATAAAATTCCATTTATAACTTCACAGTTTATAATTCTATAAATTTCATTCATTTATGAAATTCATTTTCACTTCATTCAAACACTTATAAAAACTCGTTTTAAAATGTCCATATTTCAATTTATAAATATCCATTTATAAATCTCTTAATATAAATCAATTTATATTATTCTTTTTAAACGTCTTTAAATTCCTTTAAAAACTTCTTCCTTTTGATTCATAAAATAATTAAATTTTATAAATCCTATATTTTAAACTTTTCACAAAAATTCTAAAATATCTCGATTAAACTATTTTATAAACTCAATAGCATCATATTCTCAAAAATCAGTTTTTTACTATATTTCTCAAAAATCATAATTTTTATAACATTAAAAATTATAACGTTTATTTATTTAAAATGAATCAATTCCAAAAATATAGTATATTTTTCAAAAAATCACTTTAAAATCATTTTAAAATTCCAAATTTGGTCCAATGATGCTACACACCAAATAGTCAATCACGACAACAACGATATCATATATCGATATGATAATCCATCAAATATCAAAATATCTGAAATCTAATAAATACTGTTGAGGAATCCAGTTGGATCCCTCCAACCTGTTTTCCTGCATCCAAAAACATTAGCTCAATACCAATTTCGCTCCAGTACGAAATTATCGCGGTATATGTTCTTATTAAATATTATCCGCTTAATAACGGCGTAATAGGGTCTCATCCGCTAAACAAATAAATGCGGAAAATCAATAACTGCAATATATACATATGCCAATATATATATATTGATATTATATATAATACCAATTTCACTGTTTATGAAATATTCGCGGTATATGTTTTTAATAAATAACATCCGCTTACTAACGGCGTATAATGTCTATTTTAACAATTAATAGATATCAATCATCATTCAAACATGCATTCAAATATTTTAAATCTAACTATTTAAAATAAAATCGAAACTGATTCGATTGAGTGAGAAATTCTCACCTTGATTTTAATTCCGTTTTAGCGATTTATTTCGAATAAAATTAAACGGACGTTTAATTTTACCCAAAATTCTCACTAACTCCAAACGACTCCAAACCAACTTCATCGCGTAGTGCTCGTCCATACGATTCCAACGCAAAAAATCTCGTCCTAAACGGACCTCGTATGACCAAGATACAACAGTTTAAAGTTTGTACAATTATAAATATAATTATTTACAACTAAATTAAAAATTTTATACCCAAACTAATATGGGCCGTGTGATCTCCATCACTTGCATCTGGACCGTGAATTAGCTTCTCCCCCCCATCTCCTTTTTCATGCACGCTACAGCATCATCCTCATGCCGCACGCATAACCCATAAACGTAGATTAGGGTTTGACTTTTCTCCTCCTACACTCGACTAGAATTCGATCGGGAAGCTCCAATTCGTAGCTCAAGGCCATGTCTACCCACACCATGAACAGCTCTAAGCTCGGCACCCCCCCTGCATGGAAAACCGTGCGCAGCTCGAAGCAATCGCAGCCCCCCAGACGACGCTGTGGTGCTCCAAATTCGATCATAACCGTTGAACACGAAGATCTCATCGTCCTCTTCCATTCTCTAGTTGAAAGTTTAGCCTAATTGTCGACGGATTGAAAGATAAAAGAGAGGGAAGGGGAGAGTTTTCTGGCCGTTCGTTGGGTAGTGGCGGCTGCAGTTGAAACTAGGGTTTAGTTTCTTTTTTTTTTTATAAAATTACGAAGAGTGGTGTATTTATAGAGTTTCGTTCGACACTATTCATCCGGAAATTCCGAACTCCGATTTACGCGCCGTAACCAACGTTTCTAGGGTTTATCCCGCGTTCCGGACACAATGGAACAGGTTTCGAAAGCTAACTCGGACATCTGTGCGAGTTATGGCTGTAAACGCTCAATTTAAATTAAACCGATTTAAGCGATTTTCTAGGCGTTTTAATTTGTACCGGACAAACGGTAAATCCAATTGACTTGAAATTTGAAACCTTATAATAATATCACATTACGGATCCGATGAAACTAGTTTCGTCGAAATCCGAGACTTTTTGAAAAATGGCTATTTTTACTCGCCAAATTTAAATTAAAAATAATTCGATGCGTTTCGAGCTGCCACGATCAAACGGTAACTTCGATTGACACGAAATTTGAAATCCGGTAATAACTAACTATTACGGATCCAATGGAACTGGTTTCGTTCAATTCTGAGACTGTTCAAAAATTGGCTATTTTACAGTCGATTTAAATATTAAAATATTCAATTTTCACAAATTAACTTTTAATTCGATTTTAAAAGTTCTAAAATATCATTCTAACTTCAATATGATAAAATAAAATTTTACAAATCATTTTCAATCATATTTAACCCAATTTTCAATTATTTCCATAATTTAACATATTAAATTATCGATTTAATTATTCAATTAAATCCAAAAATTCAAATAAAAATTTATTTGACTTATAAATTTCTCTTTTATATTTAAAATAAATTAAATATTCAAATTTTAATTTCTAAAAATTCTGGGTCGTTACAATTAAGTATATAATTTATTCTTTAAGGAAAACATTCTCTTAAACACATTCATTTGAGTCAAAACGAATGTTGCGTAAAACATCGTTACGAAAACCCAAAATCACTAGTATAGGGATTTGAAATTTAGATAGGTATATAAATCCCAATACTATATAAAAACATTTTCTTCCGGAAATCATTTACTATAACAAAGTGTTATAGTCCACCATTTCCTTATTTCTCGAAAACGTCTATTTCAACAATGAATGTTGAAATGCATGGTTTCGATACTTAATACATTTTGAAACAACTTCAAATCATTTTAATTCTATTTAAAATATCACTTCCCTAAAACTTTTCTTTAATATATTATTCACTGTCCAAAATCGTGAATATACTTCGTTAACCAAATTCAACGTTCCTACACATTTTATTTTAAAGGATTATCCACTGTCCCAAAATCGTGAATATACTCCTTTAATAAGCTATAATAATTAACTTATCAAATAAGTCGATTTCGGATTTATAAAATAACGTTTATAAATTCACATTTATATAATTTTATAGAAACTTCAATTTATAAAATCCCTTAATTAACAAATTCTATTTATATCTCATTTAAATGCCAAAATCCAATTTATAAGTTAATTTCTTATAAATATTTTATTTTACAAAATCTATTCATTTTATAACTTCACAATTTATAAATCTATAAATTTCATTCACTTATGAAATCCATTTATACTTCATTTTAACACAAAAACTCGTTTTAAAATTCCAATATTTTAATTTATAAATATCAGTTTTATAAATCTTTTATATAAACCGTTTATAATAATTCAAAAATCCCAATTTAAACCATTTTACAGATTAATCAACTACTTATTTCAAAAATCACATTTCGGTTATATTTCACAAAAAATCATAATTTTTATAATATAAAAATTATAACGTATATTTATTTAAAATGAATTAATTCCAAAATTCAATAAAATGTATACTTTCAAAAATCACTTTAAAAATCCTTTTGAATTCGAAAATCATCACCTTAAAAATCCTTTTAATTTTCCAAAATAGGCCCAATGTTGCAACAGCACCAAAACATCAACGACAGCATCCAAACATCATATATCAATATGATAACATAATATATCACAAATATCTGTAAATAAATCAATACTGTTGAGGAATCCAGTTGGATCCCTCCAACCTGTTTCCCTGCATCCATAGATGTTAGCACAATACCAATCTCGTTTCAAGACGGAATATCGCGGTATATGGGTTTATAAAATATTATCCACTATTATGCAGCGCAATAGGGTCTCATCCGCTATATAATGCGGAAAAATAAACTCCAAGTACATATACAATACCAATTCCACTTCAAGGTGAAATATCACGGTATATGTGTTTAATAAATAACATCCGCTTAATATACGGCGTATAGGGTCTATTTCAGTACGATAGATAATAATTTGACATTCAATCATACAATCAAGCAATTTTAAATCTAACTATTTAAAATTTATAACGAAACAAATTCGATTGAGTGAGAAGTTCTCACCTTGTTTCAAATACAGTCGCAGTGTTTTATTTCGAATAAAATTAATCGCGCGTTTAATTTTATTCGAAATTTTCACTTGCCCCAGTCAACTCCTTTCCAGCTCCATCGCGTAGTGCTCGTCAATACGAAGCTAACGCAATTTGGTTCGTGCGAAACGTACCTCGTATGAAAAAGTTATGCATTTTTAAAGTTCGTACGAATTTAAATAAATTAACAACTATTTTCTTTTCAAATTTTTAACCTAAAATTCATCTTGGCTGTTGATTTCTTTTCCCCTAGATCCTGGCCGCACTTCCTATCTTCTTCCCCCTTCCAGTGAAAACGGGCACGATCAAACCCAACTTCGTCCTTTAGGGTTTGCTCGCCGCTCCTCTCCGTTATAGCTCGATCTAGAACCACCACTTTGAAGAGTGCCGCGCCACCCCCCATCAGTCACAACGAGGTGGAGCTCGGTCGACTCTTCCATCTTCCACATATGTCGACCAAATCCCGCTTCCTCGACGCACCGGAAGCGATCTCGACCGTTCAGATTGAAGTACTCATCGTTCTCAACAACTTTCTAGTTGAGAGTTTCTCGAATTAGTGTGTGGATTTGAAGAAATTAGAGGAAGAAGACGAACCATTTTCGGCCATTAATTAGAAGTGGCGGCTGACATTGAAACTAGGGTTTTGGTGAAAAATAGAAT
Organism: Allium cepa; assembly: GCA_030765085.1. Taxonomy (NCBI): domain Eukaryota; kingdom Viridiplantae; phylum Streptophyta; class Magnoliopsida; order Asparagales; family Amaryllidaceae; genus Allium; species Allium cepa. The sequence goes on along the minus strand of CM060934.1, from coordinate 765,295,445 downwards.
AATAGAGGTCCTTATATAGAAAATTACGCGACACTATTCACCCGAAATTTTTCCGAACTCCAAACAAAGCGTGCCGCCTGGCGTTTATAATGTTTTACCCCCATTCCGAACGAAATAGAATATATATCGGGAGCCAATTTGATCAAATTTGGAAGATACGATTTCAAATCAACTATTTAAATTTAAAAATTCACTCAAACCGAATTCAGTGCGTTTTAGCTTGCCCCGGACAAACCGTAAATCCGATTGACACGAAATTTGAAACCATACAATAATAAAACATTACGGTTCCGTTGAAACTAGTTTCGTCAAAATCCAAGACTGTTTGAAAAATGGCTATTTTTACTCATCAATTAAATATTAAAATATTCAATTTCTGCAATTTAACTTTTAATTCAATTTTAAAAGTTCTATAACATCATTCTAAATCCAATATGATTAAGTACAACTTTACAAATCAATGTTAATCACATTAAACTCAATTTCCAATTATTTCTTTAATTTCACGTATTAAATTATCGATTTAATTATCCAATTAAATCCAGATATTCAAAATAAAAATCTATTCGACTTACAAATTTTACTTGTTAATATTTAAAATCAATTAAATATACGAATTTCAAATGATTGAAATTCTGGGTCGTTACAGAGTTAGACTCCCTAATGCTCTGAGCAAAACACGAAACAACTCGAAATAATACTCGAGTACCTCTCTTCCCTTCAACCCAGGCTTTAGCAGATACAACAAATGCATCATGCATATGCACGATGGCTCCGACCATCTGAGGTCAACCACGACGACTTCCTCACATCAGAAATCACCTTCGTGACCCATCACGGTCATCAGATTATCAGAAGCAACTCGAAATCAAAATCGAGCCTTAAAGCCCAAAACTGGAACAATCAATTAAACCTGGAATCATCTCGTTCTCGCGCCTTCGACCACTCGAGTGTCAGCGCCTCTGGCACGTCCTCGTCAACATCCCCTATTCCATCTCCCAGAATATGGTGGAACTCGATCCACCAGAGAAACCATGGTGGATCATTTCCCGACCATCAACAAAACTAGATTTACAGACTTCAAAGATCAACCACCATCGCCACCGTCCCTTGATCGCCTTCCTGATATTTTTCCTTTACTCCTCAATCATTCCACTACCATCACTGTAGATTACAATCTTCCAGACCATCGAGATCATCAAAACTTCCCCAAAACACCATTTCTGGTCAAACCAGAACTACTCATTCATTCTCAAGCTATAAATTATGATTTTAGTTTTAAAAATCATGTTTTTGGACGATGTTTCAGATCCTAAGTCTGAAATATTGAATCATGATGTTTGAATTTTCACTTTATATTAATCTTGCTCTGTTGTTCTTATTTCCAAAGTCATTTCAAATTTATCTTGACTTAAATAAAAATTTAAACTAAAATTTATGAAGAAACAAACCAGTTTTATTCAAGTCTTAAATTCAAACCAAGCCTAGATCAAGAGAAGATAAATTTTGTTTGTATTCTTAGCTTTGAAACTAAGAACAATTAAATCACAGATAAACAGCCAAGTACACATCCATTCATTCACATATATACACGGAAATGCACCAATATGTATACATACAAACATACTAATTCCAGATATGAACGTGCAACAGATTTCATATACTTAAATTTTAAAAAGTGATGTTATTCACCAGATTGCAAATGAAGATGAACAGAGCCTCTAAACCAATTTGAAAGAGCTTTAAACTTTAAAACTTGAGTTGCTGTAGTTTGCTTTTATGATTTTAAAGCTGCATGCTTGCTTCCAGGTTGAAAAGGAAATGCTCAAGCTATTGATTTGATTTTGATTACAGATTGAAAAGAATGCTTGCTGGCTTTGATTCCAGTTTGCTTCAAAAAGATTTTCAGAGTTGAAGAAAATGCCTTGCAGTCTTTTGTTGTTCTTAGATTTGGAAAATGCAAACTTGAGGTTTGAAAAGGAAAATGAATTATAGGCTTTTGTTTAGAGCTTGCTTTTGTTTAAACTCAGGTTTGAAGAAAGAGCTTTGCAGGCTTAGATATATTAAAATTAGTTACAAGTTATTGAATTGAAACAAGCTTCTAGTTTGAGGAGTTGATTACTGATTTCTTATGAGGATTTGGTTCAGGCTGAAGTTTCTTCTTAATTTTAGAATTGAAGAATAGAAAAGGAATGTAGAGAAAGAAACATATGTTTTTATATCGGCTAGACTTTGATTTTATTTAAAATAAAAGAAAACTAAAATTAAATATGGCACTTGGTTTAAAAATTCAACACTTGTCATAAGTATTATTTATTAGCTAACACTTGTTACTTAATGTCCCTTAATTTCTAACACATGTCATTTAAGTAATCCTTATTTATTTTAAAGTTAATAAAAAGCCTTTTCTTAATTTACTAATTATAAATACTTATCTAAATGCATATGAATTTCTTTAAGATAAAAGCTTATATATATATGTGTGTGTGTGTGTTTTAAATCCAAATATCTTAAAATATATATCTTTTAAATTTTAAATTTTAATTCAAATTCAAATTAAATTCTAAAATATAATTTAAAAATCAAGTTATATATACATATATAACTACTTGTTCAATTTAGAAAAAACAATTCTATTGTCTTTAAAACCAATCTTTATCTATACATTTATTAATATTATTTGAAAATACAACATTTATCAATTTGAAATAATTTATAAAAGAGATTACCTTATTATTAATAAATTACTTATTTCACTGAAATGAATTAATGTTTCATATGCTATGTTGTATTTTAAATTTTCATATCTAATTACAAATCATATTTATTAAGCAATATTTAAAAAAATGTAAATTAAACCTTTTTGTTGATTAAATTAAATTTAAATTTAAATTTAAGCTAAGATTTAAACAATTAAACATTTATCTTAAGTATTTAAAACTATATAGTTAACTATTAAATAGCTTTGAAAACTTATATATTAGATTTAAATCAAAATTTTCAAATTACCTAAATGTATATTAGAATTTGAAAACAAGATTTATTTATTTATTAAATTTCAAACCAAAGCTTTTCTATTTACAATATATACAAATTTATACATTATAAATAGAAAACATTTTATTAATTTCAAAAAACAAAATTTACCAATTAACTATTATTTACTTTTTTAAAAAATAATTTGCCAATTTAATTTAAAATTATGGAAGAAAATTATCAATCAATTTAATTTTTAATACAGATTATTAAATTGATATTGCCCAAAATTTCGGGTCATCACATTCCTCCCCCCTTAAAAAAATTTCGTTGCCAAAATTCAAAAGCAAAGGTAATTTTAATAATCTATCTAAGATTTAATTTTAAATCACAAGCAAATATTATCAACCATATGCTAACAATCGTAGCAACCAATTCACTCAAACAAACAAGTCTAACTATCCAGACAAAATCCTGGATAGAACTTCCTAGTGTTTCCCAGGCATAAATACAGGAATACTCGCTCTACAAAATCCAAACAGTCTACTCTTCTAGCTACAAAGCTTCTGCTCGTCTAGATCTACAAAACTGAACAGGATATCAGACCTTAGTCATGTCCTGTTCAATAACCAAAACCCCCAGAACTGCTGGTTTGGATCACACACGTACTCCCTCAGAGATACGTGAAACATATTGAATTCCAGTCTTCCAAACTGGCAATTCAATTCGAAGACCAAAGCACTTATCCAAACCAAAACACAAAAAAGATCCAATACACCTTGGAGCTAGCTTCCCAGTCTTATCAAATCTTATAGCTCCTTCGATCGAAGAAAACCTATCCAAAATCAGATCTCCAACTTCTGAATCCAAATTCCTCCGTCTCTTAGTCACAAAACTCTTCTGACGATCCGGGGCTGGCTTCATCTTTCCTGATCAGCTCAAACTTCGCTGATGCCTTTCGAAACAAACTGGACCAGACACATCCTAACAAAATGATCCTGTCAAGATCAACCAAAATCAAGATCAAACTCTACTATCATCAGTAGAAAACAACTTCTCCTATCCGAAAAAGACAGAACAGGATCACTCGCTAAACTTGCCTCAGATCCTGAAAAATTCTAGTAGAAACTCTCTAATCCAAAACACTGCAACTTCCCAGTTGCTTCCACTCTAGAACAGATGTTACCACGGTTTTGCTACACAACTCTGATGAGAATGCTGATGATGAACACGATCACAAATTGGACAACACCTCCCAGAAATATGGCTCAACAGATCCATAAAGAGAAAACTCAGAAGTTCAACAAAAACCTGAGCTGCTTCACCAAACTCTCACACTAGGAATCATCCTTCTACTAAGCTGAACCACCGGTATCACTCCTGGAATCCTAGTCGATACCAAAACTCAATCTCCAGATGCTAAGGCAAACCTCAGACCTCTACGAAGACATTCGAAAAAATCTCTGACAACCCAAGAGAACACTCAACCATCGCAAGTCACATTTGCGATCGACCCAGACAAATATCCAAAGATACTTTTCTCTCTTTTTACCAATCAGAACAGCTTATGCTTATCTAACCAATCCATCGAAGAAATGGATCCACTCTGCTGCTTTTGAACTCCACCTCCAGAAAACTGCTTAGTCAGATAACCTTCTTGTCGGCACACAGAACACTCTGAGCTGCACTGCTAACACAGATGCCAAAGAATTCCTTAACCAGAAGCTCCCCGAGAAACTCGGGCCTCAAAGCCAAACACAAATACCCTGCTGAACACAGCCTCATCTCCGATGCAGACACACTTCCAAAGAAACATATTTGGAAACATCCATAGTCACTGCATCTCATCACGCAGCTACTCCTTCCTGAAGTTGCCAAGATACCATCACTCGCTTCGGCTCAACCGGCAGATCCAAACTCTACTCATCCAAACTACACTTCAAAGATGGATTCCGAACCTCAAAAAAACTTCCTTCAAAGATTGGTGAAATCCTTACACCAAAGAAAAACTCACTCGAGACGGTATTGGGTCTACAGTCTCGACAGATACACTTCCAAACATAACATTCGGACTCCTTCCATTGGTAGTCGTGTTACACAAACCACTACTCTTCCTTCCTCTAGAACTTATGTTGGAAAACCCGAATAGGTAACCCAACAAATAGGTAGAAATAATATATATAAATATATATAAAAATACAAGTATGCTCACTCAAGAAAGAGAACACTCCAAAGCAAATAGGTATTCACTCAACCTAGCGTTCTGATACCAACTGTGACGACTTATATTTCACTCCAAAGAAAGATGCATTATCTTTAAGAAAGAAAGGGATAGAAAAGAGAAAGACAGAGAAGAAAGAAAGAAACAACATCATAATCTCAACAACAGAATGGATAAATTATATTAATCACATAAAATATTACATAGTATACAACATCTATCAGAGTTACATAGTTCATACATCACATACTAGACAGTTATAAACATCCGTCTAGTTATTACAACACAAGATACAACTCAAACAAACGACTCAGAGAACACACAGCGGAATACTATATCTACAAACGCTGAAGCCTCCTGCTCCATTGCTCCTCCAGAATTCATCAAAGCAGACCTGAATCCCTTGGCTACTCATAAAAATTTGAGTACACAAGAGTTTAAGAAAACAGAACATAAACTCCGGGTCATACATGGGTCTCGTGTGAGTAACAGGTTAAGGTTGCTTAACTTTCAAAATCTTTTGAAAACAAAAGGTATCACGTAAGACTCCCCACAAATAAACATGTGTAAGTTTTTACCTTACGCTAACCAAAACAATTGATAGGAAATCCAGTGATATTATAATAGGGTCTAGGGTTTTCAAATAAAATACAGAAATAGCTGGAATGCTTACATCTCATGTTCCAACATAGTTGGGCACAACTAAAATGTACGACACTTATTGGAGATTGGATTTCATACAATGGCAGGGCTACTGGGGTATCGCCCGTCACAGTATGTGGCCTATATCACCGTACCAAGGATCCACCCTAAATCCCCTGCAACACAAGGCCAGAACCTTCCCTTACTGGACAGTCCCGAACAAGATAACCCCGCAGTTGTTTGCAACCAACTGCCCACACAGCCGAATAAAAAGGGACCTCTAGACATGGGTAAATCTCGTCCTACTTGGGTGCTACCCACTTAGCCTTGCAGCACCTCCCCTGTTTTAGCCATTCTCGGTTGATGAGGCTTGAGGCTACGATTACCTTTAGAGAACACATCTCTTAGAATGCTCATCGTCTTCTCGACGGTGTTCTGAAAGCATTCAATCCATATAAGTTCGTTCCGGGTCCGAACGAAACCGAAGGCATTATCTCGTTACGCTCATTTTAAAATCACCCTCAGAGTTAACGACGATAAACCTTGCACTCTAAATCTTCATCTTCACTAGAAATTCACGACCTATCGTTAATTTTGATCGATGTGGTTTTCGGATATCCAAATCTGGGAACCCGATCCCGATCTCGTCGAAATCCAAAGCGCCATCTTTTAGGTCCAAGTTGTTTTAAAGTTAAAACAATTTAACTCTATTATCTATATGCATACAGATAGATAATTCACAATCTCACAATAGATAATCTACATAATCATCACAAATAGATAATTCATATTATCATCACAAATAGATAATTCACATTATCATTACACTTCAACCAAAGCATCCAGTCACACAGCATCACTTATCTCTTATCTGAGATCTCCAACCATTCAAAGCCATCAATATCATTCATCCATACATAAGCAAGGATTAATTAATCACACTATCTCTAAATAATTTAAAATGAATTAAATTAATTACCTCATCTCTAATTAAATTAAAATAAATTTAATTAATTTCTTTCATTACATTGATCTTGCTTATATAACCATTAATTAATTACAATCCAATTAATTAATCATTCTCTAAGTATCATCTTAATTAATCACCTTTGATTAATTATCCTTTAATTACATTTAAGTAATTAACCTTTAATTAATTTCATAAATTAATTATTCTTAACCAAATACAATAATTAACCATTAATTACTTCATTAATTAATTAACTATAATTAATTACATTAATCTTTAATTAATTACATTAATTAATCACTCTTTAGTCACTTATTGTTGATTAATTAATTTTAATTAATCAACCCTTAATTACATCATTAATTACTTTAATTAATGATCCCTTAATTACTTCTTAATTCTTTATCATATTTAATAATTAATCTTTAATTAATTAAACTCATTAATCAACCTTGATAAATCACAATCGGTAATTAATTACACTTAATTAATTACTTCATTAAATAAATAAATTACTCCTTAATTAATTATCTTTAATTAATCCTTTGATTAATTACACAAAGTAATTAAACTCAAATTACTTCTATTAATAAATCACCCTTCAATTAATTACATCCAGTAATTATCCCTTAATTACTTAACTAAGTAGTTATACTTTATATAATTACACTAAGTAATTATACTTACCAAATCATCCAGTGATTATCTTAAATTAATTAAACTTAATTAATTAACTTAAACTAATCTCATTAAACTTAATTAATAACAATGAGTAATTAATCCCTTAATTACTTTCATTAAGTAATTATACTTAAACAATCCCAAAAATGATTATTTATAATTAATTATTATAATTGATTATTAAAATTAATCACATTAATTAATTATTTAATAATACCTAGTTAATGATCTTTATTAACTATTAACAATTCTTTAATTACTTCTCTTAAGTAATTAAACTTAGATTAATCAATATTAATTACAAATCAATTAATCTTCAATAACCAATTAATTAATCTCTAATTATTTAATTAATTAAGTGCTTAACTGTAACTTAATTAATCCTTAATTAGTTGATTAATTAATTTCTAATCATTAATTAAAAATCTAATCTCACCTAATTAATGATCCTTAATTACAAATTTATTTATCCTTTAATTAATCACTTAAACCTTAATTAATTAATTTAATCCCTTAATTACTAAATTAATCCAAATCATTGATAGATTAAATTAATTAATTATTCTTTAATTATCTTAATAATTTAATTAATCACAAATCTTTAAATCTTAATTACTTAAAGATAAAACATTTCTCTTATTAATGACTTAATTGTCATTAACAAAACATTTAAAAACAATTTACTCTTAAATTTACTTTTAAATTTCATTTTAAATTAAGATTTAAAATAACTACAAATTAAATTTTAACAAAATTTATAAAAAATTTGAAAACCTTCTTAATCAAATGTTAAAGAGCACTTATCTTTATAAAAGAAATTTATATAAGAGTTTAAACCAAATCATTTTAAATTCAAATCGTTTTATAAAATATACTTTAACATTTAAAGTTGTTTTAAACATTTTAAATTTGATAAAACTTTATTTACCATAAAGCTAGGATATAAATTAAATTTGAATCCAGATTAAAACTTTGATTTAAAACATTATTTAAATCTTCGCTTTCAAATTTTAAATTCAATTTAAAATTTGAAAACACTTTCTGGTTTTAAAACCTGTAATCAAACAATGACCTGAGCCAGACTTCAAGTACTTCGAGTCAAACTCCCTAATGCTTCGAGCAAAACACGAAACAACTCGAAATAATACTCAAGTACCTCTTTTCCCTTCAACCCAGGCTTCAAAAGATACAACAAAGGCACCGTGCATATGCACGGTGGCTCCGACTGTGACGAAGCGGATTTTGCCCGTTCGAAAATCGACATCCATACTTTACCTCGTACTCGAATGCCGCAGATTCGACCGTTCAAATCCGGGTCGCCGGAGCTTATAACACAATTAAGTAAATAACACAGCGGAAGAAATAATGAATATCAATATACAACATCTGATACAACATCCCGATACAACAGATGATCCAATAGATATCGATATACCTCAGAGACATGATACAATAAAATAGCAGCGGAAAAGAAAATAGCTAATACCAGCAGGAGAACAAATAACACAAAGATAGTCTTTAAGGAAGAACTCCAACAGCAGCTCGAACCATCATCACAAAACACTAAGACAATCAAGTCTCGTCCATATCCAAAGACTGAACTAACCTCAGATCATCTACCAAACCTAATTATCTGAAAAACCCAACTCTAGACTGCTCGAGTGAAAAATAGTGAGCACCCAGAGTTTAGGAAAGGAACAATAAACTCCGAGTCAGTCATGGGATTGGTGTGAGTAACAAAAATAGTTTATCTTTTAAAAACAAACAACAAGAGAATTTTAAAAGTAAATTCGCAATGCTTTTAGAAAATGAAACTACCATAAGACCTCCCACCACACACATAATGCAAACGCAGAATTGGAGGAGATTTCTTCTTATGATAGTCAAACATGCTTAATATGCAGAAAATTTCTTTGATATTATTATTATAAGTGCACAGTGCAGAAAATATTTCGAAAGTAGAATATTAATCTTAGCCAGCATATGACCATTATCGTATGCCTACTATAGCTACCATGTTCAATAGCAGGTTACCACCACATTCCATGGCAGGTAATACAACTAAAACCGTACAAGGCTCGTATTGTTTCTTTGGATTTTCCAACAAATGGTCAGGCTAAGGAACTTCCTACTGCCACATGGGATCGCCTCTGGTGGGACGTCCCGAGAACCTAACCGGATCTCTGCCAACACAAGGCCGGGTTACCTCTGTAACTAGCTAACTACTACTCGAGCAAGCCATTCCCCGGTCCTTTGGGACCTTTATCCGAGGCGCCTCTAAAGCAACAACCACACAGTAAATGAGATTGGAGCCACCACATAGGTAAATATCTGGCCTCCATACCATGATACCACCCTTTACCAGAAGGGAATGACACACCCTAAAGGGCGCGACCCTCATAACCTTGCCGCATCTTTCCTGTTTTGACCATTTCCGGGGTGTGAGGTCCTGATGCAGTCTCGTCCACAAAGCTACGCTTTATACAAAAGCCATGCTCTGATCACAAATGATCATCAACACACAGCAGCACTCAGCATGCCACACTACCAAATTGGGAGTATATCGCTGATAACCTTCAACTACATAACCTCTGAGCTCGTACGTCTCAGAGAAGGGTGTTAAGCTAAGAGAATAAATTCTCCGCCACCAACAGATATGTATTTGAAAGAAATCTACTTTATATCTCAAAGTGTAGTGTCAGACATACAATCCATACAAGTCTGTTCCGGGTTCGAACAGAACCGAAGGCACTTCCGAAGAAGTCCTTGCAATCCGGGTATTCACAATCCCGATCGGACTTCCCATCACTTAGGGAATCTCTATACCGGCGCGACTTGGTGCAGAGACAATCGATAGGTCATCCTATCGTTTTCACAAATACCCGGTCTTCACCACCGGTCTTCAATTGCAATCCATATACGACGTATCACATATCCGGAATGGGTTATATGACACAAAGGTCCTCTCCCGGCTAAACCGAATAGTGAGCGCAACATTTAAAACATATGGATATAGGATTTCAATTAAGTCACAACTTAATGATTCAAAACTTTCGTTCAAATGGTTAAACAAATTACCATTTCAAATCTTTTAAATGAAAAGATTTATTTCACAAAGTTCACCCATTTTCACAAAGATCCATTTATGGATTTCAAAACAACTTCCATTTCAACTGGATTAACTCGTTTAAAATCTTTAAATTAAAGATTTAACTTATAACTTTCAAACCGTTTCCATAACTTGGAAAATCATTTTCATTTTTTTAACTTGAAATCCCTTTTTAACACAATTTGAAAGTTCACTTCTTATATGAAAGCTTTTATTATTCGAAAACAAATAGTTTCCATGTCAGAATGATCCAATTATATTTACACGAGTTAAAGCCTTTGAATTTAAATTTAAATTCCCAAATCAATACCTTTAAAATAGTTTAACCCATGTATCACTGGGATAATATCTTTATTCCCTAGTTTTCAAATCATAGAATTCGATTTCAAATATTGAATTCAAATTTAATTCAAAATATTTAAATTTCAAAACTCAATCAAGTTATTCAAAATAAATTTCATCTTTGAAATTTCATTTCAAAAGCTTTTCATTTGAATCCAAACCATTTCCAAAATACTTGAATTTAAATATTCAACTTTATAAATTATTTCAAAATCTGTGACTTAATTGATTTCCCCGTGAAACCCATATTTGTGTGTGTATAGGTGTGGTCCAGGGGTTTAACACAATAGTGCAACATGATTCAATCATCACAGATTAAAACACAGAAATATAGTTGATAAGCGATATAACTATAACGCTTATCGTCTATTCATAGATTCACAGATAATATACAAAGGTATCATAAATGAATGAATACGTTATACACAGCTCAATCTACATAACAAAATATCATAGATCAGATAGGAAAGTTAATTTAAGGCATATCACTCAATACAATCATTCATAAGTAAGGTCAAGCATTTAATGATCATTTATAAGCAGGATTAATTAATTGTTTAATCCTAATAAATTCAATTTATTTCCAATTTAATCAATTACTTATGAATCAATTATCCAATCTTGATTAATTAATTACAAATCATTTGATACTAATTTATTTATCAAATACTTTAGTTAATTAAATTATCCTTAATTAATCATATTAATTATATCAACCTTTAAACCAATTACATAATTAATTAACTTTAATTATCTAATTAGCAATTCTTATTTACAAATTTATTAGACACATAATTATTAATAAATTAACCAATCTTTAGTTACCAATTGATAGACCTCTAATTACTTAGTTAGTTATAATTACTAATTAATCATTCTTAATTTCTTTCCAAACAAATGGATTTATTTAACGAAAATCATTTATCTAAATTACCTTCTAACTTATCATTTAAAAATCTTCTTAATTAACTTTGAAATCAAATTACTTCTAACTTAAAAAGCTTTAATGTTAATTAAATTTAAACATTTATCTTAATTTACTACTTAATTAAAATATTAATTAGGATTCAAAACATTCCAAAATATTCTCATAATTAAAACTCATAGTAAATTCTTACTTAAATTTCAAAACATTAATTACTTCCCTAAAACGGAGATTTTGCTTAACATTAATAACTTAACTTTAAAAAAAAATTATCAGCTAAACTTAGAAAACAAAACCCGAGAATATCCTTCTGCTTACTCGCGTTAAAGTTCGAGATACTTTTTTTCATTTCCCCTGGATCTCCTCTCTTCTTCTTCTTATTTTCTTTTTAGCTTAAGTTTCAACATCAGGTTTATATACTTAAATCAGGTGAATTAAACACCCAGGCAACTCACACTAAACTCGAACCAAAAACACAAACACGCGAGAACCCTTAATCGCCACGAACAAGCATCAGATCCTCAAATGTGGTTGTGCACGTGCACGCCACTTCACCGCCGCTCTGGAGAACTCCGCCACCACCAGCAAGTGGCTTTCGACCTTCTCAATCTATCAGACCACCCAAATCCCTTACAGCGACTCGAACCAAAAATTGAGTTAAGTTTCCAAACCTGGAAACACATAACCCATCACCTCCTCAACCTGTCAACCATTCGTCCTCGCCGCCTCGAACACCGGAGGTCACTAATTTCCGGCCACGGCCTCTCCTTCCACCCCGCTACCATCCTCCAAAGTGCGGTCGCACTCGAGGCATCAATGAAGGCAAACAAGCCCGAAAACCCAAACGCATATTTACTGTCCTTAAACCCTACTTACAGCTCTTTCGCAAAATTATTGTAATAGATAATTTTTTTTAAGATTTTTCCTGGAATCGATGAGGATTAACCAAGCTTTAAACAAAAGTTCAACATCCAAAATTCGCTTGATCATTAGAATTTGACAAAAAACATTTTTGGTTCAAATACAAATTGCTCTTGAAATACAAAATGAAAAATCATCATATTAGTTTTAAAAATCGTATTTTTGTATGTAGATTCGAGCCATATAGTTGAATCAATAATTCGTGAAGTCCGAATATTCCAGAATTTAAAGTTTCTACTGTAAATTTTTTTATTTTCCATTATATATACATTCTTATTTCATGAAACTATTTTTAGATACTAACTCATACTTAGACATAAATATTTTGTCTTAAAGCAAAAGCCTAATACTGATTGGAAGAACAAGAAATTGAATTTCTTGTTGGTCTGTACTTTGTAAAACAAGCAGAGAAAAAAAAAACAGATACATACATATACAGACACAGCACTTTCAAATATATACTCAAGTTAAAATTGCTAACTGAAACTCACATATTTATTCTTTAAATTGTTTTAATGAAAGGTTACTCACAGTGATTTTCTAGAGGAAATGAACAGAGCTGTTTCCATCTTGAAACAAACTTAAATTTCCAGATGAATTACTCGGTATTACTACTTGTTTTTATTTTTAAAAATAACATTACACCATTAATTTTTTTTTTCAAGAATCATAATCTAATAATGTTTATTTAGGAAGGTATAAAAAATTTTCTTCTGTTGTCCTTTACTTATGAATATTTAACAAGGGTACAGATGCCTGTAAACAATCTGTATACAATATATATATTCATACACACAAACATACAAGCATCTCAACATCCCTACAAACAATAGCATCAAAATATTATGACCAGTTCAAGGTTAGTTACTCACTTTGATTTTTTTTTGTTTGAAACAGAGAGCATGAGCAGCTGGAAGTGCTCTGAGAACTGGAAACTGGATTTGCTTTTGTTGTTGTAATTAAAGTTTTTGTTTAAGTTTTCAAATGAAGTTTGCTTCAGATGCCATTCAGTTTTGATGGAACAAAACTGAGATAAGGAGAAGTTGATATATAGGAAAAATGCACAGGGATTAAAATGTTTGTTTGTACAATAGGGTGACAATTCTTTTGTTTGTACAAATATAAATCAGAGATATTTTTCTATTTGATTGACTAAGCTAAATTTTGGCTGATAGATATGTATTTTGTATGCTAAGATTTTGTATTAATTGAGCTTGTCTTGATTTGCAAGTGGTTCATGTTTTGTATTTTGTTCACTTTTGCTTTTAAAATGGTGGTTGCATTTATTAGCATTTGTTCCTTCTTTTGCAAGCTTCCTTCATGTGTATACTAGAGTGTATTATCTTTTGTACATAGATATTTATCTACAGGCTGCATTATATTTTAACAATTCGAATTGACCCATTAATACTTTAAAATGTAAACAATTCCTACTTTAATATGTTGTTTGAATTTGTCAAATATGTTTTACTTTATATTTTGTAATTTATCTTTTATATAAAACTATAAACTTATTTAAGATATGTATATTTTTATTTAAAGACTTCATTATTGAATTTTCAAATCAATTTATCGATAAATCTCACCATTTTAAGTCAAAATTTAATTTAATTATCAATTTAAAATAAATTAAAATTCGGGATCGTTACAACGACCATCTCAGGTCGACCACGCCGACTTCCTCACATTAGCAATCACCCTTGCAACCCATCACGGTCATCAGATTATCAGAAGAAACTCGAAATCAAAATCGAGCCTTAAAGCCCAAAAATGGAATAATCAATGAAACCTGGAATCATCTCGTTCTCGCGCCTTCAACGACTGGAGTGTCAGCGCCTCCGGCCAGTTCCTCGTTAACGTCCCCTCTTCCATCTCCCAAAATATGGTAGAACTCGATCCATCAGAGACACCATGGTGGATCATTTCCCGACCATCAGCAAAACTAGGTTTACAGACTTCAAAGCTCAACCACCATCGCCACTGTCCCTTGATCGCCTTTCTGATATTTTTCCTTTACTCCCCGATCATTCCAGTACCATCACTGAAGATTACAACCTTCCAGACCATCGAGATCATCGGAACCCAAAACACCATTTTTGGTCAAACCAGAATTGCTCATTCATTCTCAAGCTATAAACTATGATTTTAGTTTTAAAAATCATATTTTTGGATGATGTTTCAGATCCTAATTCTGAAACATTGAATCATGATGTTTGAATTTTCACGTTATATTAATCTTGCTCTGTTGTTCTTATTTCCAAGGCCATTTCAAATTTATCTTGACTTAATTAAAAATATAAACTAAAATTTATGATGAAACAAACCAGTTTTGTTCAAGTCTTAAATTCAAACCAAGCCTAGATCAAGAGAACATAAATTTTGTTTGTATTTTTAGCTTTGGAACTAAGAACAATTAAATCACTGATAAACAGCCAAGTACATAACCATTCATTCACATATACACACAGAAATGCACCAATATATATACATACAAACATACTAATTCCAGATATGAACATGCAACAGATTTCATATACTTAAATTTTAAAAAGTGATGTTACTCTCCATATTGCAAATGAAGATGAACAGAGCCTCTGAACCAATTTGAAACAGCTTTAAACTTTAAAACTTGAGTTGCTGTAGTTTTCTTTTATGATTTTAAAACTGCATGCTTGCTTCCCGGTTGAAAAGGAAATGCTCAAGCTATTGATTTGATTTTGATTACAGATTGAAAAGAATGCTTGTTGGCTTTGATTCCAGGTTGCTTCAAAAAGATTTTTAGAGTTGAAGAAAATGCCTTGCAATCTTTTGTTGTTCTTAGATTTGGAAAATGCAAACTTGAGGTTTGAAAATGAAAATGAATTACAGGCTTTTGTTTAGAGCTTGCTTTTGTTTAAACTCAGGTTTGAAGAAAAAGCTTTGCAGGCTTAGATTTTTGATATTGAAAATTGGTTACAGGTTATTGAATTGAAACAAGCTTCTAGTTTGAGGAGTTGATTACTGATTTCTTATGAGGATTTGGTCCAGGCTAAAGTTTCTTCTTAATTTTAGAATTGAAGAATAGAAAAAGAATGTAGAGAAAGAAACATATGTTTTTATATAGGCTGGACTTTGATTTTATTTAAAATAAAAGAAAAACTAAAATTAAATATGACACTTGGTTTAAAAATTCAACACTTGTCATAAGTATTATTTATTACCTAACACTTGTTACTTAATGTCTCTTAGTTTCTAACACATGTCATTTAAGTAATCCTTATTTATTTTAAAGTTAATAAAAAGCCTTTTCTTAATTTACTAATTATAAATACTTATCTAAATGCATAGGAATTTCGTTACGGTAAAAGCTTATATATATATATATGTTTTAAATCCAAATATCTTAAAATATCCATCTTTTAAATTTTCAATTTTAATTCAAATTCAAATTAACTTCTAAAATCCAATTTAAAAATCAAGTTATATATATACATACATAACTACTTATTCAATTTAAAAATAACAGTTCTATTGTCTTTAAAACCTATCTATATCTATATCTATATATTTATTAATACTATTTGAAAATAACACATTTATCAATTTGAAATAATTTATAAAAGAGATTATCTTATTATTAATAAATTATTATTTCACTAAATTGAATTAATGTTACTATGCTATATTGTATTTTAAATATTCATATCTAATTACAAATCATATTTATTAAGCAATATTTAAGAAAATGTAAAATAAACCTCTTTGTTGATTAATTTAAATTTAAATTTGAACTTATGCTAAGATTTAAACAATTAAACATTTATCTTAAGTATTTAAAACTATATAGTTAACTATTAAATAGCTTTAAAAACTTATATATTAGATTTAAATCAAAATTTCCAAATTACCAAAATGTATATTAGAATTTGAAAACAAGATTTATTTATTTATTAAATTTCAAACCAAAGCTTTTCTATTTATAATATATACAAATTTATACATTATAAATAGAAAACATTTTATCAATTTGAAAAGATAAAATTTACCAATTAACTATTTATTTACTTTTAAAAAACAATTTTCCAATTTAATTTAAAATTATAAAAGAAAATTATCAATCAATTTAATTTTTAATACGGATTATTAAATTGATATTGCCCAAAATTCCGGGCCACCATACATATTCATTACGCAATCCAATTGGATTCCACATTCAGAGAAAATACAATTATTATAGAATACTCCAAGAGCAATATATGAAGATGCCCCTTTGGTTGATCGATTCCTAATACTTAGCAATCATAG
This sequence comes from Allium cepa, assembly GCA_030765085.1. Taxonomy (NCBI): domain Eukaryota; kingdom Viridiplantae; phylum Streptophyta; class Magnoliopsida; order Asparagales; family Amaryllidaceae; genus Allium; species Allium cepa. The sequence continues at coordinate 765,278,374 of CM060934.1, read as the reverse complement.
AATTGGTCATTACATCCATTTAAGTAGATAAAATGACACAGTGGAAAATAAATTCTCCTAGTAATAGCTAGCTTTCTTACTACACATCTCTATATGATTATTCTTGTAACTGGAAAACCTAAAAACCCTATTACGGGCCTAATCAAATGAGCAACTGAGAGATTTAGAGGTAAAACAAAAATTTAGGTCAGACAAACAGTCTGATGTGAATAATAAACTATCATCTCAAACCAAAATAGATACCTAGTGTGACCATGCCGCTGTGTGGAATGGGTTTTCCCCTCACTGGTATCTTAACAAAAACATATCAACCATATACTGTGCTCCTACATCCACGATGATTTGAACATAATAAATAAACATTTGCAATCATGTAACACACATTGGACTACCCATCCCAATTTATTTGACTATCCATCTCGATTTCATCTGATTATCTGTCTTAACTTCCGGTGACTATCCATCTTATATTTGTGTGGACTATCACATATGTTTTATTCATGTTTAACTGTATGGACTATTCATCGCACATATCGTAGTTATCCCAGGATGACTGTAAACCCTTCATTAACCACATATAGATTATCAATCTTAGACATTATATGGACTATCCATCACACTATCTATAGATTTCCTAGGATGAATATTAAATCATGACTTATCAATTTAATTAATAATTAATCTTGTTCATCCAAGTGCCTTAATTGTATCTATTGGTATCCCTAATTAGGTTGATCAACCCATTAAACTTATAGCATGGTATCCCCAATATATGCGATGTCAAAATCATAAAATAAATGGCAAGTCAAATATAATAGATACTGGTGTCTTCAAGTAATAACGTCAGATTTTTAAGCTTATGGCTTATAGAAATATGAAAAATTGATATTCCTAATGAATAATGTTGCAATCATGAAGCATATGGATTACCGCCATTAACAAAGCAAAATAGAAGACTTACTACATTCATGCCACAATAACGATGTTAAACATCTATCTAATTTTAGAAAACAAAACTTAAATTAACTTAAGTATGCAAACTTTTATGTCGAAATGTAAGGTTACCAATATACTGAAGATGTAAGCTATCCCGCCCTTAAAACATAGCTTTAGTTAACATAGAAACATAACAATCTCTGCCAATAGGGCCTTAGTGGCGACATAAAAGAAATACGACATTAATACCGTACGGCATTGTTGCCAAAAACAATGAAATATAGGATGCCGACATTGATAAACCCTGGCATTAAAACCTTATGTCAGAAACAATACTTGCGGCATTAATTTAAGGATACTAGAAATAAGGCACTTCGTCTATTATGCCGCATACACAGAAAAATTGGCGGCATCATTCCGTAAAATAGATTTATAATAAAATTGATTACTTGCGGCTTTAATTTTAGAATGCTGAAAACTGTCGGCATTAATAACTCATGACTTTAACATCTCACGTACCCACAGGATGTGGTATTCCCATAATGTCAATGTCAGATGCATGACCCAACGCATCACACAATAACGATATAAATATCACATGCATTGCTACATTTCAATGCCACTATTCCAATATCACTTATAACTGTAAAGTAATACCGCAAATTTTTAATGCCGAATGTTATAGGGATGTCGCATATCAGTGGTATTGTCATAATTATTGTAAAAATGTTTTATTTCTGTTAAAAGCAATTTCTTTTTTCCAACTCTTACTCCTTGTCAAATTTCTGTTGGTCGAAAACAAACTTTACAACTTCTTTAAGAAAACTGTCGCATATCAGTTTTACACTTCCTGTAACATTAATCAACATAATTAATTAGTACTCTTAATTAATATTAATTTAAATGCTTTTCTAGCATAATAAATTCATAAAGATTCATAATCACTTGGAAAAAAAATCCCCAAAATCACAATAAATCTAAATCGATGTAGTCTTTCATATGTAAAAATTTCAAGGCCAAAATAATTATTTAATTATTTTTAATAATCAAAACACAAACACTATTCCCTCCTTATAAAATTCATAAAATATTCGTTTCAATCTGAAAATTTATAAAATTAAAAACTCATCTCCAAAATAATGTTTTATGCAACATATCAGAAAATCAAATCAATTGGAGATCAAAAAATTAGGTTTTACCCTTAAAACCCATCTAAATAATTTCATAAAAATTCCGTAAATAACTATTCTATCCAAATAATGCCATAAACAATCATAACATGATAATATCATCATAATCAATTCAAAAATTATCCATAGCCAAAGTTGAGCACAAATAATAGAGATGATTAACTATTATTCACCTTAAATTGGATGATGGAGTTTGGTTTCCCTAAGCTTTTTCCCTTTTGAATCCCTTGATTTCCCCTTCTTTCTTATTAATGGTCGTCCTTGATTGTTGTTTTTACTTAGTGTGTTTCAAAAATGAGAATGGATGAGAGGGAGGAAGGGTTTAGGGTACGAACTAAGGTTCTATTCCTAATTTTCCCATTCACTCTTGCTTTTATAAGTTTGAAACAATCTTATCACTTGATTTAGTAAGGCACGACCTAATTAATTTATCAATTCTCATTCTCCTTATCCCTCTATATTATTCTATTTAACTTATCTAATTAAATTTTTTGAATAATGTTAAACAAAAATTAAGGGTGTTACACAAACTCTCTGGTTATCTAACAAACTCAAGTTAAAGATGTTATGTGCTGTATTATTAATGTATTGACTAGATGAGGTAAGATAGCTTTATGCATTTGTTATGCGGACTTAAGGTACATACACTATATTTCGGCCATCGCTAAATGGTAGGTATAAGTGAATAATTTCTTTCGATTTATTGAGCTAACTCAAGGTCAAAATGAGATTTAAATAATAAACTATAAGTTAGGAATTGTATGTGATACAGCCAATAAGGAGTTACCCACCTTTTATGGGACTATGACTTATTGAGAAAACTCAAGGATAGAATTCCAAGATAGACGGGTCTTAACAACCACTAATGAAGTCTAAAACCTTCTATATTTCATCATAAGGTTTGGAGAAACATATAAAACTAGTGGAAGCCTTATCAGAAAAATGAAACGGTAACATTTAACCTTTCTAATTTAAAAAAAAACATATTTCTACAATGTTATAATAATCTAAATTAATAAATTTGTGCATTTAATATGATTGATAAATGTTTATCAATTAAAATATACAAATGACTTGAATTAAAGATTGATGAATAGAAATTTAATATACACTTACTATTAAATATTTCATGCATGTTAATGTTTTCCATACCCATGCAAGTATCTAATTTCACAAGTACTAAATACATTATTAATTTGGTCACTCACGTGTTTATTTTCTCGAGACCATGTAATGCTTTCTATAAGTTTCGTACGCTAAAAGAAATACAGGACTATGGATATTTGATCCGTATACTATTGCATATAAGTCTTATATAGAGAATGATCACATTTTGTATTGCACGATACTTCTATGAAATTAGTTTTCTCAAAGTTACCAAATAAACCATACTGCGAGATCGAGTATTCAACCCTATTGATTGCAATGAAGATCGTATTTTGTTAAATGTAACACTAGACCTAAACTGCAAGATAGATCAAAAACTCGATCGTTGAAATGTAAATTTGATCAATTTACATAAGCTTTAACATATTTAATGTCCTTAAATGTTAAGGATGATCACATGCGATTTTGTAAAGCGCTCATTATGATATCATAGTAAGGGTTATCTTTTGATTAGTTCGACCATTTAGAAACGAAAACGAATATACAAGAGTAAATAGGGTTTAAGGTACAATTAGGACGAAGAGAGTAAATGGTCACCTCTACTTCATTAAGAAACATCTAAAATAAAAATTGTAATAATAATTAATGCTTAATATTGGAATAAGAAATATGATTTCTATTCCGAAATGTATTTTCATATAGAAAATTATTTTCTATGAGATTTATTTCTTTGAGTTCAAGATAATTTATCAACGAACTCTTCACTGTAAACTAGTTACTATATATGAAATAAAGAGTCTATATTAAGTGGATGATGGACCTCTGTATTCAATATGCTATTATAGTAAAAATGGAAATAGTAGGAGCATTCCACATAAATCTTATTGATTGCATCAAATTATGAATTTTTTTCGTGAATCATAAAGCACATTGTTTATGAAATAATATCTGTTTTTGCATGATGACTGAAGAATTAACAGAGTTTTATTTTAATGAGAGTATTACGAATATTCGATATAAAATAAAATTATAATGTGGTGTTTATTTTGATAACAAAAGCAACGCATTGGAAAATACCAAAGTATTTGAAACTATTTAAAATTATTTTAGAAGTATAGACTAAAATATGGTTCTGAGAAGTAATTTTTTGATCGTAGGATTATGAATCATATCACAATAATGAATTGTACCTCAGGTAATTAAAGGCAAAGCACCCATTCAATGGGAGCATCATAAGAATTGATGATCTCTTCGGGTTAACATATATAGATGTATGTGATCACAAGTCTTATAATACCAAACAATTCCATATACTTTGTTATATTCGCCAACCAAATATCGCAAGCATGATTATATGTATCTGATATATGTGGGACATGTCTATGATAAATTCGTAGAATATAAAACAGAAGTAAAATAAAATAACATGCAAAAGAAATGATTCGATTCAATTGAATGGCTGGGTATATTAGAAAGAGTTCCAAACGTACGTAAAATAAATTCAAATTCAGTCACAAGAGTCTCTCCTTCTTATAGTACATAATAATGTGTTGATAAGAGGTAATCAAACTTTATTTGACAAAGGACGACCAAATGATGAGTGAAGTTGAGTTAAATTCTTTCTATAAGGTATGTACTTAAAAGTGGTGCACAAGGTTAAGATTAATATCATCCAAAGAGTATTTAAAAAGTCGTATAAGATATGAGTTCATAAGAAATCTATTATGTCCTAAGCTAAGGAGTTGGCAGGTTGTGTGAGTCGAAGGAATGCACATAATTTTTGTACATAAGAAATCTTGTATGAATCGCACAAAGGAGTTAGGGGATGACAGAAATTAGATGGTTGATTTATTTAATAAACATAAATGTTGTAAACTAATACCAAATTATTTTTATATAAGGCAATTCATAAAATGTTTATGGATGCCAATTCCATTGCATTGACAAATAATTTTTCTTTCAAGAAATACCAACTTTTAGCGAAGAAAATTCTTGTGACGACCGAAAATTTAAACATTTGAAAAAGAAATATTTCATTGATTTTAAATATTTGAAAGTTGGTTTAGCTTGAAATTCAGAAACATCTGTTTATTTGGTGATTTAATTATTGAATTTATTTTATTGAAATTCGAATCTTCAGTTTTAAGTTGATTAAAAATAATTTGAAGGCTCGGAAAATTCATATTGATAATACTGAAAGTGATAGCACTTTTGAAATTGAATTTAACTGTGTTTTGTTCAGTTTTGAATTTATATCGTTTAACTCGATATTTAAAAATAGCCTTCTGAGGCACAGTCTCGGAATTTGACGAAACCAGTTCCGTTGGATCCGTAATAATGTTTTGTTATCGGATTTCATTTTTCATAACATTCGAAGTTGTCATGTGATCGTACATGAGCAAACGCGTAGAAATTTAAATCAAAAATTTAATTCGATTACTGGTTCAAAAAGCTATCATCTCCATACGATCGAATTTGGACTCGGAACCTTTTCCATTGCGTTTGGAATAGGCATATAACATTATAAATGCCTAGCGGCATGCCTCGATTGGAGATCGAGTTTTTGAACTGCATTTGTCGAAACGATTTAAATTTGAATTTAAAACTTTATATATAATATATATAAAAAAGAGAACGATTATTGTAGCTAACAGACACATATTACTATTTTTACCACGTGTTTCTCTACCTTTCTGAATCGCATACAAGTGTTCATCTTCATTAATAAAAAAAGAAAAAATAAAAACGCGAAAAGTTAAAAAAAACGAATCACGTACAAGTGTGGCATACGAATTGCTGCTGATCATTTATTGACCGAAGTATGGTTTTTGTGAAAAGCCTAGCTTTGTGGATGACACTTCGTTGGACCTTACAACCCGGCAATGGTCGAAACAGGAAGGAAGCAGCAAGACAATTTGGGGGTAGCGCCCTTAGGGTATGTTCATTTCCTTCTGGAAAAAGGTGGTATCACGGTATGGAGCCCAGATACTTAACTTATGTGGTTGCTGCAAATTTATTACTTTGTGGTTGTTGCTTTGTGGTTGAGGATCCTCGGATAAAAGTCGCTAACGACCGGGGGTTGGCATACTCGTGTAGTAGTTACCTAGTTACAGAGATAACCCGCCCTTGTGTTGGCAGAGATCCGGTTAGGTTCTCGAGGCGTCCCTCCAGAGGCGTACCCATGTGGCCCAGGAAGTTCCTTCGCCTGACCATTTATTGGAAATCCAATCTCCAATATGCGCCTTGTACATTTTTAGTTGTACAACCTGCCATTTACTTATGGGGGTCACCACTGTTTAGATTGTAGCTATAATATACTTTCACATGTTTTCTGCACTATGTACAAATAATAATATCAAAAGGATTTTGCGTATCAAGCCTATTTTTGACTATCATAAGGAGAAATCTCTTCCAATTCTGTGTTTTCATTGTGTATGTGGCGGGAGGCCTTATGGTAGTTTCATTTTCCAAAAGCATAGTGGATTTATTTTTATTTTTTTGTGAAGATAACTGTTTTTAAGATCTCACACCAGTCCCATGATTGACCTAGAGTTTATTGTTCCCTTTCTAAACTCTGGGTGCCCACAATTTTCCATACGCGTAGCCTAGAGCCAGGTTATCATTTTTCTGGAGCGAAGTCAGAAAAATATGCCGTGGAGATCTGGAGTGCAAGCTGGATGGCGAGGCATATCAATAATATATAATATTTCTTTTCCGCTGTTGTGGTAAACTCTAATTATGTAATGTGATGTATAACAGATATAGTTCTTTATTTTAAAGATATTTAATTATCTACTGTATATTATTCCGCTACGAAATGTGAGATTCTATTATTGTTTCTTCTTTAATCTTCTTCTTTTTTAAACCCTAATGGTTCGGTTTTCCAGCATTCGACTGCACAGCATTTGATACAGTGGACATATTGATGTCGAATTTCGAGCGTCGAAAAATCGGGTCATTACAATTCTTTGAAGAATTATTGGTACTAAAATGGATATGGATACGATCCATGGTTAAAACTTGTTACAATGGATGAAATGCAATTAACCAAACCTAAATGAATACAACACATTATAGCGTCTAATGTGTATTCTTGCACGTCAAAGAGAAACTATGAGTTACTTGTTAATATCAAGAATAAGTAATCCTTGATTATTTAATTAAACCATTAAGAGTATTGACTCTATGATATGGTATGATGCATATATCCAAAATATATTCCAAGTACATTACCAAAATATGATTTTGATAGTTGTACCCGAAGACATATAATCCATCAGTTATAAATGTGTTTTTAAAAGAAAGAAAATTGCAAATGGAATATAGTGAGCCACATGGATAATAGTAACATAGTGACTTTCAGTTGTTGAAATTAACACAATACCTTCACCATTCAATGTGCTCAAGTTGATTCATATTTACTCATAAAATTATTGCTTAGTCTGACTTAACGTATTGGTACATATGTATTGAAATAGAAAGTTCTAAATAAGGATTCAAACTGGACTGTTTGCACAGAACAACCAAAGTATCTCAAAGTCAATGGAAGCAATATTGAATATATGGGTTTTGGATATGATCCAAGAACCAATATGAAGTACCATTTGAAAAGCATCAAAATTGAACAAATTTGTTGATAGAAATATCTAATAGTTTGGTTATCGATCAAAATGCAGAGAAAGCGTGTGCTTATAAGAAAAACATTAAAAGGTATAGTATTTATAAACCAGAAGTAAATAACTTACTACTAATCTTCAATGATGTACTTATGTTAAAATCAACTTTAGTTTTTTTTATTGCTTGACGTTAGATTTGTAAAGGGTGTCTTCTATAGTAAGTATAAAAGATATTAGGATGTCCAAAATGATGCGCAAAGACACTTTATTAAAATGTTTAATTTGGAACACGTAAGATGGATTCCTTTTGCATTGGCAATAGGAATTATCATACATGTTGTGTAATCTATAATATTGTAACTTGCTTACGCATTTGATGCATAAATAAAACATCAAATCCAAATTAAGATAACTAAATAGTAGTTTGGAGTATTTTCGTTAATTACAAAATACTAGAAAATAGTTTACCAAAGCAATGAACTCTTTATGAAGGAGTATTCAAACTCATATTTCTTAAATGACATTGAGTATAATATGTCGGTATCAAATTCATGTTCAAAGCTTAATTAAAAAGATATAAAGTTGGAAATGTTCCAAATGATGGATGGTGGATGATTCAATGAAAAAGCTATGTACATCGCCTTAAATGATGGCATAGCAAAAATAATGTATATAATATGTGACGACCCGGAATTTTTGAGCATTTGAAATTGGAATATCCAATTGATTTTAGATATTTGAAAGATTTATTTTAAATTGAATTCCAAATATCACTATTTAATTGATAATTAAATTATTGAATTAAATAATTTGAAATTGGGTAAAATGTTGAATCTATAGTTTTAAGCCTGTTAAAAATAATTTGAAGGCTTGTAAAATTTATATTGATAGTTCCGAGGAAAATAAAAGTGTTAAAAATTGAATTTAAAGGTGATTTGTTCAGTTTTAAAAATATATCGTTTAAATTGATATTTAAAAATAGCCTTCCGAGGCACAGTCTCGGATTACGACGACACTAGTTTCATTGGATCCGTAATAATATATTATTATCGGATTTCAATTTTCATAACATTTGGAGTTGTGACGTGATCATACGAGAGGTAAACGCGTTGAAAATTAAATTGAAATTCAAATATAAATAATAAGCTATATTGACCAGTCAAAAAGAATTTCACATCAGATCTTTTCCCTTCATTTCGAATGTCACTATAGGTGGCCTAATTGAACACGTTACCCTCCTTTCAAAGACATCACGTACTCTTTGTCTCCCCTCAGAAGCTAAAATAATAAAATGCGATGCTTTTAGTATAAACCCCGAGCTACCCCATCCTTCTTCGTTTGAAATCAAACCTTAGCTCCTTCTCCTCTTCATTTTTAAATTGAAATCGAATGAAAAAAAGAGTAAAAAAAATTGGCTGCCTCATCCTCTTAATTTCATTGCCGATCTTCTCTACGTCGACCGCACTCCTTTTTCCATTCGGAGTTGAGCTTAAAGCAAGGTTGAGTGTGGATATCGATCTAATCTCATTCGATCAGTAGAGCCGAGGTTTGGGGGTTTCGAAATTTTTCCTACGTGAATGATCTGGGAGGCTCGCGGCTATAGGATGTCATGTGATGGAGGCAGTTTGTCTTGAGGAGTCGACGATCTGTTTTGGCGACGACTTCGTGGAGTGTTGGGCTCGAGTTCGATTGAGCTGTGGGATTCGCGAGTCAGTAGGCTTCGGCGATGGCAAGGGTTTCGGGGAGGTAGCATCTTCGTTGCTCGATTTGATCTGCGTTGGAGGTAATTTACTCTAATAAATTAATGAATACAAACAATATAATTATATAAGGAGATATATATATATATATATATGTAGTTTTTGATTTATATGTATATATACAGGAAGCTGAAAAAATTATCAAAAAAAAAGTAGACATACTCACATTTTAAATTTACTGGTCTGTTTTAAAAATAAATTATTAAGGTGGTTAGTTTGTTCTATTAGCATAATCAATTTATTTTAGTTTCTAAAAACTAATTTATTAAACGAAAATTAGGTTAAATAAAATTTATTTGTTAATTAAATTAAATTTAGCAAATGGAAATTATTTGTTCGATTTATTTGAATGTTAACAAAATGAATCCAGTTTACAAGGTCTAAAATCCGAAAGGGAACAAGTCGAGATTGGATCAGATTGCATATACAAAATCGAAGGTGAGTTAATCTCACTCATCTGGGTTTATTTAAATTTAAATGGTTAAATTTAAAATAATTGGTTGAATGATTGAATTGATTTGATATGGTATATTATATAGTAATATATAGCATATATTGGAGTGATTGATTTCCCACATTATATAGCGGATGATATTATATAAATCCCATATACCGCAATATTCCACCTCGAAGTGGACTTGGTATTGTGCTAACATCTGTGGATGCAGGGAAAACAGGTTGGAGGGATCCAACTGGATTCCTCAAAATATTTAGTTTAGTTAAAATATTATGCGATATAATTATTTGCTATCCGGTGATGTATTATGGTTGATTTAAAATATTTCGGTGAACTAGGTTATCAAAATCTATAGAAATGGGATTTTCGGAAGAAATATAAGGGTAAATTTTTTAAAGTGAAATAATTATAGAATAAAAATAAGAATGAATTGGAAAGAAACAAAAGTGATTTTTAAAACTGAAGTTAAATTGTAAAGTAGACATTTAAAACAAATTTTAAATCAAAGTTAAATCTGGAATTCAAGTTTAGTGAATCTCAATTTTTAAACAAATAAAGTTTTTAAATTTAAATTGTTTTAACAACTTGAATGTTAAAGTGCATTTTTTAAATTGATTTGAATTTAAAAATGAATTCGGTTTTAAATTCCTTTAAACTTCTTTTATAAAATAAGTAATTTATTTATTTAATGAAGTAAATAAAAAGGTAGTTAATTACTGGTTGAGATTAATCAAGAGTGATTAATATTTGTGGTTTAATTAATGATTAATTACCTAACGTAATTAATTCAGATTAGGATAAACTAAATGTAATTAGAAATCATTAATTTATATAATTAATGATGTAATTAAAGGTTGATTAATTAAGATAAATTAATCAATAATAAGTGATTTATTAGAAATTAATTAATATAAGTAATTAAGGATTAATGTAATTAATTATAGTTAATTAATCTGTGAAGAAATTAAAGATTAATTACTGTTTTTGGTTAAGAATAATTATTTTGTGTAATTAATTAAAGATAATTACTTGAATGTAATTGAAGGATAATTAATCCAGGGTGATTAATTAAGATGGATAATTAAGGAATGATTAATTAATTGATTTGAAATTAATTAATGTCAAGTGAAGGAATCTAAGTGATTGAGGTTAGTAATTCGATTAAAAGTGATTAAATTTAGTTTGGAAGTGATCAAATTTTCTTATGAATGATTGAATGGTATTGGATGTCTTGAATGAGTTGTTATCTCTGATATGAAATGTTTTGTAGTATCATATGTTTGGGCGGACATGAGACTCGAAGAGACCGGGGTCGGGTATTAGAAATACCCGAAACCACTTCGAATTTATATAGATTGATATGTGAAATCAATAGGCTGGAATGAAATGATTTAATTGGATTGGACTATTTAATCTAAATTTTGGTACTTAGAAAATTGATGTGTGAAATAAATGATGTCTATAACAAATTGTGAATTTGTAAATTGATACGAGTTCCCCCGGGTTTTATATAAGTTGTATGCTTTGAATTCCATGTTAGATGGGTTTACTCACGCTGGTTTCCAGCATGACCCGGGTGTTACTTTGATGTAATGCTCGGGTCAGACCGAGTATTACATATTTTCAGCTAAGGACGTTCTGGAGCTCAAGAGACGGGCTGGATGACAGGATTGTATGGAGAGTTCCCTCTGTATTATATTGTTGTATATATCTGAGTGATATTGATTGTATATGTATATATGTTGTAACTCTGATGTATTAAAGTGAAATTTGACAAGAACGGTTTTCCTTTGTATAACTGTTATTATTTGTTATTATATTTTATCCGCTACGAATGTGAGATGTTGGTGTTTCCGTTCTTCTTATTCTTCTATCTCTTTCTTCTTTTTCCTAACTATTTGGAATTTTCGGGATCGAAAACCTCGGGTCATTACATTTGGTATCAGAGCTGAAGGTTAAGCGAGAACCTTGGCTCTGGTGGAATTACTCATTAAGGATAGGGTCAATGGTACTCTAGAATGAGTCGGGCGTGTGTGTGTGTGTGTGTGTGTGTGTGTGTGTGTGTGTGTGTGTGTGTATGAGAGCGTAATTGTTATTTGCTTATATAAAGATTTTAAATGATTTTATATAAGAATATATTTTGATATATAAAGCAATATTTTCTTCTAATACATATTAAGGTGATTGGTTGTTAAATTATTGGAATTAAATAAAGAAGTAATATAATACAACCTGGTTTGGAAATTTCAATATGAAATTAGGATTTAACTTGGGAAGATAAATGGTTAATTTAATTGGGAGTTTGTGTGATCTCAAAATGGGTTTGAGATCTGTAAATTTGAAATGTATGGGTGTTTTAAAATAATTTGGATAATATTATCCTATTAATAATATTTAAATTATGAATTGGATTTGAATTATTATTTGAACCTAGAAATAGGTTTATGAAGAAGTAAAGGTTAAATTGATTTAAAGGATTAAATCAACATTTAAAGCTTTAACTCGAATTTATATAATTCGAGATGGTTTAAATTTGAAAATTTGAATTGAATTAGTTAAAATTAAATTTGATTTAAATTAATTAGAATTGTGATTGAAGATGGATAAGTTTAAAAATTCAAATGGAAAATTTGAGTTGGATTGATTTGGAATTGTAATTAAAGTTGAACAGGTTTAAAATCAAATGGAATTTGATTTGAATTTGGAAACAAATCAAGATTAATTCAACTTGAATTGGGGTTAAACCAATTTTAGTGGAAATTTGAAGTTATTTAAATTGGAATTGAGTTAATTTAAATTGAAGTGGAAATTTAAATTGAATTGATGAGAATGGAGATTTGGAAATTAAACAGTTTGGCTCTGGACTATTTTCAGAATAAATTGTTTTAGTACAAATCTATTTTTCCAAGTTATTTATTATATATACAACCTTTCTTATTAAACCCAAAGCTATCTTATACTTATTTTATAACTACTTTTGGAATTATTTAACTATTTTGTAACTATTTTATAAACTAATTACCCTTTTTCAACTATTTTACAAATTAGTTACTATTTTATAACTATTTTGCAATTATTTAAATTTCTATAACTATTTGACTATTTTCCAACTATTTTACAATTACTTAACTATTTTATAGCTATGTTACAAACTAATAATTATTTTTCAACGACTTATCTATTTTAAACTTTTCAAGCTATTTCCTGAATTTAAGCTGGACAGAGTTCAAACTATTTATGATTGAATATCCATTTGGGATAAGGATTAAAGTGATAATCCAATGGAATTGAAAAAATTGTGATTATGTGAATAGAAAGAGAAATTGATTTAGTTGATAATCAATGAAGATAAATACGTAAGATGTACGTATATTATTCTATTCGCATAGTGATTTGATCCAGATTCGAGCACAGAATTTCGAGATAGTTATATTGATCCGAGTTGGTTTTTTTTACTCGATTTTTGACGACGAACCTGGATATGGATTGTTGATTGGTTCTAGATATTCTCTATCATAGTTATGGCTATGCAAGGAGAATGACGGTTTCTGATCAAGAAACCAGATCTGAGTCCGCAATAGGAAGTCGGGTGGACGATACTAGTTCGAAAGTGTAATTGTGTGATCGAGTGAGCGATCAGATTGGTATAGCGCATGGATGATAAGTGTACATCGTACGGATTTGAATGAAATTGATACTGAAAGTTTGTGAATAAGAAATGTGAAATGATTTCTTTTGAAATGAAAGTATATTTTGTGAAATATACAATGGATAAAAGTGAAAGTTGAATATTTTTATGATGATAAGTAAGATGGAAACAACTTTATAAAAAAAGAGTAATCAAATTTGAACATTTGATTTTGAATAAACAAAGTTATATATCTTTGTTATATAAGATAAATCTCCCCTTGTTGAATCTATTGCCGGAAGAAAAGGATTATGAAGGTGTTTGAAGTATAAAAGGAGTTTTATACAAGTTTGAAATGATCCAAAGTTTTAAAAAATTATATATATATATATATAAAGGATCTTATGAGGATTTTGGAAAAAGGTTTAGGGAACCTTTGGATTTGGAAAGGCTTTTGATTTTTGGGTAAAATCAATATTGGAATTTGGAAAGCCTAGTTTGAGAATTATCGATTTTGGGATAATCTATTTTGAGAAAAGGAGATTTATATGAGATTCATACGAGGTGTATGATTTGGAAGATACATATATGTGTATAGTATAAAGTGTTTTGGAAATGGCTCTGGAGAAAAAGTCGCTCCCTTGAAATGAACTTCTCAGGAGTACCACAGGGTGTACTGCCTTGAATCCTAAGGGGGGTTCTAAAGTTGATCCTGTGAGGAGTCCGGACAAAACTAGTTCCTAAGGATTATGAGTAGTGTGTAGCAAAAGTCGAGGGCGCTAATGCCTACAGAGGCATTTGGGTTATGCTGTGACGACAGTGTAACTCGATGTCATTGCGATCTATTGCAGACCATAGCAAAAGTCATGTGTGCCGTTGAGAGCCAACTGTCTGTGTTTGATTTTATAACTGCAGACCATAGCAAAAGTCCGGACAATATTTACATTACATGACATCCATAACAAACACATAACAAGCATAACAAACATAACAACCATCACAAATACCTCTTATCTCTTAAATCAAGTGTCATTTATATATGATAATTTGTATGGCCACTCAATGGTCAGCGATTGCGCAATGTTGCGAATACTCGATGCTCGAACTCATGCCACATCGAGACGGTCAGGGCCTGGACACACTAAGACGTCCAAACTCATACTAATTTCATCTAAAATCATATATTTTTTAACATTGAAAATGGATCCAAAGCAAGTTTTAAACCTATATAATTATATAAAAGGGTTGTGAGATGATAGTTCACTCACCTATCGATGTAAAATTGATGAAAAACATGAATTCCAAGGCAAATATGAGATGAGCAATAGTAAGCATGAATCCTAGAGCCCTAAAATGCTAATTTCAAGATCTTTAGTTAATCTTCTTACTAATCTACCCTTAATCACTTAACTTAACTATGTTTAATGTGGATTTGAGATGGCTTTGATTGGAGATAGTTTAATGGTGGATTAGATTTCCTTTTGGGAAGTGGAAAAGTGATTGAGACTATTTCTCTAAGTTGCAATTAGCACAGTTCCCAAAATCACTAGTAAGGCCTAATTATAAGCTTAAGCTAATTCCATGCAGTTAAAGCGGTTAACTATTTTATAGTGGTGGAGGTGCAAAAGGCTGTGGCGTGGATAAAGTGGGGATATATCAAAAAATAGTGGAGGTGTAAAAATATTTATTGAAGATAAAATCAAATCTAAAAAAGTTGATTCATTCTCGTTCCTACATCATTTGAGTGGGAAAAAAACTTTATTCACCCCTACATAACATAACCAAAAAATATTATGATCCATGCAGTTTTTCAGACTCGTTGATAGAATATAGTATTAATTTATGTTAGGTGCTTAGGACTTGAACTTACACATATACCCTAAATTTTTTGATCTGTATAATAGGAGAACTGATCAAATCAACCTATTTATATTAAAGTTGCTGATAGCCGGTGCCAAAAATCCATGATTTGCAGGCATAGCAGAAATAATGGGGCTTTAAGCAGATCTACTATTTAGTAGCGCTAAATTGAAAAGGCATAGCAGTCTAAGTGCGCTAAGCGTTTTAGCAAGACATTAGCAGGGCTTTAACTGTATATGGCTAATTACCATTAAACTATGTTTCAAAACTATCTAAGGTAAAACTATGGCATCTCCCTAACTATAAGGCTAAAAATAAGTTATGACCTCTCTACAAAAAGGAAAATTGTCAAATCGTTCATTTGGAATAGGTTTCAAGAACCAATTCAACTTCGATCAAAATTTATAGTCATTACCAGATTCCAAGGTCAAAACTGTCCATGTTTAATTTTAAGGGTAAAAAATGTCAAAACGCAGCATTCTCCAAAGTATAGCCTATTTGGTAGTCATTTAGTTATGGAAATATAGTTCTATGATCCCTTGATTCGTAGAAATGTGTAGAGAATGTGGACCGTTACATTCTCCCCTTTTAAGAATTTCGCCTCAAAATTCCATCCAAATAAAACCAACCAAAACAATGTCAATACCAAGCATGCCTAATAATTAAACATAGCAACAATCAATCATGCAAACAAGCAAGCAATAAACCTATGCTAACATTCTAGCATGCAAGGTACTATCTAAGCAACATAAAATACTAAACGTGAAAGTAAATGCAATGAAGAATCTCACCGAGTAAAGACCTCCGGATAAGTGGTCATCATACTCTCCTCGGTCTCAAAAGTACTATCACCTTCGCTTTAACTCCACTGAATCTTAACCATCTTCATTGTCTTCCTACTAAGCATGTTTATACTTGGCTTAACTATACAAATATGCCTAAGAGGTCTAGATGCCTTATTTTTAACTTTAATATCATCCAATTGATCTGGTGCAATAATCATGCCCGAGTCATGCATAAATTTCTAAAGATGCAAAATATGGTATACAATGTGAGCACCCACCATCTTCTAGGGTAAGTCGACTCTATATGTAAGATTCCCTATCCTCTTGAGTATCGGAAATGATCCAACTAATCTCGATGCCAACTTCTCCTTATTGTTGAATCGAACAGCATTTTTCAACATTAACGGAGAAATTTTGATAAACGTCATATCACCAATAAAGAAATCAAGATCTCATTATCTCTTATCGCCATAAATTTTATGTATAACGTATGTAGCTTTCATTTGTTGTCGAATGGTCTTAACCTCTCTCTAATAATGTCTTTCCCAAGTATCAATTTCTCACCTGCTTCCCACAAACATGAAGGAGTGTTACATGATCAATCGTACAATGGCTCAAACGGTGCCATAACAATGCTCAATTGATGATTATTGTTGTACATGAACTCCACTAAGTGAAAATGATCATCCCATGAGCCTCTAAAGTCTAGAATGCAAGCTTGTAAAAGATCCTCAAGTGTACGATTCACTCTCTCCCCAATGCCTCTTACAAGCTCTTCCAAAATCCACTTGTGGGTAAGAAGCTATACATAATTGCTACACTATCCCCAATACCTCTTATAAGCCTTCCAAAATCCACTCGTGAATAATGGGTCTTGATCACTCACAATGCTCTTTGGCATACCATGGAATCGTATTGTCTATTTCACATACAACTCAGCAAGTTTCGATAGTATTCTATTGGACTATAAAGGTATGAATCAGGCGCTTTTTGTCAGTCTATCAACTATAACCCTAGTGCTATCGTGCCCTCCTTCAATCCTTGGCAATCCATCAACAATGTCTATCAATATCCGCTTCTGCTTCCACTGGTGAACTTCAAGTGGTTGTAGTAATTTACTCGGTTTCTTTTGCCTAGTGTTCACTAGTTGAAAATTCATACACTTTAAGATAGGTGTCCTGACATCTTTCTTTATCCCTTCCCAATAAAATGTTTGATTTACATACCTATACATTTTATAACCGTCTGGATGGATAGTCGACTTTGAATGATGGCACTTATATAACTAATCTTCTCAAAGTGCATAAACATTAGGTACTTTCAGTCTTCCACTCTTACAAGAAAACCTCACGGTCGAATTTATACTGCATCATATCCTCAGACTTACTCCCATCTCTAGCATAGAGACAATCACTACCAGTCTAGCATCATGACTTTAACTAGCCCTCATCCTCTCTATCAGAGTAGGTTTAATAGTCAAGTTCTCTAACACCACTAACTATAGATCACATCTAGGTCAAAAATCATACCTAGTTAAATTCTTTAATTATATCCACTTTACGAACATAGCTCCCAAGCTGCAATGTCCCATACTCAATGCATCTGTGATTGCATTTCCCTTACTGGGCATATAGTGAAAGTGTATACAACCATATAATATGGATAAATACTAATGCAGAGTATAGATAGTAAATAATGCGGAATATAAATGCAGTAAGTAAAATGACACCAGAGATTTTATACTAGTTCGGAGCACCATCCGACGTCCAGTCCCAGACTAACTTCTGGCTTTAACTAACAATACCCTCACTTAACCTAGAGGAATAGGTCTAAGCAGCAGAACAGAACCCTGAGCAGCAGAACAGGATTTTTGCCTCAGCAGCAGAAGAGGGCTTTCCCTTGCCTGAGCAGCAGAATAGGACTTTAGCAAAGTATAAATGTAGTTGACTTAATGTGTTCTTGATAACACTGATTTGTCTATTAAGATTACAAACTTCCTGTAATCAATTCCTCAAGAGTATAAAGAGTACATGAAGAGTTGAAAAGGAAGAATATTGCTATGAATCAAAGTATATAGAGTATAACTTAAAGGTTCAAAGCAATGGAGAGTATGAGAGCACTTGAGTAACCACAAGAGAGAATAGAAAGAATTAGAATCAGAAATTGGTGATTATGAAGTATGAGATAACTCCTATATATAGTTATCGAAGAGATGCAACTCTTAGTGAAGAGTTTCAGCCAAGAGAGATGACTGTTGATGAATTGCAACTCTTCATGGAAGAAGATGTCCATTCAGATATTTTGCAGTTGAAGCCGGTTCAATCGACTGGTATATTGGGTCAGTCGACTAGTGTTTGAATATTTAAAAATATTTGCCGTTTCAAAAATATAAACAGCGTTCACTGCTGTGCATATGCACAGTCAGTCGGCTGGCAAGAACAGTCAGTCGACTGACAGTGCATATATTGCACAGTGAACTCTGTTTGTAAAGAAAAAATTGAAAATTGAAAACTTGAGGATTGATTTTAACATATGTCTAAGACTCAACATCTATAATAGTTACTTTAAGCCTAGAGATCCTCTGTTGTCTTATTTTTGTCATGTATGAATGCAAATTCTTCTTTAGCTTCTGAACTGTCTTGTCATGAATCAAAACTAGTAATTCAACATTCTCTCCCTTTTTGATTGATGACAACCTGTATATATGTTAGAGAGAAAATATTTCTCCCCCTAAATGTATGATATCTTTTTCCTGCATCAAATATGTTAGTGCACATACTTTTTCTCCCCTTTGTCATCGACAAAAAGGAGGTACAGCAAACAAAAATATAAAAGAAAAGTGCAGAAATAAATAAATATAAAAGAGAGACTATTTAGTATAAGTCTCAACAAATAAATAAGTTGCAAGATTCAATATGTTTAAATTGTCAATAGAGTTATAAATAATTCATATCCAACTTACTCACCAAAAGAACCTACTCATCTCCCTCTGGTGCAGGCTCCTTTCCGGGTCTAGAAGTTCCATAAGCACCACTTCCTGTGCCACTAGTATCACTACTAGTATGCTCTTCGGAAGTTGACCATGTAAATCTTGGTGCTGGACGTTTACCGTGTGCTATTGAAGAAGCAGTTGTGGAAGACGAACATGAAATTGCATCCCATAGGATAGAAAAGAATCCTTTTACTTTATCTAATTTTTTATCTACTTTCTTTAAGCGAGATCCTAGTATTTGTTGATTTCTAGAAAGGATCTCGACGGATTCTCGCAAACTAGCTGATTGTGCAAGACGAATTTCGTCGTCCTCTTCGGGATGAGACGTTCATTCTTGAATAATTGGTCCACCTGATTGACGTTGTTGTTGCTGACGCCATTCTTCATAGGAGGTAAATGTCGGAGGAGCTGACGGTAGTTTCATGAGGCTTATTGTGCGAATGTTGATAACTCCAACGGAAGAAGTTTCGGATTCCGATTGAGGTTTTCCCACATTTAAAAGCAATCGCATTATATATTCATTGAAATAAATTATTCTCATGTTACCATTGTTGAAGGTGAGAAACTCATCCAATATTCGTCGTGGCCAATTTACTTGAATTCCTCCCCATGCCGCATATAAAGCTTTGAAATTTTCTGGGTAGATAAGTTCATATGACCCTGTTCTTGGAAGTATACTCCTCATGAAGGCTTTGTGAAGAATTCTTGTTTTTGGTCGAAGGAGAATAGATTTTTATTCCGTCATATTATCTCCCATGAACATATCGCTAATTCGATCCCTTTGTCGAATATTACATTCGACATCATCTAGTGGAATGCCATGATTGGGGTTTGATGTATGTGTGCCATTCGATCTAAGGAGAAGAATACTTGTTTCCCACACACTAAGCTCCAAACACAATCATCCATATTCGATGGACGTTGTTGAGGAAGATTTAAATTAGCATAGAGTAATCTTACCATGAGGTGGTTGATCTTATGAGAATTGGCATTCAAGTCAAGTAGAGACTCCAATCCGGATCAACGCATAAGTTCTTGTAAACCATAAGCCACGAAATCGTTGTAGACTATGAATGAACCTTCAAAGATCCTTGAGTTTTTCATTTTATGTCATCTTGTTACTACTACATCATTGTATAGTCATTGTGCAATTTGGGCATCGGTAGGATCGACGGAAGAAGAGCTTTGCCTTTGATGTTTTGGAGGAGCCATTTTATTGAGTTTTTAGTTAAAAAATTGAGTGTAATTGGGAATTTAGGGTTTGTGGGCGAAATAGATTTGGGTAAAAACTGAGAAGAGTAAAGTGAAATTTGGGAAAAAGGTAAATAAATAGGGAAGGTAGAGGCAGTTTTCACACAGCCAGTCGACTAGTAAAAGCATTCAGTCGACTGGTGTACTGAAATTTGCCAAAATTTTAAACAGCCAGTCGACTGATCGTGTTAGGTCAGTCGACTGACTGGTTTCCCGAGAGTTTTGATCACCTGCATTCAGTCGACTGGCTTGCAATTTCAGTCGACTGACTGGAATTAAAAAATGCAGTGAAGCTGAGAAAACAAAATTTTATAAACAACCAAATATATAATTGAAATACAAATAATCAGGAATAATAATATATAAGAAATGATAATTATTTTGGAGTTTTTGGAGAGGATTCTTGTGGTTCAACCTTGATATTCTCAACATATGGTTGCAAAGGAGACTAATAATTTTGGCGTTCCCATGAGTTTGGAGATGCCGGAGGTTGAGGTGGAGATTGTTCCCAGTTATTCCAGCCGGATGAATTTGCATGACGGGATGTTGAAGGTTGAACAACATCATGCTTAGATGATTTGCCACAAAATTTAAGTGCAATAGATTCTATAAGGCTAAGACGATTTGAATTCATCCGCTGTTCGTAAAACATTTCACTCTGCAAATTGACTTGTGTCCTGTTGGTAGTGATGGATTTCATCAATTTTGGTTTTTGTTTTTGGAGAAAAAAACAACGATCTTCGAGACTTCTTTGGTTTTGGTGAAAATCCGATGTGATATCTTCCTGCTTCATGAATAGGGGTAGGAGTTGGCAATGATGGCGTCGAGCTACTGGATGAATTATAGCTACTCGGGGAGGTTGGAGTAGCAAAGGATAATTTTGATTTTGAGGAATCATGAGAGTTTTGAGAGGCCATTGATGAGGAGATTGAAAAATTTGTAATGATGATTAATAACAGAGAATAGTGCACTTTATATAGTTGAATATGAGCTTAGAATGAATGGTTATAGACCTTCAATAGTTAATAACCAGAGAAAAAAAAATAGTGGATGAGAATTATTCGAAGGATATATGGTTAAGTATGTATGAAACATATAACTCAGCAGGAAATGCAATCATAGCATAACTGGTAAGCTATGGAGCTACCAGCTAGGTGACCCAAGTTCAAGTCCCGGTGGCTATGTTATTTTGTTTTTGAACAAAAATATTTAGAATAAATAGAACCAATCTTCTACATGAAACAAGAAACAATCATAGCTCAAATGGTAAGAAGTATTTGAAAACATAGGAGTGTTTATGAGTTCAAGTCGTGCTAGAGTCATAAAAAAATTATTTTTGTTTTGATAAAATTTGAGTGAAAGTTATATATATATATATATGTATGTATGTATGTATGTATGTTTGTATGTATGTATATATGTATATATATTTTTTTGCCAAGATGTGTTATTAGAAGCTACAAATATAGATATATATATATATACAAAATTTTATTAATTTTTAAAAGAAATAATACCAAGTTCTCGTCTTAACTTAACGAAAGTATTTTCGTTTAATGGTTTTGTAAATATATCTGCCAATTGTTTATCAGAGGAAACAAATTCTAGATTTATCAAACCCTTTTCAATATTATCACGAAGAAAATGATGACGAATGTCAATGTGTTTTGTTCGTGAGTGATTAACAGGATTTTTAGGTAAATTAATAGTGCTAGAATTATCACAGTAAATTGTTGATTTAGTTAAATTAAAACCAAAATCTTGTAGTGTTTGTTGCATGTATATAACTTGAGCACATGCCAGAGCGGCAAAAATATATTCTGCTTCATATGTCGATAATGAAACACAGTTTTGTTTCTTACTAAACCAAGATACAAGAGATCGTCCAATGAAATGACAAGTCCCACTTGTACTTTTTCTATCTGTCCGTCTTCCCCCAAAATTAGCATCACTCTATGATACCAATTAAAAGGACATTCCTTTAGAATGGTCCAAAGTCCTTGGTTTTATTAAGATACCGTAATATGTGTTTCACTGCTCGTAAATGTGATTCTTTGGGATCTGCTTGAAATCGTGCACACAAACAAACACTCATCATTATGTCAGGTCTACTAGCTGTTAAATATAGTAACGATCCAATCATACTTCGATATAATTTTTGGTTAATACTTTTGCCATTTTCATCTTTATCAAGATGTATGGTTGTGCTCATAGGAGTTGGTTTGGTAGAAGTATTTTCCACACCAAAGCGATTAATTAGATTGTTACAATATTTTTCTTGATTAATAAAAATACCATTTTCTAGTTGTTTTATTTGTAAACCAAGAAAATAATTTAACTCACCCATATAAGACATCTCAAATTCATTGGTCATTATTTTAGAAATTTCTTGACAAAGCTTTCATTTGTAGAGCCAAAAATTATGTCATCAACGTATATTTGCATAATTAAGATATCATGCTTATTTCTTTGAATAAAAAGAGTTTGATCAACCTTTCCTATTTCAAAACCAGAATTTATTAAATAACTTTTAAGACGATCGTACCAAGCACGGGGTGCTTGTTTTAAACCGTATAAAGCCTTTTTGAGTTTATAGACATGGTCAGGAAATTTTTCGTGTATGAATAATGGAGGTTGTTCAACATAAACATTTTCTTTTATAAAACCATTTAAAAAGGCACTTTTGACATCCATTTGATATAATTTAAAGTTATGAAAACATGCAAATGCTAGTAAGATTCGTATTGCTTCTAGTCTAGCAACTGGAGCAAACGTTTCTTCACAGTCAATTCCTTCCTCTTGTTTATAACCTTGAGCAACTAATCTAGCATTATTTTTAGTAATATTTCCTTGTTCATCTGCTTTATTTTTAAAAACCCATTTTGCACCAATAACTGATTGATCACTAGGTCGTGGAACTAAATCTCAAACGTCATTTCTTTCGAATTGGTTTAGTTCTTCTTGCATAGCGATTAACCATTTTTCATCAGTAGATGCTTCTTTAATATTTTTAGGTTCAATATGAGAAAGAAAAGCAACATGACCCATTTGATTTAATTGACTTCTTGTTCTAACAGATGAATTTAGTTCCCCAATAACATTAATAGAAGGATGATCTCTTAATACGCTAGGTGGAGATCCTAATTCATTGTTATTGTGAGCAATGTTTTCATTAATTTCAAAAGCTTTAGTTTCTATATTTGTGGTATTATCAGGGAAATCTTCATCATCTATTATAGTTGGAGTTGGTTTAAAATTTTCATCAAAAGATACATGAAGAGTTTCTTCGGTGATATTTGTTCTTTTATTATAAAGTCGATAAGCTTTGCTACGATCCGAATATCCTAAAAAGATTCCTTCATCGGATTTTGGATCAAATTTACCAAGTTGATCTTTTGTCTTTAACATAAAACATTTCGAACCGAAAACTTTAAAATAGGAAATATTTGGTTTTCGTCCATTAACAAGTTCATAAGGAGTATTCTTAGTTAGTGGTCAAATAGATACACGATTTAAAACATAACAAGCTGTTGCAACTGCTTCAGCCCAAAAATGTTTTGGTAACGTACTTCCATTTAACAAAGTCCTTGCACATTCTTCTAAGGTTCTATTTTTACGTTTTACAACCCCATTTTGTTGTGGAGTTCTAGGAAACAAAAAATTATGGAATATTCCTTTTTTCTTACAGAAATGTTCAGAGGCTTCGTTTTCGAATTCACCTCCATGATCACTTCTTATGTTTTTTATTTTCAAACCTTTAAAATTTTGAATTCTTTTGACAAATGATTTGAAACTATCAAAAGTATAACTTTTATTTTTCATAAAAATAGTCCAAGTCTATCTAGAAAAATCATCAACAATTACAAACACATATCTACTGTGATTAATGGATTGTACTTGTGTTGGTCCAAATAAATCCATATGCAGTAATTCAAGTGGTTGTAAGGTTGAAATAACCTTTTTAGATTTAAAAGATGACTTGGTTAATTTTCCTAACTGACATGCATCACAAATATGATATATTTTAAAATTCATTTTTGGTAGACCTTTTACTAAATCATTTTTAGAAAGCTTATTTATAGTTTGGAAATTAATATGACAGAATCGTTTGTGCCATAACCAAGGATCGTTTTCTTTGGCTATTAAACACATATCTGAATTATGATTTATTTTCATATTCAGAACGTAGATATTTCAGTCTCTATTCCCTTCAAAGATAAGATTTTGATTTGATCAAAAATACTACATTTGTTTTCAGAAAAAGTGATTTTGAATCCTTCGTCATACAATTGGCTGATACTAAGTAAATTATGTTTTAAATTTTTGACAAGTAAAACATTTGAAATAAGAGGTAAATTTGAAATACCATTGTTGCTCACATCGCCTTTGCCGATAATATATCCTTTGGAGTTGTCTCCAAATGTGATGGAGCCTCCATCTGTGTAAATAATAATTGATAGCATATCTTTGTCTCCTGTCATGTGTTTTGAGCAACCACTGTCGAGTATCCATTTTCCTCTTTTCTTGGGTGGGACCTACAAAAAATATAATATAATATTGGTACCTACCTTTTTAATAGGGTCCTAAGAGTTAAATCTTAGGAAACCAAACCCAAGAGGGCTCAGTATCCCATTTAAAAATATAATTTTTACTTTTATGAACAGTTTCTAAAAAGGTGTTTATATATTTCTTCCTAATCAAACTATTGTTTGTTTTAGGAACCCAAACTTTTATGCTTTTTGAACAAGAATTCCTTTTTGACTGAACTGTAGTAGGATTAACATTTCTCCTAATTTTCTTTTTAGATAGAGCTGTTGTTTTCTTAACATATCCTAATCCTTTCTTACTTGATACAGATTGAGAGTTATCAATAATTTTTGATAAAGTTTCTCTCCCTTTATTATAGTTCGAAACATTTATGGTGATGCTTTCTAACTTAGTTTTGAGACTAGTATTATCCAATTTTATCAATTTTACTTTTGTTATTAGTTCATGATTTTCAGAAACAAGAGCATCATTCTTCTCTTTTTGAGTTTCAATTTCTTGACTTAAAAGAGTGAGTTGAGAATTGATATTAGAGAATGATTCTTGTAATTTTTCAAGTTCTTCCTTTAATATTTTCTTCTCATCTTTAAGCATATCTCTTTCGAATTCTGCTTTGTTCTGATGTTCCCGAGTTTCCTTATATCTTCTTTTGAGATTTTTTAGAGTGTCAACTAGCTCTGAATTTATCTCAATCATATCATCAAAAGTAAAATCACTAACCTCGTCTTCAGTAGCCATGAAGCAGACATTTGCTTGCTCGTTTTCACTGTCACTACTGTTTTCTGATGAAGAGTGTCTGAATCATCCCATGTTACTGAGAATGCTTTCTTTTTCTTGTCTTTTCTGCCTTTGAAATATTTCTTCTTTAATTCTGGGCATTCCTTCTGAATATGACCTTTCTTATGACAATTGAAACATTCTAGAACTGAAGATGATGGTTTGTTTGGAAAATTCCTTTTCCATTGTTTTTGTTATTTTTTCGGAATTTCAAGAACTTTTGAAATTTTTGGCTATAAATGCTAGATCTTCTTCATCCCAATCTTCATCTTTTTCTTCTTCAGGATGAAAAGCTATGTTCTTTTTATCTTGTGCTTGTACTCGTTTTGCCTGCAATTCACTTCATAGGACATTAGATTTCCTATTAACTCTTCAGGTTTTATGGTAGAGAGGTCATTAGCTTCTTCAATAGCCAAGACTTTTCTTTCCCATTCATCCTTTAAAGAGTTTAGGATTTTTGATACAATATCAAAATCGGTGTACTTTTCTCCTAATCCTAATAGGGAATGATAGATGTCTTGAAATCTAGAGTACATATCATTGATGGATTCATCTTGTTTTGAAACTGATTTTTGAGCATGGAGATTTTGCTTTGTTTGACCTTGTTAGTTCCTTCATGAGTGATTTTAAGCATTCTCCATATTTCGTAAGCAGTTTGACACATGCTAACATGATTAAATTCATTTCTATCTAGTGCACAGAATAACATGTTCATAGCTTTAGCATTGGCAGTAACATCTAGTTTTTTTGTGTTTGACCAAGTGGAATATTCTCCAGTAGGAAGATGTATTCATTTTGTGTGAAATTCTATGATTCAAAACTATTTGATTGCATATAGATTCTCATACGAGTAGACCAATAATTATAGTTTAAACCATTAAAGAATGGAGGTCGTGCAGTTGATTGACCTTTAATAAAACTAGTGTTATTGGTAGTGCTGGTGTTATTTTCCATATTAGTAAGATATCAGATAACTTTGTAACGGTTATAAGATGCCTTACTCTGATACCAAATGAAAGTGTATAGAACCGTATAATATGGATAAATACAAATGCAGAGTATAGATAGTAAATAATGCGGAATATAAATGCAGTAAGTAAAATGACACCAGAGATTTTATACTGGTTCGGAGCACCGTCCGACGTCCAGTCCCAGACTAACTTCTGGCTTTAACTAACAATACCCTCACTTAACCCGAAGGAATAGGTCTGAGCAGCAGAACATACACCTGAGCAGCAGAATAGGATTTTTGCCTCAGCAGCAGAAGAGGACTTTCCCTTGCCTGAGTAGCAGAACAGGACTTTAACAAAGTATTAATGTAGTTGACTTAATGTGTTCTTGATAACACTGATTTGTCTATTAAGATTACAAACTTCCTATAATCAATTCCTCAAGAGTATAAAGAGTATGTGAAGAGTTGAAAAGGAAGAATATTGCTATGAATCAAAGTATATAGAGTATAACTTAAAGGTTCAAAGCAATGGAGAGTATGAGAGCACTTGAGTAATCACAAGAGAGAATAGAAAGAATTAGAATCAGAAATTGGTGATTATGAAGTATGAGATAACTCCTATATATAGTTATCAGAGGGATGCAACTCTTAGTGAAGAGTTTCAGCCAAGAGACGACTGTTAATGAATTGCAACTCTTCATGGAAGAAGATGTCCATTTAGAAATTTTGCAGTTGAAGCCGGTTAAGTCGACTGGTATATTGGGTCAGTCGATTGGTGTTTGAATATTTAAAAATATTTTTCGTTTCAAAAATATAAACAGTGTTCACTGCTGTGCATGCACAGTCAGTCGACTGGCAAGAACAGTCAGTCGACTACTGTGCATATATTGCACAGTGAACTCTGTTTGTAAATAAAAGATTAAAAATTGAAAACTTGAGGATTGATTTTAACATATGTCTAAGACTCAACATCTATAATAGTTACTTTAAGCCTAGAGATCCTCTGTTGTCTTCTTTTTGTCATGTATGAATGCAAATTCTTCTTTAGCTTCTAAACTATCTTGTCATGAATCAAAACTAGTAATTCAACATACATGAAATGTCAAAGTCATAGAAGGATAAGAACTCTAGCAATCTCTACTGTCATAGGTTAAGGTCTTTTTGCAAGAAAATGTATTTCAATGACTTATGGTCGGTGAAAAACTCACCTTTCTCCTAACAAGTAATGCCTCCATATATTCAATATGAATATAATCATTCCTTACTCCAAATTGTGGGTCGGGTATTTCTTATCATGTGGTTTCAGTTGCCAACTCGCATAAGCGACAACTTTACCTCTCTACATCAATACCGCCCTATTCTAGCACCCATGCATTTGTGTATACTATCAACACCTCATTCCCATCTGGAATGACTACCATCGATGCACTTGTTAATCTCTCTTTTAGACTTATGAATGCATGCTCACACCTCACATCCCACTCAAAAGTCCGATTCTTCTTTGTCAAATGAGTCAATGGTGTTGCTACCTTAGAGAAGTCCTTAATACTTCATCTATAGCAACCCTCTAATCAAAGGAAACTTCTCACATCAGTAGCGTTCTAATGTTTTTCCCAATCTTGGACTACTACTGCTTTGGCAAGATAAACAATGATGCCCTGCTTTGAAACAACATAACCTAAGAGCCTCACTTCTCTCCTCTAAAGCAACACTTTGAAAACTTATCCTTTAAATGATGCTTTATCATTGCCTCAAGCACCACTCTCAAATCCATCTTGTGTTCCTCTTCCATCCAAGAATATACAAGGATATTATCGATTAACACATGTATGGACTTATTTAGTTGAGCCCTAAAAATAGGATTCATAAGATCAACAAAGTATATCAGCGTATTAGATAGCCCCGACAGGATAACTGTAATGACATGGAATTTTGGTTGTTTAGTTTTGAAAATATAATTTATTTTAAATGTTGAATTTGAATTATTAATTGATCTTGAATATAGAAGAATTTTTGAAATGGTTTAAAATTCCAAATATAGCGATTTATTTGATTTGGTAAAGTAGTAAATTAATATTTGAAATTGGCCAAATATGAAAATCTTGACTTCAATAGGAATGGAAATGATTTCTAATTTGATAAAATTCTATTCGCATTAGAATTATGATGTTGGGCTTTTGAATGGAATTAAAAGTCGATAAATTTAAAGTTTGAAATTTATATATTAATTTAATGGTGGAATTAACATATATAGTGATAGTGTAAATAATTGAACCTTGATTTAAAATGAATAAGAATGACTTCAAATATGGATATAAATTATGTTTGAATTATAAATGAGTCGGTAAGATTTTAAAATTCGAATTTCAAGCAATTCCATCAATTTTTAAAATCGCCCGATTTAATCGACAAGTTAAAATAGCCTTCCGGGGCACGGTCTTGGAATTCAATGAAACCACTTCCATTGGACCCGTAATAGTGTATTATTATCGGTTTCAAATTTTGTAGCATTTGGGGTTATCGTTTGGTCGTGCGGAATGGAAACACTTTGAAATAAATATCGAAATTTAATAATTTAATTCGATTCAAAAGGCTGTCTTCCAAATACGATCGACTTAGGCCCCGAAACATGTTCCATTGTGTTTGGAATAGGGGCAAAATATTATAAACGCTAGGCGGCACATCTCGTTTGGAATTCATTTGAAAAAGCATGTAAAATTGGAAAAAATATAATAAAATAATATACATAACCCTATATATACACTTAAATAGTAAACCCAACCTCCTTCATTCATGTGGCTGCCTCCATTAACAATCGATGACCAAAACGTTCTTTCCTTCCCCTACGTTTATCTCTCGATCCATTCATTTATTTCGAATACTTCCAACTACAAAAGCGTAGAGCTCGCCGAGCTCGACCTATCCAACGGTGGCGATCGGGTTTAGTTAAGTGGATTGATGGCGATTATTACTAAAAGGTCGACCATTCGTGAGCATTTTTCTCGTGGTAGGGATAACCGAGTGCTACGGGGTTGAGGATGTAGGTGCGTTGGAGGAAGGCGGTTTGTGTGGCAGTGTCTGATCGGCGTATCGTTGGACAATGGCAGAGCGGCAATTGTGGAAAGGAGGTGGCGATGAGTTCTGTGTACGAGAGCGAGAGATCAAAGGAGAAGGAATGGCGTGGCCAAGATCTATGAGTTTTGAAGTGGATGGCCAGATTTGTTTTGGGTAATAAAAAAAAGAAAATTGAAATTTTATTTATATAAATTATATTCAAACCTTTAAAAATCTATATCCTTGTCAAACGAGGTTGGAATCGGACGAAACAAGCGGCGAGGGGATCGTGGCAT
Source organism: Allium cepa (assembly GCA_030765085.1). Lineage (NCBI taxonomy): Eukaryota > Viridiplantae > Streptophyta > Magnoliopsida > Asparagales > Amaryllidaceae > Allium > Allium cepa. The sequence continues at coordinate 765,248,168 of CM060934.1, read as the reverse complement.
CGAGCAATACGCTTCAGAACAAATCTGGGAACGATTAGAGCAAGTTAAAATTTTGGATTAAATCGAACGCATTCAATTTAATTTCAAATTGGAACAATTGGAAATTTAAAGCTAAAGGTGAGTTAATCTCACTCAATTTTTGGTTGCTAGTATTAATTTTAAATAGATAAAATTAATTGATGATTGATTGGTTGAATTGATACATTTTTATCAAATGAATGTAATATTATATATAGTAGTATATATATAATGGAGTGATTAATATTCCCGCGCGTGTGTTTATATATATATATATATATATATATATATATATATATATATATATATATATATATATATATATGGCGGATGAGACCCTATGCGCCCCGTATAATAGCGGATGACCCTGTATACCACTATATTCCGCCTTGAAGCGGAATTGGTATTTTTATGTTGTGACAACATCTGTGGATGAAGGGAAATAGGTTGGAGGGTGTGATATCCCGGAATTTCAAGGAATTCAAAATGTGATAATCTGTTAATTAATTATTTAAAATTGGTAAAATTTGTTAATTTCAAATAATAATAAATATTGTGTGATGTTTTTAAATATAGATATAAATAGATTTTTAAATGGAATAATAATTTACAAATTTAAATTGTGTTATTTTATAAATAGATTTTGAATAGACTTATTATTTTCAAATTCAATAAGTGTGTATAAATATATATATATATATGTGTGTGTGTGTGTGTGTGTGTATTTAAGTTATTTTAAATAGGATATTTATTTACAATTAATAATGTGTTTGTTTAAAATCGATATTTATTTGAATTGATTTTAATTTGGATTTCAAATTAAATTAGAATTTGGATTTAAAACTTGAATTTAAAAGATATATATCTTAAAAATATTTTGGATATAATATATGGATATGGTTTTATTTTAAAATAAGATTGTTCTCTATTATTTTCTTTAAATAAATTTATTTATATATGGAAAATTATTTGCTTAATAATAAGATAAAAACAAAAGTTTTATATTTACATTTGAAAATGGATTAAAAATATTATATATGATTTTATTTAAAATATGATTGGCTTTTATTTTAATTTCTTTTAAAGGTTTTGTTTTTATAAATTTAGAAAGAGATTTATTAATTTAGAAATGTATTAATTAATATGGAAATCTATTATATAACAGCTCTTAAAATCATTTTTAAATAATGAGAAAATGAATAAGTACAAGTGTTAATTTATAGACCACTTAATGTAACATGTGTTAAGTAATTAAGTAAGGTATGAGACAAGTGTCATTTTCTTTTTATTTTCTTTGTATTTTAATAAATCAAAAATAACTCTATTTAAACTTCTATCTTCCTCTTCATTTTCTTTCTTCTATTTTCTTTTCAAAAACTAAGAGAACCAAGCCTGTAAACTATCTTCAACAACTCAGTTAAAAATCAATATCCTATAAAAAAATTCATAAGATCAAATGCAACCAGAATTCCTCAAAAACAAAGCTGTAGCCAATTTTGAAACTCAAACCAAAGCCCATAATTCATTTCCAAGCCTGTAATTTTCAAACCTGTCAAGCAATTTTTTTTAACTCAGAGAAAACTAGAAACTCAAGCCTGAACACATCTCCTCTAAAACAAATGCAAATCAGAGAAAATGTTATCAAAGCCTATAATCAAAGCCTTGTCATTTATGTCCGCAACCATCTCAAACAAAAAGCTTGTAACCAATTCTTGGATTTAGAGCAATCTGCAGCATTCAAAGTTTCCAGAAAAGCAAGCAACCTGAAATCAAGCCTTAAACATCAAAGTTGTTCCAGTGTTTAAATCAAAAACTATAGCTAAAGCCCGTAATTCATTTCCAAGCCTGTAATTTTCAAACTTGTCAAGCAATTTTTTTAAATCAGAGAAAACTAGAAACTCAAGCCTGAAAACATCTCCTCTAAAACAAATGTAAATCAAAGAAAATATTAACAAAGCCTGTAGTCAAAGCCCTATCGTTTAAGTCTGCAACCATCTCAAACAAAAAGCCTGTAACCAATTCTTAGATTTAAAGCAATCTCCAACATTCAAAGTTTCCAGAAAAGCAAGCAACCTAAAATCAAGCCTTAAACATCAAAGTTGTTCCAGTGTTTAAATCAAAAACTATAACTAAAGCATTCAGTTTCAAAAGAAATCTAAGCTTCAGTTTTACAATCCCAGTTTTATCAGGCTCTCTACATTTACAAAGGTGAGTAAACCTTTAAATTAAAAGTTTAAGTAGATGACTGATTGTTGCTTATGAAATCTCTATGATGATGATGCCTGCATGTGTATAAATAAGTGTAGAATTCTGTATATATGATTGTATTCATTTGTGCATGTCTGTTATATTCATGTTCTTCTCCGTTTTATATTACAGAGTTTAAATTTAATTCAAATTCCACCTTCTTCTCTTCTGATCTCTGTTAGGCTGTAGTTTTCAAATAAATTAAGTTTGTTTAAACTTGAACTTGGATCTAAAAATAGTTTAAACATGTTTATATATATATACTATCTAGAAATCAAGATTTACAGTAAAAATATATAAACATGTTAAAATCAATTATTACAATTCTCTGATTCAAATATATAACTTGAATCGGCCTAGGTAGATTTGATTTTTAAGATGAAAATTATGATTTTTAGATTAGAATTGAATGTGAATTTTGGGGATATCTGAAATTGGGTTTCTGAGCAAATTCTGATGAACTAAGTGACCGGGGAGGTCGGGGTTCCTACTGGAGCTGGCTAAGTGATCTGGGTGTTCAACAAAAATGGATAGTGAGGTGCCTGATGGTCAGGGCGACGGCGGCGAGTTGATTTAGGTTTTAAACCTAATTTGGTTGAGTTTGGAAAATAGGATTACTGCTCTACCTCAGATGGATCGAGTGTTACGAAATTCAGCGACATGGTGGCATGGTGTGTCGGTAGGGTGTGGCCAGAGTCTTTCGACCTCTGGTGGTCGGAGTAGGTTGGTCGAAGGGGTTTTGCTGGAGGTTATTTTGGTTCCAGACTCCATTGGATAGTTTGATTTTGAATCGAGGCCTGTGACGATGGTTTGATGATTGAAGAGGTTTGCTACATCGATGATCGATGTGTCGATGGTGCCGTGGATGGCCGGAGATGCATCTGGCGATGGTGCATGTGCACGAGGTGGATCTCGTGTCAGTGCTGTTGGGTTTAGGTTGTGGTTTTAGGACTATGGGTTTGCTCGAAGGAGAGACCTTGTTGTTGAGAAGGTGACTCAAGTGGAAACTCGAGTAGCACTGGGTTTGGAAACCTGTTAACAGTTTTTGATTGTTACAGGTTTCTAAATTTAGATTTAAACTAAAATTTTGAAATTTAAGAGAAGTAATGGAACTTGAAGTGGCTCGAGTTATACTCAGGTCCAAACTGAAGCAGACTGATTTAAAAGAAATTTTCAAAAGTTTTAGAAAGTTTTATAAAACAAGTTTCAAATTTAAATAAAGAAAGTTTTAAACTTTTGAAATGAATCTTGTTTTTGAACACTATTCTTTATAAAGATAAATGTTTTCTTTAACATTTTATCAAGAAGTTTGAAATTTGTTTAATTTAAAATTTTGTTAAATAAAGTTAAAGTTATTTTTAAACTTAAGTAAAAATGGAATTTTAAAGACAAGTTTTAAAATCTAAATTAAATTTAGTTTAAACCATCTTTTGATAAATATTTATGGTTATGGAAGTTGTGTTTTGTTAACTTTAATTTATCAAGAAATGATTATTTTATTTTAAAACTTAATTATTGATTTAATTAAGTATAGTTAATTATAAAGATATAATGGTTTAAAAGTGTAAATGTTAATAAAGGCATTAATAAGATAATGTTTTATCGTAAGGTTAATTAAGGTTTTTAATATCTCGATATTAGTTAAACTAATTAACAAAATTAGATATGATTAATTAATTTAATTAATAATGATTAGGATTAATTAAGGAATTAATTAAGAGTAATTAATTGATTTAATTAATTTATTTAAAATTAATAATTAAGGGTTATAAGTTAATTAATTAGAGGTTAATTAATTTATAATTAAGTATAATTGATTAGATAATTAGAGATTATTAATTAAAGATTAAAGATTAATTAATTAAGTAATTAAGGTTGATTAATTAGTAAATAAAAATTAATTAACTTGTAATTAAAAAGTAATTAATTTTTAATTAAGTTTTATTAATTATTAATTATTAATTAGGTTTTATTAGTTAATAATTAAGAGATAATTAATCTATAATTAAAGATTAATTAAGGATTAATTAGTTGTTAATTAACTGATTAATTAAGGATTAATTAATTGGCTATTAAGTTTTATTAATAGATAACTAAGGTTTACTAATTAATAATTACGGATTAATTAATCTGTAATTAAAGATTAATTAATTTATTTAAAAGGGGCAATTAAGGGATGAATTACCCAATTGTAATTAATCAAATGAATGTGATTAATTAATTGGTTGATAAATTATAGACAATCTTGATGATTAATTAAGTATGAATACTTAATGAGATTAAATAGTGTAATTACTTAGGATAAGTAATTAATGTATAATTACTGGGATGTAATTAATTAAAGGAAAACTATTGATGGGAAGCAATTAAAGGATAATTACTTAGTAGAGTAGAAGTAATTAAGGGTTAATTACTTGGTGTAATTAATCAAAAGATTAATATAATTAATTAAGGAGTTAATTAATTAAGGAAGGTAATTACAGGATGGTAATTACTATTTATGATTAATTAAAGTTGATTAATGGAAGTAATTAAATAAGAACCATTAATTAATGTAATTAATGAGAGTAATTAAGGATTGATTAAATAGGATTAATTAATCAATAATAAATGATTATAAAGTGATTAATTTATTGTAATTAATTAAGGATTAATGTAATTAATTATAATTAATGAAGTAATTAAGGTTAATTACTTTAATGGTTTGTAGATAATTAATTTATGTAATTAATTAAGGGTAAATTACTTAATGTAATTAAAGGATAATTAATCAAGGGTGATTAATTAAGATGATGGTTAATTAATTGATTTGTAATTAATTAATAATTAAGTAAGCAAGATTTTAATGATGAAAGTAATTAATTTAATTTATTTTAAATTAATTAGAGATGAAGTAATTAATTTAATTCATTTTAAATTAGTTATAGATGTGTGATAAATAAATCATTGCTTATGGATGGCTGATTGGTATTGAATGCCTTGATTGTTTGATGAGGTATGTGTGATATGTGATATGAGATGATTTGGATTGAATTATGATGATATGAATTATCTATCTGTGTATATGTGAATTATCTATCTGTGTGAATATGGATAATGATTTGAACTGAATTGTTTTAACTTTAAAACAACTTGGACCTAAAAGATGGCATTTTGGATTTCGGTGAGACCGGGATCGGGTTTCCAGATTTGGATATCCGAGAACCACATCGATCCAAATTAACGATAGGTCGTGAATCTCAAGTGAAGATGAAGATTCAGAGTGCAAGGGTTATTGTCGTTAACTCCGAGGGTGATTCCAAAATGAGCGTAACGAGATAATTCCTTCGGTTTCGTTCGAACCCGGAATGAACTTGTATGGATTGAATGCTTTCAGAACATCGTCAGGTGGACGATGCGCATTCTAAGATAGATGTGTTCTATAAAGGTAATCGTAGCCTCAAGCCTCATCAACCGGGAATGGCTAAAATAGGGGAGGTGCAGCAAGGTTAAGTGGGTAGCACCCAAGTAGGATGAGATTTACCCCTGTCTAGAGTCCCTTTTTATTCGGCTGTGTGGGCTGTTGCTAGCTACAACCGCAGGGTTTTCTTATTCGGGACTGTCCAGTAAGGGATGGTTTCGACCTTGTATTATGGGAGATTTAGAGTGGATCCTCGATACGCTGATCTAGGCCACGATATTGTGATGGGCGGTACCCTAGTAGCCTTGCCATTTTATGGAATCCAATCTCCAATAAGTGTCGAACGTATTGATTGTGCCCAACTATGTTGGAACGTGAGATGTAAGCATTCCAGCTATTTCTGTATTTTATTTGAAAACCCTAGACCCTATTATAATATCACCGGATTTTCTATCAAATATTTTAGTTAGCGTAAAGTAAAAACTTACCCATGTTTATGTGTAGGGAGTCTTACGTGATACCTTTTGTTTTCAAAGGTTTTTCAAAGTTAAGCAACTTTAACCCGTTTACTTACACCAGACCCATGTATGACTCGGAGTTTATTCGGTTTTTCTTAAACTCTTGGGTACTCAAATTTTTACGAGTAGCCGAGAGATTCAGGTTAGCTTTGACGAATTATGGAGGCGCAATGGAGCAGGAGGCTTCAGCGTTTGTAGAAATATAGTGGTTCCGCTGTGTTGTTCTCTGTGTTGTTATTTGTATTGTATATTGAGTTGTATAACTAGACAAGTGTTTATAACTGTCTAGTGTGTGATGTATAAGCTGTGTAACTCTGATGTCTATGATACTATGTAATATATTATGTGATTAATATAATTTATTCGTTCCGCTGTTGAGATTCTGATGTTGTTTCTTTCTTTCTTCTCTATCTTTTCTCTTTTCTATCCCTTTCTTTCTTAAAAATGATGCGTCTTTCTATGGAGAGAAAGGCGGATCGTCTCATTTGGTATCAGAGCGATAGGTTGAGATAATACCTAGGCTCTGGTGTGGTGTCTTTCTTGAGAGAGCGTACTTGTAATTTATATATATATATATATATATATATATATATATATATATATATATATATATATATATACCTATTTGTTGGGTTACCTGTTCGAGTTTTCCAATATGAGTTCTAGAGGTACGAAGGGTAGTGGTGTGTGTAGCACGACTACCATTGGAAGAAGTCCGAGTGTTGAGGTTGGAAGTGTATCTGTCAAGATTATAGGCCCAATACCGTCTCGGGTCTGCTTTGCAGCGTGGTGTAAGGATTTCACCAATCTCTAAAGGAAATCTGTTAAGGTTCGGAGTCCATCTTTGAAGTATAAGTTTGATCGCGCTCATGTGAGTGGATTTTCTAGAATTTGGATCTGTCGGTTAAGAAGAAGCGTGTGATGGTATCTTGGTAACTTCAGGATGGAGTAGTAGCTGCATGATGAGACGCAGTGACTATGGATGTTTCCAAAGATGTTTCTTTTGGAACAAGTTTAAGGAAGTATATCTGCATCAGTGATGAGACTGAGTTTGTGTTTGGTTTGGGGCCCGAGTCTCTTGAGATGATGTCTGCCCATCTCAAGGCTCTGTGTGGGATTGGTTGATCTGATTTTGAGGATCAAAAGAAGTTTTGGATAAGGAGTCTTTAGCATCTGTGGCAGCGTTGCAGCTGTGTAGTGTTCTGTGTTCCTACAGGAAGATCCATTGTCTTTGAAGTGTCCTAGAGGTGGAATTCAGAAGCAGCAGAGTGGGCCCATTTCTTCAATAGATTGGTCGAAGATAAGCTGTTCTGATTTGTAAAGAGAGAACAGTATATGTGGATATTGGATTGGATAGGATCGCAAAAGTGGCTTGCGATAGTTTGAGTGCTCTCTTGAGTTATAGAAGTTGTCAGAGATTTTTCTCGATGTCTTCAGGGAATTCAGAAGTTTGTCTGCATTAGAGATTGATCGACTTGGTTCAGCTAGGTAGAGGGATGTCTCTTAGAGAGAGGATTTGGTGAAGCAGTTCAGTATTTCTTGGAACTTCTAAGTTTTCTTTTTATGGATCCGTTGAACCTTATTTTTGGGATATTCTGTCTAGTCTGTGCTCGTGTTCATCAACGGCATTCTCGTCTGCTCCAGATCAGAGTTGTGCAGCGGAAGCAAGATGGCAGCTATTCTAGAATGGAAGCAACCGAAAGTTGTAGTGTTTTGGATTAGAGAGTTTCTATAGGAAGTTTTTTAGGATTTGAGTCCAGATTGGCGAGTGCTCCTGTTTTGTTATTTCCGGATAGGAGAAGTAAGTTTGAAGTCTTCTGATAATTTTGGAGTAGAGTTTGTGTTCTTGATTTTGGTAGATCTTGAGAGGATCATTTTTTTGAGATATTTTTGATCCAGTTTGTTTCAAGAAGCATCAGCGAAGGTTGAGCTGATAGGGAAAGATGTAGGCAGCCCAAGATCGTCAGAAGAGTTTTGTGGTTAAAAGATGAAGGAATTTGGAATCCGAAGTTGGAAACTTTGTTTCTGTTGAGATTGTCTCCGGTCGAAGGAGCAATAAGATTGGGTGAGACTGGGAAGTTAGCTCCGAGGTATATTGGATTCTTCTATGTTCTTGTAAGAAATAAGTGTTTGGCTTATAAGGGTTGAATTGCTAGTTTGGAAGACTGGGATTCAATGTATTTCACTTATCTCTGAGGAAATGCGTGTATGATTCATCTCTGGTTGTGGAACCAGCAGCTCAGGAGGATTTGGTTGTTGAGTCGGTCTTGACTATGGTCAGATCTCTTGTGTAGATGGTAGATCTAGATGAGCAAAAGCTCAGTAGCTTAGTGGTGTAGCTAGTTTGAATTCAATAGAGCGAGTATCCCAATATCTGTACCTGGGAAACTCTGGATAGATTTAAGAAGCTTATCTAAAATTGTGTCCGGATAGCTGAAATTGTTTGTTTGGCTGTTTGTGTATGGTTGATATGTATGCTTGAATTGGTTGTAATAAAACAAAATTTTTGGATTATCTTCTGTTTTAAATTTCGAGGATGAAATTCTTTTAAGAGGGGAGGAATGTGATATCCCGGAATTTCAAGGAATTTAAAATGTGATAATCTTTTACTTAATTATTTAAAATTCGTAAAATTTGTTAATTTAAAATAATAATAAATCTTATGTGATGTTTTTAAATATAGATATAAATAGATTTTAAATGGAATAATAATTTACAAATTTAAATTGTGTTATTTTATAAATAGATTTTAAATAGACTTATTATTTTCAAATTTAATAAGTGTGTTTAAATATATATATATATATATATATATATGTATGTATGTATGTATTTAAGTTATTTTTAAATAGGATATTTATTTACAATTAATAATGTGTTTGTTTAAAATTGATATTTATTTGAATTTAATTTTAATTTGGATTTCAAATTGAATTTGAATTTGGATTTAAAATTTGAATTTAAAAGATATATATCTTAAAAATATTTTGGATATAATATATGGATAAGGGTTTTATTTTAAAATAAGATTGTTCTCTATTATTTTCTTTAAATAAATTTATTTATATAAATTTGGAAAATTATTTACTTAATAATAAGATAAAAACAAAAGTTCTATATTTACATTTGAAAATGGATTAAAAATATTATGTATGATTTTATTTAAAATATGATTGGTCTTTATTTTCTTTTCTTTTAAAGGTTTTGTTTTTATAAATTTAGAAAGGGATTTATTAATTTAGAAATGTATTAATTAATTAGGAAATCTGTTATAAAAGCTTTTAAAATCATTTTTAAATTATAAGAAAATGAATAAATACAAGTGATAAGTTATAAACTACTAAAAGTAACATGTGTTAAGTAATTAAGTAAGGTATGAGACAAGTGTCATTTTCTTTTTCTTTTCTTTTTATTTTAATAAATCAAAAAATAACTCTATTTAAATTTCTATCTTCCTCCTCATTTTCTTTCTTCTATTTTCTTTTCAAAAACTAAGAGAACCAAGCCTGTAAACTATCTTTAACAACTCAGTTCAAAATCAATATTTTGTAAAACTTTTCACAAGATCAAATGCAACCAGAATTCCTCAAAAACAAAGCTGTGGCCAATTTTGAAACTCAAACCAAAGCCCTGTAATTCATTTCTAAACTTATCAAGCAATTTTTTTCAAATCAGAAAAAACCAAAAACGCAAGCCTGAACACATCTCCTCTAAAACAAATGTAAACCAGAGAAAATATTAACAAAGCCTGTAATCAAAGCCCTATCGTTTAAGTCTGCAACCATCTCAAACAAAAAGCCTGTAACCAATTCTTAGATTTAAAGCAATCTCCAACATTCAAAGTTTTCAGAAAAGCAAGCAACCTAAAATCAAGCCTTAAACATCAAAGTTGTTCCAGTGTTTAAATCAAAAACTATAGCTAAAGCATTCAGTTTCAAAAGAAATCTAAGCTTCAGTTTTACAATCCCAGTTTTATCAGGCTCTCTACATTTACAAAGGTGAGTAAACCTTTAAATTAAAAGTTTAAGTAGATGACCGATTGTTGCTTATGAAATCTCTATGATGATGATGCCTGCATGTGTACAAGTAAGTGTAGAATTCTGTACATATGATTGTATTCATGTGTGCATGTCTGTTATATTCATGTTCTTCTCCGTTTTATATTACAGAGTTTAAATTTAATTCAAATTCCACCTTCTTCTCCTCTGATCTCTGTTAGGCCGTAGTTTTCAAACAGATTAAGTTTGTTTAAACTTGAACTTCGATCTAAAAATAGTTTAAACATGTTTATATATATAGTATCTGGAAATCAAGATTTATAGTAAAAATATATAAAAATGTTAAAATCAATTATTACAATTCTTTGATTCAAATATTTAACTTGAATCGGCTAGGGTAGATATGATTTTTAAGATGAAAATTATGATTTTTAGATTAGAATTGAATGTGAATTTTAGGGATATCTGAAATTGGGTTTCTGAGCAAATTCTGATGAACTAAGTTACCGAGGAGGTCGGTGTTCCTGCTGGAGCTGGCTAAGTGATCTGGGTGTTCAGAAAAAATGGATGGTGAGGTGCCTGATGGTCGTGGCGACGGCGGCGAGTTAATTTAGGTTTTAAACCTAATTTGGTTGATTTTGGAAAATGGGATTACTGCTCTACCTATGATGGATCGAGTGTTACGAAATTCAGGGACATGGTGGCATGATGTGTCGGTAGGGTGTGGCCAGAGTCTTTCGACCTCTGGTGGTCGGAATAGGTTGGTCGAAGGGGTCTTGCTGGAGTTTATCTTGGTTCCAGTCTCCACTGGATAGTTCGATTTTGAATCGAGGCCTGTAATGATGGTTTGATAATCGGAGAGGTTTGCTACATCGATGATCGATGTGTTGAGGGTGTCGTGGATGGCCGGAGATGGCTCTGGCGATGGTGCATGTGAACGAGGTGGATCTCATGTCAGTGCTGTTGGGTTTAGGTTGTGGTTTTGGGATTGTGGGTTTGCTCGAAGGAGAGACCGTGTTGTTGAGTAGGTGACTCAAGTGGAAACTCGAGTAGCTCTGGGTATGGAAACCTGTTAATTTTTTTTGATTGTTACAGGTTTTTAAATTTAGATTTAAATTAAAATTTTGAAAATTTAAGAGAAGAAATGGAACTTGAAGTGGCTCGAGTGATACTCAGGTCCAAACTGAAGCAGATTGATTTAAAAGAAATTTTCAAAAGTTTTAAATAGTTTTATAAAACAAGTTTCAAATTTAAATAAAGAAAGTTTTAAACTTTTGAAATGAATCTTGTTTTTGAACACTACTCTTTATAAAGGTAAATGTTTTCTTTAACATTTTCTCGAGAAGTTTGAAATTTGTTTAATTTAAAATTTTGTTAAATAAAGTTAAAGTTATTTTTAAACTTAAGTAAAAATGGAATTTTAAAGACAAGTTTTAAAATCTAAATTAAATTTAGTTTAAACCATCTTTTGTTAAATATTTATGGTTATGGAAGTTGTGTTTAAATGATTATTTTATTTTAAAACTTAATTATTGATTTAATTAAGTATAGTTAATTATAAAGATATAATGGTTTAAAAATGTAAATGTTAATAAAGGCATTAATAAGATAATGTTTTATCTTAAGGTTAATTAAGGTTTTTAATATCTTGATATTAGTTAAATTAATTAAGGAAATTAGATATAATTAACTAATTTAATTAGTAATGATTAGGATTAATTAAGGAATTAATTAAGAGTAATTAACTGATTTAATTAATTTATCTAAAATTAATAATTAAGGGTTATAAGTTAGCTCATTAGAGGTTAATTAATTTATAATTAAGTATAATTAATTAGATAATTAGAGATTATTAATTAATGATTAAAGATTAATTAAGTAATTAAGGTTGCTTAATCGGTAATTAAAAATTAATTAACTTGTAATTAAAAAGTAATTAATTTGTAATTAAGTTTTATTAATTATTAATTAGGTTTTATTAATTAATAATTAAGAGATAATTAATCTATAATTAAAGATTAATTAAGGATTAATTAATTGTTGACTAACTGATTAATTAAGGATTAATTAATTGGTTATTAAGTTTTATTAATTGGTAATTAAGGTTTATTAATTATTAATTATGGATTAATTAATCAGTAATTAAAGATAAAAGGGGTAATTAAGGGATGAATTACCCAATTATAATTAATCAAATGAATGTGATTAATTAATTGGTCAATAAATTATAGATAATCTTAATGATTGATTAAGTATGAATACTTAATGAGATTAAATAGTGTAATTACTTAGGATAAGTAATTAATGTATAATTACTGGGATGTAATTAATTAAAGGGAAATTACTTAATGGGAAGTAATTAAAGGGTAATTACTTAGTAGAGTAGAAGTAATTAAGGGTTAATTACTTGATCTAATTAATCAAAAGATTAATATAATTAATTAAGGAGTTATAATTAAGGAAGGTAGTTACAGGATGGTAATTATTGTTTATGATAATTAAAGTTGATTAATGGAAGTAATTAATTAAGGATCATTAATTAATGTAACTAATGAGAGTAATTAAGGATTAATTAATTAATATTAATTAATCAATAATAAATGATTATAAGGTGATTAATTAATTGTAATTAATTAAGTATTAATGTAATTAATTGTGGTTAACGAAATAATTAAGGTTAATTACTTTAATGGTTGTAGATAATTAATTTGTGTAATTAATTAAGGGTTAATTACTTAATGTAATTAAAGGATAATTAATCAAGGGTGATTAATTAAGATGATGATTTAATAATTGATTTGTAATTAATTAATGGTTAAGTAAGCAAGATTTTAATGATGAAAGTAATTAATTTAATTTATTTTAAATTAATTAGAGATGAAGTAATTAATTTAATTCATTTTAAATTAATTATAGATGTGTGATAAATAAATCATTGCTTATGGACGGCTGATTGATATTGAATTCCTTGATTGTTTGATATCTCTGATGAGGTATGTGTGATGTGTGATATGAGATGATTTGGTTGGATTATGATGATACGAATTATCTATCTATGTATATGTGAATTATCTATCTGTGTGAATATGGATAATGATTTGAATTGAATTGTTTTAACTTTAAAACAACTTGGACCTAAAAGATGGCGTTCTGGATTTCGGTGAGATCGAGATCGGGTTTCCAGATTTGGATATCCGAAAACCACATCGATCCAAATTAACGATAGGTCGTGAATCTCAAGTGAAGATGAAGATTCAGAGTGCAAGGGTTATTGTCGTTGACTCTGAGGGTGATTCCAAAATGAGTGTAACGAGATAATGCCTTCGGTTTCGTTCGAACCCGGAACAAACTTATATGGATTGAATGCTTTCAGTACATCTTCAAGTGGACGATGAGCATTCTAAGATTGATGTGTTCTATAATGGTAATCGTAGCCTCAAGCCTCATCAACCGGGAATGGCTAAAGCAGGGGAGGTGCAGCAAGGCTAAGTGGGTAGCACCCAAGTAGGATGAGCTTTACCCCTGTCTAGAGTCCTTTTTTGTTCGGCTGTGTGGGCGGTTGCTAGCTACAATCGTGGGGTTTTCTTATTCGGGACTGTCCAGTAAGGGATGGTTTGAGCCTTATGATGTAGGGGATTTAGGGTGGATCCTCGGTACATTGATCTAGGCCACATACTGTGACGGAGGGTACCCCAGTAGCCCTGCTATTTTATGGAATCCAATCTCCAATAAGTGCCGTATGTATTGATTGTGCCCAACTATGTTGGAACGTGAGATGTAAGCATTCCAGCTATTTCTGTATTTTATTTGAAAACTCTTGACCCTACTATAATATCACCGGATTTTCTATCAAATATTTTAGTTAGCGTAAGGTAAAAACTTACCCATGTTTATGTGTGGGGAGTCTTACGTGATACCTTTTGTTTTCAAAGGTTTTTCAAAGTTAAGCAACTTTAACCCGTTTACTCACACCAGACCCATGTCTGACCCAAAGTTTATTCTATTTTTCTTAAAATCTTGGGTACTCAAATTTTTACAAGTAGCCGAGAGATTCAGGTAACTTTGACGAATTCTGGAGGTGCAATGTAGCAGGAGGCTTCAGCATTTGTAGAAATATAGTGGTTCCGCTGTGTTGATCTCTATGTTGTTATCTGTATTGTATATTGAGTTGTACAACTAGACAGGTGTTTATAACTGTCTAGTATGTGATGTATAAGATATGTAACTCTGATGTATATGATACTATGTAATATATTATGTGATTATTATAATTTCTTCTCTATCTTTTCTCTTTTTTATCACTTTCTTTCTTAAAAATGATGTGTCTTTCTGTGGAGAGAAAGGCGGGTCGTCTCAGAGGGATGTAACTGGATTCCTCAAAAGTGTTGAATTTAATTTCATATATAGTGATATATGTTCTATTGGAATAATCTGTGATAGATTACTATGGGATGTATATTGATTGGATGATATGGTTGTTTTGGCTTTTATTTGTATTTTAAAATACCAATAATATATTATTGGAATTTGGAAAGAAAATTAAAAGGGATTTTTGAAGTAAAATGTTTATAAGAATTTTGGGTTAATCAATTGGATAAAATAAATGGTTTTGAAATTTATATTTAACTAAATTAGGATATTGTGAATAAGTTTTTGGAATAAAAGTATATAAAAAGGGCTTTCAAATTATAGATGCTTAAGTGGTACTAGTTTAAATACCAATAGTTTAAAGTCGAGATTTTTAATGGATCGGAAGAGTAGAAGTAAATTTAGGAATAAGTATAAAAATTGTTACACTGGAGCTCAAGTAGGATTTCTAATTTACGGAATGAAATTGGAAATCGTGAAATTGAGCTGTTTTAAAAAGAGGATTTTAATTTATTGATTAGGTAACTTTAAAAGTGTTAAAAATATTCTAAAAATTAGTTACTTAATTATTCTAAATTGTTTAAAAACATATTTAATTATTAATTAGTTACTTTATAATGATTGTTAAAGATTTATTATTATTAAAGAACTAGTCAACATTTTTGTTTTAAAGATAAATTATTAAATTTTAATATGGCTTTGTATAACAACTTTTATTAAGTATATTTGCCTAGATTAAACTTGGAAATTTATTTTAGAACTGATAAGTATTATTTTGAGAAAAATTATTAAACAAAGTTTCGGGAAGCAATGGTATACTCGCATGGCATAATCGAAGGCAGCAAGTGCCTCCAGTTGAGTCTTGGATTTCTCTGGGATAAAGACGTAACCCTTGAGCTATGAATCCATGGTTTAATACCACAGTGGCACTTTTCATATTATTTTTAAAAAGGTTTTCAAATGTTTTTTGGGAAAAGATACTTTGTGAATATACTGAATTCGATAAGATAAGGACATGACCTTTAATAAAGAGATTTAATTTATTTAAAATTTAAATTAAATAAGACTTGGTGTTTTTAGTGAAAATGAAGTATTTGGTTGAATGATTATTATTTTATAGTTAAATAACCGACTACCAAAATATAGACCTAAATATAACTGTTATCCCGCTTTTCGGCAAAGCCGCGATACCAAAAGATCGATCGAAAACGAAGGACAGTTTGCCTCGGAGGTTGATCGTACTTCCTTTCGCCATGGATATCACTGAATTTTATCCGAGTCCAGATTGAGCTACAATTGATAGGACACGGCAAGAAAGACCACAGGAGTCAGCATTTCAAATTTCAAGTCAATCCGAGTTCGCATGCTCAAGCTATGATCGGTTCAACTTGGAGGGAACATGCTGGTTTCGAACCCACCATGATGGGTGTCTTCGAACCCATCATCATGCACCACTCGAGACCATCACCTTCGAACCGAAGGACATCGAACCCATCGGTTTCGAAACCATCAAAGCGCCTCACCTTCGACTCCATTACCTTCGACTCCATCGTGTTCGAATCCATGTGCCTCGTATCCATGGAGGGGTTGCAGAGCTCATGTGCATCCAAGGAACACAAGTTCGAACCCATCACAGAAGCCATGCTTCGAACCCATCACAAAGGCCTTCTTCGAACCCATATGTGATACCATCTTCGAACCCATCCTGTGTAACTTCGTTCGAACCCACTGGGTCAACCAAACACGATGACGTGTCTTCCATCGGTTCGAATGCGCCGAGATACATGGAGTCGAAGCGGTCAACACGGAGCGAAGTCCGGATCGATTCGAAGTTTGCGCTCCACGTCACCACGAAGCCGCGTGCCATGATGGATTCGAAACCATCGTTTCGAATACATGGGTTCGAACCAGACAGCTATGCCAAAAACCCAATTTCGAATCCATCATATCTCCTAACCTATTGATCCAAATGCCATAAAATTTTCACTGAAGCTTGCGTACATGTTGAAGAATGTCCACGCCAAATTTCACCTCGATTGGATGAATTCTTGATCGGTTCGAATGGAGTTCGAACCGATGCCGAAATGGGCCCAAACTTTCTGAGACCGTGCATGTGGGCCCCCTCACGTGCCAGACGTGGTCTCCCGAGTTTTCAGCGAGATACCAGCAACCTACGCCTATAAATAGAGCCCCAGGGATAGCAGAAAAGGGATCTTCTGGACCTTCCGACTCTGAGACGCCCAAACTCTGCCGGATCAAGATCTCCATCATCCTATACCATAATTTGATTGCTGATTTCGAATTTCTAGTGGTAACTTGCTGTTGATCGCTGTAACAACTTGTAAACATTGAAAGAGAATCAATAAAAGTATAAAAACTTCACAGTGGACGTAGGCAACACGCCGAACCACTATAAATCGATTGTCTACGCATTTTCTTTACTGATGATTGGATTTTTTGTTAGATAATATCTGTTTTGAACTTGCTTTCTTGACTATTATCTCTTCAACGACTCCCGAAGAGTGTTGTGCCCAATTTTGACGTAAACACTTTGGTGCTTTCACTGAGAAAACCCAGATTTTCTCCTGCTCGTTGGATCCGTCATCGATACCGAATTGAATAAATCTAAGAGAGAGATCCAGATCGTTAAATCCTACTTCCTTCCCTTCTATTCAGATTTGCATAAAGTCTAGGAAAGGAAGTCAACTCTAAAGATGGTTAGCACAAGAACCACCTCAAACGCCGTCAATCAAGAAGAACAGGATAGACAGAATCCTGCCCCTCTACCTCCATCTAATCAAGATGCCGCTGGGCACCCAGAGCCGTCGGGTCCGGTTACCCGACAAGAATTGCAGTTGTTACTCCAAGAGCTGACCCAGAGTCGGCGAGAACTAGAAGAACAGCTACGCGCTAACGCTGAGCTAATCAACCAGCTGGATCGCCAGAAACGAAAGAGATCCATGAGAGATCGTGCTTCTTGCTCTTCCAGCGAAAGTTCTTCATCTTCTGATTATCATAATCGACCTCCACGACCCCGGTTAGATGGGAGTCGTATGCCACCCGCTGGAAACCAACCAACATTGACCGTTGGACAAATAAGAGTTGGTCCGTCAGCCAGCTTCCAAACCGGACCCTCCTCCCGAGGAGGCGCCGTTCCTCATCACGCCGCAGAATACCGCACCACTAGTGTTGCGGCTGAACCAAGGGTCGACGCTCAAGACCAGTCGGACCTAGACCGTCGTCATAGCGGCCGTACTCCTGAACCGTACGTCCCAGAGGACTATGAGCCGAGAAGGCAAGATGTGAACCGTCAACGATATCCGGTTCAAACCCAAAGTATGGAACGTGACCATACTCCGGCGCAAATGCCGGATCTTTCGACTATGATACGTCAGATGATCCGTGAGAGTCAGGGATTCACAAACGACGATTGGGGAGTTTCCCGAAGTCACACTCCCTTTACGGACGACATTCTTAATGCTGAACCCCCACGACGATTCCGAATGCCAACTCTGCCCATGTATGAGGGAAACTCCGATCCCAATCAACATATTCTAAAATATGAATGGTCGATGATTGCTGCCAGAGCCGACGACGCTGTAAAATGTCGTAGTTTCCCCATATCCTTGGGGGGCATCGCCACCATGTGGTTCACCCGATTGCCTCCTCGATCCATCTCCTCATTCGACCAGCTGGCCAAAAAATTCGTTGAGCAATTCCGCATGCACGTCGCAAGGCCGAAAGATGTCAACACTCTATCTAGTGTGACACAAGCTCCCGGAGAGACACTTAGACACTACTTAGAAAGATTCCACACTGCGTGTGCAGAGATTAGTAATCCAAACGATAACTCCATCCTTAAGGCGTTAACTAAGGGGATCGACCCCGATTCTGAATTTGGCAATTGGCTAGCTGGGAAACCACCTGCGTCATTGGACCGTTTCCATGCCAAAGCAGCTCAATTCCTGAGACGGGAAGACGCGAAACAGTCTAGGAAGCAAATTGACGCAGGGCCAAATGCGGGAGGAACCCAAAGCAATGTTGCAATAAAACAGTCCGGCGAGAACTCCGGAAACGTTCAATTGAACATTAAAAATAAACAAGCTCGGCGAAGAGAGAGCGTGATTCAACTTAAAAAACAAGATCAAAATCGCGGCCCGCAACGCAAAAATCCGAAGTTTGACAGTTATACTCCTTTGAATATTTCATTGGAGGACTTGTATTTGCGGACCCGTAACGCGATTCAATATGAAAAACCTGCTCCAAGACCGTCGTCGGAGAGACAAATCCAGACGGGAAAATTTTGCAGGTTCCATGAAGGCTACGGGCACGATACGAACGAGTGTCGTCACTTACAGGATCTTGTTGAAAAACTGGTCAGGGAAGGGAAACTGGAACAGTTTGTGCGGACACCGCAGCCCAGAGATGCGGGCCCATCCAATCCAATCAATGAACCCAATCGACCGAGGCAGGAGGACTCGACTTGTCCCCGTGGGAGATTGGTGATAAACGCCATCAGTGGCGGGCCTACTCATTCAGAAGCCTGGAACGATGAAGAACCTCGTCACTGTCACACATGACAGGCTCCTTCAATCCATGAATACTTTACAATTTCTTTTACGTTCTGAATTTTGAATTTGTAATAAGGCACTGACTTTGCCACATTTTCTCATTTCAGCAAATAAAATGCTATCTCTTCAAGCTAAAGCTGTGATTCACCGAATACATCATTCAACAATCACGACACACGAAGAGCTAAGTTCCATCGAACAATGGAATTTATTCAAATAGCGAGTGACTGCGTTACAACCGGCCACTCACTAAGTGAAACCCCAGCTCGAGGGCAAGCCAACACATCGAAGGCTGAACTGGACCAACACACGACAGTCCATTCCATAATTCGTTCCCAGAGTGCGAACGGACTCCAAATTCCCGGAGCGCGAATTGGAGTATAAACATTTAACAATTCGTTCCCGGAGTGCGAATGGACTCCAACTTCCCACAGCGCAAATTGGAGTATAAACATTCAATAATTCATTCCCAGAGTGCGAACGGACTCCAAATTCCCGGAGCGCGAATTGGAGTATAAACATTTAACA
Organism: Allium cepa; assembly: GCA_030765085.1. Lineage (NCBI taxonomy): Eukaryota > Viridiplantae > Streptophyta > Magnoliopsida > Asparagales > Amaryllidaceae > Allium > Allium cepa. The sequence goes on along the minus strand of CM060934.1, from coordinate 765,228,520 downwards.
ATTCGTTCCCGGAGTGCGAACGGACTCCAACTTCCTACAGCGCGTATGGAGTATAAACATTCAATAATTCGTTCCCAGAGTGCGAACGGACTCCAAATTCCCGGAGCGCGAATTGGAGTATAAACACCTAACAATTCGTTCCCGGAGTGCGAACGGACTCCAACTTCCCATAGCGCGAATTGGAGTATAAACATTTAACAATTCGTTCCCAGAATGCGAACGGACTCCAAATTCCCGGAGCGCGAATTGGAGTATAAACACTTAACAATTCGTTCCCGGAGTGCGAACGGACTCCAACTTCCCACAGCGCGAATTGGAGTATAAACATTCAATAATTCGTTCCCAGAGTGCGAACGGACTCCAAATTCCCGGAGCGCGAATTGGAGTATAAACACTTAACAATTCGTTCCCGGAGTGCGAACAGACTACAACTTCCCACAGCGCGAATTGGAGTATAAACATTTAACAATTCGTTCCCGGAGTGCGAACGGACTCCAACTTACCACAGCGCGAATTGGAGTATAAACATTCAATAATTCGTTCCCAGAGTGCGAACGGACTCCAAATTCCCGGAGCGCGAATTGGAGTATAAACACTTAACAATTCGTTCCCGGAGTGCGAACGGACTCCAACTTCCCACAGCGCGAATTGGAGAATAAACATTTAACAATTCGTTCCTAGAGCGCGAACGGGCTCCAAATTCTCGGAGCGCGAATTGTAGTATAAACATTCAATAATTCGTTCCCACTGCGCGAACCAACCCATCAATGCGGGCTCCAAATTCCCAGAGTGTGAATTGGAGTATAAACATCAATTCAAAGTTCCCGGAGTGCGAACCGAAGTATCAACACCAACTCCATGATCCCCAAAACATGAATTGGGGTGTAAACATAAGTTACGGGTTCCCGGAGCGCGAACCGAAGCATCCGTTCAAACTCCAGATTCCCGAAGTGCGAGTTGGAGTATAAACGTCAATTCCGGGTTCCTGAAGTACGAACCCAAACACACATGTTTTATCCAAGTTCCCGGCATGTGAATTGGAGCACAAACACCAAGTCAAAGTTCCCGTAGTGCGAACTAAAGTGTTAATACTAACTCCGAGTTAGTAGAGTGCAAGTTGGAATGCGAACATCATTCCCAAGTTCCCGGAGCGCGAACCGTGTTACAAGCATCAATAACTCTCGAATTCCTGGAATGCAAACCAGGTTATCGATCTCAAATTATTCTAAGTCCCCGGAATGCGGACGTGTGCTCAAGACTTGCAACAAGTGCGATCAACCACCATAAATACAAGTGTTGTTCCCCAAAACTGGGGCCCACGAAAGCTAAATATTAATCACTAACCGAAGTGATACAACGTCCGAAGTTCAACTCATTCATCAATCACAACGTGTGACCAAGATCTTCAGACTTGGCAAATGAGACGAACTCTACTTAAACGATAAAAACACCACAAGTACACTGGACCGAAAACAAGACACTGCAAGTACTTAAGCACAAATAAAACAAGAGTTGAAACAAAGAAACTGAAGTTTATTTCAACTAACTAAAATAAGGACTTACGTACGAATAAGTTCTCCCAAAAAACGACCCCTACTAGCAGGGGCCGAACCTGCATCTATACACGGCTTACTAACAAAAAGCAAAAAACAAGTACTTGTCTACCAAAACATCTACTCGGAAAGCCGATTTACTTTTTCTTCTTTTTCGTCCTTCTTATTAGTGGTTCGTCATCAGAATCACTTGACAGAAATTCTTTTTGAGTGTCTCCTCTTCGGCGGTGGCTCTTCGGCTGGAGGCATGATGTCAATATCCTCCTCGGAGCTTGAGTCCGCATGGAGGCTTCCTGCCGGAGGAGTAGGGGGACTGGATCCGTAACGGAAGTTGAGACAGTGCCACCCGATGGCGCTACCGTAGCAGGTGATGGACTCTGCGCCGCCGTGATGCCACCGACGGTACCGCTATGCCCCGCAGCCTCTATCTCGGCGTTGATCTCAGCCAAAATTTCCTCATCACGAGTCGCATGGGCTTGGCTGGGGGCATCTACGGCCTGCATCGAAGGACTTGAGGACGGCGGGAGGCTACTAACGATGATAAATGGCAAGTCAGAGAAAGAACCACCCTGCTCACCGAGCAGTTCGCTCACCATTTGTTCGTCAGCAGATAAGGATCCCCCCTGCACCGTCTCAGCAGATACCGCGGTTACAACAGTAGTCTCGGTAGCGATGGCTTTATCTCCTCTGCTTGATTCTTGAGCCACAACAGTCGGCGCAACTCCAGTCACTAGGCAAAAAATAAGAAGTTATTAAAAAACTGCTACAAAACTAACACTCTATTCAGAAAACGCTTGAGATAACTTCGGAATACCTTCCCCAGTTTGGGTCGCAGACGGCTGAACGGCCTCGGTAGTACGCTCATGAATAGGAGATAAGCGCGGCTGTTCCGGGTCGTAAGCAGGAACAGGTTGCAAACCGACCGCAGATACAGACACCGACGAAGATGGTGTGGTGACTTCAGTAACAGCAGAATAGTGCTCAACACCTGACCCCTCTCCGACTTCCAGGGAACGACCACCGATCATTTCCTTCTCATGAGCGATGATAGCGTCATGAAGAACCTTCTTCTCATCGTCTGTGAGCAGCCGATTCTCAAGTTCGAATCGATCGACCGCTTCACCTGGGTGCGCTTCCTCTTCCTCCTCAACCAATCGGTCCCAGGCGCTACGAAGGTGAACTGAATAATCTTGAAGCCAGGCCAAGTTTCTGTGCTTCAACACATTGGCGTTGTAAGTTATGAGCAAATCTTCGATATCGGCCTCTAGCCTGGCCTCTGCATGTTGAACCTTCTCCTCCACCTCTGCTTCGACCGCCTGAACTTTGGCCACGGCCACATCTCTTTCAGTGCGAAGCACTACGGCTTGCTCGCAGGCTTCTTGCGCCGTGTTATGCGCGTCATCTCTATCTTTAATAATCTCGGCAAATTTGGCCTTGAGCTCATTAAGTTCTTTTAACGCCGCATCCCGCTCAGCAGTGATGACAGTGTTCCGGTGGCCCATGTCTTCCACCGTAACATAGTGCTCCTTTTTCATTCTATCCATGGCTGCTTGAGCTTCGTCGACCTTTGTAAGAGCCTCCATCTCTGATTTTCGAGACGATTCAGCCTCAGTATTCAGCACTTGTATGATGCGGTCTCTTTGAGCCAGCTCGGTTTGAAGCTTTTCAATGGTAGCCGCTCGTTCGAAGGCCAACGCCGATGCCTTGTCGGCCGCCCTATACCACGCCTTGTATTGGGTGTAAAAGTCATGCACATAGTCGAGCGCTAACCGCTCGGCCTCCGGCGGGATTCTTTTCAGGTTCGGGGGAAAGACGTAGTTATTGAAGCAGATATTCGGGAACTCCCTCTTTAGTTGCGCAAGTCTAATTGCCCCTTCTCCCGAGATCTCTGTAGGAGGCTGCTCTGCGACTATCGGGGTCATCGCCTCGGATCGAGAAGATTGAGAAACCGACGTATATCGAGAAGGCTCGGAAGGATGAGGGACATGAGCAGGAGGTTGTACGGGATCTCTGGAAGGAGGAGGGGTACGCGACCGCGATCGACGCTTATAGCCCCTGTCCGTGTCATGTCTCTCGTGACTAGAATACCCCGAACGTCCCTGGTCATAATGCCCAGATAGCCCCTGATCATAACCTCTAGGCCCCTCTCGTCTGCGTGAGTCATAATATGAAGGCTTGCGGGCATGTCGAAGACTCCCAAGCATTGAACCGCGCTTAGACATGATATCTGCGAAGCGAGATAAAATAGAATTAATCACCTTTCAAAACAGGTAGTTTACAGTCAAAGGTTATGCAGTGTCGTGAAATGTGTATGAATATGCATTCCCCCCGACCAACCGGAAGTGTCGACCTAGCTAGTAATAAGAGGCTCGTTCAACTCTAGAGTGCGATGGAATTCCTCCAACCCGGCATCATGTTGAAAAGACACATCATCCGGGATTGGAAGATCGGCAAGCCCTTCAAAAAGATTTTCAGTTCTCGGAGGAGACGTCTCCGAGATTCTAACTCCGGGAGCAGAACGAGCCGTGACAACCGATTTCCATCTCCCCTTCTTACTTGACTTAACCATGGCCGCCTTGCCTTTTCTCTGCTCCGCGACATCCGAAACTACGTCCATAGGCCCGGTCAGCGGCTCATCATCGGTGTGGGTTCTTTCAGAGTCCGCTTCCTCAGCTGTGGTAACTCTGGGTTTCTTGTGCTTGACTCGTTTCTTCGAGACGACCCTTAGTGCCACTTCGAAGCTTATGCTCTGCCCTTGTTCGATCAAACCGCAGGCTCGGAGATTCCTATCCGTCAATAACACATCGATATCCCTATCTCCACCCGGGACTTCTCGAAGCACTCGCACCATCTCCCTAAAGTGCTCGCCCTCAGGTCGCTGGATCACCGCTGTAAAAAAGAATAAAATATAAGTTCCACTTCGGCTGCAATTGCCATAGTAATTATTTACGAACTCAACTATACTCACGTCTGAATAGCCATCGTCGGGCGAATCCAGGAGGACATCTGACATAAAACCATTCTGCCCTATAATAGCTCAACCTGGTCCAAGACCCGGTAACCACTTGGCAATTTCTCACCGCTTCCAGGAATGTGAAGGAGGGATAATCACCCCGAGTTTTGAAATTGAACAAGTATCTGATCTCGATTGGGAGCGGTGGTCGATGAAGATATTCCATAAATGCAATGAACAAGCTATTGATCGACGCATATCCGTTCGGGTGCAGCTGAGATGGGGCGATCCTCAAAATCGAAAATACTCCCCTTATATACTCGTTGAACGGAGGAAGTGTCCCGGCCGCGCACGCGTGGCGGTTAAATGCCGTATATCCCTCCGGCGGATTATGCGGTCTATCATTCGGCCCCGGCAGTAGCACATCATCTAGCGACGGGCCGTGTCTCAAACATATTCTCCCCAACATGTCTTCAGAGATATTGGACGGAACGGAATCTGATGGATTGCAATGAACGACGCATCGGGAAGTTCATCCGGGGCTGGACCAATAATCTCAGGATCAATATCCGGAATCTCTAGCCTCGGAGAGACTGTAACTTGAGTCTCCTGCTGCTGTGAACTTGACGATTCCATAACTAGCTAACTCACGAGAAACCATCGTTAGACGAAAAAAACCCGTGCGTTCCCCAGTGTAGCGTGTATGAGTGTGTGTTGTGCAGTGACATGCATTACTTGAATAAATGTTGCAGAGTTAAAGAAATATGCAAACGACAAGGCTATGGAGTCCAGCATGATGACCGTCATCGCTGACCGTCATCACCAATCCGTTTCCATGATGGAAGTTGGTTCGGGTAGAAGTTTTATAGTTCCATCGACGAGCTTCAAAAGGTAGTCATGTATGCAGTTTAATATTCAAGTCCAAATATGCAGGAATGAAGCTCGTCGGAGTTATGCTTGGAAAATTTCAAATTTTGGTATCCATCATATAGGGTTCGACACCATCACAAGGACTTCGTTCGAACCCAACCGAGCATCTCTTCTTTCGAACCCATCCTGACGTCGCTTCGAACCCATGCGTTCGAACCCATCCTGACGCGCTTCGAACCGATAAACAGATGACAAGTTCGAACCGATAAGGAAACCTCAACTCCGCATCATTCACGTTCGAACCGATCCACTTCGTATCGATACGAAGTTGTGGACTTCGAAACGATAGCCTATGGGTTCGAACCCATCGGTTCGAATGGACCCCTCGAATCCCTCAATCGGTGCGAACTGCGCATCCCAACAAGGACATTCCAAGGATCGATTCGAAATCCAATAAAAAGACGCCACCATCACCGATTCGAACTCGAGCCCACGCATCGGTTCGAATCCCTCCCAAACCAGATCTGGTTCCGACAATCTTGAGGCTACGCAATCGATAAAAAGAAACGGGTTCGAAATAACTTCGCCGTTTGAATCCGAGGCTAATTACCTAGTTTGAATGATGAATTCGAGAAATTGAAGATTCAGATCTTGAATGATTCGAAAGCGCGACACAGTGCTTTCTCTTTTGGAGCTCCGAAACGATGAAGAGCACAGTAAAAAGCAAGCAAGAGTGAAAGTAAAAAGTGAATAAATGCCGAGGTCTTTGCTATATATATGGGGGGTTGGAGATGACTGGGTCGATTCGCGTGCCGGTAGACTTGACCGATTACAACAGGTCAGAATGCAGAACCGGTTCGAAATCCACTTTCGAACCCATACGTTTGAGGCTCCATCGTGTGAAGCACACGGACCACTACCACGAACAAAAGTCTCGAAACCATCCCTTCGCATCGGTTCGAATGTCTGTTTCGAACCCATCACAACACAAGTATACTCCATCCTTTCAGACCGGTTCGAATGTCAATTTCGAATCCATCATAGCAGCAAGCGTACCGCGTCCATACAAACATGGATTTCGAACCCATCAACGCTTGAATGCATCAGTTCGAAACATTACGCTCGCGCAATACAAATTCAATCCCTTTAACCTTCTATATCGGTTCAGGAGAGGATCGATACGAAGGAACCTTTCAAAACAACCACCAAGCGTTGTATCAATTCAAATTTCAAAATCGGTTCAGGGGAGAATCGATATGAAAGTCTATAGCAAACCAAACTGACAACAACTCGTGGACGCACGACGATAACAAGGGTCAAATTAACATATGCTCATATATGTCGGACTAACATTTGATTTTGAATATTCACAGGGATCAAACACTCATCCTGTTACAAATGCGACAGCCAATGGCTAAGCACTATTATACAGCAATCAATCATATCAAAGCAAGGTTACAGCGGTACAGCATACGAGTTTCGACAAAAAAGAAAGCAATGACTGTTCAGAGAGAAATGGCAGCTATTCAAAGCACGTCATGTTCCCACAAGACGTACTTTGGGGGGCAAAATGTTATCTCGCTTTTCGGCAAAGCCGCGATACCAAAAGATCGATCGAAAACGAAGGACAGTTCGCCTTGGAGGTTGATCGTACTTCCTTTCGCCATGGATATCACTGAATTTTATCCGAGTCCAGATTGAGCTACAATTGATAGGACACGGCAAGAAAGACCACAGGAGTCAGCATTTCAAATTTCAAGTCAATCCGAGTTCGCATGCTCAAGCTATGATCGGTTCAACTTGGAGGGAACATGCTGGTTTCGAACCCACCATGATGGGTGTCTTCGAACCCATCATCATTCACCACTCGAGACCATCACCTTCGAACCGAAGGACATCGAACCCATCGGTTTCGAAACCATCAAAGCGCCTCACCTTCGACTCCATTACCTTCGACTCCATCGTGTTCGAATCCATGTGCCTCGTATCCATGGAGGGGTTGCAGAGCTCATGTGCATCCAAGGAACACAAGTTCGAACCCATCACAGAAGCCATGCTTCGAACCCATCACAGAGGCCTTCTTCGAACCCATCTGTGATACCATCTTCGAACCCATCCTGTGTAACTTCGTTCGAACCCACTGGGTCAACCAAACACGATGACGTGTCTTCCATCGGTTCGAATGCGCCGAGATACATGGAGTCGAAGTGGTCAACACGGAGTGAAGTCCGGATCGATTCGAAGTTTGCGCTCCACGTCACCACGAAGCCGCGTGCCATGATGGATTCGAAACCATCGTTTCGAATACATGGGTTCGAACCAGACAGCTATGCCAAAAACCCAATTTCGAATCCATCATATCTCCTAACCTATTGATCCAAATGCCACGAAATTTTCACTGAAGCTTGCGTACATGTTGAAGAATGTCCATGCCAAATTTCACCTCGATTGGATGAATTCTTGATCGGTTCGAATGGAGTTCGAACCCATGCCGAAATGGGCCCAAACTTTCTGAGACCGTGCATGTGGGCCCCCTCACGTGCCAGACGTGGTCTCCCGAGTTTTCAGCGAGATACCAGCAACCTACGCCTATAAATAGAGCCCTAAGGATAGCAGAAAAGGGATCTTCTGGACCTTCCGACTCTGAGATGCCCAAACTCTGCCGGATCAAGATCTCCATCATCCTATACCATAATTTGATTGCTGATTTCGAATTTCTAGTGGTAACTTGCTGTTGATCGCTGTAACAACTTGTAAACATTGAAAGAGAATCAATAAAAGTATAAAAACTTCACAGTGGACGTAGGCAACACGCCGAACCACTATAAATCGATTGTCTACGCATTTTCTTTACTGCTGATTGGAGTTTTTGTTAGATAATATCTGTTTTGAACTTGCTTTCTTGACTATTATCTCTTCAACGACTCCGGAAGAGTGTTGTGCCCAATTTTGACGCAAACAATAACTTTGGGAATATCTAGGGGAAATACGAGAATTATATGGTACAGTTACCGTTCAAGGTGCTATACTGTACGTTTAGACTCGTTTCATTCTTCTAGAGCGATGATAAGGAAATCCGTCCACTAATGGTTAGGAGCTGATTTTCGATCTTATATCTGGGGTTGAGTTTACCGAAAATATCGAACGCTGTTTCGAAGAGACCGGGATCGGATAAGTTATCTGAAAACCACTTCGATCTAACGAGTACGTTTTCGACGTGAAAACAAGAGAATGGAGCCAAAATGGTGCGGTGAAGTGTAAGGGCTAATCGCTACTAATCTTGAGGGTGATTCCAAAATGGATGCAATAGGAATAATGCCTTTGGTTCCGTTCGGACCGGAACGGACTTGTATGGATGAATGCTATAAGTACATTATCATTGGAGGACTATGAGCATTCTAAGTGAATATTTCTAAAAGTTAATCGTAGCCTCTAGCCTCATCAACATGGAATGACTGAAAATCAAGGGGACGCGGCAAGGCTAAGTGGGTTGCACCAATTAGGGTATGTTTATCACCTTTCTAGATAATCTTGGATATATTGTTACTACGGTATATTGAAGGAGCTCATGAGAGGGTGGGAACACCCAGGGTGATAGCATATTCTGTCTATCCAGGTTAGGGATACTTGTGTTGCAGAAGATCCCGGCATGGTCCTCGATACGCTGTTCTAGATGTGTACTATCACAGGCGGTACCCAGTTCCTAGTCATTCGTATAGAATCCATTTTCTAATACGTGCCTTTACGGTTTAGATTATAGAACCTAGTATGCTGGAATTTAATTAATCTAACAATTCCAACTATTTGAATAAGTATTTGTATTTGTACACTATTATAATATAAGAGGATTTGATATGAAATGTTTTGGTTATCGCAAGGTAAAAACCCGTCGTGTTTATGTGTGGCGTGGTCTTACGAGATACCATTGATTTTCAAAGGATTTTGAAAACTTTAATAATTCAAATTTGAAATTGAGTGTGTTTTCTCACGCTTGTTTTCCAGACTAGCTCATACGTTATTTTATTATAATTCTTGGGTCAGATCGAGTATTATATGTTCAGGTTAGGATGCTATGGAGATCAGGAGACGAGCTGAATGACGAAGACATAATACTTGTACGCATTTATTCCGCCGCAGTTTTGTTGAAATTACAGCAAATTGTGAGGGCAGGTTGTTATAACTGTCTAGGCTGCTAATTATTGATTTTTGTACTCTGGTTTGAGATATATATATATATATATATATATATATTACAGTTTTGGTTTGTGTAAAGAACTATTTATATTATACGTTATTCGGTCTGCTATGAGATTCTGTTTTATTTAGTTTTCTTCTTTCTTTTACCTACTTTCTTTCCCCTCAACAATCTATCTTTCCATCACTCGATCGTTCGGCATATTGTATATTGAGTGTATTTATGTCGATTTTCGAGAGTTGAAAAGGCGGGTCGTCACAATAACTAACACTTATGAAATCCCGGTAGCATATAGAATGCAGTAATTGGCACGGTATCCCTTACCACTCCCAGTTGGTCAAAACCCATCACCAAATCTAGCTGAAAATACACCTTCACACTATAAAGTTGATAGAATAAGTCATCTATGCATGGTGGAGGATACTTTTTCTTTCCTGTAATCTTATTCAGCTCAGGATAATCCAAAGAACGCCTCAAAGAGCCATTTTCCTTCGTGGTGAATACTACAGGTGCTCCTCACTCAGAAATACTCCTTTGAATAAACTCTTCCTCAATTGGTCATTCACTTGCGCCTTTAAGTCACATTGCTCTTTAGGTGCCACACGTCTCAAAGACAATACAATAAGTCTGACATCCTTTACCAAAATGATAAAGAATCTATCTCCCTATATGGTGGTAGTCCAATCGCCTCCTTGAATATTTTTGGATACTCTATAACAATGGTGCTAATGACAAATCATCATGCGAGATCTCGAGCAAATAAAAAACGCTAACCATAACTGTATCCTCTAACATACTGCTCAACTCTAGCCTATGCTCATCATTTGTCCCTATCATCACAAATAACCTCTCACAATCAACTACATCTCCATACCTTTGAAGCCAGTCCATCCCCAAAATGATATTAAACCCTATAAAACTAAGAGCACGCAAATCATAAGCAAACATACATCCATGTCTCAACAACATAAAGTCACGACAAACCATATTCAAATTGACAAAATTGCCCAGAGAGACCGCCACAACCAAAGATCTATCAACTAGGTCAGGTCTTAATCCTAGCCTAGCTATTAGGGCAACATATATTAAAAAAATGTGATGCCTTTGTATCGAACAAAACACAAATATATATACCATAAAAAAAGCATACCTTGAATAGTAATACTCTTCCCCTTCTCTTTTGCTGATAAAGCACTCGGTGAAGTAAATATAGCACTAAGAGCATAAGCTTTCACAACTTGCCTATCTTTTGTGGCTCCAGACAATCCCTCTTGACATGCCCAATCTTATTGTAGTTGAAGCACTTCATTTTTGCACTCTTACGTTTATTGCTAAGAAAATCTTTCTCTCTACATTAATAATAGGTAGGATCCCATTATTCCTTCTTTTGGCCATCATTTTCTTAGAACTGCTTCTTGCCTTTGTTGTTTCACTTTCTCTTGCCATGCTTAACCATTTGCGGTTTCGCTTCCTTCTTCAGAACAACAACAGTCTTCGGCTTTGAATATTGACTTTCTTAAATCAAAGCTTCTCTACTATCTTCTCAAAGCTCTCATTGATATGCCTAGCAGCCTCTCTCTAAGATAATTATACACATATAATAAATTTTCATTTTTCTTCAAGGGAGTACGATAAACAACATCCTATATTCCAACAACACGTCGAACTCGACAACATATTCTACAATAGACATCTCATCTTGTTTTAGATCAGCATACTTTCTAAATAGTACCAACTTCTTAGCGGCCAGGATAAACTTTCCTTCGAATCGATCCTTGAAATGTTCCCAAGTGAACTGGTCCTTGAGGGAAGCAATATTCACAACATTCCATAAACTCATAGCCCTTCCTTGAAGTTGCCTAGAAGCCAACTTCCTTTTTTGAGCATGCTCTAGATACAAATTATCAAATATAAATTTGCACATATCTATTTGGTCTTGTACTTAAATAGTCGATTTCTATTCCCAATAACAGATTACCCCCAAGACTAGCGAAATCTTTATTAAGCTCAGCAAAATTAGATCTTGACGCTTGCATTATAGCACCATTACCTGCCACAGCACCAGAAGTTTCACTTTAGGAATTTTGCATCATGTGCATCCTCATATCATTGAACGTAATTTACATGCCGGGGTTCGTAGCCGCCCATGTACCCTCTCCTTCATTAATTCCAAAGATAAAGTTCCTAGATGTGCTCCTCGTATATCAACTCATTCTTACAATATGTAGTAAGAATAGATAGTCTCTCATAATTCATAAAGGAAATGTTGCTAAGTGGTAGTGTATGCAATACGACTTCCTATTACACACAGGCACACAATATATAACTTTGAAAACCAAAATATATAACAAGTACGTTCTCCCATATATCACTAGATCCATTCTAGAGTGATATCTCTTACTCTATCTCTGATGGATCCTTGTGTCAAATTAGTTTAGTCGCTCAACCTGAGCTCTGATACCAAATGTGCTGACCACTCTCCACCTCTAGTACCCAATATACAATATTTGATACCATAAGTGCGCCACATCGGTAACTAGCTGATGAAGGGAAGAATTCAAGGATAAAATAACAATAACACAACCCAAAACCCATAGAACATCTCACGATGCATGGACAAAACATAACAATCCACAATGATGTGGAAAAGACGAGATAATAATATAACTAAACGAACCGGAATAAGAAACACATCAAAATGCGATAGGTATATCAGATCATATAAAGAATAATAACAGATTTTATACATCTGAATCAAATAAACTCTAAGTAAATATCTCTAATAATAGATAAGTATTGATATAGCTCTATAGTACCACACTACATAATATAGTGGTAATGGATCCAAATATAGATACATGAAATGCATAACGTCTTGCTTGTCCCCCATACAGCTCCATGCGCTATCTCATGCATGTCTCTCGGTCTACTTATTTAATAGTACCCAAGATCATAAGAAGCGATACCATTAACCTTAGATCAAACAAAATTTTAGTATGAGTGATTTATAACCTCAAAATAGATATAAAAACAATATACTAAAGTAGGAATATATGAATAAAGAATCATACCAGACCTAACCCTACATCCAAGAAGTTAGCACATAACATAATATATAATGAACTATCATCATATGGGTGCAAAACACTAAATATAATATAGGGTATTGGAGTACCTAACTCGATACTATAGAATAAGATATGGTTTTTGTTGATTTTTGTTTGATGATAATAAACACACACATATATATTCATTAAAATGTATTTGTTGGTGTACTATTTTATTTTTCACATAATATTTGTTGAATAAAATAAATAACTCCGAACTCATATTCAAACAAATATTTTATTACAAATTCAAATAGTACAAATTTGAGCTCTCACTACATGTACAAATTTTCAAGTACAATACAGTTTCAATTACAACACAAATTTCACTTTACAATTTTTACCTTACTACATATATTCAGTCATCACTCGTATTTGATCTTCAACTTTGCTCCAGCCTATATTCAGCATTTGAACTATCTACAAAATAAACACTGACGCGGCAAAGTTGAAAAAGAAATATTTTGCAGTGTACAATAAAAGGTGTTTTGAAAATATTTTCCCTCATTTATTTGGGTTGTTCGTAATCATTTCTTTTAATTCATCATATAGGAACAACTTGTGACATGCATAGTGTATCACTGTACATCCCACAAGGTCCTACACACCGATATACACTTGCTTGTTAAACTGCAAGGACAGGTGAACAAAAGGTTAAACCCAAACATAAGCCGGATTCAACTCAAGTGCAGACTCGAGTGAAAATGCTCAATGGCATAGTTTAGTGCAAAGAAACAAATGAAAACAACAGTTCAGAATACAAGTGAGCACATAAATCATTTCAAGTATGACTCGAAGCAATGCAACCAAGACAGCAGACTCCATAATGCAACAACCTTGACTCCCAGAGGAACCAACACACATGCATACAACAAGTACACCGGACTCCAATCAACCAAATTCATGTGCATATGAAAAAAGTGACGAGACTCAACAATGAAATGGTCAGGAACTTAAAAACAACGAAAACAACAAACATGAATCAAATCAAGGTGGACAGAGCAATAGTGGTGCAACTAGAACAGTACAGTTCAAAGAATCACACAAGTGAGTTATTCAATACAAATGTAAAGACCATGTCAAAATAACATATATCAGTTTAGGCATGAACATGATGAACAATAGAGCAATGAACACATACAACACTCAGATGAACCAGACCAGATCAATGAACAAGACTTAATGCATTCAGGCATATACAAGACTTGGACTGCAAAAAGCTTCAGACCACATGAACACATGCAACATGGATTCAAACTAGAACCAGTCAAAGGCAATGTTCAGGCATGAATATGACTACAAGTATGAAGACATGAAACCACACACACATAAATGCAAGCAACTGGACATGTACTCGAAGCATCCAGACTCAAAACAATATGAAGACCAGACTCCAAAATGCAAATGGGATGCAACATAAACCAGACCATGCTAACAAGATTAATGAGTTCAATTCGAAGCAATTCAAGGTCTACACACTTGAACCAGACACAATGCAACAAAGGTGAGAACCAGAAATTAAGACCTGAACAAAACCAGATAGAGGCAACGACTGATACAGTTACATATGCAACAACAAGTTTTACAAAGCACATAAAAGAAGATATGCATACATGAGTAAACATTGCAGTTCGAAAAACAAGTCGTTAGTAGTTTACATGAAGTTGTGATTTATATCACAATGAACAAGTCAGAGAGTCAATTCATTCTCAAAGTCAAATACAAATAAGCCAAAGACTGGAACAGTGGGTAAAAATGATGCCAAGGTAAAAATTCGAATTATGCAACAGTTTTGAACATGAAATATATTCGAAAAATATATATGTAGAAACTTTGAATATATAAACACATCAGAGAGTCATATGTATCAAAATTCAACAAGTCAACGAATTGAACAAGTCAATCTTGACGAAGTCAAAAGATCATCTCATAATTCAAAATGCCAAAATTCATAGCAAAAAGAACGGAAAATTGATTCAAACACTTCAACCAAATTCGAGTGTATCAAAAATGAACAAGTCAGAATTCATCTCAGTCATCAAATCAAAAATCAACACTGAGCACAGAAATGTGAAAGGTTCAAACAAAAAATATACGAATGAATTATAGGGTTTTCACCCCTATAAATTCAACCCAAATCATCGTCGGCTAGTGCATTTGAGTTCAAGCAAATATTAGAGCAAGCCATTGAAGTAAATCACAAACCAATAACTCGAATCGAAGTCGAGCATAATCGAAATCGAAAAAGAAAAACCACATACCAATTTAATCCAAGCATTCGAGCTCGACAAACTTGAAGATACTACAAGCTATCAAGGCCAGAGAGTTGATTGACAAAGCAATTCGAGGAAAAATCATCACGTTAATCAAACGATTCAAGCGGCGGTTCAACTTTCACAAAACCCTAATTTTTGAAAAGGAACAAAATTCGGCCGAAGCCATTTTACAAATGAAAACGAAAAGGGGAGAACGAACTTCTCATTTTACAGCACTATTATTTTTGGGCCGGCCTTCTATTATTATGTTGGGATTCAAACTTAAAAAATAGGGTTTTTTTTGTTTTAGTTTTATTTTCATTTGTAATTTTTTAAATTGTGTAACTTTTTAGTCATGTGACTAGGTACAAACTACGGGACGTAGTTTGAGAATTTGCAACTCAATGGCTGAGTTGTGGCAGTGTTTTGAGCTTAGAGTTAAGTTAGTCAAGTTAGCGGGTGTCGCAAGTTTATGTGTGTTTGTAAGCATCTGACTACTTAATTTCTAGTAGAAACCTTGGAGGCAGCATAGGCAGGTTATTGTCGAAGCTGGGTAAATATTTGTGTGATCTCTACCGCAATACTTTCCGTTATTGTTTTTAATTCCGCGTTAATTTAATTATTTTTAGTATCACCCTATTCACCCTCTCTCTACTGTGAAAAAGATCCTACAAATAGTACCTACATCACACGACATCCATAACAAACACAGAAAACATAGCAACAATCACATAGATCTTGTATCTCTCAACTGAAGTGTTGTTGGATATATAATAAGTCATATAACCATTCAGATAGTCAACGTCACAAGTACTCAATGCTCGAACTCATGCCACCATTAAACGGTGTAGGATCGATTACACCCTAGAGGGGGGGTGAATAGGGTGATGGTATAAATTATAAAAATTAATTGCGGAAGCTTATAAAATTATTTCAACACAGATCACAGGTTAATAGCAGCACAGAAAAATAGCAGAATAATAAATGCAGAAATAGAACGACACAGAATTTACCCAGCTTCGGCAAAACCCTGCCTACGTGCTGCCCCCAAGGTTTCTACTAGAAATTAGATAGTCAGACGCTTACACACGTAAACTCGTGACACCCGCTATCGACTAAACCTAACTCTACGCTCAAAACCCTGCCACAACTCAGCCACTGAGTTGCGAATTCTCAAACTACGCCACGTAGTTTGTCCCCTAGTCACACGACTAGAAATTTAAAACGGTTTAAAAAGAAAATACAATTAAAAAACAATTTAAAATTAAAATAACCCTAATTTTAAAGTAAAAGCCCTTATATAAAAAATAAGCCGGCCCCCTTTATTCGACCCGATCCCTTTTTTTATTTGCTCCGGTTCCTTTTGATATAATGGCGGCTTCTTTTTTATTCGATTACAATTAAAGCTTTCGTCCTTGATCCAAATTAGGGCTTTCGAAGAGCCGACTCTAAATTGATCAAATCAGTGGTTAATTGCGCGAAGTCTTGTTCGATCGAATCCTTGTTGCTCACTTCGGTTGCTTCGAGTTGATGGAGTTCGACTTCGATTCGGTATGTGATTTTCGTTTATGCTATTCTGTTATGCTTGATTGAACTCCATGGTTTTGAAATTGCCGATGATGATTGTTTATATAGGGTTTGTAACCCTTGAGTTTCGTTTGTACAAAATATGTTTGAATTTGTCACATAATTTGCTCGGCCGTTCGATTAATTTCTGATGTTGATGATTTCATTGACTAAATCAAATGCGTTGCTTGATTATTACGGTGTTGATTTCTGACTTGGTTTGTTTACTTGGCCATCACGGTTTCGAATTTGACATGTTCATACTTTGATTTCGGTCATCACGGTGTTGATTTTGATTTGGAACTCGGCTTTGATTTCCTTTGACTTTGCCCAATTTTTGATTTCGTGAATTTTCTTGTACTGCTGCGGCCTTGACTTGAGATTCTCCAGTGCCTGTATTTGTGTCATCCTGGACTTGCACGGCTTCAACTTGAATATGTTATAACTATTAAAGGCTTTGTAGTCTTCAAGCATTGTTGTGTCACTGATGTACTTCATATATGCACTGTGTTGATCTTGCTTGCTACCTGGTCGACACTTGATGTTTGTAGCTTGGTTTGTGTTGTTGCTTGAGTCACTTTGTTGTAGCATGCACTATGTTTATAGCCACTGGTTCATGTTATTGTCTCTGTCCATTTGCCTCTGGTTACTTTGAGCTTCACTTGTTTGAGTCTAGTATCTTGATTCACTTGTTTCACATGTGTCCATTTGCATTGTATTTGTGTCTTTGAGTCTTTGCCCTTTGCTGGTTCATCTGATTCAGTGTTGCAGAATTGATTTATTTGTTGCACTATATGTTCCAGTGCTTCCAGTGCCCCCATGCCTTGTGTACATGTCTTGTTCATGCTGTACATATGCTTGTTGAGTTTGTGGTCATCCTGCTTTGCCTGGATTGTGTACATTTGTGCACTTGTTTGCTCATGAACATATGATGGCATTTGGTCTAGACTTGAGTTCTTGTTTGATTGTATCTTGACCCTTTGTTGTTTGGTTGATGTGCATGTGTGTTGGTTTGGTAGTTGTGCATGTCACTGTTGCATTACTGACTTCAGATTTGGTTTTGATCTGTTGGAGTTGCAGTATTGTTTTGCTGCTCCTGTTGTCATTGATGCATCCTTTATTGTTACTTTGAGACTTTATACATCATTTTGAAAAACTGGATGCATTGTCCTGCACTTGTATTCATGTTGCAGTGACATTTGTTCTAGTTTGGGCTTCTGTTTCACTAGTATTAGTGATGTTGCAACTGGTTTGGACCTGATTTTGTTTTAGCATACTTGGTGGTCATTTTGTACTTCTGGTCTTTGTTTGGTTCTTGATCATTTCATGTCGAGTTTTAAATTTCACTTGAGTTGAATCCAGTTTTAAAACTCAGGTTTGACCTTGGGCTGATGTCGAGACTTTATTTGTATTGCACCTGAGTTGAACCCGTCCTTTTATTTTGGGTTTGACCTTGTGCTCACCTGTCCCTGTAACATTATCAAGTGTATATCGGTGTGCACGGCCTTGTGGCATGTACAATGATACACTGTGCTTGTCTCATTGTTCGTGTGTGATGAATTCAAATATAAATCATGACGAACAACCCAAATAACTGAGGCAAATATTATTTTCAAAAATTCATATTTTATTTTATATTGCAAAAATATTTCATTTTCAATTTTACTGCGTTAGTGAATATTTTTGCAGATTGCTCAGATGCTGGATTCTAACTGGAATGAAGTTGAAGATAAAATACGAATTGAGTGAATGAGTGATGTGTAGTGAGGTTAAATGTAAATATGAAATTGTGATGTATTTGTAATCAAAATTGTATATGTATAGTGAGATCTTGAATTTGTACTATTCAAAATTGTAATAAATATTTGTTTGAATAGAATTTCTGTTTGAATTCAAATTCTGTGTTATTTAATTTTATTCAGCAAATATTTATTTAATCTATGAAAAATAAAATAGTACATTAACAAATACATTTAAACGAATGTATATATGTTTATTATCATCAAACAGAAATCATATAAGCGCATATTCAACAATCTCCCCCTTTTGATGATAACAAACATATATTTAAGATTTTGAATATGTTATATGTATTTGATCATTGATATGCTCTAATTGCTCCCCCTATTTAAATGCTTCGTCTCTACACAAAACTTCCCTTACATATATGCATACAAATACAAATATGAAAATGAGTAGATGCAAATAGAAAATTATCTGACCTTTGCTTGATTTTATTTGACAAAATCTTAACTTTTCTCTCCCCCTTTTGTTATCAGCAAAAGAGTAATAGTGTTAGAGAAAATAGAGATAAAGTGATTGATATTAATTCAAAATTAAAACTCAATTGAATATAAATATTAAATTTCAATAAAAAAAATCAAACAAAAATCATAAATATTTTGTTAGGCGCATATTTCACTTTTAGAATGATGGGAATGATGTCATCATATAAAACCATACAGTTGTGTCTATTTGTGGCATATTTATATCAGGAATGAATATCTACTAACCATGCATAACCGTTAGGACTTTTAAATGAGATTAGTGGTATTCCAATTTTTTATTTTTATTTTTAAAATGAATTCAAGTATCTTCTAACCACGCATAACCATGAGGACTTTTAAATGGGATTAGAATCAACTTGCTTATTTTAAAAATCAACTTTTGATATGCGTTCCATACATGCATAACCGTGAGGACTTTTAAATGAGTATGAAAGCACATAACAAATTCCAAGTAATTCACCCATGCATAACCGTAAGGACTTTTAAATGAGAGTGAATACATTGGTATTTATTTATAATTACTATATATTTTTATTTTTTAAGAAAAAAAATGTAAAATGAAAAACGAACGATTCCTGCTTAAAGTACCACATATCGACAAACTATATAGAATTTTGATGAGTGATGGTTGTTAGAAATATGATAGAGATAGAGATGGTCATGGAATTTTTTACCAACAAAAATTTTACAACTCTTGTTTAAATTTCTAAAGAAATTTACTAATTATACCGTCTCGAGTCATAATATATGATAAATATCAACACTCATCACTTTTTCAATCGCTATTTATCTTTTCGATAATTATTAGGGAGTCAGATTAGTCAAAATAGTCATTTAAAATCAAATTCAAAAATAATTATGAAATCAATTTTTCAAAATGATTAATCTGAAAATATGGTCAAAAATGATTTTCTCGAGGGGTTTTATAAGAAAATTTTCTGCTATTTGAAAATTATTTGAAATGAAAAATATGCAGATATTTTCTTTGAAAAACGATGCAGTTACTAAATGTCTCAACAAAAATCACGTTCAACTAGTAATTTTTCTATCAACTAGATTACCAGTGTAATCTGCATCTGAATTTCTCTTTCACTCAAAATTATCATTAATTGAATTTGATCGACCAAAACAATGAAGTGTGCACCAAAAAATTTAAACTTAATTTTAACAGCAATTTAAATGACATTCTCTTGAATTTGAATTAAAGCCGTGTAAATGATCAAAAACGTGAATATAGAGTTAGCCATATTATAACCAAATGTATTATCATCCAACAAAACACTATTTTTAATCCAAACTGATGTATATGAAGTAATTCAAAGAATCTAGAGAATTTTATAGTGTTTTTGGAATAAGAATATAATTGGCCTGCTATTTTGAACAAATCAGAGTCAAAATCATCATTATCACATTATTGGCTGATTTAATTCAGAATACGGTGCAGATTATCACATTTAATATATTGTTCAAAATATACCATTACCTGTCTTACCTTTACGATATTTTTTCGTTATTGTCCGTTGTGATTCTGTCACCTTTATATTAGGCTAAGGAACTTTGCTTTGTCGCCCGTTGTGTTTCTGGAACAGCCAGAAATCCAGAGAACACTGTTGTTGTTCCTTAGACTGCCACCACACCTACACGGAAAAAGATTTATGTGACCTATTTGTTTTTATAGGTCCATGGTTGTTAGTGGCAGAATATTTAGAAAAATAATTTTGTGGAGGCCCAAAACTATTTATAATTGTTCCCTTCGGCACCCAAATTTGTTTAACTTCGAGAGTTTTTATATTTGTGCCTTTGGAACCTAAATTGGTATAGTTTTCATGTGTTTGGGTCTATACCAACAATTATTGTGATCGTGTCCAAATTTTCTA
This sequence comes from Allium cepa, assembly GCA_030765085.1. Taxonomy (NCBI): domain Eukaryota; kingdom Viridiplantae; phylum Streptophyta; class Magnoliopsida; order Asparagales; family Amaryllidaceae; genus Allium; species Allium cepa. Next base: position 765,207,856 of record CM060934.1, on the reverse strand, counting down.
CAAATTGTGCACATTAAATTTTCTCGATTAATCTCATTTCTAACATTTTTAGATTGATTATATCCAAGTCCTTGTCTAACTATATTAGTTTGTTTCCCTAAGAGCATATTCAACGATTTTTTACTTTTGGAAAATTTATCTAAAGTCGTTGACAAATGTTGGACTTGTGTTTTGAGAGATTCATTTTCGTTCAACAATTGAGTGCACTTTTTAATAGAATTTTCTCTCCTAGTATTTTCACTTTCTTTCAAAATCATAATTTCATTTTCAAGTGATTTTATATTAATTTTTGATTTTTTAATTTCTTCATCAAATGTTGGACACTTATCACACTTAGGGATCCTACTTTGATAGGTTTTAACTAATTGGTCAAGTTGTTCATTTAATTCTATCAAAGTGTCTTTTTGTGATTCAAGTTTGACATACTTCTCCCTAAGTCGTTCAAAACAGCCATTTACTTCGTGGAAATAAATAAGTAATTCAGAGTGAGTGAGTTTTGATGCCTTGCTTGGCTCATCATCGTCGCTATCAGTTATATTTCCATGAAGGCACATATCTGCTTTCTCACTCTCAGTGCTAGTACTTTGATTATCTTCATCACTTGTATTCCACGTGGCTGTAGCATTTCTCCATTTTGATTTCTTTTCAAAATCGCGTTGGAATCGGGGGTAATTGGGCCTGATATCACAGGGTTTGTTGCAAATGATCCCGTGTTCTTCCGAGTTGTCTAGTGCTTTGATTATTCTGCTTTTTAATTCTTGATTTAGAGCTGGATTTCCGTATTTGTGGTTCCACCTTTTGAATTTCTTCATTATTAATGCCAGATCAACTGCTCCATCATCATCATCCTCATCACAACTGCTTTTTACCAATCCTGTTAAGCACATTTCTTTAACTGAGTCGGTTGTGAAGGACTTCTCATTGCTGTTGACTTTTGCACCATATATTGCATTTAAAGTATTCCAGATTTCCTGTGTATTTTCACAATGAGAGATGAAATTAAAATTATCTTGATTAATATGAGAATATAATATATGCATAGCAAGAGCATTAATCGAGATAATTTTCTTAACTGTTATATCACACCCATTTTCAATAATATCCCAACATTTAATATTAACAGATTTTAAATAAAATTCCATTTTCAATTTCCAATTCAAAAAATCTGTTCCATCGAAAATAGAAGGAATAATATTAGAACGACCCTCAACAAAAGTATTATTAAAAGAAGCCATTTTAAAAATTCAAATTTTTAAAACAAAAACTGATTTTTGAAACACGAATTTTTAAAACAAAAATTGACTTCTATTCCTAGCTTTGATACCACTTCTAGGATCGATTTCACCCTAGAGGAGGGGTGAATAGGGTGATGGTATAAATTATAAAAATTAATTGTGGAAGCTTATAAAATTATTTCAACACAGATCACAGATTAATAGCAGCACAGAAAAATAGTAGAATAATAAATGTAGAAATAGAACGACACAGAATTTACCCAGCTTCGGCAAAACCCTACCTACGTGCTGCCCCTAAGGTTTCTACTAGAAATTAGATAGTCAGACGCTTACACACGTAAACTCGCGACACCCGCTATCGACTAAACCTAACTCTACGCTCAAAACCCTGCCACAACTCAACCACTGAGTTGCGAATTCTCAAACTACGCCACGTAGTTTGTCCTCTAGTCACACGACTAGAAATTTAAAACGGTTTAAAAAGAAAATACAATTAAAAAACAATTTAAAATTAAAATAACCCTAATTTTAAAATAAAAGCCCTTATATAAAAAATAAGCCGGCCCCCTTTATTCGACCCGATCCCTTTTTTTGTTTGCTTCGGTTCCTTTTGATATAATGGCGGCTTCTTTTTTATTCGATTACAATTAGGGCTTTCGTCCTTGATCCAAATTAGGGCTTTCGAAGAGCCGACTCTAAATTGATCGAATCAGTGGTTAATTGCGTGAAGTCTTGTTCGATCGAATCCTTGTTGCTCACTTCGGTTGCTTCGAGTTGATGGAGTTCGACTTCGATTCGGTATGTGATTTTCGTTTATGCTATTCTGTTATGCTTGATTGAACTTCATGGTTTTGAAATTGCCGATGATGATTGTTTATATAGGGTTTGTAACCCTTGAGTTTCGTTCGTACAAAATATGTTTGAATTTGTCACATAATTTGCTCGGCCGTTCGATTAATTTATGATGTTGATGATTTCATTGACTAAATCAAATGCGTTGCTTGATTATTACGGTGTTGATTTTTGACTTGGTTTGTTTACTTGGCTATCACAGTTTCGAATTTGACATGTTCATACTTTGATTTCGGTCATCACGGTGTTGATTTTGATTTGAAACACGGCTTTGATTTCCTTTGACTTTGCCCAATTTTTGATTTCATGAATTTTCTTGTACTGCTGCGGCCTTGACTTGAGATTCTTCACTGCCTGTATTTGTTCCATCCTGGACTTGCACGGCTTCAACTTGAATATGTTATAACTATTAAAGGCTTTGTATTCTTCAAGCATTGCTGTGTCACTGATGTACTTCATATATGCACTGTGTTGATCTTGCTTGCTACCTGGTCGACACTTGATGTTTGTAGCTTGGTTTGTGTTGTTGCTTGAGTCACTTTGTTGTAGAATGCACTATGTTTATGGCCACTGGTTCATTGTTATTGTCTCTGTCCATTTGCCTTTGGTTACTTTGAGCTTCACTTGTTTGAGTCTGGTATCTTGATTCACTTGTTTCACATGTGTCCATTTGCATTGTATTTGTGTCTTTGAGTCTTTGCCCTTTGCTGTTTCATCTAATTCAGTGTTGCAGAATTGATTTATTTGTTGCACTATATGTTCCAGTGCTTCCAGTGCCCCCATGCCTTGTGTACATGTCTTGTTCATGCTGTACATATGCTTGTTGAGTTTGTGGTCATTCTGCTTTGCCTGGATTGTGTATATTTGTGCACTTGTTTGCTCATGAACATATGATGGCATTTGGTCTAGACTTGAGTTCTTGTTTGATTATATCTTGACCCTTTTTTGTTTGGTTGATGTGCATGTGTGTTGGTTTGGTAGTTGTGCATGTCACTATTGCATTACTGACTTCAGATTTGGTTTTGATCTGTTGGAGTTGCAGTATTGTTTTGCTGCTCTTGTTGTTATTGATGCATCCTTTACTGTTACTTTGAGACTTTATATATCATTTTGAAAAACTGGATGCTTTGTCCTGCACTTCTATTCATGTTGCAGTGACATTTGTTCTGGTTTGAGCTTCTGTTTCACTAGTATTAGTGATGTTGCAACTGGTTTGGACCTGATTTTGTTTTAGCATACTTGGTGGTCATTTTGTACTTCTGGTCTTTGTTTGGTTCTTGATCATTTCATGTTGAGTTTTGAAATTTCACTTGAGTTGAATCCAGTTTTAAAACTCGGGTTTGACCTTGGGCTGATGTCGAGACTTTATTTATATTGCACCTGAGTTGAACCCGTCTTTTCATTTTGGGTTTGACCTTGTGCTCACCTGTCCCTGTAACATTATCAAGTGTATATCGGTGTGCACGGCCTTGTGGCATGTACAGTGATACACTGTGCATGTCACATTGTTCGTGTGTGATGAATTCAAATATAAACCATGACGAACAACCCAAATAACCGAGGCAAATATTATTTTCAAAAATATATTGCAAAAATATTTCTTTTTCAATTTTACTGCGTTAGTGAATATTTTTGCAGATTGATCAGATGCTGGATTCTAACTGGAATGAAGTTGAAGATAAAATACGAATTGAGTGAATGAGTGATGTGTAGTGAGGTCAAATGTAAATATGAAATTGTGATGTATTTGTAATCAAAATTGTATATGTATAGTGAGAGCTTGAATTTGTACTATTCAAAATTGTAATAAATATTTGTTTGAATAGAATTTTTGTTTGAATTCAAATTCTGTGTTATTTAATTTTATTCAGCAAATATTTATTTAATCTGTGAAAAATAAAATAGTACATTAACAAATACATTTAAACGAATGTATATATGTTTATTATCATCAAACAAAAATCATATAAGCGCATATTCAACAAACAGCTTGGAACAGAATACACTAAGACGTCTAAACACATGGGTACACTCAAATTACCCTAGTTGAGCATTCTTACATGTTTCTGCATTATGAGCATACATCCCAACCTCAGAGTTATCTGATGACTCTTAGCGTATGCATCGATTATAAAACCATCTATTGTCCTACTCCATAAGTTATTGCTTAGAATTTTCTTGCTTGGTCAAAATTATTAAATGTCATAATTACATTCCTCATGAAGTATTCGATCTGTATTGCTAAAAACATTGAGATGTTGAAGTCTTATCACTTCTTTGATAGCCTCAAAACTACTTGAAGTTACCTTATGTCAACCCCAAAGTAGCCACCATGTCAACCCCGAAGTAGCCTCAAGTTTACTTTAGAGTAGCCCTAAGTTTACATCACATGGTTCTTCAATTGCCTCGTTCCAACATCGATCAATTCCCACACTTCACCACCACTCCAATGCAGGTGCGAATGATCGTGCTTGGTCCCATGACCTTGCTCAACCATTTGACACAATGTTAGATCGATCGTACTGGCCTATATGGCTAAGTGCCAAACGATCCAAAACCAAAGACTCAGTCAATTTTTGGCCAAGCCCGTCCCATTCTCATCCATCATGCATATCCTAAAGCTAGCCCAATGTATTTTCCTTAAAACTCCAATGTCAACTCTATGCTTCACACTTAGCTACATCTTTGAACTCGGATTGATCGGTGGTACATGTTTTCATTCATCTACCCCAAAGTAGAAGTTCTCTAAACTACAAAGCGGCTTGCCACATCGCTATTTCAATTAGAACTTCGGTCAAGTAGCTCAAAATGTGATGCCAACTCATGGCGATCGATTGGTATTGATCCATATGGGTTCTTGCCAAACAATTATGGTTGGCATTTAAACATTTTTTGAACTATTTATTCGTTGATCCACCCCCAATCTGAATGCTTCGATCTATGTGCAAATCATTTGCATCAATCAACCTCTAAAAACTCTAAAGCCGATTTATCAAAGTCATTCCATCCAAATTTGCTTCAATAAGAATTTTCAATCAATTTAAATATGCAAACAAACAACAAGCAAGCATCATACTATAGCAAATAATCGATACAATATCCATTTGTTATATATGCTTTTGTATAATTGATTATGATATGAAAAAACAAGTTAAAATCAATTTAAAATCCTTTAAATTCATTCATAAATCGTTTATGAAATCAAATCAGTCTAAAATCATATTAGTAACTTTAAAAATGGCTCCAAAGTGTGTTTTAACCTATATAAATGGATGAAAGGGATGTTAGATGATATATCACTCGCTCATTGATGTAAAATCAGTGAAAAACACGAATTCGAGGGCAAAAACAAGATGAACAGTGGTAAGCATGCATCCTAAGTCCCGAGATGCTTATTTGAAGATCTCTAGTTAATATAATTGTCAATCCACTCTTAATTACTTAATTTGTCTATAATTAATATAGTTAATATAATTGCTAATCCACTCTTAATTACTTAATTTGTCTATAATTAGTATGGATTTGAGATTGTTTTAAAAGCAGATGGTTTATGAAGGATCGGATCTATTTTCAGGAAGTGGAAAAGTGATTGGGACTATTTCTCTAAGCGACTGTTAGCATAATTCCTAAAATAACTAATTAGGCTAATTATGGGCTTAAGCTAATTGCCACTAAAATATGTTTAACTTAAATTGTGATCTATTCCAAACCATAAAGCTAAAATTTTGTTATGACCACTCCATGGAACGGTAAGCCATCAAATCTTTCACTTGTAACAGGTTTTAGGACCCAATTAGTCCTATATACAAAGTTATAGCTATTACAGAATTTCAAGATCAAAACTACCTGTAATTAATTCTAATGGTCAAAAATGTCAAAACACTGCATTCTTTAAAGTTATAGTCCATTTGGAAGTCACTTGATTATAAGAATAACATTTTGATGATCTTACAATATTTAGAAATGCATAGAGAACAGAGTCGTTACACCAACAACATTTGATTGAAAAATCCATCACTAATCACTAGAATTTGTATTTTTCCCATGCATTTCTTTTATGTCAGTTATATTTTTTAAAATTTTGGTGTACCAATTTCTTTTTAAATGTATATGTTTTAAAATTGGCATTTTACGCATTACTTTACAATTTAATATCCATTGTTAATATTTATTCAAAATAACTATAAAAAAATCAAAACAATAATATACAAATTTATACAGATAATTATTTCTCTTTCATTGCCCCTTTTACAGCACAAAAAACATTCCTCTTTTGTTGAGGATTTTCGCATACGTTCCCCCTTCGAAGGCCTCTATTTTGTTTTCAAAGAACGTACCATTAATTTTCTTATTGCGGCGTAATTTCATGTCTATAGAGTACATACTCTGCTTATCTTTAATAATAGTTGCAATAAAGCGTTTAAACAAATAAAACATTACAGGAAATTTGGTTTCTTTACAAATAAAACATTGCATCAATTTGTTGATTATAATTAATTCACCATAGGCGATTAGGTTTTTGGCGATTCTTCGTCAAAATCCCTTTTCATCCCCATGCGATTTCCTTTTTCCCCCTCCGCTCCTCTGGTCTTTGCTTGCTCTTTGCTATGAAATCTGGTTTCTTCAACTCCATTGATGTCACGTCTACTACCAGATTGGGAAAGTCCCAGTCAAGACTCCGCCTTTAGCTTCCTCGACTGCCATTGGTTCGCCTCCGCGCGTGTCTTCCTCCAAAGCTCCATACAATTTCCCTATTCCGGGTTCGCTACAAGCTATTTTCAATGTTTGTGGGCCTTCTGCTACTGCTGACGTCCCTGGTCCTACTGTAATTAGTGTTTTCAGTTCCGCCACTGTTGCTCCAGTATCTTCGGTTGTTGCTCGCGTGAAGACCGTTGTTCCTTCCACTTATGCAAGCGTTTTAGTTGGCAAGGCAGCTGCTTCTGCCCCATTTTCTTGTACATAGTCTATGCGTCAAAGCCTGTGTTGGAAGCCTCCTCCAATTTATTTTCCTCTACCGATGTTGCCACTATCGATGTTGCTCGTATGAACGCACCCCTCTCTTGGAAATCTCTGTTCATGTCTAAGCCGAACAATGTCGAAAGGTATATTTCTAAACATTTGAGATTGTTGGAAATTGTGATGAGCTGATTGTGCCTCCTCTTGAGGTTGTTGAGGTAGGTAACTTGTTTTGGAAAGACACACTAGTTGGCTTTTTCCTTGACGAGGGGCTTAAGTATTCTGTTGTTAGAAATTACGTAAAGAACAAATGGAAGATTCAGGGTTCTCTTAAAGTTAGATTTGATAAAAATATGTTTTTCTTTGATTTTTCATGCCCCAAAGAGAGACGTAGGTTGTTAGAGGCTGATCCTTGTGTGATTGATGGTAAAGTCTTTGTAATCACCAAGTTGAGTCCCTCTGTGGATTTCGCAAGGGAGAATGTCCTATCTATTCCAGTTTGGGCTAAGTTTTCGAATGTTCCATCTTCTCTTCAGTGTTTAGAAAGTTTGGACTGGTTGGCATGTCATATTGGGGAATTTATCCGTTTTAATTGACATACAGAGTGTAGAGATAGGCTGGGTTTTGCTCATGCCAGGATTGAGATTACCCCCTTGCGTCTTCTGCCATCTCACCTCTTAGCTGCACTTTTCGAGAATAGAGTTGGTCGGATTGGTATTGAGTACCAATGGTCTCCTCCTATCTGTACTTTCTGCCAATCCTTTGGGCATACCTCTCCTGATTGTAGCTATCTTCCTGCTATTGGTGTTGCCATCTCTACCACTCTAAAGCTCCCATTCAGAAACCCCCTCCTCGTAGCTGGCAAGTTAAATCCTTTCCTCGCATGAAAATCCCGTCTGAACCCTTTGCGCCTCCCCCTGACCCTGAGGCCCTGTCTAGGCTAAAATCCTTTACTTGTACTGCTCTAGCTCATTTTGATCCTCTTCCTGATGTTGATGTTGTTGGTGCTCTCCTTTTTGATGCTGATGTAGTTACTTTGAATGCAAACGTGAGCACTCTCTTGCCTTCTTCTCCATCCAAATCTAAAGGAACTGTGGTTTTTGTAATGGTATCGAGTTTGGAATAGCATATTTGTTCTCTTCTTAATTTGTTATCTTATGGTGTAGCCTTCTGTATAATAATGCTATGTATTTTTGTTATGTTGGGTGTGTATGGTTTTGTGTATGTTTGTAGCTGACGAGGCACCTTTTCCTCAAACCTGTTAAATTTCTATAATATACAGTGGATGGTCCACTTTAAAACCCGACTCGTCTTGCCAAAAATAAAACATTGCATGATGTTGTTATTTTTCGAGTGAAATATTACATTCTAACATGGAATATCATATGTATTTAGTTTATATAGAGTAATGAAGCTAAAATCTCCTGACCTCATTCTTCGATGTGTGCCAAGTGAATGATGACCATTCATTTTATATTCGATATTATTTTATTTACTAAATTTATTAATAATGAACAATTGTTCTTTATGAACAATTGACACATTAAGACTTTGAATAATGGGAGGAAGTAATTATTTCCCATTCATATGTTGGTTGGTTGTGCAGTTAAAGCCTCACATAATCCCAGCTATAACGCATAGCATTCTTTGACCACTATGCCTTTTCAATTTATAGCTATTAAACGGTAGATCTGCTTTAAGCTCATTATTTTCTAGTATATCCGCTAAATCATAGCTTTTAACATCCACTTTAGCAATAATAATATACAAAAGTTTATTTGACTGGTTCTCTTTTGAACCAAATCAACAAAGTTAGGGTAAACACATAATTTTAAGGCATAAGTACTCACTAGAAGTTAGAAATCTACTGTAGTCACAAATTTGAATGACATATTCTAATATTCTTCTGTTTTGTTACATAAGATTACATGATATTTATTTTTCCTACATTAATAATGTGATAATTAGAATAAATTAAGTCTAAATATTTGGTTTTATATCCCATGAAGCTTTTTGCACCTCTGTTATTCTCCGCTATATCCCATTATAATTTTTTTTTGCACCTCCACTGCTATAAAAGCGCTAAGCACTTTACTCAGTGTGTTGATCACAAATTTTGTAATCAGTGAATGAAAAATAAGGCTCTAAATTATCATATGGACTTGTTTCAAATCTCTCACACATTAAAGCTTACTATATAGGAAGTAACTATTAGCACAATGCTTCATTTATCGACTACATAATTATGAAATTTATATTCACCTTGTATTTATTAGTGGAAACAAAGTACAAGTACATTCTTTTATACTCCTAAATATATATATATAGTCTATGAAAATATGTAAATATGGAGTTTTATGAATTTTTGTCACTTTGTGAATTCGGACCATAGTATTCATATTAAGTTCAAAGAAGACAATGCCATTTTAGTATTCTGTCATGTTTCAAACAATTACATTGATTGATTTACTACTATCACCATAAGTTCAGGTTATAAAAGGAATCATTCATCCACTTGCTGAACTTGGAGTGTGGACAAACCGATCTTGGAGTTATCGAGGTAGGAAGCCCAGAGAGATAGCATATGAGTCAAGAAACCAAGCACAAATAGAGTCACAAGGCCAATGCAAGAATAACTCAAGACAACAATGGAACCCCCAAGTTAGGGATCAGTATGACCCCACCCTATGGGTCGGTACCGACTCTAAATTTGACCTCAGGTGGAACCAATCTCCTGCATGCATGCCTTACTTGATGCAAAAAGCCTATTTTTGAAGTAGTTTTGTTGATTCATTGCAATTCTCCATCGATCTCTACGAACACTTGAAACTTCAACTTTGATCTTCCACAACTCCATCATTTGGACTCAGAAACGAGCTAATATTGGTGCAAACCACTATGGAATCATGAAGCTAACCGATACAAGATGAAGAGTCGAAGATGGCCATTTTGGCCAACATGGTGATCGGCACCAACCTCTGCTTACGGATTGGTACCGACTCTTATCAACTAATGATGTGGCACCTATTTTTTTAGGAGAATTGGCCTAAACATGTATAACGATTAGGAGATATTTTTGTGAGATATTAGGCTCCCCACCACCATAAATAGGAAGATAAGACTCATTTTTTAGGATTTTTGGCTCAAGTTCTTCTTATGCTATATTCTTGTAATTCTGAAAATATAACTATCAGATTTGTACCGACCCCTAAGAACTTCCACCTCCAAGTCAGATATAAGCAATAAAATCTTAAAGTTGACGTAGGCCTTGCTTTGTCAAACCACTATAAATAATTGTGTCTTGTTTATTTCTCATTTACATTTCTTAATATTTTATTCTCTACATAAACTTCTGGGTGTTTTTGTTATTTTTGGTTCAAAATTTTGGGGCTTTCACTAAAGGCCTCGGATTCTCAAGCTATTTGGATCCATAATCTATTATTGGATTACTATATCCAAGAGATGGATCCAATTTCTCAACCTTTTAATTCTATAACTCAGATTTGCAAAGATCTACTAAGCTTTATGCTATGGCCCCATCAAGAAGAGACCATTTTACCAAATCTAGAGCTATTAATGAAGCTAAGAACTAGAATATTTAGCAAGAAGATGAACTTGTCCAACCTGCTGAAATGGAGATTTAGAGTCCAACTGACGTCGTGACCAGAATGGAGATGGATAGGGTGACGAAGCGGGTGGAAGATAGATTTCAGGCTAGTCGGAATGAGATGAATCAGATGATGCAACAAAGCTTGAATCTGTTGAATGAGCTAACTCAAAACAGCCGTAGAAGGATTAGAAGGGACTCTAGTTCTTTATTTGAAAGTTCCTCATCATATGAGAAAAGGCAGAGAGATAGAAAGTAGAAGAGGACTCAGAATGCTGCTCAAACATCATACCAAGGAAGATGATGATCCCTAGGCTTAAGTTTGGGGATTAGTACCGACCCAAGGTTAGGGGTCCATATTAACCCCTCCAATGGTAGGCCCAGAGCCCATCCTTTGGAAGGTGGCATGGACTTTGCTTCGGGACGCGCTGCCGGTGGTTAGAATCTGGAGAATCATGCAGCTGGTGATGATATTGCTCACGTGAATCAAACAGGGGGATTGTTAGATGAGTGGACCTATCGGAGGATGAAGAACCTAAGTATCGAGAGCCAAACTGAGAGCGTTTATTGGGCTGAAAACTCAGAGCGAAGCTCGATTACTACCATTCAGTCGAACCTATTAACCTAGATTACCTAAAGGGTATGATCTGGAGACTTGTTAGTGAAAATCATTTCAGGAGTAATGATGAAGATGAATCGACATCGAACTAACGAAAGAACCATTAGGGTACCTCTCCCAGTTGGAATTCGTTTACAGAGAACATTCTACATAGAAGATACCTTCGAAGATTTGCAATGCTAACTATGCCGTTGTATGGAGGAATGATGAACCTTAGGCAGCAGTTGATGAGATATGATTGATATATGTATTTAGCTAGAGCTTCCGATACCATGAAGTGCCATTGTTTTCCAATTTTCTTAGAAGGAGTAGCTACGATGTAGTTCATTCAACTTTCGTCAAGGTCCATATCATCTCTCATTGAGTTATCAAAGAAGTTTGTAGAACAATTCTGTATGTATACTGCATTTCTAAAGCATGTGATGTCTTTGTCAAACTTGTTCCAATTTGGGGGAGAATCACTGAAGGATTTCGTGAATCGATTCCATAAAGCTATGATTGAAGTTATAGATCCCAAGGATGATATAGTAATGATGGCATTGATTAGGGGGATTCATTCCGATACGGAATTTGGAGAATGGTTGGAAAGAAAGCCCCCATCAATGGTGATGCTTTTTATAGGAAGACTAATGAATACTTACTCTTAGAGGAAGCAAAGAAACTTCCATGGAGGACTGGTGCTGGAAATTCGAATGAAGTAATACAAAGCAACGCTGCCGTAAAGCAATCTGAAGGAAGCTCTGGGAGTGTGGATGTGAATGTTGGTAATCAAAACAATAATCGAAAACGAATTGTTGTTGGGGCTAAGATGAAGAAGCCAAATTACATGAATCGTTCAGGACTCCTAAATACGATAACCATATTAAACCAAACAACTCGATATAAAATCTCTACCTAGTGACTCAAAACACTGAGTAGTTAATAATATCATCGGTGGGCCATACCCTACCGAGAAAAGTCTAGCGGAGATGGACAGACATATTGGTGCTATAAAAATACAGAGAGTGAAAGGTGCTTCGCTATTGAAGATATGACTTTGAAAAAAAAAATAAAGAATGATGACCGACAATATTTTTTTTCAGAGTAGACATGCTGATGAGTTGAAGCTCCAATGGTTAAGCTACTCATGATCACAGCCACAATTGGTCCTACTATTGTTCGTAAGGTGCTGGTTGATAGTGGTAGTTCAGTCAATATCTTATTCAAGAGAACTTACGATCAAATGATGTTGGAAGAGAAGGACTTGAAATCTTTTAAGTCTCAAATACACGGGTTCAATGGGATGGCTACTAAAGCCATAGGATTTTTTGAATGATCGATGGTACTCGGCAAGGAAGACCGCAAGCGAGTACGGGTTGTGCCTTTTTTGGTGTAGGACATTTACTCACCTTACAATGCTTTTCCAGGTCGACCGGCCTCAGTTGAGTTTAGATTAGCAATCACTCCCTGGTTCTTAACTATGAAGTTCCCTATAGAGAACGAAGTGGGATTTATGGAGATTAAGTGGCTGGATGCAAATGCTACGTCGTCGAGCTAAAGGAGGAAAGGCGAAGGGAGAAAGGAAAAAATGTGGAGGTGACCCTCTGCATTAAGGATTCAGATGCATTGTAACTACAGCCTGGGCCCTGGCTCAGGTAGCCCAATCAATTCCATGATGACATGGACCGACGTAAAGAGTCAGAAGGTGGAAGAGCAGCTCCCACCCTGTTGACAATCATTGTTCTAGTCAGCCAGGATGATCCTGATCGGGTCCTAAAGGTCGGATCACAGCTCGTCGCCAGAGTGATGAAGGAATCCATTGGTTTTCTCTTGGAAAACCAAGATATATTTACCTAGACATACTTGGACGCCAGAGATAGCGAGCCATGCATTAACTATAAATCCTAAATACATTCCTGTGAAACAGAAACGCCGCAGCCTAAGCCCGAAGAGATCCACTGCACTTAAAGAAGAGGTAGATAAACTAATGGATAACGGCTTCATCTGCGATGCCTCATACACGGAGTGGGTATCTAACACTATCTTAGTGAGGAAAGCAAATGGAAAGTTGATGACATACATCGACTATTTTGATTTGAATAAAGCAAGCTCAAAAGACAGCTTTCTGCTCTGGAGGATAGATCGATTGGTCGTTTCAACAACTGGACATGAGCTACCTGCATTCATGGATGCTTACTCAGGAAACAACCAAATCCCGATGCATGTCCCAAATCAGGAACACACCAGCTTCATAACTGACCTTGGACTGTATTGCAACTTGGACATGCCTTTTGGATTGAAGAATGTAGGAGCAACTTACTAGAGGCTTGTCAACCGGACGTTCAAAGACCAGATTGGATGCTCGATGGAAGTCTACGTGGATGACGTGCCCGTGAAGTCACGGCGTTCAAGAAACCCGTTGATGATTTAGTAGAGATGTTTATTATCCTCCGAAAGTATGGAATGAAGCACAATCCCTTGAAATACTCTTTCGGTGTTACGGTAGGGATATTCTCAGTCTTCATGTAAACACCTAAGGGATTGAAGCTGACCTAGAAAAGATCGAGGCATCATAAAAAATCGATGCCCTCCGAACTCAATCGAGGAGGTATAAGATTAAATGGGAAGGTGGCGTGAAGTATGCCTTCATTGCACTTGATTACCTCACCAAGTGGGCTGAGGTAGATCTGTTAGCCATGATCACCACAAAGAAAGCAATCAACTTTGTTGTTTGGAATATCATCTGTCATTTCGGAGTTCCATGAGCAATCGTTACCGATAACTGGATCCAATTTGACAGTACCGAGTTCAAAGATTTCTACCGTCGGCATTGTAGTGGGAAGAGACTTGTTGCGGTGACACATCATCAGGCAAGTGGATAGGTTGAAGTTGTGGATAAGATTATCAAGTCATTCTTAAGAAGCGGTTGGAAAAGGCCTAGGGCAAGTGGATCGATGACTTTCCATTAGTATTATAGGCTTATTAAACAACTCACTAGGTCAGCGACTAGTCACTCTCCAATTGCCCTAGCCAACAGATGAGAGGCTATGATTTCGGAAGAATTGGAAGTACTTTCTCATCCAGTGATTCACTATAATCCATAGACTAATTAGCAACTCCCGCTAGGGTCTCTTGATATGATCTATGAGAAGCACAATCCAGCTGAGTTGAGGGAAGCCACACACCGACACCAAGTCTCATGATATTACAAAACCGAGTTCAGGAATCAGACCTTTGAAGTTGGAAACCTAGTTCTCAAACGAATTGTACATGGATTTGGAAACTTAGGCCCAGACTATAAAGGTCCATATGCGATAGAGCAGAAGCTTGGAGGTGGAACTTTCAGGCTTACGCTGACAGACGAGATTTCGCTCCTGAAGACGTGGAATAGCGAGCGCTCCTGACACTTTTTAACTTAGAAGTAAGTTCGTAAATAATTGGCTAGAGCCATGTAATAAGATAGATTCTATCATTTCCCATATTTTATGGAATAAAATAGCTTTTTGAGTCCAAGACTTTGTCTTTCCATTACTTAAAAGTTGTGACTAAACCGACTTGAATGATTCTACAAGTGAATAATGCAGGTACCCAGAGTTAGGTGCCAACCAAAGCTTCTACGGTTCATGATCAAACCTTTTATCCTTTTCGGTTTTCGAAGATAGATACCATCTAACTCTCACTCCTGGTATAGGGGCAGGAGTATAAACTAAAAGGACGTGACTTGACTATCCGTCAACTAACTCTTATTCTCGGGTTAGGGGTAGAAGTAAAAATTAAATGGACATAACTCGATCGTCCATCAACCAACTCTTGTCCTTGGATTGGGGTATGAGTATAAACTCAAACTGGATGTGACATGACCGTCCATGCATAAATTATCACCCTTAATGTGGGGGCAGGGGTATAAATCAAAACCAACATGATATGACCATTCACTCGCTCAAATCTTGTATTCAGATTAGGGGAAGGAGTATAAATTAAAGTGGACTTGACAAGACCATCCAACTCTTAACACTCTACTCGGAGTAAGCGAAAGCATAGGTCTACTCCCATCGTAGGGTGATATCTTGCCTATGAACTTTGAATCGACGCTCGAAGTTAGGCGTGATTGGAAGTGTACATCTTGGACGAGAATGTGCGAACTACGATAAGTTAATTCAGATTAGTGCTCGGAGTTCGGTGCAATCAGATATCATGATCTGGAAAAGAATACCCAAATTGATGTTCTAAGTTGTTAACTCAAACTGATGCCCGGAGCCTTGCACTTCAATGATTACTTTGCATTCACAAGAATGATGAAAAGCCGATAAATTGCAGAACGGGATAAAGGATTCGGTCCGACAATGATAACTAAAAGGAATAGATCACAGTACATTGAATGGAAAGTTTATTTCATAAGTACTTAGACAAATCCATACAAGAAGTTAACAGACAAAAAACTTTGTTATTCACATGAAATCTTGAAAGCTAAGTACAAGTATTACTGACATAAGAGACAAAAAGCAAAAGCGGGGGCCGAACATACACAAAGCCGGCTGAAAACCAAAATAAACTACAACTACTACCCAAAAGTAAGCCTACTACACCAAACAAACCGGAACTTACTACTTCAGTTTCGTTTCCATTTTTTCTTCTTAGAGCCAAGAAACATTGCTCGAGATCTCACCTTGTTTTTCCCTCCCCTTCCTCCACTTCCTTTACACTTAGGTGGACTTCTCTGTGATGATCCAGTAGGCACACTTTGAGCACTCCCAGGAGAAGGAACGAAGGTTGGAATGCTTTGTAAGGATCCTATGGACATGCTTTGAGCGCTGCCAGGTGGAGGAATATGGACTGGAGAAAAAATAGTCTGCCCGGGCAAAGTGATGGATAGAGGAGGAGGGATGACTTTCATTTTCTCCTATTGATCTCTATGGCAAAGAGGATATCCTTCTTAAGTTCCTTCTCTAGCTCATGTATGGTTGGACCCGAAAATGGCTTGGAGACACCAGTAATAACAACATCTTCATTAATCCGAGTTTCTTGAGTCCCACCAGCAGTTTCATCCAATAAAGCATCGATCGTTTACTTGTCAAGGCCGAAAGTTTCTTCATCCAGGATGGTTGGAATCATTATTGAAGTGGTAACAGTAACCGACTCTATTACATGCACCTTTAGTCCTAATTGAGAGCCCTTATCGGGAAGCAGAGCAATGTGGGGATGACCTGAAGCTTGAGAAACAGAGAGATTGGCAATGTTAATCGATGACACATCAACTTTATGGAATACAAGAGAAGCTAATGAGATACCTTCTATGCTTTGAATTTTTGTGCGGGCTGGAGTACCGCCGGAGTACTGCCAGAGTTCCCCTCAAGAATCAAAGAGAGAATGGTAAGTCTATGGATCTTAGGCCTTTCGGGATCATACCTAGGTGTTGGAGCAGCTTGGTACCCAAGTGCTTCGTAGACAGAAGCATCATGTGGCATCGATCCAGAGCCTTTGCCTAAGTCTTTATGCATAATCAAGGCAAGCTTTCGATGAAGAATAAACTGGTCATCTTGTAGAATCTTGGGCTCATCTCCTACGAAGACTTCTCTCTCCAGCTACTCCAAATCCACCTCGTCGCCTTCGAGGTAATTTTTCTTCTTCTTCACCAATCCGCTCCTAAGAAGGGCAAGGATTTTAGCATAATGATTTTGAATCACTCTAGACTTTGGAATTCAAGCACGTTGGCATTATACTAGTTCAGCAATGGTTTAAACTTCTACATCACATGTCTTTCTGTCAATTGTTCCATGGCCTGAACTTCTCTTTTAACGAGTGCATCAACATCTTTCGCATGATCGAGCACTTTGTCTCTTTCCTCCCTGGCATGGAGCAACTCATCACAATAAGTTTGAGCTTATTGGAGCACTTCATCCTTTTCTTTTGTCTACTGCTCTAGTTTGGTTTTCATCTCAGCCTTATTTCTATTTGCAGTATCACTCTCTATTACCAGAGGATGGTTTCGGCAGAAAGCTTTCTCCATTTCATTTTGGTGCATAATCCGCTCCTCTTCGAGTGCCATGATGGCCTCCTTGGCATTCTTCTTGGATTCGGCTTGGGCTGTTCTGAGTTTCTCGACCTTACCATTGAGATTAGATATGATTCTCTTATTGTCATCTTCAATGAGTTTCTGATTGTCGATCTCTAGCTGCCTGTCCCTGGAGACTTTAGAAATTTTCTCAGTTAACATCAACCATTCATTATACTGATTGGGAATGTGGACCACACAATTGATGGTCATCATTTGAATGCCGGTCGGGATTATTTTTTGATTAGGCACAAACATAAGACCATCAAAGTAAATGTTTAAAAATTGTTCTTTTAGTTTGCCCATTCGAGCATTGGTCGCAAGTTGTTCCTCCACAAAGATAGGTGGGACGATTGTAGTTTCTTTTCTAGGTCTGTGTTAGGAAGTTTCAGAACTACTCCTGTGATACCTATAGTCAGAGGACCAACTGGAGCGAGATAGCATCGGTGGTTTCACAGGGATGAAACTCGGAAGTAGAGCACGAGAAGCATCACCAGGTAGGATGTCATTGCGACGATCGGGTTGCCTGTGTAGACCTCTAGGAAAAGTGATCTAGACCTAGGGCAATGTTTGGAAGTAGAGTCATGTGAGCGATCTCTATCATAACAACTTCAGTCTTGATCAGCTCAATCTCAGCTAGAATAATAGCCTGACTCATAATCGCGACCACTTCACTGGCAATACGAACTAGACCGAGGTCTTTATGCTTGGGATGCTTTCTCCTCCAAAGATTGATATATGTATTTTCTTTTCTCTATAGATAGATCGATTTATATATTTTCTTTTCTCTATAGATCCTGTAAAGGAAACAAGAACAAGTTAGATCCAACAAGCAAGGACATAGGTCATGTGAGAGTGTCGTCAAGTGCAGGCATGCATGAGTATCCTAGTGTCCCGCAGACGGACCGTGAGCTGGAGCTTTACTCATGGGAGTGCCTCGCCCATACTAGTAGGGGTGAAGTCCTTATCAATGCAAATGAGGATGTTGATCCCCATGATACTAATATTACCAACATCGAAAGAGTCAAACTCAATGGAGATTGGCCCTAAGCTGGCAAATGTCCTTACTGAAGGAGGAGATCGAGTTTTCTCCACATTTGTCACTAACGGAGGCTGGGTAGAAGTCTGCGCCTTAAAGATTTTCACGATCAACCTCTTCTTTGGAGTAGCAGTTAATCGTCCTTAGATTTTTCAGGCTAAGACTTATGACCTGCATCGATGTTGCCTTGGCACTTTCTCTAATAATTTCGCCTTCTTCGACGTCCGTTGGTACTAGTTTAATATTTTCTTCAGCTCCAGCCTTAAAACTTAGGCTTGGGAGAAAATCTAGATCAGTCTCGCCTCCTTCGAGTGAATGTTGTCATCATCGTCATCATCATTACTGGAAGCTATTTGGACAATGCCAGTGTTGCGACCCTCTTCTTTTAAGCTATAAGCAAGAAGATTTTCATCTGATAGGAGAGTTCTGATATCTCTATCTCCTGCCAAGACTACCATAAGAGTGTTAACACTGTCTAAAAGCGCTAAGCTACTAGGTCTCGTCGGAACATTTAGATAGTAAAACAAGGATACGAGTTAAGTCTGTGCACTATAAGAAAAAAAATTCATATAAAACATTTACAATGGAACTTACATTCGGATATCCATCTCCGAGCGAATCCAGGAGGGCAGTGACATAGAACCACTTGTTCTTAAAGTAGCTCAACTTGTTCCATGCCTCAGTAACCACTCTATGACCCCTGATTGTAACCAAGTAAATCTAAGATGGAACCTCTTTTCGATTCTTGAAGCTACAAATGCATCGGATCTCTCTTTCACTAGGTACGCGGTTCAAGTACTCATAGAAGACCATATATGTACCGAGGAGGAATGCATAGCTATTTAGGTGCAGTTGTGTTAGAGCCAAGTCCATGAAATTCAGAACTCGACAGACAAACTGGTTAAATGGTGGGACGCAACCTGCCAAACACATATATCTATTGCAGGCATTGTACCCTTCTGGAGGGTTGTGTAATCTTTGGTGATGAGAAGGAGCTAGAACATATTCAAATGGGATACCGTGCTTATCACATATTCTACGAAGCGATCCTTCGTTGACCTTGAAGGTAACAGAATCAGTGGGATCCTTTAGTATTTCAGCATCCTCAAGAGTGTCGGGCGCTGGATCTATTTCTTACCCCCCTACCGGCTCAATAGGATTCTGAAGAACATGTTGCTTGGATTGAGGATTCCATTGATTTGGTTGTTTAGCATGTGGAATCTCTTGCTGTTGCTCCTACTAAATTAGAATTTGCCAGGCATATGGAGTTGTCATTAAACTCTACTCCGCATCGGATTCAATATATTTAGAAGTGGATGTACCCATGGCTTGAGCAACAAGACATTTGGAACATCTCTAATCCATTTCTATAAAAAAAATCAATATATAATAAACATTAGAAGATTAACTACAAACCTACCTCCATTGCGGATTCTAATGTAGTATTGTGTAGTGTTGTACAGTTCAAATTTCTGATATTATTTAACTATTTGTTTTAGCAATTTATTCTTGAATTATGGATGACACTCGACATGACCGTCTTCGCCGATCATCTCGAAAAGCTTTATATCAATGGCTATGCTTTGGAAAAGGCTTAGAAGTAAGAAAATGTCATCGGGACACAAGGAAAAATTCTTATGTGAACAAAGAAGTTCTGAAATTTTCGTAAGTGTTGGAGTTGCACGACTCCAACATTCAAACAAATTTCACCCTTTGTCCTTCTTCTTCCACCTACACCACATCCTAAATCATGGTCGTCCACATCTCTAATCATTCATGTCCGTTCAACCACATCCATCGTCGAGTTCATCATACACTAACCTATTACTATGCAACTCAATGTTCAAGAGGAGGATCAGTTCAAGTGTAAAACAGGTCCTCAAAGCTAAGGTACAGGTCGATGGAGATGGGTCTAACCAAAGAGGAGGAGCGATGTCTGGTGCAGGTGGTGATAGGTGGCGATAGTCTAGGGCTCGGGTAAAAGCGAAGCTTAATTTGGGGATCGAGTGTTTTACCGGTAGGAGTATGGATCGGTGCGAGAACAAATGAACAAGATGAAGGAATGAAGTGGGAAAGGGTGAGTTATATATGAACCTACATTCTCAAGCAAACTTCTCAATGTTCAAAGTCAGTGCCGACTCCTAGATTAGGAATCGTTACCAAGTCCTAAAATTAACAAAAGGAAAGAGAAAAACATATATGTATATACTTGTATATATGTGACGGAATATACTAGTGCATGTGCATGTGATTGTGTACGTGTACGTGTACATGTACTCCTATCCACTCGAGAACATGCACACGAATGCGTGTATGTATGTATGTATGTATGTATGTATGTATATACATATATCTAATAATCGACAACTAGAGTCAAAAGGGAGTTGAGTTCAAACCTGAATGGATGGAATTAGTTTGAGATCGTCAAACTTGGAATAATGGATTAGAAGATCATATTCCATATTTATAATGCTAGACGCTGTAAAGCATCAAAAAAAATGACTACAGATGTAAATTTTCATGGAATTGATTAAAAAGAATAACGACCATTCGAAACACGGAGTTGAGTTTGCGATGATTCTGGCTTGTCTCGATTCAAAGTACATCACTTTTGAAATGATATGTACTTTGGGGGGTAAATGTTATCCAACCTTTTGACAAGCAATATTCGAATAGAATGGATGAACTGAACTTAGAGCTATCGAGGTGAGAAGCCCATAGAGATAGCCCAGGAGTCCAGAAACTAAGTACAGGCAGAGTCACAAGGTCAATGCAAGAACAACTCAACGCAAGACAACAATAGGACCCCTTAGTTGGGGATCGGTACTGACCCCACCCTATGGGTCGGCACTGATACCTAATTCCACCTTAGGTGGAACCCATCTCCTACCTACATACCTTGCTTGATACCTAAGGCCTATTTTCGAAGTCGTTTTATTGGTTCATCGCAATTCTCCATCGATCTCCACTAACACTTGAAACTTCAACTTTTCTCTTCCATATTTCCATTGTTTGTACTCGAAAACAAGCAAATATTGGTACAAATAACTATGGAACCACGAAGCTAACCATAAGATGATCAGAGATGAGGAGTCGAAGATGGCCATTTTTGCCAACTTGGGGATCGATACCGACTCCTACCTATGGATTGATACCACCTCCTATCAATTAGCGATGTAGCACCTGTTTTCTTGGAAGCATTAGTCTAAAGTGTGTACAATGGCTAAAAGATATTTAATACAAGAAATTAGACTCCGTAACCCTAAAATAGGAAGGTATGGTTCATTTTCAAGGATCTTTTGGCTCTATTTCTTCCTTGTGCTATATTCTTCTAATTCTAAAAATCTAAGTGTCAGAGTTGTACCGACCCCTTAAGAACTTCTACTTCCAAGTTAAATATAAGCAATAAAATCTTAAAGTGGACATAGGCCTTGCTTTGCCAAACCACGATAAATGATTGTGTCTTTTCTATTTCTCATTTTCATTTACATTTCTTCATATTTTAATTTCTAGTAAACTTCTAGGTGTTTGTGCCATTTTTGGTTCAAACACTGACCTACAAATATAAAGGAGATCCTTAAAACTTGCATATTAACTATGAAATATTATCTTCAATATTATTGAAATTCAATAAGTAATGAGCTATAGTTACCCAATAGGGAGTCTTTCAATACTTGATCGGTTGTTTGTATTAGTTGCCTTTCAAGGTGCAAAGGTAAGTGTTCTTTATTTACCTACACAAACACAAATACTTGCATGCATGAGATAAGATTCATTATTCATCTTAATTACGGGATTACTCTACTATGACACGTCACTACTAGAATAGTTACCATTTACCCAGTTGACATTACCTACGTTGCGTAGCTGCCCATATATAAGGCGTCGGTGTGGCTTTGTTAAGCTATAGGTAAATCATTCCCTATGCAAAATTATCGACAACTTTCCAACACCTATACAATGGCATCGACATGCCGTAGGCAAGCCGATTCCCCTCTCTGTAACTCCCAGTCGACGCTCATCTTCCTCATTTGCATCCAATTTTAAAAAAAGGTCCATCTCCTAGGGCTATGCCTCCCTCTTAGCCATGCTTCCGCTTCCCCCAAGTAAGCATCCCCTCCCCTACTAGCCCTATTGCAAGCATCTCCCCATCGGCCATCTCCTTCTTAGCAAGCCTCCATCTGTAGGATTCCCTCCTTGGCCAGCATTCATCCATCTCCCCCTCCCATTCGACCTACCCCAACAGCCCTAGAGCCAGATCCCACTTGCTCTATCGTAAAGCCTCCATCAGCAAGCACCAAACCCTACCAGCCCTAACCTAGCCTCTTGTTGGCACCAACCCATGGCCGAAGGCACCCTATATGTAATCACCGCAAGCACCCCACCTCTATCGATATGATTGAATGCTTTCATTCATTTTTTGTTCAATGCTATGATTTGACATAGATTCGTTGTTACAATTTCATTGGAAAATGATAGTTGGTATAGATTTAAAATATTAATGTAAATTTTGTTAACATATAGAATATAGAAGATGAATTATTTAAAAGATAATATTTTTTTTTGTAGATTCTACTAATGTTTCAATTATATCCATACTGTTGCAAAAATTGATAGTATGGATAAGATCTAAACATTGGTAGAATCTGCATAAAAGAAGCAATGTCCATCATCAGAAAAAACTATTATTGCATTAGATGGTGAAGAACCATCTAAACCTGAGAGAAAGAAGATATCGATTTCTATAGAAGACAAAGATGGTCTAAAGCCATCGCTGTTGAAATTTTTACTCCTTCCCAATATTATTTTTGTTTACTAGTGTAGTTTTTGTTATTTCTTCTTTTTTCACTTTAACTTGTCCAACTTTACAAAGCACAATATCGACTTAAGTTGGCACTAAGGTTATGGAGTGCAATATGAATCAAACTACACACTAAACAAAAGCAACATAAATCAAATAATAAGTGGGCCACTGTGCATTCTCCATCAGTACGATTAATAGATTAAAAAATATTTTATGTTTTCATTTTATAAAATTTTGTTTATTGATTATTTTGTTGGTGTTTATTTTTAAAAAAATGATAAATAGATTAAATAAAAGATTGATAATTATCTATGAATAAAAGATCAATGCATAACTTGTGTTATTTTCTCAGCGTTCTTAATTTTCATTTTTCCTACTAAAATTGATCTGTTTGTTGGTTAAATAATTTTTTTCCGTTGATATTTTGCAAGTTGGTTTAGCAACATGCATTTGATATGAAGCCATGAAGCATGTAGTATAAATATCGGTGGTGACTGAGCATGCGCAGTAGTACTGTTATAACTGATGACGGTGGATGTAGAAATGCTGGGGGAAGCTGTTAACATTGGAGTCGTTAACTGTCAGCGATGGTGTTGTCACCACTAATGGTAGCAGTACCACCAGTAGCACTTCTCCATCCACCATCACTAGTTATAATAGCATTGCCACACATATCTTCATTTACCATTGCTATAAATACTACCACATATGTTTCTTTGGTACGAAGCTTGGTAAATTCCTAGAAAACTCAAACACATATCTCAATTGCATGGTATACGAGCATGGTAGTAGTGGATACGCCTAGACATTTATAGTAGTATTGTGTAACTGGTTGTGGTTGGTTGGGATAGTGCAAGAGGGGATACTGTTAACACTGGAGTCATTGACTATTCGTGATGGTGGTTGTTGTCACTAGTGGTAACGGTACCGCCACTAGCACTACCCCAACCATCACTGCCAATTATATCAGCACTACCATGTATGTCTTCAGGTACCTCCATTCTTAATATACCACGCTGCTATGTCATGCAACCAGTGTGGATGTTTGAATTTCTTAGGAATGGGAGCTTGAGGAGCGAGTGAGATATAATTTCAAATGGTGATCCTATGCAGAAGATGACTTGCAGTGCTAAGGGACAAGATGATGGACAATATTATCTTTATTCTTCATTCTAATGTAAGTAATTTTCTTGTTTTTTGATTCATTCATCTTAGCTAGAACAATTGCAGTTGTATATGAATTTGTGTTTGTATGGTTGTACGATCATTTGTATGATTGTTAATTTTGTATTTGTATAGTTTAGTATATTATATTATGATGTTGAGTAATATAGTTTGGTATACGAATTTGGTGGCATGTGATATATGATATATGAATTTCTAATATGATGATTATATATTTTAAATATTTGAATGTGTGATTGAAGAGAGACATGCAGATGAAATGTTGCAAATACGTTTC
Source organism: Allium cepa (assembly GCA_030765085.1). Taxonomy (NCBI): domain Eukaryota; kingdom Viridiplantae; phylum Streptophyta; class Magnoliopsida; order Asparagales; family Amaryllidaceae; genus Allium; species Allium cepa. The sequence goes on along the minus strand of CM060934.1, from coordinate 765,183,251 downwards.
AGCAAAGGCGTTTGAATAGCATTGGAAAATCCAATTTTACAGTCTAAAAAGTAGTCGATATAGGTCAGAATCGCATAGCGATAAGGCAACGAAATAGCATTAACCTTGGTTGTCTGTTTGATATTGATAATGGCACCATGTGAGGCATTTTAGTGCCCTGAAACGTTTTTTGACATATTTTTTACCTATGTCTTAAACGACATCCGTGCGGTATCGATAAGTCAATTACTGACATTGGATAAATGCCTTTTTTTCATTGGTAAATGGCCTTCTTTTCGTAGTGCATGTAAACAATTTAATGAAACTTAGAAGCATACTTATGGAAGTAAATGATCCTACTGAATGCATGCTTCTCTTGATTACATACAAAAACATGGCACTGACTATCATAAGAATTTAGTTCCATGCTCTGTTCCTTACATGAGAATTATAAATCTCGAATTGAAAAGTGAACATGTATCAAATGATTTATTCAAATTAGTTGCACTTTTCTTTTGCCTCTTGAAAGAAGCAGGATACAATATGTCTTCTGGTCAGCACTTCTTATATGTTATCATGTCACTATCTCAATTACCAAGTTGTTGTTGTTAATTTAAAGAAAAATAAACTTACATATAAATTGTATAGATGTGCTTGAAAAGTATATAAACAATCAAGGAATAACCCTATTTAAGGAAAGAAAAAACATTTAAGAATTAGTATGCTAGTATGAAGCCTCTTGATTTGAAATAGGAGAGGATATTCTCAGGAATGCGACCAATTTGTCAATAATGCAGTTGCAAATTTATATAAAAGGTTTAGAGCTATTATTGCTAGGTTAGTAAAAGATGCATTGATGAACCCATGTCATTAAACTCCATGAAGGTATCATGCAAAGAAATACCTAGACTAGTGAAAAATTGATGGACAAAACATAAATGGAGCAATAGAAAATTTGGCAATATTTAACTTCAACCTAGTTTTATAACGGCTCATATTTTTTAACGAAGATATATTTAAATAATTGATTTAAATATTGAATCACTAATTAATTGATGTTCCAAAAATATGACTTTTCACATATACTCGAATAAGGAATCGAGACCCATTCCATTGGTTTCGTATCGCTGTTGTGAATTTGAATAAGTATAGGGATTGCTATATTTGGAGTTCGGACGATTCAATGGTTGAAACAGTCTCGAAAGGCATAAAATTTTCATCTCAAAATATAGTCTCAGATAGTAATGAAATTTATACCGTATGGATCGTAAAAATGATGTGACGCTTCTAGAAGAGTTTCGTGACGATCAGATGCACCATTTAATCATACGGGCTTAAAACGAATGATAGTTTCATTTGAGAAATTAATAAAATAATTATAATATTATTATTATATTGGGCTAATCAAAACGCTTATCCCAAACTCTCCTCCCCTCATAATCACATTACTATTCCATTGAACAAATAATGAAATCATGGCCGCCCCTAATTTTCTACATTCAAAAATTGATATCTCCCAAAATACTCCACTAAAAATCCTAAAACCATCTTCGTTGAATTCATGACGAGAAGATCTTCAAGTCAATGTCCATATTGTTGCATGCAACACCAATTGGCTTCGGCCATGAATAGTAGTAGCCGATTATGGTTATACTTTGTCGAAGATAGAGGCGGTTAGAGGCAAAATCGAGCGTGTCATCATTTTTCTCATGCCGAAAAGCACCACCGTAATAAATTTTAGCATCTCCAAAGCACTATGGAAAAATGAGACTTCCATGGACTACACGAGATAGTCCCAGGTCGTATTCTATTAGGGGTAGTCAACCTTTACATTGATCGGTCCGGGTCGAAGAGATTTCGAAGTGTGATTCATTGGAGGAGACTATGCGCCATTTCATCAAAATTTGAGAGAGATATCAAGGTTCAAAGTTGTGGAAATAGGCATGATAAATGTACTGGTGCATAAGCTCTTCCAAGAAGAAGATAATTAGCATGGGTAATTAATTTAGTTAATTTAATTAGGTTAGTTAATTATTTTAAATAATCGCGATTCTTATATTCCTTATATTTTTTGCATATGAGGTCCATTTTGAATGCGGTTTCTTGTGTTGCACTCGTAATGGAGAGCACTTCGATTTAACATTGGTTTGGATTGATTTGGATGAGGTAAGTGATATTGTCTCTCACTATACTATGATCGGTTGAATAGTATTATATTGGTGCTCGAAAATGATTGTTGGTCTTAAAATGTGATTTATACTTAAATATCTACTATATTTTTATAAAAGAAAGTATAACTATTTTGAAATAATTTATAATGAATATCACTTATTTTCCATCGATGTGCCATAGTTAGGGAATTATTAGACTTGAGTTATTGTTGATATTGTTTCCCACATTGGTTGATATATATAGATTATACATATGATACATATACTAGTATGGACATTTATATGCTTGTTGGATGCATTTATGTTAGTTTGGTTATAAGGTTGAAAAGGCCGATTTATTGGCGATTCAGCATTAAGGAATATTCCATGCATTAGGGTTTCGTCCCATTGATTGGAAACCTAAACAAATGGAATAAGTTGTAAGAGAATGCTAGAATGCATGCCGACGGATCTAAGGATGGAAGAAGATGGATTTGGACGAGTTTCGGATTTCAAAATGGACACTAGATGTTTTCAGTTGGTTAGTACTTACCATTTTGGCTAAGTACTAGACCAAAGTGGCTGGTATTGACCACTTTGGAGTGGTCGGTACCCAACACTATTGATGACGGTCGATTTGGTCGAACTTTGATTTGGATGGTGGGGAGGCTTCGTAGAGCACAATATGATGGTTAGTTTGTGCAATCGACTCTGTGTCTTAGTGATATTTCTCTTCAATGAGTGCTTATGATGATCGTGACGATTTGACGTTTTCGACATGATGGTCTAGTTCTTCGAATGAGTAGCGTGGTTTATATGGAGTTAGGTTCTGAGGTTGACGCCTTGGTGTCGATTGACTGACGTTGTGATTAGTTCCACATGGATGAGATCTTGGTGGGTGATCCATGGATAAAATGATGAATGGTTCTATCATTGAAACAGATGAATCCAAGGAAGAGCATGTTGATGAATGCTAGGGGTCTTTGATACTCAGTATTTAGACATGGTATTTGTGGGGATTCCCATTGATCGGTAGATCAAATCTTTACACCTTGGGCAGATAGATTTGGGTCACGTATCCATCTTTGGGCTGGGAGATACGAGAGTACATCTTAAAGTCGGTTTTTTTATCCATTAAATCGTTGGCAGAAGAATGGCCATACGAGTTATCATAGATCTAGAATACAATTTGTGACAGTTATTATTATTTGATGGATGATATGTTTTTATAGTATTTTGAGATTGTTATCGCTCATACCAGATTGTTTTCTGACCCGAGGTTGTATGCTTCGCTTCTTATTATCTTGGGGCTCTTAAATGAGCATACTAGGTAGCAGTTGTAAATAGAACTTGGAGCTGTACAAATGGACAAGCAGGAGGACCCTTTCTCCTATTTATATTTCAGCCTTATTATTGTTTATTCCACTTGTGACACTATGGAGCCTTGATAGTGTTCATTTCCTATTAATAGAGACATTGTATCGGTTGAGTTTATTTACTAGTTGTGTAAACTTTATTACTATTTTGTATATCTGTATGATTCTGTGTGCTCTTATTCTGTGATTCATTCAGTTATTTATCATCTCATCTGTTTTATACCTATGTTGGCTAATATATTTTTATTTGATACGATGTGAGATATATGATTGGTTATGTAATTATGTGGTGCTTTATTCCTTCCTCTTTTCTTCTATTCTCTTCTCTTCTTTTCTATTCCTCATCTTTATTTCTATTTCTTTTCTTTGACGACCGTTCTACATCATATATATGGTGGTCATCACATTTGGTATTAAAGCTTATGTTACATGATTAACTTGAGTTGGTATCGTGACCCTGTAGAGATAGGGTATGAGTTTTCACCTTACATTAGATCAAGTGTAAACCTATATACAAGAGAGTGCGTATTTGTTATATATTTTGATTTTCAAAACTATATAGTAGTATATATAGTATGTAAGTATATTTCTTACTGGAGCACTATTGATATCGCTTTCTTTACAAGAGACCTATCATTCCCATCATAGATTAAGAATGATCCGGCATACGAGAAATGTTGTTGCTGACTCCATCTCTGGAGTTGAGGAGTGGGCAGGATTGGGAACCACTAACCCCAATTTACAGAATACGTTCATAGAGATAGTGCGAATCATTATTCTGGAATGCTCTAGTTGTTTCAAATGATTATGGTACTCAGGTGCAAACACCTAGAGTCGACTTTGCCAAGCTGTATAAAGACTTCACGAGTTTAAGAGGCAGACCGTTCCTTTAAATGAAGTCGGTTATTAAGGTGCAAGACGGGATGATCTTTGTGAAATGATCTTCGATGACTTGGAATTAGATGACATTCTGGGGTAGAAGTTAACCTCTAGATGACTCCAGGGATGAACAATGAACTGATGGAGCGTCCTTACAGATTCGATTCCCGAGGACCGTTTTACTTGGGATTAGTTCATAGTTCACTTCGTAGAAATTTGTCTTGACTTTTCCAAAGTTGATGTTGTTTAGGAAGTTTTCCGACTAAAATTAAGGCGATATGTCTACGTTGTAGTATGTGGTCGAATTCGACGCGATGTCCAAGTACGATCAATTTTCCCATTAATACACTGCACAAAAAAGATGAAGAAATTAACATTAGGTTGAGTGATCATCTTAGGAAGCAACTGACTAGTCATAATGACTAGTCGGTGGAAAGTTGATCGAGAAGGATTTATGATGTAGGAGCCTATATCCTGGTTAGAAGAATTATCCCAAACTAGTTAAATAAGGGCAGGCAATGGAAGCATGTGCGTTGGATGCCATTCTGATTTCGTCGATTGTTCCGTTGATAAAAGAGAAGAGAAAGGCATCACCACCTAGGATTCGCTTTCCTTTTATGGAGTTTCCATATGTATTTTATTATACATCAAGGTTTCATATTCCCTCATATCTAATGATCTGTAGGTAGCTTGGGATTGAGACTCGAATTACTGACCGACCTTTAGATTATGACGAACTTTGTTGGGGGCTCAGTTAGATTATACATGTGTAACGTTCCATAGTTTGTCACCGAAAATTAATAGTATGGATGACTACGGCATTAGAAGCGCTTAGTTTTGGGCCTTAAAATGGGGGAGTGTTGCAACATGGGTTGATTATACTTAGCTTACTACATAGTTTGTCTGTACTTGGCTTATACATGGTTTTTCTAGACTCGGCCTTATCGAGTCATGGATGTTTGTTGTTATTGATTTTTTTGGGTTTAAATAGGTTTGGTATTGTTTTGGGTTTAATTAGGTTTGGTATTGTCTTGGGTTTAATTAGGTTTAGTACTATGGTCTGGAAATCGACTGACTGAGCAGATACGTGATAGTGGTGGATTGTGGGAGTCTGTAGAGGGGTAGACGGCAGTGATTGGTAACCTATCGGAGAATAGGGTTATGGTTAGCTTTCTATATTCGCTTAAGTCTCCATGGGGTGGATTGTCATCTGTACACATAGCTAAAGAGTGTCCAAACACATTCGATGACCGAACATACTTGACTAGTAGTTATGCCTTTATGGCATATGATGTCTAGAGAGCAGAGGAGACTAAAGGTATGAAAAAATGACTTATTGATGCTAGTTTTCATCCATATGAGCATATTTGAGTGGGGTGCACCTATAGTATTCGCCACAAGGGAGGATGGCTCTTTAGAGATGCTCGTTGGCTATCATGAGCTGAGTGAGAGGACGAACAAGTTTCTACTTATGTTTGTTGATGGCTTGTTCAATCAGCTCTATAACACAAGTTGTTCTCTTAGTTCGACCATGTGGTGAGGTTTTACCAACTGAGAGTATTTTGGGAGAATGTGTCGATTATAGTGTTTCATTGTTTCGTAAGCTATTATGATTTTGACTAGTTGGTTATGCCTTTCGGGATAATCAATGTGTCATCATACCTTATAGTCCTCATGGACCGTGTTTTGAGAGATTATTTGAGTAGATTCATGATGGTGCTTATTGATATACTTTCATCTACCCATGGACGAAAGAGGAGCACATGATAGATTGATGAGATTTTAGTAGTATCACTTCTAGAGGAGAGAAGTGAGATGCTTGGGTCATGTTGTTTTAGAGTAGGACATTAATGTAGATCCCGTAGCTACGTCAGCATGAAATTTGAATAGACCTAAGATAGTAGCATCGTTAACCTATTTAATAAGAGAGTATCGGACTTTTGTTTGAGACTCGAGGTGTAGACACATGTTAGTGGGTCTGACCGAGAGGTCAAAAAATGCATGATGTTACTCATTTCGAGCATGAATGAGGAGACAATAGTACACACATGCCTATGGTACTTAACTGCATTTGGTACTGATACTGAAAGGTAAGATTGTCACATGTTAGTCGACGACCAAAGCCACATGAGAGGAAGTATCCGACTCTTGATTCAAAGTTGGATGCGATAGAGTTCGCTTTGGAGATCTGGGGGAAGTATATATTAGAAGAGGATTTCAAGTTATTCAGTGATTCTACATCATTGCATTATCTCTTCTTCGAGAAGGATCTTGACCGTCACCACTAGCAATGGTTAGAGTTCTTAGCCTCCTATGACTTTGACAGTTCCTATACATCCATACGGGAAATGTAGTTATTAATCTTTTAGGTGGAAGACATAACAGTTTGGGAGTGATATTCATAGAGTGCACGTCGCTCGAGTTATCACTGGTTAATCTTTAGAATTCGATGAGCTATGGCAAAAGATGATGGCTAGTTTTACCATCGTGCCTACTTTGATTTAGTGGATTGGTAGTAGTTAGAGGTGTTAGGCTAGACTAGTGGAGATCGTGGCTAAATTAGAAGAGTGAATAGTGTCCGTAGAGGTGATGCAGTGCAGACTCGATTGAGATTGTTTATTCTTGAGTAGTGGGAACATATATTTATAGACTGCATCAATGGATCACAGCTGACCGAGGACAACGTGATAGCATTTGAGTCATAGTTAATTGGTTGATGAATAATGCTAAGTTTATATTCCTTGAGTCCAGTAGAATGGCATCCGTGTTTGGTAAGTTGTATGTGGGATGGATAGTGTGATTTCATTGTGTGCCACGAGTAATGCAAGTGGCTGAAACCCATTCTTCAATGGTGGGTTTTGGAAGAACTTATAAGAGGCGTTTAGATATTTGGCACTGAATCGACTTTATGATATCGAGACTGAACCATGGACTTTGAGACCTCATTGGCCTATTCGTACCAATAGATGAGATAAAAAGTAGGTAAGAAGGAGGGTAGTGGGGTAGTAGAGGTTCCATGGAGTAAAAGTGAAGATGATATGATGTGGGAGACCGAGAAGAGCATAAGGATCGCTTATCCGAAGCTCTTCGAGAGGCGTGATTTCAATTTTATCGTCGGCTTTCATATTGGATATCACATTTGATGTTTTATACCAGATAATTTAGTATTAAGCATGTTAGGATAGGCATGGATGTTACATTTTGATGATAGATCTTTTGTATGCATGTTTGATTGTATTATTAGCATTTGAGATGATAGTCTATGTTTGTGTGATTGTTAGGCATGCGAATAGTTAGGGTTTAATATAGCATATTCATTTGAGACAATTGTTATATATACCATTATAAGACATGAGATGTATACATATCTATGTTGTATTAGGATTTTTTCCAAACCTAGTCATGCAAAGGAGGTGTTGTAGAAATTTTCCATGACATGAGCCAAAATTGGGAGAAAAGTCAATGTGTTAGATGTTACACATTACCGATCGTTGAGAGTGTCGGTAATATATGAGGTTTAGTTGACTTGCCTTTCAATTAGTGAGTTGGGGCTTTTATTTCCATTGTTATTTCTTTGGAAATAAGTGCCTGACTCAGACGTTTGGTTTAGCCACATTGATCTTGGATTGGATAGTGATTGTACTTAGGGATGAGGATGATTGCTCTAATTGTTTTGAGTCTATTCCCTTTGTTGTGATCGTTTTTCATGATCATTGCTGAGAGATGATAAGTGACAGTTTTTCTTATATCGTTGCTTATGAGAGGGTGTTGGGTTGCACTACTTTGTTCCTGGGATTTCGAGGACGGAACCCTTTTAAGGAGGGGAGAATGCAACGTCCCATATTTTTTTAACGATGATATATTTAATTAATTTATCTAAATATTGAATCTTAATTAATTAATGGTTCTAAAAATATGAATTTTCACATACATTCAAATCAGGACTCGAGACCACTTCCATTCGGTTTGTAACGATGTTGCAAATTAGAATAACTATATGGATCATTATATTTGAGTTCAAATGATTCGATGGTTGAAACGGTCTCAAAACGTATGAAATTGTCATTCTGAAGTGCAGTCTCATTATCAATGAAACAAATATCATCGGGACCATAAAAATGGGATGATGCATGTAGAAGAGTTTCGTGACAATCAGACGCATCGTTTGATCATACGGGCTTAAAACGCACGATAATTTCATTTGAGAAATTAAAAAAGAAATATAATATTATTATATTAGGCCAATCAAAATGCTTATCCTAAGCTCTCCACCCTCATAATCATGCTACTGTTCCACTGAACATATAATGAAATCATGGCTGGCCTTATTTTCCACATTCAAAAATTGATATCTCCTAAAATACTCCACTAAAAATCCTAAAACCACCTTCGTTGAACTCGTAGGAGAAGATCTCCAAGCCCATGTCTATACTGTTGCATGCGGCATCACTTGGCGTCGGCTTTGCATAGTAGCAGCCAATTAGGTTTATACTTTGTTGGAGATAAAGGTTGCTAGAGGCGGAATCGAGTGTGCCATCTTTTTTCTCATGCCGAGAAGCAACACTATCGCAATTGTTAGTATCCCCGAAGCACCATGGCAAAATGCAACTTCCATGGGCTGCACGAGATAGTCCTAGGTCGCATTCTATTAGGGGCAATCGGACTTCACACTGACGGGTTCGGGTCAAAGAGATTTCGAAGTGTGATTCGTTGGAGAGGACCGTGCATCGTTTCATTGAAAAATAAGAGAGAGATCGAAGTTCAAAGTTGCAAAAATGGAATTGATACATGTACATGTGTACAAGCTCTTCCAGGAAGAAGATAATTAGCATAGGTAATTAACTTAGTTAATTTAATTAGGTTAGTTAATTATTTTAAATAATCATGATTCTAATATTCCTTATATTTTTTGCATACGAGGTATGTTGTGGATGCGATTTCTTGCATTGCGCTCGTGATGAAGAGCTCTTTGATATAACACAAGATTGAATGAGGTGAGTGATATTGTCTCTCACTATACTATGACTGGTTGGATGGTATTAGATTGATGCTTAGGAATGATTTTTAATTTTGAAATGTGATTTTCCTATACTTACATATCTACTAGAGTTTTACAAAAGGAAATAAAATTATTTTAAAATGATTAAAGAATATCACTTATTTTCCACGACGTGCCATAGTTAGAAAATTATTAGGTTTGAGCTATAAATGATATTATTTCCCACGTTAGTTGATATGGAAGGGTTATACATATTATACACACACACACTATTATGGACATTTATATGCTTGTTGGATGCATGTATGTTAGTTTGTTTATTAGGTTGAAAATGCCAATTTATTGGCAATCCAGCGTTAGGCAATATTCCATGCGTTAGGATTTCGTCCCCTTGATCGAAAACCTAAAAAAACAGAATAAGTTGTAATAGAATGCCGAAACTCATGCCGACATATTTGAGGATGGAAAACGATGGATTTGGAAAAACTTCAGACTTAGGAGGATGCTGGACATTTTCAGTTGGTTAGTATTATCCATTTTGGCCAAGTATAGGACCAGAATAGTTGGTACTGATAACTGTGGAGTGGTCGGTACTCAATCACTACTGAAGATGGTTAATTTGGCCGACCTTTGACATGGACGTTAAGGAGGCTTCAAGGAGCATGATATGATGGTTAGTTTGTGCAGCCGACTCTGTGTCTTGATGATATTACTCTTTAATGAGTGCTTAAGATGATTTCGACGGTTAGACGTTTTTGACATGATGGTATAGTTCATTGGATGAATAGCTCGTCTGATATGGAGTAGGTTTTGAGGTTGATGACTTGATGTCGATTGACTAACGTCGTGCTGAGTTCCACATGGTGGGTTCTTGGAGGGTGATCCGTGGATAAAATGTAGAATGGATCTATAGTGGAAATGGATGAAACCAAGGAAGAGCATGAAGATGCATGCTAGGGGTCTTTGATACTCGAAGTGTATTCTTTTATATTCGAACAGGGTATTTATGGGGATGCCCATTGATCGGTTGATTGGATCTTTATACCATGGGCTGGTAGATTTGGGTCATATACCCACCTTCGAGCTACGATTATGAGAGTACATATGAAAATAAAGATTTTTATCCATTAAATCCTTGGCAGAAGAACGACTATTCGAGTTATCATAGATCTAGAGCATAATGGGTGACAGTTATTATTGTTTGATGGATGCTATGTTTGTTATGGTTTCATTAGCTCCTATCACTCTAGGGATATCACACGAGGTAGATATTGTGGATAGGGATAACTAAACACCCCGAACTATTTACTCAATATGGAGTAGGTATTGTAGAAGGAGATACCTAGGCACCCGGTAGTATACTGAGTATGGAGTACCCTTTATGACATTTATAGAGTAGCATTTTATCGATGTTATATGATAACTCTTTGGTTGCAAAGACATGTTAGGTATGATTAGTATACCCTCTATTCCATTTACTATATCGGCCGTTTTATAGTATTTTTATTTTGTTATCGCTCACACCAGACTGTTGTCTGACTCGAAGTTTTATGCTTTTCTTCTTATTATCTCGGAAGCTTTTAAATGAGTAGACTAGATAGCATGTGTAAGCACTTGGAGGTACTAACGAACTAGCAGGAGGATGCTATCTCATATTTATATTTCAGACTTATTATTGTTTATTCCACTGTGTGACACTATGGAGCTTGACAATGTTCATTACTATTATTAGAGACAGTGTATCAGTTGAGTTTATTCACCAATTGTATAAACCTATTACTATTTTGTATATTTGTATGAGTCTATATACTCTGATTCTGTAATACATTTTGTTATTTACCTCTTCTGTTTTATATCTGTATTGGCTATTATATTTTATCTTACATGATGTGAGATATACAACATTTATGTAACAATGTGGCGTTTTATTCCTTCCTCTTTTCTTCTACTTCTTTTATATTCCTCATCTTTATTTCTATTTCTTTCCTTTGACAACCATTTTGCTTCATAGTCGTAGGGTGGTCGTAACAAGTTCAAAGATTACATCAACAAGAAATTCAAGAGGTTTTACGGTTTGATGCTTATAAATAAATAAAATTCAACAATATTCTCAACATTAGCTCTTTATTATGCTAAAGGGGTGATTATTTCATTACAATGAAGTTGGTGGGAAAGTGCAAGCATAGCAGAAGAGTTAAAAAGTGCACGAAATCAACCAGTGGAATGGTATCTATGGCTATTGACTGTGATTCCTAATTCGCAGATATCTTACTGCAGAATCCAAATGGAAAAAGCTATTGTGCTAATTTATCTCATCACTGACAAATTTGATACTTCTTGTTCTCCAGAAGAACTTGTCATAGTGACAAAATCAATTAATGATTAAGATATATGCATAGTGAAACACTAAATAATGTAATATTAATTGATAATTTTATCATAGATGGAACCTTTCTTGTATAGACACACTTGCTAGTTACATGTTGCAATACTATAAGACATTGTACAACACTACCGTTGAGATTGCATAAACCATCATAAATGAACAAGATTTTGCTGCTATTACTTCTGTAAAGAAATTGGTATGTACTCTAAATTATATATTTCCAGTTCATGCATTCTTCTTCTCATCCAAAATACTAACAAATGGAACTAGTATATCTAATTAATGGTCAGTGGACAAGATCACTCAATGCATTCTTATAGGAATGGAGATGTTTAGATCCAACACTATGGGGGAAAATGAATCGCACGACAAATACGCTCTGCTGTCTGATTGAATACCTATCTGTAGTTAAACCTTGTGCCGTCACATTGCACATCAGACCACATAGATGGCCGGTCGTTTGATATGCACTAGCACAACAAAAAAAATCAAATGTTGTTTGATGTTATAGTATCATTTCTAAAATTCCCATTATACAACATATAAATATTGGTTAATATGAATTATTGTTCACAGAATGCAATTCAAATATTTTATTTCAAATCAAATTCAAATACAATACAACTTTCACCATCACTCTACTTACATTTTCAAATACAACTTTCACTATCACTCTCATATATACAACATTTCTCTACACTCCATATAAAACATTTTTTCACTCACATGAGTTTGTTTTTGATGTTGATCTTGATTTTCCTGCTCCAACTTGTTCCCAGCCATCTCCTATACCTATAAAATAAACAAAACAGCAAAATGGAAAAGGAAACAAACCTAAGTTGCAAAAATAATTGAATTGAATATTAATATTGCCTTAGTTTATGGGTTTGTTTTCTCTTCATGTTTTAAACAGGGATAAATATATATGTGCATGAATAATTTATGATATGCACAGTGTATCATAGTGAATATCACAAGGCCGACCATTGATTCGACCTTATGGATTGTTGCAAAGGTCAAGCTCGAAGTCCCAACATAGGAAAAATGTGCACAAGGTCAAGCCCAAGCCTCCTTGGGCTCAACTCAGGTGCACATATCATAAAACAAGTTTCAACAATTCAAGTTCAAAACATGTGCATTAACATGTGAAACACCAGAATACACAAACCAGGAATATATGCAATTCAAGTGTGAGATAATTCAGTCGGAATACTCAAACCAGGAAATGCACACTTGCACATTCACATATATATATAGATACATATGTATGTATGTATGTATATGAAAACGCATGCTTGCGCATCCAGCAAATGGAAACAAAACAACTAGGTAAGGATTTAAGGCAAAACTGCAATGCATATAATGTTCAGCACTGCAGTGCACATAAATAAGATTTCAAGTGCACATAAACAAGCTCAAGCAAAACTGCAGTGCACATAGGAGCAACTCAAGGCAACTCAAAACAAATTCAAATCAAAATGGTTTATAAACTCAAAATGGTTCAGATAAAGGCATAAACAAGGAACACCAGGAAATGCACACATGAAGCATGTATAATGGTACATGCATGATAAGCATTTCATGCTATAGGCAGTAAGTATATATCATCAAAGTGAGCATGTACATATATAAAATTATACTATATGCAAATATGTATACATATACATAGGCATCAAACAACAAAGTTCAGGAAAAACAAGACATCATAGTGCCGAAGCAAGTATATATAAGCTTGAGTGTATATAAGTATATACAAGTACATACAAGTATATACAAGTATATATACAACAACTGATTTGGAACAAGATTTGCAATTGAAAGTGTAACAAGAAATCACAGTGCACATAAACAAGCTAAAGAAATACAACAAGTGCTAAAGCAAGTATCAAAGTGCACAAATAAGAAACCAAAGCACATGAAAGGGATTCAACCAATGTCAAGGCAGTGTACACTGCCTTGTTCAAGGCAATGCACTGACACTGCCTTAACAAGGCAGTGTGCAAGTACATGGACAATGCCAATAATACAATAAGTCAGTGCCAAAAATAGCAAGTGCCACAAATTAAAACAAGGCAGTGCCACAAACATTCAAGCAGCAAAGCAATGTACAAGTATAGATCAATAACCGACATTCACACATATGTACATACATACATACATACATACATACATATACATATACATATACATATACATATACATATATACATATATACATACACACATACATACATATATATATACATGGATGATATTGGAATCAAAGTGCACTGCAACAAGATTAACTTAAAATAGTTCATTTCAAAGCAAGAAGGAGAAGCAACTGACGGTGCACATGAAAACGTAGGAGCAGATAAACAAGGGACAATGAAAAAATTCTGCTCCTATATAGAAATTCTCAGGACTGTTTCGATAGGTATGGAAATATATGAAAACATAGGAACATATAAAAACATTAAAGCATATATGAAAACATAGATATAAATAAACAAGGGACAGTTTCGATATAGGAGAAGCAAGACTCAAGTACCAGTGCACATAAGAGCAGCTCAAGAAAACTCAAAACAAGATCAACTCATAATGGTTTAGCTCAAAGCAATTCAACAATTGGTTCAGCTCAAAATGGTTCAAGCTCAAACCAGTTCGTATATATATAGTGAGTAGAAATAGTTCGAGCACAAACTAGCTCAAATCAATTCAACAAATGTTCAGCCCAAAATGGTTCGGCTCAAAGAAAACTAGTTCAAGCTCAAAACGGATCACAAAAAATTAAAACAAGGCAGTGCCGCAAATAGCAAGTGCCATGAATTAAAATAAGGCAGTGCCATAAACATTCACACACACATACATACACATGTGTGTATGTATATACATGGATGATATTGAAATCAAAGTGCACTGCAACGATATCAATTTAAAATTGTTCATCTTAAAACAACAAGGAGAAGGAAGTGACAGTGTATATGAAAACATAGGAGAAGATAAACAAGGGACATATGAAAACATTCTGCTCCTATATAGAAATTCTAGGGACAGTTTTGATAGTTGGAAACATATGAAAGCATAGGAAATTATTAAAACATTAAAGTGTATGTAAAAACATATATACAGACATACATATATGTATATATGTACATAGTGAGTATAAAGGAAACAGGTATATCACTTAGTGTCAAACATCAGGCAAAACATTTCATTTCAGTTTAAGGAAACACTAATAAATAAGTGAAAGAATCACAAGTGCAAGGGGCAACAAAACAAGCAAGTGGCAACCAGCGAAACAATGAAGTGATCAAAGTCAAACTTAACTACTCAAAATCATACAATGAACTTGAAATGAAACTGTAAGGTGCAAGAATCAAATGAACAGGAATCAAAAGGACATTCACATACATACATACATACATATGTATGTATATACATGGAAGTTCAAAACATCCACTAACTCATACATGAACTAATAAAGCAGCAACCAAAATTTTCACCATCACACCACATATATCTCAAAACATTTATGTACATGACCAAAACATGTTGGTCAGTGCACTTCAGCCAAGTTTTGTTCATTGTCACATAAGCACCCAAATCATCATAAGCAAATCAAGTCAAGATCAATACAAAATCAAAAATGGGGTAGAAATCGAAAGGGAATCAGATGGCTAAGCAAGTACTTTGAAATTCAAATCTTAGCATATATATGAAAATATACGAAATTAATTCCTATATAAAGAACCCAATTCATCATTGGTAGGATAATCGAAGTTGAGAATAATATAAATTGAAAGGGTCATACCAATATCAATCGAAGAACACTCAACAAGGAGGTGCAACCTTCAATAGCCATGAAATCGAAGCACGCAATCAACAAGGAATGAAAGGAGTAAGACGATTCGAATGAATATCAAAGGGGCCGAGATCCTAATTTCAAAAGACGCTCAATTTATTCAAATGAACAAAAATATTTGAGAGGGAAACAAAATAAAAAGGGGGACAAAACTATAAAGGGGTAAATAAAAGAAGCAGCCACGAAATAGTTGAGAGGGAAAAGATGGATCCAAAACTAAAAAAATTGATAACTTAAATTAGACGGCATATAAACTATTGTATGGATAACAAGCATGTACATAGAGATTTCATGGGATATTCATATAATAATAAAGATTTCATGGGCTATTCACATAACAGATGATTTTCCATGTATTCCGTGAAAAAGTAGGACAATGGGAAATCTACTTTATGTTGTGTGATCACTGTTGTCTGATTCACTTTGTGGCATAGTGCAAGCACACTCTAGAACCCGCAGAATACCTAAAAAATGCAATGATTAGCACTGGGGTACAAGCCGTACTAATGTACACAAATAGTCTTTTGGGGAAGGAATTACCGATGAAAACATTAAATTCGTTGAGAGCAATCCTCATATATTTTCCTATCCTGCTACGATTTTTCTCCTTTAGAATGATTTGTGAAGTGACAAGGTATAAATCTCCATTGGAACTGAAGCAGACCCTCCAGCCATATAGTAATTCAAATTCGAAACGAAATCCTTGGAATATTTTTCCAAATCCCATTGACGAATATATATCCCCATAGGTCCTATAGTTGGAGATGTCCCACATTAGTAATATGTATACATAATTACTCCTAGCCTCTGGTGGAGGGAAGACTTCCATTGTATAACTCTACCGAACTCGCATCTCATCCTATACTAAGTTAAGTCATTTATAATTAATCAAAATATTGGGCTAGGCCCACTAAGTCATACCCGTCGTAAACGTATTATTGAGGCCATATAATTTAAACTATGGAAATTACTACGCCTCTTAAGTTTGTTATTATTCATATTTACTTATTTACTTATTATGACTTGTTATTTTATATGTTTACTGCCTTTATTTCTTCCTTTAATAAATGTTATTAATGACATTTATTATCATGCCTATTAAATTTTCCTTTACCCATGCCATATTTGGTCTTTGTTCGTTAAATGGTTTATTTCCCATAATGACTTGATTACATTAACTTCTCTTTTACCCTTAATTTATTACCTTATTCGTATTTATCATTTTGCTTATAATTAATATGATAACAGACAATTAATTAGAAGTTAACAAACTTATATGTTTTATGATGTAATTAACATTTGTTTATTCATTTTTTTAAAATTATACTTTACATATATATTTTTAATAAATAAATGTGTTTACATATATATATATATATATATATGTATGTATGTATGTATGTATGTATGTATGTATGTATGTATGTACGTATGTATTTCTAGAAAAGGTTCTTAATTATGTACAAATTCATATACTTCCATAATATGTCTCATTAAAATTTTACAACCTTCTAAACTAGATGGGTACTTTGCCAGAGAAAAGAGTATATATTATTTCTATATATTAACTTATAAAGGGTGTCAGTTTACATTATACCAAGGAGATTGCAATTTAAAATAAGTGAAGGCGATAAGAAGGAGATGGCTCTCAAAACAGTCAAACAAAATGCAGCCCCTAAATACAACAAAACAAAAGGCATACAAAATAATATTAAAAATAAAAGAGAAAACCAGAAAAACCGGCACTTGTCTTGAATGAAGTAAGATATGTTTTGTGAGAAACATATAGTTGCCCCCATTAGATCACATTTCTACTTTACCAACTCAAAAAACAGGCATGAAAAGAAAGAAAAAAATCCATGGTGCCTCAATGGCAAGAAAACTGAAGAACATCACCATTTGCTACAAGCTAAACAGAGAGTCATAAAAGGGAGCAGGCTAAGGCTCAAGCAGAGCAGAATTTCACTTTTGCTGCTACAGGTTCGGTGTAAAATTTATATCGAAGTCCACAAAGATAAATTATTTACCTTTAGTATCTTCTTATTTAATATCAATTTACCGCATAAAATCTTTGCAATTAATAATAAAAGTAGCTCTAAGATAGTTGGGCGTTTGAACTCTTTTGAAAATGCGTGAGTTTCTTTCACACCAGATATTCCAGATGGTTGAGTTGATAGCTATTCTTAGTAGCTGTTTGTATACCTAAGAACCCTGTACATTAGTCAACGCATCTAGAATATGATTAAGGTCGATATTGATAAGTTGTTGGATACCTAATTTGTGACTTTATTCATTCCATACTTGTTTGGAATATGGACAGTTGAAAAAATGTGGTTTATGTCTTCATCATGGCTGATGCATAGATTGCAAGTAATATCAGTATTGCTGATCTTATCTTTGATATTAAGCTTATTTAGTCTAAGCCAATAGAGCACGTAAAGACATCATAGGGGCATAACAATTATTCCAAATGAGTTTTCACCAATTGAATTCTATTAACTTAGTTTTAATTTGATTCCATGCTGATTTAAAATCAAAACACCCAGTAACATTAAGGACTCAAAACCTTAAACCAATATCATTAGAGTGGTGAATTTTAACATTTTGAATAGATTAAGCTATAGGAATAGGCAATAGTTCAAGTTTCCTCTCCAATTATTGTCAATTATGTTAGGAAACTTGATTTTTGAGGCCACCAATCATTGCTAAGTACTGCCACCCAAGTTGAACGAGTAGAGATGAACCATTTAACTATGGGTCATACCGTAAGCTAGTATCTTCACCATTAACTATTTTCCTATCTATCGTCCCTTTACACCACTATCTAGCTTTTATAATCATTTTCCAATTATTAGATGCATTGTTGTCCTGCTGAATGATCTAAAAAAATTATGGCACAGTATTTGTTGTATATCCATTTTTCTCAAAGACCATCTCTTCACAAAATTTTCATACCAGTTATATAGCAGTAGCCTTGGCCAATCATCTAACCTCCCAATACCAATAACACCTTCGAATTTGGTTTTACAGGCTAAATCCCATGACATTCTATGTATCTTAGACTTCCTAATAAATTTTTCACAAATAGATTTTAGTCCATTAATTACATCAACTGGAAATTGACAAAACTACATCCAATAATTAATCATAGGATATATAACAGCCTTGACAAGTTTTATTCGACCACTGACGTTTAACTATATGCTAGTCCTGTGATTAATTTTCTTGTATATTTTGTCTATAGGAGGCCCAAAATCTCTAGCTTTAAGTTTATTGTGAGATATAGGAATAAAAGATAAATAATAGGCAAGTTACCAGTATTGACCTTAATGATGTCAATGACAAGGATTTTGTTCTTTGCTCCCTTGCTAAAAAACAAGTTAGACTTTTGATCATTAATAACAAGACCTATATTAGCTTCAAATAGCTGCATGACTGTCTTTATACTGTGAGCATTATCAACAATAGCTTTTGACAATATTAAAATATCATTAGCATAAAGTAGGAGGTTTATAGTTGGCCTAATATTATGAATTGGGACTAAATTACTGTGCAATCTATCGGTTTTAAGAAGAAATATAAAGATAGTCCAAGACAATGACAAAAAAAGGCGATAGAGGGTCCCCTTGTCCAACCCTCTATTACTTTCAAAATAACCACAGAGTGCACCATTAATTAACATAAAAAAGGTTGGATTAAAGATGAACTCACGAATTAAATTTGCAAATTTCTAAGTGAAACTCATATTGATCAGCATGTGATGGATGAAGCCCTTGTTAATATTGTCATATGCTTTATGCAGATCAATTTTTAGACATAAGTCGTTTGATTTCTTTCTATTAAATTATCTAACCATCTCATATGCCAATCGAGAATTTTCTATGATAATTCTATTAGGGATGAAAGCATTTCGATTCATAAAGAATAAGTCATTAAAAAACCTTTTATTTTGGTACATAATAAGTTAGCTAAAATTTTGTATGTATATTACATAGTGATATTGGTCTATAATCTAAGACATCTACTGGATCTATTTTTTTTGGAATTAGACAAATAAAAGTATGATTAGTTTCTTTTATAATTTTACCTGAGGTATGAATACCAAGCATAGCATTGCATACACCATTTTTTAACCACTCCTAGTGATGTTGAATTTTTTTGCATCTAATCCATCTGACCCTGGGATACGATTATCCTCAATCTAAAACAATGCTTTTTTCACTTCATCTAATTAAAAAGGTCTTTCCATCCCATCTCTGGCATTCTCTGTTTTGATAGCTAACATTAGGTGCTTTGGATGAGTATGAGAAAAAAGAGACGGCTTCTTGAGCAATTTTTTCTAATGCTGATTTTAGATTTCTTTTTCATCTAGAAAAAATTTGCATCTGTTACTATCTTTTGGGATGGCCATTTTACTATGAAAGAATTTAGAGGTCTTTTCACCTTGAGTTAATCAATTAATTTTTAATCTCTGTGAATATCCAACTACAATTTTCTTAAATTAATTAGATAAATGTTCTTTTTTTCCCCATATTGCATGATTAAGCCATTATCTTGTGACTTTAAGTCAACTTGTTATAAATCTGGTTGGCTTCAATGTTGATTTTTGTTAGACAAGCGATGACTGCTCTCTTTAGTCTTCTACCTAACATGAGGAGATTGTTTGACTGATTTAATGTGATGGCCGCCCTATACCTCCGACACCAATAGTGTACAAGTAGTGCACGGCTACTCAACCGGATCGATATAGGACGATCATTATGGTTGAAAATGAAAAAAATACAACATACAACCAGTCATATATCTCACAATGCATGGACAATATAATATTATAGATATAGCAAAATAGAATGTAATAATAATGCAAACTAATCATAAGATATAAGATCCGCAGAGTTATACATCAATAGTCATAGAGTTTATACAATAAAAATAAACTCAACAACTGTCTTAAATACAAGCAAATAAGCAGTCACTGCTAAGGCTCCCCAGTGCTG
Source organism: Allium cepa (assembly GCA_030765085.1). Taxonomy (NCBI): domain Eukaryota; kingdom Viridiplantae; phylum Streptophyta; class Magnoliopsida; order Asparagales; family Amaryllidaceae; genus Allium; species Allium cepa. The sequence continues at coordinate 765,162,641 of CM060934.1, read as the reverse complement.
CGTAGTAAAATAAACGTAGGAATCCATATAAGTATATAATACGAGGTACCTCTATTCAACTCATCTTTCGAACAGCTACTGCATTTCCTAGACCTACTATCTAGACTACTCATTTAAGCATACCCAAGATAATAACAAGCAAAGCATAAAATCCTAGGACGGACAACAATCTGGTAGAAGCGGTAACGGATCATAAAATACTATACAGGTAAATATAGTAAGGGATAGAGGTGCACGAATCATACCTGACTTATTACCGCAACCAAAGGGTTCACATAACAATATAATATGCTACTACAATATTATAAAGGTATTATATAGAATAGAGTGATAGATGTCCAGATATCCCTACATCCTGTACTCCCAATGATATACATGAGTGATAGTCCATAAAAGAAAGCAACCATGGCCTCCATCAAGAAATACTCACAATTACTCAACCATGTGCTTCAAATATATGATAACTCGTATAGCCTCATTTAAAGGACTAATGGGAATCCTAATTTTTGTTGTACTCTCGTATCACGCAGCCTAAAGCTCGATATAAAGCCCATAAGCCCAAAGCTGGACACTAGACCCAAAGCCACTGGTCTAGGGTATACAGATCCCAATATGATCCATGGGTATCCCCACTTACAATACCCATGCTTCGAGTACAAATGAAAACACTCTGAGTGTCAATGATTCCTTAGCTCGTATACAACCGATCTCTCCTTTGTTCTATTCAGATCTGAGCCCTTCTCTTGCTCAATCTAATTTCCATTATCCAGGAACCCCCAAGTTCCCTATTCTATGGCTGTATCCTTTATCTAGTAGCTATCTTCAGTACTTACTCCCCCCTAGAGACACAAACCTAAGATACATAGCTTTCATCATGTTGTTACATCGCCATTCAACTAGATGCGAATGAGGCAACAACTCCAGTATGATCTACAGAACCTCTACTTCATTCCTCAAAAGCTTCACCATCATCGAACCAACCCAAGCAACTTAGTACTGACTTGAACAAGTCCACACAGACTTATTTACTTAGCCATTCCTTGGCCAACTCCACTTCCTTCTAGTATTTCATCTCCAAGTGCTTTGGACCCTGACCTATCCATCAAAACAACTTGGTCCTATGTTAAAGCCTTCCACCTACAAAATCTATAAATAAGTCGATATAGCATCCATCACTTAGCCAATATCATATCTCTTGCTTTGGTTCACCTTTTCTAGTCTTGCTCTTGAGTTACCCAACAACCAGCGAGCTAACAGACCAACAGGAACAAGTTGGTACCGACATGAATAAGTCAGTTCCAACTTGTTTAGTTTGTGAATTGGAACTTCCGACAAGAGCTGCTGGCTTCCTTTACGTCCCAGAGCCTCCCTTCCAAGTTTCGTCGAATTCCGAACAACTTTGCCTCCGATTTGCCAAATTCACCAAACTATCTTCCTAAACATCTAAAACACCAACAGACAACATAAAAGCACAACATGCATTCAGGGAATAACATACAATTACATCCATTCAAACAAGAAATACATAGAATTATAGCAACAAATCAAATTCTAATCAAATTTAAGTAATCAACGAACATATGGATATAAACAAGGTGAATTTCAAGGCTATTTTAGAATTTCTCAATTTAGGTCCTAAACATATGTTAACATGTGGTTAAAGTTAGAAAAGGATTTTTAGATCAAAAATCATGTTAAAATCTACAATTCCACTATATAAACGTGCATAGGATAATGAGAAGTCATAAATTACTCACCAATTGCCAAATTCAACCAATTTGAGTTTTGATCCAAAGTGGATAGCAATGAAAAAATCAAAAAAATGATGATCTCTATCTTCTAATCAATGATCTATTCACTTATCTTCAATTTGGTTCGATTTAGACAGTAATTTTGGATGATTTTGAAATGAATCAAGGGTGCTTAGATCTGATTTGGGCGAGAGGGAAAACTTTTAATTTGACTCCTACAGCCTCTATTTGTAGTAATCTCGAATTAAACTAATAGGCTTACTTATGGGATTAATTAATTACACACTAATCTTGGCCAGCAATCGTCTAAACTTAAAACAGAAAGAAACAGATATAACTTTCTAAGGTAAGTCTGTTTTTTATGACCACTCTACGAAATGGGAAACCATCATCTTAAAGCAATGAAACTAGATTGAGACCCTAATTCGACTCATAGTAAAAGTTATAGCCTTAACAAGATTTCCAGGGTTAAAATGGTCACATAGATATTCGAAAAAAATCATAGGTGCATAAAATGTTCTTGAGAGTCATATCTCAAAATAGAATCATACAACCTCATGTGAATAAATTAAAAATATTTTACGATCCTCGAATACGTAAAATACAAGTCGTTACATTCTCCCCCCTTTAGGAATTTCATCTCTAAAATCTCTAAATAAACTGAAATTTAAGCAACCATAGTTATCTCGCATGCCTAATAATTGTAAGCAACCATCAAACATCTAAAACAAATAGCCATGCAATCAGCAGTACATGTAAATTTACCCTAGCGTGCAAAATACTAACCTATCTAATATAATATACAGCGGTGAAAATAAATATGATAAATGGTGGTTCTTGCCATTCAAAGAGCTCTAGACATGTAGTCCTCAGGCTCTCCTCGGTCTTTCATGTACAATCATCATCACTTTTGCTCCATTTTACCTTTACTACCTTCACCGACTTTCTCCTAAGCCATTTCATATCATACTCAACAATACAATATGACCTTTGAGATCTAGAAACTCCTTGTTCTACCTCAACATCTTCTAGCTAATCTGGTGTAATCGTTATGCCTGATTCATGCACAATTTTCGATAGATAAGAGATGTGAAAAAAGTTGTGCACGCTCGCTATTTTCTAAGGAAAATTGACCCTGTGTACTAATTTTCTAATCCTCTCTACCATTTGAAAAGGACCTATGAAAGTCAGTGCCAATTTCCCCTTTCTACCGAGCGGAACTACTTCTTTAAAGAAGAAACCTTCAGAAAAACCATATCTTCGATAGAAAACTCTCAATCTCTTCGTCTCCTATCCATGTAGCTTTTCTGTCGATCCTGAGCAGCTTTCATTCATTGTCAAATGATCTTAATTTTTTTTGAAGTCTCTCTAATCACATTAGGCCCAAATACCAGTTTCTCACCCGCTTCCCGCCAACATAAAGAGCTTTACATAGTCGTCCATACAATGCTTCATGAGGACCTATACCAGTGCTCGACCGATAAAAATTGTTGTATGCAAACTCCACCAGATGTAGATGGTCATTCCATGATCCTCCAAAATTTATAATGCATGCTCGCAAGAGATCTTCCAATATACGATTTACTCTTTCAGTTTGCCCATCCATTTGTAGGTGATAAGCTGTACTAAGGTGCAACTCATTCCCTAACACCTCTTGTAAGCTCTTCCTAAACCCACTATTGGACAACGGGTCTTGGTCGCTCAAAGTGTTCTTTGGCACACTATGAATTCACAATATCCACTTAAATAAAACTTTGCCAGCTTGGAAGCCATTCAATTTGACTTGATGGGTATAAATCTAGCGCCTTTGGTCAAGGGATCAACCACAACCAAAATGCTTTTGTAATTTGCTCGAGTCTTCGGTAGTCCACAATCCAATGATACTTGCTCCTATTTCACTTAGGAATGTCTAGCGATTGTAAAATCCATTGGATTTCTTCTGCTCTGCCTTTACCAATTAGCAGTTCATACACTTCGAGATGAGTGCCCCAACATCCCTCTTTATGCCATTCCAATAATAAATTTGCTTCATATCTCTATACATCTTGTAACAGTCGGAATGAATAGTCAACTTAGAATGATGATACTCTCGTAACACTTCATCGCTTAATCCATCAACATCAATAACAAATAGTCTTCCATCCTTACAAAGCCAACCTTCTCAGTCGAGTTCGTATTGCTTTATATCTTCAGATAAGGCCAGAGAGGCTGCCCACATATTGAGAAAAAAAGATGTAAAGAGAAAGAAATTGAATCAATCAAACTCATATTGTACAGGAAGCCACCTTGAAGCTGTAATACTTAATCCAACCTGAATCCTACAGTCAAGGGAGTCACGATAGAAGATAGGTACCATACTCATATGGAAACATGGGCAGATCACAATGACAATACATAAGATCAAAATAGAATAAGAATACTACACCAAAGTATAAAAGGCAATATATGCTGAACTAATCAGAACGCATTTTCAAAGCATATACTTTGTGAACATATATAAGAACAAGTCTGCACAGCACATACCAAGGCAACCTAGTTAGTACCATAAGGGGTCAAAATCACTCCAAATGAATGCATGCAGGGCCACCCAAGATACGATTCATCATGGAACCATACTTACATATAAACGACAAAGATATGGGCTCCCCTTCTTTCTCATCAGCAACTCAAGCGTACTTGCAATGAGGGAAGCTAAAATCACAATCAGATTAAATCATGGCAAACTCCGAACATATTCCAAGCATATGTCAAATCATCTCTAAAAGTGAAACATGGCAGTGTACCCCCATTTCTGCTAGGTATGATAGCAAGTTAAGCACAGAACATTAGAGATATCAACGCAGCAGTATGAACAAGGTATAAGGCAATAAGCATCATGACTCTCTCTACATACATCAACAACATCCCAGAGCTTTAATGCGACTCCCCCTAACATTCTTCTTAAGGCATCTGCCTCCTAAGGATAGGAAAGGGCGACCCACATAGGCTAGGGCTTCCCGTCAAATATTTCTGGCATCCCACTTCAGTTCTCTAATCCCTACCAATGCCATGGTTTTCCACCCAAGACGCATCAACAGTCTAGGCATAACATACAGGCATTATAGATGGGTGACATGTGGCAAGATCTAAAAGCGAAGATTGAAGCAAAGGATAAAGGGCAATTGTGGCAACCAATTGTGCACGTTTTCCACACTATAAAAGAAGGCACTGGATGGTGTAGAAAGGGGATGACCTTTTCCAAAATTAAAAGATAATCATAAACATTAAGAGATATTGCATACTTTTTGGAAATTTATAATCATTTGTATAAAATAATAATATATAGTGGAGTACCCCACAGATGTAGGATTAATAATAATCTGAATCACGTAAAAATTTCTATGTCCTTATTTTTCATGCTTTATTGTTTACTTGTGTCGCACCAAATTGTAATTGAATTTCCTTTACAAAACTATTTCCACATTCTAACAAATAGATAGAGTGTGGCTATAGGGCTATGTAAGCATTCAATAACATAGTCGATTCCTTAAGGCGGATTTAACATAAGCTAAATCCGTTGATTCGAATTCTTCGAGCAGTCACTGCTTAGATTACTTCACGATTAAGTCGAGTATTGTGGATTCAAAAACCTTCACTAGCATTTTTGGCTCTAGAAGGATAGGCTTGAACCTCTATTCCCTTTTTTGATTTGAAGTGAATCTGCTTGAACCTCCATTTCCTTCTTCAATCCTCGACAACTCTACCTAACCTGGAGTTCCCAGCTTCTAGCCCCCATGGATCCTCTCCAAATCACAGTCCTGACCCTCTCTAACCAAGAAGGCTAACGGGAAAAGATAATATATGGAACAGTGAACCAAATCAACGCTCTCCGGTTAATGAAACCTCTATCATCCACGGCCCGTTGGAATTACTTACCAAGCACGCTGGATATGCAGCGGGTGAGTAAAAACAGCACTCTCATGAGAACGGTGAGGTCGGTCACAAACTACTTGATAGACTAACTCAATCTACTCTCAAGGAAAACGATGTTGCTACTCATGCAAGCGGAGAAATGCATAGAGAATCTTTAGATATGATGTTTCCTGCTAACAAGAAGAGAGAAAGCAAAAAAGAAATGAAGGATCGGCAACCAAGATAACCTCACATGTCCTTTAGATAACACTGCTGCAAGGAAGGAATAACCATGGTTACAGTATGCCTTTAGCACTATTAAACTTTTCATCTCCCTTAATCGCCGACCGACCAATGACCACCAAAACGCATGAGTATTTGTTAATTTGGACAGCAATTCTGATGAAGTGATAGGAGGATCTAGGAGAACATTACAACGGCGGGGTCAATAAGGGTGTTCACACTGCTCATTCAGGAACCAAGAAGTTCAAGTGCTGGGTCTTCAACATCAACTACCATCCTGACCAAATAGTGAGCCAGGGTAGCCAAGTTGCAAATTGAATTAAAGGTCCGGGGCGGGAGAAGTGCCAAGGTCAGAAGAAAACCGAGGTCAAAGGCTACATATACATGGAGCATTCGATACCATGTAGGAGACCTCAGACCAAATTCTGAGCGATTTGCACCTCTTATGTAATAGGCCTAATAAAAATATATATATTAATGTATTAAACTTTGTCCTAGGGATATTAGATAGCCCGAACTGGTATAAAAATCTCTCTGCATTATTCCTCTTCGAGAAGGTTATATGATCTCTCTATGCACATCAATAGTGCATGACCAATAATCACTGACCATGCAAAACGTGAGGTCGGTAGATAAAACCGGCACTCTCAACATTGAGAATGGTGAAAATGGACTCAAACACTTGGAATTGCATCAACGTAATTCAGTTCTTCAGCCAAATACTGCACTAGACTTAGAGATATTAGACTACCCAAAAAGTTTTCAAAACAAAGCTGCTAACAATGCAGCTCGGCTTCTCAGCCCAACTGGTGGTAGGGTATTAGATGACATGAATCAGTACAAAAATTCCTCTATGTTAGCATCGCTAACATAACATACTGAACGTATGAATATTAGACATCCGAAACCAGTACAAAAAATCATGCACATGTAAAGCTTGCAGGACCTGACTTCACAATCAAATCTTCTCTTAGTCCTCCCCTAAATAGCGGGGAAAAATATGCCAAGCGTACGAGCAAACTACTCTTCATAGCTCACCACCGTAGTTCTATAGTTGCAATGCAACATACGAGCAACAACAACAATCTCAGAAATGAGAACAGTGAAGCTAGATAAGTATGCGACCAAGCGTAAGTATGACACTACAACCCAAATAAGGGCCAGGTCATACCAAGCATACGGCCGAGCCATTGTAGGACTCTACATCCCCGACAATAGGTCGGGTCATATCAAATGTGCATATAAAGACTGTGGCCTAAGGGTCAAGACCAAAGGGCATAAGCTACCTTAGGAGCTTATTTTAAACATGGCATGAAAGCATAATACATGGAATGCACCATGAGTTATTGATCGGGTATATATCCAAACACTACTCAAAGCTTGCCAGGTATATATTAACAAACAAGTTACCTATGACGACCCGGAAATTTTGACAAATTAAATTGGAATAATTAATCGATTTTAAATTATTTAAAAGTTAATTTTAACTTGAATTCAGGGTATCAATATTTACTTGATAATTAAATCATTGAATTATATAGTTTAAATATTGATTTTAGTAATTGAAGATTGGGTAAACCGCTGAATCTGGAGTTTAAGCCAGATAAAATAATTTGAAGGCTTATAACATTGTTATTGATAGCACTGAAGATAGTGAAAGTGTTGAAATTGAGTTTGGAAGTGTTTCGTTCTGTAATAATAATATATCGTTTAAATCGATATTTAAAAATAGACTTCCGAGGTACAGTCTCAGAATTCGACGAAACCAGTTCCATTGGATCCGTAACAGTTAGTTATTATCGGATTACAATTTTCGTAGCAATCGGAGTTGTCAAGTGACCCTGACAGCTCAAAACGCTTAGAATTGTTTAATCGATTTAATTTAAAATGGATCGTTTAGTTCCGTAACTCGCACATACGTTCAAATCAGCTTCCGAAACACGTTACATTGTGTTCGAAGCGCTGGTAAAACCTTATAATCATCAGCGACATTCCTTAAGAGGAGTTCGAAATTTTTATTGGCATTTTACGAGACGTTTGGGGCATTTTATAATATAATAAATTATGGTCAAATCGGTCAGAGATATTTTTTTATTTACAAAACGTTCTCAAGAAGCTTTCACGTATCTTATTTATTTCACCGTCTTGCTTTCAAATCCAGAAGTAGAATCGAAAAAAAAAACGAATCATGGCCGAAGACCTTTGTTCTCTAATTAACAGAAATTGAAACAAATATACAAAATTTAATCACGGCCGCAGCCTCATGGGTTCTGCTCGAAATTAACTCGCTTCCTCTCACCGCTGTCCGAGTCGAGGTCGCGATTTCAAATCGCGATGAGTTCGCGTGGAGCTCGGCAAGGCGACGCATGGGCGATCGAGAAGCTAGGGAAGGGGGCGCTGTTACTTCTAGCGCCTGGTGGCCTCGATTGGCGATCTTGGATATAGGGTATCGTTTGGGGTTTTGGCGAATCGATTGCGTGAAGTGGAGGCCGCGAGCTGTCGAAGTCCAAGCTAGGGTTTCACATGGGGACGTTGAAAAGGCTACGAGCACGCGTTCAAGAAGGGGGAGACGCGATTTGGGTTGAGTGGACGATCGATTGTGAGTAATTTGTCCCTTTATTTACTTATTTTATCACTGCTTGTTTTTAAACTTAGGTAAGTAAAAAGAAAAAAAAAGAAAAAAAAATTCTTGGTTCATCTGAGTAGTTGAATAATTATTCAGATTTTGGAAGTTGAATGATTGATTCCCAATTAAAATAGAACAGGATTAGTTGAACCATTAAGAGTTTGGAAGTTACTCAGGGCATTTAAAATGTTTGGTTCAACCATTAAGAGTTTGGAAGTTACTCAGGGCATTTAAAATGTTTGGTTCAACCGTTAAGAGTTTGGAAGTTACTCAGGGCATTTAAAATGTATGGTTCAACCATTAAGAGTTTGGAAGTTACTCAGGAATTAGTATTTTAAATGTTTTAATTATCAACTTTAAAATAGAATATATAATTATATTGACTTTTAAATGCCTTTCAGAGTTGGAAGTTGAACCAAAGTTTTAAAGTTGAAGGCATATTGTTTTAAACTTAAATTCATAAAAAAAAACAATATATGTATAGACAGGGGAAGATAACTCGAAGTAGGGTCGAGTTATCATCGGGACTAACCCGAAGTCAGGGAACCAAATTTGAAATCTATTTAATTTATTGTGGGAATGTAAAAAGGAATGGTTTAATCATTCATAAATTCTTTAAAATAAAGGTCTTCCAAACTTTAATTAAGAACAGTTTGCCTGTTAAATTAAGTATGTTGAATACTTAAAGGATATTTATAACTTAATTATTTTATAAACATCGGTAAAGGTTATTTAAAGGTAAATGTTTTAGTAATGTGGTGTAGCATTTAACAAAGAGAATGTTTACCTTAAGTATGATTAAGATTTGATAATTATGAAATAAGTGAAAGACTAATTAAGTAACTGATTGTAATTAGAGATCGATTAATTTTTAATTAGAGATTTACAAATGGGTAATTAAGTTTTATAAATTAACAATGAAGGTTATTAATTAATAGTTATGGAGAAGTGAATTAATAATTACTTAGGAAAAATAAATAAATTAATAGTTTCTGGATGTAATTAATTGAAAGATAATTTGTAACAAAAATAATTTGGATATACTTACTTTGTGAAATTAATCAAGAGATTAAATAAGGTAATAGATTGCGGTAAATCAAAAGGGATTAAGATGTGGTTTAATAAATGATTTAATTATTTGAGGTAATTAAATTAGATTAGGATAAATTGAAATGTAAATGGAAAATCATAATCTATATAATTAATGACGTAATAAAAGATTGATTAATTAAGATTTATACATCAGGAATAGGCGACGTAAGAGAAGTTAATAAATATAAGTAATTAAGGATTAATGTAATTTAAAAGAGAACTAATAAGATTACTTATTGATTTGGTTAACTATAATTAACAATGTGGAATTAATTAAAGATAATTAATCCAGTGTGATTAATTAAGATGAACAGATAGGGAATGGTTGATTAATTAATTTGGATTTAATAAATGAAGAAATCTAAGTGATTGAGGTTTAAGATTAATTAGAACCTATTGAATTGATTTGTATGTGATTAAGTTCTGCTTCCGAATGATTGAATGGTATTGGATGATTTGAAGGAGTTAATAACTTTGATATGAAATGTTGTGTTCTTCATTTGGATAACTTAGGATGACATGTGATTCGAAGAGGCTGAGGTCGGGTATCAAGAAATACCCGAAACCACTTCGGACTAAAAATAAATTGATGTGTGAAATCAATATGCTGGAATAAAACGATTTAAGTGAATTGGATTATTTTATCTAAGTTTGGTACTTAGAAATTGAAAATGTGAAATAAGTGTTGTCTATAGCAAATAGTGAATTGGTTGAATTGGTATAAGTTACCCCGGGTTTTATTAAAGTTGTATGCTGTGGTATTCCATGTTAGTTGGGTTTACTCACGCTGGTTTCCAGCCTGACCCGGATATTACTTTGGTGTAATGCTCGGGTCAGACCGAGTATTATAGATTTTCAGGTTAGGACGTTCATGAGCTCAAGAGGCGAGCTGGTGGCAATATCGCATGGAGTTTATCCGCTGTATTTATATTATTGTTTATCTGAGTCATGATAATTGTATATATATTCAGTAAGTGTATATATGTAAAACTCTGATGTAAATTAAAATGTAATCGACAGATATAGTATTCTTTTGTAACTATTATTATTTATTTATTATATTTTATCCGCTGCGAATGTGAGATGTTGTTGATTTTGTTCTTCTTCTTCTATCTCTTTCTTCTTTCCATAACTATCTGGAATTTTCGGCTTTGAAAATTCCGGGTCGTTACATTTGGTATCAGAGCTCGAGGTTAAGCGAGAACCTTGGCTCTGGTGGGGATTACTCATTAAATAGGGTCTGAAGTATCTAGAATGAGTTGAGTATATATATATGAGCGCGTACTTGTTATTTTCTTATATAAAGGTTTTAAATGGTTTTATATAAAAGTATATTTTGATATATAAAACAATATTTCTTTCAAATAAATATTAAGGTGATTGGGTGTTAAATTATTAGAATTAAGTTAAGTAGGAATATAGTACAACCAAATTAAAATAAAATCAATTAAAAATGAAATTCTAGAATTAGAACTCAGAAATTAAAATTGTTTGAAACTTTAAATGAACAAAGTTAAATTTGGTTTAAAAAGCTTAAACCAATCTTTGTGAATATAGCTCGAATTATATAATTCGAGATGGTTTAAATTTGAAGTTGGAATTGAACTCATTCAAATTGAATCCGATTTGAATTAATTGGATTTGGGATGGAAGATGTATAAGTTCAAAAAGTTAATGGAAGATTTGAATTGGATTGAATTGAAATGATTGAAATTGAAGTGGGTTCAACTGAATGGATGCTAGTCCAAAGTAATTAGAATAATTTTGGAATTGTAATTTAAGTGGAAGTGGTTTAAAATCAAAAAGGAATTTGAAATATAGATTGTAAATGTAATTTATTAATTGAAATAAACTTTATAAATAAATGAGATTATAAGTTGAAATAGAATTCCAGAGAATATTTGAAAATAAAGTGAGATGAAATTCTAGAGTAGTGTAAATATGAATTGGATGGATTGGGAATTTGGAATTTTTGGGAAATTTAAAATTCCTTTGGATTTGAAAGTGGTTTCCAAAGGTTTTGGAGAAATAATAGTATTATTTCAAAAATATTTTGTGTTGAACTTGAAATATGGAAGATTTGAAATTAAAAATGTTTGGAAATGTTTTTAAAGAGATAAAAGCATTGAACTCTTTCGGTCACTGGAAAATAATGTCGGTGATGACTGCAGCATCATCGATGTTTATTTTCGAGTTTCTAAAAGAGAAATTGCTACCAAAATGTTTTTAATTGGAATTGTTTGTGAACTGGGTTTGGTTTTGAAATTCAAAGGGATAATTGAATTCGCCAAAGAATTTTGGATATAGTTGAATTCTAAGGTGATATTGAAATTTTGGAAATTTGTTTAAACTCTGGAACCTTGATTAAATGTTTATGGAATAATAAAAATATATTGACTAAATAAAATGTATAATTCCGAGTTAAAAGCAAAATGTGAATGTAATTGATTTTAAATAGTAATTGTAAAATTGAAATTATAATTAAGTTATACAAGTTTAAAGATCAAATAGAATTTAATTTGAATTGGAAAAGAAATCATGATTGATTCAACTTGAATTGGAGTTAAATCAATTTCAAAGGAAATTGAAGATTATTTAAATTGAATTGTTGGGGAAGTGAACAGTTTTGACTCTGGGCTATTTTCAATATAAATTGTCTTAATATGAACTTATTTTTCTAAGCTATTAAATATATACATCCTTTGTTTCTTAAAGCCAAGTTATTTTATACTTATTTTACAATTATTTTGGAACAATTTAACATTTTTTTCAACTGTTTTCTAAACTTATTACTATATTTAACTATGTTACAAATTAATTACTAATTTACAACTATTTTGCAATTATTAAGATTTCTATAACTATTTAACTATTTTCCAACTATTTTATAATTAGTTAACTATTTTACAATTATTTTGCAAATAATAATTATTTTTCAACTACTTACCTATTTTAAAAAATTTCAAGCTATTTTTCTAAATTGGTCGGAGTTCAAACTGTTATTGATTAAGTACCCAACTGAGATAAGGATTGAAGTAATAATCCAAATAGAGATTAATGTAAAGGTGAATAAGGAATATGAAATGGTTCTTTTGAACTGAAAGAATATTTTGAGAAATATGAAATGAATAAAGATGGAAATTGGATATTTCTATGGTTTTTGAGAGTGTTTGAAGTATAAAAAGGGGTTTTATACAAGTTTGAAATGAACCAAAGTTTTAAAAATTATATATATCTGTGTATATATATATAAAGGATTTTATGAGGATTTTGAAAAAGGTTTTGAGAACCTTTGGATTTGGAAAGGCTTTTGATTTTGGGCAAAATCAATATTTAATTTGGAAGGCCTGATTTGAGAATCATCGATTTTGGGATAATCGATTTTGTGTAAAGGAGATTTTTATTAGATTCATGCTAGGTGTATGATTTGAAGATACTATATATGTATAGTATAAAATGTTTTGATGATGACTCTGGGGAAAAAGGCTCTTCCTTGAAATGAACTTCTCAGGAGTGCCACCGGGTGGTGCTGCCTTGAGCCCCAAGGGGGGTTCTTAAGTTGATCCTGTGAGGAGTCCGGACAAAACTAGTTCCTGAGGATTATGAGTAGTGTATACTATAGTGGGAGTCGTGTGTGCCGCTGAGAGCCAACAGTCTGCGTTTGATTTATATCGGTAGACTGCGATCTATGGTATAACATAGCGAAAGTCGTGTGTGCCGCTGAGAGCCAACAGTCTGTGTTTGATTTTATATCGGCAGACTGCGACCTATGTAGGAGTGGAGAAGTTTCATTTCGATAGCGAAAATCAGAGGCCGCGGAGAGCCTGCAGTTGCATGGACTTTTGCTGTGACGACAACGTAACCCTGGATGTAACTGTGATTTGTTGTGTGGGATCCATGACGTAATTGAGAGGCCGCGGAGAGCCTGCAGTTACATGGACTTTTGTTGTGACTGCAACGTAACCCTGGTATGTAACTGTGACCATGGATGGGGGTGATGATTTCCAGAGCATCCTCAGCAAAGATATTTCCTCTATTTTCAAAAAAAAAAAACTGTTTTCTATAATTTCAAACAAATTATTTTCCAAGTATTTTCACTGGATGTTGAAAACGAGTTTGTCAAGTACTTATAGATTTTCGGTCCTACGCCTGATCAACGTATGACTGAATTTCTGTGAGAACAAGGATGGACTGGTTGAGACATCGAGTTATAAGCAATATTGTATAAAGGCTATTTTAATAATATTATGAGATTTTAAAGGCATTTCTAAATTTTTAAAATGAAAGAGTTGGAATTTGGGAAAATAAAAAGGGAAACTCCAAACTGGAATTATAAAAATAAATTTGAACTCAGGAAAAATTTAATGAAGTAATTTTCTTTGTAATAAAAGTTGGAAGTAAGCTAATAAATAATTATTTGATAAAGTATGTTAATAAAATTTAACCTTGGTAAATAAATGGATTGTAAATGAATAATGGAGTTTGGAAATGAATTAAAATTGTAAATAGAATTCGAGTTAGATTTGATAATGAATTTAATAAGAGGGGATGTTGTAAAATAAAAATAAAATAGAGTTGGATTGGAAAAAAATGTAATGGTTTGAATTACAAATAGAATTCAAAGGTGATTGAATAATATTTAATGGAAGTTGCAAGTAAATTAGATATATGAGAAGTGTTGTCAAATGAAATGGAAGTGATTATAATAAAAATGGTTTGAATTGCAACAAACAAAATTCAAGTGAATAGAAATAAATTGAGAAGGACCTTGTATTAATAAAATAAATTCGATAATGAATTAAGTAAGTAAATGAAAATTTTAAATGGGCTTATGGAGTTAAATAATAAATGGATGAAGTCTGATTGAATAAAAATTAAATCAAAGTTGTAATTGGATTTGGATTATCAAACTAAGCTTAAATTCGGTGGCACATGTGCTTGAATGTTATTTTAATAAATGGAGAAGGTGAAGTAAAATTAAAATTGAATGGAATTTGGTTAAATGAGAGTCAAATAACGGTAAACTTAAGTTTGAAGTTGGAATAAATTAAAATAAATTAATTTAAGCTTAAAATTTTGGAAACTTGGCTTCGAATAAGGATGAAAGCCCATTAATTAAAGCTTGGATTGAGTTAATTTGGGAATGGCTAATAGTATACAAGAATGGAATGTGGCGAATTAAATAAATGGGTGTGAATGAATTAAAATGGATTGGAATTAAATAAAATTGAGTTGGAATCAATTTTAATTGGTTATAAAAGCTTAAGTAATTATTTATTCACATGGATATTATTAAATTGCGTAGAAATGATTGTTGTTTAACGTAAACGAGATTTAATTAAATTCTATGAATTGTGGAAGCAAATATAATTGATTTTTGAATCAATTGAAGTGAATCTGAGCTTGATTGGATTAAAAATAAATTGAATGTAAGCATTTGAGTAGTAAACCATTAAAATTGAATGAAATGGTATATAAATTGGTTGAAAACAATGGAATTAGTTTTGAAATCATATAAAGTGCTTGTAGAAGTTATTTAGAATGCATTTCTTTTAAAATTGATGTGTTGTAGTTGTTTAAGCAAGAGAAATGTTATAACCTTCATATATATAGCACTTACATATTTAAATTGAGTAAGTACGGGTACCTGAAGACTGTTAGGTTGATTTGGATTGCGCTAATTGCTAATGTAAATAAGCTGCTTGCTTGAAATGCTAAATAAGGTACGCCTACGCAATAAAAATAGGAAATATGAACTATTTTTGTTTTTTTCGACCAGGTGGGTCGATGTATACATATTTATATCTCTTGTCAAATTGCAAAAGCTCCTCCGTACAAAGGAGACTCTGCCAAAATTTTCTGAAAATTTTGGGAGAGAATTTTTGTATAATTTTATTAACGACAAAACAATTTCAAATTTGAAACCAAAGTAAATTAGTACATGAAACTAATATGAATCAGTTATAAATGGAAAATAAAATTTAATATTCATAATTGAAGACGTATTAAATTCGCATGAAACAAGGAAAACTAATTTGCATAGAAGTATATGTGAAAACTCCTGTACGAAAAAGTATAAATGATTTGAAAGGTTACGATTGAATATTGTTGCTAAGTAAAATATGCAGGTATAAAAAGGTAAAAAGAAAGTTGGATTTGATTTTCAAAAGATAAATGTGAATTGCCCGACAAAAAGGTATGTATTTAAAATTCTGTATGAAATTGGATTGGGTTTTGATGTAGCCACTTGGCTTCTGTTTTCTTTTTTGGTATTTGGGAGCCCGTAGAGGCCTTTTGTAATAGTACCGAGCTAGCCGAGCAAAGGAGACGCTGGCAAAATTTTCGGGAATTTAGAGAGTTAGAAAATTTTTGAGAAATTTTGATAATACAAAATTTGGTTTTAAATTGAAACTTAATTGATTGAGCAGAAGAGTATTGATTGAAACTATAGAAGGTTTTGGGAAAGTTGGATAAGGTGATAGTGGGTCTTTAAAAGGATAGTTGGTTGGATGTTGAATTGTGAGTTTTGGGTATTATAAACGGGTATCGGACCATTCTTCCTATCTGGTAATTTCGAGGACGAAATTCTTTTAAGGGGGGAGGAATGTGACGACCCGGAAATTTTGACAAATTAAATTGGAATAATTAATCGATTTTAAATTATTTAAAAGTTAATTTTAACTTGAATTTAGGGTATCAATATTTACTTGATAATTAAATCATTGAATTATATAGTTTAAATATTGATTTTAGTAATTGAAGATTGGGTAAACCGCTGAATCTGGAGTTTAAGCCAGATAAAATAATTTGAAGACTTATAACATTGTTATTGATAGCACTGAAGATAGTGAAAGTGTTGAAATTGAGTTTGGAAGTGTTTCGTTCAGTAATAATAATATATCGTTTAAATCGATATTTAAAAATAGATTTCCGAGGTACAGTCTCAGAATTCGACGAAAACAGTTCCATTGGATCCGTAACAGTTAGTTATTATCGGATTACAATTTTCGTAGCAATCGGAGTTGTCAAGTGACCCTGACAGCTCAAAACGCTTAGAATTGTTTAATCGATTTAATTTAAAATGGATCGTTTAATTTCGTAACTCGCACATACGTTCAAATCAGCTTCCGAAACACGTTACATTGTGTTCGGAGCGCTGGTAAAACCTTATAATCATCAGCGACATTCCTTAAGAGGAGTTCGAAATTTTTATTAGCATTTTACGAGACGTTTGGGGCATTTTATAATATAATAAATTATGGTCAAATCGGTCAGAGATATTTTTTTATTTACAAAACGTTCTCAAGAAGCTTTCACGTATCGTTATTTATTTCACCGTCTTGCTTTCAAATCCAGAAGTAGAATCGAAAAAAAAGAATCATGGCCGAAGACCTTTGTTCTCTAATTAACAGAAATTGAAACAAATATACAAAATTTAATCACGGCCGCAGCCTCATGGGTTCTGCTCGAAATTAACTCGCTTCCTCTCACCGCTGTCCGAGTCGAGGTCGCGATTTCAAATCGCGATGAGTTCGCGTGGAGCTCGGCAAGGCGACGCATGGGCGATCGAGAAGCTAGGGAAGGGGGCGCTGTTACTTCTAGCGCCTGGTGGCCTCGATTGGCGATCTTGGATATAGGGTATCGTTTGGGGTTTTGGCGAATCGATTGCGTGAAGTGGAGGCCGCGAGCTGTCGAAGTCCAAGCTAGGGTTTCACATGGGGACGTTGAAAAGGCTGCGAGCACGCGTTCAAGAAGGGGGAGACGCGATCTGGGTTGAGTGGACGATCGATTGTGAGTAATTTGTCCCTTTATTTACTTATTTTATCACTGCTTGTTTTTAAACTTAAGTAAGTAAAAAGAAAAAAAAAGAAAAAAAATTCTTGGTTCATCTGAGTAGTTGAATAATTATTCAGATTTTGGAAGTTGAATGATTGATTCCCAATTAAAATAGAACATGATTAGTTGAACCATTAAGAGTTTGGAAGTTACTCAGGGCATTTAAAATGTTTGGTTCAACCATTAAGAGTTTGGAAGTTACTCAGGGCATTTAAAATGCTTGGTTCAACCGTTAAGAGTTTGGAAGTTACTCAGGGCATTTAAAATGTATGGTTCAACCATTAAGAGTTTGGAAGTTACTCAGGAATTAGTATTTTAAATGTTTTAATTATCAACTTTAAAATAGAATATATAATTATATTGACTTTTAAATGCCTTTCAGAGTTGGAAGTTGAACCAAAGTTTTAAAGTTGAAGGCATATTGTTTTAAACTTAAATTCATAAAAAAAAACAATATATGTATAGACAGGGGAAGATAACTCGAAGTAGGGTCGAGTTATCATCGGGACTAACCCGAAGTCAGGGAACCAAATTTGAAATCTATTTAATTTATTCTGTGAGAATGTAAAAAGGAATGGTTTAATCATTCATAAATTCTTTAAAATAAAGGTCTTCCAAACTTTAATTATGAACAGTCTGCCTGTTAAATTAAGTATGTTGAATACTTAAAGGATATTTATAACTTAATTATTTTATAAACATCGGTAAAGGTTATTTAAAGGTAAATGTTTTAGTAATGTGGTGTAGCATTTAACAAAGAGAATGTTTACCTTAAGTATGATTAAGATTTGATAATTATGAAATAAGTGAAAGACTAATTATGTAACTGATTGTAATTAGAGATCGATTAATTTGTAATTAGAGATTTACAAATGGGTAATTAAGTTTTATAAATTAACAATGAAGGTTATTAATTAATAGTTATGGAGAAGTGAATTAATAATTACTTAGGAAAATAAATAAATTAATAGTTTCTGGATGTAATTAATTGAAAGATAATTTGTAACAAAAATAATTTGGATATATTGTGAAATTAATCAAGAGATTAAATAAGGTAATAGATTGCGGTAAATCAAAAGGGATTAATATGTGGTTTAATAAACGATTTAATTATTTGAGGTAATTAAATTAGATTAGGATAAATTGAAATGTAAATGGAAAATCATAATCTATATAATTAATGACGTAATAAAAGATTGATTAATTAAGATTTATACATCAGGAATAGGCGACGTAAGAGAAGTTAATAAATATAAGTAATTAAGGATTACATTTAAAAGAGAACTAATAAGATTACTTATTGATTTGGTTAACTATAATTAACAACGTGGAATTAATTAAAGATAATTAATCCAGTGTGATTAATTAAGATGAACAGATAGGGAATGGTTGATTAATTAATTTGGATTTAATAAATGAAGAAATCTAAGTGATTGAGGTTTAAGATTAATTAGAACCTATTGAATTGATTTGTATGTGATTAAGTTCTACTTCTGAATGATTGAATGGTATTGGATGATTTGAAGGAGTTAATAACTTTGATATGAAATGTTGTGTTTTTCATTTGGATGACTTAGGATGACATGTGATTCGAAGAGGCCGAGGTCGGGTATCAGGAAATACCCGAAACCACTTCGGACTAAAAATAAATTGATGTGTGAAATCAATATGATGGAATAAAACGATTTAAGTGAATTGGATTATTTTATCTAAGCTTGGTACTTAGAAATTGAAAATGTGAAATAAGTGTTGTCTATAGCAAATAGTGAATTGGTTGAATTGGTATAAGTTACCCCGGGTTTTATTTAAGTTGTATGCTGTGGTATTCCATGTTAGTTGGGTTACTCACGCTGGTTTCCAGCCTGATCCGGGTGTTACTTTGGTGTAATGCTCAGGTCAGACCGAGTATTACAGATTTTCAGGTTAGGACGTTCAGGAGCTCAGGAGGCGAGCTGGTGGCAATATCGCATGGAGTTTATCCGCTGTATTTATATTATTGTTTATCTGAGTCATGATAATTGTATATATATTCAGTAAGTGTGTATATGTAAAACTCTGATGTAAATTAAAATGTAATCGACATATATAGTATTCTTTTGTAAACTATTATTATTTATTTATTATATTTTATCCGCTGCGAATGTGAGATGTTGTTGATTTTGTTCTTCTTCTTCTTCTATCTCTTTCTTCTTTCCATAACTATCTGGAATTTTCGGCTTTGAAAATTCCGGGTCGTTACATTACCAATACTTAATAAGCTCCTTACATACCTACCAAAATGCAATTGCCTATTTTAAATATATATGCATAATTTACAAAAATCATGGCATGTTTACATTATGAAGTGATACATCGTAATAAAAGCTACGTTAAGAATCTGACTTAGAATTAGAAGACAAGCTAGCTATGGCAACTTCGCGTCAACATGGCTTATAAGCAAACGCGATGCTAAGGGCTGAGAAGAACTGCCTATCAGCCGAAGAGCAGGAGAACGAACATGTAAAGTCCCGTTTTCTCGTACTCTTTGAATCGACAATAAACCACACATGTCTAACTCAAATTGCACGAAAAGACAGATCTTTAAGGGTAATTAAGAAAAGTAGACAGAACAGAATCTTACTCGAATGGAATAACATATATTATTTCAATAACAATCTTTACAGCGGAAAATATACTATCAGAGTCTAACCTAGATTCAGCTTGGACGGTTATAAAACCTGCCCTTATAAATGCTGACAAACATCAAACAAAATACACTAAGTATAGCGGATAATAGAATATGTCCATACGTGGATAAATATCTCCATCTCTCCTCCTGGAAACTCCAACCATCTTTGACTAAACCTGAAACTACTCGAATCTGACCCGAGTATTGAAAATACCCGGATCAGGCTTGATAAACCAGCATGAGAAAACCCAATAATAGATGACAGTGTCATATATCGGCCTTTTCATAAATCCTTTGAAAATAAAGAGTATCTCATAATACCACGCCCACACCTAAACACGGATGTGTTTTTACCTTATGATAACTAAAATACTTTTATATCAAAACATTTGATATTATTTCTAATGACATCTCTTTGAAAACGTTTGCAAATAAAATTATTAATCTTATCCGAAATGGTTACCCATATAGCATTTCAAGGCTATTCATTACGCCAATACAAACAAAACCTAGGTTCTTATTGGAGAATGGATTTCCAAACAAATGACCAGGCGCATGATCTACCTTCTGAATGGGTACACCTCTAGATGGATGTCCCGAGGAACCGTCACAAAGCTCCTCTACCAACACAAGACCGACCCATCTCTGTAACTAGATAGCACCGAATATGTCATCCCCCGGTCGTTACCGACCTTTAACCAAGCGCTCGTTTTCCATACACCACATTAATATACATCCTGAATGTCATAGCGGAAAGAAATATATCTAGAAGGGGATGATCATACCCTACATGGGATTGACCCACTTAGCCTTGCTGCATCTAATCCTATTTCGGTCATTTCCGGTTTGATGAGGCTTGAGGCTACGATTACCTTTTCACAAAGCACATAACACATCTTTGAACGCCACATTGTCATTTCCATTGACTACTAAATGCCTTCCACAAAAATACAACCCTTGAGCTCGTATGTCTCAAGGAGGGTGTTAAGCTAAGAGAAGTTGCCTTCTCCGCCACCACTGATGTACGTTTGTAGAAAACCAATGTATGTAATCTTTAGAAATGCAACGTCAGACAAACGTCCATACAAGTTGTCCAGGAACAGGACAAACCGAAGGCACTCTCCTACTACCACTAGTAGCGAGTAGTACTTGCAATCCGAAAAATCTCCATCACGAGGAGACCACTGCTATAAATAACTCTATAATGGGAGCTACCCAGAGCATGTTCAACAAGCAGTCTTCACGCTATAAAGATCCACAGTCTTCATTAATCTTTATCTTCAACATGTCTTCACATTCGAACGTGTATATTGGTTCGAAGTGGTTTTCAGATAGGAATAATCCAAATCCGACTCCGGTTCCTTCGAAATCCAATTATTGATAAAAAGTGAATATGAGTATATAGGATTTATTAAGTCTCTTTTCACTTTAATTCTTTTTGGATGATTTCGAATTCTCTTCCTTTTTACTTATAGTAATTTCTAAGAAATTCATTCTTTTGCTTTGGAAAATATCTCAGATTTCCTTACTTAATTCTTGATCTTAACTTTTAGGCGGGTCAAAAACAATGTTATTTAAGACATCGTTTACGATAAACCCTAAATCAATCTTAGCAAACATTTTTGA
Organism: Allium cepa; assembly: GCA_030765085.1. NCBI lineage: Eukaryota > Viridiplantae > Streptophyta > Magnoliopsida > Asparagales > Amaryllidaceae > Allium > Allium cepa. Next base: position 765,140,908 of record CM060934.1, on the reverse strand, counting down.
GTAGACATGATTATAGAAATCATTCATTTTGGAGATTGCTTAAATTTTGGATAATACCAATCTTCTTTTAATTCAAAAACTTAATACAGTTTTTTTTATTTAGGAGCATCCGGGCTTTCCTTTCGATATGTTCCACCCCTCGCCTAAGAAAAGAAACCATAGGCCAGGTAAGTTCAGGGCATTGGTTGCTCCATCACTAACCTTAGTAAACACCTTATTTTATCTTCCCAGATCTCACAGGCGGACAAATGTAATAGTCGTTTCCGCATACTCAGATTTTTCACTTATTTTGGAATTGCTTATAAATATTCCAAATTATCTTTCAAAACGCTTAATTATCCTTTTTAAAACATTCACAATTGATTCTGGAAAAATCATTATTACATTTAAACTCACTTCCAAAAGTTATAGAATTTGCAGTAGAAAAAATTGCCGCGAAAAGTGCTATATAAGCTTATTTGAATCAAACAACTTTTAAATATTCGACAATTCATATTTTCCAATCCAAATCTCTTTTAAATCATTTAAATAGATTTATAAAATTTATTCCATATTTTCCTTAATTAAAAATGTTCATTTAAACATATTTCCTGTTATGGCCACTTAAGAGCACTAGCGCGATTTTTCTGGAAAATTGATTTGGACTTGTTTCAAAATCTACTCGATGAACTTTGATTTTCTTTCTTCGTTTAGAAGATATGGATATAATAGTCCGGAATTTTCTTATCTCGAAAAATTCCGAGCCATATTCCACTCTATACACTCATTTGAACTTTTCGGCGTGAAATCGCGAACTACCGTTGCGCGACGCGTCTAGTTTTAACTTATTTTTCAATACTTGAAATAATTTATTCAAATTGGATTTCAACACTAATAAAATCATTACAAATCATTTTAAATCAATAATTTCACTTTTTAAAGTATTTAAAATATATTTTCACTATTACTATATTATAATATTATAATATTCCTATTATTTTAATATTAAATTTTAAATTCCAATTTCAATTCAATTTCAATTCTAATCTCAAATTAAACACATTTAAAACTTAGATTTCAAATCTAATTTCAATTTAAACTTCAATTCAATCTCAAACTAAACTTCATTTTTTCAAAATGGATTTCAATTTCAATTTCACTATTCATCTAAATTTCAATTTCTAATTAACTAACCTTTTCAAATCCGTTTCACTTCAAATTTCAAATTCTCTTTCATTTTAACTTTAATTTCACTTCTAAATGAAAAGAGACTTATTTTTCCACGATATCTCATATCACTAGAGTATGGTCTTATTAAACAAAGGGATTACTTAACTAATAGAAATTTGATGTCCAAATTATCATCACAACCATACAATAATCATATAACACTAACATATCCAATACGGTAAATGTCATAACATTACTACGGATTATCCAACATATTCAAACAATCAAATCATTCATATCATCAAATAGTGATTATCTAACATAATAATTAAACATGATAATCAATATAATTTAAAAAGCAGTGAGAATTTCTCACTTTCATATCCACTCCGTCAAACTTTAACGTAAGAATGCCGTCTCTCGCTAATGTGCTATTTTCAACGTCTCGCCTTTTTCCGTTTTCTTTCCGAACACTTTTGTTTTCCTTTCCTTTTTCTTTTTCTTTTCTTCTCTTTTTTTCTTTTGTTTTTTTATATGGAGGAGGGGGTGTATGGCTTTGTTGTGGAGGAGGGTATGGCGTGTAGGAGGGTTTGGGGTGTGTAAGCTTGGGTTTTGGTAAGGTAGTGCTCGACCTAGGGGTGTAGGGGCACGGCTTGGGCTTAAGGGGGTATGGCCTTGGGGTTTGGAAGGGGTAGATGGGTGTAGGAGCTTGGCCGTGGGTTTTGTGGCGAGGAGGATGTGGGTAGGTGGTAGTTTGGCTTGGTTTTGGTGGTGTAAGGTGATGGTTTGGAGTATGGAGGTGGTAGCTTGAAGGTGGAAGAGAAATGAAGAGGTGGAAAGCCATGGAAATGGAGGTGAAGAAGAATGAGAAAGTGAAGAAGAAGGTAGTGAATGAAGTGTGAAAAATGAAAGGTATGTATGCATATTTATATTTGAGCTTTGGATGGCAAATGATTAAAATACACTTCTCTACTCTTTTGACTTTTCATTTACTTTTTTACCCTTGATTTGACCTTTGCTTAATGGAGAAGAAATGGTTTGATTTGAATTTGTACTTTTGAAATGATGTTTGCATTATTTTCTTAAATTTTAAAAAGAAGACTTTTTCTTGATTTGACTTGCATTAAATGGATTAGTAAGTATGCATTAATGGTGAACATATGAGTCATTAATTCCTTTAGTTAGTTATCTTTTCACTTTCCATTTGCTTGAATTCTAGGTGTATAAGTTATATCATGTGTAAGAGAAAAGAAAGTTATGTAATTATGTTTTATTTGTTTACTTTTACACTCTTTTGCCAAATCATGTATTAACATTATTTTTATCATTTCTGTAAATATTTTTGAAAGTAAACTCCTTTAGTCTTTTAGTACTAAATGTAAAGTGTTTAAATAGTTTATAAACTTATATTTATAAGTTAGAAAATGTATCAAATTGCAACAACTTGTTGACAACTTGTTTTGGTTGAAAACGGTGTTTTTGTCGACAAAGTTTACAGTCAAAATTTGACGTTTTTATTAAGCTATATTGAGACGACCCGACTTTCTCACCCCAGATAGTCGTATCATCTTTAAGAAAGAAAGGGATAGAAAAGAGAAGAGAAAGAAGAAACAACACTAGAATCTCAACAGCGGAACGAGTAAATTATATTAATAACATAAATATTACAAAGTATGCAACAACTATCAGAGTTACATAGACTATACAACACATACTAGACAATTATAAACACCTGTCTATTTATTACAACTCAATGCACAATACAGAAACTACTCAGAGATACCAACACAGTGGAAAACTATATATCTATACGCAGAAGCCTCCTGCTCCATTGCGCCTCCATAATTCGTCCAAGCTAACCTAAATCCCTTGGCTACTCGTAAAAATTTGAGTACCCAAGAGTTTAAGAAAAACAGAAATAAACTCCGGGTCAGACATGGATCTGGTGTGAGTAACAGGTTAAAGTTGCTTAACTTTGAAAAACCTTTGAAAAGGAAAGGTATCACGTAAGACTTCCCACACATAAACATGGAAAAGTTTTTACCTTACGCTAACCAAAACATTTGATAGGAAATCCAGTGATATTATAATAGGTCTAGGGTTTTCAAATAAATATGAAATAGCCGAAATTGTTACATCTATTAAATTCCAGCTATTAGCCACAAAAGTGGGTAATACAATCAAAACCGTTGGCACTTATTGGATTTTGGATTCCATACAATGGCAGGGCTACTGGGGTATCGTCCGTCACAGTACGTAGCCTAGATCACCGTACCGAGGAGTACGCCCGCTCCCCTGCAATACAAAGCCGGAACCATTCCTTACCGAACAGTTTCGAACAAGACCACCCCGCAGTTGTGATCAGCAACCGCACCACAAAGCCGAAATAAAGGGACATCTAGACAGGGGTAAATCTCGTCCTACTTGGGCATGACCCACTTAGCCTTGCTGCACCTCCCCTGTTTTAGCCATTCCCGGTTGATGAGGCTTGAGGCTACGATTACATTTATAAGACATATCACTTAGAATGCTCATCGTCCACCTGACGATGTTCTGAAAGCATTCAATCCATACAAGTTCGTTCCGGGGTCGAACGAAACCGAAAGCATTATCTCGTTACACTCATTTTGGAATCACCCTCAGAATTAACGATGATAACTCTTGCACTTTGAATCTTCATCTTCACTTCAGATTCACGACCTAACGTTAATTTGGATCGATGTGGTTTTCGGATATCCAAATATGGAAACCCGATCCCGGTCTCATCGAAATCCAAAACGTGTCTTTTAAGGCCAAGTTGTTTTAGAGTTTAAAACAATTCAATTCATTATCTATATACACACAGATAGATAATTCATAACATAACAATGGATAATTTACATTATCATCCACAGATAATCCATATCATTATAAACAGATAATCCATATCTTCATCACAATGCAACCAATGCTTACATATCATATAACATGACTCATCTCATAACTGAGATTACAAACCATACATGGCAACCAATATCAATCATTCATACATAAGCAATGATTTAATGATCATACCATCTATAATTAATTTAAAATGAATTAAATTAATTACTTAATCTCTAATTAATTTAAAATGAAATAAATTAATTACTTCATCATTATAATCCTGCTTAACTTAACCATTAATTGATTACAAATCAATTAAATAATCATCATCCTATTATTCATTTCAATTAATCTTTCCTGATTAACCATTTCTAATTACAATAAGTAATTAGCTTTTAGATTAATTACACAAGTTAATTATACTTAACCCTTTGCAATAATTAATTTTTAATTGCTTAATCAATTAACTAGGTTAATTACATTAATCCTTTATTAATTAATTACTTCATTATTAATTAATCCTTAATTAATCAATTCTAAATTTCATCATAAATTTTATTAATTAATGGTTTCTAATTACATTTTAAATTAATCCCACTATATAAATTAATTACATCAAGTAATTAATCTTCAATTAAACCACATATATATTAATCACCTTTGATCAATAACAATTCAGTAATTAACTACACTTTAATTACTCATTAATAAATTAATTATTCCTTAATTAATTATCTCAATTAATCCCTTGATTAATTTCAAAGTAATTTAATCTAAATTACTTCCATCATTAACACCTTTAATTACATCCAGTAATTATCAATTAATTACTTCCCTAAGTAATTACAACCCCATTAATTACATAAAGTAATTATCAATCAAATCATCAAGTGTTTAAATTAATTAAACTTAATTAATTGATCTAAACAATCACATTAACCAAATTAATTACATTAAGTAATTAATTCATAAATTACTTTTATTAAGTAATTAAACTTAAACAGTTACATAAATGATTATTATTAATTAATTAATCTAATTAATTATTAAAAATTAATCACATTAATTAACTGTTAAATAATCTTAAGTTAATGACCTTCATTAACATTTCTTAATTACCTTATTAAAAAATTAACTCAGATTAACCATTATTAATTACAAATTAATTGATATTTAATTACAACTAATTAAACTCTAATTATTAATTAATTAAGTGTTAATTACAATCTTAATTAATCCTTAATTTATTGATTAATAAATCTTAATCATTAATTAAAATTTAATTAACAATCCTTAATCATAGATTAATTAACCTTAATTAATTAATCTTAAGTTTTTAATTAGTTAATTTAAAAATTCTTAATTATTTAATTAATCATCCACATTTATAAATTAATTAAATAATTAATTACTCATTTAAATTAACTTAATAATTTAAATGAACACAAATCATTTCAAATTTTATTTATCTTTAAGATAAACATTCCTTAATTAATCATTTAAAACAAATTTGTTTTCAAATTTACTTTAAATTCTATTTAAACTTCATTTTAAAATTTAAGATTTTAAAATGAATACAAATTTTAACTCAAACACGATTTTAAAAAAACAATTCAAAACCTTTATTTCATATGTTAAAAAAAACATACACTTTATAAAATAAGTTTAAAAGAATTTAAATCCCAATCAATTTTAATTCAAATCAATTTAAAAATTACTATTAAATTTCAAAATTGAAATACAACTTTTAAACTCATTCCAGATTTAACTTAAATCTTTAAAGTTTACTTACATTTTAAACTCCATCTTAAAATCAAATCATTTAACCATATAAAGTAATTAAACAATTTAAATTTAAACTCATTTTATTTCTAAAATATGAAGTTTAAATTTAATTCCAGATTTAAAAATCCAGATTTAAACTCATTTTAAATTTCTAATTTTAAATTTTAAAACATCCAATTCAAATTCAAAACCACATATGTTTTTACACTTCTAAGTTTTAAAACCAAATCTAAATTTAAAAACATAAATTATTTCAAATCTCTGAAAGTCAAATTTGAATTCCTATTCAATTTTCAGATTTTAAACTTACTTTAAATTTCTAGTTTGCATTTGATAACTTTCTTTTAGTTAAAAAAAACAATAACAGGTTTTATGTTTGTTTAAGACCAAACTAAAATTTTAAAAATTCAAATTATTTCAAAACCCAAGATTTAAACTAATTGAATTCATAATTTAATTTCAGTTTTTAAATCTTAGTTTAAATTTTTGTTTACATTTAAACTTTTACTCTTAATTTTTAAAAACTGGAAACAGGTTCTGTTATTGTTTTGTAAAACCTGAAACACTTATACACTCGAGCCACCTCTATATTAACTCCGAGTCAGAACCTGCTATGCTTCGAGCTAAAATTCAATTCACCCGAGACCATCACGAGGCACCAAAAACTGCAGCACAACAACACCATCATGTCCACCATTTGTTCCAGTGCACCTATACATCACCTTCGGCCATCGCTGGCCCACCACACGACCACCCCATAGTCGCCGCTCATCTCCTCAGGCCAACCCAACAACAATTCGATCGACCTACACTCTAATTCAAAATTTCGACCAAATTTCCCAAACCTGGAAACATCCGACAGACTTCTTCTCCCAAACCTATCAATGGCCCTGTCACGTGTCATTGGCCAACGGAATGACAACAACTCCGGCCATGTATTTGCCAACTCCAAAGCTATCGTTCTCCAAAAGTTCATTGAACTCGATCAATTAGAGATGTCGAAATGATCCATTCTTCTAGCCTCAGAGAAAACTAGGGTTCTAATTTATAAATCCCAATTACAACATCAAAAACGAATTGCAACCTAATCTAAGATTTTTCTCATCAACTCAGATCATTACACCATCTCCAAAAGAAATTTCAACTCAAACAAACACAAATATCATCTGTGCTAACCCAAAATATAAAATACAGTAAAGATAGAACTGCTCTTAGGTTTTGACATTATAAATTGTAATTTTAGATTTAATATTCATGAATTTACATGATGTTTTGATATCCAAACCTGAAACATAAATGCATGTAGTTTGAATTTCCATCCTATACCAATTGTTGCTCTGTTTTATTCACTTCCAGGTAATATAATATTTTATTTAACATATATAAAAATTTTAAAACTTACTTCATCTTATAATATACAAGTTTCATTCAAAAATTAAATCCTACCAACAAAAAAATCAAAAGAAAAAGAATTTTAGAATCAAACAGAAGTTTGTAATTTGGAGAAAAGAAATGCAATAGTTAACAATATGTACACATAAATATATTCACATGTATAAATGTTCACAGCAAATTCATATTTATGTTTATTTCTAATTTAAAAGCATGAAACAACTTTTACTTGTTTAATTTATTTTTAAAAAATTGAGTTACTCACCTGATTTAATATGCAGAGCAGAGCACAAGTTTTCATATTTGAAAAATCCTTTGCAAATTTGTTTGAAATGCTTTTAAAACTTGAGCTTCCTGATCTTTGAACAGCCTTTTTTTTGATAATGAGTTACAGATTTGAGGAATGTAGAATGCAGACTTCTTGCTTTTCCAGATTTAATTACCCATATTGTTTTGAAAAATGCAGGCTTTTCTTGCTTGTTTGTTGCATGCAAGTTTGTTTGCATTATTTCCAGATTTGGAAAAATGAATATATTTGAGCAGGGTTTGATTTTGCATGTGTTACAGATTTGAGGAATTTGTTTGTAGGAGTTGATATGCAATTTTTGAACAGATGAAAAATGGTTTTTCTCAGCTCAAAGAATTCTTTGATTTAGAATGAAAATGAAGAAAGAAAAAGAAATGGGAAGATGCAAGTTTAAATAACCATACTTGTGATTTATTTTAAAATCAAAGAAAACTGAAATTTAAACCATGACACTTGTCTTGTATTTAACACTTGTTAATATCCTCATTTAAACACTCAACACATGTTAATCTTTGCCTTAATAAACTTACACATGTCATTTAAAATAATTAGTATTTTTAAATTAAAGTTTAATGAAAGTTTAACTTAATTAATTAGTTCTTTAATACTTAGTTATATATATAAATAACTTTTTAAAGAATAAAACCAAGTATTATTATAAATAAAAACAATATACAAATCAATTTTTTGAAAATAATATTTTTAAACATTTAAAACAAATTTATAAAAGAGATTGTAACTTATTTTATTTAAATGAAAACATATTTCATTTATAAATTGTATTTTAAATTTTCATTTCTAATTTACAAATCATAATTATTAATCAATATTTTAAAAAGAAATAACACAAACATTTTTATTTCTTTATTTTAATATTCAACTCAAGTCAAAATATAATTTAAACAAATAAAACATTTATCTTGTATATTTAAAATCATATGGTTATTTTATTAAATAGTTTTGAAAATCTTAAATAAAAAATAAATCAAAATTTCCCAATTTCAAAATATTATAATAAGAAAATATGCTATATTAATTTTAATTTAAAACCAAACTTTTATATATATATATATACATATTATAAATAGAAAACAGATTTATTAGCTCATTAAAAATAAATTCACTAATTAAATATTTATTAAAGTAAAATTATTAAATCAATTCAAATTTATCTACAAAAATTATCAAATTAATTAAATTTAAACACAGATTATTAAATTTATATTGCCATAAATTCCGGGATATTACATATATATTGAACTAAACCAAACTTTAAAATGAACTTTTTACTTCTTTAAATAAATTAAAACAAGTCTCTTTATATTTTAAAATTATCTTTAATTAATATCAAAATCTTAAATTTTACAGTGTATGTAAAACTGACAAATGCGACAAATTTTGGTTATTTTTGTAAAACGATTATTGAAAAACTTTTAAATCTTTTAACATACTTTTATTATCTTCATTACATGTTTTAAATAAGATTTATCTTTTTAATTAAATATTTAAATTCATTTATTTAAGCCTTTATTTATTTTAACAAAACTTAACTTTTGTCGATTTATTCTAAAATCCAAATTTATACTTTTTAATTTATTAACTATAAGAATAATTGATTATATAACATATTTATTTTAAGATTTAAACTCCTTTTAAATTTAAAACGAACGAAATCTCTCATTTTCGAAGTAGCGAAATTACGGGTCGTTACAGACCATCTAGCTCGATTATAACAGCCGATGATTAGGCACGGGTAGCACTTCCATAAGCAGAACTGCGGTAAGCAATGCGGGGATCATAATTGGCACCGGTCCAGACATTCTCATACTCTAGAGACCTATACTTATTGTTGACACGGTTATGCAAGAAGGAGAAACTAGTTCTAGGCCATAAATATCTAAGACATCAATGGATCGTTGCCGACCAATTTCTACTACTGTCTTTTTCACTTTCTCTTTATGAAGCTCTTCTAATGGAGATGCCATATCCATCATACATGGGAAACTACAATGGAATCTAAGTGGGCCTCACATTCTAAGTTGAATATCTTGTTCTTAAGAGCATTCGCATGCTCCATGGCCACATGCTTAATTCATTTAATCTCATTAAAGAGTTGATCTTTACTTTTCGCAACATTTCTTGAGGATGGACCGAAGAGCCTATCCACATTAGAAAGAAAGGGAAAGATGCAGGTTTACGGCATCCTAATAATAATCCTTCAACTCTTCAATATTATCCTCATAATAACTTTTTATATCATTCTTCCACTTGAGCACCTTATCTAAGTCAGCCCCAGAAGGGGGCACATGAATTACATCTGACCTGCGAGAGGCGCATGTAGCTGAAGTCGTCCTCGGATCATCTTCTACGCTTATATACAACGCAATCTTTCCATCAATCTCTACAATACTTTGCCTTAAATTTTTAAACTCATCTCTATATATAGCCCCATATATGCTCTAGGCATTCTTTAATAAGCCCTCAAATTTTGCTACTCTGGTTAGAGCAGAATCAAGTTTCTCTTTGAGGGCTGCTACCTCCAAACCTTGATCGAGAGGAGCCAGCAAAAAAAGGTTAAATAAGTCCATACGTATTAGGATTAAATAATAATTCAAATAAATAGGCAACAACACTAGAAACATACAAATTTTGTAGAGAAATGTTATTCAATAAACAAGTTTCAAAATCGTGCCAAGTATTGTCACATTAGAATAAAGAAAATATTCCTTAACCAAAGGTCTTAGCAAATAAACACTAAAATAAGGTCTAAGGAACATTAGTAAAAGATGGGGCAGTACTAGCAGGAAAAGTCTAGCGAGGGTCATAGCATGCTCCTGCCTACTGGTACATGGGTTGTTCGGTTGTCACTTTAAAGTCCTCTTTGTTGTTTAAAAAATCTAGTCTAGCGCAGATTTAAAGAACTCTTGGACGTCTCGGGATCCATGTAGCAAAGCCTCTGCCCTCTTACTTTTGGTTCCCTTTTTCTTAAGCTTTTCTGAGTAAGAGGCAATCCTGTCCTAAACAACTTGCAGTGAATCCTCAAGCTCGCATAACTTTAGAACAACTTTTCTCCTTGTATCATTTAGAGTTTTAATTAGCTGAGATTTTGTTTTTCTTGTTTGATTTGCAAAGTCACCAAACAACCTATGGATGTGAGTTTTCCATCCATCATTACAAAGATAAGAAGGTCCAGGAATCCATCCAAAGGGCATGGATAGTGTCTAATCAGGACACAGTAGTTGTCTTCACATATTCAACAGCCTCTTTCTCACTGAGCAGTCCCGTAATTTCCATTGACATCTCCTCTACCTATTTCATGTACTGTGCAATCTCACTTCTATAAATAATACCATAGAGTTCTTTGCCCTTTTCTACGGTCTACTTTATCCCTTCCAATTGTGACGCATCACCCCTGACCATGCACGTAGTTTACTATTGCAATCAAACTTGCGCTCAAGCGCGTCTTTTGCCTTTTGAGCTACTCAAGGGTAAACTTCAACTCTATGTCAAGTCTCTCATTCTCATCCCTAAGACAAGAAACCTCATCTTTAAGAGCATCCTTCGCCTCAATCACGTCATAATCTTTAATGTCAAGAATGACAAAGGAGGCAGAAGCATCCTAATGATGTCCTTCGTTAGTGTTGAGCAAAGCTTTGTGAGAACAAACTAATAAATAATAAAATGTAGCTTGGTTACATGATCAAAATACAATGGATAAAGTTTTAACTTTAGACATCCATCATTTATTACATTATCTCTACTTGTCCATGTACTTAAAGATAATGCATGAAATAACAAGGATACAAAAAGCTTAGTTGTTATTCAGGGTTCTAAGCCTAAACCACTCTAAGAGGGGGGCTATCTGGTGGGAACGAATCATTATCTAGCATATATCACCACCAGCACACTATGAAATCACCAAGGGCCTTCTTTTCTTAAACTACCTAATCTATCCTGGATGATAATCCCCAAGTTTTATCCTTAAGCTCTGCAAAAGGCCTATATAAGTCTTTCTTGCACCTGCATATAGCCACAGCGCCTAACCAAGGCGATCTAAGGTTTGTTTTTCGAGCCTAGCCTCATTCTTCCCCATTAGTTTTGTGAATGCATTCTCTCCAAAAGACTAAACAAAACAATAAGGAAAACATGATGATTCACAAATTAACAAAACAAAAATCATGTTTCATTGCACGGACTAAAGTTGATTTTAGAATCTTCATAAAAAAGGAGACAAAAGAAATCTGAAGATAAACATCTATAAGGGAATTTGTATTAACCTTGTGTGTAGATGTTTTCTCTCTTCCCTCAGATTTCAGGTCTCCATGACCAACCTCTACCTCAGTGGAGTGCTCAGAATGGCTGGGAGCAAAATTTTGCAGCACGATCATTTCACTATCCCACCTTGCCCGGTAATAGTAATAGATCGAGGTAATCAGGGACATATCCCCTAGGAAGTCAAGCTTAACCTCTCTCCCAAATCCATGCATAGTCGAACCATAAAGACCATAAGTCAAATTATAAGTAAAATTATTAAGTCTCTCTTTTGATTCAGTCAGTTTCTCCTTCACCACTTCTAAATCCTTTGCCAGCTTGGCCAACGCCTCGTCCTTCTCCCCCGGCTCATGCTCTATTGAAGCCTGAATATCCTCTACAGCCTTGGCTTCCCTCGTAGCCCTCTCTTGGGACATTTTAGTAGCTTCTTCAGCCTTGACCTCAGTAGAAGCCTCAAGTGCCTTCTCGGTATTAGAGGTGGCAAGATCAGCCTCAAGTGTATCCACCCTATCAAGAAGCATGGTCAGTGCACTCACCCTCTCACGTGCCTTTACCATCAAGGCTACGAGCTATAAAAAAATAATGTTTGAATAATAAAAGTAGCAAACAAGTAATTAAAAGAAGAGAAGGAGAGAAACAAGATCACTCAGATAAGACTAAAGTTTCTCCGGTTTAGATAGAAATTCAAAAGGAAACATCTCAAGAGCTAAGATGGGAAGGAAGTGAAAGAAATGCGGATTATGGATCTTAAGGCTAGGGATTAACACTAGAGAGGGGGTAGTTTTTATAAAGAATTACTAAATCTTTTTGAGTTTATGTTAATTTAGACACAGATGTATGCAATCTACAGATATAGGGATAATCACAGAAACAAACACAGATCAGAAATAAAATAAAAGCAGTAAAGAAAAGAACACACCAGATTTTATACTAGTTTGGAGTTACCCTACATCCAGTCCCGCAACATAAGTACGGATTTCCTTTCAAAAGAAATTGTAAAATTACACCCTCGATTTCAAGGCTACGAGGCACACCCTCCAGAATTTCAATCCTCTGGGTAGAGATACTTGATTTTCGGGCCACAAGTTTACCCAATTGATTTACTAAGGCTACAATCACACCTTTTCTCGCTTGATTGATTTTCAAGGCCACAATCACACCTTTTCTCGCTTAATAGATAACAAAGAAGTCTATAACTCTGAATAGCACTGCGAACCTTGTTGAGATAGTGATAGAGAATCAAAATAGAGGTAATCGAGTATGATTTAATATTGATTTCGGCAGAGTAATGGTAAAAGTATATATTAAGAAATGTGGAAGAAGAAGAGGAGTGAAAAACCAAAAAATCTGATATAAAATTCATTGAAACTAACCCCTATTTATAGAAGAACAACAGCCATGTCCATTCATGAAGAGTTATGGCGTATAGACACTTCTTTTGAAATTTAAATTTTGAACTCAACTGACACCATGTCGACATGGTCACCATAGGCATGTCGACATCCCCAAAGCAATTTTTGATGATTTGATTTTCTTTGAAAATAACCTTTATCTTATATTAAAAGTATTTTAAACTTTTCTAATATACTTGACTATAGTTAAAATTCATAAGTAAATATAGAGAATAATATATATATATATATATAATTTAACTATAATTTTATATTTAAATCTTAAGTATAAATATTTAAAAGTTAAATACATTATTTTAAAAGATAGTTTAAAATCAGGAGTAATTTTGACTTTTGAAAGTTAAAGATAATTTTGAGGCTAAAATTATTTAAAATCAGGACAGAGGTTTTTGATGCTTTTAAAAGGAAGGTTTTGAAAACATTTTGAAAACATGATATAATTTTGAATAAAAAGTTGGCGGATACAAAACAATGTTCGACTCGATTTTTCGTAGGTTCCATCCTACTTAGGGTTCCATCCCTTTAACAGGCTTGAAGTGGATTCCATTCCACGAATAAATTAGATTTTAAGATGCCAGTGCTTTTCTATGAGTTTTAACAAAATTTCTAATTAAAGAATAAATTACGTCAATTCTTGAACTCTTGATATCTTGAACCTCTATACTGTACAGTCTTCATTCTTGGTACCTGCATGGTTAAAACCTGCATATACATATATATCTAAACTTATAATGTCAGTATTTATATTTATAATCTATTCTAAGGTTGTTGTCATCAAAACTATCATCTCACGGACTAACAATCTCCCCCTTTTTGATGATGACAACCTTTGTTTACAAAATATTACTTCTATCGTAATAACTCCCCCTCAATCTATAACTCCCCCTTAATTTATGCCTAACTAACCTATTTTATATTTCTCCCCCTTTGTCATCAACAAAAACAAACTCTAAACTTTATAACTCCAAACTATATAACTCTCCCTAATTCTAATATACTATGTGATTATAATAATAGTGTTATCATAAATAATCAACACTTAGATCTAATAATAAATCTAATCCTAAACTACTAACTATCTTAAGTATATAATAACTGTGTAGTTATATGTATTAATAAGAAGAACACATATAAGAACACAATTAATTTATTAATCATATAGTTGAATGTACATTTTTCATTATGAACGTAAGAAGGAATAAACAACAATGATAAAGAAAGAGAAGAAACTATTGTGTGTTTTAAACGTAGGAGATCTATGAATCGAACAGTTTGGATAGTGGAAACAGAAATTTCCACGTTGTTCGACAAGATTCTCATTCTTGTCAAAACGCACTTCTCCAACACACACGACTTGGTCATCATCCTCCGCGTGCGCTTCTTCCATGGATACTTCTTCTTCTTCTTCTTCGTTGGCCTCTTGATTGAGTGAAGAATCTTCATCAATCAAGATAGGGTTGGCTTGATTATCGTTATAAATTTTTGCAAATTCCTAAGAGTCTTGCCTTGCTTCTCTTGTTCCTTTGCCATACGGAGTTGATTCACTTGAATTTCAGTCATCATCTAAAGTGCATCCTTCAGAGAGTCCTCTATTTTTGTCATACGAGCGAGAGTAGTACGTTGAAATGGACCAGACGTAGGAGATGAGAATGAAAAGGTTGATTTTATGTTTGATTTGGAAGAGGGGGCCATTGATTATTTGATTTCAAAGAGAAGAACAGAAAGAGTATATATTAAGAAATGTGGAAGAAGAAGAAGTGTGAAAACCAGAAAATCTGATATAAAATTCGTTGAAACTAACCCCTATTTATAGAAGAACAACAGTCATGTCCATTCATGAAGAGTTATGGCGAATAGACACTTCTTTTGAAATTTAAATTTTGAACTCAACTGATACCATGTCGACATGGTCACCATAGGCATGTCGACATCCCAAAGCAATTTTTGATGATTTGATTTTCTTTGAAAATAACCTTTATCTTATATTAAAACTATTTTAAACTTTTCTAATATACTTGACTATAGTTAAAATTCATAAGTAAATATAGAGAATAATATATATATATATATATATATATAAATATAATTTAACTATAATTTTATATTTAAATCTTAAGTATAAATATTTAAAAGTTAAATATATTATTTTAAAACATAGTTTAAAATCAGGAGTAATTTTGACTTTCAAAATTAAAGATAATTTTAAGGCTAAAATTATTTAAAATCAGGATAGCGGTTTTTGATGCATTTAAAAGGAAGGTTTTGAAAATATTTTGAAAATGGGATATAATTTTGAAAAATAATTTTGAATAAAAAGTTAGCGGATACAAAACAATGTTCCACTAGATTTTTCATAGGTTCCATCCTACTTAGGGTTCCATCCCTTTAACGGCTCGAAGTGGATTCCATTTCACGAATAAATTGGATTTTAAGATGCCAGTGCTTTTCTATGAGTTTTAACAAAATTTCTAATTAAAGAATAAATTACTTCAATTCTTGAACTCTTGATATTCTTGATACTCATGAGTCTTCAACTTGATATCTTGAATCTCTATACTGTACAGTCTTCATTCATGGTAACTGCATGGTTAAAACCTGCATATACATATATATCTAAACTTATAATGTCAGTATTTATATTTTATAGTCTATTCTAAGGTTGTTGTCATCAAAACCATCATCTCACAGACTAACAGGAAGGAAGGTGGGGGAAGTTGAGACAACTTGTGGTAAAGTTTGCTTTGCATTTCTCTCCACTCTCTCTATGAAAGCAGATATATCCCCTTTGGGCGAAGGTAAGTAGCATGCACCGAGGGCAAAAACATTCTGTGAAGAAGCGGTTGGTATAGTTGAGGTAGAAATAAGAGAGGGAAGAATGACCTTAGTAGGAAGAGGTAGAACGTCTGAAGCATGGGAAGGGGTTAGTAGTTAATCTTTTGAAGGTAGGGGAAGAACTGCTAGATCCATCATGAAGTCTTTTTGAAGCCTGGATTTTCCTTAAAGCCTTTTGGAGCCTAGCAAAAGTTTCAGCATTCATTGTACCTACAAAGAAAATGTAAAAACAAGATTAAAATCACAAGGATGATGATTCCTAAAAATCTACTATGAGTGACTTGGACCCTCGGATTTAGTTGAAGAAGAAGAGAGCTTAAATCTCATACGACAAAATATGTTATGGGGACTCAAGAGATTGCGGTCTTTCATTCTCGGTCCACTAAAAAAGTTATTTGTTTTCTTTTTTTGCCTCTAATCTTAAAAAATGCCATCTATGAGAGTCATATAATCTTCCATTTTCCTCAGAGGAAATGGTGTGGATGGAATATTGATGGAAGGAAGAAGGAAAGTCGTCCAAGTTCGAAGCAAAGAAATAAAACTCGGCCCACTTTTCAATTTTTCGTGGAACATCAGGAAAACTCAATTCCTTGGCCTAAATGTAATAAAAGCTATTATTCTCCATTAAAGGGCTCTTCCTAACTTCAAAGAAAAAACAAAGTTCCTGGCAGGTGAGATCGAAGCCACTTTCGGTATAAAGACCGTGGGTGGCCAAGGCATGAGTATAGAAAAGAGGGTAAAGTTGCACAGTAGTAATATCAAGGGAATTAAGACATTGATGAATTGGGTGCATGGAAAGATAAAGACCACATTGGATGTGTTCTAGAGTAATGGAGATGAACCCGATCGCCGGTGATGTGTTCATGAGGTTTAGAAACACTAACTTCATAAAGAACAAACCCAAATCGTTTGAGAATGCCAGTGCATCTTCCAGACGAGTAATTTCAGAGGGAAGAAATATAGAGGAAGACAAAGAGGAATCATGTCAAAATTTTAATAATTCAAAGAAGGTCAAATAAGAATCGAGTCAAGTTATCCTTTTCTCAATCTAAAGGAAAACCCCAAATTTGGTAATTAGAAATCAACCTAATAGAAATTCTTTTTGAGCAAAAGGATAAGAAGAAAATCAAGGGAAAATGAAGAAAAAAATATATACGTGCCTTAATTTGGATAATGGTCGCCCGATCAAAGTAATAAAGAATTTTTTTTAGGGCGCTGATAGATTGCGTAATAATGAGTACAAAGATTAAGAAGTACCTGCCTAGAAAACAAAAAGCCTGATTGAATAGTGGTTTGAAAATAGACCAATAAAGGAATAACATGTGTACAAGAAGAGTAAATGCGAGAATAGCCGAAAAGACTTTATCCACTATCGAAAGGAAAGGAAGATTAGACAGATGCGATAGGACATGCAGACCGAGTGCTTAAGACAACAAGTCTACCACTACCTATGGTCACTGCAGACTTAAAGGGCAAATATTACACCCATTTTTACACCAAGTAGCATTAATGGTAAATGAGGCCAGGAAGGTTTCCCTCATGTCGAGAAGATCAGATTTAAAGAGAAAGGAATTGAATCAATCACTCATATTTTACAGGAAGCCATCTTGAAGTTGCAATACTTAACACAACCTGAACACTACAGTCAAGGGAGTCGTGGTAGTAAATAGGTACTACACTAATATGGAAACAGGGGAAGGTCACAATGACAATACATAAGATCAAAATAAAACAAGAACACTGCACCTAAGTATAGGAGGCAATACACGTTGAACTATGCTGACCATACCTCCAAAGCCCATACTTTGTCAATACCTACAAGAACAGGTCTACACAGCACATAGTGGGGGAAACCTAGGCTATATCGCAAGGGGTTAAAAGCACTCAAAGGGCTGCATGCAGTGCCACTCAGTGTAACGCCCCGAAAATTTTAGACTTTCGAAAATTCAACATCGATACTCACTTTATCGACTGCCGAGAAATCGAAGGCCAAAAACCCGAAATGTTATGGTTTAAGAAAAAGAATTTAAGAAAAGAGAATAGAAAAAGATAGAAGAAGAGAGAAGAAGGTAGAAGATGGAGAGAAAAGAAAATAGAACGAAAATAGAAAAAAATGGAGGGAATAGAAAATAGGACAGAAAGAAAAATAGAACATAGAAAATTTTAAAATAGAAGAAAAAGAGAATAGAACAGAAAACAACAGAACAACAACAGAATCTCACAATTCGCAGCGGAACAACATATAATAATAAATGAATAATCTTTAAACAAAGAACTATATCAGTTATTACATTTTATACATTACATTTCATTACATCATATCATCAGAGTGTACAACAACAACAAACAATACACAGTGCAGCGGAAAAAGAAATACTATATACTAGTATACGCCATGCCATCCAGCTTGCCTCCAGCAACTCCAGAATATCCAGTTTATCCTGATAAACCTTAACTCTTGACTGCCCGTGTGGAAATTGGTGGGCACCCAGAGTTTAGGAAGGAAAACAATAAACTCCGAGTCAGTCATGTGACTGGTGTGAGAACTCAAAACAGTTTATTTATCTTTGAAAACAAAATAGAGGAATATTTTTAAAGTCAATTCGCAATGCTTTTAAAAATGAGACTACCATAAGGCCTCACGCACACACACACATGCAAACACAGAATCGGAGGAGATTTCTCCTTATGATAGTCAAAGATGCTTGATACGCATTAAAAAGAACATTTGATATTATTATTAGTGCATAGTGTAGAGAAAATTCATTTCGAAAGTAGAATATAAATCTTAGCCAGCATAGACATTTCGAACTATGCCTACTATAGCTACCATCCAAACAGTGGTGACCACCATAAGTGAATGGCAGGTTCTACAACTAATACCGTACCGAGTTTCGTATTGGGAATTGGATTTCCAACGAATGATCAGGCCAAGGAACTTCCCATTGCCACATGAGAATGCTTCTGGATGGACATCCCCGAGAACCACACCGGATCTCTACCAACACAAGGCCGGGTTACCCCTAACTGAGTAACAACTGACCGAATATGCCATCCCCCGGTCCTTTGGGACCTTTTCAACCGAGCGCTCGTAATCAATTCACACAATCATAACAAATTGTTTTCAACATGAGTAAGTATCTGGGCTCCATACCATGATACCACCCTTTTCCAAAAGGAAATGCACACATCCTAAAGGGCGCTACCCCTCATAACCTTGCCGCATCTTTCCTGTTTTGACCATTCATGGGGTGTGAGGCTCGACGAAGTCACGTCCACAAAAACATACTTTATACAAAAGCCATGCTTTGGGTCAACAAATGATCATAGAAATGATCACAAAGATAGACGATCAAATAAATGATCCTATCACAAATAATCAACACAATGATCATTTCACAGCAACACTCAGCATGTCACATTACCAAATTGGGAATATATCGCTGATAACTTCAACTATATAACCTCTGAGCTCGTACGTCTCAGAGAAGGGTGTTAAGCTAAAAGAATAAATTCTCCGCCACCAACAGAAATATATTTGAAAGAAATCGGCTTTATATCTCAACTTGTAATGTCAGACATACAATCCATACAAGTCTGTTCCGGGCTCGAACAAAACCGAAGGCACTTACAAAGAAGTCCTTGCAATCCGGATATTCACAATCCTGATCGGATTTCCCATCACTTAGGGAGTCTCTATACCGTTGCAACTCAGTGCAGAGACAATCGACAGGTCATCCTATCGCTTTCGCAAATACCGGGTCTTCAACACCGATCTTCAAATGCAATCATAACGACGTATCACATATTCGGAATGGGTTATACGACCCCATGGTCCTTTCCCGGTTAACCCGAATAGTGAGCGCTTATTCAAAAATAAGTGTGGCATTCAAATTCAAACAAATCACATCAAATACCCATTCAAAGGTAAATATTGATAGTCGGTTATTGAACTATCAATGAATATGCACACATTACCAGTTTCCAAATAATTTTCCAAATATTTATTTCAAAAAATATCTTTACAAGATATATAATTTCAACACTTCAAAAATAAATCAATATTTATTTTTCTAAACAAATTCTCCTTTTCATTCATAAATTCCATAGTGAATTTTCATTCTAAAATATTCATTTCTAATTTATCTTCAAAAAGATAAATTCTCTAAACATTCCATTTCACATTGGAAAAACATTTCCATACTTATTTATTCATAAGTAATTCACAATTTTTATTTATTTTCAACACTTGGAAAATATTCAAAATACTTCAATCGAAATCAAGTATATATTTCATTCTTTTAAGAAAATCATTCACTTTAACATATTTATTTGGGCCAAAACGAATGTTGCGTAAAACATCGTTACGACAACCCAAAATCACTAGTATAGGGATTCGAAATTAAAATAGATATATAAATCCCAATACTATACAAAATATTTCCTTTCGGAAATCATTTACTATAACAACAGTGTTATAGTCCATTATTCCCTTTTATTTCTCGAAAACGTCTATTCCAACAATCAATGTTGAAATCTATGGTTTCAAATCTCAACACCTTTAAAACATCGTTAGATCGTTTTAATTCAATTTAAAACATCACATTCTAAACAATTTTCTTTAACATATTATTCACTATTCAAAAACGTGAATATTCTTTGTTAACAAATTTCATCCTTTTATTCATTTCATTTCAAAGGATCATTCACAGTCAAAAATGTGAATATAACTCCATTAATAGGTTTCAACAATTAACTTATCAAAATAAGCCGTTTGCAAATTTATAAAACAACGTTTATACATTCCTTTACTATTTATTTTATAACAACTCCTTTTATAAATTCCTTTATTAACCAATATTCAATTCATAACTCAATTATAAACCAAAAGTTCACATTTGAAGTTAAATGCTTATAAAACGATTTTTTTTACAAAAATCTTTCTTTTAACTTCATAATTATAAATCTTATAAATTATAAGATTCAATTATTCATCCAAATATATTCTTTAATAATTTCACAAAAATTATAAATCTTACTATTTATAATTTTCATTTATAACTTCACCATTTATAATTTTATAAAATTCCATTCACTTATACAATCCATTTTCACTTCATTCAAACACTTATAAAAACTCGTTTTATAATGTCAATATTTCAATTTATAAATATCCATTTATAAATCTCTTAATATAAGTCAATTTATATTATTCTTTAAAACGACTTTAATCTCCTTTATTATTTCACCATTTTGATTCATAAAATAATTAAATTTTATAAATCCTATATTTAAACTTTTCATAATAAATTCAAAAATCCCGATTAAAACTATTTTATAAAATCATTAGCATCATATTCTCAAAAATCAGTTTTTTTACTATATTTCTCAAAAATCATAATTTTTATAACATTAGAAATTATACGTTTATTTATTTTAAAATGAATCAATTTCAAAAAATATTTTATAAACGTTTTCTTTCAAAAATCACTTTAAAAATCATTTTAAAATTCCAAATTTGGTCCAATGATGCTACATACCAAATAGTCAATCACGACAACAACGACATCATATATCGATATGATAGTCCATCAAATATCAAAATATTTGAAATCAAATAAATACTGTTGAGGAATCCAGTTGGATCCCTCCAACCTGTTTTCCTGCATCCACAAACATTAGCACAATACCAATTTCGCTCCAGTACGAAATTATCGCGGTATATGGGATTTAAAATATTATCCGCTTAATAGACGGCGCAATAGGGTCTCATCCGCTAAACAAAAAATGCGGGAAATCAACAACTCCAATATATACATATGCCAATATATATATATATATATTGCTATTATATATAATACCAATTTCACTGTTTATGAAATATTCGCGGTATATGTTTTTAATAAATAACATCCGCTTACTAACGGCGTATAATGTCTATTTTAACAATCAATAGATAACAATCATCATTCAAACATGCATTCAAATATTTTAAATCTAACTATTTAAAATAAAATCGAAACTGATTCGATTGAGTGAGAAGTTCTCACCTTGATTTTATTTTCCGTTTTAGCGATTTATTTCGAATAAAATTAAACGGACGTTTAATTTTACCCAAAATTTTCACTAACTCCAAACGACTCCAATCCAACTTCATCGCGTAGTGCTCTTCCATACGATCCCAACGCAACTGGTTTCGCGCGTTTTCGACCTCGTATGAAAAAGATATGAATTTTTGAAGTTTACACACGATTTTATATAAACCAATTACAACATTTTCAAATTAATTTTTACATACCCCCATCATCACCCTCCAATCCCAATCCAACGGCTCCCCCCCTTCTTCCTAACACACGCAAATAGCTCCCTCTCCTCTCGTTTACAGTCGAACCCAACTCTTATACTAGGGTTAAATTTAGCAACCTCTACGTTGAACTCCAACATGATCAGCTAGCATCATCGTGAAGCCCTCCACTTGCACTATGTTCGGCCCAAACCTCTCCATGCTCGGTTGTGTCGTTTATCTCGAGTTGCGTGCGCAACCTATGGCCAACGGCCCCCCATATCACCCTCCACGTCGCGCCATTTCCAATCTCAACCGTATAGATCTGTAGTGCTCGAGACCATCTACCATTCTCGTGTTGAAACCTAAGGCTAATTGTTGATGGATTGGAAAAGATTGAGGAAAGAAAATAGGAGATTTCTGGCCTTCCATTTGAAACTGGCGGCTAGGGTTAGGTTTAGATATATATATATATATATATATATATATATATATATTTATTTATGAGAGGGGTGGTGCTATTTATAGAGAAATCGATCGACACTATTCATCCGGGAATTCCGAACTCCGATTTACGCGCCATAACCAGCGTTTCTAGGGTTTACCCCGCGTTCCGGACACAATGGAACAGGTTTCGGAAGCTAATTCGGAAGTATGTGCGATTTATGGCTACAAACGCTCAATTTAAATTAAACCGATTTAAACCGATTTCTAGGCGTTTTAATTTGTACCGGACAAACGGTAAATCCAATCGACTTGAAATTTGAAACCTTACAATAATATCACATTACGGATCCGATGAAACTGGTTTCGTCGAAATCCGAGACTTTTTGAAAAATGCTATTTTAGCTCGCCAAATTAATATTAAAAACAATTCGATGCGTTTCGAGCTGCCACGATCAAACGATAACTCCGATTGATACGAAAATTGAAATCCGGTAATAACTAACTATTACGGATCCAATGGAACTGGTTTCGTTCAATTCTGAGACTGTTCAAAAATTGACTATTTTTACTAGGCGATTTAAATATTAAAATATTCAATTTTCACAAATTAACTTTTAATTCGATTTTAAAAGTTCTAAAATATCATTCTAACTTTAATATGATAAAATAAAATTTTACAAATCATTTTCAATCATATTTAACTCAATATTCAATTATTTCCATAATTTAACGTATTAAATTATCGATTTAATTATCCAATTAAATCCAATAATTCAAATAAAAATTTATTTGACTCATAAATTCACTTATTAATATTCAAAATTAATTAAATATTAAATTTTAATAAATTAAAAATTTTGGGTCGTTACAATCTTCCCCACTTAAAAGAATTTCGTCCTCGAAATTATTAAGTAAGAAAAGTTATAGAATCAATTAATTTTCCCAAAACAATTTAAACTTCTTACAAAACTTTACTAAGTTTTCCAAATCATACTTAGTTATCTTTTCAAAAACAACTACTATTGTTTGACTTTCAATTCCAAATTGAAGTTAAAGTTTTCAAAATTTTCCAATTTTCTCAAAAAATTTCTAACGCCTTAAATTTTCGGAAAAATTCGCCATAGTCTCCTTTGCGCGGCTCGATCCGAAAAAAAAAATGACAGTATATATATCACAAATATACATCTCATCAAGTAATGAGGCATCCCGAAGGGAAAAAGTATAAAAGTACGGTATTTAATCCGAGATATGTACCTTATATTTTTATTAGCAAGCATATACGGCTAATATAGCGCGAAAGCGAGCTCCAAATGCGAAGCAAACGCGATCCGCACCTACTAAACACTCAACAAACAACATGAGAAACATGCATGTAGACAATAGTATCGATATACAACATATAGCAACATAATAACTATACATGTCAACATAGCAATTGAAACAAAAGCAACAAATATTCAACCAACTAATCATCCAACTAACATCCATAACCAAATCAATATTCATTTATATTCTCATTAATATTCAATGAATTGGTTTTCAATTTAATCACATTTGATTCATTAATAGTGGATGTTTTTACTAACATTCATTTTCAATTAGTTTATATTCACTAATTCATATTCAAGTTGGTTCACTTCCAAATCAAATTCAATTCTATTTAAGATTCATTTAACTTCCAATTGAATTTTAATTACTTTAGCTTTCAATTTCATTAACTCTTAACGAATTCATATACAATCAACTAACAATCATATAACAACCAACGTATATTAATTACAACCAAATTCCTTTGCTTATATTCATTTCATTCAATTATTCAACTTTCAAATAACATTAGATCTTAATGAATTAACACTTCCATTCATTATTCCATATCAACTTAATTCACATTCAATTCAATTACAAAATTTGAATTTCACTTATATAACTTAATTCATTTTTATATTTACAACTCATATTCATAAATATTTTCATATAGTTTCACTCCTATATATATAAGTTTATTTCATAATTGTAAATCACTTTAATTATAATCCAATTCTTATAATTCTTTTTACTTATACAATAATCCTTTAATTTGGATTATTCAAACAACTAAACAATCAACTTATATACACTTTAAATAATTCTGAAAAATTATTCCTTTTATATATAAAAATATACTCAAGGTAAAATTATTTCATTTACCCAATTTTAAAATCAATATTGTGCCGAATTGTTCTATTCAAGTGTTTAGAAACCCCTTCGGCATAGTCTTGCGGACCACGCTGACGAAAGTTCATATACCACTCAATAAACCAATCATCACAATATAAAACAATTTTATATTCACTAACAAATACGTTCTCATAGCTATTATTACACTCAAATTCATTCTAGAGTACTACTGACTCTATCTCTAATGAGAAATACCCAACAGAACCATGGTTGTCGCTTAACCATATGCTCCGATACCAAATGTAACGCCCCGAAAATTTTAGACTTTCGAAAATTCAACATCGATACTCACTTTATCGACTGCCGAGAAATCGAAGGCCAAAAACCCGAAATGTTATGGTTTAAGAAAAAGAATTTAAGAAAAGAGAATAGAAAAAGATAGAAGAAGGGAGAAGAAGGTAGAAGATGGAGAGAAAAGAAAATAGAACGAAAATAAAAAAAATGGAGGGAATAGAAAATAGGACAGAAAGAAAAATAGAACATAGAAAATTTTAAAATAGAAGAAAAAGAGAATAGAACAGAAAACAACAGAACAACAACAGAATCTCACAATTCGCAGCGGAACAACATATAATAATAAATGAATAATCTTTAAACAAAGAACTATATCAGTTATTACATTTTATACATTACATTTCATTACATCATATCATCAGAGTGTACAACAACAACAAACAATACACAGTGCAGCGGAAAAAGAAATACTATATACTAGTATACGCCATGCCATCCAGCTTGCCTCCAGCAACTCCAGAATATCCAGTTTATCCTGATAAACCTTAACTCTTGACTGCCCGTGTGGAAATTGGTGGGCACCCAGAGTTTAGGAAGGAAAACAATAAACTCCGAGTCAGTCATGTGACTGGTGTGAGAACTCAAAACAGTTTATTTATCTTTGAAAACAAAATAGAGGAATATTTTTAAAGTTAATTCGCAATGCTTTTAAAAATGAGACTACCATAAGGCCTCCCGCACACACACACATGCAAACGCAGAATCGGAGGAGATTTCTCCTTATGATAGTCAAAGATGCTTGATACGCATTAAAAAGAACATTTGATATTATTATTAGTGCATAGTGTAGAGAAAATTCATTTCGAAAGTAGAATATAAATCTTAGCCAGCATAGACATTTCGAACTATGCCTACTATAGCTACCATCCAAACAGTGGTGACCACCATAAGTGAATGGCAGGTTCTACAACTAATACCGTACCGAGTTTCGTATTGGGAATTGGATTTTCAACGAATGATCAGGCCAAGGAACTTCCCATTGCCACATGAGAATGCCTCTGGATGGACATCCCCGAGAACCACACCGGATCTCTACCAACACAAGGCCGGGTTACCCCTAACTGAGTAACAACTGACCGAATATGCCATCCCCCGGTCCTTTGTGACCTTTTCAACCGAGCGCTCGTAATCAATTCACACAATCATAACAAAGTGTTTTCAACATGAGTAAGTATCTGGGCTCCATACCATGATACCACCCTTTTCCAGAAGGAAATGCACACATCCTAAAGGGCGCTACCCCTCATAACCTTGCCGCATCTTTCCTGTTTTGACCATTCATGGGGTGTGAGGCTCGACGAAGTCACGTCCACAAAAACATACTTTATACAAAAGCCATGCTTTGGGTCAACAAATGATCATAGAAATGATCACAAAGATAGACGATCAAATAAATGATCCTATCACAAATAATCAACACAATGATCATTTCACAGCAACACTCAGCATGTCACATTACCAAATTGGGAATATATCGCTGATAACTTCAACTATATAACCTCTGAGCTCGTACGTCTCAGAGAAGGGCGTTAAGCTAAAAGAATAAATTCTTCGCCACCAACAGAAATATATTTGAAAGAAATCGGCTTTATATCTCAACTTGTAATGTCAGACATACAATCCATACAAGTCTGTTCCGGGCTCGAACAAAACCGAAGGCACTTACAAAGAAGTCCTTGCAATCCGGATATTCACAATCCTGATCGAATTTCCCATCACTTAGGGAGTTTCTATACCGTTGCAACTCAGTGCAGAGACAATCGACAGGTCATCCTATCGCTTTCGCAAATACCGGGTCTTCAACACCGATCTTCAAATGCAATCATAACGACGTATCACATATTCGGAATGGGTTATACGACCCCATGGTCCTTTCCCGGTTAACCCGAATAGTGAGCGCTTATTCAAAAATAAGTGTGGCATTCAAATTCAAACAAATCACATCAAATACCCATTCAAAGGTAAATATTGATAGTCGGTTATTGAACTATCAATGAATATGCACACATTACCAGTTTCCAAATAATTTTCCAAATTATTTATTTCACAAAATATCTTTACATGATATATAATTTCAACACTTCAAAAATAAATCAATATTTATTTTTCTAAACAAATTCTCCTTTTCATTCATAAATTCCATAGTGAATTTTCATTCTAAAATATTCATTTCCAATTTATCTTCAAAAAGATAAATTCTCTAAACATTCCATTTCACATTGGAAAAACATTTCCATACTTATTTATTCATAAGTAATTCACAATTTTTATTTATTTTCAACACTTGGAAAATATTCAATATACTTCAATCGAAATCAAGTATATATTTCATTCTTTTAAGAAAATCATTCACTTTAACATATTTATTTGGGCCAAAACGAATGTTGCGTAAAACATCGTTACGACAACCCAAAATCAATAGTATAGGGATTCGAAATTAAAATAGATATATAAATCCCAATACTATACAAAATATTTCCTTTCGGAAATCATTTACTATAACAACAGTGTTATAGTCCATTATTCCCTTTTATTTCTCGAAAACGTCTATTCCAACAATCAATGTTGAAATCTATGGTTTCAAATCTCAACACCTTTAAAACATCGTTAGATCGTTTTAATTCAATTTAAAACATCACATTCTAAACAATTTTCTTTAACATATTATTCACTATTCAAAAACGTGAATATTCTTTGTTAACAAATTTCATCCTTTTATTCATTTCATTTCAAAGGATCATTCACAGTCAAAAATGTGAATATAACTCCATTAATAGGTTTCAAAAATTAACTTATCAAAATAAGCCGTTTGCAAATTTATAAAACAACGTTTATACATTCCTTTACTATTTATTTTATAACAACTCCTTTTATAAATTCCTTTATTAACCTATATTCAATTCATAACTCAATTATAAACCAAAAGTTCACATTTGAAGTTAAATGCTTATAAAACGATTTTTTTTACAAAAATCGTTCTTTTAACTTCATAATTATAAATCTTATAAATTATAAGATTCAATTATTCATCCAAATATATTCTTTAATAATTTCACAAAAATTATAAATCTTACTATTTATAATTTTCATTTATAACTTCACCATTTATAATTTTATAAAATTCCATTCACTTATACAATCCATTTTCACTTCATTCATACACTTATAAAAACTCGTTTTATAATGTCAATATTTCAATTTATAAATATCCATTTATAAATCTCTTAATATAAGTCAATTTATATTATTCTTTAAAACGACTTTAATCTCCTTTATTATTTCACCATTTTGATTCATAAAATAATTAAATTTTATAAATCCTATATTTAAACTTTTCATAATAAATTCAAAAATCCCGATTAAAACTATTTTATAAAATCATTAGCATCATATTCTCAAAAATCAGTTTTTTTACTATATTTCTCAAAAATCATAATTTTTATAACATTAGAAATTATACGTTTATTTATTTTAAAATGAATCAATTTCAAAAAATATTTTATAAACGTTTTCTTTCAAAAATCACTTTAAAAATCATTTTAAAATTCCAAATTTGGTCCAATGATGCTACATACCAAATAGTCAATCACGACAACAACGACATCATATATCGATATGATAGTCCATCAAATATCAAAATATTTGAAATCAAATAAATACTGTTGAGGAATCCAGTTGGATCCCTCCAACCTGTTTTCCTGCATCCACAAACATTAGCACAATACCAATTTCGCTCCAGTACGAAATTATCGCGGTATATGAGATTTAAAATATTATCCGCTTAATAGACGGCGCAATAGGGTCTCATCCGCTAAACAAAAAATGCGGGAAATCAACAACTCCAATATATACATATGCCAATATATATATATTGCTATTATATATAATACTAATTTCACTGTTTATGAAATATTCGCGGTATATGTTTTTAATAAATAACATCCGCTTACTAACGGCGTATAATGTCTATTTTAACAATCAATAGATAACAATCATCATTCAAACATGCATTCAAATATTTTAAATCTAACTATTTAAAATAAAATCGAAACTGATTCGATTGAGTGAGAAGTTCTCACCTTGATTTTATTTTCCGTTTTAGCGATTTATTTCGAATAAAATTAAACGGACGTTTAATTTTACCCAAAATTTTCACTAACTCCAAACGACTCCAATCCAACTTCATCGCGTAGTGCTCTTCCATACGATCCCAACGCAACTGGTTTCGCGCGTTTTCGACCTCGTATGAAAAAGATATGAATTTTTGAAGTTTACACACGATTTTATATAAACTAATTACAACATTTTCAAATTAATTTTTACATACCCCCATCATCACCCTCCAATCCCAATCCAACGGCTCCCCCCTTCTTCCTAACACACGCAAATAGCTCCCTCTCCTCTCGTTTACAGCCGAACCCAACTCTTATACTAGGGTTAAATTTAGCAACCTCTACGTTGAACTCCAACATGATCAGCTAGCATCATCGTGAAGCCCTCCACTTGCACTATGTTCGGCCCAAACCTCTCCATGCTCGGTTGTGCCGTTTATCTCGAGTTGCGTGCGCAACCTATGGCCAACGGCCCCCCATATCACCCTCCACGTCGCGCCATTTCCAATCTCAACCGTATAGATCTGTAGTGCTCGAGACCATCTACCATTCTCGTGTTGAAACCTAAGGCTAATTGTTGATGGATTGGAAAAGATTGAGGAAAGAAAATAGGAGATTTCTGGCCTTCCATTTGAAACTGGCGGCTAGGGTTAGGTTTATATATATATATATATATATATATATATATATATATATTTATTTATGAGAGGGGTGGTGCTATTTATAGAGAAATCGATCGACACTATTCATCCGGGAATTCCGAACTCCGATTTACGCGCCGTAACCAGCGTTTCTAGGGTTTACCCCGCGTTTCGGACACAATGGAACAGGTTTCGGAAGCTAATTCGGAAGTATGTGCGAGTTATGGCTACAAACGCTCAATTTAAATTAAACCGATTTAAACCGATTTCTAGGCGTTTTAATTTGTACCGGACAAACGGTAAATCCAATCGACTTGAAATTTGAAACCTTACAATAATATCACATTACGGATCCGATGAAACTGGTTTCGTCGAAATCCGAGACTTTTTGAAAAATGGCTATTTTAGCTCGCCAAATTAATATTAAAAACAATTCGATGCGTTTCGAGCTGCCACGATCAAACGATAACTCCGATTGACACGAAAATTGAAATCCGGTAATAACTAACTATTACGGATCCAATGGAACTGGTTTCGTTCAATTCTGAGACTGTTCAAAAATTGACTATTTTTACTAGTCGATTTAAATATTAAAATATTCAATTTTCACAAATTAACTTTTAATTCGATTTTAAAAGTTCTAAAATATCATTCTAACTTTAATATGATAAAATAAAATTTTACAAATCATTTTCAATCATATTTAACTCAATATTCAATTATTTCCATAATTTAACGTATTAAATTATCGATTTAATTATCCAATTAAATCCAATAATTCAAATAAAAATTTATTTGACTCATAAATTCACTTATTAATATTCAAAATTAATTAAATATTAAATTTTAATAAATTAAAAATTTTGGGTCGTTACACTCAGTATACTTCAACGCAGAACCATATTTATAGGTGGACGACAAAGATATGGTGCTCCTCTTCTCTCTCATCAGCAACTCAAGCATACTTGCAATGAGAGCGGCTCAAATCACAATCGTATCAGATCATGGCCAATCACGAATACATGCCAAGCATATGTCAAATCAACTTTCAAAGTGAAACAGGGCAGTGCAACACTATTTCTACCAAGCATGATCACAAGTTAGGCACAGAACACCAAAGATATTAGCACGGTACTTGGGTATCAAGCAATAGACATCACCATACCACCTAATTTTTCAAGCATCTTGCTTCAATTCCTTGGATTCCCGCCAATGCTGTGGTTTCACGCCAAAGTTGCATCACTAATCTAGGAACAACAAACAGGTGTTGCAGATGAATGATAGGTAGCAAGATATGAATGTGGAGATTGAAGCAGATGATAAAGGGGAATCGTGGCAACCAACAATGCACTTTTTCCACACTATAAAAGAAGGCACTAGAAGGCGTATAAAGGGGATGACCTTTTCTAGATCAAAAAATAATCATAAAAATCGAGAGATATTTTATACTTCTAGGAAATTTATAATCATTTGTATAAAAAAATAGTATATGGTGGATTATCCTATGGACGTTGGATTAACAATAATCCAAACCATGTAAAAATTTATGTGTCCTTATTTTCAATGCTTTATTGTTTACTTATGTTACACTTGATTGTAAATTGAATTTCCTTTACAAAACTATTTTGACATTCTAATAGACAACTAGAGTGCGTCTATGGGGCTATGTAAACATTCAGCAATATATTCACTTCCTTAAGGTAGATTTAACATAAGTAAAATCTGTTGATGCGAATTCGTCGAGCAATCATTTCCTAGATTGTTTCACGATTAAGTTGAGTGTTGTGGAGTCAAAAAACTTCACCAACAAACTCATTTAGAGGTGTAGGTGGATTTAGCAACAGCTCTGTAAAAGCAACTGTACCTAGTAATTCAACCGTGATTAATCATCCTACATATCAGGAATAAAAGGTGAAGCCTAAGTTGTAAAGGACCCAGCTTCAAGAGGAGTAGATGTACAACAACCGGACTTGAAACATGGTGATTGAAGTGCCATCCTAGCAAGGGAACCCCGTGCTCAACACGATCTGGTATGTTTTATTTTAAAAATTAAAACCCATGTGACCAATGCTCAAAGTCCAAAGGATGTCGATGTATGTTAACCAATCGAATTCCAAGCGTTGACTGGGGCAAGTGAGAAGTGTTAATCAATGCAGTTTGAGTTACGTGTCCTGAATATGATGAATGGACCATCCTACGTAGATAGTTCACTCATGCTAGAAAAATGAGTCGCGTTATACAATGATATTATATGTCAGAACTTGCCCGTTAATCGATAATAGAGCCACTATCTAGAGTGATGCAAAAACTTTTCATCCCAATAACATGGGAAATGAAGTGAAAGGAAAAGTATAACAATGGAATCATCCAACACGACCGTTCCTGAAGTGAACCATCTTATCGAATGTAGGTGGCAATATAAGAAAAGTTATGCGTTAGTAGAAGTTAATCGAAGATAGAGAGTCGAATGTGTCTCTGAAGCAGTGTGAATACGAGCTTAGACAAGCTTGAGATCCATCATAGATTAAGCGCCACCCAAACTTCGACTATCACCTCTAAGAAGCAATCAATTGCACCACCACCATCACCATCGCTACAGTGATCGCCATTCCTCCGACCTTGGATAAATTTCACTCGATGGAAGAGGCTAAAAGCTCTCGGGGGCAACTGAAAAGCAAAAAGGAAAAATATACATAGCAAAGAGAGAGCGTGCTTATGTAAGGCTGGAACGATCTTCGAAGCGTAAATCAGATCTCCATAGCACGAAGAATGAAGAACGTAATTCTAACCATGCAGAGCGGATGAAGGAATATCTACCAATTGAAGGCGATGTTTCAAAACGACATGTGAATGACTATCCAGAATCAATAGATAGCAAATTAGAATTTTTCTTAATCCATAGCAAGCTTTGTTTTCAAACAAAGCATACTATGGAGAAAAAGTGTTAATCGGGTTTTTAACCAAGCCAAACAGATTGGCACCAAGCCAAACAATTCGACGCAAAGCCAAAAAAAGGTCAATGGATGTTAGAACATCAAGATGAAAAAAATGACTCGAAAACATTGAAGTACACTTAGAGCAAGCAGAGAAGCGACTGGGAGAAATTTCAATGGAAATGGGGCTAAGGAAATTACTCGATACCAACATTTTAACTCGGTACCAACCCATTTTAGGTCGGTAAAGAGTTGTTTTTTGCCTCCCCAACTCCATATATCTCATGTACCACTACAACCATTCATGCACAAGTAGTTTTCCCAATGTTTGGGACTAAAGGTATAACTCGATACCACTCAATTTAACTTGGTACCAACCCATTTTGGTCGGTGAAGAGTAATTCCTTCTCTCCTTTCATCCTCCCAAACTTCGTATATTTCATGTACTACTCCAACCACTCATGGTTAAGTGGTTTTCTAGAGTTTGGACAAGAAATTCAAAGGATTATGAGAAGAAAGCAGGATAATACAAGTGTTATTGGGAAGATCATTAGTATCAACTCAAGGTCAACGGAAAAGGGCTTGGAACACATCGAATAGAAGGTAGAAGAGCAAAACAAATGAAATAATTCGACTTACACTACTAAAAATAGGTGGTACCAAGTCATTTAGGTTTATACCGAGTCATTTTCTTAGGTCATGGGCCTCTGTGCTCACTTGTATAACATCGGGCTATCTTCTTGACTCCACTGCAAGTGGGCTTCTGACCCTCTATGTAACGACCCGTAAATTTAACCGGTTTTAATAACGTTACTAATTGAATTTTGTGGAATTTTAAACGATAAAATTTTGAAATATAAATTTTATATTTGGAATGCGTCTAGTTAACCATAGCAACTAGTAAATTTTCGTCCAAAAATACGAAAATTTATTTCGTGCGTAAATTTACTTCAATTTAATCAGTTAAAAAGCGATGAAAATAAAACGTTTTCAAAACCATAATATTTTTACATAGAAAAATTCTAAAACATCTTTTGAGCAAGTTGTCAGTTTGTCGTTTTTCCAAATTCGAACATTTTTGGCTCCGTCGATCTTATTTTTCTGCGATTTTTATGCATTTTCCGCTAATAGAAAATTTCGAATTTTTATAATTCAATCGTACCGCTAATATCTTTTTACCGTTTCGATCGTCTCGTCGCACCGATCCCCACAATATATTCGTCCGTGCGTTTTGGAGTCTGATACATAGCGTGACCGTGTAAACGAGGACCACATCGGTAGAAGTTCCATGCATGCGTGTTTAGTACCTTTGAATTGAATGGCCGCTTGAGATAAATATCAATCGATCATTAAACTTTTGTTGCCTCTAACCATTTACATTCCATTTTTAATAAATTTTGCTCGGTTCACCTTGATAATTTAAAAGCTAACACATGCATTCCTTTCATTTGCGTCCATTCCTTTCATTTAGTAGTCTGTGCATTCGCATGCATGTTCCCTGTTTACATTTTCAAAACCACTGTCTCTCTCATTTCCTCCACCCTTACCTTCAAACTTGCATCTCTTCCTCTCCTATTCTATTATTCATTAAAAAGGGAAGTGAAACATATCTCAGGTTATTCATGGATAATAGTATAATACATCTTTATATGCATGTTAGGATTATACAAAACGTGAACAATATAAAGTCAAAGTTGGTATCATTGTAACAACTAATATGTATCTAACTGCTATGGGATCAACTCCTGGGCACGATTCTCTTGAGCTTCTTATTTCAAAGGAAAAGCTGCTTATAATAAATATCACTCTCATGTCCTTGAACAGTGATGAGCCTTGTGCAGTAGTTTCTTTTTCCCTGAAATATCAATGAACGGAAAAGAAAAATAGCGGCCTGAAGCTCACATCTTTTTTCAACCTAGATTTCCTCTCCACCACGTCACGTTGCAACCTACTATGGCCTTACACCACCAATCTCTCACTAGCCGCACCACTCTCCAGCCTATACCCAGTCGCCACCCTCGCCTGCGCCTCTGCGCAATCCAACCTCCGCCATCTCATCATGTCTCGGCCATCATTTTTCCTCTGCCCTACCCGAACCAATATTCCCTCCACCGAACCCCCTTCCAGCAACCTCGGCCATGCCCGCTGCCTACTCATCCACCCGCCAACCTTCCCACGTGCACGTGCTCTTCCTTTCGTCTTACCCGCAGCTGCTTTTTTTTTTTGGCCGCAGCCACCAGAGTCGAGACAGCGACAGTCTCTATCAACACCCGTCCACCATCGCGTGCTCGCTGCTGCCGAACGATGTCGTTTACCTGCCTTTTTGTCCGGCCTTTCCTATTCTAATGTACGTGTCTTCTTTGTATATACATCAATTTATTCACAGCCTAGGAACTCATATATATATTATAATCGGTTGTTCTTTACAAGCTTTATGTGTAAAAAAAATCCACTGTGTAGTTGTTTTTGTACAAGTTAAGTCTACTCTGTTAGTTCATATAGGTTCTGTTTGCTAAAAGTTTGTATGTAATATGTTAACATAACAATCTAGTTTATATGAGTGTTATCTATTACCAATTAGTATAAATTGTATCATATTTATATTTATATTTTACGTTTCACTTACTATTAAGTATTTCTTATATAGCATAATATATATTATGAGGCGTATGTATGTTGATGTATATAAATGTTTATATATTGTATCATATTCTATTTTATTTTGGTATATCATAGTGTTAAGTTCTAGTATGAGAGTGTTAATATATGAAGTATAATAGTTATATGAACTGTTGCAGTCCTTTTTTAAAAGTAAGTTTTATATATAATACATAAAGATATATACATGTCATATAAAGGTAATACTGTTTAAGCATACAGTGTTTGCAGCTTTCATATATTTTATAGTATAGTACATAACTACAGTTAAAGGTTGTTTACATATATTAGCTGCTAGTATTGTAAGGGTTAAGTTAAAGTATATGTGTTTCAAATATAGCAGAGAATGTGTGATACAATATATGTTCAGATTTCTGTAGTTTAACAGTAAAGTATATATTTTGATTCTTTTTAAGTTAAATGTAATATGTTGATTTTAGAGTATGTATGTACTATTGTATGTTAGAGTATTTGCTTGATTTTTATCAAATATAATATGTAATTTATAAATTGAATATTGGTTTAAGAAAACAAATATAATATACTTTTGTTTCAATTTTATCTGCATTGATCTAGTTTTGATTAGATTTCGTCTATTTCTTATTATCAGCTTTGTCCGTCGTGTCTATTTTTTCCATCGAATCACGTCAATCTAGCTTTGTTTCGGAATTTGTAGCTTGTTCTGTTGTCAAACTTCTCTAGCCTCGAAAGGTGAGCAATCACTCACGATTAATATTCTTTTATTTATTAAATTTGATTTCAATTGAAAATGACAATTGAAATATGATGTTGTTAGTTATGTACACTGTTATTACCTGTATCTGTTCACCTATGACATCTGACACTATTATCTGTTAATTATTTATGCAACGATAATACAGTTTGGTTGATAATTGTTTGGTTGTTTGTTGTTTATATTGGATGTAAATGAAATGTATAAAGTGATAATTGTTATGCAATTTAATTTGACGTAGGATAGCTTAAAAATGTGAATCGACATATGTGTTGAATTTGATTAGTTAACTTGAATTATATGACCCCTTTTAATTGTTAAGTTAATTGACACGTAGAATTTGATAAATTACACTTTGAACCTTTGAACGTATATTGATTAATTGTTGTAGTATTAAAATTGAAATTGAACGACAAGTGGAAAAACCGTAATGAAATAATCTTTAATCTACATGAAATGATAGTGTAGATTCTAGAAATAATTATATTAATTCGCACAAACAACAATGTGAATTAATACGATTATTTCGGGATTATTTGAATTGATTATTGGATTGTGTTTGATTGTTGTTATTGCTTGTTTATTTACTTTGACACCTTCCCTGTTATCACACTGCAAGTTCCCTTTACTATGCTTTGATTTGTGAATTGGAATTGGAATCGGGTTGAAATGATATATACCCAAATGAATTTGACCTAGGATAGAGAATTAAATAAAATCCGATTGGTCAATAATTTGATTTTAAAATAAATCAATGATTTTATTCGAGTAAAGAATAAGTTTTTAAATAAAGTCGGAATTTGAATTTTATGAAAGGAAATGTAAATATTGAAATCTGAAACTAATATTAACGTAGTAATTAATGAAAGAACGTTGTTTGAAATTTAATTATTTAATAATTAAATTTGGAATTATTAATAAATAATTTGGAATTAGTGATAATTGAGTTTTGAAATTATTAAGTTTGAAATCATTTAATAATTAAATTTGAAATTATAATTAAGTTGAAATTATTAAGTTGAATTTATAATTAAGTTGAAATGATTTGATGATTAAGTTTGAATTCATAATTAAGTGGAAATGATTTAATAATTAAGTTTGAATTGATAATCAAGTTTGTAATTATTAAGTTTTGAAATTATTAATAATTAAGATTGAAATTATTAAATAATTGAATAAGATTGAATTATTCGATAATTGAATAAAAATTAAATGCTTTGATAAGAGAAAATCGAACTTTTGATTAAGTGAATTTGACCTTCGTTAATAAATGAAATGGGGTTTCTTTATTTATGAAGTTTGGAAAAAGATTTAAGTAAGTTGATAAGTGAAATCGAAACTTTTGGATTATGTGAAATTTAGTTCTTTATTAATTGAGTTTGAAATTTGTAACGAAGTCAATAAATTAGCGAAAGTTGAATTTCTTTAACAAGAAATAAAAATGTGATTTATTGAAATGAATGGGATTATTGAAATTAGCGTAAGACTTGTAATTTAAAGAAGTTGATTTGACGAATTTAGTTTAATTCAATTTGAAGTTTTGATATAATGAAGTTGAACGTAAGTAATTGATTTAAATGAATTGGAATTTAAATGAAAATTGTTTTAAATGATAAATTAGCTTAGCGAATATTGAATGAAATCGATAAATGAATTTAAATTGATTTGAATGAAAATTAAACCATTTTAAATGATTTCGGAATGAAATTTATATACGAACTTGAATCAATATTTGAATTGTTTTAAATAAAAATTGAAATTGAATTGTAAGATTTTGAAATGGTTATTTGGAAGTTTGTAACGTAAATTTTGGAAATTGATAGTGAAAGACAAATGAAATGTTGATTTATAAATTCTAATTGAAATTGATTTGGTTTGAAATTTACTAAACGACCAATCGGTGTAATAATTACGGAAGTTATTAAAGAGACCGGAATCGGTTATGGACATACTCTCTGTCTAAACCGAAAACCACTTTAATAACTATACGGGGAGTGATGATCCAGAATGAAGTGGTTGGAATGATGTACGTGATGACTGAAGAAAGAGAACGATAATGGATAGCCTTGACATTTGTGCCAAGTTGGAAATGACTAAAATCAGGAGCCGTGCTGGGCCAAATGAGGTTAGCCACCTCGAGCGAACACACTTCTTCGTAACTACTACTCATTACTTGTGATTGATTGGTGCACCCTCGGAATTTCAGGAGTGTTGTTTCGCGATGTTGCGATCGTTGCGGCGATGAGTTCTCACCAGTCCGGATCAGGCAAACGGTAGTTTCACTACCTTGGGTATTGCCTCATGTGCCTTGTCATACT
This sequence comes from Allium cepa, assembly GCA_030765085.1. Lineage (NCBI taxonomy): Eukaryota > Viridiplantae > Streptophyta > Magnoliopsida > Asparagales > Amaryllidaceae > Allium > Allium cepa. The sequence continues at coordinate 765,102,255 of CM060934.1, read as the reverse complement.
TGTATCCCTATATACGTGACCACTACGAATTTATTTTGTGTTATACCTATGGAGTACTCCCAGATATCCCACCAGTTTACGGTGGAGTTTACAGTGCTGTATAGACTATGACATTTATATAAAAACGTGTTAAGGGGGATAATGGTAACGCCTTAACACTATTTTGATACTTTATATTACCGATAGACATTATCTATTTAGCGTATACTACTACATAGTAGATAGTTTAACGGATCCTTAGAGGATGGTGATTCCAACATCCTTTAAGTTACTTGTATTTCGATTGCTATTTCACTTGAGTTGGATTTATTGATATGAGAATATTAATCCTGACTCGAGTGTTTTGTATTTGCTTTACGCTCGGGTCAGACTGAGAGGTTCGGCTTTCAAGACTTACCTTTGGAGTTTGAGCTTTGCTTGAAGATCCATCCATCTATCCTGCTTCAGTATTCGATGATTCCAGTGATGTATTTTGATTTGTATTTGATGTATCGTGTTACTCTTCTACTGTAAAATCTGATGTATCTTATATATTTATATAGTAGTTTCATGAACTACTATCTCTTTTACTTCCGCTGCATATTATTACTCTGTGTCTGTGTTTCTGTGATTATTTATTTACTGTATATCTGAGTTTTGCCAAATTTTAAATTAACAATTCGGTATTTTAAATTATTCAAGTCCGACATGTGCGGATGCGAATAGTCCAAAATAGCGGGTCGTTACACTCTACCTTTGTTTCTATATAAAAACTAGCCTAATTACAACTAAAATGGGATATTTTCTCTTCACTCTAGAACTAAAATGGGATCTTTTCTCTATAAATATTTTGAAATTTACACATTTAACCCACTGCATGTTGGCCTAGATCCAATAATGGTATCAAAGCCAATAGCATATGCAGTCTAAATTAGCAGTATAAGGGCTAACTTATTAAAGCTTACCCATATAGTAAGGTTTCTAGAAAAGTAATGTCTAAGATTGTATTTGGGTAATCAAGTAGTATGTCATACCTAGCTACTAGTTTGACCCAAAAGGATGAGGTTAGCCAAATAGTTATCCCCAATAAAAGTGCTCAAATTGATTTGAGCCTTTGGCTAATTTTCAAAATCTGTCTTGAAATGAGAATAAAAATTTAAATTTAGAAATTTAAATTTAAAGTAAATAATAATTTATAAATGTTGTAAATTAATTTTAGTTTTTTTAAAATAAAATAATTATTTTCATAATTTTTTAATTATTAATTAGACTAATAAATTAAATAATCAATTTAAGAGTTAATTAATTAAATTAAACAACGTACATATATTGAAATATTTTGTATTATATTAAAACGTTTAAGGTAATGTGAATGCATATAATTTTCGAAATAAATTATAAATAATTAAAATTGTTTAATTAAATTTTAATTAATAAATAACATAATACATACATATAAGATATATTTGTATAACTATAAATGTTATAGTTCACATGTTCAATTTAACATGTTTAAAATGAATAAAATTTTAAATAATTAAAATGTTAATTAACAATTAAATAAATTAAATAAGAATTGACTAATAAAATTAATATAAGATTATTACGTATGTTAATTAAATATAAAATGTTATACAAGAATTAAACATATTTAATATAAATGTATAATAAAAGGAGGAACAGTAAGAAACCCAAAATAGATTTAAGAAATAAATACATACGTATAATACGTATACCTGATTTTAGATGTATCACACTTGAATCACGTTGGTATTTGATAAGAAATGCATTATCTCATAAGTCGATATCACTCAATTTAAATATATTAAAGATTATGAATCTTTAATATAAATGTTGTCCTCTACCATTTATATATTAATAGATTAGTTACATACTCCTTAGTTGTTGAGCTTTCCCTAAGGTAGGGATGTTATGTGTAGTACTATTAATATATATAGAATAGACGAGGTATGTTAGCTATACATATTGATTGAGCCTTCTTCAAGGTATGAGCATTATACTCAGGCCGTCACGAAATGGTAAGTATGAGTGAATGATCTCTCTTTGTTTGTTGAGCTTTCCTCAACGCAAAGATGAGAGTAAGACAAGGACCACAAGGTTAGGAGTTGTATGTGATACAATCGATAAGGAGTTATCCATTATATGCGACCCCAAGATTTGTTGATTTTTGCTCAAGGTCAATATCCCATGGTTTACGAGTCATAACACCTATTAGAGAATTTGAAAGATTTCAAAGTTTCATCTGTGGGTTTCGAAAAACATAAAATCTAGTAGGAACCTTATTACAAAAATGAAATGACAACATTTAACCTTCTTAACATTTTCTATATAAAGTTATAATAATCTACACTAATAAATTTGTGCAATTAGTATATTTGATGAATGTTTATCAATTTAGATATACAGTAACAACCCACCTTTTCGACCCTCAGAAATCAACGTTAATACATCCAAGATATTCACGTGCCAAATACCCAAGTATTTGAAAGACATATTATTGAGGTGAAAGAAAGAATAGGAAGAACAAAATCTCACATCATGATGAGATAAATCTATAATATACACAAGATCTTTACAAAAATAAATCATCTTATATATATACATACATAACACAAATCAGAGCACACTAACCTATGTCAGTCTGGATAGTTATAACAACCTATCATTACAATTGCTAATGAATACATAAAAAAATCAAGAACAACAAAACAACGGAAAATAAAAGATACGTAAATATGCCTTGGGGAATCTAGCTTGTCTCCTGGAAGCTCTAAAGTATCCACCTAAATCAGGAAATTATGCTCGGACTCACCCGAGCATTACAGAAAAACAACGCTGGGTCAGTCTGGTAAAACCAGCGTGAGAAACCCAAATCATAGGGAATATTATTTATTATAACTTGTAAAATCCTTTAAAATCAAATGTATCTCGTAAGACCATGCTGCACATAAACAAAGGTGGTTTTATATTACGATAACCACAACATTTATGTTAGAAAATTCAGTGATATTATAATAATGTCCAAGGATGAAAATAATAATAATCGTGTAGCTGTAATGCTTATGAATGTATATCACAACAATACAAGGTATATAATCAAAAATCGATAAGATGTGTTCGCTAATTATTTAGGATTCCACGGAAGTGCTCTCGGTACTTTGAGAAACGATCCTCTTGGATGAGGAACAGAGATGTCCTTCCGAAGCAACATACATCCTTAGTGTGTATCATAGGAAAAACATAGCTGGTCTCACTAAGACTGAGTGCATCGCCCCATGCAAGCATAACAAGTATAGGTAATGTCTAGGTGGAGCCGACTGCACCATATGGGTTTCCCAACCCTGCTGGTCATGCCTCCTATCTCGTGTTTTGGTCATTACCGTTGATGAGGCTACGTCCGGCATTCCAGCTCACGCACAGCCACCAAAACAGATCATGGAATCCCATATGGATTCCAGTACCCCAACGGGTCTCGAAATCACACATGGATTCCCATATCTCAATTAGATCTTGAATTCACACATGGATTCCCATACCCCAATGGGTCTTGAAACCACTTATGGATTCCAACATCTCAAAATATCATTAAACTCACCCATAGAACTATATATGGTTTTTAGAGTGGTTATGGTATGAGTCATCTCTTACAAGTACACTCCCTTGCTTACCGAATGCTCCACAAACTAATCGCCAATTCCAGAATGCTCAATACCGGTTCTTTAGGAAATAATCAGACAATACATAAGAGCAGGGATCACCCCCTAACTGTTTAAAAGGACGGTTCTCCTTATCATTGTCCTAGAAGAACAAGACAAGTTTATGCGTACAGTACAACACCACCGATGGTAATCGTACCAAATAAACCCCGTGTTTCTCCTAGATATTTCTAGAGTTAAAATCCTTCGGTGTTAAGTAGGAAATATTTTTGTACCACTAAAATTAAAAAGGATTACATATTTAGGCCACGATTTGGTAGTCGGTTATTTAATTATCAAATAACAAACATTCCAAACAGAGATTATATTCGCTATGGAAATCGCTAAGCCTCTTAAATTAATCTTTCATTAATTTTAAATCACATTTCAAATATTTATTAAAATATCCATAAACTTATCTCACCGGTTAAGTATATTCACAAAACCCTTCACTTTCAAACTAGGAAATCTTTCCCATATACTCATACAATAATACAAGTATATTCACATTACATTTAAGAAAGTTTTTTTATTTCAAAATAATATTAAAATGATCAAATCAAAATGTCGTTAAAACTGAGATATTAATAACCCAAGACACTATTCCCTTTTTATAAATCCCCTTTATTTTATGAATATCTCCAATTCTCTTTACAAACTTTCTTTTATAAATCTTCAAGTTTATTTCATAAAACTCTATTTATAAATCTCTAAAATCATTTATAAAACTCCTTTTATAAATATCGAATACCATTTTACCAAACTTCTATCCAATTTCCAAAATCTCTTTCCAAATTTTATAAATTCCTCTAATGAAATCTTTTTATTAAATAAGATCTTTATACAAGTCTTTCCATTTAAAATGATTTCCTTTAAAATAAATAGTTTATTACTTTTAAGCACCCATTTTATAAAACAGTTTATTAAATATAAACATCTAAAATAAATAATTAATTCTTTTGAAACCTTATTTAAAACATCATTAAGTAACTTTAAACAATATTTAAAATAGACTTAAATAACTTTAAAATAATATTAATTTGTAAATAAATTAACTTTAAAATGATATTATTTTAATAATAAATACAAACTTTTAAAATATTGATAGTATGACAAATAACGTTGAAATAAAATAATCAACTTTAAAATATGAAATAATTAAGTTTAAATAATTAATTTAAATAATTAATTTTAAATAAATAATTAAAATATAATTAAAACATTTAAAAATAATAATTAAATAACTTCAAAATAATGATCAAATGTTCTTAAACAACTTTAAGAAATAATTTTTAAGAATCATATTAATAAGATAATTAACTTAAATTGAACAATCAGTAATTATCTTTAAAACATTATTAATAAATAGTTTTTGCCTTTTTAACCTTATTACTAAATAATAATTATCTTTAAAACCTTATAATAGATAATAATCCTTAAAATAACTTTTAAAACAATAATTAACTTTTCAAATTTGAAAGAGGCTTAACGATCATAATGGTACTTAAGCAAGGTACATGTCATTCAATTTAACTGTCCATATTAATAACTTATATTTATATAATCAACGACTATATAAACTAGTGTGAACCCGTGCTTCACACACGGGTAGGTGAAAGTAGTGTTTAAAGATATAAAGTCGGCTACGGTAGAAAAGCACTATAAGGAACTTAGTCATTAAATATTTAGTAGTTGCCAACTTTGAGCTATAACGAATAACATTACATTTATTTACTGTTTGAAACTTGTAAAATGAGGGTATGTTATCATTCATTGTTGGCAAAATGCCTTATTTATTATATTCTTGAAAAGCCGCATATCATAAAGGGTAAGAGTGTAATAGTTTGGATTTGTAGAGCATTTTTATTACTACTCGTTATAGAACCATCAATCATGTATGCGTGAATCAGTTATGCAATGGAAAACAAAAATCAAGTTGGGGATCATGTTTCTTAGATTTAAGTCAGGCTACGCTTTCAACAAATGTGGTTATATTTATATATTACAATGTCTGAAATAGAGCTAAACCTCATAATCTTATAGTAAAGTCCAAATACATCATGGACATAAAATTTGCATTTCAAACTTAAGATAGCATAAAATGAAGTAATAAAAGTATGTAATTTAATATGTTGAACCATTGTTCATGGATATACGTTTGAAGAATAACCCAACATTGGAAGCTCAACATATGAAAATAATCATTAGACGTTAATAATATATATCTTTAGTATGTAAATGAGTAGTGAATAATACAAAGCTTGGGCAGTTTTTCATGTAAAAAACAACCACAGACTAAATGCTTCTAGATTAGAAGACATGCTAAAAATATGTTATATATTTTGTAAACTTGTTAAGAAACATAGATGCATTAAAAGTCATAGCACTTCAACTCAACCAACCATAGTACACTGTCATACATCAAAACAACAATAACAACAATGCATATATATAATGAAATTCTTGTTCTTGTAAAACAACCTTTGTATTGCATTTATTAATAAATAACATCATGAGAAAAGAAAACCGCATTTGGTTTAGGGTAGAGCGCAAGACATCCTAAGTAGCAATAAAATCTCCATAATTTGATATAGGCAACCAATGCGGCAAACACACCGAAGGAGTTTTTTGAATAGAAGATCATTCGCACTTCTAGTTTTCCCTACTCATTAAAGGTATACAACATATTAGATTATTTACGATAAGCTTAATGGATAGAGATTAGTTAATTTTGATAGGATGAGCATAACATAGCATCAAAACAGCCGATAGGTAATTGTAAACAATGTCACACTCAATAAAAAGTCCGAGTATACTTGAACAGAGCAATAAATTATAAAACAATTGAAAATATAAAGAACCCCTGCTTCGCACATGGTTTTTACAATAGTTGTAACAGAAACGCAAATAACATGTACATATAAGTATAAACTTTTATAAAAAGCCTTCAAGACCAGCGATACATTTTATATATAAGAGAACTACACAGCCACGTAAAGAAGATGTCATGGTTATAAATTGAAAGTAACCGACTAAAGCAACAAACAAAGAAATTTTATTTGATTAATAATTGAGCATTGTAATATTACAACCTACTCTGAAATTGGACTTGTACTTGCATAATAACTACATGAGTGAGTATACATTTTTTTACTAATGGAAAGTAGATTATTATTTGTATAAATTTGTATGAAACGAAGTAAACAACATCCAATGGTGGTATTAAGAAAAGCAGAAGTCTAGTGAAATGTGAAATATAGAAGAGTTAAAACGTGTCTAGCATTGAAAACCAATCAATATACCATGGATGATCAGGGCGGGGTGAAAAATGACAGACAATTTAGTTAGACAGCCTTCATAACTACCTAAAAAAGAGAGCGATGACGAAAATCAAAAAAACCTAGAAGTTAGAAGCTTATTTGTCCTAGCTACGAAACATAAGTAAATCATTTACAACTGATGAAATAGTTTCGAATATATCAGTACCATTAGTTTCTAGTATTACTATTTAGGAACTAACATAAAAACTGGTGCTACTGGATAAGGATAACCATTTGGAAGATTTAGTATTGGGCAGCTGAAGGTAACTTAGTGTGCAGCAAAGTTTGAACATTAGAAACTTCAACATATAAAAGGTGACTAAGGAGCAGTGAGCAAAAAAATATAAATCGTTAAGCATAACAGTACAACATGTGAACATATTATTGTTGTAGAGGCTTTTTTGGTCAATGAAATATCAAACGGTAGTTAAATGATAATATAAGTCATCGTAATGCAGTTGCGTAAAAAGCAATTGTAGCACACTTAGCTGCTGTATTCCATTCATTGAGGTGCCGTTTTCCCAAAACAGCAACAGCAGCATCAACTTTAAAAAACAGCAAAACTGAAAGTGACTAATATTAACGTCAGGCTTATATAGTTCATGTTAATACAGTACTTATATAGTATAATTTTCAACAGTTCTTATGCATACCAAAGCAATACAGTACATATAAATAACGTTTGATTGTATATTAATATATATACATATACATATACATATACATACATACATACATACATACATACATATATATATATATATATATATATATATATATATATATATCAATAAAGTAAACTTAATGCCACACAAAACAAAAATGCATTATATTTCAAGGTCCCTTACAAAGGCTAGAGCATGCCATTTAACTTTCAAGCATTCCTTTTATTTTTTGTTTAACTTTCATGCGGATAATTAAGGCTTAAATATGTATAAAATAGATGCTTCCAACAATGATTAACTAAAAACTATGATGTAATTTCCAATATGCTCTTCGATTTACTTCAGTGAACCTATTCTTTGTAAAAGAAAATCAAATTATTAGCATCCAAACTCACCGATGTAGTATTAATGTTCACCCCCAAATTAGAATGACTGGTAAGCATCATAATAAAACTTTCATGACATCAAATCAAAATCATGTGTTAAAAGATTCATCCGGCCAATTCAAACTCATATATTTGGATTGGCATACCCACCTATAACCCCCCACTATTTTTTGGGGTTAATACTCAGAAAAGAATCCACTACCTACAAATACACAACTCTCCTCTTATGTGCTCCTATTTCACTATTTGTACAATACTATTATGTACATGCTCTTCAAATTATATCCATATCCCTAATAATAAATTGTAACAAATTATTTACCAAACCAATATTATCTTCTTACCTTGTACTTATTTATACACATTATTTCTGTTACATGTTATGCTAATGGATTCTGAATTGCCTGCTAACCATAGCCAGTCAGCCTATGTCACTGCCTCAATTGAGAGGGGTTACACTATCAAAGGAGCCGTCCACAATATTGGTAATGCTTGTATATCACTTCTACAATGTAATAATATGGTAGTCATTATAATGAAAATCATGAAAATATTAATTCTAGTTACTTACCTTATATTAGATCAGAAGAGTGACTAATTGAGCTAGCGAGAAGAAGAAGAAGAGAGGTCGACTCCTTGATCGGTTGATATTTTAAACTTCAAAGTGCTTACCATCTTGCGTATAGAAATTGACGGTCGCTTACCATCTTGTATAAACCCATCACCAATCACTAATCGTCTAGCATGAATAATTTATATATTAATATAATATAGTAATTTTAAAATAAACTATTCATAATGCTATAGACATATAGTAATTTAACGAATCTGTGCACAGTCATTCTCGTATTTCTTTGATGATATAGACGTTGCTAAAGTTTTTATTAACTACATATATTTAAAGTTTGGTGGAAACCTTTAATGAAATATTACCATGTTTACAATACGTATAGTATAGACAGACGTTGAGTCAAAGCTAATTGGTAACATTAGCACATGCATACTACAACTGACACAGCATTCTGTTTGCAAGCCTCAAGCATATTCCTGATATAATTTTCCAAAAATAAGAATGAATATTACCACTAATCTAGCATAGTGTACAAAGCTTCAAATTTTAAAAAATCAGCATAAAAGTTTTAGTTAAATCATTTTTCTAAATGGTTGAAAATGTGTACCATACTAAATGATTTATATATCTGATGCATATTGTTCATGTACAAAGAGTCAATTCAACAGATATAGGAATGGAAACTTATATCTCTGATATAGTCATATTAAAATGACCACAAATGCAATACCTTTTTAGTTCGTCAAATAGCCAAACAACTTCAATTCATTATTTGATTGTTTGGTAGTTGGTTGAAGAGAGAATATTTCCTCGAATAACGCACGAACGACCTGCATAGGCAAAGAACATTTAGAAATTGAAATGGGTAATATAGAGGTACAAAACAACATGCTAGCATTTCATTACTAACATGCTTAACCAAAATTAATACAGTGGAGTAAGCTAAAGACAGTTGTTTTTCAAGAAATAAGTGCAAAAACGCTAATTTTTTGGCAGAATATGGATGCTGCACACGGGATGATTTGAGTTACATGTAAATTCTGTTGAAAATTATCTTTCCAATTTTGTCTCAAGAAACCACACATCTTACACTTTTTCTACAAAAAGTGGTACTGATATATTTGCGTAGGTGGATCAACTTTCATTAAATTTGTGCGGAGATCATGATACTAATATAGGTAATAAAAAAATCGATCTTTCCTTTGATTGCTTTAAGTATCAAAAAATATTATTTGAATATATGTATCATAGTACATATATTATTTGAATACATATGTCATTTGAATATATATATATATATATATATATATATATATATATATATAATAGTACATACATCTTGTTCATAAACTATCAATGCCATTATAGTTTAGATGTAACTTACAATGTTAATACTGGAATAGGTGTTGGTATATTTTTAGTCAGTGCACATTAATATATGGTGGGAAGAACCAACATATCAAGTGGTGCCCTGGTTAGTTCGTTAAACAGATTAACCAAGCATCTACAATCATCTTATGCCTCACTTAGGAGTAACATCAAAGTTATAAACATGATTTATATCTCTTACTTTCTTCTAAGCCTTTGTAAGACTGCATACATAGGCAGGCAAAGCTACTATGGATCAGATATAAAAATAGTTGAATTTAAAATAATTGGAAGCAATGTGGATTCTCTTTCATGATGCTAATGGAAACTGTACATCATTATAAATATCACTATTGCTACATCAAAATTTGCATTAACGATTAGCATTGATGACATATAACAACTTAATCTTTCTACTTGTCCAAAAAATTTCCATCGTTACGTGAGTCAGAAAATATAGTAACCAAAAAAGCATCTAATCTGAAAAAGAAAACCTATAATACTTTCTACATATATAGTCCATGAAGTACCCTTACATATTCAGTAAAATTGGAAAAATTGTAATATGAACAGAGTCGTGGTTAGCCTGCGGAAGCATGTATACATCTATATTTTTTGATATGATTTCAAGATAACGACTTTACTGATCCTGGCAACACACTATATTCTTGAAAATTCATACAAAAAACAAACATATACACAGAATGAAAAAGAAAACTGGTTTACTACACGTAATATATGACTAAGTCAGTCACAGTGAACAAAATATGGAGTTGTATAACAAATGGCTATACAATTTTTTAGATTGTGGAAAAAAACCCTAGATCTGCTAATAAATTTCACCAGTTTAAGAAATGATGTAATAAATTTTCACCATTTATTATTATTTTTCCAGTTGAAACCAAATATGCTTGTCCATTTTTGGAAGAACATGATATGTCGTTACGATTAGATAATATTTTAAAGCATAAATTCGATTGGTAATTGCACAGTATTGACTATAATGTCCTTAGAAACTCATAATAGATATGCATATATATATATATATATATATATATATATATATATATATATAACATCTTATTGTGCCTACTATCGTGCAATAAAGTGGTTTTTGTTCGATGAGTTAAGCAACGTAAACTTTTAAAATTTTCGTATCATGATAGTTTCATTTAAATCATTTAGTTATTAGTCGATACTTCGACTTTATACTTGAAATAGTTATTTACGTTATATAAAGTAACATGTAGCAATCAAACATATATAACTCGTGCATGTCATAATGCTTTTCTCAATATATAAAAAAATAAATCAGAGCAAAGTCTATTAAATACACCAGGTGTTAGCACTTACAATATACAAAAAGAACATTATTAAATTAGATCACATCTTCTTGAAACTGATATCAATGAATAGAATAAAAAAGAAAATAATAGAATCAAATGAATATTTTAAAGCCTAAAACGTAAAGAATTTTTTTGCTGCTAATGTCAATATTTCTAGTTCTAAGTAACCACCACACCAATTCGTAAAAATAAAATAAATACAAAATGAGGTAAACATGCATTCTGATAATAGTTACACCAAAATAATCTATGATTTAATTGCTAAAAAAAATTAACCATGTATTCAATCAAAGTATTTACATTTGTTAAGGAAATAACATAAAGAAAAGAAACCTGGTTTTGCAAACATGGTCATAACAACCATACTTGTAACTTATGGAATGCGATATTCTAATTGCAATCATAACTTTGTTGAAGCGAAATGATGTTTGAGACAGTAAATGGCCATTGAATTATATGTGAGAAATTATGCACTGTCCATTTGTTAGAGCTCACAGTCAATTATCATACATGTATTATGACATTTTTTTTATCATTCTGCAGGTTAATAAAACTATTGAAAATTACATTCCATGCCTCAATTCCAATGGGGCTAAGCATTTCAAATATCTTTAAATATTTATCATTTATCACCCAACTCCACAAAACATAAAAACCATCTCCAATATAACAGCCAGTTTTAGGTATAACAGAGCAGAAAATAAAAAGTAGAAAACTTTGAAGCAGGGCATATAGTAAGAAATAGAAGACTTTGAAGAAGAGTATACAATAAGAAATAGACATCAATTTATGTCCTTATGCATGTGGGTTTGACTTTAGTTCGCTTAAGGGTGAATTTTTTAGAAATATATTTTCCTAAATGTGTATATATTTGTATTTAGTCAGCCTATGTCACTGCCTTAATTGAGAGAGGTTACACTATCAAAGGAGCTGTCCACAGTATTGGTAATGTCTGTATATCACTTCTACAATGTAATAATATGGTAATCATTATAATGAAAATTTGAATCATGAAAATATCAATTCTAGTTACTTACCTTATATTAGATCAGAAGAGTAACTAATTGAGCTAGCGAGAAGAAGAAGATGAGAGGCCGACTCCTTGATCGGTTGATATTTTAAACTTCAAAGTGCTTACCATCTTGCGTTTAGAAATTGACGGTTGCTTACCATCTTGTAAAAACCCATCACCAATCACTAATCCTCTTGCATGAATAATTTGTATATTAATATAATATAGTAATTTTAAAATAAACTATTTATAATGCTATAGACATATAGTAATTTAACGGATCTGTGCACAGTTATTCTCGTATTTGTTTGATGATATAGACGTTGCCAATGTTTTTATTAACTACATATTTAAAGTTTGGTGGAAACCTTTAATGAAATATTACCATGTTTACAATACGTACAGTATAGACGGACATTGAGTCAAAGCTAATTGGTAACATTAGCACATGCATACTACAACTGATACAACATTTTGTTTGCAAGCCTCAAGCATGTTCATGATATAATTTTCCAATAATAAGAATGAATACTAACACTAATCTACCATAGTGTACAAAGCTTCAAATTTAAAAAAAATTAGCATAAAAGTTTTAGTTAAATCATTTTTCTAAACGGTTTAAAATGTGTACCATACTAAATGATTTATATATCTGATGCATATTGTTCATGTACAAAGAGTCAAGTCAACAGATATAGGAATGGAAACTTATATATATGAAATAGTCATATTAAAATGACCACAAATGCAATACCTTTTTAGTTCATCAAATAGCCAAACAACTTCCATTCACCTTTTATTGTTTGGTAGTTGGTTGAAGAGAGAAGATTTCCTCGAATAACGCACGAACGACATGCATAGTTAAAGAAGTTTAGAAATTGAAATGGGTAATATAGAGGTACAAAACAACATGCTAACATTTCATAACTGACATGCTTAACTTAAATTAATATAGCGGAGTATGCTGAAGACAGTTGTTTTTCATGAAATAAGTGCAAAAACACTAATTTTTTGGCAGAATATGGTTGTTGCACATGGGATGATTTGAGTTACATGCAAATTCTGTTGAAAATTACATTTCCAATTTTGTCTCAAGAAACCACACATCTTACACTTTTTCTACAAATAGTAGTACTGTGATATTTGCGTAGGTGGATCAACTTTCATTAAATTTGTGTGGAGATCATGATACTAATATAAGTAATAAAAAAATTGGTCTTTCCTTTGATTGCTTTAAGTATCAAAATATATTATTTGAATATATGTATCATAGTACATTTATTATTTGAATACATATGTCATTTGAATATATATATATATATATATATATATCATAGTACATACATCTTGTTCGTAAACTATCAATGCCATTATAGTTTAGATGTAACTTACAATGTTAATACTGGAACAGGTGTTGGTATATTTTTAGTCAGTGCGCATTAATATATGGTGGGAAGAACCAACATATCAAGTGGTGCCCTGGTTAGTTCGTTAAACAGATTAACCATGCATCTACAATCATCTTATGCCTCACTCAGGAGTAACATCAAAGTTGTAAACATGAGTTATATTTCTCAGTTTCTTCTAAGCCTTTGTAAGACTGCATACATAGGCAGGCAAAGCTACTATGGATCAGATATAAGAATAGTTGAATTTAAAATAATTGGAAGCAATGCATATTCTCTTTCATGATGCTGATGGAAACTGTACATCATTATAAATATCACCATTGCAACATTAAAATTTGTATTAACGATTATCGTTGATGACATATAACAACTTAATCTTTTTACTTGTCTAAAAAATTTCCATCGTTATGTGAGCCGGGAAATATAGTAACCAAAAAAGCATCTAATCTCAAAAAGAAAACCTATAATACTCTCTACATATATAGTCCATGAAGTACCCTTACATATTCAGTAAAATTGGAAAAATTGTGATATGAACAGGGTGGTGGTTAGCCTGCGGAAGCATGTATACATCTATATTTTTTGATATGATTTCAAGATAACGGCTTTACTGATCCTGGAAACACACTATATTTTTGATAATTCACAAACATACATATACATAGAATGAAAAAGAAAATTGATTTACTACACGTAATATATGACTAAGTCAGTCATAGTGAACAAAATATGGCTATATAATTTTTTAGATTGTGGAAAAAACCCTAGATCTATTAATACATTTTATCAGTTTGAGAAGATAAAATAAAAAAAATTCACCATTTATTATTATTTTTCCAGTTGAAACCAAATGTGCTTGTCCATTTTTGGAAGAACATGATATGTTGTTAAGATTAGATAATATTTTGAAGCATAAATTCGACTGGTAATTGCACAGTATTGACTATAATGTCCTTAGAAACTCATAATAGATATGCATATATATATATATATATATATATATATATATATATATAACATCTTATTGTGCCTACTATCGTGCAATAAAGTGGTTTTTGTTCGATGAGTTAGGCAATGTAAACTTTTAAAATTTTCGTATCATGATAGTTTCACGTAAATCATTTAGTTATTAGTCGACACTTTGACTTTATACCTGAAATAGTTATCTACATTGTATAAAGTAACATGTAGCAACCAAACATATATAACTCGTGCATCTTATTGTGCCTACTATCGTGCAATAAAGTGGTTTTTGTTCGATGAGTTAGGCAATGTAAACTTTTAAAATTTTCGTATCATGATAGTTTCACGTAAATCATTTAGTTATTAGTCGACACTTTGACTTTATACCTGAAATAGTTATCTACATTGTATAAAGTAACATGTAGCAACCAAACATATATAACTCGTGCATGTCATAATGCTTTTCTTAATATGTAAAAAAATAAATCCGAGCAAAGTCTATTAAATACACCAGGTGTTAGCACTTACAATATACAAAAAGAACATTATTAAATTAGATAACATCTTCTTGAAATTGATATCAAAGAATAGAATAAAAAAGAAAATAAAAGAATTAAATGGACATTTTAAAGCCTAAAACGTAAAGCAAAATTTTGCTGCTAATGTCAATATTTCTAGTTCTAAGTAACCATCACACCAATTCGTAAAAAGAAAATAAATACAAAATGAAGTAAACATGCATTCCGATAATAGTTACACCAAAATAATCTATGATATAATTGCTAAATAAATTTAACTGTGTACTCAATCAAAGTATTTACATTTGTTGAGGAAATAACAGAAAGAAAAGAAACCTGGTTTTACAAACACGGTCATAACAACCATACTTGTAACTTATGGAATGCGATATTCTACCTGCAATCATAACTTTGTTGAAGGGAAATGATGTATGAGACAGTAAATGGCCATTTGAATTATATGTGATAAATTATGCACTGTCCATTAGTTAGAGCTCACAGTCAATTATCATACATGTATCATGACATATTTTTCATCATTCTGCAGGTTAATAAAAATGTTGAAAATTGCATTCCATGCCTCAATTCCAAAGGGGCTAAGCATTTTCAAATATCTTTAAATATTTATCATTTATCACCCAAACTCCACAAAACATAAAAAAAAAACCTCCAATATAACTGCCAGTTTTAGGTATAACAGAGCAGAAAATAAGAAGTAGAAGACTTTGAAGCAGAGCATACAGTAAGAAATAAAAGACTTTGAAGAAGAGCATACAATAAGAAATAGACATCCATTTATGTCCTTATGCATGTGGGTTTGACTTTACTTTGCTTAAGGGTGAATTTTTTAGAAAATATATTTTCCTAAATGTGTGTATATTTGTATTTTATATGTATGTGCTGGTCTCAAACCAACAAATATGCTATACCTAAAAAACATTAATAAATCAGAATGCTAGTATAACAATGTATAATAATGATTTGTATCAAGGATAGTACGCACGCATAACAATTATTTCGCTTTATTCATAACATATAACGTTCTAGCACATACACACATAATTTTAATATAAACCTTTTTTCATCCTTCTCCTGTGATATATTATTATCAGTATTGAATGTTAAGTAATAAACAAAGTGGAAGGAGAAACTGAATATAAAAACAAACACATGATTCCTATACTGATGGTATACCGTAAAATGCAAATTAATCAGTAAACCATAAATAGATGCAATTAGCTGTAAAGGGTTTATCTACATGTGATAACATATTCAACAGACAGAAGAAGATAGCCCAGTTAGAAAACGATACCTGAAACACATAGAAGAGCGAATGGAGAAAAAAGCTAACAACGGAAGGAAGACTTGTATTCGCCTACTATGGAAACGCAAACATAAAGGAGACCAATCAGCAACAGTACCTTGTTTTAATGGTAAAAAAGAAAAGGGGAAATGGGCCAATTACCTTTAGGGTTTGAAGAGGAAGATAACGGGGGCAGAGCCAATGGAAACCACGACGACATAGGGAAGTCCATTTTTGGCAGGCGAAGGCGCCAGGAATGGCGGACAACCGCAGCGTAGTGGAAAAACAGCAAATCTAGAAGAGGCACAGTGGAATAAGATGGGAATAAAAATTGAGGAGAGTTCAGCCTTTTTTGTTTACGGCAAAGGGGGGTGAAAGAGAGAGAAAGGCCGGCAAAGAAAGAAATTGGAAAGGCGACGTTCCATTTACCAAAATTCCAAAGAGGCTTCTGTGCGCTTCAAATGGAACTCCCTAATAATATAATAGTATAGATAAGCTCAACACTTAACCATCATTGTTTAACGATATATAATCGAACGTCCAAATCTTTAAAATAGCAGAACGAAGATTTATTCTGCTAATCAAATGACCAATTAATTTAATTAGCAGATCAGTGTTTTATTCCTCTAAAACAGTTGTTCAAATTAACCTATTCAATTTACTTTATCAATATGGTGTTTATTTGGCGAAATAGGTAACACCCATTAAGTATATTTTATTTAATTACGTAATTATCCAATTTAACATAATTATAATCATGCAGTATTAATTTATCATTAAATTATATACACTATAACAAACAACAATTTATATCAAAGCATTGTATTCATAAATACGAACCCAACTCAAAAACACACGGATCAAACGGATTTAAAACGGGCAAGATATGAATTTTTAAACTTAATACTTGGTTTAAATAAATTAAACAAAACAAATCATTTAATTCTCACCTCAATTTGCAAATTGGCCAAGCCTATACCAAAACCAATCCGAACTCGCACCAAGCTATAGTCACTTCTTCCCCAAATCCCCTTTTCCATCTTCATGCTTCCAACTGCGCATGCGTGCACGTGCACAACCAAACCCACCCTCATTCGACTGACAGAGGACGCCATTTAACACCCCTCCCCACGTTCGACCTATTGTCACATGCAATACCCCATCTCCACGATTGGATCGAAATCCGATCGAAAGAAACCCAAACCAATTCACTTTAAAATTCCAAATGTCGCACTCCTCTAAAGATGATCAGACCTTCCCAAACCTTGACCACGACTTCGCCTAGCCACAATGAACTCAACTCCATAACCTAGTTGATCTAAAGTCGCTTAAATCTCTGAAACCCAAACCCTAATTTTCATCCATACTCGACGGTCGTCATGGAATGTTGTCAAATTCACAACAAAAATCCTCATTCTGCCCCGACTCCAATGACTCTAACGGCATCGATCGATTCGACTTGGATCTTAAGAAATCAATTTTTGAACTTTTGAACAAAACTATCCCATTTACAAAGAAATTAGGATATCTTGCTCGATTCCCGACAAAATCTTGAGCGGTCAATTTTTAAAAATACCAGAGAATATTAAAAACATCTTTCTAGTTGAAAGTAAATAGATTAGGAGGATTTGATTTTTGAAAGAAGGATTGATGTTTTCTTTGTTTTATAGGAAATCAAAAATGAAATCAAAACTGAAAAAGAAGAAGAAGCCTTTGCATTCTTGAATGTGTGTGTGTACACACACACATGCTAACCCACTTCAACATCAGGTAGACCAAGTTTTAAATTGAGGTCAAAACTCAATGGGGACACAGGAGACAAGAGCATATGAAGGCAGGGGAGAAAAAGGCATCGAGTAGGGAAAAAGGAGGGAACAAGGGTGGCTGCACTATGTGTATATTTACGTTGATTTTGAATAGATTTCGGTACTTCGTCCCACAATATTGCATCCGTGTACGAGCCATAAATGACAGAAAACAAAATACGATTGCGTATAGAAATATAACACGATCACAAAACAAAATAAAATAGACAAGTTATTCAGTTCTGTGAAGTTTTCAAAATTTCCAACTTTTGTCGTAAAATACATCAAATGGAAATTCAATTATTTTCCAAATTAAAAATCATGAAAAAATTCTATAAATTAAATTAAAAATAGATCATCAGAAATCAGACAATTATTTGAAGCATAAATTTTATTATAATAAAACTCCAAATCGAATATTTAAAAATAATTAAATATTTCAAAAATCAAAGCGATAAAATTCCGGGTCGTTACACTCCCTCCGCCCTTAAATTAAATTTTGTCCTCAAAATTTCACCACATGAATATCCAATACTATTCATAAGTTCGCATGATGTTCATAGATTACCTATATACAAAATCTGATTCGATGACTAACTCTACTTCCAACTATCATCGCTCACCTAATTTTCTAGTGTGGATACTATCAGACATCTTAATTGGAAACCTCTATTTTCCTTACATAGCCATAAACTATGACACAACTTTTGGTTCCATATTAAGAATCATCATCAAGTATTCGCCATCAAAATGGAGAGATAGATCTTTATTCGAAATGGTGTGAAACACCTCAAGTCTCAAATCTTGGATCGAAAACTATATGAGAAAGGGGAAATGATCTACGTATACAACCTACATACTCATCTAAAGGTTCTTACTAACCCAATTTCTTTTAACTCTCTCAAATTTATGAAAATGTTTCACAAAATTTCAATTTAGATTCAACATTTAAAATGATGCAGCTTTATTTATGAATATATATATATATATATATATCACAAAATCATTTTAATTTATTAACTTGTATAATATTTTCCTACATCCTAAGAGTATTGCAAAAACATCTAATTTTCATTCCATTCACATTTAACTATTCATATAGAGGTCCAAAATAATTTTGAGGCTTAAAACTAAGTTGACCAATACAACTTCTTTACTTGTTTGGTCTGGTAAGTAGCTAAGAAGAGTAGGATGCTGGTATCTAAACTCTATCCTAGAATCTACTTTACTTTAGACACTCACAGGTAAAAATGTTTATCAACCGACCCAATAACATCAAGTAATTTTAACTTCCTAGATATGAAAATAAAAGACACAGTTTAACAAAAAAAAGTTTTTAAAACCTTCTTAATAAATTTGAACCAATTAAAACTTCATTAGTTAACCCTTTTTTTATTTTGAAATACCTATATATTTTGGAAACTTAGGAGTCAAATACCCCGATTTTTTAATTTCAAAAATATTTTGAAATGATATTATATATATTTTATCCATAACAAATATATATATAGCTCACCCAAAATGACACTAAGTAATTAGATGCTATCAAACAGTATTAATTTTCCATTACCAAGAAGGGTATACTTAAGAGAAACATGTACCATCCGGAACATATCCTGTCCATTTTTAGCTATTTTCGAGCCACTCGAACTAGTTAATTTAAAACTTTCCTTATTTTCAAATCCCTTTTAAAAATATATCATATATATATATATATATATATCCAACTAAATATTTTCAACGAAATATCTAATTCCAATTTGCTTTGGATTCGTTTGGATTCGAACTCCTCTTAACCGTACAATGACAAATGGAATAATTTACTAAGTGCAGAATACCGTTCGTCTAAGCAAGCATTCGATCGTCACTTAGAAGATTATTCTGATTACAATAAAACAAATTGGGACTTATTCCCCGAACCAATCCAAAGAAAACATACTTCTTCTTTAAAATTTTCTCTTCCAAAAGTATTTATACTTGAAAATGATTTTGAGTAAAACATTGTCACTATTTCCTAAAAATTTATACTTTAAACTCTTTCAAGTAAAGTTAATACCTCTTTTCCCATAAATCATTTGAAATAATAATATAAATCTTTCCTTTTATACACCAAATCTTGCTTTTGGGTTTTAATCAAAATCTGTTTTTACCTAAACAAATCTATAACAAAATTCCATTTCAAAATACCTATATTCGTAAAATATCTTCAAATAATATTATTACTTCTTAAAACTTGAAAACCGCTTTCCAAAAGCACTAGGATTTAAGTTCTAATTTCGTTTTATTTATAAAACACATTTTTATAAATAAAATTACTCCTTTTAAAGGAAATCATTTCTCAGATAATTATTTCGAAAATATTCTAGCTTCTCTTTTTTTACAAAATAATATTTATTTAGGCCTAATATTTTTATAAAATCAACTTTGTTTAAAATCATTCCTAAATATTTGGTTTAAATATTTTAAGCTTATTTAATAAACGTCATGTACTAAAACTCAATTTTTTTCCCAACATTGCCCATAAATGCCTATTAGTCAAATTGTCAAACTTAATTCATAAGGTATTCGTTTCCAGTATTCTCAAAATTCCTATCTACCTAACCCAGGTTCAAAAATGAAGATCCTAGATAGATCTATGAACAATAGTTAATGCTTAGAACAAGGTGAGCATGACTAATTAAATCCTAGATGATAATGATGGAATACTATCATATCCTGACAAACAACTAAAATCAAGAATAACTATATTAAATTTTTGAAAAATTATTCTTTTATATATAAAATATAATCCTAGGTAAAATTATTTTGTTTACCAATTTAAAATAATATTTTGTTGGTTGGCCTTATTCAAGAGTTTAAAAATCCCTATTGATAACGTTGGCCAACCGCATCAATCGAAATTCATAAACCACTCAACTGACAAACAACATTGTATAAAATATTTTTATGAAAATAACAAATACACGCTCTTATATATATACCCTCTCAAACTCATTCGAGGATATTACTAATCCCAACTCTATTGAGTTCGCCCATCCAAGGCCTAGGTGTTTGCTCAACCTAAGCTCTGATACCACGTGTAATGACTCGCCTTTTCGACCCTCAGAAATCAACACTAATACATTGCAGTATTCACATGTCAAATATCCAAGTGCCGGAAGGATAGATTGTTGGGGTGAAAGAAAGAAAAGGAAGAAAAAATCTCACATCGTAACAAGATAAATCTATAATATATACAAGATCTTTACAAAAAGAAATCATCTTATATACGCATACATAACACAAATCAGAGCAGTCTAACCTATGTTAGTTTGGTAAAACCATCATGAGAAACTCAAATAACAAGGAATTTTATTTATTATAACTTGTAAAATCCTTTAAAATAAAAGGAATGTCGTAAGTCCACGTCGCACATAAACACGCATGATTTTTATCTTGCAATAACCAAAATGTTTATATTAGAAAATCCAGTGATATTACAATAATGTCTAAGGGTGAAAATAATAATAATAAAGTAGCCGTAATACTTGTAAGTGTGCATCACAACAATACTAGTTTTATAATCAAAAAGGGATAAGGTGTGTTCGCTAATTGTATAGGATCCATGAGGGTGCTCTCGGTACTTTGAGAAATGTTCCTCCTGTACAAGGATTAGAGATATGCTTATGAAGTAGCATACATCCCTAGTGATGTACTGTAACATCCCCCTACTTGGATGCTCAAAACTAACGGCTACGGATGCTGCAACCATCCATATTTATTAATCCTTGACGACCAAATACGGTGACATTAGATTCATTGATACACAAAAACACAAGAATACGGGAAAAAATTTAAACAGCAAACAAATTTCACATTCCATTCAAAATATTCCAAATTGAGTACATAATCATAATTCGCAGACCACGTTTAGATAACATATAATTATTACAAAATATGCCTAGAGCGACATATGAAGATGCCCCCTTGGTAGATCAGAGTATGTAGATATGCAAGAAAACAAATTGCCATTTCTATAAAACACAGCGGAAATAAAAGAACTCTAATAACAAGTTTGACTCCTACACATCCTCGGAAGTTTTATTCATCTAAAAGAACACCTAGAAATCTTAACTCTCAACCAACTCAAGATCAATTGAGTACTCGAGGGTTTAAGGGGAAAACAAAATCTTTGAGTCAGACATAAATCCTAGTATGAATATAATTTACTATATCAAACCATTTAGATATCTAGTGAGACCACGCCGCTTAGCTGATTGGGTTTTCTCTTCACTAGTATCCTAAAACATTTATAAAACCATATACTGTGCTCCTGTATCTACAATGGTTAAAACATAGTATTTCAAAACATTATAATGATATGCAAAACAAATAAATCAATTCTGATTACCCATCCCCATTCATTATGATTATCTATCTCAATTATAGTTTCTAGGATTACTATTAACCCGATAAAATCTTATGGACCGTCTGTCTAATATCATAGTTTTCATGGGATCACTGAGAACCTATTAGTAACTCAAATATCTTATTTGTTATCCTAGTTTTCATTGGCTAACTAGAAACCTATTGAATAACTGTCAATATCTTAACCCTAAAATAGTTTTCATAGGCCAACTACAAACCTATTGGCCCCTGCCAGTAACAAATCATTGTTTTCATGGGCTGACTATAAACCTATTGGTCCTTGCCAATATCATACAGACTTCACGGGCATACCGTAAACCTATTGGCCCTTTCCAATTTCCTTAATTAAGATTTTAACATTTGTTAAGTTACATTCACTACTGGGTCAACCTAACTGGTTATTCTGCCTTTCCCCAAAATACGGTTACGGGTTAACAACAATGTGAATAACATTTCAAAAAATCTTTATTTATGCCATGGTTTTTCCTTTAAAAATGAGAATGGGTCATTTGTTTTGAAAGTTTAAAACATCACTTTCGAAACCACTAAATGACCTCCTTCGAAAGCATAGAAAACCTCTTTTCAAAACTATAAGTATACACCTTTCGAAACCAATGATACCTTTCAAAGGTATCAAGAAAACATTCTTTAAACATAGCTTTGAAACACATAAAGTATCCTTTCAAAAGCATTGGGTTTACCTTTTAAAAACATCATTTGGATCAAAATGCTTATATAAGAAAGCGTCTCTTTCAAAACCAACTAAAATTAATTTGGGGAAAAGTTGATGGTGTCGGAACCATCTTAGTCGAAAGAAAAGACCTTTAAAAATTAAAACTTCGAAGGTCGGAGTCGATACCACATTTCGACTTCATCACCTTCGAAACCCTCAACCCCTTTCGAAAGCAATTAGGAAGCAACTTAACTTTGGTTAAAACAGAGATAACCTTTCGAAAGCATCATAGTCGAAAGGTAGCATATCGGCCAGGTTTCGACTAGGTTGGAACCTATCCTTTCGAAAGCTCTTGTTTAAGGAAAAATGTGCCGCTTTGAAAGCTAGCACTTTAACATAATATGACAACCTTCTTCTAAAACTAATTATAAAACCCTTTCGAAAGCATATGTTTCAACTATGTCGAAAGCTTTAATAAAAACAAGGCAAAACTTTAACTTATGAATACAAAGCAGGGTTTCGACCCCATCAGAAGCTAACCTTTCAACACCAAGGTTTTTGCCCTCTTTCCAATCCACCATATACCATCTAAATGGTACCTTGTGTATTGGTTTCAACTATGGTGGTTTCGACTGTGTTGGTTTCGCAAAGCGGAATCAAAGGAGTCAAAAGGCACTTACTATCTCAGACGGAACACCTTTTTCTGGGTTAATGGCTAAATTGTTCCAACTTTTAGTAATTACTTTATAACAACTTGCCTATTTGTAAAACATTGACTGGATGCCATATTTTTTTTTCAAATACTTTATATTTAAAACTGTCGCATTTATATCAGATCAAAACCATAAAAATGTAACGTTTAAGCCCTTTCATATACTAAAACTAATTATTTCAGAAAAGTCCTTTTAAAATAATTTATTTTCCCTAGCAAATCAATTAGGAAAAATCCCCAAAAATCACAGAAATTCAATTTCATCATATAATTAAGTATATTAAAACTTTTAGACCCAATTTCTTCCCAAAATATCAAAAGTAAATTTTAACGCCAATTACATCATGTTTTTCATCAAAAATTCATTATAAAATTTCCATAGCTTGGAAAATTCTGAACATTAAAATGCATCTCCAAAATCGTGTTTTACTTAACGTAAAAATTTTCTATGGCAATCTGAAATCATAGATTCTCAATTTTACATCAAGACCGTGCAAATTCATATGCGTAAGAATTAAAATAAATCAACGTAATATAACTCAAGCATATATCGTCCATTTTATCACAAAAACGAATTTAAATCGTAAATCTAAAACCACATAATCATAGAATAAAAATAGAGATAATATGAGATTAATATTCACCTTAAACGTGATAAGGAATTTGAGTTTTTTTGTTGATTAATCCTCCCTAGCTTTTGATCCTTAGCTTTAGGTTGAAATTCCTCTTTTCCTCCTTATTAATAGCCGACTATCTTAAAGTTATTTGCGTTTTATTTCTGAGTTGAGAAAAATGAACATGAATGGACAAAAAGTAGAAGTGTATAGCCATGTATAATAAAGAGGCTATTTTACTAATATGCCTATGTGTAGTTTACTTATCTTATAAACCAATTTAAAACCCATTAAATCTTTATTCTTAAGCATGACCCATTATGATTTATTCAAATCTCAATCCCCCTATCATCATTATTTTATTTTATTTATCTAGTTAAATTTTCCCGAATAACGTTATCAAAAATTAGGGATGTTACAGGCTCCCTCCTTATAGAATTTCATCCTCGAAATTCAGTCAGGACTAAATACCAAACATAGAAATCATCTATAACAACACCTAACAACCATACTAGTCTGAATAACTAGCAACTACCTATATAAATCTAATATAGACATATCGTCAAAGCAGATCAGGATAAGTATCTCTAATCCTATCCTCTGTCTCCCAAGTATAGTTCTTCTTGTCTTTGCTCAACTGAACTTTCACCAACCTGACTATCTTGTTCCTTAATCTTTTCTCAACTCTAGCTACAACCCGAACTATTTGTTTGACAAAAGTCAAATTAGGATCCATTACTAAGTCTTCCAACTCTATTAAGTCTCTGGATCATGCACATACTTGCGAAGATGAGATACACGAAATACATTATGGACACCTTCCAAACTACTCGGCAACTCTATTCTGTATGTGAGCTTTCCAATCCTCTCTATAATTTGGAATGGACCTACGTATCTTGGGGCTAACTTCCCCGACTTTCCAAACCATTACCTTAATGAAAACCTTATCTCCAACCGATAATTCTAGATCCTTACGCCTGCGTAACTCTTCTGTCTGGACCGAGCTTCCTTCATGCTTCCCCGGATTAAGTCAATCTTCTTTGACGCCTCTCTAACCAAATCTAAACCTAAGACTAATCTGTATCAAGTCTCCAACCAACATGTTGGTGATTTGCATCTCTTTCATACAAAGCTTCAATTGGAACCATCTTATACTAGTTTGGTAACCATTATTATAGGAAAATTCAACCAAATGTAGGTGATCTTCCCAAGATCCACCAAAGTCTAATACACAAGCTCTCAGTAGACCTCAAGTACTTTGTTGACTCTCTCCATCTGACCATCTGTCTGAGGGTGATACACAGTACTTTTATTATGCTTGGTACCCATCACTTCCTGTAGATTATTCCAGAATTCACTGGTGAATAATGCATCTCTGTCACTGACTATATTACTAGGAACTCCATGTAGTCTAACTATGTTCTTCGGAAACAACTTAGCTAAAACATGTGTCATTCTGGTTGACTTAAATGGAATGAAATGGGCACTCTTGGTCAATCTGTCCACTATAACTCGTTTACTTTCAGTACCTTTATTTGACCTTGGCAACACATCTATAAAATCCATTGATATCGAATCACATTTCCAAACTGGAATTTCTAAAGGTTGTAGTAACCCATTTGGTTTCTGATGTCCAGCTTTCACTTGTTGATAGTTTGTGCACTATCAACCCACAAGCTAACATCCCTCTTCTTGCCTTCCAAAGAGAAGCTCCTCTTCATATCCTGGTACATCTTGGTTTCTCTAGGATGAATCATAAACTTGGATCGATGACATTCTCCAATAACTTCTTTCCTTAAGTACTCCACATTTGGAATACATAATCGTCCCTTCTTTCTTAGCCATCCTTTCTGATCAAGGCTAAAATCCTTTAGATCATTGATCTCAATTCCATCCTCAGGCCTTCTGATCGTTTCAGCAAATATTGGATCATCCTTCTGCTTGGAAGAAATTTTCTAAATAACCAATACTGGTCGAACTTCTAAACAAGACAACCTGGCGGTACTCTAGCTCGACCCAGCAGTCGATCTTAATTGTACATCGCAGCTGACTAAAGCTTTTAAATCTTTCCATTCTGCCAACATAGCTAACACCACATTATGATATTTTTTGCTTAGAGCATCAACCACTTTATTACACTTTCCTGGTGTATATTCTATACCAAAATCATATGCAGCCAAAAACTCCAACCACCTCTGCTATCTCATATTCAACCCCTTCTGAGAGAATAAATACCGTAAAGACTTATGATTGGTGCATAACTCAAGTCACTCCCCTAAGAGATAATGTCTCCAAATATTCAATGCAAAGATCACATCTGCCAACTCCAAATCATGAGTAGGATATCTAACTTCATGCGGTCTAAACTGCCTAGATGTGTAGGCAATGTCTTTACAACTCTGCGTCAACATCACTCCTAATCCGGTTCCACAGGCATTAGTATACACCACCAATCCTTGGTATCCTTTTGGTACTAGTAACATGGGTGCATTGGTCAGCTAATGCTTTAACTTAAAGAATGCCTTTTCACATTTTTCGGATAAAACAAATCTCGCTTCCTTCGTGGTTAGCTTAGTCAAGGGCACTGCTATCTGCGAGAAATCCTTAATGAATCTGCTGTAGTAGCTAGCAAGTCTAATATAACTCATGATCTCAATCACTATCTCTGGTCTCTTTTAGTTATTAACGGCGTCGATCTTATCTGGATCGACCGACAACCCTTCCTCTGAAACCATGTGACCAATAAATTTTACCTTTTTCTTCATGAAATGACATTTAGTAAACTTCACCTTCAGCTGATTCTATCTCAGCGTCTCAAGCACCACTCTAAGATGAACTTCATGCTCTCTCTCATCGTTAGAGTATACTAGAATGTCATCTATAAACACTAGTATAAACCTATCCAAATACTCTTGGAAAATTTGGTTCATCAAATGTATGAAGAAAGCAGTTGCATTCATCAATTCAAATGACATCACCAACCACTCATATGAACCATATCTAGTCGGAAATGCTGTCAAAGTAGTACTATCTTCCACCACTCTCAACTGATGGAATCCTGTTGCCAAATCCAACTAGGAGAACACTCTGGCTCCACTCAATTGATCAAATGGATCATCTGTTCTTGGTAAAGGATACTTATTCTTAATCACCCTTTCATTTAACGTAAGATAGTCGATGCACATCCTCAACGACCCATCTAGTTTCTTTACGAACACCACGACCGCTCCCCTAAGTGAACTGCTTGGTCTAATAAAATTCCTTCCTTCTAGATCTACTAGCTGCACCTTCAGTTCCTTCATCTCAGTAGGTGTCATCCTACTAGGTGGCCTACATACAGGTTCAGCCCCTAGCACAAGATCTATTCTAAACTCAATAGCTCTTTTCGGAGGTAGTCTAGTAACTGGCTCAAAGACATCTGCAAATTCTCTTACTACTCGAACTTGACTTAACTCATTTCCTACATCTATAGCATTAAGCATAGCACTAGCACTCTGGTCAATATTCTCAACTGAGAATATCACTCGGTTATAACCATCAAGGTGTCTTAGTGATATTTCTAAATCCTGGAAAAATATTCTAGCCTCATACCTACCCAACCAATCCATATCCAAAATGATCCTAATATCTACGAAATCAGTAACATACAAACTGCATGCAAATTTATGACCCAACAAATCAAGTTCTAACTGGTCACATCTTACCCCTAGAGTTGTATACCCTCCAATTAGATTCACAACCCTTAAGGAAATAACAAGGTAGGTGGGTTCTAGACATAATCTATCAACCAAATACTGAGATATAGATGAATGTGTTGCACCCGTATCAAATAGTACTTTAACTAGAATACTCTGAATCAAAAGCATACTTTCCATCACAGTCTTTCCCTTATTTGCTGCAGTAGGCCTAGTTGGTCCTATAGCAAAAACTTTTCCTTTGTCCTCCCTAACTGGCTCTGGGCATTGATTCTTGTAATGCCCAACTTGATCACAGTTGAAGCATTTCACATTCTTCTTAACTACAGCTTTCTTCCCATTCCCTGACTAGCATTCATTAGCAAAGTGACCCTTCTTGTCACGCTTATAGCAAACAGCCTCAGCCTTTGACTTCTTGGCAGTATCTCCCTTTTGGGTTCCCTTCTTCTTAAGGAACTTCCTCTTCTTCCCCTAAGAACCATGAGTTTCCACTGACTTCTCTTTAGCTAAATCAACAAGTAACTCCTCATGGCGAATAGCCATCTCCACCACTATATTACAAAGATCACGAACATGTGCCATGGTCATTCTAGCAAGCTCGGGCCTCAGTCCGCTAATGAACTTCTCATTCCTTTTGATGTCGGTATCTATAATAGCATATCCATATCTAGATAGCTCTTCAAACTTAGTAGCATATTCGAATATTAACATCTCTTCTTGCACTAAATCCATAAATTTTCTCATCAGCTCAAACTTGGCAAACTCATATACAAACTTCTGCTCAAATCTCATTTTAAAATCAACCCAAGTTAACTGCTCTTCCGAGACTCCTGCAGTGACACTATCCCACCATTGTAGTGCTGATACCTACAACTGTCCAGAGGCCAACCTTCCCTTTTGGCCATCATTCAGGCCTAAATCTATGAATATATGCTCACAATGCAACAGCCAATTCTAAACTTCTATGACACTTTTCGTTCCCAAGAATGGCTTCCCACCCAAACTGGTGTAATCTCGACTTAGCAAAGCAATATTCCAAACAGGAGCCATAGGATTAGCTCCTCGTACATTTCTAACAACACCAGCAACAACTCCAGCTTGCAGCAAACCAGCAAAGAACTGATACATCGCCCCCATATCTACTGGTGGATTTCCAGCACCCACATTGGCTTCAGCACTTTGGTTACTAGCTTTAGCCGGTCGACCCGGGTTTCTCCTGATAGTGGGCCGAGCATTTCCATTAGTGGTGATGCTTCCTCCAACGAGATTTCCTCTTCCATTTCCTGCTTTCATATATCTTTTCTCGTAAATCTGCATATGAGCCTTAGTAAGATATATAAGAACGGTCTAAAAGAGCGTGGAACACACACACACACACACATATAGCAAATACAACTACCTTACTATAACGTTAATCCCGAACCCCAATCTTATTATCTGATTCATTAGATTTTGATTGGAAAATCTTTTAGGTTTAAGTTTCTTTTAAATTTTCATAAACCTATGCTCTGTTACCAACTTGTAACATCCTCTACTTGAAGGCCTAAAACTAACGGCTACAGATGTTGCAGTCATCGATAGTTGTTAATCCTTGCCGACCAAATACAACGACATTAGATACATTGATACACAGAAACACAAGAATATGGAAAAAAATAAACAGCAAACAAATTCCACATTCCATTTCAAAATATTCCAAATTGATTACATAATCCCAATTCCCAGACAACGTTTAGATAACATATAATTATTGCAAAATACGCCAAAAGAGAAATATGAAGATGCACCCTTGATAGATCAGAGTATATAAATAGGCAAGAAAGCAAATTGCCATTGCAACAAAACATACAACATAAATAAAAGAACTCCAATAACAGGTTTGCCACCAACACGTCCTCAGAAGCTTTATTCTTCTAAAAGAACACCTGGAAATCTTAACTCTCAACCTACTCAAAATCAATTGAGTACCCGAGAGTTTAAGGGGAAAACAAAAAAATCGAGTCATACATAAAGCCTAGTATGAATAATAATTTACCATCTCAAACTATCTATATATCTAGTGAGACCACGCTGCTTAGGGGAACGAGTATTTCCCTCACTAGTATCCTAATACATTTATAAAACCATATACTATGCTTCTGCATCCACAATGGTTAAAACATAGTATTTTAAAACATTATGATGATATGCAAAACAAATAAATCAATTTTGGATTACCCATCCCCATTCATTATGATTATATGTCTCAATTATAGTTTTTAGGATTACTATTAACTTGTTAAATGCTTATGAACTATCTGTCCAATACTATAGTTTTCATGGGATTACTAAGAACCTATTAGTAACTCCAATATTTTGTTTCTTATCCTAGTTTTCATGGGCTAACTAGGAACCTATTTACTCACTATCAGTATCAGTTTTCATGGGATAACTACAAATCTACTGACCCCCTGCCAGTATCAAATCATAGTTTTCATGGGCTGACTATGAACCTATTGGTCCCTGCCAATATCATACAGTTTTCATGGGCTTACTGTAAACCTATTGGCCCACGCCAATATCTTTAATTTAGATTTTAATATCTGTTAAATTATATTCACTACTGGGTTAACCTTACTAGTTATTTTACCCATTCCCTAAATACGGTTATGTGTTAATAACAATGTGAATATCATTTTCGGAATCTTTATTTATACCATGGTTTTTCCTTTAAAAAAGAGAATGGGTTATTCGTTTTGAAACTTTAAAACGTCACTTTTGAAACCACTGGATAACCTCCTTCGAAAGCATATAAAACCTCTATTCAAAACTCTAAGTATATACCTTTCGAATACCTTTTGAAGGTATCACGAAAACATTCTTTAATACATAGCTTCGAAACACATAAAGTACCCTTTTAAAAGCATTGGGTTTAGTCTTTAAAAAAATCATTTGGGTCAAAATGGTTATATACGAAAGCATCTCTTTCGAAACCAACTAAAATTAATTTGGGGTAAAGTTGTTGGTGTCGGAACCATCTTAGTCGAAAGAAAAAACTTTTAAAAATTAAAACTTCAAAGGTTGGAGTCGAAACCCCCTTCGACTTCATCACCTTCGAAACCCTCAACCCCTTTCGAAAGCAATTAGGAAGTGGCTTAACTTTGGTTAAAACAAAGATAACCTTTAGAAAGCATCACAGTCGAAAGGTAGTATATGGCCAACTTTTGAATGGGTCGGAGCCTACCCTTTCGAAATATCTTGTTTAAGGAAAATGTACCCCTTCGAAAGCTAATACTTTAACATAATATGACAACCTTCTTCTAAAACTAATGGAAAAACCTTTTCGAAAGCATATGCTTCGACTATGTCTAAATCTTTAAGTAAAACAAGGCAAGGCTTTAACTTATGAAAACAAAGCAGGGTTTCGACCCCATCGGATGCTCTCCTTTCGACATCAAAGCATCCATCCCCCTTCGAATCCACTGCATACCATCTAAGTGATATCTGTGTATTGATTTTGACTATGATGGTTTCGATTGTGTTGGTTTCGATTGGGACGAGGCAGAATCAAAGGAGTCGAAAGGTACTTACCATCTGCGACAGAAGACCTTTTTCTAGGTTAAAGGCCGAATTGTTGCAACTTTTAGTAATTACTTTATAAGAACTTGCGTATTTGTAAATCATTGATTGGCTGCCATAAAAACTTTTCAAATACTTTACATTTAAAACCGCTGCATTTATATCAGATCAAAACCATAAAAATGTAATGTTTAAGCCCTTCCATATACTAAAATCATAATTTCAGAAAAGTCCTTCTTTTAAAATAATTTATTTTCCCCAGTAAACCAATTAGAAAAAATCCTCGAAAATCATAGAAATTCAATTTCATCATGTAATCAAGCATATTAAAAAATTTAGACCTAATTCTTCCTAAAATATTAAAAATAAATTTTTAAACCCATTTACATCATGTTTTTCATCGAAAATTCATAATAGTTTTTCCATAGCTTGGAAGATTCTGAAATTTAAAAATTATCTCCAAAATCATGTTTTACTTAACATAAAAATTTTCGATGTCAATCCAAAATCATAGATTCTCCGTTTTACATCAAAACCATGCAAATTCATATGCGTATGAATTAAAATAAGTCGACATAATATAATTCAAGCATATAGTCATCCATTTTATCACAAAAATGAAATTAAATCATAAATCCAAAATCATATAATCATAGAATAAAAATAGAGATGGTATGAGATTATTATTCACCTTAAATTTGATAAGGAATTTGAGATTTGTTGTTGATTAACCCTTCCTAGATTTTGATCCTTATCTTTAAATTGAAATTCCTCTTTTCCTCCTTATTAATGGCCAGCAGTCTTAGGGTTATTTGGTTTTGTTTTTGAGTTGAGAAAAACGAACGTGAATGGACAAAAATGAGAAGTGTAATGCCATGTATAATAAAGAGACTATTTACTTATATGTCGTTGAGTAGTTTAATTATCTTATAAACCAATTTAAAGTCCAATAAATGTTTATTATTAAGCACGACCTGTTATGATTTATCTCAAATAGATCTTGGCACATGGATTCCCATACCTCAACGGGTCTCGAAGCCATACATGGATTCCCATACCCCAACTTGTCTCGAAACCATATATGGATTCCTATATCTCAATATATCATGAAACTCCTCCATAGAACCGTATATGGTTTTTTCAGTGGTTAGGGTATGAGTCATCTCTTACGAGTACACGCCCTCCTTACTGGGCGCTCCACAAACCAATCGCTGATTTTTGCAATGCTCAATACATGTTCTTAAGGAAATAATCAGACAATACATAAGAGCAAGGATCACCTCCTAACCGTTTAAGTGGACGGATCTCCTTATCATTTGTCCTAGAAGAACAAAATGGGTTTCTGCATACAGTATAGCACCACGTATGGTAACTGTACCATATAATACCGTGTTTCTCCTAGATATTTCCAGAGTTAAAATCCTTCGGTATTTGGGGAATATTCTGTACCACCAAAATTAAAAAATATTACACATTTATGCCAAGATTTGATAGTCGGTTATTTAACTATCAAATAAAAAACATTCCAAATAGAGATTATATTCCCTATGGAAATCATAAGCCTATGAAATTAATCTTTCATTATTCTAAATCACATTTCAAATATTTATTAAAATATTCATATACTTATCTCACCGCTATAAGCATATTCGCAAAACCCTTCACATTCAAACTTGGAAAACTTTCCAATATACTTATACAATAATATAAGTATATTCACATAATATTTAAGAAAGGTTTCTTATTTCAAAATCATATTAAAACAATAATCCAAATGTCGTTAAAACAGAGATATTAATAACCCAAGACATTTTTCCCTTTTTATAAATCTCCTTTATTTTATGAATATCTCCTTTATAAATCTCCAATTCTCTTTAAAAACTTTCATTAATAAACCTTAAAGTTTATTTCATAAAACCTATTAATAAATATCCAAAATCATTTATAAAACTCCTTTTTATAAATCTCGAATACCATAAAACCAAACTTCTATCCAATTTCCAAAATCTCTTTTCAAATTTTATAAATTCCTTAAATGAATTCTTTTCATTGAATAAGACCTTTATACAAGTCTTTCCATTTAAAATGATTTCCTTTTAAATAAATATTTTATTATTTTTAAACACCCTTTTTATAAAACTGTTTTTTAACTAAAAACATCTTAAATAATTAACTTTCTTTAAAACGTATTTAAAACATCATTAAGTAACTTTAACCAATATTTAAAATATACTTAAATAACTTTAAAACAACATAATATGTAAATAAATTAACTTTTTGAACAAAATAAACATAATTATAACTTTAAAACGATATTATTTTAAGAATAAAAATAAACTTTTATAATTGTTAACGCAAAAAATATACGCTAACACCCCGGTGTGAGTTATGATATAGTGAAAGCACCACCCGTTGGTACGCGAACTAAAAGTAAGCAGAGAATAGCAGAAAATAGTAAAGAGACGACAATTTTTGTAGTGGTTCGGCTCAAAGTCAAGCCTACATCCACTTTATATCTTTTATTATGATCTTTGAGTACACTTTGTTACAACTAAACTTCAAGTACAACAAACTTCAAAGACTTAAGCTTCCAAAGAAGAATCAAGTCGGTGAAGAAGTTTGATCCATTCTCAAATTGATCTCTGAAGTTGTTATGATGTTGTAGGACTTGGAGAATGAGTTGCTTGAATTTCAAAGCGGCAGAGTGTCGGCTTTTTCCAGAAAAAATTCCCCCTTAAGTGTGGAGCAGGAGAGGTATTTATAGGAGAGGTTGGGCTTAGGTCGGGCTGGTCATAGGTCGTGAGCGACCTAAGGAGTTGCGTCATAAGAGTTATCCTGAGGCAGCATGATTCGTTAACGACTTAGAGGAGTCATCCTTGACGAGATATACGCTTTGAACGACTTAGTATGTGTAATGCAGGAGTTATCTCGGCTAGCTTAGGTCGCAAGCGACCTAATGGAAGAGGCAGTGTGCATGCGGCTTTACCCTGGAGCTTGCTAGGTCGTTAGGTCGCTTTCCTTTTAACTTGTTAGGTCGTTAGGTTGCTTCCCTTCTAACTCGTTAGGTCGTTAACCTGGTTGTGCCGCACTTTTCTTTGAGTCGTTAGGTCGTGCCCTACTGTAGGTCGTTAAGTTGCCTATGCCTTTAGGTCGCAACCTTCTTTTAGGTCGTTGAGTCCTGTAGGTCGTTGAGTCGCTAAGTCATAAAAAAATGGCGTTAACACTTGCCCCTCAAAGTACACGCCTAGGTCCTAGGTCATGTGCTTCGATTTAACCCTGCTAAGTCGTGGGCGACTCAAAGACCTTACTAACTCGCGCGCCTATTCATCTTCCCCTTTTTCTTCTACATAAGCCGCTAAGCCGTGTAACCCTCTTCACTTTACTGTTATCATCTTGTCGCCATTGTTGATTTCATGCTTAAGCACTTAAAACAAAATTCCCTTCCTCGTTATCTTCGATCATCATTTCCAACATCCAACCTAGGTAAATCCGATCATTTGTTCATCGTAATCACCATCGATTTTCCCATAACCTATTTCATGCAATTTTCATCACCATGTTGAAAGATCATGTCCCGACCCGCCTTTCGATCACCGTTGAAATGTGGCAATTGAGTTATTCCCGAGAATCGTATCGGCTTAGGGTTTCATGAAGTTATTGGGCGAATGTGGCGTTTTTGGAGGAGACGAGGACGTTTCATGTTAAGGGATTTCAGGTTATGCTGTGGCGTTTCTGGTGAGGTAAGGGGGATGAACACGTGGCAACGTGTGAGTGGAGAGCAGGACCTAGGTTGAACGGCCTAAGGGTTTGATGACTTAAGAGGCCTGAGCGACTTAGGGAGCTTGCGACTGAACTTGGGTCGTTGGAGCTCAGTGGAATAACTTCAGAACTCAAGCGACTCAGGACTTAGCGGTTTGGACCTGAGGGACTGCAACTCATATGACCAGCGACTTATATGACTTGCGACTTAACTGTTACGTGACTTAACTTGCCGGAATAGCACATGAATTTCAAACAAAACGATTTAGGGAAGCCCGACCTATGTTAAGTCGTTCGGGCATGATCTGGACGACTTGAAGAGTCCCGAGCTAACTTAAATTGTTCGTGCGACTTAAGGAATGAATAGGACTTGAACACTTGTAGAATTTGACAGAACTTGATTGAACTTCCAACTTGAACCGCCAGAATGAACTGCTTGAACTTGTTGCACTTTTTCATAGATTATATTAACTTTTAAGCTAACAACCTGTTAAATACAACATTTGTAGAAAACTAGGGCGAATTTACTGCTATTGACTGCCCACATCGAATGACAGATTAGTCGATAAAGAATAATCAACTTACAGGAATTATATGAACGAAATGCTGTGAATTAACAAGTTCAAGTGAAGTATTAAAGCAAAGCTAAATTAATCAACTAAAGCTGATCTGTTTGCATCAATATTGTACTTGGACACAAGCCCTGAAACTTTATAATCGACAAACGCCAACTAGTTTAATTCCAGTTATATTTGTTTGTCATTTTATTAATTTTGCACAACACTTCACACTTTCAGGAAGCGTGCACCTTCATATTTGAATATCCAGTTCCTTGTGTAGAATGACTTCTCAACAAATGCAAGAAGAGATACCAGAGCGAGCCGATGAGGTCTTCCCAATAGTTGACCCTTTAGAGAATCCTTCGGAGAGAGTTACAACTTCATTGAGCCAACGGGCTTTCAGCCAGCTATGTACTCAATTCGGCATTGCTGAAGCAGATGCTCTGCTTCCAGGGGTAAATGACACTGCCGATAGGCCACCTCCTGGCTTCGTTGCAGTCAAACGTCAAATGTGTTTGAACGGAGCTATTGCTCCTTTCAATGATTTTCTCAGAACACTTCTCCTTCGACTTATTATCTCTCCATTCCAGTTGCACCCTAATGGCTATGCCATCTTGATGGGATTGTGCGTACTTTCAGGAGGACGCTTAACCGCCTCCCAAGCTTCGAGGAGATATGCTATTTGTGCTCGTTCGGGAAGAACAAAGATCACCCTTCGATTACTCTTGTAAGGAGTGCAAGAAACCGTAAGTTGATTACGGATCTGCCCGAGAGCGCTCACGGGTTCTTAAACCAGTTCTTTTTTGTCCGTTGCCCTCCAGGATTCTACGGCATCTGGAGAGTATGAAGTAAGGCTACCTATCTTTGTTCACTTCACTTCTGAGCCTTTCAAAATTCGAGTCGTCAAGTGCTAACTTCATTCTTTACTTTTGCAGCACTTCCTCCTCCCTCTAAAGATTCTAGCCACAAACCAACTTTCGAAAGATTGAGTGCCATGGCTTCTGATGAGAGAAATATCAAGTTCTTGTTGAAGGACGAGTTTTTGCACCAATTCGGACTTTTGCATTCTTCTCGATCCACTCAATCCCGTGATGCCCCCAGTTCTCAAGCAGAAACGTCAGATGCCCCAGCCTCCGTAAAGGAATTCTCACCGGAGGAACTTATTGTAGAGGCTTCATTGGTGAAGTGCTCCAGTTCCATTGGCGGTGAGGTTTTATCTGGCAAATCTAAACTTCCCCCAGTTATTGAAGAAGAAGAATTTCTTCAAAATTCCGGGAAGGCTACTGGAAAAGCCGATAAGGGAGTTGGGAAAGAAAGTTCTGCTATGAAGAGTGCAAAGCGTGCTGAAGAAGGCACTGCTGATGTGGTTCATCCCATTGGGCACAATGGTGATGTGTCTTTGGGGGACTAAGCGACCTTTTGGTGACTTCCCAAGAGCTTTTTAAAGATGACACCGTCACCTCTAAGCTTTAAGTGACATCCGTTTTGCGATCAACTCCATCAACCCAGGAGTTAACTCCTGTTGCAAAAGCCGACATCACTCCGAAGCCGAAGAGTGGTTTGTAGCTTGACGCGTGTAGTTCACACGCCACACACTTAGGATTTTTGGCAATTATGTGCACTTAGCCTCTTTATTTTGAAGATTTCTAAGTTTTGTCTCTTCTTCAATTTCAGGTACTCCCATGGGACGCAGCGGCTCATATTATGATGACTTTCAGCGCTATGCGAGGCGTGACTCTTACGACCCCAGGCGCTATCTTCCTGCCACTAGGGAAACTGATGAAGAAAGAGCAGCTAGGAAAGCTCGTGAGAGGCAGACTCATGAGGGGCGCTATGGAAGGAGAGATGACCGACATGGCGATGACTCCCATAAGAGAAAGTCTCATGACGACAAACGGAAGAGTCATATAGCCGAAGATCCAAGTAAGCAAGCCAAGCTAAGCGAAAAGCCTTCATATGAAGTTTCCAAAGTGTCCGCTGCTCCTACCTCTATAGACATCTCCTCTAGCTCCCCTGCCCTTCAAAGAGCTGACATTCAATCAATCATTAATAGGCCTCCTTATCAAGTTGAGAGACCTCCTCCTGCACTCCAAAGCCAATTTCCACATTGGTGTTTGAAAGGAGTACGCTTTGATTTGGACTTGCTTTCCATTGACAAACAGGCCATGCTGAGAAATCTTGATGTCGTCAAGCTTGATATCGAAAGAATGTCTGGCTGGCAAAAATTAGTTGATGAGCTTCAGAGGATAAATCGCTTAAATCTTGAGGCCATGTTGACCATGGAAAGTGATAAATCTGAGTGGCAAAAAGTTCTTGATCAGCATGATACAGAGATGAAAAACATCACTGCCTACAACGAGAAACTTGAGGCTGAAGTCAAGAAGCTTAAAGAAGATCTTGCCACCTCTTCTACTTCTTATACTCAAAAGGAAGAGGTGCTTCAAAAGCAAATAAGAGACGCCCACGCTGCTCAATGGGATGCTGAGGCTAAACCTGGGGCGCAACACAAAATTGTGGAAAGTTACCGCAATGATGTTGCTCAGTTGCGGGAGAAGACTAATTCTCAAGATTTGGAGATTGAAATGCTAAAGACCCAGCTTTCCAAGGTTGAAAAGAAGCATGATGAGGCTATCGCTGGAAAAGCAGCAGTTGAACAATTGCATGAAGCGACTAAGGCCAACATCAGCTCCACTCTATTCAAGTTTTATATTCATAGCGTCTTGGGACGTGGCAGTCTTTCATTCTTGGGCCCGAAGCATGAGATAACCCTAGCCGAAGTGTGGGAAGCAGCAGTTGATATGCTTAGGTGCGCTGGCTACGCCAAGGAGGATCTTGAGGCTTATTATCTGGATGATGAGAGTCGTGCCACCCTTGCCAAAGGGAAAGAGAAACTTTCCAAGGAGCGAGCCGAAGCGACGGAAGAAGGGCATTTGAGGAAGGCATCTTTGACCGACCCAACTTGTCCTTCGGCTTCGATTAACATCGACATTATTGGCTCCAGTTCTCACTCCCCACCTCCTGCCAAAGCCGAAACTGAAATTACAACTGCTCACGCCGAAGGGAAGGCCCAAGAAGAGACTGAAGCCCAAGATTTTGAAATCGACATGATAACGCCAACCTCTCCTGGTAACTTCAATACTGATCCAACTCAAGTGGACTACTCGTTTGCTTCACATGAGCTCGATGAACTTCTTGCTTATTACTTAAATCCCGATGTGCCACTATCTCCTCTCTTTGCGAGAAATACTGATGTTAACTTTTCTTCTTCTGTAGTGAAAACAACAAGTATTGCACAAGCTTCGCCTCCTCCAGCTGTTGCCCCTCCATCTCTTCAAGTTACTCCTTCTCTTGCTTCTCAACCGGGGTCGCAAGAAGAACAAATAGAAGCTCTTCAAGGCATGGATGACCCGGCCGCTTCACAAGAGCAGAAAGCTAAAGAGCTTAAGGAGGTTGAGAGGACCCCGGAAGAATTCACTGCTGATGACACAAAGCTGATTGATCTTATGGCTCTGGGCAGCGAATCTTCTTCAAAGAAGAGGGGAAAGCGTGGAGTTTCAAAGAAAAGGAATGATACTTCTGCTGGCGATGAGAAAGCAGAAGAGGGCCCAATTGCACCTCTTTCTCCTCTTTCCCCGACTCGTTCAAGCCGACTTAAAAAGTTAACTATTAGGCCCGGCGAGGGCTCCAAAGGCGGGGGGAAGAAGAAGTAATGGGTCCGATTTTATCCTTCTTGTTTTGCTTTTTGCTTTTATTTAAAGACTTGTATTGACCGGAGGTTGTGCGGGTACCGTCCCCCGCTTTTTTAAACCTGCACATGTATACAAATCTTTTATAGTATGGAAGAAAACGAATCTTTTTACTTGTACAATCTTTTGACTGTATTTGTGAATGCATTTATTCCTTATTTTCACACAAATTTCTTTATTTTCTTTGTGTGATATTGCAGTGAGCTCGTGGTATATTGCTTGAGTGTTGCTTTTATTAATGTAGTTATATTATATTGCCCCATACCATGGCTTATTGCAATCTTCTCCATTTTGAGAAGACTTGTACTCTTACTTTGGAGAACAATTCTTCTATTTTGGGAAGACTTGTACTCTTACTTTGGAGAACAATTCTTCCGTTTTGAGAAGACTTATACTCTTACTTTGGAGAATAATTCTTCCATTTTGAGGAAGTATTATTCTACTCTAGTAGAGTGTGCTTTGTATTGGAGAAGTCCTCTCTTCTTTTTTTTAGGAAGAGTTTTCACACTTCAACTTTCGGAGATGGTCACTTTTTTGAGTAGTGGGTTCTCTTACGCGGTGAAGTGGGCTTCCAAAGAAGGCTTTGATTTGGCACTTCAACTTTTGGGGAAGAATGTTCTTATTATGGAGAAATTAATCTTCCCTTGAGAGTTGAAGTGTGCCTCCGAAGAGGGCTTTGTTTGGCACTTCAACTTGGCGAATTGGGCCTCCGAAGAGGGCTTTTTTTCCTTTACGCAGGGAAGCGGGCCTCCGAAGAGGGCTTTGGTACTTCAACTTGGTGAAGTGGGCCTCCGAAGAGGGCTTTGGCACTTCAACTTGGTGAAGTGAGCCTCCGAAGAGGGCTTTGGCACTTCAACTTGGTGAAGTGGGCCTTCGAAGAGGGCTTTCGCCTTCGAAAAGGGCTTTGGCACTTCAACTTGGTGAAGTGGGCCTCCGAAGAGGGCAAAAAAGAGGGCTTTGGCACTTCAACATAGTGAAGTGGGCCTCCGAAGAGGGCTTTTGCCTCCGAAGAGGGCTTTGGCACTTCAACTTGGTGAAGTGGGCCTCCGAAGAGGGCTTTGTTGTTTGCTTGGAAGGTTGCATCTCACAGTTAAGTGGATCCACGGAGCAGACGTAAGCTACCTAACTGGATGTTTATTTACACAAACGATCACAATTAACTAGCAAGGTCCTGAAACCTTCACTTTGGGAAGGTGCCCCTTCGGTGGTTCCACCAACCTTTTTGGTTGAGACACAAGATTCCATTTCGGCTGTTACTTTGTCTGCTTGCCCATGTCTTTCCACCATCTGCCTCTCAGCGATTCCTTGTTATCTTTTCCAAGCACATGTTCCCTTCCTTTGCAAGTTGTTGCTTTTTTCCAGAGAAGTGCATTTCATTGTTAAGTGAATCCACGGGGCAGACACAAGCTACTTGACCGGATGTCCGTTTGCACAAACGATCGCAATCAGTTAGCAAGGGCCTGGAACCTTCACGTTGGGAAGGTGCCTCTTCGGTGGAATCACCAACTGTTTGTGAGAAACACTTCTTATGTAGGAATTGAATCTGGAATTTTTATGGCTTGACATTTTCTTGTTGAGTGATTTGTAGGAATCGCTTAGCCTTGTGATGTGTTGAATATGTAAGCTTCGCTTTGATAGCCTGCATTATTAAATCGACATTTTAGCAATATATTTAAGATACATGCACATCGAAATGAGACAGGCATTTTATAGTAATAAGGAACATAAGATTTATAGTGGTTCGGCCAAGAATTGGGCCTACATCCACTTTATAGTTCTTATTATTGATTTACACTGATTTTACAATGGTTTATAATACAAGAACGATACATCCATAATCATTTTACAAATTTAAGCATAACTTCTAAGTAAAATATGGACGCAAGTGATTGCTGTTCCGGGCTCTTGGAATTGGATCTCCTTCGACAGTTGTGAGCTTGAAAGTGCCATCGAGAAGTTTTTTGCCTATTACATATGGCCCTTCCCAGTTTGGCCCAAACACTCTTGTTGCTGTCATGACCCTTTTCAAGACTAGATCCCCAATTTTAAAGCTATGTTGGCGAACTTTAGAATTGAAGTGTCTGGCTATTCTTTGCTGATGGTATGCAATTCTAAGCTCAGCTTCTTTCCTTCTTTCATCAAGCAAGTCAAGTGCTTCAAGTTGCAGCTTTTCATTTTCAGCTTGGTTGAAATGAATTCTCCTGTGTGAGGGGACCTTTATTTCCACTGGAATCATGGCTTCTAATCCATATGCTAATGAGAATGGAGTGTGCCCAGTCGCAGTCTTGTGGGTAGTTTTGTATGCCCATAGTGCTAGCAGCAGCTTATCGACCCAACCACCTTTGTGCTTTTTCCAGTTGTTTTTTGATGGTTGATTTGATAATTTTGTTCACTGCTTCCACTTGCCCGTTTGCCTGCGGATAAGCCACTGCTGAGAAGCTTTTCTGGATCTTGAATCGCTTGCAAAAGTCCTGGAATTCTTCGCTTTCGAATTGGGTGCCATTGTCTGTGATTATCTTCTGAGGCACACCATACCTGCAAATGATATTCTTAGTCACAAAGTTTATCATCTTTTTAGAGGTAATAGTAGCCAA
This sequence comes from Allium cepa, assembly GCA_030765085.1. Classification (NCBI taxonomy): domain Eukaryota; kingdom Viridiplantae; phylum Streptophyta; class Magnoliopsida; order Asparagales; family Amaryllidaceae; genus Allium; species Allium cepa. The sequence goes on along the minus strand of CM060934.1, from coordinate 765,059,576 downwards.
TGGTTCAGATTCAGCCCATTTTGTGAAATAATCAACAGCAACAATAGCATATTTGATTCCGGACTTGGCAACCGGCAAAGGCCCAATGAGATCTATCCCCCAAATGGTAAATGGCCATGGACTGACCATTTGTGTCATCTCGGTGGAAGGTGCTCTTGGGATTTTTGCAAATCTCTGGCATCTGTCACACTTTCGGGAGTAGCTAGCAGCATCTCGATTAATATTTGGCCAAAAATACCCATAGCGGAGAATTTTCTTTGCTAGAGTTCGACCACCTGAATGATCCCCACACTCTCCTCCGTGCACCTCAGCTAAAATTGTCTTAGCCTCTTCCTTGGTTACATATCGGAGTAATGGCATCGAGAATCCGCGTCTGTACAACCAGCCGTCTTGAATTACATATCTCGAGGCTTTTCTTAACAACTTCTGGCGCTCTTTTGAGTTTTCTGGAAGGGATCCGTTGAGTAGATATTTCTTGATCGGGGTCATCCACGACTCCTGCTCTTGAGATACAGCTATGATCCAGTCAATATCCATCTCATCAGTACTTGGAGCCGACAAGACTTCCATTGGGACCAATCCCAATAATTGAGCTTCGCCAGAGCTTGAATATTTTACGAGAGAATCTGCCTTCATGTTCTCTTTCCGGGGTATGTGGCTTATTGTATAATGATCAAATTCATCAAGAAGTTCTCAGGCCTTTGACAAGTAAGTAGGAAGATTTCCTCCTATAGTTGAAACTCTTTCTTGACTTGGCATACAATGAGCTAAGAAACACTGAAGATCTACAATACTATGACGTTCAGTTCTTTAGCAATCTTCAAGCCGGCAATAAGAGCTTCGTATTCTGCTTCATTTTTTTTTGAAGGAAATTCTAATCTCAATGCATAGCACAATGACCGCCCTTCGGGGTTTCAAGAACAACCCCAGCTCCGGAGCAGTAGTCATTTCTTGCACCATCAACATATAATTTCTATCGGATTGGGGTGTCATCAGTCACCTCTTCCTCAATGCCACCTTTATCTGTGTATTCTGCAATGAAATCTGCTAAAGCTTGTCCATTGATTGCTCTTCGGGGATGATAGGTGATATCGTATTGGCTGAGTTCAATATTCCATTTCAGAAGACGACCCGAAGTTTCAGGGCTTTCCCGTTAAGGCTTTGCAATTCTTTCTTTGTCCTAGGGGCTTTGACTTCTCTTAAGGTAGTAATCTAAGCAGGATTAGCTTCGATGCCCCTAGCACTCACAATGAATCCCAAGAATTTTCCGGACTCTACCCCGAATGAACATTTCAGAGGATTTAGTTTCATTTCATACTTTCGGACGATCGCGAACATTTCTGCCAAATGATCCATGTGATCTACTGCCTTCTTCAATTTCACCATCATATCATCAACATATACTTCCATAGTCTTGCCAATCTGGGGTTTGAACATGGCATTAACAAGTCTTTGATAAGTTGCCCCCGCATTCTTTAGTCCAAAGGGCATGACTTTATAGCAATAAAGACCAACATCAGTGATGAAGCTCGTGTCCTCCTGGTCTGGCTCATGCATCATGATTTGATTAGATCCTGAATAAGCATCCATAAAAGACAATAATTCATGCCCGATTGTTCCATCCACCAACTGATCAATCCTGGGTAACGGGAAACAGTCCTTTGGGCATGCTTTGTTCAAGTCTGAAAAGTCGATGCATACTCTCCACTTTCCATTTTCTTTTTTAACCAACACCGGATTAGAAACCCAATTTGGATAAGTGGATTCTCTGATGAAGCTATTTTCCATGAGCCGATCTACTTCTTCTTTTAATGCTGTCGACCTTTCAGGACCCTGGGTTCTTCTTTTCTGCTTTACGGGTGTGAATTTCGGATCAATATTCAAAGCATGCACCGCGATTTCTGGAGATATTCCACACATGTCGGCATGACACCAAGCGAATACATCAAGGTTTTCTTTCAAGAATGATATCAACGTATTCTGAACCGACACACTGAGTTGTGAACCCACATTCAGCACCTTGTTCGGATCATTCGGGTCAACAGGTATTGGCACCGTCACTTCCACAGGTACCACTCTACTCTCTAATGCACTGGTTTTTCTGGGATCAATCTCTTTTCGTGCACCACTATGCTCCCCAGTGCAGGGTCCACTCCGTAATTGCTACAAGATGGGCTTTTTGATGCAGAGCGGAGCTACCGCACTCTTTCCCATTTCTCTCTTCTTTGCCTCCCGTAACTCTGTGAGATAACATTCTCGCCCGGCATTTTGGTCTCCCTTCACAACACCGATGCCATTATCAGTGGGGAACTTCATAGTCAGGCACCATGGGGCGAGAATGACCTTAAATGCAGCAAGAGTCGGTCGGCCCAAGAAGGCATTGTAAGTAGAGAATTCATCAACAATCACAAAAGTTTGCTTTCGGACCACCTTCTTCTCCCCTTCTCCAAGTTCTACAAATAGATCAATAGTCCCAACAGGCTATTTTGGTTCTCCAGTGAACCCAACAACTTTTTGTGAGGAAGCTTGGACACCAGCCATGGGAATTTTCATCTTATCAAATGTCTTTTTGAAGAGGACATTGCAAGAGGCGCCGCAGTCCACAAGCACCCTTCTTACAATGGCTGGTCCGATGCCTGCAGATATCACCAAGGGATCTATGGTGGGAGCCTCAACACTGGCAGAGTCTCTAGCCCGGAATATGATGTCATCATTAAAAGTTCTTTGCCGTTTTAAGGGTGTAGCATCTTCCAAGACAAAAACACTTTCTTCAGCCGGGGCGTATCTCAAAGCGCGAGCATATCTTTCCATCTCACCCCAACTTCTACCCTCTGGGTGAGGACCCCCTGTGATGACATTAATGACAGGCCTTTCAGATTCATGCGCTGCAGTTCTCTCACCTGAATCGGGTTGATGAGCAGGAACTTGTTGCCCTTGAGTAGATGAAGTTGGGTCGTTTTTGTTTCTCTTCACATATTGTTGAAGTTTATTCTGTCTCAACGGGTCCTCAATCAAACTATTTAAATGGAGACATTCATTAGTGTCATGGCCATGTTGATTGTGGAACCGACAGAGTCTTCCATTATGCGCAACATTTTTCCCAAGCCTCAACTTAGGTGGTTTAGGGTATTCAACAGTATCCTTGGTTGCAAAGAAGATATTTTCTGGAGTATCAGTTAAGGGAGTGAAATCTGAAGGTCTAAAGTGGCGAGTTTTCTTTGCATTTCTCTGCTTCTTCCCACCGTCATTCTCTCTCTTCTGTGCACCAGATTCCTTTTTGTTTGAAGTAACATTGTCATTCTCAACCTCAGTCACGACTGCTTTTGCTGGCACATGAAGGCTTTCTAAACGCATAAATTCATCAGCTTTCTTGTAGAACTTCTCAAGTGAATTTGGCTCTTTCATCATTAGCCATTTTCTGAATTCACTTGACTTGTCAATAGCTCGCATTAAGTAAGTCAGAATCATTCAAGGCTCCGCATTATCAACCTTGGCCAAGGCTATATTGAAGCGGTTTAAGAAAGATTTGAGAGGCTCCCCGGGGTTTTGTTCGAGGCTGGATAGTGACATTATATCCTTGGCCTTTGAAGCATATAACCTGAACTGATCTTTGAATTTCCGAGTTAGGTAGGAGAACTGATCCACAGATCGAACTGGCAGCTTTATGAACCAAAGCAGGGCCACTCCTTCCAAATACACCGGAAAGTATCTGCACTTGATCTCATCCGATGCTGTGGCACCTGTCATATGCCTGTCATACTTGTACAAGAATTGGTTAGGATCGCTTGTCCCCCGATAAGCTGGAATAGTGGTGGAACAAACTTCTTCGGAAATTCAGCCTTTAGAATTCTTTCAGTAAAAGGAGTCTTGCTTGGAGCAAACCCTCAGTCACTTTCATCTTCTTCCCTTTGCATGCTTTCTTTCATAATTTGTCGAATCATTCGTGAAAGGTGCTCATCATCATTTAGAGGCCCCGCGGGACAAACGTCAGCTACTTTTTCGGAAGTTTGCCTGGACAAATGTTCACGAAGAGTTGGCTACGGCCTTGAACCTCTAGCTTGGGGAGGTGGCCCTTCGGCGGTGCCAGCTGCCCTTTGAGGAATACTTTTCCCTTGGGAATCATGAACATCTTCGGCAAAGGTTTCTTCATTGTTTTCTAGTTGACGGTTAACTCCAAGCAAAGCATTTAACCTGTCCAACATCAAAGTGTTATGGACTTCCATTTGTTGATACAACCCAGACACTACAGCATCCAACTCCGCCCGTGTGACTCCAACACTAGGAGCCGCTTCATTTGACGTGGGAGAAGTGGCGGTGTTGCCACAAGTATCTCCAGATCTAGTAGATCTAAGTTTTGCTTCCAGGAGCCATAATTTCAGATAGACTTCTAGTTCTTAGGGAGAGTCTTTCAACTAATCTTTGCGAAGCAATGGTGAGAGCACTCCTGAGTTCGGTTCTCAGTGAAAGCACCAAAAATGGTAACGCCAAAAATATACGCTAACACCCCGGTGTGAGTTATGATATAGTGAAAGCACCACCCGTTGGTACGGAAACTAAAAGTAAGCAGAGAATAGCAGAAAATAGTAAAGAGACGACAATTTTTATAGTGGTTCGGCTCAAAGTCAAGTCTACATCCACTTTATATCTTTTATTATGATCTTTGAGTACACTTTGTTACAAACTAGACTTCAAGTACAATAAACTTCAAAGACTTGAGCTTCCAAAGAAGAATCGAGTCGGTGAAGAAATTTGATCCATTCTCGAATTTATCTCTTAAGTTGTTATGATGTTGTAGGACTTGGAGAATGAGTTACTTGAATTTCAAAGTGGCAGAGTGTCGGCTTTTTCCAAAAAAAATCCCTCCTCAAGTGTGGAGCAGGTGAGGTATTTATAGGAGAGGCTGGGCTTAGGTCGGGCTGGTCATAGGTCGTGAGCGACCTAAGGAGTTGCGACATAAGAGTTATCCTGAGGCAGCATGAGTCGTTAACGACTTAGCGGAGTCATCCTTGATGAGATATACGCTTTGAACGACTTAGTATGTGTAATGCAGGAGTTATCTCGGCTAGCTTAGGTCGCAAGCGACCTAATGGAAGAGGCAGTGTGCATGCGGCTTTACCATGGAGCTCGCTAGGTCGTTAGGTCGCTTTCCTTTTAACTTGTTAGGTCGTTAGGTCGCTTCTCCTCTAACTCGTTAGGTCGTTAACCCGGTTGAGTCGCACTTTGCTTTAAGTCATTAGGTCGTGCCCTACTGTAGGTCGTTAAGTTGCCCATGCCTTTAGGTCGTTAGGTCGCAAGCCTTCTTTTAGGTCATTGAGTCCTTTAGGTCAATGAGTCGCTAAGTCATAAAAAAGTGGTGTTAACAATAATATTGATAATATAACAAATAACTTTGAAATAGATTATTAAACTTTAAAATATAAAATAATTAACTTTAAATGATTAATTTTAATAATTAACTTCATATAAATAATTAAATATAATTAAAGCAATAATTAAATAACTTTAAAATACAAATTAAGTATTCTTAAATAATTTAAGAGATAGCTTTTAATAATAATATTAATAAAACAATCAACTTAAATCGGTATTAAAAAATATTAATTATCTTTAAAACATTATTAATAAATAATTGTTGCCTTTTAAATCTTCTTACTAAATAATAATTATCTCTAAAACCTTATAGTAAATAATAATTATCCTTAAAATAAATTTGAAATCAATAATTAACTTTTCTAATTTGAAAGAGGCTTAACGATCACAATGGCAATTAAGCAAGATACGATATAATTTAGTTTAACTTTCAAAGTTAATAACTAATATTTCCATCTTCAACAACTATATAAATAAACTCAACACTTAACCGTCATTGTTTTACATATCACTTATTCCAAGTGACATATCAATTAATGATATATAATCGGATGTCTAAATATATAAAATAGCAGAACGAAGATTTATTCTGCTAATTAAATGACCAATTAATTTCATTAGCGGAATAGTGTTTTATTCCACTAAAATAGTTATTCAAATTAACTTATTCAATTTACTTTATCAATATGGTGTTTACTTGGCTAAATAGGTAACGCTCATTAAGTATAATTTATTTAATTACGTTATTATCCAATTTGCTGAAATTATAATCAGGTAGTATTAATTTATCATTAAATTATATTACAATATACCTAACAACAATTTATATAAGCATTGTATTCGTCAATACAAACACAATGCAAAAATTCATGGATCAAACGGATTTAAAACAGGAGGTATGAATTTCTAAACGTAATATCTAGTTTAAATAAATTAGACAAAACAAATCATCTAATTCTCACCTTAATTTGCAAATGGGCCAAGCCCACATCAAAACCAACCCGAACCCACGCCAAGCTCACCAAGCTATAGCAGCTTCTTCCCCCAAATCCCATTTTCCATCTTCGTTCTTCCAACCGTGCACACTTGCACATGCACAATCAAACCAACCCCTCCCCCATTCGACTCACCGAGGCCGCCATCTAACTCTCCTCCATAAGCTTGACCTACTGCCTCACGCAACACCCCACCTCCACGCTTGGATCGAAATCCGAATGAAAGAAACTCAAACCAATTCATGTCAAAATCCTAAATTTCGCACTCCTCTATAGATGATCGGACCTTCCCAAACCTCGACCACGACTTTGCCTATCCACCACGAACTCAACTCCATAACCCACTCGATCTAAAGTCGCTTAAATTTTTGATTAACCCAAACCCTAACTTTCATCCATAATCGACGATCATCATGGAATTTCATCGAATTGACTCCAGAAATCCTATATTCTGCGCCGACTCTAGTGACGCTAATAGCATCGATCGATTCGAATTGGATTGGAAGAGATCAACTTTTGAACTTTTGACAAAACTTTTTCGTTTATGAAAAAAATTGGGTTATCTTGCTCGATTCTCGATGAAATCTCGAGCGAATCAATTTTTAAAAATACTAGAGAATATTACAAACATCTTTCTAGTTGAACGATTAGGTTGAAAGTGGGTAGATTGGGAGGATTTGATTTTTGAAAGAAGGATTGATATTTTTGTAGTTTTACAGGAAATCAAAAATGTAATCAAAACCGAAGACAAAGAAGAAGCCTTTGCTTTCCCGTGTACATATGTATACATCTAACCCACTTCAACATCACGTAGACCAAGTTTTAAATCGAGGTCACAATGGGGACAAGGGAGATAAGAGCAGATAAGGGCAGGGGAGAAATAGGCAGCAGGTAGGGAAAAGGAGGAAACAAGGGTGGCTGCATTGTGTGTGCATATGTATATTTGTGTTTATTTTAAATAGATTATAATACTTCGCCCCCATAATATCACATCCGCATACGACCTGCGAACGAAAAAAACAAAATATGATCGTGTAATAGAAATATAGCATGATCGCAAAACAAAATAAAAATAGACATGTTATCAAGTTCTATGAAGTTTTCAAAATTGTCAATGTTTTCCATAAAATAGATCAAACGAAAATTCAATTATCGTTAATAAATTCTATAAATTAAATTAAAAATCCGCCACCAGAAAACAAATAATTATTTGAAACATAAATTCTATTATAAAAAATGTCCAAATCGAATATTTAGAAATAATTAAATATTCCAAAAATCAAAGTGATAGAATCCTGGGTCATCACATATACAAATGAAATGAATTTTAGATTGATAAATAGAAATATAAAATTTACTAACTAATAAATATTTTTTTCATGTTGTTGTTTTAATACCCATGCAAGCGCCTAATTTTACTACAATTAAATGTGTTTATATTATGGTTGCTTATGTGTTTATTTGTCGGAAACCACGTATTTCCTTCTACGAGTTTCGAATCAAAAGGTGATACAAGAATATGGATATTTGATCCAAATATGGTCACATAATAATGTTATATGGCGAATGGTCATAATTCGTATTGTACAAAATCAAGATGAAATTGGTTCATTCAAAATGTGGAAACAAACCATAGTGTGAGAACGTGTATTCAATATGATTGATTACAATAATAATCTTGTTGTGTCAAATGTAACAATTGAACAAATAACTACAAGATAAGTCTAAGAATTTGATCATGAAATGTCAGTTGATCGATTTATGTAAAGTGCAATTTGTTTAGCATCCTTAAATGTTAAGGATAAGCTAATGCGCTTTTGTAAAGAGTTCGTTCTCATATTGTAGTAAGAGTTTTCCATTGAATGGTTCGACTATTTAGAAAGAAAAACAAATGTATAAGAGTGGAAACCTAATGCATAGTTGGGATAAAGAGAGTGAATGACCATTCCAGCTTCATGAAGAGATATTGGAAGCGAGAATTGTAAAATAATAATATTACTTAATAATGAATGAGAAACATGATTTCTATTTCGAATTGTATTTCACATAGAAAATGGTTTTCTATGAGATTTGTTTCTTTGAGTTTAAGATATTTGATCTTGAACTCTCGACTATAAACTGATTACAGTATATGGAATAAATAGCCTTTATTAAGTGATTGAATGGAGCTTCGTGTTTTATGCACTTTTATAGTAATGGCAAAAATAGTGGAAGCATGCTATATAACACTTATTAATCGCATCTTGTTATGAAAATTGTTTTTCTAAAACATACCAAACATTATTTATAAATTAGTAACTGTTTTTCAGTGTTAACTGAAAAATAAGCATAGTTTTATTTCATTATGAATATAATGAACATTCTTTATACTATAATAGCAGTATTTGTCTTTATAACAAAACGATGCATTGAAAATATAGAAATATCCGAAATTGTTTACAATTATTTTGAATTTATAGACTAAAGTTATAGTTTTGAGAAATAATTCTTTAATTGTATTATTTTGAATCTTATAGTACCTGTGAATTATATCTCAAATAATTAAGGATAAAGAACCTTTTCAATGGAAGCGTCATAAGAATTGGTGAAACCTTCAGATTGATACATATTGATGTGTACAATCGTTGATCTATTAACACTATAATGGTACCACGTACTTTGCTGTATTTACTAATGAGTTATCACAAACATGTACATGTGTATTTGATACACATGTATGTCTAAGATAAGCTCATAAAATATAAAATGAAAGCAAATAAAAAAAAGGTGTAATAAAAAATAAAAATGATTTCATTTGATCGGAAAGGTGAATATATTGGAAAGAGTTTCATACGTACCTAAAAATGAATAAAGATTAGATCTCAAAAGTCACTCTTCCCCATGATACATAATGATGTATTGATAAGAATATGATTAATGGTGAGTGAAGTTTGGTTAACTTCTTTCTATAAGGTAGCGTACTTAAGAGTCGTACACAAGGTTAAAATTAATTTCATCTAAAGAATAGTTTACAAAATTATACAAGATAAGGGTTTATAAAAAACCTCAACATATTCTAAGTCAAGGAGTTTGCAGATTGTGCGAGTCAAAAACTACACGTAATGATTATACATGAGGGATCTTATGTGGATCACCCAAAAAGAGTTTGGAAACAATCATCATTGGATGTCCAATTTATTTTTTAAACATAAGTTTCGTAAACTAAAACCAAATCAGCTTTATATATAAGGCAATTCATAAAGTGCTTGTGGATACCTATTCTATTGCACTAAGAAACAAATGTTATTCAAAGAAATACCAACTTCGTGGCAAAGGAATTTCTTTTAGAAATTATTGATAGTAAAATGGACATGATCCAAGGATAAAATTGTTTACCAAATATAAAAATGAAATTAACCAATAATGAACATGAATGTCTAACAAATATTTTTGCATATTGAAGAGAAACTATGAGTTTCTTATCAATGTCAAGATTAGATAATCCTCCGCTGTCAACTAAACCATTAAGAGTATTGACTTTACATTATGATATGATGCACAAATCCAAGATGGATTCCAAATACAACATCAGGATACGATTTTGACAACGTAACAGAGACGAACAAAAACCCTTTTTTTATAAACCAATCACGTTCATTTTTCTCTCATAAACTCTTTCAAACTCAAAACTTTCAAAACCATAAAACATTCTAAAGCATTCCTAAATAAAAAATTATCCAAATCATTCAACATCATGGCTCCTAGATCTTAGAAAAGACAATGAAGAACAACCTCAACCTCTCAAGAACCAATTGATACTCAAATTGGTCAATGGATTTACAATCGTGTAGCAGTTGAACGGTGGAAAAAAATGAAGGAATCAAGATTTCTAGAAGGCTCGTTTGTGGTTTACCCTGACTTCAATGCATATGGAATTCAAGATTTAGCAAGAAGAAGTCGTTTGGAATTGCTTTTAGATTACAATCAGAACAAGGTAAAAATTAATCACACTATGGTGAAATTATTTCTTACTAATCTCAATCTAGATCACCAAACTCCACGGAATAGAGATAATTGTGTTTGGAGTCTAATTTATGGAAGACAGGTATTTTTCTCTTTAGCAAGAATAGGACACATACTTCACACTCCATTAGATGGAATACCATTGGAAGACTTGAATTACGATATCAAAAATCGAGATGAAATAAACCATCTTTTCCTTGAAGATAATATGAGAGAATTGAAATCTATTTTACTACGACCGACGGCAAGAATATTGCATCGTGCCTTAATGAAAACAATACTTCCAAGAACCGGATCATATGGATTGGTATACCCGGAGAACTATAGAGCATTGTACGCTATATATGGAAATGTTCAAATAAATTGGCCGAAACTTATTCTTGATGAACTGCTAGTCTTCAATCAAGGGAAACAAAATATAATATACTACGGAGAATACATTATGAGATTGCTTATGGATCTTCAAGTGCCAATACCCGACTCGAACACTTCAATTGTAAAAACACTTAATAGTCGGATGATAAGCCCCATGAAATTACCCCTAAGACCCCTCCATATCATGACATTCCAAGAGTGGCAAAACCGTCCCCAAGAACATCAAGAAGAAGCATCACCGTAAAGACTAGGAGATGAAATTCGAACTACTACAGCTTCCCAAGGAACACATGAAGCGGTGAATCTTATAGCTCGCAATCAAGTGATATTAGATTCATGTGTCAGAATCCTCGACAAGAAAATTGATAAAAAGTTCAATAAGATAAAGAGCTTCTTTGGCATATTATGGGAAGCTATCTCTTGCACCGTTACTTCTACCTCATCCAAAAACAACCGACACCGGAATTTACATGGACAATATCGGACGAGGAAACAGAATGTGATATGGACAAAGATAAAGGGAAGAAGCCAATGATTCTTGAGATGACGAAGAAGAATAATCCGATGAATGATAGGGAAAATGGAAGTGAAAATTTGATTTTTTTGGGTAAGTTTTCTTTTGCAAAAAACTATGATATGCTTTATGATGTTATATTTGTGACGTTTGTGCTTTTGTGATGTTTGTATTCGTAAAACAATGTCTATGATATAATATGTTTGTGAATGTTTAAATGATGATGTTTATGTTCATATTTGTAATGATTCGTAATGTCTCATTCTACAAATATTCATTAATACTCTATGATTATTGAATTAAGTGTTCCTTTTTTTCGATGATAAAGGGGGAGAAATTTGTGTACTAACTTTTTATGCAGGAATAGAAAAGTCACCACACATTCAGGGGGAGGAATATATAGTCTAAGTTATATATTTTCATATATGAAGAATCGTCAAAATCAGTTGTCATCAATCAAAAAGGGGGAGAATGTTGAATCATGAGTTATGATCCATGACAAGCTTCAACGATCAGTGATGAAATTAGACGATCAAAGCGACAAAAAAAAGAGAAAGCTATACACATGTGGTGAACTACAATGGAAACTAGACTTCAAACCCGAGTATGATATGAAAATCTTTTATTGTTTTAGTCGTAATTATAGTTTATAATTGTTAAAATCACTCCTCAAGTAGTTTACACACACTATACAAAAGTTTTAAATATATATATACGAGTATGGTGGCACGTCTGTTGGACGTGTGAGTAACAGGTAAAGAGCAAATTTTCTCTTTATTATAGTTCACGTGTTGTTAGAGAATATGGTAAAGGGTGTGATAGAGGGGGAAAAAGGAGGAAGTGATATGGTAACCAAAGTGTAATAAAGTGTTAAGGTTTGATCGAAGTAAATTATATGTCCGAATTAATTGACGTATCATTGTATATAACAATGTTACAGCGTGTGTGGGTAGGTGGAGTAATTGGTCGAACTTCAATCCAATTTCATATTTGCTTGTTTGTGATAATTTACCGCCGAGAAATGTATATGTAATTGCTGCTAATTGTTCACTTGAATTTTTTTATGCAGTATAAAATATGATGGTTAATGAAGGATGATATTTGTTGGAGAGTGGTTTAAAAGTTTGTTGATGTGATGAGTTAGTTTGGTGTTTTTTGAAATATAGTGAGAAACATCAGAAAGCAAGATTATGTAGAACAAAATAATTAGAGATGAAGCGTGGTGTTGATATTAAATGTAAGTTGGTAGAGAAAATTATTGCTTGTTAATGTTGCCAAAAAAATAAGCAAGCGGTACAGTAAATAGTGTGGTAGACGGAAAGGACATTATACATAGTAGTAAATGTTATAAAGCAGATGAGTTATGGCAGCTGGCTTAGTGGTAGTTGCAGATGGACAAAAATGAGGTAGAGTAGAAGGAGGAGCAAATGTTGTAGCAACATGCAGCATGATCAGTTATGCGAATGTTCTGCAAGAAAACGCTCAATAGCTATATCGCACTCTTCAATCTGTGGGATAAGGTAAAAGGGGTTGGAAATTAGAATAAGCATATATTTGTTGACAAATAGGAGTATGTATTAAGTATAGGGAGTTATGTGCGGCATACCACTTCTGGTGTGAAGAAAGCATCCCAATTGTCGTATGGTCGAGAGGATGTAAAATGTTCGTGGTAATTACGGAGTTGCGGCTGTTCTGCAAATGTAGACGGTTGTTCTAAATTACTGTTTTGATGCGCAGTAGTAAGTGCTATCACGCAAGATTTGAAATGTTGCTGCGTAATATTTGGTGATGTTATGGAGGAGGGAAGCAAAAGCAGGCGGTTTGCATTGGTACTTTTGTCTGACTTGTCCTCTGAAGCTGGAGGAGGTGATGTAAGGTTAGAAGCAGCAACTATTTCAGGGAAGGTTGTTGTAGAATCTTTGACGCACGGGTGCATTTTCGCTTTGTTTTGTCCGTGGAAATGGCAGCCGGAGGCTGTTGAATGGTTGCTGAACATTTGGTCTAGGGGTGAAGGAGTTTGTTGAAGTGAATGAAAAAAGGTGCAAACATTCTATGGGGCAGAAGTACACGTATTTAGTATTAAAATTTGGTAGAAATAATGGTGGAGAGGGGGAAGTTGAGTTAGAGTTGGGGATGTGCGGGATGGACGGACAGTAAGTGAAAGACGGATTTAAAAATTATTCAAAGGAATAAGCAATATGTTCTGAAGTTCTAAAAAAAGACAGAAAGTAAAAGGTGTTAAGGAAATATTAGTTTGAAAAATTACCTTTTTCATTGTGGTTGTTGCGTAGAGGATTGAGGGTGTGAAAATATTTGGAGGGGGAAGAGTTTATATGTGGGTGAGGCTGTAACTGAATGTAGAGGAAAAGTGGACATGTAACAGAGTAGGGAAGGTAGAGGAGTAAATGAGGGAGAAATATAGGGCAGAAGGTTGTACTATTTCGGAGGGGACAGGAATGCGTAAAGTTGATTGTTGGCAGCAGGACACGTAAATGTGGAGTAAGTGGAAAAAGTAGTATGTGGTGAACGTAGTAAGTGATGTGGCTGCTTTGTAAGTGTTCAAATTACATGGTCCTCCTATCCATGCATGTAAACGTTGATGACATAATTTTAATGCACTGTCCTTTTTTAGTATATAGAAGTACAGTGACATAAAACGGATAACATATACGTGCAATTAAATCTTGGGACCTCAGTTTTAAGCTGATTTTTTTACTTAACGAAGGATACTTAATTGATAACGTGTGCAGTAAGTACTGCAATACAAGTTTGCAGAGGACAGCTGTATTCACAGCATGGCATAGCAGTTGTAGCATGGGACAACATGAAGTGGAGAGATGGGCATGGTGTATTACAGTTTTCTTGTATTAGGTTTTACGTACGGAAATATGGGAGAGAATAGGCATTGTGTGTTACAGTTTTCTACTATTAGAATGTACGACCAAGTGTACTGCACATCAGCAACAGAACAAATGCAATAAATTGTGCACAAATACTGTATGCAGCGGTAATACTTTTTTGTTGTTGAAATTTGGAGAGTTGTTAACAACCGGTAAAACTTGTTTACGGTTATAATTAGGGGAGGTGTTAACAACGGGTAAAACTTGTTTACGGTTATAATTAGGGGAGTTGTTAACAACCGGTAAAACTTATTTACGGTTATAATTAGGGGAGTTAGCAACCATGTCTGTTGAGGGCTATTATGCGTAACAGAAATTAACGAGGAAGTGTATTAAAGGCAAGTAGGAGTTAATATTTGAGTAAATAACAATATGAAGTAATGGACAGAAGAAATTAAATAATGTCGCATCTGATATGCGTATGAAAAAATATGAGAAAGGTTTGAATCTAAAGTACTGCGATGAGGATGAAGTTGATACAAATGACATAGTTTGCAATTCTACTTTACTGTTGAAAAACTCTGTTTCATCAGACTGAACTGTGGAACATAAAAGCAAAGTGTACAATTTTAACGGAAGAATCAATTTATCCAACGTTACCACCTATCCATATGTTATCCATTTTGTTGGGCAGCATACGGGCCTTTCACATGAAGATGTGGAAAGAGTGTTAATAACCGGAAGAAGCATTATGCTGTGCTGAAGATTGTCGCGGAGAGTATACAGTTTAACGTGAAAACTCCACTATGTTCCATAACTTGCAGTATGACAACAAATTCCGTGCACAATGATGCCCAATTTTTCCATTTCCTTCTCAATGCAAATAGCGTTCGTCTTATTTACCTGTATATTATGAATCATATAGTGGAGTTGTAGTCAACCATAGAACAGTGATAAATGCATTAAGTCAATAACAGTTCAATGTGGCTGCTGTTAACCAAGCTTCATTTTTATTTATGGTAGGGTCAGTGTGCAGTATACAGTGTCAGGTCGAAAATAATATGCATGAAGTATGGGAGGATATAAGTGGAATTAAAATGGCAGGCGGTAGCAGTTGGAAAAAAAGCAATATATTTGAACTTTTCATTCACAAACACGTCTCTGATTGTTTGGGAGGCAAAATTTTGAAATAAAGTACAGTATAGGAAATGGAGAAGGACCAAAATTTATTATTCTAGTGAAATAAATAAGCTGCTAACCTCAAAAATGGAATAAGGCTTTCTTTTAATGTGTTGACTTGTTGTAGAAAATGTTAGTGAAATAGTATAAGTAAACTATCAATATAGTGGTTGAAGATATGGTTGTTAAGTGGATGCATAGCATGATATTTTTAGTGCATTGAAAGGCAATGTTTTTATCTTTGTGTTGTGTCCTTGTAGAAGACTAAGTAAATCATGCCTGTAGAAGAAATAAATCATAGAATATTGTGTTAGAAGAACAGTCTGCATAATGTGTAAAATTTGCAATCCTACAGTCTAAGCACTTACAGTTTGTGTAATTCAGTTAGGTTGAGAACAGTGGTTGAAGTTGTGGTGTGGAAAACAACGTCGGTGGAGTAGGATAGTTGTGTGAACCATTCCCACTTAGTCCCATTGATATATTGAGTTTAGTAGTTAGGCACCTCGCTCGAGTTGACAGCATGAACCCAAATCGTAGGTTGCAAGTAAATCGACAGGAGTTGTTATGCAGGAAAAAGAGAAGGAAATTTGGTAGTAGGCAGAGAAGCAGAGAAGTATAACAGTTGGAAAGGCATATGTTAAATGTAAAGTCAAACAACAGTCAGTCTAGCTATAAATATCAGATGAAACGATATAGAATAAGAGCTATGACTAAACACATAATAATCACAATGCCAATAAAACAGATGGACTTCGTGAGTGTGATGAGAAGAAGGAAATGCAGTTTTATTATAATGTTTGCTTATTTTATTAATTTGTAATGCAAATGCATGGTAAAGACAGGAGGCTATGCGTTGAAAGAAAAATAAACTGGAACGTAACTTAGAACATAGTAAGTGCAGGAGAGGGTAGGAAGAGGTGGGGAGTGTGAAGTGAGTAGCGTGTGGGTGATTGGTTGAAATGTGGGGTCGGTAAGTTGTGTTTATGTGACATTCATAATTTGAGAGCACGCATGCAAAACATTGTGGTAAACAACATTTCGAGTGTGTGTTGCAGTACGGCGAAGAAGTTCTCCGTTTGCAACCAAATTTTTTGTTGTCCTGCTTGAAATCCCATGGGATAAAGCGACGTAACGTTTGCCATGACTGAAAACATGGTTGGGAGGGTAAATTTCAACATGTGGAATGGTTTGTCCCTGTGATTTGTTTATTGTTAATGTAAAGGGAAGCCGCATGGGGAATTGTTTACGGATAAGGTTGAATGGTAGCTTTATGTTTTTAGAAGACTTTAACGGTATACGTGGAATGAACACCCTTGTATCCTGGAACTGACCGAAATAAATTTCAACGTCTATAAGGTTTCAATAGAAGACACGACAGATTAGTCTCATCCCATTACATAGCCCAATTCGTGGATCAAGGTTCCGTGGTAACATTATTGAACATCCTTCCTTAAGAGTCAACTTATGAGGTGGCATACCACCTGGGTTAAGCGAGTTCAAGAACTCAGTTTGATATAAGTTTGACGGGTCATCTTCTATTTTGTCAAAAGAGTAGTAAATATGTTGGTCGCTGGGAAATTGGTTTATTATCATGTTATTAATTTCATCCGCAGTTTCATTTGTTGGTGATAATATCACTCTATTTAGCATGTAGTTTGTATTGTTAAAATTATCACGTAATGCAGGGAAGATTTTGTTAGTCAAACGGTGTAATGAACGTGGACCGTCACATCGTATGACAATATGCGATGGTAGTTTGATCACATCGTCGTGTACGGTGGCTTCAGTTCCATTTCCAACGCGCAAAACAAAGTAAGCGTAAGGGTGGTCATCTCGTGCCCTCATATTTTTGTTAGCTGAAATACTTTAACATTTGACCACAAATATGACCGAACTATACATGCATCAGATGTTTGAGCTCTATTACCACCTGGAACAACCGGTAAAACTTGATGAAAATCACCGCGTAATATAACAATTTTCCCTCTAAATGGAACATCGGCATTGATCAAGTCTCGTAACATTCTGTCTAAAGCTTTGAACGCGTAACGGTGAGCCATGGTTGCTTCGTCCCATAGTAGAACGGTTGCCGCGGATAGTAGTTTCGCGGTATCAGATTGTTTGAATATGACATATGGACGAAGAGTTTAAGTTAATAGGAATTTTAGATCTTGAGTGTGCTATTCTACCACCGGGCAACACAATAGAAGCTATTTCACAAGTAGCGGTTGCAATTGCGATAAGACCTCGGTTTCGTAGTTGAGCTAAAATTGCTTTATATAGAAAAGTTTTTCCTGTCCCTCCAGGACCGTCGATGAAATAAATGGACCCGCTTTACGAATCTACGGTAAACATGATCGCGTCAAAAGCTTCCTTTTGTTCAGTGGTTAACTTATTTCTGCTTGTAAATCGGATAATGGTATTTGTATTGACTGTTCTTCCAAACGAAGTGTTGAATTGTTGTATCTGTCGGTTGAATGTACACAGTTATATGGAAAATCATAATCAAATATGGTTCTATTATACTGTTTTAGAAGGTTTTTAAGATCAAAAAGACATCTACCGACTAAATATGTAGCAGATAGTGAGGCAGAAGAAGTGGATAGGTAATCTTTAGTTAGAAAAGGCCAAAATTCATCCCAGAGGTCACGGACAGCGCGTGGTTCGTAGTACACTAGAATGGTAAAAAATAATCGCCGTAAAACAAGAGGCATATGGGTGTTCGAAGCATCAGTTAAACAATCCTTAATACTGTTATCATTTTCGAGTAATCCTCGGTGTTCAGCCGCTTCTTTGAATGTACTGTAAACAGTTTCGTTGACAGTGCGTAAGTGTGTAAAAGAAAGTGGACCTGGAATATGATTGAGTAATAATCGTAAGTAGTAGCGGTTTTCGGTAGGAGGTATGGTGTATAGCCGACCAATTACTTTACGATGTCTATGTCGACGAACCCATTGTTTTTGTTCATTGTTCCACCAATAGTTTTCAAGGAATTCGTGGTAAAGGTTGGCGTGTGTCCTCATCTATCAAATTTTGGGTAAAAAATTCAGTAAGCATGGTTTTTGTTCTGTGTTCGTCGGTTACAATAGATTGTAAGCTTTCGTCTGTGTTAAATTGAATATGTTGCTTGTTAGGCAGATGTATTTGTAGGCCTATTACTGACGGAGACATGTTACTAAGTTGGAACTTAAATATCTGCCATAGGGACTCCGGTGCGCCGATCCATCTGGCATTAACAAATTGAGAAATTTCATCAGTGGTGGATGATGAAGAGGACACGCTTATGGATACGCGATCTGATCCTTTATAAACGTACTTATATAGATATTTAACTGATTTAATACTGGAATAAATTTCAACGTTTATATGATTGTCATATTTTAGAAGCAAATAAGGGTTATAAGGAACGACCCAACGATTGTCAACTGCACTATTATTTGTTTGACCTTGTACTCCTATGTCACGACGTCTATAGATGGGATATGAATCAGCTCCTTGTAAGGTTGATGGGGCGAAGGGTTTAGGAAATCCCTTCTTACACATTCCATCGCGCATGCATACGACAGTGGGATTGAAATTGCCGCATGGATGATGAATCTTGTGTTTAATAACTAACGTGTACAAATCTGGTTCTAATTCCATGTTTGGAATTTCTGCCCTAACCATAGTATCGTAATCGTCAGCAGTAGTTAGTTTATCAGTGTCTGCAAGAACAAGTAAGATATGAGCGTGTGGTAATCCCCTTTTCTGAAACTCTATAACATGAACATATGCAATGACTTTACCTAGGACATGTTTATCAAATAAATCAACTTTAAGTTGTTCAAATTTTGCACAGAAACTCGAATTGTCAAATCAGGATGATCATATGGTTGTTGAAAGGGAAATAGCTCCTGCATAATCTCAGTACAATTAGGATTACAGGTTACAGTAATAAATAAGTCGGGTTTTCCATACCTTCGTACAATTGCAATTGCGTCATGGTACCCTTGGTGCATGTCTCGTGGACTACCAATATGGGAGGATGGAAGTACTTTTCGAACCCCAACATTTGCTACAAACAGCAGGGGTGTGTGAAAATTTGAAGTGTGTAATGTATATTATCAAAAGGAAGAAATGGATGGGATGGAAAGTACGAACCGAGAGTTGACTCCCTACTGGCTAGAGCGTCTTGTAAACCCTGGTATAAGTCGGCTCGAATAGTAGCTTGGTGGTCTCGAAGATAGCGGAGTCGCATAGTTTCAATTTTGACATAAGTATCAACCACAAACTGTTGGAGTAGGCGACCACCAAGTAGCAGAAGATGCAGCTCCGTAGGTCGTACCTACGAAGCGTACAAAGTGGTAAGAATGAGGGATATATGGGAAAGTTAATGTATGTGAGATATGCATACATAAGTTGTATATTCCTTTGAGCGTAGGGGATTACAAACCTGTAACAGATGAGAGTAGTAGGCTCTACAGCTGACATGGTTATGTCCAGTATTGTGCATGTTCACATTCCATCCTTGTTCACCGCATGGGAAGAGTGTGATAACCCACCTTTCCATCCACAGAAAGACGTATCATCAATAAGAAAAGAAAGAGATAGAAATAGAAAAGATAGAAAGAAAGAATAACAACATCAGAATCTCACAGCGGAAACGGAACAAAATATAATACATCACATAACTATTACATAGTTTTACATATATCAGAGTTATATAACATCATACAAACAAGACAATCATATATACATCTTCCATTACATATATCCCATAATACAACATACACCAACTAACACAGCGGAACTAGATAGATAGATAGATACGTCTGGACTTCTGCTCCAATCTCCTTCAGAACTCAATAATCCAAAACCTATCACTTGGCTGCTCATAAAAATTTGAGTATCCAAGAGTTTATGAAAAACAGAAATAAACTCCGGGTCAGACATGGGTCTGGTATGAGTAAACGGATTAAAGTTGTTTAACTTTGAAAATCTTTTGAAAATAAAGATATCGAATAAGACTTCCCACACATAAACACGGGAAAGTTTTTACCTTACGCTAACCAAAACATTTTATAGGAAATCCAGTGATATTATAATAGTGTCTAGGGTTTTCAAGTAGAATACAGAAATAGCTGAAATGCTTACATCTCACATTCCAACATAGTTGGACACAATCAAAACGTACGGCGCTTATTGGAGATTGGATTCCATACAATGGCAGGGCTACTGGGGTACCGTCCATCATAGTACGGGGCCTCGATCACCGTATCGAGGATCACTCCTGACCCCCTATAACACAAGGCCGGAACCATTCCTTACTGAATAGTTCCGAACAAGATAACCCCGCGGTTGTAGCTAGCAACCGTCCACACAGCCGAATAAAAAGGGACATCTAGGTAGGGGTATATCTCATCCTGCTTGGGTGCTACCCACCTAACCTTGCTGCATCTCCCCTGTTTTAGCCATTTCCGGTTGATGAGGCTTGAGGCTACGATTACCTTTATAGAACACATCTCTTAGAATGCTCATCGTCCACCTGACGATGTTCTGAAAGCATTCAATTCATACAAGTTCGTTCCAAATTCAAACGAAACTGAAGGCATTATCTCGTTACACTCATTTTGGAATCACCTCAGAGTTAACGACCATAACCCTTGCATTCTGAAACACATCTCGATCTTCACTTGGAGATGTCACGACCCATCGTTTAATTTGGATCGACGTGGTTTTCGGATAATCATAACTGACACCCGATCCCGGTCTCTTCGAAATCCAAACGCCATTTTAAAGGTCAAGTTGTTTAATAGTTTAAACAATTTAATTCAACATTTTGAATTCACATAGAATTTATCACAGATAAATCATACTCAAACATAACAGATATATCCAAAGCATATCACAGAATATCACCAAATAGATATCACAAAATCAGATATTCTACTTATACAATCATCCATAAGCAAGAATCTTTAATCCTTATTGTAATTAATTTAATTTAAATTAATTACTTGAGATTTAATCCCTTAATCCTGTTTAATTGATCATCAATTAATTAACTATTCTACTTCAAACCATTTAATTAATTAATCACTTCTTAATCAATTTATTAAACCTTAATTACTTACTTAATTACCCCTTAATTATTAATTAATAACCTTAATTATTAATTTATAAAACTTCATTACCCATTTATTTATCACTAATTACTTAATTAGTTAACTACTAATCATATATTAATTAACTCTAAGTAGTTAATTAAAATCCTTAATTTCAATTTAATTAACACTTAATCATTTGTTAATCAATTTTTAATAACGAATTTATAAATTTCAATTCACTTAGTTAATTACCATTTCAAAGAATTAACATTTTTAATTACCTTACAATATAAATTAATTAAGTTAGAATCATTATCTTAATTACCCTTTCTATTTAACATTTTACAATCTTCCTTAATAACTTTGAAATTAAATCATTATTAACTTGAAAACTTTAATGCTAATTAACTTTCAACACTTATCTTCAATTAACTACTTAATTGAAGTATTAATTAAGATTTAAAAACATTCTTATGTGTTCACTTAATTAATTAAAACTTGAAATAAATTCTTAACTTAAAATAGTCAAACATTAATTACTTTATTAATACTAAAATTTGTTTAACATTATTAACTTTAAATTTATTAGGCTTAACCCTTTTGAAACAAAGCCCAAGAATGCCCCCAGTTTTACTCGAGTAGACACTCGCGTTCCCTTCCATTTTCCCCGAGTCCATCTCTCATTCCTACATACATTTCTTCTTCTTCTACTTTTTTTCTTTTCTTCAGTTAAGTTAAAGTTTAAGTTAAAGTTTAAACTATAATAACAGGTAAACACGCTCACGCACTCGGGTTCCAACCCAAAGCAATCCACCATTTCCTCGAGTATCAACTCGAGTCGCTCACCACCCAACAAACTCTGACACATATCTATGTCGTACACGTGCATGACGTCTCGCCATCGCTCCGGCGAACTTCACTACCTTCGACAAATCGCAAAACTCCCCTATACTCGAAATCAAAACTCGATTCAATGCCAAAAATTCCAAATCGAAATTTTGCCTTTTGATTGAAAACCTGTAACTCAACCCATCCAACAAATCACTTCTCCCCAGTTGCTCTGACCACCGGAGATGCTCTAACTCCGTCCTTACTTCGCCAACCCCCTATTCTTCCATTCCCTCGAGTTTCGAGAAGCTCAATCCAACAGAGGAGACGAACTCATCTCGTTTTCTAACCATGTCAAATTCGAACATTTAACCCTAATTTGGCCTCGTCTCATCAATTCGTGCAATAGAAAATTTATTCAACAATTTTCCTGATATCATTAATCAACAAGCTAGCTTCAAACAAGAATTCAACAACCAAAATTTGTTCGATCACCAGAAATTGATTAAAAAGTATTTTCTGATCAACTAAGAACTGCTCGTTGAATACTTAACTAAAAATTACCATTCTTGTTTTAAAAATCTTATTTTGCAGAGTGGATTCAAGTTATGAAATTGAATTAGCTTTTTGAAACACTCGAAATCGACATATAATTATATGTTGTACTGTAAAACAAGTTTCCCAGTTGATATACTTCACTAACATGTCTAAAACAATTTGTATGTATATCTTTATTTGTATTTAAGAAATTTGTTTTGTTTTAAACTGTAAGACTATAAATGGTTTGATGAAGAAATTTTAAATTTTGATTAACTATTTAATTCTATAACTACAATAGAGAAGAACAGTTAGATAAAAATTTCACAGAACAATTCCTATATATATATATATATACACACACAGAGCTATATTTGAAAAAAATTACATATGTAACACAATATTACTCATGAATATCCTACACAGATTTAAATATGTTTATCTTTTAAAATATGTTTACTCACCTGAAAACAAGTCTGAACAGAGAGCAATACTGTTTTGAAAAAAAAAGTGCAGCTTTGATCTTCCAGTTTTGTTCAGCAGATTGGATTTGAGTTTATAAAATGATGATGCTTCTTATTTTCTTTTTCTGGTTTTGCTATGTTATTGAACGAACTGGAATAGAGTAGATGTATATACAAAGAAAACAGGTTTGAACAGAGTAGGTGTCTTCTGGCACAAGTTTATCCTTGAGTCAGATTTTTTCCTTCTTTTTTTTTGGTCGAAGATTTTTTTCCTGAAAATTGATGATTTCTAAATATTTAAAATGACTTTATTTGTGCTTGAGAAGATAGCATTTAATGCAATTGTTTCCTTTTAAGTTTACATACTTACTATTATTTTTTATTTTTATTTTGTATGTACATAGATACTTTGCAGGTAGACATTTTGTTTTCTTGCATTGCTTACCCATATAAATTCCCATAGTATATTACTATATTCTAGAATTACCTTATGTTTTTATTCCTATTTTTAACATAAATTCTTTTTTATATATTTAAAGTTTAAACTACCAAATACTTTATTTATATTCATATATTTTTATAATTATATTTTATACTTATATTTAATAATATTAGGATTAATTTTATTCTAAACATTATTATCTATATTACATCCATATATATATATATATATTTATACCAAATGTTAATAAGGTAGAGCCTTTAAATTAATGTGAATAAGATAAATTTTATTGTAAGTATTTTTGAAAGATTTTATCTTAAATTTTCAAATTATAGTTTCCTACACAATACACACACACATATATATATAAATAAATAACAAATGGCAAAAGTCTTATCTGTTTTTAAAATGATAGGCTTGTATTTTATTTAATTTAGATTAAATGTTTATTAAAATAATATGGCCAAAATCCCGGGTCATTACAAAGAGAAGTGGATATTGTAGTGGGTCATAAAATCCTTGTAACGACTCGGCTTCCTACGCCCAGGAAGACGTATCGTTTTTAAGAAAAGAAAGAGATGAGAAAGTAGAAAAGATAGAGAAGAAAGAACAACAACATCAGAATCTCACAGCGGAACGAATAAATTATAATAATCACATAAGTAATTACATAATATACAATATCAATCAGTGTCATACAGATAATACATCACATACTAGACAGTTATAGACACCTGTCTAGTTATACAACTCAGTACACAAAACAACTCAACAATATGACTCAGAGATACCAACACAGCGGAACCATATGTATAACTATAACGCTGAAGCCTCCTGCTCCATTGCTCCTCCAGAATTCGTCAAAGCTAAACCTGAATCCCTTGACTACCCGTAAAAATTTGGGTACCCGAGAGTTTATGAAAACAAAAATAAACTCCGGGTCAGACATGGGTCTGGTATGAGTAACATGTTAAAGATTTCTTAACTTTGAAAATCTTTTGAAAATAAAAGGTATCACGTAAGACTTCCCACACATAAACATGGGTAAGTTTTTACCTTACGCTAACCAAAACATTTGATAGGAAATTCTGTGATATTATAATAGGTTTAGGTTTTCAAGTAAATAAAAAATAGCCGAAATTGTTACATGATTAAATTCCAGCTACTAGCCACAAAAGTGGGTAATACAATCAAAACCGTGGGCACTTATTGGATTTTGGATTCCATACAATGGCAGGGCTACTGGGGTACCGCCCGTCACAGTACGTGGCCTAGATCAACGTACCGAGGATCACTCCCGACCCCCTGCAACACAAGGCTGGAACCATTCCTTACTGAATAGTCCCGAACAAGATAAACCCCGGCAGTTGTCATGACCAACCGCCCACACAGCCGAAAATAAGGGACATCTAGACAGGGGAATATCCTTGTCCTGCTTGGGCATGACCCACCTAACCTTGCTGCACCTCCCCTGTTTTAGTCATTCCCGGTTGATGAGGCTTGAGGTTACGATTACCTTTAGAGAACATAATTCTTAGAATGCTCATCGCCCACCTGACGATGTGTTGAAAGCATTCAATCCATACAAGTTCGTTCCGGGTTCGAACGAAACCGAAGGCATTATCTCGTTACACTCATTTTGGAATCACCCTCAGAGTTCACGACGATAACCCTTGCATTCTGAATCTCCATCTTTACTTCAGCTTCACGACCTATCGTTAATTTGGAATCGATGTGGTTTTCGGATGTTCCAAATAAGGAAAACCGATCCCGGTCTCATCGAAAACCAAAACGTGTCTTTTAGGGCCAAGTTATCTATTTAGCCTTAACAGTTTAATTCAATATAATTCAATATACACACAGATGGATATAATATCACAATAGATAATCACAGATAATCTCATAAACAGATAATCAATATTATCATCCAAACAAATAACTGGATATTATCACATTTAAACCAAGCATCCATGACACATAGATATAATTCATGCCAGATCACAATCATTAAATGAAATATCAATATCATTCATCCATAAGCAATGATTTATAATCATACCATTGGTAATTAATTTAAAATGAATTAAATTAACTACTTCTATCACTAATTAATTTAAAGAAAATTAAATTAATTCTTTATCTATAAATCCTGCTTATACAACCCTTAATTAATTATAAATTAAATTAATTATTCATCCTCTAAATATTCATCTTGATTAATCACCTTGATTAATCATTTACTAATTACAATAGGTAATTAGTCTTTGATTAATTTTACAAATAATTTATTCTAAATTATTTAATATTTAATTACTTTATTTAATTGATTACATTTGTTCTTAATTGATTACCATATTATTAATTATTTCTTATTTAACCAATTCTTAATTTACATCATTAATTATATTAATTATTGATTTCTAATTTAGATTTAAAATAAATTACTTTATTTAAATTAATTACATTAAGTAATTAATCTTTAATTAAACACCATTATTAATCATCCTTGATTAATATCAACCAGTAACTAACCATCCTTAATTACTCATATAAATAAATTAATTATCCCCATAATTAATTATCTCCACTAATTAATCCCAAGATTAATTATAAAAGTAATTATCCAAATTACTTTATTATCTCATCATTTTACATTAATTACATTCAATAATTAACATTAATTACTTCCTTAAGTAATTGTGCTCCATTGCATACACTAAGAAATTACACTTATCAATTATCAAATGACTTTCTTAAATTAATTAAACTAAATTAATTAACTTAAATTAATCATTTATCAAAATTAATTACGATAAGTAATTAATCTCTTAATTACTTTTATCAAGTAATTACATTTAACAATTTTACAATAGGTTATCTAATTAATTTGATTAATTATCAAAATTTATCTCATTAATAAATTACTTAGTAATCTTTAGTTAATTATCTTTATTAACTAATCACATTACTAAAATTACATTTGTAATTAGTTTCTAATTATAAATTGATCTAAATTTTTTTTAATACATAAGTCATTTCTTCATCAACCTATTATTCTTAAGATAATTTATTTCTTTATTAATGAATTTATTAACATTACATTTTAAATTCAAATTCAAATATCTTTTGAATTTAAGATTCAAAATGACTATAATTTATATTCAATTTAAAATCCTTTAAATAAATGTAAATAACACTTATTATTTACATATATGAACTTGTATAAGAAAATCTTTTAAATTAAATTAATTGAATCTTAATTTAAATTTAAATTTCCAAAATACATTTATATTTTAACTTGCAATTTCAAGTTAAACAATTTTATTTAGCATCCATTCAAAAGAACTTGTAAAAACCCAATTCAAATATTTAATTGCAGACATATTCTTTTTCAAACGAACTAATTGAATTTATCCTTGATTAATACATTTAGATTTTAACACTGATTTATATTTTCAGATTTTGATGTCATTAGTTTAACTTAAATTTTAAAACTTGGTTTTAACTTGCTTTGAAAAACCTGATTTTTAATTTTTGATTTAAAATCCAAATTTGTTTCTAAAAACTTATAGTCAAAAGTTCACTTGGATCTATATTTTGAACTTTTAAATTTTCCAAACACAATTTAAGTTTTTGATTCAAATTTTAAACTAAATCTAAAATCTGAAACTGTCAGGTTGTAAACCTTACAGGAAAACCATATTTTATTTGTTGTAAATTTTATTTTAATTTAAATTTGAATTCAAAAGTAAACTTGAATTCGAACCTAAAACTGGTTTTTAACATGTTCAAATTTATTATTTACCTTAGGTTTCATTTTAATTTTAAAACAGAACTCTGTTTCCAGTTTTTACCAAACCAGAAACAATACAACACCAATCCCCTTTTCATTTACTTCGGGATTTCCCCTAGCCTTACTTCGAGTCACATACTCGATTTACTCGAGTTCTCCCCTAACCAGAAACCTATACACAGAGATAACTACCCAGCTTCCCACGGCACGGTGCACGTGCACCGTGGCCCCAACCAACGCCGGCCACTCACCTACGCTCCAACACGCCGCCGAGTATCACTAGCTACGATCCCGACCACCCAAAGCTACACCACATGCTCGTGACAAAAACTAGCCCACACTTTCAAAACCTGGAACCATGAACATATCTCCCCCTCGAAACCTGTCAACACTTCGCCTCTCCTCCTCCGACCTCCAGAGGACGACCACCACCGGCAACTGCTTTGACTTCCACCCCTCTACCCATCCCCAATTCCCCGTTTAACTCGATGTTCCAAGGGAAACAAACAAGTCCGCACTTCCACCCAGTTCAAAAATTAGGTTTCCTCAGTGAAATCGAAAACCACCATCGCCACAATGATTGATAGAGCCTCCGGTCATTTTTCCCAACATCTCTGGTCACTCCCCCATCACCAGCCACAGACCCGGCCTCCAAATCGCCTTAGATCACCAGAAACCCCCAAGTTTGTATTTTATATACTTTCCAGAACTACTCTTAAGTGCCCATTCTAAAAATTATAAATTTTGTTGTAAAATTCATACTAAAGTATAAGAATTCAGTGTATATTATTGAATTTGTAAATTAAAAATATTTGATTTTAAATTGTTTAAAGTTTGCTCAAACATTTTGGTTTTCCAGTGACAATGATAAGTTGATTTAGCTTAATCAAGATTTCAAAGTTAATTTCTATACAAACTAACCATCTTGGTTTGTATTTACAAAAATAAGCATTTGTTTACACATTTTGACCTGGGGAAACAATCAGAGGCATCTCCAAAATTTGTACAGGATATATGCATCCACACTTTCACATATAAACATATCAGCAATTTTACAACATAAACATTTTTCTAGTTATACACAAGCAACTAATTTAGTTCAACCAAAGGAGATCGCTCACCAAAGTTTTGAAAAGAAACAGGGAAAGTTTTAAAAGGAAGCAGTTTGAATATGTAGTTTTGAACTGTATAAAATTTCCATCGCTCAACACCAGAGTAAAATGATTAATAAATATTCAAACCTTAATCAATATTCAAACCATATACTTAAGCATCCAAATATCTACATGCATCAGATTGCAAAACTTAAATAAATTTAGAAAAAATGTTACTCACGGCAATTGGCAGAACAGAGCCTTCTTGTGTTTGAAACAACTTGAACTTTTAAAAACTGAAAATGTTTTACTTGATTTTCCCTTTGATTCTTCTTGCTTTCTCAGTTGTAATATTACTAAGTTTGTATAATTGAAACTGTTTGCTATTGTTCTTTGTTTCAGTTTTTTTTTTTTTAATGAACGAACTAAAAAAAATATGCATATATAAAGAAGTTCAGGGGAGGGTGGCATCTGAGACAAGCAAATTTGCAGATTTTATTTGTGTTTTGTTTTATTAGGCCAAATCTTTTAATTAGGAGGCTGAGTTGTTTTCAAACAGTTCGAAATGATTTTATTATGTGCTAATAAATGAAAGCATTAAATGTAAATGTACTAGATGTTTACACCTAATCTTATCTTATGTACAAAGATATTTTTATTCTGCATTAAGTTACATGTTGACAATATCTTCTAATGCCTGCATATGTTTAGATATTGTACTTAGTGTCTACAACTACTCATTGTTATGTATAGATATTTATATATATATATATATATATATATATATATATATATATTTTTTAAGCTATGCACTCTTCTGCTCTAACCTGCAAATGTAATTTATTTACTTTGCTTTGTTCATCTCTCTTACAAACAACTTGCAAATGTTTGTACTTTTTTTTTCATACTTGATGTTTATACTTATCTGAATCTTATTCTATAAGCTACTAACATTTTTATCTTATGTTTTATACTTGTCTGCATATATTTTTCTTTGCTTTATTTTGTTTTATTTGCCAACATAATTATTGTATAGACATGATTACTTGTTTCCCCCTTTTTAGCTTTGCATTCTATTTTACATGTTTATATTCTTGCCTTGTATATTTCCTTTACAGGCTGCATTTATTTATCTTGCTTTGTTTATTATTATTATTATTATTTTGCTTAGAGTACTTTATTTCAATATTTGTTGTGAATTTTTAACTTATGCAATTATGTTAACCTCATACATTTGATTCATTCTTAAGTTAAATATTTATAAAGTTTACTTCATTTTAAATTTACAAACCATAGCTTTACAAAATACGTATATATATAAATGAATTTAAAATAACACTTTCTTTTATATTAAAATCTATTTATAAAAATATTGCATTATTGTTATTGTTTAAAAATCACTCATTACTAATTTTAAAATGATTCATAAATGAAATCACTACATAAACAAATTACCTATTTTATAAAGTTGAAGTAAAAAGAACAAAACAATCTTTTTATTTAAATTTAAACTCTAGGCTAAAATCATTTTAAACAAATTAAACTTTATCTTGAGTATTTTAAAGATCATGCTATTATTTATACAATATGAAATTTCCAAATTATCTATTAAATTTAAAAACAAAACTGATCTATTTATAATATATACCAATCTATACATATATATATTATAAATAGAAACAATTTAAATTAGCTTTTAAAAGATAAATTATCAGTTAAATATTTATTTAAAAGAAGATGATTAAATCAATTTTAATATTATTAACAAATATTTTCAAATCAATTTAATTTTTAATGTAGATTATTAAATTGATATTGCCCCAAATTCCTGGGATATCACATTCTTCCCCCCTTAAAAGAATTTCGTCCCCGAAATTTAAAACAAAGGTAATTTAATAATCTAATTAAATATTTATTTTATAACATAAGCCTATATTAATCATAAGCTAACAACCATGGCAACCAATTCATCCAAACAAACAAATCTAACTATCCAGACAAAATTCCGGATAGAGTTTCCTCGAGTTTCCCCAAGTATAAATACCGGGTTACTCGCCCTATAGAATCCCAACAATCAATATTACTAAGCTACAGAGCTTCCGCTCATCTAGATTTACAAAACAAGGCGGGATATCAGACTACAGGCAAGTCTCAATCAACATCTAAACTCCCTGAACTGTTGATTCTACAACCAGAGATAGTCTTACACGTACTCCCTCAGAGATACGTGAAATACAACAAATTCCAGTTATCCAAACTGACAATTCAATCATGTAGACTAAACACTTATCCAAA
Organism: Allium cepa; assembly: GCA_030765085.1. Classification (NCBI taxonomy): domain Eukaryota; kingdom Viridiplantae; phylum Streptophyta; class Magnoliopsida; order Asparagales; family Amaryllidaceae; genus Allium; species Allium cepa. The sequence continues at coordinate 765,028,762 of CM060934.1, read as the reverse complement.
ATCAAATCTCCGACTTCGGAATCCAAATTCGTCTGTCTCTTATCCAAAAGAAATTAAACAGGTGCACTCCAATCTGGCCTCAGATCTTGAAAAATTTCCTATAGAACTCTCCCATCCAAACACCGCAACATCCAATTGCTTCCAAACTAAAACAGCTGCCATCATGCTTCCACTGCGCAACTCTGATTGAACAGATGAAAATGCTGATGATGATCTCAAGCATAGACTGGACAACACATTCCAAAAAAAAATAAAACTCAGAAGTTCCTCCAAAATCCGGGCTACTTCACTAAACTCAAATAATCATCCAATTACTAATCTGATCCTAAGTACCACTCCTGGAAATCCAGTCGATACCAAACTCAATCTTCAGATATTAGCAAAACTTTGACTCCTTGAAGGCATCCAGAAAAATCTCTGAAACATAAGAGAACACTCAAACTATCGCAAGTCACTTTTGCGATCAATCCAGCCTGATCCCAAAGATACTGTTTTCTCTTTACAAATCAGAACAGCTTACACTTATGTGGCCAATCCATCGAAGAAATGGAACTACTCTGCAGCTTCTAAACTCCACTGCTGACCTAGAAACCAAAGACTACTTAATCCAAAGCTCTTCGAAAAAATCGGACCTCAAAGCAAACAGAAACACCCAGCTGAACACAGCGACAACATCGAACAGATATACTTCCTTAACTTGTCCCAAAGAAACATCTTCGGAGACATCCATAGTCACTGTGTCTCATCACACAGCTACTACACCTTGATATATCAAGATCTCATGTATGGCTTCTGTCCACCCGACAGATCCAAACTCTAGCTTAACCAAATTACACTTCATAGATGAACTCCGAACCTTAATAGGTTTCCTTCAGAGATCGATGAAATCCTTTACACCATCCAAAGCTCACTCGAGACGGTATTAGATCTACAAACTCGACAAATACACTTCCAACCTTAATCATTCAAATTCCAACCATTGGTAGTTGTGTTACACACATCACCACCCTATCTACCTTTATAGCTTATTGGAAAACCCGAACAGATAACCCAACAATAGGTAGAAATAATTAAATATATATATATATATATATATCAAAATTACAAATACGCTCTCTCAAGAAAGAAATCACTCAAGAGCCTAGGTATTCACTCAACCTAGCGCTCTGATACCACTGTAACGACCCGGCTTCCTACGCCCAGGAAGACGTATCGTTTTTAAGAAAAGAAAGAGATGATAAAGTAGAAAAGATAGAGAAGAAAGAACAACAACATCAGAATCTCACAGCGGAACGAATAAATTATAATAATCACATAAGTAATTACATAATATACAATATCAATCAGTGTCACACAGATAATACATCACATACTAGACAGTTATAGACACCTGTCTAGTTATACAACTCAATACACAAAACAACTCAACAATATGACTCAGAGATACCAACACAGCGGAACCATATGTATAACTATAACGCTGAAGCCTCTTGCTCCATTGCTCCTCCAGAATTCGTCAAAGCTAAACCTGAATCCCTTGACTACCCGTAAGAATTTGGGTACCCGAGAGTTTATGAAAACAAAAATAAACTCCGGGTCAGACATGGGTCTGGTATGAGTAACAGGCTAAAGATTGCTTAACTTTGAAAATCTTTTCAAAATAAAAGGTATCACGTAAGACTTCCCACACATAAACATGGGTAAGTTTTTACCTTACGCTAACCAAAACATTTGATAGGAAATTCTGTGATATTATAATAGGTCTAGGGTTTTCAAGTAAATAGAAAATAGCTGAAATTGTTACATGATTAAATTCCAGCTACTAGCCACAAAAGTGGGTAATACAATCAAAACCGTGGGCACTTATTGGATTTTGGATTCCATACAATGGCAGGGCTACTGGGGTACCGCCCGTCACAGTACGTGGCCTAGATCAACGTACCGAGGATCACTCCTGACCCCATGAAACACAAGGCTGGAACCATTCCTTACTGAACAGTCCCGAACAAGATAAACCCCGGCAGTTGTCATGACCAACTGCCCACACAGCCGAAAATAAGGGACATCTAGACAGGGGAATATCCTTGTCCTGCTTGGGCATGACCCACCTAACCTTGCTGCACCTCCCCTATTTTAGCCATTCCCGGTTGATGAGGCTTGAGGTTACGATTACCTTTATAGAACATAATTCTTAGAATGCTCATCGCCCACCTGACGATGTGTTGAAAGCATTCAATCCATACAAGTTCGTTCCGGGTTCGAACGAAACCGAAGGCATTATCTCGTTACACTCATTTTGGAATCACCCTCAGAGTTCACGACGATAACCCTTGCATTCTGAATCTCCATCTTTACTTCAGCTTCACGACCTATCGTTAATTTGGAATCGATGTGGTTTTCAGATGTTCCAAATAAGGAAAACCGATCCCGGTCTCATCGAAAACCAAAACGTGTCTTTTAGGGCCAAGTTGTCTATTTAGCCTTAACAGTTTAATTCAATATAATTCAATATACACACAGATGGATATAATATCACAATAGATAATCACAGATAATCTCATAAACAGATAATCAATATTATCATCCAAACAAATAACTGGATATTATCACATTTAAACCAAGCATCCATGACACATAGATATAATTCATGCCAGATCACAATCATTAAATGAAATATCAATATCATTCATCCATAAGCAATGATTTATAATCATACCATTGGTAATTAATTTAAAATGAATTAAATTAACTACTTCTATCACTAATTAATTTAAAGAAAATTAAATTAATTCTTTATCTATAAATCCTGCTTATACAACCCTTAATTAATTATAAATTAAATTAATTATTCATCCTCTAAATATTCATCTTGATTAATCACCTTGATTAATCATTTACTAATTACAATAGGTAATTAGTCTTTGATTAATTTTACAAATAATTTATTCTAAATTATTTAATATTTAATTACTTTATTTAATTGATTACATTTGTTCTTAATTGATTACCATATTATTAATTATTTCTTATTTAACCAATTCTTAATTTACATCATTAATTATATTAATTATTGATTTCTAATTTAGATTTAAAATAAATTACTTTATTTAAATTAATTACATTAAGTAATTAATCTTTAATTAAACACCATTATTAATCATCCTTGATTAATATCAACCAGTAACTAACCATCCTTAATTACTCATATAAATAAATTAATTATCCCCATAATTAATTATCTCCACTAATTAATCCCAAGATTAATTATAAAAGTAATTATCCAAATTACTTTATTATCTCATCATTTTACATTAATTACATTCAATAATTAACATTAATTACTTCCTTAAGTAATTGTGCTCCATTGCATACACTAAGAAATTACACTTATCAATTATCAAATGACTTTCTTAAATTAATTAAACTAAATTAATTAACTTAAATTAATCATTTATCAAAATTAATTACGATAAGTAATTAATCTCTTAATTACTTTTATCAAGTAATTACATTTAACAATTTTACAATAGGTTATCTAATTAATCTGATTAATTATCAAAATTTATCTCATTAATAAATTATTTAGTAATCTTTAGTTAATTATCTTTATTAACTAATCACATTACTAAAATTACATTTGTAATTAGTTTCTAATTATAAATTGATCTAATTTTTTTTTTAATACATAATTCATTTCTTCATCAACATATTATTCTTAAGATAATTTATTTCTTTATTAATGAATTTATTAACATTACATTTTAAATTCAAATTCAAATATCTTTTGAATTTAAGATTCAAAATGACTATAATTTATATTCAATTTAAAATCCTTTAAATAAATGTAAATAACACTTATTGTTTACATATATGAACTTGTATAAGAAAATCTTTTAAATTAAATTAATTGAATCTTCATTTAAATTTAAATTTCCAAAATACATTTATATTTTAACTTGCAATTTCAAGTTAAACAATTTTATTTAGCATCCATTCAAAAGAACTTGTAAAAACCCAATTCAAATATTTAATTGCAGACATATTCTTTTTCAAACGAACTAATTGAATTTATCCTTGATTTATACATTTAGATTTTAACACTGATTTATATTTTCAGATTTTGATGTCATTAGTTTAACTTAAGTTTTAAAACTTGGTTTTAACTTGCTTTGAAAAACCTGATTTTTAATTTTTGATTTAAAATCCAAATTTGTTTCTAAAAACTTATAGTCAAAAGTTCACTTGGATCTATATTTTGAACTTTTAAATTTTCCAAACACAATTTAAGTTTTGATTCAAATTTTAAACTAAATCTAAAATCTGAAACTGTCAGGTTGTAAACCTGACAGGAAAACCATATTTTATTTGTTTTAAACTTTATTTTAATTTAAATTTGAATTCAAAAGTAAACTTGAATTCGAACCTAAAACTGGTTTTTAACATGTTTATTATTTACCTTAGGTTTCATTTTAATTTTAAAACAGAACTCTGCTTCCAGTATTTACCAAACCAGAAACAATACAACACCAATCCCCTTTTCATTCACTTCGGGATTTCCCCTAGCCTTACTTCGAGTCACATACTCGATTTACTCGAGTTCTCCCCTAACCAGAAACCTATACACAGAGATAACTACCCAGCTTCCCACGGCACGGTGCACGTGCACCGTGGCCCCAACCAACGCCGGCCACTCACCTACGCTCCAACACGCCGCCGAGTATCACTAGCTACGATCCCGACCACCCAAAGCTACACCACATGCTCGTGACAAAAACTAGCCCACACTTTCAAAACCTGGAACCATGAACATATCTCCCCCTCGAAACCTGTCAACACTTCGCCTCTCCTCCTCCGACCTCCAGAGGACGACCACCACCGGCAACTGCTTTGACTTCCACCCCTTTACCCATCCCCAATTCCCCGTTTAACTCGATGCACCAAGGGAAACAAACAAGTCCGCACTTCCACCCAGTTCAAAAATTAGGTTTCCTCAGTGAAATCGAAAACCACCATCGCCACAATGATTGATAGAGCCTCCGGTCATTTTTCCCAACATCTCCGGTCACTCCCCCATCATCAGCCACAGACCCGGCCTCCAAATCCCCTTAGATCACCAGAAACCCCCAAGTTTGTATTTTATATACTTTCCAGAACTACTCTTAAGTGCCCATTCTAAAAATTATAAATTTTGTTTTAAAATTCATACTAAAGTATAAGAATTCAGTGTATATTGTTGAATTTGTAAATTAAAAAGATTTGATTTTAATTTGTTTAAAGTTTGCTCAAACATTTTGGTTTTCCAGTGACAATGATAAGTTGATTTAGCTTAATCAAGATTTCAAAGTTAAATTTCTGTACAAACTAACCATCTTGGTTTGTATTTACAAAAATAAGCATTTGTTTACACATTTTGACCTGGGGAAACAATCAGAGGCATCTCCAAAATTTGTACAGGATATATGCATCCACACTTTCACATATAAACATATCAGCAATTTTACAACATAAACATTTTTCTAGTTATACACAAGCAACTAATTTAGTTCAACCAAAGGATATTGCTCACCAAAGTTTTGAAAAGAAACAGGGAAAGTTTTAAAAGGAAGCAGTTTGAATATGCAGTTTTGAACTGTATAAAATTTCCATCACTCAACACCAGAGTAAAATGATTAATAAATATTCAAACCTTAATCAATATTCAAACCATATACTTAAGCATCCAAATATCTACATGCATCAGATTGCAAAACTTAAATAAATTTAGAAAAAATGTTACTCACGGCAATTGGCAGAACAGAGCCTTCTTGTGTTTGAAACAACTTGAACTTTTAAAAACTGAAAATGTTTTACTTGATTTTCCCTTTGATTCTTCTTGCTTTCTCAGTTGTAATATTACTAAGTTTGTATAATTGAAACTGTTTGCTATTGTTCTTTGTTTCAGTTTTTTTTTTTAATGAACGAACTAAAAAAAATATGCATATATAAAGAAGTTCAGGGGAGGGTGGCATCTGAGACAAGCAAATTTGCAGATTTTATTTGTGTTTTGTTTTATTAGGCCAAATCTTTTAATTAGGAGGCTGAGTTGATTTCAAACAGTTCGAAATGATTTTATTATGTGCTAATAAATGAAAGCATTAAATGTAAATGTACTAGATGTTTACACCTAATCTTATCTTATGTACAAAGATATTTTTATTCTGCATTAAGTTACATGTTGACAATATCTTCTAATGCCTGCATATGTTTAGATATTGTACTTAGTGTCTACAACTACTCATTGTTATGTATAGATATTTATATATATATATATATATTTTTTAAGCTATGCACTCTTCTGCTCTAACCTGCAAATGTAATTTATTTACTTTGCTTTGTTCATCTCTCTTACAAACAACTTGCAAATGTTTGTACTTTTTTTTTCATACTTGATGTTTATACTTATCTGAATCTTATTCTATAAGCTACTAACATTTTTATCTTATGTTTTATACTTGTCTGCATATATTTTTCTTTGCTTTATTTTGTTCTATTTGCCAACATAATTATTGTATAGACATGATTACTTGTTTCCCCCTTTTTAGCTTTGCATTCTATTTTACATGTTTATATTATTGCCTTGTATATTTCCTTTACAGGCTGCATTTATTTATCTTGCTTTGTTTATTATTATTATTATTTTTTTGCTTAGAGTACTTTATTTCAATATTTGTTGTGAATTTTTAACTTATGCAATTATGTTAACCTCATACATTTGATTCATTCTTAAGTTAAATATTTATAAAGTTTACTTCATTTAAATTTACAAACCATAGCTTTACAAAATACGTATATATATAAATGAATTTAAAATAACACTTTCTTTTATATTAAAATCTATTTATAAAAATATTGCATTATTGTTATTGTTTAAAAATCACTCATTACTAATTTTAAAATGATTCATAAATGAAATCACTACATAAACAAATTACCTATTTTATAAAGTTGAAGTAAAAAGAACAAAACAATCTTTTTATTTAAATTTAAACTCTAGGCTAAAATCATTTTAAACAAATTAAACTTTATCTTGAGTATTTTAAAGATCATGCTATTATTTATACAATATGAAATTTTCAAATTATCTATTAAATTTAAAAACAAAACTGGTCTATTTATAATATATACCAATCTGTACATATATATATTATAAATAGAAACAATTTAAATTAGCTTTTAAAAGATAAATTATCAGTTAAATATTTATTTAAAAGAAGATGATTAAATCAATTTTAATATTATTAATAAATATTATCAAACCAATTTAATTTTTATTGTAGATTATTAAATTGATATTGCCCCAAATTCCCGGGATATCACAATCCTGCTATATCCGCAACTCGTTGTAGTGTTCCTGATCTTGTTTCAACTATAATTTCTCTGTCGTTTGAATTATTTGAGCAGTCATCGCCGACAATGATACCCGCTACTTGTGATGCAGTAGGTAGCTGGTGTAAATGACGGTTAACTATACGCTCTTTTATTATCAGTCTGCAATCTTGTAAATTAGTGCGCTCCTCCAACTGGCGCAGCACATGTACATATGGGTTGTAAAAATCTAAGATTTGTTGCAACGCTTGTAGGATGCCTGCTCTTAATATTGCACTATCCTGTTGTCGATTGTCAATCTCATGATCAGTATCGTAGATGTACATTTGGAGGTGTCTACGTCTACTACCCGACAGAGGCAGAACACTTCCGATGCTGTGGTAGATGGAGCCTTGTGCACGGTAAGAGTATATTCCGCTCCGAGCGGAAGCCAAGGGTTGATCGATGTTAGCGCCCATAGAAGTGAATGTGAAAGCTTTGTTGTAAGATCTAATGTTGGTTCGGAAATGTAAACCTCTTTCGTTGTCTTCAGTGAATAAAGCTAAAAGTTCAGAAGGTGGTGGAGGATAGGAAGTGGTAAGTTTACCACTTGAGCAACAATTCCCACTTGTTTCACGGTGAAATAATTTTGCAGCATAGTGTCGGCACTGAGTTGGTTGAGGTAGGATATGGCGGAGGAACGGTTGTGAAGCAGTAAAATTTCGACCGCAATTATAACGGGTTGGAAGGGCATATTGGTGCAGAAATTGTTGCTGGGGATAAGAGCAGTCGGTGCAGTAGAAGTAGCATCGGCTGTTATGTGTGAAAAGCGTAAGTTCAGAATGAAGATATATGAAGTTTTAAAAAGAGTATATGTTGTATATATAGGAAAAATTGGTTGAAAGCATTAAGTTCAGAAGTAGCAAAAAGAAAACTGGATGAACTAGGTAGAAATAGAAGATTAATTTGTTTAAACTTAAAAAAAACCAATGGTAAATAATTATATTGTACCATAAAATGGTTAGTTACACTGAACAACCTAAAATTTTTCCCATAGGCAGACGATATTGTGTCGTCGGACATAGTAGTATATGTGTAAAAGACAATGTGATAGGAAGATGACCCATTACGGACTGTTTGTAATGTTTTTTAAATTGTTGTGCAGATTGAGCGGCTATAATTGTCGTGTAGTAACAGTGTAGGCAAACAAAGGACGAAAAAATGTCACGTGCTATGCATGTGTGCATACTGGGAATTCAATTTGATTATGCAAAAGTAGTAAAAGTTAAGAAATACAATTAGTAAAGAAAGTAATTAACCTTGTTTCACAAAATAATGGCATTTTTATTGGACATTATAAACAGACACAGTTTGAAACATAATCAAAGGCGGTTCTTTTACATATGGTAAGCAACAAATTTTAAAATCCTGCAGTGTTGAAAAATCTTTGAATATCAGTGTATCAACTTCAAATTTCATATTATTATACGATTAGCGAAATCACTATATGTATTACAGTAATAATATTAATAGTAAAAGTGCTACTGTGTAAATTGCTACTTTCACCTAATATTAATGAAAGTATTTTGTAAAAGTGAAAGGAAAATGCAATAGATCATTATTGCTAGGTACAGATTTGTTTAAACTAAAAGTTTTTGATGTCAAACGTTTATAAGTAGAAACTATATATATTGATGGTTAACGCGACAGTGTGGAATAAGCGTGGAACAAAAAGAAACAGCAGACATCAAAGTCAATGTAACTTTTTGAACTTCATTGGAATCAATTTAAGTTATTTGAAATTGGTTGGAAGGCACATACAACATGTAAATCCAAAATAGTTATGTTGACCGTGCTACACGATAATTTGAACAATACCGTTTGTTAAATGTAAAACTACCAAACAATAATGATGATAATCGGAGCGACTTTTGTAAAGTAACATCTGAAACCACTAACAAATACTATTCTGTTGGATATAATTTACTCTGTCGGTTACTGGAGTTTATGAATGCAAGAAACAAACGTATATTTATTAGCATGTGTAGTATCACATCATCTCCTATTGTTTATATCACATGACATTAGACAGTAAGAAAAATGAATGGAAAATCTGACATAAGGAGGTATTAGTTTTAACATTGTATATATTTGCTTCAGACAAAGGACTTCTAGCTTCAGAAAGTGGTGTTAGAAGTGGTAACACATGCAGCAATGTATTTAGAACCACATGCAGCAAAGTACTTGTAGATTGATATTAAAAATAAAAGTATTGTCCTCTCTTAAAATAAAGGATAGATAGAAGATGTTGGTTTTTTTAAAATATAAATCCACAAATAAAAACAGTAATAAATAGTAACAAAGAACGAAACAGTAATCCAAAAGTGATTTTAATGTAGTTAACAATTGCAGAAATGTAATTTCCACCACAAATATTGATTTAGCCAAAGTACTTGTACGTTTATATTGGAAAAAATAGGATCATCATGTATTACATGACAATATTTTCTTTAGACAGTAAGCAAAACGAATGGAAAATCTGACACAAGGAGATATTGATTTTAACATTGTATACATCTGCTTAAGACATAGGACTTATAGCTTCAGAAAGTGGTTTTAATATTGGTAACACATGCATCGATGTATTTACAACCATATGCAGCAAAGTACTTGTAGATTGATATTAAAAATAAAAGTACTGTCCTGTTTTAAAATAAAGGACTGATAAAAGATGTTGTAATTTTTTTTGTATAAATCCATAAATAAAAATAGTAATAAATAGTAATAAAGAACAACATACTAATCCAAAAGTGATTTTAACATAGTCGGCAATTGCATAAATGTAAATTCCACCACAAATATTAAGTCAGCCAAAGTACTTGTACGTTTATATTGGAAAAAATAGGATCGTCATGTATTACAGGACATTATTTTATTTAGACAGTAAGAAAAACGAACGAAAAATCTGACATAAGGAGATATTGGTTTTAACATTGTATACATTTTCTTCAGACAAAGGAGTTATAGCTTCAGAAAGTGGTGTTAAGAGTGGTAACACATGCAACAATGTATTTAGAACCACATGAGCAAAGTACTTGTAGATTGATATTAAAAATAAAAGTACTGTCCTGTTGTAAAATAAAGGATGGATAAAAGATGTTTTTTTAATATAAATCCACAAATAAAAACAGTAATAAATAGTAATAAAGAACAAATATTGATTCAGCCAAGGTACATGTTCGTGTATATTGGAAAAAATAGGATTGCCATGTATTACATGACATTATTTTCTTTAGACGGTAAGAAAAACGAATGGAAAATGTGACATAAGGAGATATTGGTTTTAACATTGTATACATTTGCTTCAGACAAATGACTTCTACCTTAAGAAAGTGGTGTCAACATTGATAACACATGCAGCAAAGTACTTCTAGATTGATATTAAAAATTAAAGTATTGTCCTGTTTTAAAATAAAAGATAGATAAAAGATGTTGTATTTTTTTTATATAAATCCACAAATAAAAACAGTAATAAATAGTAATAAAGAACAACACTAATGAATAGTAATAAATAGCAACAGGCTATCTGTGTAAAAGTGGTTGACAGCATAAAATCCAGAAACGGTGTATACATGTGAAGTATACTTATGTAAACTGAAACACAGGTCTTAAAATGTTATACAGTTGTAATGATGAAGGGAGGGGAAAAGTACCTGTCGAATGTTGCTGTTGTTGGTTTTTAACGACCGTGGTCCTTCTACTTGCGACGGCTGACTCTCTAGATTGTTGACGCCTTGCACGTTGAGTAATACGCCGTCTTTCTCTTTGTTGCTGGTCCATAAAGTTATGGAAAAAAATGAGTTAGGTGGAAGAGATGTGTTAAGAGGGTGGGGCAGTTGAACTGATGTGAGGAAAAAGCATTATTAAAACGAAAGTTAAGTAGAACGTAGTAGCAAGGGGAAAAAGTTGGGGGAGTGGACATTAGAAATTGCATACTTATAGGGGTTGGTAGATTAGATATTTTACAACTGACGTATTAGTAGGTGGAAGAATTTTAATTAGTCAGAGTTCTGTAATTAAGGATGAAACAGTGGGGGTTAACGACTAGTGTGTAGCAGGTCAAAGTTAATTGGGTAGTTTGCAACTGTAAGTAACGGTTTACAGTATTTCCTCATTACATATGATGTACTATTATGTGGGGTAGTTTATTGCAGCAGTAAACAGAACAAATGCATGAGTTGAACATTTTTTTATGTGTGAGATAATTATGTATATTTAGTTAAGGAGGAAGCGACAGTCAATTAAGTAACCCTATATTATCTGCTATCACAAATTTTGTAAGTGGAAATTTGAAGAAACAGAAGGGAATGAGGGAAGAACAAAGTATGATTAGGTACAGTCAGTTAAGGAGGAAGCTGCAGTCAAATAGATAACCCTTTATTATCAACTATGACAAATTTGGTAAGTGCAAATTTGAAGAAATAAAAGGGAATGAGTGTAGATTAAAATACCTCCACTGTTCGCTGTTCATATCAACCTTTTTTTGTTCATCAAATTGTCGTCGTCCGCTTCATCATCCATCTGGTGTGTATATGTAAATACAAAATATTAATTACCCAAATGAATAAATAAAATATTTATTAATTTTTTTTTAATATGTGGGTAAATAAAATAGAAAATGTGTAATAAAATAGGCAACAAATTGTTTATATCGTTGCGTAGTATGTTGTGAGCAACATGAAAAAACTGCCACTAATACTATTATCAACATTTTATAACTGTTAACTTCAGGATGCGTTGTTCTGAGCAGGAAGTTCATTTATTCAGTACCATTAATCACTAAAGTCAGGATGTACATATTTTATGAATTCAATGTTGCAGCTAGATTGTTAATTTTTGTACTTTTTTTTTGGAAGAGAGGGGGGTGGGGGAGTTTGTGGGGGGGGGGGGGATCGGACCAAACTCTTAAACCAATCTATATTCTCAACGCTTTGCAAAAAAAATGGCGGTGCGTATAATTCCTGGTTTGTTGCTTTTGCAATATATAATGTATTTTATGACTTCTCTTTATCTCGCATTATTTCATACCCGAGTCCTGCGTGCTTGCTTTAAGTTGAAAATCTATAAGAAAAAACTTCCATCTAAAATCCAACGATTTTCCTTTCACGTCCCAACGTAATATACAATATATATATATATATATATATATATATATATATTATGCATTATTTAAGGTACATAAATCTGGAGATGGCTCTGTAATGTGACAAAAGCAATGTGTTCCAGAAACTTGCTTGAAGATCTAAACAATAAAATATGTTTACAGTTTCGAAACTAATAATATGATAAAGGTGACATGTTTACCGACGTTGGAAGTCGTGTGCTAGGCTTCTTCTCAGATCTGACTTCAGTTGAGGAGCAAGTATCAGCATACACTGAAAGTAAACAACATATTAATTATAACGGTTAATAATTAACAACAGCTGTATAAAATCACCAAATGTTGGGAAGAAGGATACTTAAAATAGGATAAACGAAGAAGGTAAGATAAAAGTAATCATAATGATAACATCATATTATTGTTCATAGTTTCAAGCAAGTTTCTGGAACACACTGCTTTTGTCACATTACAGAGACATCTCCAGATTTATTTACCTTACATAATACATAATATATATATATATATAATGTAATAGCTAGGTAGCAGAAAGGGAAATCGTTGGATTTCAGAGGGAAGTTTTTTGTTACAGGTTTTCAACTTAAAGGTGGAGGGGATGATGATAATATTTTTCATGTTTATGGGCATATGAACTTCACATAAATTTGCCTGATTTCGTATAACATTAATCAACTGTGTGAAAATCAGGTCATTTCTACCATATTAATATAGGGTAGATCAATTGGTTGCATGCATTGAAAAAAGTGAAAGTGTGGTCAGTAGTATAAATTAAGTGAACGACTAATAACATATTATTCTGCAATCAAAACAGAATAATACAGCAAACTATGTTTGATGGTGTAAATCCACATTAGTAATATGATAAAGGTGACATGTATTCCGACCTTGGAAGTCGTTTGGTAGGCTTCTTCTCAGATCTGACTTTAGTTGGGGAGTAACTGTAAACATACACTGAAAATAAACAGCATATTAATTATAACGGGTAATAATTAACAGCAGCAGTACATAATCACTAATGTTAATGTCCACTGTAATAATTGAAAACCAACCCTGACTACTTACAACGTCAGTTGTCGGACCAAAAAAACTCTTGCAAATTTGATCATCGGTTGTATCTAAGGAAATTGTGATGGGACATGGATTATCCAACTTTAGTGGTTATGACATTGACACTGTATTCATACCTGTAAAGAAAAAATGTATATTGGTACTGAGTGGAGTGTTAAAATCTAGAGAAATGCAAATAAATAGAAATGTACAAATTAAAGCATTTAAGAAACTTAACTTATCATTAAGGAATATCAAAGTAAGCGAAACTTTAGCTACTGGAATCTGTTTCTTCTCATGCGACGAACTGATGTGGAAGGGAACTTTAGCAAAAACAGAAGTCAGATCGTGAGAGCAAGCGAAACTTTAGCAACTGTAATCTGTTTCTTCTCATGTGACGAACTGATGTGGAAGGGAACTTTAGCAAAAACATAAGTCAGATCGCGAGGAACGGGGCAAAATGGAGGTTCATCGGTGGAGGAGAAAGTCTTCGTCTTCGTCACTCTCAGCTTTTTAGGCACCGGCGGACACATGAGTTGTGGCTTCAGCAGGTGATCTTCGGATGTAGGTGTCCTGAATCTTAAACCGTTGCCTGGTTTCGAAGACTTTGGTGCTCTCGGCTTTAAATTGGGCAAACCGAGTCATAGAAGGGGAAAAAGACGTAGGTAAATCGTCTTCTACCTAGAATCTGTTGAATATGCGCTTATATGTTTTTGTTTGATGATAATAAACATATATATTCATTTAAATGTATTTGTTAATGTAATATTTTATTTTTTATAGATTAAATAAATATTTGTTGAATAAAATAAATAACACATAATTTGAATTCAAACAGAAATATTATTCAAACAAATATTTATTACAATCTTGAATAGTACAAATTCATGCTCTCACTATAAATATACAACTTTGATTACAATACATCACAATTTTACATTTACAGTTAACCTCACTACATATCACTCACACTCGTATTTATCTTCAACTTTATTCCAGTTTGAATCCAGCATCTGAGAAATCTGCAAAAATATTCACTAACACGGTAAAATTGAAAAAGAAATATTTTTTGCAGTATAAAATAAAACGTGAATTTTGAAGACATGATTTGCCTCAGTTATTTGGGTTGTTCGTCATAATTTACATTTGAATTCATCACACACGAACAATGTGACATGCACAGTGTATCACTGTACATGCCACAAGGCCGTGCACATCGATATACACTTGATAATGCTATAGGGACAGGTGAGCATAGGTCAAACCCAAATAAAAAGCCGGGTTCAACTCACGTGCAACATAAACAAAATAATGTCACAAACTTCAGCACAAGGTCAAATCCGAGCGACAAGCTGGATTCAACTCAAGTATAATGCACAAGTTCAACTAAAAGCCAACATGTACGAAAGACTGCACAAATTCAAGACAGCACCAAAGCACAAAGGCTTGAATGATCAAGTGTATCTGAAATATGGCAACATAGAGGCAACTGGCAATAACAAGTATACATATACATGCCAACTTCAACTACAAGCCCAAATCAATACACCAGTCTCATGTGAAAATGCTCAAACTCAAGTGAACAGAAGACAGTGGAAATTACTCAACTGAGGATGCAGATACAAAATGACCAAGTGCAACTGGAAACAACAAAAAGTGCAAGCTACAACTTCAAGTAATGTCCAATACAATTACCATGTTCAAAATAACTTCAACCAGACTAGATTGAACCAAGTATCAATAATATTATGGAGTGTATGCAACATGATGAAGCAGTGTAAAACCAAAGTTACAAGCATACAAAATGCTCGATGCAAACTACAATGTCACCGCAAACAAGTGATGACACAAGCACTTACACTAGATTGCCACCAACATAACAGCAGACATGAACACAATATGAAGACCAGAAGTACAAAATGATCAAGCTGCTGCATATCAGTGGTGCAGACGACCAAGTGGCCATATACAGACTTTAAACTTACAAGCATGGCCGTGCACGCTACAACAACAATGACCAAGTGCAGATCAGTGAAGCCAAAGCATGATACAGGTGAACAGAAGGATCAAATGTGCAAAGTGGAGACCGAACAAAAACTAGAGTGCAACAGGCAAACACAACAATGCCGCTGAGAACAATGGAATACAATTTCAGATGACTCAGACGAACACAAGGCCGCAACAAACATACATATGAAGCAGTTCAAATCCAAGTGCAAATCCAAGAATATATACATGATGCAAATGCACAAGTACAGGCCGAGCAAAATCAAGAAAGAATTTTTCAAAAATGACCGAAGTACAAATGTAACGCAGTGATAAAAATTCAAGTACGTATACAGTATTGACGAGGTCAAAAAAATCAACACCGTGATGACCACGGTAGCAATTCAAAACCGTGTCAACCAAGCAAGCATCGAATATACGATTGTGAACTAGTCAGAGAAATCAACAACGTCCAAGCATAATCGAATGGCCGAAGCACAGTGTTGACAAAATCAAACAAATTCAGACAAACGAAAAATAAGGAGATCGAACGCATATAAATCCCATTCATCATCGGCAGTTTTGAAGGGTATCGAGTTCAAGTACGAGAATCACTAAAGCACAAAAAGGGAAAATACATACCGAAGCAAACGTCGAACTCGATCAAGCAGCAGTGAGCAACTCAGAGAAATAATCGATCGAAATAGAGAGGAGCCAAATCAATCATATGATCGAACAACTATCGGCTGCTTATTTCACAACCCTAATTTAGGAAGCAAGGAGCAAAAGAACCGAAGCCCTAATTTAGTTGCAGAGAAGAACAAGCCGCCATTTCAAAGAGGAACGAGCAAGAAGAACCGGGCTAAAATAAAGAGGATAAGAAAATAGGGTCGGCCATGTTTTATTTTAAAAGGGCTTTAGTATATTTTTTAAATAGGTTTAAGTGTTATTTTTCTTTAATTGTTGTTTTTATTTTTTCAGATCAAAACTTGGTAAATCACCACCTAGGGAGTAGGTAGTGTCAGATTGTCTAGTTAGAATTAGTTCAGTGAGCAGGGTGTGCGAGTTTGCAAAACTCTATAGGAGGGAGCAGAGTTTGCGAGTAAGCAAAACTCTATAGGCGGAGCAGGGTGTGCGAGTCTATGAGAGTGTTTGTGAGCGGGAGTAAAAGGTTTGCGAGTCTAGTAGAGTGTTTGTAAGCGGGATACTGTTTAATTCTAATAGAAATCTGGGAATGCAGCAGTAGGCAGGGGTTGCCGAAGCTAGGTAAATTTTGTGTGTGATTTACTTTTCAGCATATTTATTTCTGCAGTTTGTTTCTGTGTTTAAATCGAGAAAATTTTCTATAACCCTATTCACCCCCCCTCCAGGGTTAATCTAGATCCTACAAGTGGTATCAGAGCCCGGTATTTTTCTTTAACTCTAGAGTCATGAATTCACCAAATAATGCTTTTTCTGAGGGGCAATCTTTTGCTAGGCCACCCATGTTTAACGGGAATGATTATGCTTATTGGAAAGTTAGGATGGGTATATATCTTAGTTTTGTTGATTATGATGTTTGGGATATTATTGAAACTGGCTATAAATCCCCCACTATAATCGTTGGTGATACTGAGATTCCTAAACCTAAGGATAGGTGGGATGCTAACGATAAGAAATTAAAAACTACAAATGCCAAAGCAATGAACGCTTTGATCTGTGCTCTTGATAAAAATGAATTTAATAGAATTTCTCATTGTACAACAGCACAGAAAATTTGGCATACCTTGGAGGTGACACACGAAGGAACTTCTCAAGTCAAGGAGTCTTGTCTAGCCCTATTCAGCAATGAATACGAAAACTTTGTGATGGACAAAGGCGAGAGCATAAAGGATATGTTTGGACGTTTTTCAACTTTGGTGTACAATGCTAGAGCGCTTGGGAAGGTCTTCACTGAGGTAGAGCTTGTGCGGAAGATACTACGAGTCTTACCGATGAACTTTGAGGCAAAAGTCACGGCAATACAAGAATCGAAAGATCTGAGTAAACTAAGCATGGAGGAGTTGATTGGTAACTTGATGACATATGAGCTTGAGCTAAAAGAAAAGGAAGAACGCAACAACTCCGAACCAAAGAAGAAGACGATTGCCTTAAAGAGCAAAGAAGAAAGTGATGATGAAGAAGAAGATCCAATCGAAGAGCTTGCAATGGCTGTCAATAATCTTAGAAAATGGTCGAGATTCAAGCCACGCAAGAAGAAAACAGAGGGTAATAGATCAAAAGACTCTGACCATTCCGATAATGAACCGACGTGCTTTAACTGCAAGAAGCCCGGACACTTCATACAAAAATGCCCACTTCTCAAAAACAACAAAGGAAAGAAAAAGAAGAAAAAGGCCTTTGCAGCGACTTGGGATGATGAAGAAGGAGAGGAAGTTTCGGATAGCAGCTCAGAGGAGGCTAACTTGTGTCTTATGGCGAAATCAGATTCAGAAGCAAGCTCCGAGGAATCTGGTGAGGCAGGTGAGTATTCCTATAGAGATCTTGTTTTTATGTGCTTAGATCTTACTAAAACAATTGATAGTCATGAATCAAAAATTGAAAAACTAAAATCTGAAAGGAGGAAACTCGCCCATGAAAATTCTAGGTTAGAAACTGAACTTGATAATATTCAAAACCTAGACTGTAAAAATTGTAAGATTTTAGATTTAGAATTATCAAAACTAAGGAATAACTTTGAGAATCTTGAAAAAGAAAACTTGAATCTTAAGGAAACCATCGACACTAGGAAAAAGGATTTTATAAATCGATGCACCTCACTTGTAACTGAAAACACATCACTTAAAACCAAAGTCTAACAATTGTCAACGACTTTAGATAAATTTTCAAAAAGCGAAAAATCGTTGAATATGCTATTAGGAAAGCAAACTGTTAATATGGTAAGACAAGGACTTGGATATAATCAATCTAAAATTGTTGAAAACAAGATTAATCAAGAAAATTCAATGTGCATGATTTGTAGAAAATATGGATACAATCAAAATAATTGTTGGTATAGACCCAAACATGTGAAAACTATATCGATTTGGGTTCCAAAAGGCACAAATATAAAATCTCTCAAAGTTAAACAAATTTGGGTGCCAAAGGGAACAATTATAAATAGTTTTGGGTCTCTACAAAATTGTTTTTCAAAATTTTCTGCCACTAACAACCATGGACCTATAAAAACAAATAGGTCACATAAATCTTTTTTCGTGTAGGTGTGGTAGCAGGCTAAGGAACAACAACAGTGTTCTCTGGATTTTGGCTGTTCCAGAAACACAACGGGCGACAAAGCAAAGTTCCTTAGCCTAGTATAAAGGTGACAGAATCACAATGGACAACAACGAAAAATTATCGTAAAGGTAAAACAGGTAAATTTGTTTTTGAACGATATATTAAATGTGATAATCTGCACCGTAATCTTAATTAAATCAGGCAGTAATGTGATGATGAAATGAATGATGTCTTTAATTCTGACTTATTCTTAATTGATATGATTCCTTTTGACTTGTTCTTATTTATGACTTTGATTTGTGCTTAAATGATGACCAATCAGATTTTCAACTTTGAACTAATCCATATAAATTTGTTCGGTCAAATGATGGTATTTTATTGATCTTTGATTACTCATGCTACACGTAGATATATTTGTTTTGACATTTTGGTCAATGCTTATAAATTTGCACGATTTCAAATTTCATGTGAAAGCTGTTAAAAAGGATTTTAAGAAATTGTTGAAACTTCAAGAAATTATTTTTGAAATAATTATGATGTTGATTGACTGTTGATTACTCATGAATATAACTGTTTATCCTACGGTTTCTAAAATTAACACTTTGATATTTGTTTGAGTGTTAACATGGCTTCATTTCAAATTTCATTCTAAGATAGTTTGTTGAAATTTCACAATCTGGTCTTTGACATCCAACGAGTGAATATTGAGTGAAATTTAAATTCAAATGCAGATTACACTGGTAATATAGTCGATAGAAAAATTATTTGTGTAACGTGATTAATTTTTGAAACATTCATTTGCTGCATCGTTTTTTTTCAAAGAAAATATCTGCATATATTTCACTTGAAATAATTTTTCAAATAGCAGAATTTTTTCTTCATATAACCCCTTCGAGAAAATCATTTTTGACCATATTTTCAGATTAGTCATTTTTTGATTTTAAATGACAAATTTTGACTAATCTAACTCCCTAATGACTATCGAAAAGATCAATAGTGATTGAAAAAGTGATGAGTGTCGATATTTGTCATACATTACTCAAGACAGTATATTTAGAAAAATTTCTTTAGAATTACATAGCAAGAGTTATAAAAACTTTTTGTTGGGTAAAAATTCCATGATCATTTCTATTTCTATCATCTTTCTATCGACCATCACTCATCAAAATCATATAAGTTTGTAAATTTGTGGTAGTTTACAAAGGAAATTATTCGTTCTTCAATTTATTATTATAAAGGAAATTATCTGTGCTTCAATTTATTATATTTTTATCAATAAAAAATAAATATCCAAAGTATTCACTCTCATTTAAAAGTCCTCACGGTTATGCATGGGTGAATTACTTGGATTTTTGATTATGTGCTTTCATGCTCATTTAAAAGTCCTCACGGTTATGCATGTATGGAACGCATATCAAAATTAATTGATTAAATAGACAAGTTGATTCTAATCCCATTTAAAAGTCCTCACGGTTATGCGTGGTTAGAAGATACTTGAATTCATTTTTAAAATAAAAATAAAAATTGTAAATACTACTAATCTCATTTAAAAGTCCTAACGGTTATGCATGGTTAGTAGATATTCAAATTTCCTGAAATAAATATACCACAAATAGACACAACTATATGGTTTTATTTGATGAAATCATTCCTATCATTCTAAAGTGGAATATGCGCCTGACAAGGGTAATTATGATTTTTGTTTGAGTTTTATTGAAATTTGATATTTATATTCAATTGAATTAAATGTTTGATTCAAGTCTGTCACTTCATCCCTATTTTTATAACACTGTTATTCTTTTGCTGATAACAAAAGGGGGAAGAAAAGTTAAGATTTTGTCAAATAAAATCAAGCAAAGGTCAAATAATTTTTCCATTCGCATCTAGGCTTAATTATATATTTCTATTTGTATGCATATATGTAGGGGGAGCATCATGTAGAGAGGAAGCATTTAAATAGGGGGAGCAATTATAGTATATCATTGATCAAATACATTTAACACATGTACAAAATCTTAAATATATGTTTGTTATCATCAAAAGGGGGAGAATGTTGAATATGCGCTTATATGTTTTTGTTTGATGATAATAAATATATATATTCATTTAAATGTATTTGTTAATGTACTATTTTATTTTTCATAGATTAAATAAATATTTGTTGAATAAAATAAATAACACAGAATTTGAATTCAAACAGAAATTTTATTCAAACAAATATTTATTACAATCTTGAATAGTACAAATTCATGCTCTCACTATAAATATACAACTTTGATTACAATACATCACAATTTTACATTTACAGTTAACCTCACTACATATCACTCACACTCGTATTTATCTTCAACTTTATTCCAGTTTAAATCCAGCATCTGAGAAATCTGCAAAAATATTCACTAACACAGTAAAATTGAAAAAGAAATATTTTTTGCAGTATAAAATAAAACGTGAATTTTGAAGACATGATTTGCCTCAGTTATTTGGGTTGTTCGTCATAATTTACATTTTAATTCATCACACACGAACAATGTGACATGCACAGTGTATCACTGTACATGCCACAAGGCCGTGCACATCAATATACACTTGATAATGCTACAGGGATAGGTGAGCACAGGTCAAGCCCAAATAAAAAGCCAGGTTCAACTCACGTGCAACATAAACAAAATAATGTCACAAACTTCAGCACAAGGTCAAATCCGAGCGACAAGCTGGATTCAACTCAAGTATAATGCACAGTTTCAACTAAAAGTCAACATGTGCGAAAGACTACACAAATTCATGACAGCACCAAAGCACAAAGGCTTGAATGATCAAGTGTATCTGAAATATGGCAACATGGAGGCAACTGGCAATAACAAGTATACATATACATGCCAACTTCAACTACAAGCCCAAATCAATACACCAGTCTCAAGTGAAAATGCTTAAACTCAAGTGAACAGAAGACAGTGGAAATTACTCAACTGAGGATGCAGATACAAAATGACCAAGTGCAACTGGAAACAACAAAAAGTGCAAGCTATAACTTCAAGTAATGTCCAATACAATTACCATGTTCAAAATAGCTTCAACCAGACTAGATTGAACCAAGTATCAATAATATTATGGAGTGTATGCAACATAATGAAGCAGTGTAAAACCAAAGTTACAAGCATACAAAATGCTCGATGCAAACTACAATGTCACCGCAAACAAGTGATGAAACAAGCACTTACACAAGATTGCCACCAACATAACAGCATACATGAACACAATATGAAGACCAAAAGTACAAAATGATCAAGCTGCTGCATATCAGTGGTGCAGACGATCAAGTGGCCATATGCAGACTTTAAACTTACAAGCATGGCCGTGCACGCTACAACAACAATGACCAAGTGCAGCATCAGTGAAGCAAAAACATGATACAGGTGAACAGAAGGATCAAATGTGCAAAGTGGAGACCGAACAAAAACTAGAGTGCAACAGGCAAACACAACAATGCCGCTGAGAACAATGGAATACAATTTCAGATGACTCAGACGAACACAAGGCCGCAACAAACATACATATGAAGCAGTTCAAATCCAAGTGCAAATCTAAGAATATATACATGATGCAAATGCACAAGTACAGGCCGAGCAAAATCAAGAAAGAATTTTTCAAAAATGACCGAAGTACAAATGTAACGCAGTGATAAAAATTCAAGTACGTATACAGTATTGACGAAGTCAAAAAAATCAACACCGTGATGACCACGGTAGCAATTCAAAACCGTGTCAACCAAGCAAGCATCGAATATACGATTGTGAACTAGTCAGAGAAATCAACAACGTCCAAGCATAATCGAATGGTCGAAGCACAGTGTTGACAAAATCAAACAAATTCAGACGAACGAAAAATAAGAAGATCGAACGCATATAAATCCCATTCATCATCGGCAGTTTTGAAGGGTATCGAGTTCGAGTACGAGAATCACTAAAGCACAAAAAGGGAAAATACATACCGAAGCAAACGTCGAACTCGATCAAGCAGCAGTGAGCAACTCAGAGAAATAATCGATCGACATAGAGAGGAGCCAAATCAATCATACGATCGAACAACTATCGGCTGCTTATTTCACAACCCTAATTTTGGAAGAAAGGAGCAAAAGAACCGAAGCCCTAATTTAGTTGCAGAGAAGAACAAGCCGCCATTTCAAAGAGGAACGAGCAAGAAGAACCGGGCTAAAATAAAGAGGATAAGAAAATAGGGTCGGCCGTGTTTAATTTTAAAAGGGCTTTAGTATATTTTTTAAATAGGGTTTAAGTGTTATTTTTCTTTTAATTGTTGTTTTTATTTTTTCAAATCAAAACTTGGTAAATCACCACCTAGGGAGTAGGTAGTGTCAGATTGTCTAGTTAGAATTAGTTCAGTGAGCAGGGTGTGCGAGTTTGCAAAACTCTATAGGCGGGAGCAGAGTTTGCGAGTAAGCGAAACTCTATAGGAGAAGCAGGGTGTGCGAGTCTATGAGAGTGTTTGTGAGCGGGAGCAAAAGGTTTGCGAGTCTAGTAGAGTGTTTGTAAGCGGGATATTGTTTAATTCTAATAGAAATCTGGGAATGCAGCAGTAGGCAGGGGTTGCCGAAGCTGAGTAAATTTTGTGTGTGATTTACTTTTCAGCATATTTATTTCTACAGTTTGTTTCTGTGTTTAAATCGAGAAAATTTGCTATAACCCTATTCACCCCCCTCTAGGGTTAATCTAGATCCTACAGAATCAACCATGCTTTTCGAATCTAGGAATCTCAGAATAGATGGTGAAGCAGTGTCGACGGCACACAATTGTTTGATTCGTCAACCGTCGAGAATTGATAGTTGAGTTAATGAACGGTTTTCTGTCTTTTGATTTTGTAGGTTAAGGGGGAAGGAAAAGTTGGGAAAGGGAAGAGGGGATGAAATGAAACAGGGCAACCGCTTTTAGAACATGGTGGATGGAAGGAAGACGGTAAGTCCCTCATTTTCTGCTAATTGTCATGGATGGAAAAGGACATTTGGGACACTCCTAAAAAGGCTTCAGTTTGACCGTCTGACTCAGGGTTTTTCTTTATAGTATAGATATATATAATACAAAATAGTGTGCAACAGTGCTCGCTATGCAAAAAAAACACAGTTCAGTCGACTGGACTGATTTCACCAGTCGACTGAATCTGTTGTAACGACCCATAAAATTTTATTAATTGTTAATTGGTTTTATAACGTATTTAATTTGGATTTTAAGAAATTTTAATAATAATATTTTGAAATAAAGTTTTAATATTTGGTTTACGTATAATAAAATATAGCAAATGGTAAATTTTCAATTAATTATATGAATGTTTATTTATTATACAATTCTATTAAATTCAAATCAGTTAATAATTGATGAAAATAAATTTATTTTCATGACCTGAATATTTTTACATAGAAAAATTCTAATCATCTTCTGACTGAGATGTCATTTTTCGTTTTCCCAAATTTGGACTTCTATAGCCCCGTCGATCTTATTTTCTGCGTTTTTACTGCATTTTTTCTGCTAATGAAAATTCGAATTTTTATAATTCAATCATACCACCAATATCTATATACCATTTTGATCGTCTCGTTGTACTGATCACTACGGTATATTTATTTCTGTATTTTGAGACCCGATACGCGACGGAAACAATAAAAACGTGCGTCATCGGTATTGAAATTTGTGACTTGGATTTATCTACTTTTCAAATTTGAAACCGTACAACTCATACCATATTAAATTTATTTTAAAGGTTTTAGCTAAATCTATGGGTAAGCGTTGCCACACATTTCCACCTTATATTTAATTCTCTGCCGTTTCAATTTGCATTCTATCCGTTCACATTTTATTTATTCCTTTTCTACCATATATTGCATTATCTCTTTCTGCTATTTTCTAATTGCCATTTTCTCATTCACGCGATCATTTAATTGAAATCAAAATTTCAACCCTTACTTCTCTTTTCTTTTCAAATTTGAAACGTGCTATTAAATCAAGCCATTAATTGCTTTTATTTTTTTCCTTAAATCAATATACAACTCACACAATTATAAATTGCATTAAATTTTCTGATGAACCACACCATGACCGTTTATATTATATTTATTTGGAATATATTCATTTGTTTGAAATCTTTCCCTTTATCCCTCATCTCAGTTGGGAATAAAATAAATTTCAGCGGAAACCACGTTTCAATGCTTTTAACTCTTTATAACTTTTGATAAAAAAATTGTCCTTTTTGAAACTAAAACGTATAGGGATATACGTTTCTCATTTATTAATTTCTAAATCGTCCTGTTGTCCTTTTCATGTATGTTATATTTATTTATATTTTAACATTTTCTATTTATTTCACTCATCTCCCTACACGTTTCTATTTATTTGCTGATTTGTTGCATACGTTTCGTTTTGGAAAAATGCGGTTCATTCCTATTTATTTCATTTCTCACATTTATTTCATCTTTTACTGAAATTCGACTGTTGCCACGTCATACCATTTTGGAAGTATGGATGTACAAAACATGCATACGTTTTATATTCATTTAATCGGAACGGTCACTTTAATTTTTTCCTTTAAAATTCCATTTTCTTCACTACAGCTGGAAAGTTATAAAACATTCAAAAAAATTTGAAAGCTCGCCTTAAATTGTGCAAAGCGTTTTCCTTTGCCTTTATAACTTTGGGTTATGCCAGCTGTTACTTTTTTTCCATCAATTCAAAATTATTATTTGTCATTCCATTTTTGGGTCTTTTCATTCTCCTTTATCAACTTCCATATATTTATTTCCCTAGTCACTTTAAAACGTTTTATAACAATAATTAATATATAGCCATTTCATTTTAAAGCTTTTCATAGGTTTTATATATGTCAAAAAAAGATGTGAATGGATATTTACCTGAGGCTCACACCTTTTTGAATTATACGTTTTTTTCGTATTCATAAATCCTTTTACGGCTCATTTTATTTCACCTTTATAAGCTTTTTTTTGGTAAAGCAACGATCTACTGTCACTTTCTTCTCCTCAATTTTTCTTTCTCCACCCTCTCTCTTCTTTCACACTCTTACACGCAGCCGTATCTCACCTTGTCACCCATTTTGCCTTGCAGAAAACTTTTAACATACATATATGATATATTGAAAGGTAATACAACTTGTGCGTTTGTCTCATTAAGTATTGTGTTTTTTTTGTGTGCCTAAGTTATTGTTTTATTTTATTTTATATATATAAGCCTAAGTATTGTTTCTAAAAACTTTAGATATTTGCATGGGTACGTATTTTCATATTGGGTTGGTTGTATAGATATACTAGTATACATTTCAGAGCTTCATAGGTTTGTATTATATATATATATATATAATTTTTATTTTACCATCATCTATTGTCAGGTGTTGTTTTAAATATAATATGTATACAAGTTAGGTATAACGGTTGCTGTGAATATGTGTAACAATATATGTATAACATTTTTTAAACATGTATATAGCAGCCCATATAAAGGTTTGTTTGTACACACTTTATTGTACATATAAAATGTAGGTTTGCATGTCAATATTGGTAAGCATAAGCATCCTTTCTCCATTTTCTACTAGCATTGTGTTAGCATATTTTTATTTTTGGTAAAAAAATAACAACAACAACAACAACAATAATAACGATGATGATGATTACAGTATATTATTTGTAAATGAAGTCTGCATTTGGTTAAACAATTAGATTTCTTTAAACTTACATTGTATACTGTTATGTATATCTTTGGATGTTAATTTGGTTATGTACATTTAGTTTCAGAAATTGATGTTTCAAATATAACGTATATACTATAAGATATAGTGAATTTGGTTTTGATTTTTTTTATATGTTTGATTTCAATAAATATATTTAATTTATGACTTATATAAAATGTATATATACTGTAATTTGAATTTTGGGTTTAAGGAGGATAATAATATAAAAATACATCTCGCCTAAATTTTTATCGAGCTAATTTGACCCGTTCCCATCGATTTCTTTTACCAGTATTGATCGTCGATTCGTGCCGATCTTACTTTGCTTTGAGATTCGTGCTTGGGTTTCGTAACTCAACTTCATTGTCTATCTCTCTAACCTCGAAAGGTGAGTAATCACTCACGATTAACGTTCTTTTATTTATTAAATTTGATTTCAATTGAAACGATAATTGAAATATGAGGCTGTAGTTATTTAAATGGTTATATATGCTATTATTTATAACTGTTCACTTATGGGATATGACACCATATCCTATTGTTTATATTTATTTTGATGATATATGCCTGTTGTTATTATTATTTTCATATCTGTTATCACTCTGCAAGTTCCGTGTTAGTATAGAAATCAATATGGGTTGAAATGATACATACCCGAACGGACTTTATAATAGGAGAAAATTGTTATGGATTGAAATGATAAACCCAAGCGATTTTCATTTAAGTGAATTTGGGATTATGGGTTGAAATGATATCCACCCGCATATATTTAGTGTACGGGTTGAAATGATAAATATCTGTAGCACTTGACTATATGATAAGAAATATATACAGACACCGTTGGTCCATATACATATTTTGAAAATAAATTTCTACAGTTGAAAAGAAATATATAGTATTTAATAAATATTGTTCTTAAAATATTATATATATAAATGGAAATTATATATATATATATATATATATTTAATAATAATAATATTATTGAGATTGATTTAATCCATATAATATGTTTGAGTATTATTTAAGATTTATATTTCAAAATTTACCGTTGTAAAAAGTTGAATAATTAAGATTGGGAGATAAATTTAGATTTATTAAAAATTGTATTTAAATAAGCATTTATTTAATTAAATCGATTTGAAATTATTGAATGGAAAATTTAAAGGTATGATTTTGTAACTGAATTTTTGATTTAAGTGATTTAATGAATATTTCACGTTTAATAAAATTAAAGAAAATATTAAGTAAAATGTAATTTAAGGTTACTTAAATAATATTGAATCTAATAAGGGAGTATTTCAAGACTAAATAATAATGAGGTTAAATCGAGATCTATATGAAACTGTTATATAGAACATTTAAATATAAAGCCTTAAACTATATTGGAATTTAAATGGTTTATGTTGAGATTCGTATCTGTATTTGAAATCAACGTAGTTGAATTTGTTATTTAGCAACTAAATTGAATTAAGTGAAATTTAGGTTGAACCAAATTTGAATTTATTATTTAGAAAACTAAATTGAATAAAAATTTCGTTGAAACGTTGAATACTTAAAGTTTTGAAATATATTGAAATATAAAGGGGTATTTTTGTGATTACAAATCCGAATTTGAGATCGATAAATTGAAGTATTTATTTTAGGAATTGAGTTGAATTTAGATTGATAAATTGAGATTGAATTTAATTTCAATGGGAAGGTCGGGTTGATGTTGAAACGATTTGTTAAGTTGAGGGAATTGAAAATACTTTATTGTATAAATTATTTAATATATATAAATACTATTTTAGGAAATATAGAGATATTTGAAGTGAAATGATATTTGGTTTTGAAGTATAAATTAAGCTGAAATGACCACGGTGTTATAGTGTATATTTCTACCTTGTAGATAGTTCCATGGACCCTTAGAGGATGGTTATCTCATACATCCTTTAAGTTATTTGTATTTCAGTTGATATTTCACTTGAGTTGGATTTATTGATATAAGAATGTTAATCCTGACTCGAGTGTTTTGTGTTTTGCTTTACGCTCGGGTCAGACTGAGTGATACAGCATTAGAGACTCACCTTTGGAGTTCGGAGTTTCATTTGGAGATCCAACTATCGATTCAGATTCCAGCCTTTCCAGTTGATTGGTTCAGAGAAGTCATCTGTTTCATTGGAGACTTCACTGCATTCGAACTATTCGGTTGTATTTTATTTCTAACTCTGATGTATATAGTAGCTTCATAAACTACTATTATTTATCTATTCCACTGCATTATATTACTCTGTGATCTGTGATTGATTTATTTATTGTATATTTTAAGTTTTGCCAAATTTTAATTAATAATTCGATATTTTGAATTATTCAAGTCGGATATGTGTGGTTTTATTGTCGATTTGAATGGTCCAAAATAGCGGATCGTTACAGTTGGTATCAGAGCTTTGGCTCTAGGCAAAACTTAGCATATATGGTAAATTTATTTACAGAATCACTTTCGTTCGAGTTGAATCTCTTCCTTTCTGACTCGATTTCCTTTGAATTTTGGAATGTCCCTCGGTTCCGAAATTCATTCTTGTCTCTTTCTATTTATATTCGTTTGATTCTGAGTATCCCATAACTCCACTGAATGTTTTGTAAAGGGCATGAAAACTCATTTACAATCGGTATTGATTCACCGAAGATTTCTGTATCCTCGGTTTACGATGCTTCTATATCTTGATATGCTGAATTCTATCTCTGGCGATCGAATGTCGATTTGTTTTGGAATTCCGCATCGATTATATTCCTAAGGTCACGGTTGACCTGATTAAGGTCGCCGTGATTTGTAAAATTATATCCATCTTCTATTTTGTAATTTAATTATCTCATCTTCGATCGAGTTTATCTTCGAATCAAGATTCTATTGATTGGAGTTCCTCTAATTTAAATCTCTATCTTTGTTTTGAAATCCATTCTTGAATCACCCTTTGAAAAATAGGGTATGTTGTATTTTTGAAATTGTTTATACCGAAATTATTATTTTGATAACTATGATTTTATTCTATATATAAAAGTAAAAATGTTTTCGTTAAGGATTATATACCTATATATAAAACAAATAAGAAATGTTATTCTATATATAAAAGTTTTGAAAGGATTTAAAATTTTGGAAATTTATAAGAAATTGATTTATATAAAAATGATTTATAACTGAAGGGTTAAATTTGAAATTCGAGAATTGAATTACGGTATTTTGAAATTGGTTTTAAGATTTTGGAAAATATATAAAAACAATACGATTTAAAAGTATTTTTCGAATAAGAAATGTTTCAAATGAGTTCAAATGAATTCCAATAATTTTGAAGAAATTTCAAAGAAGTTTTCAAGAAAATAGAAGTCAGAACTCACTTATGTCGCTGGAAAATAATTTCTGTGACGAGTGCACGTATCATCAACATTGATTTTCGAGTTTCGGAGTGGGGGAGAGGCCTCTTTAATAGCTTCGCTATGCGAGTGATTTTGTAAAACCGTTTTGATTTCAAATTCCGAAGTATAATTTGATATTTTCGAAAGATATATGTATATATTTGAAACAATTTAAAGTGAGACCGGTGTTCAGTCGTCGAGTTTCGGATTTGATTTAGTATAATCCTATCTATTGAAATTGATTTATTGATTTATGTTGATTTTCAACTCTTGAATTTGGAAATTTGATTTCCCTAACTATTTTGAATGTTCGAACACTTCCAAATCGAGATTAAATTTTCAAAGCTAAGAAATTTCGAAGAGTATAAAATGTTTGATAAAGAATATAAATTAAGTTTTGAAATGCTTTGAAAAAAAAATAGTTTTGAATAATAGTTTTCAGAAAGGTAAATTGGATATTTCAAATAGAAATAGATAGTTTAAAAGTTTTAAAGGGATAATTATAAATTTGGAAACCATTTTGAGTATAATTGATTTTGAGATAATATTTGGTTTTGAAATTAAATTGAAATTAAAAACCAGTACTTATATGGTGATTTTGGAAATTAATTTGTTTGACTTGAATTATTTTAATTTGGAAACTGGGATAATTTTCTAAACCTATTATTTTAGGAACTTTGAAATTTAGATATTTAATTTGGAAGAAAATTTGGTGAAATCATATATGATTTGAAACTGAATTGATATTGAAATGATTTGAAATTGAGAACCTTATATTATTAAGCACTTGATTTGGGAGTGGTCGAACTAATATAAAATGGATTTGTATGCGTATGAAGTTGATTTGAAATCTTTTGATTTGAAAGGTACTCAATTTGGAAAGAGAATTTTATATAATCGAAGTCTATATAAGTATGATTTGATATACTATTGATTTGGAAAGTATTCGATTTGAAAAAAGAATCCTATATATAATGGACTTTATATAAGTATGATATTTGAAGGTATTTGAAAAGGTACTATATGATATATATTTTCAAAGCAATGATATGGAAAGTACCTTCTGCTTGATATCCGCTTTGTGCCCACATTGTGGATTCATTCTATCGATATTATTCTCTCTGATTTTTGGTTTTTCGGATGTGATACTCGAGTGTTCCCACCATGGCGTAACCCATG
Organism: Allium cepa; assembly: GCA_030765085.1. Classification (NCBI taxonomy): domain Eukaryota; kingdom Viridiplantae; phylum Streptophyta; class Magnoliopsida; order Asparagales; family Amaryllidaceae; genus Allium; species Allium cepa. The sequence goes on along the minus strand of CM060934.1, from coordinate 764,997,636 downwards.
GTTTTTTTTCTCTCGCGACTGCATAGCGAAATTGCCTGGCTGAGTCTGGCCTAGGGGTACGGATTATTTCCTGGGGGATCCAGGCGTAACCATTGTGTATCCAGCAATCTGTGTAGGTCACGATTAGTAGCGAAACTTCCTGGCTGAGACGGCCTAGGGGTACGGATTGTTTCCTGGGGGACCCAGGCGTAACCATTGTGTATCCTGCACTCTACTAGTCATCATGGCGTAACTCGCAGGGCCGAGGAAGCTTACGGATACAGATTGTTTCCTGGGGGATCCAGGCGTAACCATTGTGTATCTGCGAACCATGGTTGGACAAAGATTTTGGTTTGGTTGTTTTGTTTGGATTGTACTTTCCATATCTGTTTTAAAGGTTTTTCAAGTATTTTCACTGGGTGTTGAAACAAGTCTACTAAGTACTTGAAGAATTCTAGCTTTGCGCCTGATCAACGCATGGCCACAGTCTGCAAGAACGAGGATAAACTTGTTAAAACATCGAGTTATAAAAATATTTCTGAAAGAAAGATTTATTTTGATATAAAGGTATTTTATTATAAAGGTATTTTTCAACAAAGAAATTTTGTGTTAATATTTGAAATTGAAACTCTTATGGTTTGAAATTTACGATTCGTGCCCGATTCTATTCTTTAAATCTACCTTATCTTCTCAGCTTTAGTTGTTCACCTTGATCCTGTTTTTCCAAATCTACCTTCTTTCCTTTTTGAATACAGTCTTTTAAATATTGCTTATTTGTATGCTACATTGTTTAATAGAAAATTTAGTGTTATAAATATTTTTGAAGTTATTAATTAAATAAAACATATTTAAAGTGAATGATTTATTAATAATGTTTGAAAAGTATCTAAAGACAAATTTATAAATTTATGAATTCTGGATTTAATGTTTTCAATAGCTTCTTTGTAAATATAATTAATGATGCAAATAATTTTTTTCAAATAGCTTTCATATATGTATAAAGGTGTTAGTTAAACATATTAAATTCCAATGAGTTTTGAAAATTTTAAAGTATTAAAGATAACTGAATCGCAAATGATGTTTTCAAATAAATATTTCAAGTAAAATTTATACAGTTTTAAATTAATTATTTACCCTTGACTTTCAATCTACCTTTATTTCTGGTTGTTCTATTCTCCTACCTCCTTCCTTTTTGGGGACGAAAAGTTTTGAGTGGGGGAGAGTGCAACGACCCATAAAATTTTATTAAGTTTTAATTGGTTTTATAACGTATTTAATTTGGATTTTGAGAAATTTTAATAATAATATTTTGAAATAAAGTTTTAATATTTGGTTTTCGTATAATTAAATATAGCAAATGGTAAATTTTCAATTAATTATATGAAGGTTTATTTATTATATAATTCTATTAAATTCAAATCAGTTAATAATTGGTGAAAATAAATTTATTTTCAAGACCTGAATATTTTTACATAGAAAAATTCTAAATCATCTTCTGACTGAGACGTCATTTTTCGTTTTCCCAAATTTGGACTTCTATAGCTCCGTCGATCTTATTTTCTGCGTTTTTACTGCATTTTTTCTGCTAGTGAAAATTCGAATTTTTATAATTCAATCGTACCATCAATATCTATATACAACTTTGATCGTCTCATTGTACTGATCACTACGGTATATTTATTTCTGTATTTTGAGATCCGATACACGACGGAAACAATAAAAACGTGCGTCACCGGTGCTGAGATTTGTGACTTGGATTTATCTATGTTTCAAATTTGAAACCGTACAACTCATACCATATTAAATTTCTTTTAAAGGTTTTAGCTAAATCTATGGGTGAGTTCCACCTTATATTTAATTCTCTGCCGTTTCAATTTGCATTCTATCCGTTCATATTTCATTTATTCATTTTCTACCATATATTTTATTATCTCTTTCTGCTATTTGCTAATTGCTATTTTCTCATTCACGCGATCATTTAATAGAAATCAAAATTTCAACCCTTATTTCTCTTTTCTTTTTAAATTTGAAATGTACTATTAAATCAAGCCATTAATTTCTTTTATTTTTTTTCCTTAAATCAACGTACAGCTCACACAATTATAAATTGCATTAAATTTTCCGATGAACCACACCATGACCGTTTATATTACATTCATTTGGAATATATTCATTTGTTTGAAATCTTTCCCTTTTTCACTCATCTCAGTTGGGAATAAAATAAATTTCAGCGGAAACCACGTTTCAATGCTTTTAACTCTGTATAACTTTTGATAAAATTTTCTGTCCTTTTTGAAACTAAAACGTATAGGGATGTACCTTTCTCATTTATTAATTTCTAAATCGTCCTGTTGTCCTTTTCATGCATGTTATATTTATTTATATTTTAACATTTTCTATTTATTTCACTCATCTCCCTACACGTTTCTATTTATTTGCTGATTTGTTGCATACGTTTTGTTTTGGAAAAATGCGGTTCATTCCTATTTATTTCATTTCTCACGTTTATTTCATCTTTTACTAAAATTCGACTGTTGCCACGTCATATCATTTTGGAAGTATGGATGTACAAAACATGCATACGTTTTATATTCATTTAATCGGAACGGTCACTTTAATTTTTGCCTTTAAAATTCCATTTTCTTCACTACAGCTGGAAAGTTATAAAACATTCAAAAAAATTTGAAAGCTCGCCTTAAATTGTGCAAAGCGTTTTCCTTTGCCTTTATAACTTTGGGTTATGCCAGCTGTTACTTTTTTTTCCATCAATTCAAATTTATTATTTGTGATTCCATTTTTTGGGTCTCTTCATTCTCCTTTATCAACTTCCATATATATATTTCCCTAGTCACTTTAAAACGTTTTATTAGAATAATTAATATATAGCCATTTCATTTTAAAGCTTTTCATAGGTTTTATATATGTCAATAAAAGATGTGAATGGATATTTACCTGAGGCTCACACCTTTTTGAATTACACGTTTTTTTCGTATTCATAAATCCTTTTACGGCTCATTTTATTTCACCTTTATAAGCTTTTTTTTGGTAAAGCAAGGATCTACTGTCACTTTCTTCTCCTCAATTTTTCTTTCTCCACCCTCTCTCTTCTTTCACACTCTTACACGCAGCCATATCTCACCTTGTCACCCATTTTGCCTTGCAGAAAACTTTTAACATATATATATGATATCTTGAAAGGTAATACAACTTGTGCGATTGTCTCATTAAGTATTGTGTTTTTTTTGTGTGCGTAAATTATTGTTTTATTTTATTTTATATATATTAGCCTAAGTATTGTTTCTAAAAACTTTAGATATTTGCATGGGTACATATTTTCATATTGGCTTGGTTGTATAGATATACTAGTATACATTTTAGAGCTTTATAGGTTTGTATTAGTTATAATATATATATATATATATATATATATATATATATGTATGTATATATTATTTTTATTTTACCTTCATCTATTGTCAGATGTTGTTTAAAATATAATATGTATACAAGTTAGGTACAACGGCTGCTGTGAATATGTGTAGTAATATATGTATAACATTTTTTAAACATGTATATAGCAGCCCATATAAAGGTTTGTTTGTACACACTTTATTGTACATATAAAATGTATGTTTGCATGTCAATATTGGTAAGCATAAGATCCTTTCTCCATTTTTCTACTAGCATTGTGTAAGCATATTTTTATTTTTGGTAAAATAATAATGATGATGATGATGATGATTACAGTATATTATTTGTAAAGGAAGTCTGCATTTGGTTAAACTATTAGATTTCTTTAAACTTACATTATTTACTGTTATGTATATCTTTGGGTGTTAATTTGGTTATGTACATTTAGTTTCAGATATTGATGTTTCAAATATAACATATATACTATAAGATAGAGTGAATTTGGTTTTGATTTTTTTTTATGTTTGATTTCAATAAATATATTTAATTTAAGACTTATATAAAATGTATATATATTTTAATTTGAATTTTGGGTTTAAGGAGGATAATAATATAAAAATACATCTCGCCTAAATTTTTATCGAGCTAATTTGACCCGTTCCCATCGATTTCTTTTACCATCTTTGATCGTCGATTCGTGCCGATCTTACTTTGCTTTGAGATTCGTGCTTGGGTTTCGTAACTCAACTTCATTATCTATCTCTCTAACCTCGAAAGGTGAGCAATCACTCACGATTAACGTTTTTTTATTTATTAAATTTGATTTCAATTGAAACGACAATTGAAATATGAGGCTGTACTTATTTAAAATGTTATATATGCTATTATCTATAACTGTTCACTCATGTGATATGACACCATATCCTATTGTTTATATTTATTTTGATGATATATGCCTGTTGTTGTTATTATTTTCATATTTGTTATCACTCTGCAAGTTCCCTGTTAGTATACAAATCATTATGGGTTGAATTGATACATACCCGAACGGACTTTAGAATAGGAGAAAATCGTTATGGGTTGAAATGATAAACCCAAGCGATTTTCATTTAATTGAATTTGGGATTACGGGTTGAAATGATATCCACCCGTATATATTTAGTGTACGAGTTGAAATGATAAATATCCGTAGCACTTGACTATATGAGAGGAAATATATATAGACACCGTTGGTCCATATAAATATTTTGAAAATAAATTTCTACGGTTGAAAAGAAATATATGGGATTTAATAAACATGTAAATAGGCACAAGGAAGAAGTTGCAAAAAAAATTAGTCTCAGGGAGGACAAGTTTGTTTTTTAGTCTGAAGGACACTTTTTAGTGTAAATTGAAAATGATAGTTACAACTATCATTCTGTGATTTACATTAAAAAGTGTCCTTCAGGCTAAAAAACAAACTTCTTGTCCTTGAGACTAAATTTTTCTCTAACTTTTTCCTTGAGCCTAAAAACCCCTTTAATAAATATTGGTTCTTAAAATATTATATATATATATGGAAATTTTATATATAGATTTAATGATAATATTATTGAGATTGATTTAATCCATATAATATGTTTGAGTATTATTTAAGATTTATATTTCAAAATTTACCACTGTAAAAAGTTGAATAATTAATATTGGGAGATAAATTTGGGTTTATTAAAAATGGTATTTAAATAAGGATTTATTTAATTAAATCGATTTGAAATTATTGAATGGAAAATTTAAAGGTATTTGATTTAAGTAATTTAAAGAATATTTCACGTTTAATAAAATTAAAGAAAATATTGAGTAAAATGTAATTTAAGGTTACTTAAATGATATTGAATCTAATAAGGGAGTATTTCAAGACTAAATAATAATGAGGTTAAATCGAGATCTATATTAAACTGTTATATAGAACATTTAAATATTAAAGCCTTGAACTATATTGGAATTTAAATGGTTTATGTTGAGATTCGGATCTGTATTTGAAATCAACGTAGTTGAATTTGTTATTTAGCAACTAAATTGAATTAAAGTGAAATTTAGGTTGAACCAAATTTGAATTTATTATTTAGAAAACTAAATTGAATAAAAATTTAGTTGAAACGTTGAATACTTAAAGTTTTGAGATATATTGAAATATAAAGGGGTATTTTGTGATTACAAATCCGAATTTGAGATCGATAAATTGAAGTGTTTATTTTAGGAATTGAGTTGAATTTAAATTGATAAATTGAGATTGAATTTAATTTAAATGGGAAGGTCGGGTTGATGTTGAAACGATTTGTTAAGTTGAGGGAATTGAAAATACTTTATTGTATAAATTATTTAATATATATAAATACTATTTTGGGAAATATAGAGATATTTGAAGTGAAATGATATTTGGTTTTGAAGTATAAATTAAGCTAAAATGACCACAGTATTATAGTGTATATTTCTACCTTGTAGATAGTTCCATGGACCCTTAGAGGATGGTTATCCCATACAACCTTTAAGTTATTTGTATTTCAGTTGATATTTCACTTGAGTTGGGTTTACTGATATAAGAATGTTAATTCTGACTCGAGTGTTTTGTGTTTTTCTTTACGCTCGAGTCAGACTGAGTGATACAGCATTAGAGACTCACCTTTGGAGTTCGGAGTTTCATTTGGAGATCCAACTATCGATTCAGATTCCAGCCTTTCCAATTGATTGGTTCAGAGAAGTCATCTGTTGCATTGGAGACTTCACTGCATTTGAACTATTCGGTTGTATTTTATTTCTAACTCTGATGTTTATAGTAGCTTCATAAACTACTATTCTTTATCTATTTCGCTGCATTATATTACTCTGTGATCTGTGATTGATTTATTTATTGTATATTTTATGTTTTGCCAAATTTTAATTAACAATTCGGTATTTTGAATTATTCAAGTCGGATATGTATGGTTTTATTGTCGATTTGAATGGTCCAAAATAGCGGGTCGTTACATCTGTGTTCTTTGCACAGACATGCACATGTGCACACCACTTCGAATATTCATTCAACTAGATATTTTTGACCAGTCGACTGACCGTACGCAACTTCCATATTTCCTGATTGGTTACTTCCTTTGCGAAGAGTAACGATCCAATTCAAAGAGTTACGGATTCAACTCTTGATTGAAACTCTTCGTGAATAGTAGCAACCTTATAAACTATATACTATATATATATCCATTATTTTAATAATCCAATGTACACAAATCTATTTTATTCTCTGATCTATATTTCTAGACTTTATTTCTGCATTCTAAAGGCTATCTAATCAAAGATATATTGCTTGAATCTCAGTATTATATACTTCGATTCAAAGCAATATCTTCCTTTCTAATCTTCACACACACAATATATACCCTAGGAACTGATTATAGGAAGAGTGTACTATCAAAGACAAATCAGTGTTATCAAGAACACAAAGCGTCAACAACTTTATCAAAATTGTAGAAGAACTGTTAGTTTGTATCAAGCGGAAAAGTCCTCTTCGGCTGCTGAAGCGAAAAAATCCTGTTCGGCTGCTTAGGTGTTGTATACCTATTCCTCCGGATTAAGTGAGGGGTTATGAGTGAAATTCCAGAGGGAAGTCTGGAGCTGGACGTAAAACGGGAAGTTCGAACCAGTATAAAAACTCCTGGTGTGCTTAGTCTTATTTACTTTACTATTATTATCTGTTTCCGCATTTAGATTATAATACATTCCATATTACACGATCCTAAGTGTTAGCTACATGGCATACGCACTTTCATAATTTACTCACAAAATTATCGCTTGGTATGACTTTGTGTTTCGATATATATGTCGAAATGGAAAATCTAATAATGATTTTGAATAGTATTTTTTCATATAATAGACAAGGCATTCAAAGTCAGTGGAGCGATATCGAGTTTGTAGGTTTTCGGATATGATCTAAGAAATAATATGAAAATATTATTCTATAAGCACTAGAATTGAATAGATATTTTGATAAAAATATCAAATAGTTTTATTTTCGATCAAAATGCATAGGAAGCGTGTGTCTATAAGAAAGAACCATTGAAGGTACTAAAATATTTCTAAAAGGCGAACAACATACTTATGATTAGCAATGATATACTCGAGTTAAAATCACTCTAGTTTGGTTTTTAAGTACTTGATTGGATTTGTAAATTATATATTTCATAATAAGTATAAAAGATGTTGAAAACGTCCCAAACGATATGCAACGACATCTTATTAAAATCTTTAATATGAAACATGGATTACTTGTGCATTGGCAAAATGAATTATCATAAATATTGTATTGTCTACAATGTCCTAATTTTCTTATGTATTTGATGCATGAAGCAAATATCAAATCCAGATTAAAATCACTAAATGGTAGTTTAGAGTATTCTCCAGTAATTATGAAATACTAGAGAATTATTTATAGAAGCAACAAACTCTTTATGACGGAGTATTCAGACTCGAACTTCATAAGTGAAATCGAATATAATATGTCAAAATTAAATTCATGTTCAAATCTTAATAAGAAGCTTTAAGTTTGAAATGTTCTAAAAGAAAGGTTGTGGCTGATTCGACGAAAGGATAAGTTCATTGCCTCGAACAGAACTGCAATAAAATCAATATGTAGATATTAATGCACAAATTTATAATTAAGCTAGGAGTGATTCCAAGTATTAAGAATACTACACTATTGTCGTATAATAAAAATGTAATGATAAGATCTCACTAGAAGTCGAAAAACATACTTTGAATAGTTTCATATGATAATGGTAGTTTATCAACGTCGGAGAGAGTTGATTGACAGAGTTGATAATTAAAACATGCTAGATCCATTCACGAAGGGACTAGCTCGACCAGTTCTCGTCAAACTGATCGATGGAATGAGATAAACATTCCATAATTGACTCCTACTGAAAGTGAGAGATTGACAGAGTTAGAGGTATGCCCTAAGGGCAATTCTGTAATTTATTGTAAATTATTAATAAAATAATAAAATCTCGTTCGAAATGAAAGGTGTATTTCTTTTTATTATATACTTGATATAATGTGTTATATTAATTACTTAATTAATTTAAGTATATTTAATAGAAGATTCATAAATGGTATGTTTAGTGATGGTAGTTACAATGTGTTATAATCATGAGCAATTTATCACAATAATATAAACATATCATTTTAAATATTCCTAGTCAAGATGTATCAAGACTAAGTATCAATGCATCCATTGAGATTAGAGTATGTAACGCTCTTGAAATGTTGGACAGTGTATTACTCTTGCTTGCTAGAGACATCAAGGGATTACATATTGGTAGTTATTGGATAACTGTGGAATATCTCACTTGATAGTTTTCAATTGGTTAATAATAACCAAGGTTAAACATCGATATGCAATAATACATAATTCCCTCGACTTTAGAATATTGTCGAGCTTCAATGTGGAAATTCTGCATTAATTATAGTTAAATTTTGGCATAAGTCCATCGAACGATGATAGTTGGGTTAACACTACTAGAAAAGGCTTCAATTTCGACAGCATAGACCGACGGCTACCGACGGCCTTTTTCCGACGGCTTCTGACGGGCCGTCGACGGCCGTCGGAAGCCGTCGGAAAACTGCGATTATACCTTCAGCCGAGAGATCTTCTTCTTCCCCAAACCATACGAAAATTATTTCCAAAATCCCTCATTTTCCCTCTTCAAGCTTCCAATCCTTGATTTCGAGCTTCCGGATCCTCCACGGCTGCCTAATCAAACTCCATTACTCTTCATCTCAGGTATAATCTCTTATTTTTGTAAAAAATTCAGTTTTTACCCTATTTCTAGATTTACATAAATTGGTAAATTAGGGCGAATTAGCGATTGTAATTGTTTCCAATAGCGTAATAGTGGTTTATAGCATCACATGGTATACCGATTTCATCTTTTATCGTGAAATTGTGAAAAACACCTATAATTTGGGGTTGTTCATGTATATGTAAATTGTTGTGTATGCCTTGATTCGGCGATTGTATACGTTATGTGGAATAAGATAAAATGATTGAATGAACTAGGAGTATTATATTGTGCACATATTTACTTATGAAACAAAAAAAAATGCATTACTCTAAATTACAATTGTGTGTATAGAAAATTGATAAAAATGTTAAAACAGTCTTAAGTTGATGCGTAATACGTCGAATAACTGTGTTAAATTAATATATATTTTTGTAAATGTGAACAGTGAGTAAAACTGTATTTTTTCGTAAAATGCATGCATGTAACTGACAAATGTCCCTTAGAGAGTTTTTGGCTCCGTCTGACGAGTGTTGTACATGATCGTTGTATAAATAGTCGTTTTTTTCGAAAAACGACCATTTATATTCATCTGGTACAATGTTTGTTGGATTTGTCCCTGTATTGGATAAGTTATGAACACAGTAAGAATTTACATTTGGTATACTACTTCGTCTCAAACGGTTCATAAAATTTCGGCCTAACTTTTCTTTTTTGTTTCCTGCGTACACGCATTTGTGTACAATGCAGGGAACAAAAGGGAAATGCTGCCGAAATTTTGTTGAATCGTTTGAGACGAAGTAATATACGAAATGTAAATGCTTACTGTGTTTGTAATGGGAAGTAGGATGCCTGACCAATGAAAAAAAATTATATATATATTTAAATCGTTACGTTAAAAAATGAAATGTGCCATATTTGAAAATATTTTTAAATTTGTGAAGTTGTTCTTTAAATTCAAAATATTATACGAACATGAAAATAATCTTTTTCGAATATGTATTCTTCAAAATAAATATTAAATTTTGAACTTCTCATTTTGTCAAATAGGAAAAATGATTGATTATTTTGTTGATCGAAGGAGATGGATGTACCAAAGAAAAGGACTGAGGGGCTCAATAAAAGAAGATTTTTATAATGGTATAAACGTGTTTGTTGAATTCGCCTTAAGTAATAACGGAAACGATCCAGAAATTCGTTGTCCGTGTAGTAGGTGTAGACATTTGAAGTTTTTGTTATCAGATATTGTGAAAGTTCATTTGTGCCAACACGGTTTCACACCCGAATATTATGTTTGGGATCGGCATGGAGAAGTTGTAGCAAATACTTCTGTAGAGTCTGAAAGTGTCGTTAACGAAATAGTTTCAACGACCCGTATAGAAAATATGGTCGAAGATGCAGCACGATCAATGTTTCCTATGGTTGAAGTTGACGACGATGATGGAAATGTTGAAGAACCAAATATTGAAGCTAAGAAAATTTATGATTTACTAGATGCAGCTAAGAAACCTATTTGGGATGGTTGTAAAAGCGGCACGCAGCTGTCAGTAATCGCAGAATACATTGCGATGAAGTCAAAATACAACATCACTGAAGCTGGGTTTACGGCTGTTGTACAAGCTGCAAAAAGACATATGCCGCCCGATAATCTAATGTGTGAAAATCACTACGAAGTTAAAAAATTTATGTCGGCTTTTGGTTTACCGTATCAGAAAATAGATACATGTTTAAAAGGATGCATGTTGTTTTGGAAAGAAGACGCAAACCTTAGAAATTGTAAAGTTTGTAACCAGGAGAGATACAAACCAAGAAAAAAGAAGGGTAAGGAAGTTCCGTACAAGCGTATGCACTACCATAATTCCAAGACTTCAAAGATTATATGCATCTTCTGTAACTGCGTCTAATATGAGGTGGCATAGCGTGAGAACGGAGGAAGAGGGTACGTTGACACATCCGGCCGATGGAGAAGCATGGAAGCATTTCGATAAAACGTATCCAAATTTTGCAGCGGAGAGTCGAAATGTTAGATTAGGATTATGTACGGACGGTTTTTCTCCATTTTCTCAATTTGGTTCTAAATATTCATCCTGGCCCATTATCGTTACACCGTATAATTTACCTCCATGGATGTGCATGAAAACGCAATATATGTTTCTTACTGTTGTCGTTCCTGGCCCCGACGATCCGACACAAGGAATTGATGTATATTTACAACCGTTGATTGAAGAGTTAAAAATACTGTGGAACGAAGGAGTAGAAACATACGATGTGTCAAAGAAGAAAAAATTTCGTATGTTTGCTTCTTTGTTGTGGACTATAAGTGATTTTCCTGCCTATGCAATGCTTTCGGGATGGAGTACTGCCGGTCGTCTAGCATGTCCATATTGCATGGATGAAACACGAGCGTTTTCTTTACCTCATGGTAAGAAAATTTCATGGTTTGACTGTCATCGATATTTTCTCCATGTAAATCATCCCTTCAGAGGAGACAAGAAAAACTTTTTAGCTAATAGAGTAGAAACTAGACAACCACCGACGATATGGTCAAGCGAAGACATATATGAACTTGGTAAGGACTATCCAAAGATATATGAAACGGGGGAGAAAACAGAAATTGAAGGCAAATCAGTTGTTCATAACTGGTGCAAACAAACTATTTTTTGGGAGTTGCCGTATTGGAAACATCTTCTGCTTCGCCATAACATAGATGTGATGCACAATGAGAAAAATGTATTTGATAATGTGTTTAACACAATTTTGAATGTGAAAGGGAAGACGAAGGATGATTTGAAATCAAGACGTGATATAGAAGAATTATGCAAACGTCCCGAGCTTCATATGAAACCAAATGACAGTAAAAAACCAAAAGCTTGTTACGAATTAGATAATAATCAAGTTAAAACTGTGTTAAAATGGGTGGAAGGGTTAAGATTTCCTGATGGGATATCATCAAATCTTCGTAGATGTGTTGACTTTAAAAATGGTAGATTGAGCGGAATGAAAAGTCACGACTGTCACCTAATGATGGAAAATTTATTTCCCATTATGTTCAAAGAACTACTGCCGTTAAAAGTTTGGAAGGTAATAACGGAGCTTAGTATGTTTTACAAAGAGCTTTGTTCGACTACTTTAAAAGTGCAACGTTTTACGTAAACTTGAAGTGGACATACCTATATTGCTTTGCAAATTAGAGAAAATATTTCCGCCAGGTTTTTTTAATGTGATGGAACATTTACCTGTTCATCTTCCATCTGAAGCACGACTTCGAGGTCCTGTCCAATACGGATGGATGTATCCATTTGAGAGGTATGTAATATGTTATAACGTAATTTAATTGCATTTGAAAGATGAAGTTAATATAAATTAATTTTACATAGATATTTGAATCGTTTGAAGAAAAAAGTGAGACAAAACGCACGAGTTGAAGGTTCGATATGTAAATCTTACATCGAAGAAGAAGCTTCGTTCTTTTTCTCTCACTATTTCAGTGACCATGTGAATATTTCATTTCAAAGTGTTCCTCGTAATGATGAAGGCGACGAACAAGAGTCCTCTCAAGCAATGTTATCTATTTTTAGACAACATGGTCGGCCTTTTGGAAAATGTGTGGAAATATGGCTAGACGGTAGAGATCTTCGTGTAGCACACACTTATATTCTTCTAAATTGTGCCGAGGTTGCACCGTTTGTTAGGTAATCTGAAATAATAATTTTCGTTTTATTCTTTTCTGTAATGCATGCGCGTGTATAACCTAATGTAATAATTTGTTTATATAAACAGTGTTTATGAACGGGAACATCCGAACGGAGATCTCAGTAAAGAATTTTTCCGATGGTTTTCAAATTACGTTTATGAGCCGAAAAATTGTGTTGTTGACGAAGGGTTGAAACATCTTGCAATGGGACCAAAAAAAGTGGTCAAGACATATCCAATATATTTCGTCAATGGATACAAATTTAACACCAAAGAATACGGTGCAGAAAAATTAACAAATAATACTGGTGTATTTGTTAAAGGTAGCGACGATCCAGAAAACCATTTAAATGATTTTTATGGCGTTCTAACACAAATTTTGCAACTGACATATTTCTCAAGACCCGCGGAGGAGGTGTTTCTATTTAGATGCAATTGGTTTAGCAATGTTTCAGGTTCTGGAATTAATGTGCACAAGGACTATAATCTTATCGAAATAAAGCATACATCGCACTATCACAAGTCTGATCCTTTTGTACTAGCCAAACAAGCATTGCAAGTTTCTTACGCTCCTTATCCGTCTCTAAAAAGAGATAAAGCAGATTGGTCTGCAGTTTTTAAAACAAAGGCCAGATTCACATTCGATGGGAAGAATATTCCGGACGAACAAGCTTATCAGGCAGATCTTGAGCAAAATAACGAAATAATAATTACAGACGATCATACAGATTTTGGTCCTTTGATCGATGAATCAAATGTTTTGGTAGAAGCGTTTGACAGTGCAGAGGAAAATATCGTCGAAAACGAGACCGAATCTGAATCAGAATACGATGATGACTGATATAAATTTGAATCTGTTTTTTTGCAATTGATGTAACTATGTTGAATTCTTTATGTATTATGAAATTGATGTAACTATGAAACTAAATCCGTTTACTATTGTTTTATGTTATTTCAATTTGTCATTTATTTAGCAATTTTTATTAAAAATGCAATAAACTCTGCTTATCGTAGGAAGAGTACACCCATTATGAATCAGGTATAACAAACTTACATTTCTATTTCCATTTCAGTCATTATAATTAAGCAATTTATACGTTGATGTCATTTTCATTTTCATATGAAATATATTTCATTATCGTGTTTTTATTCTCTTATATAATGATGTGTAAACGTCACAGGTTTATCATTATGTCACATAGAGGGAGGAGCTCTTCCCGTTCTTCAGGAGGCGATGGCAGTGGCCCATCGCAAGCGCCACAGCGTCCAGTTGTATCGTTAGTCCGCAAAGCAGATGGGTAAAAATTAAATTTTATTCATCATCTTATTTTTTCTATACTATACGTACATACTTATCTGTATCGTACTTAAAAACAGGGGGTTCGAGCTACTACCCACTAAGGTAGTGCTGGACGTCTCCAGAGCAGCATATCGTAGTAGGATGAGTGCGTGCTGGCCGAAGTGGGATACCATCCCTCCGCACATCATAGAATGCATATGGCAGGATGTCCTAGTATGTGTAATTTTTATGTTTTCCATTTTTAATTCGTTTTTGTCGTTTTTCTACCGTTTATCGTTTAAAGTGTAATCTTTTTTTAACGCAGGCTGAGATAGACATCCAGACAGATGATATGCAGCTGGCACGAGCGTACTGGATGAGGAAGATGCGAAAGAACTACAGGGACACGATATCTGAGGTTAAGAAATCCGGGAAGAGACCACGGTGGATGGGGGAGAGCGTGTGGCGAGCTTGGTTGAGCTACTGGGAGACGGACGAGGCGAAGGCAAGTATACTAATTTTTTTTGAATTATTAATTTAACGTGATTGGAAAATAATGTATCAAATTTTGAATGTACAGGCAGAGTCGGATAGAAACTCTGCAAATAGAAATAAGAATCCCGTCACTCATCGCGGAGGATCGAAGTCGTTTCAGCAGTATCGGCAGGAGTTGGTAAATTTACTGAATAATAAATGTAAATAGTTTATGCTATATGATTTTAAATGTATAATAATTGTATGTAACAATCAACTTCAGGAAGCCGAGGCACATGGTCCTGTCAGCTATATGGACGTGTTCACCCGTACACATGCTGTCGAGCATGTTAATCCAGACGGGACTGTTTCGTACACATGGCAGGACGATAAATCCAGTAAAAGCCATGTAAGCATATTTCATTTTATTCAGTATTAGTAATTGTTTTAGTTATCAAATTATTATGAAATAAGATATGATATTATTAATTTGTCAATGCAGGAGATGTTTATGGAGCAGCGACAGAAACTCCTTTCTGATACGGGTCGAGAGCAGCTGACGACCGATGAAGAGGACGTTATTTTTGAGTCCGTTATGAGTCCACCAGAGCATGGTCGACGATACGGATTTGGCAATTTAGCGGTGAATAATTTACTTTTTCTTAAAATACTTAAAATATGATATTTTTACCTTTTCAAAACAATAAACTTTGATTTTATTTATTTTTCAATTATTGCAGTCCAGTAGTCAGAGTAGGGGACGGCGGAGTAGACCTCAGAGCGAGCTAGCACGTATAGAAGAATTGCAGACTAGAGTTCAGCAGTTGGAGGAGCAGAACCGCCAACAGGCCATGCAGACGGCACAGTTATTTGAGTACATGCAGCAGTTTGGTGGCCGCTTCCCTTCATCGGCTGGCTCTGGATCTGGAGCAGATTGATTCATTGCTTTCTGATTCGTTCGTGCAGGTATGTTTTGTTTTAGTTTAGAATGATTTGGTAGATGGAACAATTAATTGTTGATATGTATAATTATGTATAATACACTTGGTTCTGTAGCTGTATCAGGATATGCATGATTGATAGAACAGTTATTGTTAGGATTATTGTTAATGTTGGAATGTTATGTATATTTTGTATTTTATTTTATTCTAATTTTGTTTATTTCTGTGTTTATTGAATATTTTGGAGTATTGGTTTGCATGTTTGGTTGGATTATTGTTTATTGGATTATGCAGTATTGATATTGTAGTGTTTGTAAGAGAAATGTGATTGGAAGGCTCTATTTGCAGCAGATTTTAAAAAAAAAACAGCAGATTTCCGACGGCTCCCGACGGCTTACAGGTCGAAATTTCCGTCGGCTAACGACGATTCCCGGCGGTCTGTAGCTTCCGATTTCCGGCGGTTTCCGACGGCTTCCGACGGGCGACGGAAGCCGTCGGAAACCGCCGGTAGTTGTCGGAAGCCGTCGGTAATCTGTACGGCAGCCCCCGTCGGTAGCCGTCGGAAGTACTGCTCCCCGTCGCCGTCATTTCCGACGGCTTTGTCCGACGGCTTCCGACGGCCGCCGACGGTTTTCAGCCGTCGGAAATCACGTTTCCCCTTGCAGGGTAAGTGGAAACATTGGAAATGAGACAGTATTCGGTAGAGAATTCGTCTCCACGGTTATATGCTAATTTTTATTATTGAACAAAAGACTTTGTATTTGGACTATACAAGTTGAATATGGAAGATATTTGAATTTTGATCATTACCGAATTCCATAAGTCTTGATGTGATATAATTTTGACGATGAAAATTGACGTAAATAATTGTCACTACTAAGTAACGCTTAAAATAAGTAAAGTTAGATTTTACTCAAGCTATGTAAGCGATAAATTTGATCATGATGCCATACAGTTAGTTAGGGTGATGTCGGAATGTTAATATTCGAATTGTTCAATATTAATCACTGATCGAATTACACAACCGAAATGTTGAATACTCTAACTACCACATGATTTAAATAACTACTTGCTATAAATTCATTAAATTAATTGGTATTTATGAAATATTAATTATAAAATTTTATTTTATTTGTGTTGAATATAGTGTGTATATGAAAGTTGTTTATACACATATTGATCACTGCAACATGCCCATTTCTCAGCTGGTAATGTCATTTGTAAATAACCTTTAACGGCGATTATACAACGATCGTAACAAGCAAAGTTGTAATAGGGTTGGAGTATTTCACAACTTTTCTGAACCATTGTAATGGACCATTATAATAAAGTCTTTTACCGTTGTTTTTGTCCATTATAATAATATCTTTGACGACTGTTTTTTTTTTCCATTATGATAAAGCTTTTTACAACTATTTTTGCATGTGGATAAAAAAATGCAATAAATAAAAAAAATAAAAAAATAAATCAAAATCAAAATAAAAATATTGGTGAGCATGCACCAGTAGATTTAATATAGTTTTGCAACTAAAGTAAGCATTGTACTAATAACAACCAAAATCATTCATATTTTACAAAAAAAAATAACAAGAAAGATTCACATTCCAAAAAGCTAAAACGATTCATATATTGACACGGTTCATAAAGTCTTAGCACAACCACGCCATTTTACTGCATAACGAACAATGTTTTCTATTATTAATTCATGATATCACATTTCACATTTTTCAAACAATGAACATATAACTGTGGACAAAATGGAAAAGAAAAAAAATTATGAAGTGTACCACCATCTTGAATAACTCAAGAATAAAGATTAGATCACTGATAACAAAATTAGCATGCATTTTGAATCCTTACTCGCAAAATCATATTGCTAAGAAGTGCCACGCAATGTCAACCTACATACAAAATATATCAAAATAGCATAACATGTCGCATAATATAAACAGAGTATAACAGCAACTGGTTAGTCAGGGCCGGCCCGTTATATTTGGTTGTCCAAGACAAATACGAGATAATAAGTAAAGTAAAAATGTGCTATCCAAAAATAATGCAAACAGCCATACTCGAACACACCACATTGAGGAAGAGAATGGAACAACATACCACTACACTGAAATACCTCTTGATCATGGTTGCCCTTTTATGCAAATTAAAGAAACTGACTAAAAGAAATTTAAAAATTTATTGCCCTTCTCCGAGGCGGTCGCCTCGGCTGCCTTGCCCTAGGGCCGGGCCTGTGGTTAGTGATACCGCAAAATTATAGTCAAGTGTTAAAACAGATTTACTATATATTTTATTACATTAAATAATTACTTCAACCCTAAGAAAGAATGAAACATAAGTAATAATGATTTTGGAATGTACTTTTTTGGTTCTCAATAAAAGAAAATTCGCTATCACCTTGGTTTATAGAAATATAAAATGCATAACATTACCATACCTTCACAGCAGCTGCATCAACGTATCTACCCTAACCAGAAGCAGAACCTATTCAGCAAAAAGAGTTCATATAATATTATATGAAATTTCAAAAATCTAATCTTGTTATTAAAAAATTTTAGAACAGAAAAATGTAGGTTGAAATTGATTGTATTATCCCATGTTATGAGACTGTGTTTTTAGTTCAGGTGGATGGGTGATCTTTTCTAGCAGGTAAGTTGTGATTTCAATTCTTGGTTATTTACATGTGTTATATTGCAACTGAAAGACGAGTACATATGATTTTAACACAAGATACAAATGATGGCAATGGAGTGTCATTTTTGAAATGAAAATTGCATGCAGTCAAAATCATATATGTAAATAACATAATTGTCTTTCTATACTCAATACTAGCTAGAATATTGTTAACAAGTTGGAGTTTATAGTTCCATTAAAAAACGGTAGAGAAACGCATGCTCTTAGTAAGCTACAGGCTTTTATATGGTTTATTAAAATATAGAATGAATCATCGGTTAATAAGCTTTGATATTTTGGTAAGTCAGAATGCTAGCTTTTCTCCTGATCTCCCTTATGATACAAAATAAATTAAAACAATCAGAAACCATTAACTAAGAAAACTAAATATATTATATTGTGGCCTGACTTTAATGTCCATGAATAAAAGATGGGCAAATTACATACAAATATTTTTTACATCAACATGAAGCTGTACATTGAAAAAACAATTATGAATCTGATTATGAATAAAAAAAAAAATTGTACTTCACGCAAGGGCTGCTTTGTAACACATGTAAATACTCATTGTTTGTTGTAAAATTTTCAAAATGCTTTGTTTGTTGTAAAATTTTCAAAATGCTTTGGGTTTGTGTTTTTTGTTTTGGAAGAGTAGAAGAAAAGAAAGAAGGAAGAAGAAATCAAAGTCCCACATTATAAAAAGCTATACAATATACTTGTATAAATATAGCTTTCTCAAGTGGATGATGGGGCCTTGGGGCTTCTGCATTTTTGCTTTGTTGCGAGGAGAGAAGTCATGCAACACCTCACGTGCGCCGTCAAGCCGGGTACGGGTTCGGATTCGAAAATATTTTTGCGACGTTTCGGTTTAAATCTGTTCGCAACAGTTACGAACCGTTGCAAACGGTCGTGACGCTTGGTGAATAGACACCTCCTTACGTCTATAAATAACGACGCCCAGAAACAATTTAATTCTTCTTCTTCCTAGAGCGATTCTGCAACGGTAGAAAGTGTTGCAAAACGCTGCGTCTCCACTGCTCTGTTTTGTGACGCCTCCAAGGTGTTGCGAAATCAGAAACCATTGCGGAATTGCTCTCTTCTTCCTCTTCATTCTGTTCTCTGTAAATTGCATCATCAGATAGAGTTTCTGTAGTGTTCTTGGTCGGATCAAAGTCATACAAACTTTGAATCCGATTACGCTGTTATAGGGCTTCATTGAATCCTGAAAGTCGATAGTTCGATAATCCATTTGTACCTGGTGGGTTGAACTATTGTCTGAAAGAATCTATTCCATAGATCCTTGAAGTCGGAAGTACATCATTGTTTTTATCTCTATCGCCATCAAATCCGTCTCGAACCGCAAAATTCCCAACAAATTTTCAGACAATATTCTTCAACCATGGAAGGTTCGAGCGCTCTACAAGTTATGAATCAGCATCTAACTCGATTGGAGCGTTTTGATGGTGACAATTTCACTCGTTGGCAAGAGACGATGAAATTTTTCCTGGTCACCGTCAAGTTGTTCTACAACTTAGAAGATGACTTGGAAGAAATTCCGGAGGAAATTGATAAGGATGATGCTTCTCTAAAGGCTAAACGTGCAAAGCGCAAAGAGGACGATTTCCTATGCAGAGGCCATATTCTGAATGCGCTATCTACCCCAGTCTACAATGCTCATAGGACCTTGGAAACAGCGAAGGCACTCTGGACTGCTCTGGAGAATAAGTACCGCATATCCGAGGCAAGTAATAAAAAGTTTCTTATTTTTAATTTTATGGATTTCAAAATGGTCACCAATAAATCCATAATTGGACAAGTAAGCGAAATCTTACTGTTGGTGAATCAACTTAAAGATGCTGAAATTGATCTCCCTGAATCTTTTGTTGTTGGAGTTATAATTTCTAGACTTCCGCATAGTTGGAATGATTATAAGAAAAAGATGAAGCATGCGGAAACGGATTATAATTTAGACGGTTTACAGCGTCATCTTCGTATTGAAGAAGACTCTCGCAAACGCGATCTAGATGATAATCCGCAAACTGAGTCCCATTCTAAGGCAAATAATGTTGAAATTACTGATAAATTAAAGCCAAAGAATAAGACACGGTTTAAGAAAAATCATTCCAAAACTAACAACAAAAAGAAAGGTGCTTGTTATTTTTGTAACAAGCCCGGCCACTATGCCCGAGACTGCCGTCTGCGGAAGAAACAACAAAAAGTGAATGTGGTCGAATACTCGCTTGTGGCTGTAGTGCAAGAGGCGAACTCCGTTAGTGGCAATAATAATGATTGGTGGTTCGATACTGGAGCAACCATTCACATTTGCAAAGACCGTAATCTTTTCAAGAGTTACGAAGAAAATAAAGGAGAAGCCGATGAAGTTACTGGAGCAAATAAGATTCCAAGTAAAGTTCTGGAAAAAGGCACTATAGAACTTCCTCTCACCTCTGGAAAAGCTCTTACATTAGTCAATGTATTTTATGTACTTGAAATGTGTAAGAATTTGGTCTCGGATACCTTCTTAACAAAGGAGGATTCAAGATGGTGTATGAATCTGATAAGCTAGTGTTGTCTAAGAATGGTAAATTCATTAGACATGGATACTCTTGTAACGGCATGATTAAGTTGGATCTAATAAAGAAATCTTCTGTTTATATTGTTGATTCTATTAATTTATGGCATGGTAGATTAGGGCATGTTAATTATAATTCCATTAGGAATATGAATAAATTAGGATTAATTTCTGATTGTGATTTCGATACCATATCTAAATGTGAAATATGCGTTCAAGCAAAAATACACCGGAAATCCTTTAAATCCGTAGAATGGAAAACTGGTTTGCTTGATTTGATATATAGTGATGTGGGTGATTTAAAAAGTCATATCACTCATGGTGGTAACCAATACTATATAACGTTCATTTTTGATTATACTAGATATGCATATGTATATCTAATGAAAACTAAAGATGAGGCTTTTGATAAATTCAAAATTTACAAAGCAGGGGTCGAAACACAATTAGGAGTTAAAATTAAAATATTACATTCAGATCGTGGTGGTGAATATTTCTCAAATAAATTCACCTTGTTTTGTAAACAACAAGGTATAATTCACCAATGTACTGCCCCATATACACCACAACAAAATGTTGCTGAAATGAAGAATAGAACTTTAGTAGAAATGGTTAATTCCATGCTCATAAGTTCTAATTTACCTTATAACCTATGGGGTGATGCTATGTTATCTGCATGTTATATTTTAAATAGAGTACCACTTAAAAAAAAAATATTTCCCCTTATGAATTATGGTTTAATAGGAAACCTAACCTAACTAGACTTAAAGTTTGGGGTTGCTTAGCTTATGTTAGAAAACCAGACCCTAAACGACCAAAGTTAGGAAATAGAGCATTTAAATGCGTTTTCATAGGATATTCACTTAATATTATAATTTATAGATTTCTTATTCTTGACACCCTAGAAGTTATAGAATTTGTAGATGTAGAATTTTTTGAAAATCAAACTGTTGAGATCCCATTGAGATCATCTAGTTCAGAACCTAGTATGACTAATGATATCATTGACGATGATTATGCTCCTGCTCAAAACGGCAAGGAAGTGTCAGTACCAGATAATAGTACTGAACAACGGAGAAGTAAAAGAGCGAGAATAGAGAAGGACTATGGTCCTGACTTCATTACATATCTTGTAGAAGGCAGTAAGGACGAAGTCCTTAATGTGACTAAATATGTAATGAACGTTGATGATGATCCCAAAACTTATTCTGAAGCTACGAGCTCCAGAGATTCAAATTTCTGGAAAGAAGCTATCAATGATAAAATGAATTCCATAATGTTAAACCAAACTTGGGTTTTAACTGATTTACCTTCTGATGCTAAACCTATAGGATGTAAATGGATATTCAAGAAAAAGTTGAATACAAATGGATCCATTGATAAGTTTAAAGCTAGATTAGTTGCTAAGGGATATAAGCAAAGACATAGAGTAGATTATTTTGATACATATGCTCCAGTTGCTCGCATATCTTCTATACGCTGTTTAATTGTACTTGCATCGATTCGTAAATTAGTCATACATCAAATGGATGTAAAGACTGCTTTTCTAAACGGAGATTTAGAAGAAGAGATATATATGGAACAACCTGAAGGTTTCAAAACCCCAGGCCAAGAAAAGAAAGTTTGTAAATTAGTAAAATCTCTTTATGGCCTGAAGCAAGCTCCCATGCAATGGCATGAGAAGTTTGATAAAGTTGCACTGTCATATGGATTCATTGTTAATGATGTAGATAAATGTATTTATAGCAAATCGGATAACAATGGTATTGTTATAATATGTTTATACGTTGATGACATGCTAATATTTGGTTCCAATATATCCTGTGTAAATGAAACTAAAAAGTTTCTGTCTTCTAAATTCGATATGAAAGATCTAGGAGAGGCTGATGTAATTCTGGGAATTAAAATTGTTAGGAAAGAGGGGGAGTTATTACTAACTCAATCCCATTACATAGAGAAATTCCTACAAAAGTATGGTCATTACGATGACAAACCAGCACCAACTCCTTTAGATCCTAGTATTGAATTAGAAAAGAACACTGGACGTACTATCTCTCAACTAGAGTATTCCAGTGTTCTTGGGAGTCTTATGTATGCTATGCATTGCACTAGACCAGACATCGCGCATGCTATAAGTATATTGTGTCGATTTACGAGTAATCCAGGTTTCGAACATTGGAAAGCCATTTCCAGAGTTTTAGCCTATTTGAAAGGAACCATTGAATATGGTTTATCTTATAAAGGATATCCTTCTGTAATAGAAGGATATAGTGATGCAACCTGGAACAATGTAGAATCCAAATCCAAGTCTACGACTGGATGGATCTTTACATTAGGAGGCGCTGCTGTGTCTTGGGTTTCCAAGAAGCAGACCTATATTTCTGACTCAATAATGTTGTCAGAATTGATTGCATTAGCAGATGCATGTAAAGAAGCGGAATGGCTTAGGAATTTATTAATGGAAATCCCTTTGTGGAAGAAGCCATCTCCAGCAGTCTTGATTAACTGTGAAAATCAAGAAACAATACACAATGTGTCTAATAAGACATATAATGGAAAGTCTAGACATGTGAGTCTAAGACATCAAATGGTGAGACAGTTACTCAAAAGAGGAGTTATAACTGTTGACTACATAGAAACGAAGAAAAACTTGGCTGACCCACTTACAAAAGGTCTTCCAAAGGCAATGGTTTCTATAAAGTCACAAGAAACGGGACTAAGGTCTGTGAATGAAGGTTGATCATCCTTAACAGAAACCCAACTTATGTCTTGAAAAGGATAGACAAAGTTCAATGGGTACCAACAAGTTAAGAGAATGATTATGGAACACTAAATTGATAATCCCATAAAATTTAGTGTTGGATTCTGCAATAACAAAGGATGGATATATATCCTTAATAAGTCTAGAAACCTTAAAAGGTGTATCGCAGAAACACCTTAAGAGACTTACCTATATGAGTATGGAAATCAGGCCGTTTCCTAGGAAAGTAAGACCGCTTTCTAAGTAGACTCATAAACCAGGATTTAAGCACATGGCCATTAACGTGCTGAGCAATACAGATCACTTTACCTAAGGAAATCAACATGTGTGATTATTCCGGTTTTATCATTAGGGATACTTGGTTCAAGATTCGTTCACCATAGAATCTCGATAAGGCTTTGAATGGTTTACACTAAGTAAAGGTTCAAATCCAAAAGATACCTTTTATTTATGTGTTGGTTTTCACGATGATGCAAAACTTGATCTTAGAACTACATAGGCTTGATCCCACTTGGGTATGTAGGAAGTCACTCTAGTGATTCAGCCGTCCTATCTATTTACTTTTTTTATTTTGAAAATTGGGGGAGATTGTTGTAAAATTTTCAAAATGCTTTGGGTTTGGGTTTTTTGTTTTGGAAGAGTAGAAGAAAAGAAAGAAGGAAGAAGAAATCAAAGTCCCGCATTATAGAAAGCTATACAATATACTTGTATAAATATAGCTTTCTCAAGTGGATGATGGGGCCTTGGGGCTCCCACATGTTTGCTTTGTTGTGAGGAGAGAAGTCATGCAACACCACACGCGCACCGCCGCCGTCCGAAAATATTTTTGGACCGTATATGAACAGTAACGGGCCAGATTTCTGCCCGTTAAGGACCCAGAACCGGAAAATCTAACTTTGAATAAAGGCGGGAATTAGTAACGTTTTCTGAACTTTGCAAATGAAAGGTCGCGACGTTTAAGTTTAAATCTGTTCGCAACAGTTACGAACCGTTGCAAATGGTCGTGACGCTTGGCGAATAGACACCTCCTTACGTCTATAAATAGCGACGCCAAGAAACAGTTGCAGACAGTTCAATTCTTCTTCTTCTTCCTAGAGCGATTCTGCAACGCTAGAAAGTGTTGCAAAAAGCTGCACCTCCATTGCTCTGTTTTGTGACGCCTCCAAGGTGTTGCGAAATCAGAAACCATTGCGAAATTGCTCTCTTCTTGCTCTTCATTATGTTCTCTGTAAATTGCATCATCAGATACAGTTTCTGAAGTGTTCTTGGTCGGATCAAAGTCGTACAAACTTTGAATCCGATTACGCTGTTATAGGGCTTCATTGAATCATGAAAGTCGATAGTTCGATAATCCATTTGTACCTGCTGGGTTGAACTATTGTCTGAAAGAATCTATTCCATAGATCCTTGAAGTCGGAAGTACAGCATTGTTTTTATCTCTATCGCCATCAAATCCGTCTCGAACCGCAAAATTCCCAACATTGTTGATGGATTAGATTGAGGATGTATAATTCAAGTCTAATATCTCAAAGCAAAAATTTCAAAGTTGCGGAGAAAGTGTAAAACTAAAGGACAGTGAAAATGGTGCATGCTCAAAAGCTAATAAATAAATAAATAGCATTTCATATAGTTCAAACTTGGAACATGAATAAATAGTTCAAACTTGGAACATGAATAAATAGACTGCAAATCTAAAAAGTCTAATGGTTGGTTTATTGTTTTTAGTTTTGAATTTTCATCCATATAAAAAATGCGTACGGTACATGTATATTATTAAAAACGACCAATTTAGAAAACAAAGTTAACATAAAATATAAAAAACAATTTTTTTTTTATTTTCGTGTTTCAAGAAATAACATAAACACGATCATTCTGGCATCCCTCCACCCCTTCATCGTCTCTCTATCTTCCTTTCACCCCTTCGTCGTCCCTCAACTCTTCTCATGTTATGTAAGTAGTGAGAACCCAAAATATCAAATAGAAAATAAATCAAACGGGTCCTAAATTTTGGCCTTGAAGTGCATTTTTAGTTTAGCATTTGTCCATAAAAACAATGTCAAAATAAAACGGAGAAGAAAATAATGCTTGCAAATAGCATAAAGAAAATTATGACTCGACAACAACTCAGACATACGGATAATAACTAATAAAGAAAAAGTATATGGTTTTTCCATTTCATTCGAAAATGAAGTAATAAAGATAGCAACACTAGCAAACCTACTACATCTTCCTGTAGAAAAAATTCGTGATCAAGATGGAAATCAAGCTTGTATATTCCAGTAATCAAGTCATGGCCAACATAATATAACAATTCAAAAATGTCATTAATGGTATATCTCATTTTCCCCTTTTCCTTTTGTCTTCTACATTATCTTATGTGTTTCTAAGGTTAAATGTGTCTAAAGTTCACCATGAAATTACAACAAATTCAAAAAATAGTGCTGTCAGTACTCCGAAAATAGATGAATGTGAAATTTACAATTATACGCAAACGCTCGACCATTTCAGTTATAATCCAAATAGTTATAACACATTCAACAAAGGTATGCTATTAAGAGAAAGTACTGGGTTGGTGCGAAGAGCAGTTCTCGTTTTTTGTTTACACTGGGAATAAAGGTAAATTCGAACTGGATATGGCTATCCGCTTTCTACTCGATAATTTTGCACATTTCTAGGAATTACTAGTAGTCGCTGAGGTTTAAATTTATTTATTATATCGATTCCTTTTCTTAAAAGATCTGCATTTTCTTGTTATAATCAATCTGGTGGATTTCGGCCTTGCACCATCGATATTATGGGTAATCCAATCCATTTGGTTATGAATATAACGAATGAGTTACAAATTTGTTTTACTTAAGATTGAACAGACTATAAGTTATGAATATGAACTAAATTTACTACATTATTTTCATTGTATGGTCAACTAACATATACACTTAAAACTAAAACAAATAAACTTGCATACCATGAATAACCCCTTATTTGGCTAATAATGTTAAAAGGCTTTTTTGTACTTGTAGCAAATCGAGCACCTAATACCATTGCCTCAACTGATGTCACGGCTATGTCAACTCTAGCAAGCAACTGGTTAACAGTCCTAGTGCAACTGAAAAATATATTAAAAAGGAGACACGGTTAAAGTAACGTGCCTCTAGAGAAAAAGAATGTAATGAATCAATATTTTATGTGGAGAAAAACAACCAATAAATATTGCATTTGTTTGTTGATGCTGCAATATGTAAACAAGTATGAATAATCAAATAAATCTTAAAATTCTAAAATTTTACAACTTTAAATTTGAAACTCTGACAAACATATTGTAAGTGCCCGAATTTTGACCAAATAGAACTTCAAATCTACTAGGGTAAAGATCATTGGTGTTGATAACTTGCAATAAACATAAGTATATCGTCAGAGAGGTATCTACATAAACTCAGAAAGTGAACTCACAGTGGAATGGTAAAATATAATAAAATATAATTACCGACTAAGGATACTACATCAAAATCAATATTATTCTTTGGATATCTAATTGCCTTGTTAGTGTAGAGCATGAATGAGAAGACTTCTTCGTCTACCAATTTCGTTTTGTACCAGTAGTATGTCCCTCTAAATCTATCATGTGGGTTGTAATATGAAGAGGGTCAGAACAACATTTCGGTGATTGAAAAATTACATATTTTATCCATAACACCAGTCTATGCTGATTGATTTCTATGTAAGTGTTAGGTCTACTATTCATAGCTTATCTATTTAATACCATATGCACATATGATATATCCAACCATCTCTGAAGTATAACTAACTAACTAACTACACACACACACACACACACACACACATAAGTTTTGTACTATCCAAAAGAAAACCTCAACCATTTAATACTTCTTAAACAGGAAGAAGACGAACTCAACGATCATTTAATGCCTCGACCCTGAAGCGGGCTCTTCGTAACATATTTGCTAGTCAACAGGCCCTAGCTATGAGAGCCGATGGCCCCTAGATACGACCTTATAATTAAATTTTCCGCATTCTAATGCATCTCAAAAACTTATCTACGGTTTAAAAGCCCACCTCCAACAAAAAAACAACCAATTAGACATTGAGGTCTTTGTGTATCCCATACGGATTCTACACTAGTAGAAAGAGAAATATGTCAGTGCATAACTCTAGCCTTTGCTAACGATCGGTGTCAGTCAAAGCCCATATACCAGCCTTACTTCTAAATACTAGTTTACCAGCAAAACTAACGTAGTCTGCCGACCCCCGCAGTCGAAATCCCATAAAGACTTGCCTAATATAAGTTAAGAAAAATGCCCACTCAATTTACTTAATATCTCGTGTTTAGAAATGAAGCAGACATTATTTCCCTATTAGGCACTGTTATAGGTTATCCAAGACTTCTTATATATGTATGTGGCAGAAATAATGACCATTTAATATCTTCTACCCCGAAGTAAACCCCTTGACATTCCTAAAGGTACTGAGCCATTTAATACTTCAAATCTAAGGCGAACCTTTCATATGTTTTTCCATACTTATACGTGAACATAAATTCCTTTCGCACGGGTCCTATAGTTGGAGAAGTTCCACATCAGTAGTTCGTATACACAACTACTGGTAGCATCTAGGTGAATGATAGACTTTTGTTGTGTAATTCTATTGACCTTGCATTCCAACCCATACTAAACCAAGTCATTTATCCTAAACCTAAATATTGGGCTAGGCCCACTAATTTACGCTCGAGCTAAACGCATTATTGAGGCCATATAATTTCCCCTATGGAATTTATATTACCTAATAAGTTTATTTACTAGTATTAAATTATTTATTTGTTGCAAACCTATTCCTATCTTATAGGGTATTTTCTATATTCTTTATTTCCTTCTTATATCTCATAAATGACGGTTATCCATAATAAATGGTTATTAAATATTCAAATTGAACAAAAACTAATGACATTTATTTATTTGTTTCAAATTCAACTTATTATGTCTATTTCATTTTTCCATAATTGCCATAGTAAATTTTGCGGTCAATCCCATTAAATGCATTTATGTCCCCATTTAATTTTTGTAACTCGTTATTAACAGCATGTTTATTGTCCTCTAAATTTACATTCACTCTTCATAATTTTTAGAGTTACTACCTCTTTTCCATCGCAATTCCCTGATCCTCCGATTTACTCCGCTGTTAATATTTGGTCATCCTAATTATAACTAATACGAGTACCAATGTATAGTTATTACGCTTATTTGTTACCCTATGTATATTTATATTTTTAATTGGTAGGTGTGGTTATACGTGTGTGTTTCTATTTATAACTCATTAATTTGTATGCTTAAGAATTTAAGAAGATGCATGTATATGGACATTTTGTAATGAACATTCATTTTCACATTTTAATATATTAGATTTATCCTTTCCAAAAATAATTACCGTTATAACTTTCCATAAACTAATTAAAAGTGAGACTTTTTTCCGTTTGAAATTACAGGGAATTATTTCTGTTCTTTTATTGAAATAGACACTGCAAATTGTGAAGAAAAACACCCATACTTTACTCATCTCTTCCATTTTGGTACATTCCTTATTATTCCAAACGAGCCACCTTTTATACATGGTTGTGGAATTGGGTCATTTATGAAATTTATAAGGAAGTAAATACAACCAAATTGTACCTTCAAAGTTCCCAATAAATTAAAACATACAAATTTATATTCCAAATCAAATTAGGGCAATCCAAATAAGTACTAAACAATTACAACCCAATTTTCATAAAAATGGATTAGCTTTCACGTCCTGTTAACATCCTACTTTTAAAATTTTAGGTACCGATTTCTAAATTTCCAGATTATGGTGTATATATCATTCCATTCCAATTACCTAACTTACAAAATATGTAAGCGGGATTTCAACTAAATCTTTTCAACTCAAGCCTACAATTCAAAAGATTTTGCATAGGCATAATAATCAAATAAAATTGCATATCTAAGGGAGGATTTGAGTTGACTCCTTTTTCTGTTTAAATCCAAAAATGTATATAACAAGATATACACATACCCATATAGAATTACATATTTGAGGGGAGATTTAATTTGGGAGGAAATTTAGTTTTATAATTATAGAGTATACCGTTTTCGTCGGATTGATTCACCCCTTCTCTTCTTCTCTTCTTCTCTTTTATTTTTCTACCCTTCTTCCATATATATATATATATATATATAAAATAGTTTCATAACTTCTAGAAGTGGTGGAGAAGGAAAAATGGTAGAATTCCGCTGCTCTGATTAGAAAATATGAGAAGAAAAGGGAGGACCTATGCTTATATTTATAGGCCTCAAATCAATTTTATCCGTTAGGTTTGAATTAATTAAATCCAGGTTGTTAGGTCGTGGTTCAACCCTTGCCGCCATTAGTTTAACCGGTGGACTGCTCTTTTATAGGCGATCGACTGGTAGGGTACATGTGTTTATTATTATTTATTTTCTTTTTATTCCTTTTTAATTATTTTTGATCTAAAAGCTTCAAAATTGATAACTTCTTCGTTTGGACTTTGATTACAAAACTTTATATATTAAAGTTTCCCAGAAAATCGACAACCAACACAATGGTGCAAGTTTCATAACCAAATTCTGACATTTACTCAAATCCCATTTTTTAGCATTAATAATTATTTATTAATTCTCTTTCATTTTTTTACTATTTATTTTACAGAGAGCTACATTCTCACCCCTTCAAAAGAATTTCATCCTTAAAACTCCTTAAGGATTGAATCATGTAAAGTAGCACGTAACCATACTAAATTATCCAACCAATCAGTGTACGACCAATTTTGCAGCTAATCGTGTACAAGTGCATGGTGTATCACAACATATGTGATATGTATGCAGAATAATACTAAATCGGCGCCTCTTATATGAATACATTCTTTTAAAACAATTTTGAAAACATGATACAAACAACCTATATATATTGGTAGTTCTATATGTAAGCAAGTTTTCAAAATAAAAAATCCTTGTTTTCGCACAACAAATTCCACACTCCTACAAATACGAGTATGGTTCAACAAATTTTGCATCCAATCCCTACCATCCAATACCTAACACAATTTCTAACATCCAAAATTTGAAAAATTCAGTTTCCCTAAATCCACACTTCTATGCTGGAGAAGGAAGTTAGATGAAGAATTTTACATTTTACCCTTCTTTTAAATACCTATTCCATTATACCTTATAACCTTCTCTTTTTCCCCAAATCTTTTTCAAAATTTTCAAGTACAATTTGCATAAGGAGATTTATTTTTGGTTTCAAAACAGAATTATTTTAAACGCAGGTTTTCTTTACTACCAACAAGGTAAGCAAATGGAAATTTCATAGCTAAAAGAGCTTTTTCCCTTGTTATTCTCTATGTTTTATATTGTCACCCTTGTCGAATGGTAAAATTCATATTCACTAACACATCAACCCTCTCGATGCTAAGCATATGGTATTTGAAAATCAGAAATTTCCACATTTCGTCAAAAATCATTTTCCCCTTTCAATGAAACTTGCAAAATAGTTTAAAAACTAAAATTTTCAAAAGCATTTAAACATAACTTTTCAAAAGCGTTCGAACACAATTTTTTAAAAGCAATTTCCATTTCATATTTTAAAACAAATCAAGCTACACCCCAACATAGTCGGGATTTGGTCACTAAGTTAATGCACATAATTGACCATAGCATTACGAAGTTAATCTTAGATTTTGAAACCTTTCATTTTATTTCTAAACAATAAACAACACACAAGCATATTTATGAATTTTACCTTTTAAGGCATGGGGATAGAGACCTATGGTTTCGCAACAACCTTGCCCTGCACTTCGTTTTTTAAAGTTATTTTTTCTAAAATTCTAAAGTTTTTAGGATTAAAACAATTTTTTATTTCTAGCTATTGATTTAAGTTCTTAATTTATTTTATAAACTTCTAGCCATAATTACATTTATCACTAGTTAAGTGTCATTATGAGATTTCCTTATTTAACACTCTTTCCCAATATATATAACGGTCAAAGCTCATCCAAAAACTCAATACGGTAATAAAATAGGAATATATCTCATATCATATTATACATTTCTTTTAAATACATGAAATGAGACAACTAGCAATTACAACCCAAATGTCCTAAAAGAAACAATTGCTGAAAGCTGCCCTTCATTATCAATTAGTATAAATGATGTTATGGCCCTATTACTTCTTAGTCAATTAAGATTTATATTTCTAGTATGTCATTCTTCCATAACCCACATGCCTTAACTTACATTGCTGGCTTCTAATAAATAAGATTGATCCATTACTTTAATTATTACACTCGATTAGAGGATAAATTGTGCATTCCCACACTGTAGTGGGCGAGAAATATAAACTATACACATTTATAATAACTCATAAGAAAATTGTCTTGGTGGAATAACTTTCCTACCACCTATCTTGCCTTCTTTAGCGTTGAGAAAACCAACATCTTTTATATGTGTCTGTCATCTCATTACCATCTTCTTCAATCATACTACTATCTTCTTCAATCAAAATCTATTGATAGTATTCTCAAACTTTTTTATTTACTTTCTTTGTCCTTGATCTTTTGTGTGATTATACTTTAGGACTTGTAAAAGTGTACTTTGATATCATTCCTCATTCCTTTGAGGGTTCTTTTTATAGATTTCATACATGTCTAATCAAACAAACCTAGGTTCATTCCAATACTCCATGTATTCAACAAGGTTCCTTGTTGCTACTCTATGACATTCGTAGCTATTTCATTCATAGCCTTGACCTCTATCCTGTCTTACCACGGCAGCCACCCCTATCAACTCCACATCTGAAATCGGTTTGGTTTTAACCACTCTTTATAATTAAAACTTCACAGTCATGAATTAGTCAATAAAGAAATTATTTTTGAAAATATAAACTTTGAAATCTTTTTACCAAATCAAGATTTGCTTGGTTTCCAGAAGGAGCCATGAAAAATTTCTCATTCTAACCAACTTTTCCTTTCTAAGACTTTCTACAACAGTGACTTATTTTTTTTAAAGTAGGATTTTTGAATCAAAACATTTATTTGCATTCAAAAACTCAATCGTCATACCAAACCATTTTTTAAAAACATCTTCTATAACTCCGAACAATGAAAACTAGAGCAGACGATGATAACTTCCATTTTGTTATTTTCGTATTATCTATGTTATTTTAACTTTCAACCCTTGTGGAAATTCCATTAACATATAAGAGGGACTTTTAAAAGATATGCGCAATTACTGCATATATTTATGGAAATTATCCATTTTTCCTTTTGTGACGACCCGACTTTCTACTCCCAGAATCGCGTCATCTTAAAGAAAGAAAGGGATAGAAGAAGAAAAGAAAGAGAAAGAAGAAACAGAACAACATCAGAGAACTCACAGCGGAACGAATAAAATATAATGATTAACATAAAATATTACATAGTATCTCATTACATCAGAGTGCACAACTATACAACACATATTAGACAGTTATAACATCTGCCTAATTCATACTACTCAAGTACAACAGAAGAAACAGATACCAAACACAGCGGAACCAATATATATAACTACACGTCGAAGCCTCCTGCTCCATATCTCCTCCAGAATTCGTCAAGCTAACCTGAACCACTTGACTATTCATACATAATATGAGTACCCAAGAGTTTAATAAAACAGAAAATAAACACTCGGGTCAGACAGGGGTCTGGTGTGAGTAAACGGGTTAAAATTGCTTAACTTTAGAAAATCCTTTGAAAAGAAAAGGTATCACGTAAGACTTCCCACACATAAACATGGAAAAGTTTTTACCTTACGCTAACCAAAACATTTGATAGGAAATCCAGTGATATTATAACAGTGTCTAGGGTTTTCAAGTAAATAAGAAATAACCGAAATTGTTACATTCATTAAATTCCAGCTACTAGCCACAAAAGTGGGTAATACAATCAAAACCGTAGGGTCTCGTAAGGAAAATGGGTTTCCATCAATGGCAGGGCTACTGGGTACCGCCCGTCACAGTACGTGGCCTAGATCACCGTACCGAGGATTACTCCCTTCATCCCCTGCAACACAAGGCCGGAACCATCCCTTACTGGACAGTCCCGAACAAGACCACCCCGTAGTTGGCGCCACCAACCACACACTAAGCCGAAATAGAAAGGGACCTCTAGACAGGGATGTATCTTGCTCTCCAGTGGGAGCTACCCACGAAGCCTTGCTGCACCTCCCCTGTTTTAGCCATTCCCGGTTGATGAGGCTTAAGGTCACGATTACCTTTATAGAACATATCACTTAGAATGCTCATCGTCCGCCTGACGATGTGCTGAAAGCATTCAATCCATACAAGTTCGTTCCGGGTTCGAACGAAACCGAAGGCATTATCTCGTTGCACTCATTATTGGAATCACCCTCAGAGTCAACGACCATAGCCCTTGCACTCTAAATCACCATCTCGAATCTATAAGCACTATTCCGTCAAACTCATTACGGAACCACCTACAGAGTTATACTGACATATAGCCCTTACACCTCGAGTCTTCACTTGCTCCACTTGGATTCACGACCTAACGTTTAATTGGAATCGGTGTGGTTTTCGGATTCCGAATATGGAAACCCGATCCCGGTCTCACCGAAACCAAACGCCATTTTAATGTCCAAGTTGTACTTAGGGGTTTAAAAAATTTAAACTCATATACATGATGATATAAATAGGTAGATGGATCATATATCTCAACAAATAATTCATATCAACATTTATCTCACAAGCAGCATATAACAAATATCAGAGATATTTAAATCATCCAATATCAACCAATCACCAATATCATTCAACATCCAATATCAATCCATCATCCAATATTAATCATTCATCCATAACAGAATTGATTAACTCTAATCAATTGGATTGCTCAAATCATTCTTCATTTATTTATCCCAAATAAATTAATCATTTCTAATGATTTTCCTAATTAATCTTCCTTGATTAATTATCCTTTAATTACATTCAAGTAATTATTCTTAACCATATTTAGTAATTAACCTTTAATTACTATCATTAATTACAATAATTAATGATCCTTTATTAATTAATTAACTATAATTAATTACATTCATTCCTTAATTAATTACAATTAATTAATCACACTTAAATTAATTACTTTTATAAATAAACCTTGGTTAATTACATTAATTAAATAATCCTTATTAATTAATTAACCTTTTAATTAATTAAATAATTAACTTATAATTTATCATCTTATTTAACATAAACAGTAATTAACAATTTGTAATTACTTATCTTAATTAATTACTTCTTAATTAATTATATTAATCTTCGATTAATTAATCTAATTAATTAATCTTTAATTACTTCATTAAGTAATTATTAATCAATTTAAATTAACCATTAATCCTTAATTAATTACTTTATTAATTAATTACATTTTTAATTAATTACACTTAGTCATTAATCTTAAACTAATCACATTCATTAATTAATCACATTAATTAATTAACTAAAGTAAATTAAATAATTAATCC
Source organism: Allium cepa (assembly GCA_030765085.1). Taxonomy (NCBI): domain Eukaryota; kingdom Viridiplantae; phylum Streptophyta; class Magnoliopsida; order Asparagales; family Amaryllidaceae; genus Allium; species Allium cepa. Next base: position 764,962,455 of record CM060934.1, on the reverse strand, counting down.
TTAATTACTTACATAAGTAATTATCTCTAATTACTTCATTAATCAATCTTAATTACTTCCTTATCAATTACTTAACAAATAATTAATTTCATCATTAACACTCCTTAATTCTTTAATTAATTAATTAATTACCCCATAATTAATTAACTTTTAACAAATTAATCAACTCCTTAATTGATAACATTAAGTGATTATCACTTTCATTTAATTTCTCCCATGAGTAATTTCCTCTAATTACTTCCATAATTAATTATCATTCTTAATTACACTCAATAATTATCCAATAATCACTTCATTAAGTAATTACCTTAATTAATCCATAATTAAGTGATTAAATAAACAATTAACTAATTATTTAAAATAAATTAAATAATTAATTAACTAACTTCTTATATTATTAAATCTTCAATTAATTAAGAAAATCATTAATCTTAATTTAATCTTACTTATTAACAAATCGTATTAAATAAGTATTCTTAAGTTAATAACAAAGATAAATTAACCCTATTTATCTTTATAATTAAATTATTTGAACGAATCAAATTTTAATAACCTTAAAGCCAATTATTCTATTTGGTTTACAATAGTATTAACCTTTATTGAAAATAGTACATTTAAAAACAAATTTTCAAAATTCAAAACACATTAATCATCAAAGTTAAACTTATTCATTCAAAATGAAATTTGAAACCTTAGTTTTAAAACCATTACTTAGAAATTTCTCTAAACTTTGATTTAATATTTAAAATCAAATCACTCTTTTAAATTGAAGTTCAAAATTTAATTAGATAATTATTTTCAAAAACAATCTTCTTAAAACAATTTAATTTTGAAATATAAATTCTATTAACACTTTTATAAGTTTGATTTACATTTACTTTTATCAAAGAACAAGTTTAACTTTCATAATTTTGTTTCCCTTTTTATCAACTTGCTTTAAAATTTTAAAACTACCTTCATTTATCAACATCAAGTTCAAAGTTGTAACTTCATCAATTTTTAACAGAACTATAATTACACAGTACAAACAATACAACACCACCTTAAAACCCCGAGCAAAACAAAGGATCTACCCGTGCCTAATCCAAAGCAACCCAGCACTCCTTCCTCTTCGAGTCCAACCCGAGCATAACGCGAGAAAATCTTCAGGAACCACTCGTCTTCCCCAAACACAAAACCTCCCAGTGCACAACCCAACACGGTGCACATGCACCTTCACCGCCGGCCTAGTTACGTCGTCTCGACTATCGACATTGATCGCAATATCACACGCAACCCTTAAAACATACTCAGATCCTAGAATATGCACTCGAATCAAAAATTCGTCCTCAAGCTCGAGCAACTGTAGCTGCCACTACCCAAAAGCCAACCACGGTCGATCACCACATCGCCGTTCAACCTCGCCGACCCCTCCATCGAGACGTCACGACCACTAGCTTCATCCTTCCCAAAGGCGAGCAAACTCGATTCACTATCCACGATGCAAATTCCGCGATAGCCAAACCCATCAAAAGTCAGTATAAAACCCTAGTTCGTTCTAATTCGAACGGTTCGCTCATTTGAAAAATTCCATTTCATTTTTCCTATAATCTATGATCCATAAACATGCTATGATCAAAATCCTAGCTACAATCATCAAGTAAAACTTCGGCAATCACTAAAAACCCCAAAAGTATTCAAACCAAAAATTCTCTCGAACTAACCAATTAAAAATCACAAATTTTATATCAAAATTCATGATTTACTATCCAGATTACATGCATGATCTTCAACATAAAATTTAAGGTAGTTAAATTTTGACTAAAATTTTGTTTTACTGTTATTCTTTCTTTTATAATGATTTGTTATATTTTAAATTATGAACCTATTTTTAAATTAATCAACAAACCATGATAAACAACTATTATTTAGATTTCCAGATCTAATATAGTTTAGATTAAAAGATTTTCATTTATCTTTGAAATCCCTTAAGAAAACTGTTTCTCTCTTTTTTTCCCCTGTAAAGAACAGAGATGAGAAATGTAAAAAAAACAGTCTCCTACTCCAAGCACAACATACATATACACCAGTACAAATATTTATTAACATAGCAAAATCCATCACATGCATAAACAAATTCAACTACACAAGAATAAAACTGTTTTTAAAATAGTTTACTCAACTGTTCATTAAAGAGGCAGAGCAGTATTTATCCATGCCTTAACAACTTTAAGTTTGAAAAAAAAAAACCTGATGCTGTTGAAATTGATTCTTGCATGCTTCTGTTTGATGCTTTAAAATGATTGAAAGTGCAGATCTTCATTTGCATGTTTAAGTTGCAGGTTGAACATTATTTTGAAATGCAGGTTGAGGCTTTGATCTTGATTCCTTTGAAATTGCAGTTTCAGGTTTGTAAAATTGCAGGTTTTTGGTTGCTAGAAAACTTGCTTTGCAGATTTTAAATTTGCTTTTGATTTTGCAATTTCATTTCAGATTTGAAGAAGAAAAATTTCTGGTTTTGAATGTTTTAAAAAAGAAAATAGAGGAAAAAGAGTTATGTTTATTAAAAATTAATGAAAATAAGTTTTTAATGAAGACACTTGTCACTTAAGTATCAATCTTCTTACACTTGTTTTTAAAATATTCTAATATGATTACACATGTTTTCTTATGTATTTTAATAAACTTTTATTTAATTTAAATGTAAATGTAAACTTACATGTGTTTTGAAAGGTGATAATATGTTTACATTTGTACTTTAAGTCTTTTTAGTAAATTTTACTTAGTTTAAAATGTAGTATAAACTTATTTATCAAATTTACTTTATGAATAAATATAAGTTTACTTCTAAAAGAAATATTCTAATACTAATAAAAATGCAAATAATTCTTATATATGTATTTAAAATCTAAAACAATTGTATATATGCATTTATAACCATTTTAATATTTAAACATTATAAAAGAAAACAAAACAAAACTTTGATTAATTCTTTTATAAACTATCACACTTAAAATAAGCAATTATCTTATATTTGAAAACAAATTGAATTAATCTTTAACTTTTGAAAAATATCAATTTTTAAACAAAGCTTTAAATTATAATTTCATACATATTCAAATTATCAATAGATTATATTACATTTCAAAGTAACATCAAATTATAACATATACGTACATATATATTACAATTTGAAAATTCATCTTTAATTAAAACAAATGATGTTTCTATTCACAATATATATCAAACATATATATTATAAATAGAATAAAATTTTATTAGCCTTTGAAAAACAATCTTATCAATTTTATTTCCAGATTATAAATTCATTAACTTTTAAAAGATTAAATTATCCAATTCAAACTAAAATTATAAAAAAAATTTATCAAACCAATTCAATTATTAATACAGATTATTAAATTCTTATTGCCCAAAATTCCGGGTCATTACACCTTTAATTTTCCCTACCTTTCTTACGTTGTTCCTAACTAGATTTTCTAATGTTATTCCAATATAAATTTCTAATGTTGTTCATAATGGAATTTCCTAACATTGCTACTATTCATATGTCTTCTACCTAAACGGGTTCTACTTGTGTAGCATTTTTCATCTTTCATTGTTTTCCTCATTGACTTATTGTGGTGTGTCCACCTACTCTTTAGCCATTGAGCTTTTCTTCATTAATATGAAAGGGATATGTATGAATCTATTTCAGTTGTATTCCTACGTATTTTCCTTATTCGAAAACATTTTTCCTATCTTCAATATCAAGCATTCTTACCCTTTATATTCTCTACCCCATTTAAATCAAGTAGCATTCCCCATTTATTCACCCATTAGAAAGAATTTGAAAAGAAACTTTTAAATTTGCAGAAATAGGAAAAATCATCGAGCCAAACATACACTCTTTTTCCATTCTTTTTAAAAATGAAATATCCCTTTACCAAAAAACCATTAAATTGAAAATTCAACCCAACCAATTTTAAACTTCACTCGAAATCGCTAAATAGCCCTTTAAACTTCCAAATTTTATTTCTTTTTCAAAATAACTTTTCAATAGTAAGGTCCTTCTATTTTAAATAAATCCTTTTTTAAACCATTCAAAATGTTTCAAGAAACTTTCAAAATCTTTTGGTTAATTTCTTTTAGATAGGGTCGGACTTAGAAATGGACTTTTTTTTCATTCTTTCCTTTGGACTTTCCTTCATATCTACTCATTCTTAACACATCTCCATTGAGAACATATCAAAATTTTGGCTATCATCTTGTGGTAGTCAATGCACACCTTCTTGTAGGAACTTGCTTAATTCTTTTTCACATTTCACTTCCAAATGCTTGCAACATATAGGTTCTTACTTTTGATCCGAATGTATGTCTTCAATCTGCAATCCATCGAAGACCATAATCATAAGGCAATGTAGGCCCAACAAAGGAGTCAAATTCCATCAAGCTTCAGTGATCCTAATACATGTTGCGCTTATGATCTACTTGGTCAGCGCCTTACGATACAGCCATTCCCTACTTGGTAATCGGGCTAGGTGTACAAATTTAACTCTGTTTATTGTTCCAACCCATAGTTCCCTCATCCGTCTTATTAGAATATGGTCATAACTGCTTCTAAAGTCGAAATTCATATAGTTTGGCGTATAACATATATAATTATAGGTAAAAATACAAGTACACTTTCTCAACGTATCCTAATTCCTATGATTGGCTAACCTAAGCTCTGATACCAAATGCAACAACTTGTACCTTAATGGACCCGAATTTTGACTAAATAGAAATCAAAATTCACTAGGGTATGGATCGTTAGTGGTGTTGGTAACCTAAAATAAATATAAGTATATCAGAGAGCTATTTACATAAACGCAGAAAGCGAATTCACAGCGGAATGGTAAAATATAATAAGACATAATTACCAACTAAGGCTACTACCTTGAAACAATATTATTCCTTAGATATCTATTTTCCTGATCAGTGCAGAGCATGACTTAGAAAACTTTTCTATTTATCATTCCCGTCTTACACCAGTAGCATGTCCCTCTAAATCTATCTTGTGGAATGTAATAAGGAGGGGGTCAGAACAACGTTCTAATGATTGGAAAATTACATAATTTATAATTCATAACACTAGTTTATGTCGATTGATTTCTATTTAAGTGTTATCTCTACTATTCACAACTTATCTGTTTAATACCATATGCGCTTACAATATATCTAACCATCTTTGAGGTATAACTATATATAATCTTATATATATAAGCGTTATACTACCCAAAAGAAAACTTTGGCCACTTAGCACTACGAGCCCTCCGTAACGTAATCGCTAGTCAACCGACCTTTGCTATGAAGGCTGATGACCGCTAGATATGGCTTTATAATTAAATTTTTTGTATTACAAATGCATCTCAAAGACTTATCTAAGCGTCAACTAGCCCACTTCGGACAAACAAAAAAGAAATTAGACTTTGAGGTCTTTCCCTATAATATATGGATTCTACACTAGTAGGAAGCAAAATCCGCCAGGGTTAACACCAAGTATTTGCTAACGACTGCTTGGGACCATCGGTAGTTAAACCCTATATGCCAATTCTACTTCTAAATACACACTTACATAGCCCGCCGACACCCATAGCTGAAATTCCATTTAAACTCGTCTAATATAAGCCATGGAAAATTCTTAGTCCAGTTACTTAATATATCTTGTTTAGAAATGAAGCAGTCCTAATTTCCCTATAAGGAACTGTTGTAGGTTATTTAAGACTTCTTATATAGAGAAGAGGTAGACCCAACATCCATTTAATATCTTCCACCCCGAAGTAAACCCCTTGACATTACTAAAAGCACTGAACCATTTAATACTACAAATTTGATGCGAACCCTTGGTATATTTTTTCATACTTATACACGAACGAGGATCCCTTCCCCATAGGTTCTATAATTGGAGATGTCACACATCAGTAGTACGTATACACAATTGCTAGTAGTCTTTAGGGAAAGGCAGATTTCGTTGCGTAACTCTATTGACCTTGCATCCTAACTCATACTAAACCAAGCCATTTATTCTAAACTTAAATATTGGACTAGGCCCACTAATTTATGGTCGGCCTTAACGAATAATTAAGGCCATATAATTTCAACTATGGAATTACATTGCCTTCTATGTTTATTTATTGGTATTAAATTACTTATTCGCTGCAAACCTATTATTATCTTATAGGCTTATTTCATATATTTTTCATTCTTTCTTATGTTCCATAAATGTAAATTATTCGTAATAAATGGTCATTCAATATTCAAATTGGAAAATCAAGAATGACATTTAATTATTCGTTTCCAATTCAACTTATTACGCCTATTCCATTTTCCTATAAATGCCATATTAAATTCTGCAATCAATCCCATGAAATGCATTTATGCCCCCCTTTAATTTATTTAACCCCCGCATTTATTGCTCGATAAATTTACAATCATTATTCATAATTTTTGGAGTTACTGTCACTTATCTATTTCAATCCCCCCAATCCTATGATTTACTACAATATTAATATTTAATCGTCCTAATTATAACTAAAACGAGTGCCAACATATATTAATTTATTACGCTTTTTTATTACCCTGTATATATTTATATTTTTAATTGTAAGCATGGTTATACCTGTGTGTATTCCTATTTTTAACTCACTAACTCCTCCGCTTAGGAATTCCATAATACACTTATATGTACAATGTGTAAAGAACATTCAGTTCCATATTTTAATATATTAGAGCTACCCTTTCCAAAAAAATTACCATTGTAACTTTCCGTAAACTACATAAAATTGGGACTTTTGCTCCATTCGAAATTATAAGGAATTATCTCTTTTCTTTTATTGAAATAGATAGTGTAAACTATGGAGAAGAACATCCGTATTTTACACATCACTTTTATTTCAGTATATTCCTTATTATTCTAAACGACGCAATTTTTATACATGGTTATGGAATTAGATAATTTACACTGAATTAGATACAACTAAATTGAACCTTCAACACTCCCAATAAATTAAAATATAGAAATTTACATTTCAAATCAAATTAGGAGAACCCAAATAAGTACTAAGCTATTACAACCCAATTTTCATATATATGAAATAAATTTCACAATCTTATCAACATTCTGCTTTAAAAATTTTAGGGACCAATTTCCAAATTTCCAAAGGTGTATATACCATTCGATTCCAATTACTTAACTTACAGAATATGCAAGCGAGATTTCAGTTAAATATATTCAATTTAAGCCTATAATTCAAAAGATCTTGCATAGGAATAATAATCAAATAAAATTCAATGATATAATTTTTTTTATTATATATAATCATATAATTTCCCACTCACCTTTCTAGCTTTTCGAATTTCTCAAATTCGAATCTATTCCTTTAACTGACTCCTTTTTCTTTTTCAATCCAAAAATATGTATAACAAGTTATATATACTTTCCCCTTAGAATTACAGAACTGAGAGGGGATGTGAATTGAGTGGAAGTTTAGATTTATAATTATAGAGTTCACCTTTTTTGGGGGATTGATTCATTTCTCTTCTTCTCTTTTATTTGATGTCATTCTTCAATATTTTTATTAATAGTTGGCTTAGAAGCGCAAACATTTGGTCTGACTGGGAACTTTCAAAATTGCCATTCATATGAGACCTAGAAAAAATATATGTTAATAGGGCTGTCGGTGGATGCCCAAAGAATCCGAAACCGTCCGCATCCACATCCGAAAAGCGTATAAAAATCTGATATCCATAAAAACGGATGCTGATATGAAGACATCCACATCCGAAAATTATCAGTTCAATTTTTGTCAAAATTGTAGTTCAAATTATGTGCATTTTGGTACAATGGATGATATTCATCTATTATTTTGTTAAGTTAATGGTTTATTTTATATGCGCTTAATGCTTACTAACTGCTTGAAACTATTTATTATCATAATAACTGTTAATTTTTCACACTTTTATAATCAATGGGATTGTAAAATATTTATGTTAAACTAAAATTTTCCTTTCATAATTCTTGATTTATTGGTCGTTGGCAGATAGGATAAATATCTGATATCCGTCAGTATCCACGAATGCGAATATTCGATGTTTGAAAATGATTTCGGACGCGGATGGCACTATCCACATCTGAAAGCATCATTGACAGACCTATCGGTTAAGATTTCTCTAGACTATATTTTTTCATCCTGGTCCTAAATTTTTTGAATCAAAGAATGAGTTAAGATACTGTAGATGAGTTAAAATAAACATGGCATGCATATTCTTAACCCTTAATTGGTCAAACTTAGAAATATTTAAATTTCATACAAAAAATATAGCATTCTATAAATATCAACCAAATCCTATAAATGCCACTCACTCTATCCATCCATATTCATATTTCTTTCCATCCTTTTGCTTTTCCACTTCTCTCCCTTGTCATCTCTATTCAGATCTCTTATCACCACTATTTCCTTTTGGACATGCTTCATTGAGTTGCTCACCACTTTGATATCATAGCTTCAACTTAGTGTAATTATACCACTGAAACTGTGGTTTACACTATGGCCTTATCTTGCACTTATATATTTCAATCTTATTCTACAGGAAAAAATATATTTCCACGACTGAAACTTCTACACTTCTAGTTTATATTAATAAGATAATTTTCAATTTTCATAATTTGTTTGTATTTTTTATTTAAGTTCTCTATGTATTCTCAAAATGATATCATAATTACATGTTATTTACGAACATAAAATCAACCGATCGATGAAAAATTATACATTTTCATGTTATTTTTTATTCTTAAATATATCTTAATCTTATTCTACAGGAAAAAATTCATTTCTACGATTGCAACTTCTACACTTTTGTTTATATTAAAATCATTACGCCATAGATGGCCTATTGCAACGAAAATACAAGATGTTGCCAGCTAAAATGTAACGATAGCTATGCTGATTTTTGTCTATTACACCATTAGCTTCAGGATGTTAGCACATATATCAACACTATGTTGCAGTAGTTATAGACTTATAAAAATATCATAAAAAATGAGTGCGGGCTGGAAAAAAAGCGGGTTGAAATAATATTTAACACGGGAAGCAAAAACAAAGCGGCAAAAGTTAACAAAATATTGAAGGGTTTCACTCAAACACTTGACAAAATACGTACGCCGCCGCTCAACCTCTCAAACACTCAAACACTCTACGATTTCAATTAGGGTTAAAAGTTCTAAGTTTACAAGCTTAATTGGGGTTCGATTAGGGTAAGTTCGAGTTCAAGTTCAATTAAAATCAAAGCCGAATTGTTCGAACAAAAATCAACTGCGATATTTTCTTAGAAGTAAGTTTAACATTTCAACAAATCGTAGCTCAAATCAAAAATCGCACAAAATTTTCAACTTAGAAAATCAAAATATTTTGATTCGAGGTGAGGTCTGAAGTCCATTCGGGTTGCATGTGGTTAGCTGCTGAATTGTGGAAGGTCGTCGCTCGCGATTGGGGATTAAGGAAGGTGCGACTTCGAGTCTTTGCTTTGGCTTCAAGGAACTCGCGACTCGTTTTGGGTTTGCGGAGTTTGAATTGGTTTTTGGTGTAGCAGAAGATGAGGTGATTAGGGAATTTGGGCGATTGAAAGCCGTGAATTGGTCGATGTGGTTGCGAACGTGGTTGAATTGGTGATTCCTATTTGCGTGTGTGATTTATGATCTTCGTGTTTGAATTGGAGTTTCAAGTGAAGTCGAGACCATGGGTTGAGGCGTAGTTTTGAATGGAAGGCATTTGTGTTGGTGACGATTGGATTTTAGAGGTGTTGTCGAGGCTGGAATTGGTCGACGATTGACTTGGTGGCAGCAGTGTGAAGACACTCTGGTTGTGCTGTGGTAAATGGTTTTGACAGTTCGGTTTTGTGTGATTTGGTTTTTGAAGTAGAGTTTGTTGAATGTGTAGATGAAGAACTAGGTTGTGCTGGTGAAATATGTTTGCAGTGGAGGCACTATGATCAGGTAGAAGTGGAATTGTATGGTAGATGCAGCAAACTATGGTATGGGAAGGATTTGCAGTGTGAAGAAGATGAAATATGCAGGAAGTTTGGAGGTATGGGAAATTTGAGCAAGCAGTAGATGTTGCTGTCTGGATGCGAATGTAAATGGTGGGTAGTAGTTGACAGGGGAAGGGATGGCAGACTGTAGGTGGAACTGACGGCAATTGTAGAGGCGGTATGGTTGGTTGGTTGGTGATCTGAAAGGAGTATGATGGGCAGGTTGAATGTTGTGGTAATGATGATGTGGAATTCAGTGGAGCAGCAGGATGTATGTTTTTGTGTAGCTTGGTGGTGGAGTAGGTAATTTTGATTGTATGATAGTTTTCAGGTAGATGGTGGATGAAAGGGTATTGCTGTGATGCTTAGAAAAGAGGTACTGTTGTTGTTGAAATGTTTTGACAGTAATGGTGTGGTTTGTGTAGGTAGAGAAGATGGTTAGTAGGTTGATGTTGAGTGAATGTACATCTGGTATACACGGAGGTGGTATTGATGGAAGAACTGGTATGCAGAGAATGGTATATTATTCCGAATGAATGTGAATATTGGGTTTTGAAGTCAATTCGTGACTCTTGGAGGGGGTACAAGAGTCGTATTAAAAGGCACATTATACGGCTTATGAAACTGATGAAGAGAGACTTGAAAATAGGCCGGACGAAATTCCACTTGCGGATTTCAGAGTACTCTTGATGTATTGGGGAGATGAAAAAATTCGGGTATAATTTTAAGTTTTATCATAGAATTTTTTTCCGTTTTTATTCATTCAAATCAGGCAGATAAACATCTTTATTTCATGTTTTTGTAGTCCAAGGCCCTTAAAAATTATGCAAGTCGGAAATCGTATACGGACACACACACTGCTGGTCCAAAACTTTTTTCCCAAATTTGGAATAGGATGGTATGTATTTTGCTTATTTTTATGGTTGGCTGGAGGTATGCATTTTATTTTATCTGAAATTCCTCTCCTTATTTAGGAAAGCGATATATGTTCCAAAATAAAAATTAAAATAACTATTTATATGTTCCAAAATAAAATTTCACCTCACTCAAACAAATAAGCAAAATAAATATTAGTGATATATGTTATGTTTATGATATAGAAGTTTGTAACTAAAAGAATAACAAGCAGGCTATATAATCTGATCTGTCACATTAATCATCCAGCAAATGTTTTTATTTCAATTTTAATGTATTAATTTTTATTGTATCTGTTTATTATTTTTGCATTTTCACATTAATTTATGACTCAATAGCTATTAATAACATTTGCTAAAAAAGTACATAAAATCTATAAAAATATAAATGAGCCTTTATTTGCCCCCTTTGGCATAGAAAACTCAATTCTTCTTTTCCAAACCAGTGTTCGTCATGCTCATGCATTTGTACGCATTTGGTCAATATACATCTGCAAGTTCAATGCATATTAAACATTAAATAAGAGTCCAATCCATCTCTGTGGAAATGAAGTAATTTGTAAACTATTGGATACACTCTTAACTCTTAAGCATATGGATGTCAAGTTGATGCCTGTCTTTTGTCTACTGTATGTTGATGGCTTTACTGCCTTGCTAAGCTTAAATCGTTTTAGTATTATATATATGTTCATGGCTCATGGGTTAACAACGGGGTAATCTTAGTTTTGCATCAGAACCTAAGATGAATCATGGGATATTTGTTATCTCTGTGCTTACGGTTAATAATCTAAAAGCAGACAAGCACCTTTGTCCAAGTGGTCAATTGATTCGGCTTTGGTGCAGGATGTCACAAGTTCAAAACTTGCTTTCGAACATTTATTTGACATGGGATATGTTGTCCCAATGATTTGTTGTATACAAAGTACCAGTTCAAAAAAAAAAAATCTGAAAGCATAGACATATGGTATATTTACTATGCAAATTTTCCTTAGCTCAGCCTTGAATTTTGCAAAACTGATACATCACTTGATACTATGCTTGAAAAATCTCTGATATTGTTGCTACATATGTTGTGATTTTATACTCGTTTTTTCTTTATTTTTGCAATTGTAAGCTGCTTGAGAACTTACTGTTGCTCCATTTTTGCATCTGTGAGTTGCTCGAGACTTTTAACTTGTGTGCACTTGTGGTTTCTGTTCTTCCTTTGAACCGAGAATTGTTTTTATGTAAATGCGATCATAATTACCTTAGTTTTGCTTTGACTTTGAGTATAATTTCTAAATTGATTAGTGATATATGTTCTAGAAAAATTGGTTTGATATCCTTTTGCTGTCTAACTTTTTTCATTTAATTTGTATCGGTCCAACGAATCAGATGGAGAACTTTTCGTTAAAACTCGCAAGCGGAAAGAAGGAAAGGTGTACAAGACTGATACTTCAGTAATGAAGCACTTCAGTAATGAAGCACAAAATTGTAAGAATTTTATTTTCTCTTCAATCAAATGTCAAAAAAATGCTTCATGTTGCGCATCGACATTTTTGTAGAATTAGATCCTATTTTGTTGAAATCTATAGCAGGATATTTTCTGAATCCATTTTAAAACTATTAATAGATATTGCAAAACTATTCTTGTTTAAGAAACTTATTTCAGAATTGTTAATTTTATTTAACGTCGCATTTTGAAACTGCTTTATTTTGCAGGATAAGATTGAAAAAGCACCAGGTGAAGGAGGAAGTGATGGAGTTGTTCAAGAAATGATTTCTGATAGAAAGTCGCACGATCCATCTTGTCTTATAGGACGACACACAAAGTCTACAGAAGTTTCAAAATATTCCCCAACAACAAGCACATACATACAAGAGCTGGCAGCGAAGATAAGGGAAATATAGCTGATGAAGTCGAAACAAAGGTGAATAAGAAGTTCCAAAATGAATTTGATGCAAAGGTGAACCAAAAAGTTCGGGAGAACTTGACATGGGTGCTTAAGAAATTAGGCGAAGCAAACCCTGACATGCAAATTGATGTTGGGGATCTTTGTGCGACCATCTACAGTGATGGCACTAGAGGCACTGATGGCGCTGGAGGCTCGCAAATATGAATGTACTATTAATAAGTAGAATTTAGTATGTACTGGCTGTAACTATGAATACATTGGCTATGTTTTTAAGTATGTCTGTTATTTTGTACTTGCCCAAGTAAAATTTGTGTTGCTGGTTATTCTGAAATGAAAAATTCTTTGTTGAAGTGTAATGTTGCCATTGGATATGATATAATGTTGCAGTATAATATTGCCATAGATATGATATAATGTTGCAGTACATTTCCAATTTAAATTGCAAAAGGTGTTGCCATAGGTATGATATAATGTTGCAGTATGTGATGTTAAATGTGGCAATAAACTGGCAAAGTGTTGCCATTGGATGATAAAAGTGTTACCATAGATTAATGAATATGGGCCCCACAACATGGTTCTGTAGAGGTGGGCCACAAAATTAGTGGGCCCCACATTGTAGGCCCACATGTTGGGGCCCAGATTATGGGGCCCAATTTTTAGTAAGTTTGGTACCTGTGGTAACAACAGAACCAATGTTGCCCTAGGGCCGCAAAGATGTTGTCTTTGACTCTAGGGCAACGCGGCAAAATGCATCACCGAAAAAGTGTTGTCTTTGCCCTTTTTAGCCTACAGCAACATTTTTTGGCACTTCCTGCATCACTTCTTGGGTATTGCAGTATGCAATATATGGCGTAGTATGATAATTTGTGCTTTTTAGAATTTATTTGTATTGTTTATTTAAGTGCATTGCTCTTTGTATCCGAAGAGCTGGTAACGCATAGGAGCGCGTGGAAGTTTGTGATTCACGTACCAGAACCATAAGCTTTAAGTTTTATACGTTTTAGATTATAGGACTAGGGAAAAGGAGCCTAAACCATAACGTTTGGTCTTTGATCAATATTACTATCAGCACCATTATTACTATTTATACTATTACCATCATTAGTTTATTTGTTTACTTTTTTACGTATATATGGATTTTTACCTTTATTTTTACTTAGTTACTATTATTATTAATTTAATTATTTGACTTTACTTTATTATTACCGTTTTTATTGTTATAACGTTTAAATTAGCTCTGTTTAAAGGTTATAATAATAATATAAACCCTTATGGACAGGCTTCAATGAAAGCATCCGTTGACAGACCCATTAGTTAAGATTTCTCTAGACTATATTTTTCCATCCTGATCGTAAATTTTTTGAATCAATGAATGAGTTAAGACACTGTAGATGAGTTAAAATAAACTTGGCATGCATATTCTTAACCCTTAATCAGTCCAACTTGTAAATATTTGAATTTCATAACAAAAATATAGCGTTCTATAAATATCCACCAAATCCTATAAATGCCACTCACTCTATCCATCCATATTCATATTTCTTTCCACCCTATTCCTTTTCCACTTCTCTCCCTTGTCATCTCTATTCAGATCTCTTATGGCCACTGTTTCCTTTTGGACGGGCTTCATTGAGTTGCTCACCACTCTGATATCATAGCTTCAACTTAGTGTAATTATACCACTGAAACTGTGGTTTACACTATGGCCCTATCTTGCACTTATATATTTGAATCTTATTCTACGGGGAAAAAATAATATTTCCATGACCGAAACTTCTACACTTCTATTTTATATTAAAAAGATAATTTTCAATTTTCATAATTTGTTTGTATTTTTTATTTAAGTTCTTTGCTCTGTGTATTCTCAAAATAATATCATAATTACATGTTATTTACGAACATAAAATCAACCGATCGATGAAAATTTATACATTTTCATGTTATTTTTTATTCTTAAATATATCTTAATCTTATTCTATAGGGAAAAAAAATCATTTCTGCGATTGCAACTTCTACACTTCTATTTATATTAAAATGGTAATTTGTGCTTTTTAGAATTTGTTTGTATTGTTTGTTTAAGTGCATTGCTCTTTGTATCCGAAGAGCTGGTAACGCATAGGAGCGTGTGGAAGTTTGCGATTCACGTACCAGAACCATGAGCTTTAAGTTTTATACGTTTTAGATTATAGGACTAGTGAAAAGGAGCCTAAACCATAACGTTTGGTCTTTGATCAATATTACTATCAGCACCATTATTACTATTTATACTATTATCATCATTTGTTTGTTTGTTTATTTTTTTTAAGTATATATGGACTTTTACCTTTGTTTTTACTTTACTTAGTTACTATTATTATTAATTTACTTATTTGACTTTACTTTATATTGCTGTTGTTATTGTTATAACCTTTAAGTTAGCTCTGTCATTTAGTTTTTGGGTTACATCTCTAATCGACCCCAACTTAGTTTGAGAATAATGGCTTTGTTGTTATTGTTGTATTGCACTTTGTATTATTAAAATAATATCATGACTACATGTTATTTACGGACATAAAATCAACCGATTGAAGAAAATTTATTCTTATTTCATGTTATTTTTAATTTTAAATATATTCCAATCTTATTCTACAAAAGAAAAAAATCATTTCTACAACTGCAACTTCCACACTTCTGTTTTATATTAAAAAGGTAATTTGCACATTTTAAAATTTGTTTGTGTTGTTTATTTAAGTGCATTGCTCTATATATTCTCAAAGTAATAACATGATTGCATGTTATTTACGGACATAAAATCAACTGATCGATGAAAATTTATTCTTTTTTATGCTATTTTTTATTTTTAAATATGCATAAAGATAATGCTTCTTGTAAAAAATGTTCAAAAGTACATGCCAATCATTATGTTATTATTAATTTACTCTATATATTAAAAATTAATTTTAGCATATAACACAATTTATCAGCCAACCAATGGAGACTAAACACACTGTTAAGCAAAGGTCGACTCAAAAGGATGATATATTTCCAAAAGCATCTTCAACGAAAGATAGTGTACATGTCCAGAAATAAAAAATGATGATAAAAAATATCCCTCAAAATATGATTATGGTTGGGATGATAAATTTAATTATGAAGTGGTAAGTGATATATCATTCAAAAATTTTGAAAAATAATATATTAAAATTGTTTTATCTTATTGGTTTTCTCTTTCGGTTTTGGCTATCAGCGTAAACTTCCACAGATGCCTCTCTATATATATTACCAAATGTTACTATCAAATAAAAATAGAATCTAGCAACATATTTTTTTACAAATTCAATACGTTGTCCTACATATATTACAAAACTTAGTATAACTTATATATATGTATATATATAATCTAACAATTAAAATTCCTATACGTATTCGCTCTTTATTAATTGATAACAGAAACAAAAATTCAGCCTAACAAAAATTAAATGTTCCAACTTA
Source organism: Allium cepa (assembly GCA_030765085.1). NCBI lineage: Eukaryota > Viridiplantae > Streptophyta > Magnoliopsida > Asparagales > Amaryllidaceae > Allium > Allium cepa. The sequence goes on along the minus strand of CM060934.1, from coordinate 764,946,131 downwards.
GAATGAAATTCAAACTGATTATACATGATTCCAATGCAAAAGCATAGCTACATATTTAATAAAATTATTTCTCTTAAATATATTAGAGGCATATAATTTGTAAAAAAAAATTAATTTACTTGCGAAGCATGTGCTATCATCACGCATGAAGCACGTGCTATAACATTTGTGTGTATGTGTGTGTCTCTCTCTCTATATATAATAGTTGTAGTAGTTTTATCATTTCTAGATATAGTGGAGAAAGTAATTGTCTGTATTTATAGGTGCTCAAATTAATTCTATCTGTTAGTTTTAAATTAGCTAAATCTAGCCTATTAGGCCAAGGTTCAACCCTAGCCACCATTAATTTAATCGATCGATCGTTCCTCTATAGACGGTAGACCACTAATGGTCGACTGACCTAAGTAGGGGGTCGATTGTGGGGTCCACGCATTTATTATTATTTATTTTCTTTTTTTCTTTTTGATTATTTTTGATTTGAAAACTTCTAACGCTAATAGCTTCTTCATTTGAACTCTGATTACAAACTTTATTTATGAAAGTTGCTTAGAAAATCGCCACGAATACAATGGTATAAGTTTCATGGCTAAGTTTGTTATTTGCTCAAATTCCATTTTCGAACATTAATAATTATTTATTAGTTCTCTTCTTTTACCATTCATTTTACGGGGTGTTACATATATGCTAGAGTTCACAATAATTATTTGCTTTTAACAAAATATAGAAAGGATTATACTCTTGAGTAATTTCTACAATCAATAAAGGATTTTGACTTGCAAAATGCTCTTGATAACAGTGATTTTTTTTATCAAACTTAATCATTTCCATTCTACCTAAAATTAAAAGTGGGTAGAATAAAATTTTAATTGAATTTAAGTTGTTTAAATAAAAATCAAAACTAAATTGGAATTAAAATTCAAACTAAATTTGAATTAAAATTCAATGAAAATAAATTGGATTCAAAGCAAAATTTAAACCGAATTTATTTCCAAAAGCGGGCTCATAATGAAAATCAAAATTAATATGAACTTGAACAATAACTTATACCTAAGTTGGAGAGAACTGAACGCAAAGATCATAAATCATAGGTTCAAATGAATGAGAAACAATATGATTTTGTTTTACAAATAAAGAAAAAGTGGTGATGTGAACATAAAAGAAGAAATCACAAGTACTCACATTATGAAAATATATGTAGAAATTTAAGTAAGTTACCACGATGAACTATATCGGTACTATGATGGACTAGTGAGATGTGCGAAGGAGCAAGAGCGATGGACTTCAACGATTGTGCATGGCGCAAGCGGTTGAACCCATGGTCACTTTGCAGCGGTCATTTGGCTATGATCGATAGAGTTAGAACGACGTTAGCACTATAAGTGGTGAGTTGAAGGATTTAGGAATTAGCGCTTTGGATTGGAGAGGTAGGCACAAGAGGTTCTAGAGGATAAGTTTGTTAAATGAAAATTATAAAGGCAAAATTAGGCGAACTTCAAAATTTTATCAAATTACCATCATGTCTAATTATACATCGTTAATGATTTAAAGTTATTAATTATTAAATATAAATTATTATTTATCATTATTTATAAATTATTAGCTATACATTATTAATTATAATAATTAAGTAATTTTAAATTATTAATCATTAATTATAAATAATTATTCACGATCATTAACTATAAATTATTTCTAGTTTTAAATACCTAGTCAAATTTTAATTTTAGGAATTTTCTTTTTCCCACTTTAATGTTCCTTTAATTTTTCACATGATTTTTAATGATGAACATGAAAATATCTAAGTGGAAATCTTTATGTTCACTCAGATTTTCGTTTATCGTTAACAACATTTACTTGAAGGTGGTTACACAATCACTTACAACTTTTGAGTAAGATGGTTATAAATAAATGTTGTTATAAATATATATATATTTACAACGATCAAAATTAATAAGTTTTATACATCTCTATTACAACTGGCAAAATGAAATAATTGTTAAAAATAACTTTATTACAAGTGTCTAGAAAAACTGATATTAAAAACCTTTATTACAACTGTAATTGGCGAATGTTATAAATAAATAATTATGATATGGTCACTTTCTTACAGTGCATATGCGATATCGATATGCATTTAAATTAGATTTAAATGCATGTTTATTTGGTCGGGTATGAAGCAATTTGGAGGCTCAAACATGAGCTATGACAGCCAGCAATGGGGTTCTGAATGGGATTGAATATTATTTCAAAAAGAGTGAAATAGTAAGAGAAATGTAGAAGTAGATCCATTTTTAGTTCCTCTATATCTCCACAATTAAATACCTTAAACTCCACTCTTCTGCCTTATAATTTTTGCCTCCTTCTCGCCTATTTCTGGTTGGCCCTACCCTTCATTTCCTCCATTGTTTCAAGCAATTAAAACACAAAATAAAATAAAATATGACATTAGTGGTTGGTGCATTTAGTTTGGTAGCTCTTTATGGAAGATTTGGATACATATTTAAGGAGTCAAGTGATATAATATTTTGACGTGTTATAATTAGGCCATAGCTGTAACACCCTGCCTCTATTATCACTAGTGTTAGCGCAAGGGAATGTTCACATGTGTTAGCCCAATATCACATCATTCTCCGTATTGTCAGACGGTATTACCTAGTAATACTCTTTGATAGTATGAGTATAGAGATGGCGTGTTACAATAGCAAGGTAATGGTTTAATTTACATTAATATATATAAAGACATAGGCATCATATCATTTAAATAATTTAGTCTGTATGTATATTACCACAAATCCATATTTATCCGTGCTATCAGCATTTATATATATATATACACACACACACACACACACACACATATATATATATAGTGTGTGTGTGTATGTGTGTACTAATTTTTTTATGTATATATTATTTGGAAAGAAATTAAAAAAATTCATTAATTTTGGAAAATAATTCACAATTTAAATGCTTTTAAAATGAAACATTGATTTAAAATATAAGTATAAGTATATAGTATATATTGTTAATTTATATACATTATAGTTTTTTAAAATTCAAATACATATAACTAAATCTATATATAATTATTTATACCATTTAGTTCAAATATAATACCTAACTTTATAAAAAGTATATTTACACTACACCAAACAGGCTATTTTATAACATTTTTTTCATTTTAATTTGTAATGGTTATTATCATACCAGCACGTACGTCCGTTGGACGTGTGCAAAGAAAACCAAGAGCAAATTTAGTTACTGTGAACTAATTATTATATACATAGAGAATGCTCAGTATAAATAAATATGTGAGCTATTTTTTTGTGAAACAATATGAAAAAAGTATGCACAAAACCCATTGCTATATTTTCAGACATCAATTTGGTTTGTGTAAATATTGAATGGGAAGAATAAGTTGCATAGATTTACGCTCATAAGCATGAAATAAAATAACATATTACATCTTTGATAAGCTAATATATGAAATAATCATTTTAATCTCTCAAAAATAATGATATCTGAAAATATCATTATTAAATGTATCAAATTAAGTGATATACGATAATATCATTTTTATTTCATAATTAATGATATCAAGAAAATATCGTTATCACAGTCCCCTAAATGAGTGATATATGAAAGTATCACCTTAAGTATTTCAAATCTAATGATATATTAAAAAAATTATAATTTTTTAGTATCTATACTTGATGATATATTAAAATATAATTTTTTATATCTTAAAAAATTAATGTTATATACATTTATATATTATTATAATATGTTGAATCACAAATCACCGAACAAGATAATAAAACCAATTTTATTTCGTATAATTTTTCATCAAATATCTTTTTATTATAGAGTAATGATAGTTGCCCATACATATATAATACTGAAATAATATTGTCCCATAACCATTAGTAAGGTAATATGATATTATCAAAAATTAAAATAAATAAACAATTAAGGATAAGTTTAACGTCTTGTAATCATTTAACTATATATTATTTATTTCCAATTTCAAAACACCATCTTCGATAACAGACATTATTTGACAAAATCAAATTCATATTGAGTATTAACTACAACAGAGTATGAAAATAACATCATTCCAAAAAATGATAAAATACCTTCTTCCTTCCCCTCTCTCTCAAACTTGTCACCTTCATTCACCTTGTTTTTCTCAACAAACTTTTCTTCATTTAAATGACATATAAAGGACCCGGAATACATATGTAAAGAAGGTAAATCATAATTTGAGCAAATAATATCATTTCACCTATAATAATCAATGTAGTATTGTTAAATATATGAAGGAAAGTTGATATTTTCCTAATTGAACTTTCCGAAACCATGCATTTATGTTGCAACAAATTATGCCTAATAATCCACACTATAAATATAATGCATAATTTCCAAATAGCAGCAAAATATCCATAGTGTCCGTTAAGTGGAAAGTATGCTCCACGCTGTTATATGCACGATACCTTAGGCACATCCGTTGGACGTGTGCAAAGAAAACTGAGAGAAAATTTAGTTATTGTGAAATAATGATTATATACATAGAGAATACTCGGTATAAATAAATATGCGAGTTAACGTTTTTTTATTGTGAAACAATATGAAAAAGTATGCACAAAACCCATTGCTATATTTTCAGACATAATTTGGTTTGTGTAAATATTGAATGGGAAGAATAAATTGCATAGATTTACGCTCATAAGCTTGAAATAAAATATCATATTACAACTTTGATAAGCTAATCTATGAAATAATCATTTTAATATCTCAAAAATAATGATATTTGAAAATATCATATTAAGTATATCAAATTAAGTGATATATGATAATGTCATTTGTATTTCGTAATTAATGATATCAAGAAAATATCGTTATCACAGTCCTCGAAATGAGTGATATGTGAAAGTATCACCTTAAGTATTTCAAAGCTAATGATATGCTAAAAAAATTATAATTTTTAGTATCTATACTTGACGGTATATTAAAATATAATTTTTTTTATATCTTAAAAAATTAATGTTATATACATTTATATATTTTTATGTTTTACGTTTTAGACTCTAGGACTAGGGAAAAGAAGCTTAAGCCATAGCATTTGGTCTTTGATCAACATTACTATCAGTACCATTATTACTATTTATACTATTATCATCATTTATTTGTTTAACTTTTTTTACATATATATATATGGATTTTTATCTTTATTTTTACTTTACTTAGTTAGTATTATTATTAATTTACTTATTTTACTTTATTTTATTATTGCTATTGTTATTGTTATAACCTTTAAATTACCTCTGTCATTTAGTTTTTGGGTTCCATCTCTAACCAACCCCAACTTAATTTGAGAATAATGGCTTTGTTGTTGTTGTATACATTTATATATTATTATAATTTGTTGAACCACAAATCACCAATAAAAGTATCAATTTTATTTCGTATAATTTTTCATCAAACATATGTTTATTATAAAGTAGTAACAACCGCCTATACATATGTAATACTGAAATAATATTGTCCCAGAACCATTAGTAAGGCAATATTATATTATCAAAGATTAAAATAAATAAACAATTAAGGCTAAGTTTAACATCTTGTAATCATTTAACTATATATTATTTATTTCCAGCTTCAAAACACCATCTTCAGTAACATATATTATTTGATAAAATTAAATCATATTGAGTATTAACTACAATAGAGTATGAAGACAACATCGATCCAAAAAAATGATAAAATACCTTCTTACTTCCCCTCTCTCTCAAACTTGTCACCTTCATTCACCTCGTTTTTCTCAACAAACTTTTCTTCGTTTAAATGATTGTTGAAGTATACAAAGGACCCCGAATACATATGTAAAGAAGGTAAATCATAATTTGAGAAAATACTAGTCATTTCACCTATAATAATCAATGCAGTATAGTTAAATATATAAAGAAAAGTTGATATTATCCTAATTGAACTTTCCTAAGACATGCAGTCATGTTGCAACAAATTATGCTTAATAATCCACACTATAAATGTAATGCATAATTTCCATATAGCAGCAAAATATCCATAGTGTCTGTTAACTGTAAAATATGCTCCACGCTATTACATAGATGAATAACTTCTACCAACCTTTTCCCATATTTAATAAAATATATAAAATATATCATAACAGGATTGTTGTTAACCTTACTGTACAGGTCCTCATCTTCAGTTTTCGCAGAGGCCTCCCACTACACAACATTGCCCACCTTTGACACACGACTTCCTCTATTGATGCAACAGTGCACTGTCAGCTGTAACGACCCGTAAATTTTAATGATTTTTTTATAATGTATTAATTGAAATTTTGCTCGAAATTAAATAATACAATTTTAAAATAGAAATTGGATATTTGGTATGCGTTTATTTAAACATAGCAAATGACAGATTTTCATTTGTAAATATGGAAGTTAGTTCTGCTGTGTAATTTTTAGTTTTAATTTAAAATAGTTGAATTGATGAAAATAAAATGTTTTCAAAATCTGAATATTTTTATATAATAAAAATATAAATCATTTTCTGAGTGACTTGTCACTTTTCATTTAGCCAAATTTGGACTGCTCTAGCTCCGTTTATCTTATTTTCAGCGTTTTAGCAGCATTTTCGACACCGAATATCGTGTTTTGATGGGACGATCATTTTTCATACATCTATGTACCGTTCAGTTTGTCTTGTCGTGTTGATCTCCATAGTATATTCATATGTGTATTTCGGTGTTCTTTATGTGGCAAAATCTACGAAACGGTGAGCCATATCGGTACCCGTTTTTTAGCCTTTTAGGTTTTTGTGTGACCATTCATTGTCCACCATTAGAAATAAATGGCCACTTATCTTTTATTACATTCTCTGAATTCAACACTCATACCTTTAGATTTTCCCAATTGTTTTATTTCTGGTTACTTTCATTATATTTTTGTTCACGAAAAAGAAAAATAACATGTATTTTCTTTATTTGCATTTCTTTTCTTCCTTCATTTTCTTGCTTTTAGAACTGCTCATCTCCTTCCTTCATTTGCTAAACCACTTGTATCCAACTCCTCCCCCTCTCTTTTTTTTGGCTGTACGTATCTTATATATAAAAGAATTTCAAAATTTAAAGTTGCAGCGGCCTTTCTTTCTACCCACATCACCCACCTTCTGGCCTCTCGAGACCAACCTGAACCTCCATCATGAACAAGTCGTACACCACTTCACTTTTCCCTCCCTTTCAACCCAAAACCTCTACCCGTAACCACAACTTCGCCCGCCACTTAGCTTCCGCCATAGCCACACTCCCTCCGCATGACAGTTTAACCATGCCACAACCCCTCCAACCAAAACAATGGTCGCAACGCCTCCACCAACCACACAGATCTGCCAGTACTTAACACCCTCGCCATCACTGCACACAACAGCTTGCCCCAAACCCTGACACCCGTAACCATCGACCTCAACCAAGCCCCTCCACACAACCACACACCACAGCAACCGCGTCCATCTAAATGCCGTAACCATTCTCCCCACTTGCCGCCACCCGATGTTCCACCTCCTCAAAACCCAAAGATCGCAGCCGCAAACCATTATCCGCATGCCTTCTATTGCCATGGCCGTGACTCATAAGGCAGCCTTCTTTTATGCAATGTATTTTGCAGTGAAAATTGCTAATTATTTATATACATATATATAATAATAAAGTAAGTTTATGAATATAAGGTTTACGTAAGTTATATATATATATATATATATATATATATAGTGTGTGTGTGTGTTAGTTTATATCTATATATTTATGCAAGTCATATATTATGTTAGCTTATATATGTAGTTTATGCAAGTTCTATAATATGTTAGTTTATATATAAGTTTATGTAAGTGTACAAAACATGCTGTTTGTATGCATAAGTTTATATAAGTTATATATGATTTATTTGAGTGTATATATACACATGTAATATATTGGTACTTTGATTTTAATATACGTGATTAGGAAGATAATATTGGTTTGCATATATATATATATATATATATATATATATATATATATATATATAAGCCACGTATATTGTTTAAGTAGTTGCATATGTTATAGATATTTGTTTTAAAGTCGGCATGCTTGTTTCTGCATATATGTTGCATTGAGTAACATGAATATATATTTTTGTTGCATATGTATATTAGAGTCGGCATATATGTTTATTGATTTGCCTGAATATGCATATATATATTTAGCCTGTGTACATATTTTGTTTTGTTGAATTCGTACAGTCGCATATATGTATGCATATATATTAGCCAACATATATATATATATATATATATATATATATATATTTAGTTGTATATTATATATAGTGTCTACATGTGTATGTTTAGTCTGCATATATTTGTTTGTGTGTGTGTGTGTGTGTATATATTTGTTTTTCGTAGTTTGCAAATTCTCTCCTCTATTATAAAACAAAACAATATATATAGCAATTGTAAATCTAATACCAAGATTTATTTTGTAAGTGTTTAAATTAAATACTGATTTTGAAAAAAAAAATGTTTTCGTCGAATCCAGTTCATCGTGCCTTGCTTTTGTTTCGTCGTTGTCCAAAATTGGTTGCATCAGCTTTTACCTTCCTTTGGTCCGTGTCTGTATCCGTGTAGGCATCGTGTTCATCTCCCATTGTTCTCTAGCCTCGAAAGGTGAGCAATCACTCGAGATTAACATTCTTATATTTAGTAAATTTAATTCACATGAAATGATGATTGAAATATGCTATTAAATTTGAATTGTTAAGTATTTAATTGTTAAATACGATATGCCATTACCTGCAATTGTTTACTTATGACATATGACACCATAACCTATGTATATATTATATTTAAATTTGTTACTGATGATATATATCTGTTGTTGATATGTTATATTACTATCATATTTGTTCTTATACTGCAAGTTCCCTATTAGTTTTGAATTTCTTATGGGTTGAAATGATACATACCCGAACGATCTTATAGTTTAGGGGAAAATCATTATGGGTTGAAATGATAAACCCTAAAGCGATTTTCATTGATTTTGAAATTTGAGATTGCGGGTTGAAATGATATATATCTGTAGATATTTAAATTATGGATTGAAATAATAAATATCTGTATCACTTGACCATAGGATAGAAAATTATATACGGACACCATTGGTCTATATTTTGAAAATGATTTTCAAAGTTTGAAAGGCAATATATTGGTTTTAATGAATATTGATTTTTAAAATATAATATAGAAATACTATTTTTTATGTATAAAATTTACATTTTTAAAATAATACGTTTTGGAAATTTTAATTTATAAGTTAGTTTTGGAAATATAAATTTTAAGATTGCATTTATAATTTTATTATTTTAAAATATATAAATTTAGATTTAATTTAATAAAACTTAATTTAATAAGTACATAATATGTTTAAGCATTTATTTAAATTTTTATTAATATTTAAAAAAATTATAACTTAAGTATTAAAGGTCGGGAAAATAAATTAATGTTGACTTGGAATTTAAATTGGTTGATAATTGAATTTAAATAAAAATTTATTTGAACTTATTGATTTTGAGAATTTGAAAGGTATGATTTATAACTTGACTGGGACCGAATATTTAATATTGATTCAAATTTATAAATTGAGATTTTATTTAATTGTTATAAAAATGATTAAGTGAATAATTTCCAACTTGAATAAAAATTAAAGTTAAATGTTGAAATATAAATGAAACTTATATTGTAAATGTTTGAATATTTAAACTTGAAATCTTATTGGAATTGAAGTGATAGTTCAAACTGAGATTTGATTTGAAATCGAAATAAATTGAAATGTTTTATTGAGAATTTAAATTGAATCTTTAGCCTTTTAAATTGAAATTGTTGAACTGGGATTGATTCAAATTGAATTTTTGGAATTCAAGTTGATTTGAATCGGTTTGTGAAATTGGAGGAAACTAACTTCATTATATAAAGTATCTTTAATATATACAAACTATTTTAACATATGAACTATTTAATCGGTAACCTATTTTTAAATATAAACTATTTTTTTATTTATAACTATTTAAAAATATATATAAAACTATTTTCAATGTTTAAATTATGTAAGTTGGAATTGTTATGATTTAGATTTAATGGATTTAAATACTAATATTTTGATATGATGGTTTAAACTAATTGTTAATACGATTTCAAAAGCGATATGTTTTGAAAAGAATATGATATTTTGATATGAAGTATAAATTGTTAAAATGAATACAAAAGCGATTTTTATAAAATGACCATGGTGTGAAATAAGCGTTTGGTTGTTAAAGAGACCGGGATTGGATATTGTCATACTCTCTGCCAATACCTAAAACCACTTTAACAACTGTGTACATGGAGAAGATTCTAGAACGAAGTAGGATGGTTTGGCGATGATTCTGCATGAGGTATTTACATAGCCCTAACTCCCGTGAGTCAGCTTTAGATGTGACTAAAACAGGAGCCATGCCGGGCAAAGTGAGGTCATTCCTCTGATCGGACATATTTCTTCCATACCATTCTATTACTTTGTGACTTGATTGGGTGCACCTTTGATTTGGGAGTGTGTTTCAAGGTGATTGGTAGTAGCTGCTATGCGTTACCTTTAGTCCGGATCTGCAAATGGTATATCTACCCTGACATTGCCTCGCGTGCCGTGTTCACATGTCATATCGCGCCTTCTACGAGTTTGTTTTATATCGTACCTATGGGGTGTCCTCTGGGTAAACCACCAATTTGGTGAATCTTACAACATTGTATAGATTACGGGAATATATAAATGTGTTAAGGGAGATATGGGTAACGCCTTAACGCTATTTTAATAGTTTACTTTACTATAGACATTATACATGTAGCGTACTGTACTATATATGTAAATAGTTTAATGGATCCTTAAAGGAGAGGAATCCCAAACATCCTTTGAGTTATTTGTATTTCATTTCACATTTCACTTGATTTGAATTTACTGTTATAAGAATGTTAATCCTGAGTCGAGTGTTTTGTGTTTGCTTTATGCTCGAGTCAGACTGAGTGTCATAGCATTTGAGACTCACCTTTGGAGCTTGGAGCTTCGCTTGGAGATCCATCTATATCTATTCAGCCTTCAGTTATTTAGTTGTTTCCAGTTGTTTATATTCAGATTTTGTCATTTGACTATTTATTGAGACTTCTATGTATTCGAGATTTCTTTTGTATTTTGTTTTAACTTCGATTTTTAAATAGTAGCTTCATGAAGTACTATTTATCTATTTCGCTTCTTATTGTTCCATTACTCCGTGTCTGAGATTTTGTGATTGATTTTATTTACTGTATATGCTGAGTTTTCCAAATATAAATTACCAATCTATTATTTTGAGAAATTCAAGTCTAACATGTGTGGATGATTGTCGATTTAAATAGTTCAAAATATCAGGTCGTTACACCAGCCCTCAACATGCTATGCTTCAACTTGCTATGCCTCAACAGAAGTTTCCTGTTTGGCATGCAGCAACTCATCTTGTTGTTCCTGCCCACATATCATTTTCACTCTACGTTGTTTATGCAGTAGCACTTCGTTTCATCCTTCCTGTCTTTGCTAACCTTCAAGTATGGTTGCACGCCCCTGTAGCCACACTGTTTTAGATAACAAATTTAGACATGCAATGGTTAAGCCACTCTATTCCAAATGCCAGTGCTGCTTCAAGATTCATGCTAGGTCCTTCAGTTCAACACTTCTAGAAACTTGTTGCAAATTTAAACTCAACATTTCCACAGCTTTATGCCACAACCTGAAATAAAACAAAAATAAAAAGCTCCATAAAATCCTAAATAAGCGATGGGCCATAAAATCTCAACCGGAACGCTAAATGTAATGTCCCCATGATTTTAATTTAAAATTTTCTATCAATTTAAATATTTGGCAGCTCTCTATAGTAAGAATGTACATCAATTTGAGTCATTTACTTATCTACTGTCCGTTGCATCATTATTATATATGAAATAGTATGATTTAATTTGTGACCATGATAAACTATACTGAATGTGCAAAGTTGGATTACAAAAAAATATCATAGATCATGACTTGATGAACTTAATGTGATTTATAATTTTTATCGAAGGCTACCATTAAGAGTTCTTTCATTGAAGAAAGGGTAACACTTTTATACTTTTGCATGTAACTAAACATTCTCCTAAGTACAATATCCTCATTTGTTCTATTATATTAAAGAAATATTAAGATAAAATCTTCAAATAAGGAATCATCTATCACTACTAATAACTTTGAATCTATCAGAGACACTTGGTGAAACTTCATTTTTATGCAGTACTATTTTACATAAGCGAAATTACAAAGAGAAACAAAAATAAACTTACTTTGCGATCACTTCATATGTAATACACCACCACCAATATATAAGTTTACAAATGGAAAAACTAAAAGAAATATAGAATGTTAACATAAGGTAATGTAATCCAAACTACAGCAAAATGTACCACACTTCAGCAAACTTAGCTTAATTGGATGAGGTGTTAAGAATCACTTCATATTAATCGGACCAAAGGGGCAGCTAACAAACGATATTGTGACCCATTATTTTGAGAAAACATATAATAGTTCAACAACTACAAAACTATTTGAGTGAACATAAAATATGAAGTTGATAGTAACCGGACTCACACGCTGTGTAGTTAAAGCACTCGGCAGATTCAATGCGGCGGAGATGCACAAAGTCATAGCGGGGATACAACGAGGATATAGAGGGATATAGCAGATGACTCTAAAATAGCATATAAAACTCATACTTAATGTTTTTACAAATATATAAATGGTAATTAAATGAAAAATTAACATTCAATTGAACTATAATTAATAAATAAATAATTTTAAACAAAAACATCTGCGAATATACTGTAAATAAACGTAAAAATGTTATATAACATAATTGAATTTAGTAGAATATTATAGTATTTTCATTTCTGAAAATATATTGAAAATTCAATCAAATAAATTAATTTCATAATTTTTATAATGTACAAATGTAATTTTTTCAATTCATTTCTTTTAAAGAAGATAGCTGAAATAACGAAATATAGCAGGAAAAACGGGATATAGCGGAAATAACGGGGCTTAAAGCGGAAAGGCTATACTTAGGGCAATATGGAAAAATCATAGCGATAGAAATCCACTATGAGATATAACAGGGTTATAGTAGGGTAATAGCAGGGCATTAACTGCACAGCCTACACTATTAGCACAATAGCACCTTATCCGAATTAGCTACAATTATTAATACATTTTCAAATGCAAACAATTTATTCTATGTCTATTTTGGAAGAGAGTTTAACAAATATTTTCAACGGAAAAGGTAGATATGGGCACGTAACATAGATAATGATTAAGATAGGATACCTATAAATTGGAAAGTTTAAATTAAAAACGTCTTTCCACTTCAATGAACCCCTTCTCGGTCTTCTTTTAGGTTATTTAAACCCACCTTGTTAGGTGATTCTTTCCAAAATGTCATGTCTCTCTTTTTAGAATCTGAATCCGATGTCGCTCCTTTATCTCTTGTTACTTTTTTTTAACATTTCCTTTTGTCAAATCTATTGACATTTCAGCAATTAGTTTCTTATATGAGATTCATAATACTACTTTGACGATTCATTCAAATCTCTAATAATACTCTCTTATTTGTATAGTATATGATATGTCGATGAATTCATTTATTTATCACATTTACATCTACAAATGCCTACAAAAATAATGAAAATTTTGTATAAACCACTACAACAAAAATACTCTATTACAACGCCCTTTTTACAACGGGCATTGGTTGCCTGTTGTAATAGAAGGCTATTACAACGGTTCATTCAGGTCCGTTGTAAAAGATGCCATATATAAATCCCTTTTTACAACGGGCATTGGTTGCCCATTGTAATAGAAGGCTATTACAACGGTCCATTCAGGCCCATTGTAAAAGATGCCAACTTTACAACGGTCACAAAATGCCCGTTGTAAAAGGTGCCAAATTACAACGGTCACAAATTACCCTAATTTTCAATTATACTAAACCCTTTATTAAAAAACAAGGCCGGCCATTTTATTTCGTTCCCCTACTTTCCTCCATAAAAATGTTGGCTTGTTCCTTTGCTCGTTCATCTTTGCTCGAAATTAGGGCTTTGTGAAAAATTGACTTTGGTTATTTGACTTTGCGATGCCTGACTCTTGTAGCTGCCGTCGCATAAATTTTGAGGTTGCGTGGAGTCGTGTCACAATTTTGGGGATGGAGGCGGATTGTGCTCGACTGGTGAGGTCGTTCAGGAGGTCGCGGATGATTGTAGATGTGTCGCGATTTCAGGGGAGGTATGGAATTGGGTTCGCGGGTTGATGGAAGAGATACTTAGTTGAATTGTGTGTTGCAGAGGGGATCTGGGTTGCGATTTGGCAATTGAGGGTTTCAGGTTGCGGGTGATAAGAGGAGGAAGACATGTGTTCGGTCGTGAAGTATGCAGGCAGAAGTGATTAGTTTTGGTAGTGGGCTGAAGTAATTAATGTTGTTGGTCACTAGAGCAATCGAAGTTTTGTAATATAATCAAATTAATGCTTCATATCTGCGATCATAACAATCGGGTAATTTCTATATATCGTTTGCAAAATGCGTTTGATTAATTACATTGTATAGCCGCATATATCAAGTACTCTCTATAATTTTTAGTTCAATCATTTTAATAAAAAATGTGTTTGTAACAATATATATTATGTCTTAATTTAATTGATTAAACGCAATATTTGCATCATAACAAATCATGTACTCAACATATATAATTTGAAAATATGCAAGGTTACAGAAAATCTATTAATCTTTTTCCAGTATCAGTAATGGTGAAACCAAAGAAATATGTTAGTGGCTAGCATTATGCAACAAAACTTTGATTTTGATTTCTATAACTATCTGTATTAATTTATGTCACAATATAGACGAAGAAGTGTGGAGCTGGAATATTAGCAGAAGAAGATATTAAGCAAGGAGATTTTATTGTAGAATATGTGGGTGAAGGTGAGTAAGTGTTTTTAGCTTGGATTTTTTTGTATGAAATTATAAACCACGATAGCTGACTTTATATTTTTTAACAGTTATTGATGACAAAACATGTGAAGATAGGTTATGGAAAATGAGGCATTGTGGAGAGACTAACTTTTATTTTTGTGAGATTAATCGGATATGGTTATTGATGCCACATACAAAGGAAATAAATCTAGATTCATAAACCATAGTTGTCAGCCTAATATTGAGATGCAGAAATGGTTTGTTTTATTGTAACTTTGTTGATTTGCCAATCTCTAACTCGTCTTACAATATTTTTTAGGACTACTGATGGAGAGACTCAAATTGGTATATTTGCTTCTCGAGATGTCAAAATACGAAAGGAGCTTACTTATGATTATTAGTATGTCATTTTCTTTTCTTATGTGGTATTTTACCTATCTGATCCTTTTAAGTATGTATGTTTTATTGTGGTTACGATTATAAGTTGGCTTTTCTATGTGTAACGACCCGCTATTTTTGACCATTCAAATCGACAATAAAACCATACATGTCCGACTTGAATAATTCAAAATACCGAATTGTTAATTAAAATTTGGCAAAATTTAACATATATAGTAAATAAATCATCATAGATCACAGACACAGAGTAATATAATGCAGCAGAATAGATAAAGAATAGTAGTTCATGAAGCTACTATATACATTGGAGTTAGAAATAAAATACAACTGAATATCTTAGATGTAGTGAAGTCTCCAGTATGCGCAGATGACTTCTCTGAACAAATCAACAGGATGACTGAAAGGATAGATAGCTGGATCTTTAAGCAAGGCTCCAACTTCGAAGGTGAGTCTCAAATGTTGTATCACTCAGTCTGACCCGAGCGTAAAGCAAAACACAAAACACTCGAGTCAGGATTAACATTCTTATTATCAATAAATCCAACTCAAGTGAAATATCAACTGAAATACAAATAACTTAAAGGATGTTTGGAATAACCATCCTCTAAGGGTCCATGGAACTATCTATAGGGTAGAAATATACACTATAACACCGTGGTTCTTTCATCTTAATTTATACCTCAAAATCAAATATCATTCCACTTCAAATATAGCTATTTTCCCAAAATAGTATTTAGATATATTAAATAATTTATACCGTAAAATATTTTCAATTCCCTCAACTTAACAAATTGTTTCAACATCAACCCGAACTTCCCATTTAAATTAAATTCAATCTTAATTTATCAATTTAAATTCAACTCAATTCCTAAAATAACCACTTCAATTTTATCGATCTCAAATTCAGATTTGTAATCACAAAATACCCCTTTATATTCAATATTTTTAAACCTTTAAGTATTCAACGTTTCAACTAAATTTTTATTCAATTTAGTTTTCTAAATAATAAATTCAAATTTAGTTCAACCTAAATTTTCATTTTAATTCAATTTAGTTTCTAAATAACAAATTCAACTATATTGATTTCAAATACAGATCCGAATCTCAAATTTAAACCATTTAAATTCCAATATAGTTTAAGGCTTAAAATTTAAATGTTCAATTTAACAGTTTCATATAGATCTCGATTTAACCTCATTATTGTTTAGTCTTGAAATACTCCTTTATTAGATTCAATATCATTTAAGTAACCTTAAATTACATTTTACTCAATATTTTCTTTAATTTATTTAAACGTGAAATGTTCATTAAATCACTTAAATCAAAAATCCAATTATAAAATCATACCTTTTAAATTTCCCATTCAAAAATTTCAAATCGATTTAATTAAATAAATCCATATTTAAATACCATTTTTAATAAACCCAATTTATCTCCCAATCTTAATTATTCAAATTTTTACAACAGTAAATTTTGAAATATAAATCTTAAATAATACTTAAAAATATTATATGGATTAAATCAATCTCAATAATATTATTATTAAATCTATATATAAAATTTCCATTTATATATATATATAATATTTTAAGAAATAATAATTATTAAATCCCATATATTTCTTTTCAAACTGTAAAAATTATTTTCAAAATATTTATATGGACCACGGTGTCTGCATATATTTCCTATCATATAGTCAAATGTTGCGGATATTTATCATTTCAATCCGTACACTAAATATATACGGGTGGGTATCATTTCAACCTGTAATCCCAAATTTAATTAAATGAAAATCGCTTGGGTTTATCATTTCAACCCATAACGATTTTCTCCTATTCTAAAGTCCGTTCGGGTATGTATCATTTCAACCCATAGTGATTTCTAAACTACAGGGAACTTGTAGAGTGATAACAGAAAATACAATAAAATAGCACGCATATATCATCAATAACAATATAATATAAACAACAGGATATGGTGTCATATCCCGCAGGTGAACAGTTACAGATAACAGCATATATAACAAATTTAAATAACTACAGCAGCATATTTCAATTGTCGTTTCAATTGAAATCAAATTTAATGAATGAAAGAATGTTAATCGTGAGTGATTACTCACCTTTCGAGGCTAGAGAGATGAAGGAGAATGGAAGTGAATTATTGATCCACACACGAATTCCAAGGCACGACACGATGAATACAAATTTGACGATCAAAGCAAGGCTGGAATAACATGAAATTGATGAAAACAAATCAATAGCTAGATATAGATGGGAAAATTTTGATAATAGGAATCGATAGGAACGGATCACATCAACTTGAAATATACGGAAAATATATATTATTATTTTATTAAAATCAATGGTTTGATTCTAGACCGATATTAAAATAATATAGAAAGAAAAAAAAATCATCTTCAAAATAAAACTCTACACATGCATTTTGAATTCTAAACCAACCGTACATATATCAACTTAGAACAAGCTTAATATACTACCCTCTTATATGTATAGCACGCAACTTAAACTGGACCTATATATATAAACTAGTATAATATCTATAAAAAAAACATGTACTAACCTGCCTACAAAACAATAAATTAAATATACATATATCCATACTTCAAAACTTGTATTCAATATCCAACGCCTTTATATTTATACATATGCTAATATGAGTGCATACGTAGAAGACTTATAAAAATAATAATATAACTCATATATACACTATAACCTATATACAAAGTACACTTAAAAACAAAACACGTACAACTCACTGATCAAGGATTCATATACCAGAGTATATATATACAGTAGACTTAATAATATAACATACCTTGTAACACCAGCCCACTATATTGTATATATGTGTAAACAAAAGCCAGGCAAGCGGGAAGAAGAGGACACGGGCTAAGGGGAGCAAGGCCGTGGGCTAGGAGCGACGAAGGAAGTAGACTAGGTGAAGGCCGAGTGGCTTGGCCGAGCTATTGGAGGAGGTGAAGAAGAGGCCGCTGAGTACGAGATCTCACGGTGGTTAGGGGGGCAAAACGGCTTCAGGTGGCGGCTGCGTTCTCGGTTATGGGCAAGATCGGGTAGGGTGGAGATGGTTCACGCGCGCAGGCCGATGAGGAGGTGGAGCAGCTGCTCGGCAAGGTGGTCGGATCTGGTAGTTGAGGAGGTGGGAAGGCTACAGGCGGTGGGTTTGTGGGCCATGTTGGATGACGAGGCGGCTGATAGGGTCCGGTGTTTGGCAAAGGTAGCGGGTTCTCGGTGGAGGGGACACAAGGGTGGTGAGATCCGGGTGATGGTGCCACCTACGGCGGCTAAGGGAAAGCAAGTTGATGAGAAGCAACGGTAAATATTATATGCGATTTTTTCCAAAAGCAAAATATCGAAAACCAACAGCAAGCATCCTATAAGCTATATAAAATAATATAAGTTATTACCTTTCAAAAGTAGGAAGAGGATACGAAAGTAGATCTGGGTATGGAGGAGAAATGAAGGAGAAGAAGCAGTAGGCAAATGAAAAGAATTGAATCTGAACGTGACAGTATGTTTATATAAGGAAGAAGCAGGTAGAACGAAAATTGGGAAAACTCTGGAATGCCCATCTAATTAAAAACTCTACCAAATATATTAGGCCGAGAAAACGCAAGAAATAAGTGAAAATCAATGGAAAAAGGCAGCAAATTTGGCATTGATTCAGTTGAAATATTTAAAGCAAAGAAGACAGAGAGAGGTAAAACAAATAAAATATGGACCGTTCAGAAAGAATAAAACGTATACAAATACATTTATTTTGATTTTCAATATGGGATGGCAACTATCACGAGCTTAGATTTAGCTGAAATTTATGGCCATTAATATTTGCGTGGACAATATTAAAACAATTGATTTATGCGCGTTTAAAAATTTTGAAACGCAAAGGAAACCAAATGTTCACGGATCCGGTACCGATACGGTTGCCGGTTTTATGGATTCCGCTGTGTACCGGACTTCAAAACACAGAAATAAATATACTATTGAGATCAGTACGACGAGACGATCAAAACCGTATACAGATACCACTGGTACGATCCTCCGATCAAAAGTCGATAATCGACACTGAAAATGCTGTTATTAGATCAGAATTAAGATAAATGGAGCAAAAGAAGTCCAAATTTGGAAAAACGAAAGATGACGTCTCACTCAGGAGAGGATTTAGAAATTTTCTGTAGAAAAATATTTATGTTGGAAAATAAATTATTACCATCAATTATTAACTGATTTTAATGTGCTAGAATCACTTAATAAATAAACCTCCATAAATAAATTGAAAATCTATCATCTACTATGTACAATTGGACGTAAACCAAATATTAATTTTTTATATCAAAATATTATTATTTAAGATTCTCAAAATTTAATTAAATACGTAAATAAAACCATAAAAATTATTAAAATTTTGCGGGTCGTTACACTCTCCCCCACTCAAAACTTTTCGTCCCCGAAAAGGAAGAAGGTAGGAGAATAGAACAACCAGGAATAAAAGTAAATTGTAAGTCAAGGGTAAATAATTAATTTAAAACTATATAAATTTTACTTGAAATATTCATTTGAAAACTTCATTTGCAATTAAATTTTCTTTAATATTTAATACTTTTCAAACTCCTTTTGAAAATAATTATTTACATTATTATTTATATTTACAAAGACTATCGAAAATATTAAGTCCAAAATTTATGAAATTTTTAATTTAACTCAAGACACCTTTCAAATATTAGCAATAAATTAATAATCATTTTCTTTAAATACATTTTATTTAATTAATAATTCCTAAAATATTTATAACACTAAAATTTACTATTAAACCATGTAGTATATAAGTAAGCAGTATTTTAAAGGACATATTAAAAAGGGAAGGAAGGTAGATTCGGAAAATAGAATATAGGTGAATAAATATGCTAAGTAGATAAGGTAGATTCGAAAGAATAGTATCGGGCACGAATAATTAATCTAGAACCATAAAAATTTCAATTTGGAATAATACTACAGAATTTTTTTGTTGGAAATACTTTTATAATAAAATACTTTTATATCACAACAAATTTCTTTTTGAAAGTACTTTTATAACTCGATGTTTCAACAAGTTTATCTTCGTTCTTGCAGACTCTGGCCATGCGTTGATCAGGCGCAAAGCTAGAATTCCTCAAGTACTTAGTAGACTTGTTTCAACATCTAGTGAAAATACTTGAAAAACCTTTAAAACAGATATGGAAAGTACAATCCAAACAAAACAACCAAACCAAAACCTTTGTCCGACCATGGTTCGCAGATACACAATGGTTACGCCCGGATTCTCCAGGAAACAATCCATATCTGTAAGCTTTATCAGCCCTGCGAGTTACTCCATGATGACTAGTAGAGTGCAGGATACATAGTGGTTACGCCTGGATCCCCCAGGAAACAATCCGTACCCCTAGGCAAGACTCAGCCAGGCACTTGCGCTACTATTCGCGACCTACACAGATTGCAGGATACACAATGGTTACGCCTGGATCCCCCAGGAAACAATCCTTATCCCTAGGCAAGACTCAGCCAGGCAATTGCGCTATGCATTCACGAGAGAGAAAAAAACCATGGGTTACGCCACGGTAGGAACACTCGAGTATTACATCCGGAAAACCAAAAATCAGAAAGAATAATATCGATAGGATGAATCCACGATGTGGCCACAAAGAGGATATTAAGCAGAAGGCACTTTGCATATCTTTACTTCGAAAATATATATCATATAGTACCTTTTCAAATCACTTTCAAATATCATACTTATATAAAGTCCATTATATATAGGATTCCCTTTTTCCCAAATCGAATACTTTCCAAAATCAATAGTAGATCAAATCATACTTATATAGACTTCGATTATATAAAATCTCTTTCCAAATAGAGTACCTTTCAAATATCGTACTTATATAAAGTCCATATATATAGGATTCCATTTTATATAAGTTCGACCAATCCTAAATCAAGTGCTTAATAATACAAGGTTCTCAAATTTCAAATCATTTCAATATCAATTCAGTTTCAAAATCATATATGATTTCACCAAATTTTCTTCCAAATTAAATATCTAAATTTCAAAGTTCCCAAAATAATAGGTTTAGAAAATTATCCCATTTTCCAAATTAAAATCATTCAAGTCAAACAAATTCATTTCCAAAATCACCATATAAGTACTGGTTTTTAATTTCAATTTAATTTTCAAAACCAAATATTTTCTCAAAATCAATTATACTTAAAATGGTTTCCAAATTTATAATTATCCCTTTAAAACTTTTAAACTATCTATTTCTATTTGAAATATCCAATTTACCTTACTGAATTTTCAAAACATTTCAAAACTAAATTTATATTCTTTATCAAACATTTTATACTCTTCGAAATTTCTTTGCTTTGAAAATTTAATCTCGATTTGGAAGTGTTCGAACATTCAAAATAGTTAGGGAAATCAAATTTTCAATTCAAGAGTTGGAAATCAACAATAAATAGATAGGATTATACCAAATCAAATCCGAAACTCGAGGACTGAATACCGGTTTCCTTTAAATCATTTTAAATATATATACATATATCTTTAGAATATCGAATTATTCTTCGGAATTTGAAATCAAAATTTATTTCACAATATCACTCGCATAGCGAAGCTATTAAAGTGGCCTCTCCCCCACTCTGAGGCTCGAAAATCAATGTCGATGATGCGTGCACTCATCACCGAAATTATTTTCCAGCAACATACGTGAGTTCTGGACTTCTATTTTCTTGAAAACTTCTTTGAAATTTCTTCAAAATTATTGGAACTCATTTGAACTCATTTGAAACATTTCTTATTTGGAAAAATACCTTTAAATTGTATTATTTTTATATATTTTCCAAAATCTTAAATCCAATTTCAAAATACCGGAATTCAATTCTCGAATTTCAAATTTAACCCTTCAGTTGTAAATCATTTTTTTAGATAAATCAATTTCTTACAAGTTTTCAAATTTTCAAATCCTTTCAAAACTTTTATATATATAGAATAACATTTCTTATTTGTTTTATATATAGGTATATAATCCTTATCGAAAACATTTTCGCTTTTATATATATAATAAAATCATAGTTATCCAAATAATAATTTTGATATATATAACAATTTCAAAAATACAACATACCCGATCTCTCAAAGGATTATTCAAGGATAGATTTCAAACAAACAGAGATTCAAATTTCGTATCAACGAAAACAGGAACATGAATACTTTATTTGAGAACTTCAGTTAAGCAAAAGATACAATAGAGTTTACCTAAAGTAGCATAACAACTGCTGAAAACAAACAGATCCACAGAAAACCACTCTACATAAACAAAGCATCGGTATTAATTCTACCGGGTGGCACTTCAACGGGTCTAGAACACTCCCCCTCAATATGGCCCCAACTTCTGCATTTCTTGCATAAATGCACAACACGCCCATCCTCCCTAACGAACTGCGGAAACGCAGCCTTCCTTCCGTACTTCCTCACAGGACAATTCCTGGCTATATGCCCAGGCAGCCTGTAGTGATAGCAAATGGTTGACTGGTCGACTGATGCAGTGGGTGCAGCTTTTACTTTCTTCACCTTCTGGCAGCGACTGGGAAAGTGCCCCGTACTACGGCATTTAAAATAGAAGATCTTGGATCGATAACGCTTGCCCTCTTTCTTCTTTCCTTCATCTCGCTTCCCGCACATGGCTGCATAATGTCCCTTCTCCTGACACCGATAACAGATGACATGGTCATAAGGACCAGGTCCTGCCCTTTCCCTCCACAGCCTTTCCCACTTCTCCATTGCTTCCTCTTGTTCCTTACGGTCTAGTGCTCTTCAAGCTCGACGAGCTGCTTTCTGCTCTTTCGATTTTGCCATCTACAAAATAGTTTCCTATCATTCAAGGAGTCCAAATCAAACAAGATAGAGGTTCAAAATTTTAAGGGAAAACTTGACCAAAGGAAGTTTCGAAACAAAGTGGGAAGGCTCGAACGAAAATGAGGAAATGCAAATTCAAAATAGACGATGGATATACTTCTATAAATCGCGTGCAACCTTAACCGGGTCAACCGTGACTTCAGGAATATAATCGATGCGGAATTCCAAATCAAATCGAGATTCGATCGCCAGAGATAGAATTCGCCATATCAAGATATAGCAGCATCGTAAACCGAGGATACAGAAATCTTCGGTGAGTCAATGCCAATTGAAAAGGAGTTTTCACCTCCTTTACAAATCATTCAGTGGAATTATGGGATACTCCAGAATCAAACGAATATAAATAGGGAGAGACAGAATGAATTTTAGAACCGAGGGACATTCCAAAATTCAAAGGAAATCGAGTCAAAAGGAGGAGATTCAACTCGAGCGAAAGTGATTCTGAAAATAAATTTACCATATATGCTAAGTTTTTCCTAGAGCCAAAGCTCTGATACCAACTGTAACGACCCGCTATTTTGGACCATTCAAATCGACAATAAAACCATACATGTCCGACTTGAATAATTCAAAATACCGAATTGTTAATTAAAATTTGGCAAAACTTAACATATATAGTAAATAAATTATCATAGATCACATGCACAGAGTAATATAATGCAGCGGAATAGATAAAGAATAGTAGTTCATGAAGCTACTATATACATTGGAGTTAGAAATAAAATACAACTGAATATCTTAGATGTAGTGAAGTCTCCAGTATGCGCAGATGACTTCTCTGAACAAATCAACAGGATGACTGAAAGGATAGATAGCTGGATCTTCAAGCAAGGCTCCAACTTCGAAGGTGAGTCTCAAATGTTGTATCACTCGGTCTGACCCGAGCGTAAAGCAAAACACAAAACACTCGAGTCAGGATTAACATTCTTATATCAATAAATCCAACTCAAGTGAAATATCAACTGAAATACAAATAACTTAAAGGATGTTTGGAATAGCTATCCTCTAAGGGTCCATGGAACTATCTACAGGGTAGAAATATACACTATAACACCGTGGTTCTTTCATCTTAATTTATACCTCAAAATCAAATATCATTCCACTTCAAATATAGCTATTTTCCCAAAATAGTATTTAGATATATTAAATAACTTATACCGTAAAATATTTTCAATTCCCTCAACTTAACAAATTGTTACAACATCAACCCGACCTTCCCATTTAAATTAAATTCAATCTCAATTTATCAATTTAAATTCAACTCAATTCCTAAAATAACCACTTTAATTTTATCGATCTCAAATTCCGATTTGTAATCACAAAATACCCCTTTATATTCAATATTTTTAAACCTTTAAGTATTCAACGTTTCAACTAAATTTTTATTCAATTTAGTTTTCTAAATAATAAATTCAAATTTAGTTCAATCTAAATTTTCATTTTAATTCAATTTAGTTTCTAAATAACAAATTCAACTATATTGATTTCAAATACAGATCCGAATCTCAAATTTAAACCATTTAAATTCCAATATAGTTTAAGGCTTAAAATTTAAATGTTCAATTTAACAGTTTCATATAGATCTCGATTTAACCTCATTATTGTTTAGTCTTGAAATACTCCCTTATTAGATTCAATATCATTTAAGTAACCTTAAATTACATTTTACTCAATATTTTCTTTAATTTATTTAAACGATGAAATGTTCATTAAATCACTTAAATCAAAAATCCAATTATAAAATCATACCTTTTAAATTTCCCATTCAAAAATTTCAAATCGATTTAATTAAATAAATCCATATTTAAATACCATTTTTAATAAACCCAATTTATCTCCCAATCTTAATTATTCAAATTTTTGCAACGGTAAATTTTGAAATATAAATCTTAAATAATACTTAAAAATATTATATGGATTAAATCAATCTCAATAATATTATTATTAAATCTATATATAAAATTTCCATTTATATATATATAATATTTTAAGAACTAATAATTATTAAATCCCATATATTTCTTTTCAAACTATAAAAATTATTTTCAAAATATTTATATGGACCACGGTGTCTGCATATATTTCCTATCATATAGTCAAATGTTGCGGATATTTATCATTTCAATCCGTACACTAAATATATACGGGTGGGTATCATTTCAACCTGTAATCCCAAATTTAATTAAATGAAAATCGCTTGGGTTTATCATTTCAACCCATAACGATTTTCTCCTATTCTAAAGTCCGTTCGGGTATGTATCATTTCAACCCATAGTGATTTCTAAACTACATGGAACTTGCAGAGTGATAACAGAAAATAAAATAAAATAGCACGCATATATCATCAATAACAATATAATATAAACAACAGGATATGGTGTCATATCCCGCAGGTGAACAGTTACATATAACAGCATATATAACAAATTTAAATAACTACAGCAGCATATTTTAATTGTCGTTTCAATTGAAATCAAATTTAATGAATGAAAGAATGTTAATCGTGAGTGATTACTCACCTTTCGAGGCTAGAGAGATGAAGGAGAATGGAAATGAATTATTGATCCACACACGAATTCCAAGGCACGACACGATGAATACAAATTTGACGATCAAAGCAAGGCTGGAATAACATGAAATTGATGAAAACAAATCAATAGCTAGATATAGATACAAATTTTGATAATAGGAATCGATAGGAATGGATCACATCAACTTGAAATATACGGAAAATATATATTATTATTTTATTAAAATCAATGGTTTGATTCTAGAGCGATATTAAAATAATATAGAAAGAAAAAAAATCATCTTCAAAATAAAACTCTACACATGCATTTTGAATTCTAAATCAACCGTACATATATCAACTTAGAACAAGCTTAATATACTACCCTCTTATATGTATAGCACGCAACTTAAACTGGACCTATATATATAAACTAGTATAATATCTATAAAAAAAAAACATGTACTAACCTGCCTACAAAACAATAAATTAAATATACATATATCCATACTTCAAAACTTGTATTCAATATCCAACGCCTTTATATTTATACATATGCTAATATGAGTGCATACGTAGAAGACTTATAAAAATAATAATATAACTCATATATACACTATAACCTATATACAAAGTACACTTAAAAACAAAACACGTACAACTCACTGATCAAGGATTCATATACCAGAGTATATATATACAGTAGACTTAATAATATAACATACCTTGTAACACCAGCCCACTATATTGTATATATGTGTAAACAAAGGCCAGGCAAGCGGGAAGAAGAGGACACATGCTAAGAGGAGGAAGGCCGTGGGCTAGGAGCGACGAAGGAAGTAGACTGGGTGAAGGCCGAGTGGCTTGGCCGAGCTATTGGAGGAAGTGAAGAAGAGGCAGCTGAGTACGGGATCTCACGGTGGTTAGGGGGGCAAAACGGCTTCAGGTGGCGGCTGCGTTCTCGGTTATGGGCGAGATCAGGTAGGGTGGAGATGGTTCACGCGCGCAGGCCGATGAGGAGGTGGAGCAGCTGCTCGGCAAGGTGGTCGGATCTGGTAGTTGAGGAGGTGGGAAGGCTACAGGCGGTGGGTTTGTGGGCCATGTTGGATGACGAGGCGGCTGATAGGGTCCGGTGTTCGGCACAGGTAGCAGGTTCTCGGTGGAGGGGACACAAGGGTGGTGAGATCCGGGTGATGGTGCCGCCTACGGCGGCTAAGGGAAAGCAAGTTGATGAGAAGCAACGGTAAATATTATATGCGATTTTTTCCAAAAGCAAAATATCGAAAACCAAACAGCAAGCATCCTATAAGCTATATAAAATAATATAATTTATTACCTTTCAAAAGTAGGAAGAGGATACGAAAGTAGATCTGGGTATGGAGGAGAAACGAAGGAGAAGAAGCAGTAGGCAAATGAAAAGAATTGAATCTGAACGTGACAGTATGTTTATATAAGGAAGAAGCAGGTAGAACGAAAATTGGGAAAACTCTGGAATGCCCATCTAAGTAAAAACTCTACCAAATATATTAGGCCGAGAAAACGCAAGAAATAAGTGAAAATCAATGGAAAAAGGCAGCAAATTTGGCATTGATTCAGTTGAAATATTTAAAGCAAAGAAGACAGAGAGGTAAAACAAATAAAATATGGACCGTTCAGAAAGAATAAAACGTATACAAATTCATTTATTTTGATTTTCAATATGGGATGGCAACTATCACGAGCTTAGATTTAGCTGAAATTTATGGCCATTAATATTTGCGTGGACAATATTAAAACAATTGATTTATGCGCGTTTAAAAATTTTGAAACGCAAAGGAAACCAAATGTTCACGGATCCGGTACCGATACGGTTGCCGGTTTTGTGGATTCCGCTGTGTACCTGACTTCAAAACACAGAAATAAATATACTATTAAGATCAGTACGACGAGACGATCAAAACGGTATACAGATACCAGTGGTACGATCCTCTGATCAAAAGTCGATAATCGACACTGAAAATGCTGTTATTAGATCAGAATTAAGATAAACGGAGCAAAAGAAGTCCAAATTTGGAAAAACGAAAGATGACATCTCACTCAGGAGAGGATTTAGAAATTTTCTGTAGAAAAATATTTATGTTGGAAAATAAATTTATTACCATCAATTATTAACTGATTTTAATGTGCTAGAATTACTTAATAAATAAACCTCCATAAATAAATTGAAAATCTATCATCTGCTATGTACAATTGGACGTAAACCAAATATTAATTTTTTATATCAAAATATTATTATTTAAGATTCTTAAAATTTAATTAAATACGTAAATAAAACCATAAAAATTATTAAAATTTTACGGGTCGTTACACTATGATTATGATTTTCATGAAGCACTTATGATTACGAAATTTGTAGATTTGTCCAGTTTGGAGCAGATCAAGACTGCCATTGTGGCGTAGAAGGATGTAGGCAGAAGTTGGGAAGCAAGCCTACAAAGCCAAAATATTCTCCTTCAGATGCCGCTTTGCAACTTGTTCTATGTGAAATGGCTACTTCTTCACACAATGTAAGCTTTTCCGTTAAATGTGTTTGATTTTCCATGTTCTCACTCTAAAAGATGCCCAAAAATTATTTTACTTTAGCTAATACATGAAATATTTAGTTTCAGTCATGCAATCATATTTTTGTCTGGTGTTCGTATTTTCCTTTGTTCCTTTTCAATTATAGCATGCGCATTCTAAAATTACGACAGCACAGTATTATGGTATTTTACTACTTAACTGACGATGTTCAACTTCCTTGTGAATAGGATTTTCCAAATGGAGGAACTGATATAGGTAAACTGCTGTTCCATTGTTGTAAATGTTCTGTACCTTTAATATTTCTTGTTAGCTTATGAAGATCCTTCTTGATGATACAGGGTTTCAACATTTCTCATGTAAAAAGAAAACCACTTCACAGAATTGCATTTGGGAAGCCGTAAGAATATGGTGCCCTCAAGATAAGAGGTAATGTTCATTGTGTCTATATAGTGTTATCATGCCTTGGCAGGTTGAAAGCTGCACTTATTTGTGTATGTTTATTGTAGAAGTTAATTGTCTTCCCACAACAAAACATTGTGTAATTTTTCTCTGTTTTAGTAAATTTTATAAATATAAAATATCCCACCACCATATGAAAATTGATGTGTCATGTTTATCATGACATTTGTCAATTTGGTACGATTATGCAAAGTATTTGGTTACAAGTACAGTTTACAAAATGGTTCATTTCTTTCTCTTATAGAAAACTGTTGCTCTTTCATGTTATCTTTGCTCTTTTATATTTAGCATTTCAGATTTCAGTACACATGCTACAGAACAAAGTGAAACATGTTTAATACGAAGGGGTTATATAATACTGGCATATCATTCATTCAGGTATTATGGTGGAACGTTAGTCGAGTTCGATTGTTATTCAGGAACACACACTGTAATAAAGAAAGTGAAAGAAAAGGTGAAAAGGATAAAAGAAAAGATCAAGAAGCATGGCCATGACAATGAAGATGAACACGAAGAGTCTCACAGTTGCACCACTGAAGAAGATTATGATGATGAAGAAGTTCAAATCGACCCTGCAGTGCATGGAGCACATCCACATTGTAATTCTCAATCATATCTTCTATATTTGACATTGACTAAGAGAAATTTCTCTACTGACCTTTGTCTGCTTACAATTCTAGTCCATGAAAGTGTGGGGATGAGGAATTTAGTTGGTGGAAGAGATGAACACTTAAGAGGTCAAGGAAAAGTCAGTCTTGGTGAGGTGATGGCAAAAAAAACTGCACATCAAGATCCTTCAATGCCTAAGTGGGATCGAAGTACTCTTCTGTATCCTTCTGTTGCAGGTATTTTTAGTATCCTGCTATACTGAAAATAGCCACTTGTATATGTTGTCATATTGATTCATTTCATACTTTGTAATATAACAGAGGAGAAAAAGGGAAAACAAAGTGTCATTTTATTCCAATTATATTAGGCTGAGCATTTCTCATGGAAGAATGACGTGAAAGTGCCATTGGGGAGCATCGTGGATTCCGGGTACAAGGATAGCCCACTTGAGTACAATGAATATGTTGTCTGTGATCCAAAAATGGTAAGAATTAAGAAGAATTATGTTTAACTCATGTTACACATGATATTGTCAAAGCTCAGTGTAGGTTGACAACTGAAATTCTCAACGGTTGTTATGAAACTAGTTGTCATGTGTATATTAGAACTATGTCAATGTAAACTTATCTAACTTTTTGGAATGTGTTGGAATTTTATGACTCCAGCTTTTAGTCTTTTCGATGTGATTTTGGTTGTTTTATGATAATATTTATTACTCGTTAAATTATTCATCATTGGTATGGATGTATGTTGCTGTATTTTTTTTTAAATTTGCATTTATTTTGCACCGATCAGAAATCATTGCAATATCATGTATTACAACGGAAATTACCCGTTGTAAAATATGGTCGACCTATTACAACGAGGCCTAATACAACGGGCTCATGCCCGTTGCGAAATCCATATTACAACGGGCATTGCTCGTTGTAAAATGGCTGTTTTGTTGTAGTGAACTGAAATAGAAATAAATAAATTTCAAATGCATACCATTTAATATGTTGTCATATTACATAAAGAAACAATTTAATTAAATTTGAGAAAAAACCCTTAATTTTTTGTTCTTTTATAGATAGGCATAATAATGAAAAGGAAAATGAGAGAATTTGTCCTACCTGCAACACATATGAAATGGCAGAGTGAATACTAAAAATGTGCAAGCAAAACAATGTTGATGAAACAAAAGTACCTCTTGCAAGAAACATGCACAATCCCAGCCTTGGATTCAGATGCAACCACCCAGGATAAGAACACCCTCAGATTCTATGAAATTATGCAGGAAGAGGTAGTCACCATCACGAAAATCAAAGAGTTTACAACATGAACCATCAACATCATCCACGTAGGTTCCCCCAAAGCCACTGTTTCGGCTTTTTGACTTCGTGCCCTTGATTGTATAAAACCGGTCATGAAAGAAACAAATTTGTAAGCGAGTTGTAAATCTACGTCTTAATTTAAGTCGATGGATGTTGACTGCTTTCTTTCAAAATTTTACAAAACGATTGTGGAGATTAGCGTGGAAATTGAGAGATTGAAGAAATGGAATAGGTTGAAGATTCACTACAAAATACGGTGGAACAAACTAAAAAAAGAATAAAGCAAGTGATAGAAAAGTCAAAAGAAATTGGTTTTAGCTGAGGAGAAACGTCATGAGAATTGACCAAATTATCTCTGTATTTTTACAGAATGTTGTAAGGGTATATATGTAACTTCAAAAGCTTCAAGTTTAGGTATTCCTATTATATATAGATAAATTTCTCATGGTTATTTCTGTTATAAACTATTACCATTTTTATTTGTGCAATAAAATTGAAGATTTTCGTAAATAAATGAAAGTAGAATTATAGAATTGTCATTTTATATCCAATTCTTACTTCTCCCATTTGTCACACTTCCAACTATCATCTATCTTTATTTTGCAAAACAAAATGTGAAAATAAGGGACATATCCCTAAAATCAAACTTAATACACGAAACATACTCTTCATAAAAAAGATATAAATTGCATCACTATTTTCAAATGCTACAATTTTCTTCCCTACAATACCCCTCTTCTCTATTGCAGCAATGTTGATTCTTAATATATATATGTATGTTATTCTCACATCTGTAATTAAAATTTGCACCCCGTTAATTAAAAATCTTTAAAACGCAGTAACTTTTTGTAGAAACGACGGATTAACAAACCGGTTTCACCATTAAATCACAAATTTTATTATCTTTCTAACGAGTGACATTGATGTTTTTCAAATTTCTGCAATTATATGGTATGATTGCAGACAATTCAGCAATTATATGCAATAATTGCAGAAATGTCTGCAGTTATACCATATGATTGCAGAAATGTATGCAATTATATGCAATAGTTGCAAATATTTCTGCAAGTATATGCAATAATTGCAGACATGTTTGCAATTATACCATATAATTGCAGAAATGTCCGTAACTATATGCAAACTGTATTTAATAATTGCAGACATGTCCATAAATATTTGCAATTATATGCAATAGTTGCAACTTTATGCAACTATATGCAATAATTGCATACATGTCTATAATTATACCATATAATTGCAGAAATATCTGCAATTACATGCAATAGTTGCAATTGTATGCAACCATATGCAATAATTGCATACATATCTGCAATTATACCATATAATTGCAGAAATGTCTGCAACTATATGTAACAGTTGTAGACGCTTCTGCAACTATATGCAATATTTCATATAATTGCATATAATTGTAGAAATGTCTGCAATTATATGCAATAGTTGCAGATTTGAAGAAAAATCGAAGATGTCTAAAATTTGCAAAATTGTCGCAAATACATGAAATAATTGCACCTTTAGTGCAAATATGATTTTTTGGTGCCAACAATGGATCTCTTTTAAAGATCATAAATTTTTCGATTTTTTGATGAAAACGGTATGTTGATCCGATGTTTTTATAGAAAGTTATACGAGCTTGAAATTTTAAAAATGTAAAGGATATTTGGGTCTTTATGCGCGCGTGAATTTGAAAACATAGACTGGAAACTTACTGAAAAACGGAGGGATTTTTGTGTATTTTCAAGCCTTAGTAGGGATGTATGCCAAACACACCTAATCAAAATTTCATTTTAGGGTTATCACTTATCGCCACCTAGACCTGACAAAATATGACCCAACACATTTACCTTTCTTTTAAATGGGTAGGGTCAACCCATTTATGAAATTTATTAAATTGGTTATCGGTTCGGTTGACCCATTTTTAAAGGGTTATAAGTGGGTAACCGATTACTCATTTATTAAAACATTAAATTTTAATATAAATTTGATAAATAAAATTTTTGAACATACAATGTAGCTTTTCATGAAGAATGATAGTTGTACTTAGAAAATTACAGGCTATCACATTCCTATATTTGAACTTCACCTAGTGCAGAAGCCGCTGTTTTTTTTGTTCAGACTGCAATAACTTCTTCATAATAACTCAGAATTAGGTGAGACTTCAACCGATTAAATCCTACCTAAATTACATGTAGTATGAAATACTTGATCTTGTGAAAGCATACTGTAGTTCTCCAAGGGGACCAACAGTTGTACTTAGAAAATAACAGGCTGCTACATCATCATATTTGAACTCTGCCTTGTGCAGAAGCCGCTGTTTTTTTTTTCAGACTGCAATAACTTCTTCATACTAACTCAGAATCAGGCGAGACTTCGACGGATTAACTCCCACCTAAATTACGGACAGTATGAAATACTTGGATACTTGATCTTAAGAACGCATAATGTAGTTCTCCAAGGAGAATAACAGTTGTACTTAGAAAATAACAAGCTACTACATACTCATATATGAACTCCGCCTAGTGCAGAAGTCGCTATTTTTTTGTTCAGACTGCATTAACTTCTTCATATTGACTCGGAATCAGGCAAGACTTCGACCGATTAGCTTCCATCAAAATTACAGACAGTATGTAACACTCGGATACTTCATCGTATGAACGCACACTATAGTTCTTTAATGGGACTGATAGTTGTACTTAGAAAATAACAAGCTATTATATCCCCATATATGAACTCGGCCTATTGCAAAAGCCGATATTTTTTTGTTCAGATTGCAATAACTTCTTTATACTAACTCGTAATCTGGTGAGACTTCGATCGATGAACTCTCACCTAAATTATGGACAGTATGTAACACTCGGATACTTCATCTTGTGAACGCACTCGGATACTTCATCTTATGACAGTTGTACTTAGAAAATAACAGGCTATCACATCTCCATATTTGAATTTTGATAAAAATTAGAATTAGAATTTTAAATTTTTATCAGAATTCAAAACATAAAAATTAGAATTATTTTATATTTATTTGTATTTTATTAGTTAAATCAAATTTAAATATTTAAATGGGTTAAATGGGTAACCCGCTTATCAGACGGATTGTATCATAAATGGGTTGGGTCATAAGTGGATAAAAAAAAGGTCATAAATGGGT
Organism: Allium cepa; assembly: GCA_030765085.1. NCBI lineage: Eukaryota > Viridiplantae > Streptophyta > Magnoliopsida > Asparagales > Amaryllidaceae > Allium > Allium cepa. The sequence goes on along the minus strand of CM060934.1, from coordinate 764,912,018 downwards.
TGGGTCAAATTCGATCCAACCTATTTTGACCCAACCCAACCGGTTTGACAGGCCTCTATCCTTTCGCCTCCAAATTCATTTTAGATTTGTCTACCCCTTCGCCTCCGCCTCGTTCCAGTACTGCCTTCACTAGGCATATTTCATTTTTTTGAATCTTGATTTATAAATGGATTGGCAATTCTGTCTTGGCTATGGGATTAAACAGTATTGTAGCTGATATCCCTTAAATTTGCTTGGGAGTCTCTTTAAGAGTGGATGACATAAATAATTTAACTTGGGTTCTTGATTAAGAATATGAACACGATGGGTTATTTTCTAGACTGGCTTTAGACAAAGTGAAATAGATAAGAGCCATATTCGGCTAGGGAAATCTGTTGGAAATTTTCAAAATTATTAGGTTTAGGTTTTTTTGAAGAGGGAAGAAGTGGAAAGAAGAGAGGTATAGTCCCACATCTTGGAAAATAATGGATCATACTTAGTAAAATATATGATTTTTTAAGGAAGGTTGGGCCTTTTGGGGTCCCAAAGCTTTGCTTTGATGTGAGGAGGGAAGTTATGCATCACCACCACACGCGCGTGCCGCCGCCGTCGCCGTCTGACCGACCGGACCGGACGGGTTCGGGTTCGTTTGCAACAGTTTCGGACTGTTAGAAAGGATGCGATGGTTGATGAATGGATTGCACTAGACCAGACATAGCACATGCTATAAGCATGTTATGTCGATTTACGAGTAATCCAGGTTCCGAACATTGGAAAGCTATTTCCAGAGTTTTAGCTTATTTGAAAGGAACCGTTATCTATGGTTTATCTTATAAAGGATATCCTGCTGTTATAGAAGGATATAGCGATGCAACCTAGAACAATGTAGAATCAAAATCCAAGTCAACGACTGGATGGATATTTACATTAGGAGGTACTACTGTGTCTCGGGGTTTTCAAGAAACAGACCTGTATATCTGACTCAACAATGTTGTCAGAGTTGATTGCATTAGCATATGCTAGTAAGGAAGCGGAATGGCTTAGGAATTTATAAATATAAATCCCATTATGGAAGAAGCCCTCTCCAGCAGTTTTGATGAACTGTGATAATCAGGCTATAATATACAATGTCTCTAATAAGACATATAATGGGAAGTCTAGACATGTGAGTCTAAGACATCAAATGATAAGACAGTTATTCAAAAGTGGAGTAATAACTGTTGATTACATAGAAACAAAGAAAACTTGGCTGATCCACTCACAAAGAGTCTTTCAAAGGCAATGGTTTCTATAAAATCAAAGGAAATGAGACTAAGGTCTGTGAATGAAGGTTAATCATCCTTAACAGAAACCCGACTTATGTATTGAAAAGGATAGACAAAGTTCAATGGGTACCAACAAGTTAAGAGAATGATTATGGAACACTAAATCAACAATCTCATAATATTTAGTGTTGGATTCTGCAAGAACAAAGGATGGATATTATATCCTTAATAAGTCTAGTTACCTTAAAAAAATGTATCGCAGAAACATCTTAAGAGACTTACATATATGAGTATGAAAATCAGACCGTTTCCTAAGAAAGTAAGACCGCTTTCTAAAGTAAACTCATTAACTCAGGATTTAAGCACATGGTCATTAATATGCTGAGCATACAGAACACTCTATATATGGAAATCAGTATGTGTGACTATTCCGGTACTATTACTGGGGGTACTTGGTTCAAGATACATTCACCATAGACCTCGATAGAACTTTGAATGGTTTACACTAAGTGAAGGTTCAAATTCAAAAGATACCTATCATTTATTTATTGGTTTCCACGATGATGCAAAACTTGATCTTGAAACTACATTGGCTCGATCCCACTTGGGTGTGTAGGTAGTTACTCTAGTGATGCAGCTGTCTATTTTATTTATCTTACTTATTTTGAAAATGGAGGGAAATTGTTGGAAATTTTCAAAATTATTGGGTTTGGGTTTGTTTTTGAAGTGGAAAGAAATGGAAAGAAGATTAAAGAAGAGAGGTATAGTCCCATATTTTGGAAAATAAGAGATTATATTTAGTTAAATATAGGATTCTCTAAGGAAGGTTAGGCCTTTTGGGCACCCAAACTTTGCTTTGATATGAGGAAGGAAGTTATGCATCACCACCACACGCGCACGCCGCTGCCGTCCGTTTGACCGACCAGACCGGGTTCAGGTCTAAAATGAAAAATTAATTTTTTGTTAGCATGCCGGATCCTGAATTTAAACGGATAGTTTTGACGAGCCATTTAAATGAAGGGACGCGACCGTTTAGTAACAGTTTTAAACCGTTACGAATAGGTGCGACCGTTTGCAACGGTTGCGGGCTATTAGAAAGGATGCGACGGTTGACTAATGGATACTTTCTCACTACTATAAATAGTGACGCCTAGAAAGCATCATAATATAACAATCTCTTTTCTTTCTATCTCATTCTTCTTCCTCTAGATCTGCGACGCACAGAAACTGTTGCAGTACACTGCCTTCCACCACAGTTTGCGACGCCTGAAAGGTGTTGCAAACGCAGAAACGTTGCAGATCGATTTTCTTCTTCTTCATTCTGTTCTCTACTAAATTGCATCATCAGAAATTAAATTTAAGTGTTCTGGTCGGATCAAAATCGCACAAGTTTTGAATCCGATTAAGCTGTTTTCAAGGATTCATTGAATCCTGAAGTCGATAGTACGATAACCCGTTTGTACCTATTGGGTTGAACTATCGTCTAAAAGAATTTACTCACTAAAATCTTGAAGTCAGAAGTACCGCAATAATATTCATCTTTCTCGAATCATCGGTACAAATAACCAACACAATCAATGCCATATGTTACTATAATATTAGTTTCTTTAACATCTTACAAAATAGTCATTTTTGACTTTGAATGAAACAGTAAGTGTTAGTATGCCCATTTTCTCTTGATTGAAAAATATGTTTCAATCCCATAAACTAGTAAAATCCCATTTTTGAGTTTGGTTGAAACAGCACAATGGTAGGTTGTATTCTAGGGTTAAGTCTGATTTTTATTTAATTTATAGATTGTGTGTGTGTACACACACATATACTTATTTATTTATATATATTGGTGTATCATATCCTTAGGCAAATATATATTATCTACATTATGAACGTCTGCTTGCAATATTGTTTGAATCTGTTCTACATGTGCGATATTACAAGTGCAAGTGGAAATTATATGTTCTTTTAGGAGTCAGTCTATTAGGAATAGGATGCAAATTTTCTTTAAATGGCAATGGCTGTCATATTTTGTTCTGTTGTGGGAGACAAGGTAGTTATTATCTTGCAGCATGTTAGGTTCCCCTTTCCTCTTTTTGCTTAAACAAGGTTTAACTTATTGCTTGTATCAGGTATCCATAAAAGTCGTTATAGTTTTGTATAATTTACCATTTTTGAACAAGAAGGCATAAAATTATAAATGAATAAGACTCCTTTTTTCCTAATTATGTTAAGTGGGCTGTATTATTTAGGGAATAGCGGGAAAATGACGTGTGCGCATTGACAATTATGGAATATAGGTTTCAGGATCCTAATAATTTTCACCTTCCATCACTTTTCTTAATCTGATAATTACAAAAACGAGGAGTCGTGATATCAGACTATATCTTAGGTATTCTCAGGGATAGTGTGGTAGTTAAGTCATGCGCGTACAATATATATATAGATGGTTGAGTCCTTACGTGTATTTTTGCCCGTATTATTGTATACATATATGTCAGATGTTTTCCATAAACCTGATATGGCACCTATAATAGTTCATTGCCATGTCAGTTTGTTGGTTTATAATCAAACAGTAGTGACGAGCATATATTAATAAATTTCTTGCACTCAAATAAAATGTTGAAAATAATTGAAATAAATTTTTATCGGTCTATCAACAGCAGCCAAATTGTTGAGCGATAGGATACAATTTTTATATTTAAGGACCGATGTAACCAATTTTAAGTAATAAAATAATGAATCCATCATAACAAAGAAAACGCATGTGTTATACATGGATTCATATGTCCATTAAAATAAATGAGCATTTACATAGTGACTAGTAAATTCATAAAGTTGCAGATTGCATTCTTCAGCACCAGACCACAGTAATGCAACTATGATTGTAAATATCGCCATAAACCACAACAAGGAAACACATCCCTCTACCAATGGCTTATCATGAGAGTACACAATAACTTCACTGCAAAATTAAAAGAATTAAAGGAATCTATAAGAAATCCTAGTTAATGACATCAAGTTTCTATGTTTATATGTATTGGTGGTGTTACAGCTATGCCAAAACCTCCAACACACTGCTTTATTTTTACACTGCAAACAAATAAGATTTATTTTCCTTCAAAACATGGCGATAATGTGTTTAGTGTAAACATAATATATGTTGAATTATCCCCGGAGAAAGATCAAGTTGTGGATGGAAAGATTAAAAGTTCAAAATGGCACAGTACAAACATTTTTCTAATGACTTTGATATATGTCGTGAGACAAGTATACACCCCTCAAAGTTTATTTCTTTATCTTTTCATATTTTAATATATGCTGTTTTTTCCAATACAAACAGAATCATCATTTTATAGAACTTTTGTCTTTTAGGTAAGTTTGTACTTTTGGCAAACTTGTATTTTTGGCAAGTTTGTACTTTGTGTTAAGTTTTGGCAAATATAATCCCCTTAAATTGAGGGCTCCATAACGATGTCTAAAGGTTTGATATGATGGTCTTGTCCAAAGAAGGAAATTCTATATAACTATGTTTGTTTTGTTACACAAACTGTTATCTTATAAGATGCAAATAAAAGTACGTACATGTTCTAAAATACAAAAACGTAAATATTTTAAAATAGGCACCAGATCATAATAAGACATAATCACACACCAAAAGTTATGACCCTAGTAAAGTGTATACGTCAAACCAAATTAACAAATGGCATGTTTCCTTATGAAAAATCTGAGTTTGATCTTGTGTTTGGTTCATACGTGTGTATTTTCAGGAGGTTGCAATGAGTTCATAATGTTTAACATCTTATCTTATATGCCATGGTTGTTCTTTGAGTTCTTCAATTAAATACGCATGCCATTGGACGTTGTCTTCTAAGCTTATGTTTAGAATCTGCCAATTGATAATCTGCACCTGGGCTCTTCCTTTTTCTTTTTCCTTCTCTTTTCCTTACCGATTGTTTTGTTCAATATCTAGAGTAGCATAGACTTATATCTACATAGACATTCTTCACCTACTATTTGAAATTTTGTTGTACTATTGTTGTTTACTATGTAGGATCAAATGGTTGAAAACAGAACGCAACAGATTGTCTGCGTCGCTACGGAACGCAATGTAACAGTATTATGTGTTACAACAACAAAACAGCAACACAATAAAGCGTTGCAAAATCAGAAAGCGCAACAGATTATATAGAAAATGCTGCAATGCAACAAATGTATTCCGTAACAGATTTGTGCATCAGTAATCGAAAGCAACAAGAATACCAAAGTTCGTCGGAGGCTTGTCGTGATAATCACCTTAAGACTTTATTTTAAGTCTCCCATGGTACAACCAACGAAACCGCGCGAGACTGTAAGGGGCACGTCAGTATGAGAAGATGATGGCAATAGAAATGAATTGGCCGAAGAAAGCACAGCGGAAGAAGAAAAACTGTAAATTAGTGAATGATTTGATCAGGATCCGTCACTAATTTATAGTTGTCGAACGGTCACGATAGCGTCCGTTCAAAATATATCCGTTCTGAAAAACGGCATCCCTTCATTTTTCCAACGGGTCGCACCCGTATTCAATTCAAATTCAAACGGGCCGCGTCCGTGTAGCAAAATAAAAACCCACCGAAAATTGCAGTGTTTTCTGTAGCAAAAATAAGATTTCATATTAGACCCAAACCCAAACCCGAGCCAGGTCCGGTTCGGTGTGGGACGGGTAGGCAGCGCGCGCGCGTGTTCATCAGATTTGGGTCCTCCCTTTCGCACAAAGTTACCTGACCCTAAGGGCCAATATAGAGAATGAGGATCCTACATATATACACTATTTAATCTTTTATTTTGCCAATGTGGGACTAAAGCATATTTCATTCATCTCTTTAGAATTGTCGACAATCCCCCTCATGAATGACAATATACTTTCCCCCCAGACAAAGTGGAATATCTCAGACTACGTATGGAATAATGCTTTTTGAAGGATAAATAGATGTTTCACTTTGAACTTTCCCTTGTTAACACTTATCGGATATACTTGGCTAATCAGTGAATTATTTCATCTTGAACCGTTTGCCGTTATTGTATAACAAGACAATAAGATTAACAAAGCATTGTTTCCCTTCTCATCCAATCACTTGTTTGTGTTCATTTCGGTCTTGAACAAATTTGGTTCTGCGAGTGTATATAGAGAATTTAAGCCTTTAATATTCTCATAGAGCCGACGCAGCTCACACTAACATAGGTGTTCGCAACCATAAGGAGTATCCTACATATACCCCACTTGTTATTTTACAAGATATGGTCATCATTAAAAAATATAGCTTTAACATTTTAATACTTCTGTAGGCATGCATTTATGGTTTGCACCATAGGAATGGAATGGACTATGTCCAGGGAAATGCATTACGTCTTGAGTTATTCAGAACTGGTTTGCCTATTGATTCTAGTCCGTGGGATCTCCAATTGCTAGGATAGGTTTCTGTATATGATAACTCTTGTTGGTTTAGGCTTTTAAACCCACTCCCCTCGATGCGCAGTCTATTTTCTCTCTTGATAACCCTTTTGTAAATGGATCCGCTAGGTTATCCTTTGTTCTTACATAATCAATGGAGATAGTTCTATTAGAGAGTAACTGCCTAACTGTGTTATGGCGTCGACGAATGTGTCGTGATTTGCCATTATACACAAAGTTTTTCGCTCTACTTAGCGCAGCTTGATTTTCGTAGCGAATACATATGGCCGTTACAGGTTTAGGCCATAAAGGAATATCTTCTAAGAAATGACGAAGCCATTTTGCTTCTTCTCCTGCTTTGTCTAATGCAATGAACTCTGATTCCATAGTGGATCGAGCTATGCATGTTTGCTTCGTTGATTTCCATGGTACTGCTGCTCCTGCATGAGTGAAGACATAATCATTTGTGGATTTTGATTCCTCTGAATCTGCAATCCAGTTTGCATCACTGTATCCTTCTAGAACAGCTGGATATTTTCTGTAATGCAAGGAATAATTTGTGGTTTTCTTCAAGTATCCCACACTCTCATTAGTGCTTTCCGGTGTTCCTTCCTTGCATTACTTGTATACCTGCTTAGTCGACTTACTGCATAAGCTATATCTCATCTCGTGCAATTCACGAGATACATTAGACATCCTATTACACGAGAATGTTCCAGTTACATTTACACTTTCATTAGAGTTTTTATGCAGTACTTCCGATGGATTAAAAGGTGTTCTTACTCTTTTAATTCCATAATGTTGGAATTTCTCAATTATTTTGTCTACATAATGTGACTGAGATAATTGTATTCCATTAGGCGTTCTTATTATTTTGATTCCCAAAATAATGTCAGCAACTCCTAAATCTTTCATATCAAAATTGTTGATAAGAAATTTCTTTATAGTCTCTATAACTTTAATGTTATGACCAAAGATTAGCATATCGTCCACGTATAAACAAACAAACACGTAGATTGTCCAACTTGTTTACAATAAACACATTTGTCACACTCATTTATACAGAAACCGTTTCTCATCATGACACTGTCAAATTTTGCGTGCCATTGTTTTGGAGCTTGTTTGAGTCTGTATAGTGATTTTACCAATTTACAGACTTTGTTTTCAATTCCCTTGGATACAAATCCTTCAGGTTGCTCCACGTAGATTTCCTTATTGAGATCTCCATTTAAGAATGTTGTCTTTACATCCATTTGATGAATTTCTAGATTGTAGATGGATGCAATTTCTACTAGCATTCTTATTGAGGTTATTCGTGTAACTGGTGAATATGTGTCAAAAAAGTCTATACCTTCTTTTTGACGATATCCTTTGGCTACTAATCTGGCTTTGTATTTATCAATAGAGTCGTCTGGTTTCATTTTCTTCTTGAAAATCAATTTGCAGCCAATAGATTTTATTTCAGGTGGAATATCAACAATTTCTCAAATTTTATTACTTAGGATTGAATCGATCTCAGTTTGTATTGCTTCTTTCCAACATGAAAATTCAGAAGATGACATGACTTCCTTGTACGTTTGAGGTTCTGTTCTAACACATGTGAAAAAATCCGAACCAAATGATTTAGAAGTTCTAGCCCTTACACTTCTTCTTGGTTCTACTTCATCACTTTCACGGTGAGTTTCATCTTCATGTGGGCTATTTGATTCTTCTCGTGTCCTTTTAGGGACATTATTCCCTTCATTCTTTTTGTGTGAAAACACTTCTTCAAAGAATGAGGCATCTCTTGATTTCATGATTGTATTTACATGAATATCAGGTATATCAGACTTGAATACCAAAAATCTATATGCACTACTATTTTGGACTGGTCCTAAATAGTAACAATCTACAGTTTTTGGTCCAAGTTTGACCTTCTTTGGAGGCGGAATATGAACTTTTGCTAAACACCCCCACACTTTGAGGTATTTGAAGCTTGGTAGATGTCCTTTCCATAATTTATATGGATTTTTTCCCGTTTTACTATGAGGAACCTTATTTAATATGTGATTAGACATATTTAAAGCTCCCCCCACAAGTTTGTTGGTAGGCCAGAGGTTAAGGGCATTGCATTAATCATATCTTTTAATGTTCTATTCTTTCTCTCGGCTATACCATTTTGTTGTGGCGAATATGGTGCTGTTGTTTGATGAATTATTCCATTTTCTACACAGAAGTGTTCAAACGGCGACTCATATTCTCCACCTCGATCAGATCTCAATATCTTTATCTTTTTATTTAGCTGATTTTCTACTTCAGCCTTATATTTTATAAACGATGTAATTGCTTCATTTTACCTTTTAAAAGATATACGTAACAATATCGTGTATAATCATCAATAAATGTGATAAAATACTTTTTTCCACCTCTTGTAGGTAAGTTTTTGAAATCACATAAGTCAGTATTGTAATGGTTCAGTACTTCTATCAACAGTATGAAATGGTTTCTTAACCATTTTTGCTTCTATACATGTCTCATATTTGTATTTTTTATCTACTTGAAATTTTGGAATTAAATCCAGATTTGCAAGTTTTTTCATCTTTCGAAAGTTTATATGTCCTAATCTTTCATGCCATAATAGAGCATCATACTCGACAACATAGGAAACTTCCTTTTTATTCATTTCATAATTACAATATACATCATTATTGCCAACTACGGCTACATTAGCCTTAAATAGGCCATCACACAAGTATCCTCTCCCTATATAGATTCCAGCCTTAGACAGAACAACTTTATCTGATTCGAAGACCATTTGGAAGCCTTTCTTCGAGAGTACAGGTCCAAAGATCAAGTTCTTCCGAATGTATGGAACATGAAGCACATCATTCAGCGTAATAGTCTTACCGGATGTGAACTTGAGAATCACTTTCTCGCTTCCCTCAATCATTGACACTGAAGAGTTGCCCATGTACAACTTTTCTTCATGATCGAGTTTGTTGTAAGTAGAGAACATGGACTTTTCAAAACATACGTGTCGTGTAGCACCTGTGTCAAACCACCACTGAGAAGGATTCTGAACTAGAATGCATTCTGACATAACTCCAGAAAAGTTAGACCCATCGATGTCCATGTTTTCCACCACATTTGCTTTAGAATTATTCTGTTTCTTGTGTCTACAATCCTTTGCTTGACGTCCACTCTTGCCACAAACCCAACACTGCCTATTGAACTTCTTGGACGGCTTCTGATCATTTTGTTTGGTTTTTGATGCCTTCCTTTTCTTTTTCTTTTTGTTGGGGTTTCCTTTTTTCTTTGCCCCTTCTGCAACAAAAGCCTCTTTGTTTTTTGGTTTAGCGACTCCGCGATTATCTGCCTCGATCTTCAATCTGACGATGAGGTCTTGTAAGGATATCTCCTTCTTCTTGTGCTTCAAATAATTGTGGTAGTCCTTCCAAGATGGTGGTAGCTTTCCAGTGATTGCTTCAACCAGGAAAGATTCACCAACTTCGTGGCCTTCTGCTTGCAATTCATGGATAATAATCTGAAGTTCATGCAATTGCGTAATTACAGATTTTGAATCTACCATCTTGTAGTCCATGAATTTGTCAACTATGAACTTCTTCAGGCTCACGTTTTTCGTTTTGTACTTTTCATTAAGCGCATTCCAGAGAGCTTTGGCAGTTTTCAGTAGCTGATACACCTTGTACAAAACCTTATCCAAGTAGTTTAGGATGTAATTCCTGCACAAGAAATCCGAGTGCCTCCATGCATCAATTGCAGAAACATCATTTGCTGAATTGGCATTGCCTGGCGTAGGCGGCACTGCTTCATCTTCATTAAGATACTTCTGCAGACCAAGGGTTGTGAGATAAAAGAGCATCTGACACTGCCATGTCAGAAAATCATCTCCGTCTCCCTTGAATGGGTCTGGTTTGTTTAAATTCGCTGTCTTGATCGATATCTTTTCTGCTGCCATCTCTGTTTTAACCAAAACAGGAAAGTCTTAAGATGTAGGATCAAACGGTTGAAAACAGAACGCAACAGATTGTCTGCGTCGCTACGGAATGCAATGTAACAGTATTATGTGTTACAACAACAAAACAGCAGCACAATAAAGCGTTGCAAAATCAAAAAGCGCAACAGATTATATAAAAAATGCTGCAATGCAACAAAGGTATTCTGCAACAGATTTGTGCGTCAATAATCGAAAGCAACAAGAATACCAAAGTTCGTCGAAGGCTTGCCGTGAAAATCGCCTTAAGACTTTATTTTAAGTCTTCAAGGGTACAACATACGAAACCGCACGAGACTGTAAGGAGCACGTCAGTCTGAGAAGATGATGGCAACAGAAACGAATTGGCCGAAGAAAGCACGGCGGGAAAGAAGAAGAACTGTAAATTGGTGAATGATTTAATCAGGATCCGTCACTAGTTTATAGTTGCTGAACGGTCACGGTCGCGTCCGTTCAAAATATATCCGTTCTGAAAAACGACATCCTTTCATTCTTCCAACGGGTCGCACCCGTGTTCAATTCAAATTCAAACGGGCCGCACCCGTGTAGCAAAATAAAAACCCACCGAAAATTGCAGTATTTTCTGCAGCAAAAATAATATTTCATAGTAACCCAAACCCAACCACATGCCCGAGGTCGGCCCGGTTCGGTACGGGATGGGCGGGCGACGCACGCGCGCGCGTGTTAATCAGATTTGGGTCCTCCCTCTCGCACAAAATTACCTGACCCTAAGGGCCAATATAGGGAATGAGGATCCTACATATATACACAATTTAATCTTTTATTTTTCCAATGTGGGACTAAAGCATATTTCATTCATCTCTTTAGAATTGTCCACATACTATCTGTGTATTTTCATATCAAAGCAAGAAACAATTTTTTTCCCCTTCCATTGAATGATATACTGTATGCATGTTATCTACTTTTACTAGTTTTAATGTACAATGTATGCATGTTAGCTAAAGATACGCAGATTAAACATATATTCACTTGACTATGTAATCAACTGATCTACAGTTAAGTATATGCAAATTTTCTTCATGGTTCAGTCAAATAAGTTAGTGTGCTACGTTTATTGTCTAGGTTGATTAATCTGATCAAAAAAGACCCAATGCAAGCTAGGACTAAGATTGATATACCTTTAAAAGGAAAGGTACTTTCATGTCATGATCTTTTTTCTTAAGGAAATAATTGATTCCTATATTTTTACATCAGCATATAGTACTATCTTAGGAAACTAGTACGAACCCGTGCTACGCACACGGATCATTTAATTATATATATTGAAGACAAATTAGACATGATGTTAACTATAATGCATAATTTCATTTATGTATAAATTGATTATAAGAATAATTATTTCATAACACTCATTGATTGTAGAAGACTGTGCGAATAATGGTAGAATATTGTCATGTTACGTTGAATATCGTTGTTGGTGAATGAAAATAATTTCTTTTGCATGTGTTTTTTCATTAGACACGGTTAGTATTTATGCATGTATCCATATTTTTATTCACGCACATACATACATTCATGTACACGCCTATATTTATGAGGAATATGCATCCCATTTTATTGCATCTACGACTTTTGTCCATGCCAATGGAACAATGCATAGAAACGAAGAAAATTTAATGTAGACCAACTTAAATAAATTACATTATGTCAAAGTTATGGTTTCTCTAAGTGGTTTTCTACATAATTATACATGATATGTCGCATAAATTCATGAACTAATAGAGTAGAAAGTATACTAAAATTAAAGGGAACACAGAAATATGCATTTACACAATTAATGTTTGCATTTGAGGATATACTAATAAAAAACCATATTAGCATTAAACTACAAACTGATTATTTATGATGGGTAGACAAAGAATACATCAATAAGGATCCTTAGGCATTCATTGTTTATTCTGAATCCAAGCTGCACATCAAAATCCAATCATGATGAAGTCGGGAGAAACTAATGTTGAATCAAAAATATAAATACAACATCTTATCATGGCAATTTGGGCTAAATTTTGATAAATCTTAATGCTTAATTTTCCACTTGGAAAATCTTCATCTTTTTCCTTTGCAAGCCAGCACTTGCAATGCCCCAAACCTAGCAGAATATGGATATAAATATTTTGCAAGATTCCTTAAAATAAAACCAATGAAGTAGTCAACGACATGATCATTATGAATCTAATTAGATGGAGTATTCATATGATATGATCAATGACTTTGGTGAGGCAGCAGATAAATATTTTTCATGCAGACCAACATATTAAAGCAAATATCCATGTCATCATAAAATTATACTTTCAATAAATCTACAAATTTTAAGTAGCTACAATTGATAACACCACCTGAACAAATTCTATTTTTTGTAGTCGGATTACCAAACAATGGTCCTATGTCCTAAAATTCGTAAAGCTAAACATATCAAACAAAAAAATAATCTTATTTCAAGAAGCATTTCATGTAGTTTACCTACTGCAGTCAACTTCACATGCAATCCAAGTTCCACGCACTCCACTGTAGCAGCACCAACTATCACATTCACCCTGAAAGTTTTCTTCACTTGCACTTTAATTCTCTTATATTACATGCATGAGTTACCTTTCACTTCAGCATTTTAGTCCACTTCACTTGCACTTGAGCTCATATCAGTTGCACCTATGATTTCAAGCAGCCGTCACGCACTATGTACAGTTGCCATTAAACTCTCATTCAAGCCACCCAGCCATCATTATAGTTCAATTGCCTTTTTCAAACTGTCTTGAAGCTCATGTTCATGAGGTTCAGCTCGACATTCTTAGTTTATCTTCTCTTCAGGCTATGCAGTCAGCACTGTCAACTACCTATACAAAGCTGTCCCAAGTTCATGGTCACCGCTAAGCACATACATTGTCCTGAATTACATCCTTATCAAGTTCAACTCAACAGGTACACTGTCCTGAAGTTCAAGTTCCTTTTGACGACCACCAAGATCAGCTCAGCATTCATGTACGCTGCCACCATTTAACAATTTGGTTCATGTCTCGAAGCGCAACCACCAGTGCGCTATGTTCAACTCACTCATTCAAGCAATCCCAAATCCCATGCTCAATAATCATTCTAAGCCATTTCAGCCACTCTACACTGTTTGCAAACAAATTCTCACATACCAACCACTTTCAAACTCTTTAGACGTGCAGTGAATTAATAGTATTATACTTACCAATACCAATAGTATTATGCAAACTAATGGTTTTTTATATACCAAATTAAATGTACTATACATGACCGATGTTATTAGAGAATAGAATTACAAAAACATATCTTAGCTATGAGTTAAAATTATCTACTCAATAATTTCAAACCATAAGTAAAATATTTAAAATTTACACACAACTTTTGGTACCAGTATATACTTCACATCGAAAAACGCCACTCTTTCTGAAATATGAAGCTTCTTTCTAATCCATAACACTAAAAAATAATGAGTATACAAATAATGCTTTATTAGTAAAATTAACAATAAAATTTTAACATAATCATGCATCATATTATACGCCAAGGGAAAAAAAGATTATGTTGTGTGAATTCAATGTTTGATGTCCAAACAATGGTTTCTAACTCAATAACTCCATCTTGCATCTTTTATGAATATGGTACATTGTCCCATGAATGAACCACATTTGTCATTTTCGTTGCCATGGTTTTTGAGGTCATTTCCAATAACTGCATTGGTGTAACATAAGGGTTGTGTCACAGTAATAACGATACATAGCCATAAGTTCCTAACAAATAAAATATTTCTTGCATTTATGTTCATAACAAATGCATAGTGACATGGGTTAAAAATGGAGGAATAAAATATTGAACACTCCCATCGTCATCTTTACTTTCTACTTGATGATTTTTCAAAGTCCATTCACATAGATCTAGTTTTTAAGCTAATTGGACATATAAATTAATTGCTTAAGAGGTTCATAAATATACAACAAGTTGCATTATTTCAAAAACAGTGAGATTTATTTAGTCTTGTATGTATTATCATTGGTTGAAGTGTTTATATCTCAACCTATTGCTAAAGCATGTGGACTGCATACAACCAATCAAAAATTCATGATTACCACTGGGTTTCCTTTAAAAAAATTATAGCAGAATTATAAACAGCTCCAGGGAAATCAATTAAGGCAATGGTGCTCTCCGTAAGACAGTAACAATGTACTCCTAATTGTACACCAATACATATTATGATAAAAGAAAAAGAAGGTTTAAAAATTCTAATAGCCCTAAAGTAGAAGAATTTTTTTCATGAAAACACATTTCTAAATTTGTTGGCATATAACCCAAATTCTAAAAGGAAAAAAGTATAGAGAAAAACAGAAGAAGACTTAAATGATAAATGGAGAAAAACACTTAATATCTAATCAAAAAAACAAACTAAATAAGAACTAAAGTATAAATGTGAATAAATTATTAGAGTTTAGTTACTTTGTATGGTCTGATGAGGAAAAGACTGATTTTGAAACTGAAGATGTATGGCTCATACCGAAGCAATAACAGATAATTATTTGTGTAAACAAATAAATATTAAATATATTTTTATGAGTTTGCCAATAACGGTTGTTGTAGTGATTGAGTAGCTAGATGTCTTGCAGTAATATCATATTTGGTTGTATAACTTAGAAGTCATCAACCTATTAACTTTGTAGTACAATATGCAAAACCATCTAATAATTAAAATCTGAAATCTCTTTACAAAATTTTAAAGATCATTTTAAGCTTTTAAGTCATCATTTACACTATAAAATACATACTTGATATGGAATATAAAATTAGATAAATACATGTACTTAAAATTTGGGGCAAAAACAACTGAGAAGTTTAATCCAAAATAAAGCAACAATTAACATGCAATAAACATAAATATAAATATGAAATATGAAAATATTAAAAGTGGTTTAAAATAATCAGCACTTATACACGCCTAGATTAATTGCTTGTTACAATAAAATATTCCAAAACTTATAATATGTGTACATATATCTTATTACAAAAGAAAATGGGTTATTCATTCTAAATGGCTTCAGTCGCTTCATGTAAGTCAATCAAGAAGTTAACCCTTTTTTTGTTAGTATCAATAATATTAAAATTAGATATCAATTTACTTATGGATTTGGAGGTAATATAATAAGAAAAAGGGTGCGATATCTCTAACTTATTCATAAAAAAATTACTTTTCTAAGGATGATCAAAACCTACATAAGAAGCATGAGAAATTAAATATCAAAAATAGCATAGTTGAGGCAAAAGTCAAGAATTGAATGGACATGAAAAGGAAGTAAATCATGCAAGTTCAAAGAACAAAGTATTCATAACATAGTGGATGCATAATTTTTTTTTACCTCTAGAAAGAAATATGATTGGGCAAATAAAGACAGCATGACATTGAATCGACCTACAAATCAGCAAGCTGCCAGAAGGATGTGGCCGAGCGAGGGCAAGAAAGCCATCAGAAAAAAATGGTGGATACAACATAAACCTGCGAGCTTGCCATGAAGAGTAGCTTTTAGTCATTTTAAGCTTTTAAGTCATCATTTACACTATAAAATACATACTTGATATGGAATATAAATTAGATAAATACATGTACTTAAAATTTGGGGCAAAAACAACTGAGAAGTTTAATCCAAAATAAAGCAACAATTAACATGCAATAAACATAAATATAAATATGAAATATGAAAATATTAAAGTGGTTTAAAATAATCAGCACTTATACACACCTAGATTAATTGCTTGTTACAATAAAATATTCCAAAACTTATAATGTGTGTACATATATCTTATTACAAAAGAAAATGGGTTATTCATTCTAAATGGCTTCAGTCGCTTCACGTAAGTCAATCAAGAAGTTAACCCTTTTTTATTAGTATCAATAATATTAAAATTAGATATCAAGCTATTAATGGATATGGAGGTAATATAATAAGAAAAAGGGTGCGATATCTCTAACTTATTCATAAAAAATTACTTTTCTAAGGATGATCAAAACCTACATAAGAAGCATGAGAAATTAAATATCAAAAAATAGCATAGTTGAGGCAGAAGTCAAGAATTGAATGGGCAGGAAAAGGAAGTAAATCATGCAAGTTCAAAGAACAAAGTATTCATAACATAATGGATGCATAATTTTTTTTACCTCTAGTAAGAAATATGATTGGGCAAATAAAGAAAGCACGACATTGAACCGACCTACAAATCAGCAAGCTGCCAGAAGGATGTAGCCAAGCGAGGGCAAGAAAGCCATCGGAAAAAAGTGGTGGATAGAACATAAACCTGCGAGCTTGCCATGAAGAGTAGCTTTCAGAGATATCCACTTGCGACGATCGGCGCTGCATTGTTTGCCTGTTCGGGTTTAATTTGATGCAGTCCCTCTATTTGAAATTAAGGTTAGATGAAATGGAAACATGAAGGAATTAAAACACATGGTACTGGCTAATAAAGTATCACGAACCCAGCCTTCTCTTTAGAGAAGTGAAATTAAGTATCATTTGTTATGATTTCTCTGGTTAATTAAAACATAACAGAAAATGACGAACAAACCAAAAAAATTAAATACCTTGATAGTTACTATATAAGAACTAATGCCGATTCCCTGCTACCCCCATGTAATTTTGTACAGAAGGTGCAAGCTGCAAATTATTAGTCATAATTTAATACCTGTTTCATCAAGTGAATATTTAGTATCAAGTATATAAAGCATCAAGTATATAAAGCTCATAAAGTGATTTTTATATGAACCTTCACATCTACACGTTTGCTTTTAAGGGCAATAAATGGTTTGAATAATGGCGATAACTCATCATGATTCAGAAACAGTATATATTTTTCAGAACAAAGCATGCTATCTACCCAGCTATCAATTGGATCCAAAATAAAATTTTAAAAACCTCCTAAAACAAATTATATGTAGATATCAAATTCCCAAAGGAAAAATTACAAAATTTGGGTTTTTATTATCTCAAAGAAGTACTGTAAGAAAACAACACTGAAATGCTGGTGTTCAAATCCATCATCTTATTATAATATTGAAAATAATTTGAAAGTGCTAGAAAGAAAACCGATATAGTGGATGAATTGGTGACCAAATGCAAAGAAATCAAGATGATGTATAAACTATTATCCAAATAGAGAAATGATTATTTAATGGATTTATTCAATCTAGAAGAACTACGATTCGATGTATAATTTTCAACTATTTCATAGTTTTAATTAATATATAACCAGTTAAATAGTCGATTACCTGAAACAGTGGGAGTCGCAAGAAGTCGTGGAAGAAGGAATTAGGTTTTTGGTGACAAAAGAAGAGGAACATCTCCGCTCCATTCATTAGGTTTCTGGGAATTTATTTGCTTACAACCGGAGAAGAGCTAGCAACCTTAAAAACATCCCATTGATGAACCGATTCCGACCAACAACAGTTTAGCAGGCGATGTTGGCAGGAAGAGTGGAGAATCGAGGTAGAGCGGATAAGCAATAAATTGATAGGGACGTTATCATTTAGGTCTGGAAAAAGGAAACAGGGGAAGGTACGATGGAAGAGGAGGAAAGACTAATTCGTTGGCTGTGGAATAAGGAAGAAAGGGAAATGGGCGATTGAAGAGAAGGGAGACGTAATTGGATTAGGGTAAAGGTAAAAAAGGGCTCGTGACTCTTGAGTTCAAACATGAGGACAAAATTCTTAGAGGCTTCTGCGCGACGGAGCAAGGACAGAAGCGGAAAGGGAAAAAAAGACCGTTCATTTCCAAAAATTAGTGGAGGCTTCTGTGAGCTAGAAACTGAACTCACTATTAATATAATAGTATAGATATAGATGCAAAAGAGTGTAACTTTAAAGTGTATAAGGCAATAAATTTGCAACAAACAAGAAGTTATAAGAATTTAATAAGGATACAAATGCTAGAAATGGCTCAGATAGCGACGGAACCTAGCGACGACTAAAATATGCGGCCATCGCTGGCCGTCACTATACGAAATATACAGATCTGCTTCCCATGAGCAGAACTTTCATTCTTCCCACCAAAATTAAACCCTCTCCTTCCCCAAATCCGCCGTCCCCCGTCACCGCAGCCGCCGCCCCGCCTTCCGCCGCCTCCAAATCACCTAAATTCGCGTAGATATGCTTCTAATATCTATTTTGAATGTAAATTTGATGTTTTTTAGGTTTAGTTTAAACCTTAATTAAATTAGGATTTATTGTTAAATTAGGATTTGTTGTTAAATTAGGTATTAGTAGTGTTGTATGTTGATTTGGTAGATTAATTGGTTTATTATCATGAAGTTAAATTAGGTATTAGATTAATTAGTTTATCATGAAGTTGAATAAATGGTTGATGTAGATAATTAGTGTTGGCGATTAACATGGTTAGTTCTGTTAGGTGAAAAATTAGTGTATATTAATAATTAAATTTCGTTATTGATAAATTTACATGAAAGTATTTCATAGTTTATGAAATTGATAAATTACAAATTTAAGTTTTAAGTGAATTTAAATTGACAAATTTTTATTTAATAATTAGATTTTTATTGTTTTCTAATTATATATTTGATAATTAGATTTTGTTGTTTTATAATTATCTTCATTGATAATTCTTCTATTTATCTTGTTGATTTAGCGACTGTTAGCGACGGCCATTTTAATAATTTTAGCGACGGCTAGCGACGACCAAAATGCAAAATGTTGTATATATTGTACAAAAATAAGTTTATACAAAAAATTAAAAAATGAATATGAGAACATTAAAAATTCTGCAAATATCTAATTTTTTTAAAAAAATTAGGAAATGACTTTAAAAACAACTGATATTGTACTAAAATCGATTTCGTAAAGAAATTAAGAAATGAATATAACAACAACAAATATTCCGCTAAAATCTATGTCGTAAAAAAATAAAGAATATTGAACTAAAATTGTTAATTGAATGTTGAACTAAAATTTAAATACACAAATTTATGAAATAAAATTTAAATAGTTGAAACATTGTCAAAATTTGAAAAGAACAACAATATTTGATAAAATTTAAAGAATTCTTTTATCCCTTAGATTGGCATTGGCCCAGTCTGGCAAGTGTTGTATATGATCGTTATATGGATGTTCGTTTTGTAACGGAACGGACATTTATATTCATCTGATACAATATTTGTCGGATTTTTCCCTGTATTGGACAAGTTACAAACACAATAAAGTAATTACATATTATAAATCATTTCATTTTAAATGGCTATAAAATTTCGACAGCACTTCCTTTACGTTCCCTTTGTACACGCATTTGTGTACGATACAGGAAACAGCAGGGACGTGCTGTCGAAATTTTGTTGAACCGTTTAATCTAAAATGATTTATAAAATGTAATTACATTATTGTGTTTGTAATGGGAAGTAGGATGACTGACCACCGAAGTGAAAACCAAAATAACCAAAAATACAAAAATAAAGTGAAGTTTTTATTTTGAATTTTCTACAACGATGAACTATTTACAATGGAGAATTATGTTGAAGTCGCACCATTTGTCAGGTAATAATTAACTCACTTGTAATTTACTTGTACATACATAATAATTATAACACATATTACATATATGCAGTATCTACGAATCAAAGTATCCATCTGGCGATCTCAGTAAAGAATTTGCCAAATGGTTTTTGAACTATGTTTATAAGCCAAGAAACTGTGTCGTTGATGAAGGCTTAAGACATCTTGCGATTGGACCGAAAAGAAATGTGAAGACTTATCCAATATTCTTCGTCAATGGGTTTAAGTTCAACACGAAAGATTACGGGGATGAAAAATTAACATATAACAGCGGGGTATGTGTCAAAGGCAGTGATGATCCAGATGAGAATTTAAAAGATTTTTACGGCGTCTTAACACAGATTCTAGAGTTGACATATTATGTTGAACCTTTAGAAAAGGTTTTTTTATTAAGTGCAATTGGTTCAGTAAAGTTTCTGGTTTCGGAATCAACGTGCATAAAGAGTATAAACTTATTGAAATAAGGCAAACACCACACTACTATAAGTACGATCCTTTTGTATTAGCCAAGCAAGGGTTACAAGATTATTTTGCTCTGTATCCATCTTTGAAAAGAGATAAAGCATATTGGTCTGCTGTTTTCAAAACAAAACCAAGGTTTACGTTTGATGGAAATAATATTCTAGATGAAGCAGCATATCAAGTCGATTTTGAACCAAATACAGAAATAATAATAACTGATGATATTGATATAGGGACTTTGAATGATGAATCGAACGTCTTATTTGATGCATTCGAAAGTACCGAAGAAAATGAGATAGAATACGAGGTTGAGTCTGAATCAGAAAATGATGAAGACTGATCATTATTGATATAATTGTAATGTGATAGTGATTGAAACATGGTATGTAATAGTAAATTTCTGTAATTGTTCTGTGATGATCATTTAGTTAATTTTTATCCATGTTTTGTACTAGTAAATTTTTATAATTGTTCTGTGAAAGTGATTGAAACATGCTATATAATAGTGAATTTCTATTATTGTTCTGTGATGATCATTTATTTAATTTTTATCCATGTTTTGTACTAGTAAATTTTTATAATTGTTTCTGTGAAAGTGATTGAAACATGCTATGTAGTAGTGAATTTCTATAATTGTTCTGTGATGATATTGTTTTTCTATAATAGATATGTCTGGCAGGAGACAAAGTATGACAGGCACGCCACAACCATCTCCCAGTGCAGGTGGTAGTGACACTGCACCGGACTTACGTTCGATGGCAGAAGTTGTTCCGAAAAGTGTCGGGTAAGTATCAATTTTATTTAAAGTATAAGTTTTAAAATCCACTAAACATGTATATCATAACTTTTGCAGGGGCTTTGAGGTGGAGCCATCAGATTATATTCTACAGGTTTCGAGGAAGGCTTTTCAGAGCCGGATGGATGGTTGTTGGCCTCGCTGGGACGACATTCCCCTTCATGTCAAGAACACAATACATGCTGATTTACTTGTAAGTAGTAGTTTGAATTTCAGTTGTAAATTAATATAATCTATATAACTTAAAATAATTTTAATTTAAGGCTACAGTCCATGTTGACCCTGACGACATGGACGTTTTTTTAAATCACTGGAACAAAAGAATGAGGAAAAATTACAGGGATACATTGTCCAAGGCTAAGAATTCAGGCAAAAAGCCGAACTGGATGGGTGACGGTATGTGGGCTGATTTTCTTCAGCTTTGGGACACTCCGGCAGCAAAAGTAAGTAATATATGTTTGCTTTGTTATTTAAATCTAATATAAATCTCGCAAGGTATATACGTGATAATTTATCTTAATTTGTATGAATTATCTGCGCGGAACCGGGCTAACAGGAATAAAAATCCTGCATTGCACCGTGGTGGCTCCAAATCCTTCCAAGGGCATAAGAGAGAGCTGGTAATTAAATTTATAAACTGTATTTACATTTTATTAAAATATTTTATAATCAGATTAGCAATAATATTTATATATTTTCACACCGCGAGATACAACCGCGAGCCCACTATGGCCGAGTTGTTCAAGGTGACGTATGCCGTGGAGAGGACTGATGAAGAAGGCAATGTTTCGTACGAGTGGACGGATGACAAATCCCAATCCGTAATGGTAAACTAATTTATTGTTAATAACAATATTTTATCTTATTTTATTTTCAAAAATTTGAAATTCGGTTTTTATCGTGTAAAACAATTTTTTGTAATCGCAGGAGAGGTACGAAGCTGAGCGGGCTCGGGTAGCACAGTCCACTGGTCGGGAAGAGCTTATGCTAGAGGAGGCGAACTATATCTGGGATGCTATTATTGACCCGCCTTCTTGGACCAATGTGCGGTATAGATATGGAAATCTGGAGGTAAATTTTGACATGTACTAATATATAAATTTACACATGCATATGAATATTTAAATAATTTTAATAATATTATATATATACTAATATATAAATAATTATGAACTATTTTACAGGCGATGAGATTGCAGAGTGCATACAGGAGGTCCCAGCAAGAAGAGGAGATTACTCAGTTGAAGAAAACGGTGGATGAAATAAATGATTGGAGGAAGAGTTTCTTCGAGCAACAACTGGATGAGAGGATTACAGGTTATTTGCAATAGCACGGAAGGATGCCTGGAGAGGATGGCAGCGACGGTGAGGAGTTGGTATGCTTGTTTGCTCACGTTTCAGTTTGGTATATACATATTTTGGTTGGTTTGGTGTATATATTTTTGGGATATTATGTATATATTTTGATGACTTGTAGTTGTGTTAACGATTTGTTTGGGTTAACGGTTTGTAGTTGTGGTTGGAGAACTATGCACACATTTTGGTTGGGAAACTATGTACATATTTTGATGACCTGTATTGGTTGACATGATATGTAACGTCCACTCTTTCCGCACACTTTAAACCGACACTTGTCCCAATTCAAAGCATACGCAAGGGCGGATTGTTATGGGGTAAATAAGAAAAATAGAGAAGAAATAAAACGAAAATAGAATCTCACAGCGGAAGGATAAAATATAATAACAAATATACAGTTTCATAAACAGTTTACAAAAGCTTGATTCTTCTTTTACAATAATATCAGAGTTACACATACCAATACAAGCAATGCAGCGGAATAGAAAGAGTGTGGTGCAATACTATATGTAAAATAATACTGATTCTTCGTCTTTGTCCTCCAATGCTAAAATCTGCTATCCTGAAACGCTCGGACTGACCCAAGCGAATTTGAAAAGACAAAAACACTCGAGTCAGACTAGAAAATCTTATGTGAGTTAAATAAACAGAAATAAATATGAGTACAGTAACTCAAGAGATGCTCGGGATTTACATCTCCTAAGGATCCGTTAAACTATTTACTATGTAGTATATTGCGCTATTATAATAGTGTCTATTTATAAAATAAACTTACTTTTAAATAGCGTTAAGGCTTTACATTTTCCACCTTAACACGTAAAATGCCAATAGTCTATACAGTACCGTAATACCTCCTGATCGGGAAGCTACCAGAGGATACTCCATAGGTACGACACAAATAGAAACTCGTAGTAAAGGCTCGATATGGTAGGTGACACGGCACAACTAGGCAATGCCAGGGTAGATATACCAATTGCTATCCAGGCTGGTGGAAACGCGTAGCCGCAGTTACCGCCCACCTCGGACTAACTCCCCCAAAAATCAAAATATAGAAGTGGCCACTGAATCAATCCAAGTCAAAGTATAATATCGAAGAGGAGCGTCCGATCAGAGGAATGACCTCATTGGCCTGAGAATCGCTCCTGTTTTAGCCACCTTATGCGAACTCACGGGAGTTGGGTCCACGTATTTACCTTACAGGAAACGTCGCCACCACCTACTTCATTCTGGAATCTTCACCGCGTACACGGTTAGTCAAAGTGGTTTTCGGTATCGACAGAGAGTATGTCCATATCCGATCCCGGTCTCTTTGCCAACCAATCGTTATTATAACACCGCGGTTATTTAAAAACAGTTTATACTTTAAAAACCATAATATAATCCATTTCAAAACCATAATATTTCGATATCATTTCTTCTTTTAGACCCAAACAATTCATTTTGATATTAATTTATAAAGACTCAAATCAATGATATCGTTTCCCAAAAATTTCCTTTCCCAAAATTTTGTCACCTTTTATTATTAAAATTCCTTGAACCAAATATTTGGGAATTTACTCTTATTATAATACTTCGAAATCCATAGACTTTAACACATTACTTTCAAAACTAAATGGTTTGGATATTCAACAATATATAGAATAAGTGGTTTTAACTTTACGGTAGATTTGTATGGAAAATAATTTACATGGCTTTATGAATGTTTCCTTACCCAAAGTTAAAACCATAATCCAAATATTATTTCAAGTCCCAAACCATTTAAATTATATATATATATATATATTTTATCCATTTGAGTAATATTTCAACCAAAGTTGGATTTTATTCTTTCAAATCAAATGTTCTATTAGTTAGTCTTGAATATAAAATCCATAAACAATAAGACTTTAATTTCTAGAAATAAAATATATATATTTTCCCAATTCAAATTTTTCTAGAATATTCTTTTCACTTTATTTTGGAAAAAAATCCAAATATAAATATCATATCTTAAAATTTCCAACTTAACGTTTAAACCTATGATTTATCAAACTCCATTTCTAAATTTTCTTCCAATTTAATACAGAGATTTTATAAACCTTTAAATTCCAAAATTTCAACTTCATATGTATATAATTATGGAAGAAATATTCATACAATATAAAATTTAGGATTTATAAACCGTATTCTATCAAACCATAGAAATCACATTAAAAATAGTTATATATATAGACCGCGGTGCCTGTATATAATTTTCTATCCTATGGTCAAGTGATACGGATATTTATCATTTCAATCCGCAATTTAAAACAAACTGCGGTTGTATATCATTTCAAACCGCAATCCCGAATGAAATGTAAATGCATACTAACTTGCAGTTTAATGATATCAAATAAAACATCCATTCAACAACACATCCATCATCCAGTCACAAACATCAAGCAATATCAATCAATAACAAAATATGTTTGGAAATATACAACAGGTAATAATTGGCAGTTTAATTCAAATTATATTTATCAACTATTTATCTAACAGTTTATTTTCAGTGATAATTGACATAACTGTTAACTAGCAGTTCTTATGCAAACAATAATTTCTAACAGCCAATTAATACGCAATCAATCAATTTAATTAACAGCTAAATTCAAAAAAATGCAATTCAACAGATATGGGTGAAATAACATGCCAAAAGCTCATAAATAAATTTCTATTCATTTCTAAAATTTATTTAACAAACATAAAAGCTTCTAGTAATTGTGAGTGGGTTAAAACACTCACCTTTTGAATTTAAATCGAATTTAAATTCGATTTAAACCCAAAAATTCGTCCGTCTCAGAATTCGTCCAAACCAGCGTCATCAAGTCCGGAATTAAATTACGATCCTGACAAAAGAAACCGCGCTTCAATCGGATCACATATGAGAAAGTTATACGATTAAACGCTTGGAAATTAAATTTAAATTAAAACAAGAAATAAACAACACTCACCTCTTAATAATACGCCACGTCACCTCCCCACTTTCTTCCTCACCGTTTCAATTTCTACAGGATCACGCACCCGAGCCTACCCACGCACGCAAGCACAGAAAAAAAAAAAACAAACCCTCGCACGCACCACGAAGCCGCTCCTCCTCCTACGAGCCCTCCAGACGCTGCGCCGAGCTCCACTCCTCCCCCTTGACCACTCGCGTTCGCCCCACGTGGCCACCATCGGCCATAAACCCAGCAGCCGCCTATTGCATCTCGAACCCTAATTGAATTTTGACTCCAATCCGACCGTTGAATTGCCAAACAAATTACATAGATGCGCTCCCCATCGTCCATACTACAATACCTAGAAACAGAATCTCGATCCGATAAAGTTTTGTGCGACGATGATGAACGGTTTTGGGACTGTTTGAATTTATTCTGGATGAACGACAGCTCCAATTGAAAAACGAATTGCATTGCTGGATTACGTATGTTGAGAACATCGACATATATTTTTTTGAGAATTTTCTGAAATTTTTGAGTTTTGACTTTTGATTTTTGAACTGTGGTTAGATCTAGGTTTTTCAACCATTGGAGAGGAGAAAGGGATGAAGAAATTATACGTATATTCAATTGACAGAAGAAAGGAGGCTAGGGTTTATGATCGCATATATATAGACAAATAGAAGAAGGCTAGGTGGGTACGGACAACGAACGTGCTAAACGGTAGTTGGCCCAAAAAGCCCGTTCTGACCCCGGAACCGAATCTGTTAAAACTATATATCCAAATAGGTGTTTTAGAATATTCTGAATGCGATGGAAAAAGTTTCACGACCAAATTCGATCGTATGAAGAAGTTATGCTGAAAACAAGATTTCCAAATTGATTTCAAATTGATTTTTAATAAAATTGATTTCAAGGCGTTTCGCGTCCGTACGATCAAACGACAAGTCCGATCGATACGAAACTTGAAACCCTATAACAATTCACCGATACGGATCCGATGAAACTGGTTTCGTCGAAATCCGAGTCCGTGACAAAAATGACCATTTTAATATTTATTAAATAAATCAAATAAATTAAAAATCCAATTTTTATATTTCAACTTCTAATATAGGCCCCATTTCATTATTTATATACTTCAATCAATTCTAAATTATTTACCAAGCTTGGATGTGAATTAAAATCTATCCGTATATAAATTTGCAGCTAAATATCTGCACTTCCTTATTATTTAGAGATTATAAATTTTATTCTAAACCCAATTATTAAATCTTATACCTTTATACTCACCTCTTAAATCAAATTAAATAAATACTTGATTTCCATTCCAACTCATCTTTGGATTGCAATTAACCTTTTTACCATAATTAAATTCCAAATTATTAATAACCCTTATTTTTCTTAACTATTTATTAATTCCAATCCAATTGAATTCAACACTATAAATTTGATTAATTTATTATATTCACTTCCTTTCTATTATTCAAAGTTATTGTTGTAAATACGACGAATACTAACATTAGTTTAAGATTTCACTCAATGTTTACAAATTCCATTTCAATTTAATAACGTAATATTTTACGTTCAATTCTATTTTATTTGTCGTAAATACCACTTGTTGAATTAAATACTCAAATCATAAATAAATCTTGCTTCTAAAGTTATACCAATAATGGTCCAGTTAAATTTGAATTAGCTTTACCTTTATTTTATGAAATTAACTATTGCAATAAATCCAAATTAATAAAGAAGGTTAGATTCCTATACTACTTCTTCGGTCTCAATTAACCTTTTATGGCGAGTATGAATTTCAATGTATAATTGAAACTTTTATATCCATTAAATTTTTACTATCATTCAATATCTACATATTCTAGCTAAATTTCAACTAACATATAAATTAACTATTCCAACTTCCATTAATTTCGATTATCATACCATAGAAATTAAATTCCCTTAACCACATAAATAAAAGTTGATCCCCATCTATTTACATTATATCACGTTTGCATAAATTTATTCAATGGTAACTTTTAATTAATAACTATCCATTTTCCAATCCAAATGTAAATCTTCCACCTTTGAATTCTTATATTAAATGGAATTTAATATTTACTGATTCAACATTTATATGTTTCTAAAAATTAGCTCCAACCAAATGTGACAATTTACATTTCATTTCTATGCAATATATACTCATCTTATTCCATTCATTTGGTTACTGCATTGAAATCTATTTATTAACCAATACTAACGTTATTATCATTAAATAAAATTTGATTCCCAATTTTATTCAATACTTAGAACAATAATTTTCATATTAAATCAAATCCTTCTTCTACTTAACTCAAGTTAGGTTATATTCCCATTTCTTATAACTAGGTCTTCAGTCACCATTTACATAGTTAAATTTTAGCGTCTATTTACATCTTCGTTTATAATTTAGAGTTTCTACTAAATTGGATTACACAACTTATGAACTTTAAAAATTTTAGTCCACCTAATACATTTTTTCCTAATATTTATGTCTATGCAATCCAATTCAGTTATAGTTTCATTAATACCGTTTAAAATCAACAAATTATGACTTATAACCTCAATCACAAATTCCAGTTATTTCAATCTATGTCATATAACATTTAAGTTATTTAACTTTAATTACAGTTACTATCTAACCCTCACATTCCATTTCTTTAAAAATCCTAAGGCTTCTATTTTATTCTGGATTAGATTAGAAAACATATAAATTAAATTTATTCAATATTATCTAATTTAACGGGTCGTTACATGATATGTATTGTTGTTGGGATTGTATATGATTTTATTTGGTTTTGTTGGATTTTATATTGTTTGAATGTATAGTGACGTTATATGATGGATATATGACGGTTATAGTTGATGAATATAGTGTATAGTGGCTGTGATGATGGTATTTGATGGTTATTGTTTGAAGTGTATATGGGCTGTGCAAGTGCACAGAATTTTGTTCAGTATAGCGACGGCTGGCGACGACCATTTTGTTTAGATTAGCGACGGTAGGCGACGGCTAGCGACGGCCATTTTGTTAAGATTAGCGACGACCAGCGACGGCTAGCGACGACCATTTTGTTCGGATTAGCGATGGCTTGCGGCGGCATTTAGACGTTGGAAAATTTCCACGTGGCCATTTGCAGTCGCGAGCCGTCGCTATTTATATGATGGAGTCGTCGCTAAAGCCGTCACGATTCTATTGGGCGATGAGGTAAATAGCGACGGCATTTAGCGTCGGCTAGCGACGGCCGGCGACGGCTAAAAGCCGTCACTATCAGGTGTCGTTCTTGTAGTGATACGGAGGAGTGAAACAAGCATCATAAGAAGAAATACATTAATTACCACAAGGAAATAATCAGATTTTTAAAGGTTGAGATAGAAAAGTTCAAAAGGGACAATTATTGTCAATTTCTAAATCCAGGAAGGAATTTGATAAAAGATTTTCGGAAAATTTCGTTTAGAATAACTTTTTTGAAGGATTTATTGGAAAGTTATTGTTTTGGAAAAGGAATGGAAATTTGAAACTCATAATTTAAAAATTTGTTGAGTTATAAAAGTTTCTGATTTAAAAAGGTGTTTGGTAAAGAGGATTTTTCATTTTTAAAATTCTAGTTGATAATTGGTTGTGTTAAAAGGTTTTCAATTTTTGGAGAAAGGGATTCTTTGTTTTTAAGATAAATGTAAAACAGAGCGTATGTTGGACTTGAGATTTTTCTTCTATTTGATAAATTTGGAAAATAAATTCTATAAAAACTTCTTTCTAAAAAGGAAAATACATGAAAATGAAATGAAATTAAAGTAAAGAATAGAGAATGGAAGGATAAGGATATATAAGTTAGGAGAAACATTTTCGTATAAGGAAAATATAGAAAATTATAGCAGTTGAAGTAGGAGCCAATTAGTTAAGAGAAAATAAATATAGACAATTGTTAGGAACTCCTATCTACAAGTTTTGATGACGAAAAACCACATCATAATAGTTATTTACATATATCTCGCATCTTAGTTTTTGCAGATTCTCAAGGATATGAATCAAAGTATGGAACATAGATCACAACAGTGGAAAGTTAACATTGTATACAAATCTTAGAAATTGAATGTAAAGTCTCCTTGGATTTTGTACATAGAAAAATATACATACATTCAAACAGAACAAAATTCAAATTATACTAGACATCTGGTTTATTACTCCAGACATCTGGTCTGAGCCTCCAGAATTTTTCCAGACAACACATGACCAAACATTTGGTCATCATAATCCAGACGTCTGGATTTGGCTCCGGGAATTTTTTAAAAATGCAGATGTCAAAATCTGAAAAGCTACTTTGTGCATCTCTTCTTCAATTCAGTTCTATTCAAATAGAAGCATCTACGAAGAAAAATGGTAGCAACACTTCAAACCAACCTTTTTCATAACTATAAATACATCACAGATTTTACAATCAAAGTAACTAACTTTCTGATCTCTATTCTCTATATTGACTTTGCATTCAAATTCAAGAGTACTCATTTTTGCTATCAACATTTTAACCAAAGATCATTAACTTTGGTTCAATTTTCTTTCATATTTTCAATGCACATATAAATTTATAGCTATACATATTCAGTGGAGATTATAGGAAGACTTATACATATTGTTAATATTAGTGTTATTCAGCGCATATTCTTGACGAAAGATCTCTATTGTAACAAGCCTATTCCTCTGGGCGAAGTAAGGATTATTGATTAGTGAAATTCCGAAGAGTAGCTTCGGGACTGGACGTAAGACGGAAGTTCCAAACTAGTATAAAATTTCTGGTGTGATCTTTTTATTTTACCTGTATTATTACTCTATGCAATTCATACTATCATATACGTACTTGTCATATACTATATACATATACGATCCACATAGATTTTCAATTGGTATTGGAGCAAGGTTAGTTCAAATCACAGTAACACGTGTATGAAAATTGTTAATATGGCAAGTATCTTTCAAGAAGATCGGTCAACTGCATGTCCTTCACTATTCACGGGATCTAATTATGTATATTGGTCAACCCGAATAAGAATTTTTATGGAAGCAAATGGTTTGGAAACATTGTCAGCAACTCAAATTAAGTATATAGCATTTGAAACAAATATTAGCACATGGACAGATGCGCAAAAAACTGCCGCTTCTAATAATGCTAAAGCTATGAATGAACTGTTTTGCTCTCTTGATAAAAATGAATTTTCGCGTGTTATGTTATGTACTAATGCTTATGATATATGGCGTACTTTACAAGTTACACACGAAGGTACAACTAAGGTCAAACAAACAAAAATATCAACTTTACAAAATCAATTTTCATCTTTCAAAATGAAACAAAATGAGTCAATTATTGATATACAAGATTTCAAACTATACAACACGATCTTATGGCACTGGGAGTTAAATTTACTGATTTTGATTTAGTCTCTCAAATTCTCAACTCTTTAACAATTGAGTGGGAAAGAAAAGTACTGGCTATTGAAGAAGCTAATGATCCATCTGTACTCAAAGTTGAAGAGTTGATTGGAAATTTAATGTCATATGAAGCAAATTTGCAGGCCAGAAAGGAAAAAAACCACAAAAAAGAAGAATATAGCATTTCAAGAAAGCAATGAAGATTCTGAATTGGATGAAGATGAAATTGTGTTTATTGCCAAAAACTGCAACAAATTTAAAAAATTCAAGAAAATGACTAGATTCCAAAATAACGAAAAATCAAACTCGTCAAATCAAACTTCGATTAAGTGCTTTGGATGTGATTAATTTGGACATATGAAGAAGGATTGCCCAAAACTCAACATGAAGAAAAGGAAAAATAAGTTTGAGAAATTTAAGAAGAAAAGAAAGGCATTCCAAGTTACATGGGATGACTCTGACATTTCCGCCTCATCCGATAGTGACAATGAAAGTGATA
This sequence comes from Allium cepa, assembly GCA_030765085.1. Lineage (NCBI taxonomy): Eukaryota > Viridiplantae > Streptophyta > Magnoliopsida > Asparagales > Amaryllidaceae > Allium > Allium cepa. The sequence continues at coordinate 764,880,250 of CM060934.1, read as the reverse complement.
CAGAGCAAGCGAATATATGTTTTATGGCACACACTAAGGAGGTATCCAAATACAAAAATAAAGAGAAGTGGATATTAGATAGTGGATGTTCCAAGCACATGACAGGATATGCTCACATTCTCTTAAATATAAAATACATTGATGGTGGCACTGTAACTTTTGGCGATAATTCAAAAGGATTCATCATTGGCATTGGAGAAGCTATCAATATCGGTATCTCTAACTCTCCTATTATTTCAAATGTTTTATTAGTAAAAAACCTTAAACATAATCTTCTTATTATAAGTTAGTTATATGAAAAAGGTTTGAAATAAAATTTGAAACAGATAAATGTAAAAAAAAATTATCAGAGCAAAAATTTACTCTTTGAAGGATTTAGAAATCGTAATATACATATCCTAAATACGAGCATTAAAAATAATTCAAATTTATGTCTATCCACAAATCATGGTGATCCTTGGATTTGGCACAAACGTTTTTGTCATATAAACTTTAAATATATCGACAAACTAGCAAAATATGATTTAGTTAGAGGTCTAACCAAAATTAATTATAAAATTTGAAATTTATGTGATGCTTGTCAAATGAGAAAATTAAACAAAAGTTCCTTCAAATCTAAAAATAAAATATCTATTAAGCAACCATTAGAATTACTTCATTTAAAGTTATTTGGACTAACACAAGTACATAATATAAATCGTAACAAATATGTGTTTGTAATTGCAGATGATTTTTCAAGATATACTTGGACATTATTTTTATAACATAAAAGTGATACTTTTGGAATGTTTAAAATCTTTGCAAAATAGATTACTAATTTAATGGATTTAAAAATAAAAAATATATGGAGTGATCATGGATGAGAATTTGAAAATGAATATTTTACTAATTTGTGTCACAGAAAAGGAAGTCACGAGCAAATATATGAAACTGATCACAAAGCTATGTATGCCTTATTTGGAGGTATTAAAGTTAATTGGGTACAATTTCTTTTTGACGAAATTAAAAATTTCTGGACTCAAAAGCGTCAGACAATTGTTTACGCACCTTATATAATGCAGATTCTTCAATCACAAGGTATTCATTCTTATCCATCATATTTTGATGAACTACAAATTAAAGAAAGTGGGCCCAAATACTTCAAACTTATGCATCTACCGGACGAACCGCCACCGATAATATCATTTCCTCAACGGACACTGCAACAACAACAACAACATCAGCAGCAGCAACCTCCACAAGAGCAGCAACAACCCCCTCCACAACAACTAGGTCCATATGTTTTCCTACAACATCCTTCTGAATATAACTCAGATTCATAGATTTTAGAAGCTCGAGGAGAACCTACTCCAACAGAATCATATCGTGACTTATCCATTCGAAATCAACAACTTTTATCTCGTAATCAACAAATCTTAGGAAAGATTGTTGTTCATCTTGATAGATCTGTCTCAAGCATATATTCTCAAATGAGTAAAGTTGATAAAACACTAGATAAGATTGTATCCACTCTAGGAAAATAATGAGGAAAGTTCATGTTCGATCATCATCCTGGTCTTCATCATCATCACCATCAGCTCCTACACTTGCTCCATATGTCTCTTCAATTACATGGTCTTCAACACAATTATGAGGAAAAGAACCCATGAAAGACGAACCATTACAGGACACAGATGAAGAGGAAAGTGGGGAATTTAATATGAAAGATCCTTCCCATCATCAGAAGGGGTACTTGACTTTTCGTGTATTATTTATTCACGAGGATGAAGAGTATAATGATGAACGTCATTCGTCAGTGAACACTTTTGATCCTTCAGCTTTTTGGGAATCCTATAATAATACCTATGGCAGTTTCTCTAACTCAACTAACTATTACTAGTAGTTTCCACTTTTTTTCCACCACATGTTTGTTTTCTGTATTTTCTCACTTTATGTACTCTTAATTCAGATATTATGCATTCAAAGTTTTATTTCTTACATTTAATTTTCTGTTTTCTCTATTTTCTTTTTGACAATTCCAAAATGGGGAGAAGATATGCATACACATAGAAGGAGGATAACATATAATATATATATATATATACACACACAGAGGGAGTAAAATATATATTATAATACATAGTTTGTCATCATCAGAAAGGGGGAGAATATTAGGAACTCCTATCTACAAGTTTTGATGACGACAAACCACATTATAATAATTATTTACATATGTCTCGTATCTTAGTTTTTGCAGATTCTCAAGGATACATATAAAAGTAAGGAACACAGATCACAACAGTGGAAAGTTAAACATTGTATACAAATCCTAGAAATAGAATGCAAAATCTCCCTGGATGTGTATATAGAAAAATATACAACATTCAAACAGAACAAAATTTAACATATATCAGATGTCTGGTATATTACTCCGGATGTTTGATCCAAGCCTCTGGAATTTTTTCAGACAAATCATGACCAAACGTCTGGTCATCATAATCCAGACGTCTAGATTTGGCTCCGGGAATTTTTAAAAATGCAACTATCAAAATCTGAAAGCTACTTTATGCATCTCTTCTTCAATTCAGTTCTATTCAAATAGAAGCATCCGTAGAAACGAAGAGAAATGGTCGCAATACTTCAAACCAACCTTTTTCACAACTATAAATACATCACAAATTTTACAATAAAAGCAACGAACCTTTTGATTTCTATTTTCTATATTGACTTTGCATTCAAATTCAAGATTACTCATTTTTGCTATCAATGTTTTAATCAAAGATCATTAACCTTGGTTCAATTTTCTTCCATATTTTCAAAGCATACATAAATTTATATCTATACATATCCAGTGGAGATTATAGGAAGACTTGTGCATATTGCCAGTATCAGTGTTATTCAGAGCACATTCTTGATGAAAAATATCTACTGTAACAAGCTTATTCCTTCGGATGAAGTGAGGATTATTGACTAGTGAAATTTCGAAGAGGAGCTTGGGGACTGGACGTAGGACGGGGCTAGTATAAAATTTATGGTGTGATCTTTTAATTTTACATGTATTATTACTCTATGCAATTCATACTATCATATACGTACTTGTCATATACTATATACATAAACGATCCACATAGACTTTCAGCAGTATTGGATAGAAATAGCATTATGAATTAATATAAAGGATAGTTAAAAATTAATAGGACAAAAGTTATATTGTCTACTTCATTTTTTCTTTGTTTAAGGTCATATAAGATGTTTTGAATTTTTTTTCAATTAGATGGGATTAAATGATGATAATTAATAAATGAGTTAGGATAATTTTGTGAATGTTATAAGGAAAAGCATTTATGTGAGGATGAGAATTTTAATTATTGCTTTTTTATTTAGAATTTGTTTAAATAAGAATAAAATATTACTGAATTTAAAATGGTAATGAAAGAGAAACAAATTGGGTTGATAAAGATTATAGGAGTTTAAATAAGATTTAAACAAAGTTATGAAAAGTATTTAGTTAAGGGATAATATATTTTAAGTAATAAAGCAATAGATGTTGATGTATATCTTTTGATAATATAATAAATTGAAATTAGGAATTTGGAAAGCATATAGAATGATTGTCTTGTAACTAGAAATATCGTTGAGATAATGTATGTCTAATAAAGAAAAACCTATTATTTTGAAATGCTATTATGGTTTTGGCCTTTGTAATAGATTAAAAAGAAAATAAATTTAGAAAATAATAATAACAATATAATATCCTTAAAATGGTAGTCAATGAACATACCATAAGTATAATGTAACGACCCGCTATTTTGGACTATTCGCATCCGCACATGTCGGACTTGAATAATTCAAAATACCGAATTGTTAATTTAATTTGGTAAAACTGAACATATACAGTAAATAAATAATCACAGTATCACAGACACAGAGTAATAATATGCAGTGGAAGCAAAAGATAGTAGTTCATGAAGCTACTATATATATAACAGAGTTAAATAAGTTACAACAGAAGTCTCGAATATAATAGTCAAATACAATATCAGAATACCACACTGGAATCAACGGAATATCTGAAAACTGAATAGATGGCTGGATCACCAGGCGAAGCTCCAAATCCAAAGGTGAGTTTCAAAAGCTGAACCACTCAGTCTGACCCGAGCGTAAAGCAAAACAAAACACTCGAGTGAGGATTAACATTCTTATATCAATAAATCCAACTCAAGTGAAATAATAATTGAAATACAAGTAACTCAAAGGATGTTGGAATAACCATCCTCTAAGGATCCGTTAAACTATCTATTATGTAGTAATATACGCTAAATAGATAATGTCTATCAGCAATATAAATATCAAAATAGTGTTAAGGCATTACCATTATCCCCCTTAACACATTTTATATAAGCGTCATAGTCTATACAACACTGTAAACTCCACCGTAAACTAGTGGGATATCAGGAAGTACTCCATAGGTATAACACAAAACAAATTCGTAGTGGTCGCGTATATAGGAATACAAGTATGACAAGGCACATGAGGCAATACCCAAGGTAGTGAAACTACCGTTTGCCTGATCCGGACAAGTGAGAACGTAACGATCGCAACACCGCGAAACAACACTCCTGAAATTCCGAGGGTGCACCAATCAATAACAAGTAATGAGTAGTATTCGAAGAAGTGTTTTCGCTCGAGTGGCTAACCCCATTTGGCCCGGCACGGCTCCTGTTTTAGTCATTTCCAATTTGACACAAGTGTCATGGCTATCCATTAACGTTTTCTTTCTTCAGTCATCACGTACATCATTCCAACCACTTCATTCTGGATCATCACTCCGCGTATAGTTATTAAAGCGGTTTTCGGTTTAGACAGAGAGTATGTCCATAACCGATTCCGGTTTCTTTAATAACTTTCGTGATTATTACACCGATTGGTCGTTTAATGAATTTCAAAATCAAATCAATTACAATTTCAATTAGAATTTGTAAATCAACATATCATTTGTCTTCAATATCAATCTCCAAAATTTACGTTTCAAAACTTCCAAATTACCATTTCAAAGTCTTACAATTCAATTTCAACTTTTATTTAAACAATTAAAATATTGATTCAAGTTCGTATATAAATTTCATTCCGAAATCATTTAAATTAATTTAATTTAACATTCAAACCAATTTAAATTCATTGTTTCATTCAGTATTCGTTAAGTAAATTTATCATTTAAAACAATTTCCATTTAATCTACATCAAATTCTTAAGTTCAACTTCATTATATCAACTTACGAATTGAATTCAATTAATTTCGTCAATCAAGTTTTTAACTTACAAGTCTTATATTTATTCCGTTAAATCACAATTTATTTCCTATTAAAGAAATTCAATTACACTTATTTATTTACTTAGTTATAAATTTCTACTCAAATAATAAAGAAACTAAATTTCACATATTCAAGAAGTTCAATTTCACTTATTAACTTACTCAAATAATTTTCCAAAAAATTGATAAATAAAGAGACCCAATTTCATTTATTAACGAAGTTCAAATTTCACTTATTCAAAAATTCAATTTCTCTTATCAAAGAATTCAAATTTTTATTCAATTATCAAATAATTCAATCTTTTTCAATTATTAAATAATTTCAATCTTAATTATTAATAATTTCAAAACCTAATAGTTACAACTTAATTATAAATTCAAACTTAATTATTAAATCATTTCCACTTAATTATGAATTCAAACTTAATCATCAAATCATTTCAACTTAATTATAAATTCAACTTAATAATTTCGAACTTAATTACAATTTCAAACTTAATTATAATTTCAAATTTAATTATTAAATGATTTCAAACTTAATAATTTCAAAACTCAATTATTACCAATTTCAAATTATTTATTAATAATTCCAAATTTATTTATTAGATAATCAAATTTCAAACAACGTTCTTTCATCAATTACTACGTTAATATTTGTTTCAGATTTCAATCTTTACATTTTCCTTTCATAAAATTCAAATTCCAACTTCATTTCAGAACTTATTCTTTGCTCGAATAAAATCATTATTTTATTTTTAAATCAATTTATTGACCAATCGGATTTTATTTAATTCTCTATCCTAGGTCAAATTCATTTGGGTATATATCATTTCAACCCGATTCCAATTTCAATTCAAAATCAACATAGCAAAGGGAACTTGCAGAGTGATAACTGGGATGGTATCAAAGTAAATAAACAAGTAATAACAACAATCAATAACAATTCAATAGTCAATTCAAATAATCGCAAATCAATCGTATTAATTCACATTGTTGTTTGTGCAAATTAAGAATTATTTCTAGAATCTACACTATCGTTTCATGCAGATTAAAGATTATTACATTACGGTTCTTCACTTGTCATCTATTTACAATTTCATACATCGTCAGTTTAAACAACATACATTCATTGGTTCATAGTGTAATTAACCAAATCCTATGTGTCAATAAATTTAATATTTAAAGGGGTCATATTATACAAATGTCATTTAATCAAATTTACACATATGTGGTATCAAATTTTTAACTCTCTACGTCAAATTCAATTGCATAATATTTATCACTTTATACATTTCAATTTACATCCAATATAAACAACAAACAATCAATCAATCATCAACCAAATTGGATTATCATCGTATAATTACAGATAATGGTGTCAGATGTCACAGATGAACTGGTACATATAAAACGGTGTAAATAACTAACAGCAGTATATTTCAATTGTCGTTTCAATTGAAATCAAATTTAATAAATAAAAGAATATTAATCGTGAGTGGTTGCTCACCTTTCGAGGCTAGAAGCTAAAGAAGACCGTCAACACAAAAGCTATGAATTCCAAAGAAAAGCTAGATAGGCACAGATTCAATGAAGAAAACAAGCACGACGGACCAAAGCTGATAAAATGGGAATCAATGAAAACAAAACCGTATCATTTCGATATAAACTAAAATATACACATTATTATAAAATATTATTATTATTATTTTACGAAAATCAGTTTAAACATATATCTCAACTTAATATATAACTCAAACATAAAACAAAGTCTCAATATATAAATTTGAAAGCCAACAAATGTTTACTTAGTTATAAAATAACATATACAACTTAGATTTTTTTTTTTTTTTTTTTTTTTTTTTTCCTTTTTTAGACAAAAAGCCTATGCTACGATTTCAATACCACCCAGGGTGCTTGCGTCTACAAGCTGCACAAGGCATTCTAAACACCATGCAGGGTTGAATCATACATCAAGATACACAGACGCAATGTAACTCAGCAACACTTACTATGACACAACCAGAAAAACATTACAACTAAAATTGAAGCACAAATTGAAAAGCCTTAATCAGTTAACACTAAGTTAAAAGCAGAGCACATACAAGAATAACCAAAATAGCAACCATGAAACCAGCCCAACGCAGCAGTCGGGGAGGAACAAGGCAACTGCTAGTAATAGAACCCATGCACAAGATACTTCCGTTCACCGAAGAAGGACCACCAAAAGGCGAGCAGCCACAAAAGCTAGCAACAAACAGGTCACGAAACAAAACTACCGCAGAAATCACTAACGGGTAGACGATAACACCCAGAGAAACTCCAAAAAGAAGGGACCAACAGCTCGCAAAAATCAGGCGATTCCCAAGCTAGTCGAGCAAGGCTCGATCCCAAATCCTAGAAGCCCACTCAAAAAATATCTGATAACATAGGATAAGCAAGAGGAGGAGCAATGCAAGCGTGAAAGCGCAATTTCGGAGCTGGAGGCAGAACGAGAAGGAGATCGAATAGGGGAACTCAAACAAGGGGGAGATCTGGCAACAGATTAGGGTGAAAGGCCCGAAAACAAGAAATCGAAGAAGCTCGAGATGGAAACAATTGAAAAGGTGAAACGAAAGTATAGGCAAGGGTAAAAAAAATAAAACGGGCTAAGGAAAGTACAGGCGGATGAAGAGATAAGAAGCAGTGGAGGACGATGTATCATAGCGAAAGGTTAAGAAACAAACCGACGAAGAGTAGATCTGGAAAGAAGAAAGGAGGAGGCGGAGAAACCCTAGACCCCATTAAAAGACTACATTTGCTTTTGAATTATATGAATTTTGTTGATATACAACTTAGATAATACACTAACATAACATTATGTTTTCGAACAAAATATATAGAAATTCATATAACCTATACAATAAATTAACAAATAAAATTAATAGAATAATATGTATATCAACCTATGTACAGCCAACTGTACCCATGTATTTAATTAATAACTATCCATATAACTAAATGAACATATATATAACTCACGCACTCATTATATATTGTAAATGATCAACATATAAACTAAATGATATGCAGACCCATAACTTTCGTATAATACAGGTAGCAGTTTTGTAAACATCCCATACCAACAATTTACTTCTACCCATTATCGGAAATCATTTATATAGTGCATGCATATATCTCAGTAAACTATTGTACAATATACACCACCCAAGTTATACAAATGGCCTACCAAGCCCTATAACATATTATATCCAGATTATATAAACTTATATCCTTAACACCCAAGAACCGCTTTATATATACAAATATATATATATAATTATATAAACAATATATAATTATCCTTAACCCCATACTTATCTCTACTTACTAATATAAATTTTTATACAAGCATATACAAACCCACATCACGTAATTTGAAATTGATATTAAAGCATGTGATAGTTATTTTATTAAAGCTACTATATAAAAGTACATATATATAGATATAAAGACGGCAGTTTGAACACTCTGCATGTGACTTACATTAAAATAATATGAATTTAGATTGCTGAAATATGTCAACACATTTATTTTGATAAAATAATACTAATAAAACAAATATACTTATATCTTTTGTAATATCTACATACTACTTCCATAAACATATAAACCAACACGTACATGTTAAAACATACAAACGAACTATTGTTCGCTTAGATAACTAACAAAATATTAACGTATATATGCAAGTATATAACAATTCATACACACACACACATCTAACTATACACAACATTATATAATAGATAAATATATATATCATATACAAAATTTAAGGCAATATACCGTAAAAAATAAATACTATATACCTTAATAACATACGGATGCAACTCAAAGGCGACGACGCTATGGCGGTTGTTGCGTTCTCGGTTGTTCGGCACTGGTGGAGGGAGAGAGGGATGAGGTGGCGTAGGACAGGCGACACGGGTAGTGGAGATGGGCAGAGCAAGGCTGCACGGTCAGAGGGCAGAGGTTGCCGTGGGTTTGACCGAGGCATGTACGGCCGCGGCGTGCGGAAGGTGCGGCTTTGCTCGAGTTGGAGGCTGAGGATAAGTGGTCGGGAATGGAGACGATGGGTGAAGCTGCTTCGGCCATGCTGGGTTTGGGTGGCGCTGGAGTGATGATTGCTGTGGTAGGCGGCTTCGATGGGGAGGGTGAGCGGCGGTGGTTGGTGGGGCGTTGGCCTGAAGTGGTTCAGTGAGATACAGGCGTGCTCGGCCATGAGAGAAGAGATTTGAAGAGTATGCTGAAGGGTGCAGGGAAAGAAAAGATGCGCACAGACCACAGAAAGGGAATAGGTGAATCCAAACGTAAGCAAAATTATCATTTCATTTTTTTTTGTACTTTACCAAGGGGAAGCAAAATGAAACGGTGGAATAATAAATGCCAGCTGATGAATCCAGAGAATAATTCACGGCTAGTGGATGACAACTTTGCACGATGGAAAATGAATAGACAAAAGAAATAATGAACATATGGCAATGGACCGACTCAAGCGGATATCGATACGAAAATCGTTCTTTAGATTTCGTCGCACATCGAACTCCAAAATGCACAAACGAATATACCACAGAGATCAACACGACGAGACGATCAAAACGGTATACAGATATCAGTGGTATGATTGAATTATAAAAATTTGAATTTTATAATAGCGAAAAATGCATGAAAAACATAGAAAATTAAGATCGACGGAGCCAAAGATGTCCGAATTTGAAAAAACGACAAACTGACATCTTGCTCAGAAGATGTTTTAGAATTTTTCTATGTAAAAATATTTAGGTTCCGAAAACATTTTATTTTCATCGCCTTTTAATTGATTAAATTGAAGTAAATTTACGCATGAAATAAACTTTCATATTTTCGGACGAAAATTCACCGATTGCTATGTTTAACTGGAGGCATTCCAAATATCAAATTCATATTTCAAAATTTTATCGTTTATAATATATATATTTTTTCCACACAAAACGGTTAATTAAATTAAATAAAATTGTTAAAATATCCGAGTTGTTACACTCTCCCCCACTCAAAAATTTTTTCTCGAAAAGGAAGTAGGTAGGAGAAAAGAAACCATCAAAAGAAAAATAGACTTGAATTACATAATATTCAATTAATTCAAACCATATAAATTTCAATTTAAATAAACTTATATTCAACAATTTTTTTTTTAATTCAATATTTTAATTAAATTGATTTGATTACACATTCATTAATGTTAGGTACAAATGGTTTCTTTCAAATGAAATTCAAATTTAAATTCAACTAATTCAAGATACTCCCTTAAGTTGATTTAATTCAATTTAAAAAAAAAATTTCTTTTATTAATATAACATATTATTTATTTAACTTATTATTCTATTTATCTCCATGAACATTTTATAATTTAAGTGAATAACATTTATATACGCACTCACATTTTATTTTCAAAGACAATTTATATTGTATATTACCCAATTTTCCTAAATTAACAATTTCAAAGGTCATAAATTCAAATAGTCATTTATTATAATCATACTTTATTCGACAAATTTAACTCTTCTTTATTCCAAATTATTAAATTTATTTTACTTAATATATCCTATCACATATATATTAAGTATATTTACACTTATTATAACCACCCAATTTATTTAAAATTTCTTTGATATTATTTTTATATTATATAATATTCAATTACATAATTAACTTTTGAAAATTTACGTAAGTTGTAAATAATGCAATTGAGTATTATCCAAATAAAATTTTACAATTCACTTATTTCAAGTTAAGTATTTATATAAAAGAATTTGGTTTCATTTAATTGAAAATCATCCTTTACCCAAATTTAAGTATTAATTTCCGATTAACTTCAACAATTTAGAGATAAAATGAATATATATATACACACATTCATAAATACATATCCAAAAAAATTTAAAATTTTAATATATATTATAAGTCAAGTTAAGTTTAGAAATTCAAATCAGGTTATTTTTCTCAACAAACCATAGCAAAACTACAGAATAGACTTTCCACTTCGAAACTCAAAAATGTATGTCGATGATGCGGCCGTCATCACCAAAATTATTTTCCAGCGACAAAGAGAAGAGCACTGATTTAAACATTTTAACTCTTTGAAATGATTTCAATTTGAAAATATTTTAAAACTATACACTTTAAAACTTTCAAATCAAAGTTTGAAATTACCGAAAATTAAATTCCCAAATTCTAATTTAAATATATTTCAAATTTCAAATCAAATTATAACCAAATTTTATAAATTCATTTATTTATTTTATGAAATAGTCAATGATTTATAAAATAATAAATGAAAATTTAAATTTTCACATTTCGGACAACATATTCATTAACATTTTAATTTCAGAATTTTTTTACTTATATATAATAAAATCATTCAATATTATTTTATTTACTAAATTTAAAAACAATATCGTGTCAGTCTGCTCTGCTCAAGTGTTTTAGAAATTCTATCGATAGCGTTGGTTAGACGAATCGATCGAAAATCTAAATCAACATCAAGAACTCAAACAAAACAATATATAAAACATTTTTAATGAAAATTTACAAATACGCTTCCTCGCTCGAAGATACAAGAATGGATTTCAAAATAAGTATAGAGATTTAAAATTGATGGAAATCAAATCAAAGAGAATTTTGATTCGATAATAAGTTCGAACAGAAGATAAGATAATTCAATTAACAGAATCAAGAGATAGATAAGCTTATTTAATTCACGGGAAACCATAACCGGGTCAACCGTAACTTCAAGAATAAGATCGATGCTGAATTCCGAGGTAAATCAACATTCGATCTCAAGAGATATAATTCAGGTATAGCAGGAAGTAGATAGCATCGTAAACCGAGTATACAGAAATCTCCGGTAAATCGATGTCTATTATAAAGGAGGAGTTTCACCCATTTACTAATAATTCAAAGATTGGCGAGACTGCCGATTTATTATAAGGGTCATTCAAAGTGGAGTTATGGGATACTTCAGAATTGAAAGAAGACGAATAGTGAGGGACACGAATGAATTTTGGAACCGCAGGGAACGTTCCAAGATTCAAAGGAATTGAGTCAAAAGAAAGAGATTGAAACTCGAATGAGAGTGGTTCCGTAAATACATTTACCATATATGCTGAGTTTTGCCTAGAGCTACCAAATGCTCTGATACCAACTGTAACGACCCGCTATTTTGGACTATTCGCATCCGCACATGTCGAATTTGAATAATTCAAAATACCGAATTGTTAATTTAAATTTGGAAAAACTGAACATATACAGTAAATAAATAATCACAGTATCACAGACACAGAGTAATAATATGCAGCGGAAGCAAAAGATAGTAGTTCATGAAGCTACTATATATATAACAGAGTTAAATAAGTTACAACAGAAGTCTCGAATATAATAGTCAAATACAATATCAAAATACCACACTGGAATCAACGGAATATCTGAAAACTGGATAGATGGCTGGATCTCCAGGCGAAGCTCCAAATCCAAAGGTGAGTCTCAAAAGTTGAACCACTCAGTCTGACCCGAGCGTAAAGCAAAACAAAGCACTCGAGTCAGGATTAACATTCTTATATCAATAAATCCAACTCAAGTGAAATAATAATTGAAATACAAGTAACTCAAAAGATATTGGAATAACCATCCTCTAAGGATCCGTTAAACTATCTACTATGTAGTAATATACGCTAAAAGATAATGTCTATCCGTAATATAAATATCAAAATAGTGTTAAGGCGTTACCATTATCCCCCTTAACACATTTTATATAAGCGTCATAGTCTATACAGCACTGTGTACTCTACCGTAAACTAGTGGGATATCAGGGAGTACTCCATAGGTATAACACAAAAAAAATTCGTAGTGGTCGCGTGTATAGGAATACAAGTATGACAAGGCACATGAGGAAATACCCAAGGTAGTGAAACTACCGTTTGCCTGATCCGAACTGGTGAGAACGCATCGCCGCAACGATCGCAACACCGCGACAACACTCCTGAAATTCCGAGGGTGCACTAATCAATAACAAGTAATGAGTAGTATTCGAAGAAGTGTGCTCGCTCGAGGTGGCTAACCCCATTTGGCCCGGCACGGCTCCTGTTTTAGTCATTTCCAATTTGACACAAGTGTCATTGCTATCCATTAACGTTCTCTTTCTTTAGTCATCACGAACATCATTCCAACCACTTCATTCTGGATCATCACTCCGCGTATAGTTATTAAAGCGGTTTTCGATTTAGACAGAGAGTATGTCCATAACCGATTCCGGTTTCTTTAATAACTTTCATGATTATTACACCGATTGGTCGTTAATGAATTTCAAAACCAAATCAATTTCAATTTCAATTGGAATTTGTAAATCAACATTGCATTTGTCTTCAATATCAATCTCCAAAATTTACATTTCAAAACTTCCAAATTACCATTTCAAAGTCTTACAATTCAATTTCAACTTTTATTTAAACAATTCAAATATTGATTCAAGTTCGTATATAAATTTCATTCTGAAATCATTTAAATTAAATTAATTTAACATTCAAACCAATTTAAATTCATTGTTTCATTCGGTATTTGTTAAGTAAATTTATCATTTAAAACAATTTCCATTTAATCTACATCAGTTTCTTAAGTTCAATTTCATTATATCAACTTAAGAATTGAATTCAATTAATTTCGTCAATCAAGTTTTTAACTTACAAGTCTTATGTTTATTCCATTAAATCATAATTTATTTCCTGTTAAAGAAATTCAATTACACTTATTTATTTACTTAGTTACAAATTTCAACTCAAATAATAAAGAAACCAAATTTCACATATTCAAGAAGTTCAATTTCACTTATTAACTTACTTAAGTAATTTTCCCAAAAATTGATAAATAAAGAGACCCAATTTCATTTATTAACGAAGTTCAAATTTCACTTATTCAAAAATTCAATTTCTCTTATCAAAGAATTCAAATTTTTATTCAATTATCAAATAATTCAATCTTTTTCAATTATTAAATAATTTCAATCTTAATTATTAATAATTTCAAAACCTAATAGTTACAACTTGATTATAAATTCAAACTTAATTATTAAATCATTTCCACTTAATTATGAATTCAAACTTAATCATCAAATCATTTCAACTTAATTATAAATTCAACTTAATAATTTCGAACTTAATTATAATTTCAAACTTAGTTATAATTTCAAATTTAATTATTAAATGATTTCAAACTTAATAATTTCAAAACTCAATTATTACCAATTTCAAATTATTTATTAATAATTCCAAATTTAATTAATAGATAATCAAATTTCAAACGACGTTCTTTCATCAATTACTACGTTAATATTTGTTTCAGATTTCAATCTTTACATTTTCCTTTCATAAAATTCAAATTCCAACTTCATTTCAGAACTTATTCTTTGCTCGAATAAAATCATTATTTTATTTTTAAATCAATTTATTGACCAATCGGATTTTATTTAATTCTCTATCCTAAGTCAAATTCATTTGGGTATATATCATTTCAACCCGATTCCAATTTCAATTCAAAATCAACGTAGCAAAGGGAACTTGCAGAGTGATAACTGGGATGGTGTCAAAGTAAATAAACAAGCAATAACAACAATCAATAACAATTCAATAGTCAATTCAAATAATCCCGAAATAATCGTATTAATTCACATTGTTGTTTGTGCAAATTAATAATTATTTTTAGAATCTACACTATCGTTTCATGTAGATTAAAAATTATTACATTATGGTTCTTCATATGTCATCTATTTACAAGTTCATACATCGTCAATTTAAACAACATACATTCAGTGGTTCAAGGTGTAATAAACCAAATCCTACGTGTCAATAAATTTAATATTTAAAGAGGTCATATTATACAAATGTCATTTAATCAAATGTACACATATGTGGTATCAAATTTTTAACTCCCTACGTCAAATTCAATTGCATAATATTCATCACTTTATACATTTCAATTTACATCCAATATAAAAAAAACAATCAATCAATCATCAACCAAATAGGATTATCATCGTATAATTACAGATAATGGTGTCAGATGTCACAGATAAAATGGTACATATAAAACAGTGTAAATAACTAACAGCAGTATATTTCAATTGTCGTTTCAATTGAAATCAAATTTAATAAATAAAAGAACATTAATCGTGAGTGATTGCTCACCTTTCGAGGCTAGAGGCTAAAGAAGACCGTCAACACAAAAGCTATGAATTCCAAAGAAAAGCTAGATAGGCACAGATTCAATGAAGAAAACAAGCACGACGGACCAAAGCTGATAAAATGGGAATCGATGAGAACAAATCTGTATCAGTTTCGATACAAAATAAAATATGCACATTTATAAAATATTTTTATTATTATTTTCCAAAAATCAGTTTAAAATATATCTCAATTTAGTATATAATTCAAACATAAAACAAAGTCTCAATATATAAATTTGAAAGCCAACAAATGTTTACTTAGTTATAAAATAACATATACAACTTAGATGTTTTGCCGTATCGGTTTCGTTTGGGATGGTAGCTTTGCTGTTGGTGGGGGTGATCGGCTTCTTCTTTCCATTGTCGTATCGGGTGGAGGGTATTCTTTATTCTATATTGTATGCCAACATTGTCTTCGGGCGGTGGCCTTGCCGGAGTTCGAAGACGATGCTGGTTGATCTTCTCTGGTATTTGGATCCTTGGTGCCAGTTTAGTGGTGCTCGCTTTTTTGTATTCTGTTACATTTGCCGTAGGTTCAGATCTGTTGTTTGTGGTTGTATAGTTCTTTTAGTGGCCATAGTTTTATTCTTCCTTGTTTGGGTTACCTGTCAGGCCTGTTGACAGCTTTTGATAAACCTAAAGGAATAAAAGAGTCAGTAAAAAAAAAAAAAAAAAAAAAAAAAAAAAAAGATAATACACTAACATAACATTATATTTTCGAACAAAATATATAGAAATTTATATAACCTATACAATAAATTAACAAATAAAATTTGTAGACTAATATGTATATCAACCTATGTACAGCCAACTGTACCCATGTATTTAATTAATAACTATTCATATAACTAAATGAACATATATATAACTCACGCACTCATTATATATTGTAAATAAACATATAAACTAAATGATATGCAAACCCATAACTTTCGTATAATACAGGTAGTAGTTTTGTAAACATCTTATACCAACAATTTACTTCTACCCATTATCAGTATATGCATATATCTCAGTAAACTATTGTACAATATACACCACCCAAGTTATACAAATGGCTTACCAAGCCCTATAACATATTATATCCAGATTATATAAACTTATATCCTTAACACCCAAGAACCGCTTTATATATACAAATATATATATAATTATATAAACAATATATAATTATCCTTAAACCCCATACTTATCTCTACTTACTAATATAAATTTTTATACAAGCATATACAAACCCACATCACGTAATTTGAAATTGATATTAAAGCATATGATAGTTATTTTATTAAAGCTACTATATAAAAGTACATATATATAGATATAAAGACAGCAGTTTGAACACTCTGCATGTGACTTACATTAAAATAATATGAATTTAGATTGCTGAAATATGTCAACACATTTATTTTGATAAAATAATACTAATAAAACAAATATACTTATAGCTTTTGTAATATCTACATACTACTTCCATAAACATATAAACCAACATGTACATGTTAAAACTTAAAAACTAACTGTTCGCTTAGATAACTAACAAAATATTAACGTATATATGCAAGTATGTAACAATTCATATATATATATATATACATCTAACTATACACAACATTATATAACAGATAAATATATATATCATATACAAAATTTAAGGCAATATACCGTAAAAAAAATACTATATACCTTAATAACATACGGATGCAACTCAAAGGCGACGACGCTATGGCGGTTATTGCGCTCTCGGTTGTTCGGCACTGGTGGAGGGAGAGAGGGATGAGGTGGTGTAGGACAGGCGACACGGGTAGTGGAGATGGGCAGAGCAAGGCTGCACGGTCAGAGGGCAGAGGTTGCCGTGGGTTTGACTGAGGCATGTACGGCTGCGGCGTGCGGAAGGTGCGGCTTTGCTCGAGTTGAAGGCTGAGGATAAGTGGTTGGGAATGGAGACGATGGGTGAAGCTGCTTCGGCCATGCTGGGTTTGGGTGGCGCTGGAGTGATGATTGCTGTGGTAGGCGGCTTCGATGGGGAGGGTGAGCGGCGGAGGCTGGTGGGGCGTTGGCCTTAAGTGGTTCGGTGAGATACAGGTGTGCTCGGCCATGAGAGAAGAGATTTGAAGAGTATGCTGAAGGGTGCAGGGAAAGAACAGACGCGCACAAACCAAAGAAAGGGAATAGGTGAATCCAAACGTAAGCAAAATTATCATTTCATTTTTTTTTACTTTACCAAGGGGAAGCAAAATGAAACGATGGTATAATAAATGCCAGCTGATAAATCCAGAGAATAATTCACGGGTAGTGGATGACAACTTTGCATGATGGAAAATGAATAGACAAGAGAAATGAATGGATATATGGCAATGAAACAACTCAAGCGGATATCGATACGGAAATCGTTCTTTAGATTTCGTCGCTAGATTTCGTCGCACATCGAACTCCAAAATGCACAAATGAATATACCGTAGAGATCAGCAAGACGAGACGATCAAAACGGTATACAGATATTAGTGGTATGATTGAATTATAAAAATCCGAATTTTATAATAGCGAAAAATGCATGAAAAACTTAGAAAAATAAGATCGCCGGAGCCAAAGATGTCCGAATTTGGAAAACAACAAATTGACATCTTGCTCAGAAGATGTTTTAGAATTTTTCTATGTAAAAATATTTAGGTTCCGAAAACATTTTATTTTCATCGCTTTTTAATTGATTAAATTGAAGTAAATTTACGCACGAAATAAACTTTCATATTTTCGGACGAAAATTCACCGGTCGCTATGTTTAACTGGAGGCATTCGAAATATCAAATTTATATTTCAAAATTTTATCGTTTATAATATATATATTTTTTCCACACAAAACGGTTAATTAAATTAAATAACATTGTTAAAATATCCGGGTTGTTACATATAATTTCATGGAGTAATAAATGTTGATTTGTAATTTAAAGTAATAAGTTTATTTGTATGAAAACAGTTTATTAAGAATTTATTTTGTATGTCGTAGAAGGGTTTTAAAAAGGGAAATTATTTTGCTCATTTATGTAATTAAACCATTTTTGAACTTTTGATTTCATAATTAGTTTGGTTTAATAATTGAGTTTAATGTTTTGAATTAAAAGTCCAACTTTTAAAGAAGTAAATCTCTGTTGTAGAAAATACATAAAGAAAGTTGTTTGGAAAAAGACATTTTTTCACGGCTCATTTTAGGAACTACACAATTTTTGAAAATTTCCAAAAGGGGGTTCCAAGTTTATATTTCTAAGGGTAAAATCTTAGATAATGTACTTTATAATTATGAAATTTTAGTTTAAAAATAGTGAGGAGTAAACCCAAATGTTTTTATGGAGTAGATAGGGACCACTACATAGGTAAGGCGGTTTAAAGTTTTTAAGATATGAATAAAATAAGAATATTATATACAACCTCATTTGGAAATCAATTCCAAATATTTAATTATAGAATAATTGTAAAGTTGTGAAGATATTCCATATTTTAATTGGATTCTAAGTTAAGTTGCCCTAGTTGACTTGGAATATGATTTTCTACGTTTTGATTTATTTGAAACGAGTTCCGTGTAAATTTCATAAATTATCCAACTCCAAAATATGTATAAAAGCATGTCTTTTAAATTAATAAGGATATACCTAATAAGAAAGAGATGCATGAGATATAGATATTCTTTTCTGCGGTTTACACTGTCTGTTTCGTTGAAAAAAAAGAAATAATTTCTTGTTGTTTCAAACGAAGCAAAGATATCACTTTGCATGATTTATGGAAAAATTATAACAGTAATCTTTTTTTAGAAGGACAGCTTTGATATATTAAAATATGGAAATGAATGTTCTAGTTAAGAAATTAATATATAAACACATGTATAATCGTGCTTAATGTATAAAAATAGAAATGTATAAATAGCATAACTTACGACTATATACGTCATTGTTAGTAATTAACGGAATATGATAAATGGACATTAATTACAAATTTAACAGGCAATAAATTTGTAATGAATGGGAGTTAAAAAGAATTATATTGGGACCGATTAAGGAATTCAATATGGCATTAATGAAGGATTTGAATTGGCATTATAGATGGATTTTTAAACTGGTAAAGAGATTAAAGGGATTTAAATAGGGACTGATTAGAGATGGTCTAACTTTAGCACTAATGATCAATTATTAAGAGTACATTAACTGATGTAATGAATGGACCACATTTATTAGAAACTAATAAGAGAAATTAAGGAAGGTAGGTGACAGTGGAATGAAATATCAGAAATGTCCATCTTAATTGTGGAGTGTTTGGATCACAACATTATTTATACCATTTCATGATAAAGGACAACTTCCAACGAAAATTTCATTTAGAGTTTTTAGGATTGTTACCGGTAATTTTCTCCCTTGGGTTATTAGAAATACGTGTGAATGGTATAAGATATGTTCCTATTTTATCATTGGGTTGATTTTATAAATGGGGGAAAAGAATCAAACATCTTAAATAATGAAATTTCATAAGGGCACTTAACTAGTGATAAGCTGCAGGTAAGATTGGAAGTTAATGAGAAAATTAGGTTAGCAAAAATAAATAAAAGAATGCTTTAGTCCCAAAATTTTATGAATTTTTGGAAAAATAACTTGCGAGGTGACACCATTCAAGGATGATCACTCCCCTCAAGGAGATAAGATGAATAGAGAAACAAAGGGAATTTTCTATTGAACAGGGAAAAAGAAGAAGGTGGTAGAATTTGTCACTAGATATTTGATGTGCCTAAAAGAAAGAAAAAAGTAGAATTGATTAAGCATCGAATGAAGGCCGAACAAGATCGTCAGAAGTCCTATGCAGACAAACGAAGAAAAGAGTTAGAGTTTAAAGTAGGGGATATGGTATTTACCAAAGTTTCCGCTTTTAAAAAGGTCATGAGATTTGAAAAGTCAGGAAAGTTGGCACCAAAATTTGTTGGGCCTTTCTCAGTTTTATAAAGAACAGGAAAACTTGCTTGCTACGTGGAATTACCGGATAAATTGGCAGGGGTCCATGGCGTTTTTTTCTTTTCATTTCAAATTTGAGGAAATGCCTTCATGCATAGTTACTGTGGTAGAGCTTAATATATTAGGATACTTAGATAAAGCCAATAGCATCCCGTTCCATCACAAGCATTGTAGAGCACAGAACTAAGAAGCTCTGCGGCAAAGAAATTAGGCTGGGTCAAGTGTAACGAGGGGAGAATCTGACGAAAAGCATAAGGACTTCCTATCCTAAGCTTTCATTGGTAAAATTTTCTCTCTGAATAAGATTTTGGTTGCATCGTAATTGCTAGATTGGATGGTAGATGATGGTCGCTACACTTTTACCATCACTTTTACACTCATATAGAACATTTTTTGCATGTTTAGGATGTTTGCATACATGCCCATATGTCACGATAGTTGCATTCACGCCAGAATTGAGCTCGCCTATACTATGTCTACACACATAATTACATTGCACTTTTGGTTGAGTAGATAACTTGGTTTTATAACAAAGCTGTTTATTACGCGTTACACTATTCGCTACTTGAAAAGGTTTGGGGACAAAATCATTTTAAGGAGAGAGAATGTAACACGCTGTAAAAAATAATAAGAATAACTAAAATGGATAAATTATTTAAATAAGATAAGGCTAAAAATAAAAATTTTGCAAAAGTTAGAATTTGACCATGGAGGTTGTGTCGTTCGTTCATAACAAAATTTTGATCAATTTCGAAATATAATGTTCTGAAAACGGAGCTCAATGAATAAGTATAGACTTTTGAAGTTTTCATATTAAAAATAATTTAAACAGAATTCAAATTTAAATAATTAAATAATTCTTGAACTTGAAATTTGGAAGTTAACAATGATTAGACTTGGGGGTTAAATAAACATTAAAATTAATATTAACTTTGAATATTAATTAAGTAATACAATAAATAAAACAATGATACAAAATTAACGTTCCCGAAATAAGTGGAGAGCTCGACCCTTAACCTCGACCGGTCAACCGCTACTGGTCGATCGACTATAAAGGGTGGTCGATCGCTCCCTATTAATTGGTAACTAGGGTTTATGAATTTGAACGTTTATAATTTTCAACCGACCTTTATCCGACGGTTCTGGTGCATTTCAACCACTAAAAATAGTAGCCTAGCTCCATCACTTTTATCCACAAATATTTTAGGAACATTTGCGAAACTCTATCAGTTCATCTCTTCACAAATACAGAAAAACTCCATTAGGGTTTCCGGTATGAAATCTTATATATCTATTTTATTTTCTATTTATCTTCCCAATCTATTTTTCTTCAATTTTCTGAATATAATGTATATATACAAATCCCTTGCTCTTTGTGTGTGTGTGTGTGTATGTATGCATGTTTGTATATATGTATAGATATCAAAAAGAAGAGATCTGTTAGATATTGTTATAGGCATGTCAAATCCAAAGGAGGAAAAGCTAAAGGTATGCTATGAGTGGAAATCTTAGCTTTTCTATTTTAGTAATTCATTAGTAAAGTTTGTATTTGGCTATGCTTTGTGGAGTTTTGGTTTCAAAAACATCATACTATAAACCTTCAAAACTCATTCAATGCAAAATTTCAATTCTATATTAGAATCTTAATTGTTTATGAAAAAATAACGGAAATAGTATAGATTTGCAATTTTGATATTTTTACCTTCTATTCCACTCCTTATCCTTTTTCCTTGAATTTGGTTAAAGGATTTTGATTTGGGAATAGTGTATGAGGTACGAATTTTATTCATAGTTTGCACTGCTTATTCTCGTGAATTAAATAGAAACTTCTTTATTTATTTTTATATGAAAAAGAAGTTGAATAGAGCATAGAATTAGAATTATAAGTTCGTATTATCAGTATATTCCATTATTTTGATGTAATAAGTTGAGTTTAAATTTTTGTGTATACAAATCTATTGTCTGGAATTTTTGGATATCAATATTGGAATTTAGTATTGGTTATAATATATATGATAAGACTTGTATAATTGTGAAAGAATTGACATTCAAATGCTCGTTTAAGGCATATATTCTGCCCTTTAGAAATTACTAAGCACGTGCGCGCGCGTGTGTATATATATAGTGTAATTAACGTATAATTATAACGTATAATTGAGTAGTTAAATAGGTTATTAATTTATTAAAATCCCCTTTAGGAAGGTAATTATTGTTAAAGGTGAAATAAGAAAGATTTCTTATAAGGCCTTGATTATGGAAATGGTGAGATGTGTGATAATATATGTAGAGTGCGATATAGATTATGATTAAGTTATAGGGATGCGAGGTTATTTAAAAACACATGGAAGTCTTTCCAGCTAATCTAGCTACCAATAGTGTGACTTTGGGGATGATGTGAGATATCGTCTATAATAAGTAACTACAATGACGTGGGATTAGTCTCAAATTCCGTATGGTAAATCTGTCAAGCTAATCTGCCTATCAATACCTACGAATAGTCGGGCTAATGTGAGAAGTCATCGTGGGGTACATGTCATATTACGAAGGGCCTACTTCAGAGATTGAATGTAATAAGTGGTTATGTGAGGGCACACCTCTTCTTTCTATAGGAAGTAGTAAATGGTCAGGATTATGGGTTAGGCACTGTAGATGATATCTCGGAAAAGGGTCGCTTCAAATGGAAGTATTAAGTGGCAGAAGAGATTTCGTGCAATATCAGCTAGATAGTTACTAGTGAGGAGTTCGCCTTACGATTATAGGTAGTAAATGATGTGGAGCTGGCTTAAATAAGGTATTAAATGGTTGGAGTCTGTTTAATTTCCATCAAAAGGTATTAAGTGACTTGAGTACTTACTCTTACATTGATAGAACATTATGGACGGTGGATGTGGGTTATTAGGTTTATAGAAAATTGCTTATGAGCTTATATTTGGAAAGCCTTTTATTTAAGTTTGAGAAAAGCCATTTGGCTTATATTTGAAAAGACCTTGGTAGAAAACGTAAGATATATTCATATTTGAATTATATTGCCAAAGTAGTAATATAGTAAAGCTCAAGATTATTACTCACCGGACATAAGTTTTATTTAGCTCCCTCCTCATTACAACATAGGTTCGGAAGAGCGATGCTAAAGGCGGAGACGTTGATGAGACTTGTGGCACTAGTCTATTTATTTACTTGTTATTTTATGTAGTTTTAGATGTAGCCATGAAATAAAAATGATGTTGTAATTTTGGAATATGGTACCATGGATATGTAATGGTGATTATGGATATTTTTTTTATGGTTTTCAATGATATTTTGAAGTTTGAATAAGATGGATATGGTTGTTATTAGTATATATATTTTATTCTTCTGCTCTTGGATTCTAAATGCATAAATAAATAGCTTTATATTGTTGTTTTTACCAACTAACAGCCAGCTTTGAGATGGATCTAAGTTTCGGTGGGCCTTCTCTTAGTTGGAATATAGGTCCGTTTCATGATGGGTTGTTACATTTGGTATCAGAGCTTAGATTATTCGATCAACGGGAATAAATACATGTACGAGAGACATACTTGTTATTTTTGAATATGTTTTTCAAAAATCTACTGTATATATATATATATATATATATATATATATATATATATATATATTAAATGTACGCAAGCTAGGACTAAGACTGATATACCTTTAAAAGCAAAGGTACTTTCATGTCATGATCTTTTTTCTTAAGGAAATAATTGATTCCTTTATTTTTACTTCAGCATATGGTACTGTCTTAAGAAATTTAGATGGAAAAGATTATAAATCCAATGCTAATAAGGCAACAAATGTGTAATAAACAGAAAGTTGCAAGAATTCAATAAGGATATAAATGGACCAATTAAAGAGATTATTAGGGTAATTATGGAGAGATAAGGAAGGCATAACAGGAAAAAATTAGAATAAATAAATAAATTCCTTTAAAAATTGTTTGCTAGGTTTATTATGGACAATTGATGTTTATAAGAATAGCAAATAAACATGTTAAGTAGTAATTAAATATTATAAGACGATATATCTGTAAACTTCCAGAAGAAAGATATAAAGGAGTGAAACAAGCTTACGTAAGAAGGTATGCATTAATTAGCACAAGAAGATAACCAAAATTTGAAAGGTTGAGTAGGAAAGTTCTAAAGAAGGAACAATTAAAGTTAATTTTTAAATCCAATCCCATGGGAAAGAATTCAATAAAAGATTTTTAAAAAATTCCTTGAATTGTTTTGAATAATTTTTTTTAAAGGACTTATTGGGAAGTTATTGTTTTAAAAAAGTAAGGAATTGAAAACTCATAATTTAAAAATTCGTTGAGTTAAAAGTTTCTGATTTAAAAAGGTTTGGTAAAGAAGATTATTCATTTTTGACATTCTAGTTTAAAATTGGTTGAGTTGGAAAATTTTCGATTTTTCTAGAAAAGGATTCCTTTTTTTTAAATAAATGTAAAATAGAGCATATGTTGGACTTGATGATTTTTCTTCTATTTCATAGATTTTGAAAGTTCTTTTTTCTATAAAAAATTCTTTCTACAAGTAGAATACATGGAAATGGAATTTAATTAAATTAAGGAATAGACAATAGAAGAGTAAGAATAAATAGGTATGATAACATTTCTGTATAAGGAAAGTACGGAGAATGACGGCTAAAGTAGGAGCCAATTGATTAAGAGAAAAATAAATAGAGGCAATATTGGGAAATTAGGACATAAATAACATTAGAAATTTATATAAAAATGGATCAATTATCTAGATGCAAATTAATAGAATATAAGTTATCATTGTCTACTCTACTTTTCTTTGTTTAAAGTCATAGAAGATGTTTTGAATTTTTTTTTACAATTGGATGGAATTAAATGATGATAACTAATAAATTAGTTGAGATAATTCTTTGAATGTTATTAAAAAATCATTTATATAAGGTTAATAATTTTAATTATTTATTTTTCCATTTAGAATTTGTTTGAATAAGAATAAAATATTTTTGAATTTAAAATGGTAATGAAAGTGAAATAAATTGGGATTAATAAAGATTATAGGAGTTTAAATAGGATTTAAACAAAGTTATCAAAAGTATTTAGTTAAGTGATAATATATTTTAAGTAATAAAATAGTAGATGTTAAGGTATATCTTTAGGATAATATAACAACTTGAAATTAGGAATTTGGTATGCATATAGAATAATTGTCTTGTAAATAAAAATATATTTGAGATAATAAATATTTAATAAAGGAAAACCTGTTTTCTTGAAATGCTATCAAAGTTATAATCTTTGTAATAGATTTAAAGGGATCTAAATTTGGAAAATAATAATAATATATCTTTAAAATGGCAGTCAATGAACTTTTCATAAGCATAGGCTATAATTTCACGGAGTAATGATTTCGAATTTAACGTGATAAGTTTGTTTGTATGAACACGGTTTATTGAGAATTTATTTCGTATGATTGTAGAAGGTTTTTGGAAAGAAAATTTATTTTGCTCATTTACATACATATATATTAGAATATGTACATATAACATTTAATAAAAAGTATGTATATGTAATGAAGTTGGATTCAAAAAATTAAATTTTTTAGTCTTTATTTAAAAACCAATTTTTTAAACTACAAGGTTCATTAAAAAAATTATTTTGCAAATATTATATTGGACGAATATATGTATGTGTGTGTGTGTATATATTTCCATTAAAACGTGTATAGATGTATAAAATTTCTAAGTATTTTTTTAGCAAGACTAGCAGAGTGATTGGTCCCCTACTAGTTTTTATTGCAAAACAATAAAAATAAAAGGCCATAACAAGCAATGAGCCTTAGAGGGGAAATAGAAGAAAATACAAGATAATAAAAAACAAGAAAAACATAAGGAAAGCAGAGGAGAGAAAACAAAACACACAAAGAGCAAACAGGTTCACAAGGCTAAACATAGGCTGCTATGAGAGATGCATTAAAATCACTCCCTAATCACAGTTCTAATTTTATGCGTCATTTCATGCCACAAGGCAATACTACCTTTTGTTTTACTAGAAAACACCTTATTATTTCTTTCTTGCCAAATGACCCTTATAAATTTCTTCATCCTAATGATAGATAAATATGAATGCATACTTTTCCATCTGGTTGCTTCATAAATCAAGTCCCATTCAATTGCGCTATCTATACTAATATTGTGCCTACCAAACATGCTCATCAATTTACTCTGTAAATGATAGACAAAAGGAAAGTTATAAAATAAGTGTTTACTATCTTCAAAATGCATATTACGGAAAACACATAACTGGATGACCATGACCCTGAAGTTGTTGAGCTTAATCTTAGTGAAAAGGGCATCCACAATAACTTTCCACATCAGCAAATTCTCTCTAGGAGGAGAATGATTAACCCAAATAATATGACTCCATCTGAAAGCACCATAGATTCAAACCCTGAAATTGCTTTAAACACCGTGCTAGTTGTATTCTTTTCTATTTTTCCAGTCCAAACAACATTATTATAGGGAGAAAAGTGTACTGTTTGGCCTGCAAGGTATCACGCATCCTTCTTATAGTCTGATAACTTGAATATGGCAATGTTAACACGCCTTCCTCAATAAAATCTATCTCCATTGCATCTACACTTATTCCAGACTGCCTTATTTGATCATAAATGAAATTTGTGGAGATGATCATGCCTTGCATAGCCTATGGATCATTCCAAAAACTAGCATAACCATGTGCGGAAATGTTCAACTTGATATAAGGTAGAAACACTTTCCTCAAGTTCAAAATTTTGCACCATATCCAACTGCAATTTTGAGGAGCTTTCATAATCAAATTTTTTTTCCTTCCTATGTTATCTACTAAGGTCCACTTGATCCAAATATTCTTGCTTTTGTTCAATAAGGCATCAAAATGCTTATTGAAAGCTATAACATTCCACTAGAATATGTTGCTCAGTCCTAGACCACCCATCTACTTAGGGAATTCAATCTTGTTGAAAGCACATGGAATAAGTTTCTTATAGTTAATGCTCTTAGTCTAACAAAATTTTTACATTGCACTTCTAACCATTTTCAGGAGCTTGTTAGGTAACACAAAAGTACGGGCCCAATAAACCATCAATGAGAAGGAGACAAACTTAACCACACAAGCCTCCTATCTTGACTCAAGAGTCTACTAGACCAATAGTTTAAAATAGCGGTGATCTTAGCATACAGAGGGTAGCATTGAGTAGTAGAAGTTTTGGATGTGGAGAGTGTTAAAGATCAAGTTTGAATCAAGAACATAAAACAATTGGACTGAATGATCTACTTTTATTGAAAACATCACTGGCAACATATATAGCCTTACAACTGTCAGAATAAATAAACTAAAAACAACCCACTTTCCACAAACTATGACTTAGTGGTACAAAAAAACATGAGTTACTCAAACAGCTAAAACTACTCTAACAGACCCTGAAGAATAGGTCTTTATTCCTACCATTCTGGACTGATATGACTTCTTCTAACAATCCCTCCCTTGAACTTATTGCCTTGACAAGCAATCAGTTCAAATCTGAAACAGCACATACTCTTAGTTGTTCACGAAATTTCTGAAATGCTTCCAACTTGAGGGGCTTAGTCATCAGGTCTGCAAGTTGGTCTCCAGTGCCACAATATAACATCTGAACAACTCCATCTTTAGTAAGTTCTCGGAGAAAATGATATCGTACTCTTATATGTTTGGTACGACCATGAAAAACTGAATTTTTGGACAATTTTATAGCCGATGTGTTATCACCAAGGTTCGAAATTCCGTTTTCCGTTTCCGTTCCGGTCATTGGTAATTTTAAAATTTCGGTTCCGTTCCGGAAATTTCGGAAGTTCCGTTTTAATTCCGGTTTTCTAATTCCGGTACTTTTTTGCTTTAATTTGCTATTTCGCTAATAAATATTCAATACTATCATAAATTTATAGTATATTTTTTAAATTACATATAAAATACACTTTGATTAAAAAACCATTGTTTAAAAAGTCTGTATTGTTTATTTAAGATTTTAAAATTTTGGTCAATTTTTGAAATTTTTATTATGATTCGATGTAAATTAACAAAAATATAACAACTTTTTTATTCATACACATGATTTTTTGTCAACTTATTTATTGTGCTGTTTAATTTGCTTTTCTCTTTTAATTGCTATATGTTTGTTGTATTTTTTTATAATTTTTTTTCTTCAATATTTGAAAATTAAATCCGGAATTTAGACCGGAACCGGAATTTTGGCCGGATTCCGTTCCGGTTATGACCGGAACCGAACCGGAATAACCGGAATTCTGCTGGAATCTTGAACCTTGGTTATCACACATTATCACTGTTCCTCTGGACTGAACATGACCGATCTCTTTTAGAACCCTTCACATCCATACTGCTTGGCAGGCACATGCTACAGCTGCAACAAATTCAGCCTCAGTGGTTGACAATGTTACCATGGGTTGCTTTCTTGATGACCAAGCCACTGCACCTCCACACATCATAAACACATAACCTGAAGTGCTCTTACTATCCTCCATATCCCCAGCAAAGTCACTGTCAGTAAAACCCATCAAGTCGCTTGCTCCTTCCTTCTTGTAAAGCACACCATAATCCATGGTCCCTTTCAATTACCTCAAGATCCTCTTTGCAGCTGCGAAGTGTAGTTGCGTAGGACTTGCCATGTAACGACTAATGAGACATACAACAAACATGAGATCAGGTCGAGTGGCTGTGAGAAACATTAGACTTCCTACCATCTGCTTGAACAGAGTTGCATCCGCCTTTACGCCATCTTCATCATTGCTGATTTTCTGTCGTGGAACAATAAGATTACGAACTGGGTTGCTGTCTGCCATCCCAAAACGACTCAATCTCTCAGTCGCATACTTCCTTTGGCATATAAATACACCATCAGATCTTTGTAGTACCTCAATTCCAAGAAAGAATTTCAGCTCTCCTAAATCTGTCATCTCAAACTCCCCTTTCATGGAATACTTAAAGTCGCCCAACATGTCATCATTATTACTAGTAAATAGCAGATCATCAACATAAATGCTTACAATGAGAATTTTACCTTCCTTTCTTTTGACAAATAGTGTCTGCTCACTGGGACTGCATTCGAAACCTTCATTGAGAAAATAAGTCTCTATTCGACTAAACCAAGCTCTAGGTGCTTGTTTTAGTCCGTATAGAGCTTTTTGCAACTTGTACACCATCTGCTCACTTCCCTTCTTTTCATAACCCTTTGGCTGCTCAACAAAAACATCTTCCTTCAACTCTCCATGTAAGAATGCTGATTTGACATCTAATTGGTATAGTTTCCATCCCCTTTGAGCAGCAAGTGCTATGATCATTCTTACCGTATCCATTCTAGCCATAGGTGCGTACACTTCTGTGTAGTCGATTCCTTGCTGTTGAGAGTAGCCCTTCACCACCAGCCTTGCTTTGTATTTGTTGACTTCACCTAGTTCATTCAGCTTGGATTTGTAGATCCATTTCACTCCTATTTTCTTAGCTCCGGTAGGTAGTTCCACTAGGTTCCAGGTCTTATTTCTTTCAATGGATTCAATTTCTTCGTCCATTGACCGCCTCCATTTCAAGCTCTTTACAGCTTCCTCAAAGGTTATAGGATCTACTGTCACCATGAATGCCATGTATGCTTCTTCTTCCTCTGACAAGCCTTCACCAGAAATATAGTCAGCCATCCACATAGGAGGACGTCTAATTCTGCCCTCCCTTACAATCAAATCTTCTTCTCTGGTCGGTGAATCAATTTCAGCTCCATTAACATCTTTTAGTGCTTCTTCTTGTTCATTCACGGCTTCCACTTCTTCTTCATCGATATCTTCCCATTCCAGCTCCATTAACTTTTCCCTTTTATAGCTAGCTTCCCAATCCCACACACGGTCTTCTTCAAAGACCACATCACGACTAATAATCACCTTTTTGGCAACTGGGTCATACATTTTATACCCTTTGGATTTTTCACTGAAACCAAGCAAAACACAGCTTACACTTTTATCTTCAAGCTTGGTTCTCTTAGTATCTGGAATGTGGACATGTCACACACATCCAAATACTCGAAAATACTCTACCGTTGTTTTTTCACCGCTCCAAGCTTCCTTCGGGGTCATGTTTTTCACTGCTAATGTTGGTGAACGATTCAAGACATGAATTGCCCATTGAGCTGCTTCTGGCCAGAAAGACTTGGGAACTTTCTTTTTTGATAATATAGCTCTCACCAAATTCATCACAGTACGGTTCTTGCGCTCAGCCACTCCATTTTGTTGTGGTGTGTAAGATGTCGTTAATTTTCTCCTCACCCCATGTTGCCTACAGAAATCATTGAACTCTGTAGAGTTAAATTCTCCGCCTCTAGCTGTTCTCAGGCATTTTATAGACAATCCAGTTTCTTTTTCCACAATTATCTTGAAATGCTTAAAGTGACAAAAAACTTCTGACTTTTCTAATAGAAAGTAATTCCATGTCTTTCTAGAAAAATCATCTATGAAACACAAAAAGTACCTCTTCTTGTTGCTTGATGCTGGCGTGATAGGGCCACAAAGGTCTGCATGAATTAGTTGCAATCTCTCAGTTGCTCTCCATCGACTTGCTTTGGGAATCGGTGTTCGATGCTGCTTGCCTTTCATACATGCCTCACAAATGACACTTGATGTTGCAATCCGTGGTAGATCTGACACCATTTTCATGTGTTGTAAGGTGTGCAGGCCTTTGTAGCTGAGATGGCCATACCGATGGTGCCAAAGCTTAGACTGGTCTATTGTGTTAACTTGGAAACATCTCTCTTCTTTTGTTGTGATAGATGGTTCTGATAACAAAATAAACATCCTATTTGCACTCATAACAGATTCCACCATTTTTCCTCTTTGTGGATGAAACATACTGCACACACCATCTTGAAACAACACAGCTACTCCCTTTTCCTGAAGTTGTCCTACACTTAGGAGGTTGTTTTTTAGCCCAGGCACACGATACACATCACCAATGACATAATTAATTTCATTCAGCACCAACTTGACAACCCCTTTTCCAGTAACCTTCATTCTGCTATTATTTCCTAGTTTGACAGTATGTGAAAATGTAGTATCCAAACTTGTAAACATACCAGGATTCCCACACATGTGGTTCGAACATCCAGAGTCAACAAACCATGCAGCATTCTTTTTTGTTGAGTGTAGCTCCACGTTTGCCATCAACAACAGCTCATCTTCCTTATTTAATTCATCATAATTAGTCTCCTTGTTCCACTTTGGACATTCAAATTGAAAGTGCCCTAAATTATGACACTTATAGCATTCAATAGTTGCTTTGTTGAAAGTTGTTCTTCCTCGTCCACGTCCCCTACCTCTAGTAGACGTCGTTCTTCCTCTGCCTCTTGTTCCCGTTCGATCTTCTATCTTCAAAACTTGATCCTCACTCTCATTGCTCATCCTTTGAAACTTCTGTTCATGCACCACCAATGTACTTTGCAATTCATCAATGGACATGGTGTCAGTGTCATTTGCTTCTTCTATGGATATAACAACATGTGTGAACCTCTCAGTTAGAGTTCGAAGAATTTTCTCAACGATCTTTGAATCGGGCATGGTTTCTCTTTTGCTCCTCATCTGGTTAGCGATCGTCATCACCCTTCTAAAGTAATCAGTGATAGTCTCATCATTCTCATAGCTAGGATCTCAAACTCTCTTCTTAGTGAGTTAAGAAGAGACTTCTTCACCTTGATATTGCCTCCAAACTTCAGCTTCATCGAGTCCCATACAATCTTGGATGTGCGACGGTCCAGGATTTGTTGAAAGACAGATCGATCAATAGCTTGGAAGAGATAATGCTTGACTTGATGATCCTTGGTTCTTGCATCTTCAAGTTGAGCCAACTGTGCCTCAGTCAGCTTTGTTATGTCTTTTGGCTCTATAAAACCCTTCTCCACATAACTCCAAAGACGCTTTGCCCTTAGCAGGTTCTCCATTAATTCACTCCAGTGATGATAATGACCATCGAAGTGAGGGATCTTCGTCAGAGTTTTGTCTTCACTCATTCTCACAATGTTTGATCACTCGAAGGCTGCTGCTTCTTTTCTTCAAGCCAAGTGGTGGCTCTGATACCAATTGTTAAAGATCAAGTTTGAATCAAGAACATAAAACAATTGGACTGAATGATCTACCTTTATTGAAAACATCACTTGGCTACATATATAGCCTTACAACTGTCAGAATAAATAAATTAAAAACAACCCACTTTCCACAAACTACGGCTTAGTGGTACAAACAAACATGAGTTACTCAAACAGCTAAAACTACTCTAACAAACCCTGAAGAATAGGTCTTTATTCCTACCATTCTGAACTGATATGACTTCTTCTAACAGAGAGGGGGGTTCCTAAGTAGTACATACTTTCAGACATCTGCTGAAGCTCGGAAAGGAGATATAAATCCATATTTAGGGTTTGGGGAACTCTAGCAACTAAACTGTGGGATTTTTGGAAGTTCAACTTTAGACCATTCATTTGGTAGAAAGTTTATAAAGTCTCCATAATGCATCGAATTTAGGAAATATCTGATTTTGTAAAAATCATCACACCATCTGCAAATGTAAGGAAGGTAACTTGGGGGTGTTTGCACTTTGGGTGATACTGAAGACATCGAGAATGAAACTGATTATTGATCAATCTTGTAAAAACTTCCATGACAATTATGAACATATAGGAAGAGATAGGATCTCACTGTCTAATGCCTTGCTTTCTCTTGAAATATCCCACAAAATTGCCATTTACGTTCAAGAAAAATGTGGGAGTAGAAATGCAAACATATATCCAAGCAACAAATGGTTTAGGAAAATTCATCATTGCCATGATTCTAACAATGGACTCCCAATGTATAGTGTTAAAGGCCTTTCTTATATCAAGCGTCAACATTGCTCTTGGGTGATTTAAAACTTGTTGCAGCCTTTGAGGAGCTCATGGGCTAAAAGCACATTATCCAATATACTTGTGCTTGGAAAAAAAGTAGCCCGATTCATAGAAATGATGCTAGAGAGGACTCTAATCAATCTAGAAGCTATAATTTTGGAAATGCTCTTATAGAGTACATCAAAATAAGAAACATGTCTAAATGAGGCAACTGAATTTGTAGGGGAGGAGTTAGGAATAAGGGCAATGTTAGTTGCATTCACTTCACCAAGCATCCTGAAATTTTTAAAAAGTTTTGAATAGATTTACACACATCTTTAGAGATGATATCCCATTAATGAGTGTAGAAAATGCCATTTTGCCTCCCATAAGCATTTATATTCATACAAAGAAAGAACTCTTAATTTTCTCATCAATGATGGGAGAAGATAGAGTTTTTTTAACAACATCAAAAATCATAGGTAGGCTAAGACCAGAGATTTGATTAAGATTATCAAAGAAATTATTGGAGTTACCTAGAAGGTTGGTGTAGTAGGAGAGCAGGGTTTCTCAACAGCATCAGGAGTGGTGTAGGACAAAACATCCACATCATTGATAATAGTGATTAACTCTTTTGCTTGCTTCATCTTTTAGGAAGCATTAAATAGGCAGTGTTCCTGTCTCCTTGCATAGTCCACTTTTGTCTGATTTTTTGCCTCAACATCCTAGCCTCATTTTGGAGAGCTTTAGAAAACTCAATAAAGAGCTTGCTTTCAGCAATAGAAGCATCTTCATCTTTAGGATTATCCATCGCTAAGCTCTTTGCTCTTTGAAGTTCTGTCTTGATTTTGGTAGACAAAAGCTCACCATTTTCATATTTTTGCTTTGCTTAAATTCTCAAAGTAACTTTAGTGGCCATTCGCTTCCTATAATAAATATACATAGGACTTCCAAATTACTTGTTTGACCATGCAACAAAAACAATGTTATTTAAGTTAGAGTCATTAGTCTATGCATTAAATCATTGAAACCTTTTTTAATTTTCTCAATCACAGCAGCTTGGCCGGTGGAGAGGATCATTGGGGAGTGATCAGACAAGATATGGAGAGGAAGAAAAGTAGAAATCAAGGGCCAAATAGATAAGGTTTTGAAATTGCAGAAGGTGTGATCACTATTAGAGAAAGTTTTCACAACACTCCTGCTCCTGTTGTTTAAGTCTATTTTGCACCAGTTTCATTAATTTGGATAATAGAAGAGTCAGAAATGGCCTCATTGAGAGGCAAGATGTCCCTTGGAGATAATGGTATGCCACCCTTCCTATCACTTAAATGGAGACAACAGTTGAAATCCCCTAAGGCAAGCTAATAATGGGAATCCTGCCTAAGGGAAGGAAGGAGGTTGAGAAGAAGTGAAACACCCCACACCCCTTAGCATACCTGAAAGGACACACTAAAAGATACGGTGCGTTGTAGGTATAAATAAGACTAGCAAAGACTAAGATTCACAAGACAAAAAATAAATAATAATATAATAGCGGAAACAATTATTATATTTTTTCAAAACCAAACTTTATAAAATGTCATCACATACCACATACTTCAAATGTCAAATTGCCCATATATGTCTTTAATTAAAAAACCATAGTTCCATAAAACCAGAGTACAATTATCCATCATTATAGTGCCAGTACAACATAAAAACTAAAATTGGAATAAAAGAAATACATATAAGAAATCTCCTCCAAGAGAACTCCAAGCTGCAGCAACCTACTAGCTTTCTCCTTGATTAAGGGGGAAAAAGAGAAAATAGAGAGTGGGTCAGACAAGAAGTCTGGTGAATGACAGCAATTACTAGAGTCCTTAAGCAAGATAAACTAATAGACTCTACAACAGTTCTAGCATGGATAAGGATAATAAAAGAAACAGTAAAGAGATAAATTGGAAATAAGTACGATTAAATATTGCTCAATTTATAAAATAGATTAACTTTTGAATGCTTGCACTTACATTTAATTTGGTCTTTGATTAGGCTGAATTCCTAGTCATGTAATTAGGATGTAACCCTAATTCTACCTTTTTTGATCGGCATGTTACTCTATAATACATTTCTATGGACCAGCTGCTATATAACTCTCTACACAAAATGTTACTGTGTTCAAGACGACATATATAGCTTCCTACACAGAAGGCAATGATGTCTGCGAAGGACGCTCATAATAAGCTCTTAGAACTCATAGCTATTACCGAGCACCCAAATGGAAGTCGTACGCATAACAATCACAATGCCCGTGCTACCTTTTGCTCCACCTATTGGGTCTGCTTATTACCTTAACATCCAGCGTAAGCGTGTCCTCATCCTACTTCAGGCTAATGTAAGATCAACATGTGTCCATAGAATCTATGGAAGAAATACTGTTGGTATTGTCCCCTCATCCAAACAATATCTAGTTGTGCCCCTTGTCTAAATCCCTTGTGATTTAGATTTTTAATTGACCAGTTACTACTCCTTTTAGCATAAGCATGCCATCGTCTCGCTTCAGGCTAATGTGAGATCATTGTTTTGTCCAATAGGGAATGCTATTAGGTATAGGTCCTAATTTCTTCTTTACTTATTAACTTAGATAAATTATTTAAATAAGCCTTTATTATTATCTTTACTATCTTTGCTTATTAATTTATTTTAAGTCTTAAAATAAGCCTCATTCCATTCATTTACTTATTATAACCCATGTTATAATCATGCTTATTACTTACTCCAAGGTCAAAGTTTGAAAATAAGCTTATTTCATCTTTTACTCTTTTTAGTTACAATTCTAGATTATAACTAGGCCAATCTTTTTAATACAGTCCAATTAACATCATATTTAGACGTAATTTCAGTCTAATTCCATTTATATTATAGTTTATGAAATTTACATCTTATGTTCCATTGTTTCAGTTTTCTTACAATTTAATCCATACTCGCGTTAATCCTACTCTAATCCATACGCGAAGAAAAAGAAGGAATAACATAAAATTGAAAATAGAAGAAATTGCAAAGCGTAGAAAGAAGATGTAAATAATGTAAAAATAACAGTAAATAAACTTAAATACTGTAAATAAACTATAAACAAACGAAAAAGCTATAATTAACCGAAATAAACTAAAATTACCGAAAATAATAGATGACAGAAAATAGACTGAAAATAATTAAAAAAAAAACTGTAAATAAATTACTAAAAAGGTTATTCCAAAAATCCTAGTAAAACTATAACTATTGAAAACCCTATTATTTTATATTACTTAAGAAATCTTAAAATACTTACAATCACTCACCTTCGGTCCTTAGCTTTTCCTTTGGTCTTCCCGGATCCGCTTGGAGTTGTAAAATAATTTAATCTATAACGATTTTCTCATTTGGAAAAGTTATTCTGTTTAGAGTCCTTCTTAGAAAGGTGAACCCAATTGGAGAAAACCTAGAATGAGAAAAAGTGTTAGGTCAAAGGGGTCGATTTATAGGTGTAGAAGTGGATCTCGGACCGTTGGATTTGGAGATTAAATAGAATGTAATCATGTCATAGGCTGAACTAAAGCCATCAGATGGAGAAACGGAGGGACCGGATCGAAATAAAGGATGCAAATGACGTGTTCGGTGGCCGCTAATTCGTTCAAACGAATCAACACTCCTTCGCTCGCAAAAATGCAAGGCAGTTCGACCGCCCCCTTGCCCAGGTCGACCTGGTCATATATATATATATATATATATATATATATATAGTTAGTTAGTTTTATTTCTGCTTATTTTGTTTACTTTATAACTTAGTCATATTAGCTCGGTTTCTGACGTTCTTTATATGGAAATTGAACAGAAAATTACCATAGACGCAATAGTGCAACTTCCGTCGCTTAATTCTAATAATTTCAAAATTTTATGTTATTATTTAATTTGATTAACAAATTAATTATTACGGATTAAATTTCGGGTTGTTACATTCTCACCTCCTTAAGGGATTTCGTCCCTGAAATTAGAATGTACTATACGTTTTCATCCAATTCTACAACCAACTACTCAATCATCAACCATTCATCCATTGTCTTTAATTTTTTATAATGCAATTTATGATACTTATGCAAGTAGTGTAGTGTAAATGTTCCTAACTAATGCAAAAGATTAGGCAGTCCGCTGTTTTAGTTGACCTCCTTTTATGCAATCATGTCCGTGCCATGTATCCAAATGAATGCAAAAAAAATTCCTAATGATAACTGATAGTTCTATATGCGTACTACAAACATCACCCAAATGTAACAATCAAGTGATAAACATCCATTTATAGCAACCATGAAAATAAAATAAAAATGTGCACACATCCATATGCATATGCTCTAGTGTCCTAGCTAGGTCGATCCCTAAGGAACACTAGTGCCTAGTGTACTTATATGCGTCCATAGCATCCACTAGCAACCACTTGCAACCACTAGCATACATAATTCATAACATGTTCTATTAACATGTTTACATCCAATCTACCAACAATAGGTTAAATCCTAAGTTCTACCCTCTCAAAGGGTAATAAGGAAAGAACATATTCTAATATAAAGATGCAAAAAGGAATTCTAGAGCCTGCTATCAAAAAGATGAGGATAGAAAGTACGAATCTTCTCTTCTGCTTCCCAAGTGGCGTCCGCAACATTATCCCCTATTTCTCCTTCACCAGTGGAATCTTCTTTTTCCTTAGTCGCTTGATGTCTCTTCCAACAATCTTCATGTGGATATGCCGAACTGAAGCTTCCCTTTCTAGCTTCACCTCCTCCAACTGACTAGGCTCCACAAACTCCGTTGAGTCTTGTAAACACTTTCGCAAGTGAAAAACATAGAAAACATCGTGCACTCCTAGGAGCCCATCCGATAGAATTACTCGGTAATCCATCCTCCCAACTCTCTCTATGATAGAAAATGGTCCAACAAATCTGGAGGCTAACTTTCTATTAGATCCGAATCTTACCACCTTCCTAAGCAGGGATACTTTGATAAAAACTAAGTCTCCAACCTCAAAATCTATGTCGCTCCTCCACTTTTCCGCATATGATTTCTATCTGTCTTGAGCCGTCTTCATCCTTTGGTGAATCAAATCCACCTTCTCAGAGGTCTCCCTAACCATATCAGGTCCAAGTAATAACTTCTCTGTAGACTCTGCCCAACATGATGGGGACTTGCAAGGTCTCCCATGTAAAGCCTCAAATGGTGCCATTCCCATACTTGTTTGGTAACTATTATTGTACGTGAACTCAACTAATGGAAAACTCTCCTCCCGAGTATCTCTGAAGTACAAAATGCACGTCCACAGCAAATCCTCAAGCACCCTTTTTACTGTCTCTGTTTGGCCATCGGTCTAGGGGTGATAAGCCATAATCAACCTAAGTTGCGTCCCTAGCACCTCTTGTAAGCTTCTCTAAAACTCACTAGTGAAAACGAGTTCTCTATTACTAACAATGCTAGAAGAAACTCCATGCAGACGGACTATCTCTCGAATATACAAGAATGCCAAATATGAAGTCGTACGCTTACTCTTAACTGAGATGAAGTGAGCACTCTTGGTCAATCTATCAACAATCAACCAAATGCTGGTGTTCCCTTTCCTAAAATGGGGTAAACCATCAATGAAGTCCAAAGAAATATTGTCCTACTTCCACTTCGGCACGTCTAAGGGTTGAAGTAATCCACTGGGCCTCTGCTGCTCTTCTTTTACCCTTTAGCATATGAGACACTTAGCTACGAATTCCATCACATCCTTCTTCATGCCACCCCAATAGTGCATCCTCTTCATATCTCGATACATTTTGTCACCACCCGGATGAATAGTCACACATGAATGGTGCACCTCTTCAAAAACTGCTCTCAACAAGTCACTAGCGTGTATAACACAAAGCCTCCTATCTCTCCTAAGCCACCCGCTGCTATTAATGGAATAGCATTGGAGATGTCTTGAGACCTCTCCACGGCTAATCCTATCCATAGTGTCCATGACCATCGAATTCTTCCGCTGCCTTGAGTCTATCTGAACCATAAGGGTAGCCTCATCTCTAACGTTGCCAACAATCCAGGAGTAATATCCATAGAGGGTTTTAAATCAAAAGTAGAAATAAACTCCAAGTTCCTCCACTCTACGAACAAAGGACTAAGGGTTGCTTTCTTTCTACTCAATGCATCTGCAACCACATTACCATTGCTAGGAGTATAAGCTATCTCAAAATCAAATGAGGCTAAAAACTTCATCCACCTCTATTGCCACAAATTCAAGTCCTTCTGCGAGAATAGGTACTTAAAAGACTTATGGTTGGTAAAAAGCTCAAACCTCTCTCTAAGCAAATAGTAGCTCCAAGACATGAGTGCAAGAACTATGGCGCCAACACCAAATCGTGGGAATGGTAGTTCTTCTCATGCGTCCTCAACTGCCTACTACCATAAAACATACCCCTCCATTCTTGCATCAACACCGCTCCTAGAATCGTTCCACATGCATCAGTGTATACAGTGAAAAGCTTAGCTCTATCGGGTAAAACTAACACTGGTGTACTAGTAAGGGCTCTTTTAAGCTTCGTGAAGGAATCCTCACAATCCACATCCCACACGAAAGATTTATCCTTTTTAGTAAGGTGCGTGAGTGGTGTCGAAATCTTGGCAAAGTCTCTAATGAACTTCCTATAGTAGCCAGCCAATCCTAGGAAGTTCCTAACCTCGGTAACATTCTTGGGGACTCTCCAATCTTGCATTGCAATAACCTTGGCAGGCTCAATAGCCAAACCTTCCTTAAAGACCACGTGCCCCAAGAAACGAACTTCCTCTCTCCAGAAATGACACTTCAAAAACTTAGCTCTTAAATGATGGTTATGAAGTGTGCTAAGAACTTCTTCCAAATAAATACCATGCTCCTCCATATTCTTTGAAAATACCAAAATATCATCCACGAATACCACCACAAACTTATTTAGAACATACCTAAGACACAGCTCATCAAATCAACGAAATAGGCTGGGGCATTTGTTAGACCAAAAGGCATAACCAACCACTTGAAGAATTCGTCTAGTGTCTTAAAGATAGTCTTATCTATACTATCATCAGCGACTCTAAGCTGATGGAACGCGTGGCTAAATTAAGCTGAGGGAAAACTGAAGAACCTACCAACTGGTCAAAGAGATCATCAATCCTAGGAAGTGGATATTGGTTCTTCTTGGTGGGCTTATTTAATTCCCCATAGTTCATGCAAAGTCGGGGAGAACCATCGCCTTAGTGGCGAAGATGACCAGTGCTCCCCACTCCGATATGCTCCTTCTTATGAATCCCTTCTCCAAAAATTCATGAATATGCTTTATCAATTATTTCCTCTTCCTATGTGACGACCCGAACT
Organism: Allium cepa; assembly: GCA_030765085.1. Taxonomy (NCBI): domain Eukaryota; kingdom Viridiplantae; phylum Streptophyta; class Magnoliopsida; order Asparagales; family Amaryllidaceae; genus Allium; species Allium cepa. The sequence goes on along the minus strand of CM060934.1, from coordinate 764,839,389 downwards.
CGATGTCCGACAAACAACATCGAATCCGTATCGCCAGAGCTTGCAACAACATTAGATGATAAACAACACAGCGGAAACAAAAGATGATATCATTGATACAACATGAATACAATATCCGATATATCAATTTGATACAATGATAATCATCACATCAGAGAATAATACAACATAACACCATAGTGGAATATCAACAACATGAGAAAAGTCTTCAAGAGAATCCAATACTTCATCTCCAATCCAAAACCCCAAAGCTAGAGCTCCAAACTTCAAGCTCGATCCACCATCAACTGAACTTGTAGCAAATGCGATCCCAAACGCGATTGCCAAACCAAGACTTCTAAGATCCAAAAGACCGAAGAAGATCTCCAAATGCTACCAAACTAAAGACTTCGAAAGTTATCGTATCTACACCTATTTATTGGATATCTGAAAAACCCAACTCTAGACTGCCCATTTGGAAAATTATGGGCACCCGGAGTTGAGGAAGGGAACAATAAACTCCAGGTCAGTCGTGGGACTGGTGTGAGAAAAAAAACAGTTTATCTTTAAAACAAACAACAAAAGGATTTTTGAAAACATTAAAATCCGCAATGCTTGTTGGAAAATGAAACTACCATAAGGCCTCTCGGCACACACACCATGCAATCGCACACTTGGAGGAGATTTCTCCTTATGATAGTCAAAAATGCTTATTACGCGAAAACCATTTGATATTATTATTAGTGCATAGTGGAAAACATTTCGAAAGTATAATATTAATATTAACCAGCATAGGTACCATTATATTGTGCCAGCTCTAGCTACCACCCAAGGTGGCAGGTTATACAATTGAAATCGTAAAGGGCTCGTATTGTTTGATTAGATTTCCAAGAAATGGTCAGGCTAAGGAACTTCCTATTGCCACATGGGAACGCCTCTGGAGGGACGCCCCGAGAACCTACCCAGCTCTCTGCCAACATAAGGCCGGTTTCCTCCCTGCCCGGGAGTAATACCTAAAGATATGCCACCCCCGGTCGTTTGCGACCTTTATCCGAGGATCCCCTACACCAACAACATCACATAGTAATAAATTTACAATGTCCACATGAGTTAAGTATGAGGGCTCCATACCAAAATACCACCATTTTCCAGAAGGAATGGACATACCCTAGGGGCGCTACCCCTGCAACCTTGCCGCATCTTTCCTGTTTCAAACATTACCGGGTTGTGAGGTCCTAATACAGTCTCGTCCACAAAGCTATGCTTTTTCACAAAGCCATGCTTTGATCAACAAATGATCAGCAGCACTTCGTATGCCACATTACCAAATTGGGAATGTATCACTAGTAACCATCAACTACATAACCTCTGAGCTCGTACGTCTCAAAGAAGGTGTTAAGCTAAGAGAATAAATCTCCGCCACCAAACAGAAATGTATTTGATAGAAACCGGTTTTACATCTCAAAGTGTCATGTCAGACACACATCCATACAAGTCTATTCCGGGTTCGAACAGAATCGAAGGCACATCCGAAGTAGCCCTTGTAAATCCGAATATTCACAATCCCGATCGGACTCCCCATCATATATAGAGAACTCTATACCGTAGCTACTCAGTGTAGAGTCATTCGATAGGTTATCCTATCGTTCTCGTAAATACCCGGTCTTCACCACCGGTCTTCAATGCTATCCATAACGTCATATCATTATTTGAAATGGGTTATATGACACAAGGTCCTCTCCCAGCTAAACCGAATAATGAGCGCAATATTTAAAAACATATGGACATGTGATTTCAATCAAGTCACGACTTTAAAATCCAAAACTTTCCTTCAAATGGTTTAAACAAATTACCATTTCAAATCTTCGAACAAGATGATTCATTTCACAAAGTTCACCCAGTTTCACAAAGATCCATTAACGGATTTCAAAACAATTTCCATTTCAATTGGATTAACTCATTCAATCTTTAAATCAAAGATTTAACTTATAGCTTTCAAAACCCGTTTCCAAAGATTCATTCATAACTTGAAAAACCATTTTTATTTCAAACTTGAAATCTCTTTAATACACATTGAAAATTCTTTCCTTAAATGGAAGCTTTTGTTATTTGAAAACAAATAGTTTTCGTTTCGGAAAAATCCGATTTTACTTATACAAGTTAAAGTCTTTCAAACTTAGGTTAAATTCAAATTCCCAAAACAACACTTTAAAAATGGTTTAAAACAAATATAAACTTGTATAACCTTTTTAAATCATAAATTCTCAACATATTATCCAATTTCAAATTTTTGAATTCAAATTTGAATCAAATTTCAAAACTAAATCAAGTTATTCAGAAATAACTTTTATCTTTGAAATTCCTTTTCAAAAGCTTTTCACTTTAAACCCAATCCATTTCCAAAACCATTTGGATACAAAATTCAATTTTAAAACTATTTCAAAAATCTGTAACTTAACCAATTTCCACGTGCAATCCATATTTGTGTGTGTATAGTGTAGTCCAGGGGTTTAACACAATAGTGCAACATCATCAGTCATTACAGATACAATCACAACAATATCGATAAATGGTATAATCCTATAACGCTTATCTATATACACAACATCATAGATAGATAATATAAATGCATTATAAATAAATAAATTACATTCATCATAGCTTGAACTAAAACAATTCTAATCACAAAGCATCACACAACAGAGATGACAAAACTATTCACAGCATTCAATAGAATACAATCATCCATAAATAAGGTTAATTGACTATATGATTAATTGAAATCAAATAAATTACTAATCCTGGTTTATTAACATTAATTAATTACAGTTTATGTTAATTAATCATCCTTTAATTATTTATTAATTAACCTTAATTAATGAATTAATTAACCTTAATTATTAAAAAATTAATCTTAATTAATTAACCATAATAAATTATTCTTAATTAGTTAATCATTTAATTAACCCTTAATTAATTATCATTAATTAATTAATTCAAATTAATTAGAATAAGTAATTATCCCTAATTACTTAATTAACTTTTACCATTAATTAATTACTTTTATTAATTAACTAACCTTTAATTAATTAATTATTTCTTAAATTAATTACCTTAATTATATTAATTAATTATCCTTAACTAATTATCCTTTAAACACTTGATTAAATCAATCTTTAATCATCAATTATCCATCCTTAATTACTTTCATTAAGTAATTATTTTTAAGCAATTAATTATCCTTAAATTAATTATTCATTAATTACTTTATTAATCAAACTTAAATTTATCTTAATTACTTTAATTAAGTAATCCACTTCAAGTAATTAATTTCCTTTAACAAATATATTAACTTAAACTTTAAAAGTTAATTAACCATCAAAACATTCTTTATATTATTAAGTTTATTTCAAATAAACTTTCAAAATAAAAGTTATATTTATATTTTAAACCATTTTAAAACTTGGTTAATTAAAACGAATTTTTTTAAAAGAAACTTTCTTAACCGATTAAAACTGGGTTAACATCTAATATTTACATAAATCTATTTTAATAAAATTATTTCAAAGTAAAACTTGATTTCCTTTTTAAAATTTAAAACTTTTTTTTCCCCAATCCAGATAACCTGAGCCAACCACTGAATTTCCCTATTCCCGCTTCGGGCTTCCTCAAATCTTCCACTGCTTCGAGACAATTCGCGAGTAACACGAGTACGAACTTGAGTGTGCGCCTTCTTCCCCAAAGCTTAACTTGCCAGAGCTTAAACGTGCACCGTGCACATGCACATTTGATCTGAGCAACGGCGATCATTGCCGCCATCATCCACATGTCGACGACGATCGACTCGACCACATTCGCTACCCAGTTTGAAGAATTCGAACGAAATTCAAAAAATGGCCATTCACGAACCCACTGAAACCACTAATCAACGGAAAAACCACGACCACCGTTGCTTCAGACCACCAGAAAACGCGTGATTGCTTCCAGAGCTTCGCCAGATGATAACACACCCATCCCTCTTGGTCCGTTCATCCAAAATGCTATGTCGACCACAATAATGCCTCGCGACTTCAATTGACAAAATACAGGGTTGAAACCCTAGATCAACTTCGATCTCCAACCACGATGAAATATAAAATCATCTCGTATTTTTCTTGAATTCAACAATCATTCCAGCATCTCTGAAAAAAATTTGACACCCAGACATGCATTGATCAACTGAAATTCGTAAAAAACCATACCCTGTTCATCTAGTTAAAACGACCACAATTCAACTAGAAACTCTGATTTTTGCTTTAAAATTCATTATTTTCGAAATGTGTTTGGATGATGTAAATGGATCTTGAATACATGCAGGTTGAAATTTGGATAAATTTGAATTTATACTGTATTTCTTACCCCAGACATCAACCTTCCATATTATCTTGGAAACATATTTTTAAAATTAAGTTTTATTGAATTTAAACACATTTTCTTTTGACATCCAAATCTAATCAACAACTCGAAGCAGTGTTTAGGATTTTTTTTTGGATAGGTTTCCGAGAATCTAGAATTTGCAAACAGGGATGAGTGTCCCTGTATATCAATATGCACATCCATATTTTTCACAAAAATACAAACATTTAGGAATATTTCAAACACTATCAGAACACACATTCACCAATTTGTCACATGCAAAGAGATTTAAGCTTTTTAAAATTGGAGTTTTGTTCACTTGTAGCTCAACAGAGGATTTGAAAACAGAGGTTTGCTTTTTGAATTTTGATGCTTTGATCCTTAAGTTTGATTTTAGGACTTGATTGATGCCAAATTGCCATCTGCATGCTTGATTACAGCAACCAGTTTTTGACCCAAAACTTGAATACCCTTTTTATTTACATTTGCAACCAAATTCTGTTTTGATTTTGTATTTTGTTTTGCTTGCTATCCAGATTTGTTTGATTCCTGAAGCTTGTTTGAAAATTGAAGATGGTCTTTGATTTTTTTCCTTTTATTTACTGATTTCAGATTTGAGAAAAGGAAAATGTGGTTTAGTTTTTCTTCTTTTTTTTCTTTCAATATAAAATTTAATTCATTTTTAAACAAAACTAATGCCACTTGTTTAATTTAAGCTAACACTTGTCAATTTATTCCTTTTCATGTTTTACACTTGCTACATGTAATAAAAATTGTGTTTAAATCCTTATATTAATTTTTTTTTTACAAATTATGTTTTAAACCTTTACTTTATTTTATTTACATATATTTATACTTTTATATACCTAAAAATTATGTCTTTAAATCCTTATATTTTATTTTCATGCTCATGTAGTATTTTTCATATGTGTTATGTTAGAAAGAAGAATATCCTATTTTAAAATTTAAACTTAAGTTATCATACTAATAAATAAATTGTTTTTGAAAATATATAATTAACTTTGAATAACTTTGAAATGTACTATATTAAATTTAAAATATAACTTCCAAATTAATACATGTATTTATATATTAAGATTTCTAAAAAAAACAAACTTTTTACTAATTTTTTTAAAATATAGTTTTAAATCAAATTTATTTTCAATACATTTATATTTGAATTTCAAATCCAATTTATTTTCAACATATTTATTTCTAAATTCTAAATGAAAATTCTTATTCATAATTTATTGAATTTTCAAATCAATTCTTTTATTTACAATCTTTTGATATATATATATATATATATATATATATATATATATATTCAATTTTTCAAATTAATCCGCAATTAAATTTATAATTAAAATATTATTCAAAATATACATTATTGAATTCCAAACTCAAAATTTCTATTTAAAAATACATATCATTATTTATTTTGGAATTTCTCAATTAATTCATCATTAAATCCAAAATTCAAAATTAATTACCGAAAATTTCATAATTTGATTCCAAAAATTGGATTTATTATCAAGTTAATTCTAGCTAAAATCCGGGAATGTTATAGATTTCCCCCCTTTAAGAAATTTCGTCCCCGAAATTTGCCAGGGAGACAACAAAGAATAGATAAAAGATACAGAAATATCTTTTCAGATCAAATCAAATATATATTCTGCATTTGGCTTACCAAATCGAATATCAACAATAGATTTGAGAACAAACTCAATAAATACTTTACGAAATACTTGGGCTATTCGGATCTACGAAATATGCAGGGGCGTTGGTTAGTTCGAAGGAATAACTAACCTTTCGTAGATTATATCGAAACCCAATGAAATAGATAGAAATAGTTTCGACTACGATTTCAGATTCAAGATTTAACTTATTTATGGTTTGCTAAGAAATAAAACTATGTGTAGTTCCTGTGTCGAACAAAATTCAAACAATTTTATCGTAAACGAGAAGGTTACCTTTTAAAATCTCTTTTCCTTTATCAGCCTTTGAGGTTGAAGAATCATCTTTGATTGCATATACACTCGCTTTTTGAGCTTGCTTCGGTGCTGGGCAATCCATGATCCCATGTCCCGACTGGTGGCAATAATTGCATTCCCTAGATTCCTGATTTGGCTTCATAAATTGCTCCCTCCTTCCTTGCTTCCTGGGATTCTTACAATTGTTCAAGTAATGGCCTTTCTACAAGAAATTGAAACAAGTAACATCTTTCACCTTTTTCTTCTGTATATTCTTCTTTCCACCAAACTTCCTTTTTCTCCAATTTAGACTGCTTGTATCTCCTTTCTCCTCCGGAACTTCTTACTTATCTAAAGTATCGTATCTATAACCCATATCAATTAATTGAGAAAAAGATTCCTTAATGTGAGTAGTCATCCTCTCCTGAAACTTCTTATTCATTCCCCGAATAAACTTTTCATTCCTTTTCAAAGGTGTATTTACCAACTCCGGACCAAATCGAGATAACTCGTTGAATATGTTCAAGTATTCCTCGAACGATAAACTTCCCTGCTTCAAATCCATGAACTCTTGGTACATTCTAGAGATACCAGTAGACGGCATATATCGCTGCTCGAACACTTCTTTGAAACGACTCCAAGTAAATTCATCCGCCGGCTCATCCACAGTAACAGTTTCCCACCAAGCTAAAGCCTCTTCCTGGAGTTGCCAGGAAGCTATCAATCGCATCTGATCATCTTCTAATTTTAGTCCTTTGAAAATCCTTTCACACGATTGAATCCGGGCTTGTGCTTCGATAATGATTTCCTTACCTGTGAATGGCTTTCCACCAAGTTTAGAAAAACTTTGATATAGATCAGCTAGATTTGGTTGAGATTGAGTGGGAATATCTGTTGTTGTAGGGCCTTTACCAGTTGAAGTGGTACTTCCCCTTCCCCTATCTCGTCCTCTTTTTCCATTCATTCTTACTATCTGTAATAGTAAGAAAATTGATTTAGGCATTCGGACGCGATATCTTAAGGAATAACAACAGTTAAAGAAAATAGACTGAGAAATTTGGGTTTCCGTTTCACTGGTTGTATTTATTCTAGGGTATACTTCACCCTATCTCTAATGAGCCATCTAATGTGTTACACTCCGTAGCTAAAGTTCTTACTCAACCTTTAGCTCTGATACCAACTGTGACGACCCGAACTTGATGTCCGACAAACAACATCGAATCCGTATCGTCGGAGCTTGCAACAACATTAGATGATAAACAACACATCGGAAAAAAAAGATGATATCATTGATACAACATGAATACAAAATCCGAAATATCAATTTGATACAATGATAATCATCAACATCAGAGAATAATACAACAAAACACCATAACGGTATATCGACAACATGAGAAAAGTCTTCAAGAGAATCCAATACTTCATCTCCAATCCAAAATCCCAAAGCTAGAGCTCCAAACTTCAAGCTCGATCCACCATCAACTGAACTTGTAGCAAATGCGATCCCAAACGCGATTGCCAAACCAAGACTCTAAGATCCAAAAGACTGAAGAAGATCTCTGAATGCTACCAAACTAAAGACTTCGAAAGCAATCGAATCTACACCTATTTATTGGATTTTCTGAAAAACCCAACTCTAGACTGCCCGTGTGAAAATTACGGGCACCCAGATTTGAGGAAGGGAACAATAAACTCCAGGTCAGTCGTGGAACTGGTGTGAGCAAACAAAAACAGTTTATCTTTAAAACAAACAACAAAAGGATTTTTGAAAAGATTGAAATCCGCAATGCTTTTTGGAAAATGAAACTGCCATAAGGCCTCCCGGTACACACACCATGCAATCGCACACTTCGGGGTGAAATCTCCTTATGATAGTCAAAAATGCTTATTACATGAAAACCATTTGATTTTATTACTAGTGCATAGTGGAAAACATTTTGAAAGTATAATATTAATCTTAACCAGCATAGGTACCATTATATTATGCCAGCTATAGCTACCACCTGAGGTGGCAGGTTATACAATTGAAATCGTAAAGGGCTCGTATTGCTTGATTGGATTTCCCACAAGGTCAGGCTTAGGAACTTCATATTGTCACATTGGGAACGCCTTTGGAGGGACGCCCCGAGAACATACCCGGCTCTCTGCCAACATAAGGCTGGTTTCCTCCCTGCCCGAGAGTAATACCTAAAGATATGCCACCCCAGGTCGTTTGCGACCTTTATACGAGGATCCTCTACACCAACAACATCACACAGTAATAAATTTACAGTGTCCACATGAGTTAAGTATCAGGGCTCCATACCATAATACCACCCTTTTCCAGAAGGAATGGACATACCCTAGGGGAGCTACCCCTGCAACCTTGCCGCATCTTTCCTGTTTCGACCATTACCGAGTTGTGAGGTCCTGATGCAGTCTCGTCCACAAAGCTACGCTTTTTCACAAAGCCATGCTTTGATCAACAAATGATCAGCAGCATTTCGTATGCAACATTACCAAATTGGAAATGTATCACTAATAACCATCAACTACATAACCTCTGAGCTCGTTCATCTCAGAGAAGGTTGTTAAGCTAAGAGAATAAATATCCGCCACCAAACATAAATGTATTTGATAGAAACCGGTTTTATATCTCCAAGTGTGATGTCAGACACACATCCATACAAGTCTGTTCCGGGTTCGAACAGAACCGAAGGCACTTCCGAAGAAGCCCTTGCAAATCCAGATATTCACAATCTCGATCGGACTTCCCATCACATTTAGAGAACTCTATACCGTAGCTACTAGTGCAGAGTCATTCGATAGGTTATCCTATCATTCTCGTAAATACCCGGTCTTTACCACCGGTCTTCAATGCTATCCAAAACGTCGTATCATTATTCGGAATGGGTTATATGACACAAGGTCCTCTCCCGGCTAAACCGAATAATGAGCGCAATATTTAAAAACATATGGATATGGGATTTCAGTTAAGTCGCAACTTTAGAATCCAAAACTTTCCTTCAAATTGTTTAAACAAATTACCATTTCAAATCTTTAAACAAAATGATTAACGAATTTCAAAAAAATTCCATTTCAGTTGGATTAACACATTCAATCTTTAAATCAAAGATTTAACTTATAGCTTTCAATACCCGTTTCCAAAGATTCATTCATAACTTGGAAAACCATTTTTATTTCAAACTTGAAATCTCTTTAATACATATTGAAAATTCTTTCCTTAAATGGAAGCTTTTATTATTTGAAAACAAATAGTTTTCGTTTCGGAAAAATCTGATTTTATTTATGCAAGTTAAAGTCTTTCAAACTTCGGTTAAATTCAAATTCCCAAAACAACACTTTAAAAATGGTTTAAAACCCATATAAACTTGTATGACCTTTTTAAATCATAAATTCTCAACATATAATTCAATTTCAAATTTTTGAATTCAAATTTAAATCAAATTTCAAAACTAAATCAAGTTATTCAAAAATAAATTTTATCTTTGAAATTCCTTTTCAAAAGCTTTTCACTTTAAACCCAATCCATTTCCAAAACCATTTGGATTCAAAATTCAATTTTAAAACTATTTCAAAAATCTGTGACTTAACCAATTTCCAGTGCAATCCATATTTGTGTGTGTATAGTGTAGTCCAGGGGTTTAACACAATAGTGTAACTTCATCAGTCATTACAGATACAATCACAGCAATATCGATAAGCGATATAATCCTATAATGCTTATCTATATACACAGCATCACAGATAGATAATATAAATGCATTATAAATAAATAAATTACATTCATCACAGTTTGAATTAAAATAATTCTAATCACAAAGCATCACACAACAGAGATGACAAAACAATTCACAACATTCAATAGAATACAATCATCCATAAATAAGGTTAATTGACCATCTGATTAATTGAAATCAGATAAATTACTAATCCTGGTTGATTAACATTACATGATTACAGTTTATGTTAATTAATCATCCTTTAATTATTTATTAATTAACCTTTATAAATGAATTAATTAACCTTTAATTATTAAAGAATTAATCTTAATTAATTAACCATAATAAATTATTCTTAATTAGTTAATCATTTAATTAACCCTTAATTAATTATCATTAATTAATTAATTCCAAATAATTAGAATAAGTAATTATCCCTAATTACTTAATTAACTTTTACCATTAATTAATTACTTTTATTAATTAACTAACCTTTAATTAATTAATTATTTCTTAAATTAATTACCTTAATTATATTAATTAATTATCCTTAATTAATTATCCTTTAAACATTTGATTAAACCAATCTTTAATCATCAATTATCCATCCTTAATTGCATTCATTAAGTATTATTTTTAAGTAATTAATTATCCTTAAATTTATTATTCATTACTTACTTTATTAATCAAACTTAAATTTACCTTAATTACTTTTATTAAGTAATTCACTTCAAGTAATTAATTTCCTTTAACAAATATATTAACTTAAACTTTAAAAGTTAATTAACCGTCAAAACTTTCTTTATATTATTAAGTTTATTTAAAATAAACTTTCAAAATAGAAGTTATATTTATATTTTAAACCATTTTAAAACTTGGTTAATTAAAACAATTTTATTTAAAAAAAATTCTTAACCGATTAAAACTGGGTCAGCATCTAATATTTACAAAAATCCATTTTAACAAAATTATTTCAAAGTAAAACTTGATTTCCTTATTAAAATTTAAAACTGTTTTTGCCCCAATCCAGATAACCCGAGCCAACCACTGAATTTCCCGATTTCCACTGCGGGCTTCCTCAAATCTTCCACTGCTTCGAGACAATTCGCGAGCAACACGAGTACGGACACGAGTATGTGCCTTCTTTCCCAAAGCTTAAATTGCCAGAGCTTAAACGTGCACCGTGCGCATGCACATTTGATCTAAGCAATGGCGATCGTTGCCGCCGTCATCCATAAGTCGACGACGATGGACTCGACCACATTCGCTACCCAGTTTGAAGAATTCGAACGAAATTCGAAAAATGGCCATTCACGAACCCACTGAAACCACCAATCAACGTAAAAACCACCACCACTGTTGCTTCAGACCATCAGAAAATGCGCGATTGCTTCCAGAGCTTCGCCAGACGATAACACACCCATCCATCCTGGTCCGATCATCCAAAACGCTATGTCGACCACAATAATGCCTCGTGACTTCAATTGACAAAATACAGGGTTAAAACCCTAGATCAACTTCAATCTCCAACCACGATGAAATATAAAATCATCTCGTATTTTTCTTGAATTCAACAATCATTCCAGTATCTCTGAAAAAATTTCAACACCCAGACATGCATCTAGCTAAAACGACCACAATTCAAAACTAGAAACTCTGATTTTTACTTTAAAAATCATTATTTTCTAAATATGTTTGGATAATGTAAATGGATCTTGAATACATGCAGGTTGAAATTTGGATAAATTTATATGTATACTATATTTCTTCCTCCAGACAGCAACCTTCCATATTATCTTGGAAACATATTTTTAAAATTAAGTTTTATTGAATTTAAACACATTTTCTTTTGACATCCAAATCTAATCAACAACTCGAAGCAGTGTTTAGGATTTTTTTTCTTTTTCCTTTTTTTTGGAAAGGTTTCTGAGAACCTGGAATTTGCAAATAGGGATGAGTGTCCCTGTATATCAATATGCACATCCATATGTTTCACAAAAATACAAACATTCAGGCATATTTCAAACACTATCAGAACAAACCTTCACCTATTTGTCACATACAAAAAGATTTAAGTTTTTTTAAAATTAGAGTTTTGCTCACCTGTAGCTCAACAGAGGATTTGAAAACAGAGGTTTGCTTTTTGAATTTTGATGCTTTGATCCTTAAGTTCGATTTCAGAACTTGATTGATGCCAAATTGCCATCTGCATGCTTGATTACAACAACCAGTTTTTGACCCAAAACTTGAATGCCCTTTTTATTTACATTTGCAACCAAATTCTGTTTTGATTTTGTATTTTGTTTTGCTTGCTATCCCGATTTGTTTGATTCCTGAAGCTTGTTTGAAAATTGAAGATAGTCTTTAATTTTTTTTCCTTTGATTTACTGATTTCAGATTTGAGAAAAGGAGAATGTGGTTTAGTTTTTTTTCCTTTCAATATAAAATTTAATTCATTTTTAAACAAAACTAATTCCACTTGTTTAACTTAGGCTAACACTTGTCAATTTATTCCTTTTCATGTTTTACACTTATTACATGGAATAAAAATTGTGTTTAAATCCTTATATTAAATTTTTTTACAAACTATGTTTTAAAACTTTATTTTATTTACATATATTTATACTTTTATATACCTAAGAACTATGTCTTTAAATCCTTATTATTTATTTTCATGTTCATGTAATATTTTTGCATATGTGTTATGTTAGAAAGAAGAATATCCTATTTTAAAATTTAAACTTAAGTTATCATACTAATAAATTGTTTTTGAAAATATATAATTAACTTTTGAAAAGTACTATATTAAAATTAAAATATAACTTCCAAATTAATACATGTATGTATATATTAAAATTTCTAAAAAAACAAACTTTTTACTAATTTTTTTAAAATATAGTTTTAAATCAAATTTATTTTCAATACATTTATATTTGAATTTCAAATCCAATTTATTTTCAACATATTTATTTCTAAATTCCAAATGAAAATTCTTATTCATAATTTATTGAATTTTCAAATCAATTCTTTTATTTACAATCTTTTGATATATATATTTGTTCAATTTTTCAAATTAATCCGCAATCAAATTTATAATTAAATATTATTCAAAATATTCATTATTGAATTCCAAACTCAAAATTTCTATTTTAAAATACATATCATTATTTATTCTGGAATTTTCCCAATTAATTCATCATTAAATCCAAAATTCAAAATTAATTACCGAAAATTTCACTACACCATAGATTGCATACTGCAACACCAAGAAGCGATGCAAGAAGTGCCAAAAAATGATGCTTTAGGCTAAAAAAGGGCAAAGGCAACACTTTCTCGGTGATGCATTTTGCCGCGTTGCCGTAAAGTCAAAGGCAATATCTTTGCGGCCCTAGGGCAACATCGGTTCTTTTGTTGCCACATGTGCCAAATTTACTAAAAAGTGGGCCCCACAATCTGGGCCCTAACATGTGTGCCCACATTGTGGGGCCCACTAATTCTGTGGCCCACCTTTACGGAACCCTGTTGTAGGGCCCATATTCATTAATCTATGGTAACACTTTTGCCATCCAATGGCAACACTTTGCCAGTTTATTACCACATTTAACATCACATACTGCAACATTATATCATATCTATGGCAACACCTTTTGCAATTTAAATTGGAAATGTACTGCGACATTATACTACTGCAACATTATATCATATCTATGGCAACATTACACTGCAACATTGTATCATATCTAATGGCAGTACATACTAAATTCTTAAGCACCTATGTCAGGGTTTGCTTATTACGGCCAGTACATTCATATTCATAGTTACAGTACATTCATACTAAATATCTAATGGCAGTACATTCATATTCATAGTAACAGCCAGTACATACTAAATTCTACTTATTAACAATACAGTCATATTTGCGAGCCTCCAGTGCCAGCAGTGCCTCCAGTGTCATCACTACATACGGTCGCACAAAGATCCCCAACATCAATTTGCATGTCAGGGTTTGCTTCGCCTAATTTCTTAAGCACCCATGTTAAGTTCTCCCGAACTTTTTGGTTCACCTTCGCATCAAATTCATTTTGGACCTTCTTGCTCACCTTTGCTTCGACTTTGTCAGTTATATTTTCCCTTATCTTCGCTGTCAGCTCCTGTATGTATGTGCTTGTTGTTGGGGCATATTTTGAAACTTCTGCAGACTTTATGTGCTGTCATATAAGCCAAGATGGACCGTGCGACTTTCCATCAGAAATCATTTCTTGAACAACTCCATCACTTCCTCCTTCACCTATTGCTTTTTCAATCTTATCCTGCAAAATAAAGCAGTTTCAAAATGTGACATTAAATAAAATTAACAATTCCAAAACAAGTTTCTTAAACAAGAATTGTTTTGCAATATCTATTAACAGTTTTAAAATGGATTCATAAAATATCCTGCTATAGGTTTCAACAAAACAGGATCTAATTCTACAAAAATGTCGATGCGCAAAATGAAGCATTTTTTTGACATCTGATTGAAGAGTAAATAAAATTGTTACAATTCTATACTTCATTACTGAAGTATTAGTCTTGTACACCTTTCCTTCTTTACGCTTGCGAGTTTTAACAAAAAGTTCTCCATCTGATTTGTTGGACTGATATAAATTAAATGAAAAAAGTTAGACAGCAAATGGATATCAAACCAATTTTTCCAGAACATATATCACTAATCCATTCAGAAATTATACTCAAAGTCAAAGCAAAAATAAGTTAAATATGATCGCCTTTATATAAAAGCAAATCTCGGTTCAAATGAAGAACAGAAACCACAAGTGCACACAAGCTAAAAGTCTCGAGCAACTCACAGATGCAAAAATGGAGCAACGGTAAGTTCTCAAGTAGCTTAGAAGTGAAAAAATAAAGAAACAACAAGTATAAAATCACAACATACGTAGCAACAATATCAGAGCTTTTTCAAGCATAGTATCAAGTGATGTATCAGTTTTGCAAAATTCAAGGCCGAGCTAAGGAAAATTTGCATAGTAAATATCCCATATGTCTTTGCTTTCAGATTATTAACTTTAAGCACAGAGATAACAAATATCCCATGATTCATCTTGGATTCTGATGAAAAACTAAGATTACCCCGTGATTAATCCATGAGCCATGAACATATATATAATACTAAAACGATTTAAGCTTAGCAAGGCAGTAAAACCATCAACATATAGCAGACAAAAGACAGGCATCAACTGGACATCCATATGCTTAAGAGTTAAGAGTGTATCCAATAGTTTACAAATTACTTAATTTCCACAGAGATGGATTGGACTCATATTTAATGTTTAATATGCATCTAACTTGCAGACGTATATTTACCAAATGCATACAAATGCATGACCATGACGAACACTGGTTTGGAAAAGAAGAATTGAGTTTTCTATGCTAAAGGGGGCAAAGAAAGGCTCATTTATATTTTTATAGATTTTATATACTTTTTTAGCAAATGTTATTAATAGCTATTGAGTCGTAAATTAATGTGAAAATGCAAAAATAATAAACAGATACAATAAAAATTAATACATTAAAATTGAAATAAAAACATTTGTAGGATGATTAATGTAACAGATCAGATTATATAGCCTGCTTGTTATTCTTTTAGTTACAAACTTCTATATCATAAACAGAACATATATCACTAATATATTTTTTGCTTATTTGTTTGAGTGAGGTGATATTTTATTTTGGAACATATACGTAGTTATTTTTATTTTTATTTTGGAACATATATCGCTTTGCTAAATAAGGAGAGGAATTTCAGATAAAATAAAATGCATACCTCTAGCCAACCATAAAAATAAGCAAAATACATACCATCTTATGCCGAATTTGGGAAAAGAGTTTTGGACCAGCAGTGTGTGTGTGTGTCTGTATAAAATTTTCGACTTGGACAATTTGTAAGGGCCTTGGACTACAAAAACATGAAATAAAGATGTTTATCTGTCTGATTTGAATGAATAAAAATGAAAAAAAAATTATGTGATAAAACTTAAAATTATACCTGAATTTTTTCATCTCCCCAATACATCAGGAGTACTCTGAAATCCGCAAGTGGAATTTCGTCCGGCCTATTTTCAAGCCTCTCTTCATCAGTTTCATAAGCCGTATAATGTGCTTTTTTAATACGACTCTTGTACCCCCTCCAAGAGTCACGAATTGACTTCAAAACCCAATATTCACATTCATCCGGAATAATATACCGTTGCTTAAATGCAAATCAAACATTAAAAAGAATAGTCATGCTACTTTTGTGACAAGTTTTATATATTTAAGTAAAATTCAGCTAAGTTTGCAAATTACCTTGACATAGTTCCACGGCGTGCCTTTCAAACTTGAAGGAACATCAAACCAAGACTTGTAAGTAAGTGGAACACTCCTTTTCAGTGTTCCTAAAAAAGCACTCAGTTCAGACATTACTCGGTCATCGTCTGAAACAGGTTGGCCCCGATGATTCATTTGGATTAGAACTCTTTTGTCATATGACCTTGAATGAACTTTATCCATCTTTTTTTTCCCCTGAACCTTTTGGGAGCTCCCACTACTATTACAAAGTACATACAATAGTAATGAGAAGGCTAGACATAACATAACTGAGAACTTAAACTATTAAAATCGGAACTCAATTAGATAATACCTTCATCTTCTTCGTTTTCAATACGTGTCGAGACATTTCCGACAACAGCCTTCTTCCTTGCACTTCCACTTCCACTTCCACTACTGATATTCTTCTGGTGTTCTCGCATAGCCAAATAAGTAGCCATTGTTCCTATTCTTTCATTATGTGGTAACTCAACGATACATGGTGGATCAACAGTTTGTGTAGGAACTGGATTTTCCCCTGTCTTCGGAGCTGCATTTTTATCAGTTGCAGATTCAACAATGACCCGTGAACGAGTTGTTGGTCCAACTGTGGCTGTGTAATCGTAACCTTTTTGGTTCTCTAAAATACGCACACAAAATCAATAAAATAAAAAAATAAGGAAGCTAGTCTATAATTACCAACATAAAATTAAATCTTCAGCTATAATGCACCTTTACTGGATTTTTTGAAGTATCATCTTCACTAGGTTCCTCTTGTTCTAGAGTATAATCTTCGCTTTCAGCTGGCATCTTTGATTTTCCTTTATTTTTTTCAAATTCATTTATCAGCCCAGTAACTAATGTAGGCATCCCAAGAGCTTCAAAAACACCATTCTTCTACGACACATGTTTAGCTCTCTCCCTTTCATATTCTGTAAGCGGTGGAGGTGGCAGATCATCATCCTTGAAGTAATTTAAAAAGACATTATTGTAAATATAAGCAAAATATATGTAGAATATCATATTAGATGATCAGATTGTATTCTTCTTACTTGAATCTCATTTTCATCCATATTTTTCTCTTCATCTGGAGGATTATAGAAATCCAATTTACTCCTGACACTCGCTGAGTTGATATTCAAAGTTGCATCGTTGACTTCAGTTGGATTTTTCTTCTCTGGTGTCTTCGTACAACTACTGACTTAAGTTGAATTTTTCTCTGGTAACTTTGTAGACCTACCGACTCCCGTTGACTTCTTGCTGATCACCTTTTTCCTGCCCATGCGTGAACTCACATCAGCTTCGCTCACTTGTGGATTGTTTAGCGGTGCCGACTTTCTAGGACTAAAGACTTGATCAGTCTGCGTCTCGTTGGTAAGTGGATTGTTTAGCCGTGCCGACTTTCTAGGACTAAAGACTTGATCAGTCTGCGTCTCGTTGGTAAGTGGATTGTTTAACCGTGCCGACTTTATAGGACAAAAGACTTGATCAGTCTGCGTCTCATCGATAAGTGGATTGTTTAGCCGTGCCGAATTTCTAGGACCAAAGACTTGATCAGTCTGCTTCTCGTCGATAAGTGAATTGTTTAGCCATATCGACTTTCTAGGACCAAAGACTTGATCAGTCTGCGTCTCGTTGGTAAGTGGATTGTTTAGCCATGCCAACTTTCGAGTCGGAGTAAAGACTTCAGTCTGCTTCTTGTTTTTTGCTGCCTGTTGCAGATGGTGAGTGGTGACAAATTGTCGTTTCTGTGATTTCGCAGCTGCAAACATACAACGACATAAAAAGCAAGTTTATCATGTCATAAACATAATTATTTAAATTTAATTAAAGAAATTAAGACTTGATCATTGTAATGTCCCGCCTTTCCGCACGGTTTAAATCGACGATAAACCACACATGTCAGACTTATACCATACAGAAGGGCAGAATGCTATGGGGTAAATAAGAAAAAGCAGAGAAAGAAAAAGAACAAAACAGAATCTTGCAGCGGAACGATAAAATATAATAATCAAATATACAATTCATGAAGCTATTTTACAAAATATTTGAATATATTTATTCAATACATATCAGAGTTGCACATACCAGCGAATAATAATTAATGCAGCGGAATTAAATGGTGTAGCGGAATAATATAGTAGATAATAGTACTACAATCTTCGTCTTCGTCCTCTAGAATAAAATCTTCAAATTCTGAAACGCTCGGACTGACCCGAGTGAATTGAAAGGACAAAACACTCGAGTCAGAACTAAAATATCTTATGCAAGTTAAATCAACAGGAATAAATATGAGTGAAACGGCGTCAGAAATGTTTACGGGATTTGACATCTCCTATTCAGTGTCTAACGTGAGTGCAGTAACTTAAGAGATGTTCGGGATTCACATCTTCTAAGGATCCGTTAAACTATTTACTAGGTAGTAATATTTCGCTATTATAATAATGTCTATTAGTAAAATAAACTTACTTTAAAATAGCGTTAAGGCTTTACATTTTCCACCTTAACACGTAATAGTGTCAATAGTCTATACAGTGCCTGCATATCTCCTGATCGGGAGACTACAAGAAGACACTCCATAGGTACGCCACAAATAGAAACTCGTAGTAAAGGCTCGGTATGGTAGGCAACACGCCACAACTAGGCAATGCCAGAGTAGATATACCAATTATGCTTCCAGGTCGGTGGTAACGCGTAGCGCGCAGCTACTGCCCACCTTGAATAACACCCCCACATCAAAGAAATCAAAAGTGGCCACCGAATCAATCCAAAAGTCAAAGTATAATATCGAAGGGAAGTGTCCGATCAAAGGTGCCAACTCATTAACCCGTCGATCGCTCCTGTTTTGGCCACCTTATGCCAACTCACGGGAGTTGGGTCTACGTATTTACCTCAAAGGAAATGCCACCACCATTCTACTTCATTCTGGAATCTCCACTGCGTACACAGTCGTTAAAGTGGTTTTCGGAGTTGGCAGAGAGTATGACAACTTTCGATCCCGGTCTCTTCAACAACCAAACGTTATTATAACACCGCGGTCTTATCAAAATAGTTTATACTTTTAAAAACAGAATATAATATCCATGTCAAATCCATATAAATACGATATAATTTCCTCTTTTTAAAACCCAAATCAAATTTGATATCATTTTCAAATATATCTTTTTTTTAAACTATAACATTTCAAAGTTATAATATTTCGGAATCAACTCTTGAATATAACGCTTTCAAATTATAATACCTTGAAAATCATACTTTGAAACATAACTCCAATACTTAAATGGTTTAATATTAAATTACTTTATATAATAATTTAGCTTCTTTAATTTCACAAATCTATTCCAAATACAGATTTAAATCCTCAATTAACCCATTTCAAATTCCATATATTTCAAAGATTAAATATTCAATATTTCAAAACGAAATTTTATAATTCCATATATATCAAATTCCATTACTATTATTTAGATTTGAAACGTTTACTTAGTAATTCAAATGTCATTTAAGTAAAACTTTCAACTTCAACCAACTGGATATTCTTCAATTTACTTAGACTTGATTTATTTACTTAAATCACCTTAAACTCGAATTAAGTTATAAAACCACATTCTCTTAAACTCTCAATTTCAACAAGTTCTAAGTGGATTCTTATTAAATATTATTCTTAATAAAATAAAATCTCAAATCAATTTCAAACTATCTTCTCAACCTTGATTTATAAAAATCAATATAACTCTATATTAAAATGTAATTTAAGCAAATACTTAACCATATTATATTTTAATAAAATCAAAATTTATTACTAACTTATTTTATGCTTTAACAAATTTTATTCATAGCATAAAACCAATAATTTAAACATATATAAAAGAACATTTATAAAATATCCAAAACAATATCTCATATAATCATATATTTCTTTCCAAAACTATAGAAATCATTCCAAAATATTTTTATATATAGACCGCGGTGTCTGTATAAAATTTTCTATCCTATGGTCAAGTGATATAGATATTTATCATTTCAATCCGTAATATAAAACAAAAATGCGGTTATATATCATTTCAAACCGCAATCCTGAATGAAATAAATGCATAATAACTTACAGTTTATAACAATATAAAATACAACATCCATTCACCTAATATCAACCATCAACCATTAATCACAATCATCATCTAATTTAATCAATAGCATCAATATATAATGGATAATAAACAACAGGTATCAACTAGCAGTTTATATTCAATAATAAATTAAATAAAAATTTAACTGGCAATTTATATGCAATAAATAAATTAAAAAACAATTTAATTCAAATAAATTAAATTCAACTGGGATGATGATTAAAAATAAGTCAAACAGTCATAAATCAATTTCTAATCACATCCTAAATCAATTTAACAAACATAAGAAATTTTAGAAGTTGTGAGTGGGTTAAAACACTCACCTTTTAAATTTAAATTGAATTTAAATTCAATTTAAACCCAAAAATTTGACAGTCTCAGAATTTGTCCAAACCAGCACCAAATTGTTCGGTTCAATACGATCCTAACAAAAAAAATTCGCGCATGAAACAGATGTCGTATGTAAAAGATATAGCTATAAATGTGCTTGAATTTCAATTATAAAATATAAAAAAAGAACACTTTACCCCTATGCCACGTCACCAATTTTTAGCGTGAATCATCTTCATCAGCCCACGCACAGTATGCACGCAATCCCTAAATCGAGCCGTTCGAACCAACAACGTGCCGCCGCCTCGCATCTACCGTCGACCAACCTCCAGTGGCCGCCTTCCCCTATGCCGTGCCTAGTACCGGCCGTGCGCACGCCACCCTCGCTGAAATGGCGACGAACGAACAGCGGCCGCCCAAAATATACACGGAACACTAGCCATTTTTGCCGTAAATCTGACCGTCAACTCGCCATATTAACCACATAGATCGACTCCCCTCAGTCCCCTCTGCAATACCCAGAAAGGATTTGATGATTCGTCGCAGTTGATCGGAGCGCGACGGACGGCCGAAACTTTTCCTAAATTTCCGGTCAAGCGAAAACCCAGGTTAAAAAACGAACTGCAGATCTGACTTGCGCTCTTCGAGAGCTTCGAAATATATTTTTTCTGAATTTTTCTGAGGAGTTTGGATTTTCGAAGTTGATTTTTGAATTGAAATTTGAATTGGAAAATTAGGGTTTACAGCCATTGAGGAAGAGGAGTATAGAAGTTTCTGTACATATAGAAATGAGGAACAGAGGCTGCTAGGGTTTATAGCAGGATATATATAGGCAGGGTTGATGTTTGAACGGATGGATAAGATAGATTCACGCGCTAACGCCAAAGTGACCCAAAAAGCCCGTTTCTACTCCGGAATGAAATTGGGTCAACCTATATATCAAAATAGATGTTTTAAAATATTTTAAACGCGATGGAAAAGGTTTCACGTCCAAATTCCATCGTATGAGGAAGTTATGCTAAAATCAATATTTTTCAAATTGATTTCAATTGATTAATTTCATTTATTTCAAGGCGTTTCACGTTCGTACGATCAAACGACAAGTCCAATCGCTACGAAACTTGAAACCCTACAATAATTCACCGTTACAGATCCGATGAAACTGGTTTCGTCGAAATTCGAGTCAGTGGCCAATGTGGCTATTTTTACACTAATTAAATAAATTTATAATTAATTAATTAAATCCAATTTTAAATTTCAATTCTAAAATTGACAATTTTTATCAGCTTTATATTTTTCAAACATTTACAATGTTTTAAACAAATATAAAAAAAGTCAATTCAAAGTTGATAAATTTGTCAATTCCAGTATTAATCTCAGTTCCATTCAATTCAGAGATTATAAATTTAATTTCCAAAATTTCTATTAAATTTACTTTTCATTCTACTATTCAATTCATTAATAACAAACGGATGAAATAAATATTGTAATCCAAATCCATTACATTAACATTTTCACCTTTCATCTAAATTCTCATTTATGTAATATTTTAATATTATATCCCACTTGTTTGCAATTAATCCACTTACTAAATTTCAAATTTCAAATAAATTAATAAATCTTGGTTTTCACTCCTTAAAACAACCAATCTTCATATTATAAATAAAATTAACATTTATTGCATCTTATAGAATTAACCACCTTCAATGACAAATCAAATCTATCCTAACTGCACAAATTAAGACCATTAATTGCAATTTGATTTCACATTAAACTTCATTAATTATCACTTGAAATCTAAATAAAACCGTTTACTTATTTAAAATCTTGCTATTCAATAAATTGACATTTTATGAGTATAATTAACATTGCTTTTCGATTATTACTTAAATTTTCATCACAAAACGTTAAATTTAGATTTATTGTAATTGATTACCAAGGCTTATTTACACATTAAATAAATAACCTATATTAATTGTCACCTATTTGCTTTCCATTGCCTTTATAAATTCGTTACTTATCAACCTAGATTATTATTCCATATATACACTAATTTTTTCCATTCTATTTATGATATCCATTGCATTAATTCTCATAACATTACATTATTGATATCCTAATTTGATTTAGTAGACCAATTTGTTACAACTTTACCTACATTAACACTATTTCCCTTATTTTGGTTATTATTTCATACATAGATCACAAGTTTACATTCCTTTACACTATCTTATGAAAACAATATACATTTCTAATACTTTATTGCATTTATCGGAATCAAATTTCCAAATATACAAGATACGATAAATTATGACCTTACAGTTATTTCAATTAATTGGGATTGCGCTAAATTATTTATTTATTAACCTACATTAACATAATTACATAAATTTACATTCGGTTAAAATTAATCCATATATTATTTCACACATTAATACATTGATTGCATTTTTTTTTATTATATTCTATTTAAAACCAAGTCATAACATTTGAATTATTTTATTAAGTTGGAATGTTCATTCTTCCCAACTAATTACCATTTTACATTATAATTTTACAATTTTAAATAAATTCATAAATTGTCATTTCAGTCATCCTACTAAATATTAACCATAATTAGCATTATTACGTTTTAATTTACTTATTATTTCATTAATAAGTTACGCAAATTTATTTCTCCAAATATTAAATCACAAAGTCTTATTTAATTTACCATTGCTACTATTCATCCTTAACAATTACTACAATATAAATTATACATTTTTCTTTCTAAATTTAATTACAAAATCTAATTAAATTAACCCATTTATAAATCAAAATTTGCAGGTCGTTACAATCATGTACACTAATACCTGGAGACAGTAGATTCTTCCTTGGGCGTATGATGACATGTGGTTGCATTTGTTTTATTGGCTCAATTTTATCATCGACCATGGTGTCGACATAGAAATCAATGTAATCGCCGTTATTTTTTATTTGCATCAATTCCCATAGATCTGCATCACTGGTCACCAATTTCCACCCACTCGTTGGACCTTTCCATGAATATACTCCTCCAATTTCAGTGTACTTTAGCTCATCCCTGACATACTCCATCAGTACTGTGCAAGAAAACATATCCAGATCAGCGCCCATGACAAAAGTCTCTTCTCCACCAACATATCTATTCTTCTCAAATTTTCCTTTGAGATGGAATTTAAGATTTGCCTCCATCCTACACAAAATGAAGGAATTAACATTAGAATGACATAATTGCAAATTAAAATAAACCAACTGCATTATAAAATAAAACAGTCACTTCACTAAAATGTAATAAAGGCAGAAACACTAAAAAAGAGACAAAAAGCCACAAATATGATACATAGTTACAACATTTAATCATGGCAGAAACATCATTTTCTTACTTAAATTTGGTACACTAGTTATTTAATTAAATATGATAGTGATACACAGAAATTAAGAAGCATTTTCTTTCACTCTGCTAGGTGGAAGGCGGATTCGTCTTATTGGGATATCATCTCTACACCAACAAACATCAAAATCTTGATTTCCCACTCCATGAGCAGGCTGGATATCATTCAAATCTTTATTTTCATCTTCCTTTCGATTTCACACTAGTCTCTCGGCAATTTCTTGATAACATTGTGGCACATCTTATCAGTTGGATCTTCTATATAAAACACTTGTTGTACTTATGAAGCCATAACATAAGGATCAGATTTCTGGCACAATCGATTAAAATTGACACGAGTCAGGCCATATAAATCTTTCTCTTCTTGGTATCAACAACACTTAAATAAAACCACACTAAATTCTCCCCAATAATCTAGTTCTAATATTTCCTCAATTGATCCATAGTAATTAACTTCACCAACCAATGGATTTTGATCTTTCGAACTTGCAAAGCCAGTAGTCAAGGCTGTCAAAAATACACCACTGTTTTGTGTTGTACATTTGGCATCTCTGAACCTTGTATAAAATCTATATCCATTGATAACATATCCAGTAAACCTTTTAGCTGTTGGAAGAGGGCCCATTGCAAGCAGTTGTACTTCTTTTGAAATGTCCTCCTTTTTCCCAACCTCTTACTTTAACCACTTTCAAAATTCTTCACTGTTTCTCTCTCTCTCTTTTATATTTTTTTTGGATAATGCATGACCATTAATTAAAGCTCGATGCTCCCTAGAATAAAGACCTGGTTAATAAAAGATAGAAACAAATTTTCTGATTCTTCAATAATTACTAAAATAAAAAACTTAAAAACTTACTCAAGTAAACTCTCTATTTCCTTGTTACCACAATTGAATAGAATGTAACGGTGAAATGCCGTCCATTGAATATCTTTAAGATGAATACTTTTTCCATCTTTGTTTCTTCTTGTGCCAATAAGATATTCCAGATTCTGTGGACAGGTTTCAAATTTCATTTTTCCTGCTCCATCGCCACCTAAGAACCTTGAACAGAATATCAAACATTCTTCTGCAAGATAACCTTCAGCAATGGACGCCTCAGATTTACTTTTGTTGCGAACATATGATTTCAGTTTACAAAGATAACGCTCAATAGGAAACATACAACGAAGATGTGCAGGTCCACCATATTCAATTTCCCTGCATAAATGAACTAGCAAGTGCACCATTATATCGAAGAAAGCATTTGGGAATATCATCTGAAATTGACAAAGAATTTCCACAATTTCCTTTTGCAGCCTCTTGAGATCAGCCAAATTGATAATTTTACTCCAAAGACTTCTTTGAAGTGCACCTAATCTTATCATAGGTAATGCAACTTCAAGTTTTATAGATTTCTTCACAGCAAATTATAGCAAGTAGTGGAGAAGAAAATGAGCATCGTGGATTTTATACCCTGCAATTTTCCTCTCTTTCTTGTTTACATACCGACTGATATTAGCTGCACAACCATAAGGCAGTTTAGCATACTCCAACACCGAGAAAAATATTTCTTTCTCCTTGTTCGTCATTGCAAATATTGCAGCCCTGATCTTAAGGTAATTCCCATCAGCTGATAGAACCGGATGAAGGACCTCCCTGATGCCTATCTCTTGTAAATCATACCGAGCACTTAAATGGTCTTTCTACTTCCAATCAATATTTAGTAAAGTGCCAAGTATGTTATCACAAATGTTTTTCTCTATGTGCATAACATCAAGGTTATGTCGACATACATTATGACTCCAATATGGTAAATTTAAAAATATTGACTTCTTTTTAAAAGGGGATTCATTTTTATGCTTGTCGACATCTTTCTGCCCAAAAATATTTTCATAACCAGCCAACAATTCTTCAATGTCTGTCCCGGATAAAATTCCTCGAGATGTTCCCATTTCAATTTCACCATTGAACCTTTTCTTATCAAAGCTCCACTTGTGTTCCGGATCTAAAAATTTCCTATGATTCATGTAGCATATTTTTTTACTATGTTTCAAGTAGGTTGAAGAAGTCTCGAAATGGCATATGGGACAAGCAAAATAACCCTTTGTGCTCCAGCCAGATAACATTGCATAGCTCGGAAAGTCGCTGATCGTCCATAACATGCTTGCACGTAACGTGAAATTAGCACCAGTTAAGGCATCATAAGTTTGTATGCCAAGACCCCATAATTCTTTCAATTCTGCGATAAGAGGCTGCATGTAGACATCAATGCTATTCTTAGGAGACAGTGGACCAGGGATAAGGATTGAAAGTATCAAATTTTCTGGCTTCATGCATAACCAAGGTGGAAGGTTATAATTTACCAATATGATTGGCCATGTGCTGTGACCTGTAGTCATTGTACGAAAAGGACTGAATCCATCAGCTGCTACTCCTAACCTGATATTTCTGTTTTCAGATGAAAAATGAGGATATTTGGAATCCATCATCTTCCAAACCTCGCCATCAGCTGGATGTCGAAGTCTGCCATCATTTTTCCGTCCCACTGCATGCCATATCATAAATTCTACATACTCCTTGGACATGAACATCCTTTGCAGCCTTGGTTTTAGTAGAAAATAACGTATCACTTTTGCTGGTACTTTGTGATTCCGCTGCTCCGGATCATTGTCAGCACCCGCTTTCTTTTCCGGTATAACCCACCTTGAAAAACCACATGTTTTGCAGTTATTTTCCTTTTCATTTTCTACCCAATATAGCATGCAGTCATTTGGTCATGCATGTATTCTTTGGTAATCGAGGCCTAAATCTTTAATGATATTTTTGGTAGCATTGAAAGATAAAGGGATGTGGGCCTGTGGAAAAGCTTCTTTTAGCAACTCTAATAAATCGGTAAATGCAGACTCGGTGATACCATGTAGGCATTTTAAAGAATAAAGCTTGACGATGAAACTTAATCGCGAAAATTTAGTACACCCGAGATATAATGGCTGCTTTTCCTCTTCAACACAGTGACAAAATTTTCTAGCATCGACATCTACTCCATTTGCTCCATCAAAAGATCCACCTTCATTATTCTGCATATTTCCACAAGTACAATGCAACATCTCATCGAGAATATCTCCAAAATTTATTCCCGCTTTACGATCCATATCGTTATCGCTCCTTTCATGATCTAGACAGGAAACCTCACAAATCCATTTCACGTACAATTCTGATGGACCATTCCAAATCAGATGGTCGTAGACTACCTCTTGACGATGCCACTTGCGATTATGACACTTTTTGAAAGGGCATGTAATTTCATCACCTACCGCGAATCTAGAAAAAGTATTTTGAATAAAACGTTTCACTCCACTGATATATCCTTCACTGAACTTAGGAAGTTCTGCCCATATTTTTTCCTCGTCGTTCATCACTAATTTACACACAAATAACATGAAAAGACAAATGCAATAATAAAATCAAGAATATGATTACACCTGAACTCACAAGTAATTCAGTAAATTAGGCAATACAACAATCAAATCAGGAAAAACTTGGAATATACATAGAGTGATACCGTAAGCAGCAGATTAAATCGAAGCCCTAACTGAAATTTGAAACCCAAACGAACCCCAATTGAAGACCTAATTGAAACACCGAAGCCCTAATTGAACTTGAACTCGAACTTTCCGTAATTGAAACCCAATTAAGCTTGTAAACTTAGAACTTTTGTTAAGTGTTTTGTTAAGTGTTTGAGATTTTCACGCGTAATTTTTGCTTCCCGGTCACCCCACTTTTTTTTCAGCCGCGTTCATTTTTTATAATATTTTTATAAGTCTATAGCTACTACAACATAGTGTTGATATCTATGCCAACATCCTAAAGCTAATGTTGTAATAGACAAAAATCAGCATAACTATCGTTACATTGTAGCTAGCAACGTCTTGTATTTTCGTTGCAATAGGCCATCTATGGCGTAGTGTTTCATAATTTAATTCCAAAAATTGGATTTATTGTAACAACCCGCATATTTATCGAGTTTGTATTTAAATATTTTATTTAAATATTAACTCGTTAATCGGATTTTGGTCCGAAAAGCTACTTTTTGCAAACGGTCAAATTAGGACTCGAGACCACTTCCATTGAGTTCGAAATGTCGTTTACAACTTTTTTAAGTATAAACATCGATAGGTTTGGAGTTAGTGAAATTTCACTAACTTTTCCCGCTTTGGACTTTGGGTTAGTTTAGCCTATTAAGCCCAAGTTCCAACCCTCTTCTCCTCACTCTTCATAAATTTTCTAACTAATCAAGCTTTGGCATTAATGGTGGAGGGAATGGGAAATTAAAATTCCAAAACTCAAATTCAATTGCAATCCATCTTTCTACTCCAAATTCAAGAAGAAGACATTGGATTCAAGCTTCTTGTGCTTAGATAGAAGAAGGATTGATTCTTGCTTGCTTAAAACTTCATTTTCATTGATATTTGGTGCAAAGGTGAGATTTTTATCTCACAATTCTAGCCTATAACTATATTGGACTGTTGGGAATGATTCCTTATCATTTTTGCATGCATGTTAGCATTTGGTTTGGATTGGATTGGCGTAAAACTCCAATTTTTAGCGTTTTGTTGAATTTTCTGCACTTAGGTCGTTCTGGCCATTTTTAGGTCGTTCGGAGTTAAGTCGTTCGTCCATAGGTCGTGAGTCGTTCACGAGTTAACCCTAGGTCGTTCTGGCCATTTTTAGCTCGTTCGGAGTTAAGTCGTTCGTCCATAGGTCGTGAGTCGTTCACGAGTTAACCCTAGGTCGTTCTGGCCATTTTTAGCTCGTTCGGAGTTAAGTCGTTCATCCATAGGTCGTGAGTCGTTTACGAGTTAACCCTTAAGTCGTGCAGCCCTTCAGTCACGCAACCCTTAAGTCGGTTACGAGTTATCCCGATAGGTCGTTGGACCCTTAACTCGTAGGTCGTTGGACCTTATCTCGTTAGGTCGCTCCTGGCCTAACCCTTAAGTCGTGCAACCCTTAAGTCGTTGGACCCTTGAGTCGTTGGGTCGTTGGACCCTTGAGTCGTTGGGTCGTTGGACCCTTGAGTCGTTGGGTCGTTGGACCCTTGAGTCGTTAGGTCGTTTGGCCATAGCTCGTTAGGTCGTATGACCCTTGAGTCGTTAGGTCGTATGACCCTTGAGTCGTTAGGTCGTTAGGCCCTTGAGTCGTTAGGTCGTTAGACCCTTGAGTCGTTAGGTCGTATGACCTTATAACCCTATAGGTCGTATGACCCTTGAGTCGTTAGGTCGTATGACCCTTGAGTCGTTAGGTCGTTAGACCCTTGAGTCGTTAGGTCGTATGACCTTATAACCCTATAGGTCGTTGGACCTTATCCCGATAGTTCGCTTGACCCCTGAGACCCTTAGGTCGTTAGACCTTATTTTGTCTTCACTAGGTCGTACCGTTTTGGTCGGGGCGCTGCCCCTTGGACCCCCGCGACCTGACCGGGCAGGTCGAACCCCGTAAGCGGTGGCGTTGCCCCCGCACCCCCACCTTGGGGGGTTGCCGCCCCCCCTCCGTAGGGGATCTTATCTGAAAAACATTGAGCTGATTTCCTTGGATTTTATTCACATCTCCGTATGCGATTTTTGTGACTGATTGTTTCTACAATTGCTTCTGTGTTTTGTCACTTTATAATATAAAGGTTTCAATACTAGTAGTAAATATCAAAACTCTTTTAACAAACAATTTCAACTCTATTTTTAATAACAAAGCTCTTTTCTTAAACCGTTTTCCAATCTATTAGTATATACAAACCTTTACCTCACTCGGATGAGAAATCTAATTAAACGACTTAGTAAAACAAGTGGTATGAAACGCTTGCGTTCACTTTGTCGGTTAATTCTTGGACTTGTTCGATTGAACCTCTTGTGACAATTTTATTAGTGAAGATTTACAGTTTGTTCGTAAATATTTAAGTTAAGCAAGTGGTTATGGGACATGAAGCTAAACTTCTATATTTACTAGCTTAGTGTAATTGACACTTCTCGTTGATCATGACGATCATTCTGATGATTTAGACTAGCAACTGTGCGATGTCTCTTGTTGCGAGGTTAGACTAGACACCACTTGTGTGATTCCACTCACACATACCTTTTTTCTTTTTGGTTAGTCTGGACCTTAATCTGTGTGATTCCATTCACACATGTGGGGTAGCTCCCCTTGGTCTTCGGACCGTCATGTGATAGGCCTCTTTCTCTTTTCTATGATTTCTGGACTTCTTGCATTGATTTCTAGAATTTATTTCATTGACTTGTTATGAGTACAAGTTTGGGGTATGATGCCCTTTCCGAATCTTTGAGAAGATTCTTGTGATATTGATTATCTCTTATTGATTGATCTTCTGTTGATCATTATTTACATACTTATAGTGGTATGTCATTATGGATGTTTATGTTTATTCCATATCTTTTATGTTATATCATGTCATCTGATATTTATGGCTAGACTGACCCGTTTATTATTTTCTTAAATAATACTCGGGTCAGACCGAGATGTTACAGGTGCTTCTGCTTGACTTCTTCCCAGGGATTCATCACTCTGACTTTTGGCTAACTGTTTAGATTAGCAGTTTTTGTTGTATACACTTGAGATATAGACTCATAGTTGTATTCTTTTGTATAGCACGTGTTGCTATTCTATTGTATTATCGTGGATCTTACTGACCACTACTCTGATGTACACTTTCATGTGTTAGTTATATATTCATATCTTCTTCCGCCTTTATGATATGGATATCTGTGACTGATTTGTGATATGATTATTTCTATGTTTGTTTCCGAAGATTATTTATAGCCACCGTGTGATAAGCAATTACATGGATGGTCGCTCCTCAACAGCCTTATTCTCCGTGCTAGTTGACAGCACTACTCCGGAGTGTTCTTGGCTAGCGTGGGTATAGAGGTGGGGCTTCACATTTATTATCAAATTAATTCTATCCAAAATCCGGGAATGTTACATCCTACGTGTCATGTGCCTCATAGCTAACGCTACTGGCTTAGCCTTCTCGGTCAAATAAATCTTGAAGTCAATCTCTCCCTTGAAGGGTAGCCCCTAACCTCCTCAAAGATGTCTGTAAATCTCTGATGATAGGAACCGAATGCAATTGATGATGAATTGAGAGAATAGAGAAAACTCAACATGACTCACCCCTTATTGTTCACAAGATACCTCTAGAGTCTTACCAATGCAAGTCTCAAGTCTAACGACTCTCCTCTCGCAGTCTAAGATAGCTCCATATGTGGATAGCCAACACATCCCTAAGATCATCCCATACCCTGAGAATTCCAAAACGCACACATCGCAGTCAAACTCTACGCCTAGGATAAAGATTTTCAAACATCTATAAACCATAGATAAGTGTGGTGATCCTCCTATGGGTTTTGAAACAATAATGGGGTCTACTACTAATGATAGGTCCAAGTGCAAACAATCTACTAGAGAGCTAAGATAAAAGAGTACGATGCTCTAGAATAAAATAAAGTCCGCATGGGAAAATCAGATATAGAAATCAAACCTTCAACTGTGACTTTTCTACCTCTATCCAGAATGCTACTAGAAGGTGCTGTGTCTAATGCCTGAATTTGCACAATTGATGCATGCTCCCCTGGGACAACTCCTACTCATATGACCGGGCTGCCCGTGAGTATAACACTTACCTTTCATCTTCTCCTTCCAGCAATCCTTAACCATTGGTCCAACCTTCCCACAACTATGGCACTTTATTCCTTTCTTAATCTACTTCTAAGGACCATTACCTTTCTTCTTCTTCTTATTCTTTTCCTACGACTTCTACTTTGGACCTTCAGACTTAACATCCTCTTTAGACTCTCCCTCCTTAACTATATCTGACATAAGCACCATCTGGACCAAAGACTCATAAGTAGAATTCAACGATAAATGAGTCAGTAGTAATCCCTAAATGGATTGATTCAATCCCTTCGTAAACTTCATAGCTTTCTTATGTTGTGTGTTCACCCAATCCTACCAAAACGCAACAGCTCACTGAGTTGATTGATGTATTCCTTAACAGACAAACTTTCTTGCTTCAAATTGAGAAACCTCTCCAACTGAACACTCTCTTCTGCCTGAGATAGAAACTTCATATCTAATCGTTCTCTGAATCCATCCCAAGTAATATTCCTTCCCTCCAGCTCAATCACCTCCCACCAGTAAGATGCCTTCTTCTTTAGCTGCCAAATAGTTAGCTAGCTGAACTCGCTGCTGTCCATCCAATCCCCACAGACCAAAAATCCTCTCTATGTCCCTAATCCATGCCCATGCTCCCGCCTCCACAAAAGTCTCCTTGCCAGAAAAGTTCTCATACAAACTCACAAAATCTTTACAAAGCTTACAGAAATTAATGGCGACATGTGGGTCGATGGGATTCCCACCCACTGGTGCAGGATTGGGCGCAAAACTATGCACCTCTAGAGTCGTGGCTTGTAAGTACCTACAAAAATAGGTTGAGACTAGAATGCCCTCCGGAAAGTTTGGGGCATAAACCATTCTACAAAAGTAAAGGTGGTTTAGGAAAGAGTTAAAGGGAAATTGAACTATACTTATGAGGGGATTTTTATAAAAATTCGTTTATACTTAAAAATTATTCCTAAAAGTTCTTTTCTTAAAAATACTTTTAGAACAAGTTATTTTGAAAAAATAATTTACCTTTTTAAAAAATTGCAATTCTGTAAGCTTAGGCTCTGATACTAAGTGAAACACTCCACATCCCTTAGCGTACCCGAAAGGACACACTAAAAGATGTGGTGCGTTGTATGTATATCTATGACTAGCAGAGATTAAGATTCACAAGACAAAATGTGACGACCCAGAATTTTCAACATTTAAAATTGAAATATTTAAGTGATTTTAAATATTTGGAAGATCGTTTAACTTGAATTTCAAATATCAGGATTTATTTGACAATTTAATTATTAAATTTAATTACTGTGCTGGGTAAAAAAATTCATCTTCAGTTTTAAGCTTATTAAAAATATTTTAAAGGCTTAGAAAATTTATATTGATGATACTGGAGATAGTAGAATTTTTAAAATTTAATTTGAAAGCGATTTGTTCAGTTTTGAAATCTTATTGTTTAAATCGATATTTAAAAAAATAGCCTTCCGAGGCACAGTCTCGAAATTCGACGAAACCAGTTCCATTAGATCCGTAATAGTGTTTTATTATTGGATTTTAATTTTCGTAATGTTTGAAGAGATTGTTTGGCCGTATGATAAACAAACGCGCTGAAATTTATATCGAAATTATATTTAATAACTGGTCCAAAAAGCTATCTTCTCCATACAATCGAATTTGGACTCGAAGCCATTTCCATTGCATTCAGAATAGGCATATAACATTATGAACGCCTGGCGGCACGCCTCGATTGGAGATCGAGATTTTGAGTCGCGTTTGCACAGATGATTCAAAATTTGAATTTTAAATTTGAATATAAAATAAAATTAAAATACTGGTGCCAAATAAGGACACGTTGAGTAAAATTCAAACACGTGTTTTGTTTTCTTTGAAATTTTCAACACGCGTTGCTTTTAAATATATAAAAATTGTTCTTCATTAAGAAAAATCAAAAGAAAGTAAAAATAATGGCGAAGCCTCGTTTAAAAATGGAAATCAAATTTATGGCCAACACTAAAAGTAAAATAGATCGACTTCGTTTTTTCTATCATGGCCGCGATTTTTTTTCTTTGAAATCAAATAAATGGCAGCCGACTATATAGGGAATTCTGGAATCATCGCATGAGCAGGCGATGGCCAAGAGGAGTCGGGGTCGTGTTCGAACAGAGGAACAGAGCCGGCATGGAGCGTGACTAGAGCTCGCGTGCGAGCACGGTGGTTCTTATGTGTCGCGAGGTCGTGGGATGCGGGCGACATGGTTTCGAGCGGCAACCCAATCGCTCGAGGGGATGGATCTCGACTGTGGGTAGAGTAGCTCATCGAAGACGCGAGCGTGGATAGCGATTTGCTCACGTAAATAAACTCAGGTGAACGATGTCATGGCGCCGTGTCAGGGGGTTGTTCGTGCGCGATCAGTGGCCGAGGCATCGTTGGTTATCTTCGATTAAGGTGAGGTATTCGAATTTACTTCTCAAACTTAATTTTGATTCAATAAATATGTGTATGTGTTTAAAATTTTACAGTTTGTTGAAATTGACAGTGAAGCATAAATGTTTATAAAAAATATATTTTTCAAAAAGGAAAATTTATATTTTAAAAATTAAATCACTAGTTAAAAATAAAACTATTGTTCAACTAAACTTATCAAATAGGAAAATTAATTTGTTCGACTAATTCGAATATTGATAAAACCTTATGATATTTGTTACAAGGTTTAAAAGATGGTGAAAAAAAACTGGAATGGAAATGGGTTGCATGCATAAGCAAAGGTGAGATCTTCTCACTCAATCGGATTTTCCGATTTAATTTTAAATAGTTAAATTTAAAACTGTTGATTGTGTGCTTGGATGATAAATTATTATCAGTTGCATTGGATTAGACCGTATGCGCCGCATAATAGTGGAGGATATTATATAAACCCATATACCGCGATATTCCACCTCGAAGTGAAATTGGTATTATATATATATATATATTTGGAGTGATTAGTTTCCCGCATTATATAGCGGATGAGACCCTATGCGGCGCATAATAGCGGATGATTTTATATAATCCCATGTACCGCGATATTCCACCTCGAAGTGGAATTGGTATTTAATTATTGTGCTAACGTCTGTGGATGCAGGGAAACAGTTAGAGGGATCCAACTGGATTCCTCAAATATTCGAATTTGTTTCATATATTATATGTTGATTTAGTTATAATATGTATATGATTATGTCTGTAATTGAAATCGTTGAAGTCTATAGTTTAGCCGAACATATTTTTGGTATCGTAGGATACCAGAAATAGATAAAATTGGATTTTTGAAATTTAAGTAGAATTTTATAGTAAAAATTTATTTTTTGAGAATTGAATATATTTAAAAGAGGGAATTTTAAAAGGATAAGGTTTTATTTTTGAAAACCTATTAAATAAATTCCAAAATACGGGAACATTTTAATAAATAGGTTTTGAGTAATATTGTTTAATAGTTGAAGAATTTATTTAATATTAGGATTTTAAATAGTTTGGAAGAGATAAAGGAATTTATTTTAAAAGGAAATAAATTTAAAAATGAAATTTGAAAATTGATTTGGTGTTTGAAGTGATTTTGGAAATCAATTTGGAAATTGATTTGGTGTTTAAAAATAAATCTTTGGCAAATCTATTTGAAAATTAATTTGGTGTCTGAAATAAATTTGAAAATCAATTTGAAAATTTATTTGGTGTTTGAAAGTGAATAGTTGGAAAATCAATTTGAAAATCGTATATCAGTGGATATTTGAAAATTTAAATTCACAATGGAATTTATAAAGGATAGGAAAATATGTTTTAAAAATAAACATTGGGTTGTTTTTAAAAATGTGGAAAGGAATTTACAGAATTGGAATGCAAATTTAAATAAATCAGGAAGGAATTATTGATTGATTTAAATGAACCATTTTGAAATGGAAGTGTATTCTCCCTGAAAGCCGAGTATGTTTTCAAAGTAGCTCTCAAATATAAATTAAAAGTTATAGAGTTGGTTTTAAAAGAATGTTTTGAAGAAAATATTTTCTTAAGTTGTTTTAAAATCTTTAAAATAAAGATTTATTTAAATTAATTATAGAAGTGATTATTTAAAGGTTTAATTGATATTTGTTTTAGAAAATGGATATTTAAATAGTTATACTTTATCTAAAAATTTTATTTTTAAATTATTTTGGGCTTTAGATTTATATGAGATATGGGTATAAAATTTCATAACTAATGTTTTAAATAAAGTGTTTTTAATATAGTTTTATTTTAAATACTTCCAAGTATATATGTTTGGATAAGTGTTTTAAATTATTTTAAAGTATTTAAACTCAGTAAATTTTTCAATGGAATTAAATAAATATTTGGAAATTTATTCCACGTGAAGAAAGTGATTTGAAATTTGTTTTCGAAGTGTTGAAGTGTTAAAATTTGATCTTGCGAAGATATGTTGAAAATAAATAATTGGGGGAAAATTATTTAAATCTAGTGATTGTTGTGAATTATTGATTGATAGTTAAATAACCGACTAATAATATTGGCCTTTAAATAGCATTTGAATTTCGATGCGTCTGGGGTTCGGATTCCAAATGGATATTCGAAAACCATATCGCATCTTTGTGATGGATCTTTTGTTTAAAAGATCAAAGTGGAAATTGTTGTCATTCGTTTGAAATCTGAATGAAACACTTATTTTCAAAATAAGCGCTCGTTATTCAGATTAGCCGGGAGAGGACTTTGTGTCATAAAACTCATTCTGAATAATGATACGACGAAATGGGATTGCATTTGAAGATGGTGTTGAAGATCAGGTATTTTCGAAAGCGACAGGATTACCTATCGAATGTCTCTGCACCGGGTTGCTCCAGTATAGAGATTTTATCACCCTTTGTGATGAGGATTCCGGACGTGATTAGTGCATATCCAGATTGCAATGGCTTCTTTAAAGTGCCTTCGGTTCCGTTCGATCCCGAAACGGGCTTCTATGGGTGTGTGTCCGACGTTACACTTTGAGATGTAAAGCTGGTTTCTATCAAATACATTTCTGTTGGTGATGGAGAATTTATTCTCTTAGCTTAACACCCTTCTTTGAGATGTACGAGCTCGGAGGTTATGTAGTTGATGGTTACTAGTGATAGATTCCCAATTTGGCAATGTGGCATACGAAGTGCTGCTGATCATTTGTTGATCGAAGCATGGCTTTTGTGAAAAACGCGGCTTTGTGGACGAGACTTCGTGGGACCTCACAACTCGGAATGGTCAAAACATGAAGGATGCAGCAAGGTTATTTGGGGGTAGCGCCCCCTGAGGGTTTGTTCATTTCCTTCTGGAAAGAGGTGGTAGCATGGTATGGAGCCCAGATATTTAACCTATGTGAATGCTGAAAAATTATTACTTTGTGGTTGTTGGTGTTAAGGATCCTCGGATAAAGGTCGGTAACGACCGGGGGATGGCATACTCATGTAGTAGTTACCTAGTTACAGATGTAACCCGGCCTTGTGTTGACAGAGATCCGATTGGGTTCTTGGGGCATCCCTCAAGAGGCGTACCCATGTGGCCCAAGAAGTTCCTTAGCCTGACCATTTGTTGGAAATCCAAAGAACAATACGAGCCCTTTACGATTGAAATTATATAACCCGCCTTCTTAGGAGGTAGCTATAGCAGGCATAATATAATGGTACCTATGCTGGCTAAGATTTATATTATAATTTTGAAATGTTTTCCACACTATGCGCTAATAATAATAACAAAGAAAAGGGTTTGTGTATCAAGCATATTTGACTATCATAAGGAGAAATCTCCCCTAAGTGTGCGATTGCATTGTGTGTGTGTCGCGAGGGCTATGTTAGTTTCATTTTCCAAAAAGCATTGCGAATTTCTTTTATTCTCCTTTTTTTTATTTTTGTTAAAGATAACTGTTTTTAAGATCTCACAGCAGTCTCATGACTGTCCTAGAGTTTATTGTTCCATCTCTATACTCCGGGTGCCCACAATTTTCCTCACGGGTAGGCTAGAGTTAGATTATCAGTTATTCTGGAGCGAAGTCTGAAAAGAGATGCTGTGGAGATCAGGAGCAAGCTGGATGGCGAAGCGTATCACTTATAGTATGTAGTGTCCGCTGCGTATGGTTGGTGCAAAGTAAATTTTCCATGTGAGTCAAGTTATACCAACTGCCAGTGTTGTATTGTGTTGTTGTAAATTCTGATGTTGTATGTATATAATGATATTGTGCTTTTTTTTTAAAGATTATTTGTTTATCTATTATATTCGTTCCGTCGTGAAATGTGAGATTCCGTTATTGTTTTCTATTTCTTTTTCTATCTTCTTCTTATTTAACCCTAACGGTTTGGTTTGTCGGCATTCGACTGTGCGGCATTTGATACAGTGGACGTATTGATGTCGACTTTCGAAAGTCGAAAAATTAGGTCGTTAAACAAAAATTAAATAATAATAACACAGAAATAATTATAACATTTTTTCTAAACCAAGCTTCATAAAATGTCATCACGTACCAAATACAATAAATGTCAAACTACCCATATATAACTTTAGTAAAAAACCATAATCTCGATAAAATCAGAGTACAATTATCCCTCATTATAGTGCCAGTATAACATAAGAACTAAAACTAGAAAAAAAGTACATATAAGAAATCTCCTCCAAGAGAACTCCAAGCTGCAATAACTACTGACTTTCTCCTTGATTGCCTAAGGGGGGAAAAAGGAAAATAGAGAGCGAGTCAGACTAGAAGTCTAGTGAACGATGGTAATTACTAGAGTTTTAAGCAAGATGAAGTAATAGATGTTACAACAGTCCTAACATGGATAAGGATAATGAAGGAAATATGAAAGAGATAAACTGGAAATAAGTACGATTAAATATTGCTCAATTTATAAGATAAGTTAACTTTTGATTGCTTGCACTTGCCTTTGATTTTGGCTTTGATTAGGCTGAATTCCTAGTCCTATAATTACGATGTAACCCTAATTCTACTAGTTTTGATCGGCCTGCTACTCTATAATACCTTTTTGTGGACCTGTCGCTATATATATCTATAGACAAAATGTTACTATGGCCAAGGCGACATATATAGCTCCCTACATAGAAGGCAATGATGTCTACGAAAGATACCCATACTAAGCGCTTGGAACTCATAGCTATTGCCAAGCATCCGAATGGAAGTCGACGCGTAACTGCCACCATGCACATGCTACATTTTACTCCACCTATTGGGTCTTCTTATTACCTCAACATCCAGCATAAGCGTGCCCCTCATCCCACTTGAGGCTAATGTGAGATCACCATGCATCCATAGAATCTATAGGGGAAATGTTGTTGTTACTGGCCCTTCATCCAAACAATATCTAGTTGCTCCCCTAGTACAAATCCTCCATGATTTAGACTTCTAATTGATCAATTATCTTTTTTAGCATAAGCGTGTCGTTGTCTCGCTTCAGGCTAATGTGAGACCATTGTTTTGTCTAATAGGGAATGCTATTAGGTATAGGTCCTACTTTCTTCTTTGCTTATTAACTTAGGTAAATTATTTAAATAAGTCTTTATTCAAATCTTTACTATCTTTGCCTATTAATCTATCTTAAGTCTTAAAATAAACCTCATTTCATTCATTTTCTTATTATAACCTATGTTATAATCATGCTTATTACTTACTCCAAGGTTAAAGTGTGAAAATAAGCTTCTTTCATCTTTTACTCTTTTAGTTACAATTCTAGGTTATAACTAGGCCAATCTTTTTAATTCAGTCCAATTAACGTCATATTTAGACGTAATTTTAGTCCAGTTCCATTTATATTACAGTCTATGAAATTTACATCTTATGTTCCATTATTTCATTTTTCTTACAATTTCATCCATACTCGCATTAATCCTACTCTCATCCATACACAAAGAAAAAGGAGGAATAAAAGAAAACTGAAAATAAAAGAAATTCCAAAGCGTAGAAAGAAATTAAATAACGTAAAAATAACAGCAACTAAATTAAAATACAACAAATAAACTGTATATAAATGGAAAAGCTAAAATTAACAGAAATAAACTAAAATTGCCGAAAAGAATAGCTGAAAGGAAATAGACTGAAAATAATTCAAAAAAACTTTAAATAAATACTGAAGAGGCTATTCCCAAAATCGTAGTAAAACTATAACTATTGGAAACGCTATTATTTTAAATTACTTAAAGAAATCTTAAAATAATTACAATCACTCACCTTTGGTTCTAAGCTTTTCCTTTAGTTTTCTCGGATCCACTGGAGTTGTAAAATAATTTAATTCATAATGATTTTGTCCTTTGGAAAAATTATTCCATTTAGGGTCCTTTCTAGAAAAGTGAACCCAATTGGTGAAAATCTAGAATGAGAAAAAGTATTAGGTCTAGGGTCTATTTATAAGTGTAGAAGTTGATCTCAGACCATTAGATTTGGAGATTGAATAGGATGCAACCACATCATAGGCTGAATAGGAGCCATCGGATACAGAAACCGAGTGACCAGATCGAAATAAAGGATGCAAATGACGTGTTAAGTGGCCGCTAATTCGTTCGAACGAATTAATGTTCGTTCGTTTTCAAAAATGCAAGGCGCGTCGACCAGGCGGTCGACCTCCCCTTGCCCAGGTCGACTTAACCATATATATATATATATATATATATATATATATATCTGTGTGTGTGTGTGTATGCATATTCATTTTATTTCTGCTTATTTTGTTTATTTTATGACTTGATCATATTAGCTCGGTTTTTGACATTCTACATAATGAAGTTGACCAGAAAAATACCACAGACACAATGGTGCAACTTCCGTGCTTAATTCTAGTAATTTCACAAAGTTATTTTACTATTAATAATTAGCAAATTAATTATTACGGGTTAAATTTCGAGTTGTTGCAAGAAGATGCCTAGAATTATAGGAATTGTTAGCATAACTAACTATTTAGTAGAAAGAAGTTGATGAGGGGATGTGGTTGACATGAAGATGGATGAATTTTCTAGTAGATAAGATGGTGGTCAAGGAAAAGATGAGAGGGTTGTCCAAGATCAAGAGTTTGCCATATGGGGCATCATCAAGATTGTGAGTTAATTTCCATTGAGGATTGATATATCTAGCTGGTGAAGAGGTGAGGATAGAGTTTAATTTTGTTTTAAGAATGGAAAAGAGTTGAAGAGAGTGAAGGTTGATTAGGTTTTTTACTTGATCCAGTTAAATATTGCAGCGGGCTCCTCTAATATTCCAAACTCCTATTTTGTACAACATGAGTTATACTAGAGATTTTAAGGCTTGTTCTTATTCCTACTATTCCTTGTTGAAGGAGTAATAACATTTTTTAGATGAGGTTTTTGTCCGATCTTTAGGGAATTTGCTGCTTCAGAATGCAATGTTAGTTCAAAGTTTTTTCTTTTTCCCCTTTCCGTTTGGTGTATTTGACACATTTGTTGTTGAATCAAAGGCAACAAGGGGTGAGGTTGCAACAGTAGTTAGAAGGGGGGTTCAGCACACTCTGGTGGAGGGAGAATATTGTCAAGTTGAGAAGGAGATGAGAAAGGAAGAGATTGAGAGGCTGAACTGGTAGGAGAGGCTAAAGGTTAAATATAATAAGAATTGTTTGCTAAAGGGATGTTTTCATGCATGGGATTTTTCTTTGTAATTGGTTCATTTACCCCTTCAACAAGCAAAGAAAGCTTTTGATGAGTGTAGGTTCAATTTGTTGCACATAATCAATAATAAGGGTGGATCATGGATCCATAATTAACGCATCTTCCTGATGTCCATTTGAA
This sequence comes from Allium cepa, assembly GCA_030765085.1. Lineage (NCBI taxonomy): Eukaryota > Viridiplantae > Streptophyta > Magnoliopsida > Asparagales > Amaryllidaceae > Allium > Allium cepa. The sequence continues at coordinate 764,797,675 of CM060934.1, read as the reverse complement.
TCTTGTAATTGTTGTGTTTATGTGCACACATGCACAGATTCATTTATGCTTAAAGTTATGTGTGCATGCCCATCACCAAAAAAAAAATACTTGATTCATGTTCTCCTTCCAAGTTTTCATCACAAGTTACATTCATTTGCACCAAATTCATGCAATTATTTCCTCCTACATCAAAATCAGACTGTCCACTCTTCCCTGCCATAATTTTTCCTTTCTCGGTATTTCCAATCTAAATAATATAGTTAACGTCATCGACTTTAATAACATCCATTCAAACATCCACAACACCATCCTCATCTGCATCATCAACTAAAACTTGAAATTTGTTCGATGTTTCAGCTGCTACCTCATTTCCTTTTTCCCCTAAAAGACCTTACACAATCTAGATTATGTTACATCTAATCATGTTTTCATTTCCCATCACTTCAACATTCTTAGAAACTTCTACTTGTTTAGGCGAAACTTTCTTCTTGGCATCATACAAACCTTTTGATTTCCACTTAATTATTGATACTTTTCAATATAGCACCTCCTTTTCTATCATTTTTCATTACTTTCACTTCAACAAGAATTTCAGTCCTTATCTCCACTTCATTCTTACTTTCCAAGGCAGTTATGCTTGCAGTGGTCAAATTCAATGCAAAAGGTACATACCTCAGGTTTCCATGAGTACCTTACTTGAACTAGCTACTCACTTCCATTACTAAGCTGAACAGGGAATTGATCAACTAATTCCTTATCTGGTTTAACTTCAATCATACGCTTGGCATACTCAATCCTCTCTACTCTCTTAGATGATTCATTCATATATAAAAAAATTCCCAATGTAGATGCAAGCCAATTTATCTCAATGTATGACCAAACATACAAGGGGATATTATAAAACTTTACCCAAAACAAGACATATTTTATGTTACAACATCCATTCCCTACCAATGGGTCCCATGGTATAATTATGAACATCTTGTTTTTCATCAACATTGGATCACCATCTGACTTACCTTCACCGAACCATTGAGCTTCCATTTCTTCTTCAGATGCTCTATCGCAGCTACGTACTACAATGACTTATCAAGGAAGAAGCCAACGAGATATTCCTTCCAACTTCTTTTCCAGCTTGCGACACATCGGAAGAAGGAATTAACACGTCACCTGAGTATGTTAAGGGCATATCATTCGGAATATACTTGCCAGCATTTTGTGGTTAGTTTTTAAAAAGAGAATTCTAAGTGAGAAGCAGGAGAGAAGAAGAAGATGCACTACAAGGAAAATCGGCATTTGCGTCGGCTAATAACCGTCGCCGGCCGTCGCTAGCCGACACAAGCTGATTCTAAAACCGACGCAAAAGTAGACGTCACCACCAAGCATTCGAGTTGGCTTTTGCATCGGCTTCGTCACCACTGTAGTGTCGGGAAGTGATGGCTATATCCACATGGCCATTTTTTTTCAAAATTCTGTTTGTCGTAACAAGCCGATTCCAGTCGACACAATCCTGTAACCACAAAGCCATCACTAACCGTCACCAGCCAATGCCATCCTATAACCACAAAGCCGTCGCTAGTCGTTACTAGCCGACACAAGCCTGAGTTCATCTGTTTATAAACAGCTACTGTTTGCGCCTTCCAACCACAATATAAACAATTTTCGTCGAACTATAGCAACATTCAATCTTCCAACACAAGTATAACACCAACCTCTCATCAGTCAAATATAACATTCACAATTTTCCATCAAACAACAACTATATATCCAAAAACTCATCAATAAAACACAACGTTCACTAATATACATCATACTCAACAATACATATAAGTACCATCAAACAAATCATACATCATTGTCCTACTCATCATTATACATCAAACAACAATAAGTTCAACACAAAACAACCTTACCTACTCATCATCTCCAAACGTATCCTCTCCAGGAATTCTTCCATGCTCTGTCAGGTATGCCACGATATGCGCATCAAGCTGTTGTGCAAAAGCAGTGCTCTTCCGCCAGTCATTGATCTCCGCAATCTACTGACGCAACAAAGCTATCTCCTCCTCTGCCAGGGATCTCCTGTATGCCCTGGACGATATCGCCTATGAAATAGTTAATGGCTAGTTATAATTTATGCTTCATATCATATTAAATGTATGTATTAGTTAATGAAGCAGTTTACCTCCATATTTCCATAAATATACCGCCTATTTCGCGTAGGCGGATCTACAATGGCGTCCCAAATATGGTTTGACTCCTCAACGGTCAACTCCTCACGTCCGCTGGTCTGCGCCACATGTGTCCGCTATGCCTTATATGACTCCTGCGATTATAAATAAAAGTTTGACACGAAAAAAAATTAATTTACGATTTTTTAGATGTGAAATAAAATGTTATCAAACACTATCATAACGATAAGCATGTTTACCATTACAGATTGAGATTTGGCGTCTGTCCATCTATACGAAACATTTCCTTCCTCGTCTGTTTCCTCCACCGCATGTGTGACAGTAAACAACTCAGCCATCGTAGGCTTGCGATTGTACTTCTTAGACTAAAAATATACATATGAATAAACAATGTTACCAATATGATTAAATAATGTTACAGATATTTATAAACACAATTTATAAATTTACCAATTCGTTTTTATGTTGCTAAAAAGATTTCGAGCCACCACGATGTACAACAGGATTCTTATTCCTGTTTTCGTGATTCCGCGCTGATATTTCCTATACATTTAAACACAAGGTTAACTCTATTAATGCAACTAATATACAAAATCTTAAAATTTTTAAATTACAATTCGAAAGCGGATAGCTTACTTTGAATTCAGGAGTATCCCAGAGCCGAAGAAACTCACTATATACGTCAACGCTCATCCAACTTGGCTTTTTTCCCACACTCTTTACTTTAGTTAACGTGTTTCTATAATTTTTTCTTATTCTTTGATTCGAATGATTTCTAAACACATCCAGATCCTGGGGCTCAACACGTACGGCAACCTGCATATTGAAATTAACTTGAATTATAAACATTCTATTGACATTCAAATCAAATAGAAATTTATACTTAATTACCATCAAATCTGCCTATATTGCGTTCTTTACAGGCCCTGGGATGTCGTCCCACCGTGGCCAATGGCCGGACATCCTACTTATAAACGCATGTCTCAATGTTTGTAAAATGAAATCTGAAGGCTCCACCTCAAAGCCCCTATATTTATTTTGATGTACATATTTAATATATTTTAAATAACATGCTTGAAATATATTTGATACTTACCCTTCCGTCTTCCGAACTAACTCAGCAACGGGGCGTAAATCTGGCGCACTGCCACTGGCACCTACGTCGAGAGAAGGAGAAGGCTCAGACCTACTGTCGTGTCTCCTGTAAGACATATCTGCCACAAACATATCATATCAATATCGTATATCATATCAGAACATATCATATCATATCAAAACATATCATATCATATCAGAACATATCATATCATCGCATAAAACATTCCACTTGATTCAGACTTTAAATATTACATATGACATAAAAATACATTATACAACATGCAATTCAAATATTTACATATGTCATATTCAGACTCTAAATATTACATATGTCATAAAAATACATTATACAACATGCAATTCAAATATTTAAAATTATCAGTCTTCGTCGTTCTTTGATTCAGACTCGGTCTCGTACTCTATATCGTTTTCTCCAACACTTTCAAATGCATCTACCAAAACATTTAATTCATCATTCAACAACCCTACATTAATGTCATCGGTTATTATTACTTCAGTATTTGGCTCAAGATCTACTTGATACGTTGTTTCGTCTGGAATATTATTTCCGTCAAATGCAAATTTTGCCTTTGTTTTAAAAACAACCGACCAATCCGCTTTATCTCTTTTCATGGATGGATACGGAGAAAAATAAACTGGTAATGCTTGCTTGGCCAATACAAAAGGATCATACTTATAGTAATGTGAGGTATGTTTTATTTCAATAAGTTTATAATCTTTGTGCACGTTGATTCCAGTACCAGGAACATTACTAAACCAGTTGCATTTGAATAAAAAAAACTTTTTCTACATGTCGTATGTAATATGTCAACTCTAAAACCTATGTTAAGACGCCGTAAAAATCTTTTATATGCTCATCTGGATCGTCACTACCTTTGACAAATACACCGATGTTATATGTCAATTTTTCGGCACCTTAATCTTTGGTGTTGAATTTAAATCCATTGACGAAGAATATTGAATATGTCTTGACATTTCTTTTTGGTCCGATCGCAAGATGTCGTAATCCTTCGTCAACGACACAGTTTATTGGATCATAAACGTAATTTGAAAACCATTTAGCAAATTCTTTACTGAGATCGCCAGATGGATACAGTGATTCGTATATACTGCAAACATGTAATATGTTTTAATATAATTAATATGTAAGTATAATTGAATTATATATGAATTTATAATTACCTGAAAAATGGTGCAACTTCTGGACAATTTAGAAGAACATATGTGTGTGCTACATGGTGATCTATATCGTCTAACCATATTTCCACACATTTTCCAACATGTCGGCCATGTTGTCTAAAAATAGATAACATTGCTTGAGAAGAATCATGTTCAACGACTTCTTCATTAAGAGGAACACTTACAAACGATAAGTTCACATGATCACTAAAATAATGAGAGAAAAAGAATGAAGCTTCTTCTTCAAGATATGATTTGCAAATCAAACCTTCAACTCGTGATTTTTACCTAATTTTTTTCTTCAAATGATTCAAGTACCTATTACAAATTTATTTTAAATATAGATATATAAAACTGAATTTTAAACTAACATAAATATTGTCGATATTCAATATTACCTCTCAGATGGATACATCCAACCATATTGAACAGGACCTCTAAGAAGTGCTTCGGATAGAAGATCAACAGGTAGATGCTCCATTACATTAAAGAAACCTGGCGGAAATATTTTTTCCAGCTTGCAGAGCAGTATAGGAATTTCTACTTCAAGTCTACGTATACGGTCGACTTTTAACATCGTCGAACAGAGTTGTTTATAAAACAAACTTAATTCTGTTATAACGCTCCATACTTTTACGGGCAGTAGTTCTTTGAGAATCACGGGTAATAGATATTCCATCATGATATGGCAATCGTGACTTTTCATCCCACTCAATTTATTGTTTTTAAAGTCAACACATCTACGAAGATTAGAAGAAATCCCATCAGGACATCTTAGTGCTTCCACCCACTTTAGCACGAGTTTTACTTGCTTGCTGTCTAGCTCATAGCATGCTTTGGGTTTTTTTATTGTCATTGGGTTTCATATGAAGTTCGGGACGTTTACAAAAGTTTGCTATATCAAGTCTTGAATTCAAATCGTCCTTTGTTTTCCCCTTTACATTCATAACTGTATTAAACACATTATCAAACACGTTTTTTTCATTGTGCATCACGTCAATATTATGTCGGAGTAGGTGATCTTTCCAGTAGGGTAACTCCCAAAATATACTTTGTTTGCACCAATTATGAATGTCTGATTTACTTGGAATTTCAGTCTGCACTCCAGTTTCATGTATCTTTGGATACTCCTTTACAATTTCATATATTTCTTCGCTTGATCAAATCTTCGTGGTTGCATACTCTCTTCTCTGTTAGCTATAAAACTTTTTCTATCTCTTCTAAAAGGATGATTGAGATGGAGAAAACACCGATGACAATCAAACCAAGAAATTTTCTTTCCATACTGTAGCGACCCAACTTTCTAACACCAGAAAGTCGCATCACTAATTAAGAAAGAAAGGGATAGAAGAAGAAAAGATAAGAAAAAAAGAAACATAACAACATCAGATAACACACAGCGGAACGAATGAAATATGATATATCACATAAAATATTACACAGTATCATATAACATCAGAGTACACAACTTATACAACACATATTAGACAGTTATAAACATCTGTCTAACCATACAACTCAAGTACACAAGATACAGATATTACACAAACATAGCGGAACCATAATATATCTACACGTGGAAGCCTCCTGCTCCATATCTCCTCCAGAATTCGTCGAGCAAACCAGAATCACTCGACTACTCATACATAATATGAGTACCCAAGAGTTTAATAAAACAGAAAATAAACACTCGGGTCAGACATGGATCTGGTGTGAGTAACAGGTTAAGGTTGCTTAACTTTAAAAACCTTTGAAAAGAAAAGGTATCACGTAAGACTTCCCACACATAAACATGGAAAAGTTTTTACCTTACGCTAACCAAAACATTTGATAGGAAATCCAGTGATATTATAACAGTGTCTAGGGTTTTTAAGAAATATGAAATAGCCGAAATTGTTACATTATTAAATTCCAGCTACTAGCCACAAAAGTGGGTAATACAAACAAAACCTTAGGGCCTCGTAGGATGAATGGGTTTCCATCAATGGCAGGCCTACTGTCACGACCCGACTTTCCACTCCCGGAAAATCGCGTCATGAATTAAGAAAGAAAGGGATAGAAAGAGAATAGAAAGAAGAGAAGAAAGAACAACATCAGAATCTAACACAACGGAACAAATAAATTATATAATATCATAAGTATTTACATAATATACAATACCAAACAGAGATACACAGCATACATATCACATATACTAGACAGTTATAAACACCTGCCTAGTATTTATAACTCAACACAGAGAACACACAGCGGAACTATATATCTACAACGCAGAAGCCTCCTGCTCCATTGCTTCTCCATTATTCGTTAAAGCTAACCTGAATCCTAACCTGAATTCCCTTGGCTACTCGTAAAAATTTGAGTACCCAAGAGTTTATGAAAAACAAAAAAATAAACTCCGGGTCAGACATGGGTCTGGTGTGAGTAACAGGTTAAGGTTGCTTAACTTTAAAAACCTTTGAAAAGAAAAGGTATCACATAAGACTTCCCACACATAAACATGGAAAAGTTTTTACCTTACGCTAACCAAACATTTGATAGGAAATCCGATGATATTATAGTAGTGTCTAGGGTTTTCAAGTAAATAAGAAATAGTCGAAATTGTTACATCTATTAAATTTCAGCTACTAGCCACAAAAGTGGGTAATACAACCAAAACCGTTGGCACTTATTGGATTTGGGATTCCATACAGTGGAAAGGCTACTGGGGTACCTCCCGTCACAGTACGTGGCCTAGATCACCGTACCGAGGAGTACTCCCACTCCCCTGCAACACAAGGCCGGACCCGTTCCTTACTGAACAGTTCCGAACAAGACAACCCCACAGTTGTTTGCAACCAACTGCCAACACAGCCGAATATAAAGGGACTTCTAGACAGGGATCAATCTCGCTCTCCAGTGGGAGCTACCCACGAAGCCTTGCTGCACCTCCCCTGTTTTAGCCATTCCCGGTTGATGAGGCTTGAGGTTACGATTACCTTTATAGGACATATCACTTGGAATGATCATCGTCCACCTGACGATGTTCTGAAAGCATTCAATCCATACAAGTTCGTTCCGGGTTCGAACGAAACCGAAGGCATTATCTCGTTACACTCATTACGGAATCACCCACAGAGTTAACGACGATAACCCTTGCACTCTAAACCACCATCTCGAATCTATAAGCACTATTCCGTCAACTCATCACGGAATCACCCACAGAGTTATACTGACGTATAGCCCTTACACCTCGAGTCTTCACTTGCTCCACTTGGATTAACGACCTAACGTTATTTGGAATTGATGTGGTTTTCGGATATCCAAATATGGAAACCCGATCCCGGTCTCATCGAAAACCAAAGCGTGTCTTTTAGGGCCAAGTTGTTTTAAAGTTTTAAAACAATTCAATTCAATATTATCTATATACACACAGATAGATAATTCTCAACATCATAATGGATAATCAATATTATCATAACATCAGATAATCTATATTATCAATTCAAACAGATAAATCATATTATCAACTCAACGCAACCATAACATCCAAATCACACAACAACATTTATCTCATAACTGAGATTTCAACCATCCAGGATAATAAATATCAATCATCATTCATAAGCAAAGATTTATCAAATCACCATCCTATAATTAATTTAAAATGAATTAAATTAATTATATCTTCCTTAATTAATTTAAAATAAATTAAATTAATTATTCATCCATATAAATCTTGCTTATATAACAATTAATTATTCTTAGCAAGTTACCCTAATCAATCATCTTGATTAACTATCCTTTAATTACATTCAAGTGATTAATCTCTGATTAATTCACAATTTAATTAATACAAACCAATCCCTGTAATTAACCTGTAATTACTTCATCAATTAATCCTTAATTAATTAACTAATACCTCATTGATTAATTTTCTTAATTAATCAATCCTTAATCATATCATTAATTATATAAATTAATGATCTCAAATTATTTTAAATAACTCCATTAAATTAATTATCAATTATCTTTATTGATTAATCATACTTGATTAACTTATTTATCAAAACCCAAATTAATTACTTACTTAAGTAATTATTCAATATACCAATTACATATTAATTACACAAAGTAATTAATTCCCAAATCTCCTCCATTAAATTACATCTAGTAATTTATTTCCTTAATTACTTCACTAAGTAATTATTCATTTTTAATTGCATTAGTAATTACTTCTCAAATTAATCAATGATTAAATTAAATTAATTAAACTTAATTAATCAAAAATAACTTAATTAATTACAATCAGTAATTAGTTTTTCTTAATTACTTCCATTAATTAATTATACTTAAATAATTCTCAAATGATCATCTTAAATTAATTAATCAAATTAATTATTAAAATTAATTACATTAATTAATTATAAACTAATACTATGTTGATGACCTTCATTAATCAATAACCAAATCTTTAATTACTTTTCCAAAGTAATTGCTGAGATAATTAATATTAATTCTTAATTTATTTATAAAAACTCATTAATTAATTCCTAATTTTAAATTAATCAAGTGAAAACTTAAACAATTATTAATTTCTTGATTAATGAATCAATTTATTAATTAAATTAAATCTTATTTCTAAATCACACTTTAATCAAATTTAATTAACTTACTTAAATCTTTTAATTAATTAAATAAATCCTTAATTATCTATTTAATTAATCTAAATTATAAATTGATTAAATTAATTAATTAAAATCTTAATTACCTTGATTAATTAATAAATCATTAAGTTCAAAACAACTTAATGATAATCATTAATTCCAATAATGATTTAATTATCATTATCAAAAAATTAAAAACAAATTGCTTTTAATTTCCCTAAACTCCATTTTAAATTAAAATTAAAATGAAATTTAGACTTAAACAAGATTTTAAATATTTAAAAATTCCTTAATTTTTATTTTAAGGGATCACTTATCTTTTAAAGTAGTTTTAAAAGAATAGTTTAACTTATCCCATATTCAAATTTAACAAATTTTAAAATATTTTAAATAATTCAGATGATATTGAACTTATAATTTCAAATTTTATTAATATTACAACCAAGGTCCAAATCAAGTTTTCATGTTTAAATTCAAAGATAAAAATTTAAATCCTGTTTTAAATTTCATTTCAGATTTTATAAAACACATTTTAAATATACTTAAAATATTCAAACTAAAATATACCATTTGAATTTATCAACCTAATTTCTTTTTCTTTTTTTTTGAAACTTTTAGATTCAAATTCAAGTTTGAATCCGGGATTTCAATTTCAGATTTAACTTAGAATCTAAATCTTGTTTTAAAAAAAACTTACTTCGGATTTAAAAATCACCCAATAACAAAACTGTGCAGGTTTCAAATTTTATATATCCCATTTCCTGCAAATCTTGATTATTTTAAAAATCTGAAATTCAAAATCTATTTGAATTCATCATTGAATCTTAAGCTCAGATTTTAAACTAGCCTTGCTTATCTTAATTAAAATTTAGTTTAAATTTTATAAAAACCTGAAACTATCAGGTTTCAGAGACAAAAGCTGTAAACTTATATTACTCGAGCAACAGAAAAATTTACCCGAGTCAAACTGCTCTTTACTTCGGGAAAATAATAGAATGACCCGAGCACTACACGGGAATACTTCAATTCCAAAATTCCTGAAACAATCAATCCTCAGTTGGCTATTGTGCACATGTACCTATCTATGGCCGACTTTCCGATCATCAGTGACGATCATCTCCCTTCCCAACCCTCTCTTGAATCCAGCTTAAACATCTAAGCATCAAAATACTTCCCTTTTTCCAGAATTTGACAGAGCAATTTTCCTATTTTATTTAAAACCTGAAACACACTATACCCCAATACTCCTCAAACCTGTCAACACAGCATTCAACTTCCTCCGATCATCGATACAGTTGAAACTTCAGCCACTACTTTGTCAGAGACCCATCTACCTTCCCACTAAATAGCTCAACACTCGAACCACAAATAAATCGAATTCCTTCATTTACTAAAACTTAGGTTTACAGGAAAATTTCCATTTCCTCTTCTAATTCAAAGTCCAGTTATCAGATTTGATAATTTTTTTATGATAAACCTAATCACATTACTAAATACAGATGAAATATCAAAACTTTAGAATTCCATAATCATTAAAACACCCTAAAACCCGGATTTGGGTCAAACAGTAATGCCCTGTCATACCTAACTTAGAACCCTTTGATTCTTCTCTTAAAAATCATGAATTGGTTATAAGTATTTAATTTGTATATCTAAATTACTGAATTTACAAGTTTAAAATTTTCTCAGGGACCTGAGTTTCCCTTCTTGTCTGATTTCCAGTGCATGATTTTAGTTTTCTATTTAAGTTAAAATAACTTTTGTATTTAGTTTAAAGTTAAACTAACAAATATGGTTAAATCTTAAGTCTTAAAAATTTATAGATAAAACAAAATGAATTTAAAGATGAAACTGGGTTGCTAACTTTGGTTCAGGGATGATATGCAGGCCATTCATATTCAACAAAAATCACACCACATAAATGCATAGAAGATTTCCAATATGAATACAAAAACAACTTATCTAAACATATTTATACAACCAGATCTAATTAGAGATATTTGAAAGAAGTGTTACTCACAGGAACTCAGGAGAACAGAGCACAATGTTCCCTTGAAAAATTTGCACTTGAGTAGCTTTAAACTGAATCCTTATGTTGATTTTCTACTTCATGCATGCAGGTTTTAAACTACAGGTTGCTCCAATTTACAGAGATGCAAGTGCAGGCCTTGATTTTGCAGGAATGAATAACAATGCAAACTTGATTATGCAGTAATTCTAGGTAGAAGAGATGATTTTGCAGGAACTATAGGTTGTTGTGATTTACATCTGGGTTTGAGAAGATGATTTACTTTTAGATTTGCTTTTTGAATGAATAAGCAGATTTTGTTATTGAAAGGAAATTTGAGTTTCAGATTTTTGATTTCTTTATCTTTGTTTTGAAAAAGAGAATGAGGGAAATGAAAATATTTTAAAAGAGGCTGAAATGAATTTAACAAAATTATTAAAAGAAAATAAAGATTTAATGACACTTCTCATTAGAGCTACTAACTTGTTAACACATGTAGCTTAATTTGTTAATATGATAACACTTGTCTTGTTAAATTATGTTATATATTTAAATGTTTATAAAAGGGTTTTCTTAAATTTAATTTATGTTTATATGAATATATATGATTTACTTATTTTAAGAAAATGTAAATAAAACTATTTATAATTTAAAACTTACAAAATATTTCAAAGAATCAATAAATTTGAATCTGAAAATAAAATTGCCAAATCAAATTAATTCTTTGAAAACCAAAATTAATTTATTCAAGTTAAAAATGAAGATTCTATTTTCCTTTTATATTTATGAAAATAGAATGTTTATTAATAAGGTTTAAAATAACAATTAACAAATTTTCTATGATTTATAAAGAATTTATAAATCACTTTTATATTTAAATGAATTTAAATCAAATGTTATCTCATATTTTAAACTTATATAAAAGAGTCTCAATTCATATTTAATCAACTAATATTTTAAAAAGAAATAAAATCAACTTTTACTTAAAAATAAAAATTAAGCTAAGTCAAATTTTAAACAATAAAACATTTATTATAAATATTTACAAATCATATAGTTATTGATTTAAATAGATTTTTAAAAGCTTAATATTAATTAAAACATAATTTCCTAATTACTAGATATATTTTTAGAATTTAAAAACAAACTTTAGTTATTTATTTTCATGTAAGTGAAATTCCAAACAAAGATAAACTAAAATATATACAAATATATACATATTAATTTAAAACATTTATTTTAGCATTTAAAAGACAATCACAAATTTATTAAATCTGATTATTAAACCAAACATATTTTATTAACCAATATTGTCAATATCAATTTAATTTTATATAAAGATTATTAAATTGATATTGTCTGAAATTCCGGGATATCACATTCCTTCCCCCTTAAAAGAATTTCGTCCCCGAAATTTAAAACAAAGGTAATTTAATAATCTATTTAAGATTTTAAATTTTAAAACCAAGCATATATCAAACGTATGCTAACATCCATAGCAATCAATTCATCAAATCAAACAAAATTAACTATCCAGACAAAATTCTGGATAGAGTTTCCTCGAGTTTCCCAAGTAAACACCGGGTTACTCGCTCTATAAAACCCAAACAATCAATACTATTGAGTTACAGAACTCCTATTCATCTAGATCTATAACTGAACAAGACATCAGAGTATAGACAAGTCTGACTCAACAACCAAAATCTCCCAAAACAGCAGATTCCAAAACCAGAAATAGATATACACGTACTCCCTCAGAGATACGTGAATCACATCGAATTCCAGTTGTCCAAACTGGCAATTCAATCCAGAAAATCAAACACTTATCCCAAACAGAACACAGAAGAAATCCAAAACATCTCAGAGCTAGCTTACCCAACTTACCAAAATTTATAGCTCTTAAAAACTGAGAACTTATCCAAAATCAGATCTTCGACTGCCTATCTCTTACCTTATCAGCTCAACCCTCGCAAGTCGCTTTTGCGATCAACCCAAATTAAAATCCAAAGAAAACTGTTCTCTCTTTACCAATCAGAACAGCTTATGCTGGTTTAGTAAATCCATTGAAGAAATGGATTCTACTTTACTGCTTCTAAACTCCATCTCTAGAAAACAAATAAGTCAGAAAACTCTGTCGACCCATCGAACACTCCGAGCTGCACCGCCGACACCAATGCCAAAGAATTCTCAATCCAAAGCTCTTCGAGAAACTCGGACGTCAAACAACACAAAAACGCCCTGCTGAATTCAGCCACAACACCGAAGCAGACTTACTTCCTTAATCTTGTTCCAAAGAAATCATCCTCGGAAACATCCATAGTCATTGCATCTCATCACGCGGCTACTATTCATGCGATATCAAGATATCATCACTCGCTTCAGTTCAGCCAACTGATCCAAACTCTCCTCATCCAACTTCAAAGACGAACTCCGAATCTTAACAGGTTACTTTCAGAGATCAATGAAGTTCTTACACCACTTCAAAACTCACTCGAGACGGTATTAGGTCTACAGTCTCGACAAATACACTTCCAACCAAGCATTCAAACTCCAACAAATGGTAGTAATCGTGTTACACACACCACTACATCAATCTACCTTTATAACTTATATTGGAAAACCTGAACAGGTAACCCAACAGATAGGTAGAAATATATATATATATATATATATATATATATTAAAAATTACAAATACGCTCTCTCAAGATAGACACCACTCCAGAGCCTATGTATTCACTCAACCTAATGCTCTGATACCAACTGTCACGACCCGACTTTCCACTCCCGGAAAATTGCGTCATGAATTAAGAAAGAAAGGGATAGAAAGAGAATAGAAAGAAGAGAAGAAAGAACAACATCAGAATCTAACACAGCGGAACGAATAAATTATATAATATCATAAGTATTTACATAATATACAATACCAAACAGAGATACACAGCATACATATTACATATACTAGACAGTTATAAACACCTGCCTAGTATTTACAACTCAACACAGAGAACACACAGCGGAACTATATATCTACAACGCAGAAGCCTCCTGCTCCATTGCTCCTCCATTATTCGTCAAAGCTAACCTGAATCCTAACCTGAATTCCCTTGGCTACTCGTAAAAATCTGAGTACCCAAGAGTTTATGAAAAACAAAAAAATAAACTCCGGGTCAGACATGGGTCTGGTGTGAGTAACAGGTTAAGGTTGCTTAACTTTAAAAACCTTTGAAAAGAAAAGGTATCACGTAAGACTTCCCACACATAAACATGGAAAAGTTTTTACCTTACGCTAACCAAACATTTGATAGGAAATCCGATGATATTATAATAGTGTCTAGGGTTTTCAAGTAAATAAGAAATAGCCGAAATTGTTACATCTATTAAATTCCAGCTACTAGCCACAAAAGTGGGTAATACAATCAAAACCGTTGGCACTTATTGGATTTTGGATTCCATACAATGGCAGGGTTACTGGGGTACCGCCCGTCACAGTACGTGGCTTAGATCACCGTACCGAGGAGTACTCCCACTCCCCTGCAACACAAGGCCGGACCCGTTCCTTACTGAACAGTTCCGAACAAGACAACCCCGCAGTTGTTTGCAACCAACTGCCGACACAGCCGAATATAAAGGGAATTCTAGACAGGGATCAATCTCGCTCTCCAGTGGGAGCTACCCACGAAGCCTTGTTGCACCTCTCCTGTTTTAGCCATTCCCGGTTGATGAGGCTTGAGGTTACGTTTACCTCTATAGGACATATCACTTGGAATGCTCATCGTCCACCTGACGATGTTCTGAAAGCATTCAATCCATACAAGTTCGTTCCGGGTTCGAACGAAACCGAAGGCATTATCTCGTTACACTCATTACGGAATCACCCACAGAGTTAACGACGATAACCCTTGCACTCTAAACCACCATCTCGAATCTATAAGCACTATTCCGTCAACTCATCACGGAATCACCCACAGAGTTATACTGACGTATAGCCCTTACACCTCGAGTCTTCACTTGCTCCACTTGGATTAACGACCTAACGTTATTTGGAATCGATGTGGTTTTTGGATATCCAAATATGGAAACCCGATCCTGGTCTCATCGAAAACCAAAGCGTGTCTTTTAGGGCCAAGTTGTTTTAAAGTTTTAAAACAATTCAATTCAATATTATCTATATACACACAGATAGATAATTCTCAACATCATAATGGATAATCAATATTATCATAACATCAGATAATCTATATTATCAATTCAAACAGATAAATCATATTATCAACTCAACGCAACCATAACATCCAAATCACACAACAACATTTACCTCATAACTGAGATTTCAACCATCCAGTATAATAAATATCAATTATCATTCATAAGCAAAGATTTATCAAATCACCATCCTATAATTAATTTAAAATGAATTAAATTAATTATATCTTCCTTAATTAATTTAAAATAAATTAAATTAATTATTCATCCATATAAATCTTGCTTATGTAACAATTAATTATTCTTAGCAAGTTACCTTAATCAATCATCTTGATTAACTATCCTTTAATTACATTCAAGTGATTAATCTCTAATTAATTCACAATTTAATTAATCCAAACCAATCCCTGTAATTAACCTGTAATTACTTCATCAATTAATCCTTAATTAATTTACTAATACCTCATTGATTAATTTTCTTAATTAATCAATCCCTAATCATATCATTAATTATATAAATTAATGATCTCAAATTATTTTAAATAACTCCATTAAATTAATTATCAATTATCTCTATTGATTAATCATACTTGATTAACTTATTTATCAAAACCCAAATTAATTACTTACTTAAGTAATTATTCAACATACCAATTACATATTAATTACACAAAGTAATTAATTCCCAAATCTCCTCCATTAAATTACATCTAGTAATTTATTTCCTTAATTACTTCACTAAGTAATTATTCATTTTTAATTGCATAAGTAATTACTTCTCAAATTAATCAATGATTAAATTAAATTAATTAAACTTAATTAATCAAAAATAACTTAATTAATTACAATCAGTAATTAGTTTTTCTTAATTACTTCCATTAATTAATTATACTTAAATAATTCTCAAATGATCATCTTAAATTAATTAATCAAATTAATTATTAAAATTAATTACATTAATTAATTATAAAATAATACTATGTTGATGACCTTCATTAATCAATAACCAAATCTTTAATTACTTTTCCAAAGTAATTGCTGAGATAATTAATATTAATTCTTAATTTATTTATAAAAACTCATTAATTAATTCCTAATTATTAAATTAATCAAGTGAAAACTTAAACAGTTATTAATTTCTTGATTAATGAATCAATTTATTAATTAAATTAAATTAAATCTTATTTCTAAATCACACTTTAATCAAATTTAATTAAATTACTTAAATCTTTTAATTAATTAAATAAATCCTTAATTATTTATTTAATTAATATAAATTATAAATTGATTAAATTAATTAATTAAAATCTTAATTACCTTGATTAATTAATAAATCATTAAGTTCAAAACAACTTAATGATAATCATTAATTCCAATAATGATTTAATTATCATTATCAAAAAATTAAAAACAAATTGCTTTTAATTTTCCTAAACTCCATTTTAAATTAAAATTAAAATAAAATTTAGGCTTAAACAAGATTTTAAATATTTAAAAATTCCTTAACTTTTATTTTAAGGGATCACTTATCTTTTAAAGTAGTTTTAAAAGAATAGTTTAACTTATCCCATATTCAAATTTAACAAATTTTAAAATATTTTAAATAATTCAAATGATATTGAACTTATAATTTCAAATTTTATTAATATTACAACCAAGGTCCAAATCAAGTTTTCATGTTTAAATTCAAAGATAAAAATTTAAATCCTGCTTTAAATTTCATTTCAGATTTTATAAAACACATTTTAAACATACTTAAAATATTCAAACTAAAATATACCATTTGAATTTATCAACCTAATTTTTTTTTCTTTTTTTTTTGAAACTTTCAGATTCAAATTCAAGTTTGAATCCAGGATTTCAATTTCAGATTTAACTTAGAATCTAAATCTTGTTTTAAAAAAAACTTACTTCAGATTTAAAAATCACCCAATAACAAAACTGTGCAGGTTTCAAATTTTATATATTCCATTTCCTGCAAATCTTGATTATTTTAAAAATCTGAAATTCAAAATCTATTTGAATTCATCATTGAATCTTAAGCTCAGATTTTAAACTAGCCTTGCTTATCTTAATTTAAATTTAGTTTAAATTTTATAAAAACCTGAAACTATCAGGTTTCAGAGACAAAACCTGTAAACTTATATTACTCGAGCAACAGAAAAATTTACCCGAGTCAAACTGCTCTTTACTTCATGCAAATAATAGAATGACCCGAGCACTACACGGGAATACTTCAATTCCAAAATTCCTGAAACAATCAATCCTCAGTTGGCTATTGTGCACATGTACCTATCTATGGCCGACTTTCCGATCATCAGTGATGATCATCTCCCTTCCCAACCCTCTCTTGAATCCAGCTTAAACATCTAAGCATCAAAATACTTCCCTTTTTCCAGAATTTGACAGAGCAATTTTCCTATTTTATTTAAAACCTGAAACACACTATACCCCAATACTCCTCAAACCTGTCAACACGACATTCAACTTCCTCCGATCATCGATACAGTTGAAACTCTAGCCACTACTTTGTCAGAGACCCATCTACCTTCCCACTAAACAGCTCAACACTCGAACCACAAATAAATCGAATTCCTTCATTTGCTAAAACTTAGGTTTACAGGAAAATTTCCATTTCCTCTTCTAATTCAAAGTCCAGTTATCAGATTTGATAATTTTTTTATGATAAACCTAATCACATTACTAAATACAGATGAAATATCAAACTTTAGAATTCCATAATCATTAAAACACCCTAAAACCCAGATTTGGGTCAAACAGTAATGCCCTGTCATACCTAACTTAGAACCCTTTGATTCTTCTCTTAAAAATCATGAATTGGTTATAAGTATTTAATTTGTATATCTAAATTACTGAATTTACAAGTTTAAAATTTTCTCAGGGACCTGAGTTTCCCTTCTTGTCTGATTTCCAGTGCATGATTTTAGTTTTCTATTTAAGTTAAAATAACTTCTGTATTTAGTTTAAAGTTAAACTAACAAATATGGTTAAATCTTAAGTCTTAAAAATTTATAGATAAAACAAAATGAATTTAAAGATGAAACTGGGTTGCTAACTTTGGTTCAGGGATGATATGCAGGCCATTCATATTCAACAAAAATCACACCACATGAATGCATAGAAGATTTCCAATATGAATACAAAAACAACTTATCTAAACATATTTATACAACCAGATCTAACTAGAGATATTTGAAAGAAGTGTTACTCACAGGAACTCAGGAGAACAGAGCACAATGTTCCCTTGAAAAATTTGCACTTGAGTAGCTTTAAACTGAATCCTTATGTTGATTATCTACTTCATGCATGCAGGTTTTAAACTACAGGTTGCTCCAATTTACAGAGATGCAAGTGCAGGCCTTGATTTTGCAGGAATGAATAACAATGCGAACTTGATTATGCAGTAATTCTAGGTAGAAGAGATGATTTTGCAGGAACTATAGGTTGTTGTGATTTACATCTGGGTTTGAGAAGATGATTTACTTTTAGATTTGCTTTTTGAATGAATAAGCAGATTTTGTTATTGAAAGGAAATTTGATTTTCAGATTTTTGATTTCTTTATCTTTGTTTTGAAAAAGAGAATGAGGGAAATGAAAATATTTTAAAAGAGGCTGAAATGAATTTAACAAAATTATTAAAAGAAAATAAAGATTTAATAACACTTCTCATTAGAGCTACTAACTTGTTAACACATGTAGCTTAATTTGTTAATATGATAACACTTGTCTTGTTAAATTATGTTATATATTTAAATGTTTATAAAAGGGTTTTCTTAAATTTAATTTATGTTTATATGAATATATATGATTTACTTATTTTAAGAAAATGTAAATAAAACTATTTATAATTTAAAACTTACAAAATATTTCAAAGAATCAATAAATTTGAATCTCAAAATAAAATTGCCAAATCAAATTAATTCTTTGAAAACCAAAATCAATTTATTCAAGTTAAAAATGAAGATTCTATTTTCCTTTTATATTTATGAAAATAGAATGTTTATTAATAAGGTTTAAAATAACAATTAACAAATTTTCTATGATTTATAAAGAATTTATAAATCACTTTTATATTTAAATGAATTTAAATCAAATGTTATCTCATATTTTAAACTTATATAAAAGAGTCTCAATTCATATTTAATCAAATAATATTTTAAAAAGAAATAAAATCAACTTTTACTTAAAAATAAAAATTAAGCTAAGTCAAATTTTAAACAATAAAACATTTATTATAAATATTTACAAATCATATAGTTATTGATTTAAATAGATTTTTAAAAGCTTAATATTAATTAAAACATAATTTCCTAATTACTAGATATATTTTTAGAATTTAAAAACAAACTTTATTTATTTATTTTCATGTAAGTGAAATTCCAAACAAAGATAAACTAAAATATATACAAATATATACATATTAATTTAAAACATTTATTTTAGCATTTAAAAGACAATCACAAATTTATTAAATCTGATTATTAAACCAAACATATTTTATTAACCAATATTGTCAATATCAATTTAATTTTATATAAAGATTATTAAATTGATATTGTCTGAAATTCCAGGATATCACACCTACCGGGGAACCGCCCGTCATAGTACGTGGCCTAGATCACAATACCGAGGATTACGCCCAATCCCCTGCATCACAAAGCCGGAACCGTTCCTTACTGAACAATCCCGAGTAAGATCACCATGTGGTTGGCGTGTCCAACCGCCCACTAAGCCCAAATAAAGGGACATCTAGACAGGAATGACCTCACCCTGAATGGGTGCTACCCACCTAGCCTTGCTGCACCTCCCCTGTTTTAGCCATTCCCGGGTTGATGAGGCTTGAGGCTGCGATTACCTTTATAGAACACATCTATCTTAGAATGCTTATCGTCCACCTGACGATGTTCTGAAAGCATTCAATCCATACAAGTTCGTTCCGGGTTCAAACAAAACCGAAGGCGTTATCTCATTGCACTCATTTTGGAATCACCCTCAGAGTCAACGACCATAGCCCTTGCACTCTGAATCACTGTAACGACCCTGGATTTTGGCCCTGTTTATTTTAATAAATATTTAATCAAATTAAATAAAGTGTAAACTGATCATATTAAAATAAATATGATTTTGGAAATAATTGCCATTTGTTTATACTGGGTCTGTATTTTGAAAGGAAATGGATTTGAAAATTCAAAATAAATCTCTTAAAAATATTTAAAATAAAATCTATCTAGTATAATTGAATTAAAATACTTTATCTTGTTAACATTCGGAAAATATAAAATATAAAATAAATAGATGATAATGTTCAATATAAAATATTAATATTATTGTAAGACAAAAACATAAATATGAATAAATAAGTAAACTTATGAATCTAAGTTAGATAGTGATAGTTAAAATATAAAAATACAAATATAATACAAACAAGAAATAAAGTGAAATATGAAATAACACAACCATATGTATATAAACTATTCAAGCTAGAAATAACGAAACAAATTATCTTCATAAGCAAGCCAAAAGTATAAAAATGAACCTGACACACATATGTGAAATATTCAATTGGAAGCTAATAACAAAACAAATATCTAAAAAAAAATAGCCTCATATACAAGACCTAGTGTTGCCTGTAAGATATAAATAAGCATAAGGTATAAAAAGTTAAGCCAGTCAAATAGTTATATCCAGATCTTCTTCATGTGCAAGACCATAGTAAAGTAAAACCTGACGAATATGTCTATAAATTATTTAAGCTAGAAGCAATACCAGATAGAAACAAACATATGTTTGTAAACTATTCAAATTTAAAATATCTTCATTCATAAGCTAAGTCTAAGTCTACCTGTAAATATATATTTTTATATAAATGTCTTTACACAGTAAATCATAATTATAAGATGTAGACATATTAAGAACAAAGCATGTACTGGATATCAACTCAGCTAATATTTTTGTTCAAAGGCAAACATTGAAAATCTTTATTTTTCAGTAATGGAAGGCCTGGTCAGTACAAAAAAAATGTTTTTATTCAAAGTACCTTCATTCACAAGTCAAATGCTAAGTGTAAGTTTTTTTTTAAAATAAAATATCTATACATAGTAAACATTTTAATAATTATGCAAACTAATCAAGGAACAAGACATTAATTGGCTTTCATCTCAGCCAATATTTTGTCAGTTTAAATTATTACAAATCCTTGCTTTGCAGTGATAAGATCTGATCGACATACATAAAACAAAGAATAGTATGTACATAAAGCATAAGCTGCCAGTAAGTAAGAATATGTTTATATGTAACCTGTAAATAATTATGTAAGGCAAGTTAATAAAATATCTGTGTACTAATAAGATTAAGTGTAGACATTAAGTACATTAGCATTAAATGTTTTTCATCTTAGCAAACATTTGGTCGAATTCAAGGATCATCTCAGTCCCATTGAAAATCTTGCCTGATAAAACAAAAATGAATAGTGTACTAGCAATTGTATACCCAGATAACACCTAACCTGGTTAAACTCCTTTCTATTTATACATAACTTCTTATCTTCATTTGTTTATAACTTAGCAAAATCAGGAAAACAAGAAAAAAAAGAGAAAAAAAGGCAAGCAAAGTTCAAGTTTAAAATCAAAAGAACAAGAAAATTTACAGACAGATTTCAACAACAGGTTTTTAAAACAAGGAGTGTGCTTTCTGTTCAAAGATTTTCTGGTGAGTAAACATCAAATGTAAAGCTTTAAGTTTAATCAAAGACAGTTCAAGGTTTATTGATATTATTGTTTGCATATGTGATAGTTTGAATATAACTCTGTGTTGCTTTGATCTTCTCTGTTATTTGTTACAGGGTTGAAATTTTTCTTCAAACTCAAATTTATACTCATCATATTATTGTAAAGCTTAAGTTTTTCAACTAAAACAAGATGGTAAACCTAAATCTAGATTTAAAAACTGATCAAATCATATTTGTTAGAAAATATACACTGTAATTTTGTTTACAGGCAACCAAGTGATAAATTGATAAAGTTCGATTGTTGTAAAATTTTAGTTCAAGTTTATATCTTGAAGTATCACTGCAATTTACGATTTCTAAAACAAAAATGAAGCTTTTTAGCTTTGAACCCTAAGGGCAGTTCGTTTGTGAACAAGAAATGCATTTTTTCCAAATTCAGAAAATCTAATTAGATTAAAATGTTGAAACTTGGTTTGAGGGTAGTAATAACTATTGTGATCCTGAGAAAAATGTCAGTTAATTTTTCTATTGTGTAAAATTCAAGCACGAGATCGTATTAGGGCTTGTGTATAGTTTTTTTTCGCGTCTGTAACATAGAGTGTTCGACCACAATAAGCGATCGAGTTGCACGAATTCTTGGAGAATGATGGCTTAGGATGTTGTCGTGGTGTGGATGGATTTTGGGCGTTTTTGGTGGTATGTGCGGCGGTGGCAAAGTGGTTTTGGGTGATGGGTTGAGCTTCAGGATTCGAACGAAAAGCTATATTTCGTTTTGATTTATTTTATGGCGATGCGAATTTGGTTTTTGAGTGCACTGGTGATTTATGACTTGCCGAGGGAGGTGCAGTTCACCACAGCGTGGGCGAGGTGTCGTGCACGTGTACGGCGAAGAAGGGCTGGTGTCCGTGTCGTGGTGCGTGTGTGTTTTGAGTCGTGCTCGAGTAAGTAAGAGGGTATCTTCGAGTTTAGATCGAGTTTGCACGAGATTTCCTGATGCTGAGTTTTTTTTATAACCTTTGTTTAAACTTAAACTTTACTGAATAAAGAAAAGAGGGAGAAGAAGAAAAGTATGAGAGGGGGAAAGGCGACTCGGGCAAACAAGTGAGAAAACGCGTGTGATTCTCGAGAGAAACAGGAGAAGTTCTCGGGTAAATTCTTTTCAAACTGCAATGTTATAAAAAAAAATCAAGTAAAGATAACTGAATAATTCTTCCACAGTTTTAGCACTGTAACTAAATGAGAGTTTAACAGTAAGTTAAAACTTTATACAAGTTTTTATTATATTAATTAATGCTTAACAATGCCTTTAAACTCTAAATTATTTATTTATTAAGTAATAAACTTAAGTTACGTATCAAACTTATTAACATATAAGTTTGTAAATAGTAATAAATTGATTTCAAAGTTAAAGAAGATTCCTTTTAAATGTTAATTAAATTGAATGACCAATATTAATTGATTATTTTCTGAAAATAACAATTACTTTTTAATTGTAATGAGTGATGGACCAACTGATGATTAAGTAATGAGTAAAGTGTAATTAACTACTTAAGTAAATTAATAAATGAATAACAGTTAATAAATTAAGGAATTAAATTAAGAATTAATAACTAATTAACTAAGTAATTAGTAATTAATAAGTGGATAATTAAGTTTTATTAAGGTTATTAATTAATGATTAAAGAATAGTTAATTAAGTTAATTAAGGTAAAATAAAATTGATTAGGAAATAATAAATTAAATAACATGGAATAGAAAATTAAATAATCAAGTAATTAGGGAATTAATTACTAATTGTAATTAATAAAGTTTAATATGAATTGTTTAAGTTAATTAATTAAGTTTAATTAATTTATATAATTATTTGATGATGTGATAAGTATAATTACTCGGGGAAGTAATTAATGATAATTACTGGTTGCATTTGACTGAGGATGATTTAATAATGAAAGTAATTTGAGTATAATAACTTTGTGAAACTAATCAAGGGATTAATTTAAGAAAAATTAATTGAGGTGTAATTAATTTATTTGATAGAGTAATTAAGGATAGTTAATTACTGAATAGTATTAATCAGGAGTGATTAATAAATGTAGTTTAATTGAAGATTAATTACTTGAGGTAATTAATTTAATACAGGATAACGGAATTAAAATGTAATTAGTAATCATTAATAAATATAATTAATAATAAGATATTAAAGAGTAATTAATTGGTGTAATTAAGAAGTAATGTAATGTTTGTAATTTAAGGTTAATTTCTATATTTGGATAAGATAATTAATTTGTGGAAATAATCAAAGGATGATTACTTGAATATAATTAAATGTTAATTAATCAAGTGTGATTACGTGAAATGAATTTATTAATTGATTGATAATTGGTTAATAGTTATATAAGCAAGACTTATAATGGTAAAGTAATTAATTTAATTTACTTTAAATTAATTGGAGATGCAAATAATTAATTTAATTCATTTTAAATTAATTATAGCTGATATGATTGCTTATGTATGGATGGATGATATTGTTTACCTTGAATGGTTTGAGATCTCAAGTATGAGATAAATGATGCTATATGAAATGTATGCTTTGATTAAAGTATGATAATAATATGGATTATCTGTTGTGATGATAATGTTGATTATCTGTTTATGATGATAATGTTGATTATCTATCGTGATATTGTGAATTATCTATCTGTGTGTATATGGATAATAAAATTGAATCATTTTAAAACTTTATAACAACTTGGCCCTAAAAGATACGTTTTGAATTTCGATGAGACCGGGATCGGGTTTCCATATTTGGACATCCGAAAACCACATCGATCCAAACTAACAATAGGTCGTTAATCTGAAGTGAAAATTAAGATTCAGAGTGCAAGGGTTATCGTCGTTAACTCTGAGGGTGATTCCAAAATGAGTGTAACGAGATGATGCCTTCGGTTTCGTTCGAACCCGGAACGAACTTGTATGGATTGAATGCTTTCTGCACACCGTCAGGCGGATGATGAGCATTCTAAGGGATATGTTCTGATTAAAGGTAATCGTAGCCTCAAGCCTCATCAACCGGGAATGGCTAAAACAAGGGAGGTGCAGCAAGGTTAGGTGGGTCATGCCCAAGCAGGACAAGATTGTCCCCTGTCTAGATGTCCCTTTTATTCGGCTTAGTGAGCGGTTGGTCGCGCCAACTGCGAGGTTATCTTGTTCGGGACTGTTCAGTAAGGAATGGTTCCGGCCTTGTGTTGTAGGGGGTCGGGAGTGATCCTCGGTACGGTGATCTAGGCCCCGTACTGTGACGGGCAGTACCCCAGTAGCCCTGCCATTGTATGGAACCAATTTTCCAATAAGCGCCCTCGGATTTGATTGTATTACCCACTTTTGTGGCTAGTAGCTGGAATTTAATCATGTAACAATTTCGGCTATTTTCTATTTACTTGAAAACCCTAGACACTATTATAATATCACTGAATTTCCTATGAAATGTTTTGGTTAGCGTGAGGTAAAAACTTACCCGTATTTATGTGTGGGGAGTCTTACGTGATACCTTTCTTTTCCAATGTTTTTCAAAGTTAAACAATTTTAAACCGTTTACTCATACCAGACCCATGTCTGACCCAGAGTTTATATTTTGTGTTTTTCATAAACTGTTGGGTACTCAAATTTTTATGAGTAGTCAAGTGATAGGTTCTTGGATTGTTGAGTTCTGGAGGAGCTTGGAGCAGGAGCCCAGACGTATGTAGATATCCATCTAGTTCCGCTGTGTTAGGTAGAGTATGCTGTATTTTGGGATGTATGTAGCGACAAATGTATATATGATTGTCATGTGTATGATATTGTAAAACTCTGATATATGTAAACTATGTAATAGTTATGTGATATATTATATTTTGTTCCGTTTCCGCTGTGAGATTCTGTTGTTGTTGTTCTTTCTTTCTTTTCTTTTCTATTTCTACCTCTTTCTTTCTTAATGATGATACGTCTTTCTGGGAGTAGAAGGGCGGGTCATCACAGGTGGTATCAGAGCTGAAAGGTTAAGTGAGAACCTTGGCTCTGTTGGGGATTACTCATTAGAGATAGAGTCAGTAATACTCTAGAATGAGTTTGAGCGTATTAATAGATATGAGCGCGTATTTTTTAGTGAATATAAAATGGTTTTATATTATGTTGATTGATTTATTGAGTGGTATATGAACCTTCGTCAGCATAGTCCGCACAACTATGCCGAAGTGGTTTCTAAACACTTGAATAGAACAATCGACACAATATTGTTTTCAAAAGTGGGTGAATTAAATAGTTTCACCCAAAATATATTTTGATATAAAAAAAGTTTTATGAAAATTATTATATATAATTAAAGTATCTGGATGATAGTGTTACAGAAAAATAAGATTATAAAGATTTACAATGGCTTATATAACCAAGAAAAGTATGAGATTGAATTTGGAATTAAAATTAAAAGTGAAGTTAAAAATGAGGATTTATTTTGGATTAAGTTGAAAATTTAATTTAATTTTTGGAATTTAACTACTAATGAAAATAATAATATAATAATGATATAAATAAATTGATGCAGTACATCAAATTTAGAATGTAAATGAATTGGATTGGGAAATTTAATAGAAATAAAATTTTGGTTGAGATTAACTTAAGCTTAATAATTGGATTCAAATTTAAGTTTGAAATGAAATGAATTGAGATATGGATGATATTAAATGAAATTAAGTTCTTATTTAATTAAATCCAAGTGAATTGGTAGATTAAGAGAATAGTATGATGCTCAATTTAAGGAAAATTAAGTAAAACAAATTGAATTGAAATAAAATTCAGTTGAGTTATAGATGATGTTAAATAAATTAAATTCTTACTTAAATAAATAAAAGCAAGTTGAAAAGAAATTGATTTGGAATAAATATATTCCGATAACTTATAAAGGAAATTGGCAACATACTGATTAAGAATATTTTTGGCTGTAGATGAGTGTTCAATCTTGAGTTAAAATGAAATATGAATATATTCAAGCTTAAATTGGGTAAAAATATGAAAATATGAATGTGAGACTTATAAAAGAAAATATGGAGAAGTAAAATAGTAAGCCAAAATAAAATTTGTTTTGTATTTAGAGAATGAAATAAAAATCCAAACTTGAATTATAAAATAAAATTGAACAAAAAAAAATAATAAGATGATTTTTGAAGATAAAAATCCAATGTAGAATTGGAAGTGGAAGTGAACTAATTGGGAATAAATAGGTTAATTGAATAGGTTAATGAGATTTAAATTGGTTAAAATAGAAGTTGGATTGTGAGGTAATAATGGAATTGGAAATGAAATACTAGTTATTAATACAAATTCAACTTGGAATTATAAGTAAATTAAATATGAATTAAAGTTGTTGCGGAATGGAATTAACATAGAGGTTGAATTTGAAAATAAAATCCAATTCAAGTATGGATGGAATAAATATGGCCTTGGATTTAATCTTAACAAAATAAATGGAATTTGATCTAGGTGAGTATCAAATAAATTGGAAATGAATTTAAGTATGAAATTGAAACAAGTAAATTAACCTAAGATTAAACTTTATATAGGCGTAGCTTCGAGGAAAGTGAGAGTTTATTTAGTAAAAGCTTGAATAATTTAAGTTGAATGAAGTAAAATCTTTATTCGAATAGAAATAGTTGGATAAAAATTAAATTTGTATAAATAAACTCCGATGGCTTATCAAAAGAATTTAAATGCTTGAAATAAAAAGTATGCTTGCTTAATACAGGTAAGTCTGGAGTTTAAAGTGAAAATGAATGTGATTAAGAGTAAATGGATGTAAGTGTGGAGAATAAATGAATTTGTGGCTCATAAAGTTTAAAAAGTGGAATTGTAAGCCAAAATAAAATTATTTTGTACTTGGGAAATGAAATAGACATCCAAACCGGAATTACAAACTAGGAATGAATTCAAATGAAGTGATTTTTGTGAAGAAATCAAATATTGAATTGGAAGTGGAAATAAACTAATTTGAAACAAATTAGTAAAATAAGTATGTAAATGAAATTGGAATTGGTCAAATAAAAGTTGAATGGTGAATTAATAAAATTTGATTGTGAATTAAAGTGAATGAGAGGCGGAGACCTTGAGTTATAAATATAAAATTCAACTTGGATTGGTGTTGTATCTTACAGAATTGAATTTCCAGAACGGATGTCTGGAGTTCATAATGTATTTCATGCATCTCATCTAGGAGATTTGTTCAGGATCTATCATTAGTTGTAGAACCAGTGGTTCAGGAAGATTTGGAAGTCGAGCGGAGTTTGACTATGGTCAGGAATCCTATTCAGATTGTTGATCAAACCGAGAGGCAACTCAGGAGTAAAGTAGTGAAGCTTGTCGAGTGCAGTGGAGCGAGGATCCCATTGATTGCACCTGGGAAACTCTGGATAGTTCTAGGAAAGTTTATCCGGATTTGTGTTCGGATAACTAGTGATGTTTGTTAGGATAGATTGTATGGTTGTTTGCTAATGTATGAATGATATGTATGTGTGAATGGTTGATATAGCAGCTTTTGAATTATCTTTGTTTTAAATTTTGGGGACGAAATTCTTTTAAGGGGGGAGGAATGTAACGACCCTGGATTTTGGCCCTATTTATTTTAATAAATATTTAATCAAATTAAATAAAGTGTAAACTGATCATATTAAAATAAATATGATTTTGGAAATAATTGCCATTTGTTTATACTGGGTCTGTATTTTGAAAGGAAATGGATTTGAAAATTCAAAATAAATCTCTTAAAAATATTTGAAATAAAATCTATCTGGTATAATTGAATTAAAATACTTTATCTTGTTAACATTTGGAAAATATAAAATATAAAATAAATAGATGATAATGTTCAATATAAAATATTAATATTATTGTAAGACAAAAACATAAATATGAATAAATAAGTAAACTTATGAATCTAAGTTAGATATTGATAGTTAAAATATAAAAATACAAATATAATACAAACAAGAAATAAAGTGAAATATGAAATAACACAACCATATGTATATAAACTATTCAAGCTAGAAATAATGAAACAAATTATCTTCATAAGCAAGCCAAAAGTATAAAAATGAACCTGACACACATATGTGAAATATTCATTTGGAAGCTAATAACAAAACAAATATCTATAAAAAAAATAGCCTCATATACAAGACCTAGTGTTGCCTGTAAAGTATAAATAAGCATAAGGTATAAAAAGTTAAGCCAGTCAAATAGTTATATCCAGATCTTCTTCATATGCAAGACCATAGTAAAGTAAAACCTGACGAATATGTCTATAAATTATTTAAGCTAGAAGCAATACCAGATAGAAACAAACATATGTTTGTAAACTATTCAAATTTAAAATATCTTCATTCATAAGCTAAGTCTAAGTCTACCTGCAAATATATATTTTTATATAAATAAATGTCTTTACACAGCAAATCATAATTATAAGATGTAGACATATTAAGAACAAAGCATGTACTGGATATCAACTCAGCTAATATTTTTGTTCAAAAGCTGTAACGATCCAGAATTTTGAATAATTTAATTTGACAATATTTAATTTATTTTAAATATTTGAATGATGGTTTGGATTGAATTTTCAATATAACTTTGAATTTGGCGATTAAATTTTAGAATTTAATCTATTGAAGTTGAATAAAAAATTTTAAATCTTTGATTTTAAGCCAATTAAAAATATTTCAAAGGCTTGTAAAATTCGTATTGATAACACTGAAGATTTTAGAAGCTTCAGAATTGAATTTGAAAGTGAAACGTTCAGTTTTGAAATGTAATCGTTCGAATCGATATTTAAAATAGCCGTCCGAGGCACAGTCTCGGAATTCGACGAAACCAGTTCCATTGGGTCCGGAATATTGAATTATTGCCGGATTTCAAATTTCATATTTTTCGGAGTTAATATGTGAGTACACGGTGAGTAAACGCATTGAAATTGAAACGAATTCGATTTAAATTTAAATTTAAAATTCGTCAACATCAGCACTCTTTTGCCTCAAATCAAAACACTGTAGAGGTAAGGTAGGCACGTTAATTCCCTGCAAAATCACGTCGTTCCTTATTTTATATGCCGAGCCTCTCCTTTTGAAAACGCGAGCAACACAGATGAAAAAAATTCACAAACGAAGCTTAATAAAAATGGCCGCACTCCCTTCATCAATTCAAAATCATATCGCCCCCCTACCCAAATTCTAAGTCGCGAAAAAAATGGCGGCTCCCTTTCAAAATCAAGACGAGTTCGAAGTCGATTCGAACAGGGGGAGGGGGTGCCGCGATTCGCTGCTAGGGTTAGGGCGAGCTCGCGATTGATGGAGGAAGGTGGTCGGCGCTCGTATGGATGTGAGTCGTCGTAGCTTGCGCGTACGTGCGCAGAGGTGTTGAGACGTGGGGGGTTCGAATCGCGATGTCTGGTGGAGGCGTGCGGCGATGCTAGCTGGCGCGACGCGATTGGAGGCGTGGATCTGGGCGACAAGGGTGAACGCGTACGCGTGGGGCGACGCAATGGTGATGGGCGACTGCGGCGGCTACTGGCTCGAGGCGATGGAGTTGGTAGCGCGCGCGGGTTTGGGATTCGACTGCAGTAAGGTATTAAGTTAATTTTTGTTTTAATTTTAGAATATATATATATATATATATATATATATAAATATAGATTGGAAAAAAATAATAATAATAACAGTAAAGAAAAAATATATTTACGGTAAAATTTTTGGAATCTATGAAGTTAAGAGATTAACGATTTTTATAAAATTTAAGTTAAGTGGTTAAAAAAATAATTTATATTAAAAAGAAAATTTAATTGTAGTTAAATATATTAGTTGAACAAATTGATTTAAAGATATTAATATAAAATAAGATAATTAGTAAAAGCAGAAAAAAATTCTCGCTGTCTATTTATTTGCAGAAAATAAAATATATAAAGATTTGATCTTGAATCTATGAACATTGTTTTATAAGTATATGTATACATATGTAGTTTGAAAAGTGAAAGGTTTATTTAATGGAAATTTAGTTAAATTTAACTTTTGGTTAATTTAATAAAGGAAAACATAGTTTTAATAATAAATCAAAATTAAATAAAATTATTAAATGGAAAAGGTTAAAAAGGATTTAGTTTTAAATTTAGATTTTAGTTAAAATTAAATCTATAGTTAATTAAATTATTTGAAAGAGAGTTTGGTTAATTAAATTTAATTTTTAGTTAAACAAATTTAATTTAAAGGAAATCAGTTTGAACTTTTAGTTTTTAGTTTAAAATAAAAAAAAAATCATTAACTTGAGATTGAAATAATTAGTTGGATAAATTCAATTTAAGGATAAGTTAATTAAATCTATTTAAGAAGAAAATTTAGTTTTAAAATTTAATTGTAGTTGAATAGAATTATTTAAAAGGAAATTTTATTTACAACAAATTTAATAGTTAAAACCAAAGTTGGTTAGTTGATTTAATTTATAAAAGGAAATTTATTTTTGGTTGAAATAAATTTTTTAAAGAAGAAACGGATTTAAATAAAACTATTGATTTATTAAACAATCAAAAATGAAAATTTATTATTCGATCTATTCGAATATTAATAAATTGTATAAAATTGTTATACAAGGTATAAATGAAGGAATCAAGTTGAATTAGAAGTGGATTGCTAATAAAAGCAAAGGTGAGAACTTCTCACTCAAAAGGAATTTCTATTGTTTATTTAAATTTTAAATAGATAGATTTAAAATTGATTGACTGTGTAGATTGATTGCTTGAATGATGATTGTTATATATATATATTGGATGTGAATAGACCCTATACGCCGTTAGTAAGCGGAGGTTATTTATTACACACATATACCGCGATATTCCACCTTGAAGTGGAATTGGTATTATATTATATATATAGCAATATATATATATTGGCATATGTATATATTGCAGTTGATTGATTTCCCGCATTTTCTTTTAGCGGATGAGACCCTATTGCGCCGTTAGTAAGCGGATATATTTTTATAAAATCCCATATACCGCGATATTCCGTCTTGAAACGGAATGGTATTGTGCTAATGTCTGTGGATGCAGGGAAACAGGTTGGAGGGATCCAACTGGATTCCTCACAAGTGTTTGTTTATTTTCATATATTGTGATATTTGATTGTTTATCATGGATGATATATGATGCTTGAAAATCGTGTTTGACTATTCGATGTGTTGCATCATCGGATCCAATT
Organism: Allium cepa; assembly: GCA_030765085.1. Taxonomy (NCBI): domain Eukaryota; kingdom Viridiplantae; phylum Streptophyta; class Magnoliopsida; order Asparagales; family Amaryllidaceae; genus Allium; species Allium cepa. The sequence goes on along the minus strand of CM060934.1, from coordinate 764,765,337 downwards.
TTTGAAATTTAAAAACAACGATTTTAATTTCTAAAGTGATTTTTGAAAATATACGTTTATATAATATTTTTTTTTGAATTGATTTATTATAAATAAATAAACGTTATAATTTTTATGTTATAAAAATTATGATTTTTGAGAAATGTAGTTAAAAGTTGATTTTTGAGAATATGGGATTAATGATTTGACAAAATAATTTAAACTGGGATTTTTGAATCTATTATAAAATGAATAAAAGTGATGAAATTATAAAGAACTGTGAAGATGTTTCAAAAGAATAATATAAATTGTTTTATATTAAAAAGATTTATAAATTGATATTTATAAATTAAAAATATAAGAATTATAAAACGAAGTTTTTATAAGAGTTAGGATGAATTGTGAATGAATTTCACAAATGAATGAATTTATAGGATTATGAACGGTGAAGTTATAATTGGAATTTTATAAACAGTAGGTTTATAAAATTTGTGAAGTTATTTAAAAGAATAAGATTTTGGATAAATAAATGAATCTTATAAGTTATAAGACTTATAAAATTTGTGAAGTTTAAAGGAATGATTTTATAAACAAATAAATTATAAGTATTTAACTTATAATATGAAATTTTTAATATATCATTGTGATATGAATTGAGATAAGTTAATAAAGGAAATTTATAAAAGGAAGTTGTTATAATAGATAATTTCCGAAAGAAAATGGTTTGTATAGTATTGGGATTTATATATCTATTTTTATTTCGAATCCCTATACTAGTGATTTTGGGTTGTCGTAACGATGTTTTACGCAACATTCGTTTTGGCCCAAATAAATATGTTTAAGAGAATGATTTCCTTAGAGAATGAAATATATACTTAATTTCGATTAAAGTATATAGAATATTTTCCAAGTGTTGAGAATAAGAGATTATGAAGTACTTATTTAATAAGTATGGAAATGTTTTCTAGTATGAAGTGAATATTTAGAATTTATCTTTTTGAAGATAAATTGAAAATGAATAATAGCAATCGTATATTCATAAATATTTTGGAAATATAAATTCAATATGGAATTTATAAATGGAATTGGGAAAATAGGTTTAAAAATAAATATTGATTTATTTTTGAAATATAAAAAGTTATATCTTCTAAAGATATTTTTTGGAATTAAATAATTTGGAAAATTATTTGGATTCTGGTGATGTTGGCATATCTATTGATAGTTCAATAACCGACTATCGATATTTACCTTTGAATGGTATATGTTGTGATTTGTTTGAAATTGAATGCCACACTTATTTTTTTTAAATAAGCGCTCACTATTCGGGTTAACCGGGAAAGGACCATGGGGTCGTATAACCCATTCCGAATTCGTGATACGTCGTTATGAATTGCATTCGAAGACCGGTGTTGAAGACCGGATATTTTCGAAAACGAAAGGGTTTCTTGTCGAATGTCTTTGCATCGACTGGTCCCCGGTATAGAGACTCCATATGTGATGGGAAGTCCGAACGTGATTTGTGAATATCCGGATTGCAAGGACTTCTTTGTAAGTGCCTTCGGTTCTGTTCGAGCCCGGAACAGACTTGTATGGATTGTATGTCTGACATTACAATTTGAGATATAAAGCCGATTTCTTTCAAATATATTTCTGTTGGTGGCGGAGAATTTATTCTTTTAGCTTAACACCCTTCTTTGAGACATATGTGCTCAAAGGTTATATAGTTGAAGTTATCAGCGATATATTCCCAAATTTGGTAATGTGACATGCTGAGTGTTGCTGAAATGATCATTGTGTTGATTATTTGTGATAGGATCATTTATTTGATCGTCTATCTTAGTGATCATTGTGTTGATCATTTGTTGACCCAAAGCATGGCTTTTGTATAAAGTATGTCTTTGTGGACGAAACTTCGTCGAGCCTCACATCCCGGAAATGGTCAAAACAGGAAAGATGCAGCAAGGTTATTAGGGGTTGCTGTAGCTCCCCTTAGGGTATGTACATTTCCTTCTGGATAGAGGTTGTATCATGGTATGGAGCCCAGATATTTAACCTATGTGGTTACTACGAGTTTATTACTTTGTGGTTGTTGGTTATCGGGATCCCGTGAAAAAAGATCGTTTACGATCGGGGAATGGCGTGCTCGTGTCAGTAGTTACCCAGTTAGGGGTAACCCGGCCTTGTGTTTGCAGAGTTCCGGTTTGGTTCTCGGGGGTGTCTTTCCAGAGGCATTCTCAGTGGCAATGGGAAGTTCCTTGGCCTGACCATTTGTTGGAAATCCAAAGAAACAATACGTGACTTGTACGGTTTTAGTTGTAGAACCTGCCATTTAATATGGTAGCTATTAGTAGGCATAATATAATGGTACCTATGCTGGCTAAGATTTATATCTTTACTTTCGAAAGAATTTGTTCTACACTATGCACTAGTAATAATATCAAATGTTATTTTTAATGCGTATCAAGCATCTTTGACTAACATAAGAAGAAATCTCCTCCAAGTCTGCGTTTGCATTGTGTGTGTGGTGGGAGGTCTTATGGTAGTTACATTTTTAAAAGCATTGCGAATTGATTTTAAAAATATTCCTCTATTTGATTTTAAAGATAAATAAACTGTTTTGAGTTCTCACACCAGTCACATGACTGACTCGGAGTTTATTGTTTTCCTTCCTAAACTCTGGGTGCCCACCAATTTCCACACGGGCAGTCAAGAGTTAAGGTTTATCAGGAAATTCTGGATATTCAGGAGTTGCTGGAGGCAAGCTGGATGGCGTAGCATATTACTAGTATATAGTATTTCTTTTTCCACTGCATTGTTGTATGTTGTTGTACACTCTGATGATTTGATGTAATGTAATATAATGTGATGTAATAACTGATATAGTTCTTTGTTTAAAGATTATCCATTTATTATTATATGTTGTTCCGCTGCGAATTGTGAGATTCTGTTGTTGTTCTGTTGTTTCCTTTCTGTTCCTTTCTATTTTTAAAATTTTCTATCTTCCGTTCCATTTTCAAATTTTCTGTTTTCTTTCTCTATTTTCTGTCTTTCTTTTCTCTTCTTCTCTCTTTTTCTTTTCTTAAATTCTTTTCAAAACCCATAACATCTCGGTTTTCGGCCTTTGATTTCTCGGCAGTCGATAAAGTGAGTATCGATGTTGAATTTTCGAAAGTCGAAAATTTCGGTTTGTTACAGTTGGTATCAGAGCTGTTGGTTAAGCGACAACCATGGTTCTGTTGGGTATTACTCGTTAGAGATAGAGTCAGCAGTACTCTAGAATGAGTTTGAGTGTAATAATAGATATGAGCGCGTATTTGTTAGTGAATATAAAATTGTTTTTGAATCGGGTAAATAAAGTAATTTTGCCCAAAACTATTTTTGAATAGAAAAGAAATGATTTTCTATGAATTATTATAGTATATGGTTGCATGATTGTTAGAAGTGATGATATTGAATTATTATCATTAGTAATGGAAAGAAATAAATGGATTGGATTCAAGTAAAACTAACTTGATAATTTATTCATTTCAAATAGAAGGAATATGAGTATGAAATGTGAATAAAAATTGAATTGAGCAATTAAGTAAATTCGAGATGAATCTAAATATTGAAATGAATTAGTGAATGAAACTAATTTAATAATATGAATTACTAAATGAAAGATAGTCGTTAGAATTCAATACTTAAAATTGAGAATCGAATTCGAATGAATTTGAAGTCGGGAGATTGAATGAAAATAAAATATATAACTTCAATAGTGAAGTCAAAATATATAAGAAGCGTATATTGGAAATTTTGTAATGAATTAGCAAAATGATTTGAATGTTGGATTTGGATGCTACTACTAGCAGATTATACAGGTTATATAGGTATATAAAGGAATTGAGATTTTGATTTCGAAGATAAAATTGAATTGCTCGACAAAAAGGTACGTATTTCAATTTTAATATGAGATTTGATGACTTTCTTCTCTAGCCACTTGGCTTTTCTCTTTTCTTTTTGATTCTGAGGGGCCGTGGTGCCATTTTGTAGTCGTACCGATCGAGCCGCGCAAAGGAAACGCTGGCAAAATTTTTCGAAAATTAAGGGTGTTAGGAAATTTTTGAGAAAAATCTGAAAGTTTGAAATTTGAATTTGAATTTAAACTTGAATGGTTAGTAAAACAATGTTGTTTGAAACCTATAATTGGAGTTCAAAAGCTAGTTGAAATGATGTAAATTTCTAGTAAAAAGATTTAGGCTAGTAAGTTGATAAAACTATTTGAATTGTGAAAAATAGTAGACGGGATAAGGGCATTCTTCTTAACTTATAATTTCGGGACGAAATTCTTTTAAGGGGGAAAGATTGTAACGACCCAGAATTTTGAATAATTTAATTTGACAATATTTAATTTATTTTAAATATTTGAATGATGGTTTGGATTGAATTTTCAATATAACTTTGAATTTGGCGATTAAATTTTAGAATTTTTTTTTTTTGGCAAGGCCGACGGTTTTATAGTGGACCGACCACTTTTATTACGAACGTAATAAAGTTGAAGTACAGGAGAAAGGTAGAGACACCTTTGCTACTATGATAGAATGAAAAATAATACAGAACTGGAGTGTGACAGACACGTCACAACTACAAATATAAATAACTAGACTAGTTCTCCTCCGAAGAGGAAGAATCACCAACACGCTCATCAACCACTGAAGCATCCAGAGAACTACACCCTTGATGTCCAAAAAAGGGGCGGAAACGAAGTGCAAGGGAGGGAACAAAACAGTCAACATCAACAGAGTGAATAAAAGATCGATCCCATGCAGTATCAGTAAGTAAAACAGTATTAATCTCAGAGTACGAACCATCCAAATCAAGGACCATAGAGTCTCCAGAAATTTTGTAGTAAAGGCATCGAAGGTCCAACGGATCATTAGAAACATATCTAAAGTAGGAAACGTCCACGGGGTTGAATCTCATAGCAGAATGACTGTCAACCCAACAATGCTCAGTCTCGGCCCAGACTACTAGAGGCGGAGAGAGGATAGGCTCAGCGGACAGAACAGAAGGAACTGCAGCAACAGAAGGAACTGCAGCAGGAATAGAATTTAATCTATTGAAGTTGAATAAAAAATTTTAAATCTTTGATTTTAAGCCAATTAAAAATATTTCAAAGGCTTGTAAAATTCGTATTGATAACACTGAAGATTTTAGAAGCTTCAGAATTGAATTTGAAAGTGAAACGTTCAGTTTTGAAATGTAATCGTTCGAATCGATATTTAAAATAGCCGTCCGAGGCACAGTCTCGGAATTCGACGAAACCAGTTCCATTGGGTCCGGAATATTGAATTATTGCCGGATTTCAAATTTCATATTTTTCGGAGTTAATATGTGAGTACACGGTGAGTAAACGCATTGAAATTGAAACGAATTCGATTTAAATTTAAATTTAAAATTCGTCAACATCAGCACTCTTTTGCCTCAAATCAAAACACTGTAGAGGTAAGGTAGGCACGTTAATTCCCTGCAAAATCACGTCGTTCCTTATTTTATATGCCGAGCCTCTCCTTTTGAAAACGCGAGCAACACAGATGAAAAAAATTCACAAACGAAGCTTAATAAAAATGGCCACACTCCCTTCATCAATTCAAAATCATATCGCCCCCTACCCAAATTCTAAGTCGCGAAAAAAATGGCGGCTCCCTTTCAAAATCAAGACGAGTTCGAAGTCGATTCGAACAGGGGGAGGGGGTGCCGCGATTCGCTGCTAGGGTTAGGGCGAGCTCGCGATTGATGGAGGAAGGTGGTCGGCGCTCGTATGGATGTGAGTCGTCGTAGCTTGCGCGTACGTGCGCAGAGGTGTTGAGACGTGGGGGGTTCGAATCGCGATGTCTGGTGGAGGCGTGCGGCAATGCTAGCTGGCGCGACGCGATTGGAGGCGTGGATCTGGGCGACAAGGGTGAACGCGTACGCGTGGGACGACGCAATGGTGATGGGCGACTGCGGCGGCTACTGGCTCGAGGCGATGGAGTTGGTAGCGCGCGCGGGTTTGGGATTCGACTGCAGTAAGGTATTAAGTTAATTTTTGTTTTAATTTTAGAATATATATATATATATATATAAATATAGATTGGAAAAAAATAATAATAATAACAGTAAAGAAAAAATATATTTACGGTAAAATTTTTGGAATCTATGAAGTTAAGAGATTAACGATTTTTATAAAATTTAAGTTAAGTGGTTAAAAAAATAATTTATATTAAAAAGAAAATTTAATTGTAGTTAAATATATTAGTTGAACAAATTGATTTAAAGATATTAATATAAAATAAGATAATTAGTAAAAGCAGAAAAAAATTCTCGCTGTCTATTTATTTGCAGAAAATAAAATATATAAAGATTTGATCTTGAATCTGTGAACATTGTTTTATAAGTATATGTATACATATGTAGTTTGAAAAGTGAAAGGTTTATTTAATGGAAATTTAGTTAAATTTAACTTTTGGTTAATTTAATAAAGGAAAACATAGTTTTAATAATAAATCGAAATTAAATAAAATTATTAAATGGAAAAGGTTAAAAAGGATTTAGTTTTAAATTTAGATTTTAGTTAAAATTAAATCTATAGTTAATTAAATTATTTGAAAGAGAGTTTGGTTAATTAAATTTAATTTTTAGTTAAACAAATTTAATTTAAAGGAAATCAGTTTGAACTTTTAATTTTTAGTTTAAAATAAAAAAAAAATCATTAACTTGAGATTGAAATAATTAGTTGGATAAATTCAATTTAAGGATAAGTTAATGAAATCTATTTAAGAAGAAAATTTAGTTCTAAAATTTAATTGTAGTTGAATAGAATTATTTAAAAGGAAATTTTATTTATAACAAATTTAATAGTTAAAACCAAAGTTGGTTAGTTGATTTAATTTATAAAAGGAAATTTATTTTTGGTTGAAATAAATTTTTTAAAGAAGAAACGGATTTAAATAAAACTATTGATTTATTAAACAATCAAAAATGAAAATTTATTATTCGATCTATTCGAATATTAATAAATTGTATAAAATTGTTATACAAGGTATAAATGAAGGAATCAAGTTGAATTAGAAGTGGATTGCTAATAAAAGCAAAGGTGAGAACTTCTCACTCAAAAGGAATTTCTATTGTTTATTTAAATTTTAAATAGATAGATTTAAAATTGATTGACTGTGTAGATTGATTGCTTGAATGATGATTGTTATATATATATATTGGATGTGAATAGACCCTATACGCCGTTAGTAAGCGGAGGTTATTTATTACACACATATACCGCGATATTCCACCTTGAAGTGGAATTGGTATTATATTATATATATAGCAATATATATATATATTGGCATATGTATATATTGCAGTTGATTGATTTCCCGCATTTTCTTTTAGCGGATGAGACCCTATTGCGCCGTTAGTAAGCGGATATATTTTTATAAAATCCCATATACCGCGATATTCCGTCTTGAAACGGAATGGTATTGTGCTAATGTCTGTGGATGCAGGGAAACAGGTTGGAGGGATCCAACTGGATTCCTCACAAGTGTTTGTTTATTTTCATATATTGTGATATTTGATTGTTTATCATGGATGATATATGATGTTTGAAAATCGTGTTTGACTATTCGATGTGTTGCATCATCGGATCCAATTTTTGAAATTTAAAAACAACGATTTTAATTTCTAAAGTGATTTTTGAAAATATACGTTTATATAATATATTTTTTTGAATTGATTTATTATAAATAAATAAACGTTATAATTTTTATGTTATAAAAATTATGATTTTTGAGAAATGTAGTTAAAAGTTGATTTTTGAGAATATGGGATTAATGATTTGACAAAATAATTTAAACTGGGATTTTTGAATCTATTATAAAATGAATAAAAGTGATGAAATTATAAAGAACTGTGAAGATGTTTCAAAAGAATAATATAAATTGTTTTATATTAAAAAGATTTATAAATTGATATTTATAAATTAAAAATATAAGAATTATAAAACGAAGTTTTTATAAGAGTTAGGATGAATTGTGAATGAATTTCACAAATGAATGAATTTATAGGATTATGAACGGTGAAGTTATAATTGGAATTTTATAAACAGTAGGTTTATAAAATTTGTGAAGTTATTTAAAAGAATAAGATTTTGGATAAATAAATGAATCTTATAAGTTATAAGACTTATAAAATTTGTGAAGTTTAAAGGAATGATTTTATAAACAAATAAATTATAAGTATTTAACTTATAATATGAAATTTTTAATATATCATTGTGATATGAATTGAGATAAGTTAATAAAGGAAATTTATAAAAGGAAGTTGTTATAATAGATAATTTCCGAAAGAAAATGGTTTGTATAGTATTGGGATTTATATATCTATTTTTATTTCGAATCCCTATACTAGTGATTTTGGGTTGTCGTAACGATGTTTTACGCAACATTCGTTTTGGCCCAAATAAATATGTTTAAGAGAATGATTTCCTTAGAGAATGAAATATATACTTAATTTCGATTAAAGTATATAGAATATTTTCCAAGTGTTGAGAATAAGAGATTATGAAGTACTTATTTAATAAGTATGGAAATGTTTTCTAGTATGAAGTGAATATTTAGAATTTATCTTTTTGAAGATAAATTGAAAATGAATAATAGCAATCGTATATTCATAAATATTTTGGAAATATAAATTCAATATGGAATTTATAAATGGAATTGGGAAAATAGGTTTAAAAATAAATATTGATTTATTTTTGAAATATAAAAAGTTATATCTTCTAAAGATATTTTTTGGAATTAAATAATTTGGAAAATTATTTGGATTCTGGTGATGTTGGCATATCTATTGATAGTTCAATAACCGACTATCGATATTTACCTTTGAATGGTATATGTTGTGATTTGTTTGAAATTGAATGCCACACTTATTTTTTTTAAATAAGCGCTCACTATTCGGGTTAACCGGGAAAGGACCATGGGGTCGTATAACCCATTCCGAATTCGTGATACGTCGTTATGAATTGCATTCGAAGACCGGTGTTGAAGACCGGATATTTTCGAAAACGAAAGGGTTTCTTGTCGAATGTCTTTGCATCGACTGGTCCCCGGTATAGAGACTCCATATGTGATGGGAAGTCCGAACGTGATTTGTGAATATCCGGATTGCAAGGACTTCTTTGTAAGTGCCTTCGGTTCCGTTCGAGCCCGGAACAGACTTGTATGGATTGTATGTCTGACATTACAATTTGAGATATAAAGCCGATTTCTTTCAAATATATTTCTGTTGGTGGCGGAGAATTTATTCTTTTAGCTTAACACCCTTCTTTGAGACATATGTGCTCAAAGGTTATATAGTTGAAGTTATCAGCGATATATTCCCAAATTTGGTAATGTGACATGCTGAGTGTTGCTGAAATGATCATTGTGTTGATTATTTGTGATAGGATCATTTATTTGATCGTCTATCTTAGTGATCATTGTGTTGATCATTTGTTGACCCAAAGCATGGCTTTTGTATAAAGTATGTCTTTGTGGACGAAACTTCGTCGAGCCTCACATCCCGGAAATGGTCAAAACAGGAAAGATGCAGCAAGGTTATTAGGGGTTGCTGTAGCTCCCCTTAGGGTATGTACATTTCCTTCTGGATAGAGGTTGTATCATGGTATGGAGCCCAGATATTTAACCTATGTGGTTACTACGAGTTTATTACTTTGTGGTTATTGGTTATCGGGATCCCGTGAAAAAAGATCGTTTACGATCGGGGAATGGCGTGCTCGTGTCAGTAGTTACCCAATTAGGGGTAACCCGGCCTTGTGTTGGCAGAGTTCCGGTTTGGTTCTCGGGGGTGTCTTTCCAGAGGCATTCTCAGTGGCAATGGGAAGTTCCTTGGCCTGACCATTTGTTGGAAATCCAAAGAAACAATACGTGACTTGTACGGTTTTAGTTGTAGAACCTGCCATTTAATATGGTAGCTATTAGTAGGCATAATATAATGGTACCTATGCTGGCTAAGATTTATATCTTTACTTTCGAAAGAATTTGTTCTACACTATGCACTAGTAATAATATCAAATGTTATTTTTAATGCGTATCAAGCATCTTTGACTAACATAAGAAGAAATCTCCTCCAAGTCTGCGTTTGCATTGTGTGTGTGGTGGGAGGTCGTATGGTAGTTACATTTTTAAAAGCATTGCGAATTGATTTTAAAAATATTCCTCTATTTGATTTTAAAGATAAATAAACTGTTTTGAGTTCTCACACCAGTCACATGACTGACTCGGAGTTTATTGTTTTCCTTCCTAAACTCTGGGTGCCCACCAATTTCCACACGGGCAGTCAAGAGTTAAGGTTTATCAGGAAATTCTGGATATTCAGGAGTTGCTGGAGGCAAGCTGGATGGCGTAGCATATTACTAGTATATAGTATTTCTTTTTCCACTGCATTGTTGTATGTTGTTGTACACTCTGATGATTTGATGTAATGTAATATAATGTGATGTAATAACTGATATAGTTCTTTGTTTAAAGATTATCCATTTATTATTATATGTTGTTCCGCTGCGAATTGTGAGATTCTGTTGTTGTTCTGTTGTTTCCTTTCTGTTCCGTTCTATTTTTAAAATTTTCTATCTTCCGTTCCATTTTCAAATTTTCTGTTTTCTTTCTCTATTTTCTGTCTTTCTTTTCTCTTCTTCTCTCTTTTTCTTTTCTTAAATTCTTTTCAAAACCCATAACATCTCGGTTTTCGGCCTTTGATTTCTCGGCAGTCGATAAAGTGAGTATCGATGTTGAATTTTCGAAAGTCGAAAATTTCGGTTTGTTACAAAAGCAATCATAGAAAATCTTTATTTTCAGTAATGGAAGGCCTGGTCAGTACAAAACAAATGTTTTTATTCAAAGTACCTTCATTCACAAGTCAAATGCTAAGTGTAAGTTTTTTTTAAAATAAAATATCTATACACAGTAAACATTTTAATAAGTATGCAAACTAATCAAGGAACAAGACATTAATTGGCTTTCATCTCAGCCAATATTTTGTTAGTTTAAATTATTACAAATCCTTGCTTTGCGGTGATAAGATCTGATCAACATACATAAAACAAAGAATAGTATGTACATAAAGCATAAGCTGCCAGTAAGTAAGAATATGTTTATATGTAACCTGTAAATAATTATGTAAGGCAAGTTAATAAAATATCTATGTACTAATAAGATTAAGTGTAGACGTTAAGTACATTAGGATTAAATGTTTTTCATCTCAGCAAACACTTGGTCGAATTCAAGGATTATCTCAGCCCCATTGAAAATCTTGCCTGATAAAACAAAAATGAATAGTGTACTAGCAGTTGTATACCCAGGTAAGACCTAACCTGGTTAAACTCCTTTCTATTCATACATAACTTCTTATCTTCATTTGTTTATAACTTAGCAAAACCAGGAAAACAAGAAAAAAAAAGAGAAAAAAGGCAAGCGAAGCTCAAGTTTAAAATCAAAAGAACAGGAAAATTTACAGATAGATTTCAACAACGGGTTTTTAAAACAAGGAGTGTGCTTTCTGTTCAAAGATTTTCTGGTGAGTAAACATCAAATTTAAAGCTTTAAGTTTAATCAAAGGCAGTTCAAGATTTATTGATATTATTGTTTGCATATGTGATAGTTTGAATATAACTCTGTGTTGCTTTGATCTTCTCTGTTATTTGTTACAGGGTTGAAATTTTTCTTCAAACTCAAATTTATACTCATCAGATTATTGTAAAGCTTAAGTTTTTCAACCAAAACAAGATGGTAAACCTAAATCTAGATTTAAAAACTGATCAAATCATATTTGTTAGAAAATATACACTGTAATTTTGTTTATAGGCAACCAAGTGATAAATTGGTAAAGTTCGATTGTTGTAAAATTTTAGCTCAGGTTTATATCTTGAAGTATCACTGCAATTTATGATTTTTAAAACAAAAATGAAGCTTTTTAGCTTTGAATCCTAAGGGCGGTTCGTTTGTGAACAAGAAATGCATTTTTTCCGAATTTAGAAAAACTATTTAGATTAAAATGTTGAAACTTGGTTTGAGGGTAGTAATAACTACTGTGATCCTGAGAAAAATGTCAGTTAATTTTTCTATTGTGTAAAATTCGAGCACGAGATCGTATTAGGGCTTGCGTACAGTTTTTTTCTCACGTCTGTAACATAGAGTGTTCGACCTCAATAAGCGATCGAGTTGCACGAATTCTTGGAGAATGATGGCTTAGCATGTTGTCGTGGTGTGGATGGATTTTGGGCGTTTCCGGTGGTACGTGCGGCGGTGGCAAAGTGCTTTTGGGTGATGGGTTGAGCTTCAGGATTCGAACGAAAAGCTATATTTTGTTTTGATTTATTTTATGGCGATGCGAATTTGGTTTTTGAGTGTACTGGTGATTTATGACTTGCCGAGGGAGGTGCAGTTCGCCGCAGCGTGGGCGAAGTGATGTGCACGTGTACGGCGAAGAAGGGCTGGTGTCTGTCTGGTGGTGTATGTGTGTTTTGAGTCGTGCTCGAGTAAGTAAGAGGGTAGCTTCGAGTTTAGACCGAGTTTGCATGAGATTTCTTGATGCTTAGTTTTTTTATAACCTATGTTTAAACTTAAACTTTACTGAAGAAAGAAAAGAGGGAGAAGAAGAAAAGTATGAGAGGGGGAAAGGCGACTCGGGCAAACAAGTGAGAAAACGCGTGTGATTCTCGAGAGAAACATGAGAAGTTCTCGGGTAAATTCTTTTCAAACTGCAATGTTATAAAAAAAATCAAGTAAAGATAACTGAATAATTCTTCCACAGTTTTAGCACTGTAACTAAATGAGAGTTTAACAGTAAGTTAAAACTTTATACAAGTTTTGATTATATTAATTAATGCTTAACAATGCCTTTAAACTCTAAATTATTTATTTATTAAGTAATAAACTTAAGTTACGTATCAAACTTATTAACATATAAGTTTGTAAATAGTAATAAATTGATTTCAAAGTTAAAGAAGATTCCTTTTAAATGTTAATTAAATTGAATGACCAATATTAATTGATTATTTTCTGAAAATAACAATTACTTTTTAATTGTAATGAGTGATGGACCAATTGATGATTAAGTAATGAGTAAAGTGTAATTAACTACTTAAGTAAATTAATAAATGAATAACAGTTAATAAATTAAGGAATTAAATTAAGAATTAATAACTAATTAACTAAGTAATTAGTAATTAATAAGTGGATAATTAAGTTTTACTAAGGTTATTAATTAATGATTAAAGAATAGTTAATTAAGTTAATTAAGGTAAAATAAAATTGATTAGGAAATAATAAATTAAATAACATGGAATAGAAAATTAAATAATTAAGTAATTAGGGAATTAATTACTTATTTTAATTAATAAAGTTTAATATGAATTGTTTAAGCTAATTAATTAAGTTTAATTAATTTATATAATTATTCAATGATGTGATAAGTATAATTACTTGGGGAAGTAATTAATGATAATTAATGGATGCATTTGACCGAGGATGGTTTAATAATGAAAGTAATTTGAGTATAATTACTTTGTGAAATTAATCAAGGGATTAATTTAAGGAAAACTAGTTGAGGTGTAATTAATTTATTTGATAGAGTAATTAAGGATAGTTTATTACTGAATAGTATTAATCAGGAGTGATTAATAAATGTAGTTTAATTGAAGATTAATTACTTAAGATAATTAATTTAATACAGGATAATGAAATTAAAATGTAGTAATCATTAATAAATATAATTAATAATAAGAGATTAAAGAGTAATTAATTGGTGTAATTAAGAAGTAATGTAATGTTTGTAATTTAAGGTTAATTTCTATGTTTGGATAAGATAATTAATTTGTGGAAATAATTAAAGGATGATTACTTGAATATAATTAAATGTTAATTAATCAATTGTGATTACGGAAATGAATTTATTAATTGATTGATAATTGGTTAATAGTTATATAAGCAAGACTTATAATGGTAAAGTAATTAATTTAATTTACTTTAAATTAATTAGAGATGCAAATAATTAATTTAATTCATTTTAAATTAATTATAGCTGATATGATTGCTTATGTATGGATGGATGATATTGTTTACCTTGAATGGTTTGAGATCTCAAGTATGAGATAAATGATGTTGTATGAAATGTATGCTTTGATTGAAGTATGATAATAATATGGATTATCTGTTGTGATGATAATGTTGATTATCTGTTTATACTTATAATGTTGATTATCTATCGTGATATTGTGAATTATCTATCTGTGTGTATATGGATAATAAAATTGAATCGTTTTAAAACTTTAAAACAACTTGGCCCTAAAAGATACGTTTTGGATTTCGATGAGACCGAGATCGGGTTTCCATATTTGGACATCCAAAAACCGCATCGATCCAAATTAACGATAGGTCTTGAATCTGAAGTGAAAATGAAGATTCAGAGTGCAAGAGTTATCGTCGTTAACTCTGAGGGTGATTTCAAAATGAGTGTAACAAGATAATGCCTCCGGTTTCGTTCGAACCCGGAACGAACTTGTATAGATTGAATGCTTTCAGCACATCGTCAGGCGGACGATGAGCATTCTAAGGGATATGTTCTGATTAAAGGTAATCGTAGCCTCAAGCCCCATCAACCGGGAATGGTTAAAATAGGGGAGGTGCAGCAAGGTTAGGTGGGTCATGCCCAAGCAGTACAAGATTTTCCTCTGTCTAGATGTCCCTTTTATTCGGCTTAGTGAGCGGTTGGTCGCGCCAACTGCGGGGTTATCTTGTTCGGGACTGTTCAGTAAGGAATTGTTCCGTCCTTGTGTTGTAGGGGGTCGAGAGTGATCCTTGGTACGGTGATCTAGGCCCCGTACTGTGACGGGTGGTAGCCCGGTAGCCCTGCCATTGTATGGAACCAATTTTCCAATAAGCACCCTCGGATTTGATTGTATTACCCACTTTTGTGGCTAGTAGCTAGAATTTAATCATGTGACAATTTCGTCTATTTTCTATTTACTTGAAAACCCTAGACACTATTATAATATCACTGAATTTCCTATGAAAAGTTTTGGTTAGCGTAAGGTAAAAACTTACCCGTATTTATATGTGGGGAGTCTTACGTGATACCTTTCTTTTCCAATTTTTTTCGAAGTTAAACAATTTTAAACCGTTTACTCATACCAGACCCATGTCTGACCCGGAGTTTATATTTTGTGTTTTTCATAAACTCTTGGGTACTCAAATTTTTACGAGTAGTCAAGTGGTAGGTTCTTGGATTGTTGAGTTCTAGAGGAGCTTGGAGCAGGAGCTCAGACGTATGTAGATATCTATCTAGTTCCGCTGTGTTAGTTAGTGTATGCTGTATTTTGGGATGTATGTAGCGACAGATGTATATATGATTATCATGTGTATGATATTGTAAAACTCTGATATATGTAAACTATGTAATAGTTATGTGATATATTATATTTTGTTCCGTTTCCGCTGTGAGATTCTGTTGTTGTTGTCCTTTCTTTTCTTTTCTATTTCTACCTCTTTCTTTCTTAATGATGATACGTCTTTCTAGGAGTATAAGGGCGGGTCATCACAATCACCATCTCGAACCTATAAGTACTATTCCGTCAAACTCATCACGGAATCACTCCCAGAGTTATACTGACGAATAGTTCTTACACCTCGAGTCTTCACTAAGCTCCACTTGGATTCATGACCTAACGTTTAATTTGGATCGATGTGGTTTTCGAATATCCAAATATGGAAACCCGAACCCGGTCTCATCGAATCCAAACGCCATTTTAATGTCCAAGTTGTTTAAGGTTTTAAACATTTAACTTATATTCAGGATGATATAAACAAATAGATGAATCACATTATCACAATAGATAATTCATATCAAGCATTCATCTCACAAGGTAGCATATCACATATCATAGATATCCAAATCATCCAGTATAAACCAATCACCCAATATCAATCATCCAATATCAAACAATCAATATTAAGCAATCATCCATAAGCAGAATTGATTAACTCTAAATCAATTGGATTACCTAAATCCTTATTCATTAATTTATTCCAAATAAATAAATTAATCAACATCCTTTAATGATCTTCTTTAATTAATCTCCCTTGATTAATCATCATTTAATTACATTCTAGTAATTAACCTTAACCATATACAGTAATTAATCTTTAATTACTATCATTAATTACATTAATTAATGATCCTTCATTTACTTCCATTAATTAATTAACTATAATTAATTACATTAATCCTCAATTAATTACAATTAATTAATCACACTTTAATTAATCACTTTTATTAATTAACCTTGATTAATTCATTCATTATATAAACTAATGATCCTTATTAATTTATAATTCTTTTAATTAATTAAATAATCATGTAATTAATCATCTCATTAATTATAAACAGTAATTAACAATTTGTAATTACTTATCTTAATTAATTAACTTCTTAATTAATTATATTAACCATTTGATTAATTAATCTAATTAATCAATCTTTAATTACTTCATTAAGTAATTATTATTCAATTTAAATTAATAAATAATCCTTAATTAATTACTTTATTAATTAATTACAATTTAATTAATTACCCTTAGTAATTAATCTTAAATTAATCTCATTTATTAATTAATTAATCATATTAATTAATTAACCAAAATTTGCTAAGTAATTAACCTTTAATTACTTACATAAGTAATTATCTTCTAATTACTTCATTAGATTATTACTCTCTAAATTAAAAACTTAACAAATAATTAATCCTATCATTAAATAATTCTTAATTCATTAATTAATTAATTACTCCATAATTAATTAACTTCAAACAATTATATTAATCAATTCCTTAATTAATAACATCTAGAGTTTCACCAATAGTCACTTCCATTTAATTACTCCCATGAGTAATTTTCCACCAATTACTTCTACAAGTAATTACCATCCTCAATTGCATTCAATAATTAACCATTAATTACTTCATTAAGTAATTACACTTAATTAATCCATAATTAAGTGATTATTTAAAATTAAATAAAAAATTAACTAATTATTTAAAATTAATTAAATAATTGATTAATTAACTTCTTATATTTCAAAATCCTTAATTAATTAAGAAAAACATTAATCTTAATTAATCCTTTACTTATTAACAAATCATATTAATTAAGTATCCATAAGTTCATAACAAAGATAAGTTAACTATATTTATCTTCATAAATTAATTATTTGAAATTAATCAAATTTTTAATAACTTTAAAACAAATTATTCAATTTGGTTTACAAAATTATAAATTAAACTTTATTTGAAAATAAAGTATTTAGAAATAAATTTGAAATTTAAAATACTTTAATTATCTAATTTAAATTTATCGTTTCCAATGTAATTGAAACTTAGTTTAAAAAAACATTACTTTAAATTTTAGCTTAAACTTTGATTTAATACTTTAAATTCAAAACATTTCCTTTAAATTGAAATTCAAAATTTAATTAGATAATTACTTTCAAAAAACAAACATCTTAACAAATTAAATTTAAAATAAATTCAATTAGTACTTTAAAGGTTTGATTTACATTTACATCAAGGAACAAGTTTAACTTTTAAAAATTTGTTTCCCCTTTTATAAACTTGTTTTAAAATTTTGAAACTTACCTTCATTACTCAATCTCGAGTTTATTTTGCAACTTAATCACCACAGTATAACCCAGAAAACCCACAACCTAAATCACTCGAATCGAACACCTAACTCACACGAGCCAGCCCCGAGTAAATCCAACACTCTTCTTCTTCGAGTTGATCACGAGAATATTGCGAGTTCCACTCCGGGTGAAACCTTTCTTCCCCAACTGCTCCACTTCTAGTGTGCACATCGTACACTCGTGCACATGCACCTGAATCTCCGGCCATCGACGATCATCGCGACCCTCAACAACCATCACACGGTCCCATGCGAACACGAAAACCAACCCAGATCCAACAATTCATCATCGAATCGAATTTCGACCTATATCTCGAAAAACAGCATAACAACACGACACAAAACCCAACGCATCAGGTCATAGCCACCACCGGAAGCTCCAATACCACCTCCAGAGCATTGCCGCTACCTCCACGCTACCATCCCGCACGTCGCGATCACATCCGGTCAAATATTCAAGTCGCAAAAGCTTCTACAGTTGAACCCAACCAAGAACAAAATAAAACCCTAGTTTAATCGATTTCAAACAAATCAAACATCGGAAAATTTCAATTTTATTTTTCCCAATATCCTCATCATGAAAACAAGCTTCACCCAAGATTCCAGCTCAAATCATAGAGTCTATCATCGACAATTGATCAAATTGCCGAAACTCTTCATTCCCAATTTCCCAATTGAATATCAATCTAAAAATTATGCAATGCATGCTAAAATTCATCATTTTTAACTAACAATCCAACTATATAATCCAAAACAAGAATCAAGATTTTTGATTTCTGACAGGAATCAAAATTCCACTGTATTTTCCATTTTAAATACTATTTATACATTTAAACTTACAAAAACTATTTTTAAAATTTTCATCAAACAATAACTAACAACTTTTATTTAATCATCAAGGTCAAATAAGGATGTTATTGGAAGGTTTGGATTTTTGAAGTGAAATCTGGTCTTAAAAACAGAAAACAGAGTTTCACAAATATACAGACCTATTTCACATATAAATACATATCTATAAATTCAATATGAATACTGAATATTTTCATGCAACATCAAGATAAATTCTCAAATCATCACATGCATGGTAACCAGATCAAACTGTTTCTAAAACAAAATTTATTCACCATTAATTTTTAATTGCAGAGAGCAGTTTCAATTTTTCTTTTCCGGGCATGAAATATTAAATCTAAATAATGCTTTTGATTATGCTTGCTGCTGAAAATCCCTTTGCATGCTTCAATTGATGTTTTTAAACTTGCAGTTGAACTTGATTCTTCATTTGAATTTGCAAAAGATTTGGATTGCAGGTTTTATTTTGCTTTGCAGATTTGATTTCAAATTTCAAGTAGCATTTGTTTTTAGTTTTCATTATCAGGTTTTGAAAAAGATTTCTGTTTTGAGTTTATTTGAAACCAGAAAAGAAAAGAAATGAGAAAAGGTTTGGAAATTTGAAAGAGAAAATAAATTTTCTTCATATGTTTAAGTTTTCAAATAAATGAAAATGAAAGCCACTTGTCACAAAAACTTACATTTGTCAATTAAGTACCTAATTGTCTTGCATGTGCTATTAAAATGTCTAATATGGTTACACGTGTTTTTTTGTATTTTTAATTAATTTCATTTAATTTAAATGTAAATATAAACTTACTTACTTAATTTACTAAATTAACAAATACTTATGTATGAATATACGAGTTTACTTTTAGAAGAAAATATTATAAAACTAGTTATAATACAAATAAATCTTTATACATGGATTTAAAAATCTAAAACATTTATATTTATACATTTATAACCATTTAAAATTTAAACATTTTTAAAGAAAACAAAAATAAAACATTGATTAAATCCATTTTAAACTATCACACTTAAAAATAAATAAATTATTTTATAATTTGAAAACAATTGAATAAATCTTAAATTAACTTCTGAAAAATATTGAATTTTAAAAACAAAGCTTTAAATTACAATTCATACATATATAAATTATCAACAGATTAAATTAAATTTCAAAACAATGCCAAATTATAACATATAGATACATATATATTACAATTTGAAAATTCATATTTATTTAAAACAAAAGATCTTCTATTCACAATATATATCAAATATATATATATATATATATATATATTATAAACAGAATAAAATTTATTAGCTTTGAAAAATAAATTATTATCAATTTAAATTGTTAGAAAGATATTGATCAAAATTACCAGATAAAATATTTATTAACCTTAAAAAGATTAAATTTACCAATTTAAATTAAAATTATAAAGAAAAATTGTCAAATCAAATTAATTATTAATACAGATTATTAAATTGATATTGCCTAAAATTCCGGGTCGTTACACATACCATAGCGAAAACACCCGTGTTTCTTCCATACAATAAGGGCAAACTAGACGACCAGCCTTACTCCAACTTGAAAGCACCTATGCAGGAAAATCACTAATAGTCCACAACAAAGAAGCGAACATATGAAAATTCTTTTTTCTCGAAATGTAGTACGTTTCAACTCCTTCATTCCATAGCGTTTTCAACTCTTCGACCAATGGTTGTAAATAAACATCGATTCCTTGTGTTGGATCATCAGGCCCAGGTATGACAGTAGTGAGAAACATATATGGAGTTTTCATACACCTCCATGAAGGTAAATTATAAGGAGTTACGATAATAGGCCATGATGAATATTTACTACCAAACTGAGAGAATGGTGCAAATCCATCCATACATGGAGTCTGACATTACGGCTTTCGACAGCAAATGCAGGATAAGTCCTATCGAAATGTTTCCATGCTTCTCCATCAGATGGATGTATTAAAGTTCCTTCTTCCGATGTTCTCACCTTGTGCCATCGCATATGGCACGCCGTAGCAGAAGATGCATATAACCTTTGAAGTCTGAGAGTGATGGGTAAATAATGCATCCTCTTGTATGGAACTTCTTTTCCTTTTTTTCTTGGTTTGTGTCTTTCTCCGTTATATATTTTGCATTTCTAAGCTCAACGTCATCTTTCCAATACAACGTGCAACCATTTACACATGTATCTATCTTTTGGTACGGCAGACCGAAAGCGGACATAAGTTTTTTCACTTCATAATGACTATCGCACATAAGATTATTGGGTGGCATGTGTCATTTTGCTTCTTGTACAACTGCTGTAAATCTAGCTTCTGTAAGGTTGAATTTTGATTTCATAGTAATGTATTCAGCAGTTACTGATAATTCGGTTCCACTTTTACAACCATCCCACAACGGCCTTTTAGCAGAGTCCAATAAATCATATATATTTTTAGCTCCCACATTCGGTTCTTCTTCAACATTTACATCTTCATCGTCATCTTGATCAAACATTGAAAACATTGATCGTGCTACATTTTCCACCATATTTTCTATTGGATTCGTCATAACATTATTGTCATCTAACGCTACAGGATTAGGTGTGGGTGCAAGAAGTTCTCCATGACGATCTCACAAGTAATACTTCGGCACAAAACCATTTTTATACAAATGTACTTCAACTATATCTGCTTTCCAATGCTTCGAATGTTTGCACTTACTACACGGGCAACGAAGTTCTTCGTTATTACGATTATTAGATTTAGCGAATCTAATAAATTCGTGTACACCGTTATAGAAATGTTTCTTTATTGAACCTTTCATACCATTTTCGACTTCATACATCCAACTACGGTCGAGAAAATAATCGAACATTTTTCCTGATTTGAAAATATATGTTAGAAACACTCGTTTATGAATCCAAATAATCAATTCGATTTATTTTTTTCGTTTTGCTTTATTGTTTTAACTTTGATGGTCGACCATCCTACTTCTCATTACAAATACAATAAAGTAATTACATTTCGTAAATCATATCATTTTGAACGGTTCACGAAATTTCGGCAGCACTTCCCCTTTGTTCCCTGTATCGTACACAAATATGTGCACAGAGAGCAAAAGGAAGTGCTATCGAAATTTTGTGAACCATTTAAAATGATATGATTTACAGAATGTAATTACACTTTATTGTATTCGTAATTTGTCCAATACAGGGACAAATCCGACAAATATTGTATCAGATGAATATAGATGTCCGTTCTGTGAAAAATCGAACAGCTGTATAACGATCATATACAACACTTGTCAGATGGGGCCAAATATTCTCTAAGGGGTTTAAAAAATAAACTTTTATAATTAAAAATATTCATTCAACTATTTGAATATTTATTAACTAAATTTGAAATTTTACAACGTAATTTAACTTTCGTTTAACTATTTCAATTTTTAATTTGCTGATAATGTAAACTAAAATAAGTTGTTCACACATATAATTAGTAAAAATAGACTTTTTTATACTAAATCAACTAAAACCTTTTATCATCAACTAATGTATACCATTAACATCAACCATACGCAATAATCAACAATTACAATTTGGTAATCAACTAGTTTCCCTGATTTCCGTAATTTCAAGCGGACAATGTCAAAATTATATTTCCAAACCAATCTAAAATAGTAATATCATCGAATAATACAAACCAATCATCAATTTCTAATCTATCATCAACTAATTTCAAAATTTAGGGTTTAAATCATACCTCAAACAAACTGAAATCGGGAAGAAAGGAGATGCCAGAGAGCATTGGAGAGCGTCGGGGGCTAGATGGTGACTGGAGATGGGGGTGACGGCAGGCGGCTGCGGCAGGTGACGGGTAGGAGGGTTTTGGAAGAGAAAATGGAGGGAGGAGAATGAGGAAAGTGTTCGCGGGTTGGTGCTTCTGTAATGCGATATTGCGTCGGCTAGAATCGGCCGCGTTTTTTAGCCGATTCTAGCCGACGCAAGGCCTTGACACTACACATGACGATTCTAGCAGTGATGATTGGGAAGAGAGGGACAAAAGGATGGAAGCAGAAACAAAAGGAGGGACGACAAGAGGCAGAAGAGAAGGATCAACAGGTGGAGGTGAAGGATCGAGTGCGGGGGAAGGGGGAGGGGGAGGGAGAGAGGGAGGGTAAAGCACCGAAAGCTTGGTCAGAGATAGAGGAGTTGAGAGAAGCGGTAAAGTTGAATTGGACAACGGGAGGTGAGCAGGAATGTGAGCTACCATGAAAGAGAAAAGAGAAAAGGCGCATTCTAAGTATTAATTTAATATGTATATACATTTAAAAATAAAATAAAAAATTATTGTTGAAAGATATACGTGTGTATTTGTTTAAAGTTAGTATAGTGATGTGAATTTGAAATTAGTAGATATTTAATGTGTTGATATAGAATTGAAATTTAAAATTCAAATTTAAATTCAAAATTACTCATGTTAATATTTATAAGTACTTTATATTATAATATCACTTATATATACACACTTTTATTTTTAACCAGTATAATTTATACATTACATAAAACTATATAAATATATAAATAAATAAAAGCATATACATACACACATGCATATATATATATATATATATATATATATATATATATATATTAGACCATGCATATCTATATGGAGTTGCTAAATTCAGTTGTGATGTAAATCCCAATGCTTATACACACACATGTTAAATCATGTATATTATATATATTACACGTGCACATACACACACATGCGTATAGGATTCACATATTATATAAAAAATAAAACACTAAAATAAAATATTGTATTTAAATCAAATAAAAAATTGACTTTATTTAAATTAATTTAGATTAGATTTGAATAAATTTAGGCTTCATAGGTCCAATAAGATCAAAAATGGAATAATTTTTTTGAAATAACCCATTTAACACATTGCATGCTGGCCCAGATCCAACAGTTTGAAAAAATGTCCCATGTGTAAATTGTTTGTAACTTTACTCTTGTAAAAGAATTTTGTTCGAACTAATATATTTTTTGGTTTAATTTTCTTTTATATGTGTTGTTGTATTGTGATTTAAGTAATGATGTTAATACATTAGACATATATAAGTAAAAAAATTATCAAGAAAAGTATTTTATCAATGGTAGTTGCGAATGTGTTTGTAATCATCTGTTTTGAATTGATATTTAAATACTTATCTTTAAATGTTTCTAGTCAAGATGTATTGAGAAAATGATATTAATACATTCGTTAAGACTAATATACATAATGTTCTTCATACAACGAATGGTGCATTACTTATGGCCGATAGGGACACCAAGAAATTACGTACTTATGATTATTTGAAAATATAACAGAACGAATCAATATGAGTCTTCTATAGGTGGAGACAACTAAGTCAAAATAAAAGGTCTCATATAATGATGTATAGTAATTTTTAGACTTAAGAGTAATGTGAATCTTAAGTATATTGACTATACTTTGATTATGGTCAATCACATGATGTCAAAATCAAGCTATAACCATAGTTGGGTATGAGTTAAAAACGGGAAGTTAAAGTTAATTTACTTAAGAGAGGATTTGTCTTCTTTTATTGTATAAATTTGGTATCGCCATAATTGTTAGCCAATTTAAATTCAAAATCTCTGGCCAAGAAAAACAATTAATCGGTGAAGATTATCATATTGAACCAAGGACTCTAAAGAGGTTTATGCAATTAACTGCATATATTATTTTAGTTTTCGACAACTGACCAAACTCTAGATATCTTAGTGATATCACGATGACGAAAAGAAAATGTGCATAAATATATTAACAAAGCGTAGCTTAATAAAAATTAGAAATATGATTTTTCCTAAATGATCCATAAGCAACTGAACTAGTGCTCGAAAGTGTACTTCAACAAAGTTGTACATGCTTCAATATTAAAAAATTTAAATATTGATTATGAACCAAATATACACTAGGAAGCCAACACAACCGTGTTGTTAGTTCTGAGTTCAACGAACTCGAAATTAATTTATAAATGTTATAAATTAATAATAAAATTAAAAGAAATGTTGTATTGAATTTTTATGGCATTTAATTATTTATTTGTGGCCATTAAGTTAATTAAAATAATATATAATTATTGTATATCGATATAATTAATATATGGGTTTAAATTTAAATAATTAATATATTATATTAATTAGGCCTCAACCATGCAAGCCCAACACCGGGTTTGGCCGGAGCTACATGGAACAACACTACAAGAAATATGTGAAATAATGAAAAAAAATATCCAATACCATTCCGATGCCTAAAAAAGTGGGGCAGTGAAAAGTCATCGGAAGGTCATAAAAAAGAAAAACGGTGTCGAATTGGCGTCAGAAAATACCGACGCCATTTTTTTCAACCAATATAATAATGGCATCGGAAAGACATTGGTATTTTCTAGCAGCATTCTGACGCCATTCGTAAAACAGGAAAAAGTCGTCGGGCTGACTTCAGAAAATGCCGACGTTTTTCTGATGACAATTGTTTTCTCCCACTAAAGTAATAATGACTTTGGAAAGGCTTTATATTTTCCTACACACGTCCAACGCCTTCCATGGACCTTTAGGCTTCGCTTGGGAGTTTTATGGTACCAGTTATGAGAGGTTTTGGGAGTATCGATTTTGATCGTTAATGATCATAGCGGTTTTGATTGGTCTGCATGAAGTGTTGTTATAACCGACCAATGCATGCTTGGAAGTTTAACATATACCGGTTTTGAGAGATTTTCACTAAAATAACATTACATATATATCGCTGTATTTTGAGGAAATTAGTTCTACAATATAATTAGTGGGAGCATAATTGAAAAAAAGTTGTAATCTCTCAAAACACACTAATTTGATGGGTTGAGAATTGTCATGGAAATTACACTGCATAGGTTTTCACCAATTTTATAACCAACAAGAATCAATGTACAAAAACTTACAACTAAGGATTATGATAAAACCTGTAATATAGAGCTGTCCAAAACCGTTTAACACCGATAGAAAATAAACTCTTAATTGGGAGGAGCCTTCTTTACAGTAACTTTAAGACCCAGATCCACTTATTTTTCCTAAAGAATTCAACACCCAAATTAAATAAATCCTTGCTTATTCTCATCCTTCGTGCGATTCATTCACTGCTCCTCTCAGCCATTGCCGACTCTGCTCCACCTTTGCTAGCCTTTCAAAGATCTCTGCTCATCTTCACAGCCAACTTCCTCATGCAAAGTCAAGGTCCTCTACTTTCAAAGACCGCCGCTCATCGACTACTCCCCATTGACCGCATCCCATCAACACATGCTTAGTTGCTCCGCTCCAATCAGTGATTTAAATTTCAAATAATATAGTATTCCTGTTGCTTGAAATTTGGTTTAATGTACTGTTCCAACTCAAGCGTTATTAATGCTGCATCCTAGGCTATTAAGTTCTTTTACAATCTGTATATTGTCTGAGTCTTATATTGTTGGGATCCCTCCTTAATTGGAGATTTTTTTGGAAATTCTAGATCTTTCTAGAGAAGTGTAGAATTTTTTAGAACATTCCGAAGAACTCTCTAGAATCTTGTGGAAGAGTGTGGAACCTTTTGAAATATTCTAGAGATGTGTGGAACCTTACGGAAGAGTATGGAAGGATGTAGAAGGGAATGAAAGAGTATAGAAATTCCTATAGAGTGTGGAGCGTTCTAGAGAATCAATGTCCACTCTTGGATACAAGAAATCTCCACCATTCATTATGGAGGCTGAGTAGTATAAATAGGTGTAGGAGCCTTCATTCTTAATCATCAATCAATCAATCAATCAAAAAAAATGTCCAAGAATTATAAAATAGAGCCTCTTTGAGAGAAAAAGAGAGACGGCTTGGGAAGTCTCTATCCTCAAGTTTGAGCCACCGAGTGTGATTTGCTTTTGTAATCATATTCTTTTAATCCTACTATTCTTTGGTATATGTAAGAATATCCATATTGGAGAATTATAAACTTTTGTGCTTCCATTACTACTTTCAATCTTAAAGTGTCTATCTTAACTTCACAAAGCGGGAAAGCTCGAGATTTCCCAATAGTGGTATCAAAGCCAGGTTCATCTATTGTCGTAATCAAGCTCGTGTAAGTTCAAGATGGAGGATAATGTCGCTCATGATGGAGACATGTTCAAGCTCATAGCTAACAAGTACTATTGGAAGCCGATGATGGAGGACCACTTGTATTGAAAGGATTTGCATGAGCCCATAATCTACAAAGACAAGGTAGAAGAAAAGAGTGATGCTCAATGGGAACTATTGAACCCGAAGTCTGTTGCTATGATCCGTAAGTACATTGACAAAACTCTCTTCGAGCATGTTTTTACTTATACATATGCTTATGAATTATGGACAAAACTTGAGTCCATGATTCAGAAGAAAATGCCTCGTAACAAGGCTAATGTAGTTCGACGGTTGGTAAAGTTGGAGTATAAGGATGGTCATAGTATGATTGAGCACTTGAATAATTTCAAGGAGCTCGTAAATCTACTAACAAAAATTAATATGAAGATTGATGATGAGTTACAACCCCTTCTACTCCTTAGTTCCTTACCGGAAAGCTGGGACACACTCATAGTTACACTTAGTAATTCAGCTCCGAAAGGAAAGCTAACCATGGATGCCGTCAGTGACAGTCTTCTTGGTGAAGAAGCAAACAGAATGGAATTAGGTGAGTCTATCCATCCCAAAGCAAATGTCGTTGAGAATCAGAGTAGGAAAGAAACTTGTGGATGTAGTAAGAGCCAAGATCCGCATCAATCTCAAGGTAGATTCAAGTCACGCTCGAAGAGTGCATACTATTATCGTGGAAGGATGGATCACAAGAAAATGGAATGTCGATCCTTCAAGAAAGACAAAAAGGCCGGTAATGTTAAGCCAAACCAAATAAGCCCAACAAAGAAGCAAGAAGAGAAGAGTGCTACTGCCATAGTGTTAAAAGAAGATATGTTATATCTCGTTGGTGAAGCTAACATTCTAAACATTGCTTACAATGAGAGTTCTTGGATTGTTGATTTTGGTGCTTCCTTCCAAGTTACTCCACATAAAAGCTTCTTCTCATCCTACCAAAGCGGTGACTTTGGTATGGTGCAAATGGAAAATCAAGATAAGAGCAAGATCGTTGGTATAGGAAACATCATTCTGACAACAAGCACTGGGTGCAAGCTGGTTCTGAAAGATATAAGGCATGTCCCGACCATGTGCCTTAATCTTATCTCTACCGGAAAGCTAGATGATGATGATCTGATGAATTACTTTGGTGAAGGAAAGTGGAAGCCCACCAAAGGAAGTTTAATAATGGCTCGAGGAAAGAAGGTAGGATCATTGTTCATAATCCAAGCTAAGCTCTGCAAAGGAGGGGTAAACATGACCACTGATGATATGGCCACATGGCATAAACGACTTGGGCACATCAGTGAGAAGGATCTTCACATACTCGCTCAGAAACAACTCCTTCCTAACATGAAAGGTAAACCACTCGATCTTTGTGCTCATTGTTTAGCTAGAAAACAACATAGAGTTGCTTTCCAAAGATCTTCTCAGCCCACAAGGAGAAAGAACATTCTAGATCTCATGCACACTGAAGTGTGTTCGATGGCTTAAAGATCTATTGGTGGTGTTTTACGTTTTGTCACCTTCATTGATGATCATTCAAGGAAAGTGTGGTTGCACCTATTAAAATCAAAGGATCAAGTGCTTGATGTCTTCAAAGAACTAGTGGAGCGTGAGACTGGATGGAAGATCAAGTGTGTACGACCAGATAATGGAGGTCAGTATAGAGGTCCTTTTGAAGCCTGTTGAAAAAAATATGGCATTAGGCTAGGGATGACTCCACACACCATAATTGAATGCGCTAGCTAAGAGAATGAACCGTACAATTAAAGAAAGAGTTCAATGTGTGATCTCTCATGCTATGTTACCCAAATCATTGTGGGGAGAAGCTATAATTACCATGGTTGACATTGTCAACCTTACACCATCAGTTCCTTTGGATGGGGCCATCCCAGAGGAAGTTTGGACGGGCAAGAGGGTTTCATACAATCATCTCAAGGTGTTCGGGTGTAGGGCAAGTGTTCACATCCCCAAATATGAGAGAGCTAAGTTTGATGCAAAGACAAAGGAGTATTCGTTCACCCAAGGATGAATTTGGGTACAGGCTCTGAGATCCAACTAACAAGAAGATTGTTCGTGGTAGAGATGTTGTATTCATTGAAGATCAAACAAATGAAGATATCAAGAATTTAGAGAGGCCAAGATTGAGAAGCGGTAAGAACATCGAACCTACTCTAGTTCGACATGAAGATAATAACACATAAGAAAGTGGTGATGCCGAAGATCATGAAATTCATGATGAACCATCTCAGGAAGAAACTCAATCTAGTACTCCAACCGCACCAGAGCCGAGATGATCCTCGAGAGACAGAAAACCATCCATCTAATACAACACAGAGGAGTACATTATGCTCACTAATAAGGGGGAGCCTCAAAGCTATAAAGAAATAATGAGTGATTATCATAAAGAAGAATGGAGAATAGCGAACAAGAAGAAACATAATCCTTGCATGAGAATAACACATATGAACTAGTGGAGCTGCCAAAATGGAGAAGAGCTTTGAAGAATAAGTGGGTGTATAGAATCGAGACCGAAGAGTACTGTTCAAAGCCAGGCTACAATGCTCGGTTAGTCGTCAAAGGATTCGGACAAGAAAAATGTATCGACTTTGAAGAGATATTCTCTCCCATGGTGAAGATGTCATCCATCCGAGTTATCGTTGGCCTAGCAGCCGTGCTAGATTTGGAGATTGAATAGCTCGATGTCAAGAGGTAATTTCTTCATGGTGATCTGGAGGAAGAGATCTACATGGAGCAGCCTGAGGGATTCAAAGTTGTAGGCAAAGAAAATTTAGCATGCTGCCTCACGAAGATTCTATATGGGCATAAGAAAGCACTAAGGTAATGGTACAAGAAGTTAGACGCATTCATGGAAGAACATGATTTCAAAAAGATGGAAAGCGATCATTGTGTTTTCACAAAGAGCAATGTAAGTGGTGACTTGCTCATACTTCTGCTCTATGTTGATGTTATGTTAATTATTGGTCAAGATCACATAAAGATAGCGACTTTAAAGAAAGATCTAAGCAAGAGCTTTGCCATGAAAGATTTAGGACTGGCTAAACAAATCCTTGGGATAAGAATAACTCGTGATAGATCAAAAAGACTGTTATAGCTATCCCAAGAAAGGTACATTGAGAAAGTGTTGGAAAGGTTCAACATGCACAAATCAAAGCCGGCAACACTCCACTTGCCGGACACTTCAAGCTAAGTTTGAAGCAGAGTCCGAAAAGTGAAAAGACGTGGAGGAAATGAAGAAGATACCATACTCATCTGTAGTAGGTAGTCTCATGTATGTAATGATATGCACAAGATTAGATTTCACCTATGCAGTTGGTACTGTCAGTCGCTTCTTGGCTAACCCAAGGAATGAACATTGGGTTGCAGTCAAATGGATCTTTCGATATCTACGTGGAACTTCCAAAAGATGTTTATGCTTTGAAAAAGGAAAACATGTATTAGAAGGATACACAGATGCATACTTGGCCGATGACATTTATTCAAGGAAATCAACATCGGGATACTTAACTACTTTTGTAGGGGAGTTATTTCACGGCAATCAAAGCTGAAAAATTGTATTGCGTTATCCACTACAGAGGTAGAGTATATCGCAGCTACCGAAGCTTGCAAGGAGATGTTGTGGATAAAGAATTTATTGCATGAGTTGGGAATAGATCAAGAAAAGTATGTATTGAAGTGTGACAATCAAAGTGCAATTTAATTGGCAAAGAATTCAACATTTTATTGCTGCACAAAGCACATTGATACAAGATATCATTGGATCCGAGAAGTCCTCGAGGAAAAGCAAATACATCATGACAAGGTTCACACAGATGAGAATTGGTCTGACATGATGACCAAGGTAATACCAACAAAGAAGTTTGAAGATTTCTATCAAGGTGCTGGTTTGCTACTACCCCCAATTAAGTCGGAAGGGGGAGATTTGTTGGGATCCCTCCTTAATTGGAGAGTTTCTAGAAAATTCTAGATCTTTCTAGAGAAGTATAGAATTTTCTAGAACATTTTGGAGAACACTCCGGAAGGTTATGGAAGAGTATGGAATCCTTTGAAATAATCTGGAGATGTATGAAACCTTTCGGAACCTTACAAAAGAGTATGGAAGGATGTATAAGGGAATGAAAGAGTATAGAGATTCCTAGAGAGTGTGGAGCATTCTAGAGAATCAATCTCCACTCTTGGATAGAAGTAATCTCCACCCATGGATAGAAGTAATCTCCACCATTCATTGTGGAGGTTGAGTGGTATAAATAAGGATGAGAGCCTTCATTCTTAATCACCAACCAATCAATCGAAAGAAAAATATCCAAGAACTATAAAAGAGAGCCTCTTTGGAAGAAAAAGAGTGATAGCTTGGGAAGTCTCTGTCCTCAAGCTTGAGTGAGCCACCAAGTGTGAGTTGCTTTTGTAATCATATTCTTATAATCCTACTATTCTTTGGTATAGTGGAAGAATCTCCATATTGGAGAATTATGAACTTGTGCTTCTATTACTACTTTCAACCTTAAAGTGCCTATCTTAACTTCATGAAGCAGGAAAGCCCGAGATTTCCCAACATATATTGCTACTGCTAATTATAAAGAGGTTTATATTTTATTAGTTGCTGCTAAGTTAATCGCGAGGACCCAATTCAATGAAATGTGAATTATTGTTGAAAAAAACATATACTCGTTGAATGATAATTAACGTGATATATGTTAGATTTCGTTTCACAGTACTAAAACACATTTTAGATTCATACATCGATATACATACAAGATCAGTGCATACATGTACGATCACAGATGATACGTCATTACTACTATATAACTAGCTAGTCTATAATATTACTGAAAGATATATCCTTATATAATTAGTAGCAAGCACATTATCTTGTAGACATAAATAAGCTTTCGTATTACATATTCGATCCAGCACCATTCTTATGTGTAATATCAAATATATATTATACGAATGATGTACTTGTATGATAAACTAATTAATGTGGTATAGGCATGAAATTGGGTCTACAAAAGTATATAGGGAGAAGGATCATATGATCTGTAATCATTATCGTGAACTAATTGATCTTGTTTTATATTTTAGCTGGCCATAGTTTCTTTTGTTTAGTCCCTATTCAATTGATTCTACAGTAAATTATATTACTTTAACAAATGATATTAGAATCAAATAAGTGATGAACATGTATATTTATGGTTGTGATCTTGGCCTGGTACCCTATTTACTTCTTGAACTTGAATAGGAGATTTGATGAGCCTCCAACCTACACAATTGTTCAACATTTTCCCGTTAGTATATAGTTTATATGGATGTATGTTTATATATATATATATATATATATATATATATATATATAATTACATTGTCATAGTTTATGTATGTATGTTTATATTACACTGTCAAAATTGATGCGCAGTAGCGCCTTAGTATTTCTTTTATGTTTTGGCCCTGATAAATTTTGGGCTAGTAGTACATAATTTTCATGCCTGTAGTCGAAAAATGAAAATTGAAAAATGGTGAAAACAAATTTCATTAATGCTTTTGTTAACTTACCAAAATGGCAAAAACCAAAGCCTGGGTTTGTTAGGATAAATGACACAACGGATGGATAACTTATCTTATTTGCTTGTTGTTTGTTTAGGTAATTCAAATATTGAGTTATGGTTTTTCAAAGCTTAGACGTAATAACCTTCAAATTAATAGTAAAGACATTCAAATATTTCCTTGTTTATTTTTTTTAATTTCTAAGTTGAAAAGTCTTTGGAAGGAGCCAACATCTTGGAAGGTCTATTGCACGATTCACAAGGTCGATTTCAGTAATGATGGATCGAACATCAGTGGTTAGATTGATGATGCTATAAAGAATTTTACAGTAAGCCATTCAAAAACATGATTTAAATAATATATGCATATATTTGTAATTCTAAAAATAAATTAAACTAAAATATCAAGCTTAGATCGACGAGCTAACATGTAAAGGTATAGACGTCACGCATGAGGTTGAGGAAGAAGTCTTTCGAGCCTTCAGTGCTTCTATGGCCTTTTCTATGACTGACAGATCGTAGACCCAATTATAAGAATATTTCTACGGTAATTTCTAAAAATTCAATCAAATAATTATGCTACTTCGGTAAAATATAAGTCAAATTACTATTTGACACTAATAATCAAATATATGTAGAAGTATAGATATAAAGACAACACTAACGTTCCAAACCAATCAACATAGTATATCGTCCATATGGAGCAAAAGTTGGTAGCGATGGAGGCCAAAGTCGAAATACTTCATTCAAATTATGAGAAGCTTAGTCAATTGATTGTGGAGCACAAGGTTGGACAAGCAGGCGATCCCCGTTAGGACCAGGATCACGCAACAAACTAGCGAAGTTTTTTGTTTGATATGAAATTATGGTTTTTTTCTGCTTTAGATGTTGTGGGGTGGGTGTGTGTATACCGTGGACATGATTTTCATTTAGACTTATGTGTATGTGACATTTGTTTATGTTGTATCGGATAATACTATTAATGTTGTGTACTATATGAATGTTTCATTAATTACATCAATGTTTTGTTTTGTTTTATAATGTTGTTGGCGATAATCGTTTTTTGATTGAGATATATGTGTTTCATTGCCTGTTTGGAATTGCCGGAATGACCGTATTGCATATTGGGTTTAAGCGTTACAAATGCAACAGTAATGTTGCAAAATTGTTTCAAAAATGACGTCGAAGTGGTGTGGGAAAATATAAAAATTGTATTTTCAGAATGGCGCCGCAAAGGCGTTGATATGGCAGCGTTGGAAAACACCTAAGTGAGACGTCGGAAAGGCATGGGAATTTTTCTCCATGCTAGTTTTTTCAACACCATAAAAGGCATCGATATGGCAATGGGAATAGGTTTCTCGACAACTTACGATGCCAGATCGACACCATTTTTGCGTCGGAAAAAATTATTTCTGTTGTAGTGCAACCGATTGTATCTTTTGAATGTGTGGATTCAAAATAGAGAGAAAGGTAGAAGATATTTGATCTTACTGTGGATATAAATAGATCCATCATCTCCCATTCAAATTATACATAAAATTTGAAACACAATATCCATTAGGTAAGATGTTGAAGCCTTGAAGTTGGAATTTGCATACCAAGTTTGAATACGAGGGAAAAGTGATCCAAAGAGGAAAATAGTAGCAACCGAAGTGTTGATAACCGGAAAATAAAAAAGGTATGCAATCATTTTAGATGAGTGTGTGTGCGCGCGCGCATGCATTTGTTGATAACCAACATATCAAAAAAGTGTATGGGACAAGAGAAGAGGACCATGGTTTTTCAAATGAAATTTAAATCATAAATCGTAAAGTTCAAATCTTAATATAAATGGATTCTAAATCCTAAATCGTAGATTTAAAGGATCCACATTTTAAGAATATACACACTTTGAAATTGATTTGGATGTTTGAACTTGTACGACTAAACTAATTTTCTCTTTTATTCCATTTTTATTCTAACTTGAGAACATTATAATTCGAATTGTGGATCCAAATAAGTATATTAAATATGTTATTCCTGGTTAAATGTTTTGTTTATTTGTGATTTTAATTAAGTTTGAATCGAATATAAATCGTATTGCAAAGAGTGAGATCCGATCTGAATCGGGAATTAGATCGTTAGATTTTAAGATATTTGATAACAATGATGCGGACGACATGTCATAAAAAATGAGGGGGCTATGCCGTCCGGTGATAGAGTCGCAACCTAGAGATGAGCATAGAGGCATGTTGCATAATGATGAGGTTCTCAAGTTAGGTGGCGCGATCTGTGGATGGTAATGTGAGGACCCGCCCTTCATAATACCCGGAATGAACATTGTATGACAACATCCGGCTCCTGAATACCACAAAAAGTCATCCATTGGAGTAAAAAAATTAAAAATAAACACTATACCAAGGCATATTGATGCAATCTCACAATGGAAAAAGAACATATAATATATTGAATTTACATGAACAGAATAGCATGAACAATATGCAAGAGACTGCACTAGCAGAAGCGACTGATAAATCAATTTCCATAGAGAAAGCCAGGATATATTAACTTCATTCATATGGAGTTATGAATATAGTGTCGGATATCACAAGCCTCATATACAAAATAGAATATCCATCATGTAATACATCACGAACAAGGATACATATCTAATATATTAATTTCACGCCTCTAGAATGCTCCAGCTGCACTACAAGCCTGCCCTCCAAAAGCACCTAACTCCCAAATTACTCAATCAAGTACTCGAGAGTTGTCATGACATAAACAAACAAAGGCAAAACATGGATGTGACAGTCTTCCTTTCTTACATCCAAAGATGACACTTAATACATCCTCAGTATTCATGTACCGATTATCTGAGTGTCCGAAAGACAGGTCGTGGGGTAAAGAAAACAAAAGACAAAGGAAACAAATATAGATTTTTCTCACAAATGACAAAGTTACATATACATCATCATAGAATAATACGTATGGTTACTCCAAAATGTTACATCAAAGTTACAACAAGTACTATTCCAAACAAGAACACTAATATCAGCCTACCTAAATTACTAATACATAATTTACAATCATAGCGGAAATAAACATAACTATTGGATACATTGAAAGCTTTTGCTCCATACCGCTTCTTAAAATGCTACAAAGAAACCCGACAACTTGGCTACTCATAAAAGTTTGAGTGCCTAAGAGTTTAAGGGAAATAATAAAACTCCGGGTCAGACATGGGTCAGGTGTGAGTAAAACATAAGTTTAACTTTATAAAAACCTTCAAATTACAGGTATCTCGTAAGACCACGCTGCACATAAACGCGGACGAATTTTTACCGTACGATAACCAAAACATTTTTATATAAAATTATTTGATATTATAATAATGTGTAGGTTTAAAATAAATATGGAATCATAGCCGAAATTGTTACATTATTAAATTCTAGCATAATCGGTATACAATCAAGTCCGAAGGCTCATATTGAAAAATGGATTCCAACGGTGATAAGGTAAGGAACTACCTTCTGTATTGTAGACCTCTAGATAAAATATACCGAAGTCAGACCCTGAACTTAGCCTACCCCTACTAAGATAAAACCGGCCTACCCCTGAACTTGGATAGTACCGAATATGATCATGATCACCCTTGATGGTGATCAACAACCATAAAGGGATCCCGAAGCATACATAAACTATAGATATCGCTCTAGATTTGGCGATGATCATAGTCTAATGGGCGTGACCTACATAGCCCTGCTGCATCAACCCAGTTTTAGCCGCCTTCGGGTTGTGAGGTTTGAGGCTACGCATTTACCTTCCTTCTATCATACCATCTTAGAATGCTAACATTACCCTCCACGCTTCAAATGCAATGATAACATTCATCCATGCAAGTTTTTCGGGGATCGAAAAATCCTTCAACATTTACTATCTTCCATTTTGGCATCACACTAAGGAAGAATAGTATAGCTCCATAACATACTTCATATCAATCCATCACGAAAGTTATTAGTTTGGAGTGGTTCGGATAATTTATACTTACCCGAAACCGGTGTCTCCAAACTAAGCGATACTTCCCGGCCAACTCAATTTCGGTTCTTTTGGAAGTTAGTAACTAGTATTTAAGTCCTCACTGGGGAACTCTAATATACACAACATACTTCCTGAGTTAAAACTGATCATGTCATAAATAGTGGAAAATCTGCTACTTATGGTAATTATACAAAGTTCGAATATGAATAATCATATACTTAATTTAAACGTGACCCCATTTCTATCACGTTTCTGATATTTCAACCTTACTCTATCTCTCGCCTAGAATAAATTCTAGATTTCACAAACAGAGGATCGACCTACTCATCGGCTTTTAGTACTAACTATGGGATGACTTACTTCCTATAAATGTGCCACCATATTAACTTTGGTTTCATATCTATTGGAGATAACTTAAGGGTAATCGACGAAGAAATCCCTTGATTTAAAACATTTTTGAAAGAAAAACAGTTTAAACAAAACCAATATTTAAAAAAGCGATTTTAAACCCTTATTATTAATTAAAAAATAAATTAAATCCTCATTAAATAATAATTAAATCTTATTTAAGTATTAATTACAATCTTAATTAAATTTAAATAAATCGATAATTAATAAATAACTAAACCCCTTTTTTATAAATAATTAATTAATAATTAATATTTAATAAATAATTAAAAATACTTAACCCTTGATTATTAATTAATAATAATTATCTTTGATCAATTAATTAATTAAAATTAATATCATTGATTAACACTTAGATATTAATTACTTTTATTAACTAATGATTAAGTACCAATTACTTAATTAATTAATTGATCAATAAATAAATAATGAATTAATTATA
Source organism: Allium cepa (assembly GCA_030765085.1). Classification (NCBI taxonomy): domain Eukaryota; kingdom Viridiplantae; phylum Streptophyta; class Magnoliopsida; order Asparagales; family Amaryllidaceae; genus Allium; species Allium cepa. Next base: position 764,728,166 of record CM060934.1, on the reverse strand, counting down.
TAATAATTACCTTTTTAATTAATTAATATAAGTTTCAAAACATTTTCTAAAAAGATTTCTAAGTGAAAGCATTTTTAAATTTCGAAAAGAGCTCATTTTCACGAACTGCACTTATAGTGACTATCGCTATAAACTCGAAATTTCCAAACTTGAATTTGTTTTCTTTAAGTCTTCTTTAAAACTTTAATTTTTGGAAACATTACTACCTTATAAACATAAAAACGTGGGTTTTGAAACTATACAAGTTTGGACTTAAATATATTTTCAAAATATAAGTACAAAGTTCAAACCTTTCAAAGAGAGATTTCGTAAGTCGCTTAAGTTAGCAAAAATGCTATCTTTATTAGCATGAAAAACATATACCAAGATCATAACCAGTATCCCAACCACGACACAACAACATGAATCCAAACATAAGCAAGATTGTACCTTACTAATTTACTGCATTTAACTCTCGATTTCAAGTTTATACAACACTACATACAAGCATACTTATATACAACCAAATCAACACCATTTCCAAGTATACTTATGCGCAACCAATTCAACATCATAGCTAAACAAACATGCATCATATTTAACTAATAAATATACATCGTGTACAAAGTTAATAACTTTGAATAAAGGTAAGAACTTACTCATAGAAAATGACCTAAATCATGCTAACTTCTTTTATAGCTTGAACACAACCTAGGTTTCTTGGAAAAGTGGAGTCTTTGGTGGCTTTTAGGTGAAAAGTATTCAGCCTAAGGGAGTATTGGTGCTCAGCCAACATGGTGGAGGGGCGTATGGGCTTGTTTTTGTGAGGAGGAAGTGTAGAAGTGGAAGAGAATAGTTTTAGCAAGGATTTAACACTTAAAAGAGAATGGAACTAGAATTTTTTACTTAGGGATTATTTTTGGATGCTATGGAAATGAACATGAAAGCCTTGGAGGAATTTTTCATGAAATAGAAATGAATGAAAATGGTGGAAAATGTTAGGAAAATGCCTTATATACTAAGTGCATAAATCAAATTACCAAAATCCCCCAAGTACATGCCCTCCACTACCCCACATCGTCCTCCTTGTCCCCTCCTTACAAGCATGCTCCAACATGTTTTAAATATGTTTTAGTACTTCATGCACTTTATGTTTGCGAATGAAATGACATTTTCCTTTAATTTCTTTTCTTATTTATAAATAATGCATAAAAGGTCACATCACCTTTATATTTATTTAAATTAATAAACATGTGTGTCTATATACATATAGACCAAAATATATATCTAACTTATTTGTAAATGTGAATATGTTAATTCGAATGTGCATAACATTTTTCGACAATAGTTGACGAAAAATCGGAAAACGAATTCTGACCACATTTTGCGATTTTTCTTTGAACTAAATATTTTTGTAAACAAAGTTCGAAAATGATTTCACCATTATTAATTATTATTTAAAAGAGTTTTATTTTTATTATAATATCTATTATTTTAATATTTAAAATTAATTAAATACTCGCAAATCAATGTAGTGAAATTCCAGGCCGTTACAAAAAATATTTCACCATCTTTAGTTATTATTTAAAATATGTTTATTTGAGTTATAATATCAATTAATTAGTTAATGAAAAATATGATTTTATTCATTATTAAAGTAATAAAATTCAAGGTCGTTACGCTTCCCCCTTTAAAGAATTTTGCCTCGAAATTAGAAAATAAAAAGATAACTCATAGCAACTCAAAAGGTCTTATATTATATATCATGAAATCCATACAAAGGACATACGCTAAGCATCCATAACAAAATAGTGCATATACTATACATACAACAATGGCTATCCAAACATCAATTCTTGATAGGCTTCCCTCATATGATCCACCGTCTTCCAAATACAATCTCGGGGATCCTCATGCTACTGAATCTTTACTAACTTCACCATCTTACTGCACAACCTCTTCTCATCCTGATCTACAATATGAACTGGATGCTTAATCATCGTCAGGTTCAGTTCTACCTTCAAATCATCTTGAACCAATGATTCTACAATCAACGAAGGGTCATGAACAAATTTTGTCAAATGGGACACGTGGAAAACATTATGGACCATCCACAACCCTTCTGGTAATTAAACCTTATAGGTGAGCGGTACATTCCTTTCAATAATCTTAAAAGGTCCAATATACCTGGGAGTCAACTTCCCAGCCCTTCCAAATCGAACAATTCCTCTAATTGGAGCAATCTTTACAAATACGGAGTCTCCGACTTCAAACTCCAAATCTCTTCTCCTTTTATCGACATAACTCTTTTGTTGATCATGGGATTCCTTCATTCTTCTCTTTATCGCTACAACCTTTTCGGTAGCTTCCCAAATCATATTTGGTCCAAGTACTAGCCGATCTTCAGTCTCAATTTAAGATGTTGGTGAATTGCATGGACGTCCATAGAGAGCTTCATAGGGTACCATGTCGATGCTTGCCTAAAAGCTATTATTGTAGGAGAATTTTACTAAGTGGAAATGATCTTCCCACGATCCTCCAAAACCCAAAATACATGCCCTCAAAAGATCTTCTAAAATCTAGTTCACCCTTTCTGTTTGTCCATCCATTTGGGGGTGATATGTTGTGCTCAATCTTAGCTTTAGTACTAAAGCTACTTGCAATGCCTTCCAAAACTGACTAATGAAGATGAGATCACGATCACTTACAATACTCACTGATACTCACTACAATCGAAAAATCTTCCTCGTATAAATTTCCACTAAAGAGGCTACAGTTCTTGTCGACTTTACTGGGATAAAATGAGCACTCTTCATTAGCCGATCCAATAACCCACACACCTACATTTCCTTTTTCAGTTCTGGGTAAACCATGATAAAATCCATTGATATCATCTCCCATTTACAATCTAGGATTTCTAAGGGTTAAAGTAATCCTGCTGTCTTCTGGTGATCGTACTTTATCCATTGACAATTCAAACATCTGCTGACAAAGATTGAGACAAACATCTTCATTCCGAGCCACTAAAATACTTGTTTCATATCTCTATGCATCTTAGAAACACCTAGGTGGATATTTAATTTGGATCTATGATATTTCGATAAAACTTCTTGTCTAAGACCATCGACATTAGGGACGCATATCCTTCTATTCGTACGTAATATACCATGTTTATCTTACTTGAAACATGAAGACTGCCCTACCTCAACATCCTGGACGATCTTACTTAAACGGTTGTCCTCCCTTTGCTTACTAGAAATCCTTTCTAAAAGAGTTGGTTTAACTTCCAAGAGTGCCAAAACTACATTCCTACTAAGAGCGTCTGCCACAGCATTTGCTTTTCCTGGCATGTAGAGAATATCCAAGTCGTAGGTTGCCGGGAACTCCAACCATCGTTATTGCCTTAGGTTCGGATCCTTCTGAGTGAAAAAGTACTTCAGGGACTTGTGATCCATGAAGAGCTTAAACTTTTCACCTATTTAAAGAAGAAAATTACTAACTAGAATCCCTAAAGACTAGAAATAAACAGAAGAGGGAAAGAAGAATTCTTACCCAACAAGTACTTCATCCACATCTTTAGCGCAAATAATACGGCTAATAGCTCTAAGTCATGTGTTGCATAATTCTTTTCGTGAGGCTTTAAATGTATACTTGCATTGGGTATAACCTTTCCATGTTGCATCAATAATGCACCAAAACTAACTCTACATGCGTCTGTAAAAAGAGTTAACTCTTCTCCTCCATCAATAATTGCCAAAACAAGGGCATTGGTCAATCTCTCTTTTAACTCGAGAAATACACTCTCACACTTCGTAGTCCACTCAAATTTAACATCCTTCTTTGTCAGCTTGGTTAGGTGAGAAGCGATTTTGGAGTAATCTTTTATGAACATTTTATAATAATCGACCATCCCTAAAAAGCTTCTCACTTCTGTGGGAGTTTAGGGTCTTTTGAAATCCTGCACTGCAGCCACCTTAGCCGGATCAACTGAGATGCCATCACCAGATACAATATGTCCTAGGTATCTCACTTCTGATTTTCAAAAGTGCCACTTAGAAAACATAGCTTAAAGAACATTTTTCCTTAATGTTTCCAACACCACTTTCAAATAGTGTTTGTGCTCTTCCTCAGTTTTTGAGTAGATAAGAATGTCGTCGATGAAAACCAACATGAACTTATTCAACACATCCCTAAAAATTCGATTCATAAGATCAATGAAAAATGCAGGTGCATTGATTAGCCCAAAAGGCATAACCAACCAGTCATAGAATATGTCTAGTCCTCTAAAAGCAGTTAAGGGTATACTATCCTCCGCTACCCTTAACTGATGGAAACCCATAGCAAGGTCCATTTAGGAAAACAATTTAGGCCCATGTAGTTAGTCAAACATATCATCTATTCGGGGTAATGGGATGTGACGACCTAGAAATTTTGACATTTGCAATCGAAATATTTAGTTGATTTAAATATTTTTGAAGTTATTTTAAACCTAAATTTCAATTTTAACTATGGGTTTGGCAATTAAATTATTGAATTTAATTTATCGAAGGGGGTAAAAATTTGAATCTTCAGTTTAAAGCCGATTAAAAATATTTCAGAGGACTTGGAAAATTTATATTGATAATACTGAAGATAATGGAAGCTTCGGAATTGAATTTGAAAGTGATTTGTTCAGTTTTGATATTTTATTGTTTAAATTGATATTAAAAAATAGCCTTACGGGGTACAGTCTCAGAATTCGACGAAACCAGTTCCATTGGATCCGTAAATGTGTATTGTTATTGGATTTTAATTTTCGTAATGTTTGAAGTGATCGTTTGGTCCTACGATAAGAAAACGCGCTGAACTTTTATTGAAAATATAATGTGTTAACTGGCCCAGAAAGCTATTTTCTCCATACGATTGAACTTGGACTCGAAACCTTTTCCATTGCGTTCGGAATGGGAGTATAACATTATAAACGCCTGATGGCATGCCTCGATTGGAGATTGAGATTTTGAATTGCGAAATTGAACGATTTAAATTTGAATTTGAATTTAAATTATATATATTTATGTATTTAATATTATATTATTTCCTAAGATAAACTACACGTTTCAACATTCAAACAATTGGCACCCTTATTCTTTTTTCTACAACCACGTGTTCGTTTTAAAAAATCAAAACTAGAAAGAAAAAAATTTACGCATCTCGAACAGAAAGAAAAAATAATAAACAAAACGTAATATTTTTCTCGTTCAAAAAAGGATTAACAATGGCTTGAAAAAGGGATTTAGTGGTCGAAGCCTCTTCGATCTAATATATATATATATGTGTGTGTATATATATATATATATATATATATATATATATATATCGAAACCGATTTCAACCTGGGGATCACGACATCATCGCACGAAGGGGTTCGCGAGAAAGTCAGAGCGCGATTGAGTAAGGTGGCAAGATTGTGGTGCGGAGATGTCAGAGCATGGCGATTTAGAGATCAATGACGTAAATTTTTGGATGAATTTGAAAAGCGCGTGCACGAGGAGCGAAACCTTGGTCGGAGTCAAATCGAGAGGCAGCAAGGTGGTGGCGCGTGCTACACAGCTAGGGTTAGGGGGTGGTTTCTCGAAAACTTTTGCGATGTCACGTGGGCACTGAGGGTCACGGCACGATCAAGCAGGCGATTGTGGTGTGATCGACATCAGGGTTAGCAAGGGCATCGCGCGAAGGCATGTCGAGTGGTCAGCGAACTAGGCTCAAGCTCGCATTCGAATGGCAGGCGGCGGTCAAAGGTAGACGCGAGGCGAGTGGACAAGAAGGTGGTTGCTCGATAGCAGCAGGGGGTGAGGTATAAACGATTTATTCATTTAAATTTGAATCTGAAACATATGTAGGTTTGAAATTTACAGTTTGTTTAATATTACAGTGAAGTGTCAATGTTTATAGAAAAATATATAGATATGTGCAAATATTTAACTTACTGTTAAATTTTTAATAATATATTAAAGTTTTTAATTTATATAATCAACTTATTTAACAATTTTAGAATTTGTTAAAAGGAAATTTAGTTTAAAATTAAAAACTATTAGTTTAAAATGAAATCACTGGTGAATTAAAATTATCGAATGAAAAATTGATTATTCGATTTAATTCGAATATTAATTAATTGTATAAATGTTTAAACAAGGTCTGAAAATATGGAGGAAACAAATTGGAAATGGATTGCAAAACAAAGGGCAAAAGTGAGATCTTCTCACTCAATCGGAATTTTCGATTTAATTTTAAATAGTTAAATTTAAAATGATTGATTGTGTGCTTGGATGATAAATTATTATCAATTGTATTGGATTAGGCCCTATGGGCCGCATAATAGCGGAGGATATTATATAAACCCATATATCGCGATATTCAACCTCGAAGTGGAATTGGTATTATATATGTATTTGGAGTGATTGATTTTCCGCATTATATAGCGGATGAGACCCTTTGCGCCCCATAATAGCTAATGATATTATATTGATCCCATATACCGCGATATTCCACCTCAAAGTGGAATTGGTATTTAATTGTTGGCTAACGTCTGTGGATGTAGGGAAACAGGTTGAAGGGATCCAACTGGATTCCTCAAATAATTGAATTTGTTTCAATATTGTGTGTTGATTATTTATAATCTGTGCGTGATCATATTTATGATTGAAACCGTTGAAGGCTATAGTTTAGCCGAATATATTTTTGGTATCGTAGGATTCTGAAAATAAATAAAATTGGATTTTTGAAATTCAAGTTGAAAGTTTATAGTAAAATTTATTTTTGAGAATTGGATAAATTTAAAAGAAGGAATTTTAAAAGATAAAGTTTTATTTTTGAATCCTATGGAATAAATTCCAAAAATATGGGAAAGGATTTTAATAAATGGGTTTCAAGTAATATTATTCAAAAGTTGAAGAATTTATTTTATAATACAGATTTTAAACAGTTTGGAAGAGATAAGGGAATTTATTTTAAAAATAAATTCGGAAATGGATTTGGTGTTAAAAAATAATTCTTTGGAAAATCAATATGAAAATCGATTTGGTGTTTGCATGAAAATCGATTTGGTGTTTGAAATAAATTTAGAAATCAATTTGGAATTTGATTTGGTGTTTAAAATAAAATTTGAAATCAATTTGGAAATTGATTTAGTGTTTGGAAATGATTTTTGAAATCACTTTGAAAATCGTATATCAGTAGATATTTGGAAAATTTAAATTCACAATGGTAATTTAAAAAGGAAAGGGAAATTTGTTTTAAAAATAAATATTAATTTATTTTTAAAGTGTGGAAAGAAATTTGCTGATTTGGAATATAAATTGAAATAAATCCAGAAAAATTTATTTATTGATTTAAATGGTCCATTTTGAAATGGAAGGTGTATTTTCCCTGGAAAGCCGAGTATGTTTTAAAAGTAGCTTTCAAAATTAAAAATTTTGAAGTTGGTTTTAAAAAGAATGTTTTAGGGAAATTACTTTCTTAAGTTATTTGAAAATCTTTAGAGTTTTATTTAATTAATTATAGACGTGATTATTTAAAGATTTAATAGATATTTGATTAGAAAATGGTTATTTAAATAATTACACTCTATCTAATAATTTTATTTTAAAATTATTTTGGACTTAAGTTTATATGAGATATTAGTATGATATTTTCATAAATAATATTTAAGAAAGTGTTTTGAAATAGTTTTAATTTAGATGTTTTCAATTATATTTTGGATAAGTATTTTGAATTATTTTTAAAGTATTTGAACTCGGCAAATTGTCAGTGGAATTAAATAAATATTTGGAAATTTATTCCATGTGAGGAAGGTGATTGAAATTTGTTTTCAAAGGATTAAAGTGTGAAAAGTGATTTGAAATTTGTTTTCAAAAGATTGAAAGATAGAAAGTGATTTGTAATTTATTTTCAAATGGTTGAAGTGTTAAAATTATATCTTACGAAGATATTTTGAAAATAATAATTAGGGGAAAATTATTTGAAATTCAGTGATTATTGTGAATGTTAATTTATAGTTAAATAACCGACTATCAATATTGACCATTAAACAACGTTTGAATTTCGATGCGACCAGGAGTCGGATTCCAAATGGATATATGAAAACCACATCGAATTTTTGTGATGGATATTTTGCTTAAAAGATCAAAGTGGAAATTTGTTACGATTTGTTTGAAATCTGAATGTAACACCTATTTTTAAAATAAGCGCTCATTATTCGGATTAGCCGGGAAAAGACTTTGTGTCATAAAACTCATTCCGAATAATGATACGAAGAAATGGGATTGCATTTGAAGATTGTGACGACCCGACTTTTTCTCCACACAAAAGTCGTATCATTATGAAGAAAGAAAGGGATGGAAAAGAGAAAAGAAAGAGAAGAAGAAGAAACAACATCAGAATCTCAACAACAGAATGAATAAATTATATTAATAACATAAATGTTGCATAGTATATAGCACTAATCAGAGTTACACAGAATTTACATCTCATGCTAGACAATTATAAACACATGTCTAGTTATTACATCTTAATACAACTCAACTAGAGATACCAACACAGAGAACACACAGCGGAACTATATATCTACACGCAGAAGCCTCCTACTTCATTGCTCCTCCATAATACGTTAAAGCAAACCTGAATCCCTTGGCTACTCGTAAAAATTTAAGTACCAAAGAGTTTAAGAAAACAGAAGATAAACTCTGGGTCAGACATGGGTCTGGTGTGAGTAATAGGTTAAAGTTGCTTAAATTTGAAATACCTTTGAAAGAAAGGTATCACGTAAGACTTCCCACACATAAACATGGAAAAGTTTTTACCTTACGCTAACCAAAACATTTGATAGGAAATCCAGTGATATTATAATAGGTCTAGGGTTTTCAAGTAAATAAGAAATAGAAGAAATTATTACATCTATTAAATTCCAGCTACTAGCCACAAGTGGGTAATACAATCAAAACCGTTGGCACTTATTGCATTTTGGATTCCATCAATGGTTGGGCTACTGGGGTACCGCCCGTCATAATACGTGGCCTAGATCAACGTACCGAGGAGTACGCCCGCTCCCCTGCAACACAAGACCGGAACCATCCCTTACTGGACAGTCCCGAACAAGACAACCCCGCAGTTGGCGTTCATCCAACCGCCCACATAGCCGAAATAAAAAGGACCTCTAGATAGGGGAAAATCTTGTCCTACTTGGGAATGACCCACTTAGCCTTGCTGCACCTCACCCGTTTTAGCCATTCCCGGTTGATGAAGCTTGAGGCACGATTACCTTTAGAGAACACATCTCTTAGAATGCTCATCGTCCACCTGACGATGTTCTGAAAGCGTTCAATCCATACAAGTTCATTTCGGGTTCGAATGAAACCGAAGGCATTATCTCGTTACACTCATTTTGGAATCACCTTCAGAGTTAACGACGATAACCCTTGCACTCTAAATCACCATCTAGAACCTATAAGAACTATCTCCGTCAAACTCATCATTTCTTATCTCATATCTGAGATTCAAACCATCCAAAGTAAACAACATCATCCATCTATATAAGCAATGATTAATAATCATACCAAATATAATTAATTTAAAATGAATTAAATTAATTACATCATTTCTAATGAATTTAAAGTATATTAAATTAATTACTTCACCAATATAAATCTTTCTTGTATCAGTATTAATTAATTATCAATCAATTAATTAATCATCAATCAATTATTCATTTTAATTAATCATCCCTGATTAATTAACTTTTAATTACATTCAAGTAATTATTTACTAATTAATTTCTCAAATTAATTATACCTAACCAAATACAGTAATTAATCTTTAATTACTTCCTTAATTATTTAACTATAAATTAATTACATTACCACTTAATAAATTATATTAATTAATCCCTACATTGATTAATTATTTCTTATTAAATCCATTCTTAATTATATCATTAATTATAATAATTAATGATTTCTAATTACATTTCTATTTAAATTAATTACATTAAGTAATTAATCTTTATTAAACCATAATTGTTAATCACCCTTGATTAACCCCATTCAGTAATTAACTTCCCTTAATTACTTCACCAAATAAATTAATTACTCATTAATTAATTATCTCTAATTAATCCCTTAATTAATTCACAAAGTAATTATTCTCAAATTACTTCCCTCAAACCACTTTCAATTAATTACATACAGTAATTACCCATTAATTACTTCTCTAAGTAATTTCTCTTCATTTAATTACACTAAGTAATTATACTTCACAATCCTCAATTGATTATTCTAAATTAATTAAACTGAATTAATTAACTTAATCTAATCAAATTAAACTCAATTAATTACAATTAGTAATTAATTCCTTAATTACTTCCATAAGTAATTATACTTAACAACTTACACAAATGATTATCCTTAAATTAATTAATCTAATTAATTATTAAAAACTAATCACATTAATTAATTATTAAATAATCCTTAGTTAATGACCTTCATTAACTATTAAACAATTCATTAATTACTTTTCTAAAGTAATTAACTATTTTAATCGTTATTAAATACAAATTAATTAATCATTAATAACCCATTTAATTAACCCATAATTATTTAATAAATTAATTGTTAATTAAAACTTAATTAATCCATTATTACTTGATTAATTAATTATTAATCACAAATATAAAAAATCAAATTCTTGTTTAATTAATGATTTACAAGTTAATTATTCTAAGAATAATTAATCTTGAACCTTAAGTTTTTAAAACCATTAATTACTTTGAGTAATTATTCATTTCATTAATTAATTAAATAAATTAATTATTCATCTAATTATCCTAATAATTAAATGCATCCCAAATCATTAAATTATAATCTAACTTCAACCAGTTTTAAAATCAATTTAAACTTTTACATTACATGATAAATAATACTTTTCTTATAAAAGAATTTTCACAAGAGTTAAAACAAATTTCTTTTAAAAATTCAAACATTTAAATCTATTTTGAAACAAAGATTCAAAATCAGATTTGAATTAGTTTAAACTTTGTTTAAACATTTCTTTACATTCACTTTCCAATTTAAATTCAAATTTCTTTTAAAAAACATTTTAAACACTTAATCCCTTTTTAAGTTATTTTAAAACAAATTTGAGTTTTAAAACTTCATTCACTTTCAGCTATGATTCAATTTTACTTGAATCCATAATTAAAACTAAATTTAAAACTCATTTTAAATCTTTGCTTAATGTTTAGAATTTAGTTTAAATTTTGAAATAGGACAAGTTCCAAACTTGAACAAACTAACTCGAGCTAAACACTAAAATAACCCGAGTAACTCGAGTATCACTTCATCTTGAAATCCTTTCAAACTAACATTGACAGGTTTAACACAAACCTGTAACTGTCAAACTCACCCGAGCCCATAACACAAAGTCTTCGAGTCCAGTATCCTTCAACTTCGGGAAAAAACTCATTCCTACTCGAACATCACTCGAGTACATCTTCTCCAAACCAAACAAACAGCTGATACTCCAGGAACGCCGTGCACCTGCACCGCCACGGCAATCAACTCTGACCTCTCGCGGCCATTCACGCAAGTCGACTGTCGCCTCCTAACTCGACTCCGATCCTCAAATCAATTGCAAAACCCCAATTTCAAAATCAAGCATACGAGCTCAAGAATAGGAGTAATGTCGCAACCTGGAATTCGCCTCAATCACCAAATTCCGACTTCCAGGGAAGCTCCACCTCCGGCTACTTCTTCATCCACACCTCATCTATCACCAACTAGAATATGGTCGAGCTCGATCACTTATTTTGATCGCGGTGATCAATTTTCAGATGAACAGAAAACTTAGGGTTAAAATCCTTGATCCTAAATGAAAACTGCCTAAATGCATTAGTCCATTTAATAATAATTTTCCCTAAAACATTGTTCACTAATCCATCACCAGAAACCATACTGGCCACTTCGACCATCAAGATTGACAGAACCACCCAAAAATGTGATTTCTGGTTAAACCAGAATTACTTAATCAAATACAAACTAAAAATTCTAATTTTATTTTTAAAATTCATGTCTTTGATCATGTAACCTATTGATAATCTTAAATCAAAAGAATCTAAATGATTAAATTCTTATTTTCAAAAGATTGCTCTGTTGTGCTTAGTGTTTTCCAATGACATAACTGTTTTTATTTTATTTTTTTCATATTAAAGTAAAAATAAAATCTTTAACTTATATTACATATCATATTTTGATTTAATCCTTAATCCTAACACATATTAAATCAAATAAATGGATATTCTTAAGCAATTCATAAATCTGAAACTTAAGTTATAGAACAATGAATTTACAGTAACATGCACCACTACATACATTCAGTGATGAACATATAAAGAACATACACACACACACTTATTTCCAGAAATAAACAAGCAACTAATTTAATACTTAAGTTTATTTAGTAAAAATATTACTCACAGATTTTCTTGAGCAGGGCACATGTGTTTATGAAGAACTTGAATGGTGCTTTGAAAGCTTCAGATTTCTTCTTTCATTATTTGCTTATGAAATTTGAACTTCAATTTTCTTTTTAAACTGCAGTTTGCTATTAAAACATTCATCTTGCTATTGTACAATGCTAGCTTCCTGATGTATTCATGTTTCCAGAGAAAGAAATGCAGGCTTCCAGATTCATTTGTATGATTGCAAAAAAACGCTAGCTTCAGAAAGAAAATGCATGCAGGACTTTGAAGTTGCAAATGAATTCCAGGTTTATGAATTTGCAGAATGGAATTGAGCTTTGAAGTTGCATGTAGGTTTTTGATAAAGTTGCAGATTTTCTTTAGGTTGATGAAATTGAAGAGCTACAGTTTTGTATGATTTGCATTTTAAGTTTGAGTATGATTCTAGTTTTGAAGAAGATTCAAGCAATTTTGAAGAAGAAATTGGCAGATTTTTATTTGAAACAAATTTTGTTTTTTGTTTTGGAGAAGAAGTTTAGATTTCAGATTTTCATTAAATTAAAAGAAAAAGAATAATAAAATTGGACACTTGTTTAGATTTTAAACATTTGTCACTTAATTTAGTTTAGGCCATAACACATGTATTTTAAGATGTTAAAAGACGCACACATGTATTTTAAGTGTTTTTATTTTAATTTAAATAGTTTACAAAAGCTTTTAAATCTTAATTTATCATTCTTATGTATATATAAATGAATTTATCTCTTTTTAAATTTATTAAAGATAAATGAAACAAACAAATTAATAATATAAGCTTATTCAAATATTTTAAATATTTATTCTTTTAAATTCAAGACATTAAATTCAAATTTTAAATTAAATTAAAACTCTAGTTTATAAATCAAGTTATATATAGATACATATATAACTCTTAATAAAATTAAAAATAACAAATCCTATTTCTAACAAAATTTATTTATGTTTATATAAACTAAGTATTAAAATTTCTATTTGAAAATTACAAATTAAATAATTTATAAAAGAGATTATAAACAAATTAAGATCATTTGTAATTTTTATTGTAAATTCTTATATATAAATTTCAAGTAATATTTAAAAATACAATAAAAAAACTTTTAATGTTAATCTAATTTAAATTCATTTTTAAGCTAATTAAAATATAAGTTTAAACAAATAAGATTGACCTTTAATATAAACCATATAATTATTTGTTAAATTGCTTTGAAAAGTTAAATGTTAATTTTAAATCAAATTTCCAATTTACCAAAAATAAATTAGAATTATAAAATAAATTCATTTACTAAATTCAAAATCAAAGTTTATTTATTTACAATATATACAATTATATATATTATAAACAGAAAACAATTTATTAGTTTTAAAAAGATAAAATCTTCCAATTTAAATATTTATTGAAAGAAGATTATTAGATCAATTCAAAATTTATTATCAAAAATTATCAAATCAAATTAAATTTTAAAACAGATTATTAAATTTATATTGCCAAATTTCCAAGATATCACATTCTTCCCCCCTTAAAAGAATTTCGTCCTCAAAATTTAAAAGCAATGGTAATTTAATAATCTATCTTAAGATTTAATTTTAAAACACAAGCATATATCAATCATATGCTAACAACCATAGCAACCAATTCATTCAAACAAACAAATCTAACTATCCAGACAAAATTCTGGATAGGGGTTCCTCGAGTTTCCTCGGTATAAATATCGGGATACTCACTCTACAGAATTCAAACAATCAATACTACTAAGCTAAAGAGCTCCTATCCAACTAGATCTACAAAACTAAACAAGATATCAGACTACAGACAAGTCTGACTCAACAATCACATCCTCCTGAACTGCTGGTTCCACAACCAGAAATAAATCATGCACATACTCCCTCAGAGATACGTGAAACACAACGAATCCCAGTTATCCAAACTGGCAATTCAACCTTGAAAATCAAACACCAATTCTCACAAGAACACAGAAAAGATCCAAAACATCTCGGAGCTGACTTACCCAGTCATTTCCAATCTTAAAACTCTTTAGATCGGAGAAAACTTAATCAAAACTCCGACTCCGGAATCCAAATTCCTTCGTCTCTTATCCACAAAACACTCCTGACGATCCTGGGCTACCTTTATCTCTCCTGATCAGCTCAACCTTCGCTGATGTCACTAGGAACAAACTGGACCAAAACAACCCAACAGAATGATCTCCTCAAGACCAATCCCAAACCAAGAACACCAACTCTACTCCACAACATCAAAAGACAAACCTACTTCTCCTATCCGGAAAAGATAAAAAAAAGCACTACCAAACTGCTTTCGCTGCACAACTCTGATCTGAAGTAGAAAAAACTCGAGCACAAACTAGACAACACATCTCAGAGATATGGTTCAATAGATCCATAAAAGAAAACTCAGATGTCCCACCTGATCCTTCTACTAAACTGAACCACCAGTAGCATTCCGAGAATCTAGTAAATAAGAAAAATCAACCTACAGATGCGGACAAACTTCTCATAGCTCAAGAGAATACTCAAACAATCGCAAGTCACTTTTGCGATCAACCAATCCAATATCCGAAGAAAACTGTTCTTTCGTTACCAATCAGAATAGCTTACGCTTATCTAGCCAACCCATCGAAGGAATAAATCCACTATGCTTCTGAACTCCATCTCCAGAAAAAATGCTAACCAGAAGACCTTCTTGCTAGCACATAGAATACTCCGAGCTGCACTGCTGACATTGACGCCAAAGACTTCCTAATCCAAAGCTCTTCGAGAAACTCAAACCTCAAACCAGACAGAAACATCCTGCTGAAACCCAGCCACAACATCGAAGCAGACATACTTCTTAAACTTGTTCCAAAGAAAAATCTTCGGATACATCCGTAGTCACTGTGTCTCATCACACAGCTACTAATTCCTGAGGTATCAAAATACCATTATTTTCTTCTGCCTAGCCGACAGATCCAAACTCTACTCATCCAACTTCAAAAATGAACTCCGAACCTTACAGGTTACCTTCAGAGATCTATAAAATCCTTTTACCTCAGCAAAGCTCACTCGAGACGGTATTCGGTCTACAGTCTCGACAAATACACTTCCAACCTCAACATTCAAACTCCAACCATTGGTAGTATTCGTGTTACACACCCCACTATTGTGACGCCCCACCCCGAGACCTACATTATTAAAGAGAATTAACGAGTAATTCCATCTACTAATGCAGAGAATAGGGCTGGTTAAGGGCGACCGAATAGTAATGCACTAGCTAATGACTAAGTATGTCGATGCTTACCTTTTTTTTTCACGAATCTCAAGTAGTCGACATACTCAGTGATTAACTAATACGATACTACACGGCTAACGGATCTATTCAGAACAAAGCACAACAACATCATAACATGTCGCAGAAACAGCAGCCACAGATAATATGTATACTGATACAAAACCAAACATCTGATGTAATACCATTCACCACATAATGTAATACAACATCATCCCGTAAAAGAATATATACATGAAGTGATAAATAAAAGATCCATCAAAAGTGGAGATATCCAAGTCCATAGTCATGAGCCCACAAAAGATAGCAAAACGGATCCAAGCATAAAGGATAGTCATCCAACCTAACCTGCAACTCGGTCTGACCTGAGTGATAAACACACGGGTCAGGCAACTGGATCTTATCATTAGCCAAAGGATAAAAGATAAGGTAAATAAGGGAAACATGTATCGAGCGAAGTATAAAGGAATTTGAGTAACTTAGCTCGATAGCATCACCATAACACTACGCTAGAGGTTTGCATCTACATCTACTAAGTTTGATAAAGAGGGCTTTATGCATATAATACAAGAAAGCCATCAACACTATCCATACATAAATAAATTTCTCATTATAAAGTCTCAAGTATAAGTTTTAATTCGAAATCACCAAAGTCCTCAAATAAGTCATATCGCCTTATTTATCTCTATAAGGCTAGGTAAAACACATCAAAGAGGTGAAATCAACATCATAACTCATAAGGAAAATCCCAGATTGGCCAATTGTTACATGCAGAAAGCATGTTGCACGTGCTAAAGTTCTCAGACTAGCGCTTGTAGAAAGGTTAGGTACCCACATGAATCTCTAAGGCGACCTAAGTCACACTTTCCCAGATTCTTAATTTCCCAGATTCTCAGATTCCCAGATTCTTAGATGACCCAAAGGTCATAGCACTAGTAATTCCCAGAATGTGTCAGAAACCCTCGGATAGTAACCCGAAAAGTGGTTACGTACGTCCCATACCGTACGTCCTCACTCAACGGTTTTCTAGCCGCTAGTCGATGCCACACTAACAAAAGCATCAAAATCTCAAAGAATTGCCTCATGTCATTGGCGTAAGGCATAAAATATCTAACCTGTCTCATCTCATTGACAAGTGGAAAATTCCATAAAATCATAAATCTTAGAAAATCTCATATAAAACAATTGCCTCATATCATCGGCAATAGTGTTTTTCCCAAGATAGTCCCATGTCATATATGCTTCCGAATACGAAATATTAGACTAAAGTTATTTGTCTAAAAGACTAATATAACACTCTATCCCAGACCACAAAGTGGTAAATCCCAAGGAGGAAATCAAAAAGATTTCTCAATGCCGTTTCGATCGTACAAGTCCATAATTAACCGATTAAGTGAATGCACGAGTCCCATTCCTCGCGGATTTACTAAGTCGTTTAATTTATTTTCTTATACGCCCGAAAATATATATATATATATATAAATAGTAAAAATAAGTAAAATTATACATATAATATTTTTCACGAGAAAACATGATTTTAAAACAATTTCCAGCAATTTATAGAAAAGATTTTAGAGAGAAAACGGCTTATTTTCAGAGTTTCTAATAAATTATAAAATCTTAGAAAATAAGAAAAATCCTCAAATCCCCAACCATATATGATTTATTTATATAATGGTTTAATCATCTAAGCTCAAACAATTTGCAAATCAAGTAAAAGAAAAAAAAAATCATCATCAGAAAACTCCTCAACCAAAGCAAATACAACACTCAAGGCTACATGCAAGTGCTCAGGACAGCGATCTTGCATCAGCTATTTCGACCCTTTAATCACAAAATTTCAGAAAGTGATACAAATTAAAGTTGTCTCAATCTTCCTGTAGTTTCCAGGACTTTAAAAATTATAGTATTTGGATAAGAAACGAAAAAGTTATATGCAAAATACAAGCTCAGGTTTGCATAAAACACTGAGTACTCAATAACAACAGGACAACGAGTTTTCAAGAGCTTTTTCAACATTTTAATCAATGAATATCATAAAGTGATACAAACAAAAGTTGTCAAATTCTTTTTTCAGTTTTCAGAACTTTAAAAATTATAGGATTTGGATAAGAAACGCAAAAGTTATGCACAAAATACTAACTCAGGTTTGCACAAAACACTGAGTACCTTACAACAACAGGACAACGAGTTTGCAAGAGGTTTTTCAACATTTTAATCAGCTAATTTTGAAAAGTGATACAAATAAAAGTTGTCACACTCTTTCTGCAGTTTCCAAAACTTTAAAAATTATAGGATTTGAATAAGAAACGAAAAAGTTGTGCACAAAATACTAACTCAGGTTTACACAAAACACTGAGTACTTTACAACAACAGGACAACGAGTTTGCAAGAGGTTTTTCAACATTTTAATCAACGAATTTCAGAAAGTGATACAAACAAAAGTTGTAGCAATATCTCCAAGCTTTCCGAAACATTAAAAACTATCAAATTTGGATTAGAAACGAAAAAGTTATGGGTGATCTCGTTTCAGTTTCAAAATAGACAGAAATAAGCTACGAATTTTTTTCAGTCAGAGGCAAAATTCAGCTACTGTAAGTTTTATACTTACTGTACTTAGCAAAGGATATGATCTTTGGCAAGAAGAATTGAGCTTTCAGCGCTCTGGAGCTTCGATTCCACCTATAGAAGCTAGAAGAAAGCCATGCAAACCAAAAAGAGGGGTAAATAAAAGTTACAGTATATGTAAAATGGATTTCTCCTCAAATTGGAGAGATAAATAGTTTAGAGATTACCTTCTCTTGTTTTTTGGACTGAAAATCTATCCAATTCGAGCAATAAAATGAAGATTTGGATGAATTCTAAGTTGAGGAGGCCATTTGGAAAGCTTCAGGATGTTTTCTGAGGAAGGAGATGAAAGAAGAAAATGAACTGTACGTTCATTTTCCTGTTTCTCATCCAGAAGTTCTCTAGGCAATGGGTTTGGGCCAAAAGCAATAGCAACCCAATAACACTTAATCAAATTTTAGTTTATCAAATTATGTTCATGTCATTTATTTAAATCTTCATAACTTCTCCAATTTAAATCCAAATTTAGCAAACTTGGACTTGTTGGAATCGTCTCAACACGTAGATTCCAAATAAAAATGTAAAAACCCAAATTTTACACTTTTATTATTTATTTTACTGATATTACTAAATTTAACCAATTTCTACACTTTTTCAAAATAAATTGCAATATGATACAAATTGATTAAATATAAACGTATATTACATTCCAATGAATGTAAATACATGTTCTAACACTAATAAAATATTTTGCATCATTATTAATCATATTCCCCATAAATAATTATTATATTATCCAATTCTCATATATTTAAATTAATAAAATGGCAATATTGGCAAAGAAAAAAAAATCATAATATTGCACACATTATTAATTTTCAATTAAATGTACCCAAAACAATACATTCAACATTCATGAAATAGAGTAAAACTTTATTTCTCTCATGTTTATCATTTTATTTAGCCCAAGCTAACCCAAATCCATTGTTTACTAAAATAAACAATATTTCCTACTTATTAGTCCAATTAATTCCAATACTAAATTATAATCACCATTATAATTTAATATTCAAGGTAATCTCAAAAACCAGGGTTATTACAACTACCTTATCTACCTTTATAACTTATATTGGAAAAACCTATACGGGTAACCAAACAAATAGGTAGAAGTAATTAAATATATATATATATATATATATATATATATATATATATTCAAAATTACAAATACGCTCTCTCAAGAAAGAAATTACTTCAAAACCTAGGTATTCACTCAACCTAGCGCTCTGATACCAACTGTGACGACCCGACTTTTTCTCCACACAAAAGTCGTATCATCATGAAGAAAGAAAGGGAGAGAAAAGAGAAAAGAAAGAGAAGAAGAGGAAACAACATCAGAATCTCAACAGCAGAACGAATAAATTATATTAAAAACGTAAATATTACAGTATACAAAACTAATCAGAGTTACACAGAATTTACATCTCATACTAGACAGTTATAAACACATGTCTAGTTATTACATCTCAATACAACTCAACTAGAGATACCAACACAGAGAACACACAGTGGAACTATATATCTACACGCAGAAGCCTCCTACTCCATTGCTCCTCCATAATACATCAAAGCAAACCTTAATCCCTTGGCTACTCGTAAAAATTTAAGTACCCAAGAGTTTAAGAAAACAGAAGATAAACTCTGGGTCAGACATGGGTCTGGTGTGAGTAACAGGTTAAAGTTGCTTAACTTTGAAAAACCTTTGAAAGAAAGGTATCACGTAAGACTTTCCACACATAAACATGGAAAAGTTTTTACCTTACGCTAACCAAAACATTTGATAGGAAATCCAATGATATTATAATAGGTCTAGGGTTTTCAAGTAAATAAGAAATAGCCGAAATTGTTACATCTATTAAATTCCAGCTACTAGCCACAAAAGTGGGTAATACAATCAAAACCGTTGGCACTTATTGGATTTTGGATTCCATCAATGGCTGGGCTACTGGGGTACCGCCCATCACAGTACGTGGCCTAGATCAACGTACCGAGGAGTACGCCCGCTCCCCTGCAACACAAGACCGGAACCATCCCTTACTGGACAATCCCGAACAAGACAACCCCGCAGTTGGCGTACGTCCAACTGCCCACATAGCCGAAATAAAAAGGACCTCTAGACAGGGGAAAATCTTGTCCTACTTGGGCAAGACCCACTTAGCCTTGCTGCACCTCCCCTGTTTTAGCCATTCCCGGTTGATGAGGCTTGAGGCTACTATTACCTTTAGAGAACACATATCTTAGAATGCTCATCGTCCACCTGACGATGTTCTGAAAGCATTCAATCCATACAAGTTCGTTCCAGGTTCGAACGAAACCGAAGGCATTATCTCGTTACACTCATTTTGGAATTACCCTTAGAGTTAACGACGATAACCCTTGCACTCTAAATCACCATCTCGAACCTATAAGAACTATCTCCGTCAAACTCATCATTTCTTATCTCATATCTGAGATTCAAACCATCCAAAGTAAACAACATCATCCATCTATATAAGCAATGATTAATAATCATACAAAACATAATTAATTTAAAATGAATTAAATTAGTTACCTCATTTCTAATTAATTTAAAGTAAATTAAATTAATTACTTCACCAATATAAATCTAGCTTGTATCACTATTAATTAATTATCAATCAATTAATTAATCGTCAATCAATTATTCATTTTAATTAATCATCCCTGATTAATTAACTTTTAATTACATTCAAGTAATTATTTACTAATTAATTTCTCAAATTAATTATACCTAACCAAATACAGTAATTAATCTTTAATTACTTCCTTAATTATTTAACTATAAATTAATTACATTACCTCTTAAAAAATTGCATTAATTAATCCCTATATTGATTAATTATTTCTTATTAAATCCATTCTTAATTACATCATTAATTATAATAATTAATGATTTCTAATTATATTTCTATTTAAATTAATTACATTAAGTAATTAATCTTTATTAAACCATAATTGTTAATCACCCTTGATTAACCCCATTCAGTAATTAACTTCCCTTAATTACTTCACCAAATAAATTAATTGCTCATTAATTAATTATCTCTAATTAATCCCTTGATTAATTCACAAAGTAATTATACTCAAATTACTTCCATCAAACCACTTTCAATTAATTACATACAGTAATTACCTATTAATTACTTCTCTAAGTAATTTCTCTTCATTTAATTACATTAAGTAATTATACTTCACAATCCTCAATTTTTTTTTGGCAAGGCCGACGGGGTTAAATGGACCCCGACCATTTATTACTACACCAGAGAAAACTACACACAAACAACAGAATACAGGGAACACTTGGCATAGCAAGCACGGGGGAAAAAACAAAAACAAAAGAAAGAGTGGAAGACAACAACTAAATGTTTAGTAGAAAGGAAGCTCGTATCCCAGGCTCAATTGCGAACGACAGCTGCCCCAAAGAAAGACATATCTCACACATTATCCACCTTTTAAACACCACGTCAGTTTTAGCATTAACAACATCAAAAAGCCTGGCATTTCTCTCCCTCCAAACAGCAGAAATAAAGCTTTTAAGAACTACATTGAAGATTCTTCCTCTTTCGTTATTGATTCCAGCATGATAATAAACTCTTTCCCATTCAGTTCGATTGTCGTGGGATACATTCTGCCTATGAAGCCTCGCCATCACGGATATCCAGATTAGTTTTATAAAGGCGCACTCGAAGAACAAATGTTCGACCGATTCAGGCATATAACTGCAGAATTTGCATGAGAGGTTAAAGCCCAAACCCATGCAAGCAAGCTTCGCATTAGTCAGCAATGCGCGATTCAAAACTTTCCAAAGCATGAAGTCATGTCTCATACTGCTATCTCTTCCCCACGTACGTTTCCACCATTTCCATTGCGGTCTAGCTCTGTTCTTCATCATAAATTCGTATATGTCTCCAATTTTGAAGGTAGCTCTCTTGTCCCCCCACAGTATACGCGTAGCTACATCTGAGACAGGCGTAAAGTTGCTAATTCTTCTCCATATATCATGTATCCTCGGGTTTGACCATGAAGTACGTGCATTTTGTATGTTGTGTAGAATGTCCCTAACTTTGGCTGCATGGTGAATACCAGCCTGTTGCGTTTCACAGTGATTAAGTTGTCGCCTTAGGATGAGACCCGCCTCCAACCAAGGGTCATCCCAGAATTTCACACTATACCTTGGGTTCGTGTTCATTTGGATGAGTGGAAGAACCTTATCTTTGAGTTTGAATATGCACTGCCACGTCCAACTCAAATTTTGAGGCTTGGACATGCACCATATACTCCTCCCTTTGATCACATTCTTGTCAGACCATTCAGCCCAAAGACTGTCATTGCTATTATAAAAAGTATCAATATGCTTAGCGAAGGCTGCCATGTTCCATTGTTTTAAGTTGAGAATACCCAACCCCCCCTTATCCATTGGTATTTCAACTAAACTAAATTTGATCGGAGCTATATATCTACCTGATGTTCTGCCCTTCCAAAGATATCTCATGAAAGCACCTCTGATCATTTTAATCAATTTAAAGGGAAGAATGTAGGTTCTAGCCCAGTACACTTGCATAGAGAAGATCACGGATTTTATGAGAGTTAATCTTCCAGCTTGACTGAGCAACTTGGAAGTCCAACAGCTCAACTTGGCAGTAATTCTATCGAAAAGAGGAAGGCAATGGTTCGAAGTGATTCTAGAGGTTGTAACTGGAAGACCCAAGTAAGAAATTGTATTGTGATTTAGAGATAACCCAGTGATTTGAGAAATAAGAGCACATTGCTCAGAACTAACACCAGCAACGGTGATGTCAGATTTTAGGAGATTCACTTTCAACCCCGTCATTTCATAGAATTTGTCAAGAATGTGCATGATGTTAGTAAGAGTACAGGTGTCAGGAGTACAGAACACAACAAGATCATCAGCAAACATCAGAGCAGAGATCCTTGGTTCAGTGCAGATAGGATGAAGCTTGATTTTACCTTGATTAATTATCCTGTCAATCATTCTTGTTAAAAGCTCCATGACAAGAATAAAAATATAAGATGATAGGGGGTCTCCCTGTCTAATCCCTTGTTTACTGACGAAAAAACCCTCATTCCTGCCATTCAAACTAACAGAAAAGGTGGGAGTAGAGATGCATTCGTAAATCCAAGCAATGAAATGTGGTGGAAAGTCCATGAACCCCATGACCCTAACAATGTTGTTCCATTGCAGCATATCAAATGCCTTCATTATATCCAGTTTCAACATTGCTCTAGGAGTAACATTCCTGCGCTTATATCCCTTAATGAGTTCATGGGATAGGAGAACATGATCCAAGATGCTCCTACCAGGTAAGTAGGCAGCCTGATTCTTAGACACTATGGTTGGAAGCACATTCTTAAGTCTGATAGCTATGACCTTGGCGATACATTTGTATATCGTATTACAACAGGAGATGGGACGGTATTCATTAACATTGTGAGCATTCTTGGTCTTGGGAATCAGTGCTATGTTAGTATAGTTGAATGACCTGTAGAGTTTTCCTTTTTTAAAAAAGAGAAGAATTGCATTAGTAACGTCGTCAGAGACAATAGACCAACAGGTTGTGTAGAATAAGGCGTTCAGACCATCCGGTCCACCACAAGATTCAGTATTTAAAGAGAACATAGCCTGCTTTATTTCTTCATGAGTTACTTCATTGCAAAGACTAGCTTTCTGAGCTATATTGAGTCTTGGAAGTATGTCACTGGGTATTTGGTCAATTAGTGGCATGAAGTCATTCATATTGCCATATAGGTCGGAGAAATGTTTGACAATAGCATCCTTAACCTTGTCAGGTGTATTATGAAGATTACCATACTTGTCATATATTGTTGTGAAATTTTGGCTTGTTTGCTTATTCTTTAGGCTGGCGTGGAAGTAGGCGCTGTTTCTGTCACCCTTTTCTCGCCATTTGATTCTTGACTTCTGCCTAATCATATCACTCTCTTTACTCAAAGCTTGATGATATTGCGTAGTGAGAATACTCTCCTCTTCGGATAGATTAACATTATTGACTGAGGCCATCATTGCTGACTGTACTACAATAAGCCTTGCCTTGATCATAGTACTCAACTTGTCACCTTGACCATATTTATTGTACGCCCATTGCTTCAATTCTTTCTTCGTCTCCTTGATTTTTTCCTGCAAAACAAACAAATGATTTCCCTTTTTAGGCTTTTTCCATGCATTTGCCACAGTATTTTTAAAATCAGGTTCAGAAACCCAGGTGTTAAAAAATTTAAAATTTGTTTTCCCTCTCAAATCCGCTTCACGAAGGTGTATTATTTGGGGGGAGTGGTCGGATAGGAGAGGAGGGGGAAGGAGGTTGAAGAGAAAAGGCCATTTTGTTAAAGCATTGTGGTTCGAGAAAGTGTGGTCAATGGTAGAGAATGTTCTGCCTCCTATCCTTCTTTTATTGTTCCACGTGTAAGGCATGCCCACAGTCCTAACCTTAACAAGTTCAGCATCGGAGAGAGCATCAGCAAGGGGCTTGATTTCACTAAGAGAGAGAGGGTTTCCTCCAATTCTATCAGAGAGCATATAGCAGCAGTTAAAGTCTCCAAGAATTAGCCATGGATGAGTGTTTTGTCTGAGAGAAGGGATGAGCGAAAGCAAGGGATCTCTGGTATTAATTGTGTTAAAGGCGTACACAAAGGTGACATAGAAGGATGTTTGGTCAGTAAGGTCTATGGCATGACAGTGAATCATTTGGGAAGTGGATAGAATGGGGGTGAGTTGGATCGTATTGGGATTGAAAAGAATCAAAATCCTACCGTACGAAGCTTCATTCAAGTTATGGATATATTTCCACCTAGGATTAATGTGTTCAGCTGCCTTGGATGTCAAGGCAAGATTCAATTTTGTTTCAAAGATTGCTATGGCTTCTAGTTGATGAGTTCTAATGAGTTGCTTGCATTGGTCCTGCTTAATCACATGATGTGCACCGCGTATATTCCATGCTCCAATGCGTAACATCATTGGGCAACACGTGCATTAAGGATCTCAATCTTCATATTCCTAGTCACAGCTTGCTTCGTAGACAAGTAATTAGGAATGGTGGCTGATAGTGGTGTCACTGCTTGCTTAGTTGATACCTCATGCAAATGGTAGTTGGGCTGAGGGGGAGAAAGATGGTTGGTTGTAAGAGATGGGACTTCGACAGGAGGTGGAGCTTTGTATGCTTGGGGAGGAATGATTTTAGAGTAAATATGTTGGGTTGGGGGGTTGGGGATTGTTACATTGCTTTGGGTTGCTGTATTGTTTGTTTGCATTGTGTTATTCTCTGTGCATGCATGGTGCACGTTCACTGCTTCATGAGATTTTGAACTGAGGTTAATATGCTTGGTATTATTCTTTTTGCCTATTTTTCCTTCCTGCTGTGTGCAATCTCTTACTTCAACTTGGTGACCTTGTCTCGCTCCTTTGTCTACGTGTACTGCATCTTCATGATTGTGAGTAACATCCATAGTATGCTCAACCACCTCGCTTCCATATTTTTCTTTATTACCACCTTCTTCTTTATGTGAATATTGCATTTTGATTTTCTTTTGCTTTTCAACAACTTTACTTTGATCTTCTTGACATTTTTCACTAATTTCCTTGCTTTCGTCATTCACTTCAATCACATTATCCTCATCGTCCATATTAAGTAGCACTGAAAACTTGTTGAAGGTGAGCAAGTTGCCTTCAGACTCTATTTCACAAAGTTCTACTTCTTTTTCCTTTTCTTTCTCATCACCTACAGTCTCTAATTCACTTAAATCCACTTCTTTTTCCCTTTCTTTCCCAGTATTGGTCACATCATCTTGCAGAATGTTTTTATTTATATCAGCTTCTCTTGTATCAGTGTTAATTTCTTCTTTATCACCACTTTGCTCATTCTCACAGTTTGCCTTAATTTCTCTATCATTTTTTCCTTTTTCATTAATACTTCCTTTTTTCTCCTCCTCCTTTTCTCCCTTGTTCTCTGGTTCCACCTTCTTCCTACCTACACGTTGCCAAACTTTGAAGTTCCATTTTTGAGATTGCCTTACATTCCTTTTCACTTTGTTTGAGTTAACAGATACCACTACCTTATCTCTATTTTCTTTACTGTTGTTTTCTTCCTTGTTCTCATACATATTTTCTTTCTTGTTGTCACAACACACAGTTTTATGACCAAAGCCTTTACATATCACACATACATCAGGTTTCCACAAGTACTGCACAAATATTTTTTGTTGCCCTCCTTCAACCAACTTTACCATGAACTCATCAGGAAGCTCCTTGTGTGGCCTTATTTCCACTAAGCATTTAGCGTAGCTCAGTCTCTCCTGCTTTTCTGTCATTTCATCCATACATAACATCTTGCCCAAATGGCTACAAAGCCAATTTATTCCTAGCGGAGACCAGGCATAAAGCGGTAGATTGTACAAATGAACCCAAACCGGTACCGCTGTAATCGTGCCAGTGACATTACTGATAGCTGGGTCGTATGGCTTGATAATAAACAACTTGTTGTTCATGGTAATTGGATCACACTGTAAAATCTTGTTTTTGTCTTCAGAACAGGAAAAGTTAAATAAGAATAATATACCATCTGACTTAACTGTAACCGTTCCTTTTAGCTTCCATAATGCCTTGAGTTTGGAGATCACCGCTGTATATGACAGAGGTTTGTCGAGGAAGAAACCCACCAAGGTTTCCTTCCAAATCGATGCACCAGCATCAATAACTTCAGATGGTGGAACCATTACTTCATCTTCATAAACTGGAGACAAGTGAACGGGGATGTACTTCCCAGCATTCTTGGGGATGCGCTTGAACAACGAAGTCCATGACCGTTCACTAGAAGGGGGAATATGTGGATCGGAGGTTAAGGGTAGCAGAGGTGCCGTGGTAGGGTCAGGGGGGACAAGGGGAGGATTAACCGTATGAGAAAGGGATGAGGTGGTATTGGTTGGAACATGAGGAGGAGGAGACTCCGGTGTGGCAGAGGAAAGGACAAGACTGTTGGAGAGGTACAAGGTTGTTTCAATGGTGTTGTCAGTGGGGATGGGGGGGGGTACGTCTGATGAGACAAGGCAGGTAGGGTTGGAGGCTCCATGCGCAGACATGAGAGGTGTTCTTAATTAATTTAACTGAATTCTAAATTAATTTAACTGAATTAATTAACTTAATATAATCAAATTAAACTCAATTAATTACAATTAGTAATTAATTCCTTAATTACTTCCATAAGTAATTATACTTAGCAATTCACACAAATGATTATCCTTAAATTAATTAATCTAATTAATTATTAAAAATTAATCACATTAATTAATTATTATATAATCCTTAGTTAATGACCTTCATTAAATATTAAACAATTCATTAATTACTTTTCCAAATTAATTAACTATTTTAATCATTATTAATTACAAATTAATTAATCATTAATAACCCATTTAATTAACCCATAATTATTTAATAAATTAAGTGTTAACTAAAACTTAATTAATCCACTATTACTTGATTAATTGATTATTAATCACAAATAAAAAAAAATCAAATTCTTGTTTAATTAATGATTTACAAGTTAAATATTCTAAGAATAATTAATCTTAAACCTTAAGTTTTTAAAACCATTAATTACTTTGAGTAATTATTCATTTCATTAATTTATTAAATAAATTAATTATTCATCTAATTATCCTAATAATTAAATGCATCCCAAATCATTAAATTATAATCTAACTTCAACCAGTTTTAAAATCAATTTAAACTTTTACATTACATGATAAAATACTTTTCTTATAAAAGAAATTTCACAAGAGTTAAAACAAATTTCTTTTTAAATTCAAACATTTGAGTTTTACATTATAATTCAAATTTTGTTTAAAATACTTAAATTTATAAAACTTAAATCTATTTTGAAACAAAGATTCAAAATCAGATTTGACTTAGTTTAAACTTTGTTTAAACATTTCTTTACATTCACTTTCCAATTTAAATTCAAATTTCCTTTAAAAAACATTTTAAACACTTAATCCCTTTTTAAGTTATTTTAAAACAAATTTGAGTTTTAAAACTTCATTCATTTTCAGCTATGATTCAGTTTTACTTGAATCCATAATTAAAACTTTGCTTAATGTTTAAAATTTAGTTTAAATTTTGAAATAGGACAAGTTCCAAACTTAAACAAACTAACTCGAGCTAAACACTAAAATAACTCGAGTAACTCGAGTATCACTTCATCTTGAAATCCTTTCAAACAAACATTGACAGGTTTAACACAAACCTGTAACTGTCAAACTCACCCGAGCCCACAACACAAAGTCTTCGAGTCCAACATCCTTCAACTTCGAGCAAAAACTCAATCCGACTCGAACATCACTCGAGTACATCTTCCCCAAACCAAACAAACAGCTAATACTCCAAGAACGCCGTGCACCTGCACCGCCACGGCAATCAACTCTGACCTCTCGCGGCCATTCGCGCAAGTCAACTGTCGCCTCCTAACTCGACTCCGATCCTCAAATCAATTGCAAAACCCCAATTTCAAAATCAAGCATACGAGCTCAAGAACAGGAGTAATGTCGCAACCTGGAATTCGCCTCAATCACCAAATTCCGACCTCCATGGAAGCTCCACCTCCGGCCACTTCTTCATCCACACCTCATCTATCACCAACTAGAATCTGGTCGAGCTCGTTAACTTATTTTGATCGCGGTGATCAATTTTCAGATGAACAGAAAACTTAGGGTTAAAATCTTTGATCCTAAATCACAACTGCCTAAATGCATTACTTCATTTAACAATAATTTTCCCTGAAACTTTGTTCACCAATCCATCACCAGAAACCA
Organism: Allium cepa; assembly: GCA_030765085.1. NCBI lineage: Eukaryota > Viridiplantae > Streptophyta > Magnoliopsida > Asparagales > Amaryllidaceae > Allium > Allium cepa. The sequence goes on along the minus strand of CM060934.1, from coordinate 764,698,896 downwards.
TACTGGCCACTTCGACCATCAAAATTGACAGAACCACCCAAAAATGTGATTTCTGGTTAAACCAGAATTACTTAATCAAATACAAACTAAAAATTCTAATTTTAGTTTTAAAATTCATGTCTTTGATCATGTAACCTATTGATAATCTTAAATCAAAAGAATCTAAATGATTAAATTCTTATTTTCAAAAGATTGCTCTGTTGTGCTTAGTGTTTTCCAGTGACATAACTGTTTTTATTTTATTTTTTTCATATTAAAGTAAAAATAAAATCTTTAACTTATATTACATACCATATTTTGATTTAATCCTTAATCCTAACACATATTAAATCAAATAAATGGATATTCTTAAGCAATTCATAAATCTGAAACTTAAGTTACAGAATAATGAATTTACAGTAACATGCACCACTACATACATTCAGTGATGAACATATAAAGAACATACACACACATTTATTTCCAGAAATAAACAAGAAACTAATTTAATACTTAAGTTTATTTAGTAAAAATATTACTTATAGATTTTCCTGAGCAGGGCACATGTGTTTATGAAGAACTTGAATGGTGCTTTGAAAGCTTTATATTTCTTCTTTTATTATTTGCTTATGAAATATGAACTTCAATTTTCTTTTTAAACTGCAGTTTGCTATTAAAACATTCATCTTGCTATTATACAATGTTAGCTTCCTGATGTATGCATGTTTCCAGAGAAAGAAATGCAAGCTTCCAGATTCATTTGTATGATTGCAGAAAAATGCAGGCTTCAGAAAGAAAATGCATGCAGGACTTTGAAGTTGCAAATGAATTCCAGGTTTATGAATTTGCAGAATTGAATTGAGCTTTGAAGTTGCATGCAGGTTTTTAACAAAGTTGCAGATTTGCTTCAGGTTGATAAAATTGAAGAGCTACAGTTTTGTATGATTTGCATTTTAAGTTTGAGTATGATTCTAGTTTTGAAGAAGATTCAAGCAATTTTGAAGAAGAAATTGGCAGATTTTTATTTGAAACAAATTTTGTTTTTTGTTTTGGAGAAGAAGTTTAGATTTCAGATTTTCATTAAATTAAAAGAAAAAGAATAATAAAATTGGACACTTGTTTAGATTTTAAACATTTGTCACTTAATTTAGTTTAGGCCATAACACATGTCTTTTAAGATGTTAAAAGACTCACACATGTATTTTAAGTGTCTTTATTTCAATTTAAATAGTTTACAAAAGCTTTTAAATCTTAATTTATCATTCTTATGTATATATAAATGAATTTATCACTTTTTAAATTTATTAAAGATAAATGAAACAAACAAATTAATAATATAAGCTTATTCAAATATTTTAAATATTTATTCTTTTAAATTCAAGACATTAAATTCAAATTTTAAATTAAATTAAAACTCTAATTTAAAAATCAAGTTATATATAGATACATATATAACTCTTATTAAAATTAAAAATAACAAATCCTATTTCTAACAAAATTTATTTATGTTTATAAAAACTAAGTATTAAAATTTCTATTTGAAAATAACAATTTAAACAAATTAAATAATTTATAAAAGAGATTATAAACAAATTAAGATCATTTGTAATTTGTATTGTAAATTCTTATATATAAATTTCAAGTAATATTTAAAAATACAATAAAACAAAGCTTTTAATGTTAATCTAATTTAAATTCATTTTTAAGCTAATAAAATATAGTTTAAACAAATACGATTGATCTTTAATATAAACCATATAATTATTTGTTAAAATATTTTGAAAAGTTAAATGTTAATTTTAAATCAAATTTCCAATTTACCAAAAATAAATTAGAATTAGAAAATAAATTCATTTACTAAATTCAAAATCAAAGTTTATTTATTTACAATATATACAATTATATATATTATAAAAAGAAATAAATTATTAGTTTTAAAAAGATAAAATCTTCCAATTTAAATATTTATTAAAAGAAGATTATTTGATCAATTCAAAATTTATTATCAAAAATTATCAAATCAAATTAAATTTTAACACAGATGATTAAATTTACATTGCCAAATTTTCGGGATATCACAAAGATGGTATTAAAGACTGGATACTTTCGAAAGCAAAAGAATTACCTATCGAATATCTCTACACCGGGTTGCTCCGGTATAGAGATTTTATCACCCTTTGTGATGGGGATTACGGACGTGATTATTGAATATCCAGAGTTGCCAGGGCTTCTTTGAAGTACCTTCGGTTCCGTTCGATCCCGGAACGGACTTGTATGGATGTGTATCTGATGTTACACTTTGAAATGTAAAGCTGGTTTCTATCAAATACATTTCTGTTAGTGGCGGAGAATTTATTCCCTTAGCTTAACACCCTTCTCTGAGACGTACGAGCTTAGAGGTTATGTAGTTGATGTTCACTAGTGATATATTTCCAAATTGGTAATGTGGCATACGAAGTGCTGTTGATCATTTGTTGATCAAAGCATGGCTTTGTGAAAAGTGTAGCTTTCTGGACGAGACTTCGTCGGACCTCACAACCCAATAATGGTCAAAACAGGAAGGATGCGGCAAGATTATTTGGGGGTAGCGCCCCCTGAGGGTATGTCACTTCCTTCTGGAAAAGGGTTGTATTATGGTATGGAGCCCAGATATTTAACCTATGTGGTTGCTGCAAATTTATTATACTTTGTGGTTGTTGCTTTGTGGTTAAGGATCCTCGGATAAAGGCCGCTAACGACCGGGGGATGGCATACTTGTGTAGTAGTTACCTAGTTCCAGAGGTAACCCGGCCTTGTATTGGCAGAGAGCTGGTTAAGTTCTCGGGCGTCCCTCCAGAGGCGTATCCATGTTGCCTATGAAGTTCCTTAGCCTGACAATTTGTTGGAAATCCAATCACTAATATGCTTCCTGTACGGTTTTAGTTGTAGAACCTGCCATTTAATATGGTAGGTATAGTAGGCAAAATATAATGGTACATATGCTGACTAAGATTAATATTATACTTGCAAATGTTTTCCACTATGCACTAATAATAATAATAAAAGAGATTTTGCGTATCAAGCATATTCGACTATCATAAGGAGAAATCTCCTCCAATTGTGCGCTTGCATTGTGTGTGTGTGTACGGAGAGGCCTTATGGTAGTTTCATTTTCCCAAAGCATAGCGAATTTCTTTTCCTTTCTTTGTGAAAATAACCGTTTTTAAGATCTCACACCAGTCCCATGACTGACCTAGAGTTTATGTTCCCTTTTTAAACTCTAGGTGCCCACAATTTTCCACACGGGCAGCCTAGAGTCAGGTTATTAGTTGTTCTGGAGCGAAGTCAAGAAGTTGCAGTGGAGATCTGGAGTTCAAGCTGGATGGCGAGACGTACACTTATATTGTAGTGTCCGCTGCGTAGGAATTGCAGAAAAGACAAATTTTCTTGTGCACAGTTATTATAAATGCCAGTGTTGTATTGTGTCGTTGTAAACTCTAATATTGTGATGTATAAACTGATATTGCTTTTGTTTTAAAGATTATTCATTTATCTATTATATATTGTTCCGCTGTGAAATGTGAGATTCTGTAATTTTCTCTGTTTCTTCTTCTATCTTCTCCTTCACTAACCCTAACAGTTCGATTTTCCGGCATTCGATTGTGCAGCATTTGATATAGTGGACGTATTGACTTCGACTTTCGGGCGTCGAAAAATTAGGTCATTACATTTTTAGTATCGGAACAATTGGTTAAGCGACAACCTTGGCTCTGGTGGGGATTACTCATTATAGATTGAGTCAGTAGTACTGTAGAATAAGTTTGAGTGTAATAATAGATATGAGCGCGTATTTGTTAGTGAATATAAAAAATTGTTTTATATTCTGATGATTGGTTTGTTGAGTGGTATATGGATTCTGGTCGGTATAGTCTGTATAGCTCAATCGATAGGGATCTCTAAACACTTGTACAGAATAATTCGACACGATATTGTTTTAAAATAGGGTAAATGAAATAATTTTACCCAAACTATTTTTGTATAGAAAAGAAATCATTTTCCATAAATTATTATAGTATATGGTTGTTTGGTTGTTAGGAAATGATAATATTAAACTATTATCATTATTGTAAAAATTTGAATAAGAAATTGAAATCATAACCAAAGGTTAAGAAATAAATTTGTATACAAAAGGGATTGTAAATTGTAAATGTGATTTATAATTTAAAATGGAATTCCAGAGGAATATTTGGAAATGTTTTTGAAAAGATTTGAAATTTGCACTACACCACAAAAGGCTTTTAACAGCGTTTGATAAACGCTGTAATATGATACAACAGCGTTATTAGAAACGCTGTATAACGACATGCTGTCGTATATACATAACTTACAACAGCGTTTCTATAAACGCTGTTGAAACATCTCTGTGACAGCGTTTATTACGAGCTGTCAATAATATTTTTTACAGCGTTTCAGACGTGCTGTCGAAGATGTTCAAATTCTACTTTAACTGTTTACAACAGCTTTTTCTAAACGCTGTTATTGAATCATCAACAATTTCGACAGCATGTTAAAAACGCTGTGATTGAATCATCAACTATTTCGACAGCATGTAAAAAACGCTGTTATTGACAATTTCAAGATAATTACAGCACGAAATAAACGCTGTTGTTTCTTCATTGACAGCATTAATTAAACGTTGTCTTCTATTTATATAACAGCTTTAATATTCCACTCTATTTTTGAATATTCCAAAACTATATTTTAAGCATATTCAAGCAACTAGTATATATAACAGGTTCTAATAACTATTAATTGGTTACATAAACTAGTTAAGACAATATTAATAAACAAAAGACATCCATAAACCAAGTTTCAATAATATCCATAAACAAAAATAACAAAGTAAACTATTGACATACAAAACCACATACCATCCAATTGACAACTATTTACGTACATTTCATACGTCTGCAGTTCTCCCCTGTAGTTCATCCTACCACTGCTTCAACCAATTCATTACTAATTCTTCACTGTTTTATTGTTTCTGCTCATTACTATTTCTTCCAATAATAACCAACACTTTCCATCACCCATACAGCTATAGCTTCCATACTTCGTCTTCGAACAACATCCACTAATCCCTGTCACAGTGCCACATAAACCACTGTTCTTATCACTGCTACTAACAGACTTCTGCATCACTACCCCCTAACCACTAAAAACAAAACTTCAACCACACAAACTTCAACTTGCTGCAACTGTGCTCCTCTTCAACAATTCGACAGCATCCATACACTATTGAAGCAACACATACCATTTCCCAATCATCCAAACACCTCTGCCTATATGCGAAAAGCTTCCATGCTATCTGCTTTCTCCCACAAAATCATCACAGCCTTCATACCACCAGAGAACTTCAACACCACCACTGCTTCATTAAAACCACTTCTGCATTTCTGCATTTTGCACTGTTACCACAATATCCTCCTTACCCTCTGTTAACTTGCATCAACTCCCCTATGCCTCTACACACAAATCTGCCATCCTCTTCCTTCTTACTGCAGATCAACAACCACTACAACATCTTCCATCCTGTCACATACAACATAGCACAACATTGCCATCTCTGTCAACCCAGCATACAAACTTCCATCACTTGCAACAACTTCGACTACAGCTCACAGTTTACTCTTCTGCCCATTACTGTCAAACAATCAACCTACTGCCACTCCACATACCATCAACACTTCAATACACACCAACACATCAACCTGCAAACCATACTTACCATCACACTTCCCATCATTTCACTTCTTACCATCATCACAGCAGCACTTCTTTTCTTCATCACTGCACATCAAACTTGTTGTACCATCACCTCCTGCTATCTACAGTTAGCAATTTGACAACTTATTTCAATCTTCGTATAATATAAGCAATTAAAAATATATCAATATAACAAATATCAAGACTCACTATTAGTCTGAGTCTCTTCTGAACTTCAACAGCGAGAGCATCACCACGGGACTCACTATTAGCAAGATACATTGAGCAATGTTTGCTAAGCATCTCATACTCTAATTCACTAAATATTTTACTAATGATTCGGAACAACTGAGTATATACATAACATGCTATAGATATATTAATATAAACTTGGAAATTTTATTTAAAACTAAATTCTTTCCTCCTTGCTTTCAGATCTATTTAACACTAAGTAAACCACTTCTCATCGGATAACAACTATAAAGAGACAATGATAGATGTTTAAGTGTATAAGGTATTAAGTGTGTTTGAGGTTTAGAAATCAAGCCCGACCAGTATCCAAGCTTAAGCCAATTTCTGATATGAAAAGTAATGAAACTAATTTAACATCGGGTAACATCAGATCTATTGCAATTATTTAAATAATACATTGAAGTATAGTTTCAATAAAATTCTGATATAAGCTTGGGAGATCATAACAGTAATCTTATTTTTATTTTTACTTTATAAGAGCGAGTCTCAAAATATCAACTTATGATTTAAATATTGACAGAAACCATGCAATTCAACATGCTAGCATGCTACCACATTTACCGATGAGTACAGACCTTAAGCAAAATATTATCAAACTGGTCTTCTTTCGTCTACAATAAGGGAATTGTTAATATTTAGAATATTAAAACAATTGTTCAGACTTCAACATTATTGGCCAGAAAGAGTTGTTCTATACCAAAGGACTGGCTACCTGACCATGTCCTATGTACTGCTTATAGGATTTTCTATAATATATAAAATGCACGTTAATTTCGTGATTGGAAACAAAGAGTTTTTTTCACGGGTTGAATAAATTATAAACCTTCCATGTACAAGGAGAGTGATTGAATTGAATAGGTTTGATCAATTCAATGAGTTGTATGTGAAGTTGTAAACGTTTAAAGGTACCGCACTAGCTATACTTGTCTTTGAAACTTTTAGATTTCACCAGTTAGAATTAAAAATTTCTTTTCTATTTCTTTCAAGATGACAGAAGTCATAAATAATTAAATACAAACGAGGGATAGTTGAGTGACAATACTAAAACTACACGCTAATATAAACGACTTCAATTCTGAGCAGGGAACGAGGCAGAATTTCTTGCCTCTACCTGCATCTAATCAAAATTTAACAGGCAATTCAAAATTAATGCTAGAGGTTAACCTGTTGCAGCAAACCAGCTAATGAATGGCAGAGTAGAAATACCTAAATATGCTAGAAAAATAAATTCAGGTTTAGAAGAAATACCTAAATATGCTGAATAAGTCTAAATTTTTTCTAAAACTATTAAATACTATATATTTTACCTGCAGGTTCATATAAGAATGCACTGAGACAAGAAAGCCTGAGAACAATTTCAAGCATTTAAATGTTGTTAGATATGCAACTTAATTTCCATAAAATAATACAAGAGCAATACTATTGCTGCAGGAAAATGATAGTCAATGCATACATTGAAAGTTGAAAGGTTACCTTTGTTCTCTGTTACATTTCCAATTTGCATTTGTTTTGTTTGTTTACATTGCTCTTTTCTCTGTTCAAAAAGCTAACTGCACTGTTACACTTCACCACCTCCTCACCAATCCCCTTCCACAGTCACACCTCAAACTTCACTCACCTATCCCTGCCATCCTCACCACTTCCACACACTGCCATTACACCCCAACATACAACATCCATCACCACTGCCTCCTTCCTTCCAAACATCATCATAGCCTCAACAATATCACTTCTGCCTTTATACTAGCAACCTCCTATCACTTCTATGCACATACAAACTACATATAAACTTCGGCCTACATACCACTGCCATCCCTCAACAAACAAGCCATTGCTACTGTAAAAATATAAATACTAACATGCACACTAATTCATAAAAATCAATAGCACTAACACCTTTTTTTTTTGTGCAAAATATGAGCTCAGTTGCTAATTCAAAATAGCCTTTGTAATTGTCTATATTTATCTATTGGAACCAAATAGGGTAGTCTCCAAGAGGGAATATTGCATCAGTGTCTAATAATTTGGAGATATTGCTACTTATTTCTCTTTATATTGTGTAATAATTCGCATACTTATTTAAAAAAATTCCATGCATTTTTTCTGTCTTTGCATTCATTTCACATTGGGAAACCATAGCGAGTAAATCAAAATAAGCTTACCAATGATTATATTCATAGGCAATGTTGAAACCCAAGAGCCACCAATATTTGAACATCAAATCCTTCGATCAGAATTAAAAATGCAACCCAAAGATGTCTAATGCACACCTATAGTTCAAGTAATCAATCAACAAAGAGCAATTTGAAATGCATAGAACAATAAGAAACATAAGGATTTCCCAAAGATAGATAAATGATTATGATTTAAACTATAATTCAATTTTGTAGGCTTAGTATCATTAATACCCTTACGCGGCTTCTTTGTCCCAAATTAATCAGACCACTATAAGTTGACTCGACAATCAATTTATCATCATAAGTTGGAATTTGCAAATCTAGTTTCAAAAATGAGTCGCGATTTGCAACACATTTTGAGATTGGTAGTGTTGTCTCCATATATCATCTGTTGAGTCTCCATCGTCAATTAATTTTAATAGTTCATCACATTTTGACTGAAGAGTGTTGATGTGGTCTTCTTGTTTAGGTCTGTTTTTATTCCATTCCTTTAGTTGAAGCTTGGCTGCTTCAAGAATTTTCACGAGTTTGTAACATTCAGTACCTTCCTCCCTTGGTATATCATTAATGTGTATTGCTGTTGTGTGTCCAAGGCAAAATTTTATATTCTTGTTAATATATATTTTTATATAAAAGTATATGTTGTCATATCCAAGGCAAATTTTTGGGTTCTACCTATAGATAATAATTATTCTGGAACAATGAAATTGATTTTATGTCAACGTGACATGGCTGCATTGATTATGAATCGAGTTATTATCAACAATGAAGCTACGTATTTATGTTTGACCCATGGATAAACCATAAATCTCTGGTTGACAAAATAGGCTGGAACAATATCTATTTACGTAACACAGCCAGTAGTACAGTTAGTCATATTATATGAGATAAGCAGTTTCAACCTCAACTTTTATCTGAAACAAGGGAGGTAGCAACACGAATTAAACATGATACAATTTCTATTGATCATGCTACTAATTTCTAGACAATTTGCAATAAAAGGAAATATGTGTTTTCCACGGTCTGGAATGGAGTATGACTCCATACAGCTAGTGATGATAACCTTAAATTGATATGGCATAACAAAACGGTCAATTTTTTTTCTTTCGCTAGTTATATGGCCTATCTACAGTGTTTACCAACTGCAGACAGATTGTTAAACTGGGGGATTATAACTAATTTGACAAGTGTGCTATGTAATGACCATAATGAAAATCATCATCACTTATTTTTGAATTGCGCTATAGTACTTACCTGTGGGATTCTCTGCTGCTTAAGCTCGCCATACAACCATCTTCATCCAGCTCGTTGTGAGATCGCTTTTCCAATTTTCGACTCCATTTTCCAATAGTATCACCGCTCAAAGATCTGGCCTTTGTGGCGGCATCAGCATTGATCCATCACCTCTGGCTTGAGCGCACACGGCGACGTTTCGAAGGAAAGTCGTGTTTGAAGGAAGCTAGGTTAAAATTACTGGAAATTGATGTTCACCTGCAGTTGTCTCGCAGAATGAAATCGAAGAATGAAAATGAAGATGGAAGGAAACGAAGTTAAAAGAAAATGCAGGATGAGTGGAGGGAAAGCGAAAAAAATTAAGAAGAGAGGCGGCAATTGTTTTTTTTAGTACACAGTCATTCACAGCGTTCTAAAAAACATTTAGGCTTAATTAAAATTCAAACGTTAAAAATAATCCAAATAAGATAACTTTTAACCGCATTCAGGGTATAAACGCTGAGAATAATTGCTGTTAAAAATGAATTTTGGTGTAGTGTTGAAAAGTTTGGAAATTAAATCCCTCTTGAGCTTGAAAATGGTTTTCAAAGGTTTTGAAAAATGTTTTGGAAGGGATAAAAGCACTAAACTCTTTTCGGTCGCTGGAAATAATCCTAGTGATGATCGCGACATCATCGTTGTTCATTTTCTTGTTTCCAGGAGAGGAATTGCTACCAAATTGTTTTAAATGGAAGTTTTTTTGCAAACTGGGTTTGGTTTTGGGAATTCAAAAGATAATTTGGATTGATTTCAAAAATGATTTTGAAATGTTGGAAAGACTTTGGAATCTGATAAAAATATTTATGAAATAAAATTTATTAAGGTGGAAAATAAAATTGTGAATGAATAAATGAATTCACAATTGCAAGTAAATGAAAGTGAAATTGAATGTTGAAATTCATTTCGAATTTGTAAATAAATAGAACTGGAATTGGAATTGAATTGGATTTGTGATAAACAAAGCGAAGTATTGATATAAAAATAAGTAAGTGAAACTAATTAAAGAAGTGACAGATTAATTATGGTTTGAAACCAATTAAATTATATGGAATTGAAATTCAACTTGAATAAAAGTAAATTTTTAATTGAGGAAATATTCTAAGTTGATGATTGAGTGAAGGTTAAATTGGAAATTGTGAAATGGTAATTGTGAATAAGGAAATGAATGAAAATCAATGTGAATAAAAGGAAAGAAATTGACATAGCTAATAATCAATTGGGAATAAATACGTAGGATATACGTCTATTATTTTATTCATATAACAATTTGATCCAGAATTCGAGCACAAAATTTCAAGATAGTTGTATCGATCCGAGATAGAAATTTTCACTTGATTTTCGACGACGAACCTAGACATGGATTTTGGTTGATTCTAGAAATTATCTATCATAGTTTGTTGCTATGCAAGGAGAATGATGGTTTCTGATCAAGAAACTAGATCTGAGTCCGCACTAGGAAGTCGGGCGGACGATACTAGTTTGAAAGTGAAATTGTGTGATCAAGTGAGTGATTGAATTTGATATTGCGTATGAATGATGTATGTATATCGTATGGATTTGAATGAAATATATATTGAAACTTTTGTAAAGAAATGTGCAAAAGGATTTTTTGAATGTTGAAATTGGACATCATGGATAGTAGGATATACAGGTATGTTAAAGGCAAAAGATAAATTGGATTTTGATTTCGAAGATAAATTTGAATTGCTCGAAAAAGGTATGTATTTAAATTTCGGTATGAAATTTTATGATTTTCTTGTCTAGCCATTTGGCTTTTCGTTTTCCTTTTGGAATCTGGAGGCCCATGGTGCCATTTTGTAGTCGTACCGAGCTAGTCACGTAAAGGAGACGCTGGAGAAATTTTTCGAAAATTTAGGGAGTTAGAATATTTTGACAAAATTTTTAAAATTTAAAATTTGAATTTAAATTAAAATTTGGATTGTGAAGTAAATAATGTTGTTTGGAAACTATGGAAGGTTTTGGAAAGTTAGTTAAAATGATAATGGATCTTTAATAAAAAGATTTGTTTTGGCAAGTTGATAAAAGTGTTGGGTTTTAGAAAGAAATTATAAACGGGTTAAAGATCATTCTTCTTAACTAGAAATTTCAGGATGAATTTCTTTCAAGGGGAGAAGAATATGATGACCTAGAAATTTTAACATTTGAAACCGAAATATTTAATTGATTTTAAATATTTTGGAAGTTATTTTAAACTTGAATTTCAATTTTAACTATGGATTGGCAATTAAATTATTGAATTTAATTTATTGAAGGGGTAAAAATTTGAATCTTTAGTTTTAAGCTGATTAAAAATATTTTAAAGGACTTGGAAAATTCATATTGATAATACTGAAGATAATGAAAGCTTCAGAATTGAATTTGAAAGTGATTTGTTCAGTTTTGATATTTTATCGTTTAAATTGATATTTAAAAATAGCCTTACGGGGTACAGCCTCGGAATTCGACGAAACCAGTTCCATTGGACTCGTAATAGTGTATTATTATCGGATTTCAATTTTCGTAATGTTTGAATTGAACGTTTGGTCATACGATAAGCAAACGCGCTAAAATTTTATTGAAAATTTAATGTTTTAACTGGTCCAAAAAGCTATCTTCTCCATACGATCGAATTTGGACTCGGAACCTTTTCCATTGCGTTCGGAATGGACGTATAACATTATAAACGCCCGACAGCACGCCTCGATTGGAGATCGAGATTTTGAATTGCGAAATTGAACGATTTAAATTTAAATTTGAATTTAACTTATATATATTTGTATATTTAATATTATATTATTTCCTAAGATAAACTACACGTTTCAACATTCAAACACTTGGCATCTTTATTCTTTTTTCTACAACTACGTGTTCGTTTTAAAAAATCAAATCCAGAAATCTAAAAAGGATTAATAGTGGCTTGAAAAAGGGATTTAATGGTCGAAGCCTCTTTAATATATATATATATATATATATATATATATATATATATATAGAAATCGATTTCGACTTCGACCTAGGGATCGTGGCATCGTCGCGCGAAGGGGTTCGCGAGAAAGTCAAAGCGTGATTGATTGAGGTAGCCAGGCTATGGCATGGCGATGTCAGAGCATGGCGATTTAGAGATCGACGACGTCAATTTGTGGATGAATTTGGAATGCGCGCAAGCGAGGAGCGAAACCTTGGTCGAAGTCAAATCGCGAGGCAGCAAGATGGCGGCGCGGGCTGCACATCTAGGGTTAGGGTGTGATTTCTTGAAAACTTTGGCGATATCGCGTGTGTAACGACCCAGAATTTCTATTAATTTAAATTCGTATATTTAATCGATTTTAAATATTAATAAGTGAAATTTATAAGTCGAATAAATTTTATTTCGAATAATTGGATTTAATTGGATAATTAGATCGATAATTTAATAGTTGAAAATTACAGAAATAATTGAAAATTGGTTAAATATGATTGAAAATGATTTGTAAAATTTTATTTTATCATGTTGAAGTTATAATGATGTTATAGAACTTTTAAAATTGAATTTAGAGTTTATTTGTGAAAATTGAATATTTTAATATTTAATCGACTAGTGAAATTAGTCAATTTTCGAACAGTCTCAGAATTTGACGAAACTAGTTCCATTGGATCCGTAATAGTTTGTTATTATCGGATTTTAATTTTCGTAGCAATCGGAGTTTTCGTTTGACCGTGGCAGCTCGAAACGCATCGAAATTGTTTCAATATTTATTTGGCGAGTTAAAATAGCCATTTTTCAAACAGTCTCGGATTTCGACGAAAATATTTTCATCAGATCCATAATGTGATATTTTTGTATGGTTTCAAATTTCGTGTCAATCGGATTTACCGTTTGTCCGGGGCAAGCTAAAACGCCTAAAATTTGATTTACCGATTTAATTTTAAATCGAACGTTTATTGCCATAACTCGCACAGATGATCGAAATAGCTCCTGAAACACGTTCCATTGTGTTCGGAACGTGGGGTAAACCTTAGAAACGCCAACCGGCACGCTTCGTTTGGAGTTCGGAAAATTTTCGGTGAATAGTAAATTGGAATTTTTCTATAAAAGGACCTCCCTCTTCATAAATTTGCAAACCCTCTCCACCTCAAACCCTAGCCACCGGCCTCATAATGAATGGCTGAAAAACTGTCAACTTCCCCCTCGTTTATCTCCTCATCCATCGACTTTCATCCAAATCTTTCAACTAGTAAAACGTAGAGGGGAGTGAGAACTATGATCTCAACGGTTAAGATCGTAATTGGAGCAGAGATTCAACGGCAAATTGCATGTAAATGTCACGTGTTTGGCCTCGTTTCACGTGCCAAAGATGGAGCCGAGCTTCGTGCTCTTCTGGCCAAGCATGGAGTTCGTGATGGGTTACAAGATGGAGGTCTCCGATCGTGCCAAAGCTCGTCGTAGAGGTAGCGGCGATCAACCCTAGTTTTGGAGCACTGAGTTTCTTCATGTTCGAGCCTTACTGGAAATAACGCGCGCATGGAAGAAGGAACAAAGCGCGGTCGCGATTTTCTTGCCTGGAACGTGCGGCCCTGATGTGAATAGGTTTACAAAATAAAAAAAAGGTGTAAATTTATATTTATAAATTCGTGTAACTTTAAAAATTCATATCTTTTTCATATGAGGTCGAAAACGCACGAAACAAGTTGCGTTGGGTTCGTATGGACGAACACTACGCTATGGAATAGATTTGGAATCGTTTGGAGCTAGAGAAAATTTCGGGTAAAATTAAACGTCCGTTTAATTTTATTCGAAATAAAAGCTGAAAATGAAATTAAAATCAAGGTGAGAACTTCTCACTCAATCGAATCGGTTTCGATTTTAATTTTAAATAGTTAGATTTAAAATTCTTGAATGTATGTTTGCATGATGATTTTTATCTATTGATTGTTAGAATAGACATTATACGCCGTTAGTAAGCGGAGGTTATTTATTAAAAACATATACCGCGAATATTTCACAGTACAGTGGAATTGGTATTATTTATGTACTTAGAGTTGATTTCCCGCATTATACAGCGGATGAGACCCTATTGCGCCGTCTATTAAGCGGATAATATTATAAATCCCATATACCGCGATAATTCCGTACTGGAACGGAATTGGTATTGTGCTAATGTTTGTGGATGCAGGAAAACAAGTTGGAGGGATCCAACTGGATTCCTCAACAGTATTTTTTTGATTTCAGATATTTTGATATTTGATTGATTACCATATACAGATATATGATGTCGTTGTTGTCGTGATTGACTATTTGGTGTGTAGCATCATTGAGCCAATTTTGGAATTTTAAAAGGATTTTTAAAGTGAATTTTGAAAGTATACGTCTTATAAAATATTTTTGGAATTGATTCATTTTAAATAAATAAACGTTATAATTTTAATGTTATAAAAAATTATGATTTTTGAGAAATATAGTTAAAAGTTGATTTTTGAAAATATGGGGTAAATGATTTTTATAAAATAGTTTAAATTGGGATTTTTGAATTTATTGTAAAAAGTTTAAATATAGGATTTATGAGATTTGATTATTTTATAAATCAAAGAAAATGGTGAAATTTATAAAGGAGTTTAAAGATGTTTTTAAAATGATAATATAAATTGATTTATATAAAAGATTTATAAATTGATATTTATAAATTAAAAATATTTGAATTATAAAACGAGTTTTTATAAGTGTTAGAATGAATTGTAAATGAACTTCATAAATGAATGAAATTTATAGAATTATAAACGGTAAAGTTATAAATGAAATTTTATAAGTAGTAGGTTTATAAAATTTGTAAAGTTATTAAAAGAATAGATTTGGGTAAATAAATGAATCTTATAAGTTATAAGATTTATAATTTGGGAAGTCTAAAAAAAAGAACGATTTTGTAAACAAATAAATTATAAGTATTTAACTTATAATATGAACTTTTGGTATATAATTGAGTTGTAAATTGAAATAGGTTAATAAAGGAGATGTATAAAAGGAAGTTGTTATAAAATGAATAGAAATGGAATTTATAAACATTGTTTTATAAATCCGTAAAAGGCCTATTTTGATAAGTAAATTGTTATAACTTATTAATGGAGTTACATTCACGTTTTAGATAGTGAATAATCCTTTAAAATAAAATGTATAGAAATGATGAAATTGGTTAACGAAGTATATTCACGTTTTTGGATAGTGAATAATATGTTAAAGAAATTATTTTGGATGTGATGTTTTAAATAGAATTAAACGATCTAACGATGTTTTTAAAATGTGTTAAGATTCGAAACCATAGATTTCAACATTCATTGTTGAAATAGACGTTTTCGAGAAATAGAAGGAAATGGTGGACTATAACACTGTTGTTATAGTAAATGATTTCCAAAAGGAAACGTTTTGTATAGTATTGGGATTTATATATCTATTTTAATTTCGAATCCCTATACTAGTGATTTTGGGTTGTCGTAACAATGTTTTGCGTAACATTCGTTTTGGCCCAAATAAATATGTTTAAGAGAATGATTTCCTTAAAGAATGAAATATATACCTAATTTCGATTTAAGTATATTGAATATTTTCCAAAAGTTGAAAATAAATAGATTTGTGAATTTCTTATTAATAAATAAGTATGGAAATGTTTTTCAATGTGAAATGAAACGTTTTGAGAATTTATCTTTTTGAAGATAAATTGAAAATGAATAATTGACATCGTATATTCATAAAAATTTTGGAATATAAATTCAATATGGAATTCATAAATGAAAAGGGGAATTTGTTTAAAAAATAAACATTGATTTATTTTTGAAGTGTGGGAATTAATTTACGGATTTGGAACGTAAATATAAAGTAAATTGTTAAGGATTTATTTAATTGGTTTAAATGAACCATGTTGAAATGAAAGTATTTTCGCGTAAGGAAAATGTTTGAAATTTGTTTTCAAAAGTGGTAAAAATGAAAAGTGATTTGAAAATTGTTTTCAAATGGTTGAAGTGTGGAAAATATATATATTGTAAAGATATTTTTGGAAAATAAATAATTTGGAAAATTATTTGGAATCTGGTGATGTTGTGCATATCCAATGATAGTTCAATAACTGACTATCAATATTTACCTTTGAATGGGTATTTGTTGTGATTTGCTTGAATTTGAATGCCACACTTATTTTTGAATAAGCGCTCACTATTCGGGTTAACCGGGAAAGGACCTTGGGGTCGTATAACCCATTCCGAATATACGATACGTCGTTATGAATTGCATTTGAAGACCGGTGTTGAAGACTGGATATTTTTGAAAACGGAAGGATTACCGTCGAATGTTTCTGCACCGAATGGCCCCAGTATAGAAATTCCATATGTGATAGGAAGTCCGGACGTGATTAGTGAATATCGGGATTGTAAGGACTTCGTTGTAAGTGCCTTCGGTTCTGTTCGATCCCGGAACAGACTTGTATGTATAGTATGTCTGACATTATAAATTGAGATATAAAGCTGATTTCTTTCAAATATATTTCTGTTGGTGGCGGAGAATTTATTCTTTTAGCTTAACACCCTTCTCTGAGACGTACGAGCTCAGAGGTTATGTAGTTGATGGCTATCAGCGATATATTCCCAATTTGGTAATGTGACATGCTGAGTGTTGCTGTGAAATGATCATTGTTGATCATTTGTGATATGATCATTTGTTCGATCATTTATCTTTGTGATCATTACTTTGATCATTTGTTGACCCAAAGCATGGCTTTGTACCAAAGTGTGGCTTTGTGGACGAGACTTCGTCGGACCTCACACCCCGGAAATGGTCAAAACAGGAAGGATGCGGCAAGGTTATTAGGGGTAGCGCCCTTTAGTGTATGTCATTCCTTCTGGATAGAGGTGGTATCATGGTATGGAGCCCAGATACTTAACCTATGTTGTTGCGGCAAACTTATTACTTTGTGGTTGTTGGAAATCGAGGATCCTCGGATGTAGATCGGTTACGATCGGGGGATGACATATTCGTGTCAGTAGTTACCCAGTTAGGGGTAACCCGGCCTTGTGTTGGCAGAGATCCGGTTTGGTTCTCGAGACGTCATTCTAGAGGCGTTTCCATGTGGCAATGGGAAGTTCCTTGGCCTGACCATTTGTTGGAAATCCAAAGAAACAATACGATCTTGTACGGTTCTAGTTGTAGAACATATCATTCACTTATGGTGGTCACCACTGTTTGGATGGTAGTTATAGTAGGCATAAGTGCGAAATGCCTATGCTGGCTAAGATTTATATCTGTATTTTCGAAATGATTTTTCCTACACTATGCACTAGTAATAATATCAAATGTTTCTTTTTAATACGTATCAAGCATCTTTGACTATCATAAGGAGAAATCTCCTCCGATTCTGCGTTTGCATTGTGTGTGTGCGGGAGGCCTTATGGTAGTCTCATTTTTTTAAAGCATTGTGAATCTAATTTAAAATTATCCTATTCTTTGTTTTAAAGATAAACTGTTTTGAGTTCTCAGATCAGTCACATGACTGACTCGGAGTTTATTGTTTTCCTTCCTAAATTCTGGGTGCCCACCAATTTTCACACGGGCAGTCAAGAGTTAGTTTATCAGGATATTCTGGAATTCAGGAGTTGCTGGAGGCAAGTTGATGGAATGGCGTATTACTAGTATATAGTATTTCTTTTCCGCTGCTTTGTTTGTTGTTGTTTGATTGTTGTACACTCTGATGATATAATGTAATGTGATGTGATGTAATATAATAACTGATATAGTTCTTTGTTTAAAGATTATTCATTTATCTATTATATGTTGTTCCGCTGCGATTGTGAGATTCTGATATTGTTCTGTTGTTTTCTTTCTGTTCTGTTCTATCTTTTCTCTCTTCTTCTATCTTTTTTTCTTTTTCTTTTCTTAAAACCCTAAGTGTTCGGTTTTTCGACATTCGAGTGCTCGGCAGTTGATACAGTGAACGTATTGATGTCGTTTTTCGAAAGTCGAAGAATCGGGTTCTTATAGCGTGGGAACCGAGGGTCGTGGCACGATCAAGCAGGCAATTGTGGTATGATCGACATCAGGGTTAGCAAGGGCATTGCACGAAGGTATGTCGAGTGGTCAGCGAACTGGGCTCAAGCTCACGTTCGAACAGCGGGCAGCGGTCATAGGTACACGCGAGGCGAGTGGACAAGGAGGTGGTTGTTCGACAGGAGCAGGGGGCGAGGTATAAACGATTTATTAATTTAAATTTGAATCTGAAACATATATAAATTTGAAGTTTACAGTTTTTTTAATATTACAGTGAAGTGTTAAGTTTATAGAAAAATATATAGATATATGCAAATAGCTAGCTTACTGTTAAATTTCAAATAATGTATTAAAGTATTTAATTTGTTTAATCAACTTATTTAATAATTTTAGAATTTATTAAAAGGAAAGTTAGTTTAAAATTCAAAACTATTAGTTTGAAATAAAATCACTGGTGAATTAAAATTATCGAATGAAAAATTGATTATTCTTTGTATTTCGAATATTCAATTTTTCGTATAAATGTTTATATGAGACCTGAAAACATAAAGGAAACGAATTGAAAATGGATTGCAAAAAAAAGGAGAAAATGTGAGATCTTCTCACTCAATCGGATTTTCCGATTTAGTTCTAAATAGTTAAATTCAAAAATTTTGATTGTGTGCTTGGATTAAAAATTATTATCAGTGTATTGGATTAGACCCTATGCACCGCATAATAGCGGAGGATATTATATAAACCCATATACAACGGTATTCCACCTTGAAGTAGAATTGGTATTATTTATATATTTGGAGTGATTGATTTCCCGCATTATATAACGGATGAGACCCTATGCGCCGTATAATAGCGGATGATATTATATTGATCTCGTATACCGCGATATTCCACCTCGAAGTGGAATTGGTATTTAATTGTTGTGCTAACGTCTGTGGATGCAAGAAAATAGGTTGGAGGGATCCAACTGGATTCCTTAAATATTTGAATTTGTTTCAATATTGTGTGTTGATTATTTATAATCTGTGTGATCATATTTGTGATTGAAATCGTTGAAGGCTATAGTTTAGCCAAAATATATTTGATATCGTAGGATACCGAAAATAAATAAAATTGGATTTTTGAAATTCAAGTTGAAAGTTTATAGTAAAATTTATTTTTGAGAATTGGATAAATTTAAAAGAAGGAATTTTAAAAGGATAAAGTTTTATTTTTGAATCCTATTGAATAAATTCCAAAAATATGGGAAAGGATTTAAGTATATGGATTTCAAGTAATATTATTCAAAAGTTGAAGAATTTATTTTAAAATATGGATTTTAAATAGTTTGGAAGAGATAAAGGAATTTATTTTAAAAATAAATTCGGAAATGGATTTAGTGTTAAAATAAATCTTTGGGAAATCAATATAAAAATTGATTTGATGTTTGAATGAAAATCGATTTGGTGTTTGAAATAAATTTAGAAATTAATTTGGAATTTGTTTTAGTGTTTAAAATAAAATTTGAAATCAATTTGGAAATTGATTTAGTGTTTGGAAATGATTTCTGAAATCAATTTGAAAATGGTATATCAGTAGATATTTGGAAAATTTAAATTCACAATGGAAATTTAAAAAGGTAAGGGAAATTTGTTTTGAAAATTAATATTGATTTATTTTTAAAGTGTGGAAAGAAATTTGCGAATTTGGAAATAAATTGAGATAAATCAAGAAGAATTTATTTATTGATTTAAATGGTCCATTTTGAAATGGAAGGTGTATTTTCCCTGGAAAGCTGAGTATGTTTTTAAAGTAGCTTTCAAAATTAAAATTTTTGAAGTTGGTTTTAAAAAGAATGTTTTGGAGAAATTATTTTCTTACGTTATTTGAAAACCTTTAGAGTGAAGATTTATTTAATTAATTATAGAAGTGATTATTTAAAGATTTACTTGATATTTGATTAGAAATGGTTATTTAAATAATTACACTCAATCTAATAATTTTATTTTAAAATTATTTTGGACTTAAGTTTATATGAGATATTAGTATGATATTTTCATAACTAATATTTAAGCAAGCGTTTTAAAATAGTTTTATTTTAAATGTTTTCAAGTACATTTTGGATAAGTATTTTAAATTATTTTTAAAGTATTTGAACACGGCAAATTTTTAGTGGAATTAAATAAATATTTGAAAATTTATTCCATGTGAGGAAGGTGATTTGAAATTTGTTTTCAAAGGATTGAAGTGTGAAAATTGATTTGAAATTTGTTTTCAAAAGATTGAAAGGTGAAAAGTGATTTGAAATTTGTTTTCAAATGGTTGAAGCGTTAAAATTATATCTTGTGAAGATATTTTGAAAATAATAATTGGGGGAAAATTATTTGAAATCCAGTGAATGTTGATTGATAGCTAAATTAGCCACTATCATTATTGACCTTTAAACGACATTTGAATTTCGATGCGACCGGGGGTCGGATTCCAAATGGATATTCGAAAACCACATCGAATCTTTGTGATGGATCTTTTGTTTAAAAGATCAAAGTGGAAATTTGTTGTGGTTTGTTTGAAATCTGAATGTAACACTTATTTTTGAAATAAGCACTCGTTATTCGGATTAGCCAGGGGAGGACTTTGTATCATAAAACCCATTTCGAATAATGATACAACAAAATAGGATTGCATTTGAAGATGGTGTTGAAGACCGGGTATTTTCGGAAGCGAAAGGATTACCTGTCGAATGTCTCTGCATCGGGTTGCTGTGGTATAGAGATTATATCACCCTTTGTGATGGGGATTCCGGATGTGATTAGTGAATAGTGAATATCCGGATTTGCAAGGGCTTCTTTGAAGTACCTTCGGTTCCGTTCGATACCGGAACGGACTTGTATGGATGTGTATCTGACGTTACACTTTGAGATGTAAAGCTGGTTTCTATCAAATACATTTCTGTTGCTAGCGAAGAAATCTTAGCTTAACACCCTTCGCGGAGACATAGAGCTTAGAGGTTATGTATTTGATAGTTACTAGTGATATATTCCCAAATTGGTAATATGGCATATGAATTGCTGCTGACCATTTGTTGATCGAAGCAGGCTTTGTGAAAAGTGTAGCTTTGTGGACGAGACTTCGTCAAACCTCATAACCCATAAATTGTCGAAATAGGAAGGATGCGGCAAGGTTATTTGGGGTTAGCGCCCCCTGAGGGTATGTCATTTCCTTTTGGAAAAGGGTTGTATCATGGTATGGAGCCCAGATATTTAACCTATGTAGTTGCAACAAATTTATTATACTTTGTGGTTGTTGCTTTATGGTTGAGGATCCTCGAATAAAGGTCGCTAACGACCGGGGGATGGCATACTCGTGTTGTAGTTACCTAGTTACAGAAGTAACCCGGCTTTGTGTTGGCAGAGATCTGGTTAAGTTCTTGGGTCGTCCTTCCAAAGGAGTACCCATGTGGCCCAGAAAGTTCATTAGCATGACCATTTGTTGGAAATCCAATCACCAATACGTGCCCTTATGGTTTTAGTTGTAAATCTTCCATTTAATATGGTAGCTATAGTAGGCATACTATAATGGTACATATGCCGACTAAGATAAATATTATACATGCAAATGTTTTCCACTGTGCACTAATAATAATATTAAAAGAGATTTTGCGTATCAAGCATGTTTGACTATCATAAGGAGAAATCTCCTCCAATTGTACGCTTGCATTGTGTGTGGGGAGGGAGGCCTTCTGGTAGTTTCTTTTCCAAAAGCATATTGGATTTCTTTTCCTTTCTTTGTGAAAATAACTGTTTTTATGATCTCACGCCAGTCCCATGATTGACCTGGAGTTTATTGTTCTCTTTCTAAACTCTGGGTGCCTACAATTTTCCACACGGGCAGCCTAGAGTCAGGTTATCAGTTGTTCTGGAGCGAAGTCAAGAAGTTGCAGTGGAGATCTGGAGTTCAAGCTGGATGGCGAGACGTATCACTTATATTGTAGTGTCTGCTGCGTAGGAATTGCAGAAAAGAAAAAATTTCTTGTGCACAAGTTATTATAAATGATAGTGTTGTATTGTGTCATTGTAAACTCTGATATTGTGATGTATAAACTGATATAGTGATTTTGTTTTAAAGATTATTCATTTATCTATTATATGTTGTTCCGCTGTGAAATGTGACATTCTGTTATTGTTTCTGTCTCTTCTTCTATCTTCTTCTTCTTTAATCCTAACGGTTCGATTTTCCGGCATTCGACTGTGCGGCATTTTATATAATGGACATATTGATGTTGACTTTCGGGCGTCACAAAATTGGGTTGTTACATGGGTACTTATTTCGAATGGTCAGCTTGTTAAGTCCCTATAATCCATGCAAAATCTTAACAAACCATCGGACTTAGCTACAAAAACTACTGCTGATCCCCAACTTGAACTGTTCGGCCTAATAAATCCTCAACAAATCATTAGTTTGATCCTTTAACTCATATTTCTCTCTCGGGGCCTTTGTACACTGGGGTTGAATAATAGGTCTCGCACCAGGAACTAGATCAATACAAAATTCAATTTCTCGAAAGGGAGGCAAACTGCTAATCGGTTCAAAAATATCAGGGAAATCTTTAAAAGCTTCTATCGATCCTTACTCTTTCTAGGATGATTCAAAGCCATACGAGAAACTATGAAATAATTTGCTAGGATCATCACAAGGCACCACCGCCAAACTTCCTTTTTTGGTTACCACAAATATTGTTCTTCCGACACAATCCACAACGGCTCTATTCTCTGCTAGCCAATCCATACCAAGTGAAATATCAAATCCCTCAAAATCTAGAATAAACAGGTCGCATGAAAAGTAGTGGGTATGGTATGAAGCTCGCACATCTTTACAAACCATACATAGATTAGTTATGCCTCCTATGGGTTTTGACATGCATAGGGGTTTTTCTACGATTTTAGGGGAAAGTTGAAATTCTCTAATCAAATTAAAAGAAATGAAACAACGGGAAGCCTAGGTATCAAACAAAACTCTAACCAAAACTCCATTAATAATTAAAGTACCTTCCAAGACTCCCTTCCTCTTCACAACTCCCAAAGTTTAAGGTTTGTCCTTGATTGCATAAACTTCGGCCTATTGTCCCTTCTTGAACAGAGGGAAGTCCTTAACCATGTGCCAAAGCAGTTGACAATTATAGCAAAGCCTCTTCTGAACCATCGGAGAGATGAGTCCTGCCTGCCGACAAACTTTAGAAGTATGTCCCTTTTGTTTGTAGTCAAAACATTCAATATCTTTGAAATGGTTTCCTTGATCAACTCCTACAGGTTTTTCCTTTCATTTCTTCTTCATCCAATTTATATTAAACATCCTTTTATGTGGGTTAATTTTAACTCCACCGGTTGTTGCTGCTGCTGCTGGCTTTTTCTTCAAAAGCATTCATATCTTAAGGCCGTATCAATTAAATCCACATACGATACCTTCACATGAGCCATCATCGTTTCATGGAACTCTTCTCTCGGACCTAGTACAAACATCTCGTTTTTCTTTAATGATGTATCAATAAGTAAAGGGCCAAAATGAGATAATTCATTAAACTTGGACTCATAGTCAGTTACCGACATGTCTTCCTGCTTGAGATCCATGAAACTTCTATATAATCGAATTATGCCCGTAGCTGGCATGAATTCGACTTCAAATACTTCTTTGAATCTGGCCTATGAGAACTCATCTTCTAGAACATTTACAGTGACAGAATCCCACAATGTGGCTGCAACCTCCTATAATTGCCATGATGCCAAGAACCATTTCTGATCATCAGAATCGTCCAAACCTTTGAAAATCTTCTCACATTACCTTAGCCAAGCTTGTACCTCAATGATGGATTTGGTACCCTTGAAAGATTTTCCACCTAGGTTTGTGTAGTCATTGCATAGAGTTGTGAAGTTTACTCAAGGCTACACTGGAGCCACTGCCTCAACGGCTATTCCACCTCCTCTAAAATTCGGGGTTCTTCCATTTGTGGTTGTTGTGATACTATTTCCCCTTCCTCGTTCCCTTCTCTTACTCATTCTTACTACCTGAATAAAGTAAGATATCTTTAGAATACATGGACGGTATTATCTTAGGAAAAAGAGCATAAAACCAAATATAAATGTTGATCGAAACAACATGGAAATGCACTCTAAAATATTGAATTCATTCTAGGGTACTACTAGCTCTATCTCTAACGAGTTGACCCCTAACCAATGCCTAAATGTTTGCTAAATCTAAGCTCTGATACCAAGTACGATGATATGTCTTTCTTACACCCAAATATGACACTTAATACATATGTCGATCATCTAAGTGTCTGAATATTCATGTGTCGATCATCTAAGTGTCTGAAAGACGGGTCATGGGGTAAAAAAAATAAATGAGGAAACAAATACAGATTATTCTCCTGAATGACAGAGTTACATATACATCATTATAGAATAGTACATATAGTTATTCCAAAATGTTACATCAAAGTTACAACAAGTTCTATTCCCAACAAGGACAGAGATATCAGCCTACCTAAATTACCAATACATAATCTACAGTCACGGCGGAAATAAACATAACTACTGGATACAGTGAAAGCTTCTGCTCCATACTGCTTCCCAGAATGCTCCAAAGAAACCTGATTACTTTGCTACTCATAAAAATATGATTACCCAAGAGCATAAGGGAGAGAATAAAACTTCGGTTCAGACATAGGTCTGGTGTGAGTAAAACATAAGTTTAGATTTATAAAAACCTTCAAATTAAAGGTATCTCGTAACACCACGTCGCATAAAAACACAGACAAATTTTTACCTTACGATAACCAAAACATTTATACATAAAATTCTCTGATATTACCATAATGTCTAGTTTTAAAATAAATACGGAATCATAGCCGAAATTGTTACATTATTAAATTCCAGCATAATAGGTATACAATCAAGTCCGAAGGCTTGTATTGGAAAAAGGATTCCAATAGTGACAAGGTAAGGGAATACCTTCCGTATAGCACACCTCTAGATAAATTGTACCTAGGTTCAACCTGAACTTGGCCTACCCTTGCTAACATAGACCCGGCTTGCCCCTGAACTTGGATAGTATCGAATATGGTCACCCCTTGATTGTGATCAACAACCATAAAGGGATCCTGAAGCATACATAAACTGTAGATATTGCTCTAGATCTGGTGATGATCATACCCTAATGGGCTCGACCCACATAGTCCTGCTGTATCTATCCTGTTTTAGCCACCTTCGGGTTGTGAGGCTTAAGGCACTTATTTACCCTCCTTCTGGAAAACCATCTTGGAATGCTAACATTGATCTCCAGGCGTCGAATGCAATGATAACATTCATCCATACTAGTTGTTCCGGGATCGAACAAACCTTTAACATTTACTATCTTCCATTTTGGAATCACCCTTAGGAAGAATAATATAGCTCCATAACATACTTCATAATAATCCATCACAAACTTTATTAGTTCCGAGTGGTTCGGATAATTTATACTTACCCGAAACTGATATCTCCAAACTAAGCAATAGTTCTCGGCTAACTCAATTCTAGTTCTTTTGGAAGTATGTAATCATTATTTGAGTCCTCACAGGGGAACTTTGATATACACAACATAATTCCTGAGTTAAAATATGTCAAGTTGCAAATAATGGACAATCCGCTGCTTAAGGTAATATAAAAAGTTCGCATGTGAATAACCATATACTTAATTTAAACATTAGCCATTGATAGGAATTAACCCTCCCATTTCTATCACATTTTCAATAATTCGACCATACTCTATCCCTCGCCTAGAAATACATTCTAGGTCTCATAGATATAGGATCAGCCTACTCATTGGTTTTTAGTGCTAACTATGGGATGGCTTACTTCCCATAAATGTGCCACCATATTAACTTGGTTTCATATTTGTTGGAGGTTACTTAAGGGTAATCGATGAAAAAATCCCTTGATTTAAAACATTTTTAAAAGATAAATAGTTTAAACAAAACCAATATTTAAAAAAAAGCAATTTTAAAACCTTATTGTTAATTAAATAATAAATTAAACTCTTATTAAGTAATAAGTAAGTCTTAGTTAAGTCTTAATTACAATCTTAATTAAATTTAAATAAATCAGTAATTAATTAATAATTAACTGAACCCCTTTTATAAATAATTAATTAATAAGTAATATTTAATAAATAATTAAAAATAATTAACCATTAATTATTAATTAAATAATAATTAACTTTTATTATTTATTAAAATTAATTTCGTTGATTAACACTTAGATATTAATTACTTTTATTAACTAATGATTAAGTACTAATTATTTAATTAAGTAATTAAATAATCATTAAATAAATAAATAAATACCTTTTTAATTACTTAATATAAGTATTAGAAATTTTTCCAAAAATATTTCTAAGTGAAAACATTTTTAGATTTCAAAAAAAGTTCGTTTTCACGAACATCACATATAGCGACTATGGCTATATGACCCAAAATTTCCAAACTTGAAATTGTTGTCTAAGTCTTCTTTAAAACTTTAACTATTGGAAACATTACTACCTTGTAAACATAAAGATGTGGGTTTTAAAACTAAACAAGTTTAAATTTAAATATATTTTCAAAATTTAAGTTCAAAGTTCGAACCTTTCAAACAGGGATTTCATATGTCGCTTAAGTTAGCAAAAAACGCTATCTTTATTAGCATGAAAAACATATACCAAGATCATAACCAGTATCAAAAACACAACACAACAATATGATTCCAAACATAAGCAAGATCATACCTTACGAATTTACTAAATTTATCTTCTGATTTCAAGTTTATACCACGCCACATAGAAATATACTTATATACAACAAAATCAACACCATTTCCAAGTATACTTAGGCATAACCAATTCAACAACATAGCCATTCAAACAAGCATTATATTTAACTAATAAATATACATCATGTATAAAGTTAATAAATTTGAATAAAGGTGAGAACTTTGCCACGGAAAATGGATTAAATCAAGATAACTTCTTTTATAACTCGAACACAACCTAGGTTTCTGCTTCTAGCTTGGAAAAGCGGAGCCTTTGGTGGCTTTTAGGTGTATTCGGCCTAAGGGGGTCTTAGTGCTCGACCAACATGGTGGAGGGTGTACGGACCTTTTTTGTGAGCAGGAAGTGTAACATCCTGTATTCAGATGCCAACAGCTAAGCGCTACAAATGCTGCAGTCTTCCATAGTATTTACCTCTAGTGACAAAATACGGTAATGTTAATAGTATCAATAATATCAAAAGCACTTGAATATGAACAGAGTCATAGATTTCAATAAACAATATTTCACTGATTACATTTCAAAACAATTCATATCCAAATTACATAATCCCTTAACGTTTTCTAGGTAAAGATCAATTATAATTATTACAAAAATACGCCAAGATCGACATATGATGATGCCCCTTGGGTTTATTAGAGACAATATAGTCTATCTAACTTAATATACACAGCGGAATCAAAAAAAAATTGTCACTCCTAATTAGCTATACGTCAACAACCCGCTCGTCTCCGGAAGCTTTATCCACCAAAATTTCAAAAACCTGAAAACCTCAACCCTTAGCCTACTCAAATCAGTTTTGAGCACCTGAGAGTTTAAGGGGAAAACAAAAACTACGAGTTGGACATAAAGCCTGGTATGCATAATACTGTTACATCTCGGTTTACTAATATTAAGTGAGACCACGCTGCTTAGCGGAATAGGTTTCTACTTACTAATATCCTCCTTAAAACATATATTTTGCAAATCCTTTCCTGCAACCAAATTTGTTAATCAAACTGATTATAATAATGATGATAATAGCTATGTCCATTAAGCTATAATTAGGTAACAAATGAACTATTTGTCCACAAGTAGCAAATGGACTATCTGTCCGAAAACTGGGCTTATTGCCTGCAAACTGGACTAATTATCTGCAAACTGGACTAAATGTCTGAATCAAAATTGGCTATGAGTCCGAATCATTTTCTTAGGGTTAACTACCCTTCATATTTTTCCCTGAAAACCTTTTCAAAATTATTTAACCTTTTAAATCATATTTATACAAGGAAATGATGTACCCCTTCGAAACCATCTGGTTGAAAGGTAAAAAGGCGACAGCAAAAGGCTTCGACTCTGTCAAAAGCAGTCATTTAAAACAAAAGCGCAAACCAATCGAAACCATCTCTTTAAATCCATTAAACCCGGTTGAAAGCTATTTAGTCGGAAGCAAGTAGACCCGTTTTCTTTTTAAAGCAAAGTAATGCCTCACCCCTTCGAAACCCCTGGTTTCGACTCCATATGTTTCGCCTACATCCAATTCACTACATACCAGTTTCCAGATACCATATGCATTGGTTTCGAATGTGTCGGAGGCGACTCTAAGGAGGCGGAATCTGGTGCCGAATGCATCGAAATAGTGAAAAACATGTTTATTTGTACTTTTAAACTATTTATTTTGTACCTAACCTGTCTTCTTTGTCTAAATTTGATTGGTTGCCAATTTCTCTTTTCAAAAGTGCTGCTGACTTTCTTGAATTAACAAATTTATTTATTTACAAAAAGCCCCTTCTCCTTTTATAAATATATAAAACATTTAAGTCCCTTACCTTAAATAATTTTATATACCCATTAAAACACTTCAGAAAATTCTACAAAAATTCCAAAAAATCTCTTTTAATAAGATTTTCAACATACAAAAATTTTAAACCCTTTTATTATTTAACCATAAATAATTTGTAATCCAATTCAACATTTTCTTTACTATAAAATTCATATAAATTCCAGAAAAATTCTAAAAATTTTAAAATTGAAACTCATCTCCAAAATAATATTTCTGGTCTATATAAATATTCGCAGGCATATGGATATCATTTAATAGGGTTTTCATAACAAAAGATGTCATAAAATCTATATGAACAACCATAAATCATCAATAAGTACATATAGTCATTCCATCAATCAAAAACATGGCAAATCGATGCAAAATATTTTGGATTTAATCTTAAAACAGAAAACAAAAGAAATATGAGATGTAAACATTATTCACCTTAGTTTTAGAGATTAAAGATGTGAGATTTGAATGGATTTGCTTAAGCTTCTTCCTAGCTTTTATCTTTCTTTTTCCCCTTTCTCTTGTTAATGGTGGTCGGCCTCTTGTTTAAATTTTTTGATAAAATGAAATGAACGTGTATAGGAGAATGCACGACCAATTTAAAGGATATAGGAATGGCCTCTTTACCATTTTACCCCTCCTCTATTTCATTTTAATTATTTTCTTAATTCATTATTAAATGGCACGGCTACCCCTTAAATAAAATCAAATCTCAATCCCCTAATCAATATACTATTTTATTTAATTTAGCTAATTAAATATCCTAAATAATGTTACCAAAAATCTAGGGTGTTGTAGACCCCCTTCCTTAAAGAATTCATCATCGAAATTAGAATAAGGTACACAATAAATCAAATAAGAAGGTAAAACATACCATCAAACAAGTCAAGGTAAGTATCTCTAACCATGCTTTCAACCTCCCAAGTACAGTCCCTGTCATCGTCGATCCACTGGACTTCGACTAATTCGACGGTCTTGGTTCTAAGCCTCTTCTCATCTCTTGCAACTGTATGAACTGGCTTTCTCACTATAGTCAAGTCCAGTTCTAGCACTAAATCATTTAGCATAGTCGGTGCAATAGTAGTTCCCGGGTCTCTAACACACATTCTGAGACAAGAAACGTGGAAAACATCGTGGACTCCTTCCAAACTGCTTGGTAACTCAACTCTATATGTGAATTTCCTGATCCTCTCAACAATGCAAAATGGTCCAACGAATCTCGATGCTAACTTTCCTGACTACCCACATCTGGTCGCACCCTCCATTGGTGACAACTTAACGAAAACTTGATCTCCAACTGAGAACTCTAAGTCTTTCCGTCTTTTATCTGCATAACTCTTCTACCTAGACTGAGCCTTCTTCATCCTAGCTCAAATGTCCTCAATCTTTTCTGCAAGTTCTTTAACCAAGTCTGGACTAAGAACCAACCTATCCTCGATCTCAAACCAACATACGGGAGATTTGCATGGCCTTCCATACAAAGCTTCAAACAGTGTCATCCTAATAGTCTGATAGCTGTTGTTATATGAAAACTCGACTAAATGCAGATGGTGTTCCCATGATCCCCTGAAATCTAGAACATAAGCTCTTAACAAATCTTTCAAGATTTTGTTAACTCTCTCCATTTGCTCATCTGTTTGCAGATAGTAAGCGGTACTCATCTTGAGCTTGGTTTCCAAAACTTCCTGTAGACTCTTTAAGAACTCGCTAGTGAATAATGAATCTCTATCACTAGCTATGCTACTAAGAATCCATGTAGTCGAACCACATTCTTCATAAAAAACTTTTCCAAAAACATGTGCCATTCTGGTTGACTTAACTGGAATGAAATGGGCATTCTTGGTCAGTCTGTCCACTATGATCCATAAAATGTCACTTCTCTTGTTCGACCTTGGCAACCCATTAATAAAATCCATAAAAATAGAATCCCACTTCCATACTGGAATATCTAATGACTGAAGCAATCCACTTGGCTTCTGGTCTTCGGCGTTTTCCTGTTGGAAAATTAAGCACTGCTTTACCCATAACCAATATCACGCTTTATACCTTCCTAGAAGAAAATCCTCTTCATATCCCGATACATCTTAGTTCCTCCTAGATGAATAGAGAACTTCGAACGATGGCATTACTTCAAGACTTCTTTCCTTATGTTTCCTACACTTGAAACATATAATCTTCCTTTATTCTCAACCTCTCGTTCTGGCCAAGACTAAAATCTTTCCAGTCATCACTCTTAGTTCCATCTCTTAACTTCCTGACCCGTTCAGCTAATACCAGAACTTCTTCCTCTATAGAAGCAATATTTTCGATCATCATTGGTCGAACATCCTTTCGAGAGCACAAACACTTCTAAGAGAATAAATACCTCAGCGACTTATGATCTGTAAATAACTCAAACCCCTCTCCCAAAAGGTAATGTCTCTACATTTTCAACGCAAAAATCACCGTGGCTAATTCCAAATCATGCATCGGATACTTAAACTTATGCGGTTTAAGCTGTCTAGAAGTATAGGCAATCACTTTACCTCTCTGCATCAGCACAACTCCTAATCCTGTTCCACGCACAACCGTATAAACCACCAAATCCTGATTCCCTTTCGGAACAACCAATACAGGTACATGATCAATAAATGTTTCAAACTACGGAATGCTTCCTCACGCTTATCAATCTACACAAACTTCACATCTTTTCTTATTAGCTTGGTCAATGGTGCTGCTATCTGCGAAAAATCCTTAATGAATCTCTGATAATAACTAGCTAATCCAAGGAAACTATTATCTCTGTCACTGTCTCGGGTTTCTTCCAACTATTCATAGCTTCAATCTTAGTTGGATCTACTGACAACCCTTTCTATGAGACTACATAACCCAGAAACTTCACTTCCTTCTTCCAGAAATGATACTTCGAAAACTTCGCCTTTAGCTGATGCTGCCTCAGCGTCTCAAGCACCACTCTAAGATAAATTTCATGCTTTCTTTCATCCTTAGAGTATATCAAAATATCATCTACGAAAACCAATACGAAGCTATCCAAGTGCTCTCGAAAAACTAGGTTCATCAAATCCTCAAAGAAAGCCAGCGATTAGTCAGTCCGAACGACATAACTAACCATTCTTACAACCCATATCTGGTCCTAAACATCATCAAAGGTACACTATCCTCTACTACTCTGAGCTAATGGAAACCTGTCGTCAAATCCAATTGCGAGAATACCTTGGCTCCACTAAACTAGTTGAAAAAATCATCAATCCTTAGTAATGGATATCGATTCTTTATCGTCCTCTCATTCAACTTATGATAATCGATACATAGCCTCAACGATCCACCCGGCATCTTAACAAACACTAGGGCTGCTCCCTAAGGCAAACTACTCAGCCGGATAAAGCTCTTGCCTTCCAAATCTACCAGATGCACCATTAACTCCCTCATCTCTGTAGGGTCATCCTACTTGGCAGCCTACTTACTAGTTCTGCTCCCAGAACCAAATCTATCCAAAACTCAGTGGCTCATTTTCGGTGGCAATCCAACTACAGGCTTAAAAACATCTACAAATTCTCTAACCACAAAATCTCGACTCAACTCATCTTCCAACTTCATAACACCCAACGAAGAATTCACCTCAACGTCAGACCCTTCTACGGTATAAACTATCCGGCCACTACAGTCAGTGTGTCTAAGTGATATTTTCCTATCTTGGCAAAATATTCTAGCATGTTACTACTCACTTAACCAATCCATCCCAAGAATAATCCCGAACCCCACAAAATCAAACACATGCAAATTACAAACAAAAGAATGACCTAACAAGTCAAACTTTAGCTAGTTACATCTCAACCCTAGAGTTGCATACCCTCCTATCAGATTAGAAACCCATAAGGAAGTAACTAAATAGTAGGTTCTATGTTAAGCTTACCATCAAACATCTAGATCTAAACATTATTCGTCTTAGCTTTAGAGATTAAAGATGTGAGTTGTGAATGGATTTGATTTTCTTAAGCTTCTTCCTAGCTTTTCTCTACCCTTTTCTCTTGTTAATGGTGGCCGGCCTCTTGTTTAAATTTTTTGATAAAATGAAATGAATGTGTATAGGAGAATGCACGGCCAAGTTTAAGGGATATAGGAATGGCCTCTTTCCTATTTTACCCCTCCTCTATTTCATTTTAATTCTTTTCTTAATTCGTTGTTAAATGGCACGGCTACCCCTTAAATAAAATCGAATCTCAATCCCCTAATCAACACATTATTTTATTCAATCAGCTAATTAAATATCCTAAATAATGTTGCCAAAAACCTAGGGTGTTATAGGAAGCGCAGACGTGGAAGAGAATAGTTTAAACATGGATTTGACACTTAAAAGAGAATGGAAGTAGATTTTTTATTTAGGAATTATTTTTGGATGACATGGAAATAAACTTGAAAGCTTTGGAGGAATTTGTCATGAAGTAGAAATGAACGAAAACGGTGGAAAATGTTAGGAAAATGCCTTATATACTAAGTGCATAAATCAAATTACCAAAATACCCCAAAGTACATGCCCTCCACTACCATCATGACACATCATCCTCCCTGTCCTCTCTTTAGAAACATGCTCCAGCGTGTTTTAGTATTTTATGTACTTTATGTTTGCTAATGAAATGACATTTTCCTTTAACTTCTTTTCTTATTTATAAATAATACATAAAAGGTCACATCACCATTATATTTATTTAAGTTAATAAATGTGTGTGTGCATGTGTGTATTTATCAAAATATATATCCAACTTATTTGTAAATGTGAATATGTTTATTCAAATGTGCATAATTTTTTTCGACAACTTTTAGTCGACGAAAAGTCAAAAATTTGGAAAACGAATTCCTGTCACATTTTCGATTTTTCTTTGAACAAAATATTTTTGTAAAAGAAAATTGGAAAATAATTTCACCATCATTAATTATTATTTAAAAGAGTTCTGTATTCATTATAATATATATTATTTGAATATTTAAAATTAATTAAACATTCGCAAATCAACGTAATTTCCGGGCCGTTGCATAAACTATTTCACCATCTTTAGTTATTATTCAAAAGGAGTTTATTTGAGTAATAAAATCAATAATTAGTTAATGAAAAATATGTTTAAGTATTCATTATTAAGGTAACTAAATTCAGGGTCGTTATAATGGGTCAGACATAAAGCCTAGTGTGAGGGGAACTATCTCTAAGTATTGTATGAACATGCAACTTATATACATCTAATAAACGTGCACAAGGATCAAGGGGTAATACTAATCATACTTCGCCCTACTTTATCTATACACCAACAAGTCAACATAATACATAATAATGATACTCTGATTAAAACAACACTTACTATAACTAACCATGCCACTAAGTATGAAAAACAAGTGTAGGGGTAATACTACACTTCATAAGCAACGGTGCCATTGATCTCTCAATCCCTATCGAAACATTTGAAATGCAAAACCAATATAGCGTTATAACTATGCTACAAATAAAACATCCCCAGACCCAAAATGAAATACGAAATATTTATAACTGACACCCATTGGCTATAAAAGTGATCTATCGAGAGCCACAACTAACTTGTGGACACCCTTGAAAACCAACATCTCAAAAGAAGTTGGGTTGTAGTCATAGCACCCAATCGTACAATGAAATAGTATATGACCTATTTTTTACTGGCTTTCTAATCTCTCCCGGCCCTTGCTCCGAGAACACGTTTGCAAATCTTGCATCTCAAGGGAACAATGGATTCCCACATTGGTGTCCTTTCCTTTTGGTTGTCTAAACCGACATACTGGAATCGTATGTAAACACTAAATCCAGCTTACACCACTACCACATGTATACATAACACCGAAGTATTTTCATCTCCAGATGGATGGTGATTCATTCTTGAAGTGTCTTGCAGTACCCGGTTGCCCCATGTCAGAAATACCAAATATATAAATATATACACATATATATACATCGCTTGAACCATGTATTCATATATTTGCAATATATATTTTGTCCAATATTCGGTAACCCTAAGTCGGGTATACCGAACTATACATACGCTTATATTGCATATCGATAAATCATTCTGAATTTCCACTAGGTACCAAAGAGACCTTTTGAGAGGAACAACTAATTTGTGAACTCCTCTATAAACCGACACTGTGACAGCCCGCAAATCTGTACCCCTTGAATCAACACTATTCTACCTCTGTTAACTCAAGTGGCATAGAAATACGAACCGTTTAGGGTTAAGTAGAAGAGATAGATGAAGGAGAAACTAAACAAATCAGAATCTCACCGTCGCAGCGGAGTAAAATATAATAGTAAACATAGAACTTTACACAAAATGAAATCTATAACTGTTTTATACATCATATCATCAGAGTATCTCATACATCAAATTACCAATCAGACATACCATACAATCACAGCAGCGGAATATATATAGATATAGGTACAGATAATACGTCTCGGGGTCCAGCTCCTCTCCTGCTCCGTAGCATCCTGTCCTGAACATATAATACTCGGTCTGACCCGAGCATTATAATGAAATAACACCCGAGTCGGTCTGGAATACCAGCTAATAATAATGCATCCAAATTGATTATTAAAGTTTCAAAATCCTTTGAAAACAAAAGCATCTCGTAAGACCATGCCACAAATAAACATGTCGGGTTTTTACCTTACGATAGCTAAAACACTTTTTATAGAAATCCTCTGATATTATAATAGGGTATATATACAAATACTTATAAAATAGCCGAAATTGTTACATCTATTAAATTCCAGCTACTAGCCACAAAAGTGGGTAATACAAACAAAACTCGTACAAGGCTCGTAGGGAGAATGGATTTCCAACAATGACTAGGCACTGGGGTACCACCTGTCACAGTACGGGGCCGAGATCACCGTACCGAGGACCACGTCCGATCCCCTACAACACAAGGCCGGACCCATCCCTTACTGGATAGTTCCGAATAAGATCACCCCGCGGTTGGTGCGACCAACCGCCCACTAAGCCAAAATAAAAAGGGACGTCTAGACAGGGATGACCTTACTCTCAGTGGGGGCTACCCACGAAGCCTTGCTGCATATCCCCTGATTTTTAGTCATTCCCATTTGATGAGGCTTGAGGCTAAGCGTTACCTTTTAGAACGTTTCACTTAGAATGCCCATCGCCCACCTGACGATGTTTCGTAAGCATTCATCCATACAAGTTCGTCTTGGGTTCGAACGGAACCGAAGGCACTATTCCTACTACATCCATTTTGGAAATATCCTCAAGATTAGTAGCAACTAGCCCTTGCACTTCACTGCTCCATCTTCGACTCCGAACACGTTTTTCGCACGAAACGTACAAACCGTATCGAAGTGGTTTTCGAGAAATTAATCTCGATCCTGGTCTCTTCGAAACGATCAACGCATTTGTCCAATATTGATAGTCGGTGATTTAACTATCAATTAACATTCACAAGCATCCATCGATCAATAAATAATTAAACACACAATTTATTTGCCTCAAATATCTTTAAAAGATATATTTCATTTCAAATCGTATAAATACAATTCCCAAAATCACTTCCTTTACAAGGTAAATCCTTTACATTTATTCCCATTGGGAATAACCAAGTTCAAAACAATTTAGATTTAAAATAGTTAAAACACTTTATTCTGAAATATATTTTCAAATATGGAAATTTATTACTAATTATTACTCAAAAATATAATTCCAATATGTACAGTAAAATCATTTCTTAAGATATAAACTTTGATTTTAAATAAGGGTTTTGCTAAGCTAATTTAAAAGTAGTGTTTAAAAGATTAATATTAATTTCAAAATAACTTAAGTCAAAACCAGCTTTTAAATAAATCGATTTGTAAAAATAATTACAAATGTATTCTTAAATCATTACTATTGTTAATTTATTAATTTGTTACTTTAAAATAATAATTTTCAAATACTCTTTAAACAAGTTTAAACTTTAAACTTTCTTTTAATAAAAATCTGTTTAAAACTCGAACTTGGTTTTCCAGGGAAACACACTTCCCACTCCAACATTCCAAAGAATCCGTCTTATAAATCCAGCCAATTTATTACCATTCAAATTCATGTTTTAATAACATAAGTTTCCTTTCCAGGATTTAAAAATAACTTCTTTCGAAGCCCAAACATAAATTACCATTCCCGGAAATTTACTTTCAAAGCTCGGTTTAAGAATT
Organism: Allium cepa; assembly: GCA_030765085.1. NCBI lineage: Eukaryota > Viridiplantae > Streptophyta > Magnoliopsida > Asparagales > Amaryllidaceae > Allium > Allium cepa. Next base: position 764,661,622 of record CM060934.1, on the reverse strand, counting down.
CTTCTCAATTAACCTTTGAGAATTTATTAAAGGAAAGTAATGCTTATGAATTACTTAAATAAAATTCCAATGGTGAAAGCTGTATTTCAAAATATTTTATTACATTTACAATTGTTAATTTATGTTTAGATGCATCGTTGAAAACATAATTTGATTTTTCGAAAATCACTTAATTCCTTCGTATAAAATTTCTCACCGGAAGCCATACTTCCATATTTATACATTGATAAATTTCCCACTTCATTTAAAATTTAAATTTTACCAATTTCATCCAAGTCAAATCCAAATTTTATTCCTTTAAATATTCGTTATATATCAATTTCTCTTATTCTTTTAAAAACCCAATTTATTCCATTTATAATTAAATTCTGGATTTACAGTTTATCCAACAATAACACAGTACAATTTAGTTCCAGATTTATCTGTCACAACACATATAGATAGAATGCATCATCAATCATCAGATAATTATTATATTGCGAGGAATCCAGTTAGATCCCTCCAACCTGTTTTTCCCTGCATCCAAAAATATTAGCACAAGAATATATATCAATTCAATTGATAATAATTACCATATTCAGCTAAACATCCAAACAAACATTCAATATTAGCTGTTTACTTTACTGTTATCCAGATGTGAGTGAGAATAACGCACCTTGAGTTTCAGCGGGCGTTCGAAATTTTAAATTAAACCGAATGACGTTCGATTTAACTCAAATTTCTACTTGCTCGGAATGGCTCCAGATCTGCACCATCTCGTAGTATTCTTTTCTGCGATCCTGGCGCCGCGAATTTCATTCGAATCTGATTTCATACGAAAAAATTATTCAAATTTAAAGATTTGAATTTAAATTTAAAATTATTCAAAAATACGGCCGATACTTCATCTCCCCCCACCAACTTTCACGCACGCGACAACCCAGAAAGGCCAAACCCAACATCACCAATTAAGGTTGAACGTCGGCCTCCCCACGATCCTCGTTCCATCAATCGGCCGCCACCCATGCGTCGCCCCTCCCCTCACGCGCCACCACCAGCAAACTCGACGAGCTTGTCTCCCTCAAACGCGAGAAAATCTCATGCGAACGGAAGTCGTCCATATGCTCGGCCTGGATAAAAACGACCACGAAAATGGATCACCACCGTTCAACTTGAAGCGCTCGGCGTGCTCGTCATCTTCGTAGTTGGAAGATTTCGCTATTAATGAGTGGATAAAGAGAAATCAAGAGGGGAAAATTGACGTGTTTTAGCCATTAAACATTATAAGCGGCGGCTGCAAAAGAAAACTAGGGTTTTGGGTCATTAAGCATGCTTTAAAACGTTAATTTATATTATTTTAATCTCGTTCTTCAAATTTTCACGACCCACACAAACGAACTCCAATCCTCACGCACCAATAGGCGTTCCTAGGGTTTTCCCGCGTTCCGGACACAATGGAACAGGTTTCGTAAGCTAATTTGGTCACACGTGCGAGTTACGAAAAGAAATGATCAATTTAAAATTAAATCGGTTAAATCGATTTCTATGCGTTTCGAGCTGCCACGGTCAAACGACAACTCCGATTGCTACGAAAATTGAAATCCGATAATAACTAACTATTACGGATCCAATGGAACTGGTTTCATCAAATTCCGAGACTGTGCCCCGGAAGGCTATTTTAACTCGTCTATTAATTCGAGCGATTTATTGAAATTATCAAAAACACTTAAATTTTCACTTTTAAAATTTTATTAACTTAACAATAATTCATATAAAATTTATAATCATATTAAAAATCATTCTGGCTCATTCCAGACCAAAATCTGATTAATTGCATTTTAATACTATTAAATTCATTTTTAATTTAATATAAAACCCCCAATAATAACTTATTAACCTTTAGATCCATCTAAAAATCCAACAACGCTTTTATTGACCAAATGGACTTAAAATAAATTTTAGAACTCATTTCCATATCTAATGATCTCCATATCCACAATTTATACCGATTCAATATTTAATTATTACTATTTAAATTCCAATTGGATTACTATATTTGGAATTATAAGTAATTTATTTATTTCATCCAATTCTTTTTATGTTAAAGCCAATTCAAAATTTTCATTGAACATTTAAAATGAATTAAATGTTCAAAATTCAATGTCCAAAATTATGGGATGTTACATTCCTCCTCCCTTTTAAAAATTTCGTCCTCGAAATTTGCCATGGTAGAACATACTCTCAAACTTATTTACTTACCCAATTTGCTTAATTAAAAGCTTATATACACTTCCCAAAACCCTTTAGCTCAAATCCAAACTCACTTGAGTTATTTATACTCAAAAGCTTTTGTTTCAACATTTTCCTAAAACAACTTTTCAAGTAAATTTTCAAATTTCAAAATTCCCAAAAAATTTCTAACTCCCAAAATTTTCGAAAAAAATTTAGCAGAGTCTCCCCTGTACGGAGGAGCTTTCGCGATATCGCGATACAGATAAATATATATACATCGACCAACACGGTCGGAAACCAAAGTATATCACAACAAATATATCATTTCCCAATTATATTTGCATAGGCGTACCTTTTTAGCAAATTTTAATAGCATGCGGCTAATATAACGCATATACGCGCTCCTACTCTGTCGAACGCCTCCCGTACCTATACTTACTCAACAAACTCATCAGTTTTCAAAGATATGAACATTTTAACAACATTTCCAATATAAATGTAAGCCAACATATCCATTTACATCCCATACAACACTTTGCATAATTTCATAAGTAAATCATATTTTAAAGCATATACAAAGTTCCTTTTCTTATGCCAAACTCCAAGTTATTTCACACAAATGAGTTACATACAAGTTTACCATTCTCAATTCATAATTACTATCACCAATTCATTTCTATTTCAATGTGCTTACATATGCCTTACTTACATTTCTTTATTTTAACTTACATTCCCAATTTGATTTACAAATCAAATTTTATTTTAAACTTGAAACATTTGCATTTCTTTTATGATCCATTTCCATTCATATGCAAAATCACTTAATAACATTTCAATCCATTCCAATTAATCCTAAACTAATTCAGTTGCTGTTTAAACAACTAAATTTTGAATATGACAAACCAACCCATTCTTATGCAAATTTTAGGTTATCCAAGCAAGTGAACATCACTTAAGCTTATAACCATTAAAATTAATTCTAGTTTAAATTTATATTAATTTTATTCAATTTTTCATGGTTCACAATTCAAGCTTTCTTATTCCATTCGAAATTATTCACAACTCAAATATTCTTATTTCCTTGTAATTTTTAAATCAAATCCTTATTCTCACCTTTCAAATTTATTATCCATCTTAAGTTTATTTTTATTCTTTTATTATTCTTATTATTATCCTTTTCAACCAAGTCTTGATTTTCATATTTCAAATCCATTATTCAACTTAAGTTTTTTTTTTATCATACCATCCTGGATTTATTTACAACTTTTATATCCATATCACAAAATTAATTAAAACCATTCCACTTGCAATTTAATTTTATTATCTAAACAAAATCTATCCAAGACAACATTATAAGCTCAATCACACATATTTTCATTTTCTTCTTATAAATCAAATTTTATTTTCATTTGATTCTCATCCAAATCAAATTCCAATCCATTTACAAATTGTAATGCACCTTGCTTATTTATTCAATCCATTTTTTAGATTTATTTTATTAGCAAAGAAACCACTTTAAATTATTTCCTTCTATTGAATTTATTTATAATTCAAACTATCACCATTATAATCTAATTCCATTTTTCATCTACACTTCAATATTTGTTACCACAAATTTAAATCTCATGCCACAATTGGATTTTATTTATTTTCCAAATTTTGACCAAACTATCAAAATTCTATTCATTTCAATACAAATTCCATCAACTTGTAATTCAATTTAGTCAATAACCTAATCCATATTAGGTTTTAATTTGCTTCCTCAATTCACCCTGAATTTATTTATAATATGACCATTTTCATTCACACTCTCAACTTTTTATTGCCAAAACTAAATCCCATACTAGAACTGGATTTTTCATTATTCTTTTCAAACTTTACTTATCAAACCACCAAAATTCCACCCAGGCCAAGACCAATTTCATTAAATTTAGTTTACACTAAATTCATCTTCAAGCTTCTTTTATTTAATTCAACTTATACTAAATTCTTTCCCAAATTAATTTCAAGTCCACCTAAGTTTTTATTTAGCCAACTTGAATTCATTTCACTTCCTTTACCACCCTAAATAAGGATTTAATTCCATTCATATTTATGCACAACACAATTGAATCTTGTTTTTAATTAAATCCAAGTCCATCCCAAATCCACTCGATTGAAGTTAAATCCAATTCAATGTAATTTTAATTCTCCATATACAAGTTCAAAACTTATCTACTAACTCAATTTCATTCACTTCTTTTATACCTCACTTTGCCTTATCTAAATTCACATTCCATTTGAGATTATAATTCCATTTTACTTGGCTTTACAATCCAATTCTTTATTCTTCGCAAATTTTAAATCCACAAATTTTAGATTATAAGCATACACTTAATAACTTAAGAATATGAATTTCTTTATGCAATTATAAGCAATTTACATTTCACCTTTATATTTAATTTAATTTAATTCCAATTCATTTTGATTTAATTCAATTTCAAATTCTCAATTTTATTTAACTTATCTTAAGTTAAATTCAAAAATATTCCATTCACCTTCATATGCTCAAACTTTATCTAATCGTAGGATAAAAGTTCATTTTCCTTCCTTATTAATATCAACCTCAAATTATAAGTATAATACTTAATAGCTCATGGATACCATTCATTACACAATGACCTACAATTTCAAAGCCAACTCACATTTTAATTTAGCCCAAATCCATTTAATTCTAAGCTCAATTTATTTAACTTATCCAAGTTAAATCCAAATTTTCTATTTACTTCAATATATTTTATTCACTTCCACTTACTCAAGTTAAATTTTAATTCCAAGATTAAAATTTTCATTTCTTCCTTCTTATTAATATTAACTTCACTTAATAAGTTCAATAGTTAATTCATTTTAAATTTTACACATTATTTAAATAGAATTTTCCCAGAATTCAATTTACCCGGTTTTATTTCGAAACCATTTGGAAATGTTAAATATATTCCTATTTGGTATACCCAATCAAATAAAAGTCCCAGATTTCTAAAACAACTTGTTTATACCAAAACAAACTTCCTCCTTTGAAATTTCCAAAACAACTGGTATACCCAACAAATCCAAACAATACCATAATCAAGTACTAGGGAAGCAATCCATCACTTTAGAGACTCGAAAATGAATTCTAATGATGTGGCCAGCATCATCAGGATTATTTTCCAGCGACCGGAGTGAGTTCAGTGCTTCTTTACTTTCCTACATTCATTTCAAACAGTTTCCATTCGAAAATACTTCCCAAAAAAATATTTCATTATTGCCTTCTAATGCTTTGGAAAACATTTCCCAGCAATCCCAAGATGTTAAATTTCTCAAACCTTTGTTTTCATCCATTTAAACACCTTTCAAATTTTCCCGGGATCAAAATTCTGGTTTAACTCAATTTTTAATTTCACTTCTTCTTATTTACAACATATTAAATTAATTCTATTTGGTTATAAACCATTTTAATACGTTATATTCTTATTAGCTTATCGTTTCAATTTTTGATCAAATTCAAGATTCTTACTTGATTATGGTATTAACAACCAACAAACACCCGATATATAATATGCTAGAAAACCATTTCTTTTATATCTAATATAATTTTGGGTAAAATTATTTCATTTACCCACTTTTAAAAACAATACTATGTCGGTTTATCTTGTTTAAGAGTTTAGAAACCCCTATCGATACGGTTGTACTTCCCGTACCGACCAGAATTCATAAACACTCAACCGATAAATCAACACAGTACAAAACAATTTTATATCCACTAACATGTACGCTCTCATAGCTATTAATACACTCAACTCATTATAGAGTACTATTGACTCTGTTTAATGAGTAATTTCCCCACCAAAGCCTAGGTTGTCGCCAACCTAAGCTCTGATACCAAATGTGACAGCCCGCAAATCCGTACCCTTTGAATCAACACTATTCTACCTCTGTTAACTCAAGTGGCACAGAAATATGAACCGTTTAGGGTTAAGTAGAAGAGATAGATGAAGGAGAAACTAAACAAACCAGAATCTCACCGTCGCAGCGGAGTAAAATATAATAGTAAATATAGAACTTTACACAAAATGAAATCTATAACTGTTTTAAACATCATATCATCAGAGTATCTCATACATCAAATTACCAATCAGACATACCATACAATCACAGCAGTGGAATATATATAGATATAGGTACAGATAATACGTCTCGGGGTCCAGCTCCTCTCCTGCTCCGTAGCATCCTGTCCTGAACATATAATACTCGGTCTGACCCGAGCATTATAATGAAATAACACCCGAGTCGGTCTGGAATACCAGCTAATAATAATGCATCCAAATTGATTCTTAAAGTTTCAAAATCCTTTGAAAACAAAAGCATCTCGTAAGACCACGCCACAAATAAACATGTCGGGTTTTTACCTTACGATAGCTAAAACACTTTTTATAGAAATCCTCTGATATTATAATAGGGTCTATATACAAATACTTATAAAATAGCCGAAATCGTTACATCTATTAAATTCCAGCTACTAGCCACAAAAGTGGGTAATACAAACAAAACTCGTACAAGGCTCGTAGGGAGAATGGATTTCCAACAATGACTAGGCACTGGGGTACCACCTGTCATAGTTCGGGGCCTAGATCACCGTACCGAGGACCACGCCGATCCCCTGCAACACAAGGCCGGACACATCCCTTACTGGACAGTTCCGAATAAGATCACCCCGCGGTTGGCGCGACCAACCGCCCACTAAGCCGAAATAAAAAGGGACGTCTAGACAGGGATGACCTTACTCTCCAGTGGGGGCTACCCACGAAGCCTTGCTGCATATCCCCTGATTTTCAGTCATTCCCATTTGATGAGGCTTGAGGCTAAGTGTTACCTTTGAGAACGCTTCACTTAGAATGCCCATCGATCACCTGACGATGTTTCGCAAGCATTCATCCATACAAGTCCGTTCCAGGTTCGAAAGGAACCGAAGGCACTATTCCTACTACATCCATTTTGGAAATATCCTCAGGATTAGTAGCGACCAACCCTTACACTTCACTGCTCCATCTTCGACTCCGAACACGTTTTTCGCACGAAACGTACAAACCAGATCGAAGTGGTTTTCGAGAAATTAATATCGATCCCGGTCTCTTCGAAACGATCAACGCATTTGTCCAATATTGATAATCGGTGATTTAACTATCAATTAACATTCACAAGTATCCATCAATCAATAAATAATTTCACACATAATTTATTTGCCTCAAATATCTTTAAAAGATATATTTCATTTCAAATCATATAAATACAATTCCCAAAATCTCTTCCTTTACAAGGTAAATCCTTTACCATTTATTCCCATTGGGAATAACCAAGTTCAAAACAATTTAGATTTAAAATTGTTAAAACACTTTATTCTGAAATATATTTTCAAATATGGAAATTTACTACTAATTATTACTCAAAAATATAATTCCAATATGTACAGTAAAATCATTTCTTAAGATATAAACTTTGATTTTAAATAAGGGTTTTGCTAAGCTAATTTAAAAGTAGTGTTTAAAAGATTAATATTAATTTCAAAATAACTTAAGTCAAAACCAGCTTTTAAATAAATCGATTTGTAAAAATAATTACAAATGTATTCTTAAATCATTACTATTGTTAATTTATTAATTTGTTACTTTAAAATAATAATTTTCAAATACTCTTTAAACAAGTTTAAACTTTAAACTTTCTTTTAATAAAAATCTGTTTAAAACTCGAACTTGGTTTTCCAGGGAAACACACTTCCCATTCCAACATTCCAAAGAATCCGTCTTATAAATCCAGCCAATTTATTACCATTCAAATTCATGTTTTAATAACATAAGTTTCCTTTCCAGGATTTAAAAATAACTTCTTTCGAAGCCCAAACATAAATTACCATTCCCGGAAATTTACTTTCAAAGCTCGGTTTAAGAATTCTTCTCAATTAACCTTTGAGAATTTATTAAAGCAAAGTAATGCTTATGAATTACTTAAATAAAATTCCAATGGTGAAAGCTGTATTTCAAAATATTTTATTACATTTACAGTTGTTAATTTATGTTTAGATGCATCGTTGAAAACATAATTTAATTTTTCGGAAATCACTTAATTCCTTCGTATAAAATTTCTCACCGGAAGTCATACTTCCATATTTATATATTGATAAATTTCCCACTTCATTTAAAATTTAAATTTTACCAATTTCATTCTTCATCCAAACCAAATCCAAATTTTATTCCTTTAAATATTCGTTATATATCAATTTCTCTTATTCCTTTAAAAACCCAATTTATTCCATTTATAATTAAATTCTGGATTTATAGTTTATCCAACAATAACACGGTATAATTTAGTTCCAGATTTATCTGTCACAACACATATAGATAGAATGCATCATCAATCATCAAATAATTATTATATTGCGAGGAATCCAGTTGGATCCCTCCAACCTATTTTTCCCTACATCCACAAATATTAGCACAACAATATATATCAATTCAATTGATAATAATTACCATATTCAGCTAAACATCCAAACAAACATTCAATATTAGTTGTTTACTTTACTGGTATCCAGATGTGAGTGAGAATAACTCACCTTGAGTTTCGGCGAGCGTTCGAAATTTTAAATTAAACCGAACGACGTTTGATTTAACTCAAATTTCTACTTGCTCGGAATGGCTCCGGATCTGCACCATCTCGTAGTATTCTTTTCTGCGATCCCGACGCCGCGAATTTCGTTCGAATCTGATTTCATTCGAAAAAATTATTCAAATTTAAAGATTTAAATTTAAATTTAAAACAATTTCTTTTTTTTTAATTTACCAAAACAACGGTCGATACTTCATCTCCCCCCACCAACTTTCACGCACGCGACAACCCAGAAAGGCCGAACCCAACATTACCAATTAGGGTTGAATGTCGGCCTCCCCACGATCCTCGTTCCATCGATCGGCCACCACCCATGCGTCGCCCCTCCCCTCACGCGCCACCACCGGCAAACTCAACGAGCTCGCCTCCCCCAAACGAGAGAAAATCTCATGCGAACGGAAATCGTCCATATGCTCGGCCTGGATAAAAACGACCACGAAAACGAATCACCACCGTTCAACTTGAAGCGCTTGGCGTGCTCGTCATCTTCGTAGTTGGAAGATTTCGCTATTAATGAGTGGATAAAGAGAAATCAAGAGGGGAAAATTGACGCGTTTCAACCATTAAACATTATAAGCGGCGGCTGCAAAAGAAACAAGGGTTTTGGGTCATTAAGCATGCTTTAAAACGTTAATTTATATTATTTTAATCTCGTTCTTCAAATTTTCATGACCCACACAAACGAACTCCAATCCTCACGCACCAATAGGCGTTCCTAGGGTTTTCCCGCGTTCCGGACACAATGAAACAGGTTTCGTAAGATAATTTGGTCACACGCGCGAGTTACGAAAAGAAATGATCAATTTAAAATTAAATCGGTTAAATCAATTTCTATGCGTTTCGAGCTGCCACGGTCAAACGACAACTCCAATTTCTACAAAAATTGAAATCCGATAATAACTTACTATTACGGATCCAATGGAACTGGTTTCGTCGAATTCCAAGACTGTGCCCCGGAAGGCTATTTTAACTCGTCTATTAATTCGAGCGATTTACTAAAATTATCAAAAACGCTTAAATTTTCACTTTTAAAATTTTATTAACTTAACAATAATTCATATAAAATTTATAATCACATTAAAAATCATTCTGGCTCATTCAAGACCAAAATCTGATTAATTGCATTTTAATACTATTAAATTCATTTTTAATAGAATATAAAACCCCCAATAATAACTTATTAACCTTTAGATCCATCTAAAAATCCAACAACGCTTTTAATGACCAAATAGACTTAAAATAAATTTTAGAACTCATTTCCATATCTAATGATCTCCATATCCACAATTTATACCGATTCAATATTTAATTATTACTATTTAAATTCCAATTGGATTACTATATTTGGAATTATAAGTAATTTATTTATTTCATCCAATTCTTTTTATGTTAAAGCCAATTCAAAATTTTCATTGAACATTTAAAATGAATTAAATGTTCAAAATTCAATGTCCAAAATTCTGGGATGTTACAGACACCTCAAAAGAAGTTGGTATATAGGTCCTATCGCATCACCCGTCTGGATAACGCAACAATATAAGATCTACTCTAGTTTAGCATCCTAATCTCTCTCCGCCCGACTCTGAAACCGTGTCTGCAGGACGTGTTATCTCAATAGTACAACGGATTACATGTACCAATTGCTAGCCCCAAGTTGGACATACCAAAACTATAGATAAAACTTTAAACCGCAAATCGATATATATATATATATACATACATACATACATACATACATACATACATATATATATATATATATAAAATATTCTGTGCATCTCCCAATAGCCCTATGATGGACATACCTAAACTATATTTATACATAATTACATATAGACATATACAAATCACATAAACTATATGTAGGTTATTGTGTGCGTCTATATATATATACATACATACATACATACATACATACATACATACATATATATATATATATGTATGTATGTATATGTCCAGTCTAACTATATGGAACTAATAAACACATATCATGCATATTCACATACATAAAGGCAATAAACAACCAAAACAGCAAGTCTATCATCACAATAACAATAATAATTCGCACATACAATCATGAAAACAATTCAACAAAAATGCATCTTACTTAAGTGATCAATCTAATAATTATATCTTCTTTGTATTATATTTTAGAAGTCCTAAACTTATTTTATAAAATAATATTCTCATCGAAAAGCCATTAGCCACCAAAGAGACCTATTGAGAGCCACAACTAACTTGTGGACTCCTATAATTAACACCCCAAAAACAAGTTGGCTTATATGTCTTGTTGCAACACCTATGCGTACAACACAATAGTATTTCTTATGTTGCCTTTCCTTCTCAGTAACTTCATCAAACACATTAATAGGTGTTGTAGAGGATGCATATTCCATGCTATCACTTATTGGGTTCTTAGGGACACTACATGACACTGGGTCAGTAGCTATAGTAACATCGGAATTTCGGGCAATTGATGTGGGCTGTTATGGAGTTATTACATTGAAAAACCTAAGGTTGAAGCAGAATTGTAGGGAGTGTTATGTAATAAATGTAATGAAAACTTTTCTTTGTTGAGGCTTTTCCCAATCGATCTTTTATCATCCAAATCACAAAGAGATAAATTTGGATAGAAAATAAATGGACATGAAATCAAAAAACAATACACAAGAGATTCCACCCAACCATCCTCTTTATTAATTCACCAAAATTTGTTTACAATTAGTCGAACAAAATAAAAAAAATTGAACCATCTATCAAATTGAGAAAGAGATCTTGATGTCTATGACTAAAATTGTTGGAGGAAAAGAACAAAGATGGAAGAAGATAGAATTAGCAAATAGATTTCTACTCATTTTACACTCTCTCTTCTAGGCTCTATGTATAACATCAATTACTTAATGCCCAAGTTAATATTAGATGGAAAAAAAGTAAATTGATTTGCTAATTAGAGAGAGAGAGAGAAATAAACATAACCAAATATGCATATTAATTAAGAGAAAAAAAATTCTCTTTCTTCCTTTTTGCATATTTGGTTCCTTCTAGTTGTGATTTTGTATCACCAAAATTTAACACTCCACCTTGATGCAAAATCACATATCTCCAATATACCAGGCATGCCATCTGTAGATCTATCACAACTCTCTATATCTCAATCACGCCAAATTACAAACCTCTACCACCGCCTGTAAGTGATGCATCTCCCTCCATGAGGTGCATCACACCAATCGGGGTAAAAAGGGTTTGCAATACCATAAAGACCAACATACAGTCTTTGTGGATTATCCAACTCGACACCCGTCTATCACTCGATAACATGATCACTATTGATCACTTGAGCATCATCAACATGAAGACCCCTGTCTAAAATATGATTCTTAACACAACCGTCATAAGTAGTGAACACATTAAACTCTCCACCCGACTGTGGACAAGGCTCTCCAACTGTCACTCGTTTTTCATAGTTGACAACATGACCAACCGAACTATAATGATTTCCTTCTTCCAATACTCCTCTTATCCCTACAAGACCATGCTTTTTCACTCTCAAAACTCCACATCGAGTCTCATGAGTGTAACTACGGCAATCCAAACTGGCCGAGAGAAATAAGATTATACGAACAAGAAGGTACATGTCTCACTCTAGAGACTTCTCTAACCACACCACCATGCATACGAAATTGGATAGATCGAATATCATAAATTGGTAACTCTTCTCCGTTGGCTGACCTAATCATTCCGACACCCTTCTAATAAGAAGAGAAACAATTCACATCTCTACAAATGTGAAAACTAGCTCTTGAATCCATCTTCCAAGGCTTCTCTTTACTAATGAAGACATCACAAGAAGTATCACTATTGCTACCTTCAGCTATACCCGTCTGTATGTCACTGTCACTATCACTATGTATAGCCTTCTTTTGATCCCATTTATACGCTTCACATCTATTACGCATATGACCCATTTTATGACAATAATAATAAATGGTACTTTTCGACATACCTTTACCATTAGCGAATTTATTCTTCGGACTTGTATCCTTATTTAGGTCCCTTGCTAACATAGCCTCATCTTGAACTAATTTCACATGTTACCCTTTTCTTCTAAGCTCCTCATTCAAAAGACTACTTTGAACAATTTCCAGTGAGATATTTCCATTAGCATTGGAATTACTCAATGAAACAACCAAAGTTTTTCAACTTTCTGAAAAACCTTATTTGTAGCACTCTTTGACTAATACAAAGATACCAACTTATCCCACAAAGCCTTCATAGATTTACAACTAGCAGCATGATGGAAGACTGAATCATCAAGATAATGATGAATCAACGAAATTGCCTTCTTATCCATCTTCTTCCATTTCCCTCCTCTACATCAGAGGGCTTCTTTCCATCTCTATCAAGCGGATTATGATGATCATTGAGGTACAAAACATGTTCCATCCTAGGCTTTCAAATATCCCAATTTTTTCCCTTCAAAATAGCCTCTTTGAAAAATAAATCATATCCGACATCTCAATAATTTCAAAATTCAAAATTACTCTAAGCTTTGCGATGAACTTACTCCGATACCAATCTATAGTAAAAAAATTGCTTTGCAGAATCTTTACCAAATAGATCTTTTATCATCTAAATCACAAAGAGATAAATATGGATTGAAAATAAATGGATATGAAATAAAAAAATATATACAAAAGATTCAACTCAGCCACCCTCTTTATTGATTCTCCAAATTTTATTTACAATTAATCGAACAAAATAAAAGTAAACAAAATACCAATTGAACCAGCAACCAAATTGAGAAAGGGAGTCTTGATCTCTATGGCTAAAACTGTTAGAGGAGAAGAACCAAGATGGAAGAAGAGAGAATTAGCAAATAGATTTTCACTTATTTTACATTCTCTCTTCTAGGTTATGTTTATAACATCAATTACTTAATGCCCAAGTTAATATTAAATGGAAAAAAATAAATTAATTAGCTAATTAGAGAAAGAAATAAACATTACCAAATATGCCTATTAATTAGGAGAAACCAAAAAAAATCTTTATTCCTTTTTGCATATTTGTTTCCTTCTAGTTGTGATTTTGTATCACCAAAATTTAACAATAAATTTGTGGCATTGTTCAAAAGGACTATAGAATCTGGACATGTATGTATTGGATTACCATGATTTTGTGATTTTTCAGCAATATGCAACTCATCCTCTTGCTTAGAATTTTAGCATTAACTTGTGTAAGGCTATCAACATCCATACAACCTGTCTCATTAATTGAAGTAGAGTTTTTCTCAATATTTATATACCATTCTACATCGGCCTTACTTTCTTGAATATTATTGGAACTAGAATTAGTTGGTTGCCTTTGTGCCCAAATTTTCTCTATTGAGCAATATTTATAACAGTGCCTGAAACATCATAGTTTTGACAAACTGTGGATTTCCATTCATACTCCACTTGCTACAAATAAACAAAGGCCTTCATCGTCTAAAATTACTACTTCATTTGGAAAGTTAAATTTATTGTCAATTTCAACTAAAAACCTTGCATAGGAGGTTCAGATAATCCCTTGAGTGAATTTGTCCATCTTAATGGGAATGCCTAATACAGATGCAATAAGGCTGACTGATTCAGGATCACGACGAGTCTTGTGATATTATTTTGATGAGCATGCTTTACTGTCACATAAAGCTAAACAATCTATTACCAAAAGGGAAAATTCAAGGCCTAGATTATAAATGATGGATAAGAAGTAGAGTCAAGATGACTTGTACGGCAACATATAGACTGCCTAAAAAGTACACTGTAAATATCGTTTTATTATCTTAATGCATGTTGGATTTTTGCATTTTATTTATATCGACGAGACTTCTCATTTGGTAGTAGTAGATTTGTTCTTTTCACCGGTAGTTATTATGTATATCTCCTCAATTGATGTTGGGCTTAAACCTTTAATGTTGCGGGGATTGTTACTGGATGATTACACCTCTATTTTTAAGGTAGTTGATATTATGTTTATAAAAAGTACGAATGATTGTTGTAGATGTTGATCCATCATGCATGGCTATTATTGATGCTGATATTGGATGTTATATTTTTGTATAAGTTATGTGATGGTTTACTCATTTTACAAGTTATAAACAACCAATGACCGAATCCTAAATAGGTCAAAGATTGATTATTGAAGGTTGAAACCCGAGTGAAAATTTAATCGATCACATCTTCCTTGTTGAATGAGGAGTTTATCTTGCTGAATATTTTGTGTAAAAGAACGCTAGTGTACTGACATTGAAAAAAAATATGATTTCTTGACTCTTACCCTTGATTTCATAGTATGCAACTCTTATCCATGTTAATATTCCATTTGGAAATAACAACTCTGGTGTTGAGTTTATTAAGCATTGCTAAAAGAGCACATAGACATCTTAGGTGTGCACGTTGCACGTTGTGTTCCAAACGTGTTTGCACCTATTAGTTTGATGTGTTTTTCCCTAACCCAATCCCATGCATGCTGATTTGAAGGAAAAATTACCATCTTGCTATAGCTTCCAAATCTAGAAATTTTTGCTATGTTGTTGATTCAGCGGCATTCCTTGAATTTACCATTTGATTCGAGGAGGTAAATTGAAGATGTCTTCTCTCTACTATCCATTGGACATGAGGGAAGACATCTTCCTAGTGGGGCCTCTGATGATAGAAATATATTGCCATCCCAAAATATTTTTCAATGATTGACCATTGATCCCTGGATTTAACCACAAGTTTGTATCATGACCCTAGACAATTTTCCTTTCAATTGAAAACTTTGACTATTGCCTAATCCTAAGGAGAAGCTTCCATGTGTATGATGAGTTGTTATTGTTGAATATGCGCTTAAATGATTATTGTTTGATGATAATAAACATATATACATTCGTTTAAATGTATTTGTTAATGTACTATTTTATTTTTCATAGATTAAATAAATATTTGCAGAATAAAATTAAATAACACAGAATTTGAATTCAAACAGAAATTTTATTCAAACAAATATTTATTACAATTTTGAATAGTACAAATTCAAGCTCTCACTATACATATACAATTCTGATTACAAATACATCACAATGTCATATTTACATTTAACCTCACTACACATCACTTATTCACTCAACTCGTATTTTATCTTCAACTTCATTCCAGTTAGAATCCATCATCTGAGCAATCTGCGAAAATATTCACTAACACAGTAAAATTAAAAAAGAAATATTTTTGCAATATAAAATAAAATATGGTTTTTGAAAATATTATTTGCCTCAGTTATTTGGGTTGTTCGTCATGATTTATATTTGAATTCATCACACACGAACAATGTGACATGCACAGTGTATCACTGTACATGCCACAAGGCCGTGCACACCGATATACACTTGATAATGCTACAGGGACAGGTGAGCACAAGGTCAAACCCAAAATAAAAAGACGGGTTCAACTCAGGTGCAATATAAATAAATTCTCGACATCAGCACAAGGTCGAACCCGAGTTGTGAAACCGGATTCAACACAGGTGCAAATGGTCAAGTCATCTAAAACAAGCCTCAACCAGAAATGAAACACTGTAACTCAAAGAGCATCAAAATGCAAACCATGATGAAACTCAGCAACACTCAAGTAAACACTATAGGCCGAGACAGTAGCAAATCAAATGAGAATGCATCGGTGTACAGTGAGCCCGAGCACAAGTGACTCATGGAAAGACTACAACAATGATGAACAAATATACAAATATGCACCAGACTAAAATGCTTCATAGATCAGAATGCTCAAGTGAAGATAACAAATACAACATAAACATCCAGATCAAATGCACAATATCAAAGACACAAAGGCAACTGACCAAATGCCAAAACTTAGTGATACTCAAGCACCAAATCAAACTGAAACAGTAATGAAAATGCAATCCAGACCAGTTAAGGGATGCAGACCTAGACTACAACTTCTGGTGACCACGTAACAAATTTTTAGCCGAGAAAATCATCACAACAAGTCGAAGTCAATTTCGAACCTTTCTTAACAGTTCAAAGCAACTGACCGAAGTGACCAACTAGAAGAAAACCAACTATACCAACATGAACAAAGATACAGTGAAGCAGTACACGGGTAAACAGCACAATCAAACTTCAACAAGACACACATGAATATGAAGATCATCAAGTGTCAACCAGACATCATGATACAACTTACAAGCCCAAATGACAGCACAGCAACTACAAACTACTCACAATAGTGCACCACTGACCATGAATGCAGTGACAACATCGCTGGTGACCACAAAATTAATCAACACTGTGATTTACAAGCAATGAAAATATACGCATATGAACAAGTCGTAAATCATCATCAACATCCATACGGAAATTAAAAAAAACAAGCCGAAGTCAATGTTGAACAAGTCAAAATCGTGGTGGCAAAAGAAAATTGACCAAGTTAAACATCAATACCGTAAGATTCAAGTAAATAGAAGAAGTCAGAATCAATCTTAAACATTCAAGCATCATCAAACGGCCGAAAGCATAAAATTGAAGAAATCAGACGAACGAGAATTCAGGAAATCGACTCCTATAAATTACTACAATCATCATCGGCATATTTCGATTGAGTTCAAGCATTGAATCATAAAGAAAAAGAGCAATAAATTACTTACCGAAGCAAGATCGAACTCGATCAATTTCAAGAGCCGAGAGCAAAACAGAGAAGCCAAGCAATTGACGAAAGCAACAACTGAAAATCATCTTTCGATTAAGCAACCATAGGTTAGCGCTTCAGAAAACCATAGTTTGGATCGAAGAGAACGAAGCCCTAAATTGGCAAGAGGAACGACCGTTATTATTCACGAAAACGTACGGAGCAAATAAAAGAGACGGGCTAAAATATAAAAGGGGCCGGCAATTTTAACAAGGGCTTTAAATTTATAAATAGGGTTTTATTTTTAAATTGTTTTTAATTTGTACTTTCCTTTTTTTAAACCGTTTAATTTTCTAGTCGTGTGACTAGGGGACAAACTACGTGTCGTAGCTTGAGAATTCACAACTCGGTGGCTAAGTTGTGGCAAGGTTTTGAGCGTAGAGTTAGGATAGTCAATAGCGGGTATAGCGAGTTTACGTGTGTAAGCGAGGGACTATCTAATTTCTAGTAGAAACCTTGGGGGCAGCACGTAGGTTGCCAAAGCTGGGTAAATTCTGTGTTGTTCTCTTCTGCATTTATTATTCTGATATTATCTATGCTGTGTTTATTCTGCTGTGATCTGTGTTAAAATTAATATACACTTCCGCAATAATTTTTATAATTAACACTATCACCCTATTCACCCCCCCTCTAGGGTGAAATCGATCCTACAAGTGGTATCAAAGTTAGGAATAGAAGTCATCATTTGTTTTAAAAATTCGTTTTTTCAAAAAATCAGTTTTTGTTTTTAAAAATTTGAATTTTTATAATGGCTTCTTTTAATAATGCTTTTGCAGAGGGTCAGTCCATAGTTAGACCACAAATGTTCAATGGTGAATATGCTTATTGGAAAAATAGGATGGAAATTTTTCTGAAAACCATTGACGCTTGGAATATTGTTGAGACAGGTTATAAAGAACCAACTATAACTGTAGATAATCAGGAAATAGAGAAACCAAAGGATCAATGGACAGAACTAGAAAATAAATTACAAAATGATAATGCTAAAGCTATGAATTCTGTTATCTGTTCATTGGATCAATTTGAATTTAATCGTGTCTCACATTGTCTAACTGCGCAGGAAATATGGCACACACTAGAAGTGACTCACGAAGGAACATCGCAAGTCAAAGAATCTCGCCTTGTCATGCTAAGCAGCGAATACGAGAACTTCACAATGGCGAAGGAAGAAAATGTCAAAGAGATGCATGGATGACTTTCCAATATCGTATACAAATCAAAATCTCTTGGAAAATCATACACGGAGTTGGAGATAGTCCAAAAAATCCTCAGAGTCCTTCCTCGACCTTTGAAGCCAAAGTGACTGCCATTCAAGAATCAAAAGACTTGAAACAAATGAAAGTCGAAGAACTCATCGAAAATCTCACTGCTTATGAGTTAGAAATGAAATTCAAGGAAGAGCGTGAAGGAGGTGACACTCGAAGAAAATCAATATCTCTTAAAGGAATAATTGAAAGTGAAGATGATGATGATAATGATGATGATTGTGAAGCAGAACTAGCACTAGTAATAAGAAAATTCAAAAGGTGGAGTCGCAAATATGGCAATCCAGTTAGAAATCAACAAGAAAAGAGCAGATTAAACAAAGCAATAGACAACCCATAAAAACAGAAAATCATCTGTTACAAATGCAACAAACCCGGTCATATCAAGCCACATTGTTCTCAAAAACGATCAAACCAAGGAAAGAAACTAAAGAAGAAAACCTTTGCGGCTACTTGGGATGAAACTGACGAAGATGAAAGTGATAGCACCGAGATTGAGAGTGAAAAACAAACATGTGTCTCCATGGTGAAGTTACTGACAGTGATGACGTCGAGCCAAGCGAGGTATCAAAACTCATTCACTCCGAATTACTTATTTATTTTCATGAAGTAAATGGCTGTTATGAACGACTTAGGGAAAAATACGCCAAACTTGAATCTCAAAAGGATACTTTGATAGAATGTAATGAACAACTTGACCAATTAGTTAAGAACTATCAACGTAGGATCCCTAAGTGTGATAAGTGTGCAATATTCGAAGAAGAAATTCAAAATTCAAAAATTAATATAAAATCACTTGAAAATGAAATTCTGATTTTAAAAGAGAGTGAGAATAGTAGGAGAGAGAATTATATTAAAAAGTGCATACAATTGTGAAACGAAAATGAATCTCTCAAAACACAAGTCCAACAATTGTCAACGACTTTAGAAAAATTCTCAAAAAGTGAAAAATCGTTGAATATGCTCTTAGGAAAACAAACTGTTAATACAATTAAACAAGGACTTGGATATACTCAATCTAAAAATGTTAGAAATAATATTAATCGAGAAAATTTCTAGGAAAATTTCTAGCCACAGTGGTAGCAGCCTTGTTGGGGAGGGTGGACTGTTCCTCCTTGTCCATTTTTCACATACTTTTGGCAGCCAAGGCCCAATCCAGCAGCCCAACATCCCTCCTCTTCTAGGTCAGGCTTACTTGGGTCCAGATCTCAAGTTTTCAATGTAGTTGCTCTCCTGCTCCTAGCTACATGCCCACCGACGTTGAGGCCGCTATGCATGCTCTTTCATTCTCTCAACCAGATGGGAACTACTACATGGATACTGGTACTACATCCCACTTAACGGCGGATGCAGGTATTCTCTCTTTTTATTTCAATTCAAGCAATAAGCATCATAACATTGTTGTTGGTAGTGGTCATTTAATTCCAATTATTGGTCACAGTAGCACTACATTGCCTCCACCTTATCCACCATTTACCCTAAACAATGTGTTACATGCTTCCAGGTTCATTAAAAATCTGGTCTCTGTTCGTAAATTTACCACAGATAATATGGTTTCTATCTCTTTTGACCCTTTTGGTTTCTCTGTTAATGACTTACAGACGGGGAACAGACTAATGAGATGTGATAGCACTGAGGGCTTATATCCACTTTTCTCCAACTCTCAATCCATTTCTTCCAACAATCATTCTGCTTTTACTGCTTTGTCTTCGAATATTTGGCACAATCGTTTAGGTCATCCTAGCGATGCTATTCTTAAGTCTCTTTGTAGCAAAAAGTTTGTTGATTGTAATAAGGCTTGTAAAACTTTTTGTTCTTCTTGTCCTCTTAGGAAACTGTAACATCCCGAAATTTGTTAGTTTAAATTCAGTGATTATTTGAACTTTTTGAATTTAATTTGTGAAATTTCAACAAAAATTAAATATTGTTGATATTAATATTTCAAAGTTATAAGGTGTTAAATAAAAAATTGATAGTTAAGTTTAAATAAATAATAAAAATAATAATCACAATAATTAAAGAAAAGAACATATTATAAACAAGGAATTGTTTACAACAATAAAGTAAAATATGTGATGAATTAAATGATAAAAACAAACACTTTCGTTTAACAAAGTAAAGCAAATATTGTAATAAAATCACATAGTATGAATGTTAATAACTAAAAAAAAATTTCTTTTAGCAAAGTAACCAAATAAATGCATGAAAATTTATAAACCAGGGAATAGAGAAATAAATAAAGGATAAATATAAAAGTATGTTGCTATGAATAAATCTAAGTGTGTATGAAGATACACAAGCCAAGAGATAATGGAAAAATAATGTGTGCAAGAAAGTAAGTATTTAAACAAGAAAAAAAAACAAAACAACATGCTGTGAATACAAAGCATGAACATAGCATACTTTCATTTAATGCTTTGTACTCCTCTGCATGTGCAAGATCTTACCAGCCAAAATCAAAGCATGAGCACGGCATGTTGTAAAATACATGAAAGTATTACTTACATACTTTCATTAAATGCTTTCAAACTTCAGCCATACACCAGTTAATTGAAATATTCACAAAGTACAAACTGAAAAGAGAAAAAAAAAAGCCTATACCTTCACCTGTACACAATCTCCTTTATATACATGAACATCTCTCTTTGTTTTATTTTCTTCAAACAACTCATCAAAGAACAGAAATTTAAAAGAAAATCAAACATCACTTTATCTTCAAATTTGGAAACAAATTACTGAAGAAAGAAAAGGGAAAGAAGATCAAAACAGTTTTTCAAAACAGGAATATCTGTGCCCATCAATATTTCAGGTGAGTAAACAAACTGATTTTTAAAATTTAACTTGTGTATTTGCTTTTTGAATGATATGTGCTTGTTATAGTGTAAACAAACTACTCTGTGTATATTCTGTTTGCACTAGGCCTCTGTATATGACCTGTTATTCTATTTATTTGGTTGCAGAGTAAAGAAATGCAGAGAAAACAAATACTTCTCCATACAATCATTTTAAACTTAGGATTTTTAAACTAAATAAATTTGTTTACACTAAAATCATAATATGAAATGGTTTAAAGCATGACTGAGGAACATGGCTTTAGTTTATTTAAGTTTTACAGTAAAAAGGAAAACATATGTTAAAATTCGAATAATTTAAATTGTTAATTTGATTTCACATCTTGATTAAACATACCAAAATAAGATTTTTAAAACGGAAATGATGATTTTTAGATCAGTATACAAGGTCTAGTCCTTAAATGAATCGAAGTTACTTTTTATTCAATTTCTGATTGCTCAACAAATTTTAATTGTTGTAATTTGTTGAGGAGTTAATTTGATCATTCTCAAATATGGGGAAAATATTAGAAAAAAATTCGAATGCAAGGATTCTTTGGTTGGATCAAGAATAGGGTTTGGGTTCCAGTTTTTTTCGTGTTCTGTAATTTCTTAATGGCGTCACCGTGGGGTGATCGAGTGGCACGCAATTCTGGGAGGTGGTAGAGGAGGTTAACGGTGAGGTGTAGCCGAAATCACGTCGCCCTGGTGGATGGCGTTCGAGGGTCGAGGCGTTTTTCAGTGGGTTGTTCGAGTTGATGGTTCAAGCTACAGGTGTATTTTCGATTTCGACTTTTTTTCGAAAAACTGGGTTTTGATTACGAATTGGTGATTGATTTGTGGTTTGTGGGTGGCAGAGAGGGTTGCCGGAGGGGTGGTGAACCACCGTGCACGTGCACGGTGGCATGTGAGTGGCAGTGGTTCGAATTTTAGGTCGTCTCGTGAAATGGCTTGAGAAAATTGAGGGTTGGTCGTGTAATAACCTGGTGCACGCGTGAGTGTTTATAATACTGCAGTCATTAATCTAACTTCAAACTAAAAAAATAAAGGAAGAAGAAGAAACAGGGTATGGGGAAGAAAGGGAAGGGACGCGGGGAAATTTCTAGGAAAACTCGAGTTTGGCTCGAGTCGTTAGCATGGTTTACTCGGGTGTATTTTAAAGGTGGGTTAAGCCCAAATTTGTAAAGTTTAAAACTGTTAAACTGAACCATGTTGAGTAATGTTAAGTGAAAATTTGTTTAAGTTATTTACTAAGTAAGTATATAAATATTAATGCTTATAAAACCTTAATTAATAATTAAATTAAGTAATTTAATTTAAAATAAGAATTGAAGTTAATTTACATTAAAATTTTCAATGTAACAATAATTTTTAGAAAAAAAGTATAAAACAGATTTTCAAATGATAATTAAGGTAAATAATTTGTATAAATAAATGATTTAAAATTAAGAAGGATATACAATTTGAAATTAAAATTGATAATAAACAATTAAGTGTTCAAATAAATTTGTAAATTAAGAATTTGTTATTCAGATAAATTAAAGTCGACAAATCAAATTTAGGGGTTAATTAAAATAACTAATTTTGAAAACAATAAATCGAGTTAATTACGATTTAATTTATTTATCCAAATTTTTAAACCATCACTGCAAATAATTGTGGTAAATTTATTTAAACCACATTGGAAAATAATTAACTATTACTGTGCACTATATTGACATTTCTGTTTTTTTGTGATATTGTGTGATGTAGATTGCTATGTACTGCACTGTGATTGTGGTTTGTTCTGTATTGATGTGAAAACCCCATTGCCTGTAAAACGACATTTAAACTTCAATGCGACAGGGAATCAGGTTTCGGTTAGTTATCCGAAACCTACATCGAACCTGTGAATTTTTGTGAACGACATATCCACATGTTTTTAAAATTGACTCTCACTATTCGGTTTAGCCGGAAAGGACCTTTGTGTCATATAAACCATTTCGAATAAGTAATACGACGAAATGGATGAGCATTTGAAGACCGGTGGTGAAGACCGGGTATTTGCGAGAACGATAGGATGACCTATCGATTGTCTCTGCACTGAGTTGCAACGGTATAGAGACTCCCTAAGTGATGGAAAGTCCGATCGGGATTGCGAGTACCCGGATTTCATGGGCTTCTTTGGAAGTGCCTTCGGTTCTGTTCGAACCCAAAACAGACTTGTATGGATTGTATCTCTGACATTACATTTGAGATATAAAGCAGATTGCTTTCAAATGCATTTCTGTTGGTGGCGGAGAATTTATTCTCTTAGCTTAACACCTTTCTTTGAGACGTACGAGCTCAGAGGTTATGTAGTTGAAGGTTATCAGTAATATATTCCCAACTTGGTAATGTGGCATGCTGAGTGATGTTGATCATTTGTTGATCAAAGAATGGCTTTGTGAAAAGCATAGCATTGTGGACGAAACTTCATCGAACCTCACACCCCGAAATGGTCAAAACAGGAAAGATGCGGCAAAGTTATTGGCGGTAGCGCCCCTTAGGGTATGTGCATTTCCTTCTGGATAGAAGTGGCATCATGGTATGGAGCCTAGATACTTAACTTATGTTCGTATCGTAGATATATATATTACTTTGTGATTGGTTGCTGGGGCCCCGGATAAAGGTTGGTTACAACCGGGAGATGGCATACTCGTGTCAGTAGTTACCCAGTTAGGGGTAACCCGGCCTTGTGTTGGCAGAGATCCGGTTAGGTTCTCGGGTCGTCCCTCCAGAGGCGTACCCATGTGGCCCAGGAAGTTTCTTAGCCTGACCATTGTTGGAAATCCAATTCCCAATACGAAACCTTGTATGGTTTTAGTTGCAAAACCTGCCATTTATTTATGGTGGCGCCCCACTGTTTAGATGATAGCTATAGTAGGCATATGATAATGGTCGTATGTTGGCTAAGGTTAATATTTTATTTTCGAAATATTTTCTACACTATGCACTAGTAATAATATCAAAGAAAAATTTCCCCGTACCAAGCATATTTGACTATCATAAGAAAAAATCTCCTCCAATTCTGCGTTTGCATTGTGTGTGTGGTGGGAGGTCTTATGGTAGTTCCTTTTTAAAAGCATATAGAAAATTCTTTTATAAATTTAGTTCTTTAAAAGCAATTGTTTTTGTTCACTCATACCAGTCCCATGACTGACCTGGAGTTTATTGTTTCTTTCCTAAACTCTGGGTGCCCTTAATTTTTACTCGGGCGGCCTAATAGCAGGTTTTTCGTATTTTGGAGCTAGCTTGGATTTGAAGTCTTCTGGAAGCTTTGGATTAGGAAATCTTTTGAAGTATGTTGGGAACTTGTTGAAGTTTCTGTTATCGTATTATTGTTGTATCATGTGTATCACTCTGATATTTGAGATCAATGTTGTATTGGATATTGTATCATGTGTACCTGTGTTGTTATATGACATTCATTTTGTTTCCGCTGTTCTATATTCATCTATTGTTGTTATAAGCTCCATCCGAACTGAAATTTGACGTTCGAATCTCCGGCAGTCGAATACAAGTGAGATATTTGATGTCGATTTTTGGACGATGAATTTTGGGTCATGACAGAAACATTCTAAGCTACCTTTTTATGATTCAGTGTCATATACTTTTCTTCCATTTGATATTATTCACAGTGATCTTTGGACTTCTCCTATTGTTAGTACTTCCGGCTATTGTTATTATGTTCCTTTTCTTGATGACTATAGCAAATTTCCGTTGACCTTTCCTATTGCAAAAAAATCTCAGGTCAAACAACTTTTCTTAGCATTTCATGCTTTAGTCAAGACATAATTTGAATGTAATATTAAGACTTTTCAGTGTGATAATGGTACGGAATACATTAATGGCACTTTTAAGGATTTTTTTGAGCAACATGGCATGATTTTCCGTCTCTCATGTTCTCATACATCTACTCAAAACGGGAAGGCCAAAAGACACATAAAATCCATAAATTATATCATCCGGACTATTCTTTCTAATGCATCTATGCCACTTTCCTTTTGGCATCATGCTCTCTCCATGGCTACATATCTTCTCAATATCCTTCCTTCCATGGTATTGAATTACCAATCTCCCGCTCAAATCCTCTATCAAAGTGATCCGAATTATTCGGGTTTGTGCATTTTTGGTTGCTTATGTTTCCCATTATTCCCCTCTTCTATTATTCATAAATTACAAAAAAGGTCAACTCCTTGTGATTATTTAGGTTCGGCTCCTAATCATCGTGGCTCCAAATGATATGACATGTCTGGTGGTAAAATCATAATTTGTCATCATGTTCGTTTTGTTGAAACAGAATTTCCGTTCTCCAAACTCCACAAAACAGAACCTTCGAATTATGATTTTTTGAGTGACAATATTAATCCTCAATTAATACATTATTTATCTCAAAATACCACACCCATAAAATATGCATCTTGACCTAACAACGCAGCCCAACGACTCGCCCTCTCTTCCTTAATCTGGGCCACAGTCTCACATAGGCCCAGATTCCACACCTTCCACTGCTGCCCACACACGGTCCTCTATTTCCTTCTCTAACTCATTCTCTCTTCCCCACCGTCCAACCCCGTCTATGAGCTCCCCCACTTTGACCATTTCTCACACCACCCCTGTGCCTCCCAACCCCATTTCAACCCGCATGACCACTCGTGCATCAAATGACATTTTTAAACCCAACCCCAAATACTTTTCTAATTACCACACTACCACCACTATAGATATTTCTCCTGTTTCGAAAAATCATGTTAGTGTGCTTAGTGACCATAATTGGAAAAGTGCAATGTTGGATGAATTTAATGATTTAATTGACAATAAGACTTGGGTATTAGTGCCTAGGCCGTCTAATGTTAATGTTATTCAGTCTATGTGGATTTTTCGTCATAAATATAAATCTGACGGCTCTTTTGAGTGTTATAAAACTCGTCTTGTGGGTGATGGAAGTACACAACAACAGGGCATTGATTGTGATGAAACATTTAGCCCCGTGGTTAAACTGGTCACCTTTAGAGCGGTTCTCAGTATTGGTCTTTCTAAATCTTGGCCCATTCATCAAATGGATATCAAGAATGCTTTCTTGCATGGTCATCTCAATGAAGCAGTTTATATGCATCAACCCATGGGTTTCGTACCAAAAATTATCTGAATCATGTTTGCCTTTTGAAGAAATCTTTGTACGGATTAAAACAGGCTCCTCAAGCTTGGTACCAAAGATTTGCTAGTTTTGTTTCTACCATTGGGTTCTCTCATAGTATGTCAGATCACTCTTTATTCATCTACAAGAATGGTTCTGATATTATTTATATTCTTTTATATGTGTATGACATTATACTTACATCTTCTTCTGATCGTCTTCGTAAGTATATTATAACTCTCTTAGCTTATGAATTTGCTAGGAAGGATCTAGGTCCTTTGAGTTTCTTTTGGGTATTGCTGTCACTCGTCATGGCTATGGTCTTTTCTTATCTTAGGCACAGTATGCTGTAAAAATTATTGAACGTGCCGGAATTGATAGCTGCAGTTCATGTCCTACACCTATTGACACTAAGTCCAAACTAAGTGCCAACGTAGACACTCCTTATGATGATCCGACTAAGTATCGTAGTCTTGCAGGTGCTCTTTAGTATCTTACATTCACTCGGCCAGACATTTCATATGCCGTGTAGCAGATCTGCCTTCATATGCATGCCCCGACTAATGAGCATATGAAAGCTCTTAAGCGTATCATACGCTATCTCCGCGGTAGCCTTTCTTTTGGTCTCCACTTGTACAAATCCAATATTAATCGTATTATCTCATATACAGATGCAGATTGTGGTGGTTGTCCTGACACCCGTCGTTCTACCTCTGGTTATTTTGTATTCCTTGGAGATAATTTAATTTCTTGGTCTTCGAAACGGCAACCTACTCTTTCCCATAATAGTGCTGAGGCGGAATACAACGGTGTTGCTAATATGATTCGTGCTGGATCAGAAATTTGCTTCTAGAGTAGCATTGTCCTATTCAAAAGGCTACTCTAGTTTATTGTGATAATGTGAGTCTTATATACTTATCCGACAATCATGTTCAGCATCAACGCACTAAACACATTGATATGGATATTTATTTCGTCCACGAGAAAGTAGCTCGTGGCGAAGTGCGTGTGCTTTATGTACCGTCTCGTTACCAAATTGCTGATAATTTTACAAAAGGGCTTTCGCATGTATTATTTAATGATTTCAGGGACAGTCTAAGCATACGAGAAACTCCCGCTTCGACTGAGGGGGTGTGATATAATATATTTTACATATATTTTAGGCGTTAGAATATTTCTTGATATTTCATGCATTTAATTCTCTGATTTGACGATATTTTTATTTGGGAAATATTTATTTAGTTATCTTTGCTTTAACAAATCAGTTGATTTGACGATATCTTTATTTGGAAAGTATTTATTTAATTACCTTTGTTTTAGCAAATCAGTTGGCTAATTTGTAGCCTATCTTGACTCTTGTAAGCATATATATTATTGGAAAGTTGAATACAATGGACAAACAAATTGATTTTTAAATAGATTTCTATCATTATTGCTTATTGAATATGATACTTCACCCCAAATTTTTTGCTAAACTAGCATAGCTAGTGACGGAACCAAAATTTATGATTGCAGTGGGTGAAAAATTAAAAAGTGATTTTTGGATAATCAAACTTCAATAACAGAAAAGTATCCGCGCAGATGCGAAAGAGTTGATGGGAACCGGAGAAGTTAAATTTAAATCATATCTACGAGAATGTGAGAAACGTTTGAATTGTTATCTAAAGCACATACGGTACAATTTTTGTTTGAGAAATATCCATAAATCAAAGTAATAATAATGAAATAGTGAGATGTATATGTGGACGGTAATCACTAATAAAACTAAGATGATAAATGTTAGCTATTCCTGAATTAATTTATATTTGCAATGCCCATTAAGTTATATATTCTTTAGGTTGTCTATCACTTTGAATTTGAATAGTAGTAACCACATCTATATGACTAATAAATGCTAATTTAAGTTGCATTTTATAAGTAACATGTGGCCAAAATTCTTTATTATACTAGTAATTCTTACTATTTCAAAATCTTGAGTAGAACAGTTGCCCACCTCATCTAGCACCCAGTCTAGTCACTGGCTAATTCAGTGGCGGAGCTAGCCAATAAGTTTAGATTGAGCCATTTATTATAGACCAAACATAATATGATTCTCATTTATTATAGGCCAATAGTGGAAGGACAATTGAATTGAAATGAAGACAGAAATATTAGAAACATGGGATTATAACTACAATAGTGTTGATCAAAATTGAGATAGGGCAAGCCTAGTTTATTTAGGTATGGCGAAATATTGTTAAATCAACATTGTGGTAAGAAAAATCAGCTTTCAGGTGGGGCCTTGGCCCTATGTGATGCATACTTGCAACCGCCTCCGCTGGCTGTAGCTATGAATGTTTCTCCAATTTGGTTTGAAATTTGAGTTGACGATTGTTGCACATAACATATGCCATTCTGTAGAATAGGACTACAGCGTTCAATTTCGTACGTCTATTAACCAGTCATTACTTGTTCAATATTGCCACTATCAGTATAAAATGATAGTCTTGTTTTTTATATCAAAGACTCAAACTTGTATCATCATTATTTATATAATCAACTTGGCTACTTGCCCATTTGCTTGCTTACCAGACCCCATTTATCTTTCCAAATGGAATATAACATGAGTAAAAACTGACCTAAACTTGACGCTTGAAATATTAAATGACAGAGGAAATGCATGCGAATATGCGCACTTTTTTTTTATCAGTTAACATCGATTAATTTCTTGTTCTCATTGGATGGTTCTGGGTAATCACCGCTTTCTTTCTAGTAGGTCCATGCATCCACTTTGGTGGTGCCGGAGGCTTTTGTGTCTCTGCATCTGCATATATCACTTAGTGTGCAACCATGGCCAACTCATTACAAGTAACTAATCAGTATCTGAAATTTCTTCTTAAATAATATCAATTTGAATTATAAAGTACCGTATCTCTAAATGAAATTCCAAGGTTTCCTACTTCGGTATGAGTATTAAAAATTGTAAATCATGCCATCATGGGGTATAACATTGATAATTTTCTGATTGATACCATTGGAACATTCCCCTGTAACATATATTTTGGAAGAGGGAACTAGAGAAAAAGAAAATCTTGAAAAAACAATTAGGTTGAAGAACACATGTTTCGTTTTTAGCCTGAAAGACAAATGCTAGTTATAATTAGCATTATATTCAAGTTTTACACTATACAAAATATTTATATCTAGCACTATATTCGGTTTTACACTATACCAAAATGCTAGTTATAACTAGCATTGTTTTACCGTCTAAAAACAAACTTGTTTTCCTTCAGCCTAAGTTTTTTTTTTAGTTTATCCTTAACTATTTTTCTGATTTTGGAATTTATATAAACGTGTCTATAATTATATAATTTAGGCAATACCATTACGGGTAATGCTTGGATATGGGGATTAAACTGTATATAAAACATTTAAAAATAAGTCCTTACAATCTGACAAATGTGTAGCACAGTTGGTTATGATTTGTTTTTAAGACACCCGGCGGAGTTCAAGCGAGGCTGCGTCAAAATTTTGACACAGATGCAAGTATCAAAGTATTGCGCTAGTTAATAAGACTGCACAACCCACCACTTCATCCTAAATAATACACTGATTACCTACTAGCCAGAATTCAATTACTGCAAAAAGGATAACAAATTTCAGCAATGTATAAACATACTTAGGCAGCGGGTAAAAATAATGTTTTGACTGTAAATAATATTATTAACACATTCTCCCCCCTTCCAATCCAAATGATTAATTCCTCCACAAATAATTAATAATAACAAAACAATTAACTCTACCCCATGGCCAATAATACATCTATTTCAGCATTATAAATACACAGCAGCATCAAACATTCTTTAATGAAGAATAAAAGTAAATAGCATGTTGTCGAATTAATTTTTTATAATGTAGAAACCAATGCGAAAACAATAGTCACATGCTTAGGTCTAGCAAGTTGGACTGATCAACACTAAGAGGTTGACCTGAATGTTCAAGACCAAATTCTTAATTAATTGGGTCATAATCAGGTAAAACTTATTTGTAAATTTTGTATTCATGCATGTACTGGGCAGAAAACCAATATCTCTTCATTCTCTATATAAACCAGGGATAATCCTCTTTAACAATCCACATTAACTCAAAGCAATCAAATAAGAAATTAAGTAAAGAAATTATATATTCATTTAAATGGATCGAGTAACCACAAAGAAGAAGCCATGGATGCGAATGTTTCTCATAATCCTATCCATAATAGCCAGTATCGTAGCATATCGTATAATAAATCCAAGTTGGACAAGAAAAGCAGTAAGAGAAGCCGAGGCAGTGGCTGACATGGATTGTTCAGGACATGGCAGAGCTTATATCGATGGAATCAACGTCGATGGAGTCCCAATGTGCGAGTGCAACACTTGCTACAGCGGTGAAGATTGCTCTGTATTGCTTCCAGATTGTCCTGCTGATGTTGTCAGGTAATATATATAACATGCATTAATATGATTTACCATCATGGACCAATCATGTGGAAAATAATGATGTATGTCTGTATGCAGTGGGGATGCCATGTTTCTAGAGAAATATTGGATGAAACACAGCGCAAATGCTGCTATTCTGGAATCGGGATGGCATAGAATGAGCTATTTCTTTAGGCCCTCTTCTGGTGATATTATTAACGCAGAGCTTGAGAAGCATGTTAGACTTTTGCATGATGCTGTTGGCAATGCCAAGACTGCTGGTAAATATATCGTGTTTGGTACTGGAGTTACTCAACTTCTCAATGGTTTAATTATTTCACTTTCGCCAAACGTCAGTGGTGATTCACTGGCGCTGGCAGCAAAAGTTGTGGCTGATGTTCCTTATTATCCGGTAATGTTTCTTTTATATTTGGTTAAACTGTATAAGGAAGCGTGAACGATAAAACAAAAATTAACCAGTCCTTGATTTTCCATTGCATTGTGTATAGGTGTTCAGAAGGCAGACAAAATTCTTCCAATTTAAAGGGTACGAATGGAAAGGAAATGCATCAGACTACGTGAACACGACTACTCCTGAAAACTTCATAGAACTAGTGACTTCGCCTAATAACCCGGATGGCCTACTTCGGCATTCCATAATCAAAGGATCATTAGCCATTCATGATCATGTTTACTATTGGCCACATTATACTCCAATTAAAGAACCCTCCGATGAGGATATCATGTTGTTCTCCATGTCCAAGTACACTGGACATTCGGGAAGTCGATTTGGGTATGAAGATTTTTTTACATATTCAGCAACTTTATTCATTCATTGATATACTTTCAATAACTAACGTTAAATGGTATTATGCAGGTGGGCATTGATCAAAGATCTTAAGGTATACGAGAAGTTAGTTGAATACATGACCGAGAACACCGAAGGCACTTCCCATGATTCACAACTCCGAACTTTGAAACTTATCAAAGAAATTTTGCTGCAAATGAAAACAAATCGGGATACAAAGAAAGATATCAACAAGTTTGGCTATCTTACATTAATGAAGAGATGGGCTAAACTAAGCAAGCTAGTAGCATCTTCTGACCGTTTTTCCTTACAAAAAGTGTATCCTGAGTACTGCAATTACTTCAAAAAAGTCAGAGAGCCCTCGCCCTGTAAGACTTTCTCTAGTTTCTCTATCTTCATTTCAAGCTTTAATCAAGTTTATGTGATATAACTTAATGCGATCGTATATAACTGAATGATAGCTTATGGATGGCTGAAATGTGAATGGAAGGAAGATGTTGATTGTGCAGCAGTACTCGGAAATGCACAAATAAAAACCCAATCAGGCGTGCTTCTTGAAGCTGATAGTCGGTATACTCGTCTGAGTCTAATAAAGACGGACGATGATTTCAACCAAATGATGAAAAAACTGGAGACTCTTGTTTATCCAGAAAGCAGAATTTAAGTTTTATCATATTATCCTATTAAGAAAGATTTGTCATTTTTGCTTACACCATATAATTTATGCTTGTTCCTATTTTATTTAATTGAAGGGTGTTTAAGACTTCAAGTATATCCATATTATCTTTGTATGGTTAACAAAGTACTTACTTTATCATGTCAATTTTTCATACTAGTATACCACACTGGGGTGATATTCATGGAGCAATTAAAAAACTCATACATACATACATT
This sequence comes from Allium cepa, assembly GCA_030765085.1. Classification (NCBI taxonomy): domain Eukaryota; kingdom Viridiplantae; phylum Streptophyta; class Magnoliopsida; order Asparagales; family Amaryllidaceae; genus Allium; species Allium cepa. Next base: position 764,628,615 of record CM060934.1, on the reverse strand, counting down.
GTATGTAAGAATGTAATTAGATGTGTGTGAGTGTTTGTGTTTGAAGTTTGAACATCTATGGAAACAAATATCTCTAGGATAACAATGATACCCAAATCCTATACTACACTCTATCAGTATGAAGGGAGTTTATCCTTGTCCTTCGAAATAAAAGATTATGAATTGAATGTTATGACTTAAATGTTACTTGTTCCAGATCAAAATCAAGAAGTTGCACCACTTGTATATATATGGAACACAATTTGCCAATATAGTTAGCTTCACTAAAGTTCATTCATTTTATCTATCTTTCTTTCCAAATTAAACTTAACCTTAGTCAACTCTGCACATCGATCTAGACAAAAAAAATATTCACTAGGATCCATATTTATGGAATTTTAGAATAATTTTCATCCAGTATTTTCTAGTTATCATCCGATTATTCAATATAACTGCCAACTATCCTTGGTTCTTTTCAATCTTATTCAAGTCATGTTGACCAAGTGGAGCTAGTTGTTAACATCAGTCAATTATGGCCTAACTAATCTTGAAGTACATTTTGTAGGCCTAACTAATCTTATAAAGTACACTTTGTAGGCTACGCTTTAGAAAAAATAACGTAAAATTAACTTTGACCTAACTAAATTTGAATAATATACCTGAATATGAAACAATAAAATGCAGCACATTTCATATATTAGTAGTTTCACTAATTCAAATTAATATTTAATTATTGAAACAACGTATAATAAAATAGATGATTTTGTACAACAAGCAGATGTTTTGAAATTTTAAAAATCCACTGCTGAAACTGTGAAGTTTTATGACGCACTTTTACAAGAAATTATTATGAACAATATACGGTTTCCTTCGGTGTCATAAAAATATATATTAAAGTTGATGTCGCATGATAACATAATAACAAAACTAAATTATACCGACTTGGATTCAGCCAACTATGAAATCACTCAGTCCAGTGCCTGCATCTTCGTTCCCAATCTCCAATACGGTAGTAGCATCAGCAAGTGATGGGCATGGAATTGATATCCTTGTCCAATCTGGGATCAATAAGATGAGTCAGTGTGAGTGGGTGTATTCAATGTTGGTAAATTTGCGGTTCGAGACGATGGAGATAGCGATGAAACTGTACTACGGACTTGAAGGATCTAGGAGTAGATTCTTTTAGACGATAGTTCAACCCACCACGTACAATCGGGTATCGAACTATAGCCTTCAGGATTCAATCAAGCCCTCAACAGTGTAATCGGATTCAAGAATTGTACGGTTCTTGATCCGACCAAGAACACCTTGTATATAATCTTTGAATCGATGCAAGTAGCAAGAAACCGAATGAAGAAAGAAGAAGTATAGATTAGCAACGTTTCTGGTCTGCAACGGCTGAGAAACGTTACAAAAACTGAGCAGAGAACTGTTTTGCAACAGTTTCTGAACGTTGCTAATTTATGGAAGAAGAAGCTTTCGTAACAGAGAAAAGTGTTACGAGATTTGCAACAGCCCTGCGTGTTGCTATTTATAGGCAACGAATGGATGCTTCCAGGAGTTAACAGCCGCGTCCGTAACCGTTTGAACGGATCTGACCGTTTGCTTGCGTCGATCCGGTCCAAAATTATATCGCATGGACCCGAATCCGGGTCGGTCGGCGGCGGCACATGCATGTGGAGACAGTGCATGGTTTCCCTCCTCACAACGGAGCAAGCTTTGGGTGCCCAAAAGACCCAACCCTTCATTTGAGAAACATCTATATAAATATAGACTTGCTTCCTCTTTTCTATGGTGTGGGACAATAGTTTCCCTCCTTCTTCTTCTTTCCTTCAAAACAAAACTAGAGGCCAAATGTTGAAAATATCCAACATTCAAGACGTCAACATCTAAAGCATGACATTTAACACTTACGTTCTAGTTAATCGGTTACAAAGGTTGAACTGTAATCGGTTAAAGATTTCTTGACTCTGTTATATCTCGACTGCGGTGTAGCATAGTACTCTCCGTACAAGGAGGATGCATCACCCTTGGATCGTAAATTGCTTCTTGCACATCTAATCAATCCTCAACGTAACTGTGGCACAATCAATTTGAGTTGAAGCGGCTATGGGAACCTGGATTTGTTTGCGTCATGGCCACCTTGTTATTATTCTAGAGTGGGTATACAAGTAATACTTCTATCATGGTCCTATGCATGCTTTAGACCGGGTATGTCTGAGTCTTATCCACCTTGTCATTCTAAAGGTTGTTCAAGTGCATATCCTTTTGGGTCTTAACTTCTTCTTTGGCGGAGGTTGTTTCCATTATAGAGTATTTTTACTTAGCGTTATCCAGGTAGATGGGAACTGCTCTTTTTCTTATCTTCTGTTGAAATAAACGCAGATGGTAAGTCCTGTTGAGATAAAAGACACAAGTTCTCGACAACTTAAATTTATATCATTACATATATCCATGCAACTTGGCTACTTGTTGTCGATTTGCTTGCTTACCATACCCTGTCCATCCTTCCAAATGAATGTTAAGTCAAGTCAAAACTGACCCAAATTTGACACTAAAAATTCTTCAGTAATAAAAACTGAAATGAAAAAGCACCATTACCTGAATTGAAATTCAAAGTCTTGGATACAGGGATGAAATTTTGCAAGTCATATGGTGCATAACACATAATAATTTCCTGAATGATATCATAGGAACATTCACTATAAAACATATTTAGATTTGAGAAATGACCACTTATTCGTATAATTCTGGCTGTATAGCGATTAAACTAAGTGGGGCAGTTAAAAGCCTTTTTAATGTCACACCCTCCAAATATTCATTAATTTGACTTTATTTCAACTAAATTCTAAAACTGAAGAAAAATCAGGCTCATTCATTACTTTGATTAATGAACAATCATCGCATTTTGCATAATAATGTTGCACAACTTGCTTCATGCCAAATAAATAATATACTCATTACCTAATAAAATTCAATTATCGCAAGCTAAGATAAAATACTTTATTGCCGTGTATGCTCATTCTTTATTTACACAGAACATGATGAATGATCACTGGCTAATACATTTGTATACCCATTATTAACAGATAGCAGCCTTGGATATTCCTTAAAATATAAAAAAACATAAATAGCCACGTTGTATAATTAATTTTTTTATAATACAGAAACAATAGCCACATGCTCAGTATGAACAAATTGGACTTTGTAGACACCCACAGTTTGAAAACTTAACAAGACTTGGATGTTTAAGACTGAATTCTGTTACTGTGTTTTTTTTTTTCATAAGTTTTGAGTTTGTCTGTTACTGTGTTTTTTTTCCATCATCATGCCTTCCAAACCAGCATTTTGCTCAACAATCGTGCATTCAACTTCAAGTACATTATCAAAAACCTATGAGTTTTTATCCAAATTTGGCTTTTCTTTTCAAACTTTTATAGATGTGCTGCTTTTAAGATTGTGACCGAAACAAGCGCATGTTTTGCATCTTCGAGGAATCCACTCATGTTTAATTTTTTGCATTGAATTTTCGTTATCATGCATAGATATCTAAGGGCATCTCCAATCGATTACGGGCTGAATATTCAGTGGGCTGAATATTCAGTGGGCTGAATATTCAGCCCATAAGTGGGTGGGTTTGCCCAATGGCCAGGCGCCCATTTTATGGGCGCCTGACCCTTAGGCGTCCATTTTATAATGGGCACCGCCCCCCTCCCTCCCCCTCATTTCTCTTCACTTTTCGTTTTGAAATTTTTTTTGAAAAATAGAAAATTTATTCAAAATGCCGCCGCGTCCAACCAAAATCGTGCGAAGAACGATTCAGAGACATTCAGAGGAGCAAGCAGGACCACTACACGTTCCGCCACCGCCTGGAGTTTCACCAGACGATTTACGTGTTCTACATGAGTTGCCAGATGGTTATCGGCATAGAGCCGAAACCGCTTTGACGACCATACAGGTATTAATCAACCCTTACTATAACTTGTTATTTTAATTTGTACATTACATACTCATATTAAATAACCCTTACGCTATCAAAAATTGTTGTTTCATTAACTATCTATTGGACCATTACATTCACTGTCGGGGTAGTTGGGCTAAGTGCATTACCCAGTTTTATGACTATCTTCCCGGTCATATTATTGAGAGGCTACAGGCTAGCCCTTTTGGTCTATTTTTGTCGATTAGGCCTGTTCAGTCCTTTGATCGACCTCTCGTCCAGGCATTAGCTGAGAGGTGGTGGCCCACCACGCATACGTTTCATTTTTCAGATTTTGAGCTTGGTATCACCCCAGTTGATTTCTACATGTTCACTGGGATTGAGATTGGACGACAGGGTCTTCGACCTTTTCCATTCGATGATTTATACGAGTCGTTCAATTTGTATACTGTTTTTTTACCACTGATAGATGTTACCTACGTCTCTAGTGGTTCTGTTAAGTTGACGTACTTGCAGCATTACATCACCAGTTATATAGCTAGAGCCAATATGATGGATGCAGTTACTAGAGCATTTTTGTTGTACCTGTTTGGTTCGACCTTTTTTTCGAACCAAAAAGGTACGGTTAGACTTGGCTATTTAGCTTTCCTTGCCCGATTAGACCAGCTACATACTATCGACTGAGGCACGGCGATATTAGGCACCCTATATACCGCTCTAGATTCATTTGCGCTTGGCGATGTCAGGCAGATGTATGCTTTTTGGTATACTTTGCCGTTATGGTACTACGAGTACACGGCAAACATGCATCCCCGCATCCAGGACACGGCTAGTCAGGCTGCTGAGCATTACTTCCCTAGGATGAGACGATGGAAGACCATGCAGTACGTACATCATGTCCCCTTAGGTGTACGGCATGACTTGATAGAGGCTAGGTCACAGCTGGATATGCGTAGTCGTGGTAACATCATTCGGACTCCTTGGGCCTTACATTGGACTCATCTAGCAGATGCAGGTCTTCTGGTGGACGACCATCCCTTGATGGTTACGTATTCAGTATCTAGACGTAGGGTTGCTTTGCATACGCCTACATTTATGCCTATGTGGTATTTGGGAGAGAGATGTGCTTATCAGATTATGGGTGATCGTCGTATACCATACGATCCTTTATCCTGCGAGGACATGTTTGGTAGACATAGGGTGATCGGTGATCAGTACTTACATACTCTACGACAGGCTGGATGGGTGGATAGTAGTACTTTTTTCATCGATGGGGATTACGACGTTTATTGGGCTAGAGTAGCACCCCGTAGATTCATCGTACCAGATTATGTTCGTGGGGTCAACTCTGATCATATAGGACCTCATCTGGCAGCCGGTAGAGTCCAGGTTACCACAGGTTTCATTTGACCCGATTCCGTCACAGTTCTCCCAGGCTCCCATGCAGTTGGAGCCTGATACCACTTTTAGAGCGTATGACTTGACAGGTACTTTGATTGAGCAGCCTTTAGTCTTTCCAGATCACCCCGACTATCCTGGTGTGCCTTGAGTCGGGTTATATCCTCCGTATGAGGTACGTTTGTTGTTTACTGTCATTTTTCCTTTATTTTATACTTGTTTCTTTATTATGGCTTTTGTCATCTTTACGTAGTATGCTGCTAGATTGGACCAGGCCAGAGTAGGGTTTGGTGTGTTTCGCGATATGACTCTTGCACATACACACACCATGCATGATATGTACATGCAGCATACACAGATCCTACAGGCTCAGATTGATCAGCTATCAGCTAGACTTGCTGTATATGAGCCTTTCGGATCACAAGGCGGAGGTGATGCTGGTCCCAGTAGGTATGGTGCTGGTGGTTTAGATGAGGACGATGGGGATGATGAGGACGAGGGGGATGATGGTGATGGGGATGACGAGGATGACGATGTAGACGATGATGATGGAGATGATGATGATGGTGGTGACGGAGATGAGGATGATGACAGTGACGGAGATGGTGATGACGGTGATGATACTGACGATGACGACGCTGCCTCTCTTTAGTTGTATACTTTTTAGTTTATGCGTATGAGTATATGTACTTAGGTCATTATTTCAGTATATTGTGTATTATTTATATGCTGTCACTTTCTTGGATTTTGGATTATAATGCTCATGGTTACTGTGAATTCTATATGTCCGTGAGTACTGTGACTTATACATGTTGGTGTATATTATTATTTGTAGGTGTCCGTTTAAATACGAACTATATATGTTGGTGTACAATGTGAATACTTTATGTTCGTTTAACTAGTGAATGATTCAAACATAGAACACGTATAAGAAACGACACAGTAATAATAGACTGCACATATGAAGAAACTAGACGTGACGATTAAACTGCAACTCCTGTACAGACAGTCTAAGACGTCTTATCTCATGTTCTAGTTCATTTGCGTAGGTTATGCCCCTTGGACATAATGGATCATCCAACCATTCCGCGTAATTGCAACCATTCGGCCAGAATTGACATAGTTGGATTTGACGGCCAATATTTTCTCCATCCGCACGCACTACAACTTCAACTTCAAACCCGCACAGACAACAAACTAGCTGTGATTCAACTTCTTGCTCAGTGGGAGGTTGAACTACTTGATCCAGGTTCTCATGTTGTTCATATGCCATACGTACAACATTTTGTTCGTATCGCGGTTCGACCACTTCCTGAAGTCTCAGCTGCTCAAGGTTTGAAAACTGACTACGGACATCTTCATAGTGTTGTTCTTGATAATCGATAAGCCAATCCTCATCAGTATGTGGACTTTCCGTAGGCACGTAACCTGCATCTGAATCGATAGAAGAAGGCCAAGAAGGCATTGCGATGAAGAATTTATTGTTGTGAGTGTGGAAGAAGATGATTATGAATGATGAATAAGTAAGCCAGAAAGAGAATATATAAACAAACATTACACTTTTGGTCGCAGTACTTTTTGATCTGACAACATACATTACACTACGGCATATTCAAAAACAAACATTAGACATAGGCATTAGCTTTGACAACAAAAGCAGACATTATCATTTGAAAAGACAATTCAAAAAGCTCATGATACATTAATGAACGTTACATAACCAACTATCAATACTGTTATCTTAAGGTCATCCAAATCTTTCTAGCCAGTTTTGACGTATGAAGTACGCATTATGGGTAATGAAGGGTGTGCCATATTTTAAATTGTATCGACCGTCATAAGTCGAACGTGTTGTCTCAAACACATTTTTCAATATTACCTCGTTAATAATCTTTGTGTAACGCGTGCATGCCCTAGTAAAGTTTTTGTGTGCAGTCCTGACCTCTTGAGTCGTACGTCTGACTTGAAAGCCCACATCGTTGTTGTACAGGTCAGCCAGAGTGTCCCAAAAATTAATTGCCATTGACTCCTGATTATCGCACTTCTCATCGGTTTGAATGTAGTACTGCATAAGCAACTTCAATTCATGAGACGTAAGTGTCATGTTGGACATTGTAATTTGAATAATGTTAGGTTTGTAAATGATTTAAACGTATAACGATTTGTGAATTTATATAATGGATAATGAGCAGAGAATCTTGACTAGCAAACGAACGTGGCTATAGTACGTGATTAGACCGCACACTGACACACCCTCTCTCCACTAAACGTAGCAGAGAATCTTGACCGGCAAACGAACGTGGCTACAGTACGTGATTAGACCGCACACTGACACACCCTCTCTCCACTAAACATAGCAGAGAATCTTGACCGTCAAACGAACGTGGCTACAGTACGTGATTAGACCGCACACTGACACACCCTCTCTCCACTAAACATAGCAGAGAATCTTGACCGACAAACGAACGTGGCTACAGTACGTGATTAGACCGCACACTACACACCCTCTATCCACTAAACATAGCAGAGAATCTTGACCGGCAAACGAACGTGGCCACAGTACGTGATTTGACCGCACAATGACACACCCTCTCTCCACTCAAGATTTGGTCATATATATATATATATATATAACCATATAGATGTCATACTTGTTCACCACAATTTACTCTAACAAAACATTCAAATATCAGACAACTATCCTCAAATATCAAACAATGTCTGGAAATTTACTAAAAGCTGTATTGCTATGCGACAGTGACTCTGAAGAAGAAGCGTATGCGTTAGCGCATCAACAGGAGGAGGAGGAATTGATGGAGATATATCGTGAAGCATACGGATCGACTTCTGGAAAACATGGTGGTTCCGTAGTGGGTAGGAAATATATCAACCGTAACCAGCAAGCATTTCACAAAACACTACTGCAAGATTACTTTGCCCGTGATCCAACTTACGGTCCAGAGACATTCAGACGACGATTCAGAATGAGTCGACCATTATTCATAAGAATTCTCGAAAGTATTCAGCAGAATAATAATAATTATTATTTTAAGCAGGACGCCGCAAAAAAACATGGTTTGAGTGGGCATCAAAAGATGACTGCAGCTTTGAGAATGTTAGCATACGGTACACCCGCCGATGCCCTTGACGATGCATATCGTATTGCAGAGAGTACGGCATTGGAAAACCTAGATCACTTCTGCCAGTCAGTTGTGGACATTTATGGGATGGAATATCTTCGATCTCCAAACGAGGCAGATGTAACTCGCTTGCGTGAAATGCATGAAAGCAAGGGCTGGCCTGGAATGCTTGGAAGTCTAGATTGTATGCATTAGGAGTGGAAGAACTGTCCAAAAGCTTTTCACGGAGCATATAACGGCAAGGAAAAAACCAACAATCATCTTAGAAGCAGTTGCCTCTCATGATTTGTGGATTTGGCATGCTTTCTTTGGAATGCTAGGTTCTCTTAATGACTTAAACGTTGTCGAACGATCTCATTTGTTCAATGATTTGGCGCAAGGTAAGTCAACTCCCGTATCATTTACTCTTGGTCAGAACACATATGACCATGGATACTATTTAGGAGATGGAATTTATCCCAAATGGAGTATGATTGTGAAGACATTTGCAAACCCAGTGACGGCAAAACAGAAACAATTTACTGCGATGCAGGAAGGACAAAGGAAGGACGTAGAAAGGGCGTTTGGGGTCCTTCAAGCAAGATTTGCAATGGTAAGCAATCCATGTAGATTATGGAAGAGATCAAAAATGGCTACAATTATGTTCTGTTGTATAATTCTCCATAACATGATCATTGAAGATGAACGCGGTATGGATTATCTTGATTTCGAGTATGAGGGGGCAAGACAACCACCCGAATTGTTTCGCACAACCACGTTACGAAATGAAGAACAGTACGCAATTCATAACGATCATCATGAGGTATATCGTAATGCAGCTATTCATAATAGACTCCAAATGGATTTAATGGAGCATATTTGGAATTCTCATGGAAATCAGTAGTTGAAGATGGTGGATCTTTGTTTAATTACATATGTTTGCCTTTTTTATTTCTATAACGAAGTGTGTAATGCTTCAATTATTATGTTTGTAATGTCATTTATGTTTGATGAAGTAAATCTATATTGATATATACACAATGCATCGAAAAAATGATATACCATTAAATATTGTTAAACCGAAAATAACACTTGATTACCTAAATGAACTGAAGGTACATGGAAATGTAAACTGCAATAACTAGAAATATCAAATTAATACGTCAACTACATATGTTTTGTTCCAGATCTACTCTCAACAATGCGCTGTTTGTACTCCATCCAATATTGCAATGTAATTGGATCCATTCCGGTGACATCCTTTTCCATTACTATGGTCTCTTGGCGTTGCAGCTCTAGCTCAAAACGACCTTTCTCAATCTCAGTCAATTCTTTTAACACGGCAAGCTTTTCTGCGCTTCCTTTTTGACGTTCTGCATTTTCTCTCGCATGTTTTTCATGCATTATGGCTAAACGAGAATCGATTTGAGATTGAACAGCAATTTTCTTCTTAGCTGCTCGTTGCCCCATCGGTCTAGCGTCCTCATCAAATGCGGGAACTACTTCTTCGTCTTCGATATCTTGGCATTCATTTGAGGCCATATGAGAAGAATTGCCTGGGCTAGAATTGTAAGTAGATCTACTTGCTTTTTTCTTCCCCTTTGACTTCGTCTGCACATCTCTTAAGCCTTTTGCGGTGTTTGAGTTCCATTTTTGTTGACTAACAAGCAAGTCATAGCAGTTTGCAAACTGATAGTAGTGGGGTTTCTTTGTACCATTTTCTCTTGGAAATAATTTCAAGAACTGATCGTTTGCCATTCTCTTCTACAGAAACAGAAAAACAAAATCAAATATTAATAAAGTGATTAGAAATGAATGTAAATTAAAAATGTGATTTTACAAAACGCTACCAATTCAGCTTCGCCACCCATTCCATTTGGATTTGATGTTCTTATTTTGTGGATCTGCGACTCGTAGAATTGTGTTTGTCGATTAATCTTCCCAAAACGACCCGTGATTGCAGACATTGATCTCGTCTTTTCAACATGTTTTTTATTGTACGCACTCATGACTTTTGCCCAAAACGCCTCTCCACTTTGGTCGTTCCCCTTTACCGGGTCGTTAGAAAAATGACAATAAATATAACACAAATCCTTATCTTCATCGCCAGACCATGGAGCAGAAGAATGGAACGATAGAGGGGGGGCGGTTTGGGGAATTCCATTTTGAAAGGGTTGAGAATCTAAATCCCAGCTATCCATATTCATCGCTTCGGTATATGATTGAAACGGATGAGACATACTTTCAATATTAAGGAATTGAGAATAAAATTGTAATAGAAGAAGAGATGTGTGTATTACAATCTGGATAACATTCTGATATATGTAGTGAAATCATAAATATGACCGTTCATAGCCATTGTAATTGAAATATGACCGTTTATAGCCGTTGTAATTTGAAATATGACCGTTTATAGCCGTTAGGGATGAAAAGGGGGGGAAATATGGCTGGTAGGGATGGAAAGAGGGGGGGTTGGGCGCCCATTTAATGGACGCCCAAGCCCTGTTCAGGATCCTGAATTGGATCCTGAACGTTAACCTTAATATTAAGGTTGAATTCAACGACTGGAGATTTTTTTTGCGCAAATTCAGCAAGTAATGCAACGATTGGAGATGCCCTAAGCCTCTTTAGGCAATTCAGCATCTACTTTGATTTCTATTAAAATTCTTGCATATCCGAGACGAGTTTCTTTAGTTGTTGGCTCATCTAACTTTAATGGTGTGCTTACTACACTTGCAATTGTGCTAAAAGGCTTCCTTATCCCATAGTTTTAAATTGATTTTAGAAAAAAGGATCCATATTAGGATGGTTGAAAGTAAATCTTTATCAAGATTTACTTTACTAGCCCATTTTTTGAAGATAATGAACTTTCCATTGATAAAATAAGACCCTCCATTAATTGCCTTATCATAATCTACTAAATTGCAAAGCTAATAATGAAAACTCCATTATTTCTAGTGTAAATCTCAAAGTTACCTATCGAGTTCCAAGTTCTTAGGACAAATGCCTTGAAATGATGATAAAATGGGCCGTTGCCAACAACATAGACAATAAGTGAACTATTTCACTTAACTTTCATCTTCTACTGACCCACTCTTTCACCACCACTACCTTCTTTTTGTTTAAGATGATTGGGGCAACATAATCTAAATCAAAATCTGAAATAAAACCTCCATTCCTGATCATGTTTACCCAAGAAGATGGCTATTTTGATTGGTTAGTGTCTCTGGCCTAAGGTTGAATATGGGGACTTGCATTTTCAAATTTAGATCTTGCTTATCATAATTTGGCTATCTCAAGCAATTTTTTTGGTGTTTTCTAAAAGTTCTTGGCCTTCTTGGGTTTCTTGGAGATGGTTAGGGTGGTTGGGGGCTCTTCTGCAGATTCCTTACTATTTGGAACCCTTCCTCATCAATACCAAAAGGTTTCTCTTTAGAGATTGGTTGTGAAAGGGGGTTGAGATTTGGTGGAGGGGAGAAGCCCATATCTGATCACTATTGGTAGCAATGAAAATTGAGCTGTTTACTATTATCATTTCTGAAACTAGCGATTCCTTCCTTAATTGTTGAACTTAACGATTATGCATGTTATATTGTGATTTAAGCAATGATATTAATACATTAAACATATAAAAGTAGAAAATTATTAGAAAAAGTATTTCATTGGTGGAAATTGCGAATGTATTCATAACCGTGAGTTTTGAATTGGTATTCAAATACTTATACTTAAATGTTCTATTAAGAAAAGAATATTGATACATTCATTGGGACTAGTGTACATAATATTCTTCATACAATGAATGGTGAATTACTCATGACTATTGGAGATACTAAGAAATTACGTACCTATGATTATTTTGAACAATCACAGAATGAATCAATAAGAATTTTCTATAGGTGGATGCAACTAAGTAAAAATAGAAGACCTCATGCAACGATGCGCAACAATTTTCAGACTTGATAGTATTGTGGATCTCATGTAAATAGACTTTAGTTTAGTTATGGTCAATCACATGACGTTAAGGTCAAGTTACGACCATAGTTGGATATGAGTTGAACTACTTGAAGTGAAAAACTATTCAAGAGAGGATTCGTCTTATTTTGTTGTATAAGTTTAGTGTCACTGTAATTTTTAGTCAATTAAAAGTCAAAATCTTTGACTACAAAGTATAGTTAATTGATAAAAGTTATCGATTAAGCCAAGGATTTTAAAGTATTTCATGCAATTAACTACGAATATATTAGAGTTCTCGATCATTGACCAAACTTTATGTATCTTACTGATACAACAACGATGAAAATAAAACATGCACAAATATTGTGACAAGGTGTAGCTTAATAAAATTAGAAATAGGATTTATCCTAAATGATCTAGAAGCAACTATGCTTAATATTGTAATTTTGCAAAGTCTGTACATGCTTCAGTATTTAAATTATCTAAATATTGACCAATGACCGAGTTCACACAAGGATAAACAGTGTTGTTAGCTAGTTTCTGGGTTGAACCTATTCAAAATTAATTTATAAATGTTGAAAATTAGTAATAGAAATGTTGTATTGAATTTTTATGGCATATAATTATTTATTTGAGGCCTCTAAATTAATTAAAATTATATATAATATTATATATTTATTTGGTTAATATATAGATTTAAATAATTAATTAAATAATTAGTATACTATATACTAATAAGGCTCGACACCATGAAAGCTCAATCTATGGGTATGGTCGGCCATAATATAGATACATAGGGCAACTGGTTTGGCCTTTAGACGTGTGGATTCAAAATAGAGAGAGACGTAGAAGATATATGATCTTATTGTGGCTATAAATAGCCTCGCCCTCTCCCATTCGAATTACATAAAAAAAATTAAAATCCTAGTCTCCATTTGAGACTTGATGGAAGCCTTAAAGTTAGAATTTACACAACGAGTTTGAGTACAAAAAACAAGTGATCCGAAGATGAAACAGGTAGCAACTGAAATGTCGATAACCGACAAATCAAAAGGTATACATTAACTTTAAATGATATACATAATATATATACGTTGATAACCGACATATTAAAAAAGTGTGTGCGATAAGAGATGAGGATGACGTGTCATAAAGGGAAGAGGCGGCGATGCAGTCTTGTGATGGAGTCGCATCCGCCTCCTAGAGACAAGGACAGAGGCATGCAACGTAATGATGAATGTTGTGACTTGGGTGGTGCGCATGGATCTGTGGATGGTAAGGTTAAAAAGAAGGGCGATGCTAGTAGCGTTAAAGTGGGTGTGGTACGGAGATGCGAGGGCAGGTGCTGAGATGTAGGCGTGAGATCCAGCATGATCGATGGATGCAGCTTTGGTGCATTGTAGTAGCGCAATAGAGATTTGATGAGAGGAAGAAATCTCAAAATCAAAACTTTTTAATTGTAATCTTAGCTTTTGCATTTTTTCTATATGGGATATATCTACTTATAAATACATACTGATGGTTGGTAAAACAATTGTGAACGATAGTTTATCCCTTCAACCCGACATTGATCAGATGCATATGTAGTTTATATAATTAAAAATATATTGATCGATGTTGTTTGGGAATTAAACATCGAATGACGAATGGTAGTTGTTTCGACTGATAGGAGTTGAGCAATTAATGAATAAAATGATAAACATTTGTTAATTAAATAGGGATATGCATATGATTGATTCGATATTGAAGAGTTTGTTATTTCGTTTCTTATGGGTTGGTATATGTTATGTGTGTATCGGTGACTGTGCGTGTGCGCATGCTAATTGATATCATTTTGAATAAATATAAAATGATAAGTTAATTGAAGAAAACTTATATTTTCATTTCATATAAATGATATAGAATATATTTATTCAATATTAGAAATTTAAATATACACATTCAAATACACACACATATATAATGATATATGTTTGTATGTATATACATATATGTGGAATTTGAATTATTTCTCAAACGAATCTATTTGAATATACTTCTAATATTTGAATAGATTATTCATATTAAATTTTAATTATATTATAATTTTATTTGTGTTTTAAATGAAATTTGAAGAAGAGAACAATTTATTCGGATAAAATATTTTTGTAAAACAAAGTGGGTGAAATTTGGAATTTTTATTTGATGAATTTAAATATGTATTGTTGACTATAATTTTGATAAATTGGTTGAAAGTAAAAAAATGCATTCCATATTTGTATATATTTTGATTGAATGCATGTGACTTAATATTATTTTCTTGAAATGGTTGAAATATGACGTGGAATGCAGGCTTGTGAGTGTATTGTAGAATTGCAAAGGTATGGGTATTTTTACCGCTATTTGAGTATTTGGGACTATATTCTAATACATTTGGAATAAAAATATTCATAAATATTTTAGGAAAAGAAATTGTGACAAAGTTTATTTGAAGGATCGGAAGTAAATATATTTATGTAATTAAAGTAAGAACATAAAATGAAGATATTTATAAATATTTAATATAAAATATTTGAGATATATTTTGAATGATTTGAAACAAATACAACAATAAATATTTTAAGTAAATAATTTGAAATTTGACATTATATTTATGAATATTTGAAGTGTGAGTTAAAAAGTAAAAACATTTATAAATATTCGAAGGAAAGATTTTGAAGTGAAAATAATTGTAGAATTATTTATCTGTTTTTTGAATATATTAATTGAAAATTTTGGTTTATGAAATGGAGAATATTTTGAAGCGAGGATTTTGGAAACCAAAGTATTTATAGAATCATGCAGGACTATAACTATATCCGCTATTTTGATATAACTAGTTTACGAGTATTTTATTCATGAAAGAATTTTACTAAAGTATTTTACAAATGAACTTCGGTAGAGATGTAAATATTCATCGTAAATACTTCAGAAAATTTATATAAAAAGAGATTCTTTAAATAAATATTCAATCGCAATTCGTATAAACATCATGCCGAGCCTATTAGATCGTTCCCAATCATCATAGAGTTTGTTTTCCTCAGGCGTACTTATGTCAGTAAGTGGGGCTGGCTTTTCCTTTAGCAGAGCCATGTCCAGTTCAAGTACGCCTAAAGAAAACTCAACTTGCTCTTTCCATTCTGAGTAGTTGGTTCCATTGAGTCTGACGACAGACGTAGCGTACGAATTAAGGTTTGAGGGCATTGCAACTGCAGATATAAGAGAAATATAGCCTTCTTTATTAGAATAAAACACATGTCATAATAAGAGGTTAGGTTTAGCGCCTCCTGTGGGTGGGCAGTAGAACCATACTCATGAAAGAATGATAAACATTAATGTTTCATGCGTTATTGTGCAAGCAGCAGCCGCTTGTGGACGAGACTGCATGCATCAGACTATAGGAAACAAGGAAATTAAGCGCGGAAGCGAAAACTAAAACAAGAGAGAAAAGAGATAAACATTAATGTTTTTTTTCATAAACATTTGTCGTTCTTTCAAGTAATCCACAATAAGGATAATAAATGTTTAGTAACTCCAAGTAAATCCATATATGAATTTAACATATAAATAATTATTTGGCAAATCATGTATAGACAATTATCTTGCAAGTTCCAGGTCATGAATTTAATGGCAAACTAGGAAACAATTGTTTTCAATATGTATACTTTCTGAAAAGTATTCGCATACAATAAGTTGTTCCATATTATACAGTAGGTCAGACATTAAAGTAGAAAAAATCAACTTTTGCAGAAATATAAATTTTCCAGATCCAGATTTAAGCATATAGTAAATAGAACAATATTGATAATCATGATTACTTTAGCAACTTAAATAATATGAATATTAAACTTGAATCATATTAACACTAATAATCATTATCATCATCATAGTAAAATTACAAACATCATATCATATATTTATGCTAGTTTTGTTTTATATATTGATGGATAATCATGAATTCTAAAACCTTGCTCTGATACCACATGTAATCTATATCTTGCGAATAACATAAACCCTAAGATCTAGAATTACATGATTATCACATATGTAATGAATTAATAAAACGTACTTCGAGACATCTTGTATACGAATCAGCAATGGTTGTTGTCGAAAGCTGTTTCAATGGAGAAAGGAAATGGTTTCTCTCTCTTTTTCTATATCTTTGTTCATGTGTTTTCTATATCCTTTGTGATGGGAAAAGGTTAATATTTATAGGTAGAGAGAGGATCAACTTTTCAGATTTGTAGACTTAATCTTGATCGTCCATCAAAATCAAGATGAGAGAAATTAATGCTCTAGATTATAACCTTTTTATTTATTAGCATATAAATAGGAAAACCCTTTAGATTCTATTGACCACATAACAAGGAAGGAAACGTTTGAGGAAGAAAACGGTCCATTAATGTACCACATAATGAGGAAGGAAACAGTCCATTAATGTACCACATAATGAGAAAGGAAACGGTCCATTAATGTTTTCGCATTAATTTCCTTACAAAACGGTCAAATTTCCTTACAGTCTCCCACTTGGTCAATAGTAGAATCCATTAATGTTTTCGTATTAAGGTCATAAGGCGCGCATGATATGCTAAACTTTTCTTTAGTCGGTTATCATAAGTGTCTTGGCTAATCTAGTGGTCAATGGAAGTCATGACGTGTGCACGTTATTTTACAACATGCTTACTTCCATGTACTATGACATCAACAACTTTCATAACTAGACCGTAGATGAGCATAACTTAATGGTCACATAATGTCTTGAAGCAAAAGATTATTTCTGTTATCATTTATCTAAATATAAATGTGTACACATTATAAAACAGAAATAAAAGATGTCCAAATTATTAAGAGCTCAATAATTGTCATGTCTAGATAAGTACAAAATAAATGGCATAATAAGAAGATAATTAGGAACTATCTGCAAGACCCATGCTATCAGTATGTCTCGGAAAGGTCTTTGGAGGTAGTCCTTTCGTGAATATGTCTGCCACTTGTAAGTCTGTACTTATCGATTCAACATTAATTTTCTTTAGTTTAACATCTTGCTTCGATAGTAGGTATTTAAGGTCCATGTGTTTGGAACCTTTAGTTATCCTATCATGCTTGGAGAAAAAGGTTGCATCTTCATTGTCGCAGTAGACAGTTAGTGGCTTAGAGATAAAACTTAAAGTGCCAAATTGTGAGACAAAATTACGCAGCCATGTTCCCTGAATTGAAGCCTCATAACATGCTACGTATTCAGCCATCATGGTGGATCCGAAAAGCATCTCAGATTTCTGGCTTCTCCATGATATTGCACCTCCACATAAGAGGCACACATAGCCAGAGTGCAGATCCTAGTGTCAGGACATCCAGCAAGGTCTGAATCAGAATAACCAGTTACCCGTAGGTAACTTGATTTTCTATAGGTGAGCATGTAATTCTTTATTCCCTTTAGGTATCTCGGTACCTTCTTTGCAGCTTTCCATTGAGCGATTCCTAGGTTACTTTGAAATCTACCCAGCATACCAACTGCATGACTGATATCAGGTCTTGTACAGACCTGTGAATACATCAAACTCCCTACAAGAGATGCATAAGGATATTTGGTCATTTCTTCTCGTTCTATAGGAGTCTTTGGGCACTGCTCAAGAACAAGTTTGTCTCCTTTCTGCAGTGGGACGGGACTAGAGGAACAATTCGTCATGCCAAATCTCTCATGAGTTTTGTCAATATATGCTTTTTGAGACAATCCTAGAATTCCTTGTGATCTATCATGGAATATTTCTACTCCTATCACATAGGAAGCCTCACCCATATCTTTCATTTTAAAGTTCGTTGGGAGATAATCCTTAATTTCACGTAATAAACCAAGGTCGCCGCTAGCTAATAATATGTCATCAACATACAGAATCAAAAAAAAAACTTGCTCCCACTGAACTTGAGATATATATAAGGGTCAACTATGTTTTCTGTGAAATCGAAAGCAGTAATGATTTCATGAAACTTTAGATACCATTGTCTAGAAGCTTATTTCAGTCCATATATTGATTTCTTAAGTTTGCAGACCATGTCTTCCTGTCCTTCAATTATGAAGCCTTCAGGTTAACGCATGTAGACTTCTTCTTCCAAGTCTCCATTTAGAAAGGCTATTTTCACATCCATTTTATGTAAATCGAGATCATAATGAGCTACTAATGTCATGATAATTCTAAGAGAATCTTTCCTGGAAACATGAGCAAAAGTTTCATTATAGTCAACGCCTTCTTTCTGATTAAAACCTTTGAAAACAAGTCTAGCTTTATATCGTTCAATTTTACCATTGCAGTCACGTTTGGTCTTGAAGACCCACTTACAACCGACTGCTTCATGTCCTTGCGGCAATTGAACAATTTCCCAAACTTGATTATTATCCATAGATTTCAGTTCATCTTTCATGGCATCAATCTATTTAATAGAATTAACATCCTTAATGGCTTGTGAATAAGAAATTGGGTCTGTAGTTCCTTCAGATTCTATTAGATAAAGCATATAATCATCAGAAATAGTTGATCTTATTTGTCTTTGAGATCTTCTTAATGCTAGTTCCTGTGCTACTTCATCAACATTATGATTGGTGATCATTTCATTATGGAGTTGTTGATCATTTATTGGGTTTTCCTCATTGTGAACAGGTTCAACAATGGGATGATTCTCAATATCTTTCGAAATAGAGGGTAAGATAATGGGTACCCTTATTTCATGAATGACCACTTCTTGTTGTTTTGTACTCCCACTGATTTCACCATTCTCATAGAATTTGGCATTGCCGGTTTCAACAATTCTTGTACTATGGTTAGGACAATAAAATCTATATTCTTTAGATTTTTTTGGGTAATCTATAAAGTAACCACTGACTGTCTTAAAATCCTATTTCTTCTCATTTGGATTGTACAGTCTAGCTTCAGCTGGGCAACACCAAATTTGGAGATATCTTAAACTAGGTTTCCATCCTTTCTAAAGTTCAAAAGGAGTCTTTGGAACGACCTTACTTGGAACTCTATATAAGATGTAGACAACTGTTTGTAATGCATCCATCCATAATGATATAGGTAAACTTGCATGACTCATCATGGATGTAACCATTTCCATGTATGTACAATTTCGCCTTTCAGCTACACCATTCTGCCATGGAGATCCAGGCGTTGTAAACTAGAATTCGGATAGATCTTTCCCCGAAGTAGAACGTGAACCTAAAAGAATTCAAAGGGCCCATTCAGGAACAAGAAAATGACATCGTGATTTTAATCTCGATGAAACAATACATCAATGAGAGGTTAATTAAATAAGTTCAGTAAATTCTTTTTTTGAGGGAAGGGGTAACTTTCTTTTTTTAATGGAAGAAAAAATTTCAAATTTAATTAAATAATGAATACTTTGAAGTATTCAAATAAAAAACATGTTGATTATATCAAAATTAAGAAGAACCAATAATTATAATTCGTCATGGGCAGAGACACTATTGCTGATATAATAACTTCTATAAGAAATGCTAACATGAGTAAAAATGGAATGGTTCGAATAGTATCCACAAATATCACCGAAAACATTGTTAAAATACATAGATGAAAATCGAACATAGAAAAGATTAGTTGACAACAGTAAAAATATGGGGCGTCGAATTACTAAACAATAGGGGTCTTTCTGTGCAAGTCAGCTGAACCCTAATGACCAAGGGATTGATGAGTTAGCTAACCAGCCTAAATGGGCCTTCCTTACTGAATACTACTGACAACTGACCTAATACCGATTCAAGAAAGAAAATGACTACGGCCAAGAACAAGCAGCCTGACGGAACCTAGCACCTCGACTTGAACTGGTTTGCAACCCTCTTCATTGAGTCAACAGTCAGCCATTACTGATCAAAGGCGACCTTCACCGGAACTAGAACCCAATCTCGATTAAGCAAGAAAACAAGCTACGGCTTTCATGCCTGACGTAAAGACAGAATCAATAAGCTTAGTCGCATTGTGCAACAATTCCAAGTATTTGAAGAAGTCTAGCAAAAGGTCCAGGATGTTTTCCCGTTTCATCATACCTTCCATAGAATTCACCACCCCTATCTGACCTAATGATTTTCACTTTTCTTTCTAATTGCCTTTCGACTTCAGTAATGAACACTTTTACATCATCCACTGACTGAGATTTTTCATGCAACCGATAAAGATAGCAATAACGTGAAAAATCATCGATAAAAGTGATGAAATATTTCTCTCCTCCAAAAGTTGGAACATCAAAAGGTCCACAAATATCTGTATGTATTATTTCAAGAAGTTGTGTACTTCTTGTGGTTCCTTTCTTTGTGTTTTTTGTTGTTTTTCCTTTAATACAATCAACACATGCTGTAATGTTAGCGAGGTCTAGGTCCGGTAGGACACCATCTTTCACTAACCTCTTGATTCCTTCACTGGATATATGATCCAATTTTTTATGCCACAAGAAGTAAGAATCATTCTTGGATGACTTTCTTTTAGTTTCTTTTCCATGCAGGGTGAGTTGGATTTCAGCATTTTGTTTAAGATGAAGTTTACAAAGTCCATCGATTAATATTCCAGAACCAATAAGACTAGAATTTTTAAATAAACTAAAATTTCCATTTCCAACTTCAAAAGAATATCCAAATTTATCAAGTACACTTACAGAAATCAAATTACGGGAAATAGACGGAACATAAAGGTTTGACATAAATCTAACTGAAAACCGCTATCTAAAATAAGACGAAAAGTTCCAATAGCTTCAACTGGGGCTTTATCTTTATTCCCCATGAAAATGAAATTCTCACTAGGGTTTGTGGTTTGGATCGTAATGAATCCATGCATAGAATTCGAAACATGAACGTTAGCAGCAGTATCAATCCACCAAGTAGAAGAAGGTACATTAGTAAGATTTGATTCGAAATGACTTACGAAACCCATTGGGTTACCTTTCTTTTCGAACCACGATTTGCGCTTAATTCAATCTGTCTGGAAGTGTCCAGGTTTCTTGCAGAATTTGCAGACATCATCCTTCTTTTTCTTCTTGGATGGTTGAGTGGCGTCATCAGATTTGGGTGGTGCTCTTTTATGCTGTGATTTATTCTTTTTGCCAGCTTGTTTTCCAACCCCTTGAGTGAAATAAGCAACTTTAATGCCTTGCGAGCCTTGCCTAGACTACTCTTGAACCAGTTTGTTAGTCAATTCATTTAGACTCCACTTTTCCATAATAGTGTTGTAATGAATTTTGAATGGTTCACACTAAGGAGGTAAGCCAGTGAGAATGAATTGGACGAGAAAAGCATCGTCCATAACCAATCCCAAGTTCTTAAGTTTGGCAGCAAGATTAATCATTTCAATGACATGAGCACTCATTGAGCGAGAACCATCAAACTTCATGGTTACAAGATCTGCCATAAGTTTCCCAGCAAGGGATTTGTCTGCAGTCTTGAACCGATTTTCAATGGATTGCGAATATTCTTTTGCGCTTTCAGTTTTGGGTAGGGAGGTTTTGATGTTGGTATCAATCACCATTCGCATAAACAACATGCTGACACTATTAGATCGTTCCCAATCATCATGGAGTTTGTTTTCCTCTGGCGTACTTGTGTCAGTAAGTGGGGCTGGCTTTTCCTTTAGGAGAGCCATGTCCAGTTCAAGTACGCCTAAAGAAAACTCAACTTGCTCTTTCCATTCTGAGTAGTTGGTTCCATTGAGTCTGACGACAGACGTAGCGTACGAATTAAGGTTTGAGGGCATTGCAACTGCAGATATAAAAGAAATGTAGGCTTCTTTATTAGAATAAAACACATGTTATAATAAGAGGTTAGGTTTAGCGCCTCCTGTGGGTAGGCAGTAGAACCATACACATGAAAGAATGATAAACATTAATGTTTCATGCGTTATTGTGCAAGCAGCAGCCGCTTGTGGACGGGACTTCATGCATCAGACTAGAGGAAACAAGGAAATTAAGCGCGGAAGTGAAAACTAAAACAAGAGAAAAAAGAGATAAACATTAATGTTTTTTTTTCAAAAACATTTGTCGTTCTTTCAAGTAATCCACAACAAGGATAATAAATGTTTAGTAACTCCAAGTAAATTCCATACATGAATTTAACATATAAATAATTATTTTGCAAATCATGTATAGACAATTAACTTGCAAGTTCTAGGTCATGAATTTAATGGCAAACTAGGAAACAATTGTT
This sequence comes from Allium cepa, assembly GCA_030765085.1. Taxonomy (NCBI): domain Eukaryota; kingdom Viridiplantae; phylum Streptophyta; class Magnoliopsida; order Asparagales; family Amaryllidaceae; genus Allium; species Allium cepa. The sequence goes on along the minus strand of CM060934.1, from coordinate 764,606,009 downwards.
TTCAATATGTATATTTTCTGAAAAGTATTCGTATACAATAAGTTGTTCCATATTATACAATAGGTCAAACATTAAAGTAGAAAAAATCAACTTTTGCGGAAATATAAATTTTCCAGATCCAGATCTAAGCATACAGTAAGTAGAACAATATCGATAATCATGACTACTATAGCAACTTAAATAATATGAATATTAAACTTGAATCATATTAACACTAATAATCATTATCATCATCATAGTAAAATTACAAACATCATATCATATATCTATGCTAGTTTTGTTTTATATATTGATGGATAATCACGAATTCTAAAACCTTGCTCTGATACCACATGTAATCTATATCTTGCGAATAACATAAACCCTAAGATCTAGAATTACATGATTATCACATATGTAATGAATTAATAAAACATACCTCCAGACATCTTGTATACGAATCAGCAATGGTTGTTGTCGAAAGCTGTTTCAATGGGGAAAGGAAATAGTTTCTCTCTCTTTTCCTATATCTTTTTTATGTGTTTTCTATATCCTTTGTGGTGGGCAAAGGTTAATATTTATAGGTAGAGAGAGGACCAACTTTCCAGATTTGTAGACTTAATCTTGATCGTCCATCAAGATCAAGATGAGAGAAATTAATGCTCTAGATTATAACCGTTTTATTTATTAGCATATTAATAGGAAAACCCTTTATATTCTATTGACCACATAATGAGGAAGGAAACGTTTGAGGAAGAAAACGGTCCATTAATGTACCACATAATGAGGAAGGAAACGGTCCATTAATGTTTTCGCATTAATTTCCTTACAAAACGGTCAAATTTCCTTACATGTGATCCTTATAATAAAATCTAAGGTTATTCTAATATAACTCACAATTAATATAATTACAATTTATATTAAAATCAAACATAATAGGTATTTTTACAAGAATAAATCTAGTTATATTACATTCAAAACATATGTGCATAATATTTTTCGTATTATTATTGCAAAAATACTATTTTTTTTGTTATTAACATATTTTTCATTTTTAAAGTTCTAAAATATTCAATTTCCCATGTAAAATTAACCACATCTATACTTTTGCTTTACGTGGAACACTGATTTTCTAAAGGTGTTTAAATATTTTCAATTTAGCTCTCGAAAAATTTGTAAAATTATAAAATGAATGTGAAGTATATTTCTTACTCTTATCCCAAGGCCACGTTTTTTTGTGTTTCTCATTATGAATATTGTATAAGTCCAATTTAACACACAATAAAGCAAACTGTGTTGAAGTATTTCCTGTTAGCATACGATTAAAACTAAATTCCTAAGGAATATTTAATTTTATTCTATAAATATCCGAAATTAGTATATTTTTGAAATTGCAAATTTCACATAACTCTTTAAATTCCACCAAGTGGAATAACTGATATCGAGCATTTATGCCAAAAAGAAGTGTTATTCTTAGAATGAGCAACATTATTAATTTCAAGTTTATAAGTATCAAAATTTAGTATTATCGATTTTCAAAAGTGGGAAATATTATTTATACTATTAATAGAGTTGTGGTATAGTTAAAAGTACCATTACACCATTGATTCAATATTAATTCTTTCCATAGCTAATTTTTTATTTTATCATTAAATTTCCATAACCATTTTCATAATAAAGATATATTTAAGTTATGTAAGTTAATTATTCCTAATTCTTCCTTATTTTTAGACTTATAAACCATTTCTCATTTAACAAGACATTTAGAACTAGAATTAGAATTATCTCCACTCCATTAAAATTCTCTTCTAATTTTATCAATTTTATTAATTATCCATTTTGGGAAAAGATAAAATGACATCCAATAAATAAGTAGTGCAGATAAAACTGAATTAATAAGAAATATCCTACCAACCCTCGATAAGTATTTACCATTTCATTTGGACAATCTTTTATTAATTTTAGGGGTGGGCATTTAACCGACCTAACCGACTTAATCGATCCAACCGACCATAACCGAACCGCATTACCCGATAAATTCGGTTAACCGAACATTCAGTTGACCGACCGACGTTAACCGATAAAAGTCGGTTCGGTTAACGGTTAACCAAATGTTATTTAACGGTTAACCGTTAACCGAAAATAATTTTCATGTTTATTTTAAACTTTAAACTAAAGGCTGCATTTAACTATGAAGCCAATCTACCTGGCCCGTCATTAATATCGCGTAATGAAAAATAATACAAACCCTAGTTAGTGTTCGCCGCTTTCACAATTCACAATTCAGCGACTGCTTATCGATTCATCGAATATCGATCTTGTTCCCAAATTTATTAAACCTAATCTACTAATTTCTCAATTCCTCCTTGATCATTCTTGGAAAAACCCAGATCAACACAAAGCCTCTCCACGGTTCAATTACCTAGCCGATCAAGTGATCAACACAAATTCAGTCTATTCAGATCGATCTAGTATCTACTGATCTACAAATTCAAATATGGTGAATACTAGCAGGAAAAGAAAAAATGTAAGCTTGTATAGTTGTATTAATCATTTGATTATGTTTATTTTTAGTTTTTATATGTTTTTTTAGTTTGTATGGACTGCTTAATTCGTTATACTCAATAAACTGAAAATATGAAAAAGTTGAAATTCTTTGTAGTTGATATTAAGTTCAGACTAAATCATTAAACTGCTTGTAAAATATACAAATTCAAGTCGATCCATACACTATACAGAGTTTCAGAACTTATTTTTAGTTGATAATTGATATTAAGTTCGATTAAATTGTGTAATTGTTATATATTTCTATACTTGAAATTATGTTTATTAAACTGTTAACTGTGTAAATGTTATTTACATTTAATTAAACAACATGAATTTTGTTTAAAATGCTAATTGTTATCAATCTTAAAGTTAGCTTGCTGCTAGTATGAAAATGCTAATTTGTGCTATCATTTTAACCTGACTATTTTGTAGTACTGTGTGTGTTATAGTTCCAGTGCAAATAGGAGTACAACAGTAGGTGAATGCTTAAGTACCTATGCAATATGCATGTAGGTGTGTACAGACCACAGATGTGTTAGCTAAATATAAATGTAAATACGAGTTAAGTGCAGTAAATAAACAAAATTTAGTAAATGTAAATATAAAGTGATACTTAGTTGATGCTTTTTAGTGATTAAAACACTCCCTTGTTCCACTTGCAGACCTGAGTGCATGTCTGGTCTGTGTAGTGTGTATGTCTTTCTTCCTTTGCCTGATATTGATTATAACTGATATTGATTATATGCTTAATTTTAGTTGATATTAAGTTCGATTAAATTGTATAATTGTTATATATTTCCATACTTGAAATTATGTTTATTAAACTGTTAAATGTGTAAGTGTTATTTACATTTAATTAAACAGCTTGAATTTTGTTTAAAATGCTAATTGTTATCAATTTTAAAGTTAGCTTGCTGCTAGTATGAAAATGCTAATTTGTGCTATCATTTTAACCTGACTACTTTGTAGTACTGTGTGTGTTATAGTTCCAGTGCAACTAGGAGTACAACAATAGGTGAATGCTTAAGTACCTATGCAATATGCATGCAGGTGTGTACAGACTACAGATGTGTTAGCTAAATATAAATGTAAATACGAGTTAAGTTCAGTAAATAAACAAAATTTAGTAAATGTAAATATAAAGTGATACTTAGTTGATGCTTTTTAGTGATTAAAACACTCCCTTGTTCCACTTGCACACCTGACTGAGTGCATCTGTGCATGTCTGTCTGTGTATGTCTTGCTTACTTCGCCTGGGTTCACACCTGGGTTCACCATTTACCTTATTCTAGAATAATTAGAAGACATTAGCTACTTATTTCTGTGTAAACAATAAAATATATTATTTTTGTGTTTAGTATAAACAATAAAAATAGGTAGTTCTAGAGAAACAAGAGACGACGATGAGTTTGTGGAAGAAGCAGATGATGAGGAAACCAGCGAAGATGACATCAATATTAGAAAACCTCTCTACACCCGGTGCGCAAGCCTTCTTCTTGAAAGCCTTCTCCGGTATGGAAACATTTTACTAAAGACGGTAATTTCAATTTTCAGAAATGTATATGCAACTATTGTGGTCAACAATTTGCATGTGATTCTAAATCAAATGGCACTACACTTTTAAATTACCATATAAAACATTCATGTAAGTCCATTCCACGTGATAGTGATAAGAGACAAAAAACTTTAGCTTTTGGAACAAATAGCGATAGTGAAGGTAGTTGCAATCTTATCGCATGGTCATTCAATAAAGAGGAATGTAGAAAAGCATTTGCTCGAATGCTAGTTATTGATGAACTCTCTTTTAGTTTTGTGGAGGGTGAAGGTTTTCTTCAATTTTGTCGGGAATTATGTCCTAATTTTGAAGTTCCTTTACGTAGAACAATTTGTAGGGATGTACTTCAATTATATTGGGATTCATTAGAATCTCTTAAAAATGTTCTCAAAATCATTGCATGGTGTTTGTCTAATACCGATACATGGACATCTATTCAGAATGTGAATTATATGGTTTTAACTGCACACTTTATCTATGGAGATCGGAAGTTACATAAAAGGATTATAATTTTTTGTGTGATTACTCGTCATAAAGGAGAAAATATTGGAAAAGTTATTGTCCACTGTATCAAAAAATTGGAATTCAAAAGAATAGTGTCTATCACGGTCGATAATGCTAGTGCAAATGAAGTAATAATTAATTATGTGAAAAGCAAATTAAATGATTATAATGGTGGTTGTGTTTTGAATGGTGATTTCATGCATATTCGTTGTTGTGCTCATTTTACCAATTTAATCGTCAATGACGGGCTAAAAGAAATTAGTAGCACTATAGCTGGAATTCGTACTGCATATACAATCATATAACTTTGTAATGACAGTTAATAGTTCCACGGATATAGTAATGGTGTATTTGATATTGTAACATTCAATGATGTTTGCTTTTATTTATTCACTAATTGGATTATTTGACTGTTTGATTTTAGGTGATAAGTGGATGCTATATCAACGATGACCTATAATTCAGAATTAATGATTTATTGTTATTTCAGGTATGACAAAGAGAAATTAAATAGCCTGTGCATCATGAATTCATGATTGTTATTTACACACATATATGCAACTGATATATTGCATTTTAATGTTTTAAAATTTAAACTGTATTATATTTGCAACTGATATATGTAACTAATATACTATTAAACAGAAACTGTTATATATGCAACTGATACACACAATCAGAAACTGTTAAAATTTCTCTTTGTACTACACCAGAAATGCCATTTCGCAATGGCTTAGAGCCGTTGCAAAATGGGCAGTGGTAAAAATTTAGCAACGGCCCTTAGCTGTTGCGAAATTAAATTTAGCAATGGCTCAAAGCCGTTGCTAAACTAAATTTTACAACGGCTAAGAACCGTTGCTAAATTTAATTTTGCAACGGCTAAAAGCCGTTGCAAAACCTTATCGTATATGGTTTGTTAATTTGGTTTTGCAACGGCTCAAAACCGTTGCTAATTTTAATATATTTTTTACAAATATACATTGCTTTTTTCTGCCCCCTTACAGGAGGAGTTAATTCATTATCATACTCAATACAAACATTTGAAAATTTAACATAATATCATAAAAGAAAAATCATTAAACCAAATATTTTTCATAAATTCAGCACAAAGACCAAACTTAACAAATCTTTTAATTATAATGTTCAACAAAAATACATTACACTACATAGTTAAGCGGCAACAACAGCAATATTAGAGTATACAGTACATAGTTTGGCAACAACAACAAAATGATTAGAACAAAACTACATCATTGCCAACAATACTACATTATCATACTCAATATTACAGTATACAGCACTCAATACAAATGGAAGTATCTTTCAGGACAGAAGAGTAATTAAACCTGAAAAACCTTCCACGTATATCTTTGAAAATTAGGAACCGAGACTCTTCAACTATGATACATATAAAGAAGTGAATTGTTACCTGTAAATAGTAGCAAGAACAAACAAAATAAGATGACGTCAGTTGAATAAAAAGTTTACGAACAAGCACAAGAAACATAACTAATTCTGTAATTTCATTAAAAAAACAAATAAACAGAACAAATTGTGCATATTTCCTATGCACTTTGCACATTCTCTGTTTTCTTCCCTTTGCACTGCTACACAACATCTCTTATTCAAACTGTCAAACTCAACAACCCTACTCGCTCAAACAACCTTGCCGATCAACAAACTCCTTGTTGCCTAGTCACACAACCCCTGTCTTGCCTCAACAAATCAAGGGATATGATGCCATAAATCTACTATGCAGTAATGAGTAACATAGGCACAACAATGCATCTACAATCCAGTAATATTATGTTACAAGAAAACATAGAGATACCTAAACATTTTGTTCCAACTCAGAAGGCAGTATAATGTACGATTAAAACAAGCATACAAAGGTTCAACAAGCTATTAAGACTTTGGATTCAAATAAGATATATCAAAGATCAGAATGCAGAAATTCACCTTCAGATGCAGGAAATTTTATATTTGGCGTGCTTTTCCTTATTTCTGAGAGCCTTGAGATGATTAATCTTGCTACATTCTCGGCTGCAACAGCACCGGTTTCTATAGTGCTCGCTGCATTCTCAAAAGAATTAATGTAATACAAATGCATTCCATCTAGAACAATTGGTGCAAACACTTCTGGAGCATTATAACGAGGATATGCTCCCCAGTCGATGCATATGGTTTCCTTCCTAATGCTGAAAGATCATCAGACTTTTATCATTTCACTAGTTGCTATAATTGCATCACTAAAACTGTTAATACCATACGTGACTTACCTGAATAATTGGTCCAGCAAGCTTTCATTCGCAGGAGCGCGTGAAAACATTTTATAGACCATGTCTTCGTTGCTGTATTTTTTCAAAATAGAAATGCAGGAAAATGGAATATTAGGGATTTCAATTGTGCCAATGAGATTGGGGATATCTGATGCATCTTTAAAGCCAAAATATCCCTGCAAATAAATGCAGCATTTTACCAGCCTGTGTTATTGGAAAATAAATGAAAATAGACCATAATTACTTACTAAGTTCAATAGCCCCTCACAAAAGTTGTGAAAGTGTGGTGCAGTCTTCTATTCGACAGTGAAACAGAAGGTGAAAATGAGATATTCAGCTCGTCAAGAGGCGTTGCAATAACAGTAACATCGCATTCATGGTTGTTTCCATTGGAACTTTTAACCAAATAATGAGAATTCTCATATGAAATAGAATTGATCTCTTCATTTAGATGAAGTTTGGCATTTGTGTGATTGATTAGACCAGAAGCCAACTGCCAGTTGCCTCCCTTAATGGACCAGATGCCTGGACCAGAACCAGCTAAAGAGACCGCTCCAGCAAATCCACTGATGCTAACGCTCTGTCCGTAGTTGATTCTTGTGATTACTTAACAGTATTGCAGGCATTGCATAATATTTGGTGATTGTTTCAAATAAATGTATGGTCTTTCAAGAAAGGTCAGCTGTTAACCTTCTTACTCTTTTAATAATTAAACATTTATCAAAACATGTAGAAAACTTTTAACAAAATGTAAAATCTTATTCAGCAATACTTTCACGACCTAATTCAGTATCTACATGCAGATTTGTATCACAATATTGTTACTTCAATGAGATGTGACAAGATCAACGTTAAGACAATGCTTGGTCAATGATGATACTTTGCAAAATGAAGCCGTTTTCCAACATCAATGAGATGCAAAAAATTACCTAATGGATTTGTTTATGCAAATATTGTTACTTCAACTATTGCATACAAACTTGAAATCAAATATTTCATAATAAGGCATGATAACAATTAATAAAATTGTGGCAAATATATGTAATAATTAGATATTTATTACTTTATGCAGCTTGGAACATCTGTAGTTCAAAAATTTCACAGCTGATAGTTATCTGCTGTTTTCTACACATCTGAATTGCATGCTATTACTATATGTTTCTGGTATTGATTCCGCACACAAATGTTTCTGGTATTGATTCCGCAACTGCTTTCAACTGCTATCAAAACATTATTACAAATATTTATTCTGAGCTGATTGCTACCATATAACTAATCCATTGTTAGTTTCACATCCTTGATGAAAGAAAAAACATAACTTTATAAACAGCTGTATAGAAAATCCAATAATATCTTAGTTCAGACTCTAGGATTTGAAATGATTGTCTATGTAACATTTGCAAAGCTTGTCTCTGTGCTTCAGTGTTTTATCCCTGTAATATAACATTGATTATATACGAACAAAAAAATGCAAACGAATATTAATGTTCCGTTTTAATATAAATTTTTAACTCGAATATTTCTGGAAAAAATGACTAAATATTCAACGAGGTAATATGACTGGATGATTGTACATGCGCCTTACTTTTAAAAATAAGAATACATACGTTTTGCTGTTGAAAGTTATTCAATGTATGAAGTGATTGATTTTAGATAAATTTACTGAAAATATAATCAATTATTATTTAAATATAGTGAACAAATGAAGAATAGTAAAATACTGTCTTTTACACATCATATTTGGTTCATTAAAAAAGTTAGAACTCCGAAATGTTTTAACTTCTAACTTATGAGTAATATATTTTACTATTTTGGATTTTGGCTTTTAAAATTACTTTTGTGCTTCTGAACTTATGCTTATAATGGTACGTTTAGCTGTATATTTTGCGAAATGATTGAAAATAACTTTTTTTTTGAACTGGTACTTTATATACAACAAATCATTGGGACAACATATCCCATGTCAAATAAACGTTCGAAAGCAAGTTTCGAACTTGTGACATCCTGCACCAAAGCCGAATCAATTACCACTTGGACAAAGGTGCTTGTCATTGAAAATAACTTTACTGGATACATTTTAGTAAAAAATCAAAGCTTACATTGTTCTGTAATCTGGACACCAGATAACGACACCAACAAGATAAAATTAACATTAATCATATGTTTTAGAAAATTAATGTAGTAAATGCCAAAAGCGATTTTAAAAATTATTCTCCAACTGTTGCATATAAATATGGCTATATATGATCACATATCTCATCTGAGAACATTTGTCTTTCAAACAATTCAATATTAACTATTACTTTGCTAATATAGAGGATTATATGGCAAGAAGAGTAGGCATGACAAAGGCTATTACACTTTTGTTCATTACTTTGATACTCTCGTTTTCTTTAATTCAAGCAACAAGGCCCTATCCTTTGGAGAAAAAGGCAGTTCTTATTTGTTTTTCCTATTTAGTTGCAAATTATCAGTGTACATATTTAAAACAGACTTTTTAATGAGTGAAACCCATGTGGTTTATGCTCTATCTGTAAGCTATAATGGTGCGATGAGACCAAATTATGAGACATAACAAATCAGTCTATCAAAATCAACTCAACATTTAATTTTCATTAAAAAAATGGTTGAAGTAAATGTTGGGGTGTCCCGTGTGCGTGGGTATTGGGTGCACATTTGAAAAAGAACAGTTCCACATTGTGAAAAATAATGGAGGTATAGTAGTATATAAATGAGATTGGTCGCATGTAACTACAAATGATTCTTTTTGGTAAAAGGTATTGGCCAAACCTTTTTTCTACATCCCACGTAGGAATGTGTGGACTTGATGAATTTCAACAGTAGACTAAAGTAATTAGTTCTGGAACATCATGATAGCTCAGAAGGGTACGTCATGTTTAAAAAACTTCTATCACATCGAAAAAATGCATCACAGCTTATGCACAAAGATCTAAATAGTAAAATGCAGACGATGGATTTTATAAAATTAAGATGATCAGTGAAAAACAGCACCGCGGTTAATATATATAACTGTAATCAAAAGAAGTAAAAGTTATATCAAGTTTTACCTAATTCAGATTTCTCTAAATAAAATAATTTGTCAAGAAAATACTTACGATACATACAGTAATCTGCGAAGGCCCAACTAGATCCTTCAGAAACCACAAGAGTCTTGTTACTTACAATAATTTAGCCACAATAATATTCAGCAGACCAACAACATATATTTTCAGAATCTTAATTATGTGATGGCACAACACATGATATAAAATTTAGTTTACCACCGAAGTAAACAATTTGGTAATAAGGAATAATTAGCAGTTGTGCAGGCTGGGAAAAAAATCAGTAATCGGTCTGCAATATTAAAACATGTTTATTTCTCACATATAGAAGAATTCGTGTGGAAATCATTATCATTTTCTACTGATAATATTTGTTACAGAAAGCTCAGTTAAACTTACATAAATTGAGTTTAGATCCATAATGAAAAGGCCAACTCTTCAGTCTAACTTTTGATTTGCAAGCATTCAAAAAATATTAACACCAAACTATGAGATCAACATTCTGTGGAGTTATTGCATTTTGAACCTACAAGGATATGTAATTGTGAATTATCAAACAATAGGTTGGATATGTGTAAAAGATCGTCTACATATCACACTGATTACTGATCATGGAGTAAGAGAGTAGAAGATTGTAACTAATATCTATTGTAATAGTATGAACACATTATTGGTCACATACATTAATTTAAGGATTTGAGACAGTGCAAGTAGTAGAAATACAGGAAAAAAACTATGTTAAATTTATGATAAGGTACCCAGGTCATTACTTCTTATATGTACACACTTGGATTTAATAAGAAATTGTTGCCTGATTCTACCTTCTCATTCGAAGATGATTTCAGTTCACTCAGTGAAGTAATGTACTCTCAGTCAGAAATCCAAAAGTTCAGTCCTAAGAGCATATGTAAAAGGTAATAAAATGAAGCAACACAAACTGAGGTTGACATTTATTTCAAATAGGTGATTAAATACATTTGTAGAGGCCAAATTTAATGTTTTGGTACCTTTTTTGAAAGGAATTACTCAAATCTAAACATTGGATTCAGCTTGGCCAGCCTGATGCAATGCAACCTGAAGTAAGAGCATACAAAATAACTAAGATAGGTAAGGGTTTAGTTTTTTAAGTATATCCACATCCACAATCAAAATTGTTTTAAAATACACACTAGTATAGTATCGTGCTATTTTAAATGTTTAGAAAATGCAGAATAATCTGAATTCGTTTGTGGCAGTAAATGAAATCCGCCAATTAAAAGCATAGATTGCTCAATTTTCCATACAGTAAATGAGTAAAATCCGCCAATTAAAAGCATAGATTACTCAATTTTCCATACAGTAAATGAGAAGAGCCGATACCTATTACTTAGATCCTGGGAAGGGCGAACGCGATTTTTGAGATGCAAGGATCAACAAATCAACTTCCGACGTCGAGCAAGAGAGGAAGGCGGAACTAAACTAGGGCGCGGGTGAAGGAGAAAGCGACGACGCTGAGCAATAAAGGGAGGCGGATCTGAACTTGGGCATGGGTGAAGGAGAGAAAGACGAGGGCGTATTCGTGTATTTTTTTGGAAAACGTCAGAGAGAGGGACGAATTAATTAGGGCGCGACTGGTTGAAAAAAATAGCGGGAAGAGAGAGGCGTAAATGTTCGTTTATTTTATTTTAGGAACGCCTACCATATTTTATGGAATAGGCGCATCATATTTAAGAGTATGGTATAGCGGTGGAGACAAAAAATAAGGGCAGTATGGAACGGCCTTAAGTCGTGGTAAGGCCGTTGCAATACGTCTCGCAACGGCTCTAAACACTTGCAAAATTGCAATGGCTCAAGGCCGTTGCGAATGTTCCGCATTGGGATGTTGCGAAATAACAGTTTTGGTGTAGTGGTAACTATATGCTATTAAACAGAAACTGTTATATATATGCAACTGATATACTATTAAACAAAAATTGTTATATGTGCAACTGATATATGCAACTAATATACTATATGTAACTAATATACTATTAAACAGAAACTGTTAAAATTTAAACTGTATTATATATGCAAGTATGCAACTGATACACACAAAAAAGAACATACGAAACTGATAAATGGTTAGTTCAACTGATTCAAGTTCAACACAGTCATACAGTCACAGTTATACACAGTCACACATGCTACACAGTCATAGTTATACACAGTTTACAGTTATCATGAATGTCATTATCAACTGATTTACATGGATAAATGATTATGCTGTGTCGGTGTGTCTAATGTCCATGTAACATGCATTGATTAACTGATTCAAGTTCAACACCTCATATTTTAAGTTGCATTTTGCGTTTTGTAGTGGAAAATGGCTTGGTGTTAATGCTTCTACTAGTTTTCATTTTGCGGAGGAATATGGATGGACTTGGTCACTTGAAAGTTGAAGCTCAGGCACAGGCCTATGAAAATTGGAATTTTAATCCCCATATTATTTGCATTATGCTATTTGGATTGTGGATTAATGTTGCAATGTGTGATGATCTGTGACTGTACTCTGTGATCTTTATTCTTTGCTTTGCTGTGCTCTTAACTTAACTTAGTCTTAGTTAGTATGCCTATATTATGAGTGCAGTTTCTACTTTCTACTTTCTAACTTTCACTTAATATATTCTATGCCGTGTTATTTGGATTTTGGACTTGAGTTGTATTATTGTATGTTATTTGGACTTTGTTTATGTTTATGTTTTTGTTGCAGCTGCAATTTGCGACTCTTTAGTCTTCACTGATGTAAATGCATTGTATTTTCAATTTTGAGTAGAATGTTGGTTAATCGGTTAAACATCTTTATATTACCGGTTAACAAACGGTTAATCGATGTTATTTCGACGGTTAACCGGTTCATCGATTAACCGTTTAAATTCACCGGTTAACCGTGCAAACAAAATGGTTAACCGCGGTTTAGATTTGTCGGGTCGGTCGGCAGAGCCTATCCAATATTAACCGATCACGGTTAACCGAACCGTTACTTATTTTCGGTTAACCGAAAATATTAACCGATTGGTCCGGTTAACCGACTGTGCCCACCCCTAATTAATTTTACCTATTATAGTTATCCAATCATCATGTTTAAGTTTTTGATGTCCCTAAATATTCTATAGGGAATTTTATCGTTTTACAATTCAATGTGTATGCAAGTTAGTTTTCTATATTATCTATGTCATTTAATACAAGTACAAAGCATTGTCAAAATTAATCTTTAAACCGGAAAGCAGTTCAAAACTATATAAAATGAATTTAAGCACAATAATATGTTTAGGCAAAAGGAACGTAATAATCATAGTATCATCTGCAAATTGGAGAATGGAAAGACCACTAATAGTGATCTTGTTACCTATAATGTCTAATATCCTATTACCAGTGGCCAATTTGATAATTCTAGAATAGACATGACTATTAGGTTAAATAATAAAGGCGACATAGATCACCTTGTCTAAATCCACGTTTCGATTGAATTTTATTTCCTAATATACCATAAACCATAAACTCGAATTTTCGATTTTAAGTAAGGACATACTCCATCCTACTCATCTGTCACTAAAACCCTTAGCCATTAATAAATCCTTAATAAAAACCCAATCAATTGAATCAAATTTTTTAGCAAATGCAAGTATTAAAAGCTTGCAAGTGGTATTATTTATATAGCAGTAATTAATATATTCTTAAGCAACTGCTACACCATTTGTAATATTTCCACCCTTAATAAAAAATATTGTTTAGGAAATATCAATTAACTCATTCATTTTAGTACTTAATCTATTAACCAAAACCTTAAAAATGATTTTAAAGGAACAATTTAATAATGAAATAAGTCTGAAATCTTTTAATTAGTTAGCACTTATTTCGTTTTGTAGTAAGATTACATTTGCGAAATTTAACATATCTAACTGTAATAAACCATTATAAAATTCATTAAACATTTTTATTATATCATTTTTCCGAACATTCCAAAAAGCTTCTTAGAATAAAATAGGAAATTCATCCAGACCCTGAGCTATGCCATTAGGCATAACCTTTTTAACCATCCAAATTTTTTCATTCATAAATGGAACATCTAACCCTACTAATTCAAGTCATAGTATCTTTAGTGTAAAGCATATCCCGTTTAGCTCCAATTCAATGTCTATTTGTAGATTCAAAGATTTCTCTATAATAACTGGTAAATTCATTGTTTATTTTTGTTTGGTCAAAAATTTCAATATTATTAATTAGAATGGAATTAATAGTATTACTATGTTTCCTACCATTAGCAACTTTATGAAAAATTTAGTATTCATATCTCCCTCGTCCATCCGTTGGACCTAGAACTTTGTTTCCATATCACTTCATCTTGTAAAATAATTTTATTTAATTCTTCTTTTAAATTTGAAAGCATGTTTTTTTTGAAGTATTCAAATTCCTTGATTCTCCAATTTTATTTAAATTCAAAATATCGTTAATAATTTTTCCTTCTTAATTCTATTGCTAGCAAAAACATCCTTACTTCATTTCTTAAGAAATAACCTTAATTCTCTAAGTTTACTAACTAATGCTTTAGGTGTATTTGTTGAAAATCTATAATTGTAATTATTCATAGGGAGCCATTGCTTTTCAAATAATTCTTTAAAATTATTTTCTAACAACTACATCCTTTCAAATTTAAAAATTCCAATCCTAATATTTAAGTTAGTACATGATAGAATATTTGGGCAATGATCCGAATAATTATTCGGAAGGCTCACAACCTTACAAATATGAAATTTGTCTTATATTTCATCGCTAATGAAAAATCTATCTAAAAGTGTTATCGACAGAACTTTTCTACCATTTGATCAAGTAAACTGTCTATTACATAACAATTAACAATAAACCGGTTAAATTCCTCCATAACAACAAAATCTCTTCCCTAAGGGATCTTTCTCCTAAAATCAAGTAACATTAAGGCCAACTCCCATTACCCATGGTCGTGGAGCAAGTGATCTAAATTCTAGACACTTATTCCATAGAACCCTACGATCTGTCTTAGAGTTTGACCCATAGACATTTGAAATTTTAGTATTGAATCATCTCTAATGTCAGTATATATCAAACGCATTGAATGATCTTTAATAATAGATTGTAAAATTCTAATATAATGACATTTTCAACCCATCATAAGTCCTCCAGCACTAATCCTAGCAGGAAGATAGGACCAATGATTTATACAAAGACACCCTAAACACCTATAAAGTCCATAATTTCTATTTTAGTTTCTTTTAATAAAACAATATCAATATTATTATCATTAAAAAACAATCTAATTTTTCTACATTTTTCAAAATTGTGCGAACCCCTAACATTTCAATAATGTATCTCGTGGTCCAAATGATCTAAACTGCTCTAATTTCTTATTCCTAATATATATACTTGGTGTCTATCTGAATATCATCAAAAATAAAGCATAAACTCCAAGCTGCATATCGCTAGTGGATAAACTACTCAAAGCAAAAGGATTATAAATACTATCCGAAAGAGAATTCATACCTGAGGTAGAGCCATCGGAAGCTCTATTGGCTGCCCAATGTAAACGAGCACTCCTCCTTAGTGATCTAGTTGTACTCGAGCTACATCCAGTCTCACTACGCTGAATGGAACCAACCACGTAGAACCAACTTCTATCATCTTTAAGTCACTGTCACTCTATCCCCTCTCTGAATATTTTGCACTCATCTGACTCGTCGCTCACCAAAAACAAATCACTACTATCTGTATCTGAATAAACTTCTTCGTTGCCATCATTTCAAAAGGACATTTTTTGAATTTCAAAAGAACGCCGAGTAAATTAATTCGACGATTTTCTCTGTAGAGAAGTGAGATTATTATGCAAAGCAGCATCATTCTTTGAATTTTCAGTACAACTTGCATTAAAGTTCAGCACATTCTCAGGAACTACAACAGCTGGAACTTGTCATAATATCATCATAAGAATTAACGATCTTAAAAAATTTCAAAGGCAGTAAAACCTGGTTCTCACATTCCGAACTATTTAAGTCTGCGTCACTTGAACCAACAGTATCATATAAATCAACGACCAAACTTGTGCATGCTTTTATATTATCATTACAATAATATATGACCTCAAAAAATTTCAAAGGCTGTAAAACCTAGTTTTCACGTTCCGAAGTACTTGAGTTTGACTCACTTGAACCAATAATATCATAAATACCAACAGCCAAACTTGTGCATGCTTTTGCACGTAACAACATATCATGGATCGTAACTTTGTTATTACTACACCACATATACATCCATTTTTCCTAGCACGTCCTTTAGCAAGCTATGAACCGCTGGATTATTCAAATCAAGCACTCCATCCTCTCCATCACGCATCAAATTATAACAAATATAAGGAAGGAAAATAATTATCTCTAACAACACCTTACCAAATTTCGAAATAAAATCAATCTGCCCTGTTAAATGGTCCACAACTACCTTAACTGAATCATCCTTCCTATGTACACTCTCATGCACACAATTTTGTATCGTTGTGTCACTAAACATAACCAAACTCTTACTGCAATCTTTCACTGTCCTTCGTGAATCATCAAAGCCATAGTCCTCTCCTTCAACAAATAAAACCCTGTCAGTACAAGTTGCTGATCTCAACATTATCAACATCACATTATCCGTGGCGTTCAAATGAACTTAATATTTCAAATGTATTAATTGCTCAATACAATCCCATCAGATCTGATACTCTTGCGCTTAGATACTTTTTAGGAATCTGCAAACCCTTCTCACCAATGTTAACTCCCCAACACGGTTTAATATGAATAGATTTGTCAACAAACCAATTAAAAGAATGAAGTTTTGGACTATAATTTGATACTGCTAGATCCAAGAGCATTATATCAGACTTAAAAGTAATTGAGCATTCACTCTGCAACTGTGTATCCCATATCAAATCTGAATTGTTGTTATCTATTTTTAATACTTTCAGATTCAAGCAATGCACTAGATTGTTTCTTCCCCGTAGTCTCATTATCCATGTTATTAGTTTCCAATCCAGACATAGTAAGATTTTCAGAATCGAAATTAACAGCAGAATTTAAAGCATTAAAATGCCAGGGAATTTTATCAAACAGATTTAATCCTTCTGCCGTCTTTCTAGAATTATGATGCAGCCCAGCCTGAAATTAGGTCGCCTTCCAACGAGTCACGATCTAACTCCAGTGAGCTACGACCTAACTCTAACGAGTCACAACCTAACTCTACCAAGCTCCAGCGACCTAGAAACGCCTTTAAGTCGCCCCAACGACCTAACGGAGGTCATGAGTTATATGAAAGACGCTCCAACGACCTAACCTTCCACTTTAGGTCGCGAACTTCAGAAACTTTAAGTCGCGAACTAACTCAGGTCTTAGGTCGCTCAAGCTATTGGATTTTAGGTCGTCCCAAGGTAGGTCGCAAACGACCTAACTCGCAACACAGAAGGAGGCAGGATGTTTTTAAACCACCTTGAAGCTTAGGTCATGAAGATGCTTATGTTGCTGTGCTACTTTAGGTCGTTGTGTTCTGTTTTTAGGTTGCGTGGATGTGTTGTGATGTATATATGGTGTATTCCTTAAGTCGTGGGTCGTTTACTTGTTGTAACTTGTATTTTGATAGGTTGTTCGAACTGCTAGGTCGTTAGCGACCTAAGTTGGGTCGTGTGTGTTGTAAGGTCGTGAACGACCTAGTGCCGTGTGTTGTAAAACCCTATAAATATGAGTGTTGGGTTATTTGTAAGGGGTTGTTGATTTTGAATAAAACTTTGTTTGTGCGCTTTGTGCCACTTTTAAAATTGGTAGTTGAGTATTATCTCCTATCTCCACCTTCGGCATTCGAGTGCGCTCGAATCAACGATCGTTGAAGCCAATTCACGGAATCAAGTGCGCTTGATCAACGTTCGAAGAATTGTAAATCTTCTCTCACGGTATCGTGCGCGATCAACGTGTCGAAGATAGCTAGAATTCGGTATCTTTCGAGATCAACGAATTTGGGCATTTGGGTATTTTCTGTTGACAATTCTATGAATGAAATATGCTTTAGTCCCACATTGGCAAAATAAAAGATTAAATCGTGTATATATGTAGGATCCTCATTCCCTATATTGGCCCTTAGGGTCAGGTAATTTTGTGCGAGGGGGAGGACCTAAATCTGATGAACACACGCGCGTGCACGCCGCCCGCCGGTCCCGTACCGAACCGGGCCGGGCTTGGGTTTGGGTCTACTATGAAATCTTATTTTTGATACAGAAAACACTGCAGTTTTCAGTGGGTTTTTTATTTGGCTACACGAGCGCGTTGGAAGAATGAAGGGATGCCGTTTTTTCAGAACGGATATATTATGAATGGACGCAACCATGACCGTTCGACAACTATAAATTGGTGATGAATCCCGATCGAAACGTTCACGAAAACTTTAACGGTTGTCCTTCTTTCCCGCCAGTTCATTTCTGTTGTCATCGTCATCTCAGCCTGACGTGCTCCTTACAGTCTCGCGCAGTTTCGTCGGTTGTACCCTGAGAGACTTCTGATAAAGTCTTAAGGCGATTGTCACGACAAGCCTCCGACGAACTTTGGTCCTCTCGTTACTTTCTGTTACGAAATACCATTGTTGCATTGCAACAGTTTTCTAATTTTGTAACACTTTACTGTGTTGCTGATTGTTGTTCTAACATATTGCGTTTTGTGGCAACGCAGTAATTTCTGTTGTGTTCTGTTTTGAACCACGTAAACCTACATCTTAAGACTTTCCTGTTTTGGTTAAAACAGAGATGGCAGCAGAAAAGATGTCGATCAAGACAGCAAACTTAAACAAACAAGACCCGTTCAAGGGAGACGGAGATGATTTTCTGACATGGCAGAGTCAGATGCTCTTTTATCTCACAACCCTCGGTCTGCAGAAGTATCTTGATGAAGATGAACCAGTGCCGCCTACGCCAGGCAATGCCAATTCAGCAAATGACATTTCTGTAATTGATGCATGGAGGCACTCGGATATCTTGTGCAGGAATTACATCCTAAACTGCTTGGATAAGGTTTTGTACAAGGTGTATCAGCCACTGAAAACTGCAAAAGCTCTCTGGAATGCGCTTAATGCAAAGTACAAAATGCAAAACGTGAGCCTGAAGAAATTCATAGTTGACAAGTTCATGGACTACAAGATGGTGGATTCAAAATCTGTAATTACGCAGTTGAATGAACTTCAGATTATTATCCATGAATTGCAAGCAGAAGGCCATGAAGTTGGTGAATCTTTCCTGGTTGAAGCAATCATTGGAAAGCTGCCACCATCTTGGAAGGACTACCGCAATTATTTGAAGCACAAGAAGAAGGAGATATCCTTACAAGACCTCATCGTCAGATTGAAGCTCGAGGCAGATAATCGCGGAGTCACTAAACCAAAAAACAAAGAGGCTTTTGTTGCAGAAGGGGCAAAGAAAAAAGGAAACCCCAACAAAAACAAAAAGAAAAGGAAGGCACCAGAAACCAAACAAAATGATCAGAAGCCATCCAAGAAGTTCAATGGGCAGTGTTGGGTTTGTGGCAAGAGTGGACATCAAGCAAAGGATTGCAGGCACAAGAAACAGAATAATTCTGAAGCAAATGTGGTGGAAAACATGGACATCGATGGGTCTAACTTTTCTAGAGTTGTGTCGGAATGCAATCTAGTCCAGAATCCTTCTCAGTGGTGGTTTGAAACAGGTGCTACACGACACGTATGTTCTAAAAAGTCCATGTTCTCCACTTACAACAAACTCGATCATGAAGAAAAGTTGTACATGGGTAACTCTGCAGTGTCAATGATTGAGGGAAGCGGGAAAGTGATTCTCAGTTCACATCTGGTAAGACTATTACGCTGAATGATGTGCTTCATGTTCCAGACATTCGCAAGAACTTGATCTCTGGACCTGTACTCTCGAAGAAAGACATCCGAATGGTCTTCGAATCAGATAAAGTTGTTCTGTCTAAGGCTGGAATCTATATAGGGAGAGAATACTTGTGTGATGGCCTATTTAAGGCTAATGTAGCCGTAATTAGCAACAATAATGTATATTGTAATTCTGGAATGAATAAAAAGGAAGTTTCTTATGTTGTCGAGTATGATGCTCTATTATGGCATGAAAGATTAGCACTATAAACTTTCGAAAGATGAAAAAACTTGTAAATATGGATTTAATTCCACAATTTCAAGTAGATAAAAAATACAAATGTGAGACATGTGTAGAAGCAAAAATGGTTAAGAAACCATTTCATACTGTTGATAGAAGTACTGAACCGTTACAAATGATTCATACTGACTTATGTGATTTCAAAAACTTACCTACAAGAGATGGGAAAAAGTATTTTATCACATTTATTGATGATTATACACGATATTGCTATGTATAGCTTTTAAATAGTAAAGATGAAGCAATTACATCGTTTATAAAATATAAGGCTGAAGTAGAAAATCAACTAAATAAAAAGATCAAGATATTGAGGTCTGATCGAGGTGGTGAATATGAGTCGCCGTTTGAACAATTCTGTGCAGAAAATGGAATAATTCATCAAACAACAGCACCATATTCGCCACAACAAAATGGTATAGCCGAGAGAAAGAATAGAACATTAAAAGATATGATTAATGTCATGCTCTTAACCTCTGGCCTACCAACAAACTTGTGAGGGGGAAGCTTTAAATATGTCTAATCACATATAAAATAAGGTTCCTCATAGTAAAACGGGAAAAATTCCATATAAATTATGAAAAGGACATCTACCAAGCTTCAAATACCTCAAAGTGTGGGGGTGTTTAGCAAAAGTTCATGTCCCGCCTTCAAAGAAGGTCAAACTTGGACCAAAAACTGTAGATTGTTACTATTTAGGACCAGCCCAAAATAGTAGTGCATATAGATTTTTGGTATTCAAGTCTGATATACCTGATATTCATGCAAACACAATCATGGAATCAAGAGATGCATCATTCTTTGAAGAAGTGTTTCCACACAAAAAGAGTGAAGGGAATAATGTCCCTAAAAGGACACGAGAAGAATCAAATAGCCAACATGAAGATGAAACTCATCGTGAAAGTGATGAAGTAGAAACAAGAAGAAGTGTAAGGGCTAGAACTTCTAAATCATTTGGTTCGGAATTTTACACATGTGTTAGAATACGAACCTCAAACGTACAAGGAAGCCATGTCATCTTCTGAATCTTCATGTTGGAAAGAAGCAATTTAAAGTGAGATCGATTCAATCCTAAGTAATAAAATTTGGGAAATTGTTGACATTCCACCTGGAATAAAACCTATTGGCTGCAAATGGATTTCCAAGAAGAAAATGAAACCAGATGGCTCTATTGATAAATATAAAGCCAGATAAGTAGCCAAAGGATATCGTCAAAAAGAAGGTATAGACTTTTTTGACACATATTCACCAGTTACACGAATAACCTCCATAGCAATTGCATTCATCTACAATCTAGAAATTCATCAAATGGATGTAAAGACAGCATTCTTAAATGGAGATCTCGATGAGGAAATCTACATGGAGCAACCCGAAGGATTTGTATCCAAGGGAAATGAAAACAAAGTCTGTAAATTGGTAAAATCACTATAGGGACTCAAACAAGCTCCAAAACAATGGCACGCAAAATTTGACAGTGTCATGATGAGAAATGGTTTTCGTATAAATGAGTGTGACAAATGTGTTTATTGTAAACAAGTTGGACAATCATACGTGTTTGTTTGTTTATACGTGGATGATATGTTAATCTTTGGTCCTAACATTAAAGTTATAGAGACCATAAAGAAACTGTTTATCAACAATTTTGATATGAAAGATTTAGGAGTCGCTGACATTATTTTGGGAATCAAAATAATAAGAACGGCTAATGGAATACAATTATCTCAGTCACATTATGTAGACAAAATAATTTAGAAATTCCAACATTATGGAATTAAAGGAGCAAGAACACCTTTTAATCCATCGGAAGTACTGCATAAAAACTCTAATGAAAGTGTAATGCAACTAGAATATTCCCGTGTAATAGGATGTCTAATGTATCTCATGAATTGCACGAGACCAGATATAGCTTATGCAGTAAGTCGACTAAGCAGGTATACAAGTAATCCAGGGAAGGAACACTGGAAAGCACTAATGAGAGTGTTGGGATACTTGAAGAATACCACAAATTATTTCTTGCATTACGAAAAATATCCAGTTGTTCTAGAAGGATACATTGATGCAAACTGGATTGCAGAATCAGAGGAATCAAAATCCACAAGTGGTTATGTCTTCACTCTTGCAGGAGCAGCAGTATCATGGAAATCAACGAAGCAAACATGCATAGCTCGATCCACTATGGAATCAGAGTTCATTGCATTAGACAAAGCAGGAGAAGAAGCAGAATGGCTTCGTCATTTCTTAGAAGATATTCCTTTATGGCCTAAACCTGTAACGGTCATATGTATTCACTGCGACAATCAAGCTGCGCTAAGTAGAGTGAAAAACTTTGTGTATAATGGCAAATCCCGACACATTCGTCGACGCCATAACACAGTTAGGCAGTTACTCTCTAATGGAACTATCTCTATTGATTATGTAAGAACAAATGATAACCTAGCGGATCCATTTACAAAAGGGTTATCAAGAGAGAAAATAGAATGCGCATCGAGGGGAATGGGTTTAAAAGCCTAAACCAACAAGAGTTATCTTATACGGAAACCTATCCTAGCGACTAGAGATCCCACGGACTAGGATCAATAGGCAAACCAGTTCTGAATAACTCAAGACGTAATGCATTTTTCTGGACATAGTCCATTCCATTCCTATGGTGCAAAACATAAATGCATGCCTACAGAAGTATTAAAAGGTTAAAGCTATGTTTTTTAATGATGACCATATCTTGTAAAATAACAAGTGGGGTATATGTAGGATACTCCTTATGGTTGCGATCACCTATGTTAGTGTGAGCTGGGTCGGCTCTATAAGAATATTAAAGGCTTAAATTCTCTATATACACTCGCAGAACCAAATTTGTTCAGGACCGAAATGAACACAACCAAGAGATTGGATGAGAAGGGAAATAATGCTTTGTTAATCTTATTGTCTGGTTATACAATAACGGCAAACAGTTCAAGATGAAATAATTTACCGATTAGCCAAGTATATCCGATAAGTGTTAACAAAGGAAAGTTCAAAGTGAAACATCTACTTATCCTTCAAAAAGCATTATTCCATACGTAGTCTGAGATATTCCACTTTGTGTGGGGGAAAAGTATATTGTCATTCATGTAGGGGATTGTTGACAATTCTATGAATGAAATATGCTTTAGTCCCACATTGGCAAAATAAAAGATTAAATCGTGTATATATGTAGGATCCTCATTCCCTATATTGGCCCTTAGGGTCAGGTAATTTTGTGCGAGGGGGAGGACCCAAATCTGATGAACACACGCGCGTGCACGCCGCCCGCCCGTCCCGTACCGAACCGGGCCGGGCTTGGGCTTAGCTTTGGGTTTGGGTCTACTATGAAATCTTATTTTTTCTACAGAAAACACTGCAATTTTCAGTGGGTTTTTTATTTGGCTACACGGGCGCGGCCTGTTTGAATTTGAATCGGATACGGGTGCGACCCGTTGGAAGAATGAAGGGATGCCATTTTTTCAGAACGAACATATTATGAACGGACGCAACCATGACCATTCGACAACTATAAATTGGTGACGAATCCTGATCAAAACGTTCACGAAATTTTTACGGTTGTCCTTCTTCCCCGCCAGTTCATTTCTGTTGCCATCGTCATCTCAGCCTGACATGCTCCTTACAGTCTCGCGCAGTTTCGTCGGTTGTACCCTGGGAGACTTCTGATAAAGTCTTAAGGCGATTGTCACGACAAGCCTCCGATGAACTTTGGTACTCTCGTTACTTTCTGTTACGAAATACCATTGTTGCATTGCAGTAGTTTTCTAATTTTGTAACACTTTACTGTGTTGCTGATTGTTGTTGTAACATATTGCGTTCTGTGGCAACGCAGTAATTTTTGTTGTGTTCTGTTTTGAACCACATAAACCTACATTTTCAATCCATCGATTTATTTTGCTTCATCTAATCGTTTCATCGATTAGTTTGACACGAAATATTCATTTCGTCATCATCGTATTATTTCCGCTGCATCATTTGGTATCAGAGCTGACTTAGCCAATCATAGCTAAGCCGAGCCTTGGAGCCAAGGAGAAGTATTTGAAGTTTGGAGATCTTACTTGCATTGTTGAGAAGTTTGGTGTTCATCATATTCATCGTGAAGTTGCAACAAGTTGGGAGTTTCGATCCATATCATTTTGAATCAATGTTCGGAAAGTGTTTGAATTTTGCTTGCTGGAATTTTTGTACGCCGAAGTGAAGTTAGAATTTTGAAGTGTTTGCGCGAGCTAAGTTAGGTCGTGACAGTTGAGCTGAGCTAGTTGAAGTATAGATCCGAGATAAGTGAAGTTGTGTTTGTTGAGAATTTGTTGAAGATTCAATCATGCCTCCGAGAAGAGCTAATCGTCATCAAAATGTTGAAGATTTGTATAAGCGAGAAGATGCTGAACAAATGGAACAACGCATTAGCAATAAATTTAATGAGAAGTTAGATGAAGGTATTGGGAGGTTGGAGAAATTGATGATAGATATGAATTAAAGGAGAAGGTCGCCAATCTCGAACCATGGAGGAAACAGAGTTTCTCCATCGGTTACGGAAGCGAGGAGGGTGTCACCACAATCTTTCAGAGAAAGAAGAGAAACATCAATTTCATCAAGAAGAGAGCATCATGAATATAGACATGAAGAGAGAAGAACTCCACGTGAGTTTGAAGATGAGCCATATCGAGATGAAGAAAGACATAGTAGAAGAGACATGCGTGATCGAAGGGATGTTGATGGTCGAGATCGATATAGACGTACATTTGATTTTGATGAAGAGGGTGATAGAGCTAGCATGCATTATCAAGATCGAGACCAAGTTCGAAACTCATATCGGGATGTTGAGGATGACCGACGATGGGAGTCGCGTATGAAGATGGAAATTCTAGAATTCAAGGGTGGAATGGTGGCAGAAGAATTTTTGGACTGGTTGTCTAATGTTGAGGAAATTTTTGACTTCAAAGAAGTTCCTGAGCATAGAAGAGTTAAGTTAGTTGCTACAAGGTTGAGAGGGAGAGCTTTAGCATGGTGACAGCAAACTAAACTTACGTGGAAGAGAATGGGGAAGCCAAAGATTGAGTCATGGGAGAAGACGAAGAAACTGATGAAGGCTACATTCTTGCCTTACAATTATCAATCACTCATGTATCAGAGGTTGCAGAATCTGAGGCAAGGGACGAAGACTGTTAATGATTATGCTGGTGAATTTTATCAACTGATTGCTCGAAATGACATTATGGAGACAGAGGAACAATTGACTGCTAGGTTTGTTGGGGATTGAGGATCCAGATACAGGATATGGTGAATATGTTTGATCCTAGATCTGTAGCTGAAGCGCACCAGAAAGCGTTGGCTTGGGAGAAGCAGGGAAGACGAGGAGGCAGTGTGTTTCCAAGTTCTAATATTCAGAACAAAGGTGCTAGTGGGAGTTCCAATGTTTCTAAAGCTGTCGGTAAACCAGTTGTGAATGAGGTTGCAAAGGCAAAGGTCCACAACAGTTTCAAATGTTATAATTGCCAAGAAATGAGTCACAAGAGTAATGAATGTCTGAAACCAAAGAAACGAACAATGATTGCTGAAGTAGAAGGTGAGGATGTTGGTGAAGGTTATTTTAGTCCAGTTGAGAAGGATGAACAGGATATCGCGTCGGGAGATGAAGGTGTAATCTAATGATGAGGAGATCTTTTTTAACACCAAAGCAAGAGGATGAGGCTAGTTGGTTGAGGAGTAATATCTTTCAGTCGACATGCACTATACTAGCAAAGGTTTGTAAATTTGTGATTGACGCGGGAAGTTGTGACAATATCATTTCTACCGAAGCTGTGAGAAAGTTGAAGTTAAAGACGGAGAAGCATCCAAATCCTTATAAGTTAGCGTGGTTAAGGAAAGGAGGAGAGGTGAAGGTGGACAGGCGAGTTCATGTTCCATTTTCTATTGGGAAGAAGTATAAAGACGAGATCTGGTGTGATGTGGTGGAGATGGATGTTTGTCACTTGCTTTTGGGAAGACCATGGCAGTATGACCGAGCAGTGCAGCATGATGGTCGAACCAATAGCTATAGTTTTATGTTTGAGGGTACTAAGATCATTTTAGTTCCGAAGAAGAGACAGGAAGGAGAGGGCAAGTCAGAAGAGATTGAGGAGATGAAAACTTTGTTGACTTTGAAGGAGTTTATTGAAGAAGTAGAGGAGAGTCCAGAAGTGTTCTTGTTGATTGGAAATGAAGCTAGGGAATCTGTTGAAGTTCCAGAGGGAGTAAAGCCAGTATTGGAGGAATTTGAAGACGTGTTTCCTAAAGATTTGCCAAAGGAGCTACCACCGTTGAGGGATATTCAACATCAGATAGATCTTGTTCCAGGAGCTGTGTTACCTCACAGGCCACATTGCAGGATGAGTCCTAAGGAGCATGGGGAACTGAGAAGGAAGGTGGAGGAGTTGATAGAACAGGGGTGTGTTCAGGAGAGCTTGAGTCCTTGTGCAGTGCCAGCCTTATTGGTGCCGAAGAAGGATGGGACTTGGCGGATGTGTACGGACATTCGAGCTCTAAACAAGATCACTGTGAGATACAGGTTTCCTATGTCGAGGTTCGATGATTTGATTGATCAGTTGAGTAGAGATGTTGTGTTCTCAAAGATTGACTTGAAGAGTGGATACCATCAGATTCGTATTAGACCGGGTGATGAGTGGAAGACTGCTTTTAAAACTAGAGAAGGTCTATACGAATGGCTGGTTATGCCGTTTGGCTTGTCAAATGCTTCTAGTACTTTTATGAGAGTGATGAACCAGATTTTAAAACCCTTTATTGGGATGTTCGTAGTAGTTTACTTTGACGATATCTTGATCTATAGTGGAAGTATGGAAGAGCATATCCAGCATTTGCGAGAAGTGCTGTTTATTCTATGACATGAGCAATTTTATGCTGCAACGAAGAAGTGTGTGTTCATGATGCCCAGTGTTTTGTTTCTGAGATATATTCCATCGAAGGAGGGTATTCAAGTGGATGAAAGTAAAGTGGAAGCTGTCAGGAGTTGGCCACAACCCAAGACAATTACTGAAGTGAGAAGCTTTCATGGGTTGGTATCTTTTTATCGAAGATTCATTCCACATTTTAGCAGTGTAATGGCACCTGTAACCGATTGCATGAAAGGAAAGAAGTTCGTGTGGACAGAGGAAGAAGAGTTAGCTTTTGAAAAGATTAAGACACTTTTGACGTCAGCACCAATTCTAATTTTGCCGGATTTTCAAATATTGTTTGAATTACATACTGATGCTTCGAAGGTTGGGATTGGTGGAATATTGAGTCAGAAGGGCAGACCAGTTGCTTATTTCAGTGAGAAGTTGTCTGGAGCCAAGTTGAGATATAGCACTTACGATGTGGAATTTTACGCAATTGTTCAAGCTGCAAAGCACTGGAGTCATTATCTGTTTCAGAAGGAGTTTGTTCTTTATACGGATCACGAAGCTTTGAAACATTTGCATGGGCAGAACAAAATTTTAGCTAGGCACGCTTCATGGGTCGCGTATCTACAACAGTTTACTTTTATTGTGAAGCACAAATCAGGGGTGACGAATCGTCTAGCTGATGCCTTAAGCAGGAGGAATCATTTGTTGACAATGATGAAGGTTGAAGTGACAGGATTTGAACTATTGCCAGAGTTGTTTGAAGAAGATCCTTACTTTACGAAGATTGTTGAGAAAGTCAAGGATGGGAATACTGATGAGTTTGTGTTGGTAGATGGATTCTTATTCAAGGGGAGTCGATTATGCGTACCAAATTGTAGCTTGAAAATGAAAATTATAAAAGAGTTGCATGAAGAAGGACATGTTGGACGGGATCGCACATTGCAGTTGATTTCTCAATCTTACTATTGGCCCTCGATGAAGCGGGAAGTTGAAAGGTTTGTGCGTAGATGTCATGTCTGTTAAGTTTCGAAAGGGACAGCTACAAATGCAGGATTGTATATGCCTTTACCTGTTCCTACAAAACCGTTGGTAGATGTAAGCATGGATTTCGTGTTGGGCTTGCCGAGGACTCAACGGGGAAATGACTCTATATATGTTGTGGTGGACCGTTTCTCGAAGATGGTACATTTTGTTGCTTGTAAGAAGACGGCAGTTGCAGTCCTTGTGGCACAGTTGTTCTTTAGGGAGATCTATCGCTTGCATGGTTTACCAGAATCCATAGTTTCAGACAGGGATACCAGATTTTTGAGTCATTTTTGGCTGAGTTTGTGGAAGATGGTGGGAACAAAGCTAAATTTCAGTAGTGCTTATCATCCGCAGTCAGATGGACAAACCGAGGTTGTGAATAGATCGTTGGGAAATTTATTGCGGTGTCTGGTGAAGGATAATCTAAAGAGCTGAGATGTGAAGTTATGTCAAGCGGAGTTTTCTCATAATCATGCTATCAACCGTAGTACGGGTTTCAGTCCATTTCAGATTGTATATTCAAGCTTGCCAAAGGGGCCGTTGGATTTAGCGATAGTGCCACAACCGAAGGGGACAGTTAAGCAGGCTGCTGATTTTGTTGATGGGTTAACAGAATGCCATAGAATCATTCAGGAACGATTGGAGAAGACGAATGAGAAGTATAAACGATCTGTTGATCTGAAGCAAAGAAGTGTTGAATTTAATGAAGGAGATTTAGTATATGCTGTACTAACGAAGGATCGTTTTCCAGTGGGAACATACAATAAAATTAAAGCTCGAAAGATTGGTCCTGTAAAGATTGCGAAACAGATCAATGAAAACGCTTATAGGTTGAAGCTGTCAGCGGATGTGTACACTTCTGACGTGTTTAATGTTAAACATCTTATACCATATTATGGAGATGAACAATCCAATGGGGAAGAACTTTTAAATTCAAGGACGAATTTTTCCCAACCAGGGGAGGATGATGCAGCCCAGCCTGAAATTAGGTCGCCTTCCAACGAGTCGCGATCTAACTCCAGTGAGCTACGACCTAACTCTAACGAGTCACAACCTAACTCTACCTAGCTCCAGCGACCTAGAAACGCCTTTAAGTCGCCCCAACGACCTAACGGAGGTCATGAGTTATATGAAAGACGCTCCAACGACCTAACCTTCCACTTTAGGTCGCGAACTTCAGAAACTTTAAGTTGCGAACTAACTCAGGTCTTAGGTCGCTCAAGCTATTGGATTTTAGGTCGTCCCAAGGTAGGTCGCAAACGGCCTAACTTGCAACACAGAAGGAGGCAGGATGTTTTTAAACCACCTTGAAGCTTAGGTCATGAAGATGCTTATGTTGTTGTGCTACTTTAGGTCGTTGTGTTCTGTTTTTAGGTCACGTGGATGTGTTGTGATGTATATATGGTGTATTCCTTAAGTCGTGGGTCGTTTACTTGTTGTAACTTGTATTTTGATAGGTCATTCGAACTGCTAGGTCGTTAGCGACCTAAGTTGGGTCGTGTGTGTTGTAAGGTCGTGAACGACCTAGTGTCGTGTGTTGTAAAACCCTATAAATATGAGTGTTTGGTCATTTGTAAGGGGTTGTTGATTTTGAATAAAACTTTGTTTGTGTGCTTTGTGCCACTTTTAAAATTGGTAGTTGAGTGTTATCTCCTATCTCCACCTTCGGCATTCGAGTGCGCTCGAATCAACGATCGTTGAAGCCAATTCACGGAATCAAGTGAGTTTGATCAACGTTCGAAGAATTGTAGATCTTCTCTCACAGTATCGTGTGCGATCAACGTGTCGAAGATAGCTAGAATTCGGTATCTTTCGAGATCAACGAATTTGGGCATTTGGGTATTTTCAATCCATCGATTTATTTTGCTTCATCTAATCGTTTCAAAGATTAGTTTGACACGAAATATTCATTTGAGTTTGACACGAAATTAATTAATATTTATGAAATATTAATTTTAAGTTTTATTTGATGTGTTTGAACAATATTAAAATATGTTTATACACTGCAAGAAAACGTACAGTTTTCGATGGTCGTCGATGGCCATCGGAAGTAGTCGGAAACCGACGCAAAAAGGCGTCACAACTATCCCCTTCGCTGCACAGTTTTTTCGATGGCTTCCAACGACGTCAGTCGTAACATTTACGACGACTACCAACAAACAGGCCGACGGCTTCAGACGGCCATCGAAGACACGTGGACGATCACGGTAGTGCAAAAAAACCGTCGTTAGCCGTCGAAAGCCGTCGGTACAAAGCCGTCAAAAGCTGTTTAAAAATTTCGACCTACAGGCCATCCCCAGCTATCGAAAATCCTAAAACTATTTTTTGTATTTTCTCTTGCGTTCTAGCCTACCATACGCAATACAGAAACATAATATATTCATAAAAAAGCACATTATCTAATTCAGATATTAAATATAATATTAAATCATACAAATACAAATCACATAAAGAAATAAACCAAGCATAACTCGCATAAAATTAAACCAACACTTCGTTAAAATTATGTACATACATCTCATTGTACAAAATATACACCGTGGAACATCACCTCCTCACCATCAACTCCCAAATGTCAAAATCACCATCACCAAATGTATCATCAAATAATATACACAATATTTCAAAGTATCTAACTACACCAACTCAATGTATCATCGAAAATTACTAAACAATGACTCAAAACAAAAAATATACCTACCACTCCTATTAGTCACCTCCAAAACCTTA
This sequence comes from Allium cepa, assembly GCA_030765085.1. Classification (NCBI taxonomy): domain Eukaryota; kingdom Viridiplantae; phylum Streptophyta; class Magnoliopsida; order Asparagales; family Amaryllidaceae; genus Allium; species Allium cepa. The sequence continues at coordinate 764,575,227 of CM060934.1, read as the reverse complement.
GGAACCAGCTGAAGATGGAATGCAGCCACCATACGGCTGCATGCACTCAGCAATACGCTGGTCCAACAGCTATGTCATCTCAATGGCCAACCGACAGTTCTGCTCCTCCAGCTACCCCATCCTAGCTCGCAACTCTTCGATCTCTGCTAGATTGATCTGAGCTCTAATTGGCCGACTCTTCTCTGTCTTCCCTGCAATACGTATTTAATTTAGTAAAAGTTCAATTGCTATAATCTTATTATCAAAGCTGCAGCATAATATGTTAATTGTTGTATCTATAAACTTATTATTGAAACTAAAGCAATGTGAAATTCTTTAGAACTGAAAGATGACTAAAATGTTATATCTTAATATATTATTCGTTACCACTTGATTGCGAATGCCGTAACGCCTGTCCCGTGAAGGTGGATCCATGACTGACTCAAAAATAATATCCTCCTCGTCCGTAGTTAGCTGCTCTCGACCAGTTTCCTCCAGGAGTTTCTACCGTTGTTCCATAAATCTTGCTTGCGTGGACAAATAAAAATACATTTAAAATTAATAGCATGATATCTTAATTCATTATACTTAATAATTAAAGCAGTTACTAATAGTATATAAACTAAAATATGCTTACATGGCTCTTTCGCGATTTATTGTCATGCTATATATATGAAACAATCCCGTCTAGATTTACATGCTCGACGGTATGAGCAAGCGTAAATACATCCATGTACGATACGGGACGTTGCGCCTCCGCTTCCTGAAATTGATTATTATGCACTATTATTCTATATTCAAAATTATACAACACAATAACTATTTACAATTCACATTTAATAAATTTACCCAATCTTGACGATATTGCTAGAAAGATTTGGACCCTCTTCAATGAGTGATAAGATTTTTGTTCCTATTTGCAGAGTTTCTTTTCGACTCTGCTTGTAAATTTAAATAGACAATACATTATTTACTTACCAAATTTTTTTGACATTTACGTATCAATCAAATAATTAATAAAAGTTTTGTGTACTTACCTTCGCTTAATCAATATCCCAATGCGCTAGCCACCCTTCCCACACAGGCGCTCCCATTCAGTTCGGCTTATGCCCTTTATGCTTCGCAGCCAACATAGAATACCGGTAATTCTTCATCATCCTCCGCATCCAGTAGTGTCGTACCAGGTGTAGATTATCTGATTGTACGTCGACTACGACCTGCATTTCATGATTAACAAGTTGTTAGTTCCTGAGATGATGGTTTTGATGACAACAACCTTAGGGCTTGTTATAATATACATATACTAATATTCTTATCTGGATATATTTGTATGTGTAGGATATACATATTTATTTATATATATATATATATATATGTATATGTATGTATGCACTAAGAATGAAAACTGCACAGTATAGAGATACAAGACTGAGTATAGAGATTCAAGAATGACGAATTCAAGACTAAAGAAACCAAGACTGAAACTCATGAGTTTCAAGAGTTCAAAGTTATCAAGATTATCAAGAGTTCAAGATATCAAGATAAGTAATAGAGTCTAGATTTATGTTAAAACTTCATAGTAACACTAAAATCTTTATTCGGATTTTAATCGTGGAATGGAATCCACCTTCTTGCTTTAATAGTGGGATGGAACCCACGACCTCTTTAGTGGGATGAAACCCACGACCTTCTCTAGTGGAATGGAATCCATGAAATTTTCAAAATGATTTATTTTTAAGATTTATTTCAAAACTATCTTTTTAAAAGCTATCTCTTTAGGTTTAAATATTTTAGCCTTAACTGTTTTTAATTTCAAAATCATTTCTGGTTTTTAAACTATCTCCTGGTTTTAATGGTTTTAGCTTTAACCTTAAAATATTTATATTGAACTTTTATTAGTTTTATATTATATATTATATATTTTTAAGGTTACTTTTTAAATCACCTCTATAAGTTTAAGCTATACTCAAAATGGTTTACAAAGATTAGAAATTGTTTTGACAAGTTATAGAATAGAAATCAATTTAAAACAAAATTAATTTTCAAAATTCACATAGGCGTGTCGACATCCCTCATCCTCCATGTTGACATGGTGACTGTAGAATTCAAATTTCAAATTTTTAAATGAAGTGTCTATTCATCATAACCTTTCGCGAATGGACATAAATGTTGTTCTCCTATATATACCGATTGTTTTCAACTAATTTTAAGTTGGTTTTTCTTCATTTCTTCACTCCTTCTCCACTCAAATATTCTCTTATATTTTAACAAAACTCTATCGAAATCCTAAGTGAATCAAACTCAATCATCTCTAGTTTGATTCTCTTTCACTCTCTTTCTCAAAGATCTCAGTGCTATTCAGAGTTATAGGATCATTTGCAGTCAAAGAAGTGTATCGAGTGTCTCTATCTATCAAAGTGATATTGGAAACGGTGTGATTGTGGCCCGTAAATCAATTGGGAGTGGTTGTAGCGTGTTATTCAATTAGGTGATCTTGTAGTCAGATTAAATCAAGAGAGTTTTCTCTGGACTCGAAGACAGGAGGGTGTATCTCGTGGCGGTGAAATCGAGGTTGTAATATCACATTATATTTGAAAAGAAATCTGCATAAGAAATTGTGTGGGACTGAATGTAGGGTAACTCTAAACTAGTATAAAATTCCATTGTGTTTTTTCATTTACTACTTTTATTTACTATTTGCATCTATGTCTGGTTCTGTGATTGTCTCTGTGTTTGTGAAATTGCGTCTGTATGTGTTTAATTTAAAAAGATTTCAAAAATTCCATAAAATCCATTAAACACTATTCACACCGCCTAGTATTAATCCAGCCTCAAGATCTGTAATCTGAATTTCCTACATTTGGTATCAGATCAAGGTTTTCAAAGTTTTCATAATTTGATTTTTGAAAAAAAGTTTTCAAATGGCTGCCAACACTGGTAACGTCAACACTATCACTAGTTCATTTGTCGAGGGTCAGTCTACTGCCAGACCATCACTTTTTAATGGTAGAAATTATGCATATTGGGCATGTAGGATGAAAATCTATTTACAATCAATAGGATTAGACACTTGAAATATCACTCAAACCGAGCACGTTGATCCCACAACAAATTCGGCATAGTGGATCGTTGAGCAAAAGACTATTGAAAAACAATTCCAAAGCCATGAATATTCTTTTCTATTCGCTTGATAGGAATGAGTTTAATAGAGTGTCTGTTTGTAAGACTGCATATGAGATTTAAAAAACTTTCAAGTTACTCATGAAGGAACAAGCAAAAGTTAAACAGACCAAAATATCCATTTTGACCAATCAGTTTCAATTATTCATGATGAATCCAAATGAGTCCATTTCAGACTTGTACAGTAGGTTTCAAGACATTGCGCACTAATTAATTGAATTAGGAAAGAACTAATCTGAAGAAGATCAAGTTAGAAAATTCTGAATTCACTCATTTCGGAATGGGATCAAAAGACTCTAGCAATTGAAGAGGCTAATGATATCGGTACACTTAAAATTGAAGAATTAATTGGGAATTTATTGTCGTTTCAAATACAAATGTAAGGGAGAAGAGAAAGCAAGACCTCAGAAAAGAAGTCAATAGCGTTCAATTCAATAACAAATGGTTCAGACTCAAACAGTGACGACCATGAAGAAATAGCCTTGACGATAAGAAATTTTAGGAAGTTTCTGAAATACAAAAAGATGAGCAACTACAAGAGAAATGATCACATGAATTCTGAAAATAATAATGAGACTCTCAACAACGTCAGATGATACAATTATGATGAGCCAAGCCACTTAAAAAGAGATGTTCGCATTTGGATAAGCAGAAATTTCCTCCAAGTAATGATTCGTCAAAGAAAAGAAAAGGGCATATACTGCTACACTAGACGATTCAGACTCATCCTCCAGTGATGAAGATCAGAAGGTAAAAAATTCAAATATGTCATTTACAGCTATTTACGAATCTGATGATTTCGGAAATATGGATCTAAAAATAGGTATGCACTTAAATTATATTGGTTGAAATTTCTTGTTTGAGTGTTTGAATGTTTGGTTGTCCGCATGTTTTGAAATTGCTTGTCGTTTGAATTTAAAAATTTTGATTTTCAAAATTATATTATTTAAATAGTATTTTAAATATTAAAATATTAATATTAAAGTGTTATTATATTATTTCATATAAAATATAAATTAGATTATAGGATATATATATATATATATGTATATATATTAAACAAAATAAAAAAAATTAGTAAAATGTATTATAGGACCCATGTCGACATGACCCTACCCCTATATCGACATCCCTTCCAGAATTTTAAAATTCAAATTTTAATTCAAAACTTTGAATTTTCCTTCACGTTTTCGCCAACTCCAAAGCTCTGAAAAGGTGTCTTTTGACCATAGAACATGACTATTAGATATCTATTTATCTCCTTAACTTTATCTTATCTTTTCACTTTCATTTCAAAATTCAAACTCACTTTCAAACTCTCAAGCTCTCTACTCTCTTCATAAATGACTTCCTCAAGCACTCCCTCCACCATTAGGCTGTCCAAAGCCATCAAAAAATTCCTCTACAATGACCCGTAAGTTATCAAAACTTACAAAAGCTATATAAACGTTGAAAAAGTCCATACGGGAAAATTTGCTATCTTTAGTGATTTTCCTTCATATGAACTCCATTGAAGAGAATCAAATTCTCAGTTTAAATAATGATTCTCAAAATGATTTTGGTTGGTATCCAAATATTGTTAAAATGTTTTATGCAAATTTGAACCGTGATTTTTATGATGGTAATGAAGGGGATGTCTGAAGTAGTGTTAAAGGAATACAAATTGTTTTAAATAGTGAGATTTTGTTAAATATTCTTGGTTGTAAGTATACGGGAATGAACCTTTCTGATTTTTAAATTGATGAACATGATCGTGAAACATTTCATCACATTTTTGAAGGAGATGATAACTTTGAATTTATAAATTGAAATTTTCATCCAAAAGCAAGAATTGTAAACCTTCTTTTGCAACAGATCATAACTCCAAGATCGAAAATTTTCAATCACTCGACCTCAAAAGTTTGTAAGGCGCTTTTTACTATTTATAGGCACTATGAAAATAATTGGGTGCAAGTAATTTTGGATGAACTTCGTCCCATTACTTTAGGAGAAAACACTTTGTATCATGAGATTTATCTTACTCGTATTTTTAACTACTTTGGTGGTGATTGTAAGAAGGAGGAGTTCGTTTCTAGAAAAGTGTTTAACCATTCTAAAATCTCTCTAATGAAAATTCTATTTGTGTTTCAACCATATGAAGCACTTGCCGAAAGGGATGAGAGATTGGCTTATGAAGAGATGGAAGAAGAGGAGGAGGAGGAGAAGGAGAGGACAAGGAAATTGAAAAAGAAAGAGAGGGGGAGGAAGAGAATTCATTGGAAAGCATCGAATACCCTTTCGCTCCTAACAATCCATCCAACAAAACACTTCTCAAGAATCAAAATTTTATCGTGGAAATCCAAATGATTCTAAAAGATCCATTAGTAAAAAGTTGGACAAGATTTCTACCAAAATGAACAAGTTCTTTGGGAAAGTGAGTTGCAAGCTTGGATTATCATCATCTTCATCAGTCTCTTACTAATACTAGTTTCATTTCATGTTGTATTAGTTTGTATCTCTATTTAGTTAATGTTATGTATCGTTTATGTAATGTTAACTAAATTTATCAATGAAAATCCTTTATTTTCTGTTTATTAGTTCTAAAATGTCCGTGGAATGCTTGTTATTATATCATATAAGTTCATATACATAGACTTGTACATAATATAAAGAAACAAAGAAAATTGCCTAAATAAACAAGGGCATGTTAACATCCTCCTACCCCCAATGTCGACATGTAACGGCCAGAAAATGGTCTTTGTTTTGAAATTGACATAACCACCTTGTGTCATTTCATTTCAAATGACTTTTTAACTCTTTAAATACTTGTTTCTTCCAGAAAAATGCATACTTCCAATTCTCTTTATTTTCTATTGAATTTCTTCATATTTTATCAAAAAATGGCCTCTTCCATTCATAATCTAAGTAAGAATCTTGAAGAAACTCTCAATTCCTTCAAGAACATACTTACTTTTGTCCTTAGCAATCAACGTGACTTAGAACTAAGCCAAATGCAGATGTAAAAGAACAAGAAAGGCATTTCGATGCCATTCGATGGAAGATCTCAGCCTTCAACAAAAAAGAACTTAAAGCGAATCCAGAAGGAATTCTGAACAAGGATAATGAAGAATGAGAGGATAAAAAGTCAGATCCTATCTTCGATGAAGAAGGACAGGTTGAAGTTCTAAGAAATGTTTGATTTGACTTGTATGGTTTTACTTTGAATTGATTTGTTTTGATATGGTTTGAATTGTTTGGTTTGATTTGACTTTATTTGAGTTGTTTGAATCGATTTGAATATAGTATGTAATATATGATTGAAATGATGTGCTTTGATAAATATATTGATTGATTATGTTTGAAATTTTCACATCTCTCACATTTACCTTACTATATTTTAATCATATTATCATCTGTCTCATTTATATTCTCCTATACTGTATTATTATCCTATATAGTGCTATAATATAAGATTTACGGGGAGGTATGTTATTTAGGATTAGTTTTTGTTGATGACAAAGGGGGAGAATTATAAAATATGTTAGATAGGCTTAGATTAAAGGGGAATTAGTAGATTAAGGGGGGTTGTTGGAGTAAGGGGGAGTTAGAGTTGAATTAGAGTTTTGTGGAGTATATTTTAGAAAATAGATTGTCATCATCAAAAAGGGGGGGACTGTTAGTTCCTGAGATGATGGTTTCGATGACAACAACATTAGGACTTGTTATAAAATATACATACTAATATCCTTGTCTATATATATACAGGATATATATATATATGCATGTACTAAGAATGAAGATAGTAAAGTATGAAGATTCAAGAATGAGTATAGAGATTCCAGACCGACGAATTCAAGACCGTAGAAATAAAAACCGAAGACTCATGAGTATCAAGAGTTCAAGAAATCAAGATTATCAATAGTTCAAGAGTTTAAGATTATCAAGATAAGCAATAAAGTCTAGATTTATGTTAAAACTTCATAATAGCACCAAAATCTTTATCCAGATTTTAATTGTGGAGGGGAATCCACCTTCTTTTTCTAATAGTGGGATGGAAATCACGACCTTTTTAGTGGGATGGAACCCACGACCTTCTCTAGTGGAATGGAATCCACAAAATTTTCAAAATGATTTATTTTAAAGGCCATTTACAAAATTATTTTTTAAAAAAGTTATCTCTCCAGGTTTAAATATTTTAGCCTTAATTATTTTTTAATTTCAAAATCATTTCTTGTTTTTAAACTATCTCATGGTTTTAATGGTTTTAGCTTTAATCTAAAAATATTTATATTGAACTTTTGTTACTTTATATTATAGATTATATATTTTTAAGATTACTTTTAAATCTCTCTTATAAGTTTAAACTATTCAAAATGGTTTACAAAGATTAGAAATTGTTTTGAGAAGTTTTAGAATAGAAATCATTTTAAAGAAAAATTAATTTTCAAAATTCACATAGGCATGTCGACATCTCTCATTCCCCCATTTCGACATGGTGACCATAGAATTCAAATTTCAAATTTTTAAAAGAAGTGCCTATTCATAATAACTTTTCGCGAATGGACTTGACTGTTGTTCTTTTATATATACTAGTTGTTTTCAACGAATTTTAAGTTAGTTTTTTTCATTTCTTCACTCCTTCTTCTCCACTCAAATGTTCTCATATATTTTAAAAAAAACTCTACCGAAATCCTAAGTGAATCAAACTCGATAATCTATAGTTTGATTCTCTGTCACTCTCTCTTAAAGATCTTAATGCTATTCAGAGTTATAGGATCATTTGTAATCAAAGAAGTGTATCGAGTCTCCCTATCTATCAAAGTGATATTGGAAACAGTGTGATTGTGGTCCGCAAATCAATTGGGTGTGGTTGTAGCCCGTAAATCAATTAGGTGATATTATAGCCTAGTTAAATCAAGAGAGTTTGCCCTGAACTCGAAGACAGGAGGCTGTATCTCGTGGTCTTGAAATGGAGGTTGTAATATCGATATTATATTTGAAAATAAATACGCACAAGAAATTTATAGAACTGGATGTAGGGTAACTCCAAACCAGTATAAATTTCCTGCATGTTCTTGCTTTTACTGCTTTCATTTATTATTTGCACATGTGTCTGGTTCGGTGATTGTCTCCGTGTTTGTGAAATTGCATCTGTATGTGTTTAATTTTAAAAGATTTCAAAAATTCCATATAATTCATTAAACACTATTCACCCCTCCTCTAGTGTTAATCCAACCTTAAGATCCGTACACATTTCCTACAAAAGCGACAAATAATTAAACAATAAAAGGTGAACAATAAATAAGCGACAAAAAAAATTAAGAATGTAAAACAGAAGATTATACTTACAATGAAATCCTGCTATACATACTCCATGATGTGGCAAGGGATATTATCCCATTTGGTCCAACAAACCGTCATCATATTCTTGTGCGAGTCTCTCGAAACTGATAGAACTACAGCTAACGGCTGTAGGTCAAACTCCCTGCGTTAAATATGATACAGATCATTATAATGTACATAAATATTTAAGATGCTGAAAAAAGTTTAATACTTTCCCCTTCTCTCTAGGTACCAGATACACAGCGGGATGCTGTTGTGGCTGCGATGAGCTGCTATAGCATAATTGTGAAATATATTTTGTAGTTAAATGACATAAATGACATAAAGTACATGAAGTGCAAAATATATCTGATTCAGATTGGGTCTCGTATTCTGATGATAAGCAGAATACATTGCTTTTTAACATAAATTGCTGAATAAATGACATAAATGGTAATGACATAAATGATGTAAATGACGATAAACAGATTCAGTTTTATCAACGACATAAATTACGTAACTTGCAAAATAAATCTCATTAATTGCATAAATTGCATAATACATAAGAATTCAATATAATATTTTTATCAATCCTCATCATCTTCTGATTCAGACTCGATCTCATATTCTATGTTATTTTCCTCCCTGCTCTCAAATGCTTCAACCAAAATGTTTGATTCATCGTTCAAGGGTCCAAAATTAGTACATTCGTTTGTTATTATTATTTCATTGTTTTGCTTAAGATCTGCCTCATAAGCTTATTCGTTTGGAATATTTTTCCCATTAAACGTAAATCTTGCCTTTTTTAAAAAACTGCTGACCAATCTGCTTTATTTCTTTTTAGAGATGGATAAAGAGTATAATAAACCTGCAATGCTTGTTTGGCTAGTACAAAATGATCGTACTTGTGATAATGCGATGCGTGCTTTATTTCAATAAGATTATAATCCTTATGCATGTTAATTGCAGAACCAGGAACATTGCTGAACCAATTGCATCTAAAAAGAAACACATCCTCCGCGGGTCGTGAGAAATATGTCAGTTGCAAATTTTGAGTTAAAACGCTATAAAAAACATTTATGCGATTTTCTGGATCATCACTACCTTTAACAAATACACTTGTATTATTAATCAAATTTTCTGCACCGTATTCTTTGATGTTAAATTTATATCCATTGACGAATATATTGAATACATCTTGACATTTCTTTTTGGTCCCAATGCAAGATGTTTCATTCCTTCATCGACCACATAACTTCTCGGTTCATAAAAGTACTTTGAAAACCAATCGAAAAATTCTTTACCGAGATCTCCGTGTGGATGTTCACTTTCATAAATATTGCAGATATGAATAAAAAATTGCATTAAATTCTACACGCGCATGCATTATTGAAATGAATAAATCAAAAATTATTATTTCATATTACCTAATAAATGGCGCAACCTCGGCACAATTAAGAAGAATATAGGCGTGTGCTACATGAAGATCTCTATCGTCTAATCATACTTCTACACATTTTCCAAAAGGTCGACCATGTTATCTAAAAATAGAAAACATTGTTTGAGAGGACTCTTGTTCGTCGCCTTCATTATTACATGGAACACTTTCAAATGATATGTTCACATGATCACTAAAATAGAGAGAGAAAAAGATCAAAGCTTCTTCTTCGATGTAAGATTTACATTTCGAACGTTCAACTCATGCTTTTTGCCTCACTTTTTTCTTCAGATGATTCAAGTATCTATTCAGAATTAATTTACAATAACTTTAACTTCCGAATGAAATTAAATTAATAGGTAACATATTTCATATCTCTCGAATGGATACATCCATCCATATTGCATAGGACCTCGAAGTCGTGCTTCGGATGAGAGATAAACAGGTAAATGTTCCATTTCATTAAAAAAACCTGGTGGAAATTTTTTCTTCAATTTGCGGAGCAATATAGCAATATATTCTTCAAGTTTACGTAAACCTTGCACTTTTAACGTTGTCAAACATAGCTCTTTGTAAAACAGACTAAGTTCCATTATTACCTTCCAAACTTTTAAGGGAATAGTTCTTTAAATACAACGGGTAATAAATTCTCCATCATTATGTGACAGACATGGCTTTTCATTCCACTCAATCTACCATTTTTAAAGTCAACACATCTACGAAATGTTGAATATGCGCTTATATGATTTTTGTTTGATGATAATAAACATATATACATTCGTTTAAATGTATTTGTTAATGTACTATTTTATATTTCACAGATTAAATAAATATTTGTTGAATAAAATTAAATAACACAAAATTTGAATTTAAACGAATATTTTATTCAAATAAATATTTATTACAACTTTGAATAGTACAATCTCAAGCTCTCACTATAACTATACAACTTTGATTACAATTACATCACATTTCATATTTACAATTCACCTCACTACATATCACTCACACTCGTATTTATCTTCAACTGCATTCCAGTTTGAATCCAGCATCTGAGCAATCTGCAAAAATATTCACTAACGCAGTAAAATTGAAAAAGAAATATTTTTGCAATATAAAATAAAACGTGAATTTTTGAAAATATGATTTGCCTCAGTTATTTGGGTTGTTCATCATAATTTAAATTTGAATTCATCATACACGAACAACTTGTGACATACACAGTGTATTACTGTATATGCCACAAGGCCGTGCACACCGATATACACTTGATTGATTTACAGGGACAGGTGAGCACAGGTCAAACCCAAATGAAAAGCCGGGTTCAACTCATGTGCAGTATATTCAAAATTTCGACACGAGCACAAGGTCAAACCCGAGTTTTTGAAACTGGATTCAACACAGGGCAGTTAACATGTCAAAAACAGTTGCAACATGGATATCACAAGAAATGAAACACCAATCAGTAGCATGCTAAGGAAGACTGCATCAAAATGCAAGCACAAAAGTGCACAGCAACCATTAACTGCAACAAGTTGATATGCAAACTACAACAAGTTGATCATGCAAACTGACTTGAAGATGGCCACCAACATAAGCAACAACATGAACCAACTATATGAAGTACACAATAGGCCGAGTTTCAAGATACTAAGCAACAGCAACATGAATGTCACAAATATACAACAACAAGCTACAATGAATGCATCAATAAACCAGCTACAACAATGCATCAGTGAGCAACACAGCAACATGAATACAGATTCACGCCAATCCTAACAGCATGAATCAAGCTCGTTAAAGGCCGCAACAGAATACATCAAAAGCAAGAACAAACAACAATCAAACAATGTCACAGCTACACGATACCAAAATATCAAGTTCAGGTGACATCAACCAAACAGTGACAATGCAGACACAACTGAAATGAGACAGGTCAAGAAATGGAGTATCAAAATGATGCAAATAACAAGTACAGGCCGCAACAGTATGCACCAGTACAAAACAAGTCAATGCAACATGAACCAACTCCAAATGTATCAGTAGCATATATTACAGGGATGAACACATGAGAATGGACAAGGCACAGATCAAGTTCAAGTTATACAAGACAGCTACAACACAAAAGTTTTCAAACCAACTACAAATGCACAGCATACATACGAATCAGAGTACCTAAAGACAATGGCGTGAAAATCAATACTACAGAGATGAACAAATTGTAACAGTGAAAAGATGACAATGCCACCAGAATTTCATACCAAGCAAGTGCAGTCAGTTCATGTTAAACCGATCAGAAGATGGCCAGAGACTATAGTTCTCAGTGAAGTCGAAATCAGTGTCAAGGCCGAAGTCATAGTAAAATCGCCATGTCAATGTTGAACAAGTCAACAAAGTATAAATTCCAGAAATCAAAATACCATGGTCATCACGAAATTGAATCAAACCGTGTTAACCAAGTAAACACGAAATATTCGAAATTGAAGAAGTCAGAAGTCATCACATTCGTTGAAGAAAAATCAAGTGGCAGAGATGAATAATTGACAAATTCAAATAAAATATATACGACGAAAATACAGGGGGGTCGAACCCTATAAAAGTGATTAACATCATCGGCAATTGAGGTATTCGAGTTCAAGCAAAACTGAGAATAATAATCATTCATCTCGAATCAGATCGAGTTCAAGTACGAAAGATTAGAAGAAGCAAAAAGCACAAAATACATACCGAAGCAATCGAACTCGACGAAAGAGAAGCAGCCACATGCGAAATCGAAGGGACGATTATTCGACAAAGCAAGCATCCAAGATCAGAAACTCGAATCATCGAAGCGGCGCTTCAATTTCTCAAAATCCCTAATTTAAGAGCGAAAAGGAAAGAGATCGAACGAAGCCCTAATTTGCAAAGACACGGCCACCATTATCTCGAACATAGAAGGACCGGGCCAAAAATTATAAAAGAAGAAAAAGGGGGCCGGACGTTAATTCTAACATTGGACTTTATAATTATAAAGGGCTTTTAGATTACAATTAGGGTTTATTTTATTTTTAAATTGTTTTTAAATTTGTAATTTCTTTTTTAAACCGTTTAATTTTCTAGTCGTGTGACTAGGGTACAAACTACGGTGTGTAGTTTGAGAATTCGCAACTCGGTAGTTGAGTTGTGGCAGGGTTTTGAGCGTAGAATTAGATTAGTCAATAGCGGGTATAGCGAGTTTACGTGTGTAAGTGAGGGACTATCTAATTTCTAGTAGAAATCTTGGGGGCAGCACGTAGGCAGGGTTTTGCCGAAGCTGGGTAAATTCTGTGTTGTTCTGTTTTATTCTGTTATTTATATTCTGCGATATCTGTGCTGCTATTCTGTGATCTGAATTGAAATTAATTTATAAGCTTCCGCGATTAATTTTAATAATTAACACCATCACCCTATTCACCCCCCCTCTAGGGTGAAATCGATCCTACAAGTGGTATCAGAGCAAGGAACAAAAGCCGTTTTTGTTTTAAAAATTTGATTTTACAAAAATCAATTTTGTTTTAAAAAATTCGTGTTTTAAAAAAAAAAAATCGGTTTTTGTTTTAAGAATTTAACTTATTTAAATGGCTTCTTTTAATACTGCTTTTGCTGAGGGTCAATCTATAGTTAGACCACCACTGTTCAATGGTGAATATGCTTATTGGAAAAATAGGATGGAAATCTTTCTAAAAACCATTGACGCTTGGAATATTGTTGAGACAGGTTATAGGACGCCGACTATAACTGTAGATAATCAGGAAGTAGATAAACCAAAGGAACAATGGACAGAACTAGAAAATAAATTACAAAATACCAATGCTAAAGCTATGAATTCTATTATCTGTTCATTGGATCAATTTGAATTTAATCGTGTCTCACATTATCTAACTGCGCAGGAAATATGGCACACACTAGAAGTGACTCACGAAGGAACATCTCAAGTCAAAGAATCTCGCCTTGCCATGCTAAGCAGCGAATACGAGAACTTCACAATGGCGAAAGAAGAAAATGTCAAAGAGATGCATGGACGACTTTCCAATATCGTATACAAATCAAAAGCTCTTGGAAAATCATATACAGAGTTGGAGGTAGTCCGAAAAATCCTCAGAGTACTTCCACGAAAATTTGAAGCGAAAGTGACTGCCATTCAAGAATCAAAAGATTTGAAACAACTTAAAGTTGAAGAACTCATCGGAAATCTCACCACTTATGAGCTAGAAATGAAATTCAAGGAAGAGCGTGAAGGAGGTGACACTCAAAAGAAATCAATAGCTCTCAAAGGAACAATCGAAAGTGATGATGATAACGATGAAGATGATGGAGCAGCAGAATTGGAGCTGTTAATAAGGAAATTCAAAAAATGGAATCAAAAACATGGAAATTCAGCTCGAATTCAAAAAGCAAAAAGCAGAATAGCCAAAGCACTAGACTACTCAGAAGAACAAAAGTTTATTTGTTATAATTGCAACAAACCCGGCCATATCAAGCCCGATTGTCCACAAATTAAATCCAGCCACGGAAAGAAACAGAAAAAGAAAAGTTTTGCAGCCACTTGGGATGAAATAGACGAGAATGATCAAAGCACTGGCAGTGAAAGCGAAAAGGCAGAATTGTGTCTTCGAGGTGATACAACTGACAGTGACGATGACGAGCCAAGTGAGGTATCAAAACTTACCCATTCTGAGTTGCTTATATATTTTCATGAAGTAAACGGTTGTTTTGAACGACTTAGGGAAAAATACGCCAAACTTGAATCTCAAAAAGATACTTTGATAGAATGTAATAAACAACTTGATCAATTAGTTAAAACCTATCAAAGTAGGATCCCTAAGTGTGATAAGTGTCCAACATTTGATGAAGAAATTAAAAAATCAGAAATTAAAATAAAATCGCTTGAAAATGAAATTCTGATTTTAAAGGAGAATGAAAATACTAGGAGAGAGAATTCTATTAAAAAGTGCACACAGTTGTTAAACGAAAATGAATCTCTCAAATCACAAGTCCAACAATTGTCAACGACTTTAGATAAATTTTCAAAAAGTGAAAAATCGTTGAATATGCTATTAGGAAAGCAAACTGTTAATACGGTTAGACAAGGACTTGGATATAATAATTCGAAAATTGTTGAAAACAAGATTAATCAAGTTAATTCTATGTGCACAAGTTGTAGAAAATTTGGACACGGTCACAATAATTGTTGGTATAGACCCAAACATGTGAAAACTATACCGATTTGGGTTCCTAAAGGCACAAATATAAAATCTCTCAAAGTTAAACAAATTTGGGTGCCAAAGGGAACAATTATAAATAGTTTTGGGTCTACACAAAATTATTTTTCAAAATTTTCTGCCACTAACAACCATGGACCTATAAAAACAAATAGGTCACATAAATCCTTTTCCGTGTAGGTGTGGTGGCAGGCTAAGGAACAACAATAGTGTTCTCTGGATTTTGGCTGTTCCAGAAACACAACGGGCGACAAAGCTAAGTTCCTTAGCCTTGTATAAAGGTGACAGAATCACAACGGACAACAACGAAAAATATCGTAAAGGTAAAACAGGTATGGTATGTTTTAAACGATATATTAATTGTGATAATCTGCACCGTATTTTGAATTAATTCAGCCAATATTGAGATGAATAAAAGATGATGATTTTGATTCTGATTTTTTCAAAATTGTTGGCCAATTATGCTTTTATGCCAAAAACACTACAATCCTTGAAATACTTTATATCGATTAATTTGGATTGCTGATGGTGCTTTTATTGATTGACGATAATATTTTTGGCTAAATCTATATTCACGGTTTCTTCTATTTACATGGCTTCAACTTAAAATCCTAATGAATTCTATTTAAAAAATTGTAAAAAGGATTTTAAGAAATTTTTGACTTGTTTTTATTTATGACATTGATTTGTGCTTAAATGATGACCAATCAGATTTTCAACATTGAACTAATCCATATAAATTTGTTCGGTCAAATGATGGTATTTGATTACTCATGCTACACGTAGATATATTGGTTTTGACATTTTTGTCACTGCTTATAAATTTGCACGATTTCAAATTTCATGTGAAAGATGTTAAAAAGTTTTTTTTTGAGAAATTGTTGAAACTTCAAGAATTTGTTTAAAGAATAATGATGTTGATTGACTGTTGATTACTCATGAATATAACTGTTTATCCTAAGGTTTATGAAATTAACACTATGATATTTGTTTGAGTGATAACATGGCTTCATTTCAAATTTCATTTAAAAATTGTTGAAAACAATTATGAGATAATTTGTTGAAATTTCACAATCTGGTCTTTGACATTCAACGAGTGAATATTGAGTGAAATTTAAATTCAAATGCAGATTACACTGGTAATATAGTTGATAGAAAAATTATTAGTGTAACGTGATTAATTTTTGAAACATTCATTTGCTGCATCGTTTTTCAAAGAAAATATCTGCATATTTTTCACTTGAAATAATTTTCAAATAGCAGAAAATTTTCTTATAAAACCCCCTCGAGAAAATCATGTTTGACCATATTTACAGATTAGTCATTTTTGAAAAATTAATTTTATAATTTTTGGATTTGATTTTAAATGACTATTTTGACTAATCTAACTCCCTAATGATTATCGAAAAGATCAATAGTGATTGAAAAAGTGATGAGTGTCGATATTTGTCATACATTACTCAAGACAATATATTTAGAAAAATTTCTTTAGAATTTCATAACAAAAGTTATAAAAACTTTTTGTTGGGTAAAAATTCCATGATCATTTCTATTTCTATCATCTTTCTATCGACCATCACTCATCAAAATCATATATAGTATGTAAATTTGTGGTAGTTTACAAAGGAAATTATTCGTTCTTCAATTTGTTTTATCTTCAGATTCATAAAGGAAATTATCTGTGCTTCAATTTATTATATTCTTCAATAAAAATAAATATCCAAAGTATTCACTCTCATTTAAAAGTCCTCACGGTTATGCATGGGTGAATTACTTGGATTTTTGATTATGTGCTTCCATGCTCATTTAAAAGTCCTCACGGTTATGCATGTATGGAACGCATATCAAAATTAATTGGTTAAATAGACAAGTTGATTCTAATCCCATTTAAAAGTCCTCACGGTCATGCGTGGTTAGAAGATACTTGATTTCATTTTTAAAATTAAATTGGAATACTACTAATCTCATTTAAAAGTCCTAACGGTTATGCATGGTTAGTAGATATTCAAATTTCCCGAAATAAATATACCACAAATAGACAGAACTGTATGATTTTTATGAATTTATCCCCATCATTTCTGAAAGTGGAATATGCGTCTGACATGGGTAATTATGATTTTTGTTTGAAGTTTATTGAAATTTGATATTTATATTCAATTGAGTTAAATGTTTGATTCATGTCTGTCACTTCATCCCTATTTTTATAACACTGTTATTCTTTTGCTGATAACAAAAGGGGGAGAGAAAAGTTAAGATTTTGTTAAATAAAATCAAGCAAGGGTTAAATAATTTTCCATTTGCATATAGGCTCATTTATATATTTCTATTTGTATGCATATATGTAGGGGGAGTATCATGTAGAGAGGAAGCATTCAAATAGGGGGAGCAAATTGAACAATCAAATACATTTAATACATTCAAAATCTTAAATATATGTTTGTTATCATCAAAAGGGGGAGATTGTTGAATATGCGCTTATATGATTTTTGTTTGATGATAATAAACATATATACATTCGTTTAAATGTATTTGTTAATGTACTATTTTATATTTCACAGATTAAATAAATATTTGTTGAATAAAATTAAATAACACAAAATTTGAATTTAAACGAATATTTTATTCAAATAAATATTTATTACAACTTTGAATAGTACAATCTCAACCTCTCACTATAACTATACAACTTTGATTACAATTACATCACATTTCATATTTACAGTTCACCTCACTACATATAACTCACACTCGTATTTATCTTCAACTGCATTCCAGTTTGAATCCAGCATCTGAGCAATCTGCAAAAATATTCACTAACGCAGTAAAATTGAAAAAGAAATATTTTTGCAATATAAAATAAAACGTGAATTTTTGAAAATATGATTTGCCTCAGTTATTTGGGTTGTTCGTCATAATTTAAATTTGAATTCATCATACACGAACAACTTGTGACATACACAGTGTATTACTGTATATGCCACAAGGCCGTGCACACCGATATACACTTGATTGATTTACAGGGACAGGTGAGCACAGGTCAAACCCAAATGAAAAGCCGGGTTCAACTCACGTGCAGTATATTCAAAATTTCGACACGAGCACAAGGTCAAACCCGAGTTTTTGAAACTGGATTCAACACAGGGCAGTTAACATGTCAAAAACAGTTGCAACATGGATATCACAAGAAATGAAACACCAATCAGTAGCATGCTAAGGAAGACTGCATCAAAATGCAAGCACAAAAGTGCACAGCAACCATTAACTGCAACAAGTTGATATGCAAACTACAACAAGTTGATCATACAAACTGACTTGAAGATGGCCACCAACATAAGCAACAACATGAACCAAGTATATGAAGTACACAATAGGCCGAGTTTCAAGATACTAAGCAACAGCAACATGAATGTCACAAATATACAACAACAAGCTACAATGAATGCATCAATAAACCAGCTACAACAATGCATCAGTGAGCAACACAGCAACATGAATACAGATTCACGCCAATCCTAACAGCATGAATCAAGCTCGTTAAAGGCCGCAACAGAATACATCAAAAGCAAGAACAAACAACAAACAAACAATGTCACAGCTACACGATACCAAAATATCAAGTTCAGGTGACATCAACCAAACAGTGACAATGCAGACACAACTGAAATGAGACAGGTCAAGAAATGGAGTATCAAAATGATGCAAATAACAAGTACAGGCCGCAACAGTATGCACCAGTACAAAACAAGTCAATGCAACATGAACCAACTCCAAATGTATCAGTAGCATATATTACAGGGATGAACACATGAGAATGGACAAGGAACAGATCAAGTTCAAGTTATACAAGACAGCTACAACACAAAAGTTTTCAAACCAACTACAAATGCACAACATACATACGAATCAGAGTACCTAAAGACAATGGCGTGAAAATCAATACTACAGAGATGAACAAATTGTAACAGTGAAAAGATGACAATGCCACCAGAATTTCATATCAAGCAAGTGCATTCAGTTCATGTTAAACCGATCAGAAGATGGCCAGAGACTATAGTTCTCAGTGAAGTCGAAATCAGTGTCAAGGCCGAAGTCATAGTAAAATCACCATGTCAATGTTGAACAAGTCAACAAAGTATAAATTCCAGAAATCAAAATATCGTGGTCATCACGAAATTGAATCAAACCGTGTTAACCAAGTAAACACGAAATATTCGAAATTGAAGAAGTCAGAAGTCATCACATTCGTTGAAGAAAAATCAAGTGGCAGAGATGAATAATTGACAAATTCAAATAAAATATATACGACGAAAATACAGGGGGGTCGAACCCTATAAAAGTGATTAACATCATCGGCAATTGAGGTATTCGAGTTCAAGCAAAACTAAGAATAATAATCATTCATCTCGAATCAGATCGAGTTCAAGTACGAAAGATTAGAAGAAGCAAAAATCACAAAATACATACCGAAGCAATCGAACTCGACGAAAGAGAAGCAGCCACATGCGAAATCGAAGAGACGATTATTCGACAAAGCAAGCATCCAAGATCAGAAACTCGAATCATCGAAGCGGCGCTTCAATTTCTCAAAATCCCTAATTTAAGAGCGAAAAGGAAAGAGATCGAACGAAGCCCTAATTTGCAAAGACACGGCCACCATTATCTCGAACATAGAAGGACCGGGCCAAAAATTATAAAAGAAGAAAAAGGGGGCCGGCCGTTAATTCTAACATTGGACTTTATAATTATAAAGGGCTTTTAGATTACAATTAGGGTTTATTTTATTTTTAAATTGTTTTTAAATTTTTAATTTCTTTTTTAAACCGTTTAATTTTCTAGTCGTGTGACTAGGGTACAAACTACGGTGTGTAGTTTGAGAATTCGCAACTCGGTAGTTGAGTTGTGGCAGGGTTTTGAGCGTAGAATTAGATTAGTCAATAGCGGGTATAGCGAGTTTACGTGTGTAAGCGAGGGACTATCTAATTTCTAGTAGAAATCTTGGGGGCAGCACGTAGGCAGGGTTTTGCCGAAGCTGGGTAAATTCTGTGTTGTTCTGTTTTATTCTGTTATTTATATTCTGCGATATCTGTGCTGCTATTCTGTGATCTGAATTGAAATTAATTTATAAGCTTCCGCGATTAATTTTAATAATTAACACCATCACCCTATTCACCCCCCCTCTAGGGTGAAATCGATCCTACACGAAGATTTGATGAAATCACATCAGGAAATCATAGTCGTTCCACCCATTTTAGCACAACTTTAACTTGGTTATTATCTAACTCATAATATGCTTTGGTTTTTTTACCGTCGTTTGGTTTCATACGAAGATCAGGACGTTTTCGTAATTCTTGTATATCGCGTCTTGATTTCAACTCATCCTTAGTCTTTCCTTTGACATTTAAAATTGTGTTAAAAACATTATCAACATTTTTCTCGTTGTGCATCACATCAATATTATGACGAAGTAGAAGATCTTTCCAATAAGGAAAGTCTCAAAATATACTTTGTTTGCACCAATTATGAATAGTTGATTTACATGCAATTTCTATTTGCACTTCAGTTTCATATATCTTTGGATAGTCCCTTATAAGTTCGTATATGTCTTCCCTTGACCATATCGTTGGTGATTGTCTGGTTTCTACTTTATTAGCTAAAAAAATTCTATCTCCTTTGAAGGATGATTGACATGGGGAAAACATTAATGACAATCAATCCATGAAATTTTCTTACCATTCGGTAAAGAAAATGCCCGTGTTTCTTCTATGTAATAAGGACAAGCTAGATGACCGGATGTACTCCATTCTGAAAACATTGCATAGACAGAAAAATCACTTATAGTCCACAGCAAAGAAGCAAACATACGAATTTTTTTCTTTGAAACGTCGTATGTTTCTACTCCTTCGCCCCACAATGTTTTTAATTCCTCAATCAACAGTTGCAAATATACATTGATTCCTTGTGTCGGATCGTCGGGGCCAAGAACGACAGCAGTAAGAAACACATATTGTATTTTCATACACATCCATGGAGGCAAATGATAAGGTGTGATGATAATGGACCAAGATGAATATTTAGCACCAATTTGAAAAAATGATGTAAAACCAACCGTACATAATCCAAGTCTAGCATTACGACTCTCCGTAGCAAAATTGGGATAAGTTTTGTCGAAATTCTTTCATGCTTCTCCATCGGCTAGATGTGTCAACGTATCTTCTTCCTCTGTTCTCATGTTATGCCATCTCATATGAGGTGCAGTTATACACTACTACAAAACAGGTCATTTGCATCGGTTGTTTACCCCCCTTTTGCATCAGTTCAACAACCGATGCATATGCAACCGATGCAATAGGGTTAACACTTTTGCATCAGTTCTAAAACCGATGCAAAAAGGTCCTTTTTGCATTGATTGTTACTAACAACTGATGCGAAATATCATGGTTGATTGCTTGAACACAGCCCCCTTATTGCATCGGTTTTTTATAACAACCGATGCAAACTAATCCCTCTATTGCATCAGCTATTTATACCTGATGCAAAAAAGTCATTCTCAGAAATCATTATTACAGTACTCAAATAGACTATATATATATTATTGGTTATAACAAACAATTGTTGCATGCAATATTACAATCATTCAAAATTAAATTTGATGGCAAATACAAATTGAATAACATAATACCAAAATAAGCATATATCAATTACAGTGTTAATAATCTATACAAAATAAGTGTGGATACACTAAACTGATTAACAACTCTGCTCATATATCAATTACAGTGCACCACAACAGTCGCCACCCCCATCCATCTGCCTACACACACCGGCAACTTACATCTCTGTCTGCTATATATCCATCTTTGTGCACACTGCAGATATACATTCATCAACATCTTCCAACATGTCACCCCTCTTCCACCACCTGAAACTACACACACCATTCTCTGTGCAAACACATCTTCCTGCCTCAGCCACCATCCACCAAAACTGCACACCACACTGTTCCTTCATACAAACCCCACTGCCTCACTTCAACAACAACAAACATATATCATACTCAACCACAACTGCTTCATAATACAATACTTCGTACGATACATTTCTCTGATCACCTGCTCCTTGCACATCCTCCTACCAATCACCAACCATTTCACTTATGTGCATCAACCCCGGCGTATCATTGACATCTCATCACTTCATAACTGCCTCTACCCTGCCACTGCATCTTCAATAGTGCATACTTCAACCATTAACTAAACTATCATCTACCTACTACATACTCCACTGTAAATTCACTACTTCCGATCATCAACTCTTTACTGCAAACCACATCACCAGTACCACCAATGAACATAATTGTAAATTCCATCCACAACTGACTATAAATTACAACTACCACCCCCTTCATCACCAATTTCAAATAGCTGCTTTACTCCTCTACCAAACTCAAACTGTCCCTGCCCACATACAACAAAATCTACACCTCTGCAAGCAGCACTTCTTCACACTGCCACTCCCATATCACAACCACCAACTTCTTCTACCATCATAATCACAATCAACCAACAACATCTCCGCTATCATAACCATTTTATACCACTACCATCACAATTCCAGTGCAAGGCTTGTTTTGGATGCAATCCAAAGTACTGGCAACTGGTTGGGTTGACGTCCCCCTCAGATTTCGTAACGTTACCTGGCTTAGAGCCACTGCTGATGTCTTCCAACATATGAACAACAAAATTCAAGTGTTACTTATATTTGTTTTAAAAACACAAGAAAGAAAGTAAAGTGTAAACAAATTAATATGAACTAGTACAGGAGTGTAAACAAATTAATATGAACTAGTACAGGAGCTACCTCATTCGCACAACCTCCACGTGGACAGTAAAACTGACTGACTTCAATTGGATTTTCAACTGCAGAAAATATAATGTCCTGGAACAGTATGTTCCTTGCATAACCAGATCCTCCCTGCATGCACATATAACTGAATAAATTAGAATACTTAGTGTGTGTATGTGTGTTTCTTTCATTGAAATGCGGAGTCATGACTTAAAAGACTAACTGCCACATAGTTGTATACCTGCCATGTCTTGATCCTTGCACTAGTTAAAGTTCCAGAAACTGTACTATTGAAAATCTTGATGTTCTCCACCCTGTATCAAAGTAACATTGATTATTTTTTTTCTTTTCAGTTTTTATATCCTGTCATATCCTTCCATCATGTACACATTTGTAAACATTGTGCTTCTCATACACTAGTTAGTAAATAATGGTCAAGGTCAAATCTATATTACCTTTACCAATTTACCAGACTCGGTCATTCTTTTCAGCCTTTCGGAAAGATCTTGTTTGAAGTCTGGAGGAAGCACGCCAAGGCACTACAAAAATACCATTAAGAGTAAGTGAATATGTGATAGCGAAGCAACAGGTTTACTAGATCAGAGAAAGTAGAACAAATGTTTTGCATATATAGTAGGAAAACGTGTTCAAAAGATGTGTCGCATAAATGTTTTGAAGCTAATAAGCAGAGAGGAGGTTATACAACCGCAGTTTTGCAAAGATCAGAAATATAAAATACAACTGACCACTTATGACACGTTTTATTTTCAGGAAGGCTGAAGTACAACAAGGGGAACTGTTAGTGGCACATTTTATGTTGTTTGCAAGTGGCCAGAGCCCAATCGATAAGCGAATAGAAATAACATAGCTTTAAAATATGGTTATTCCTGCACCAGAATCAAGAAGCAAATAAAATTCAAGCGCACAAGTAAAGATATAAATAAATTGCAAAAAACAAAGACATCAAAATATAATGATTCAATCAAAATTAAAACGCCATATTTTATGCAGCATTTATGGTACTTCTATATGGTTTAAATGACAATGATGTACTTATTTTTGTTTAAATTTATATTTTTTATATTCTAAAAGCTTAGGTTAGACAAATAAGTTAATTGTACATTTTTGTATATTTAATTAATGTAAATTGACGCATGATATATTATCGATGATGTTTGGTATGTTGTTTTGTTAAATTATAAATAAAACATTCAAAGTTTTAACTTACTTCTTTTATAACAAATGTAATTATCGTTCCAACATCTTTATAGAGTATACTTTAACTTCATACATTGAAAATATACACCACTTTTAAAATTTTAAAAACCGTGGATGACTCAATCACGAGTTACAGCACTTTTAAAAATATACAACACTATTTGTTATTATGTCATGTGTTTTAACTAATAAATTGCTTTATTTTTAATAACAGTAACGGTTTAAAATTTTCTTCAGCATTGTGCACGAAAGCAAGGATCATCACTACTGCCAATCAAAATTTTAACTAGAGAATGTGAAATGTTAGCATCCTAAACTGAATTTCCTAAAATTCCAAAAATGGAAAATGAATTATTTATAATAAAAAATCATGGTAAGCTGTGTACAACTACAGCATTGATCTCTATGTTTATGGCAATAGCTGTTTTATTAGACCCATTAGGAATTATTTTAGATAAAATAAAAATCATGGTAAGCTGTGTATAACTACGGCACTAACCTCTATGTACATGGCAATAGCTGTTTTATTAGACCCAGTAGGTTCCTTTGAGTTGGCTATTGCTTCCAGTACCATATTATCAATCCTGAATGTAAATAAACAGATTGCAAAATTGAATCAAATATATAAAAGTATTATTTACTGTTTACCATAAATAAATTGATGCTCACACACCTAACTTTGTGTTGTCATATCAGTTATCAAGTCAAACTTGATAGACTTCGTAAAACTATTTTGTTTATGTGAAAAGGTACTTGCTTTTTTTTGCACTTAATTGTGTCAATCCTATGACTGTAATCATCGGTAAGGGGAAAATAGATAGAGAAGAATTAGAGAAAGATTCAGTCAAAACTAGATGTGACCGAATAAGCAACAACTCGGAGGAGGAACGGATACCTGCTCTTCACCCAAACCCGCTATGTTATACGTTCCCAACGCTACTTTCCTTCTAGGTCACATAAATTTTACTGGTCCCTGTACAAGTCATCAGATCACATTTCGTAATAATGGGACTTTGATCGCTGATCCAACGCTCAAAGAGCATTGGATCAAATTTGAAAGGACTACCGGTTTGACCGTTGATGGTGGAGTTTTCAATGGTCAACTTTGTCTGTTCAGGTGACGAACAAATGATGAACCGAACAAATATTTCTTGCCCATTTGACATGGCTAAATGCAAAGCAACCAACACCACAGATATGTATCTAGTATAAACTACATATAATGCTCAGTTATACATATCACATAGCATTTATAATGCTCAGTTGCTTCTTATCATTTATTTGCTACAGCAGGCTAAAATTATTACTCCAATGCATATTGTTACAGGTTATATTTGATCCCTCCAAAAATGTTTTATCTGTCTCATCTAAATTCCAAGTACAGATCAGTTTAAACATTGTAAGTTGCATCTTTTGATAGCAAGTACAAATCACTTTAAAATTTGAAATTTCGATATAATATATATACTATAAAATAATAGATTGAAGGCACAGTACCTTTTCTTCAAAAGGAGATAACATAATAAACTCAGTCAATATTTTAAAGGTGTGGCAATAATAATGGCAATATTTTAAAGGTACGGCGACAAATTAGTAGAAAAGAAGAGCGAAAAAAATTAAATCATAAAAACCATAATTTGTTGTAACAGAAAAAATAAAATAAAAGATAACGATTGAAATAAATAAAGGCAACCTGAACAACATTAAAGAGCCAAGAAACGAACAGAAAATCTGTAGTAGCAAACTTTTGGACTGTCAACTTACTGTATGTATGCCTACTTTATGTTCAAGTACTAGGTTTGGTTTGATTAATAAGATGTACTTTTTCCTTGTACAGAATTTCCAATAATCTCCATGTTATGAGCAGCGATATTTATATGTATTTAAGTTTTTTGTAATCTAAATATAATACTTTGCATCCTGTCATAAAAACTGCTCTTAAAAAATACCAGAGTCAAGAGTCAGTCACTGATTGTGGAAGCTATAATAGACTAGATTTTTTGTTGAAACACAAAATTTGCATCTATATTACTTCAAATAAAGTACTACGTTTATGTTCTCTAAAGTGAGGACTTCTAATATACTACCCTGCATGAAATTATCTGGACTTCATTTGAAGAACAGCCTTTTTTTCAAAAAAAAGAGAAGTGAAAGTAGAGATATCAAACAAAATGAAGAGTGAAATATCAAACTCAAAAGGTAACTGAATTTGTTGTTGCTCTGAAACCCCCAAAACGATATCAGAACATCAAAATACAATATACATGCTTAAAACACATTTTCTTTCTTTTACCTAAAAGGAGAATCCACCATCTAAACCTCTAGTTAACCCATTTAAAGGATTCAAATGTCCCCCACACAATATACATAATAAATGATCATGATGAAAATGATGAATATGATGATAGAGTTCATAAATATGGGTTCGTGAGAATTGTTAGGTTGATGTGATAAAAAGAATAACCTTGGCCCTGAAAAAGTTGTGAGTGCTGAATTAATTACGCGTACTATTTTGTAGCCAACTTGGTGTTGAGAATCCTGATGATGCTACTGCAAACTGTATGCCATCGCTTGATCCATGTTGCTCACCCCCCATTGAAAGATCAAGAGTTCTATTACTCGTTGCTGCAGTGCTGCTACTTGGAAGCTGCTGCATTGCCTATCACATTGTTCAGTATAGTATTACACAATCAACAACAATATTAAGAACAGAAATATATCCTATTTTCAAATGTTAACATTGTCGAGCGAAACTGGTGTTGTAATGCATAGGAGTAACGTAAAATAGACCATTACTTGTTAAAACAACCAAACTTTTCATGATTATAGTATTGATACTTTATGACATATAGTTGTTAAACAAGCCTACGTGATTTGTTTCAAATATGAAGCCTGAACACTAAATGCAGATTGTTGCAAGTGTGATTTATTTTCATTCAAATTTGTACACATATTTTCAGTCTTTTCATATTGTGATTAGCATTAAGATCTTCAGTAAGGACTACAAAAAAGTTTAATGGTTAATAGTTATGATTAATTAAAAGGCACTTATTGCAACAAGTGTTTCATGACATTGAACAAAACTCTCTGATTGAACTTTATAACTTTGAATTCAAATGCCAACTTACTTTGAATTTTGTTACTTCTAACAGTTAAAGCCCATAATCTTAAACATGTAATATTGACATATACATTAGAACTCGTTACTAGGGGAGCTTATTATATAAAATAACAAGGCAATGGAATAACTCACATTGTGATATCTGAAAGGGTTGAACTCATTCCGGGTATATCCATTGATCCCATTAGATGGAAATCGAACAATCGAATCGTGAAAGTGTAATCCTCGTGCATAAGGAAAGTTCATCCTGCTTACTTGTGCAGGCAACTCCAGCTTGTCATCAAACTTGAAAATCAAAAGATCGCATTTGTAAGTTTAGATGGTATTTGAAGATCAAAGTTTGTATGAAAACAAAGAGGAATATGATCCAAGTTAGTGTACCATTTTGTGCATGCTTTGGTTTCTCCAGTCTGACTCGTAAATCATAGGGACTCTTTGATCCATTCCCACTGAGCATTCTTCCTCGTTTTGATCAAGATTATTTCTTTTTGATCCTGAGCTTCCTAGACTAAGATCTAGGTTATGATCATTGCTATTACAATCTGCAAAAAGAAAAATGATGATTATTTTGAGCTCATAAATCAACATTGAGCTACAATGAACTCACCATTCAAATTAAGTTCATCTGCATAAATGCTTGGATCAAAGTTGGTGACTGCATCTTTTCCACTACATTTTATAGCAGCTTTATCATAGGCTCTGTATAATAAACACATCGTATTAGCGATCTACACACTAGTATACACATAAGACTTTACAGACTCAATGTGATTAGCTTACCTTGCATCTTCCTCTTCAGTGTCGAAGAGACCCAAATATACATACCTACTAATACATTCCAACATTTAAATTTACATGTCAATCTTACAGAAAGAGTTATTAAAAAAAATACAAGCTCAAGAAGTATTACTTTCTTCCCAAAAATTGACCCATTCCTGCCTCCCATCTTCCACACTTATGCAATGTTACCCCTCTATATTTTGAACTTCCTCTTGGAAACACAGTGCTTTGTCTACGAAGAACATGCACAAATTCCTCCTTTGAGAGATTGCTCATCTATTCAACAATAGTACATGTTCCTCTTTACATTCTTTCTTGACAATGTAAAGAAGAAGAAAAGTAATTAACAATGTACAAGCTCACTTGTTTCGAATCTTCATGATAATCTTCAAGGGCAAAATTTATATCAGCTTCAGCTCCGCGAAACTTAATTGCTGCTCTATCATAAGCTCTGTAGTGCAATCCAAGCAACTGAGTAATTATCGAATAATTGTGTATTTTATTGTTATGACTCACCTTGCTGCAGCATGTGCTGTATCAAATCCACCTACAATATTTGCCATATTACATATAGTTGATCGAAAGAACAGGAATTTCAACTAAAGATTAGTATTATTTTTCTCTTGATACATACCCAAATAAACCTGCTTTCCGCAATCCCTGCGTGCGTGAGCGACGTAACTTCAAGTTAGCGTAGAGAGAGGTATCGACAGTATGACGCTGATTTTCTTTCCCATTTTTCTTCTTGTCTGCCATTATCGGAGCTTCAACTGAGCTATTGTAGATGATGGATGCAAGACGGCTATTATTTCCATTTTTCAATCAAAGGTCGTCGAGTCGTGCTTGATAGTGTTTTCCATTTTTCAATCAATTTTAGGGTTTTTTTTCTTTCTTTGAAGCAGGCTAATTATTTGGGGAAAAGAATGGGAGCGGGAAAAATTTTTGGTAAGGCGGGATGTAACAGGTGAGCAGTTGCATCGTCTCCGCTGGGGAACCGATGCCAAAATTATTATTTTGAACGCAGTTGCATCGGTTGACTTTAAAACCGATGCAATTAAAATTATTTGCATCGACGTATTTGCATCGGTTGTTGGTGACATCTAATGCAAATTTAATTTTTTTATTACCTATTGCTTTCCACGTACCAATTGCATCGGTTATTAAGACAGAACTGATGCAAATAGTTTTATTTGCATCAGTTTTTACTTCAACCGATTCAAATGAGGAGATGTAAATGGCCTGTTTTGTAGTAGTGATAGAAGATACGTATAATCTTTGATGTCTAGAAGTGATGGAAAAATAATGCATACGTTTGTATGGAACTTTCTTTCCCTTCTTTTTTCTTGGTTTGTATATTTCTTCATTACATATTCTACACTTCCTAAGAGTGATGTCCTCTCTTCAAAACAACATGCAGCCATTTAAACATGTATCTATTTTTTAATAAGGTAAACCAAAAACCGATATAAGTTTTTTAACTTCATAGTGATTTTCACTCATTAAATTATCGGACGACATATGTCGTTTCGCAGCTTGTACAACAGCTGTAAATCCGACTTCAATAATGTTGTGTTTTGACTTCATTGTAACATATTCTGCGGTTATTGATAGCTGAGTGTCGCTTTTACAACCATCCCAAAGAGGTTTCTTAGCAGCATCCAATAAATCGTAAAAAAAATTGCTTTAATATTTGGTTCTTCAACATTTATATCGTCGTCATCAACTTTTATCATATGGAACATTGATCGTGCTGCATCTTCAACCATATTATCTATATGGTTCGTCATAACAATTTCATTACAGGCAATCTCTAATTCAGACTCTGCAGAAGTCTGTGCTACAACTTCTCCATGACGATCCAAACATAATACTCCTGCACGAAACCGTTTTTGCACAAATGTATATTCATAATTTCGGGTAATAAATAATTTAAATGCTTATGCCTACTACACGGAAAACGAATTTCTACATCGTTTCCATTTTACTTAAAGCAAATTCAACAAATACGTTTATACTATTATAAAAATCTTCCTTTATTCAGCCTCTCAATCCCCTTCATTGATACATCCATCTCCTCCGATCAATAAAATAATCGATCATTTTTGCTATTTAAAAAATATGTCACAAATTAAAAAATAAATATTGGCCATTTTATGAATTAACATTTTATTTTTCAATATATTGATACATAAATTTATAGGCATCAATTTTACCCCACTTAAGAATACAATATTGAAATGTTGGTTTATGGTTTTCTTTTTTGTTGGTCAGTCGTCCTACTTCATATTACAAACACAGTAAACACTTACATTTTGTACATTATTTCATTTTAAACGATTCAACAAAATTTCGACAGCACTTTCCCTTTATTTCCTGCATTGTATACAAATGCATGTGCACGAAAAACAAAAAAGAAAAGTGACGGTGAAATTTTGTGAACCATTTAAAATGAAATTATGTACAAATGTAATTGTTTACTATGTTTATAACTTATCCAATACATGGACAAATCCAACAAGTATTGTACCAGATGAATATATATGTCCGTTTTATGATAAAAACGAATATTTATATAATGATCATGTATAATGATCATGTATAACACTTATAGGATGGGATCAAAAACTCTCTAAGGGACATAATAAAAAAAAGTAGTTTATACAAAAAGTGGAAGTTTTATAGTTTGTCTTCTTAATTATCATGTAATATATTATTGTTTTTAAATGGTTGAAATTTTACTAATTTTATATATTTCAAAAAATTATTAATTTACAACATTATTCCACGTATTTTATCGAATAAGGTTACTTCAATATTTTTGTCATTTTCCAATGCATTCAATTTCTTTTTGGGAAACATGCATTCATTTTATACAAGTCAATATGTTTAGAAACAACGGACAACGATTATTCTATCTCCGACTGAAGTAGAATGTATCTCTATTTTTTGATACATTACTTGTTTTTTAGTTCTATGTATTATTCCAATTAACACAAGACAATAGTAGAAACAACACATATATAATGGTTTACAAATACACACAAAATCATAAATTATATCTACTCTTTACAATTTCACGATTTCACGCTAACAAATGAAATAGGTATACAATGGGATATTATAAACCATTATTAGGCTATTAGAAATAGTTAGAATCAACTAATTAAACCTAATTTATCAACTTATGTAAATTTAGATTTAGGGTAAAAATTATATTTTTCACAAAAACAAGAGATTATACCTGAGATTGAAAGCAATAGAGTGTGATTAGGCAGCCGTGGAGGATCTGAAAACTTGAATTTGGAGATTGGAAGCCTGGAACTGAGATTTAGGGTTTTTTTGCGTAATGAGAAATAAGGAAGAAAGGTCTCGGCTGAGGTCTAAAATTCGCGAATTTCCGACGGATTACAACGGCCATCGACGACCCGTCGGAAGCCGTCGGAAATGTCCGTCGAAAGCCGTTGCTAGCAGCTGTCGATATTTCATCCTTTTCTAGTAGTGATAATAGTTATAAATATATTAATCGATATAGGATATTGATACTCATTTAAATTAGATTAAATGCAATAAATATAGTTTGGACATGAAGTGGGTTTGAAGCCCATATGAGACTTAAGAAATTCAGCCATGATTAGATCACGGTATGGTCGGCTATATGATGGTCTTAAGGTTAGGTTTTTGATGTGTTAAAAGGTAGAGATTGAGTAAGAGTAAAACTAGGATCTTGATCCTACTTTCTCTCTCCAGTCTCTTCTTTATATAGGGATAACCCACATTCTAAAATAAATGTTGGAGCATCATCTACATCTCCTTTGCTGATCGAAAATTCTGCATACCCATTCACCTTTTCAAGCATTTCTAACATCAAATTAAATTCGATTCGATCGTCGGTGGTAGTTGTGTTCGAAAATCTAGCAACTTTTGGATACAATATTCAATTCAGGGAGTTAGATCCTTCATTTCAAGATGTACATTCTAGGTTTTGGTGAAAGGTACAATTCCTTCTTTATTATCATCTTATATGAGTATTTAATATGTTTATTATATTATATGTTAGTATAGTTAGCTAGCGGTATAACAAATCTGTATATATCTATGGTGTCCACGTTTGATGATAATATATGTATATTTTTTTTTGTATATGTATATAATAGCATATAGTTCACGATTAGTAATCAAAAAAATTGTATTTAAATAACATAAAAAATTGATTTTATTTCAAAGACTAATTTTAAAACACAAACATAATTATATAAAATATACATATATTTATTTTATTAATATATCTACATTATAGTTTCTAATAATTAAAAATTTATACATATATATATTTATTTATATTTCAAAACCGTATATAGATATTATATATATATTCACTTTTTTATCTATCTATCTATCTATATATATATATATATTTAACATTAATGTATATATATGTATATATATATATATATATTTAACATTATTGTATTAATATACATATATATAATTATATATATATATATATTTAACATTAATGTATTAATATGAATTTGAAATATCTAGATATTTTATTATAAAGATCTAGATCTAAAATTTGAAATTTGAAATTCAAATTTGATTTTTTTATTCATGTCACTTATACATATACACGTGTGTGTGTGTGTGTAAACATTCATATTTTACAAACATTATTTAATATTATTTATATTACGCGCACACACATATATTAGACAGCGCATATGTACATGGAGGGGCAAATATGTTTGTTGCCGTATAAATTCCAACGTCTATATATGGGTATGTTAAACCATGCGTATGACTTATATAGCACGTGCACGTACACACATATATGTATATGATACACATATTATACAATATAATATACAGTCATAATAATATTTAAATCATTATTTATGAACTGAATAAAATATTGATATTATTTAAAATAAATTTAGATAAGATCTGAATAAATTTAGACTTCATAAGCCCAACATGATCCAAATGGATTTTTTTCGAAATTTACCCATTTACCCCGCTGCATGTTGGCTTAGTCCTAATAAGACTAGATATGCTAGTATTCATTCTAGTTGTCTGATTCAGGATCTCAACTAAATCTTGTGACATTATATTGATGAAGTGTCCTATTGTCACATAAAGCCAAACGGTTTATTACCAAAAGAGACAAATTTAAGGTCATGACTAGAAGTTTGTAAATGATTGGAAATAGAGTCATGATGACTCGTTGGGTAACATAAAGATTTTCTATGAGTATAAAGTGTAAATATAGTGTTATTGTATCAATGCATGTTGGATTTTATCATTTTATTTATATTGGTGAGACCCCTTGTTTGGTAGTAGTAAACCATTTTTTGTCACAAATAGTCATTATGTATACCACCTCTATTAATGTTGGATTTAAACCTTAATTGTTATGAGGATTGTTACTGGATGATTATACCTGATATTGTGCTTATAACCAGCACATATGATTGTTATAGATGTTGACCCGTTATGCATGTTTTGTTGATGTTGATATTGAATGTGGTATTGTTGTATGAGTTATCGGTTAACTCATGTTACGAGCTTATAAACAACGCTATGACTAAGCCTAAATAGGTTAAAGAATTGATTATTGATGGTTGATTATATTTGTGAGTATATGGTAGATGTTATATTATTAGCACATCTCATCTATTATGTATGGTTGCCAACTATGTATGTTGTGATGTTATTATGTGTTATTTGATCCACTTTGCATGTTTTAATAAACAGTCCGGTATAACCTTAAGCCCTTATGAATTTTTCAAAATTCAAAAATTAAAATTTTCAATTTCAAAATACATATTTTCAGACTCGAAACGAAAATTTTCAAAATCGAAAATCTAAAATTCTCAAAACTTCAAATTCTAGTAAGATAATTTCTTCTTCTGTAGGAAAGTTTTTTGATTGAATTTTTTACTTTTAAGATAACTCAAGGTTCGAGAAAAAATAAATTTTGTCATTTAAAAATTCAAAATCACATTTCAATTTTTTTTGATAACAAAATTAGTACTTTATTTAAGTAGAGCATTCATAAAATGCCATTCAAAAATTTAAATCTTATAATTTTAAATTTTCAAATTTTGTATTTTCAAATTGAAAATTTTAATTTTGAATTTTAATGCTCAAATTTAAAAATTTTAATTTAAAATTCTATTTTTTTTCAAAATTATATAACTAAATGATCGATTTCTCTATCGATTTACGGTATTTATATTTACCTCTTACGGCACGCAACTCGTGTGTAATAACGGCAAGTGCTTTGCTCATAATTATTATTGTACAAATTATATATCTTAATACATTCAACTAGTAAATGATTTATACAAATATTTAGTCACATGTTTACGTTTAAATCATATGTAGTTTGTTTGAATTTTTAATTCTAAGTTGCAACATCTAATTTTCTGTTACTTTGATTTTTTGTTTATATTATTAATTAGCGAAGAACGAATTTGTACATGAAGTTTATGTAACGACCCATAAATTTCGATAATTAGATTTATTAATTAAATAAGTTTTTGGTAATTAATGTTGTGAAAAACTAAAAATTTAAGATTTAATAATAAGAAAATAACTAGAATGAAATAAAATAATGTTAATTTAAGGCAATTTATAACTACTTTAATGTAATTTCAATTAATCAAAATGATTGTAGAGTTAAAATTGTTTATAAACTGTAAATAATAAATTAAACCAAATGTTGTATTTAAATGATAATTACACGTAGTTAATTGAAATTGGTTAATAGAGGATAATCAATCAATATGTGAATTTATTAGTTTTTGTGTGTAAGTAATAAACTTGGAAATGTGTTGAATCGGTAAGTTGTAACAATGGTTGATTATAAATTCACTATTTAATTCGTTGAAATAAATTGTAAATCAATTGCAATTAATCTACTGAAATATTACGCTAAAATGAAGTAAGTTGATAATTGTAGAGTATTAGTGTAATAAGATATAAACCAATGTTAGCTAGGTCCATAGAGAACCGGTTTATTGAATAAAAATATTGAAATCAAATTAAATCAAGTTACTAGAATTAAACTATAATTAATTGGATTTTATTTACAATTGAAACCGAACACTTTAATTAGTGTAATATTTAACACTGAATCGATATGTAATTTTGTTAAAATTATTGTAAATGACTAATTAATCAAAAATGATAAAATTGTTAGTTATTAAATTTGAAATTAAAAAGTGATTTAAGGAATTTAATAATGATTTATTTATTTAACGTGAAAATAGCCGTTTTGACCACTGTCTCGGATTTCGATGAAACCAACTTCATCGGATCCGTGATGGTAAATTATTTTAAGATTTCAAGTTCTGTAGCGATCGGACTTGTCGTTTAATCGTGCGGGATTGAAACGCGTTGAATCAATTTAATTGAATTCAACTCAAATAAGTAGATTCTAAAACTAAATTCTTCATATGATGGAAGTAGGACTTGAAACCTATTCCATTGAGTTTATAAATATAAAAACATCTATTTTGATATATGAGATGACCCATTTTCGTTTCGGAGGCGAAATAGGCTTTTCTGGTTGTTATTCTCGTTCATACCAATTCGATACATGTTCATTTTCTCATCGGGCTTTGTTCGTATAAGTAGAACTTTCTAAACCCCGATAGCCTTTTTATTTCTTATCTTAGTACGTATAATTCCATTTGTCTGCTTCTCCTTCTTAATGGCAGAAACTCTATTCCCTAGATTCAAATTGCAAATCAAAATCAAATCGAAAAATTAAAACTCCTCAAACTATATCGAATTATATATCGTTGGGAAGGACTCGATGAATGGAACCTACATATACTGCTCATTTTCCATAACAGTGCACGAATCAACCACAAATCGCTATTAAAGCCAAATTGAGGGTTTTTAATCGGAGCAGCAATCGTCAGAATTGGGATATGGGTTTTGTAGAGGGGTCTTCCAAGAGTCGATTGGTGGTGGTGCATCATCCAAATCGACACTAGGTGGCCTGAAAATGGGAATTAGGGTTCGAAACTCAGATATAGGGCGGCATCACAAGTCAATGGTGGCAGGCGGAAGTCACATCGTGGCCATAGTCAGGTGCAGCTCTACATGCCGAGGCGAATGCAGGTGGTCGATGACTAGATGGTGGTCAGAGGCATGTGGTATCAGCGGTCAAAGGGGCTCGTGCATGCGTGTCTATGTTCATTTTGGAGACGTTTGCGCATGGAAGAAGAAGATGGTGATGTGGCTTAATCCTACTCGTTGTTTATTTTATTTTTATTTGAATTTCAACTGTTCTAATTAGCATATGTTTTACGTACGAGGTCGGATTTATGCGCGGTTTGTTCCATTGCGATCGTATCGAAATTGCGGACATTATGAAGCTAGTTTGGATGAACTCAAAGACTGTTGAAATTTGGGCCTTATTTTGGATTTCAAAACGATTTGAAATCAAAAATGAGTGTTTGAACCACTCACAACTTCTAAATTATCTTATGTTAGTTAAATTAAAATTATGATGTGCTTAAAAGTTGATTGACTACTGTTTGATATAGTTAAATCCTCATTCCAGTTAAATATTAATTTTTCGAACATAATCGTGATTTAATTTAATATTAAATTTTCATTTTCCAGTTTATACCTGTTAACGATAATCGGTTATCTATTGATATTCATTGGTTGATTAGAATGATGATTTTGATGGATGCTGGATTTTTGATATTGGATGACTGGATATTATATTTCTATATTGTTATAACAGTGCAAGTTCCCTATGGGTTGAAATGATACATACCCGAACGATCTGATAGGTTAGGGAGAAATCGTTATGAGTTGAAATGATAGACTCAAGCGATTTCATGGATTTGTAATTTAATTCGGGATTGGGGTTGAAATGATATATACCTATAAATATAGAATAATTGCGGATTGAAATGATAAATATCCGTATTACTTGACCATAGGGTAGAAAATTGTATACGAACAGCTGATTGGTTAAGTTAAATGATTTTAAATCCTTAATCTTGAATTCAGTTAAATGATCTTTTTGAAATAGAATTTAATTTATATAAACTGAATTGTTTTAAATGAATTGTTTAAAGAATTTAATTTGAATTTTGGAATTGTTTTAAGTGAATTACTTAAGGATTTAAATTGAAATTATAAAGTTAAATTTAAAGTATAGACGAAATTTATCGAAATTGAGTTATTGAAAACGTTGAAATTGTAACTTTGAAATCTATTGAAATTGAAATAGCTTAAATTGATACTTCAAGATTTCAAATTGAGTTTTGATTTGAAATCTTGATGTGGTCTAGGTTTATTGAAATGGAAGAAATAGTTAAATTGATGTTAATTTCAAATTCATTATCTTAATATAAACTGTTTAAAGATACATAATTTTAAAAATCCTGATTATTAAGATGTTCAAACTATTTAACTAATTTAATCCATTTTCAAACATTTTAAACTATTTTTAATCAATTTAAACTATTTTTAGTTTATCCTGATCTATTTTAATTTATGTTAACCTATTTTAAACTAATTAACCCATTTTAATTTATTTAAACTATCAAATCTAATTTAAAACTATTAAATCTATTTTAACTATCTTAAATCTATATAAACTATTTTAATCTACTTTTAAACTATTATAGAGTATTTTAACTATGTAAAAAAATTTATTTAAACTATTTATAACTTTTTAAACTAGTTTCTAAATTTCGGACTGTGTAAAGTGAAAGTGTTTATATTCAAATCCTTGATTTAAGAGCGAATATGGTTAAATGATGTTATAATCTAAGTTGGGATTTAAATGACATATTTGAGTAAATATGATGATTTTGAAATGAGAATTTGATTAACCTATCTTATTGATATGATTTTGAAAGTGAATATGATTTCAAAGGTGAATATGTTTTCGAAAGTGATATGGTTTGAATTGAATATGATATTTTGATATCATTTATGAATCGGTTTTGGAAACGTAAAAGAACCATCCGATGTGAAATAAGCATTTGGTTGTCAAAGTGACCGGGATCGGATATTGTCATACTCTCTGCCAACGCCGAAAACCACTTTAATAACTATGTATGTGATGGAGATTCCAGAATGAAGTAGGATGGCTTGGCAAATGGTATGAGATATTTACGTATCCCCGACTCTATTGAGTTAGCTTGATGTGACTAAAAAAAGGAGCTATACGGGCCAAGTGAGGTCGCTCTTCCTATCGGGAACATTTCTTCGATACCATATTTTGATTTTGTGATTGATTTGGTGGCCACCTCTTGATTTTGATTATGGGAGTATGTCCCGAGATGGGAGGTAGTAGCTGTTGTGCATTACCACCAGTCCAGGAGTGCAAATGGTAGAATCCTACCCTGGCATTGCATCGCGTGCCATGTCACATGCCTTATTACGTATTTTATGAGTTTGTTTTATATCGTACCTATGGAGTGTTTCTTGTGTAAATCGCCGGTTTGGTGGAGCTTACAGTATCTGTATGGACTATGGGAATATATAAAATGTGTTTAGGGGGATATGAGTAATGCATTAACGCTATTTTAATACTTTACTTTACTATAGAAACTATTATAATAGCGTATTGTATGTATGTAGATAGTTTAACGGATCCTTAGGACATGCAATCCCGAACATCTCTTAAGTTATTGCAGTCAGCTTGAACACTGGATAGGATATGCCAAAACCCGTAAATATCTATGACGTCGTCACACTCATATTTATTTACTGTTAATTTAACTTACATAAGATCTTTTAATTCTGCCAAGAGTATTTTGTTTTTTCAATTCGCTTGGGTCAGTCTGAGCTTTTTCAGTGTACCAAAGACTACATTTCTAGAGGACGAAGATGAAGATTTAATACTATTATTATTTATTATATTATTTCCACTGCACCATGTTGTTCTGCCGCATTATTTTATCCATTTCTATTGTACTTTACTCAGATCTGTATTGTAAAAGTGTAATCAAATGTTATTTGTAAACAGCTTTATGAACTGTTTATTCGATTATTATATTTTATCATTCCGCTATGAGATTCTATGTTTTGTTTTTTCTTCTTTTTTCTTCTTTTCTTATTTACCCCATAACAATCCTCTCTTTTGAATGGTTTGAGTTTGACATGTGTGGTTTATTGTTGATTTAAACCATCCAAAAGGGGGGGGGGGGTCGTTACATCTAATATCAGAGCTTTGGTTTAGCGATAACCTTAGCTTTATAGGGTCTGACTCGTTAGAAATAGGCTGGTAATACCCTAGGATGAGTCATTGAGAGTATATATATGAGAGAGCGTATTTGTTAGTGTTATAAAAGGTTTTGTATTGTGTTAATTTGTTCCATTTAGTATTTATAAATTCTGGTCGATACATAGAACGCTATGACATCGATAGGAATTTCTAAACACTTAAAAGGGAAGATCGACACAATATTATTTTGAAATATATGTAAATGAAATAATTTTGCCTAGTATTATATTTTAGATATAAAAGAATAATTTTATAAATGGATATAGTAGGATGTGGTATATTTGTTTGTTAGGTAGAGAAATTTTATAAATATTGATTGAAAACAGGATTTACAAACAAAGTAAATATAATTTGGAAATTTAGAACTTAAGCTACGGGATTTTAAAAATTTCTTTCAAAATATTTTGGAATATAATATTAGTATTATGTGGAAGTGTTTTCTGATATAAATATTTCAATATGATTTGGAAGAAATGTTATAAAGGACTTTTGGAAGGAAATAAGTTCTGTTTTCCCCTCACTGTCATTGGAAAATAATTTCAATAATGAGTGCATACATCATCGACGTTCATTTTCGAGTTTCAAAGTGGGAAGACTGCTGTAGTAGTTTTACTACACATTTGTTGGATGAACAAATCTTAATCTTTAAATAGGATTTGATATATAAAAGATATAAGTATATATATATACACTTATATATATATATTAAAATGATATGAAAATGGAAATCCTGTGTTTAGTTCTTAAGTTTCTAAAAAAATTTTAGTTCCAATTATTAGAATGAATGAAATCTAAACTATTTTAATAATTGGAAGCTGCTAAAATGGAAAATAAGAAATTTGATGTTAAAATGATTAATGAAATATATAAGAAATTTAAAATCTGTAACTTGTAGGTGTGAAAATTTAGAAGATGTAACTATTGAAAATTTTGTTAACTAAATGAAAAAGATAAACTTGTGTGACATTCAATTACATTTTTAATAGACGTATATATATAACTTGCCAAAATATTAAAAGTTGAAATGTTCAATAGAAATAGGTAATAGAATATTATACAAGTAAACTTTAGTAATGAAAGTGTTCAATTGAATTACTTCTTAAGAATTCTGATGTTACAGAATGTTATAAACTTAAGTTAATAATTTGAGTTGTTACTAATTAAATTTAGTAGAAAGTGAATACTAGAAGTAAATGATTATAGACTTATGCTAATGTTTGAAGATATTTATAATTGAAATGAATAGTAAAAGTGAATATTGTATTACGTAAATGACTGTAACTTCAAAAGTGGTGAAATGACTTAGAAATTGATTTAATACTCAATAATGCTATATATGAAAGGAAATTTATAAGAATAAACTTAACTGATATTTGAAATTATTGTTTGTTTGGCTTAGCGATGGTTGGGAAAGAATACTTCTAACTGTATAAAGGTGTATAAATAATCTATAAAGTTTTATCTAAGACTGTTGAGTGTATGATATGCTTAGTAGTTTATTTATCATTCTATACGATTAAAAGTGTCTAAACTCGAACAAACCATTTGTTTTGGTTAAGATGAATGGATGGCTGATTACTTTGATTGCATGTGATGATTGTATGTTTTGTTTGCAAAGTAACTATTGTTATGTTGTGTTGATGTGACAACCCACATTTCAGAAGGTTTAAATCGATAATAATCCGCACATGTCGTTTAAACAATCCGGAATATAGATAATCAATGGGGTTAAATAAGAAAAATAAGAAAAGAAGAAAAAAACAAACACAGAATCTCACAACGGAATGATAAAATATACTAATCAAATAATCGGGATGATATAGCTGTTTACTATACATTTGATTATAATCTATACATATTTATCAGAGTTATATATACACTTCAGGAATAAATAGCAAATACAGCAGAGTAGCATGATGCAGGGGATAATAATAATAGTAATATACCAAATCTTCTTCTTCGTCATTCAGAGGATAATCTTCAATATGCTAGGGGAAAAAATCGGGACTGACTCGATCGTAATGAAAAGGCAAAACACTCTAGTCAGGACTAAAATACTCTTATGTAAGTCAAATCAATATCATGAAATATGAGTGCAATAACTTAAGAGATGTTATGGGATTTTTCATCCCCTAAGGATCAGTTAAACTATTTATATATAATAGTATATGCTATAATAGATAATGTCTATCAGTAAAATAAATATCAAAATAGCATTAAGGTTTTACATCGATCCACCTTAACACATTTTTACAGTTTTAAACCAAAGTCGTAATGGGTTCGTATAAGGAAAAATATGACAAGGCATGTGAGGCAATGCCCAAGGCAGGATTCTACCATTTTACCCTTTTTGGCTGGTCGTGTCCCATCTGTGGCCGACCGCGACAATCAATCCAAACGACAAAAAGGTGCACTCATCCAATAAGAAATATCAATAGTAATACGAGGGATCAACACCGCTAGAGGTAGCTAACCTCATTGGGCAGACATAGGCTTCTGTTTTAGGCATTTTAATTATGACACGGATGTTGAAGCTATCCATCATCGTTCTCTTACTTCATTTCAGTAAACGTCGCCAATTCAATCACTACATTGTGGATATCATCCACCGTGTAAACATTTGTTAAAGTAGTTTCAAAATTGACAGAGAGTATGCCAATAAGAGTCCCTGCGCTCTTTAACAACCAATCGTTATTTTACACACCGGTTGGTACTTTTATATTTCGAAAACAATTCGTACTTGATATCAAAATATCATATTCGTTTCAAAATCAAATCTATTTTGAAATTAGCATATCTACTCAAAATTCTTATCCATTTCGAAATCATCATATTCGCTTCAAAAATCATATTTTTTACATCAACGTGTTAATTCAATTCGATATATCGATTTCACTTCAAAACTTCATTCGAATTACAATTTTGGTTATAATTTACTGTAACCCAATTCACATTTAAATCCAAGATCTAAATATAATCATTCCACCCTTTGAATAGTTTGAATTTCTAGAAAATAGTTTAAACAATATTAAAAATGGTTAAATAGTTAAAAAGGTTTAATAAAAAAAATAGTTTTAGTATTCAAAATGGTTTATATAGTAAAATAGTTTGGAAAATAAAAATAATTTGAATATTTAAAGAATATAGATTTTAAACCGTTTATACTAAAATAATTCATTTAAAAATAGTTTCAAAGTCAAATCGGTTCACTTTTCAAATTTTCCAATTCATATATGTTCCAACTTCCATTTTGATTTAATCGATTCAATTTCGATTTCAAGTCGAACTTTACTTCGATTCCAAATTAATTTCAATTTCAATTCTAAGTTAATTTCAATTCCAATTTCAAATTAATTCCAATTCCAATTCCAAATTAATTTCAACTCCAATTCCAAATTATCTGATTCAATGATTTATTTTCAACTAAATCCTCAAATTTAAACCATTTCGATTTATGCCAAATTCGCGTTCGATTTTCAAACATCGATTCAAAAACACTTAAATCAAATTTTTTTTTCAATATCCAATTTAAAG
The DNA here is from genome assembly GCA_030765085.1 of Allium cepa. NCBI lineage: Eukaryota > Viridiplantae > Streptophyta > Magnoliopsida > Asparagales > Amaryllidaceae > Allium > Allium cepa. Next base: position 764,532,325 of record CM060934.1, on the reverse strand, counting down.
TCTGAAACTTCAAATATAATTCAATTCCGAGCTCTATTTCGGAATATCGTTTTATATCACGTTTTACATAGCAATATTCAAAGTTTGAATAAAAGTCCAATCCTTTAAAACAAATCAATTTCCGAAATTCACATCATATTTCGATTATAGCTTTAAAATCTCAACTTTGATTATTTAAACAATTCCTCTTTCAAATTTAAATTTCAACATTCTGAGTTCCAATTCAAAAATAATTCGATTTCCATAAATCGGATTTTTTTAAACCAAATCATTTAATTAATTTCGAAAAAAAATTCAAAGTCATTTTATTTAACCAATCGGGTGTCCGTATATAATTCTCTATTTTATGGCCAAGTGAATCAATTATTTCAATTTAATTCCAAGAATTGATATATATCATTTCAATTCAAAATAAATGTTATATGAATATATATCATTCCAACATATTTATTAATTTATTCGAAATAATTCAATTTATAGTTTTATATACTGTAAACCATATACAGGGTGATAACATGATGTATCAAAATAAATAAATATCTAAAATATCAACCAACAGCGTCCATCACAACCAATCATCCAACAGTCAATAAAATTTTCAACAATTTTATAATTATCAATTACGGGTATTTTATGGGCAATTTAATTCTAATTGAATTTAAATATCAATTCAAATTCTATCAATTAATTCAGATGTCAATTTAAATGTCAATTAAACTTATCACACAACAACCAATAAATTTCAAATCACTTCACGATATAATTTAACTAACATAAAAATTATTTCAGTCAATTGTGAGCGTATAAACAGTCACCTTTGATTTATCGACGATTTAAAATCCAAATAAAGGCCCAAATTTGAATAGTCACAGAATCCAACCAAACCAGTTCCATGTTTTTGGAATCTCGATAAGATCGCAATAGAGAAATGTGTGAATCCGAGCTCGTATGCAAAAGTTATATATGTTAGAACGATCGAACATTTAAAAATTTAAATAATTAATAAAATACAACATATACGAGGCTTCTTCCTTATGTCTTCGAGCAGCTCATTCCCGTAACCCAACCGCACACGAGAAGAAACCCATGCGCATGCCAAAATCGAGACACTGGAATACGATCAGCCTCCACCACGTTGACCGCCAGCTCGAAAGCCACCTACGCGCCAAGTTTAATTGCGTTATTCGCTGCCATTTGCACAAAATCCAATAAAACACGTCCATGCTTTCAAGCCATATTCTGGCGAATTTGTGGCACAATAGCATAGATCAACCATATAAATTGGAAGAGCTCGCCGAGATCTACAACTTTGCTTTTGGAATTTTTTGATTTCATTGAACGGATTGAGAGATAAAAAGGAAAGAAGTTTGAGCAACTTCAGTCATTAAAATACTGGTGGCTAGGCTTTTGGAAAATTAAAATAATAATAAAACTGTCTCGATATGCGTGCCGTATTTATATAATTTGGTCAAAATTCATTCGAACTCCAATTGAGGCTGCCGCTTGATGTTTATAATGTTTTACCCCCTTCCGGACGCAATGGAACTAGTTTCGAGGCCAAGTTCGATCGTATGTGGAAGATAGCTTTTCAAAGTCAATTTATTTTATCGAATTCCTTAAATTGATTTCTATGCGTTTCAAGCTTATATGGCCAAACGACAAGTCCGATCGCTACGAAACTTGATCCTACAATAATCACTATTGCATATCCGATTAAACTGGTTTCGTCGAAATCCGAGATAGTTGCCAAAATGACTATTTTTACTCGTTAACTAAAATATAAAATTTTCAATTTTTAATTATTCACTTTTAAATTTAATTTTAAATGTTAACTACCTTCATTCGTATTTAAATAAAATTTTGGTCAATTTCGTATACCATTTTTAATCATATTAAATCCATAATTCAATTATTCAAATAATCTCTAATATTAAATTTAAACAAACTAATTTATCCAATAAATCAATATTAGCAAATCGTTAAATTTCAAATAAATTTTCGTCATCAACATTATTTTATTTCTATCTAAATAATTCATATTTATTATTCAACTCCAGTTATTGATTATAAATACCATCGATACATATAATTTATTTCAATATAAATAATTCCCAAATTATCGAAATTGTTTATTTCAAGACTGTTATCCAAATTCATTTCCAATAACTACACTAATAATTCATTAAATTTATTTTTAACCATTTTTATTCAATAATTATATCAAATCCTATAATTTAAAACGATTAAAAAATACGGGTCGTTACAGTTGATTTGTCGTTATTAATTGAAACAACGTGAATATTTCACCTTTGTATAATTCTAACTCTTTTGGATTATATAAATAAAATACAGGTTTATGAAAGCAATAACTACTGTTTTTGGTTTCATAAGTAAGCGTTGTTTGCCCGACAAACAGGTTCGTTCTTGGATTACGGTTTTCTAGCGATATTATATTGTTTTCCCTAGTTTGGGATATTTTGTCTTGAAATATGGTGTGTGTGTGTGTGTGTATGTGTGTGTCTATATATATGATTATTATTGATATTATTATTTCTCCGGACCTCTCCATACAAAGGAGACACTACCGAAATATTTTGTAAATTTTGGACTTAGAATTTTTTTATGAAAGTGGAAATGTTTTTCAAACTTTTATTGAACTTGAATAAGAAAGGATTTAATTTTTTATAAATTCATATATTTTACCTCAATTATTTAATTATGTAAATTTATTGTTTATAAATTGATACTTTGAATAAAATATGTTAATTCCCTAATTCCTTCTTTCCCTTTTCGACGACGAAAAGTTTTGAGTGGGGGAGAGTGTAACGATCCGTAAATTTCGATAATTAAATTTATTAATTAAATAAGTTTTTGGAAATTAATGTTGTGAAAAATTAAAAATTTAAGATTTAATAATAAGAAAATAACTAGAATGAAATAAAATAACGTTAATTTGAGGCAATTGATAACTACTTTAATGTAATTTCAATTAATCAAAATGGTTGAGAGTTAAAATTGGTCATAAACTGTAGACAAGAAATTAAACTAAATGTTGTATTTAAATGATAAAATTATACGTAGTTAACTGAAATTGGTTAATAGAGAATAATCAATCAATATGTGAATTTATTAGCTTTTGTTTGTAAATAATAAGCTTGGAAATGTGTTGAATTGGTAAGTTGTAACAATGGTTAATTATAAATTCGCTATTTAATTCGTCGAAATAAATTGAAAATCAATTGCAATTAATCTACTGAAATATTACGTTAATATGAAGTAAGTTGATAATTGTAGAGTATTAGTGTAATAAGATATAAACCAATGTTAACTAGGTCCATAGAGTAATGATTGATTGAATAAAAGATTGAAATCAAATTAAATCAATTTACTGGAATTAAAATATAATTAATTGGATTTTATTTACAGTTGGAACTAAACACTGTAATTAGTGCAATATTTAACACTGAATTGATATGTAAATTTGTTTCAAATTATTATAAATAACTAAGTAATCAAAAATGATAAAATTGTTAGTTATAAATTAGAAATTAAAAGTGATTTAATGAATTTACTAATAATTTATTTATTTAACGTGAAATAGCCATTTTGGCCATTCTCTGGGATTTCGACGAAACTAGTTTCATCGGATCCGTAATGGTGAACTATTGTAAGATTTAAAGTTTCGTTGCGATCGGACTTGTCGTTTGATTCTACGGGCATGAAACGCGTAGAAATCAATTTAATTGAATTCAATTGAAATAAATTGATTTTAAAACTAACTTCTTCATATGATGGAATTAGGACTTGAAACCTATTTCGTTGAGTTTAAAAACATTGAAAACATCTATTTTGATATATGGGACGATCCATTTTTGTTTCGGAGGCGAAACGAGCTTTTCGGGTTATTATTGTCGTTCGTACCAATTCGATACGTGTTCATTTTCTTATTGGGCTTTGTTCGTATAAATAGATCTTTCTAAACCCTAGCAGCATCTTTATTTCTTATCTGAGTATGCATAATTCCATCTGTCTGCTTCTCCTTCTCAATGGCGGAAACTCCATTTTCCATATTCAAATTGCAAATTAAAATCAAATTGAAAAATTAAAACTCCTCAAACTATATATTATTGGAAAGGTCTTGACGAATGGAATTTACATCTAGTGCTCGTTTTCCGTAACAATGCACGAATCAAGCACAAATCGCGGCCAAAGCCAAATTGAGGGTTTTTAATCGGAGCAATAATCATCGAATTGGGATATGGGTTTTGTAGAGGGGGCATCCAAGAGTTGATTGGTGGTGGTCGCATCATCCAGATCGACACGAGGCAGCCTGACAATGGGAATTAGGGTTCGAAACCCTAGATAATAGGGGGGACGCAAGTCAACGGAGGCGGCCAGCAATCACATCGTGGCCACAGTCAGGTGCAACTCTACGTGCCGAGGCGAATGCAGGTGGTCGGCGACTAGATGGTGGTCAGAGGCATGTGGTATCAGCTATCAAAGGGGCTCATGCATGCATGTCTATGTTCGGCCTGAAGACTTTTGCGCGTGGAAGAAGAAGATGGTGACGTGGTTGTTTATATTTTATTGTTTATTTGAATTTCAACCGTTCTAATTAGCATATCTTTTACGTACGAGGTTGGATTTATGCGCGGTCCAATGCGTTGCAATCATATCGAAATTTCGGACATTATGGAACAGGTTTGGACGAATTTTGTGACAGTTGAAATTTGGGCCTTATTTCGGATTTCAAATCAATTTGAAATCAAAAGTGATTGTTTGACCCACTCACAACTTCTAAATTATCTTGTGTTAGGTAAATTAAATTTATGATGTGATTAGAAGTTTATTGACTGCTGTTTGATATAGTTAAATCGTCATTCCAGTTAAACCTGAATTTATTGAATATAATCACCATTTAATTTAATATTAAATTTTAATTTGCCAATTTTTACCTGTTAATGATAATCAATTATCTATTGATGTTTATTGGTTGATTTGAATGATGATTTTGATGAATGTTGGATTTTTGATATTGGATGACTGGATGTCATATTTCTATATTGTTATAACACTTTATGTTCTCTGCGGTTTGAAATGATACCCGAATGATTTGATAGATTAGGGAGAAATCGTTATGAGTTTAAATGATAGACTCAAGCGGTTTCATGGATTTGTAATTTAATTCGGGATTGGGGGTTGAAATGATATATACCTGTAAAAATAAAATAATTGCGGATTGAAATGATAAATATCCGTATCACTTGACCATAGGGTAGCAAAATTATATACGGACATCGGATTGGTTAAGTTAAATGATTTTAAATCCTTAACCTTGAATTCAGTTAAATGATCTCTTGAAATAGAATTTGACTTATATAAACTGAATTGTTTTAAATGAATTGTTTATAGAATTTAATTTGAACTTTAGAGTCGTTTTAAGTGAATTACTTAAGGATTTAAATTTAAATTATAAAGTTAAATTTGAAGTATAAACAAAATTTATCGAAATTGAGTTATTGAAAACGTTGAAATTATAACTTTGAAATCTATTGAAATTGGAATAACTTAAATTGATACTTCAATATTTGAAACTGAGTTTTGATTTGAAATCTGGATATGGTCCATGTTTATTGAAATGGAAGAAATAGTTAAATTGATGTTAATTTCAAATTCATTATCTTAATATAAACTGTGTAAAGATACATCATTTTAAAAATCCCGATTATTAAGATTTTCAAACTATTTAACTAATTTAATCCATTTTCAACCATTTTTAATCAATTTAAATTATTTTTAATTTATCTTAATTTATTTTAATTTATTTTAACCTATTTTAAACTAATTAATCCATTTTAATTTATTTAAGCTATTAAATCTAATTTAGAACTATTAAATCTATTTTATCTATTTTAAATCTATTTAAACCATCTTAAATCAATATAAACTGTTTTAATCTATTTTTAAACTATTTTAGAGTATTTTAACTATGTAAATAAAAATTATTTAAACTATTTAAAACTGTTTATAACTATTTAAACTAGTTTCTAAATTTCAGACTGTGTAAAGTGGAAGTGTTTATATTTAAATCCTTGATTTAAAAGCGAATATGGTTAAATGATGTTATAACCTAAGTTGGGATTTAAATGACATATTTGAGTAAATATGATGATTTTGAAATGAGAATTTAATTAACCTATCTTATTGATTTGATTTTGAAAGTGAATATGACTTCAAAGGTGAATATGATTTCGAAAGTGATATGCTTTGAATTGAAATGATATTTTGATATCAATTATGAATCGGTTTTGAAAATGTAAAAGAAGCATCCGGTATGAAATAAGCGTTCGGTTGTTCAAGAGACCGGGATCGCATATTGTCATACTCTCTTCCAACACGGAAAACCACTTTAACAACTGTGAATGTGGTGGAGATTGCAGAATGAAGTAGGATGGTTTGACGAACGATTATGTATGAGGTATTTATTGGCCTTGGCTCCCGTGAGTCAGCTTGATGTGACTAAAACAGGAGCTATACCAGGCCAAATGTGGTCGCTTCTTCTATCGGGCACATTTCTTCAATACCATATTTTGATTTTGTGATTGATTTGGTGGCCTCCCCTCGATTTTGATTATGGGAGTGTGCTCCGAGATGGGCTCTAGTAGCTGCCATGTGTTACCACAAGTTCGGAAGTGCAAATGGTAGAAACCTACCCTGGCATTGCCTCACGTGCCGTGTCTCATGCCTTATCGCGTCTTTTACGAGTTTGTTTTGCACCGTACCTATGGAGTGCTCTCTAAGTAAACCACCACTTTGGTGGATTTTACAGTATCTGTATAGACCACGATAATATATAAAATGTGTTAAGGGGGATATGGATAATGCGCCTTAACGCTATTTTAATATTTTACTTTATTGTTAACACTATTATAACAGTGTATTATACTATGTATGTAGACTGTTTAACGAATCCTTAGGAGATGTAATCCCGAACATCTTTTAAGTTATTGCACTCACATTAGACACTAGATAGAAGATGTCAAAATCCGTAAACATATCTGATGCCGTCATACTCATATTTATTTACTGTTGATTTAACTTACATACGAATTTTTAGTTCTGACTCGAATGTTTTGTCTTTTTCAATTCGCTTGAGTTAGTCTGAGCTTTTTAGTGTACCGAAGACTGCTTTTCTAGAGGACGAAGATGAAGATTTAATACTATTATCATTTATTATATTATTTCCACTACACCATGTTGTTCCGCTACATTATTTTATTCATTCCTATTGTATGTAACTCTGATCTGTATTGTAAAAGTGTAATCAAATATTATTTGTAAAACAGCTTCATGAACTGTTTATTTGGTTAATATATTTTATCATTTCGTTGTGAGATTTTGTGTTTTGTTTTTCCTTCTTTTCTTATTTACCTCATAATAATCCTATCTTTTGAATGATTTAAGTTTGACATTTATGGTTTATTGTCGATTTAAACCGTCCAAAAGGGTGGGTCGTTACAGTTTATTTGTTAGATTCTATTTTCGAGTGATATTAAGATTTAGTAATATATGTAAATGGACGTTTGAACTTGTAAACAAAGTTTAAATGTTAGGTTTTGTTTTTAAGTGATATTAAGATTTGATAATATCCGTAAAGTGGAATTTTTATTTACATAGAAAATGCTATTTAGTAGAATAGTACGTCATCGTTTAGTTTCTTTCATCGGCTTAGCATATAAAGTTTTGTGTTGGAGACTTGGAGTTTTACATTTTGTCAAAAAAGATAATATAAATGACTTACACTATTTCATTAACCACTCATTACTTGTTCAAAATTATCGTTATCCGTATGAAATCATACAGTCTGTTCCGTTGATATCAACAACTCAAACTTCTGTGTATGTACATGAGTGTATGTATGTGTGTGTATCTGTGTTTGTGTATATATGTATATGTGTATATTAAGGTGCGAGGTAACAGACGGTACGTCGAAATTTCGATCGTTCCGTACCGGTATCGATGGTCACCGAATTGAAACCGAAAAAAAAATCGGTTTCGACTAGGGTTTTAGATAAAAAACAATCAACTAAATCAAAATATCAACCTAAATTAAACAAATTACCCAAGCAAAATCAAACATTGTCTTCATCACTCTTCATCTTCGATCTCAACTTAGAAGAATTAATTTTTTTTTTCAAGCTGCAGCATTTTTTTTTTCATGTTTCCTCTTTGCTAGCATGTGTGAACATTGATTTTGAGAGGAAGAATACATATATTTTGTATGTTCGAACCCCGGTGATATTTCAATTATTTTGGGTTTGGCTAGAATGTAAAAGAGTGGGAGCCTGTGTGTTCTAATTAGAGTTTAAATCGAAATCATTTTTGGATGGGCTGGCTTTGGAAACGTAAGGGACTGTTGATTTGTTATAGTTTTTCAATTAGGTTATAAATAATACAAAATAAATGGTGGGCTGGATTGGATTTGATTTAATATAATTTAGTGTAATTTTAATTTAGTTTTGATTACAAAGTTGTATGCTATATTATATTTCTTTTGTAGAATATATTTTACATTTTATTTATAAAGAACATTGTTACATTTTTGTTCATAAATTATAGAAAAATTGAACTTTCAAAATTTCCAAAATCTTTCAAAATTTAGAAAATTTCAAATGATCGAAATCGAGTTCTCGAACCTACACACACATTTCCCCTTTTACCACTACCTCTGTTATTTAAATTGGAACTTGTAGTGGAGACCAGTGGGCATTTGGAGTGCTCTACTGTTTGGAGTGCTATTGAATGCTCACACGCACACATGCATCGCATGGATTTGAAAACCCACTTGAAGCTTTCGTAAGTCTTAATAAACAGAAGATCGCCTCAAATTGGAGAAGCCCTAATCGTCTAGGGTTTTATGTTTTCTTCAAAGAGCAGGGAGCTAATGAGTTGAATTGAACGGCTAGGATTGCATAAGAAGATTATGTGGTCTTGCTTGTGCAAAGTGTATTTTTGGATTTCTTACCCGGTTATGTTTATTTGGGCCTTGGGCCAATTTAATATTTTCAGAGTGTATGTATACACGCAGGCTTCAACGTTCAATTTCTTTTATCAGCTTAACATATAAAGTTGAGTGTTGGAGACTTGGAGTTTTACATTCTGTCAAAACAATAATATAAATGAATTACACTATTCATTAACCACTAATTACTTGTTCAAAGGCATCGCTATCAGCACGAAATCATATAGTCTGTTCCGTTGACACACACCCCACCAACTTGCCTACTTACCCATTTGCTTGCTTACCAGACCCCATCCATCTTTCCAAATGGAATATAACATGAGTCCAAACTGACCCAAGCTTGACACTTGAAATATTAAATGGCAGAGGAAATGCATGCAAACATAGACATACATATCCTGTGTGTATATATATATGTGTGTGTATATATATATATATATGTGTATATACATATTATATAAATATATGTATATGTATATATATGTGTGTGTATATGTAAATGTATATATATGTGTGTGTATGTACGTGTGTACATACATACATACATATATATATATGTATATATATATGTTAAATCATTTTACATTGACTAATTTCTTGTTCTCATTAAGTAGATGGTTCCGGGTAACCACCACTTCCTTTCTTGTAGGTTCATGCATCCACTTTGGTGGCGCTGGAGACTTTTGTGTCTGTCTGCTGACTGCATATATCACTTGGTATACAACCATGGCCAACTCGTTACAAGTAACTAATCAGTATATAAAATTTCTTATGTTGAATAATATCAATTTGAATAATAAAGTACCTCTCGAAATGAAATTCCAAGGCTTCAGGATGGGGATAAATTTTTGCAAATAATGGGGTATAACTTCAATAATTCCCTGATTGATACCATGGGAACATTCCCCTATAGCATATATTTTGGGATTTATAACGTGTCTATAATTATATAATTTAGGCAATACCATTACCCAGGCTTGGATACGGGGATTAAACTATATATAACATATTTAGATTTTATAAAAATTAGTCCTTACTTGTACAATTTTAGCTGTACAGCTATTTAACTAGATGGGGAAAGTTAAATGCCTTTTAACGTCACATCCTGCAAAAATCCATTAATTTGACTTTAATTTAACAAAATTCACAAACTGAAGAAAATTGAATTGCTCTGATTAAAGAACAATCATCACATTATAGTTAATAAGACTTCACAACCCACCCGCTTCATGCTAAATGATCACTATTTAACTACTAGCCAGAATTCAATTATTGCAAAAGAGAAAACAAACTTTTTCAATGTATAAACATACTTATTTACACAAATAATGATGAGTGAAGATTTATATATATATATATATATATATATATATATATATATATATATATATATATATATATGTATGTATGTATGTATGTATGTATGTATGTATGTATATGTATGTATGTATGTATGTATGTATGTATATCCATTATAAAATATAAATACATAGCAACATCAAATATTCTTTAATGAAGAATAAAGGTGAATAGCCATGCTGTCTAATTGACTTTTTATAATGTAGAAGCCATTGCAAAAATAGTAGTCACACGCTTAGGTCTAGCAAGTTGGACTCAATCAACACCAAGAGTTTGACCTGAATGTTCAAGACCAAATTCTTAAATAATTGGGTCATACTCAGGTAAGACTTATTTGTATGCATGCATGTATGGGCTGAAAACCAATACCTCTTCATTCTCTATATAAACAAGGGATGATCCTCTTTGCTAATCCACATTAACCCAAAACAATAAAATAAGAAATTAAGGAAAGAAATAATATATTCATTTAAATGGATCAAGTTACCACAAAGAAGAATCCATGGATGCGAATGTTTATCATAATGCTATCCGTAATAGCCAGCATCGTAGCATATCGTATAATAAATCCAAGTTGGACGAGAAAAGCAGTAAGAGAAGCCGAGGCAGTGGCCGACATGGACTGTTCAGGGCATGGCAGAGCTTATATTGATGGAATCAACGTCGATGGAGTCCCAATGTGCGAGTGCAACACTTGCTACAGCGGTGAAGATTGCTCTATATTGCTTCCAGATTGTCCTGCTGATGTAGTTAGGTAATACATATAACATGCATTTATATGATTTACCATCATTGACCAATCATGTGGAAAATAATGATGTGTGTATGTCTGTATGCAGTGGGGATGCCATGTTTCTAGAGAAATATTGGATGAAACACAGCGCAAATGCTGCTGTTCTGGAATCGGGATGGCATAGAATGAGCTATTTCTTTAGGCCCTCTTCTGGTGATATTATTAACGCAGAGCTTGAGAAGCATGTTAGACTTTTGCATGATGCTGTTGGCAATGCCAAGACTGCTGGTAAATATATCGTGTTTGGTACTGGAGTTACTCAACTTCTCAATGGTTTAATTATTTCACTTTCGCCAAACGTCAGTGGTGATTCACCGGCGCTCGCAGCAAAAGTTGTGGCTGATGTTCCTTATTATCCGGTAATGTTTCTTTTATATTTGGTTAAACTATATAAGGAAGTGTGAACGATAAAACAAAAATTAACCAGTCCTTGATTTTCCATTGCATTGTGTATAGGTGTTCAGAAGGCAGACAAAATTCTTCCAATTTAAAGGGTACGAATGGAAAGGAAATGCATCAGACTACGTGAACACGACTACTCCTGAAAACTTCATAGAACTAGTGACTTCGCCTAATAACCCGGATGGCCTACTTCGGCATTCCATAATCAAAGGATCATTAGCCATTCATGATCATGTTTACTATTGGCCACATTATACTCCAATTAAAGAACCTTCCGATGAGGATATCATGTTGTTCTCCATGTCCAAGTACACTGGACATTCGGGAAGTCGATTTGGGTATGAAGATTTTTTTACATATTCAGCAACTTTATTCATTCATTGATATACTTTCAATAACTAACGTTAAATGGTATTATGCAGGTGGGCATTGGTCAAAGATCTTAAGGTATACGAGAAGTTAGTTGAATACATGACCGAGAACACCGAAGGCACTTCCCATGATTCACAACTCCGAACTTTGAAACTTATCAAAGAAATTTTGCTGCAAATGAAAACAAATCGGGATACAAAGAAAGATATCAACAAGTTTGGCTATCTTACATTAATGAAGAGATGGGCTAAACTAAGCAAGCTAGTAGCATCTTCTGACCGTTTTTCCTTACAAAAAGTGTATCCTGAGTACTGCAATTACTTCAAAAAAGTCAGAGAGCCCTCGCCCTGTAAGACTTTCTCTAGTTTCTCTATCTTCATTTCAAGCTTTAATCAAGTTTATGTGATATAACTTAATGCGATCGTATATAACTGAATGATAGCTTATGGATGGCTGAAATGTGAATGGAAGGAAGATGTTGATTGTGCAGCAGTACTCGGAAATGCACAAATAAAAACCCAATCAGGCGTGCTTCTTGAAGCTGATAGTCGGTATACTCGTCTGAGTCTAATAAAGACGGACGATGATTTCAACCAAATGATGAAAAAACTGGAGACTCTTGTTTATCCAGAAAGCAGAATTTAAGTTTTATCATATTATCCTATTAAGAAAGATTTGTCATTTTTGCTTACACCATATAATTTATGCTTGTTCCTATTTTATTTAATTGAAGGGTGTTTAAGACTTCAAGTATATCCATATTATCTTTGTATGGTTAACAAAGTACTTACTTTATCATGTCAATTTTTCATACTAGTATACCACACTGGGGTGATATTCATGGAGCAATTAAAAAACTCATACATACATACATTGTATGTAAGAATGTAATTAGATGTGTGTGAGTGTTTGTGTTTGAAGTTTGAACATCTATGGAAACAAATATCTCTAGGATAACAATGATACCCAAATCCTATATTACACTCTATCAGTATGAAGGGAGTTTATCCTTGTCCTTCGAAATAAAAGATTATGAATTGAATGTTATGATTTAAATGTTACTTGTTCCAGATCAAAATCAAGAAGTTGCACCACTTGTATATATATGGAACACAATTTGCCAATATAGTTAGCTTCACTAAAGTTCATTCATTTTATCTATCTTTCTTTCCAAATCAAACTTAACCTTAGTCAACTCTGCACATCGATCTAGACAAAAAAAATATTCACTAGGATCCATATTTATGGAATTTTAGAATAATTTTCATCCAGTATTTTCTAGTTATCATCCGATTATTCAATATAACTGCCAACTATCCTTGGTTCTTTTCAATCTTATTCAAGTCATGTTGACCAAGTGGAGCTAGTTGTTAACATCAGTCAATTATGGCCTAACTAATCTTGAAGTACATTTTGTAGGCCTAACTAATCTTATAAAGTACACTTTGTAGGCTACGCTTTAGAAAAAATAACGTAAAATTAACTTTGACCTAACTAAATTTGAATAATATACCTGAATATGAAACAATAAAATGCAGCACATTTCATATATTAGTAGTTTCACTAATTCAAATTAATATTTAATTATTGAAACAACGTATAATAAAATAGATGATTTTGTACAACAAGCAGATGTTTTGAAATTTTAAAAATCCACTGCTGAAACTGTGAAGTTTTATGACGCACTTTTACAAGAGATTATTATGAACAATATACGGTTTCCTTCGGTGTCATAAAAATATATATTAAAGTTGATGTCGCATGATAACATAATAACAAAACTAAATTATACCGACTTGGATTCCGCCAACTATGAAATCACTCAGTCCAGTGGCTGCATCTTCGTTCCCAATCTCCAATATGGTAGTAGCATCAGCAAGTGATGGGCATGGAATTGATATCCTTGTCCAATCTGGGATCAATAAGATGAGTCAGTGTGAGTGGGTGTATTCAATGTTGGTTAATTTGCGGTTCGAGACGATGGAGATAGCGATGAAATTGTACTACGGACTTGAAGGATCTAGGAGTAGATTCTTTTAGACGACAGTTCAACCCACCACGTACAATCGGGTATCGAACTATAGCCTTCAGGATTCAATCAAGCCCTCAACAGTGTAATCGGATTCAAGAATTGTACGGTTCTTGATCCGACCAAGAACACCTTGTATATAATCTTTGAATCGATGCAAGTAGCAAGAAACCGAATGAAGAAAGAAGAAGTATAGATTGGCAACGTTTCTGGTCTGCAACGGCTGAGAAACGTTACAAAAACTGAGCAGAGAACTGTTTTGCAACAGTTTCTGGACGTTGCTAATTTATGGACCGGGTATGTCTGAGTCTTATCCACCTTGTCATTCTAAAGGTTGTTCAAGTGCATATCCTTTTGGGTCTTAACTTCTTCTTTGGCGGAGGTTGTTTCCATTATAGAGTATTTTTACTTAGCGTTATCCAGGTAGATGGGAACTGCTCTTTTTCTTATCTTCTGTTGAAATAAACGCAGATGGTAAGTCCTGTTGAGATAAAAGACACAAGTTCTCGACAACTTAAATTTATATCATTACATATATCCATGCAACTTGGCTACTTGTTGTCGATTTGCTTGCTTACCAAACCCTGTCCATCCTTCCAAATGAAAGTTAAGTCAAGTCAAAACTGACCCAAATTTGACACTAAAAATTCTTCAGTAATAAAAACTGAAATGAAAAAGCACCATTACCTGAATTGAAATTCAAAGTCTTGGATACAGGGATGAAATTTTGCAAGTCATATGGTGCATAACACATAATAATTTCCTGAATGATATCATAGGAACATTCACTATAAAACATATTTAGATTTGAGAAATGACCACTTATTCGTATAATTCTGGCTGTATAGCGATTAAACTAAGTGGGGCAGTTAAAAGCCTTTTTAATGTCACACCCTCCAAATATTCATTAATTTGACTTTATTTCAACTAAATTCTAAAACTGAAGAAAAATCAGGCTCATTCATTACTTTGATTAATGAACAATCATCGCATTTTGCATAATAATGTTGCACAACTTGCTTCATGCCAAATAAATAATATACTCATTACCTAATAAAATTCAATTATCGCAAGCTAAGATAAAATACTTTATTGCCGTGTATGCTCATTCTTTATTTACACAGAACATGATGAATGATCACTGGCTAATACATTTGTATACCCATTATTAACAGATAGCAGCCTTGGATATTCCTTAAAATATAAAAAAACATAAATAGCCACGTTGTATAATTAATTTTTTTATAATACAGAAACAATAGCCACATGCTCAGTATGAACAAATTGGACTTTGTAGACACCCACAGTTTGAAAACTTAACAAGACTTGGATGTTTAAGACTGAATTCTGTTACTGTGTTTTTTTTTTTTCATAAGTTTTGAGTTTGTCTGTTACTGTGTTTTTTTTCCATCATCATGCCTTCCAAACCAGCATTTTGCTCAACAATCGTGCATTCAACTTCAAGTACATTATCAAAAACCTATGAGTTTTTATCCAAATTTGGCTTTTCTTTTCAAACTTTTATAGATGTGCTGCTTTTAAGATTGTGACCGAAACAAGCGCATGTTTTGCATCTTCGAGGAATCCACTCATGTTTAATTTTTTGCATTAAATTTTCGTTATCATGCATAGATATCTAAGGGCATCTCCAATCGATTACGGGCTGTAAGTGGGTGGGTTTGCCCAATGGCCAGGCGCCCATTTAATGGACGCCTGACCCTTAGGCGCCCATTTTATGGGCGCCTGACCCTTAGGCGCCCATTTTATAATGGGCACCGCCCCCCTCCCTCCCCTTCATTTCTCTTCACTTTTCGTTTTGAAATTTTTTTTGAAAAATAGAAAATTTATTCAAAATGCCGCCGCGTCCAACCAAAATCGTGCGAAGAACGATTCAGAGACATTCAGAGGAGCAAGCAGGACCACTACACGTTCCGCCACCGCCTGGAGTTTCACCAGACGATTTACGTGTTCTACATGAGTTGCCAGATGGTTATCGGCATAGAGCCGAAACCGCTTTGACGACCATACAGGTATTAATCAACCCTTACTATAACTTTTTATTTTAATTTGTACATTACATACTCATATTAAATAACCCTTACGCTATCAAAAATTGTTGTTTCATTAACTATCTATTGGACCATTACATTCACTGTCGGGGTAGTTGGGCTAAGTGCATTACCCAGTTTTATGACTATCTTCCCGGTCATATTATTGAGAGGCTACAGGCTAGCCCTTTTGGTCTATTTTTGTCGATTAGGCCTGTTCAGTCCTTTGATCGACCTCTCGTCCAGGCATTAGCTGAGAGGTGGTGGCCCACCACGCATACGTTTCATTTTTCAGATTTTGAGCTTGGTATCACCCCAGTTGATTTCTACATGTTCACTGGGATTGAGATTGGACGACAGGGTCTTCGACCTTTTCCATTCGATGATTTATACGAGTCGTCCAATTTGTATACTGTTTTTTTACCACTGATAGATGTTACCTACGTCTCTAGTGGTTCTGTTAAGTTGACGTACTTGCAGCATTACATCACCAGTTATATAGCTAGAGCCAATATGATGGATGCAGTTACTAGAGCATTTTTGTTGTACCTGTTTGGTTCGACCTTTTTTTCGAACCAAAAAGGTACGGTTAGACTTGGCTATTTAGCTTTCCTTGCCCGATTAGACCAGCTACATACTATCGACTGAGGCACGGCGATATTAGGCACCCTATATACCGCTCTAGATTCATTTGCGCTTGGCGATGTCAGGCAGATGTATGCTTTTTGGTATACTTTGCCGTTATGGTACTACGAGTACACGGCAAACATGCATCCCCGCATCCAGGACACGGCTAGTCAGGCTGCTGAGCATTACTTCCCTAGGATGAGACGATGGAAGACCATGCAGTACGTACATCATGTCCCCTTAGGTGTACGGCATGACTTGATAGAGGCTAGGTCACAGCTGGATATGCGTAGTCGTGGTAACATCATTCGGACTCCTTGGGCCTTACATTGGACTCATCTAGCAGATGCAGGTCTTCTGGTGGACGACCATCCCTTGATGGTTACGTATTCAGTATCTAGACGTAGGGTTGCTTTGCATACGCCTACATTTATGCCTATGTGGTATTTGGGAGAAAGATGTGCTTATCAGATTACGGGTGATCGTCGTATACCATACGATCCTTTATCCTGCGAGGACATGTTTGGTAGACATAGGGTGATCGGTGATCAGTACTTACATACTCTACGACAGGCTGGATGGGTGGATAGTAGTACTTTTTTCATCGATGGGGATTACGACGCTTATTGGGCTAGAGTAGCACCCCGTAGATTCATCGTACCAGATTATGTTCGTGGGGTCAACTCTGATCATATAGGACCTCATCTGGCAGCCGGTAGAGTCCAGGTTACCACAGGTTTCATTTGACCCGATTCCGTCACAGTTCTCCCAGGCTCCCATGCAGTTGGAGCCTGATACCACTTTTAGAGCGTATGACTTGACAGGTACTTTGATTGAGCAGCCTTTAGTCTTTCCAGATCACCCCGACTATCCTGGTGTGCCTTGAGTCGGGTTATATCCTCCGTATGAGGTACGTTTGTTGTTTACTGTCATTTTTCCTTTATTTTATACTTGTTTCTTTATTATGGCTTTTGTCATCTTTACGTAGTATGCTGCTAGATTGGACCAGGCCAGAGTAGGGTTTGGTGTGTTTCGCGATATGACTCTTGCACATACACACACCATGCATGATATGTACATGCAGCATACACAGATCCTACAGGCTCAGATTGATCAGCTATCAGCTAGACTTGCTGTATATGAGCCTTTCGGATCACAAGGCGGAGGTGATGCTGGTCCCAGTAGGTATGGTGCTGGTGGTTTAGATGAGGACGATGGGGATGATGAGGACGAGGGGGATGATGGTGATGGGGATGACGAGGATGACGATGTAGACGATGATGATGGAGATGATGATGATGATGGTGACGGAGATGAGGATGATGACAGTGACGGAGATGGTGATGACGGTGATGATACTGACGATGACGACGCTGCCTCTCTTTAGTTGTATACTTTTTAGTTTATGCGTATGAGTATATGTACTTAGGTCATTATTTCAGTATATTGTGTATTATTTATATGCTGTCACTTTCTTGGATTTTGGATTATAATGCTCATGGTTACTGTGAATTCTATATGTCCGTGAGTACTGTGACTTATACATGTTGGTGTATATTATTATTTGTAGGTGTCCGTTTAAATACGAACTATATATGTTGGTGTACAATGTGAATACTTTATGTTCGTTTAACTAGTGAATGATTCAAACATAGAACACGTATAAGAAACGACACAGTAATAATAGACTGCACATATGAAGAAACTAGACGTGACGATTAAACTGCAACTCCTGTACAGACAGTCTAAGACGTCTTATCTCATGTTCTAGTTCATTTGCGTAGGTTATGCCCCTTGGACATAATGGATCATCCAACCATTCCGCGTAATTGCAACCATTCGGCCAGAATTGACATAGTTGGATTTGACGGCCAATATTTTCTCCATCCGCACGCACTACAACTTCAACTTCAAACCCGCACAGACAACAAACTAGCTGTGATTCAACTTCTTGCTCAGTGGGAGGTTGAACTACTTGATCCAGGTTCTCATGTTGTTCATATGCCATACGTACAACATTTTGTTCGTATCGCGGTTCGACCACTTCCTGAAGTCTCAGCTGCTTAAGGTTTGAAAACTGACTACGGACATCTTCATAGTGTTGTTCTTGATAATCGATAAGCCAATCCTCATCAGTATGTGGACTTTCCGTAGGCACGTAACCTGCATCTGAATCGATAGAAGAAGGCCAAGAAGGCATTGCGATGAAGAATTTATTGTTGTGAGTGTGGAAGAAGATGATTATGAATGATGAATAAGTAAGCCAGAAAGAGAATATATAAACAAACATTACACTTTTGGTCGCAGTACTTTTTGATCTGACAACATACATTACACTACGGCATATTCAAAAACAAACATTAGACATAGGCATTAGCTTTGACAACAAAAGCAGACATTATCATTTGAAAAGACAATTCAAAAAGCTCATGATACATTAATGAACGTTACATAACCAACTATCAATACTGTTATCTTAAGGTCATCCAAATCTTTCTAGCCAGTTTTGACGTATGAAGTACGCATCATGGGTAATGAAGGGTGTGCCATATTTTAAATTGTATCGACCGTCATAAGTCGAACGTGTTGTCTCAAACACATTTTTCAATATTACCTCGTTAATAATCTTTGTGTAACGCGTGCATGCCCTAGTAAAGTTTTTGTGTGCAGTCCTGACCTCTTGAGTCGTACGTCTGACTTGAGAGCCCACATCGTTGTTGTACAGGTCAGCCAGAGTGTCCCAAAAATTAATTGCCATTGACTCCTGATTATCGCACTTCTCATCGGTTTGAATGTAGTACTGCATAAGCAACTTCAATTCATGAGACGTAAATGTCATGTTGGACATTGTAATTTGAATAATGTTAGGTTTGTAAATGATTTAAACGTATAACGATTTGTGAATTTATATAATGGATAATGAGCAGAGAATCTTGACTAGCAAACGAACGTGGCTATAGTACGTGATTAGACCGCACACTGACACACCCTCTCTCCACTAAACGTAGCAGAGAATCTTGACCGGCAAACGAACGTGGCTACAGTACGTGATTAGACCGCACACTGACACACCCTCTCTCCACTAAACATAGCAGAGAATCTTGACCGTCAAACGAACGTGGCTACAGTACGTGATTAGACCGCACACTGACACACCCTCTCTCCACTAAACATAGCAGAGAATCTTGACCGACAAACGAACGTGGCTACAGTACGTGATTAGACCGCACACTACACACCCTCTATCCACTGAACATAGCAGAGAATCTTGACCGGCAAACGAACGTGGCCACAGTACGTGATTTGACCGCACAATGACACACCCTCTCTCCACTCAAGATTTGGTCATATATATATATAACCATATAGATGTCATACTTGTTCACCACAATTTACTCTAACAAAACATTCAAATATCAGACAACTATCCTCAAATATCAAACAATGTCTGGAAATTTACTAAAAGCTGTATTGCTATGCGACAGTGACTCTGAAGAAGAAGCGTATGCGTTAGCGCATCAACAGGAGGAGGAGGAATTGATGGAGATATATCGTGAAGCATACGGATCGACTTCTGGAAAACATGGTGGTTCCGTAGTGGGTAGGAAATATATCAACCGTAACCAGCAAGCATTTCACAAAACACTACTGCAAGATTACTTTGCCCGTGATCCAACTTACGGTCCAGAGACATTCAGACGACGATTCAGAATGAGTCGACCATTATTCATAAGAATTCTCGAAAGTATTCAGCAGAATAATAATAATTATTATTTTAAGCAGGACGCCGCAAAAAAACATGGTTTGAGTGGGCATCAAAAGATGACTGCAGCTTTGAGAATGTTAGCATACGGTACACCCGCCGATGCCCTTGACGATGCATATCGTATTGCAGAGAGTACGGCATTGGAAAACCTAGATCACTTCTGCCAGTCAGTTGTGGACATTTATGGGACGGAATATCTTCGATCTCCAAACGAGGCAGATGTAACTCGCTTGCGTGAAATGCATGAAAGCAAGGGCTGGCCTGGAATGCTTGGAAGTCTAGATTGTATGCATTAGGAGTGGAAGAACTGTCCAAAAGCTTTTCACGGAGCATATAACGGCAAGGAAAAAACCAACAATCATCTTAGAAGCAGTTGCCTCTCATGATTTGTGGATTTGGCATGCTTTCTTTGGAATGCTAGGTTCTCTTAATGACTTAAACGTTGTCGAACGATCTCATTTGTTCAATGATTTGGCGCAAGGTAAGTCAACTCCCGTATCATTTACTCTTGGTCAGAACACATATGACCATGGATACTATTTAGGAGATGGAATTTATCCCAAATGGAGTATGATTGTGAAGACATTTGCAAACCCAGTGACGGCAAAACAGAAACAATTTACTGCGATGCAGGAAGGACAAAGGAAGGACGTAGAAAGGGCGTTTGGGGTCCTTCAAGCAAGATTTGCAATGGTAAGCAATCCATGTAGATTATGGAAGAGATCAAAAATGGCTACAATTATGTTCTGTTGTATAATTCTCCATAACATGACCATTGAAGATGAACGCGGTATGGATTATCTTGATTTCGAGTATGAGGGGGCAAGACAACCACCCGAATTGTTTCGCACAACCACGTTACGAAATGAAGAACAGTACGCAATTCATAACGATCATCATGAGGTATATCGTAATGCAGCTATTCATAATAGACTCCAAATGGATTTAATGGAGCATATTTGGAATTCTCATGGAAATCAGTAGTTGAAGATGGTGGATCTTTGTTTAATTACATATGTTTGCCTTTTTTATTTCTATAACGAAGTGTGTAATGCTTCAATTATTATGTTTGTAATGTCATTTATGTTTGATGAAGTAAATCTATATTGATATATACACAATGCATCGAAAAAATGATATACCATTAAATATTGTTAAACCGAAAATAACACTTGATTACCTAAATGAACTGAAGGTACATGGAAATGTAAACTGCAATAACTAGAAATATCAAATTAATACGTCAACTACATATGTTTTGTTCCAGATCTACTCTCAACAATGCGCTGTTTGTACTCCATCCAATATTGCAATGTAATTGGATCCATTCCGGTGACATCCTTTTCCATTACTATGGTCTCTTGGCGTTGCAGCTCTAGCTCAAAACGACCTTTCTCAATCTCAGTCAATTATTTTAACACGGCAAGCTTTTCTGCGCTTCCTTTTTGACGTTCTGCATTTTCTCTCGCATGTTTTTCATGCATTATGGCTAAACGAGAATCGATTTGAGATTGAACAGCAATTTTCTTCTTAGCTGCTCGTTGCCCCATCGGTCTAGCGTCCTCATCAAATGCGGGAACTACTTCTTCGTCTTCGATATCTTGGCATTCATTTGAGGCCATATGAGAAGAATTGCCTGGGCTAGAATTGTAAGTAGATCTACTTGCTTTTTTCTTCCCCTTTGACTTCATCTGCACATCTCTTAAGCCTTTTGCGGTGTTTGAGTTCCATTTTTGTTGACTAACAAGCAAGTCATAGCAGTTTGCAAACTGATAGTAGTGGGGTTTCTTTGTACCATTTTCTCTTGGAAATAATTTCAAGAACTGATCGTTTGCCATTCTCTTCTACAGAAACAGAAAAACAAAATCAAATATTAACAAAGTGATTAGAAATGAATGTAAATTAAAAATGTGATTTTACAAAACGCTACCAATTCAGCTTCGCCACCCATTCCATTTGGATTTGATGTTCTTATTTTGTGGATCTGCGACTCGTAGAATTGTGTTTGTCGATTAATCTTCCCAAAACGATCCGTGATTGCAGACATTGATCTCGTCTTTTCAACATGTTTTTTATTGTACGCACTCATGACTTTTGCCCAAAACGCCTCTCCACTTTGGTCGTTCCCCTTTACCGGGTCGTTAGAAAAATGACAATAAATATAACACAAATCCTTATCTTCATCGCCAGACCATGGAGCAGAAGAATGGAACGATAGAGGGGGGGCGGTTTGGGGAATTCCATTTTGAAAGGGTTGAGAATCTAAATCCCAGCTATCCATATTCATCGCTTCGGTATATGATTGAAACGGATGAGACATACTTTCAATATTAAGGAATTGAGAATAAAATTGTAATAGAAGAAGAGATGTGTGTATTACAATCTGGATAACATTCTGATATATGTAGTGAAATCATAAATATGACCGTTCATAGCCATTGTAATTGAAATATGACCGTTTATAGCCGTTGTAATTTGAAATATGACCGTTTATAGCCGTTAGGGATGAAAAGGGGGGGAAATATGGCTGGTAGGGATGGAAAGAGGGGGGGTTGGGCGCCCATTTAATGGACGCCCAAGCCCTGTTTAGGATCCTGAATTGGATCCTGAACGTTAACCTTAATATTAAGGTTGAATTCAACGACTGGAGATTTTTTTTGCGCAAATTCAGCAAGTAATGCAACGATTGGAGATGCCCTAAGCCTCTTTAGGCAATTCAGCATCTACTTTGATTTCTATTAAAATTCTTGCATATCCGAGACGAGTTTCTTTAGTTGTTGGCTCATCTAACTTTAATGGTGTGCTTACTACACTTGCAATTGTGCTAAAAGGCTTCCTTATCCCATAGTTTTAAATTGATTTTAGAAAAAAGGATCCATATTAGGATGGTTGAAAGTAAATCTTTATCAAGATTTACTTTACTAGCCCATTTTTTGAAGATAATGAACTTTCCATTGATAAAATAAGACCCTCCATTAATTGCCTTATCATAATCTACTAAATTGCAAAGCTAATAATGAAAACTCCATTATTTCTAGTGTAAATCTCAAAGTTACCTATCGAGTTCCAAGTTCTTAGGACAAATGCCTTGAAATGATGATAAAATGGGCCGTTGCCAACAACATAGACAATAAGTGAACTATTTCACTTAACTTTCATCTTCTACTGACCCACTCTTTCACCACCACTACCTTCTTTTTGTTTAAGATGATTGGGGCAACATAATCTAAATCAAAATCTGAAATAAAACCTCCATTCCTGATCATGTTTACCCAAGAAGATGGCTATTTTGATTGGTTAGTGTCTCTGGCCTAAGGTTGAATATGGGGACTTGCATTTTCAAATTTAGATCTTGCTTATCATAATTTGGCTATCTCAAGCAATTTTTTTGGTGTTGTCTAAAAGTTCTTGGCCTTCTTGGGTTTCTTGGAGATGGTTAGGGTGGTTGGGGGCTCTTCTGCAGATTCCTTACTATTTGGAACCCTTCCTCATCAATATCAAAAGGTTTCTCTTTAGAGATTGGTTGTGAAAGGGGGTTGAGATTTGGTGGAGGGGAGAAGCCCATATCTGATCACTATTGGTAGCAATGAAAATTGGGCTGTTTACTATTATCATTTCTGAAACTAGCGATTCCTTCCTTAATTGTTGAACTTAACGATTATGCATGTTATATTGTGATTTAAGCAATGATATTAATACATTAAACATATAAAAGTAGAAAATTATTAGAAAAAGTATTTCATTGGTGGAAATTGCGAATGTATTCATAACCGTGAGTTTTGAATTGGTATTCAAATACTTATACTTAAATGTTCTATTAAGAAAAGAATATTGATACATTCATTGGGACTAGTGTACATAATATTCTTCATACAATGAATGGTGAATTACTCATGACTATTGGAGATACTAAGAAATTACGTACCTATGATTATTTTGAACAATCACAGAATGAATCAATAAGAATTTTCTATAGGTGGATGCAACTAAGTAAAAATAGAAGACCTCATGCAACGATGCGCAACAATTTTCAGACTTGATAGTATTGTGGATCTCAAGTAAATAGACTTTAGTTTAGTTCACTACAAGGGGAGGGGGGATTTCCGACGGCTGAAAACCGTCGGCGGCCGTCGGAAGCCGTCGGCGGCCGTCGGAAAAAGCCGTCGGAAATGAAGGCGTCGGGGAGCAGTATTTCCGACGGCTACCGACGGGTGATGCCGTATACATTATCGACGGTTTCCGGCGGTTTCCGGCGGTTTCCGACGGCTTCCGACGGCCGTCGGAAACCGTCGGAAACCGTCGGAAATCAGGCCAATAAGCCGTCGGAACCCGTCGGAAACCGCCGGAAAATTTCGACCAATAAGCCGTCGAGAGCCGTCGGAAGCCGTCGGAAACCTGTTGTTTTTTTTTAAAATCTGCTGCAAATAGAGCCTTCCAACCACATTTCTCTTCCAAACACTACAATATCAATACTGCACAATCAAATAAACAATAATCCAACCAAACATGCAAACCAATACTCCAAAATATTCAATAGACACAGAAATAAACTAAATTAGAATAAAAATAAAATACAAAATATACATAACATTCCAACATTAACAATAATACTAACAATAACTGTTCTAATCATGCATATCCTGATACAGCTACAGAACCAAGTGTATTATACATAATTATACATATCAACAATTAATTGTTCCTTCTACCAAATCATTGTAAACTAAAACTAAACATACCTGCACGAACGAATTAGAAAGCAATGAATCAATCTGCCCCAGATCCAGAGCCAGCCGATGAAGGGAAGCGGCCACCAAACTGCTGCATGTACTCAAATAACTGTGCCGTCTGCATGGCCTGTTGGCGGTTCTGCTCCTCCAACTGCTGAACTCTAGTCTGTAATTCTTCTATACTTGCTAGCTCGCTCTGAGGTCTACTCCGCCGTCTCCTACTCTGACTACTGGACTGCAATAATTGAAAAATAAATAAAATCAAAGTTTATTGTTTTGAAAAGGTAAGAATATCATATTTTAAGTATTTTAAGAAAAATTAAATTATTTACCGCTAAATTGCCAAATCCGTATCGTCGACCATGCTCTGGTGGACTCATAACGGACTCAAAAATAATGTCCTCTTCATCGGTCGTCAGCTGCTCTCGACCCGTATCAGAAAGGAGTTTCTGTCGCTGCTCCATAAACATCTCCTGCATTGACAAATTAATAATATCATATCTTATTTCATAATAATTTGACAACTAAAACAATTACTAATACTGAATAAAATGAAATATGCTTACATGGCTTTTACTGGATTTATCGTCCTGCCATGTGTACGAAACAGTCCCGTCTGGATTAACATGCTCAACAGCATGCGTACGGGTGAACACGTCCATATAGCTGACAGGACCATGTGCCTCGGCTTCCTGAAGTTGATTGTTACATACAATTATTATACATTTAAAATCATATAGCATAAACTATTTACATTTATTATTCAGTAATTAAATTTACCAACTCCTGCCGATACTGCTGAAACGACTTCGATCCTCCGCGATGAGTAACGGGATTCTTATTTCTATTTGCAGAGTTTCTATCTGACTCTGCCTGTACATTCAAAATTTGATACATTATTTTTCAATCACGTTAAATTAATAATTGAAAAAAAATTAGTATACTTGCCTTCGCCTCGTCCGTCTCCCAGTAGCTCAACCAAGCTTGCCACACGCTCTCCCCCATCCACCGTGGTCTCTTCCCGGATTTCTTAACCTCAGATATCGTGTCTCTGTAGTTCTTTCGCATCTTCCTCATCCAGTATGCTCGTGCCAGCTGCATATCATCTGTCTGGATGTCTATCTCAGTCTGGATGTCTACTCCTTCGTTCCACAGTATTTTTAACTCCTCAATCAACGGTTGTAAATATACATCGATTCCTTGTGTCGGATCGTCGGGGCCAGGAACGACAACAGTAAGAAACATATATTGCGTTTTCATGCACATCCATGGAGGTAAATTATACGGTGTGACGATAATGGGCCAGGATGAATATTTAGAACCAAATTGAGAAAATGGAGAAAAACCGTCCGTACATAATCCTAATCTAACATTTCGACTCTCCGCTGCAAAATTTGGATACGTTTTATCGAAATGCTTCCATGCTTCTCCATCGGCCGGATGTGTCAACGTACCCTCTTCCTCCGTTCTCACGCTATGCCACCTCATATTAGACGCAGTTACAGAAGATGCGTATAATCTTTGAAGTCTTGGAGTTATGGGTAAGTAGTGCATACGCTTGTACGGAACTTCCTTACCCTTCTTTTTTCTTGGTTTGTATCTCTCCTGGTTACAAACTTTACAATTTCTAAGGTTTGCGTCTTCTTTCCAAAACAACATGCATCCTTTTAAACATGTATCTATTTTCTGATACGGTAAACCAAAAGCCGACATAAGTTTTTTAACTTCGTAGTGATTTTCACACATTAGATTATCGGGCGGCATATGTCTTTTTGCAGCTTGTACAACAGCCGTAAACCCAGCTTCAGTGATGTTGTATTTTGACTTCATCGCAATGTATTCTGCGATTACTGACAGCTGCGTGCCGCTTTTACAACCATCCCAAATAGGTTTTTTAGCTGCATCTAGTAAATCATAAATTTTCTTAGCTTCAATATTTGGTTCTTCAACATTTACATCATCGTCGTCAACTTCAACCATAGGAAACATTGATCGTGCTGCATCTTCGACCATATTTTCTATACGGGTCGTTGAAACTATTTCGTTAACGACACTTTCAGACTCTACAGAAGTATTTGCTACAACTTCTCCATGCCGATCCCAAACATAATATTCGGGTGTGAAACCGTGTTGGCACAAATGAACTTTCACAATATCTGGTAACAAAAACTTCAAATGTCTACACCTACTACACGGACAACGAATTTCTGGATCGTTTCCGTTATTACTTAAGGCGAATTCAACAAACACGTTTATACCGTTATAAAAATCTTCTTTTATTGAGCCCCTCATTCCTTTTCTTTGGTACATCCATCTCCTTCGATCAACAAAATAATCAATCATTTTTCCTATTTGACAAAATGAGAAGTTCAAAATTTAATATTTATTTTGAAGAATACACATTCGAAAAAGATTATTTTCATGTTCGTATAATATTTTGAATTTAAAGAACAACTTCACAAATTTAAAAATATTTTCAAATAGGGCACATTTCATTTTTTAACGTACGTAACGATTAAAAATATATAATTTTTTTTCATTGGTCAGACATCCTACCTCCCATTACAAACACAGTAAGCATTTACATTTCGTATATTACTTCGTCCCAAACGATTCAATAAAATTTCGGCAGCATTTCCCTTTTGTTCCCTGCATTGTACACAAATGCGTGTACGCAGGAAACAAAAAAGAAAAGTTAGGGCGAAATTTTATGAACCGTTTGAGACGAAGTAGTATACAAAATGTAAATTCTTACTGTGTTCATAACTTGTCCAATACAGGGACAAATCCGACAAACATTGTACCAGATGAATATAAATGGTCGTTTTTCGAAAAAAACGACTATTTATACAACGATCATGTACAACACTCGTCAGACGGGGCCAAAAACTCTCTAAGGGACATTTGTCGGTTAACATGCGCGCATTTTACTCAAAAATACAGTTTTACTCACTGTTCACATTTATATATTAATTTCACACATTTATTCGACGTATTACGCATCAACTTAGGGCTGGTTTAACATTTTGTCATTTTTCAATACACACAATTATAATTTAGAGTAATGCATTTTTTTTGTGTCATAAGTAAAAACGTGCACAATATAATACTCCTAGTTCATTCAATCATTTTATCTTATTCCAAATAACGTATACAATCGTCGAATCAAGGCATACACAACAAAATACATATACATGAACATGCACAAATTATACGTGTTTATCACAATTTCACGATAAAAGATGAAATTGGTATACCATGTGATGCTATAAACCGTTATTACGCTAGTGGAAACAATTGCAATCATTAATTCGCCCTAATTTATCAATTTATGCAAATCTATAATTAGGGTAAAAACTGAATTTTTCATAAAAATAAGAGATTATACCTGAGATTAAGAGTACTGAAGCTTGATTAGAGTGCGTTGGAAGATCCGGAAGCTAAAAATTAGGGATTGGAAGCTTAGGGGTTGAATTTGGGGGGTTTTTTGGGTTTTTTTCGTATGAAATGGAGGAGGAAGAAAGGGCTCGGCTGGCTGGTATAATCGCAAATTTGCGACGGCTTCCGACGGCCGCCGACGGCCCGTCGAAAGCCGTCGGAAAATGGCCGTCGGAAGCCGTCGGTCTTGGCTGTCGGTATTCTGCCTTTTTCTTGTAGTGGTTATGGTCAATCACATGATGTTAAGGTCAAGTTACGACCATAGTTGGATATGAGTTGAACTACTTGAAGTGAAAAACTATTCAAGAGAGGATTCGTCTTATTTTGTTGTATAAGTTTAGTGTCACTGTAATTTTTAGTCAATTAAAAGTCAAAATCTTTGACTACAAAGTATAGTTAATTGATAAAAGTTATCGATTAAGCCAAGGATTTTAAAGTATTTCATGCAATTAACTACGAATATATTAGAGTTCTCGATCATTGACCAAACTTTATGTATCTTACTGATACAACAACGATGAAAATAAAACATGCACAAATATTGTGACAAGGTGTAGCTTAATAAAATTAGAAATAGGATTTATCCTAAATGATCTAGAAGCAACTATGCTTAATATTGTAATTTTGCAAAGTCTGTACATGCTTCAGTATTTAAATTATCTAAATATTGACCAATGACCGAGTTCACACAAGGATAAACAGTGTTGTTAGCTAGTTTCTGGGTTGAACCTATTCAAAATTAATTTATAAATGTTGCAAATTAGTAATAGAAATGTTGTATTGAATTTTTATGGCATATAATTATTTATTTGAGGCCTCTAAATTAATTAAAATTATATATAATATTATATATTTATTTGGTTAATATATAGATTTAAATAATTAATTAAATAATTAGTATACTATATACTAATAAGGCTCGACACCATGAAAGCTCAATCTATGGGTATGGTCGGCCATAATATAGATACATAGGGCAACTGGTTTGGCCTTTAGACGTGTGGATTCAAAATAGAGAGAGACGTAGAAGATATATGATCTTATTGTGGCTATAAATAGCCTCGCCCTCTCCCATTCGAATTACATAAAAAAAATTAAAATCCTAGTCTCCATTTGAGACTTGATGGAAGCCTTAAAGTTAGAATTTACACAACGAGTTTGAGTACAAAAAACAAGTGATCCGAAGATGAAACAGGTAGCAACTGAAATGTCGATAACCGACAAATCAAAAGGTATACATTAACTTTAAATGATATACATAATATATATACGTTGATAACCGACATATTAAAAAAGTGTGTGCGATAAGAGATGAGGATGACGTGTCATAAAGGGAAGAGGCGGCGATGCAGTCTTGTGATGGAGTCGCATCCGCCTCCTAGAGACAAGGACAGAGGCATGCAACGTAATGATGAATGTTGTGACTTGGGTGGTGCGCATGGATCTGTGGATGTTAAGGTTAAAAAGAAGGGCGATGCTAGTAGCGTTAAAGTGGGTGTGGTACGGAGATGCGAGGGCAGGTGCTGAGATGTAGGCGTGAGGTCCAGCATGATCGATGGATGCAGCTTTGGTGCATTGTAGTAGCGCAATAGAGATTTGATGAGAGGAAGAAATCTCAAAATCAAAACTTTTTAATTGTAATCTTAGCTTTTGCATTTTTTCTATATGGGATATATCTACTTATAAATACATACTGATGGTTGGTAAAACAATTGTGAACGATAGTTTATCCCTTCAACCCGACATTGATCAGATGCATATGTAGTTTATATAATTAAAAATATATTGATCGATGTTGTTTGGGAATTAAACATCGAATGACGAATGGTAGTTGTTTCGACTGATAGGAGTTGAGCAATTAATGAATAAAATGATAAACATTTGTTAATTAAATAGGGATATGCATATGATTGATTCGATATTGAAGAGTTTGTTATTTCGTTTCTTATGGGTTGGTATATGTTATGTGTGTATCGGTGACTGTGCGTGTGCGCATGCTAATTGATATCATTTTGAATAAATATAAAATGATAAGTTAATTGAAGAAAACTTATATTTTCATTTCATATAAATGATATAGAATATATTTATTCAATATTAGAAATTTAAATATACACATTCAAATACACACACATATATAATGATATATGTTTGTATGTATATACATATATGTGGAATTTGAATTATTTCTCAAACGAATCTATTTGAATATACTTCTAATATTTGAATAGATTATTCATATTAAATTTTAATTATATTATAATTTTATTTGTGTTTTAAATGAAATTTGAAGAAGAGAACAATTTATTCGGATAAAATATTTTTGTAAAACAAAGTGGGTGAAATTTGGAATTTTTATTTGATGAATTTAAATATGTATTGTTGACTATAATTTTGATAAATTGGTTGAAAGTAAAAAATGCATTCCATATTTGTATATATTTTGATTGAATGCATGTGACTTAATATTATTTTCTTGAAATGGTTGAAATATGACGTGGAATGCAGGCTTGTGAGTGTATTGTAGAATTGCAAAGGTATGGGTATTTTTACCGCTATTTGAGTATTTGGGACTATATTCTAATACATTTGGAATAAAAATATTCATAAATATTTTAGGAAAAGAAATTGTGACAAAGTTTATTTGAAGGATCGGAAGTAAATATATTTATGTAATTAAAGTAAGAACATAAAATGAAGATATTTATAAATATTTAATATAAAATATTTGAGATATATTTTGAATGATTTGAAACAAATACAACAATAAATATTTTAAGTAAATAATTTGAAATTTGACATTATATTTATGAATATTTGAAGTGTGAGTTAAAAAGTAAAAATATTTATAAATATTCGAAGGAAAGATTTTGAAGTGAAAATAATTGTAGAATTATTTATCTGTTTTTTGAATATATTAATTGAAAATTTTGGTTTATGAAATGGAGAATATTTTGAAGCGAGGATTTTGGAAACCAAAGTATTTATAGAATCATGCAGGACTATAACTATATCCGCTATTTTGATATAACTAGTTTACGAGTATTTTATTCATGAAAGAATTTTACTAAAGTATTTTACAAATGAACTTCGGTAGAGATGTAAATATTCATCGTAAATACTTCAGAAAATTTATATAAAAAGAGATTCTTTAAATAAATATTCAATCGCAATTCGTATAAACATCATGCCGAGCCTATTAGATCGTTCCCAATCATCATAGAGTTTGTTTTCCTCAGGCGTACTTATGTCAGTAAGTGGGGCTGGCTTTTCCTTTAGCAGAGCCATGTCCAGTTCAAGTACGCCTAAAGAAAACTCAACTTGCTCTTTCCATTCTGAGTAGTTGGTTCCATTGAGTCTGACGACAGACGTAGCGTACGAATTAAGGATTGAGGGCATTGCAACTGCAGATATAAGAGAAATATAGCCTTCTTTATTAGAATAAAACACATGTCATAATAAGAGGTTAGGTTTAGCGCCTCCTGTGGGTGGGCAGTAGAACCATACTCATGAAAGAATGATAAACATTAATGTTTCATGCGTTATTGTGCAAGCAGCAGCCGCTTGTGGACGAGATTGCATGCATCAGACTATAGGAAACAAGGAAATTAAGCGCGGAAGCGAAAACTAAAACAAGAGAGAAAAGAGATAAACATTAATGTTTTTTTTCATAAACATTTGTCGTTCTTTCAAGTAATCCACAATAAGGATAATAAATGTTTAGTAACTCCAAGTAAATCCATATATGAATTTAACATATAAATAATTATTTGGCAAATCATGTATAGACAATTATCTTGCAAGTTCCAGGTCATGAATTTAATGGCAAACTAGGAAACAATTGTTTTCAATATGTATACTTTCTGAAAAGTATTCGCATACAATAAGTTATTCCATATTATACAGTAGGTCAGACATTAAAGTAGAAAAAATCAACTTTTGCAGAAATATAAATTTTCCAGATCCAGATTTAAGCATATAGTAAATAGAACAATATTGATAATCATGATTACTTTAGCAACTTAAATAATATGAATATTAAACTTGAATCATATTAACACTAATAATCATTATCATCATCATAGTAAAATTACAAACATCATATCATATATTTATGCTAGTTTTGTTTTATATATTGATGGATAATCATGAATTCTAAAACCTTGCTCTGATACCACATGTAATCTATATCTTGCGAATAACATAAACCCTAAGATCTAGAATTACATGATTATCACATATGTAATGAATTAATAAAACGTACTTCGAGACATCTTGTATACGAATCAGCAATGGTTGTTGTCGAAAGCTGTTTCAATGGAGAAAGGAAATGGTTTCTCTCTCTTTTTCTATATCTTTGTTCATGTGTTTTCTATATCCTTTGTGATGGGAAAAGGTTAATATTTATAGGTAGAGAGAGGATCAACTTTTCAGATTTGTAGACTTAATCTTGATCGTCCATCAAAATCAAGATGAGAGAAATTAATGCTCTAGATTATAACCTTTTTATTTATTAGCATATAAATAGGAAAACCCTTTAGATTCTATTGACCACATAATGAGGAAGGAAACGTTTGAGGAAGAAAACGGTCCATTAATGTACCACATAATGAGGAAGGAAACAGTCCATTAATGTACCACATAATGAGAAAGGAAACGGTCCATTAATGTTTTCGCATTAATTTCCTTACAAAACGGTCAAATTTCCTTACAGTCTCCCACTTGGTCAATAGTAGAATCCATTAATGTTTTCGTATTAAGGTCATAAGGCGCGCATGATATGCTAAACTTTTCTTTAGTCGGTTATCATAAGTGTCTTGGCTAATCTAGTGGTCAATGGAAGTCATGACGTGTGCACGTTATTTTACAACATGCTTACTTCCATGTACTATGACATCAACAACTTTCATAACTAGACCGTAGATGAGCATAACTTAATGGTCACATAATGTCTTGAAGCAAAAGATTATTTCTGTTATCATTTATCTAAATATAAATGTGTACACATTATAAAACAGAAATAAAAGATGTCCAAATTATTAAGAGCTCAATAATTGTCATGTCTAGATAAGTACAAAATAAATGGCATAATAAGAAGATAATTAGGAACTATCTGCAAGACCCATGCTATCAGTATGTCTCTGAAAGGTCTTTGGAGGTAGTCCTTTCGTGAATATGTCTGCCACTTGTAAGTCTGTACTTATCGATTCAACATTAATTTTCTTTAGTTTAACATCTTGCTTCGATAGTAGGTATTTAAGGTCCATGTTTTTGGAACCTTTAGTTATCCTATCATGCTTGGAGAAAAAGGTTGCATCTTCATTGTCGCAGTAGACAGTTAGTGGCTTAGAGATAAAACTTAAAGTGCCAAATTGTGAGACAAAATTACGCAGCCATGTTCCCTGAATTGAAGCCTCATAACATGCTACGTATTCAGCCATCATGGTGGATCCGAAAAGCATCTCAGATTTCTGGCTTCTCCATGATATTGCACCTCCACATAAGAGGCACACATAGCCAGAGTGCAGATCCTAGTGTCAGGACATCCAGCAAGGTCTGAATCAGAATAACCAGTTACCCGTAGGTAACTTGATTTTCTATAGGTGAGCATGTAATTCTTTATTCCCTTTAGGTATCTCGGTACCTTCTTTGCAGCTTTCCATTGAGCGATTCCTAGGTTACTTTGAAATCTACCCAGCATACCAACTGCATGACTGATATCAGGTCTTGTACAGACCTGTGAATACATCAAACTCCCTACAAGAGGTGCATAAGGATATTTGGTCATTTCTTCTCGTTCTATAGGAGTCTTTGGGCACTGCTCAAGAACAAGTTTGTCTCCTTTCTGCAGTGGGACGGGACTAGAGGAACAATTCGTCATGCCAAATCTCTCATGAATTTTGTCAATATATGCTTTTTGAGACAATCCTAGAATTCCTTGTGATCTATCATGGAATATTTCTACTCCTATCACATAGGAAGCCTCACCCATATCTTTCATTTTAAAGTTCGTTGGGAGATAATCCTTAATTTCACGTAATAAACCAAGGTCGCCGCTAGCTAATAATATGTCATCAACATACAGAATCAAAAAAAAAACTTGCTCCCACTGAACTTGAGATATATATAAGGGTCAACTATGTTTTCTGTGAAATCGAAAGCAGTAATGATTTCATGAAACTTTAGATACCATTGTCTAGAAGCTTATTTCAGTCCATATATTGATTTCTTAAGTTTGCAGACCATGTCTTCCTGTCCTTCAATTATGAAGCCTTCAGGTTAACGCATGTAGACTTCTTCTTCCAAGTCTCCATTTAGAAAGGCTATTTTCACATCCATTTTATGTAAATCGAGATCATAATGAGCTACTAATGCCATGATAATTCTAAGAGAATCTTTCCTGGAAACATGAGCAAAAGTTTCATTATAGTCAACACCTTCTTTCTGATTAAAACCTTTGAAAACAAGTCTAGCTTTATATCGTTCAATTTTACCATTGCAGTCACGTTTGGTCTTGAAGACCCACTTACAACCGACTGCTTCATGTCCTTGCGGCAATTGAACAATTTCCCAAACTTGATTATTATCCATAGATTTCAGTTCATCTTTCATGGCATCAATCTATTTAATAGAATTAACATCCTTAATGGCTTGTGAATAAGAAATTGGGTCCGTAGTTCCTTCAGATTCTATTAGATAAAGCATATAATCATCAGAAATAGTTGATCTTATTTGTCTTTGAGATCTTCTTAATGCTAGTTCCTGTGCTACTTCATCAACATTATGATTGGTGATCATTTCATTATGGAGTTGTTGATCATTTATTGGGTTTTCCTCATTGTGAACAGGTTCAACAATGGGATGATTCTCAATATCTTTCGAAATAGAGGGTAAGATAATGGGTACCCTTATTTCATGAATGACCACTTCTTGTTGTTTTGTACTCCCACTGATTTCACCATTCTCATAGAATTTGGCATTGCCGGTTTCAACAATTCTTGTACTATGGTTAGGACAATAAAATCTATATTCTTTAGATTTTTTTGGGTAACCTATAAAGTAACCACTGACTGTCTTAAAATTCTATTTCTTCTCATTTGGATTGTACAGTCTAGCTTCAGCTGGGCAACACCAAATTTGGAGATATCTTAAACTAGGTTTCCATCATTTCTAAAGTTCAAAAGGAGTCTTTGGAACGACCTTACTTGGAACTCTATATAAGATGTAGACAACTGTTTGTAATGCATCCATCCATAATGATATAGGTAAACTTGCATGACTCATCATGGATGTAACCATTTCCATGTATGTACAATTTCGCCTTTCAGCTACACCATTCTGCCATGGAGATCCAGGCGTTGTAAACTAGAATTCGGATAGATCTTTCCCCGGAGTAGAACATGAACCTAAAAGAATTCAAAGGGCCCATTCAGGAACAAGAAAATGACATCATGATTTTAATCTCGATGAAACAATACATCAATGAGAGGTTAATTAAATAAGTTCAGTAAATTCTTTTTTTGAGGGAAGGGGTAACTTTCTTTTTTTAATGGAAGAAAAAATTTCAAATTTAATTAAATAATGAATACTTTGAAGTATTCAAATAAAAAACATGTTGATTATATCAAAATTAAGAAGAACCAATAATTATAATTCGTCATGGGCAGAGACACTATTGCTGATATAATAACTTCTATAAGAAATGCTAACATGAGTAAAAATGGAATGGTTCGAATAGTATCCACAAATATCACCGAAAACATTGTTAAAATACATAAATGAAAATCGAACATAGAAAAGATTAGTTGACAACAGTAAAAATATGGGGCGTCGAATTACTAAACAATAGGGGTCTTTCTGTGCAAGTCAGCTGAACCCTAATGACCAAGGGATTGATGAGTTAGCTAACCAGCCTAAATGGGCCTTCCTTACTGACTACTACTGACAACTGACCTAATACCGATTCAAGAAAGAAAACGACTACGGCCAAGAACAAGCAGCCTGACGGAACCTAGCACCTCGACTTGAACTGGTTTGCAACCCTCTTCATTGAGTCAACAGTCAGCCATTACTGATCAAAGGCGACCTTCACCGGAACTAGAACCCAATCTCGATTAAGCAAGAAAACAAGCTACGGCTTTCATGCCTGACGTAAAGACAGAATCAATAAGCTTAGTCGCATTGTGCAACAATTCCAAGTATTTGAAGAAGTCTAGCAAAAGGTCCAGGATGTTGTCCCGTTTCATCATACCTTCCATAGAATTCACCACCCCTATCTGACCTAATGATTTTCACTTTTCTTTCTAATTGCCTTTCGACTTCAGTAATGAACACTTTTCCATCATCCACTGACTGAGATTTTTCATGCAACCGATAAAGATAGCAATAACGTGAAAAATCATCGATAAAAGTGATGAAATATTTCTCTCCTCCAAAAGTTGGAACATCAAAAGGTCCACAAATATCTGTATGTATTATTTCAAGAAGTTGTGTACTTCTTGTGGTTCCTTTCTTTGTGTTTTTTGTTGTTTTTCCTTTAATACAATCAACACATGCTGTATTGTTAGCGAGGTCTAGGTCCGGTAGGACACCATCTTTCACTAACCTCTTGATTCCTTCACTGGATATATGATCCAATTTTTTATGCCACAAGAAGTAAGAATCATTCTTGGATGACTTTCTTTTAGTTTCTTTTCCATGCAGGGTGAGTTGGATTTCAGCATTTTGTTTAAGATGAAGTTTACAAAGTCCATCGATTAATATTCCAGAACCAATAAGACTAGAATTTTTAAATAAACTAAAATTTCCATTTCCAACTTCAAAAGAATATCCAAATTTATCAAGTACACTTACAGAAATCAAATTACGGGAAATAGACGGAACATAAAGGTTTGACATAAATCTAACTGAAAACCGCTATCTAAAATAAGACGAAAAGTTCCAATAGCTTCAACTGGGGCTTTATCTTTATTCCCCATGAAAATGAAATTCTCACTAGGGTTTGTGGTTTGGATCGTAATGAATCCATGCATAGAATTCGAAACATGAACGTTAGCAGCAGTATCAATCCACCAAGTAGAAGAAGGTACATTAGTAAGATTTGATTCGAAATGACTTACGAAACCCATTGGGTTACCTTTCTTTTCGAACCACGATTTGCGCTTAATTCAATCTGTCTGGAAGTGTCCAGGTTTCTTGCAGAATTTGCAGACATCATCCTTCTTTTTCTTCTTGGATGGTTGAGTGGCGTCATCAGATTTGGGTGGTGCTCTTTTATGCTGTGATTTATTCTTTTTGCCAGCTTGTTTTCCAACCCCTTGAGTGAAATAAGCAACTTTAATGCCTTGCGAGCCTTGCCTAGACTACTCTTGAACCAGTTTGTTAGTCAATTCATTTAGACTCCACTTTTCCATAATAGTGTTGTAATGAATTTTGAATGGTTCACACTAAGGAGGTAAGCCAGTGAGAATGAATTGGACGAGAAAAGCATCGTCCATAACCAATCCCAAGTTCTTAAGTTTGGCAGCAAGATTAAGCATTTCAATGACATGAGCACTCATTGAGCGAGAACCATCAAACTTCATGGTTACAAGATCTGCCATAAGTTTCCCGGCAAGGGATTTGTCTGCAGTCTTGAACCGATTTTCAATGGATTGCGAATATTCTTTTGCGCTTTCAGTTTTGGGTAGGGAGGTTTTGATGTTGGTATCAATCACCATTCGCATAAACATCATGCTGACACTATTAGATCGTTCCCAATCATCATGGAGTTTGTTTTCCTCTGGCGTACTTGTGTCAGTAAGTGGGGCTGGCTTTTCCTTTAGGAGAGCCATGTCCAGTTCAAGTACGCCTAAAGAAAACTCAACTTGCTCTTTCCATTCTGAGTAGTTGGTTCCATTGAGTCTGACGACAGACGTAGCGTACGAATTAAGGTTTGAGGGGATTGCAACTGCAGATATAAAAGAAATGTAGGCTTCTTTATTAGAATAAAACACATGTCATAATAAGAGGTTAGGTTTAGCGCCTCCTGTGGGTAGGCAGTAGAACCATACACATGAAAGAATGATAAACATTAATGTTTCATGCGTTATTGTGCAAGCAGCAGCCGCTTGTGGATGGGACTTCATGCATCAGACTAAAGGAAACAAGGAAATTAAGCGCGGAAGTGAAAACTAAAACAAGAGAAAAAAGAGATAAACATTAATGTTTTTTTTTCAAAAACATTTGTCGTTTTTTCAAGTAATCCACAACAAGGATAATAAATGTTTAGTAACTCCAAGTAAATTCCATACATGAATTTAACATATAAATAATTATTTTGCAAATCATGTATAGACAATTAACTTGCAAGTTCTAGGTCATGAATTTAATGGCAAACTAGGAAAAAATTGTTTTCAATATGTATACTTTCTGAAAAGTATTCGTATACAATAAGTTGTTCCATATTATACAATAGGTCAAACATTAAAGTAGAAAAAATCAACTTTTGCGGAAATATAAATTTTCCAGATCCAGATCTAAGCATACAGTAAATAGAACAATATCGATAATCATGACTACTATAGCAACTTAAATAATATGAATATTAAACTTGAATCATATTAACACTAATAATCATTATCATCATCATAGTAAAATTACAAACATCATATCATATATCTATGCTAGTTTTGTTTTATATATTGATGGATAATCACGAATTCTAAAACCTTTCTCTGATACCACATGTAATCTATATCTTGCGAATAACATAAACCCTAAGATCTAGAATTACATGATTATCACATATGTAATGAATTAATAAAACATACCTCCAGACATCTTGTATACGAATCAGCAATGGTTGTTGTCGAAAGCTGTTTCAATGGGGAAAGGAAATAGTTTCTCTCTCTTTTCCTATATCTTTCTTTATGTGTTTTCTATATCCTTTGTGGTGGGCAAAGGTTAATATTTATAGGTAGAGAGAGGACCAACTTTCCAGATTTGTAGACTTAATCTTGATCGTCCATCAAGATCAAGATGAGAGAAATTAATGCTCTAGATTATAACCGTTTTATTTATTAGCATATTAATAGGAAAACCCTTTATATTCTATTGACCACATAATGAGGAAGGAAACGTTTGAGGAAGAAAACGGTCCATTAATGTACCACATAATGAGGAAGAAAACGGTCCATTAATGTTTTCGCATTAATTTCCTTACAAAACGGTCAAATTTCCTTACATGTGATCCTTATAATAAAATCTAAGGTTATTCTAATATAACTCACAATTAATATAATTACAATTTATATTAAAATCAAACATAATAGGTATTTTTACAAGAATAAATCTAGTTATATTACATTCAAAACATATGTGCATAATATTTTTCGTATTATTATTGCAAAAATACTATTTTTTTTGTTATTAACATATTTTTCATTTTTAAAGTTCTAAAATATTCAATTTCCCATGTAAAATTAACCACATCTATACTTTTGCTTTACGTGGAACACTGATTTTCCAAAGGTGTTTAAATATTTTCAATTTAGCTCTCGAAAAATTTGTAAAATTATAAAATGAAAGTGAAGTATATTTCTTACTCTTATCCCAAGGCCACGTTTTTTTGTGTTTCTCATTATGAATATTGTATAAGTCCAATTTAACAAACAATAAAGCAAACTGTGTTGAAGTATTTCCTGTTAGCATACGATTAAAACTAAATTCCTAAGGAATATTTAATTTTATTCTATAAATATCCGAAATTAGTATATTTTTGAAATTGCAAATTTCACATAACTCTTTAAATTCCACCAAGTGGAATAACTGATATCGAGCATTTATGCCAAAAAGAAGTGTTATTCTTAGAATGAGCAACATTATTAATTTCAAGTTTATAAGTATCAAAATTTAGTATTATCGATTTTCAAAAGTGGGAAATATTATTTATACTATTAATAGAGTTGTGGTATAGTTAAAAGTACCATTACACCATTGATTCAATATTAATTCTTTCTATA
The DNA here is from genome assembly GCA_030765085.1 of Allium cepa. NCBI lineage: Eukaryota > Viridiplantae > Streptophyta > Magnoliopsida > Asparagales > Amaryllidaceae > Allium > Allium cepa. The sequence goes on along the minus strand of CM060934.1, from coordinate 764,491,737 downwards.
GCTAATTTTTTATTTTATCATTAAATTTCCATAACCATTTTCATAATAAAGATATATTTAAGTTATGTAAGTTAATTATTCCTAATTCTTCCTTATTTTTAGACTTATAAACCATTTCTCATTTAACAAGACATTTAGAACTAGAATTAGAATTATCTCCACTCCATTAAAATTCTCTTCTAATTTTATCAATTTTATTAATTATCCATTTTGGGAAAAGATAAAATGACATCCAATAAATAAGCAGTGCAGATAAAACTGAATTAATAAGAAATATCCTACCAACCCTCGATAAGTATTTACCATTTCATTTGGACAATCTTTTATTAATTTTAGGGGTGGGCATTTAACCGACCTAACCGACTTAATCGATCCAACCGACCATAACCGAACCGCATTACCCGATAAATTCGGTTAACCGAACATTCAGTTGACCGACCGACGTTAACCGATAAAAGTCGGTTCGGTTAACGGTTAACCAAATGTTATTTAACGGTTAACCGTTAACCGAAAATAATTTTCATGTTTATTTTAAACTTTAAACTAAAGGCTGCATTTAACTATGAAGCCAATCTACCTGGCCCGTCATTAATATCGCGTAATGAAAAATAATACAAACCCTAGTTAGTGTTCGCCGCTTTCACAATTCACAATTCAGCGACTGCTTATCGATTCATCGAATATCGATCTTGTTCCCAAATTTATTAAACCTAATCTACTAATTTCTCAATTCCTCCTTGATCATTCTTGGAAAAACCCAGATCAACACAAAGCCTCTCCACGGTTCAATTACCTAGCCGATCAAGTGATCAACACAAATTCAGTCTATTCAGATCGATCTAGTATCTACTGATCTACAAATTCAAATATGGTGAATACTAGCAGGAAAAGAAAAAATGTAAGCTTGTATAGTTGTATTAATCATTTGATTATGTTTATTTTTAGTTTTTATATGTTTTTTTAGTTTGTATGGACTGCTTAATTCGTTATACTCAATAAACTGAAAATATGAAAAAGTTGAAATTCTTTGTAGTTGATATTAAGTTCAGACTAAATCATTAAACTGCTTGTAAAATATACAAATTCAAGTCGATCCATACACTATACAGAGTTTCAGAACTTATTTTTAGTTGATAATTGATATTAAGTTCGATTAAATTGTGTAATTGTTATATATTTCTATACTTGAAATTATGTTTATTAAACTGTTAACTGTGTAAATGTTATTTACATTTAATTAAACAACATGAATTTTGTTTAAAATGCTAATTGTTATCAGTCTTAAAGTTAGCTTGCTGCTAGTATGAAAATGCTAATTTGTGCTATCATTTTAACCTGACTATTTTGTAGTACTGTGTGTGTTATAGTTCCAGTGCAAATAGGAGTACAACAGTAGGTGAATGCTTAAGTACCTATGCAATATGCATGTAGGTGTGTACAGACCACAGATGTGTTAGCTAAATATAAATGTAAATACGAGTTAAGTGCAGTAAATAAACAAAATTTAGTAAATGTAAATATAAAGTGATACTTAGTTGATGCTTTTTAGTGATTAAAACACTCCCTTGTTCCACTTGCAGACCTGAGTGCATGTCTGGTCTGTGTAGTGTGTATGTCTTTCTTCCTTTGCCTGATATTGATTATAACTGATATTGATTATATGCTTAATTTTAGTTGATATTAAGTTCGATTAAATTGTATAATTGTTATATATTTCCATACTTGAAATTATGTTTATTAAACTGTTAAATGTGTAAGTGTTATTTACATTTAATTAAACAGCTTGAATTTTGTTTAAAATGCTAATTGTTATCAATTTTAAAGTTAGCTTGCTGCTAGTATGAAAATGCTAATTTGTGCTATCATTTTAACCTGACTACTTTGTAGTACTGTGTGTGTTATAGTTCCAGTGCAACTAGGAGTACAACAATAGGTGAATGCTTAAGTACCTATGCAATATGCATGCAGGTGTGTACAGACTACAGATGTGTTAGCTAAATATAAATGTAAATACGAGTTAAGTTCAGTAAATAAACAAAATTTAGTAAATGTAAATATAAAGTGATACTTAGTTGATGCTTTTTAGTGATTAAAACACTCCCTTGTTCCACTTGCACACCTGACTGAGTGCATCTGTGCATGTCTGTCTGTGTATGTCTTGCTTACTTCGCCTGGGTTCACACCTGGGTTCACCATTTACCTTATTCTAGAATAATTAGAAGACATTAGCTACTTATTTCTGTGTAAACAATAAAATATATTATTTTTGTGTTTAGTATAAACAATAAAAATAGGTAGTTCTAGAGAAACAAGAGACGACGATGAGTTTGTGGAAGAAGCAGATGATGAGGAAACCAGCGAAGATGACATCAATATTAGAAAACCTCTCTACACCCGGTGCGCAAGCCTTCTTCTTGAAAGCCTTCTCCGGTATGGAAACATTTTACTAAAGACGGTAATTTCAATTTTCAGAAATGTATATGCAACTATTGTGGTCAACAATTTGCATGTGATTCTAAATCAAATGGCACTACACATTTAAATTACCATATAAAACATTCATGTAAGTCCATTCCACGTGATAGTGATAAGAGACAAAAAACTTTAGCTTTTGGAACAAATAGCGATAGTGAAGGTAGTTGCAATCTTATCGCATGGTCATTCAATAAAGAGGAATGTAGAAAAGCATTAGCTCGAATGCTAGTTATTGATGAACTCTCTTTTAGTTTTGTGGAGGGTGAAGGTTTTCTTCAATTTTGTCGGGAATTATGTCCTAATTTTGAAGTTCCTTTACGTAGAACAATTTGTAGGGATGTACTTCAATTATATTGGGATTCATTAGAATCTCTTAAAAATGTTCTCAAAATCATTGCATGGTGTTTGTCTAATACCGATACATGGACATCTATTCAGAATGTGAATTATATGGTTTTAACTGCACACTTTATCTATGGAGATCGGAAGTTACATAAAAGGATTATAATTTTTTGTGTGATTACTCGTCATAAAGGAGAAAATATTGGAAAAGTTATTGTCCACTGTATCAAAAAATTGGAATTCAAAAGAATAGTGTCTATCACGGTCGATAATGCTAGTGCAAATGAAGTAATAATTAATTATGTGAAAAGCAAATTAAATGATTATAATGGTGGTTGTGTTTTGAATGGTGATTTCATGCATATTCGTTGTTGTGCTCATTTTACCAATTTAATCGTCAATGACGGGCTAAAAGAAATTAGTAGCACTATAGCCGGAATTCGTACTGCATATACAATCATATAACTTTGTAATGACAGTTAATAGTTCCACGGATATAGTAATGGTGTATTTGATATTGTAACATTCAATGATGTTTGCTTTTATTTATTCACTAATTGGATTATTTGACTGTTTGATTTTAGGTGATAAGTGGATGCTATATCAACGATGACCTATAATTCAGAATTAATGATTTATTGTTATTTCAGGTATGACAAAGAGAAATTAAATAGCCTGTGCATCATGAATTCATGATTGTTATTTACACACATATATGCAACTGATATATTGCATTTTAATGTTTTAAAATTTAAACTGTATTATATTTGCAACTGATATATGTAACTAATATACTATTAAACAGAAACTGTTATATATGCAACTGATACACACAATCAGAAACTGTTAAAATTTCTCTTTGTACTACACCAGAAATGCCATTTCGCAATGGCTTAGAGCCGTTGCAAAATGGGCAGTGGTAAAAATTTAGCAACGGCCCTTAGCCGTTGCGAAATTAAATTTAGCAATGGCTCAAAGCCGTTGCTAAACTAAATTTTACAACGGCTAAGAACCGTTGCTAAATTTAATTTTGCAACGGCTAAAAGCCGTTGCAAAACCTTATCGTATATGGTTTGTTAATTTGGTTTTGCAACGGCTCAAAACCGTTGCTAATTTTAATATATTTTTTACAAATATACATTGCTTTTTTCTGCCCCCTTACAGGAGGAGTTAATTCATTATCATACTCAATACAAACATTTGAAAATTTAACATAATATCATAAAAGAAAAATCATTAAACCAAATATTTTTCATAAATTCAGCACAAAGACCAAACTTAACAAATCTTTTAATTATAATGTTCAACAAAAATACATTACACTACATAGTTAAGCGGCAACAACAGCAATATTAGAGTATACAGTACATAGTTTGGCAACAACAACAAAATGATTAGAACAAAACTACATCATTGCCAACAATACTACATTATCATACTCAATATTACAGTATACAGCACTCAATACAAATGGAAGTATCTTTCAGGACAGAAGAGTAATTAAACCTGAAAAACCTTCCACGTATATCTTTGAAAATTAGGAACCGAGACTCTTCAACTATGATACATATAAAGAAGTGAATTGTTACCTGTAAATAGTAGCAAGAACAAACAAAATAAGATGACGTCAGTTGAATAAAAAGTTTACGAACAAGCACAAGAAACATAACTAATTCTGTAATTTCATTAAAAAAACAAATAAACAGAACAAATTGTGCATATTTCCTATGCACTTTGCACATTCTCTGTTTTCTTCCCTTTGCACTGCTACACAACATCTCTTATTCAAACTGTCAAACTCAACAACCCTACTCGCTCAAACAACCTTGCCGATCAACAAACTCCTTGTTGCCTAGTCACACAACCCCTGTCTTGCCTCAACAAATCAAGGGATATGATGCCATAAATCTACTATGCAGTAATGAGTAACATAGGCACAACAATGCATCTACAATCCAGTAATATTATGTTACAAGAAAACATAGAGATACCTAAACATTTTGTTCCAACTCAGAAGGCAGTATAATGTACGATTAAAACAAGCATACAAAGGTTCAACAAGCTATTAAGACTTTGGATTCAAATAAGATATATCAAAGATCAGAATGCAGAAATTCACCTTCAGATGCAGGAAATTTTATATTTGGCGTGCTTTTCCTTATTTCTGAGAGCCTTGAGATGATTAATCTTGCTACATTCTCGGCTGCAACAGCACCGGTTTCTATAGTGCTCGCTGCATTCTCAAAAGAATTAATGTAATACAAATGCATTCCATCTAGAACAATTGGTGCAAACACTTCTGGAGCATTATAACGAGGATATGCTCCCCAGTCGATGCATATGGTTTCCTTCCTAATGCTGAAAGATCATCAGACTTTTATCATTTCACTAGTTGCTATAATTGCATCACTAAAACTGTTAATACCATACGTGACTTACCTGAATAATTGGTCCAGCAAGCTTTCATTCGCAGGAGCGCGTGAAAACATTTTATAGACCATGTCTTCGTTGCTGTATTTTTTCAAAATAGAAATGCAGGAAAATGGAATATTAGGGATTTCAATTGTGCCAATGAGATTGGGGATATCTGATGCATCTTTAAAGCCAAAATATCCCTGCAAATAAATGCAGCATTTTACCAGCCTGTGTTATTGGAAAATAAATGAAAATAGACCATAATTACTTACTAAGTTCAATAGCCCCTCACAAAAGTTGTGAAAGTGTGGTGCAGTCTTCTATTCGACAGTGAAACAGAAGGTGAAAATGAGATATTCAGCTCGTCAAGAGGCGTTGCAATAACAGTAACATCGCATTCATGGTTGTTTCCATTGGAACTTTTAACCAAATAATGAGAATTCTCATATGAAATAGAATTGATCTCTTCATTTAGATGAAGTTTGGCATTTGTGTGATTGATTAGACCAGAAGCCAACTGCCAGTTGCCTCCCTTAATGGACCAGATGTCTGGATCAGAACCAGCTAAAGAGACCGCTCCAGCAAATCCACTGATGCTAACGCTCTGTCCGTAGTTGATTCTTGTGATTACTTAACAGTATTGCAGGCATTGCATAATATTTGGTGATTGTTTCAAATAAATGTATGGTCTTTCAAGAAAGGTCAGCTGTTAACCTTCTTACTCTTTTAATACTTAAACATTTATCAAAACATGTAGAAAACTTTTAACAAAATGTAAAATCTTATTCAGCAATACTTTCACGACCTAATTTAGTATCTACATGCAGATTTGTATCACAATATTGTTACTTCAATGAGATGTGACAAGATCAACGTTAAGACAATGCTTGGTCAATGATGATACTTTGCAAAATGAAGCCGTTTTCCAACATCAATGAGATGCAAAAAAATTACCTAATGGATTTGTTTATGCAAATATTGTTACTTCAACTATTGCATACAAACTTGAAATCAAATATTTCATAATAAGGCATGATAACAATTAATAAAATTGTGGCAAATATATGTAATAATTAGATATTTATTACTTTATGCAGCTTGGAACATCTGTAGTTCAAAAATTTCACAGCTGATAGTTATCTGCTGTTTTCTACACATCTGAATTGCATGCTATTACTATATGTTTCTGGTATTGATTCCGCACACAAATGTTTCTGGTATTGATTCTGCAACTGCTTTCAACTGCTATCAAAACATTATTACAAATATTTATTCTGAGCTGATTGCTACCATATAACTAATCCATTGTTAGTTTCACATCCTTGATGAAAGAAAAAACATAACTTTATAAACAGCTGTATAGAAAATCCAATAATATCTTAGTTCAGACTCTAGGATTTGAAATGATTGTCTATGTAACATTTGCAAAGCTTGTCTCTGTGCTTCAGTGTTTTATCCCTGTAATATAACATTGATTATATACGAACAAAAAAATGCAAACGAATATTAATGTTCCGTTTTAATATAAATTTTTAACTCGAATATTTCTGGAAAAAATGACTAAATATTCAACGAGGTAATATGACTGGATGATTGTACATGCGCCTTACTTTTAAAAATAAGAATACATACGTTTTGCTGTTGAAAATTATTCAATGTATGAAGTGATTGATTTTAGATAAATTTACTGAAAATATAATCAATTATTATTTAAATATAGTGAACAAATGAAGAATAGTAAAATACTGTCTTTTACACATCATATTTGGTTCATTAAAAAAGTTAGAACTCCGAAATGTTTTAACTTCTAACTTATGAGTAATATATTTTACTATTTTGGATTTTGGCTTTTAAAATTACTTTTGTGCTTCTGAACTTATGCTTATAATGGTACGTTTAGCTGTATATTTTGCGAAATGATTGAAAATAACTTTTTTTTTTGAACTGGTACTTTATATACAACAAATCATTGGGACAACATATCCCATGTCAAATAAACGTTCGAAAGCAAGTTTCGAACTTGTGACATCCTGCACCAAAGCCGAATCAATTACCACTTGGACAAAGGTGCTTGTCATTGAAAATAACTTTACTGGATACATTTTAGTAAAAAATCAAAGCTTACATTGTTCTGTAATCTGGACACCAGATAACGACACCAACAAGATAAAATTAACATTAATCATATGTTTTAGAAAATTAATGTAGTAAATGCCAAAAGCGATTTTAAAAATTATTCTCCAACTGTTGCATATAAATATGGCTATATATGATCACATATCTCATCTGAGAACATTTGTCTTTCAAACAATTCAATATTAACTATTACTTTGCTAATATAGAGGATTATATGGCAAGAAGAGTAGGCATGACAAAGGCTATTACACTTTTGTTCATTACTTTGATACTCTCGTTTTCTTTAATTCAAGCAACAAGGCCCTATCCTTTGGAGAAAAAGGCAGTTCTTATTTGTTTTTCCTATTTAGTTGCAAATTATCAGTGTACATATTTAAAACAGACTTTTTAATGAGTGAAACCCATGTGGTTTATGCTCTATCTGTAAGCTATAATGGTGCGATGAAACCAAATTATGAGACATAACAAATCAGTCTATCAAAATCAACTCAACGTTTAATTTTCATTAAAAAATGGTTGAAGTAAATGTTGGGGTGTCCCGTGTGCGTGGGTATTGGGTGCACATTTGAAAAAGAACAGTTCCACATCGTGAAAAATAATGGAGGTATAGTAGTATATAAATGAGATTGGTCGCATGTAACTACAAATGATTCTTTTTGGTAAAAGGTATTGGCCAAACCTTTTTTCTACATCCCACGTAGGAATGTGTGGACTTGATGAATTTCAACAGTAGACTAAAGTAATTAGTTCTGGAACATCATGATAGCTCAGAAGGGTACGTCATGTTTAAAAAACTTCTATCACATCGAAAAAATGCATCACAGCTTATGCACAAAGATCTAAATAGTAAAATGCAGACGATGGATTTTATAAAATTAAGATGATCAGTGAAAAACAGCACCGCGGTTAATATATATAACTGTAATCAAAAGAAGTAAAAGTTATATCAAGTTTTACCTAATTCAGATTTCTCTAAATAAAATAATTTGTCAAGAAAATACTTACGATACATACAGTAATCTGCGAAGGCCCAACTAGATCCTTCAGAAACCACAAGAGTCTTGTTACTTACAATAATTTAGCCACAATAATATTCAGCAGACCAACAACATATATTTTCAGAATCTTAATTATGTGATGGCACAACACATGATATAAAATTTAGTTTACCACCGAAGTAAACAATTTGGTAATAAGGAATAATTAGCAGTTGTGCAGGCTGGGAAAAAAATCAGTAATCGGTCTGCAATATTAAAACATGTTTATTTCTCACATATAGAAGAATTCGTGTGGAAATCATTATCATTTTCTACTGATAATATTTGTTACAGAAAGCTCAGTTAAACTTACATAAATTGAGTTTAGATCCATAATGAAAAGGCCAACTCTTCAGTCTAACTTTTGATTTGCAAGCATTCAAAAAATATTAACACCAAACTATGAGATCAACATTCTGTGGAGTTATTGCATTTTTTAACCTACAAGGATATGTAATTGTGAATTATCAAACAATAGGTTGGATATGTGTAAAAGATCGTCTACATATCACACTGATTACTGATCATGGAGTAAGAGAGTAGAAGATTGTAACTAATATCTATTGTAATAGTATGAACACATTATTGGTCACATACATTAATTTAAGGATTTGAGACAGTGCAAGTAGTAGAAATACAGGAAAAAAACTATGTTAAATTTATGATAAGGTACCCAGGTCATTACTTCTTATATGTACACACTTGGATTTAATAAGAAATTGTTGCCTGATTCTACCTTCTCATTCGAAGATGATTTCAGTTCACTCAGTGAAGTAATGTACTCTCAGTCAGAAATCCAAAAGTTCAGTCCTAAGAGCATATGTAAAAGGTAATAAAATGAAGCAACACAAACTGAGGTTGACATTTATTTGAAATAGGTGATTAAATACATTTGTAGAGGCCAAATTTAATGTTTTGGTACCTTTTTTGAAAGGAATTACTCAAATCTAAACATTGGATTCAGCTTGGCCAGCCTGATGCAATGCAACCTGAAGTAAGAGCATACAAAATAACTAAGATAGGTAAGGGTTTAGTTTTTTAAGTATATCCACATCCACAATCAAAATTGTTTTAAAATACACACTAGTATAGTATCGTGCTATTTTAAATGTTTAGAAAATGCAGAATAATCTGAATTCGTTTGTGGCAGTAAATGAAATCCGCCAATTAAAAGCATAGATTGCTCAATTTTCCATACAGTAAATGAGTAAAATCCGCCAATTAAAAGCATAGATTACTCAATTTTCCATACAGTAAATGAGAAGAGCCGATACCTATCACTTAGATCCTGGGAAGGGCGAACGCGATTTTTGAGATGCAAGGATCAACAAATCAACTTCCGACGTCGAGCAAGAGAGGAAGGCGGAACTAAACTAGGGCGCGGGTGAAGGAGAAAGCGATGACGCTGAGCAATAAAGGGAGGCGGATCTGAACTTGGGCATGGGTGAAGGAGAGAAAGACGAGGGCGTATTCGTGTATTTTTTTGGAAAACGTCAGAGAGAGGGACGAATTAATTAGGGCGCGACTGGTTGAAAAAAATAGCGGGAAGAGAGAGGCGTAAATGTTCGTTTATTTTATTTTAGGAACGCCTACCATATTCTATGGAATAGGCGCATCATATTTAAGAGTATGGTATAGCGGTGGAGACAAAAAATAAGGGCAGTATGGAACGGCCTTAAGTCGTGGTAAGGCCGTTGCAATACGTCTCGCAACGGCTCTAAACACTTGCAAAATTGCAATGGCTCAAGGCCGTTGCGAATGTTCCGCATTGGGATGTTGCGAAATAACAGTTTTGGTGTAGTGGTAACTATATGCTATTAAACAGAAACTGTTATATATGCAACTGATATACTATTAAACAAAAATTGTTATATGTGCAACTGATATATGCAACTAATATACTATATGTAACTAATATACTAATAAACAGAAACTGTTAAAATTTAAACTGTATTATATATGCAAGTATGCAACTGATACACACAAAAAAGAACATACGAAACTGATAAATGGTTAGTTCAACTGATTCAAGTTCAACACAGTCATACAGTCACAGTTATACACAGTCACACATGCTACACAGTCATAGTTATACACAGTTTACAGTTATCATGAATGTCATTATCAACTGATTTACATGGATAAATGATTATGCTGTGTCGGTGTGTCTAATGTCCATGTAACATGCATTGATTAACTGATTCAAGTTCAACACCTCATATTTTAAGTTGCATTTTGCGTTTTGTAGTGGAAAATGGCTTGGTGTTAATGCTTCTACTAGTTTTCATTTTGCGGAGGAATATGGATGGACTTGGTCACTTGAAAGTTGAAGCTCAGGCACAGGCCTATGGAAATTGGAATTTTAATCCCCATATTATTTGCATTATGCTATTTGGATTGTGGATTAATGTTGCAATGTGTGATGATCTGTGACTGTACTCTGTGATCTTTATTCTTTGCTTTGCTGTGCTCTTAACTTAACTTAGTCTTAGTTAGTATGCCTATATTATGAGTGCAGTTTCTACTTTCTACTTTCTAACTTTCACTTAATATATTCTATGCCGTGTTATTTGGATTTTGGACTTGAGTTGTATTATTGTATGTTATTTGGACTTTGTTTATGTTTATGTTTTTGTTGCAGCTGCAATTTGCGACTCTTTAGTCTTCACTGATGTAAATGCATTGTATTTTCAATTTTGAGTAGAATGTTGGTTAATCGGTTAAACATCTTTATATTACCGGTTAACAAACGGTTAATCGATGTTATTTCGACGGTTAACCGGTTCATCGATTAACCGTTTAAATTCACCGGTTAACCGTGCAAACAAAATGGTTAACCGCGGTTTAGATTTGTCGGGTCGGTCGGCAGAGCCTATCCAATATTAACCGATCACGGTTAACCGAACCGTTACTTATTTTCGGTTAACCGAAAATATTAACCGATTGGTCCGGTTAACCGACTGTGCCCACCCCTAATTAATTTTACCTATTATAGTTATCCAATCATCATGTTTAAGTTTTTGATGTCCCTAAATATTCTATAGGGAATTTTATCGTTTTACAATTCAATGTGTATGCAAGTTAGTTTTCTATATTATCTATGTCATTTAATACAAGTACAAAGCGTTGTCAAAATTAATCTTTAAACCGGAAAGCAGTTCAAAACTATATAAAATGAATTTAAGCACAATAATATGTTTAGGCAAAAGGAACGTAATAATCATAGTATCATCTGCAAATTGGAGAATGGAAAGACCACTAATAGTGATCTTGTTACCTATAATGTCTAATATCCTATTACCAGTGGCCAATTTGATAATTCTAGAATAGACATGACTATTAGGTTAAATAATAAAGGCGACATAGATCACCTTGTCTAAATCCACGTTTCGATTGAATTTTATTTCCTAATATACCATAAACCATAAACTCGAATTTTCGATTTTAAGTAAGGACATACTCCATCCTACTCATCTGTCACTAAAACCCTTAGCCATTAATAAATCCTTAATAAAAACCCAATCAATTGAATCAAATTTTTTAGCAAATGCAAGTATTAAAAGCTTGCAAGTGGTATTATTTATATAGCAGTAATTAATATATTCTTGAGCAACTGCTACACCATTTGTAATATTTCCACCCTTAATAAAAAATATTGTTTAGGAAATATCAATTAACTCATTCATTTTAGTACTTAATCTATTAACCAAAACCTTAAAAATGATTTTAAAGGAACAATTTAATAATGAAATAAGTCTGAAATCTTTTAATTAGTTAGCACTTATTTCGTTTTGTAGTAAGATTACATTTGCGAAATTTAACATATCTAACTGTAATAAACCATTATAAAATTCATTAAACATTTTTATTATATCATTTTTCCGAACATTCCAAAAAGTTTCTTAGAATAAAATAGGAAATTCATCCAGACCCTGAGCTATGCCATTAGGCATAACCTTTTTAACCATCCAAATTTTTTCATTCATAAATGGAACATCTAACCCTACTAATTCAAGTCATAGTATCTTTAGTGTAAAGCATATCCCGTTTAGCTCCAATTCAATGTCTATTTGTAGATTCAAAGATTTCTCTATAATAACTGGTAAATTCATTGTTTATTTTTGTTTGGTCAAAAATTTCAATATTATTAATTAGAATGGAATTAATAGTATTACTATGTTTCCTACCATTAGCAACTTTATGAAAAATTTAGTATTCATATCTCCCTCGTCCATCCGTTGGACCTAGAACTTTGTTTCCACATCACTTCATCTTGTAAAATAATTTTATTTAATTCTTCTTTTAAATTTGAAAGCATGTTTTTTTTGAAGTATTCAAATTCCTTGATTCTCCAATTTTATTTAAATTCAAAATATCGTTAATAATTTTTCCTTCTTAATTCTATTGCTAGCAAAAACATCCTTACTTCATTTCTTAAGAAATAACCTTAATTCTTTAAGTTTACTAACTAATGCTTTAGGTGTATTTGTTGAAAATCTATAATTGTAATTATTCATAGGGAGCCATTGCTTTTCAAATAATTCTTTAAAATTATTTTCTAACAACTACATCCTTTCAAATTTAAAAATTCCAATCCTAATATTTAAGTTAGTACATGATAGAATATTTGGGCAATGATCCGAATAATTATTCGGAAGGCTCACAACCTTACAAATATGAAATTTGTCTTATATTTCATCGCTAATGAAAAATCTATCTAAAAGTGTTATCGACGGAACTTTTCTACCATTTGATCAAGTAAACTGTCTATTACATAACAATTAACAATAAACCGGTTAAATTCCTCCATAACAACAAAATCTCTTCCCTAAGGGATCTTTCTCCTAAAATCAAGTAACATTAAGGCCAACTCCCATTACCCATGGTCGTGGAGCAAGTGATCTAAATTCTAGACACTTATTCCATAGAACCCTACGATCTGTCTTAGAGTTTGGCCCATAGACATTTGAAATTTTTGTATTGAATCATCTCTAATGTCAGTATATATCAAACGCATTGAATGATCTTTAATAATAGATTGTAAAATTCTAATATAATGACATTTTCAACCCATCATAAGTCCTCCAGCACTAATCCTAGCAGGAAGATAGGACCAATGATTTATACAAAGACACCCTAAACACCTATAAAGTCCATAATTTCTATTTTAGTTTCTTTTAATAAAACAATATCAATATTATTATCATTAAAAAACAATCTAATTTTTCTACATTTTTCAAAATTGTGCGAACCCCTAACATTTCAATAATGTATCTCGTGGTCCAAATGATCTAAACTGCTCTAATTTCTTATTCCTAATATATATACTTGGTGTCTATCTGAATATCATCAAAAATAAAGCATAAACTCCAAGCTGCATATCGCTAGTGGATAAACTACTCAAAGCAAAAGGATTATAAATACTATCCGAAAGAGAATTCATACCTGAGGTAGAGCCATCGGAAGCTCTATTGGCTGCCCAATGTAAACGAGCACTCCTCCTTAGTGATCTAGTTGTACTCGAGCTACATCCAGTCTCACTACGCTGAATGGAACCAACCACGTAGAACCAACTTCTATCATCTTTAAGTCACTGTCACTCTATCCCCTCTCTGAATATTTTGCACTCATCTGACTCGTCGCTCACCAAAAACAAATCACTACTATCTGTATCTGAATAAACTTCTTCGTTGCCATCATTTCAAAAGGACATTTTTTGAATTTCAAAAGGACGCCGAGTAAATTAATTCGACAATTTTCTCTGTAGAGAAGTGAGATTATTATGCAAAGCAGCATCATTCTTTGAATTTTCAGTACAACTTGCATTAAAGTTCAGCACATTCTCAGGAACTACAACAGCTGGAACTTGTCATAATATCATCATAAGAATTAACGATCTTAAAAAATTTCAAAGGCAGTAAAACCTGGTTCTCACATTCCGAACTATTTAAGTCTGCGTCACTTGAACCAACAGTATCATATAAATCAACGACCAAACTTGTGCATGCTTTTATATTATCATTACAATAATATATGACCTCAAAAAATTTCAAAGGCTGTAAAACCTAGTTTTCACGTTCCGAACTACTTGAGTTTGACTCACTTGAACCAATAATATCATAAATACCAACAGCCAAACTTGTGCATGCTTTTGCACGTAACAACATATCATGGATCGTAACTTTGTTATTACTACACCACATATACATCCATTTTTCCTAGCACGTCCTTTAGCAAGCTATGAACCGCTGGATTATTCAAATCAAGCACTCCATCCTCTCCATCACGCATCAAATTATAACAAATATAAGGAAGGAAAATAATTATCTCTAACAACACCTTACCAAATTTCGAAATAAAATCAATCTGCCCTGTTAAATGGTCCACAACTACCTTAACTGAATCATCCTTCCTATGTACACTCTCATGCACACAATTTTGTATCGTTGTGTCACTAAACATAACCAAACTCTTACTGCAATCTTTCACTGTCCTTCGTGAATCATCAAAGCCATAGTCCTCTCCTTCAACAAATAAAACCCTGTCAGTACAAGTTGCTGATCTCAACATTATCAACATCACATTATCCGTGGCGTTCAAATGAACTTAATATTTCAAATGTATTAATTGCTCAATACAATCCCATCAGATCTGATACTCTTGCGCTTAGATACTTTTTAGGAATCTGCAAACCCTTCTCACCAATGTTAACTCCCCAACACGGTTTAATATGAATAGATTTGTCAACAAACCAATTAAAAGAATGAAGTTTTGGACTATAATTTGATACTGCTAGATCCAAGAGCATTATATCAGACTTAAAAGTAATTGAGCATTCACTCTGCAACTGTGTATCCCATATCAAATCTGAATTGTTGTTATCTATTTTTAATACTTTCAGATTCAAGCAATGCACTAGATTGTTTCTTCCCCGTAGTCTCATTATCCATGTTATTAGTTTCCAATCCAGACATAGTAAGATTTTCAGAATCGAAATTAACAGCAGAATTTAAAGCATTAAAATGCCAGGGAATTTTATCAAACAGATTTAATCCTTCTGCCGTCTTTCTAGAATTATGATGCAGCCCAGCCTGAAATTAGGTCGCCTTCCAACGAGTCACGATCTAACTCCAGTGAGCTACGACCTAACTCTAACGAGTCACAACCTAACTCTACCAAGCTCCAGCGACCTAGAAACGCCTTTAAGTCGCCCCAACGACCTAACGGAGGTCATGAGTTATATGAAAGACGCTCCAACGACCTAACCTTCCACTTTAGGTCGCGAACTTCAGAAACTTTAAGTCGCGAACTAACTCAGGTCTTAGGTCGCTCAAGCTATTGGATTTTAGGTCGTCCCAAGGTAGGTCGCAAACGACCTAACTCGCAACACAGAAGGAGGCAGGATGTTTTTAAACCACCTTGAAGCTTAGGTCATGAAGATGCTTATGTTGCTGTGCTACTTTAGGTCGTTGTGTTCTGTTTTTAGGTTGCGTGGATGTGTTGTGATGTATATATGGTGTATTCCTTAAGTCGTGGGTCGTTTACTTGTTGTAACTTGTATTTTGATAGGTTGTTCGAACTGCTAGGTCGTTAGCGACCTAAGTTGGGTCGTGTGTGTTGTAAGGTCGTGAACGACCTAGTGCCGTGTGTTGTAAAACCCTATAAATATGAGTGTTGGGTTATTTGTAAGGGGTTGTTGATTTTGAATAAAACTTTGTTTGTGTGCTTTGTGCCACTTTTAAAATTGGTAGTTGAGTATTATCTCCTATCTCCACCTTCGGCATTCGAGTGCGCTCGAATCAACGATCGTTGAAGCCAATTCACGGAATCAAGTGCGCTTGATCAACGTTCGAAGAATTGTAAATCTTCTCTCACGGTATCGTGCGCGATCAACGTGTCGAAGATAGCTAGAATTCGGTATCTTTCGAGATCAACGAATTTGGTCATTTGGGTATTTTCTGTTGACAATTCTATGAATGAAATATGCTTTAGTCCCACATTGGCAAAATAAAAGATTAAATCGTGTATATATGTAGGATCCTCATTCCCTATATTGGCCCTTAGGGTCAGGTAATTTTGTGCGAGGGGGAGGACCTAAATCTGATGAACACACGCGCGTGCACGCCGTCCGCCGGTCCCGTACCGAACCGGGCCGGGCTTGGGTTTGGGTCTACTATGAAATCTTATTTTTGATACAGAAAACACTGCAATTTTCAGTGGGTTTTTTATTTGGCTACACGGGCGCGTTGGAAGAATGAAGGGATGCCGTTTTTTCAGAACGGATATATTATGAATGGACGCAACCATGACCGTTCGACAACTATAAATTGGTGATGAATCCCGATCGAAACGTTCACGAAAACTTTAACGGTTGTCCTTCTTTCCCGCCAGTTCATTTCTGTTGTCATCGTCATCTCAGCCTGACGTGCTCCTTACAGTCTCGCGCAGTTTCGTCGGTTGTACCCTGAGAGACTTCTGATAAAGTCTTAAGGCGATTGTCACGACAAGTCTCCGACGAACTTTGGTCCTCTCGTTACTTTCTGTTACGAAATACCATTGTTGCATTGCAACAGTTTTCTAATTTTGTAACACTTTACTGTGTTGCTGATTGTTGTTCTAATATATTGCGTTTTGTGGCAACGCAGTAATTTCTGTTGTGTTCTGTTTTGAACCACGTAAACCTACATCTTAAGACTTTCCTGTTTTGGTTAAAACAGAGATGGCAGCAGAAAAGATGTCGATCAAGACAGCAAACTTAAACAAACAAGACCCGTTCAAGGGAGACGGAGATGATTTTCTGACATGGCAGAGTCAGATGCTCTTTTATCTCACAACCCTCGGTCTGCAAAAGTATCTTGATGAAGATGAACCAGTGCCGCCTACGCCAGGCAATGCCAATTCAGCAAATGACATTTCTGTAATTGATGCATGGAGGCACTCGGATATCTTGTGCAGGAATTACATCCTAAACTGCTTGGATAAGGTTTTGTACAAGGTGTATCAGCCACTGAAAACTGCAAAAGCTCTCTGGAATGCGCTTAATGCAAAGTACAAAATGCAAAACGTGAGCCTGAAGAAATTCATAGTTGACAAGTTCATGGACTACAAGATGGTGGATTCAAAATCTGTAATTACGCAGTTGCATGAACTTCAGATTATTATCCATGAATTGCAAGCAGAAGGCCATGAAGTTGGTGAATCTTTCCTGGTTGAAGCAATCATTGGAAAGCTGCCACCATCTTGGAAGGACTACCGCAATTATTTGAAGCACAAGAAGAAGGAGATATCCTTACAAGACCTCATCGTCAGATTGAAGCTCGAGGCAGATAATCGCGGAGTCACTAACCCAAAAAACAAAGAGGCTTTTGTTGCAGAAGGGGCAAAGAAAAAAGGAAACCCCAACAAAAACAAAAAAAAAAGGAAGGCACCAGAAACCAAACAAAATGATCAGAAGCCATCCAAGAAGTTCAATGGGCAGTGTTGGGTTTGTGGCAAGAGTGGACATCAAGCAAAGGATTGCAGGCACAAGAAACAGAATAATTCTAAAGCAAATGTGGTGGAAAACATGGACATCGATGGGTCTAACTTTTCTAGAGTTGTGTCGGAATGCAATCTAGTCCAGAATCCTTCTCAGTGGTGGTTTGAAACAGGTGCTACACGACACGTATGTTCTAAAAAGTCCATGTTCTCCACTTACAACAAACTCGATCATGAAGAAAAGTTGTACATGGGTAACTCTGCAGTGTCAATGATTGAGGGAAGCGGAAAAGTGATTCTCAAGTTCACATCTGGTAAGACTATTACGCTGAATGATGTGCTTCATGTTCCAGACATTCGCAAGAACTTGATCTCTGGACCTGTACTCTCGAAGAAAGACATCCGAATGGTCTTCGAATCAGATAAAGTTGTTCTGTCTAAGGCTGGAATCTATATAGGGAGAGAATACTTGTGTGATGGCCTATTTAAGGCTAATGTAGCCGTAATTGGCAACAATAATGTATATTGTAATTCTGGAATGAATAAAAAGGAAGTTTCTTATGTTGTCGAGTATGATGCTCTATTATGGCATGAAAGATTAGCACTATAAACTTTCGAAAGATGAAAAAACTTGTAAATATGGATTTAATTCCATAATTTCAAGTAGATAAAAAATACAAATGTGAGACATGTGTAGAAGCAAAAATGTTAAGAAACCATTTCATACTGTTGATAGAAGTACTGAACCGTTACAAATGATTCATACTGACTTATGTGATTTCAAAAACTTACCTACAAGAGATGGGAAAAAGTATTTTATCACATTTATTGATGATTATACACGATATTGCTATGTATAGCTTTTAAATAGTAAAGATGAAGCAATTACATCGTTTATAAAATATAAGGCTGAAGTAGAAAATCAACTAAATAAAAAGATCAAGATATTGAGGTCTGATCGAGGTGGTGAATATGAGTCGCCGTTTGAACAATTCTGTGCAGAAAATGGAATAATTCATCAAACAACAGCACCGTATTCGCCACAACAAAATGGTATAGCCGAGAGAAAGAATAGAACATTAAAAGATATGATTAATGTCATGCTCTTAACCTCTGGCCTACCAACAAACTTGTGGGGGGGAAGCTTTAAATATGTCTAATCACATATAAAATAAGGTTCCTCATAGTAAAACGGGAAAAATTCCATATAAATTATGAAAAGGACATCTACCAAGCTTCAAATACCTCAAAGTGTGGGGGTGTTTAGCAAAAGTTCATGTCCCGCCTCCAAAGAAGGTCAAACTTGGACCAAAAACTGTAGATTGTTACTATTTAGGACCAGCCCAAAATAGTAGTGCATATAGATTTTTGGTATTCAAGTCTGATATACCTGATATTCATGCAAACACAATCATGGAATCAAGAGATGCATCATTCTTTGAAGAAGTGTTTCCACACAAAAAGAGTGAAGGGAATAATGTCCCTAAAAGGACACGAGAAGAATCAAATAGCCAACATGAAGATGAAACTCATCGTGAAAGTGATGAAGTAGAAACAAGAAGAAGTGTAAGGGCTAGAACTTCTAAATCATTTGGTTCGGATTTTTACACATGTGTTAGAATACGAACCTCAAACGTACAAGGAAGCCATGTCATCTTCTGAATCTTCATGTTGGAAAGAAGCAATTTAAAGTGAGATCGATTCAATCCTAAGTAATAAAATTTGGGAAATTGTTGACATTCCACCTGGAATAAAACCTATTGGCTGCAAATGGATTTCCAAGAAGAAAATGAAACCAGATGGCTCTATTGATAAATATAAAGCCAGATAAGTAGCCAAAGGATATCGTCAAAAAGAAGGTATAGACTTTTTTGACACATATTCACCAGTTACACGAATAACCTCCATAGCAATTGCATTCATCTACAATCTAGAAATTCATCAAATGGATGTAAAGACAGCATTCTTAAATGGAGATCTCGATGAGGAAATCTACATGGAGCAACCCGAAGGATTTGTATCCAAGGGAAATGAAAACAAAGTCTGTAAATTGGTAAAATCACTATAGGGACTCAAACAAGCTCCAAAACAATGGCACGCAAAATTTGACAGTGTCATGATGAGAAATGGTTTTCGTATAAATGAGTGTGACAAATGTGTTTATTGTAAACAAGTTGGACAATCATACGTGTTTGTTTGTTTATACGTGGATGATATGTTAATCTTTGGTCCTAACATTAAAGTTATAGAGACCATAAAGAAACTGTTTATCAACAATTTTGATATGAAAGATTTAGGAGTCGCTGACATTATTTTGGGAATCAAAATAATAAGAACGGCTAATGGAATACAATTATCTCAGTCACATTATGTAGACAAAATAATTTAGAAATTCCAACATTATGGAATTAAAGGAGCAAGAACACCTTTTAATCCATCGGAAGTACTGCATAAAAACTCTAATGAAAGTGTAATGCAACTAGAATATTCCCGTGTAATAGGATGTCTAATGTATCTCATGAATTGCACGAGACCAGATATAGCTTATGCAGTAAGTCGACTAAGCAGGTATACAAGTAATCCAGGGAAGGAACACTGGAAAGCACTAATGAGAGTGTTGGGATACTTGAAGAATACCACAAATTATTTCTTGCATTACGAAAAATATCCAGCTGTTCTAGAAGGATACATTGATGCAAACTGGATTGCAGAATCAGAGGAATCAAAATCCACAAGTGGTTATGTCTTCACTCTTGCAGGAGCAGCAGTATCATGGAAATCAACGAAGCAAACATGCATCGCTCGATCCACTATGGAATCAGAGTTCATTGCATTAGACAAAGCAGGAGAAGAAGCAGAATGGCTTCGTCATTTCTTAGAAGATATTCCTTTATGGCCTAAACCTGTAACGGTCATATGTATTCACTGCGACAATCAAGCTGCGCTAAGTAGAGTGAAAAACTTTGTGTATAATGGCAAATCCCGACACATTCGTCGACGCCATAACACAGTTAGGCAGTTACTCTCTAATGGAACTATCTCTATTGATTATGTAAGAACAAATGATAACCTAGCGGATCCATTTACAAAAGGGTTATCAAGAGAGAAAATAGAATGCGCATCGAGGGGAATGGGTTTAAAAGCCTAAACCAACAAGAGTTATCTTATACGGAAACCTATCCTAGCGACTAGAGATCCCACGGACTAGGATCAATAGGCAAACCAGTTCTGAATAACTCAAGACGTAATGCATTTTTCTGGACATAGTCCATTCCATTCCTATGGTGCAAAACATAAATGCATGCCTACAGAAGTATTAAAAGGTTAAAGCTATGTTTTTTAATGATGACCATATCTTGTAAAATAACAAGTGGGGTATATGTAGGATACTCCTTATGGTTGCGATCACCTATGTTAGTGTGAGCTGGGTCGGCTCTATAAGAATATTAAAGGCTTAAATTCTCTATATACACTCGCAGAACCAAATTTGTTCAGGACCGAAATGAACACAACCAAGAGATTGGATGAGAAGGGAAATAATGCTTTGTTAATCTTATTGTCTGGTTATACAATAACGGCAAACAGTTCAAGATGAAATAATTTACCGATTAGCCAAGTATATCCGATAAGTGTTAACAAAGGAAAGTTCAAAGTGAAACATCTACTTATCCTTCAAAAAGCATTATTCCATACGTAGTCTGAGATATTCCACTTTGTGTGGGGGAAAAGTATATTGTCATTCATGTAGGGGATTGTTGACAATTCTATGAATGAAATATGCTTTAGTCCCACATTGGCAAAATAAAAGATTAAATCATGTATATATGTAGGATCCTCATTCCCTATATTGGCCCTTAGGGTCAGGTAATTTTGTGCGAGGGGGAGGACCCAAATCTGATGAACACACGCGCGTGCACGCCGCCCGCCCGTCCCGTACCGAACCGGGCCGGGCTCGGGCTTAGCTTTGGGTTTGGGTCTACTATGAAATCTTATTTTTTCTACAGAAAACACTGCAATTTTCAGTGGGTTTTTTATTTGGCTACACGGGCGCGGCCTGTTTGAATTTGAATCGGATACGGGTGCGACCCGTTGGAAGAATGAAGGGATGCCATTTTTTCAGAACGAACATATTATGAACGGACGCAACCATGACCATTCGACAACTATAAATTGGTGACGAATCCTGATCAAAACGTTCACGAAATTTTTACGGTTGTCCTTCTTCCCCGCCAGTTCATTTCTGTTGCCATCGTCATCTCAGCCTGACATGCTCCTTACAGTCTCGCGCAGTTTCGTCGGTTGTACCCTGGGAGACTTCTGATAAAGTCTTAAGGCGATTGTCACGACAAGCCTCCGACGAACTTTGGTACTCTCGTTACTTTCTGTTACGAAATACCATTGTTGCATTGCAGTAGTTTTCTAATTTTGTAACACTTTACTGTGTTGCTGATTGTTGTTGTAACATATTGCGTTCTGTGGCAACGCAGTAATTTTTGTTGTGTTCTGTTTTGAACCACATAAACCTACATTTTCAATCCATCGATTTATTTTGCTTCATCTAATCGTTTCATCGATTAGTTTGACACGAAATATTCATTTCGTCATCATCGTATTATTTCCGCTGCATCATTTGGTATCAGAGCTGACTTAGCCAATCATAGCTAAGCCGAGCCTTGGAGCCAAGGAGAAGTATTTGAAGTTTGGAGATCTTACTTGCATTGTTGAGAAGTTTGGTGTTCATCATATTCATCGTGAAGTTGCAACAAGTTGGGAGTTTCGATCCATATCATTTTGAATCAATGTTCGGAAAGTGTTTGAATTTTGCTTGCTGGAATTTTTGTACGCCGAAGTGAAGTTAGAATTTTGAAGTGTTTGCGCGAGCTAAGTTAGGTCGTGACAGTTGAGCTGAGCTAGTTGAAGTATAGATCCGAGATAAGTGAAGTTGTGTTTGTTGAGAATTTGTTGAAGATTCAATCATGCCTCCGAGAAGAGCTAATCGTCATCAAAATGTTGAAGATTTGTATAAGCGAGAAGATGCTGAACAAATGGAACAACGCATTAGCAATAAATTTAATGAGAAGTTAGATGAAGGTATTGGGAGGTTGGAGAAATTGATGATAGATATGAATTAAAGGAGAAGGTCGCCAATCTCGAACCATGGAGGAAACAGAGTTTCTCCATCGGTTACGGAAGCGAGGAGGGTGTCACCACAATCTTTCAGAGAAAGAAGAGAAACATCAATTTCATCAAGAAGAGAGCATCATGAATATAGACATGAAGAGAGAAGAACTCCACGTGAGTTTGAAGATGAGCCATATCGAGATGAAGAAAGACATAGTAGAAGAGACATGCGTGATCGAAGGGATGTTGATGGTCGAGATCGATATAGACGTACATTTGATTTTGATGAAGAGGGTGATAGAGCTAGCATGCATTATCAAGATCGAGACCAAGTTCGAAACTCATATCGGGATGTTGAGGATGACCGACGATGGGAGTCGCGTATGAAGATGGAAATTCTAGAATTCAAGGGTGGAATGGTGGCAGAAGAATTTTTGGACTGGTTGTCTAATGTTGAGGAAATTTTTGACTTCAAAGAAGTTCCTGAGCATAGAAGAGTTAAGTTAGTTGCTACAAGGTTGAGACGGAGAGCTTTAGCATGGTGACAGCAAACTAAACTTACGTGGAAGAGAATGGGGAAGCCAAAGATTGAGTCATGGGAGAAGACGAAGAAACTGATGAAGGCTACATTCTTGCCTTACAATTATAAATCACTCATTTATCAGAGGTTGCAGAATCTGAGGCAAGGGACGAAGACTGTTAATGATTATGCTGGTGAATTTTATCAACTGATTGCTCGAAATGACATTATGGAGACAGAGGAACAATTGACTGCTAGGTTTGTTGGGGATTGAGGATCCAGATACAGGATATGGTGAATATGTTTGATCCTAGATCTGTAGCTGAAGCGCACCAGAAAGCGTTGGCTTGGGAGAAGCAGGGAAGACGAGGAGGCAGTGTGTTTCCAAGTTCTAATATTCAGAACAAAGGTGCTAGTGGGAGTTCCAATGTTTCTAAAGCTGTCGGTAAACCAGTTGTGAATGAGGTTGCAAAGGCAAAGGTCCACAACAGTTTCAAATGTTATAATTGCCAGGAAATGAGTCACAAGAGTAATGAATGTCTGAAACCAAAGAAACGAACAATGATTGCTGAAGTAGAAGGTGAGGATGTTGGTGAAGGTTATTTTAGTCCAGTTGAGAAGGATGAACAGGATATCGCGTCGGGAGATGAAGGTGTAATCTAATGATGAGGAGATCTTGTTTAACACCAAAGCAAGAAGATGAGGCTAGTTGGTTGAGGAGTAATATCTTTCAGTCGACATGCACTATACTAGCAAAGGTTTGTAAATTTGTGATTGACGCGGGAAGTTGTGACAATATCATTTCTATCGAAGCTGTGAGAAAGTTGAAGTTAAAGATGGAGAAGCATCCAAATCCTTATAAGTTAGCGTGGTTAAGGAAAGGAGGAGAGGTGAAGGTGGACAGGCGAGTTCATGTTCCATTTTCTATTGGGAAGAAGTATAAAGACGAGATCTGGTGTGATGTGGTGGAGATGGATGTTTGTCACTTGCTTTTGGGAAGACCATGGCAGTATGACCGAGCAGTGCAGCATGATGGTCGAACCAATAGCTATAGTTTTATGTTTGAGGGTACTAAGATCATTTTAGTTCCGAAGAAGAGACAGGAAGGAGAGAGCAAGTCAGAAGAGATTGAGGAGATGAAAACTTTGTTGACTTTGAAGGAGTTTATTGAAGAAGTAGAGGAGAGTCCAGAAGTGTTCTTGTTGATTGGAAATGAAGCTAGGGAATCTGTTGAAGTTCCAGAGGGAGTAAAGCCAGTATTGGAGGAATTTGAAGACGTGTTTCCTAAAGATTTGCCAAAGGAGCTACCACCGTTGAGGGATATTCAACATCAGATAGATCTTGTTCCAGGAGCTGTGTTACCTCACAGGCCACATTGCAGGATGAGTCCTAAGGAGCATGGGGAACTGAGAAGGAAGGTGGAGGAGTTGATAGAACAGGGGTGTGTTCAGGAGAGCTTGAGTCCTTGTGCAGTGCCAGCCTTATTGGTGCCGAAGAAGGATGGGACTTGGCGGATGTGTACGGACATTCGAGCTCTAAACAAGATCACTGTGAGATACAGGTTTCCTATGTCGAGGTTCGATGATTTGATTGATCAGTTGAGTGGAGATGTTGTGTTCTCAAAGATTGACTTGAAGAGTGGATACCATCAGATTCGTATTAGACCGGGTGATGAGTGGAAGACTGCTTTTAAAACTAGAGAAGGTCTATACGAATGGCTGGTTATGCCGTTTGGCTTGTCAAATGCTTCTAGTACTTTTATGAGAGTGATGAACCAGATTTTCAGACCCTTTATTGGGATGTTCGTAGTAGTTTACTTTGACGATATCTTGATCTATAGTGGAAGTATGGAAGAGCATATCCAGCATTTGCGAGAAGTGCTGTTTATTCTATGACAGGAGCAATTTTATGCTGCAACGAAGAAGTGTGTGTTCATGATGCCCAGTGTTTTGTTTCTGGGATATATTCCATCGAAGGAGGGTATTCAAGTGGATGAAAGTAAAGTGGAAGCTGTCAGGAGTTGGCCACAACCCAAGACAATTACTGAAGTGAGAAGCTTTCATGGGTTGGTATCTTTTTATCGAAGATTCATTCCACATTTTAGCAGTGTAATGGCACCTGTAACCGATTGCATGAAAGGAAAGAAGTTCGTGTGGACAGAGGAAGAAGAGTTAGCTTTTGAAAAGATTAAGACACTTTTGACGTCAGCACCAATTCTAATTTTGCCGGATTTTCAAATATTGTTTGAATTACATACTGATGCTTCGAAGGTTGGGATTGGTGGAGTATTGGGTCAGAAGGGCAGACCAGTTGCTTATTTCAGTGAGAAGTTGTCTGGAGCCAAGTTGAGATATAGCACTTACGACGTGGAATTTTACGCAATTGTTCAAGCTGCAAAGCACTGGAGTCATTATCTGTTTCAGAAGGAGTTTGTTCTTTATACGGATCACGAAGCTTTGAAACATTTGCATGGGCAGAACAAAATTTTAGCTAGGCACGCTTCATGGGTCGCGTATCTACAACAGTTTACTTTTATTGTGAAGCACAAATCAGGGGTGACGAATCGTCTAGCTGATGCCTTAAGCAGGAGGAATCATTTGTTGACAATGATGAAGGTTGAAGTGACAGGATTTGAACTATTGCCAGAGTTGTTTGAAGAAGATCCTTACTTTACGAAGATTGTTGAGAAAGTCAAGGATGGGAATACTGATGAGTTTGTGTTGGTAGATGGATTCTTATTCAAGGGGAGTCGATTATGCGTACCAAATTGTAGCTTGAAAATGAAAATTATAAAAGAGTTGCATGAAGAAGGACATGTTGGACGGGATCGCACATTGCAGTTGATTTCTCAATCTTACTATTGGCCCTCGATGAAGCGGGAAGTTGAAAGGTTTGTGCGTAGATGTCATGTCTGTTAAGTTTCGAAAGGGACAGCTACAAATGCAGGATTGTATATGCCTTTACCTGTTCCTACAAAACCGTGGGTAGATGTAAGCATGGATTTCGTGTTGGGCTTGCCGAGGACTCAACGGGGAAATGACTCTATATATGTTGTGGTGGACCGTTTCTCGAAGATGGTACATTTTGTTGCTTGTAAGAAGACGGCAGTTGCAGTCCTTGTGGCACAGTTGTTCTTTAGGGAGATCTATCGCTTGCATGGTTTACCAGAATCCATAGTTTCAGACAGGGATACCAGATTTTTGAGTCATTTTTGGCTGAGTTTGTGGAAGATGGTGGGAACAAAGCTAAATTTCAGTAGTGCTTATCATCCGCAGTCAGATGGACAAACCGAGGTTGTGAATAGATCGTTGGGAAATTTATTGCGGTGTCTGGTGAAGGATAATCTAAAGAGCTGGGATGTGAAGTTATGTCAAGCGGAGTTTTCTCATAATCATGCTATCAACCGTAGTACGGGTTTCAGTCCATTTCAGATTGTATATTCAAGCTTGCCAAAGGGGCCGTTGGATTTAGCGATAGTGCCACAACCGAAGGGGACAGTTAAGCAGGCTGCTGATTTTGTTGATGGGTTAACAGAATGCCATAGAATCATTCAGGAACGATTGGAGAAGACGAATGAGAAGTATAAACGATCTGTTGATCTGAAGCAAAGAAGTGTTGAATTTAATGAAGGAGATTTAGTATATGCTGTACTAACGAAGGATCGTTTTCCAGTGGGAACATACAATAAAATTAAAGCTCGAAAGATTGGTCCTGTAAAGATTACGAAACAGATCAATGAAAACGCTTATAGGTTGAAGCTGTCAGCGGATGTGTACACTTCTGACGTGTTTAATGTTAAACATCTTATACCATATTATGGAGATGAACAATCCAATGGGGAAGAACTTTTAAATTCAAGGACGAATTTTTCCCAACCAGGGGAGGATGATGCAGCCCAGCCTGAAATTAGGTCGCCTTCCAACGAGTCGCGATCTAACTCCAGTGAGCTACGACCTAACTCTAACGAGTCACAACCTAACTCTACCTAGCTCCAGCGACCTAGAAACGCCTTTAAGTCGCCCCAACGACCTAACGGAGGTCATGAGTTATATGAAAGACGCTCCAACGACCTAACCTTCCACTTTAGGTCGCGAACTTCAGAAACTTTAAGTTGCGAACTAACTCAGGTCTTAGGTTGCTCAAGCTATTGGATTTTAGGTCGTCCCAAGGTAGGTCGCAAACGACCTAACTTGCAACACAGAAGGAGGCAGGATGTTTTTAAACCACCTTGAAGCTTAGGTCATGAAGATGCTTATGTTGTTGTGCTACTTTAGTTCGTTGTGTTCTGTTTTTAGGTCACGTGGATGTGTTGTGATGTATATATGGTGTATTCCTTAAGTCGTGGGTCGTTTACTTGTTGTAACTTGTATTTTGATAGGTCGTTCGAACTGCTAGGTCGTTAGCGACCTAAGTTGGGTCGTGTGTGTTGTAAGGTCGTGAACGACCTAGTGTCGTGTGTTGTAAAACCCTATAAATATGAGTGTTTGGTCATTTGTAAGGGGTTGTTGATTTTGAATAAAACTTTGTTTGTGTGCTTTGTGCCACTTTTAAAATTGGTAGTTGAGTGTTATCTCCTATCTCCACCTTCGGCATTCGAGTGCGCTCGAATCAACGATCGTTGAAGCCAATTCACGGAATCAAGTGAGTTTGATCAACGTTCGAAGAATTGTAGATCTTCTCTCACAGTATCGTGTGCGATCAACGTGTCGAAGATAGCTAGAATTCGGTATCTTTCGAGATCAACGAATTTGGGCATTTGGGTATTTTCAATCCATCGATTTATTTTACTTCATCTAATCGTTTCAAAGATTAGTTTGACACGAAATATTCATTTGAGTTTGACACGAAATTAATTAATATTTATGAAATATTAATTTTAAGTTTTATTTGATGTGTTTGAACAATATTAAAATATGTTTATACACTACAAGAAAACGTACAGTTTTCGATGGTCGTCGACGGCCATCGGAAGTAGTCGGAAACCGAACGCAAAAAGGCGTCACAACTATCCCCTTCGCTGCACAGTTTTTTCGATGGCTTCCAACGACGTCAGTCGTAACATTTACGACGACTACCAACAAACAGGCCGACGGCTTCAGACGGCCATCGAAGACACGTGGACGATCACGGTAGTGCAAAAAAACTGTCGTTAGCCGTCGAAAGCCGTCGGTACAAAGCCGTCAAAAGCTGTTTAAAAATTTCGACCTACAGGCCATCCCCAGCTATCGAAAATCCTAAAACTATTTTTTGTATTTTCTCTTGCGTTCTAGCCTACCATACGCAATACAGAAACATAATATATTCATAAAAAAGCACATTATCCAATTCAGATATTCAATATAATATTAAATCATACAAATACAAATCACATAAAGAAATAAACCAAGCATAACTCGCATAAAATTAAACCAACACTTCGTTAAAATTATGTACATACATCTCATTGTACAAAATATACACCGTGGAACATCACCTCCTCACCATCAACTCCCAAATGTCAAAATCACCATCACCAAATGTATCATCAAATAATATACACAATATTTCAAAGTATCTAACTACACCAACTCAATGTATCATCGAAAATTACTAAACAATGACTCAAAACAAAAAATATACCTACCACTCCTATTAGTCACCTCCAAAACCTTAGGAACCAGCTGAAGATGGAATGCGGCCACCATACGGCTGCATGCACTCAGCAATACGCTGGTCCAACAGCTATGTCATCTCAATGGCCAACCGACAGTTCTGCTCCTCCAGCTACGCCATCCTAGCTCGCAACTCTTCGATCTCTGCTAGATTGATCTGAGCTCTAATTGGCCGACTCTCCTCTGTCTTCCCTGCAATACGTATTTAATTTAGTAAAAGTTCAATTGCTATAATCTTATTATCAAAGCTGCAGCATAATATGTTAATTGTTGTATCTATAAACTTATTATTGAAACTAAAGCAATGTGAAATTCTTTAGAACTGAAAGATGACTAAAATGTTATATCTTAATATATTATTCGTTACCACTTGATTGCGAATGCCGTAACGCCTGTCCCGTGAAGGTGGATCCATGACTGACTCAAAAATAATATCCTCCTCGTCCGTAGTTAGCTGCTCTCGACCAGTTTCCTCCAGGAGTTTCTACCATTGTTCCATAAATCTTGCTTGCGTGGACAAATAAAAATACATTTAAAATTAATAGCATGATATCTTAATTCATTATACTTAATAATTAAAGCAGTTACTAATAGTATATAAACTAAAATATGCTTACATGGCTCTTTCGCGATTTATTGTCATGCTATATATATGAAACAATCCCGTCTAGATTTACATGCTCGACGGTATGAGCAAGCGTAAATACATCCATGTACGATACGGGACGTTGCGCCTCCGCTTCCTGAAATTGATTATTATGCACTATTATTCTATATTCAAAATTATACAACACAATAACTATTTACAATTCACATTTAATAAATTTACCCAATCTTGACGATATTGCTAGAAAGATTTGGACCCTCTTCAATGAGTGATAAGATTTTTGTTCCTATTTGGAGAGTTTCTTTTCGACTCTGCTTGTAAATTTAAATAGACAATACATTATTTACTTACCAAATTTTTTTGACATTTACGTATCAATCAAATAATTAATAAAAGTTTTGTGTACTTACCTTCGCTTAATCAATATCCCAATGCGCTAGCCACCCTTCCCACACAGGCGCTCCCATTCAGTTCGGCTTATGCCCTTTATGCTTCGCAGCCAACATAGAATACCGGTAATTCTTCATCATCCTCCGCATCCAGTAGTGTCGTACCAGGTGTAGATTATCTGATTGTACGTCGACTACGACCTTCATTTCATGATTAACAAGTTGTTAGTTCCTGAGATGATGGTTTTGATGACAACAACCTTAGGGCTTGTTATAATATACATATACTAATATTCTTGTCTGGATATATTTGTATATGTAGGATATACATATTTATATATATATATATATATGTATATGTATGTATGCACTAAGAATGAAAACTGCACAGTATAGAGATACAAGACTGAGTATAGAGATTCAAGAATGACGAATTCAAGACTAAAGAAACCAAGACTGAAACTCATGAGTTTCAAGAGTTCAAAGTTATCAAGATTATCAAGAGTTCAAGATATCAAGATAAGTAATAGAGTCTAGATTTATGTTAAAACTTCATAGTAACACTAAAATCTTTATTCGGATTTTAATCGTGGAATGGAATCCACCTTCTTGCTTTAATAGTGGGATGGAACCCACGACCTCTTTAGTGGGATGGAACCCACGACCTTCTCTAGTGGAATGGAATCCATGAAATTTTCAAAATGATTTATTTTTAAGATTTATTTCAAAACTATCTTTTTAAAAGCTATCTCTTTAGGTTTAAATATTTTAGCCTTAACTGTTTTTAATTTCAAAATCATTTCTGGTTTTTAAACTATCTCCTGGTTTTAATGGTTTTAGCTTTAACCTTAAAATATTTATATTGAACTTTTATTAGTTTTATATTATATATTATATATTTTTAAGATTACTTTTTAAATCACCTTTATAAGTTTAAGCTATACTCAAAATGGTTTACAAAGATTAGAAATTGTTTTGACAAGTTATAGAATAGAAATCAATTTAAAACAAAATTAATTTTCAAAATTCACATAGGCGTGTCGACATCCCTCATCCTCCATGTTGACATGGTGACTGTAGAATTCAAATTTCAAATTTTTAAATGAAGTGTCTATTCATCATAACCTTTCGCGAATGGACATAAATGTTGTTCTCCTATATATACCGGTTGTTTTCAACTAATTTTAAGTTGGTTTTTCTTCATTTCTTCACTCCTTCTCCACTCAAATATTCTCTTATATTTTAACAAAACTCTATCGAAATCCTAAGTGAATCAAACTCAATCATCTCTAGTTTGATTCTCTTTCACTCTCTTTCTCAAAGATCTCAGTGCTATTCAGAGTTATAGGATCATTTGCAGTCAAAGAAGTGTATCGAGTGTCTCTATCTATCAAAGTGATATTGGAAACGGTGTGATTGTGGCCCGTAAATCAATTGGGAGTGGTTGTAGCGTGTTATTCAATTAGGTGATCTTGTAGTCAGATTAAATCAAGAGAGTTTTCTCTGGACTCGAAGACAGGAGGGTGTATCTCGTGGCGGTGAAATCGAGGTTGTAATATCACATTATATTTGAAAAGAAATCTGCATAAGAAATTGTGTGGGACTGAATGTAGGGTAACTCTAAACTAGTATAAAATTCCATTGTTTTTTTTCATTTACTACTTTTATTTACTATTTGCATCTATGTCTGGCTCTGTGATTGTCTCTGTGTTTGTGAAATTGCGTCTGTATGTGTTTAATTTAAAAAGATTTCAAAAATTCCATAAAATCCATTAAACACTATTCACACCGCCTAGTATTAATCCAGCCTCAAGATCTGTAATCTGAATTTCCTACACTTGGTATCAGATCAAGGTTTTCAAAGTTTTCATAATTTGATTTTTGAAAAAAAGTTTTCAAATGGCTGCCAACACTGGTAACGTCAACACTATCACTAGTTCATTTGTCGAGGGTCAGTCTACTGCCAGACCATCACTTTTTAATGGTAGAAATTATGCATATTGGGCATGTAGGATGAAAATCTATTTACAATCAATAGGATTAGACACTTGAAATATCACTCAAACCGAGCACGTTGATCCCACAACAAATTCGGCATAGTGGATCGTTGAGCAAAAGACTATTGAAAAACAATTCCAAAGCCATGAATATTCTTTTCTATTCGCTTGATAGGAATGAGTTTAATAGAGTGTCTGTTTGTAAGACTGCATATGAGATTTAAAAAACTTTCAAGTTACTCATGAAGGAACAAGCAAAAGTTAAACAGACCAAAATATCCATTTTGACCAATCAGTTTCAATTATTCATGATGAATCCAAATGAGTCCATTTCAGACTTGTACAGTAGGTTTCAAGACATTGCGCACTAATTAATTGAATTAGGAAAGAACTAATCTGAAGAAGATCAAGTTAGAAAATTCTGAATTCACTCATTTCGGAATGGGATCAAAAGACTCTAGCAATTGAAGAGGCTAATGATATCGGTACACTTAAAATTGAAGAATTAATTGGGAATTTATTGTCGTTTCAAATACAAATGTAAGGGAGAAGAGAAAGCAAGACCTCAGAAAAGAAGTCAATAGCGTTCAATTCAATAACAAATGGTTCAGACTCAAACAGTGACGACCATGAAGAAATAGCCTTGACGATAAGAAATTTTAGGAAGTTTCTGAAATACAAAAAGATGAGCAACTACAAGAGAAATGATCACATGAATTCTGAAAATAATAATGAGACTCTCAACAACGTCAGATGATACAATTATGATGAGCCAAGCCACTTAAAAAGAGATGTTCGCATTTGGATAAGCAGAAATTTCCTCCAAGTAATGATTTGTCAAAAAAAAGAAAAGGGCATATACTGCTACACTAGACGATTCAGACTCATCCTCCAGTGATGAAGATCAGAAGGTAAAAAATTCAAATATGTCATTTACAGCTATTTACGAATCTGATTATTTCGGAAATATGGATCTAAAAATAGGTATGCACTTAAATTATATTGGTTGAAATTTCTTGTTTGAGTGTTTGAATGTTTGGTTGTCCGCATGTTTTGAAATTGCTTGTCGTTTGAATTTAAAAATTTTGATTTTCAAAATTATATTATTTAAATAGTATTTTAAATATTAAAATATTAATATTAAAGTGTTATTATATTATTTCATATAAAATATAAATTAGATTATAGGATATATATATATATATGTATATATATTAAACAAAATAAAAAAAATTAGTAAAATGTATTATAGGACCCATATCGACATGACCCTACCCCTATATCGACATCCCTTCCAGAATTTTAAAATTCAAATTTTAATTCAAAACTTTGAATTTTCCTTCACGTTTTC
The DNA here is from genome assembly GCA_030765085.1 of Allium cepa. Taxonomy (NCBI): domain Eukaryota; kingdom Viridiplantae; phylum Streptophyta; class Magnoliopsida; order Asparagales; family Amaryllidaceae; genus Allium; species Allium cepa. The sequence continues at coordinate 764,458,219 of CM060934.1, read as the reverse complement.
GCCAACTCCAAAGCTCTGAAAAGGTGTCTTTTGACCATAGAACATGACTATTAGATATCTATTTATCTCCTTAACTTTATCTTATCTTTTCACTTTCATTTCAAAATTCAAACTCACTTTCAAACTCTCAAGCTCTCTACTCTCTTCATAAATGACTTCCTCAAGCACTCCCTCCACCATTAGGCTGTCCAAAGCCATCAAAAAATTCCTCTACAATGACCCGTAAGTTATCAAAACTTACAAAAGCTATATAAACGTTGAAAAAGTACATACGGGAAAATTTGCTATCTTTAGTGATTTTCCTTCATATGAACTCCATTGAAGAGAATCAAATTCTCAGTTTAAATAATGATTCTCAAAATGATTTTGGTTGGTATCCAAATATTGTTAAAATGTTTTATGCAAATTTGAACCGTGATTTTTATGATGGTAATGAAGGGGATGTCTGAAGTAGTGTTAAAGGAATACAAATTGTTTTAAATAGTGAGATTTTGTTAAATATTCTTGGTTGTAAGTATACGGGAATGAACCTTTCTGATTTTTAAATTGATGAACATGATCGTGAAACATTTCATCACATTTTTGAAGGAGATGATAACTTTGAATTTATAAATTGAAATTTTCATCCAAAAGCAAGAATTGTAAACCTTCTTTTGCAACAGATCATAACTCCAAGATCGAAAATTTTCAATCACTCGACCTCAAAAGTTTGTAAGGCTCTTTTTGCTATTTATAGGCACTATGAAAATAATTGGGTGCAAGTAATTTTGGATGAACTTCGTCCCATTACTTTAGGAGAAAACACTTTGTATCATGAGATTTATCTTACTCGTATTTTTAACTACTTTGGTGGTGATTGTAAGAAGGAGGAGTTCGTTTCTAGAAAAGTGTTTAACCATTCTAAAATCTCTCTAATGAAAATTCTATTTGTGTTTCAACCATATGAAGCACTTGCCGAAAGGGATGAGAGATTGGCTTATGAAGAGATGGAAGAAGAGGAGGAGGAGGAGGAAGGAGAGGAGATGGAAATTGAAAAAGAAAGAGAGGGGGAGGAAGAGAATTCATTGGAAAGCATCGAATACCCTTTCGCTCCTAACAATCCATCCAACAAAACACTTCTCAAGAATCAAAATTTTATCGTGGAAATCCAAATGATTCTAAAAGATCCATTAGTAAAAAGTTGGACAAGATTTCTACCAAAATGAACAAGTTCTTTGGGAAAGTGAGTTGCAAGCTTGGATTATCATCATCTTCATCAGTCTCTTACTAATACTAGTTTCATTTCATGTTGTATTAGTTTGTATCTCTATTTAGTTAATGTTATGTATCGTTTATGTAATGTTAACTAAATTTATCAATGAAAATCCTTTATTTTCTGTTTATTAGTTCTAAAATGTCTGTGGAATGCTTGTTATTATATCATATAAGTTCATATACATAGACTTGTACATAATATAAAGAAACAAAGAAAATTGCTTAAATAAACAAGGGCATGTTAACATCCTCCTACCCCCAATGTCGACATGTAACGGCCAGAAAATGGTCTTTGTTTTGAAATTGACATAACCACCTTGTGTCATTTCATTTCAAATGACTTTTTAACTCTTTAAATACTTGTTTCTTCCAGAAAAATGCATACTTCCAATTCTCTTTATTTTCTATTGAATTTCTTCATATTTTATCAAAAAATGGCCTCTTCCATTCATAATCTAAGTAAGAATCTTGAAGAAACTCTCAATTCCTTCAAGAACATACTTACTTTTGTCCTTAGCAATCAACGTGACTTAGAACTAAGCCAAATGCAGATGTAAAAGAACAAGAAAGGCATTTCGATGCCATTCGATGGAAGATCTCAGCCTTCAACAAAAAAGAACTTAAAGCGAATCCAGAAGGAATTCTGAACAAGGATAATGAAGAATGAGAGGATAAAAAGTCAGATCCTATCTTCGATGAAGAAGGACAGGTTGAAGTTCTAAGAAATGTTTGATTTGACTTGTATGGTTTTACTTTGAATTGATTTGTTTTGATATGGTTTGAATTGTTTGGTTTGATTTGACTTTATTTGAGTTGTTTGAATCGATTTGAATATAGTATGTAATATATGATTGAAATGATGTGCTTTGATAAATATATTGATTGATTTGTTTGAAATTTTCACATCTCTCACATTTACCTTACTATATTTTAATCATATTATCATCTGTCTCATTTATATTCTCCTATACTGTATTATTATCCTATATAGTGCTATAATATAAGATTTACGGGGAGGTATGTTATTTAGGATTAGTTTTTGTTGATGACAAAGGGGGAGAATTATAAAATACGTTAGATAGGCTTAGATTAAAGGGGAATTAGTAGATTAAGGGGGGTTGTTGGAGTAAGGGGGAGTTAGAGTTGAATTAGAGTTTTGTGGAGTATATTTTAGAAAATAGATTGTCATCATCAAAAAGGGGGGGACTGTTAGTTCCTGAGATGATGGTTTCGATGACAACAACATTAGGACTTGTTATAAAATATACATACTAATATCCTTGTCTATATATATACAGGATATATATATATATGCATGTACTAAGAATGAAGATAGTAAAGTATGAAGATTCAAGAATGAGTATAGAGATTCCAGACCGACGAATTCAAGACCGTAGAAATAAAAACCGAAGACTCATGAGTATCAAGAGTTCAAGAAATCAAGATTATCAATAGTTCAAGAGTTTAAGATTATCAAGGTAAGTAATAAAGTTTAGATTTATGTTAAAACTTCATAATAGCACCAAAATCTTTATCCAGATTTTAATTGTGGAGGGGAATCCACCTTCTTTTTCTAATAGTGGGATGGAAACCACGACCTTTTTAGTGGGATGGAACCCACGACCTTCTCTAGTGGAATGGAATCCACAAAATTTTCAAAATGATTTATTTTAAAGGCCATTTACAAAAATATTTTTAAAAAAAGTTATCTCTCCAGGTTTAAATATTTTAGCCTTAATTATTTTTTAATTTCAAAATCATTTCTTGTTTTTAAACTATCTCATGGTTTTAATGGTTTTAGCTTTAATCTAAAAATATTTATATTGAACTTTTGTTACTTTATATTATAGATTATATATTTTTAAGATTACTTTTAAATCTCTCTTATAAGTTTAAACTATTCAAAATGGTTTACAAAGATTAGAAATTGTTTTGAGAAGTTTTAGAATAGAAATCATTTTAAAGAAAAATTAATTTTCAAAATTCACATAGGCATGTCGACATCTCTCATTCCCCCATTTCGACATGGTGACCATAGAATTCAAATTTCAAATTTTTAAAAGAAGTGCCTATTCATAATAACTTTTCGCGAATGGACTTGACTGTTGTTCTTTTATATATACTAGTTGTTTTCAACGAATTTTAAGTTAGTTTTTTTCATTTCTTCACTCCTTCTTCTCCACTCAAATGTTCTCATATATTTTAAAAAAAACTCTACCGAAATCCTAAGTGAATCAAACTCGATAATCTATAGTTTGATTCTCTGTCACTCTCTCTTAAAGATCTTAATGCTATTCAGAGTTATAGGATCATTTGTAATCAAAGAAGTGTATCGAGTCTCCCTATCTATCAAAGTGATATTGGAAACGGTGTGATTGTGGTCCGCAAATCAATTGGGTGTGGTTGTAGCCCGTAAATCAATTAGGTGATATTATAGCCTAGTTAAATCAAGAGAGTTTGCCCTGAACTCGAAGACAGGAGGCTGTATCTCGTGGTCTTGAAATGGAGGTTGTAATATCGATATTATATTTGAAAATAAATACGCACAAGAAATTTATAGGACTGGATGTAGGGTAACTCCAAACCAGTATAAATTTCCTGCATGTTCTTGCTTTTACTGCTTTCATTTATTATTTGCACATGTGTCTGGTTCGGTGATTGTCTCCGTGTTTGTGAAATTGCATCTGTATGTGTTTAATTTTAAAAGATTTCAAAAATTCCATAAAATTCATTAAACACTATTCACCCCTCCTCTAGTGTTAATCCAACCTTAAGATCCGTACACATTTCCTACAAAAGCGACAAATAATTAAACAATAAAAGGTGAACAATAAATAAGCGACAAAAAAAATTAAGAATGTAAAACAGAAGATTATACTTACAATGAAATCCTGCTATACATACTCCATGATGTGGCAAGGGATATTATCCCATTTGGGCCAACAAACCGTCATCATATTCTTGTGCGAGTCTCTCGAAACTGATAGAACTACAGCTAACGGCTGTAGGTCAAACTCCCTGCGTTAAATATGATACAGATCATTATAATGTACATAAATATTTAAGATGCTGAAAAAAGTTTAATACTTTCCCCTTCTCTCTAGGTACCAGATACACAACGGGATGCTGTTGTGGCTGCGATGAGCTGCTACCACAGTCACATCATTTTAAAAGAAAATAATAGCATAATTGTGAAATATATTTTGTAGTTAAATGACATAAATGACATAAAGTACATGAAGTGCAAAATATATCTGATTCAGATTGGGTCTCATATTCTGATGATAAGAAGAATACATTGCTTTTTAACATAAATTGCTGAATAAATGACATAAATGGTAATGACATAAATGATGTAAATGACGATAAACAGATTCAGTTTTATCAACGACATAAATTACGTAACTTGCAAAATAAATCTCATTAATTGCATAAATTGCATAATACATAAGAATTCAATATAATATTTTTATCAATCCTCATCATCTTCTGATTCAGACTCGATCTCATATTCTATGTTATTTTCCTCCCTGCTCTCAAATGCTTCAACCAAAATGTTTGATTCATCGTTCAAGGGTCCAAAATTAGTACGTTCGTTTGTTATTATTATTTCATTGTTTTTCTTAAGATCTGCCTCATAAGCTTATTCGTTTGGAATATTTTTCCCATTAAACGTAAATCTTGCCTTTTTTAAAAAACTGCTGACCAATCTGCTTTATTTCTTTTTAGAGATGGATAAAGAGTATAATAAACCTGCAATGCTTGTTTGGCTAGTACAAAATGATCGTACTTGTGATAATGTGATGCGTGCTTTATTTCAATAAGATTATAATCCTTATGCATGTTAATTGCAGAACCAGGAACATTGCTGAACCAATTGCATCTAAAAAGAAACACATCCTCCGCGGGTCGTGAGAAATATGTCAGTTGCAAATTTTGAGTTAAAACGCTATAAAAAACATTTATGCGATTTTCTGGATCATCACTACCTTTAACAAATACACTTGTATTATTAATCAAATTTTCTGCACCGTATTCTTTGATGTTAAATTTATATCCATTGACGAATATATTGAATACATCTTGACATTTCTTTTTGGTCCCAATGCAAGATGTTTCATTCCTTCATCGACCACATAACTTCTCGGTTCATAAAAGTACTTTGAAAACCAATCGAAAAATTCTTTACCGAGATCTCCGTGTGGATGTTCACTTTCATAAATATTGCAGATATGAATAAAAAATTGCATTAAATTCTACACGCGCATGCATTATTGAAATGAATAAATCAAAAATTATTATTTCATATTACCTAATAAATGGCGCAACCTCGGCACAATTAAGAAGAATATAGGCGTGTGCTACATGAAGATCTCTATCGTCTAATCATACTTCTACACATTTTCCAAAAGGTCGACCATGTTATCTAAAAATAGAAAACATTGTTTGAGAGGACTCTTGTTCGTCGCCTTCATTATTACATGGAACACTTTCAAATGATATGTTCACATGATCACTAAAATAGAGAGAGAAAAAGATCAAAGCTTCTTCTTCGATGTAAGATTTACATTTCGAACGTTCAACTCATGCTTTTTGCCTCACTTTTTTCTTCAGATGATTCAAGTATCTATTCAGAATTAATTTACAATAACTTTAACTTCCGAATGAAATTAAATTAATAGGTAACATATTTCATATCTCTCGAATGGATACATCCATCCATATTGCATAGGACCTCGAAGTCGTGCTTCGGATGAGAGATAAACAGGTAAATGTTCCATTTCATTAAAAAAACCTGGTGGAAATTTTTTCTTCAATTTGCGGAGCAATATAGCAATATATTCTTCAAGTTTACGTAAACCTTGCACTTTTAACGTTGTCAAACATAGCTCTTTGTAAAACAGACTAAGTTCCATTATTACCTTCCAAACTTTTAAGGGAATAGTTCTTTAAATACAACGGGTAATAAATTCTCCATCATTATGTGACAGACATGGCTTTTCATTCCACTCAATCTACCGTTTTTAAAGTCAACACATCTACGAAGTGTTGAATATGCGTTTATATGATTTTTGTTTGATGATAATAAACATATATACATTCGTTTAAATGTATTTGTTAATGTACTATTTTATATTTCACAGATTAAATAAATATTTGTTGAATAAAATTAAATAACACAAAATTTGAATTTAAACGAATATTTTATTCAAATAAATATTTATTACAACTTTGAATAGTACAATCTCAAGCTCTCACTATAACTATACAACTTTGATTACAATTACATCACATTTCATATTTACAGTTCACCTCACTACATATCACTCACACTCGTATTTATCTTCAACTGCATTCCAGTTTGAATCCAGCATCTGAGCAATCTGCAAAAATATTCACTAACGCAGTAAAATTGAAAAAGAAATATTTTTGCAATATAAAATAAAACGTGAATTTTTGAAAATATGATTTGCCTCAGTTATTTGGGTTGTTCATCATAATTTAAATTTGAATTCATCATACACGAACAACTTGTGACATACACAGTGTATTACTGTATATGCCACAAGGCCGTGCACACCGATATACACTTGATTGATTTACAGGGACAGGTGAGCACAGGTCAAACCCAAATGAAAAGCCGGGTTTAACTCATGTGCAGTATATTCAAAATTTCGACACGAGCACAAGGTCAAACCCGAGTTTTTGAAACTGGATTCAACACAGGGCAGTTAACATGTCAAAAACAGTTGCAACATGGATATCACAAGAAATGAAACACCAATCAGTAGCATGCTAAGGAAGACTGCATCAAAATGCAAGCACAAAAGTGCACAGCAACCATTAACTGCAACAAGTTGATATGCAAACTACAACAAGTTGATCATGCAAACTGACTTGAAGATGGCCACCAACATAAGCAACAACATGAACCAACTATATGAAGTACACAATAGGCCGAGTTTCAAGATACTAAGCAACAGCAACATGAATGTCACAAATATACAACAACAAGCTACAATGAATGCATCAATAAACCAGCTACAACAATGCATCAGTGAGCAACACAGCAACATGAATACAGATTCACGCCAATCCTAACAGCATGAATCAAGCTCGTTAAAGGCCGCAACAGAATACATCAAAAGCAAGAACAAACAACAATCAAACAATGTCACAGCTACACGATACCAAAATATCAAGTTTAGGTGACATCAACCAAACAGTGACAATGCAGACACAACTGAAATGAGACAGGTCAAGAAATGGAGTATCAAAATGATGCAAATAACAAGTACAGGCCGCAACAGTATGCACCAGTACAAAACAAGTCAATGCAACATGAACCAACTCCAAATGTATCAGTAGCATATATTACAGGGATGAACACATGAGAATGGACAAGGCACAGATCAAGTTCAAGTTATACAAGACAGCTACAACACAAAAGTTTTCAAACCAACTACAAATGCACAGCATACATACGAATCAGAGTACCTAAAGACAATGGCGTGAAAATCAATACTACAGAGATGAACAAATTGTAACAGTGAAAAGATGACAATGCCACCAGAATTTCATATCAAGCAAGTGCAGTCAGTTCATGTTAAACCGATCAGAAGATGGCCAGAGACTATAGTTCTCAGTGAAGTCGAAATCAGTGTCAAGGCCGAAGTCATAGTAAAATCGCCATGTCAATGTTGAACAAGTCAACAAAGTATAAATTCCAGAAATCAAAATACCGTGGTCATCACGAAATTGAATCAAACCGTGTTAACCAAGTAAACACGAAATATTCGAAATTGAAGAAGTCAGAAGTCATCACATTCGTTGAAGAAAAATCAAGTGGCAGAGATGAATAATTGACAAATTCAAATAAAATATATACGACGAAAATACAGGGGGGTCGAACCCTATAAAAGTGATTAACATCATCGGCAATTGAGGTATTCGAGTTCAAGCAAAACTGAGAATAATAATCATTCATCTCGAATCAGATCGAGTTCAAGTACGAAAGATTAGAAGAAGCAAAAAGCACAAAATACATACCGAAGCAATCGAACTCGACGAAAGAGAAGCAGCCACATGCGAAATCGAAGAGACGATTATTCGACAAAGCAAGCATCCAAGATCAGAAACTCGAATCATCGAAGCGGCGCTTCAATTTCTCAAAATCCCTAATTTAAGAGCGAAAAGGAAAGAGATCGAACAAAGCCCTAATTTGCAAAGACACGGCCACCATTATCTCGAACATAGAAGGACCGGGCCAAAAATTATAAAAGAAGAAAAAGGGGGCCGGCCGTTAATTCTAACATTGGACTTTATAATTATAAAGGGCTTTTAGATTACAATTAGGGTTTATTTTATTTTTAAATTGTTTTTAAATTTGTAATTTCTTTTTTAAACCGTTTAATTTTCTAGTCGTGTGACTAGGGTACAAACTACGGTGTGTAGTTTGAGAATTCGCAACTCGGTAGTTGAGTTGTGGCAGGGTTTTGAGCGTAGAATTAGATTAGTCAATAGCGGGTATAGCGAGTTTACGTGTGTAAGCGAGGGACTATCTAATTTCTAGTAGAAATCTTGGGGGCAGCACGTAGGCAGGGTTTTGCCGAAGCTGGGTAAATTCTGTGTTGTTCTGTTTTATTCTGTTATTTATATTCTGCGATATCTGTGCTGCTATTCTGTGATCTGAATTGAAATTAATTTATAAGCTTCCGCGATTAATTTTAATAATTAACACCATCACCCTATTCACCCCCCCTCTAGGGTGAAATCGATCCTACAAGTGGTATCAGAGCAAGGAACAAAAGCCGTTTTTGTTTTAAAAATTTGATTTTACAAAAATCAATTTTGTTTTAAAAAATTCGTGTTTAAAAAAAAAAAAATCGGTTTTTGTTTTAAGAATTTAACTTATTTAAATGGCTTCTTTTAATACTGCTTTTGCTGAGGGTCAATCTATAGTTAGACCACCACTGTTCAATGGTGAATATGCTTATTGGAAAAATAGGATGGAAATCTTTCTAAAAACCATTGACGCTTGGAATATTGTTGAGACAGGTTATAGGACGCCGACTATAACTGTAGATAATCAGGAAGTAGATAAACCAAAGGAACAATGGACAGAACTAGAAAATAAATTACAAAATACCAATGCTAAAGCTATGAATTCTATTATCTGTTCTTTGGATCAATTTGAATTTAATCGTGTCTCACATTATCTAACTGCGCAGGAAATATGGCACACACTAGAAGTGACTCACGAAGGAACATCTCAAGTCAAAGAATCTCGCCTTGCCATGCTAAGCAGCGAATACGAGAACTTCACAATGGCGAAAGAAGAAAATGTCAAAGAGATGCATGGACGACTTTCCAATATCGTATACAAATCAAAAGCTCTTGGAAAATCATATACAGAGTTGGAGATAGTCCGAAAAATCCTCAGAGTCCTTCCACGAAAATTTGAAGCGAAAGTGACTGCGATTCAAGAATCAAAAGATTTGAAACAACTTAAAGTTGAAGAACTCATCGGAAATCTCACCACTTATGAGCTAGAAATGAAATTCAAGGAAGAGCGTGAAGGAGGTGACACTCAAAAGAAATCAATAGCTCTCAAAGGAACAATCGAAAGTGATGATGATAACGATGAAGATGATGGAGCAGCAGAATTGGAGCTGTTAATAAGGAAATTCAAAAAATGGAATCAAAAACATGGAAATTCAGCTCGAATTCAAAAAGCAAAAAGCAGAATAGCCAAAGCACTAGACTACTCAGAAGAACAAAAGTTTATTTGTTATAATTGCAACAAACCCGGCCATATCAAGCCCGATTGTCCACAAATTAAATCCAGCCACGGAAAGAAACAGAAAAAGAAAAGTTTTGCAGCCACTTGGGATGAAATAGACGAGAATGATCAAAGCACTAGCAGTGAAAGCGAAAAGGCAGAATTGTGTCTTCGAGGTGATACAACTGACAGTGACGATGACGAGCCAAGTGAGGTATCAAAACTTACCCATTCTGAGTTGCTTATATATTTTCATGAAGTAAACGGTTGTTTTGAACGACTTAGGGAAAAATACGCCAAACTTGAATCTCAAAAAGATACTTTGATAGAATGTAATAAACAACTTGATCAATTAGTTAAAACCTATCAAAGTAGGATCCCTAAGTGTGATAAGTGTCCAACATTTGATGAAGAAATTAAAAAATCAGAAATTAAAATAAAATCGCTTGAAAATGAAATTCTGATTTTAAAGGAGAATGAAAATACTAGGAGAGAGAATTCTATTAAAAAGTGCACACAGTTGTTAAACGAAAATGAATCTCTCAAATCACAAGTCCAACAATTGTCAACGACTTTAGATAAATTTTCAAAAAGTGAAAAATCGTTGAATATGCTATTAGGAAAGCAAACTGTTAATACGGTTAGACAAGGACTTGGATATAATAATTCGAAAATTGTTGAAAACAAGATTAATCAAGTTAATTCTATGTGCACAAGTTGTAGAAAATTTGGACACGGTCACAATAATTGTTGGTATAGACCCAAACAAGTGAAAACTATACCGATTTGGGTTCCTAAAGGCACAAATATAAAATCTCTCAAATTTAAACAAATTTGGGTGCCAAAGGGAACAATTATAAATAGTTTTGGGTCTACACAAAATTATTTTTCAAAATTTTCTGCCACTAACAACCATGGACCTATAAAAACAAATAGGTCACATAAATCCTTTTCCGTGTAGGTGTGGTGGCAGGCTAAGGAACAACAATAGTGTTCTCTGGATTTTGGCTGTTCCAGAAACACAACGGGCGACAAAGCTAAGTTCCTTAGCCTTGTATAAAGGTGACAGAATCACAACGGACAACAACGAAAAATATCGTAAAGGTAAAACAGGTATGGTATGTTTTAAACGATATATTAATTGTGATAATCTGCACCGTATTTTGAATTAATTCAGCCAATATTGAGATGAATAAAAGATGATGATTTTGATTCTGATTTTTTCAAAATTGTTGGCCAATTATGCTTTTATGCCAAAAACACTACAATCCTTGAAATACTTTATATCGATTAATTTGGATTGCTGATGGTGCTTTTATTGATTGACGATAATATTTTTGGCTAAATCTATATTCATGGTTTCTTCTATTTACATGGCTTCAACTTAAAATCCTAATGAATTCTATTTAAAAAATTGTAAAAAGGATTTTAAGAAATTTTTGACTTGTTTTTATTTATGACATTGATTTGTGCTTAAATGATGACCAATCAGATTTTCAACATTGAACTAATCCATATAAATTTGTTCGGTCAAATGATGGTATTTGATTACTCATGCTACACGTAGATATATTGGTTTTGACATTTTTGTCACTGCTTATAAATTTGCACGATTTCAAATTTCATGTGAAAGATGTTAAAAAGTTTTTTTTTGAGAAATTGTTGAAACTTCAAGAATTTGTTTAAAGAATAATGATGTTGATTGACTGTTGATTACTCATGAATATAACTGTTTATCCTAAGGTTTCTGAAATTAACACTATGATATTTGTTTGAGTGATAACATGGCTTCATTTCAAATTTCATTTAAAAATTGTTGAAAACAATTATGAGATAATTTGTTGAAATTTCACAATCTGGTCTTTGACATTCAACGAGTGAATATTGAGTGAAATTTAAATTCAAATGCAGATTACACTGGTAATATAGTTGATAGAAAAATTATTAGTGTAACGTGATTAATTTTTGAAACATTCATTTGCTGCATCGTTTTTCAAAGAAAATATCTGCATATTTTTCACTTGAAATAATTTTCAAATAGCAGAAAATTTTCTTATAAAACCCCCTCGAGAAAATCATGTTTGACCATATTTACAGATTAGTCATTTTTGAAAAATTAATTTTATAATTTTTGGATTTGATTTTAAATGACTATTTTGACTAATCTAACTCCCTAATGATTATCGAAAAGATCAATAGTGATTGAAAAAGTGATGAGTGTCGATATTTGTCATACATTACTCAAGACAATATATTTAGAAAAATTTCTTTAGAATTTCATAACAAAAGTTATAAAAACTTTTTGTTGGGTAAAAATTCCATGATCATTTCTATTTCTATCATCTTTCTATCGACCATCACTCATCAAAATCATATATAGTATGTAAATTTGTGGTAGTTTACAAAGGAAATTATTCGTTCTTCAATTTGTTTTATCTTCAGATTCATAAAGGAAATTATCTGTGCTTCAATTTATTATATTCTTCAATAAAAATAAATATCCAAAGTATTCACTCTCATTTAAAAGTCCTCACGGTTATGCATGGGTGAATTACTTGGATTTTTGATTATGTGCTTCCATGCTCATTTAAAAGTCCTCACGGTTATGCATGTATGGAACGCATATCAAAATTAATTGGTTAAATAGACAAGTTGATTCTAATCCCATTTAAAAGTCCTCACGGTCATGCGTGGTTAGAAGATACTTGATTTCATTTTTAAAATTAAATTGGAATACTACTAATCTCATTTAAAAGTCCTAACGGTTATGCATGGTTAGTAGATATTCAAATTTCCCGAAATAAATATACCACAAATAGACAGAACTGTATGATTTTTATGAATTTATCCCCATCATTTCTGAAAGTGGAATATGCGTCTGACATGGGTAATTATGATTTTTGTTTGAAGTTTATTGAAATTTGATATTTATATTCAATTGAGTTAAATGTTTGATTCATGTCTGTCACTTCATCCCTATTTTTATAACACTGTTATTCTTTTGCTGATAACAAAAGGGGGAGAGAAAAGTTAAGATTTTGTTAAATAAAATCAAGCAAGGGTCAAATAATTTTCCATTTGCATATAGGCTCATTTATATATTTCTATTTGTATGCATATATGTAGGGGGAGTATCATGTAGAGAGGAAGCATTCAAATAGGGGGAGCAAATTGAACAATCAAATACATTTAATACATTCAAAATCTTAAATATATGTTTGTTATCATCAAAAGGGGGAGATTGTTGAATATGCGCTTATATGATTTTTGTTTGATGATAATAAACATATATACATTCGTTTAAATGTATTTGTTAATGTACTATTTTATATTTCACAGATTAAATAAATATTTGTTGAATAAAATTAAATAACACAAAATTTGAATTTAAACGAATATTTTATTCAAATAAATATTTATTACAACTTTGAATAGTACAATCTCAACCTCTCACTATAACTATACAACTTTGATTACAATTACATCACATTTCATATTTACAGTTCACCTCACTACATATCACTCACACTCGTATTTATCTTCAACTGCATTCCAGTTTGAATCCAGCATCTGAGCAATCTGCAAAAATATTCACTAACGCAGTAAAATTGAAAAAGAAATATTTTTGCAATATAAAATAAAACGTGAATTTTTGAAAATATGATTTGCCTCAGTTATTTGGGTTGTTCGTCATAATTTAAATTTGAATTCATCATACACGAACAACTTGTGACATACACAGTGTATTACTGTATATGCCACAAGGCCGTGCACACCGATATACACTTGATTGATTTACAGGGACAGGTGAGCACAGGTCAAACCCAAATGAAAAGCTGGGTTCAACTCACGTGCAGTATATTCAAAATTTCGACACGAGCACAAGGTCAAACCCGAGTTTTTGAAACTGGATTCAACACAGGGCAGTTAACATGTCAAAAACAGTTGCAACATGGATATCACAAGAAATGAAACACCAATCAGTAGCATGCTAAGGAAGACTGCATCAAAATGCAAGCACAAAAGTGCACAGCAACCATTAACTGCAACAAGTTGATATGCAAACTACAACAAGTTGATCATACAAACTGACTTGAAGATGGCCACCAACATAAGCAACAACATGAACCAACTATATGAAGTACACAATAGGCCGAGTTTCAAGATACTAAGAAACAACAACATGAATGTCACAAATATACAACAACAAGCTACAATGAATGCATCAATAAACCAGCTACAACAATGCATCAGTGAGCAACACAGCAACATGAATACAGATTCACGCCAATCCTAACAGCATGAATCAAGCTCGTTAAAGGCCGCAACAGAATACATCAAAAGCAAGAACAAACAACAATCAAACAATGTCACAGCTACACGATACCAAAATATCAAGTTCAGGTGACATCAACCAAACAGTGACAATGCAGACACAACTGAAATGAGACAGGTCAAGAAATGGAGTATCAAAATGATGCAAATAACAAGTACAGGCCGCAACAGTATGCACTAGTACAAAACAAGTCAATGCAACATGAACCAACTCCAAATGTATCAGTAGCATATATTACAGGGATGAACACATGAGAATGGACAAGGCACAGATCAAGTTCAAGTTATACAAGACAGCTACAACACAAAAGTTTTCAAACCAACTACAAATGCACAGCATACATACGAATCAGAGTACCTAAAGACAATGGCGTGAAAATCAATACTACAGAGATGAACAAATTGTAACAGTGAAAAGATGACAATGCCACCAGAATTTCATATCAAGCAAGTGCAGTCAGTTCATGTTAAACCGATCAGAAGATGGCCAGAGACTATAGTTCTCAGTGAAGTCGAAATCAGTGTCAAGGCCGAAGTCATAGTAAAATCGCCATGTCAATGTTGAACAAGTCAACAAAGTATAAATTCCAGAAATCAAAATACCATGGTCATCACGAAATTGAATCAAACCGTGTTAACCAAGTAAACACGAAATATTCGAAATTGAAGAAGTCAGAAGTCATCACGTTCGTTGAAGAAAAATCAAGTGGCAGAGATGAATAATTGACAAATTCAAATAAAATATATACGACGAAAATACAGGGGGGTTGAACCCTATAAAAGTGATTAACATCATCGGCAATTGAGGTATTCGAGTTCAAGCAAAACTAAGAATAATAATCATTCATCTCGAATCAGATCGAGTTCAAGTACGAAAGATTAGAAGAAGCAAAAATCACAAAATACATACCGAAGCAATCGAACTCGACGAAAGAGAAGCAGCCACATGCGAAATCGAAGAGACGATTATTCGACAAAGCAAGCATCCAAGATCAGAAACTCGAATCATCGAAGCGGCGCTTCAATTTCTCAAAATCCCTAATTTAAGAGCGAAAAGGAAAGAGATCGAACAAAGCCCTAATTTGCAAAGACACGGCCACCATTATCTCGAACATAGAAGGACCGGGCCAAAAATTATAAAAGAAGAAAAAGGGGGCCGGCCGTTAATTCTAACATTGGACTTTATAATTATAAAGGGCTTTTAGATTACAATTAGGGTTTATTTTATTTTTAAATTGTTTTTAAATTTTTAATTTCTTTTTTAAACCGTTTAATTTTCTAGTCGTGTGACTAGGGTACAAACTACGGTGTGTAGTTTGAGAATTCGCAACTCGGTAGTTGAGTTGTGGCAGGGTTTTGAGCGTAGAATTAGATTAGTCAATAGCGGGTATAGCGAGTTTACGTGTGTAAGCGAGGGACTATCTAATTTCTAGTAGAAATCTTGGGGGCAGCACGTAGGCAGGGTTTTGCCGAAGCTGGGTAAATTCTGTGTTGTTCTGTTTTATTCTGTTATTTATATTCTGCGATATCTGTGCTGCTATTCTGTGATCTGAATTGAAATTAATTTATAAGCTTCCGCGATTAATTTTAATAATTAACACCATCACCCTATTCACCCCCCTCTAGGGTGAAATCGATCCTACACGAAGATTTGATGAAATCACATCAGGAAATCAAAGTCGTTCCACCCATTTTAGCACAACTTTAACTTGGTTATTATCTAACTCATAATATGCTTTGATTTTTTTACCGTCGTTTGGTTTCATACGAAGATCAGGACGTTTTCGTAATTCTTGTATATCGCGTCTTGATTTCAACTCATCCTTAGTCTTTCCTTTGACATTTAAAATTGTGTTAAAAACATTATCAACATTTTTCTCGTTGTGCATCACATCAATATTATGACGAAGTAGAAGATCTTTCCAATAAGGAAAGTCTCAAAATATACTTTGTTTGCACCAATTATGAATAGTTGATTTACATGCAATTTCTATTTGCACTTCAGTTTCATATATCTTTGGATAGTCCCTTATAAGTTCGTATATGTCTTCCCTTGACCATATCGTTGGTGATTGTCTGGTTTCTACTTTATTAGCTAAAAAAATTCTATCTCCTTTGAAGGATGATTGACATGGGGAAAACATTAATGACAATCAATCCATGAAATTTTCTTACCATTCGGTAAAGAAAATGCCCGTGTTTCTTCTATGTAATAAGGACAAGCTAGATGACCGGATGTACTCCATTCTGAAAACATTGCATAGACAGAAAAATCACTTATAGTCCACAGCAAAGAAGCAAACATACGAATTTTTTTCTTTGAAACGTCGTATGTTTCTACTCCTTCGCCCCACAATGTTTTTAATTCCTCAATCAACAGTTGCAAATATACATTGATTCCTTGTGTCGGATCGTCGGGGCCAAGAACGACAGCAGTAAGAAACACATATTGTATTTTCATACACATCCATGGAGGCAAATGATAAGGTGTGATGATAATGGACCAAGATGAATATTTAGCACCAATTTGAAAAAATGATGTAAAACCAACCGTACATAATCCAAGTCTAACATTACGACTCTCCGTAGCAAAATTGGGATAAGTTTTGTCAAAATTCTTTCATGCTTCTCCATCGGCTAGATGTGTCAACGTATCTTCTTCCTCTGTTCTCATGTTATGCCATCTCATATGAGGTGCAGTTATACACTACTACAAAACAGGTCATTTGCATCGGTTGTTTACCCCCCTTTTGCATCAGTTCAACAACCGATGCATATGCAACCGATGCAATAGGGTTAACACTTTTGCATCAGTTCTAAAACCGATGCAAAAAGGTCCTTTTTGCATTGATTGTTACTAACAACTGATGCGAAATATCATGGTTGATTGCTTGAACACAGCCCCCTTATTGCATCGGTTTTTTATAACAACCGATGCAAACTAATCCCTCTATTGCATCAGCTATTTATACCTGATGCAAAAAAGTCATTCTCAGAAATCATTATTACAGTACTCAAATAGACTATATATATATTATTGGTTATAACAAACAATTGTTGCATGCAATATTACAATCATTCAAAATTAAATTTGATGGCAAATACAAATTGAATAACATAATACCAAAATAAGCATATATCAATTACAGTGTTAATAATCTATACAAAATAAGTGTGGATACACTAAACTGATTAACAACTCTGCTCATATATCAATTATAGTGCACCACAACAGTCGCCACCCCCATCCATCTGCCTACACACACCGGCAACTTACATCTCTG
The DNA here is from genome assembly GCA_030765085.1 of Allium cepa. Taxonomy (NCBI): domain Eukaryota; kingdom Viridiplantae; phylum Streptophyta; class Magnoliopsida; order Asparagales; family Amaryllidaceae; genus Allium; species Allium cepa. Next base: position 764,440,564 of record CM060934.1, on the reverse strand, counting down.
TCTGCTATATATCCATCTTTGTGCACACTGCAGATATACATTCATCAACATCTTCCAACATGTCACCCCTCTTCCACCACCTGAAACTACACACACCATTCTCTGTGCAAACACATCTTCCTGCCTCAGCCACCATCCACCAAAACTGCACACCACACTGTTCCTTCATACAAACCCCACTGCCTCACTTCAACAACAACAAACATATATCATACTCAACCACAACTGCTTCATAATACAATACTTCGTACGATACATTTCTCTGATCACCTGCTCCTTGCACATCCTCCTACCAATCACCAACCATTTCACTTATGTGCATCAACCCCGGCGTATCATTGACATCTCATCACTTCATAACTGCCTCTACCCTGCCACTGCATCTTCAACAGTGCATACTTCAACCATTAACTAAACTATCATCTACCTACTACATACTCCACTGTAAATTCACTACTTCCGATCATCAACTCTTTACTGCAAACCACATCACCAGTACCACCAATGAACATAATTGTAAATTCCATCCACAACTGACTATAAATTACAACTACCACCCCCTTCATCACCAATTTCAAATAGCTGCTTTACTCCTCTACCAAACTCAAACTGTCCCTGCCCACATACAACAAAATCTACACCTCTGCAAGCAGCACTTCTTCACACTGCCACTCCCATATCACAACCACCAACTTCTTCTACCATCATAATCACAATCAACCAACAACATCTCCGCTATCATAACCATTTTATACCACTACCATCACAATTCCAGTGCAAGGCTTGTTTTGGATGCAATCCAAAGTACTGGCAACTGGTTGGGTTGACGTCCCCCTCAGATTTCGTAACGTTACCTGGCTTAGAGCCACTGCTGATGTCTTCCAACATATGAACAACAAAATTCAAGTGTTACTTATATTTGTTTTAAAAACACAAGAAAGAAAGTAAAGTGTAAACAAATTAATATGAACTAGTACAGGAGTGTAAACAAATTAATATGAACTAGTACAGGAGCTACCTCATTCGCACAACCTCCACGTGGACAGTAAAACTGACTGACTTCAATTGGATTTTCAACTGCAGAAAATATAATGTCCTGGAACAGTATGTTCCTTGCATAACCAGATCCTCCCTGCATGCACATATAACTGAATAAATTAGAATACTTAGTGTGTGTATGTGTGTTTCTTTCATTGAAATGCGGAGTCATGACTTAAAAGACTAACTGCCACATAGTTGTATACCTGCCATGTCTTGATCCTTGCACTAGTTAAAGTTCCAGAAACTGTACTATTGAAAATCTTGATGTTCTCCACCCTGTATCAAAGTAACATTGATTATTTTTTTTCTTTTCAGTTTTTATATCCTGTCATATCCTTCCATCATGTACACATTTGTAAACATTGTGCTTCTCATACACTAGTTAGTAAATAATGGTCAAGGTCAAATCTATATTACCTTTACCAATTTACCAGACTCGGTCATTCTTTTCAGCCTTTCGGAAAGATCTTGTTTGAAGTCTGGAGGAAGCACGCCAAGGCACTACAAAAATACCATTAAGAGTAAGTGAATATGTGATAGCGAAGCAACAGGTTTACTAGATCAGAGAAAGTAGAACAAATGTTTTGCATATATAGTAGGAAAACGTGTTCAAAAGATGTGTCGCATAAATGTTTTGAAGCTAATAAGCAGAGAGGAGGTTATACAACCGCAGTTTTGCAAAGATCAGAAATATAAAATACAACTGACCACTTATGACACGTTTTATTTTCAGGAAGGCTGAAGTACAACAAGGGGAACTGTTAGTGGCACATTTTATGTTGTTTGCAAGTGGCCAGAGCCCAATCGATAAGCGAATAGAAATAACATAGCTTTAAAATATGGTTATTCCTGCACCAGAATCAAGAAGCAAATAAAATTCAAGCGCACAAGTAAAGATATAAATAAATTGCAAAAAACAAAGACATCAAAATATAATGATTCAATCAAAATTAAAACGCCATATTTTATGCAGCATTTATGGTACTTCTATATGGTTTAAATGACAATGATGTACTTATTTTTGTTTAAATTTATATTTTTTATATTCTAAAAGCTTAGGTTAGACAAATAAGTTAATTGTACATTTTTGTATATTTAATTAATGTAAATTGACGCATGATATATTATCGATGATGTTTGGTATGTTGTTTTGTTAAATTATAAATAAAACATTCAAAGTTTTAACTTACTTCTTTTATAACAAATGTAATTATCGTTCCAACATCTTTATAGAGTATACTTTAACTTCATACATTGAAAATATACACCACTTTTAAAATTTTAAAAACCGTGGATGACTCAATCACGAGTTACAGCACTTTTAAAAATATACAACACTATTTGTTATTATGTCATGTTTTTTAACTAATAAATTGCTTTATTTTTAATAACAGTAACGGTTTAAAATTTTCTTCAGCATTGTGCACGAAAGCAAGGATCATCACTACTGCCAATCAAAATTTTAACTAGAGAATGTGAAATGTTAGCATCCTAAACTGAATTTCCTAAAATTCCAAAAATGGAAAATGAATTATTTATAATAAAAAATCATGGTAAGCTGTTGACAACTACAGCATTGATCTCTATGTTTATGGCAATAGCTGTTTTATTAGACCCATTAGGAATTATTTTAGATAAAATAAAAATCATGGTAAGCTGTGTATAACTACGGCACTAACCTCTATGTACATGGCAATAGCTGTTTTATTAGACCCAGTAGGTTCCTTTGAGTTGGCTATTGCTTCCAGTACCATATTATCAATCCTGAATGTAAATAAACAGATTGCAAAATTGAATCAAATATATAATAGTATTATTTACTGTTTACCATAAATAAATTGATGCTCACACACCTAACTTTGTGTTGTCATATCAGTTATCAAGTCAAACTTGATAGACTTCGTAAAACTATTTTGTTTATGTGAAAAGGTACTTGCTTTTTTTGCACTTAATTGTGTCAATCCTATGACTGTAATCATCGGTAAGGGGAAAATAGATAGAGAAGAATTAGAGAAAGATTCAGTCAAAACTAGATGTGACCGAATAAGCAACAACTCGGAGGAGGAACGGATACCTGCTCTTCACCCAAACCCGCTATGTTATACGTTCCCAACGCTACTTTCCTTCTAGGTCACATAAATTTTACTGGTCCCTGTACAAGTCATCAGATCACATTTCGTAATAATGGGACTTTGATCGCTGATCCAACGCTCAAAGAGCATTGGATCAAATTTGAAAGGACTACCGGTTTGACCGTTGATGGTGGAGTTTTCAATGGTCAACTTTGTCTGTTCAGGTGACGAACAAATGATGAACCGAACAAATATTTCTTGCCCATTTGACATGGCTAAATGCAAAGCAACCAACACCACAGATATGTATCTAGTATAAACTACATATAATGCTCAGTTATACATATCACATAGCATTTATAATGCTCAGTTGCTTCTTATCATTTATTTGCTACAGCAGGCTAAAATTATTACTCCAATGCATATTGTTACAGGTTATATTTGATCCCTCCAAAAATGTTTTATCTGTCTCATCTAAATTCCAAGTACAGATCAGTTTAAACATTGTAAGTTGCATCTTTTGATAGCAAGTACAAATCACTTTAAAATTTGAAATTTCGATATAATATATATACTATAAAATAATAGATTGAAGGCACAGTACCTTTTCTTCAAAAGGAGATAACATAATAAACTCAGTCAATATTTTAAAGGTATGGCAATAATAATGGCAATATTTTAAAGGTACGGCGACAAATTAGTAGAAAAGAAGAGCGAAAAAAATTAAATCATAAAAACCATAATTTGTTGTAACAGAAAAAATAAAATAAAAGATAACGATTGAAATAAATAAAGGCAACCTGAACAACATTAAAGAGCCAAGAAACGAACAGAAAATCTGTAGTAGCAAACTTTTGGACTGTCAACTTACTGTATGTATGCCTACTTTATGTTCAAGTACTAGGTTTGGTTTGATTAATAAGATGTACTTTTTCCTTGTACAGAATTTCCAATAATCTCCATGTTATGAGCAGCGATATTTATATGTATTTAAGTTTTTTGTAATCTAAATATAATACTTTGCATCCTGTCATAAAAACTGCTCTTAAAAAATACCAGAGTCAAGAGTCAGTCACTGATTGTGGAAGCTATAATAGACTAGATTTTTTGTTGAAACACAAAATTTGCATCTATATTACTTCAAATAAAGTACTACGTTTATGTTCTCTAAAGTGAGGACTTCTAATATACTACCCTGCATGAAATTATCTGGACTTCATTTGAAGAACGGCCTTTTTTTCAAAAAAAAGAGAAGTGAAAGTAGAGATATCAAACAAAATGAAGAGTGAAATATCAAACTCAAAAGGTAACTGAATTTGTTGTTGCTCTGAAACCCCCAAAACGATATCAGAACATCAAAATACAATATACATGCTTAAAACACATTTTCTCTCTTTTACCTAAAAGGAGAATCCACCATCTAAACCTCTAGTTAACCCATTTAAAGGATTCAAATGTCCCCCACACAATATACATAATAAATGATCATGATGAAAATGATGAATATGATGATAGAGTTCATAAATATGGGTTCGTGAGAATTGTTAGGTTGATGTGATAAAAAGAATAACCTTGGCCCTGAAAAAGTTGTGAGTGCTGAATTAATTACGCGTACTATTTTGTAGCCAACTTGGTGTTGAGAATCCTGATGATGCTGCTGCAAACTGTGTGCCATTGCTTGATCCATGTTGCTCACCCCCCATTGAAAGATCAAGAGTTCTATTACTCGTTGCTGCAGTGCTGCTACTTGGAAGCTGCTGCATTGCCTATCACATTGTTCAGTATAGTATTACACAATCAACAACAATATTAAGAACAGAAATATATCCTATTTTCAAATGTTAACATTGTCGAGCGAAACTGGTGTTGTAATGCATAGGAGTAACGTAAAATAGACCATTACTTGTTAAAACAACCAAACTTTTCATGATTATAGTATTGATACTTTATGACATATAGTTGTTAAACAAGCCTACGTGATTTGTTTCAAATATGAAGCCTGAACACTAAATGCAGATTGTTGCAAGTGTGATTTATTTTCATTCAAATTTGTACACATATTTTCAGTCTTTTCATATTGTGATTAGCATTAAGATCTTCAGTAAGGACTACAAAAAAGTTTAATGGTTAATAGTTATGATTAATTAAAAGGCACTTATTGCAACAAGTGTTTCATGACATTGAACAAAACTCTCTGATTGAACTTTATAACTTTGAATTCAAATGCCAACTTACTTTGAATTTTGTTACTTCTAACAGTTAAAGCCCATAATCTTAAACATGTAATATTGACATATACATTAGAACTCGTTACTAGGGGAGCTTATTATATAAAATAACAAGGCAATGGAATAACTCACATTGTGATATCTGAAAGGGTTGAACTCATTCCGGGTATATCCATTGATCCCATTAGATGGAAATCGAACAATCGAATCGTGAAAGTGTAATCCTCGTGCATAAGGAAAGTTCATCCTGCTTACTTGTGCAGGCAACTCCAGCTTGTCATCAAACTTGAAAATCAAAAGATCGCATTTGTAAGTTTAGATGGTATTTGAAGATCAAAGTTTGTATGAAAACAAAGAGGAATATGATCCAAGTTAGTGTACCATTTTGTGCATGCTTTGGTTTCTCCAGTCTGACTCGTAAATCATAGGGACTCTTTGATCCATTCCCACTGAGCATTCTTCCTCGTTTTGATCAAGATTATTTCTTTTTGATCCTGAGCTTCCTAGACTAAGATCTAGGTTATGATCATTGCTATTACAATCTGCAAAAAGAAAAATGATGATTATTTTGAGCTCATAAATCAACATTGAGCTACAATGAACTCACCATTCAAATTAAGTTCATCTGCATAAATGCTTGGATCAAAGTTGGTGACTGCATCTTTTCCACTACATTTTATAGCAGCTTTATCATAGGCTCTGTATAATAAACACATCGTATTAGCGATCTACACACTAGTATACACATAAGACTTTACAGACTCAATGTGATTAGCTTACCTTGCATCTTCCTCTTCAGTGTCGAAGAGACCCAAATATACATACCTACTAATACATTCCAACATTTAAATTTACATGTCAATCTTACAGAAAGAGTTATTAAAAAAAATACAAGCTCAAGAAGTATTACTTTCTTCCCAAAAATTGACCCATTCCTGCCTCCCATCTTCCACACTTATGGAATGTTACCCCTCTATATTTTGAACTTCCTCTTGGAAACACAGTGCTTTGTCTACGAAGAACATGCACAAATTCCTCCTTTGAGAGATTGCTCATCTATTCAACAATAGTACATGTTCCTCTTTACATTCTTTCTTGACAATGTAAAGAAGAAGAAAAGTAATTAACAATGTACAAGCTCACTTGTTTCGAATCTTCATGATAATCTTCAAGGGCAAAATTTATATCAGCTTCAGCTCCGCGAAACTTAATTGCTGCTCTATCATAAGCTCTGTAGTGCAATCCAAGCAACTGAGTAATTATCGAATAATTGTGTATTTTATTGTTATGACTCACCTTGCTGCAGCATGTGCTGTATCAAATCCACCTATAATATTTGCCATATTACATATAGTTGATCGAAAGAATAGGAATTTCAACTAAAGATTAGTATTATTTTTTTCTTGATACATACCCAAATAAACCTGCTTTCCGCAATCCCTGCGTGCGTGAGCGACGTAACTTCAAGTTAGCGTAGAGAGAGGTATCGACAGTATGACGCTGATTTTCTTTCCCATTTTTCTTCTTGTCTGCCATTATCGGAGCTTCAACTGAGCTATTGTAGATGATGGATGCAAGACGGCTATTATTTCCATTTTTCAATCAAAGGTCGTCGAGTCGTGCTTGATAGTGTTTTCCATTTTTCAATCAATTTTAGGGTTTTTTTTTTCTTTGAAGCAGGCTAATTATTTGGGGAAAAGAATGGGAGCGGGAAAAATTTTTGGTAAGGCGGGATGTAACAGGTGAGCAGTTGCATCGTCTCCGCTGGGGAACCGATGCCAAAATTATTATTTTGAACGCAGTTGCATCGGTTGACTTTAAAACCGATGCAATTAAAATTATTTGCATCGACGTATTTGCATCGGTTGTTGGTGACATCTAATGCAAATTTAATTTTTTTATTACCTATTGCTTTCCACGTACCAATTGCATCGGTTATTAAGACAGAACTGATGCAAATAGTTTTATTTGCATCAGTTTTTACTTCAACCGATTCAAATGAGGAGATGCAAATGGCCTGTTTTGTAGTAGTGATAGAAGATACGTATAATCTTTGATGTCTAGAAGTGATGGAAAAATAATGCATACGTTTGTATGGAACTTTCTTTCCCTTCTTTTTTCTTGGTTTGTATATTTCTTCGTTACATATTCTACACTTCCTAAGAGTGATGTCCTCTCTTCAAAACAACATGCAGCCATTTAAACATGTATCTATTTTTTAATAAGGTAAACCAAAAACCGATATAAGTTTTTTAACTTCATAGTGATTTTCACTCATTAAATTATCGGACGACGTATGTCGTTTCGCAGCTTGTACAACAGCTGTAAATCCGACTTCAATAATGTTGTGTTTTGACTTCATTGTAACATATTCTGCGGTTATTGATAGCTGAGTGTCGCTTTTACAACCATCCCAAAGAGGTTTCTTAGCAGCATCCAATAAATCGTAAAAAAATTTGCTTTAATATTTGGTTCTTCAACATTTATATCGTCGTCATCAACTTTTATCGTATGGAACATTGATCGTGCTGCATCTTCAACCATATTATCTATATGGTTCGTCATAACAATTTCATTACAGGCAATCTCTAATTCAGACTCTGCAGAAGTCTGTGCTACAACTTCTCCATGACGATCCAAACATAATACTCCTGCACGAAACCGTTTTTGCACAAATGTATATTCATAATTTCGGGTAATAAATAATTTAAATGCTTATGCCTACTACACGGAAAACGAATTTCTACATCGTTTCCATTTTACTTAAAGCAAATTCAACAAATACGTTTATACTATTATAAAAATCTTCCTTTATTCAGCCTCTCAATCCCCTTCATTGATACATCCATCTCCTCCGATCAATAAAATAATCGATCATTTTTGCTATTTAAAAAATATGTCACAAATTAAAAAATAAATATTGGCCATTTTATGAATTAACATTTTATTTTTCAATATATTGATACATAAATTTATAGGCATCAATTTTACCCCACTTAAGAATACAATATTGAAATGTTGGTTTATGGTTTTCTTTTTTGTTGGTCAGTCGTCCTACTTCATATTACAAACACAGTAAACACTTACATTTTGTACATTATTTCATTTTAAACGATTCAACAAAATTTCGACAGCACTTTCCCTTTATTTCCTGCATTGTATACAAATGCATGTGCACGAAAAACAAAAAAGAAAAGTGACGGTGAAATTTTGTGAACCATTTAAAATGAAATTATGTACAAATGTAATTGTTTACTATGTTTATAACTTATCCAATACATGGACAAATCCAACAAGTATTGTACCAGATGAATATATATGTCCGTTTTATGATAAAAACGAATATTTATATAATGATCATGTATAATGATCATGTATAACACTTATAGGATGGGATCAAAAACTCTCTAAGGGACATAATAAAAAAAAGTAGTTTATACAAAAAGTGGAAGTTTTATAGTTTGTCTTCTTAATTATCATGTAATATATTATTGTTTTTAAATGGTTGAAATTTTACTAATTTTATATATTTCAAAAAATTATTAATTTACAACATTATTCCACGTATTTTATCGAATAAGGTTACTTCAATATTTTTGTCATTTTCCAATGCATTCAATTTCTTTTTGGGAAACATGCATTCATTTTATACAAGTCAATATGTTTAGAAACAACGGACAACGATTATTCTATCTCCGACTGAAGTAGAATGTATCTCGATTTTTTGATACATTACTTGTTTTTTAGTTCTATGTATTATTCCAATTAACACAAGACAATAGTAGAAACAACACATATATAATGGTTTACAAATACACACAAAATCATAAATTATATCTACTCTTTACAATTTCACGATTTCACGCTAACAAATGAAATAGGTATACAATGGGATATTATAAACCATTATTAGGCTATTAGAAATAGTTAGAATCAACTAATTAAACCTAATTTATCAACTTATGTAAATTTAGATTTAGGGTAAAAATTATATTTTTCACAAAACAAGAGATTATACATGAGATTGAAAGCAATAGAGTGTGATTAGGCAGCCGTGGAGGATCTGAAAACTTGAATTTGGAGATTGGAAGCCTGGAACTGAGATTTAGGGTTTTTTTGCGTAATGAGAAATAAGGAAGAAAGGTCTCGGCTGAGGTCTAAAATTCGCGAATTTCCGACGGATTACAACGGCCATCGACGACCCGTCGGAAGCCGTCGGAAATGTCCGTCGAAAGCCGTTGCTAGCAGCTGTCGATATTTCATCCTTTTCTAGTGGTGATAATAGTTATAAATATATTAATCGATATAGGATATTGATACTCATTTAAATTAGATTAAATGCAATAAATATAGTTTGGACATGAAGTGGGTTTGAAGCCCATATGAGACTTAAGAAATTCAGCCATGATTAGATCACGGTATGGTCGGCTATATGATGGTCTTAAGGTTAGGTTTTTGATGTGTTAAAAGGTAGAGATTGAGTAAGAGTAAAACTAGGATCTTGATCCTACTTTCTCTCTCCAGTCTCTTCTTTATATAGGGATAACCCACATTCTAAAATAAATGTTGGAGCATCATCTACATCTCCTTTGCTGATCGAAAATTCTGCATACCCATTCACCTTTTCAAGCATTTCTAACATCAAATTAAATTCGATTCGATCGTCGGTGGTAGTTGTGTTCGAAAATCTAGCAACTTTTGGATACAATATTCAATTCAGGGAGTTAGATCCTTCATTTCAAGATGTACATTCTAGGTTTTGGTGAAAGGTACAATTCCTTCTTTATTATCATCTTATATGAGTATTTAATATGTTTATTATATTATATGTTAGTATAGTTAGCTAGCGGTATAACAAATCTGTATATATCTATGGTGTCCACGTTTGATGATAATATATGTATATTTTTTTTTGTATATGTATATAATAGCATATAGTTCACGATTAGTAATCAAAAAAATTGTATTTAAATAACATAAAAAATTGATTTTATTTCAAAGACTAATTTTAAAACACAAACATAATTATATAAAATATACATATATTTATTTTATTAATATATCTACATTATAGTTTCTAAAAATTAAAAATTTATACATATATATATTTATTTATATTTCAAAACCGTATATAGATATTATATATATATTCACTTTTTTATCTATCTATCTATATATATATATATTTAACATTAATGTATATATATGTATATATATATATATATATTTAACATTATTGTATTAATATACATATATATAATTATATATATATATATATATATATATATTTAACATTAATGTATTAATATGAATTTGAAATATCTAGATATTTTATTATAAAGATCTAGATCTAAAATTTGAAATTTGAAATTCAAATTTGATTTTTTTATTCATGTCACTTATACATATACACGTATGTGTGTGTGTGTGTAAACATTCATATTTTACAAACATTATTTAATATTATTTATATTACGCGCACACACATATATTAGACAGCGCATATGTACATGGAGGGGCAAATATGTTTGTTGCCGTATAAATTCCAACGTCTATATATGGGTATTTTAAACCATGCGTATGACTTATATAGCACGTGCACGTACACACATATAGGTATATGATACACATATTATACAATATAATATACAGTCATAATAATATTTAAATCATTATTTATGAACTGAATAAAATATTGATATTATTTAAAATAAATTTAGATAAGATCTGAATAAATTTAGACTTCATAAGCCCAACATGATCCAAATGGATTTTTTTCGAAATTTACCCATTTACCCCGCTGCATGTTGGCTTAGTCCTAATAAGACTAGATATGCTAGTATTCATTCTAGTTGTCTGATTCAGGATCTCAACTAAATCTTGTGACATTATATTGATGAAGTGTCCTATTGTCACATAAAGCCAAACGGTTTATTACCAAAAGAGACAAATTTAAGGTCATGACTAGAAGTTTGTAAATGATTGGAAATAGAGTCATGATGACTCGTTGGGTAACATAAAGATTTTCTATGAGTATAAAGTGTAAATATAGTGTTATTGTATCAATGCATGTTGGATTTTATCATTTATTTATATTGGTGAGACCCCTTGTTTGGTAGTAGTAAACCATTTTTTGTCACAAACAGTCATTATGTATACCACCTCTATTAATGTTGGATTTAAACCTTAATTGCTATGAGGATTGTTACTGGATGATTATACCTGATATTGTGCTTATAACCAGCACATATGATTGTTATAGATGTTGACCCGTTATGCATGTTTTGTTGATGTTGATATTGAATGTGGTATTGTTGTATGAGTTATCGGTTAACTCATGTTACGAGCTTATAAACAACGCTATGACTAAGCCTAAATAGGTTAAAGAATTGATTATTGATGGTTGATTATATTTGTGAGTATATGGTAGACGTTATATTATTAGCACATCTCATCTATTATGTATGGTTGCCAACTATGTATGTTGTGATGTTATTATGTGTTATTTGATCCACTTTGCATGTTTTAATAAACAGTCCGGTATAACCTTAAGCCCTTATGAATTTTTCAAAATTCAAAAATTAAAATTTTCAATTTCAAAATACATATTTTCAGACTCGAAACGAAAATTTTCAAAATCGAAAATCTAAAATTCTCAAAACTTCAAATTCTAGTAAGATAATTTCTTCTTCTGTAGGAAAGTTTTTTGATTGAATTTTTTACTTTTAAGATAACTCAAGGTTCGAGAAAAAATAAATTTTGTCATTTAAAAATTCAAAATCACATTTCAATTTTTTTTGATAACAAAATTAGTACTTTATTTAAGTAGAGCATTCATAAAATGCCATTCAAAAATTTAAATCTTATAATTTTAAATTTTCAAATTTTGTATTTTCAAATTGAAAATTTTAATTTTGAATTTTAATGCTCAAATTTAAAAATTTTAATTTAAAATTCTATTTTTTTTCAAAATTATATAACTAAATGATCGATTTCTCTATCGATTTACGGTATTTATATTTACCTCTTACGGCACGCAACTCGTGTGTAATAACGGCAAGTGCTTTGCTCATAATTATTATTGTACAAATTATATATCTTAATACATTCAACTAGTAAATGATTTATACAAATATTTAGTCACATGTTTACGTTTAAATCATATGTAGTTTGTTTGAATTTTTAATTCTAAGTTGCAACATCTAATTTTCTGTTACTTTGATTTTTTGTTTATATTATTAATTAGCGAAGAACGAATTTGTACATGAAGTTTATGTAACGACCCATAAATTTCGATAATTAGATTTATTAATTAAATAAGTTTTTGGTAATTAATGTTGTGAAAAACTAAAAATTTAAGATTTAATAATAAGAAAATAACTAGAATGAAATAAAATAATGTTAATTTAAGGCAATTTATAACTACTTTAATGTAATTTCAATTAATCAAAATGATTGTAGAGTTAAAATTGTTTATAACCTGTAAATAATAAATTAAACCAAATGTTGTATTTAAATGATAATTACACGTAGTTAATTGAAATTGGTTAATAGAGGATAATCAATCAATATGTGAATTTATTAGTTTTTGTGTGTAAGTAATAAACTTGGAAATGTGTTGAATCGGTAAGTTGTAACAATGGTTAATTATAAATTCACTATTTAATTCGTTGAAATAAATTGTAAATCAATTGCAATTAATCTACTGAAATATTACGCTAAAATGAAGTAAGTTGATAATTGTAGAGTATTAGTGTAATAAGATATAAACCAATGTTAGCTAGGTCCATAGAGAACCGGTTGATTGAATAAAAATATTGAAATCAAATTAAATCAAGTTACTAGAATTAAACTATAATTAATTGGATTTTATTTACAATTGAAACCGAACACTTTAATTAGTGTAATATTTAACACTGAATTGATATGTAATTTTGTTAAAATTATTGTAAATGACTAATTAATCAAAAATGATAAAATTGTTAGTTATTAAATTTGAAATTAAAAAGTGATTTAAGGAATTTAATAATGATTTATTTATTTAACGTGAAAATAGCCGTTTTGACCACTGTCTCGGATTTCGATGAAACCAACTTCATCGGATCCGTGATGGTAAATTATTTTAAGATTTCAAGTTCTGTAGCGATCGGACTTGTCGTTTAATCGTGCGGGATTGAAACGCGTTGAATCAATTTAATTGAATTCAACTCAAATAAGTAGATTCTAAAACTAAATTCTTCATATGATGGAAGTAGGACTTGAAACCTATTCCATTGAGTTTATAAATATAAAAAACATCTATTTTGATATATGAGATGACCCATTTTCGTTTCGGAGGCGAAATAGGCTTTTCTGGTTGTTATTCTCGTTCATACCAATTCGATACATGTTCATTTTCTCATCGGGCTTTGTTCGTATAAGTAGAACTTTCTAAACCCCGATAGCCTTTTTATTTCTTATCTTAGTACGTATAATTCCATTTGTCTGCTTCTCCTTCTTAATGGCAGAAACTCTATTCCCTAGATTCAAATTGCAAATCAAAATCAAATCGAAAAATTAAAACTCCTCAAACTATATCGAATTATATATCGTTGGGAAGGACTCGATGAATGGAACCTACATATACTGCTCGTTTTCCATAACAGTGCACGAATCAACCACAAATCGCTATTAAAGCCAAATTGAGGGTTTTTAATCGGAGCAGCAATCGTCAGAATTGGGATATGGGTTTTGTAGAGGGGTCTTCCAAGAGTCGATTGGTGGTGGTGCATCATCCAAATCGACACTAGGTGGCCTGAAAATGGGAATTAGGGTTCGAAACTCAGATATAGGGCGGCATCACAAGTCAATGGTGGCAGGCGGAAGTCACATCGTGGCCATAGTCAGGTGCAGCTCTACATGCCGAGGCGAATGCAGGTGGTCGATGACTAGATGGTGGTCAGAGGCATGTGGTATCAGCGGTCAAAGGGGCTCGTGCATGCGTGTCTATGTTCATTTTGGAGACGTTTGCGCATGGAAGAAGAAGATGGTGATGTGGCTTAATCCTACTCGTTGTTTATTTTATTTTTATTTGAATTTCAACTGTTCTAATTAGCATATGTTTTACGTACGAGGTCGGATTTATGCGCGGTTTGTTCCATTGCGATCGTATCGAAATTGCGGACATTATGAAGCTAGTTTGGATGAACTCAAAGACTGTTGAAATTTGGGCCTTATTTTGGATTTCAAAACGATTTGAAACCAAAAGTGAGTGTTTGAACCACTCACAACTTCTAAATTATCTTATGTTAGTTAAATTAAAATTATGATGTGCTTAAAAGTTGATTGACTACTGTTTGATATAGTTAAATCCTCATTCCAGTTAAATATTAATTTTTCGAACATAATCGTGATTTAATTTAATATTAAATTTTCATTTTCCAGTTTATACCTGTTAACGATAATCGGTTATCTACTGATATTCATTGGTTGATTAGAATGATGATTTTGATGGATGCTGGATTTTTGATATTGGATGACTGGATATTATATTTCTATATTGTTATAACAGTGCAAGTTCCCTATGGGTTGAAATGATACATACCCGAACGATCTGATAGGTTAGGGAGAAATCGTTATGAGTTGAAATGATAGACTCAAGCGATTTCATGGATTTGTAATTTAATTCGGGATTGGGGTTGAAATGATATATACCTGTAAATATAGAATAATTGTGGATTGAAATGATAAATATCCGTATTACTTGACCATAGGGTAGAAAATTGTATACGAACAGCTGATTGGTTAAGTTAAATGATTTTAAATCCTTAATCTTGAATTCAGTTAAATGATCTTTTTGAAATAGAATTTAATTTATATAAACTGAATTGTTTTAAATGAATTGTTTAAAGAATTTAATTTGAATTTTGGAATTGTTTTAAGTGAATTACTTAAGGATTTAAATTGAAATTATAAAGTTAAATTTAAAGTATAGACGAAATTTATCGAAATTGAGTTATTGAAAACGTTGAAATTGTAACTTTGAAATCTATTGAAATTGAAATAGCTTAAATTGATACTTCAAGATTTCAAATTGAGTTTTGATTTGAAATCTTGATGTGGTCTAGGTTTATTGAAATGGAAGAAATAGTTAAATTGATGTTAATTTCAAATTCATTATCTTAATATAAACTGTTTAAAGATACATAATTTTAAAAATCCTGATTATTAAGATGTTCAAACTATTTAACTAATTTAATCCATTTTCAAACATTTTAAACTATTTTTAATCAATTTAAACTATTTTTAGTTTATCCTGATCTATTTTAATTTATGTTAACCTATTTTAAACTAATTAACCCATTTTAATTTATTTAAACTATCAAATCTAATTTAAAACTATTAAATCTATTTTAACTATCTTAAATCTATATAAACTATTTTAATCTACTTTTAAACTATTATAGAGTATTTTAACTATGTAAAAAAATTTATTTAAACTATTTATAACTTTTTAAACTAGTTTCTAAATTTCGGACTGTGTAAAGTGAAAGTGTTTATATTCAAATCCTTGATTTAAGAGCGAATATGGTTAAATGATGTTATAATCTAAGTTGGGATTTAAATGACATATTTGAGTAAATATGATGATTTTGAAATGAGAATTTGATTAACCTATCTTATTCATATGATTTTGAAAGTGAATATGATTTCAAAGGTGAATATGTTTTCGAAAGTGATATGGTTTGAATTGAATATGATATTTTGATATCATTTATGAATCGGTTTTGGAAACGTAAAAGAACCATCCGATGTGAAATAAGCATTTGGTTGTCAAAGTGACCGGGATCGGATATTGTCATACTCTCTGCCAACGCCGAAAACCACTTTAATAACTATGTATGTGATGGAGATTCCAGAATGAAGTAGGATGGCTTGGCAAATGGTATGAGATATTTACGTATCCCCGACTCTATTGAGTTAGCTTGATGTGACTAAAAAAAGGAGCTATACGGGCCAAGTGAGGTCGCTCTTCCTATCGGGAACATTTCTTCGATACCATATTTTGATTTTGTGATTGATTTGGTGGCCACCTCTTGATTTTGATTATGGGAGTATGTCCCGAGATGGGAGGTAGTAGCTGTTGTGCATTACCACCAGTCCAGGAGTGCAAATGGTAGAATCCTACCCTGGCATTGCATCGCGTGCCATGTCACATGCCTTATTACGTATTTTATGAGTTTGTTTTATATCGTACCTATGGAGTGTTTCTTGTGTAAATCGCCGGTTTGGTGGAGCTTACAGTATCTGTATGGACTATGGGAATATATAAAATGTGTTTAGGGGGATATGAGTAATGCATTAACGCTATTTTAATACTTTACTTTACTATAGAAACTATTATAATAGCGTATTGTATGTATGTAGATAGTTTAACGGATCCTTAGGACATGCAATCCCGAACATCTCTTAAGTTATTGCAGTCAGCTTGAACACTGGATAGGATATGCCTAAACCCGTAAATATCTATGACGTCGTCACACTCATATTTATTTACTGTTAATTTAACTTACATAAGATCTTTTAATTCTGCCAAGAGTATTTTATTTTTTCAATTCGCTTGGGTCAGTCTGAGCTTTTTCAATGTACCAAAGACTACATTTCTAGAGGACGAAGATGAAGATTTAATACTATTATTATTTATTATATTATTTCCACTGCACCATGTTGTTCTGCCGCATTATTTTATCCATTTCTATTGTACTTTACTCAGATCTGTATTGTAAAAGTGTAATCAAATGTTATTTGTAAACAGCTTTATGAACTGTTTATTCGATTATTATATTTTATCATTCCGCTATGAGATTCTATGTTTTGTTTTTTCTTTTTTTTTCTTCTTTTCTTATTTACCCCATAACAATCCTCCCTTTTGAATGGTTTGAGTTTGACATGTGTGGTTTATTGTTGATTTAAACCATCCAAAAGGGGGGGGGGGGGGGTCGTTACATCTAATATCAGAGCTTTGGTTTAGCGATAACCTTAGCTTTATAGGGTCTGACTCGTTAGAAATAGGCTGGTAATACCCTAGGATGAGTCATTGAGAGTATATATATGAGAGAGCGTATTTGTTAGTGTTATAAAAGGTTTTGTATTGTGTTAATTTGTTCCATTTAGTATTTATAAATTCTGGTCGATACATAGAACGCTATGACATCGATAGGAATTTCTAAACACTTAAAAGGGAAGATCGACACAATATTATTTTGAAATATATGTAAATGAAATAATTTTGCCTAGTATTATATTTTAGATATAAAAGAATAATTTTATAAATGGATATAGTAGGATGTGGTATATTTGTTTGTTAGGTAGAGAAATTTTATAAATATTGATTGAAAACAGGATTTACAAACAAAGTAAATATAATTTGGAAATTTAGAACTTAAGCTACGGGATTTTAAAAATTTCTTTCAAAATATTTTGGAATATAATATTAGTATTATGTGGAAGTGTTTTCTGATATAAATATTTCAATATGATTTGGAAGAAATGTTATAAAGGACTTTTGGAAGGAAATAAGTTCTGTTTTCCCCTCACTGTCATTGGAAAATAATTTCAATAATGAGTGCATACATCATCGACGTTCATTTTCGAGTTTCAAAGTGGGAAGACTGCTGTAGTAGTTTTACTACACATTTGTTGGATGAACAAATCTTAATCTTTAAATAGGATTTGATATATAAAAGATATAAGTATATATATATACACTTATATATATATATTAAAATGATATGAAAATGGAAATCCTGTGTTTAGTTCTTAAGTTTCTAAAAAAATTTTAGTTCCAATTATTAGAATGAATGAAAGCTAAACTATTTTAATAATTGGAAGCTGCTAAAATGGAAAATAAGAAATTTGATGTTAAAATGATTAATGAAATATATAAGAAATTTAAAATCTGTAACTTGTAGGTGTGAAAATTTAGAAGATGTAACTATTGAAAATTTTGTTAACTAAATGAAAAAGATAAACTTGTGTGACATTCAATTACATTTTTAATAGACGTATATATATAACTTGCCAAAATATTAAAAGTTGAAATGTTCAATAGAAATAGGTAATAGAATATTATACAAGTAAACTTTAGTAATGAAAGTGTTCAATTGAATTACTTCTTAAGAATTCTGATGTTACAGAATGTTATAAACTTAAGTTAATAATTTGAGTTGTTACTAATTAAATTTAGTAGAAAGTGAATACTAGAAGTAAATGATTATAGACTTATGCTAATGTTTGAAGATACTTATAATTGAAATGAATAGTAAAAGTGAATATTGTATTACGTAAATGACTGTAACTTCAAAAGTGGTGAAATGACTTAGAAATTGATTTAATACTCAATAATGCTATATATGAAAGGAAATTTATAAGAATAAACTTAACTGATATTTGAAATTATTGTTTGTTTGGCTTAGCGATGGTTGGGAAAGAATACTTCTAACTGTATAAAGGTGTATAAATAATCTATAAAGTTTTATCTAAGACTGTTGAGTGTATGATATGCTTAGTAGTTTATTTATCATTCTATACGATTAAAAGTGTCTAAACTCGAACAAACCATTTGTTTTGGTTAAGATGAATGGATGGCTGATTACTTTGATTGCATGTGATGATTGTATGTTTTGTTTGCAAAGTAACTATTGTTATGTTGTGTTGATGTGACAACCCACATTTCAGAAGGTTTAAATCGATAATAATCCGCACATGTCGTTTAAACAATCCGGAATATAGATAACCAATGGGGTTAAATAAGAAAAATAAGAAAAGAAGAAAAAAACAAACACAGAATCTCACAACGGAATGATAAAATATACTAATCAAATAATCGGGATGATATAGCTGTTTACTATACATTTGATTATAATCTATACATATTTATCAGAGTTATATATACACTTCAGGAATAAATAGCAAATACAGCAGAGTAGCATGATGCAGGGGATAATAATAATAGTAATATACCAAATATTCTTCTTCGTCATTCAGAGGATAATCTTCAATATGCTAGGGGGAAAAATCGGGACTGACTCGATCGTAATGAAAAGGCAAAACACTCTAGTCAGGACTAAAATACTCTTATGTAAGTCAAATCAATATCATGAAATATGAGTGCAATAACTTAAGAGATGTTATGGGATTTTTCATCCCCTAAGGATCAGTTAAACTATTTATATATAATAGTATATGCTATAATAGATAATGTCTATCAGTAAAATAAATATCAAAATAGCATTAAGGTTTTACATCGATCCACCTTAACACATTTTTACAGTTTTAAACCAAAGTCGTAATGGGTTTGTATAAGGAAAAATATGACAAGGCATGTGAGGCAATGCCCAAGGCAGGATTCTACCATTTTACCCTTTTTGGCTGGTCGTGTCCCATCTGTGGCCGACCGCGACAATCAATCCAAACGACAAAAAGGTGCACTCATCCAATAAGAAATATCAATAGTAATACGAGGGATCAACACCGCTAGAGGTAGCTAACCTCATTGGGCAGACATAGGCTTCTGTTTTAGGCATTTTAATTATGACACGGATGTTGAAGCTATCCATCATCGTTCTCTTACTTCATTTCAGTAAACGTCGCCAATTCAATCACTACATTGTGGATATCATCCACCGTGTAAACATTTGTTAAAGTAGTTTCAAAATTGACAGAGAGTATGCCAATAAGAGTCCCTGCGCTCTTTAACAACCAATCGTTATTTTACACACCGGTTGGTACTTTTATATTTCGAAAACAATTCGTACTTGATATCAAAATATCATATTCGTTTCAAAATCAAATCTATTTTGAAATTAGCATATCTACTCAAAATTCTTATCCATTTCGAAATCATCATATTCGCTTCAAAAATCATATTTTTTACATCAACGTGTTAATTCAATTCGATATATCGATTTCACTTCAAAACTTCATTCGAATTACAATTTTGGTTATAATTTACTGTAACCCAATTCACATTTAAATCCAAGATCTAAATATAATCATTCCACCCTTTGAATAGTTTGAATTTCTAGAAAATAGTTTAAACAATATTAAAAATGGTTAAATGGTTAAAAAGGTTTAATAAAAAAAATAGTTTTAGTATTCAAAATGGTTTATATAGTAAAATAGTTTGGAAAATAAAAATAATTTGAATATTTAAAGAATATAGATTTTAAACCGTTTATACTAAAATAATTCATTTAAAAATAGTTTCAAAGTCAAATCGGTTCACTTTTCAAATTTTCCAATTCATATATGTTCCAACTTCCATTTTGATTTAATCGATTCAATTTCGATTTCAAGTCGAACTTTACTTCGATTCCAAATTAATTTCAATTTCAATTCTAAGTTAATTTCAATTCCAATTTCAAATTAATTCCAATTCCAATTCCAAATTAATTTCAGCTCCAATTCCAAATTATCTGATTCAATGATTTATTTTCAACTAAATCCTCAAATTTAAACCATTTCGATTTATGCCAAATTCGCGTTCGATTTTCAAACATCGATTCAAAAACACTTAAATCAAATTTTTTTTTCAATATCCAATTTAAAGTCTGAAACTTCAAATATAATTCAATTCCGAGCTCTATTTCGGAATATCGTTTTATATCACGTTTTACATAGCAATATTCAAAGTTTGAATAAAAGTCCAATCCTTTAAAACAAATCAATTTCCGAAATTCACATCATATTTCGATTATAGCTTTAAAATCTCAACTTTGATTATTTAAACAATTCCTCTTTCAAATTTAAATTTCAACATTCTGAGTTCCAATTCAAAAATAATTCGATTTCCATAAATCGGATTTTTTTAAACCAAATCATTTAATTAATTTCGAAAAAAAATTCAAAGTCATTTTATTTAACCAATCGGGTGTCCGTATATAATTCTCTATTTTATGGCCAAGTGAATCAATTATTTCAATTTAATTCCAAGAATTGATATATATCATTTCAATTCAAAATAAATGTTATATGAATATATATCATTCCAACATATTTATTAATTTATTCGAAATAATTCAATTTATAGTTTTATATACTGTAAACCATATACAGGGTGATAACATGATGTATCAAAATAAATAAATATCTACAATATCAACCAACAGCGTCCATCACAACCAATCATCCAACAGTCAATAAAATTTTCAACAATTTCATAATTATCAATTACGGGTATTTTATGGGCAATTTAATTCTAATTGAATTTAAATATCAATTCAAATTCTATCAATTAATTCAGATGTCAATTTAAATGTCAATTAAACTTATCACACAACAACCAATAAATTTCAAATCACTTCACGATATAATTTAACTAACATAAAAATTATTTCAGTCAATTGTGAGCGTATAAACAGTCACCTTTGATTTATCGACGATTTAAAATCCAAATAAAGGCCCAAATTTGAATAGTCACAGAATCCAACCAAACCAGTTCCATGTTTTTGGAATCTCGATAAGATCGCAATAGAGAAATGTGTGAATCCGAGCTCGTATGCAAAAGTTATATATGTTAGAACGATCGAACATTTAAAAATTTAAATAATTAATAAAATACAACATATACGAGGCTTCTTCCTTATGTCTTCGAGCAGCTCATTCCCGTAACCCAACCGCACACGAGAAGAAACCCATGCGCATGCCAAAATCGAGACACTGGAATACGATCAGCCTCCACCACGTTGACCGCCAGCTCGAAAGCCACCTACGCGCCAAGTTTAATTGCGTTATTCGCTGCCATTTGCACAAAATCCAATAAAACACGTCCATGCTTTCAAGCCATATTCTGGCGAATTTGTGGCACAATAGCATAGATCAACCATATAAATTGGAAGAGCTCGCCGAGATCTACAACTTTGCTTTTGGAATTTTTTGATTTCATTGAACGGATTGAGAGATAAAAAGGAAAGAAGTTTGAGCAACTTCAGTCATTAAAATACTGGTGGCTAGGCTTTTGGGAAATTAAAATAATAATAAAACTGTCTCGATATGCGTGCCGTATTTATATAATTTGGTCAAAATTCATTCGAACTCCAATTGAGGCTGCCGCTTGATGTTTATAATGTTTTACCCCCTTCCGGACGCAATGGAACTAGTTTCGAGGCTAAGTTCGATCGTATGT
Source organism: Allium cepa (assembly GCA_030765085.1). Taxonomy (NCBI): domain Eukaryota; kingdom Viridiplantae; phylum Streptophyta; class Magnoliopsida; order Asparagales; family Amaryllidaceae; genus Allium; species Allium cepa. Next base: position 764,418,059 of record CM060934.1, on the reverse strand, counting down.
GGAAGATAGCTTTTCAAAGTCAATTTATTTTATCGAATTCCTTAAATTGATTTCTATGCGTTTCAAGCTTATATGGCCAAACGACAAGTCCGATCGCTACGAAACTTGATCCAACAATAATCACTATTGCATATCCGATTAAACTGGTTTCGTCGAAATCCGAGATAGTTGCCAAAATGACTATTTTTACTCGTTAACTAAAATATAAAATTTTCAATTTTTAATTATTCACTTTTAAATTTAATTTTAAATGTTAACTACCTTCATTCGTATTTAAATAAAATTTTGGTCAATTTCGTATACCATTTTTAATCATATTAAATCCATAATTCAATTATTCAAATAATCTCTAATATTAAATTTAAACAAACTAATTTATCCAATAAATCAATATTAGCAAATCGTTAAATTTCAAATAAATTTTCGTCATCAACATTATTTTATTTCTATCTAAATAATTCATATTTATTATTCAACTCCAGTTATTGATTATAAATACCATCGATACATATAATTTATTTCAATATAAATAATTCCCAAATTATCGAAATTGTTTATTTCAAGACTGTTATCCAAATTCATTTCCAATAACTACACTAATAATTCATTAAATTTATTTTTAACCATTTTTATTCAATAATTATATCAAATCCTATAATTTAAAACGATTAAAAAATACGGGTCGTTACAGTTGATTTGTCGTTATTAATTGAAACAACGTGAATATTTCACCTTTGTATAATTCTAACTCTTTTGGATTATATAAATAAAATACAGGTTTATGAAAGCAATAACTACTGTTTTTGGTTTCATAAGTAAGCGTTGTTTGCCCGACAAACAGGTTCGTTCTTGGATTACGGTTTTCTAGCGATATTATATTGTTTTCCCTAGTTTGGGATATTTTGTCTTGAAATATGGTGTGTGTGTGTATGTGTGTGTCTATATATATGATTATTATTGATATTATTATTTCTCCGGACCTCTCCATACAAAGGAGACACTACCGAAATATTTTGTAAATTTTGGACTTAGAATTTTTTTATGAAAGTGGAAATGTTTTTCAAACTTTTATTGAACTTGAATAAGAAAGGATTTAATTTTTTATAAATTCATATATTTTACCTCAATTATTTAATTATGTAAATTTATTGTTTATAAATTGATACTTTGAATAAAATATGTTAATTCCCTAATTCCTTCTTTCCCTTTTCGACGACGAAAAGTTTTGAGTGGGGGAGAGTGTAACGATCCGTAAATTTCGATAATTAAATTTATTAATTAAATAAGTTTTTGGAAATTAATGTTGTGAAAAATTAAAAATTTAAGATTTAATAATAAGAAAATAACTAGAATGAAATAAAATAACGTTAATTTGAGGCAATTGATAACTACTTTAATGTAATTTCAATTAATCAAAATGGTTGAGAGTTAAAATTGGTCATAAACTGTAGACAAGAAATTAAACTAAATGTTGTATTTAAATGATAAAATTATACGTAGTTAACTGAAATTGGTTAATAGAGAATAATCAATCAATATGTGAATTTATTAGCTTTTGTTTGTAAATAATAAGCTTGGAAATGTGTTGAATTGGTAAGTTGTAACAATGGTTAATTATAAATTCGCTATTTAATTCGTCGAAATAAATTGAAAATCAATTGCAATTAATCTACTGAAATATTACGTTAATATGAAGTAAGTTGATAATTGTAGAGTATTAGTGTAATAAGATATAAACCAATGTTAACTAGGTCCATAGAGTAATGATTGATTGAATAAAAGATTGAAATCAAATTAAATCAATTTACTGGAATTAAAATATAATTAATTGGATTTTATTTACAGTTGGAACTAAACACTGTAATTAGTGCAATATTTAACACTGAATTGATATGTAAATTTGTTTCAAATTATTATAAATAACTAAGTAATCAAAAATGATAAAATTGTTAGTTATAAATTAGAAATTAAAAGTGATTTAATGAATTTACTAATAATTTATTTATTTAACGTGAAATAGCCATTTTGGCCATTCTCTGGGATTTCGACGAAACTAGTTTCATCGGATCCGTAATGGTGAACTATTGTAAGATTTAAAGTTTCGTTGCGATCGGACTTGTCGTTTGATTCTACGGGCATGAAACGCGTAGAAATCAATTTAATTAAATTCAATTGAAATAAATTGATTTTAAAACTAACTTCTTCATATGATGGAATTAGGACTTGAAACCTATTTCGTTGAGTTTAAAAACATTGAAAACATTATTTTGATATATGGGACGATCCATTTTTGTTTCGGAGGCGAAACGAGCTTTTCGGGTTATTATTGTCGTTCGTACCAATTCGATACGTGTTCATTTTCTTATTGGGCTTTGTTCGTATAAATAGATCTTTCTAAACCCTAGCAGCATCTTTATTTCTTATCTGAGTATGCATAATTCCATCTGTCTGCTTCTCCTTCTCAATGGCGGAAACTCCATTTTCCATATTCAAATTGCAAATTAAAATCAAATTGAAAAATTAAAACTCCTCAAACTATATATTATTGGAAAGGTCTTGACGAATGGAATTTACATCTAGTGCTCGTTTTCCGTAACAATGCACGAATCAAGCACAAATTGCGGCCAAAGCCAAATTGAGGGTTTTTAATCGGAGCAATAATCATCGAATTGGGATATGGGTTTTGTAGAGGGGGCATCCAAGAGTTGATTGGTGGTGGTCGCATCATCCAGATCGACACGAGGCAGCCTGACAATGGGAATTAGGGTTCAAAACCCTAGATAATAGGGGGGACGCAAGTCAACGGAGGCGGCCAGCAATCACATCGTGGCCACAGTCAGGTGCAACTCTACGTGCCGAGGCGAATGCAGGTGGTCGGCGACTAGATGGTGGTCAGAGGCATGTGGTATCAGCTATCAAAGGGGCTCATGCATGCATGTCTATGTTCGGCCTGAAGACGTTTGCGCGTGGAAGAAGAAGATGGTGACGTGGTTGTTTATATTTTATTGTTTATTTGAATTTCAACCGTTCTAATTAGCATATCTTTTACGTACGAGGTTGGATTTATGCGCGGTTCAATGCGTTGCAATCATATCGAAATTTCGGACATTATGGAACAGGTTTGGACGAATTTTGTGACAGTTGAAATTTGGGCCTTATTTTGGATTTCAAATCAATTTGAAATCAAAAGTGATTGTTTGACCCACTCACAACTTCTAAATTATCTTGTGTTAGGTAAATTAAATTTATGATGTGATTAGAAGTTTATTGACTGCTGTTTGATATAGTTAAATCGTCATTCCAGTTAAACCTGAATTTATTGAATATAATCACCATTTAATTTAATATTAAATTTTAATTTGCCAATTTTTACCTGTTAATGATAATCAATTATCTATTGATGTTTATTGGTTGATTTGAATGATGATTTTGATGAATGTTGGATTTTTGATATTGGATGACTGGATGTCATATTTCTATATTGTTATAACAGTTTATGTTCTCTGCGGTTTGAAATGATACCCGAATGATTTGATAGATTAGGGAGAAATCGTTATGAGTTTAAATGATAGACTCAAGCGGTTTCATGGATTTGTAATTTAATTCGGGATTGGGGGTTGAAATGATATATACCTGTAAAAATAAAATAATTGCGGATTGAAATGATAAATATCCGTATCACTTGACCATAGGGTAGCAAAATTATATACGGACATCGGATTGGTTAAGTTAAATGATTTTAAATCCTTAACCTTGAATTCAGTTAAATGATCTCTTGAAATAGAATTTGACTTATATAAATTTAAATGAATTGTTTATAGAATTTAATTTGAACTTTAGAGTCGTTTTAAGTGAATTACTTAAGGATTTAAATTTAAATTATAAAGTTAAATTTGAAGTATAAACAAAATTTATCGAAATTGAGTTATTGAAAACGTTGAAATTATAACTTTGAAATCTATTGAAATTGGAATAACTTAAATTGATACTTCAATATTTGAAACTGAGTTTTGATTTGAAATCTGGATATGGTCCATGTTTATTGAAATGGAAGAAATAGTTAAATTGATGTTAATTTCAAATTCATTATCTTAATATAAACTGTGTAAAGATACATCATTTTAAAAATCCCGATTATTAAGATTTTCAAACTATTTAACTAATTTAATCCATTTTCAACCATTTTTAATCAATTTAAATTATTTTTAATTTATCTTAATTTATTTTAATTTATTTTAACCTATTTTAAACTAATTAATCCATTTTAATTTATTTAAGCTATTAAATCTAATTTAGAACTATTAAATCTATTTTATCTATTTTAAATCTATTTAAACCATCTTAAATCAATATAAACTGTTTTAATCTATTTTTAAACTATTTTAGAGTATTTTAACTATGTAAATAAAAATTATTTAAACTATTTAAAACTGTTTATAACTATTTAAACTAGTTTCTAAATTTCAGACTGTGTAAAGTGGAAGTGTTTATATTTAAATCCTTGATTTAAAAGCGAATATGGTTAAATGATGTTATAACCTAAGTTGGGATTTAAATGACATATTTGAGTAAATATGATGATTTTGAAATGAGAATTTAATTAACCTATCTTATTGATTTGATTTTGAAAGTGAATATGACTTCAAAGGTGAATATGATTTCGAAAGTGATATGCTTTGAATTGAAATGATATTTTGATATCAATTATGAATCGGTTTTGAAAATGTAAAAGAAGCATCCGGTATGAAATAAGCGTTCGGTTGTTCAAGAGACCGGGATCGCATATTGTCATACTCTCTTCCAACACGGAAAACCACTTTAACAACTGTGAATGTGGTGGAGATTGCAGAATGAAGTAGGATGGTTTGACGAACGATTATGTATGAGGTATTTATTGGCCTTGGCTCCCGTGAGTCAGCTTGATGTGACTAAAACAGGAGCTATACCAGGCCAAATGTGGTCGCTTCTTCTATCGGGCACATTTCTTCAATACCATATTTTGATTTTGTGATTGATTTGGTGGCCTCCCCTCGATTTTGATTATGGGAGTGTGTTCCGAGATGGGCTCTAGTAGCTGCCATGTGTTACCACAAGTTCGGAAGTGCAAATGGTAGAAACCTACCCTGGCATTGCCTCACGTGCCGTGTCTCATGCCTTATCGCATCTTTTACGAGTTTGTTTTGCACCGTACCTATGGAGTGCTCTCTAAGTAAACCACCACTTTGGTGGATTTTACAGTATCTGTATAGACCACGATAATATATAAAATGTGTTAAGGGGGATATGGATAATGCGCCTTAACGCTATTTTAATATTTTACTTTATTGTTAGCACTATTATAATAGTGTATTATACTATGTATGTAGAGTGTTTAACGAATCCTTAGGAGATGTAATCCCGAACATCTTTTAAGTTATTGCACTCACATTAGACACTGGATAGAAGATGTCAAAATCCGTAAACATATCTGACGCCGTCATACTCATATTTATTTACTGTTGATTTAACTTACATACGAATTTTTAGTTCTGACTCGAATGTTTTGTCTTTTTCAATTCGCTTGAGTTAGTCTGAGCTTTTTAGTGTACCGAAGACTGCTTTTCTAGAGGACGAAGATGAAGATTTAATACTATTATCATTTATTATATTATTTCCACTACACCATGTTGTTCCGCTACATTATTTTATTCATTCCTATTGTATGTAACTCTGATCTGTATTGTAAAAGTGTAATCAAATATTATTTGTAAAACAGCTTCATGAACTGTTTATTTGGTTAATATATTTTATCATTTCGTTGTGAGATTTTGTGTTTTGTTTTTCCTTCTTTTCTTATTTACCTCATAATAATCCTATCTTTTGAATGATTTAAGTTTGACATTTATGGTTTATTGTCGATTTAAACCGTCCAAAAGGGTGGGTCGTTACAGTTTATTTGTTAGATTCTATTTTCGAGTGATATTAAGATTTAGTAATATATGTAAATGGACGTTTGAACTTGTAAACAAAGTTTAAATGTTAGGTTTTGTTTTTAAGTGATATTAAGATTTGATAATATCCGTAAAGTGGAATTTTTATTTACATAGAAAATGCTATTTAGTAGAATAGTACGTCATCGTTTAGTTTCTTTCATCGGCTTAGCATATAAAGTTTTGTGTTGGAGACTTGGAGTTTTACATTTTGTCAAAAAAGATAATATAAATGACTTACACTATTTCATTAACCACTCATTACTTGTTCAAAATTATCGTTATCCGTATGAAATCATACAGTCTGCTCCGTTGATATCAACAACTCAAACTTCTGTGTATGTACATGAGTGTATGTATGTGTGTGTATCTGTGTTTGTGTATATATGTATATGTGTATATTAAGGTGCGAGGTAACAGACGGTACGTCGAAATTTCGATCGTTCCGTACCGGTATCGATGGTCACCGAATTGAAACCGAAAAAAAAATCGGTTTCGACTAGGGTTTTAGATAAAGAACAATCAACTAAATCAAAATATCAACCTAAATTAAACAAATTACCCAAGCAAAATCAAACATTGTCTTCATCACTCTTCATCTTCGATCTCAACTTAGAAGAATTAATTTTTTTTTTCAAGCTGCAGCATTTTTTTTCTTCATGTTTCCTCTTTGCTAGCATGTGTGAACATTGATTTTGAGAGGAAGAATACATATATTTTGTATGTTCGAACCCCGGTGATATTTCAATTATTTTGGGTTTGGCTAGAATGTAAAAGAGTGGGAGCCTGTGTGTTCTAATTAGAGTTTAAATCGAAATCATTTTTGGATGGGCTGGCTTTGGAAACGTAAGGGACTGTTGATTTGTTATAGTTTTTCAATTAGGTTATAAATAATACAAAATAAATGGTGGGCTGGATTGGATTTGATTTAATATAATTTAGTGTAATTTTAATTTAGTTTTGATTACAAAGTTGTATGCTATATTATATTTCTTTTGTAGAATATATTTTACATTTTATTTATAAAGAACATTGTTACATTTTTGTTCATAAATTATAGAAAAATTGAACTTTCAAAATTTCCAAAATCTTTCAAAATTTAGAAAATTTCAAATGATCGAAATCGAGTTCTCGAACCTACACACACATTTCCCCTTTTACCACTACCTCTGTTATTTAAATTGGAACTTGTAGTGGAGACCAGTGGGCATTTGGAGTGCTCTACTGTTTGGAGTGCTATTGAATGCTCACACGCACACATGCATTGCATGGATTTGAAAACCCACTTGAAGCTTTCGTAAGTCTTAATAAACAGAAGATCGCCTCAAATTGGAGAAGCCCTAATCGTCTAGGGTTTTATGTTTTCTTCAAAGAGCAGGGAGCTAATGAGTTGAATTGAACGGCTAGGATTGCATAAGAAGATTATGTGGTCTTGCTTGTGCAAAGTGTATTTTTGGATTTCTTACCCGGTTATGTTTATTTGGGCCTTGGGCCAATTTAATATTTTCAGAGTGTATGTATACACGCAGGCTTCAACGTTCAATTTCTTTTATCAGCTTAACATATAAAGTTGAGTGTTGGAGACTTGGAGTTTTACATTCTGTCAAAACAATAATATAAATGAATTACACTATTCATTAACCACTAATTACTTGTTCAAAGGCATCGCTATCAGCACGAAATCATATAGTCTGTTCCGTTGACACACACCCCACCAACTTGCCTACTTACCCATTTGCTTGCTTACCAGACCCCATCCATCTTTCCAAATGGAATATAACATGAGTCAAAACTGACCCAAGCTTGACACTTGAAATATTAAATGGCAGAGGAAATGCATGCAAACATAGACATACATATCCTGTGTGTATATATATATGTGTGTGTGTGTATATATATATATATGTGTATATACATATTATATAAATATATGTATATGTATATATATGTGTGTGTATATGTAAATGTATATATATGTGTGTATGTACGTGTGTACATACATACATACATATATATATATATGTATATATATATGTTAAATCATTTTACATTGACTAATTTCTTGTTCTCATTAAGTAGATGGTTCCGGGTAACCACCACTTCCTTTCTTGTAGGTTCATGCATCCACTTTGGTGGCGCTGGAGACTTTTGTGTCTGTCTGCTGACTGCATATATCACTTGGTATACAACCATGGCCAACTCGTTACAAGTAACTAATCAGTATATAAAATTTCTTATGTTGAATAATATCAATTTGAATAATAAAGTACCTCTCGAAATGAAATTCCAAGGCTTCAGGATGGGGATAAATTTTTGCAAATAATGGGGTATAACTTCAATAATTCCCTGATTGATACCATGGGAACATTCCCCTATAGCATATATTTTGGGATTTATAACGTGTCTATAATTATATAATTTAGGCAATACCATTACCCAGGCTTGGATATGGGGATTAAACTATATATAACATATTTAGATTTTATAAAAATTAGTCCTTACTTGTACAATTTTAGCTGTACAGCTATTTAACTAGATGGGGAAAGTTAAATGCCTTTTAACGTCACATCCTGCAAAAATCCATTAATTTGACTTTAATTTAACAAAATTCACAAACTGAAGAAAATTGAATTGCTCTGATTAAAGAACAATCATCACATTATAGTTAATAAGACTTCACAACCCACCCGCTTCATGCTAAATGATCACTATTTAACTACTAGCCAGAATTCAATTATTGCAAAAGAGAAAACAAACTTTTTCAATGTATAAACATACTTATTTACACAAATAATGATGAGTGAAGATTGATATATATATATATATATATATATATATATATGTATATGTATATATATATATATATATATGTATGTATGTATGTATGTATGTATGTATATCCATTATAAAATATAAATACATAGCAACATCAGATATTCTTTAATGAAGAATAAAGGTGAATAGCCATGCTGTCTAATTGACTTTTTATAATGTAGAAGCCATTGCAAAAATAGTAGTCACACGCTTAGGTCTAGCAAGTTGGACTCAATCAACACCAAGAGTTTGACCTGAATGTTCAAGACCAAATTCTTAAATAATTGGGTCATACTCAGGTAAGACTTATTTGTATGCATGCATGTATGGGCTGAAAACCAATAGCTCTTCATTCTCTATATAAACAAGGGATGATCCTCTTTGCTAATCCACATTAACCCAAAACAATAAAATAAGAAATTAAGGAAAGAAATAATATATTCATTTAAATGGATCAAGTTACCACAAAGAAGAATCCATGGATGCGAATGTTTATCATAATGCTATCCGTAATAGCCAGCATCGTAGCATATCGTATAATAAATCCAAGTTGGACGAGAAAAGCAGTAAGAGAAGCCGAGGCAGTGGCCGACATGGACTGTTCAGGGCATGGCAGAGCTTATATTGATGGAATCAACGTCGATGGAGTCCCAATGTGCGAGTGCAACACTTGCTACAGCGGTGAAGATTGCTCTATATTGCTTCCAGATTGTCCTGCTGATGTAGTTAGGTAATACATATAACATGCATTTATATGATTTACCATCATTGACCAATCATGTGGAAAATAATGATGTGTGTATGTCTGTATGCAGTGGGGATGCCATGTTTCTAGAGAAATATTGGATGAAACACAGCGCAAATGCTGCTGTTCTGGAATCGGGATGGCATAGAATGAGCTATTTCTTTAGGCCCTCTTCTGGTGATATTATTAACGCAGAGCTTGAGAAGCATGTTAGACTTTTGCATGATGCTGTTGGCAATGCCAAGACTGCTGGTAAATATATCGTGTTTGGTACTGGAGTTACTCAACTTCTCAATGGTTTAATTATTTCACTTTCGCCAAACGTCAGTGGTGATTCACCGGCGCTCGCAGCAAAAGTTGTGGCTGATGTTCCTTATTATCCGGTAATGTTTCTTTTATATTTGGTTAAACTATATAAGGAAGTGTGAACGATAAAACAAAAATTAACCTGTCCTTGTTTTTCCATTGCATTGTGTATAGGTGTTCAGAAGGCAGACAAAATTCTTCCAATTTAAAGGGTACGAATGGAAGGGAAATGCATCAGACTACGTGAACACGACTACTCCTGAAAACTTCATAGAACTAGTGACTTCGCCTAATAACCCGGATGGCCTACTTCGGCATTCCATAATCAAAGGATCATTAGCCATTCATGATCATGTTTACTATTGGCCACATTATACTCCAATCAAAGAACCCTCCGATGAGGATATCATGTTGTTCTCCATGTCCAAGTACACTGGACATTCGGGAAGTCGATTTGGGTATGAAGATTTTTTACATATTCAGCAACTTTATTCGTTCATTGATATACTTTCAATAACTAACGTTAATTGGTATTATGCAGGTGGGCATTGATCAAAGATGTTAAGGTATACGAGAAGTTAGTTGAATACATGACCGAGAACACTGAAGGCACTTCCCATGATTCACAACTCCGAACTTTGAAACTTATCAAAGAAATTTTGCTGCAAATGAAAACAAATCGGGATACAAAGAACGATATCAACAAGTTTGGCTATCTTACATTAATGAAGAGATGGGCTAAACTAAGCAAGCTAGTAGCATCTTCTGACCGTTTTTCCTTACAAAAAGTGTATCCCGAGTACTGCAATTACTTCAAAAAAGTCAGAGAGCCCTCACCCTGTAAGACTTTCTCTAGTTTCTCTATCTTCATTTCAAGCTTTAATCAAGTTTATGTGATATAACTTAATGTGATTGTATATAACTGAATGATAGCTTATGGATGGCTGAAATGTGAATGGAAGGAAGATATTGATTGTGCAGCAGTACTCGGAAATGCACAAATAAAAACCCAATCAGGCGTGCTTCTTGAAGCTGATAGTCGGTATACTCGTCTGAGTCTAATAAAGACGGACGATGATTTCAACCAAATGATGAAAAAACTGGAAACTCTTGCTTATCCAGAAAGCAGAATTTAAGTTTTATCGTATTATAGTGTGAAGAAAGATTTGTCATTTTTGGTTACACCATATAATTTATGCTTGTTCCAATTTTATTTAATTGAAGGGTGTTTAAGTATATCCATATTATCTTTGTATGGCTAACTAAGTACTTACCTTATCATGTCAATTTTTCGTACTAGTATACTACACTGGGGTGAGATTCATGGAGCAATTAAAAAAATCATACATACATACATACATTGTATGTAAGAATGTAATTAGATGTGAGTGTTTGTGTTTGAACATCTATGGAAACAAATATCTCTAGGATAACAATGATACCCAAATCCTATATTACACTCTATCAGTATGAAGGGAGTTTGTCTTTATCCTTCGAAATAAAAGATTATGAATTGAATGTTATGACTTAAATGTTACTTGTTCCAAATCAACATCAAGAAGTTGCACCACTTGTATATATGGAAGAGAATTTGCCAATTAAGTTAGCTTCACTTTACTTTTATATATGGAACACAATTTGCCAATAAAGTTAGCTTCACTAAAGTTTCGTTCATTTTATCTTTCTTTCCAAATTAAACTTAACCTTAGTTAAGTCTGCACATCGATCCAGACAAAAAATATTCTCTAGGATCCATATTTATGGAATTTTTGAATAATTTTCATCCCGTATTTTCTAGTTATCATCCGATTATTCAATATAACTGCCAACTATCCTTGGTTCTTTTCAATCTGATTCAAGTCATGTTGACCAAGTGGAGCTAGTTGTTAACATCAGTCAATTATGGCCTAACTAATCCTGTAAAGTACATTTTGTAGGCCTAACCAATCTTATAAAGTACACTTTGTAGGCTACGCTTTAGAAAAAATAACGTAAAATTAACTTTGACCTAACTGAATTTGAATAATATACCTAAATATGAAACAATAAAATGCAGCACATTTCATGTATTAGTAGTTTCACTAATTTTCAAATTAATATTTAATTACTGAAACAACGTATAGTAAAATAGCTCATTTTGCACAACAACCAGATGTTTTGAAATTTTAATAATCGATTGCTGAAACTGTGAAGTTTTATGACGCACTTTTACAAGAGATTATTATGAGCAGTATATGGTTTCCTTAGGCATACAAGTAATACTTCTATCATGGTGCTATGCATGCTTTAGAGTGGGTATGTCTGAGTCTTATTGATACAACGCAGGATGTTAGCCCGATTGTCTTAAGTCGCGAACGACTTAACGATCTAAGTGTTGCAGTGCAATGTGAAAGACCGCGTGCCTTAGGTCGCTCCAATATTAAGTCGCTCACCACAAGTAACTTAGGTCGCTCACCAACTATAAACGACCTAACGAGACATGAAAACCGACCTAACGAATTAATGGTTCAAAAGGAGTTATGTAACGACCTAACACGGACGAGCTAACTTAGGTCGCATGTTTACCTTCGGTCGCGAGCCTCCTTAAGTCGCTAGGTCGCGAACGACCTTCTTAAGTCGCTCCAGAAGATAAGTAGCTCAAGTTGATAGATCGTTCAAGCTTCATGTGTTGTACTGTTGTTAGGTCGCGTGAATCTTAAGTCGCGTTGTGGTGCAACTTGTTAAGTCGTATGTTGTATTTTTTCTTATGTCGTGTGTGTTGTATATATGTTAGGTCGTAATTCGTGATGTTGTAACTCGTCTTGTATTTCCTTTATGTTATATTTGTTAACTCGTTTGAAGATAAGTCGCAGGTCGCATGTGTTAGCTCGGGGGTCTGTTAGGTCGTGCTTGTTAGGTCGCCGACCTGTGCTGTGTTGTAAATTTTCCTATAAATAACGGGTGAGTTGTATCATTTGAGATGGTTGATTTTGAATAAAATTTTGTTTGAGTGCTTTGTGCCTCTTTTAAAATTGAAAGTTGAGCGTTGTCTACTTTCTCCATTTTCGGTTATTCGAGTGCACTCGAATCAACGGATTTGAAGCCGATTCACGGAATCTCGTGTGCGAGATCAACGTAGAAGAATCGTAGATCTTTTAACACGGTATCGTGCGCGATCAGCGTGTTGGAGATAGCTAGAATCCAGTATCTCTTGAGATCAATGGATTTGGGCACTTGGGTATTTTCAATCCATCGATTCAACTTTTCACTGTTTCATCCATTTTGGTATATCCGCTGCGTCAATTTGGTATCAGAGCTAGACTTAGCCAATCATAGCTAAGCCGAGCCTATTGGGAATAGATTTGAAGTGTTGAAGTATTGGAGATTATTTGTCGATAAGTATTAGATCAAGGCCGAGCCTAGCATAAAGATAATCATGCCGCCGAGAAGAGCTAATCGATTTCAAAATGTTGAAGATGTATATCGAAGACAAGAAGCCGAGCAAATGGAACAACGTATTAATGAAAAGTTTGATGAAGGTATTGGGAAGTTAGAGAAATTAATGAATGACATGAATCAAAGTCAAAGGAGAAGGTCACCAATCTCGAACCATGGAGGAAACAGAGTTTCGCCATCGGTTACGGAAGCGAGGAGGGTGTCACCATAATCTTGTCGAGATAGAAGAGAATCATCAGTTTCAATGAGAAGAGAATTCCATGAGTATAGAAATGAAGAGAGAAGAACTCCACGTGAGTTTGGAGATGAGCCATATCATGATGCTAAAAGACATAGTAGAAGAGATATGCGTGGTTATAGAGATGTTGATGGTCGAGAATGATACCGAAGTACATTTGATTATGATGAAGATGGTGATAGAGGTAGTGTTCATTATCGAGATCGAGACCAAGTTCGAAATCCATATCGGGATGTAGAAGATGATAGTAAATGGGAGTCGGGGATGAAAACAGAGATTCCAGAATTCAAAGGAGGAATGGTAGCGGAAGAATTTTTGGGTTGGTTATCAAATGTTGAGGAAATTTTTGACTTCAATGAAGTACCCGAGCATCGTAGAGTTAAGTTGGTTGCTACACGATTGAGGGGAAGAGCTATGGCATGGTGACAACAAACTAAACTTACACGGGAAAGGATGGGAAAATCGAAGATTGTTTCATGGGAGAAGATGAAGAAGTTGATGAAGGCTACTTTTTTACCTTATAATTATCAGTCTCTTATGTATCAGCGCTTACAGAATTTGAGACAAGGGACAAAGTCGGTAAATGATTATGCAGATGAGTTTTATCAACTGATTACTAGAACTGGTATCATGGAGACGGAGGAACAGTTGACAGCTAGATTTGTTGTAGGATTGAGAATGCAAATTCAGGATATGGTGAATATGTTTGATCCAGGATCCGTGGCTGAAGCACACCAAAAGGCTCTAGCTTGGGAGAGGCAAGGTAGAAGAGGAGGTGGTGTGTTTACAAATTCCAACAATCAGGTGAAAGGGGCTAGTAACAATACGAATGTTTCCAATACTGTTAGTAAACCGGTTGTCAATGAAGTTGCTAGGACCAAGGTCAATAGTAGTATCAAATGCTTTAATTGTCAGGAGTTTGGTCACAAGAGCAATGAATGTCCGAAGCCTAAGAAGCGAGTGATGCCTGCTGAGGTTGAGGATGCAGAGATAGAATGTTCTAATTCACCACAAGTTGAGGAGGAAGAAGAATTATTGGCGGGAGACGAAGGATATCCTTTAATGATGAGGAGATCTTGCTTGACACCAAAGCAGGAAAAGGAGACTAGTTGGTTGAGGAGTAACATCTTTCAGTCAACGTGCACTACTTTGGGAAGGGTTTGCAAGTTTGTTGTCGATGTAGGAAGTTGTGATAATATCAACTTTCAGAAGCTGTAAGGAAGTTGGCGTTAAAGACAGAGAAGCATCCCAAACCTTACAAATTAGCTTGGTTAAGGAAAGGTGGGGAAGTGAAGGTTAATCGAAGAGCTTGTGTAACTTTTTCCATCGGAAAAAAGTATAAGGATGAAATTTGGTGTGATGTGGTAGATATGGATGTATGTCATTTGTTGTTGGGGAGACCGTGGCAATACAATAGAGCTGAGCAACATGATGGAAGGACTAACTGCTATAGTTTCATGTTCGAAGGCACCAAAATCACTTTAGTTCCTAAAAAGCGACAACAAGATGAAAGCAAGTTGGAGGAGATTGAAGAACTAAAGACTCTGTTATCTTCGAAGGAATTTGTCAAGGAAGTGGAGGATGAGCCTGAAGTATTTCTGTTGATTGGACGTGAAAGTAGTGAAGCAGTTGAAATTCCTGAAGAAGTTAAGCCAGTGTTGAAGGAGTTTGAAGATGTATTTCCTGAAGAATTGCCAACATGGCTACCACCGTTGAGAGACATACAACATCAAATTGATCTTGTTCCGGGAGCTGTGTTACCGCATAGACCACATTATAGAATGAGTCCAAAGGAGCACGAAGAGTTGAGAATGTAGGTGGAGGAATTACTTGAGCAAGGGCGCGTACAAGAAAGTTTAAGTCCTTGTGCAGTACCAGCATTGTTAGTGCCGAAGAAGGATGGAACTTGGAGAATGTGTACAGATAGTCGAGCACTAAACAAGATTACAGCGAGGTACAGATTTTCGATGCCTAGATTGGATGATTTGTTAGATCAGTTGAGCGGAGCTGCTATCTTTTCAAAGATTGATCTGAAGTGTGGATATCATCAGATTCGAATTCGAGCAGGGGATGAATGGAAAACCGCATTCAAGACACGAGAAGGATTGTATGAATGGCTGGTCATGCCGTTTGGTTTTTCGAATGCACCTAGTACTTTTATGTGAGTGATGAATCAGATCTTTCGACCGTTCATTGGAAAGTTCGTGGTGGTATACTTTGATGATATATTGATATAAAGTGGGAGCACCGAAGAACATCTACTACATTTGCGGGAAGTGTTGATGATACTTCGTCAGGAACAATTTTATGCGGCCACAAAGAAATGCGTGTTCATGACGCATAGTGTTTTATTTTTGGGGTATGTATTATCCAAGGAAGGTATCCAGGTGGATCAAAGTAAAGTTGCAGCAATCAGAAATTGGCCACAGCCCAGGACTATAACTGAAGTGAAAAGTTTTCATGGTTTAGCATCATTCTACCGAAGGTTTATTCCACATTTCAGTAGCGTGATGACACATGTTACTGATTGTATGAAGGGTAAGCAGTTTTCGTGGTCAAAGGAAGCAGGATTTTCTTTTGAGCGAATCAAGGAACTTTTGACGTCATCACCAGTTCTCGTTTTGCCGGATTTTCAGTTGCTATTTGAATTACATACTGATGCATCTAAAGTTGAAATTGGAGAAGTGTTGAGTCAGAGGGGACGTCCAATTGATTATTTCAGTGAGAAGCTTTCGGGAGCAAAGATGAGATATAATACTTATGACGTGGAATTCTATGCTATTGTCCAAGCCATAAAACATCGGAGACACTATTTGTTTCATAAAGAGTTTGTGTTGTATACTGATCATGAAGCCTTGAAACATTTGCAGGGGCAGGATAAGGTTGCAGCCAGGCATGCTTCATGGATCGCATACTTGCAACAGTTTACATTTGTGGTAAAGCATAAATCGGGAGTTACAAACCGGGTGGCAGATGCATTGAGTAGAAGGAATCATTTGTTGACTACGATGAGAGTTGAAGTGACGGGGTTTGATGTATTTCCAGAACTGTTTGTTGAAGATCCTTACTTTGCAAAGATTATAGGTGAAGTCAAGAAAGGGAAGACGGATGAGTATGTGTTGGTAGATGGTTTTCTATTCAAAGGAAATCGGTTGTGTATACCAGAGGGCAGTTTGCGAATGGAGATTGTGAAAGAATTGCATGAAGAAGGTCATGTGGGACGAGATCGTACTTTGCAGTTGATTTCTCAGTCATATTTTTGGCCTTCCATGAGGAAAGAAGTTGAAAGATTTGTGGAGAGATGTCACATATGTCAAGTTTCCAAAGGGACAGCTACGAATGCAGGATTGTATATGCCATTGCCCGTGCCTACTAGACCATGGGTTGATATTAGCATGGACTTTGTTTTGGGTTTGCCGAGAACTCAACGAGGGAATGATTCTATATATGTTGTGGTGGATAGATTTTCGAAGATGACACATTTCATAGCTTGTAAAAAGACCGCTGATGCAGTCCGTGTTGCTCAATTGTTCTTTAAAGAGGTTTATCGACTACATGGACTACTTGAGACCATTGTTTCTGACCGGGATACTCGATTTCTAAGTCATTTTTTGTTGAGTCTGTGGAAGATGGTTGGGACTAAGCTGAATTTTATTAGCGCCTATTATCCACAAAAAGATGGGCAAACGGAAGTGGTGAACAGATCTTTGGGAAACCTGTTGAGATGTCTTGTGAAGGATAATTTGAAGAGCTGGGATGTGAAATTGTGTCAGGAAGAATTCGCACAAAATCACGCTGTTAATCGAAGTACTAGATTCAGTCCATTTCAAGTAGAATGTTCAGCAATTCCGAAGGGATAGTTGGATTTGCCGATAGTTCCATTTCAGAAAGGGGTTGTTAAACGAGCTTGTGATTTAGTGAATGAGTTGCAGGAGTGTCACAGGACTTTTCATGAACGATTGCTTAAGTCAAATGAGAAGTATAAGCAACTGGCAGATAAGAAATGAAGGAGTGTGGACTTCAAAGAGGGTGATTTTGTTTATGCAGTATTGACGAAAGATCGTTTTCCAGTTGGAACTTACAACAAATTGAAAGCTCGAAAGATTGGTCCAGTAGAAATTTTGAAGAAGATCAATAATAATGCTTATCAGTTGGGACTGCCAGAGCATATCCACACCTCTGACATTTTCAACATCAAACATTTGATTCCATATCACGGGGATGAGCGTGTCGAAGAAGAGGAAAGTGTGAATTCAGGGTCGAATTCCTTTCAACCAGGGGAGGATGATGCAGCGCAGGATGTTAGCTCGATTGCCTTAAGTCGCGAACGACTTAACGATCTAAGTGTTGCAGTGCAATGTGAAAGACCGCGTGCCTTAGGTCGCTCCAATATTAAGTCGCTCACCACAAGTAACTTAGGTCGCTCACCAACTATAAGCGACCTAACGAGACATGAAAACCGACCTAACGAATTAATGGTTCAAAAGGAGTTATGTAACGACCTAACACGGACGAGCTAACTTAGGTTGCATGTTTACCTTCGGTTGCGAGCCTCCTTAAGTCGCTAGGTCGCGAACAACCTTCTTAAATCGCTCTAGAAGATAAGTCGCTCAAGTTGGTAGATCGTTCAAGCTTCATGTGTTGTACTGTTGTTAGGTCGCGTGAATCTTAAGTCGCGTTGTGGTGCAACTTGTTAAGTTGTATGTTGTATTTTTTCTTATGTCGTGTGTGTTGTATATATGTTAGGTCGTAACTCGTGATGTTGTAACTCGTGTTTTATTTCCTTTATGTTATATTTGTTAACTCGTTTGAAGATAGGTCGCAGATCGCATGTGTTAGCTCGTGGGTCTGTTAGGCCGTGCTTATTAGGTCGCCGACCTGTGCTGTGTTGTAAATTTTCCTATAAATAGCGGGTGAGTTGTATCATTTGAGATGGTTGATTTTGAATAAACTTTTGTTTGAGTGCTTTGTTCCTCTTTTGAAATTGGAAGTTGAGCGTTGTCTGCTTTCTCCATTTTCGGTTATTCGAGTGCGCTCGAATCAACGGATTTGAAGCCGATTCATGGAATCTCGTGTGCGAGGTCAACATAGAAGAATCGTAGATCTTTTAACACGGTATCGTGCGTGACCAATGTGTTGGAGATAGCTAGAATCTGGTATCTCTTGAGATCAACGGATTTGGGCACTTGGGTATTTTCAATCCATCGATTCAACTTTTCACCGTTTCATCCATTTTGGAATATCTGCTATGTCACTTATCCTCCTTGTCATTCTAGAGGTTGTTCAAGTGCATATCCTTTTAGGTCTTAACAACTTCTTTGGCGGAGGTTGTTTCCATTATAGAGTATTTTTACTTAGCGTTATCCATGGAGATGGGAACTGCTCTTTTTCTAATGTTCTGTTGAAATAAACGCAGATGGTAAGTCCTGTTGAAATAAAAGACATAAGTTCTCGACAACTCAAACTTATACCATTATATATATCCATGCAACTTGGCTACTTGTTGCCGATTTGCTTGCTAACCAAACCCCGTCTATCCTTCCAAATGAAAGTTAAGTCAAGTCAAAACTGACCCAATTTTCACACTAAAAATTCTTCAGAAATAAAAACTAAAAATGAAAAAGCACCATTACCTTAAATGAAATTCAAAGTCTTGGATACCGGGATGAAATTTTGCAAGTCATATGGTGCATAACACATGATAATTTCCTGAGTGATATCATAGGAACATTCACCTATAAAACATATTTAGATTTGAGAAATGACCACTTATTCGTATAATTCTGGTTGTATAGTGATTAAACTAAGTGGGGCAGTTAAAAGCCTTTTTAATGTCACACCTTCCAAATATTCATTAATTTGACTTTATTTTAACTAAATTCTAAAACTGAAGAAAAATCAGGCTCATCCGTTACTTTGATTAATGAATAATCACCGCATTTTGCATAATAAGGTTGCACAACTTGCTTCATGCCAATAAATAGTATACTCAATACCTAATAAAATTCAATTATTGCAAATTAAGATAAATACTTTATTGCCATGTATGCTCATTCTTTATTTACACAGAAACATGATGAATGATCACTGGCTAATACATTTGTATACCCATTATAAACAGATAGCGGCCTTGGATATTCCTTAGAATATAAAAATCATAAATAGCCACGTTGTATAATTAATTTTTTTTATAATACAGAAACAATAGCCACATGCTCAACGTCAACAAGTTGGACTTAGTAGACACCCACAGTTTGAAAACTTAAGAAGACTTGGATGTTTAAGACTGAATTCTAATTAATTGTCATATATGACTTATTTGTAATTTGTATGCATGCATGTACTGTAGTTAAATTTTGTTTTAATTTGAGCGGAAGCAGTATATTTGTTCAGGATCTAGTATTGCCTATTTAGATACCAATGACACTTAAAAAAAATTATGCAGTCTCACAGAAAAATAACAGAAATAAGAGACATAGAAGATTTAACATGGTTCGGATTACGTCCACGGAGACCCAACAACTTCTTTTATTTCGCTAAGAAAAGAGTACAAAAGAGAGGGAAGAATAATGGTGGATACTCTCAGACACTTGCTTGTGCTTATGAAGATGAAATTTTCCTTCATTTAAATACACTTGATAATGAAGGGTTGTTTGAAGATTAAGCAAATCAATTTCCTGATTACCTAGATATCTTTCCAAAATGCATGATTTGATTTTAGTACAAATAGATGGCATAATCTTCGTTTCCATATCTTTCCTTTATTCTTCATGCCTAATCATTTATTTCTTCACATAGCAAATATATTGACTAATTAATTAGTTTACTTCAAAATATCCTTCCATATACCAGCCAAATTAATTGATTTGATTGAATCAATTAATCAATTTCTTTCCTCTTTAACAAATATTTGAATCATCCAAATTCAACACTCCACCTTGATTCAAATATAACAATCTCTCTTCATCACCTTATCATCAAGCAATCAACATAGAAGTTGTTGGGTCTATCATCCCATGGCGCTCAAGTAACAGGTATCAAATTGATCAAGTTTGAGCAATGCTCAAACTTGTCCTTTGGAAGTGACTTAGTAATCATATCTGAAGGATTATCCAAAGTACTCACTTTCAACAATTTGATCTTGCTTTGCTCTTCCTCAAGCATAAGAAAGAAACCTCTAACATCAATGTGCTTCGTCCGTGAACTATAAACTTGATTTTCTACGAGATGAATCGCACTCTGACTGTCTGAAAATAGCTCTACTGTCAGCTGCACCATTGAAAGAGCATCCAACAATCGAAGTAAGTCTAATCCTTCCTTTGTTGCTTCCACAATCGATCTCAACTCTTCTTCGGTAGTTAATAAAGCTATGATAGATTGCAGTTTTGATCTCCATGAAATCGAGCCTATGCCAAGCGTAAAAACATAGTCCGACACTGACTTCCTAGCATCTCTATCCCCAGCGTAATCAGAATCACAGTATCCTCTAAGAAGGATGTCACCATCCACTCCAGCCCACCGAAGAAGTGCCTCGAAGATATCTAAGAATTCACTTCACAGCTTGCCAACGCTCTTTGCTTGGGTTAGACATATATCGACTCACAACATCCACTGCATGGGCCAAATCTGGTCTTGTGCACACCATTGCATACATAAGAATACCAACAGCACTAGAATAAGATATATTAGCCATATACCTCTTGTCTTCTTCCGATGAGGGAGATATGTCTTTTGATAACTTAAAATGAGAGCCTAATGGAATGCCAACCGGTTTAGCTTTCTCCATTCCAAATCGAGCGAGGACCTTCTCGATGTACTGCGCTTGAGTGAGCCTTTACTCTCTCCGCTGTCCATCCCTGCTTATCTCCATACCCAATATTCATTGTGCCTTTCCCAAATTATTCATGTCAAACTCTCTACTGAGCTCCGCTTTCAACTCCTTAATTCTTATCATACTCCGAGATGCAATCAGCATTTCATCAACATATAACAACAAATAAATCATATCATCATCACAACTCCTGAATTAAACACACTGGTCTTTGAAACTTCTGGAGTATCCCTATGAAAGCATAAACTTATCAAACCTCTTGCACCATAGTCTAAGAGACTGCTTCAGTCCATATAGAGATTTCTTGAGTTTGCAAACATAGTCTGGCCTGCTATTATCAATGAACCCTTCTTGCTGCTTTAAATAAATCTCCTTATCCAGATCACCATGCAAGAATGCAGTTTTGACATCTAGTTACTCTAATTCCATATCATAACGAGCAATTAAAGCCAAAAGAAACGGATAGAAGTATGCCTAACCATTGGAGCAAAGATATCATGATACTCTACCCCCTTCTTCTGAACGTACCCCTTTGCAACTAACCTTGCCTTATATCTGAGATTACCGTTTTCACCGTCTTTCACTCTATAGATCCACCTGCATCCAATAGCTCTCTTGTCGGTGAGAAGAGGAACCAAATCCCAAGTATGATTTCTCTGCAATGATTCAGTCTCCTCTTCCATAGCAACTAACCAACTGGAACTGTTAACTTGTAAAGGCCCGAAAATCCGTACTACTTTGAACTGGCAACATTCCACAACAATCCAGCCAAAGAGGAACAAACTTACGAGTCTTTAGGGTTAAAGAAGAAGAAAAAGATAGAAGAAGAGAGAAAAAGATAGAACAGAACAGAAAGAAACAAAAGAACAATATCAGAATCTCACAATCGCAGCGGAACAACATATAATAGATAAATGAATAATCTTTAAACAAAGAACTATATTAGTTATTACATTACATCATATTACATTACATTACATTACATCATCAAAGTGTACAACAACAAGCAACAATAAAACAGCGGAAAAGAAATACTATATACCAGTGAATACGCCATGCCATCCAGCTTGCCTCCAGCAACTCCTGAATTCCAGAATATTCTGATAACCTAACTCTAGACTGCCCGTGTGGAAATTGGTGGGCACCCAGAGTTTAGGAAGGAAAACAATAAACTACAGGTCAGTCATGGGACTGGTGTGAGAACTTAAAACAGTTATCCGTTTAAAAACAAACAAAGAAATATATTTTTTAAAGTCAATTCGCATTGCTTTTTGAAAATGTAACTACCATAAGACCTCCCACCACACACACAATGCAAACGCAGACTTGGAGGAGATTTCTTCTTATGTTAGTCAAAGATGCTTACTACGCAAAATCAAATCATTTTTGATATTATTATTAGTGCATAGTGTAGAAAACATTTCGAAAGTAGAATATAAATCTTAGCCAGCATAGGTACCATTATATTATGCCTACTATAGCTACCATATTAGATGGCAGGTTCTATAACTAAAACCGCACAAGATCGTATTGTTTTTTTGAATTTCCAACAAATGGTCAGGCCAAGGAACTTCCCATTGCCACATGGGTACGCCTCTGTAAAGACGACCCGAGAACCTAACGTTATGGTTAGATCTCTTCCAACACAAGGCCGGGTTACCCTTCAAACTGGGTAACTACTGACACGAATATGTCATTCCCCGATCGTAACCGATCTATATCCGAGGATCCTCGATTCCAACAACCACAAAGTAATAAATTTGCAGCAACAAAATATGTTAAATATCTGGGCTCCATACCATGATACCTCCTCTATCCAGAAGGAATGACATGCACTAAAGGGGCGCTACCCCCTAATAACCTTGCTGCATCCTTCCTCTTTTGACCATTTCCGGGGTGTGAGGTCCGACGAAGTCTCATCCACAAAGCTACGCTTTATACAAAAGCTATGCTTTGATCACATATGCTCAACAGCACTTCGTATGTCACATTACCAATTTAGGAATGTATCACTAGTAACCATAAACTACATAACCTCTAGGGTGTTAAGCTAAAAGAATAAATTCTCCGCCACCAACGGGAACATATTTGATAGAAACCAGCTTTACATCTCAAACTTTAACGTCAGACACACATTCATACAAGTCCGTTCCGGGATCGAACGGAACCGAAGGCACTTCCAAAGAAGTCCTTGCAATTCAGATATTCACTAATCACGACCGGACTTCCCATCATAAAGGGTAATAAATTTCTATATCAGAGATCAGCCGATGCAGAAACATTTGACGGTAGTCCTTCCGTTTTCATAAATATCCGGTCTTCAACACCGGTCAGCAAATGCAATCCATAACGACGTATCAAATATTCGAAATGGGTTATACGATCCAAAGGTCCTTTCCCGGCTAACCCGAATAGTGAGCGCTTATTTTAAAATATGTATGGCATTCAAATTCAAGCAAATCACAACAAATACCCATTTAAAGGTAAATATTGATGGTCGGTTATTTAACTATCAAAGCCAACAATCAAATATCCAGCCCCATAACAATCATTAGGCCCTTTTTATTAATATTCCATAAATTAATAACTTGCCAAATATTCACTTCAATTTATCTTTAAAAAGATATACTCTCTAAACCGTCTCAGTTTCATATTGGAAAAGCAATTCCAAATACTTATTTATTTTCAATTTATCTTTGAAAGATAAAAACCCAAAACATTTCACTTTATATTGGAAAACATTTCCATACTTATTTAATAATAAGTAATTCACAAATCTATAAATATTTCAATACTTAGAAAATATTCAATATACTTAAAACACGACTAAGTATATATTTTATTCTTTAAGGAAACCATTCGCTTAAACACATTCATTTGAGTCAAAACGAATGTTGCGTAAAACATCATTACGACAATCCAAAATCACTAGTATAGGGATTCGAAATTAAAAATAGATATATAAATCCCAATACTAAATAAAACATTTTCTCTCGAAAATCATTTACTATAACAACAGTGTTATAGTCCATCTTTTCCTTCTTTCTCGAAAACGTCTATTTCAACAGTGAATGTTGAAATCTAGGATTCGATCCTTAACACATTTTACATATTCAATTTAAAGATTATCCACCGTCCAAAACCGTGAATATGTCACCTTTAAAAATCTAAAATAATTGACTTATCAAAATAAGTCAATTTCGAATTTATAAAACAATGTTTATAAATCCCATTTATATTTTACAACAACTTCAACTTATAAAATCACTTTATTAACCAATTCTATTTATGCTCCAATTAAATGCCCAAAATCCAATTTATAAGTTAATTACTTATAAATCTTTTATTTTACAAAATCTATTCATTCTATAACTTCCTAAATTATAAATCAATAAATTTCATTTACTTATGAAATCCATTTATGCTTCATTTTAACACTTAATAAAACTTGTTTTATAATTCCTATATTTTTAATTTATAAATAACAATATTATAAATCTTTTATATAAATCGTTTATAATAATTCAAAAATCCCAATTTAAACCATTTTATAAATTAATTGACTATTTATTTCAAAAATCACATTTCGGTTATATTTCTCAAAAATCATAACTTTTGTAACTTTAAATATTAAAACGTTTATTTATTTAAAATAAATCAATTCCAAATTTTAATAAAACGTATATTTTCAAAAAAAAATCACTTTAAAACCCTTTTAAATTAAAAATCGTTACTTTAACATCTTTAAAACTTCAAAATAGGGCCAATGATGCAACAACACCAAATAATCAATCATGGCAATCAAACATCAAATATCATCATATGATAATCAACAAATATCACAATATATGTAATCAAATAAATATTGGTGAGGAATCCAGTTGGATCCCTCCAACTTGTTTCCCTGCATCCACAAACATTAGCACAATACCAATTCCGTTCCAATACGAAATATCGCAGTATATGGGATTTATAAAATATTATCCGCTATTATGCGGCGCAATAGGGTCTCATCTGCTATATAATACCGAAAATCAACTCCAAGTACATAAATAATACCAATTCCAATCAAGAAGGAATTATCGCGGTATATGTTTTTAATGAATACCATCCGCTTAATATACGGCGCATAATGTCTATTTCAATCAATAACAGATAATAATTTATCATCCAGGCATACAATCAATAATTTTAAATCTAACTATTCAAAATTTAAATCGAAACAATTCGATTGAGTGAGAAGTTCTCACATCGCTTTCAATTCAGTTTCAGCATTTTATTTCGAATAAAATTAAACACACGTTTAATTTTACTTGAAATTTTCACTAGCTCCAAACGACTCCAAACTAGCTCCATTGTGTAGTGCTCGACGAAACGAAGCCAACACAACTTGTTTCGTAATTTTTCGACCTCGTATGACAAAGTTATGGTGTTACAAAGATTACACAATTATAAATATAATTAGTTTACAAATTTATTTTAATTTTTATACCCCAAACTGTCTCGGCCGTAGGATTTCCTTAGATCAAATCCTGGCCGCGTGTTATGCTTCTTCCCTAAATTCGTTCCAGGGTATTAACGCACGGCCGAAACCCATAACCCCAAACTAGGGACGTTGAATATCACGACCTCCATGATCAACTTCAGGTCGATCAACGACCCCCACCTTATAGCCCTCACCACCCCCCACCATCACCCTGAGTACGGCCAAGCTCGGCTGCTCCATTGTCGCGATTTTCATGCACGATCGGCCGGCCAACGCGGCCCCCTAGCGACCACTACATTGCCCCAATTCAGATCACCACCGTTGATCTCGTAGCTCTCGCTACGATCTACAACTTCGTAGTTGAAGAATTTTCGAATTGATGCGTGGATTGTGAAATAATTGAAGAAGAAAATAAGAGAATTTCGGCCATTGATACTGTAGAAGGCGACTGAAGCAAGAATTAGGGTTAGGGTTGAATATTCTTGCAAAAGTGAATATTTGAGGTGCTTATATAGAAAATTCTCAAATTACTATTCACTCGAAATTTTCCGAACTCCAAACGAAGCGTGCCGGTTGGCATTTCTAAGGTTTACCCCGCGTTCCGAACACAATGGAATAGGTTTTGGAGGCTAATTCGATCATCTGTGCGAGTTACATCAATAACCGATCAAATTTAAATTAAATCGATTTAAACTAATTTCTATGCGTTTTGGCTTGCCCCGGACAAACCGTAAATCCGATTGACACGAAATTTGAAACCATACAATAATATCATATTACAGATCTGATGAAACTGGTTTCGTCGAAATCCGATACTGTTTGAAAAATGGCTATTTTAACTCGTCAATTAAATATTAAAATATTCAATTTTCACAAGTCAACTTTAAATTCGATTTTAAAAGTTCTATAACATCATTCTAACTCCAATATGATATAATAAAATTTTACAAATCATTTTCAATCATATTTAACCCAATTTTCAATTATTTCTGTATTTTTAAATATTAAATTATCGATTTAATTATCCAATTAAATCCAAATATTTGAAAAATAAATTATTCGACTTATAAATTTCACTTATTAATATTTAAAATCAATTAAATATACAATTTTAATTAACAGAAATTCTGGGTCGTTACAAATTTCCCCTCTTAAAAGAATTTCGTCTTCGAAATTACCAAGTAAGAAAAAGTTACAGAATTCATTAACTTTCCAAAACAAACCATTCAAATTGGATTTTTCAAATATCTTAAGTGTTTAACTTTCCCAAAATTCATAGTTAAACTTCTTAAAAAATCTTTACTAAGTTTCCAAATCCAAACTTAGTTTTCAAAAATTTCCCAATTTTCTCAAAAATATTCTAACGCCTTAAGTTTTCGGAAAAATTCGCCAGAGTCTCCTTTGCGCGGCTCGATCCGAAAAAAATAACAGTATATATATCACAAATATACATCTCATCAAGTGATGAGGCATCCCGTAGGGAAAAAAGTGTAAAAGTACGGTATGTAATCCGAGATATGTACCTTATATTTTATTAGCGAGCATATACGGCTAATATAGCGCGAAAGCGAGCTCCAAATGCGAAGCAAGCGCAATCCGCACCTACTAAACACTCAACAAACCATGAGAAACATGCATATATGGAAGTACTATCAATATACAACATACATCAACATAACAACTACATGTGCCACATAGCAATTGCAACAAAACAACAAATGCAACCACCAAACAACTATCCAACCAATAAACATCCAACAATCAATGTCTATCCAAATCAATTCATAACCAAATCAATATTCTTTCATTTCTCATTAATATTCAATGAATTGGTTTTCCAATTTAAATCACATTTGATTCATTTACATTGGATTTAATTAACATTCATTCATTCGTTTCCAATTAGTTTACATTCACTAATTCATATTCAAGTTGGTTCACTTACAAATCAAATTCAATCCTATTTAAGATTCACTTAACTTCCAACTTGATTTCAATGATTTATAGCTTTCTATTTCATCAATTAAACTTCATTGATACTTAATGAAATATACACAATCAATTAACAATCAAATAACAACCAATGTATATTCAACGTAACCAAATTATTCAATTTACATTCAATTTGGTCCAACATTTTTACTTTCAATTGGTTTATATTAAATTGATTTTCATTCAATTATTCAACTTCTAATAACATTAGCTTTTAATGAATTAACACTTACATTCGTTATTCCATATCAATTTATTTCACATTCGATTGATTAACATTCAATCCATTCATTAATTTAATTGCTAATTTATTTAACATTTCAAATTGAATTTCATTTATGTAACTCAAGTTCATATTCTTAATGACTTCATTTCATTAATTCACTTATTAATTTACTTCGACACCAAAATCAACTTCATTCAAAATTATTTAAGTTATATTCCATTTCAAACATCATTTGTTTAACTTAACTTATATTTCCTCTTATAAATCCAATTCAGATTTCAATTCTAAAGTAAATTCTATTTAACTTTTACCAAAGCTAAATTTATTAACTCATATTATAAGTTCAAAACTTATTTCACTTATATTCATCAATTTCAATAGCTTACCTAATCCAAATCAATTTATTTAACTTTCCTTTAGTTAAATTTCAAATCACATGTCTTTGATGACAACTCAAATTTATTTTAACTTGGATTTTAATTTCAAATTTGTTTATCACAATCAAACTTCAATTCCCAATTTACTATGGTAACAAATCTATCACACAGAGACTCGAAAATGATACTGATGATGCTGCAGTCATCACCCTTATTATTTCCCAGTAACAGTAGTGAATTCAGTGCTTAATATTCTTTCAATATTTATAAATCACATTTACAAATCTTTTACTTATATAATTTCACTATTTTCTCTTTACTTATATAAGATCATTTCACAATTGTAAATCACATTAATTATAGTTCCATACTTATAATTCTTCGCTTATACAATTTATTCTTTTACAGCTGTTGTTTTTATTTAACTTATTCAACAACCAAATAATCAATTTATATACACTTTAATAATTCTGAAAAATTATTCCTTTATAAATAAAATATAATCAAGGTAAAATTATTTCATTTATCCAATTAAAATGATACTATGTCGATTTATCTCATTTAAGAGTGTAGAAACCCCTATCGATAATATGGCGTCCCATCTACCGACCAGAATTCACAAACAACTCAACGGATAAGCAAACACAATATAAAACAATTTTATATTCACTAACAAATACGCGCTCATAGCTATTATTACACTCACACTCATTCCAGAGTACTACTGACTCTATCTCTAATGAGTAATACCCAACAGAGCCATGGTTGTCGCTTAACCATATGCTATGATACCAAATGTAAAGGCCCGAAAATCCATACTACTTTGAACTGGAAACATTCCACAACAATCCAGCCAAGGAGGAACAAACTTACGAGTCTTTAGGGTTAAAGAAGAAGAAAAAGATAGAAGAAGAGAGAAAAAGATAGAACGGAACAGAAAGAAACAACAGAACAATATCAGAATCTCACAATCGCAGCAGAACAACATATAATAGATAAATGAATAATCTTTAAACAAAGAACTATATCAGTTATTACATTACATCATATTACATTACATTACACCAGCAGAGTGTACAACAACAAACAACAACAAAACAGCGGAAAAGAAATACTATATACTAGTGAATACGCCATGCCATCCAGCTTGCCTCCAGCAACTCCTGAATTCCAGAATATCCTGATAACCTAACTCTAGACTGCCCGTGTGGAAATTGGTGGGCACCCAGAGTTTAGGAAGGAAAATAATAAACTCCAGGTCAGTCATGGGACTGGTGTGAGAACTTAAAACAGTTATCCTTTTAAAAACAAACAAAGAAATATATTTTTTAAAGTCAATTCGCAATGCTTTTTGAAAATGTAACTACCATAAGACCTCCCACCACACACACAATGCAAACGCAGACTTGGAGGAAATTTCTTCTTATGTTAGTCAAAGATACTTACTATGCAAAATCAAATCATTTTTGATATTATTATTAGTGCATAGTGTAGAAAATATTTCGAAAGTAGAATATAAATCTTAGCCAGCATAGGTATCATTATATTATGCCTACTATTGCTACCATATTAGATGGCAGGTTCTACAACTAAAACCGTACAAGATCGTATTGTTTCTTTGGATTTCCAACAAATGGTCAGGCCAAGGAACTTCCCATTGCCACATAGGTATGCCTCTGGAAAGACGACCCGAAAACCTAACGTTACGGTTAGATGTCTTCCAACACAAGGCCGGGTTACCCTTCAAACTGGGTAACTACTGACACGAATATGTCATTCCCCGATCGTAACCGATCTATATCTGAGAATCCTCGATTCCAACAACCACAAAGTAATAAATTTGCAGCAACAACTAAGGTTAAATATCTGGGCTCCATACCATGATACCACCTTTATCCAGAAGGAAAGATACACTAAAGGGGCGCTACCCCTTAATAACCTTGCTGCATCCTTCCTGTTTTGACCATTTCCAGGGTGTGAGGTCCGACGAAGTCTCGTCCACAAAGCTACGCTTTATACAAAAGCTGTGCTTTGATCACATATGCTCAACAACACTTCGTATGCCAACATTACCAATTTGGGAATGTATCACTAGTAACCATCAACTACATAACCTCTAGGGTGTTAAGCTAAAAGAATAAATTCTCCGCCACCAAAGGGAACATATTTGATAGAAACCAGCTTTACATCTCAAACTGTAACGTCAGACACACATCCATACAAGTCCATTCCAGGATCGAACGGAACCGAAGGCACTTCCAAAGAAGTCCTTGCAATCCGGATATTCACTAATCACGACCGGACTTCCCATCACAAAGAGTAATAAATTTCTATATCGGAGATCAGCCGATGCAGAAACATTCGACGGTAGTCCTTCCGTTTTCATAAATATCCGGTCTTCAACACCGGTCAGCAAATGCAATCCATAACGACATATCAAATATTCGAAATGGGTTATACGACCCAAAGGTCCTTTCCCGGCTAACCCGAATAGTGAGCGCTTATTTTAAAAATAAGTGTGGCATTCAAATTCAAGCAAATCACAACAAATACCCATTTAAAGGTAAATATTGATGGTCGGTTATTTAACTATCAAAGCCAACAATCAAATATCCAGCCCCATAACAATCATTAGGCCCTTTTTATTAATATTCCATAAATTAATAACTTGCCAAATATTCACTTCAATTTATCTTTAAAAAGATATACTCTCTAAACCCTCTCGGTTTCATATTGGAAAAGCAATTCCAAATACTTATTCATTTTCAATTTATCTTTGAAAGATAAAAACCCAAAACATTTCACTTTATATTGGAAAACATTTCCATACTTATTTAATAATAAGTAATTCACAAATCTGTAAATATTTTCAATACTTAGAAAATATTCAATATACTTAAAACACGATTAAGTATATATTTTATTCTTTAAGGAAACCGTTCGCTTAAACTCATTCATTTGAGTCAAAACGAATGTTGCGTAAAACATCATTACGGCAACCCAAAATCATTAGTATAGGGATTCGAAATTAAAAATAGATACATAAATCCCAATACTAAATAAAACATTTTCTCTCGAAAATCATTTACTATAACAACAGTGTTATAGTCCATCTTTTCCTTCTTTCTTGAAAACGTCTATTTCAACAATGAATGTTGAAATCTAGGATTCGATCCTTAACACATTTTACACATTCAATTTAAAGATTATCCACCGTCCAAAACCGCAAATATATCACCTTTAAAAATCTAAAATAATTGACTTATCAAAATAAGTCGATTTCGGATTTATAAAACAATGTTTATAAATCTCATTTATATTTTATAACAACTTCAACTTATAAAATCACTTTATTAACCAATTCTATTTATGCTCCAATTAAATGCCCAAAATCCAATTTATAAGTTAATTACTTATAAATCTTTTATTTTACAAAATCTATTCATTCTATAACTTCCCAAATTATAAATCTATAAATTTCATTCACTTATGAAATCCATTTATGCTTCATTTTAACACTTAATAAAACTCGTTTTATAATTCCTATATTTTTAATTTATAAATATCAATATTATAAATCTTTTATATAAATCGTTTATAATAATTCAAAAATCCCAATTTAAACCATTTTATAAATTAATTGAGTATTTATTTCAAAAATCACATTTCGGTTACATTTCTCAAAAATTATAACTTTTATAACTTTAAATATTATAACGTTTATTTATTTAAAATAAATCGATTCCAAATTTTAATAAAACGTATATTTTTAAAAAAAATCACTTTAAAACCCTTTTAAATTAATAATCGTTACTTTAACATCTTTAAAACTTCAAAATAGGACCAATGATGCAACAGCACCAAATAATCAATTATGGCAATCAAACATCATATATCATCATATGATAATCAACAAATATCACAATATCTGTAATCAAATAAATATAGGTGAGGAATCCAGTTGGATCCCTCCAACCTATTTCCCTACATCCATAGACATTAGCACAATACCAATTCCGTTCCAATACGGAATATCGCGGTATATGGGATTTATAAAATATTATCCGCTATTATGCGGCGCAATAGAGTCTCATCCGTTATATAATGCGGGAAATCAACTTCAAGTACATAAATAATACCAATTCCAATCAAGATGGAATTATCACGGTATATGTTTTTAATAAATAGCATCCGCTTAATATACGGCGTATAATGTCTATTTCAATCAATAACAGATAATAATATATCATCCAGGCATACAATCAACAATTTTAAATCTAACTGTTTAAAATTTAAATCGAAACAATTCGATTGAGTGAGAAGTTCTCACCTCGCTTTCAATTCAGTTTCAGCGTTTTATTTCGAATAAAATTGAACACGCGTTTAATTTTACCCTAAATTTTCACTAGCTCCAAACGACTCCAAACCAGCTCCATTGTGTAGTGCTCGACGAAACGAAGCCAATGCAACTTGTTTCGTAATTTTTCAACCTCGTATGACAAAGTTACGGTGTTACAAAGATTACACAATTATAAATATAATTAGTTTACAAATTTGTTTTAATTTTTATACCCCAAACTGTCTCGGCCGTAGGATTTCCTTAGATCAAATCGTGGCTGCGTGTTATGCTTCTTCCTCAAATTCGTTCTAGGGTATTAACGCACGGCCGAAACCCATAACCCCAAACTAGGGTTGAATATCGCGACCTCCACGATCAACGACCTTCACCATGTAGCCCTCACCACACCCCACCATGGCCCTGAGTACGGCCAAGCTCGGCTGCTCCATTGTCACGATTTTCATGCACGAACGGCCGGCCAACGCGACCCCCTAGCGACCACTACACTGCCCCAATTCAGATCACCACCGTTGATCTCGTAGCTCTCGCTACGATCTAAAACTTCGTAGTTGAATAATTTTCGAATTGATGCATGGATTGTGAAATAATTGAAGAAGAAAATAAGAGAATTTCGGCCATTGATACTGTAGAAGGCGGCTGAAGCAAGAATTAGGGTTAGGGTTGAATATTCTTGCAAAAGTGAATATTTGAAGTGCTTATATAGAAAATTCTCAAATTACTATTCACTCGAAAATTTCCGAACTCCAAACGAAGCGTGCCGGTTGGCATTTCTAAGGTTTACCCCGCGTTACGGACACAATGGAATAGGTTTCAGAGGCTAATTCGATCATCTGTGCGAGTTACAACAATAAACGATCAAATTTAAATTAAATCGATTTAAACTAATTTCTATACGTTTTGGCTTGCTCCAGAAAAACCGTAAATCCGATTGGCATGAAATTTGAAACCATACAATAATATCATATTACGGATCCTATGAAACTGGTTTCGTCGAAATCCGAGACTGTTTGAAATATGGCTATTTTAACTCGTCAATTAAATATTAAAATATTCAATTTTCACAAATCAACTTTAAATTCAATTTTAAAAGTTCTATAACATCATTCTAGCTCCAATATGATATAATAAAATTTTACAAATCATATTCAATCATATTTAACCCAATTTCCAATTATTTCTGTATTTCCAAATATTAAATTATCGATTTAATTATCCAATTAAATCCAGATATTCGAAAAATAAATTATTCGACTTATAAATTTCACTTATTAATATTTAAAATCAATTAAATATACAATTTTAATTAACAGAAATTCTGGGTTGTTACATAACTGATGTTATCTATAATCACAAGGCTCATCATGGACAACATTTAAAGCATATGTTGCCATATCATCGAAGTTAATATCTTCGATGCTCAATCCAACAAACTCATCAAGCCACTTAGGCTTTCTTCTGTATGACAGGCCTAGATTCCGAATGAGCTCCACCTTGAGTTTGATTCTCTATACCAACATCTATATTATCATCATCAACCACGGTGTCATCGGAAACACCATTCGAACGTCTATGGAAAGAATCAACAGATGACTTGCTTTGTGTCTGGTATTCTTCACATGTCCTCTCATTGTCATCCGATGAGGAAGGCTCCACCTTCAACATAGCCTTCTCATCAAAAGTCACATGCCTGCTCATAACGATCTTCTGGCTAATATGACACCACAACTTATATCCCTTCACTCCTCTCCTATAACATAGAAAAATACACTTGCAAGCTCTAGGTTCCAGCTTCACTTTGCTCTCATGCACATAAGCTGGGCAACCAAACACTCTGAGAAATGAATAGCTAACAGGCTCTCCTTTCCATACTTCTTCAGGGATCTTCATATCTATGTTAGTGGAAGGTGTGCGGTTGATGAGGAAAGACGCCATAGATAAAGCTTCAGCCCAAAATCCCTTCTTCATTTTAGCAGTCAGTCTTAGGCATCTTGTTCTCTCCAATAATGTCTGATTAATCCTTTCTGCAACTCCATTAGACTGGGGGTCACCTGGTGTGGTGTAATGCCTCTTAATGCCTTTAGACTCACAATAATCGATGAATTCCTGTGATACAAATTCACCGCCATTATCTGAATGGAGAACTTTCAATTTCTTCCCTGACTGCTTCTCAACCATAGATTTCCACTTTCGAAACTTGACAAAGGTTTCACTCTTCGATCGAAGAAAGTATACCCATACTTTACAGGAGAAATCATCTATAAATGAAATGAAATATCTGGCTCCACCTAAAGACTGACAAAGGGAGGGACCCCAAATGTCTGTATGAACATATTCCAAGACAGCTTTTGCTTTATGCTCTCCTATACCAAAAGAAATCTTTGTATGCTTTCCAAGAACACACTCTTCACAAAACCAAGTTTTGAATGATGAACTCCATCAATCAATCCTCGTTTTCTCAATTCATCCATGCTGCGCACACCGTGTGACCCATTCGTAAGTGCCATAATTTGGAAGAGTATGAATCAACCGATGTAACAGAAGCCGATTCACCAATTACAGTAGTGTCCTTTAATAGATAAAGATTTCCTTCTCTCACACCTCTCATAACAATCATGGAACACTTCGATATCTTTATTTTCTCTCCTCCCACTACAATCTTCAAGCCAAGTCTACTCAATACCCCAACAATGATCGGGCTCCTTCTCAAATCAGGTACATGTCTAACATCGGTGATCGTACGAATAACACCATCAAACATCCTAATCATCACGCTACCAACACCCACCATACGACAAGAAGCA
Organism: Allium cepa; assembly: GCA_030765085.1. NCBI lineage: Eukaryota > Viridiplantae > Streptophyta > Magnoliopsida > Asparagales > Amaryllidaceae > Allium > Allium cepa. The sequence continues at coordinate 764,382,479 of CM060934.1, read as the reverse complement.
TCATTACCCATCAGAACTTCTCCTCCATCAATTTCACGGTAAGTGGAAAAGCAGTTCCTATCAGGTGTCATATGATAGGATGCGCCAGAATCAATTAGTCATAAGTTGCTCTTCCTAGAAGAGCCAGAAGCTGTAAATACGCCGGTGTCACTTACTGTATCTGATTTCTCTGCTGTAGAAGCTGAGGCTTGCTTTGGATCTTATCTTCTACCTTCAAGCTTGGGACATTGTGCTATGAAGTGCCCTGATTTCTTACAATAATGACAAGTCAAATTCTTAGACCCCCTAGACTGAGACCGTGAAGAATTCCGTCCTCCACCTTTCTTCGACCTGCTTTGGCCTCTACCTCTCTAAACAGATAAGCCTTAGGTATCACTATCCAAGCTAGTGCTCGTCAATCTACCTCTTAATACTTCATTATGAAGACCAGCCTTTACATCAGACAAGCTAATTTTACTGCGGCTATAAATCATGGAATTAACAAAAGAAGTATACTCCTTAGGCAAGGAACATAAGAGGATCACATCTTGAGCCTCATCGGTAATATCAACTTCCGCTGCCTTCATGTTCATAATCAAAGTCGTCAAAGCATCTACATGCTCCATGAGACGAGTTCCAGGCTTCATCTTGAACGAATAAAGTTGTTGCTGAAGAATAATCGATTAGTGAGAGACTGTCTTGATATGCGTTCGATAATGCATCCCATAGTTCTTTTGCCATCTTCTTCTGAGAGAATTCTCTAAGAACTTCATCTGAAAGGCTCAGCTAAATTGTTGTGAGAGCTTCATCTTCCATCTCTTCCAAATCAGCTGTATTAATACCTTTCAATTTCTCAGGCGTAGAAACAACCTTGTAAATCTTCTCCTTCTTCAATATAACTTCCATCTTCATCGTCCAAGTACCATAATCTCCTTTTCCGTCAAAATGTGTTACTCCATAATTGACACCAGATCTACCAACAGACTTACTAGAAGTAGCCATTAATATCCAAACAGGAAAAATAACACTAGCTCTGAAACCAAACTGCAGTGAAGTTTTGTTTTAATTTGAGCGGAAGTGGTATATTTGTTCAGGATCTAGTATTGCCTATTTAGATACCAATGACCCTTAAAAAAAATTATACAGTCACACAGAAAAATAACAGAAATAAGAGACACGGAAGATTTAACATGGTTCGGATGTGAATATCCTACATCCACGGAGACCCAACAACTTCTTTTATTTCACTAAGAAAAGAGTACAAAAGAGAGGGAAGAATAATGGTGGATACTCTCACACACTTGCTTGTGCTTATGAAGATGAAATTCCTTCATTTAAATAGACTTGATAATGAAGGGTTGCTTGGAGATTAAGCAAATCAATTTTCCGATTACCTAGATATCTTTTCAAATTGCATGATTTGATTTTAATACAAATAGATGGCGTAATCTTCTTTTCCGTATCTTTCCTTTAATCTCCATGCCTAATCATTTATTTCTTCGTATAGAAAATATATTGACTAATTAATTGATTAGCTAATTAATTAGTTTCTTTCAAAATATCCTTCCATATACCAGCCAAATTAATTGATTTGATTGAATCAATTAATCAATTTCTTTCCTCTTTAACAAATATTTGAATCACCCAAATTCAACATGTACTTCGCTAAAAACCGACATCTCTTAATTCTCTATATATAAACAAGGATAATTCTCTTTGCCAGTCCACTAATATTGAGTATAAATAAATGTGTTTATTGACTTAGAATTGTTGCTTAGAGGATAAAAATCAGCTTTTATTAGAATGACACGTAGTCTTGAACTCTATTCCTGACATCAAACCACATACAATCTTTCTAGAGTGCAATCAAATAAGCCCACGAATTTATGGTCATGTACATCTATTCCAGTTTAGTGAATGCTGTAGGAATTTTGCCCAAAATTTCATAGGAAATGGTCACATTTCCACATTCATATATGTGAGTCTACCAAGAGTACTCCTGAAGGTATGTACTCCACTCCATATAGAGTATAGATCTCATTAAGTGTTTCTGTTAACTCATCCTCTAACCACTTCGGAAATGCATGCTTCTAAATATATAAAAATAGCATGTTCTACTCATATCACTTCACAATTCATTCTTAGCCATTGAACCTAGTTCTTGAGATCTTCTATCATTGGGTCAGGTTAGCATTGTGTGTGACTCAACAATCTAAGAACAATAGTCCCATTCGTTTAGAATTTCTAAGGACTTCCTCTCTTGCTAGTCCTTTCATCAAAGGATCTGCCAAATTCTCATCACTGCATATGTGATCCACTATAATAATTTCTTAAGAGAGTAGCTCTCTAACAGTGTTGTGCTTACGAAGTATCTATCGTCTCTTACTATTGTAATAACGGTTCTGTATTTTTGCAATAGTCGTGGTACTATCGCAATGGATCAACACAACTAGTATTGGTTTTTCCCTTAAAGGAATCTTAGCTAGCAGAATTCTTAAGTAAACTTCTTTTTCACTGACTTTCGCTAGTGCTATCTTCTCAGACTCCATAGTGGATTGAGCCAAAATAGTCTGTTTCTTGGATTTTCAAGAAACAGCTCCACTAGCAATGCTAATTATGTAGCCAATTGATGCTTTTGAATCATCGGATAGAGTATTCCATTCTACATCGGTATATCCTTCAAGGACAGTTGGAAACTTTTCATAATGTAACTCAACATTCTTGGTTCGGTTTAGATATCTCATGACCCTTTCGATAGGATGCCAATGCTCTATACTAGGTCTACTAGTAAACCTGCATAATAATCCCATGATATAGGCAATGTCGAGTCTAGTAGAATCAGTGGCATACCGAAGACTGCCAATAATGCTCGCATAATTAGACTGTCTTACACCATCACCAGTGTCCTTAAATAGTTATACACTAGGATCATGTGGCGTACATGCAGGTTTACAGTCAAAGTAATTGTATTTCTATAGTATTTTCTCAATGTAATGAGATTGATCTAAATAAATTTCCTTTTCTGACCTAGTAATTTTAATACCAAAGATTACACTTGCTTCACCTAGATCTTCCATAACAAAGTTGGCACTTAACAAAGATATAAGAGGGTTTAAGGCTTGAATGTTGACCCAAAAGTAAGTAGATCATCTACATACAGACATATAATTATGAAAATGTCGTTTTCAGATTTACAATAAATACATTTGTCACTTTCATTAACTTTGAAACCATGCGAGATTATTAAGTTATCAAATTTTTCATGCCATTACTTATGTGCTTGTTAAAACTATATAAAGATTTACCTAACTTGCAAAACTTTATATTCTTGACTATGAATTACAAAACCTTCAGGTTGGTCCATATAATTTTCCTCTTTTAATTCACCATTTAAAAAAACAGTTTTAACATCCATTTGGTGCATTATCCAATCATGAATAGATGCATGTGAAATTAGTAATCGAATGGATGTAATTCTAGTTACATATGAAAATGTATCAGAAAAGTATATATTTTCTCTTTGCCTAAATCCTTTAGCTACTAAACAGGCTTTATATTAATCAACTGTGCCATAAAGTTTTAATTTTTTTTTAAGCACCCATTTACAGTCTATAGACATACAACCAGATGGTAAATCTACTAAGTGTCAAGTCTTATTGGTTTCTAAAGAATCCATCTCATCATTTATAACCTCTTGCCAAAAATCTGCATTTAATGAAGATAAAAGTTTTTTGGAGGTTTAAGGGATCCTCCTCTATACTAAAAAAATGAAATCTGAACCATAATCTTTTGCAATTCTTGCTTATTTACTTCTTCTAGTTTCGATTTCAAAAAATTCATTAGGTTATTTTCTAATAGGCATAGTGTTACTTGATGTTCCCCTACTATTCCTCAATTTAAATAGAAATCTTAATTCATAAAAATTAGATTCATTAGATTTTATTATATTATGTGAATTTAGGTCATAAAATCTATATGCTTTGCTATTAATAGCATAGCTAATAAATACACATTCGTATGCTCTACTTGCTAATTTAATTCTTTTAGGAACGGGTATACAAACATCTGCTAAACATTCCCAAGTTCTAAAATAAGACACATTCGGTTTATAATTTCTTAAGATTTCAAAAGGTGAAAATTTGTTTTTAACTTAGGGATTCTATTCAATATACAACTTATAGTTAATAAAAATTTCCCCCACCAATGTGGTGATGCACCATAATTAAGTAAAATAGCAACAACTAATTCAATTAAGATTATATTTTTCCTTTCAGCTTTACCATTCATTTCTAGTCAAAGTGCCATCAAGCTCACGTATATCAGAATGAATCAAGTTTAAGGTTCTTAATTCTCTAATTACAAATTTATGTTGGTTTTTATTTTCGTTTTTGCTTGACTACATAAATCACATTTTTCAAAATCATTTAGTGTCATATTAGGCATTAAACCTAAGCTACTTCTGTTCTTTATTATTTGTTTATTTACATAATATAGTTTAGAGTGCCAGATATTAAAATCACACATTATCTAAGCAGAAGTAGACATTATTACATTCAACACTTAGTTTAAACATGTCATCATTTGTATAACCCCTACACACAAACATTCCATTCATAATGATGATATACAAATCAGTTCCAATGGTCTGTGCAAACTTAGCCTTATTAAGAAGATAACCCAAAGCAAGATTCTTTCTCATATGTGGAGTGTTCATGACGTCTTTCAAAATAATAGTCTTCCCAGAGGTAAACTTCAGCTCTATGCTTCTAATCCTAGCAACAATAGTGCTTTGAGAGTCTTCCAACAGCACTTCCTTATCCTCGATCTTCGTGTATGTTTTGAATATAGCACGGTCTTAGCAGACTTGGCATGTATCGCCAGTATATATCCACCAACTCGCTGATCCCCTGGTAGGGTGAATCTTAGAAATCATAGTCATATGAGGCTACTTTGTTAGGTTATCCTTCAGTGCATAGCTTGGCCTATTCCGACACTTGTGTGCCATGTGATCTGGTTTTCCACAATTGTAACAAAGAAATAACTGTACATAGTCATTCTTTTGGGGTGGTTTCTACTGACCTCTATGGATCCCTTGCGAGTTTCAATTTTTTTTATTGCGGTTTTGACTAAGCTTGCAGTTGTAATTCTTAACGATTTTAGAATCTGGTTTCAGAACCGCAACCTTCTTAGTGTTGCCTAAAATAGCAAGAATTTCTTCTTTCATATTCTGTTTATGAGATTCATCTTCAATACAGAGGCGAGTTATCAAACTTTCTAATGAAAATTTCTTAGTTTTATGTCTAAGGTTATTCTTAAATTCTTTCCAACTAGGGGGAAATTTATCAATCAGGACTGCAACCTGAAACTGTTCATCTATAATCATACCTTTAGAGACGATCACATAAGCAATCTTCTAGAGCTCATGAGATTGCATCACTACTGACCTATCATCCATCATCTGATACTTGAGGTAGCAGCTGACAGCATACTTCTTTGCTTCTGCCTCCTCTATGTGGTACTTCTTGTCTGAATTGTAGCAGGATTTAGTATTTTATACTGATGCGTGTGGAACTGGATTAGGAGATGTGTTGACGCAGAGGGATAAAGTGATTGCTTATTCTTCTAGACATCTTAGATCGCATAAAGTTAGATATCCAATGCATGATTTGGAATTAGCTGTAGTTATATTTGCTTTGAAGGTGCAGAGACATTACCTTTTGGGAGAGAGATTTGAGCTTGATACAGATCATAAGTCAGATCGTTGCTCAGTCCATTGAGGATGATATTCTTGCACACGTAATCTAGCTCCGTCTAGTTCTACAGCTCTTTTGATTTGTCTTTTCAGGATCACATCTGCTCTGTCTAAGCTTCGTTGGGTCTGCCCAGTAGTTTAGGTTTGCCTGTTGTCAATATATCAACCACCTTCCGCATAGTAAAAAAGAGCTCCATCCTCTGGCGCCATCGTTTGAAATGCAAGCCCTCAAATCTGAACGGCGCAGTAGACATCATCAGAACCTGAAATATTGACGTCGAGGCAGCATCGTCCAAGGTTGCAGGAGAAGTCATCATTTGCGACACGTCTTCAATTTGTTAGAAAACAATGCACTTCGGCTAAGTCATGTATATCGTCACTCTCTTGAAGCCGTTTTAGCATTCTGCTCAGTAGTGCAAAACATTCTAGAAAAATACCATTGCCTCTAGGGCAAAACAACCTTTTTTGTGTTATCGACTCGTCTGCACAAATGAAGTCGACTCTGATGCACTAAAAATTACTTCTCGCCATTTCGTTTGAAGAGAATTTTATGGAGAAAAAGATAGAGCTTTTAAAAGTACATCGTTCTATTTTTTGTCTCGTCTACACACTAATTAAATAGATGGAATATAAAAATGAACGCTACTAAATAGTGGGGTGACGTCGGCTCAAAAAATGAATCTTGAATTTACTGTTTCAAATATAAAACAATTTTCGTCCAAAAATATAAATGTTACACCACAACAAGTCGGAATCTGAACCCGAACCCGAGCATGGGTCGGATCGATCGGTCGGTGCACGCATGTGTAATGGTCAAGCATGATCTTCCTCTTTATAAAAGAGTATCATTGGGTGTCTAAAGGGCCCAACTACGCTTCTAAGAATCAAATATAAATACTTGATTCCTTGATATAGTCCTAAAATGTAGGACTATTCACTAAAGAGCCATATACTTATTCCAATTTCTGATAATTCACTTAATATGAAAACATTTCCAACATATCTTAAAGAAAATGACAAATTACTACTACAACAAAAATATTCTATTACAGTGGCGTTTTTACAGTTTTAGAAAAAAACCCGCTGTAATAGAAACCTTTTACAACGATTTTATCTTGCTAATTACAATTGATGTCCCTTTTCAACAACTCTTTTTATTTACTTGTAGTAATAAATACCTAATACAACTTTTTTCATTTTCCATTGTAATGGATGCTTATTAAAACTTTTTTTCCTGTTGTAATAGATACCAATTTTCAACAATAACTCTTTCATGTTTGCCTGTTATAATAGACTCCTATTACGACCATCTTCTTTTTCCCATTGTAATAGATACCCATTTTCATAACTATTTTTTTTGCTAGTTCTAATTGATACATATTACAACCTTTTTAGTTTACTAGTTGTAAGAAATGTCAATTTTCAACAACTCTTAACCGATCATCGTTATCTTCGATTATTTTAGGCATTGTAAGAGGATTTTGTTAGTATTCCAATAGACTTAATATTGCTTTCCAATTATTAGCACATAACTATATGAAATATGAAAATAATAGATCTCAACGAACTTGATTTTATTTTTACTTAATGAGTATTCAAACATAGTTAATTTTAATTAATAATTAATATAAAATATGAAATAACTCCTACTAATAATTAGTAAATAATAATTAATAATTTATTAATAATATTAAATATTTAATAATAAATAAAAATAATATTAAATAATAATAATAAAATATTAATACATAATAAGTAATAATTAATTTGAAATATGAAATATTTATATTAATAATAAATAAATAGCTGATTAGTAAATTAATAATAAATAAATAATAATTAATTAATAATTACTATTACTTATTTATTAATTAATACTTAATAATTAAAATTTTCATTATTAATTTTAAATGGTCAATAATATTAACAATTAATAATTAATTTTTAATTACCATCAACATTTAATTTTAATTAATTAACATTTAATTATAATAAATATTTAATAATTCATAATTAATTTTTAAATAAATAATAATTAATAAAAATGAAAAATATTTACTATTAAAATTCAATAATTAATTTTAATTACTATTAATAATTAATAATTAATTTTAATTACTATTAATAATTTTAGAAAACTTGAAAATGTAAAAAAGTTTAAAATTCAAATAGTATGAATAATATTGCAAATGGTTACTTCCATATGCATTTAGATGTTTTCTTTCCTAGCTATCCTTTGTGAAATATACAAGTTTTTTTGTTGTAAACAACAATTATTTTGGCTCCAAGGCAAAAAAATTCCCTCCTCCTTCGAAAATCTTGCTCCAAGTTCAAATTTTTTGACAGTCACGTTCATTCCTTCTCGCCTTCACGTTTCTCAAAAAGTCAAAATCTCTATTTCCCTATTCCCATTTCTCACAATCCCCCTCTTAGCATCCCCAAAATAGTTCTCCTCCTGACTCAAATAATTTGTAATTCTCGTATAATTACTGAAGTGAAGTTGAACCCATACCTGATGTGGCAAAATGTCTTGCGCTAAAATCGCGGTCAAGATCTTGATGGTTTACTGGCTTGTGTTTGCCTGAAGCTTGTTGATGTTGCTATGGTGAAGTTAATGCCACGTTTGAACAATAGAAGAACTTGCCAACACTCGGAACAATTATCATCACCGAAGATAAATGCACTCAGATTTTACAAAGAAGGATTGTTGATAGTTGCTGAGTGAGGTTGTAGATATGATGCTCAATTAATTCTAGATACGTGTTGACTGGAGTGCCTCACTTGTTGATGTGCTCTAAGAGCTACTGTCACGAGATACCTATTTTTAATATGCAAAGTGCTATTATGATTTTCAATCAGCAATGTCATTTGTAATGCTGGAGAATACTTAAAACAATGCTGGATGAGCTTGTGCTGTCTGAATCTATTTATCACTTATCTGAATCTGTTTATCTTCACATCAACGACAGTGAAGGTCGGTCAATTGGTGTGATTGCTAATGGAGTTGATAAGAATGGAAAACCTCATAAACTAAGACTGTATTCAATAGCAAGCAGTGCTCTTGGAAATTTTGGTGATTCCAAAACAGTGAGTTTTTACTGATGGCACTTTTTTTCTAGCTTTCTTCTGATTTACATTCTAGCATTTCAAAGTTATTTTTTATTATGTTTTTATTGTAGATGAATATTTCTTCGCAACATCTCACCATTCACTAAAAATAACAAAAACCAATGAATGACAAGATGATGGAAAGAAGAAAAATATATATGTAATACAAACAAAAGATGGACTCATTGCTTGAGTGTTGAAGCACTGTAATTTTTATGCGGGTATCCCTTTGTGTTAAGAGACTGGTTTATATCAATTGTTGAGGCAGAATTCCAACTCGAGACCACTCAAATCCAAACCCCATAAGCACAGCGGAAGGCGGGATCGTGATAAGAAGTGTAAAAACAACCAATCAATAACTCAATTCCAATCCTAACCAATCCAAAAGCAATCACAATCCCAAACAAGCAATATAGAAATCAAAGCAATAACGAAAAATAAATCACACAGCAATTTATAGTGGTTCCACTAACGTTGTGTTAGTGTACATTCAGTAAGAGAGAGCTTTTATTAATATTGATGAGAAGAGTACAAGAGATTGAATACAATGATCAAAACTCTAATTAGAAATTGAATTTTTAGAGAAGAGAATTGAAGAAAATTAGGTTTTGATAAACCTTAATTTATGGAGGTCAATCTCTTGCAGTTGCTTGCACGCACGCCCCAGATCTGGAATCTGAAGCTAGCTTATATAGCAGAATAGAAACCCTAGGAAATGTTCTGAAATTGCCCCTGTAGATATCACAAATCTTCACGCCAAGTCCACACATGAAAAACAGGTGGGAGTTGCCTCAGACATCTGGTCAAAATGGTTAGACGTCTGACTTGAGTTATTGAAAAAATTCCACTTCAGCTCTCTGACCATTTGGTCAGACGTCTGACTACAGGCTCTGGAATCAATTCTGCACAGACTCAGACGTCTGGCCATTTTGGTCAGATATTTGACCTTTTCTCTGGAATAGGTCTGATGCAGATTTGCTGAAGGGTCAGACGTTTGAATATTTTAGTTAGACGTCTGACCATTTTAGTCAGACGTCTGACCCTGTCAATTCAGCCCACTTCACCTTTTCCCTCATAACTTCCACCTCCAAACTTCGATTTGTGAACCGTTTTCTCCGTTATAAAGCTACTTCCAACCTCTAAAATTCTCCATGTAGTATCGCAAAAATTTAATACTCCACCTTGACACTATATCCATCTATAACTCCAATGGTACTATACCAACAACGACAACCGATAGCACCAACCATCACTTCTACCTTCAACCAAACATCAATGCTTTCCCAATGAGCTCCGGCAAAGCCACCGTCCGTTGCATGCCACCAACGAGCTCAGGCAAAGCCCCCATCCTCTAATGAAATGTTGAAAACATGAAAATTCTAAGCTATCTCACCAAAGACTAGCACTTACCAAGAAGATAGGACTTCAATCTCTCACCGATACTCTTCCTCATCTACCACCAAGCTCCTCCCTTAACCGTTTACAACTCATAGCACCTAGCACTTCTCCAAGCGAATCAAGTTCGAGCAATGCTCGAACTTTCCAACCGGTAATGCCTTAGTGAACATGTCCAACGCATTATCCTTTGTTTGCACTTTCTGAAGATATACTTGCTTATCTTCATCCATGGCTACAAGAAATGACTCTCTCACCTCAATATGCTTAGTCCATGAGCTAAACGCCAAATTCTCTGCCAAATGAATAGCACTCTAGCTATCACATCGAACATCAATACATTCATGCCTGAATCCCAAGTCAAACAATAATCGCTTTAAATAGAGTGCCTCCTTTGCCGCCTCCGTAGTGGATAAAGAAACTATGATCTGCAATCTAGATCTCCAACATATGGTTGTACCCCCAAGTGTGAAGACATGTCCAGAAGTTGATTTTCTTCGATCCCTATCACCGGCGTAGTCTGAATCACAATAACCTACCAACTTGCAATCCATCACCTTACTACTACCAAAAACAAGACCATGAGATGATATGCCTCTAAGATATCTCAATATAAGCTTCACAGCTTCCCAATGCGATCTTCCCAGATTAGCCATATATCGACTAACCATCCCGGTGGCATTTGCAATATTGGGCCTTGTACACACCATAGCATACATTAGACTTCCAACCGCACTAGCATAAGGCACCTTGGCTATATAAGCCTTGTCTTCCTCTAAGATAGGTGATCCTTTACTCGCAAGCTTCATATGCAAAGGTAAAGGTGTATTTGACGCCTTTGCATTCTCCATGCTAAACCGGCAAAGCACTTTCCCAATATACTCCTTTTGAGTTAGTTTCAACTCAAAATGCTTTCGAACCCTTACAATTTCCATGCCCAATATCCTTCTAGCTTCTCCAAGATCCTTCACTTCAAACTTCGATTTCAAACTCAGTTTTAGCTTGTTAATTTCATTTTTATCCTTAGAAGCAATGAGCATGTCGTCCACATACAAGAGTAAATACACCCAACAATAATTTTTCAACTTCTTGAAATAAGTACAAGCATCTTCAATGCTTCTCTCAAAACCATTTTCAAGCATAAAATTATCAAACCTCTTGTACCATTGTCTAGGTGATTTCTTTTAACCATATAGTGATTTCTCAACTTGCAAACCAAATTTGACTTACCATCCACAACAGAACCTTCTGGTTGCTCCATGTAAATGTCTTCATCCAAGTCCCCATGCAAGAAGGCGGTCTTTACATCAAGTTGCTCCAACTCCAAGTCGTGAATAGCAACAATAGCAAGGAATAGCAGGATAGAAGTATGGCGCACAACCGGTGCGAATATCTCATCATACTCCTTTCCATTCCTTTGTGCAAACCCTAAGCCACTAGCCTAGCTTTGTATCTCCCATCGTCCTTCACCTTGTATATCTGTTTGCACCCAATAGCATGGTTTCCTTTAGGAAGTGGAACCAAATCCCAAGTTTGATTCTTTAATAATGATTGCATCTCTTCCTCCATGACAAAAATCCATTTCGAGCTATCACTCGACTCCATGACGTCATCAAGGTCCATCGGCTCATGTTGGACTAGATGAAGAGCATAGTCCAAATTATCAAAAAAGCTAAGATAGTTCCAATCACCATATCTTTTGGGTGGTCTTATAGTATGACGGCAAACCCGAGTAGCAATACAATCACCCAAACTCCCTTTGGCTCCACCTTGAAACGAATCTTCTCTAGAATCGTGTACATCACCAACACAACTAGAGAAATCCTATGGACGATGTGATGTAATATCAACGCTACTTCCTCACAAGCATCTCCAACTACTCTACTCCTTGAACAAAATGTGGAAATAATTTCCTTCTCCTTTGATTCACCATGAACCAAATCCGGAACATCCGATGAGCTCACATTCTCCTTGAACATCGCCGTATCAAAAGTAACATGACGAGAATTCATTACCTTCTACATTTTTGGATTCCAAATCTGATAGCCTTTTACTCCGTCCGTATAGTCAAGCAAAATCCCCTTGAAAGCTCTAGGTTCAAGCTTATCATTTCCCAGATCATGCACATAAATAGGACTGCCAAACATATGAAGATAACTCATGTCAATGCTCTTTCCCTTCCACACTTCCTCTTAAATTTTGTTATCAATAGTTGAGCATGGAATTCGATTAATAATATGCATTCCGGTTGACAAATCTTCAACCCAAAATCCCTTTGCCAAACCCGATGTCAATCTCAAGCATCGAGCTTTCTCAAGTAGAGTACGATTCATTCTCTCTACAACACCATTCGACTGCGGATCTCTAGGTGTAGTAAAATGCCTTCGAATACCACGATGCTTGAAAAACTCCAAAAAATCTTTGGAAACATACTCTTCGCCATTTTCAGACCTTAGAACCTTCAAAGACTTTCCACTCTCATTCTCAACAAGAGCCTTCCATGCTTTGAACTTTGCAAATGCCTCCGACTTGGCCTTCATTAAATACACTCAAAATTTTCGAGAAAAGTCATCTATAAAAGAAATATAATAGCCACCTAAAGAAGCTACAGGTGCCGGTCCCCAAACATCCATGTGAACATACACAAGAACCCTTCTCGAATCATAATTTCCCTCACCGAATGAAACTTTAGTTTGCTTCCCCATGACGCATTCTTCACAAAACTCTAACTTGTTGAAACTTTTTCCATCGATCATCTCCCTCTTTCGAAGAATGTCCAAACTCCTCTCCGAGACATGACCTAACCTCAAATGCCACAATCTAGTCGCATTCAAGCCACGAGAACTATCAAATCCTATATAAGTTTCACCTTCTACGGTCATTCGTTGAAGAAAATAAATACCATGAGTCCTTACACCCTTCATCACGACAAGTGCCCCCTTCGAAACCTGCAAGATATCACTCTCAATGGTGATCTTACAACCTAAAGAATCCAGCTGTCCCAAAAAAATAAGAGACTTCCTAAGTCTGGAACATAGCATACATTAGTGAGAGTACGAACCACTCCTTCAAACATCTGAATTTGCACGGAACCAATGCCTTTAAACTTAAAAATAGCACCATTTTCCATAACAATTGAATTTCATTCTTTGTCGATGTAAGAAGAAAAACAATTTTTATTTGGCGTCATATGATAAGATGCCTCCGAATCGAGCACCCATTTGCTACTCGAAACATCTGATGCTACCGCCGACAAAACATCTACATCTCCCTCACCATCTCCACTCTCCACCGCTACCGATGAAGATGCTACTTCCTTCTTCGCCTTCTCCTTTTCCGGACACTCATTCTTCTAATGACCGAGCTTCCTACAAATATAGCACTTGCCTTTTCTTTCCTTCGACTTTCTTCTCCAACCGTGGTTCCTTGATTTAGAACGCTCCCGGTTCTCCTTCTTCACATACCTCTCCTTCTTCACAAATAAACCATGACCATTACTAGAACCACTACTTCTATCACTTAACTCCTTCATTTGATTTTGCAACTTCTCACTATAAAGACTCATCTTGACATCATCAAGAGTCAATGTATCCAGGCTATAGATCAAACTATTTGAGAAATCTGTATAGCAATCTAGCAACGAACACAACAATATTATCGGATTTTGCTCTTCCTCAATCTTCAAATCTACCTCCTTCATCTTCATTAGCAAATCATCAAAAATGTTTAAGTGCACCTTTAGCAAAGTAGCATCCTTCATCTAATAGGTGAAGAAAGTTTGCAATAAGATCAAACAATTTGTCAGCGACTTCTTCATATACAACTCCTCCAACTTGTCCCAAATACCTTTAGCGATTGTCTCACCACTAATTTCATAGATAACATTCTCTCGCAAAGCAAGTTGAAGTATAGTGAATGCCAATTCTTTCATCTCCTCTCTCTCGACATCCGAGATATATGCTGGCAATAAATGTGTATCAAACACTACCCGATGCAGGCGATTCCTTCATAGAACCGCTTTCATCTTCCATTTCCATTATTCAAAATCATCATCGCCATTCCACTTGTCTATTACCAATTGTGATCCTGAAGTTGCGTACGAGCCACGTACATACCACTTGGATTACCCATAGAAGAACTACTAGAGTTACTACTTGATTCAGGCATTTCTACAACCACCTACCAACACCAATGCTCCGATATGAAATATTGGGGCAGAATTCCAACTCGAGACCATTCAAATTAAAACCCCACAAGCAAAGCAGAAGACGAGATTGTGATAAGAAGTATAAAAACAATCAATCAATAACTTAATTGTAATCTCAACCAATCCAAAAGAATCACAATCCCAAACAAGCAATATAGAAATTAAAGCAATAACGAAAAATAAATCACATATCGATTTATAGTGGTTCCACTAACGTTTGTTAGTGTACATCCACTTTAAGATAGAGCTTTTATTAATATTGATGAGAAGACTACAGAGATTGAATACAATGATCAAAATTATAATTAGAAATTTAATTTGTGGAGAAGAGAATTGAAGAAAATTAGGTTTTGATAAACCCTAATTTGTGGAGGCTAATGTCTTGTAGTTGCTTGCACGCAAGCCCTAGATCTAGAACCTGAGGCTAGCTTATATAGGAGAATAGAAACCCTAGGCAATGTTTTGAAATTGCCCTTATAGATACCACAAATCTTCATGCCAAGTCCATATGTGAAAAATAGGTGGGAGTCGCCTTAGACGTCTGGCCAAAAAGGTCAGATGTCTGACTTGAGTTACTGGAAAATTTTCACTTCAACTCAGACGTCTAACCATTTGATCAGACGTCTGACTATAGGCTCTGGAATCAACTCTGCACAGACTCAGACGTCTGGTCTTTTTGGTCAGACATCTGATCTCTTTCTCTGTAACAGGTCTACTGTAGATTTGCTGAAGGATCAGGCATCTGACCCTGTCAATTCAGCGCACTTCACCTTTTCCCTCATAACTTCCACCTCCGAACTCCTATTTGCGAACCGTTTTCTCCGTTATGAAACTACTTCCAACCTCAACAATTCTCCATATAGTGCCGCCAAAATTTAACATATTGTTAGGTGTGGCTTGCATTGTAAATGAAGTGAGTGCATGGATTGAACAGGTTAAAAGTCCCGCATCGTAGGATATCTGAAATAATCATGGTATATATATGGGATTGGTGGCACGTAACATTGGAGATTTCTTTTTTTACAATGTGTTGCCAAGACCAAATTATATGCTCGATGGAGGTGATGGAGGGATGTTCAAACGGGACGCCAATATGGGAGACTTCGACCAATGACTCCGGCTAGACACGGTGAAGCAAACGCGTACAATATGCAGGGAATGCCGAAACTCAACATGGTATCAAAGCTCCGTGGTTCGATGGGACCGGTATGATGTAGCGTGACCAAAGCATGGCTCCTAAGGGGCTTGAGCATGGGATGGTCATCATGGTGGAGATATGGTTAAGTAGCCGCTCCCTTGGTTATGAGAACTCGGAATAGAAGCTTGACTCCACTACGGAAAGAGCTCGGTATAACTCCAATGTGACTTGAGCAATGCTCGGTAAGGTGGAGATTGTTAGGTGTGGCTCGCATTGTAAATGGAGTGGATGCGTGGGTTGAACAGATTAAAAGTCCAACATCGTAGGATATCTGAAATAATCGTGGAATATATATGGGATTGGCGGCACATAACATTGGAGATTCCTTTTACTACAATGTATTGCCAAGACCAGATTATATGCTCGACGAAGACGATGGAGGGATGTTCAATCGCGACGCCGTCTTACGAGACTTCGACCGTTGACTCAGGCTAGACACGGTAAAGCAAACGTGTACGGTACGTAGGGAATGCCGAAACTCAACATGGTGTATACAATCTGATCATTACAATGAGGGTGTCTAAGCGATATTTTTCTATCTCAGCAAAATATTCTAGCATCGTACTTACTTAGCCAATCCATGCCCAATATAGTTCCAAACCCTAGAAATCAAATAAATGCAAACTACAAACAAAGGTATGACCTAATAAACCAAACTCTAGGTGGTCACACTTCATCCCAAGTGCTGCATACCCTCCTATCGGATTTGCAACTCTTAAGGACGTAACTAAGTATGAGGGTACTAGGTTAAGCTTATCTACCAAACAATGAGATATACAAGAATGCGATGCACCAATATCAAACAGAACGCTAACAGACATAAAATGAATCTGTAGTGTACCTCCCAATGCTGCTTTTCCTTTCTCTTGCGCTGTTGGTCCTGATGTAGCTGGGTCCAAAGCAAATACTTTGCCTCTTCCATCCTTAGCAGGCTCTTTGCATTGATTCTTATAATGGCCAATCTGATCGTAGTTGAAGCATCTTATGTTCTTCTTCCTGATCACTTCCTTTGTCTTTCAAGTATGACACTCAATAGCAAAATGCCTCTTTTTGTCACACTTAAAGAAAACAACCTCATAATTTCCCTTCTTCGCAGCTCCACCTTTCTGAACACCCTTTTTATAAAAGAACTGCCTATTCTAGCTTTGCCAAACCTGGACCTCGTTAGCCTTTTTTTTCTTGTGATAAGCAAGCATCTCCTTATGCCTTGAAGCCATCTCCGCTACAACATCACAAGGATCTCTGATATGAGAAATGTAGCCCTTGTCAACTCAGGCTTCAATCTCCTGATAAGCTTCTCATTTCTCTTCATCATGGTATCCACAATGGCATACCATATCTAGCCAACTCCTCAAACTTTCTAGAATATTCCGACACAGTCATCTCCTCTAGGTCCAACTTAGCAAACTTTCTGAACAAAGTAGACTGCGCCATCATAGACATGAACCTCTCCTGGAACCTTCTTTGGAACTTAGCCCATGTTAGTGCTTCCTCATCTATACCAACCATCACAATTTTCCACCAAAATAAAGCTACTCCTTGAAGCTGTCTCAAAGCTAGCCTACTCTTCTGATCATCATTGAGCCCTAGATCTGCAAAAATCCTCTCACAATGCAGCAACCAGTTTTCCACCTCAATAGCATCTTCCGTTTCTATAAATGGCTTTCCTCCAAGTCAAGTATGGTCCCTA
Source organism: Allium cepa (assembly GCA_030765085.1). Taxonomy (NCBI): domain Eukaryota; kingdom Viridiplantae; phylum Streptophyta; class Magnoliopsida; order Asparagales; family Amaryllidaceae; genus Allium; species Allium cepa. The sequence continues at coordinate 764,365,150 of CM060934.1, read as the reverse complement.
CTCAACGTAGCATAATTGTTGACTACTGGAGCTTCCTGAACTCCTTCAATTACCCAACTTGTGTCTGACCCTAGTTCCTTCTAGTATTAGGTCTGGCATTTCCATTTGTAGTAGTGCTTCTTCCTCGAACATTAAATCTTTGAGAATTCATATCTGCATTATAATCTCCGTGAGATATAGAAAAATAGCCTAATAAAGATAAAAGACTCGAGATAAAGCGCATACTTTTATGTAGCAAATACAAGTAAGTTACTATAGGGTTATCCCATACCCCAATCTTATCTCTAACTCCTTAGGATTATGTTTTCAAAAATCATTTTTAGTTTATAGTTTTTTTTCATAAACTGGTGCACTAATACCAAACTATAACATTCCCTATCTAGAGGCCCAAAGCTAAGCATACAGATGCTGTAATCGTCTATAATATTAACTTTCGACAATTAAATACGGCTATGTTAATGGTATCCATGATATCAAAAGTACTTGAATATGAAATAAAATCACTGATTTCAAAAATAACGTAACACACTTCTGATTACATTTCACAAAACATGTTCCATATTCAAATCACATAATCCCATAATCGTTTCCCAGGTAAAGATCAAATATGATTATTACAAAAATATGCCAAGGGCGACATATGATGTCTCCTTGGTTGACCAGAGTACTATAAAGTCATAAATGACTTAATACAACACAGTTGAATAAACAACAAACATCAACTCCTAATTAGCCATCCGTCAGCCACCTGCTCATCTTTGGAAGCTTTATTCGCTAACCTACTAAAACCTGTAAACCTCAACCCTCAGCCTACTCAAATCAGTTTTTGAGTACCCATGAATTTAAGGGAAAAACATAAACTTCAAGTCAGACATAAAGCAAGGTGTAAATAATACTATACATCTCGATTATTTGATATTTAATGAGACCATGATGCTTAGCGGAATGGGTTTTCCCTCACTAACATCCCTTTATAAAACATATGTTATATAAATCATAATTTTGCAATCAAAACTGATTAAATCTGTAAAACATTATCACGTAAACTTAAATATCAGGTAATAAATGGACTATCTGTCCGAACACTATAGTTTTGTTTGGCTAATAACTAACCTTTGGCTGACTCAGGCCTACCAGATAAAATACCAAAATGTCTAACATCTATTAGATACTCCTCTTTTGGACAGTCTGTCCCTAACCAAACTTCTTCCAGGGTCACCTTGTCCTAATGGTTTTGCGGGGTCACCAATAACCTATCTCTATACAACTATATCCCTTTTTGTGTGCAATTATCGTTTTAGTCATACCTATAACAAACCCCTACACACTGGAATTTTGGACTAAATTAGATGGGTCTAATAGCTGATGTATAGGGTGCGACCATATACCAGTCCCATTCGGTATTCTAATATCTTAGTCATTTACTAATGGTTAACTAACCTTTAAATTTCCTTGAAAACCTTTTTCTTCTCTGATTGATTTAAAACCATTAAATCAAACTCTAACAATGTAACGACTTGCCATTTTGAACCATTCAAATCGATAATCATCAACCCTTATTGGACTTGAATTGCTCAAAACAATAGATTGTTAATTTATTATTTGGCAAAACTTAGCATATCAATAAATAAATCAATCACAGAATCACAGAACTGGAGTAATATAACAATAAGCAGCATAATAGATAAATAGTAATTCACGAAGCTACTATATACAAATCAGATTATAAAGCAAATACAACAGAAATCTCAAACACATAGGCGTCTCTAATACATGAACAAACGACAAATCTGAACATAACAACTGGAAACAACTGAAAGCTGAATTGATATAAGACAGATCTTTGAGCAAAGCTCCAAGCTCCAAAAGTGAGTCTCAAATGTTGTGACACTTAGTCTGACCCTAGCATAAACCAAAACACAAAACACTCGAGTCAGGATTAACATTCTTATACAAGTAAATCAACTCAAGTGAAATGCAATATAACTTAAAGGATGTTTGCAATTCCCATCCTTTAAGGATCCATTAAACTGTCTACATACATAGTACAATATGCCACATATATAATGTCTATAGTAAAATAAAATATTAAAATAGCATTAAGGCGTTACCCATATCCCCCTTAACACATTTTTATATATATTCCCGTACTCTGTACAGTACCGTAATTCCTCCGTAAACTGGAGGGATATCAGAGGGCATTCCATAAGTATGATAGAAACCAAACTCGTAGAGGGCACGATAAGGCATATGACAAGGCACGCGAGGCAATTCCCAGGGTAGGATACTACGGTTTTGCGGATCCAGACTGGTGGTAACGCATAGCAGCTACTACTGCCCAGCTCAAGACACACTCCCAAATCAAAGGTGTACCCAATCAAATTACAAAGTAATAGAATGGTATCGAAGAAATGCGCCCGATAGGTGGAGCAACTCCACTTGGCCCAGCATGGCTTCTGCTTTAGTAACATCAAGCCGACTCATGGGAGTCAAGGCTGCGTTCATACCTCATGTAGATGTCGCCAAACCATCCTACTTCATTCTGGATTCTTCACCACGTACACGGTAGTTAAAGTGGTTTTTGGTATTTGAAGAGAGTGTGAAAAATCTGATCCCTGTCTCCTTAACAACCAAATGCTTATTTCACACTATGGTCATTTTCATTTCAAATAATTCATACCTCATGTCAAAATATCATATTCATTTCAAAACATATCATTTTTGAAATCATACCACTTTTGAAAACATATATTCACTTTCCAACATCATAACACAAAATAGGTTAAACCCAAAGTATTCGCATTTAAATCCATCAAATCTAATCTATAACAGCTCCAGCTTAAACAATTTGCGTACTAAAAGTAGTTTATATATTAGAATAGTTATACATTTAAAAATAGTTTATATTTAAAAATAGGTTATAGATTAAAATAGTATATATATTAAAAATAGTTTATATTTTAAAAAGATTTTATATCGAAAATAGTTTTAAATTAGAATTGTTTCTTTCAATTCCACAAATCAATTCAGATCAACTTTAGTTCCAAAAATTCAATTTAAATCAAATCTCGGGTCAACAATTCCAACTAAAAGGTTAAATGTTCAATTCAAATTCTTATTAAAACCATTTTTAATTTATATTGATTTCGAATCCAGGTTTGAACTACAAATTCAAACCATTTCCAATTCAATAGGTTTCAAAGTTTAAATATTTAAACAATTTACAATAACCCAATTTGATAAATTTCATTTATATTTTCAAAATTTAACTTTAATTTCATTTAAATTTTAAAATATTCACTTAATCATTTTTAATAACCATTTTAATAAAATCCTAGATTACTAATTTAAAATAAATATCCAATTTCAATTTTACTTAAATTTAAAATATTCATTTAACCTCCTTAGTTAACCATTTAAATAAAATCTCAAATTAAAAATCTAAATCAAAATTAAATTTTCAATTCATTTCTATATAAATTAAACAATATTCATTTAATCCTCTTAAATCAAAAATCAAGTTACCAGGACATAAAAACATATCTTTAAAATCTCAAATTAATAAGTTCAAATCAATCCCCATTTAAATACAATTCTTAAACAAATTAAATTTCAAATCAATTTCAATTTATCTTTCCAACCTTAATTTATTAAAATTATCACAAAATCTAATTTTAAAATATTTAAACATGTTATATATATACTGAATAAATTAAATTTTATTAAATTAAATCTTATTATTAAATTTATTTTAAATCTTATTTTATATATTTTAAAGATAATAAAAAAATAATTAAAAATTTAAATTTACATTTTCACAACTTAACTTACAATTTTAAAATTTCCAAAACATATAGTTTAAATCTGAATTTTCACATATACTAGAATAAAATCTCTATATTTTACTTAAAAATCAATATTTATTAAAACCCATATATTTTCTTTTAAAACTTGAAAATCATTTTCAAAAGTAGACCAACGGTGTCAGTATATAATTTTCTATCCTATGGTCAAGTGATACAGATATTTATCATTTCAATCCGCAATAATTTGATATTTACGGGTATATTATTTCAGCCTGTAATCCCAAAAATTCAAAATTCAATAAAATTGCATGGGTTTATCATTTCAACCCATAACGATTTCTCTAATCTATAATATCAGTCAAGTATGTATCATTTCAACCCATAGGGAATTCCTAACTATCAGGGAACTTTGCCGAGTGAGAACAATAATAATATAAAATAGCATAACATCTCAATTACAGCATGGAATAACAATTTATATGTTTATACAACATAGTGATGGTTGTTATATGTCAATTTAATATAGGTAAACAAATTCAAATAACAACATATCACACTTTACAATTTAATTACTAAATAAATCAAATTTAACAACATATTTCAATCATCATTTCATGTGAAATCAATTTACTAAACATAAGAATGCTAATCGTGACCGATTGCTCAACTTTTAAGAGAAAACAGACAACATAATAAGCTACGAGTAGGAATCTTGAGCTTGACAATCGAGCAATCCAAATGACAAATTTCCGAAGCAAACCAAGGTGAGCACGAAATCGACGAAAACAAAATATAATTTTGAAAGTCTAAAATTTACACACATATTTAAAATAAAAAATTTATATTATTTTTTAAAATCAATATTCCATTTAAAACATATATCAAAATAAATAAATATATATTTTAAAATCAATATTTAATTTTAAATACATATTAAAATAAAATATTTATATATTCTATTTCAAAATCATTATTTCTTAAACCACATATATTTTAAAATCAACATACACAATATTATAGTCTTAAAACACAAAAATTTAAAATTCAAAGTGTGTGTATGTGTTATATTTTACAAGTGGGAAGGCTGCAATAGGTTCGATTACCAAGGTTTGGAGGAAGGATGGACAGTTGCAATGGTGATGGGAGAAGGAAGGCCGGAGTGGGTGCTTCTCTAAGTGGGTGGCGATTATGGCCATTGGCTGCACGTGCAGTGCTGGTAGCACGGAAATAAGGTAGGTGTTGTTGGAGGTTTTGGTGGTGCACTCAGCGGATATTATCACAGGCAGGGTTTGGTTAGAGCTGTGGATAGGTGGCTGCCTTTTAGGGTTGGAGGAGCTGGTGGAGGAATGCTGTTGGGTTTGCTCAGTGTGGCTGATGAGTGGAAAATGGCATGGCATGGGCTGTGCTGTAAGGAGTGGTTTTTGACGCTGAAATGGTGGGAAGGAGATCAATGGGTGCTGCTTGTGGCCATAAGTATGGCTGCGCATGGAGATAGGTGGTGGTGGGTTGGAAGTCGGGTCGATTTGCGGAGTTCGGCTATGATAATATGGAAATGGTTCGTGGGTTTTACTTCGACCATAGGTGGAAGGATTTGGTGATGGGGTCTGGAGGCGAGAGCAGTTAGGGAGGAGAGCGGAGAGGAGACACTGGAAGAGAGGTCTTCTAAAAAATGAGAGGTTGAAGGCCAGTGGTTAGTGGTGGCATTTCGGTGTGAAGAGACAGATGCCTCGAAACTGCAATGGGAAAGGTGGTTATAAGCAGTGGAGGTGGTTGCATGCTGAGTGACAGGGTAGACGGTGGCGTAAGGTCGGCACATATGAGAGGAGGGTGAGGCAAGCGGACTGCTTTAAGGCGAAGGTGGAATGAAACGTGCATGAGTATCGACCATGAAGGAGGGCAAAGAAAGAAGATGAACAAGCTATAACTAAAAATATATATAAACTTTATTATATAATTTGTTTTTCTCAGAATGAAAAGGAGAAGAAGCATATTTAAATGCAATGAATAGAAAATGGAACGAACCAGAAATTAACAAACGTAGGGAAAAGAAAAATTCATACATGAATTGTTGAGAATATTAATAGCTAGAGGCTATAAACTCTATCTGATTGACAAATGAAAGGACATAGAAAGCCCAAAAGGTCCAAATGCGGAACCAACGTTGCAAATCGTTTCGTAGATTTTGCCGCGTATGGGCACAAAATGCACAAATGAATACACTATGGAGATCAGCACAACGAAATGAACTGAATGGCACACAGATATTAGAGATATGACCATCCTATCAAAACTCGATATTTCTCTGCCAGAACTGCTGCTAAAAAGCTGAAAATAAGATAAACGGGCTATGGTAGTCCAATTTTGTCTAGATGAATTACAACGTATCACTTAGAAAATGATTTACAAAATTATTATATAAAATATTTAGATTTCAAAATATTTTATTTCCATCCAAATTTAATTGATTTAAATATATATAAAATTCACAATAAAACAAACTTATATATTTTTTGATGAAAATCTGACATTTGCTAAGTTTAAATAGACATATCATAAATATCAAATTTTCATGCTTAATTTTAATTGTTTATTTTCATTTAAAATTTAGTTAATTACATTATAAAAATCATTAATATTTTAGGGTCATTACGCATTCCACCACTCAAAACTTTTCGTCCATGAAAAGGAAAGAGATGGGAGAGTAGAAGCAACATAAAGGAAAAATAGATTCGAAATAAAAAGTAACAGATACAACCATTAATTTAAAACCATATAAATTTCATTTTTGGACATCTTATTGCTTACATTTTATATTGTATATTATTCAATTACACGTTCCCAATACATTTCAACATTTCCCAGGTAAGTTTTTATTATTGTTTCTGAGTGTAATTGAGCACTATACAAATTTACCTTTTGTTTACAATATTTCTATTAAACAAAATTTAGTTTGAACATTTTTATAACTTAAGTTCCCTTGTATAACTTTCAACTACATATTCACATTATATTTAAACTTTTTGAATATTTCAGGTAAGTTATATATGTTTTGGAATGCAATTGAGTATTATACAAATAGATTTTATCCTCGTTCAACTGTTTCAAGCTGTTTCAATATCATTTCTCATTTTAAAAAATCCAATTATTCAAAAAAATTGCTTCATTTCAATAATTGAAAACTATCATAAAACATAAAACTTAAGAGTTAAATTTTCGGTTTCACTTCAAACCATTTTGAAATAAATATATACATATATATTTTATACATAAAATCATACTCAAGAAGTTCAAATCAAATCCATTTTCCAAAATAAAAGTGTAGCAAAACTACTAAGTGGTCTCTCCACTTTGAGACTCGAAAATGAATGTCGATAATGCTGCAGTCATCGTCGAAATTATTTTCCAATGACACAAGAGGAGAGTACCGACTTATTTCTTTTAAAATTCATTTAAAACAATGTCCAATCGAAAATACTTTCAAATAATATATTTTCCAAAATTTTGAAAACTAAATTTTTGAAAAGTCCCAAAATTAAATTCTCAAATCTTTAATTTAAATTCATTTCATTTGCAAATCAGATTTATAAACCATGTTTATAAAATTTTATCTCCTTATAACATACAACAATAGTTAATGGTTTAAGAATGTTGACAAAGCAATAAATGATAATCTAGTACTATCATTTCTAACAACCAATTCATTTAATTATCTAATTTCACAAAATTATACATTTACATATAAATCATAATCATTCACAAAATTATTTCATTTACCAATTTCGAAAACAATATCGTGTTAGTTTGCTCGGTTCAAGTGTTTAGGAATTCCTATCGATAGCGTTGGCCAGACGAATCGATCGAAACCCAAAAGTCAAACTTAACAACTCAAACAACATAATATAAAACATTTTTATAACAATTAGAAATGCACTCGCTCACAGGATCATTCAGGAATGGGTTTTAGACCAAGGATAAAGATTCAAATTTTGAAGGACTCTAATCAAAGAGAATTCTAACTAAGAAGATAGGCTCGAAAGGAAGACAAGATAACTAAATTACAAAAGAGGAAAGATAGATAGACTTATATTGATCGTGGTGACCTAAACCAAGTCAATCGAGACTCCATTTTCAAAGACAATGTGCCCAAGGAATCGGACTTCATCCCTCCAGATTGGCATTTAGAAAATTTGGCTTTCAACTGATGACTCCTAAGAGTTTGGAGAACATAGCTCAAATGGGACTCATGCTCATTCTTTGACTTAGAAAAGACGAGAATATCATCAACGAAAAGCAGGACAAGTTGTTGAGAACATCACGGAATATGCGACTCATTAGATCAATGAAGAAGATGGGAGCATTGGTTAATCCAAAGGGCATGACTATCCATTCATGGAAACCATTCTCGGTTCGGAAAGCTGTCTTTATAATGCTCTCCTCGGCTACACGAAGCTGGTGAAAGCCGTTAACAAGATCGAGCTCCAAGAATAAGATCGATGCAGAATTCAAGTTTCGCTTAGGAGGAAGAGAAGTGACTTCACCAAAGACATCTAGAAATAGTTGGGTGATAGGGGTAGAGTCGAGATCACTAGGTTGAGCATAAGCGAAATGTAAAACTACCAACATAATCCTGAGGCATTCAGTATTCGATCTTAAGAGAATTACTCAAATTGCCTACTAAAGAAACAGTTTGGGCATTGCATCAAAACCGAGAACATAGAAACACTGGTGATTCGACGCCTATTGTAAAGGAGTTTCGACACTTAACAAATCATACTAAATTTAGCGGGAACATCGATGGAATTAGCAACGTATAAGGATGAAATTGCCGATTGCGGTTGCAAGATGAGCTCAAATTTGTTACAATGATCAATATAAATTGAGCTATGGGATACTCCAGTATCAAGAAGAACACGAACATAAAAAGACACAAATGGATTTTAGAAAAAAGGGAAAGTTTCAAAATTCAAAAGAAATCCTAGTTTAGGATGATCCTAATAAAGAATTTCAAGCTCGAACGAAGATGATTCTGTAATTAATTTTTCTCCATATGCTAAGTTTTGCCTGAGCCAAAGCTCTGATACCACTTGTAACAACCTGCCATTGGGAACCATTCAAATCGACAATCATCCACACATGTTGGACATGAACTTCTCAAAACAACAGATTTTTAATTTATATTTGGCAAAACTGAGCATATACAATAAATAAATCAACCACAGAATCACAAACATAGAGTAATATAACAATAAGTAGTGGAATAGATAAATAGTAGTTCACGAAGCTACTGTATAAACATCGGATTATAAAGCAAATACAATAGACATCTCAAATATACAGAAGTCTCTAATACATAAACAAATGACAAGTCTGAACATAATAATTAGAAACAACTGAAAGCTGAATAGATATAAGATAGATCTTCAAGCACAGCTCCAAGCTCCAAAGTCCAGTCTCAAAGGTTGTGACACTCATCCTAACTCAAGCATTAAGCAAAACACAAAACACTCGAGTCGGTATTAACATTCTTATACAAGTAAATTAACTCAAGTGAAATGTTCAGGTGAAATGCAATATAATTTAAAGGACGTTTGGGATTCCCATCCTTTAAGGATTCGTTAAACTATCCACATACATAGTACAATAAGCTACATATATAATGTCTACAGTAAAGTAAAATATTAAAATAACGTTAAGGCATTACCTATGTCCCCTTTAACGCATTTATACACACACACACACGTACGTACATATTCCCATAGTATATACAATACCATAATTCCTCCGTAAACTAGTGGACTATCAAAGGGCACTCCATAGGTACGGTACAAACCAAACTCATAGAGGGAGCGATAAGGCATGTTACAAGACATATAAGGAAATAACCAGGGTAGGATACTTCCGTTTCGCGGATTCGGACTAGTGGTAACGCACAGTAGCTACTACCGTCCACCTCAAGACACACTCCCAAATCAAAGGTGCACCCAATCAAATCACAAAGTAATAGAATGATATCGAAGAAATGTGCTCGATAAGGGAGCGACCCCACTTGGCCTGGAATGACTCCTTTTTTAGTCACATCAAGCTGACTCGTGGGAGTCAAGGTTGCGTTCATACCTCATATAAACGTCGCCAAACCATCCTACTTCATTCTGGATTCTCCGCCATGTACACGGTTGTTAAAATGGTTTTCGGTATTGGAAGGGAATATTACAATATCTGATCTCAGTCTCTTTAACAATCAAACGTTTATTTTGCACCATGATCATTTTCATTTTAAATAATTCGTACTTCATGTCAAAATATCATATTCATTTCAAAATCATATTATTTTCGAAATCATATTTACTTTCGAAATCATATTTACTTTTGAAATCGTAATACTTTCAAAATCATATATTCACTTTCCAATATCATAACCGCAAGGTTAAACCATCATATCAAAGTATTCGCATTTAAATCCATCAAATCTGAATTATAAACCTCCAACTTAGACAATTTGAATATTAAAAGTAGATTATATATTAGAATAGTTATACATTTAAAAATAGTTTATATTTAATAATAAGTTATGGATTAAAATAGTTTATATATAAAAAATAGTTTATATATTAAAAAAAGTTTATATCAAAAATAGTTTCAAACTAGAATTATTTCTTTCAATTCTACAAATCAATTAAATTTAACTTTAATTCCATAAATTCAATTTAAATCAAATCTCAGTTCAAAAATTCCAATTAAAAGGTTAAGGGTTCATTTCAAATTCTCATTAAAACTATTTTTAATTTATACCGATTTCAAATCCAGGTTCGAACTACAAATTCAAACCATTTCCAATTCAATAGGTTTCAGAGTTTAAATACTCAAACAATTTACAATAACTCAATTTCATAAATTTCATTTATATTTTCAAAATTCAACTTTAATTTCATTTAATTTTAAAATATTCACTTAACCATTTTCAATAACCATTTTAATAAAATCATAGATTACTAATTTAAATTCAATATCTAATTTCAATTTCACTTAAATTTAAAATATCCATTTAATCATCTTTAGTTAATCATTTAAATAAAATTTCAAACTAAAAATTTAAATCAAAATTAAATGTTAAATTCAATTTTATGTAAATTTAAAAATATTCATTTAATCCTCTTAAATCAAAAATCAATTTACCAGGTTATAAAAACGTATCTTTAAAATATCAAATTAATAAGTTCAAATCAATCCTTATTTAAATAAAATTCAAAAACAAATCATATTTCAAATCAATTTCAATTTATCTTTTCAACCTTAATTTATTAAAATTATTACAAAATATATTTTTGAAATATTCTAAATAAATATTTAAACATATTATATATATGCTAATTAAATTAAATTTTATGAAATTAAATTATATTAAATTAAATCTCATTATAAGATCTATTTTAAATCTTATTTTATACATTTTAAAGATAATAAAAATAAGTAAAATCTTAAATCTACATTTCCACAATTTTAATTATAATTTTAAAATTTCCAAAACATATAGTTTAAATCTGAATTTTCACATATATTGAAATAAAATTTCTATATTTTATTTAAAAATCAATATTTATTAAAACCCGCATATTTTCTTTCAAAACTTGGAAATCATTTTCAAAAATAGACCAACGATGTCCGTGTATAATTTTCCATCCTATGGTCAAGTGATATGGATATTTATCATTTCAATCCGCAATAATTTAATATTTATGGGTATATCATTTCAACCCGCAATCCCAAAAATTAAAAATTCAATCAACTCACTTGGATTTGTCATTTCAACCCATAACGATTTCTCTACTCTATAATATTATTCGAGTATATATCATTTCAGCTCATAGGGAATTCCAACTATCAAGGAACTTTGTAGAGTGAGAGCAATTATGTTATAAAATAGCATAACATCTCAATTACAGCATGGATTAACAATTTACACACACACACACACAACATGGTGATGTATGTCGTATGTCAATTCAATATAGGTAAACAAATTCAAATAAAAACATATCACACTAAACAGTTTAATTATTAAACAAATCGAGTTTAACAACATATTTCAGTCGTCATTTCACGAGAAATCAATTAACTAAACATAAGAATGCTAATCGTGAGTGATTTCTCACCTTTCGAGGCTAGAAAAAATAGAAAATACAACAAGTAACGAATCAGTATCTTGAGCTCGACAATCGACCAACCCAAACGACAAATTTTCGAAGCAAAACGAGGTGGTCACGAAATCGATGAAAACAAAATATGTAATTTTTGAAAGTCTAAAATTTACACATATATTTCAAATAAGATTTTTATATTATATTTTAAAATAAATATTTCATTTAAAACATATGTCAATATAAAATCCCTATATATATATTTTTTAAAATCAATATTTAATTTTAAACACATATTAAAATAAAATCTTTACGTATTCTATTTCAAAACCATTATTTCTTAAACCATCTATATTTTAAAATCAACACACACACACACATATATACATTATGTTTTAAAATCAATACTTCAAACAAATATTATATCTTAAAACACATATAATTAAAAATCATTATATATATATATGTATGTATGTATGTATATATATATTATATTTCAGAAGAAGGAAGGCTGCAATGGGTTCGACGACCAAGGCTCGGAGGAAGGATGGACAGTTGCAGTGGTGATGGGAGGAGGAAGGCCAGGGTGGGTGCTTCTCGAATAGGGTGTTGATGGTGGCCATGGCTGCACGTGTAATGCTGGTGGTAGGGAAATAAGGTAGGGGTTGTTGGAGGTTTTGGTGGCGCACTGGCGAATGTTGGTATATGCAGAGTTTATTCAGAGCTGTGGGTAAGTGGTTGCCTTTCCAGTTTGGAGAAGCTGGTGGAGGAACACTGTTGGGTGGTGCTCGGTTTGCTCATTGTGGCTGATGGAGGGGAAAATGGCACGGCAAGAGCTGTGTGATGGAGAGTGGTGTTTGGCGCTGAAATGGTGGAGAAGAGATCAGTTGGTGCTGCTTGTGGCCGGAGGTCTTGCTGTGCATGGAGATAGGTGGTGCTGGGTTGGAAGTCGGGTCAATGTGAGGAGTTCAGGCATGATAATATGGAAATGGGTTCATGGGTTTTACTTCGATTGTAGGCGGAAGGATTTGGTGATGGGGTCAAGAGGCGAGAGCAGTTAGGGAGGAGAGCGGTGGAGGATACACTGGCGGAGAGGTCAACTGAAAAACGAGAGGGTGAAGGCCAAAGGTGAGTGCTGGTGTTTCGGTGTAAAGAGATGGCTGCCTCGAAATGACGATGGGACATGAGGTTATAAGCAGTAGGGTGGTTGCATGCTGAGTGATAGGGTGGATGGTGGCGTAAGGTAGGCATGGACGAGAGGAGGGCGAGGCAAGCAGACTGCTATGAGGTGAAGGTGAAATGAAACATGCATGAGTATTGGCCATGAAGGAGGGCAATAGAAAGGAAGATGAACAAGCTACACCTAAAAATATATATAAACTTTATTATATAATTTTTTTCTCGAAACAAAAAGGAGCAAAAGCATATTGAAATGCAACGAATAGAAAATGGAATGAACTAGAAATTAATAAACCTAGGGAAAAGCAAAAGTCGTATATGAATTGTTGGGAATATTATTAGCTAGCAACTATTAACTTTATCTGATTGACAAACGAAAGGACACAGAAAGCCCAAAAGGCCCAAATGCGAAACCGATACGGTAAATCGTTTCGCAGATTTCGCCGCATACCGGGCACCAAAATGCATAAATGAATATATATAGTGCGGAGATAAGCACGATGAGACGAACAGAATGGTACACAGATATTAGTGTTACGGCCATCCTATCAAAACTTGACATTTCACTGCAAAAACTGCTGCTAAAATGCCGAAAACAAGACAAACGGGCTATAACAGTCCAAATTTGGCGGAACAAATTATAACGACTCACTCAAAAAATAATTTACAAATTTATTATATAAAAGTATTCAGATTTCAAAAAAAAAATTATTTCCATCCAAATTTAATTGATATAAATTTTAATAAAATTACACAAGATAACAAACTTATATATTTTCCAAAAAATCTAACTTTTGCTACTAGATAGACGTATCACAAATATCAAATTTTCACGCTAAATTTTAATTGTTTATTTTCATGAAAAATTTAGTTAATTACGTTATAAAAATCACTAAAATTTTCGGGTCATTACAAACAAAGAAAATATAATCTCTATGCTTTACCCAAAATCATATTGCCATATTATATATACTTTACTCAAATCTTTGTGGATGAAAACATTTAAACCTTTGAAAGTACCCTTTCAGATCCATTGAAAGTATCCTTTTCAAAACCATTGAAAATATCACTTTCGAAACCCTTGATATACCCCTTTCGAATCAAGAAAACCTTTACTTTATAACCCTAGGCTGAATGGCCAAAACATACCTTTCGAAACCATTGAAAAAACCTCTCCTTCAAAAGCTTTAAAACTTTAGACATCCTTCTTTAAAACCGTTTAAAGATTTCCTTTCAAAACCCTTGGAATACTTTCCTTTCAATCCTTTTGAAATCTTTCTCTAAACTTTTCAAAAACATTGGGGAATCACCCTTTCGAAACCTTCATTAAAACCTCTAACCTTTCAAAACCATTTGGGTTCAATTAAATCATGTGGAATAATCCTTTCGTAGCCAATAAAAATAATCTCCTTCGAAACCTTTTGGTTCTACCTTCAACAGAAAAAGAGGGTTATAAAAAATTTAAGTCGAAAGCTCTCTTTCGAAAGTAGAGGAAATAAATGGTGTCAAAACCAAACCTTCGAAACCATTAGAGAAGCAACTTGGATTTTTTTTAAAACAAGGTAACCCTTCGAAACCATCTATTTTGGGTGGTAAAAGAAAGCGGCAGTAAGGGGTTTCGACCCCTTCAAAAGCTTTAATTAAAAAAAAGAGCACAACCTCTTTCGAAACTCTTCTTTAACCCAATTTGACCCAGTCAGAAGCCAACCAGGTCGAAAGCATTCCTTTCGAAAGCTAAGCATGTGTGTTTTCATTTTAAGACCAATCCATGTTTCGACCCCCTCATAACCATTTGTTTTGACCCAATGCCTATCGCCTTTTTTCAATTCACTATGTACTAAGTATTTGATACCATGTGCATTGGTTTCAATGGAGTCAGAGGCGGAAGTAAGTAGTCGAAAGCCTGGTGCCAAAAGCCATGAAATATATAAAAAGCATGTGTACAAACTGATTTGACTTTTTAAAATAATTCCTTTACCTAACCTACTTTATTTACTTTCCGTCGAATTTGTTCCTATCTTGCCTTGCTTTGGAATTCATGTTTGGATTCGTAACTCATCTCGTTTTCATCCCTCTCTAGCCTCGAAAGGTGAGCAATCACTCACGATTAACGTTCTTATATTTATTAAATTTGATTTCAGTTGAAACGACAATTGAAATATGCTGCTGTTAGTTATTTAAATTGCTGTATATATGCTATTATCTATATATGTTCATCTGTGACATCTGACACCATGATCTGTTAGTTATTTTATCAATGATGATATATGCCTGTTACCGATTGTTATGTTATTATCACATATGTTATCACTCTGCAAGTTCCCTTTTAGTATAAAATCCCCTATGGTTGAAATGATACATACCCAAACGATCTTGTAGAATAGAAGAAAACCGTTATGGGTTGAAATGATAAACTAAAGCGATTTTCATTGACATTGAATTTGGGATTGCGGGTTGAAAAGATATATACCCGTAGATATTTAAATTGCGGATTGAAATGATAAATATCCGTATCACTTGACCATAGGATAAATTTTTTTATACATACACCATTGGGGGGTGTGTGTGTACTTTGAAAATGATTCCAAAGTTTTGAAAAGAAATATATGGTTTTAATAAATATTGATTTTAAGATATTATATATAAATGTGTTTTCTAAATGATTTGAATTTTATATTTTTAAACTTATATGTTTTGAAAATTTTAAAATTATAATTTAGTTTTTAAGTATATAAATTTTAAGAATTTACTTATAATTTTACTATTTTAAAATATTTATAAATTAGTTTTAATATAAAAATAAGTTTAATAATAAGATTTAATTTAATAAAATTTAATTTAATTTATATATACGTATTATGTTTTAAGTGTTTATTTAAAATTTATTTTAAAGATAGATTTTTACAATAATTGTAATAAATTGAGGTTGGAAAGTTAAATTTGAAATTGATTTGAAATGGTATTTATTTAAGAATTATACTCAAATAAAATCAATTTGAAACTTACTGGATATAAGATTTTGAAGATATGATTTTATAACTTGATTTTGATTAAAAGTGATTTAAATGAATATTTTCAAATTTTTATAAATTGAAATGGGATATTTAGTTTATTTAAATTTGTAATTTGAAGTTTATTTAAATGATGTTGGAATGATTAAGTAAATATTTTGAAATTAAATAATAGTAAAGTGAATTTGAAATATATTTGAAATTTTCAAACCGAGTTATTGTAAAGGTTGAATATTTAACTTTGAAATCTATTGAAGTTAAAATGGTTTATTTTGTTGTTCAAATCTATATTTGAAATCGATATAAAATGATTTATTGAGATTTGAATGGAATTGAAATGGAAGAACTGAGATTTGATTTAAATGGGATTTTGGAATTTGATTCAATTAGAATTAATTTGTGAACTTTAAGGAAACTATTTTAATTATATAAAGTATTTTAATATATATAAACTATTTTCAATATAAACTATTTTAATACCAATTATTTTAAGATAAACTATTTTAACTTACAACTATTTTTAATATACTAATTATTTTATTTTATTAAACTATTTTATTATATATATTATCTATATCAAAACTGTTTAAGTTAGAAGCATTATGATTTCCAAAGAATTATGTTTTCAAAGCGTTATGATTTCCAAAGAGTTATAATTTCTAAGTTTTATAATTTCGAAAGTGTTATAACTTTGAAAGTGCAATGATTTTGGTAATGGATATATTTTAAGTGATAATGATATCGTATTGCTATAAATTTGAAATGGATATGATATTTTGGTTTTGAAGTATGATATTTTGAAATGACCACGGTGTTATAATAACATTTGGTTGTTAAAGTGACCGGGATCGGTTATTGTCATACTCTCTACTAATACCAAAATCCACTTTAACAATTGTGTACGCGGTGGGGATTCCAGAATGAAGTAAGATGGTTGTCGACGATCCTATATGAGGTATGACATGACCCTGACTCCTGTGTGTCAGCTTAGATGCGACTAAAACTGGAGCAATGGACGGGCTAAGTGAGGTCATTCCTCAGATCGAGCACATTCCTTCGATACTATATTCTGACTTTGTGATTTATTTGGTAGCCACCCTTGATTTTGATTTGGAGTATGTTCCAAGGTGGGCGGTAGTTGCGGCTATGCATTACCACCAGCCCGTAAGTGTAATTGGAATATCTACCCGAGCATTGCCTATTTGTGTCGCGTTCACATGCCCTAGCGTGCCTTCTGCGAGTTTATTTTGTACCATACCTATTGAGTGCCCTCTGACGATGTCCAGTATGGGGGAGATTATGGTACTATATAGACTATGAGAATATATAAAATGTGTTAAGGGGGATATTGAAACGACCCTGACTCGACCTTCGAAAATCGACACTGAATATATCACCTATCTTCAAATGCCGTAGATTCAAACGTCGAATCTGGTTCGTCGGAGCTTATAACACATTAAGTATAACAACACGGCAGAAGAAAAAGAATAATATCATTGATACAACAATGAATACAATATCTGATACAATATGATACAACAATATCAGAAAAAAATACAATAGTGGAAAAGATAACAACGGAAGAGATAACTCCAATATGATCTCTAAAAGAATCCAACGCCATTAAGAAACTCCATCTCCAAAACTTCAAACCAATGATAGCTTGAACCAAAAGCTCGAACCACCATCAACACAGAAGTGAAGCATCTCAATCCAAATGCGATTGCCAATATCCAGAGATTGAATGCTATCAAATCTACACCTACTATTCGGTTATCTAAAAAACCCAAACCTAGACTGCCCATGTGGAAAATTGTGGGCACCCAGAGTTTAGAAGGGAACAATAAAGTCCAGGTCAGTTATCATACTGGTATGAGCAAACAAAAACATTTGGTTTGAACAAAAGAAATTTAAAATGAAATCCGCAATGCTTTTTGGAAAATGAAACCACCATAAGGCCTCCCACCGCACACACCATGCAAATCAAGAATTGGAGGAGATTTCTCCTTATGATAGTCAAACATGCTTGATACGCAAAAATCTTTTGATATTATTATTAGTGCATAGTGCAGAAATCCTTACGAAAGTATAATATTAATCTTAGCCAGCACAGACATTTCGCACTTATGCCTACTATAGCTACCACTTTCAATAGCAAGTTACCGCCACATTCCATAGCAGGTTATACAACTAAAACCAAACATGGCTCGTATTGTTTTGTTTGGATTTCCAACAAATGGTCAGGATAAGGAACTTCCTACTGCCACTTGGGTACGCCTATGAAGGGACGTCCCGAGAACCTACCTGGCTCTCTGCCAACACAAGGCCGGGTTATCTCTATAACTAGGTAACTACTACTCGAGCATGCCATCCCCCGGTCGTTTGCGACCTTTATCCGAGGTACCTCTACACCAACAACCACAAAGCAATCACAAAATAATAGATTTGCAGTGACCACATGAGTTAAGTATCTGGGCTCCATACCATGATACCACCCTTTCCTAGAAGGGAATGACACCCCCTAAAGGGCACGACCCTCATAACCTTGTCGCATCTTTCCTGTTTCGACCATTTTCGGGGTGTGAGGTCCTGATGCAGTCTCGTCCATAAAGCTACACTTTTTCACAAAGTCATGCTTCGATCAAAAAATAATCAGCAGCACTTCGTATGCCACTTTACCAAATTGGGAATGTACATAACCTCTGAGCTCGTACGTCTCAGAGAAGGGTGTTAAGCTAAGAGGTTCTCCGCCACCAAACAGAAATGTATTTCATAGAAACCAGCTTTACATCTCAAAGTGTTATGTCAGACACACAACCATACAAGTCTGTTTTGGGTTCGAACAGAACTGAAGGCACTTCAAAAGAAGCCCTTGCAATCTGGGCATCCTCAATCCCGATCGGACTCCCCATCACATATGGAGACCTCTATACCGGAGCAACTCAGTGCAGAGTCATTCGACAGGTTATCCTATCGTTCTCGAAGACACCCGGTCTTCATCACCGGTCGTCAAATGCTATCCATAACGTCGTATCATTATACGGAATGGGTAATATGACACAAAGATCCTCTCCCGGCTAAATCGAATAATGAGCGCAATATTTTTAAAAGCATATGGATATTGGGATTTCAGTTAAGTCACAACTTGTTATCCAAAACTTTTCGTTCAAATGGTTAAAACAAATTACCATTTTAATCTTTCAAACAAAAAGATTCACCTCACAAAGTTCATCAATCTTTCACAAGGACTCATTTACAATATTTAAACAAAAGATCTATCTTTGAGATCCTCTTTTGTTTGTAAACACAGTTCATAAATTATTTCACAAAGATTCCTTCATAGCTTTCCAAACAATTCCATTTCAAATATTTTATACAAAGGAATATACCTTTAAGATCCTCTTTGATTTCAAAACAAGGTTCAACAATTTTTCACAAAGATTAATTCATAGCTTTCAAAACCATTTCAATTCCATTTCAAACTTGAAATCTTTCAACACAAATTAGAAATTGTTTCCTTATATGAAAGCTATTGTTATTTGGAAACAAATAATTTTCGTTTCGAAAAAAATCCGATTTTATTCGTACAAGTTAAAGCCCTTTGGGTTAAATCCAAATTCTCAAAACAATACTTTTTAGAATGGTTTAAACCTATATAAACACATTTATAACTTGTATAAAATTTTTAAATATGGAATTCAATTTCAAATCTTGAACTTCAATTCAAATCAAATTATTTAAATTTCAAAATTTGATCAAGTTATTCAAAATAACTTTTATCTTTGAAAACTCCCTTTCAAAAGCTTTTCATATTTAACCCAATTCTATTTCCAAAACCATTTGGATTCAAAATTCAACTTTTTAAAACCATTTTAAAAATCTGTGGCTTAACCAATTTCCTCGTGCAATCCATATTTATGTGTGTATAGTGTAGTCCAGGGGTTTTACACAGTAGTGCAACATCATCAAATCATCACAGATTCAAACACATCAATATCGATAAGCGGTATAATCCTATAGCGCTTATCTTTATTCACAGATTCACAGATAAATAATAAAATTCATCACAGATAAAATAAACTACATTCATCACAGCTCGAATCAAAATAATTCATATCACAAAGCATCATATATCAGGGATATCAAACAATACAAACATTCAATAGAATTCAAACATCCATAAGAAAGTTGATTAATCATCTGATTTAATGAAACCAGATTTATCAATAATCTAGGTTGATTAACATTAATTCATTATAAACCATTTTAATTAATTAATCAACCTTAAATTATTAACTAATCATCCTTAATTAATAAACCAAACATCCTTTAATTATTAAATAATTAACCTTTAATTATTTAATTATTCTTTAATTAATTACCCTTAATTAATTACAATAATTAATAAATCACCCCATAATCACTTTCATTAATTAATTAAACCTTAATTAATTACAATATACTCAATTAATTACATTAATTAATTAACTCTTAATTAATTACCATTTAATAATTATTTTTATTTAATTACAATAAATGATCATCTCTAATCACTTATATTTTATAACTACTAATTAATTACATTGAGTAATTATACTTTAATCACTTGATTTATCAATCCTTAATCATTAATTAATTATCCTTAATTACTTTCATTAAGTAATTATCTTTGAGTAATTAATTATTATTTTTTAAACATAAATTAAGGAGTTAATTAATTATTATTTAATTTAATCACAAATTAATTAACCTTAATTTAATTACACAAAGAGATTAACTTTTAAATTAATTTCATAAAGTAATTAGCTTTAATTTTAATTACACAATGTAATTATTCATCAATTAACTATAAAACATTTTATCTTTTCAATTTATCTCTTAATTACAACATTAAGTTTATTTAAAAATAAACTAAAGAATTTATTTTAATTTAAAAATAAAGAAGTAAAACAGTTGAACTTAATTAATTTTAAAATAATTATTTTTAAAGCTAATTAATAAAAACTAATTTAAACCATTTATTATTAATTAAGAAAAACTTTAAAGTTTGATTAAATTTAAAATTTGAAAACCATAATTTAAATTTTTAAAAGAAATCAAAACTGACGACTTCGGGTGAAACCCGAGCTAAATGCCATTGAACCCCAGATATTCTTTGAGCCAGAACCAATTCTTTCCCGTGAATCTTTTTTTTTAAATTTCATTTTGATTTAAAATTTTAAAACTGGAATCTATACTCGAGAATTACCCGTGACCTTATTCGAGCCACCACTTCATTTCCTCGAGATCAAACTCGAGTTAATCTTCTTCCCCAACTTCACAATCACCTCCTGATACAACCATATACATGGGCACCTGCACCGTTGACCGAAGCTACTTCGACTATCGCCATGATTACCCACACATCACCGTGGATCACCTAACCCCAAACAACCACACAGTTTTGACGAATCACCAGAGAATCAAATTTTGAATGAGTCGACACCACCATCATTTCAAACTAGTCTTCGAAATCCTCGTCCCGCCATCAACTCTGATCATCTGGTCACGAGCCACCAAGCCTAAAGTTTCTCTGCGTCACGAGGCATTGATCCATTCCCTCGCGATTGATTCTGATCACTCCACGATGCCACAATTTCCTCAGAAAACTTGTGTGCCAAATTTGCGTATAAAACCCTAAAACTCCTTCGCGCCGCCGCCAGGATCACTAGAAAAACTTCCCACCATTTTTCCTATGGTCTACAACCTTCCATCTACCCTCAAAGTCAGGCCCGACTCTCCAGACTTAGACGATCATTAGAATTTGATGAAAATGCGTTTTCCATTCGTCACAGAAACACCCAATATATACAAAACTAAAAATCCTGAATTTTATATTAAAATTCATCATTTTCGATTAGGATCATACTCATATATTCAAAACTTAAAATTTTAGAAATTTGATTTTTCTGACTTTAGAGCATTATCACTATAATTCTTCAATTTCCAGGAGTTCATTGGTTAAATACACTCAATTACATTTTTATAAGTAATATTATACTCATATAAACATTTTTCATTCAGCTATCAGAGCATAATGTGGTTGGGTAGGGATGATTTAAGTTTAAAAACAGGTTTTTAAACTTGGAAATGATGAACAGAGGCAAGTTTTCTTGCTTGTTTCCAGACTTATACGCAGGTATTAACACTCATATATACAAG
Source organism: Allium cepa (assembly GCA_030765085.1). NCBI lineage: Eukaryota > Viridiplantae > Streptophyta > Magnoliopsida > Asparagales > Amaryllidaceae > Allium > Allium cepa. Next base: position 764,342,818 of record CM060934.1, on the reverse strand, counting down.
ATCAACATGCACATCATAATTCATAGCATACTACAATGATCATTACATGTAAATCTATCAAGTTTTAAAAATTTATAACGGTGATTTGCTAACCTGTAGATGGGAAGAACAGAGAACCAAAGAAGAATCTAAGCCTCGTACTTGCATGCTTTGATTTGTTTAAAGCTTCCATTTTGATTGCTTCTAGATTTTAGATTGAATGAAGCTTGAATGGTATAACTTGCATTCAGGTTACTGATTCCGTGTTGTAAACTTATGAAAGTGGAATTTTTTTCAAGTCTGAACTTGGTTTTGATTTCCATTTTCTTGCTTTGATCAGGTTTTATTTTCAGATTTGATTCTTTGGTTTTGATGTTCTTTTCAGGTTGAATATTTGAGGTTAAGAGCTTTTCAGATTTTTGATTTTCTTTTGTTTGGTTATTTGTTTTCAGATTTGTTTTAGTTTAAACATGATTTCTCAGATTTGAGAAGTTTTGAAAATGAAAACATCCTGGTTTTGCTTTGATCTTGTTTGATTATTATGTTCTCTGGTTTTAATTTAAGAGAATGAAGGGGAAAGAAATTTTTCGAGACAACATGCATTGCCCTGGTTATTTTTTTGTTAAGCCTATATCTATGTTTTAAATTTTCTTACATGAAATCATTTTGCCACTTGTATTATTATATTACACTTGTTACATTCATATTACATATATTTTACATTTGTCATATATTGTGTTTAAACCCCATTTCTTAAATTTTATTAAATTTATAAATTTTTGTTAAAACCCTTTTAACTTATGTTTTTACATGTTTATGTAAGATATGTATTATATCTTTAAAGAATATAACTTAACAATTAACTAAACACTAATATATAAATACATATATATTTGAATTTAATCCTTTAAATAGCTTTTGGAAAAATTTATCTATATTTTATTCAAACTATAAACTTTCAAAATATACGTATATATATATAAGAAAACAAATTCCTATTATTATTAATTTATAGAATTTTCAAATTCAGATATTATACAAAACATTTATTTTTAAATTTCAAATTCAATTTATTTGTAAAATATTTACAATTGAATTCCTAAATTAAACTCAATTTCTTTCTAAAAATATTTATCTTAGAGTTTCAAATTCAAAATGAAATCAAAATCAATCTATATACATTCATAAATATATTTATTCAAAAAATTTCAAATTAATCCACAATCAACTTTATAATTAATATATTATTCAAAATACTTATTTCTGTATTTCAAATTAGAAATTTTATTTTAAAATCATATTTATATTTATTTATATTAATAAAAAAAACAAATATCTATTTAATTTGGAAAATACCAAATTAATTCGTGATTTAATTCAAAAATTAAATTACTTACCAATTTAAATTTGATTTAAAAATAGGAATGTTACAGATTCCCCCCTTAAGAAAATTTCGTCCCCGAAATTTGCTAGGGAGACAACAAAGAATAGATGATAGATAGGGAAATGATTTATCAGATCAGATCGAAATATTTATTTTGCATTTAGCTTACCAAATCAGAATATCATCAATAAATATGAGGAGAAACTCATTTAATACTACATAAGATACTCAGGTCACCAGATCTACAAAATAAGTAGGGGCACTGGTTAGTTCGAAGGGATAACTAACCACTCGTAGAATATATCTAGACCCAACAGAACAAACAATGGATACTCAATTCAGGTTGGAATATCCAAAGTATAGACCAACTTGTCCATTTTCAGACTTGAATCCACACAAGAAATTTCAACAAAATTTTCAAATTTGGTTTTAATCGAAATCGTTTTATCGATACAAATTTTCAAATTTTATCGATCAATTTATTTCAATCAATAAAATTTCATTTTCATTAAAGTTAAAAACAAAGAGCTAATAGAAATTTGATGAAGAGAATACGAGATAGAAACTTTCTACAATTATTCGCAAGGCCACTACAACACCGAAGCTTCTCCCTCGAGCTGCCACGAAGCAATCAAAGAATTGGAAGTGAACAATGAACAAAGGATATTGAGAAGAGTTGTTTCCTTGTTGTTATAGAGTATTGGCCATTTGTAGTGGTACTCCCTTGTCCCTTATCTCGTCCTCTTCTTGCACTCATACTCACTATCAGTGGATAGTAAGAGAATTTGCTGAGGCGTTCGAACAGATATCTTGGGGATATACTCATTCTAGGGTATACTTCACCTATCTCTAATGAGTTACCTAATGTGTTATACTCTTGAGCTAAAGTTTTAACCTTCAGCTCTGATACTAAATGAGAAGATCCTGACTCGACCTTCGAAAATCGGCGCCGAATATATCACCTATATTCAAATGTTGTAGATTCAAACGTCGAATCTGGTTCGCCGGAGCTTATAACACATTAAGTATATCAACATAGCAGAAGAAAAAGAATAATATCATTGATACAACAATGAATATGATATCTCATACAATATGATACAACAATATCAGAGACAAATATACAACAGCGGAAAAGATAACATTGGAAGAGATAACTCAAATATGATCTCCAAAAGAATCTAACACCATCAAGAAAATCCATCTCCAAAACTCCAAATCAAAGATAGCTTGAACCAAAAGCTCGAACCACCATCAACACAGAAGTGAAGCATCTCAATCTAAATGCGATTGCCAATATCCAGAGATTGAATGCTGTCAAATCTACACATACTATTCGGTTATCTGAAGAACCCAAACCTAGATAGCCCGTGTGAAAAATTGTGGGCACCCAGAGTTTAGGAAGGGAACAATAAACTCCAGGTCAGTCATTGGACTAGTATGAGCAAACAAAAACATTTGGTTTGAATAAAGGATTTAAAATGAAATCCGCAAAGCTTTTTGAAAAATGAAACTACCATAAGGCCTCCTGCCCCACACACCATGTAAACGCAGAATTAGAGGAGATTTTTCCTTATGATAGTCAAACATTCTTGATACGCAAAAACCTTTTGATATTATTATTAGTGCATAGTGCAGAAATCCTTTTGAAAGTATAATATTAATCTTAGCCAGCATAGACATTTTTCACTTATGCCTACTATAGCTACCATGTTCAATAGCAGGTTACCGCCACATTACATGGCAGGTTATACAAATAAAACTGTACATGGCTCATATTGTTTTGTTTGGATTTCCAACAAATGGTCAGGCTAAGGAACTTCCTACTGCCACATGGGTACGCCTTTGGAGGAACGTCCCGAGAACCTACCCGGCTTTCTACCAACACAAGGCCAGGTTATCTCTGTACCTAGGTAACTGCTACTCGAGCATGCCATCCCCCGGTCGTTTGCGACCTTTATCCGAGGTACCTCTACACCAACAACCACAAAGCAACCACAAAGTAATAGATTTGCACTGACCACATGAGTTAAGTATCTGGGCTCCATACCATGATACCACCCTTTTCCAGAAAGGAATGACACACCCTAAAGGGCACGACCCTCGTAACCTTGCTGCGTCTTTCCTGTTTCGGCCATTTCCGAGGTGTAAGGTCCTGATGCAGTCTCGTCCACAAAGCTACACTTTTTTACAAAGTCATGCTTCAATCAACAAATGATTAGCAGCACTTCGTATGCCACAATACCAAATTGGTAATGTATCACTAATAACCATCAACTACATAACCTCTGAGCTCGTATGTCTAAGAGAAGGGTGTTAAGTTAAGATAATAAATTCTCCGCCACCAAAAAGAAATGTATTTGATAGAAACTAGCTTTACATCTCAAAGTGTAATGTCAGACACACATCCATACAAGTTTGTTCCAGGTTCGAACAGAACCGAATGCACTTCAAAAGAAGCCCTTGCAATCCAGGCATCCTCAATCTCGATCGGACTCCCCATCACATATGGAGACCTCTATACCGGAGCAACTCAGTGCAGAGTCATTTTGCAGGTTATCCTATCATTCTCGAAGACACCCGGTCTTCACCACCGGTCTTCAAATGCTATCCATAACGTCGTATCATTATTCGGAATGGGTAATATGACACAAAGATCCTCTCCCGGCTAAACCGAATAATGAGTGCAATATTTATAAAAACATATGGATATTGGGTTTTGAGTTAAGTCACAACTTGTTACCTAAAACTTTTCTTTCAAATGGTTAAAACAAATTATCATTTTAATATTTCAAACAAAAAGATTCACCTCACAAATTTCATCAATCTTTCACAAAGATTCATTTACAATATTTAAACAAAAGATCTATCTTTGAGATCCGCTTTTGTTTGAAAACACAGTTCGCAAATTATTTTACAAAGATTCCTTCATAGCTTTCCAAACAATTCCATTTCAAATCTTTTATACAAAGGAATTTTACCTTTAAGATCCTCTTTGATTTCAAAACAAGATTCAACAATTTTTCACAAAGATTAATTCATAGCTTTCAAAACTATTTCAATTCCATTTCAAACTTGAAATCTTTCAACATAAATTGGAAATTCTTTCCTTATGTGAAAGCTATTGTTATTTGGAAACAAAAAGTTTTCGTTTCGGAAAAATCTGGTTTTATTTGTACAAGTTAAAGCCCTTTTGGTTAAATCGAAATTCTCAAAATAATACTTTTTAAAATGGTTTAAACCCATATAAACACATTTATAACTTGTATAACAATTTTAAACCATAGTTTCCAAATATGGACTTTAATTTCAAATCTTGAATTTAAATTCAAATCAAATTATTTAAATTTCAAAATTTGGTCAAGTTATTCAAAATAACTTTTATCTTTGAAAACTCCCTTTCAAAAGCTTTTCATATTTAATCCAGTTCTATTTCCAAAACCATTTGGATTCAAAATTCAACTTTTTAAAACCATTTCAAAAATCTGTGACTTAACCGATTTCCTTATGCAATCTATATTTTTGTGTGTATAGTGTAGTCTAAGGGTTTTACACAGTAGTGCAACATCATCAATCATCACAGATTCAAACACATCAATGTCGATAAGCGGTATAATCCTATAGCACTTATCTTTATTTACAGAGTCACAGATAAATAATAAAATTCATCACAGATAAAATAAATTACATTCATCACTGCTCAAATCAAAATAATTCATATCATAAAGCATCATATATCAGGGATATCAAACAATACAAACATTCAATAGAATCCAAACATCCATAAGTGAAGTTGATTAATCATCCGATTTATTGAAACCAGATTTATCACTAATCTAGGTTGATTAACATTAATTCATTATAAACCATTTTAATTAATTAATCAACCTTAAATTATTAACTAATCATCCTTAATTAATAAACCAAACATCCTTTAATTACTAAATAATTAACCTTTAATTATTTAGTTATTCTTTAATTAATTACCCTTAATTAATTACAATAATTAATTAATCCTTAGTTAATAAATCATCCCTTAATCACTTTCATTAATTAATTAAACTTTAATTAATTACGTTATCCTCAATTAGTTACATTAATTAATTAACTCTTAATTAATTACCATTTAATTAATTATCTTTAATTAATTACAATAAATGATCATCCCTAATCACTTATATTTTATAATTACTAATTAATTACATTGAGTAATTATACTTTAATCACTTGATTTATCAATCCTTAATCGTTAATAAATTACCCTTAATTACTTTTATTAAGTAATTATCTTTGAGTAATTAATTATTATTATTTTAAACATAAATTAAGGAGTTAATTAATTATTCTTTAATTTAATCACAAATTAATTAACCTTAATATAATTACACAAAGAGATTATCTTTTAAATCTATTTCACAAAGTAATTAGCTTTAATTTTAATTACACAAAGTAATTATTCATCAATTAACTATAAAAAAATTATCTTTTCAATTTATCTCTTAATTACAACATTAAGTTATTTAAAAATAACCTAAAGAATTTATTTTAATTTAAAAATAAAGAAGTAAAACACTTGAACTTAATTAATTTGAAAATAATTATTTTTAAAGCTAATTAATCAAAACTAATTTAAACCATTTATTATTAATTAAGAAAAACTTTTAAGTTTGATTAAATTTAAAATTTGAAAACCTTAATTTAAATTTTTAAAAGAAATTAAAACTAACGACTTCGGGTGAAACCCGAGCTAAATGCCGTTGAACCCCAGACCTTCTTCGAGCCCGAACCAATTCTTTCCCGTGAATCTTACATTTTTTAATTTAATTTTGATTTAAAATTTTAAAACTGGAATCTATACTAAAGAATTACCCGTGACCCTATTCGAGCCACCACTTCATTTCCTCAAGATCAAACTCGGGTTAATCTTCTTTCCCAACTTCACAATCACCTCTAGATACAACCATACACGTATTCACCTGCAGCGCCGACCGAAGCTACTTTGACCATCGCCACGATCACCCCATATCTCCGACGATCACCTAACCCTAAACAACCACACAGTTTCGACGAATCACCAGAGAAGCAAATTTTGAATGAGTCGACACCACCATCATTTCAAACCAGTCATCGAAATCCTCGTCCCGCCATCAACTATGATCATCTGGTCATGAGCCACCAAGCCCAAAGTTTCACCACGTCGCGATGCATTGATCCATTCCCTCGCGATCGATTCCGATCACCCCACGGTGCCGCAATTTCCTTAGAAACCTTGCGTGCCAAATTTGGGTACAAAACCCTAAAACTCCTTCGTGCCGCCGCCAGGACCACCAGATTCCTACCATTTTTCCCGTGGCCTACAACCTTCCATCTGCCCTCGAAGTTAGGCTCGACTCTCTAAACTTAGACGATCATTAAAATTTGATGAAAATGCGTTTTCCATTCACCAGAGAAACACCCAATATATACAAATCTAAAAATCTTGAATTTTATATTAAAATTCATCATTTTCGATTACGATCATACTCATATATTCAAAACTTAAAAACATACAAATTTGATTTTTCTGACTTTAGAGCATTATCACTGTAATTCTTCAATTTCGAGGAGTTCATTTGTTAAATACACTCAGTTACATTTTTATAAGTAATATTATACTCATATAAACATTTTTCACTCAGCTATTAGAGCATAATGTGGTTGGGTTGGGATGATTTAAGTTTTAAAACAGGTTTTAAAACCTAGAAATGATGAACAAAGGCAAGTTTTCTTGCCAATTTCCAGACATATACACAGGTATTAACACTCATATATACAAGATCAACATGTACATCATAATTCATAGCATACTACAAAGAACATTACATGTAAATCAGATATATCAAGTTTTAAAAATTTATAAGGGTGATTTTCTCACCTGTAGATGGGAAGAACAGAGAGCCAAAGAAGAATTTGAGCCTGGTACTTGCATGCTTTGATTTGTTTAAAGCTTCCAGTTTGATTGCTTCCATATTTCAGATTGAATGAAGCCTGAATGTTATAACTTGCATTCAGGTTACTGATTCTGGGTTGTAAATTTCTGAAAGTGAAATTGTTTTCAGGTCTGAACTTGGTTTTGATTGCCATTTTCTTGCTTTGATTAGGTTTTATTTCAGATTTGATTCTCTGGTTTTGATGATCTTTTCAGGTTGAAGATTTGAGGTTGAGAGCTTTTCAGATTTTTCATTTTCTTTTGTTTGGTTATTTGTTTTCAGATTTATTTTGCTTTAAACATAATTTCTTAGATTTGAGAAGTATTGAAAATGAAAACATCCTGGTTTTGCTTTGATCTTGTTTGATTTATTCTGTTCTCTGGTTTTAATTTAAGAGAATGAAGGGGAAAGAAAATTTCTGAGAGAACATGCTTTGGCCTGGTTATTTTTTTTAAGCCTGTATCTATGTCTTAAATTTTCTTACATGAAATCATTTTGCCACTTGTATTATTATATTGCACTTGTTAAATTCATATTTCATATATTTTACATTTGTCACGTATGATGAAATTTTGTTTAAACCCCATTTCTTAAATTTTATTTAATTTATAAATTTTTGTTAAAACCCTTTTAACTTATGTTTTTACACGTTTATGTAAGATATGTATTATATCTTTAAAGAATATAACTTAACAATTAACTAAACACTAATATATAAATACATATATATTTGAATTTAATCCTTTAAATAGCTTTTGGAAAATTTTATCTATATTTTATTCAAACAATAAATTTTCAAAATATATGTGTATATATATAAGAAAAACAAATTCCTATTAGTATTAACTTATAGAATTTTCAAATTCAGATATTATTCAAAACATTTATTTTTAAATTTCAAATTCAATTTATTTGTAAAATATTTACAATTGAATTCCCAAATTAAACTCAAACTCTTTTTAAAAACATTTATCTTAGAGTTTCAAATTTAAAATGAAATCAAAATCAATCTATATATATTCATAAATATATTTATTCAAAAAATTCAACTTAATCCACAATCAAATTTGTAATTAATATATTATTCAAAATGCTTCAAATTAGAAATTTTATTTTAAAATCATATTTATATTTATTTATATTAATAAAAAAACAAATATCTATTTAATTTGGAAAATACCAAATTAATTCGTGATTTAATTCCAAAAATTAAATTACTTACCAATTTAAATTTGATTTAAAAACAGGAATGTTACATATATGGGTAACGCCTTAATGCTATTCTAATAGTTTACTTTACTATAGACATATTATAATAGCGTATTGTACTACATAGTAGATAGTTCCACACATCCTTAGAGGATGGTTATCTCAAACATCCTTTAAGTTACTTGTATTTCAGTTGATAGTTCATTTGTGTTGAATTTATTGACATAAGAATATTAATCCTGACTCGAGTGTTTTGTGTTTTGCTTTACGCTCGGGTCAGACAAAGTGCCACAACATTAGACTCACATTTAAAGTGGAGCTTTGCCTGGAGATTCATCCATCTGTTCAGCTTGCAGTTATTCAGTTAAATCTTGTGTTATATTCTGATTCTTGTTATTTAACTATTGTATTAAGACTTCAATGCATTCGAGACTTCTGTTGTGTCTTGTTTTAACTTTGTTATATATATATAGTAGTTTCATGAATTACTATTCATTTGTTTCCACTGGTTATTGTTATATTACTCCGTGTATGTGATTCTGTGATTATTTATTTACTGTATATGTTGAGTTTTACCAAATATAAATTAACAATATGACATTTTGAGCAATTCAGGTCTAACACGTGTGGATGTGAATAACACGAAATATCTAGATGTTACATATGTTGCCAGTATGTTGTCATTAACTTTTCGTAGGTATATTGTTTATTTTCTAGTATTGAAAGGTGCAAACTTTAGAGTGCCACCACTTAAAAGGGTTAGTATTTTATTTGGGTGAAGTATGCTTGGCTAGGACTAAAAAAGGGGTTGATGGTGGCCAAGAGTTGTATAGGTTGAGCAAAAGAAAATCAATCCAAAAGGTGGAGGCTTAGATTCACTTAAATAGGGGATCTAATAGAAATATCTTCACTTTCTCCTCTCCTCTTATCAAGTCATTCCTTAAGACCCATTCTTTCCCTCATTTTTGGTCGTCCATTTCCAATGACAGTTAGCTCTATTTAACGTAGATCGATACGCATATATAACTTTTATATACTCACACAATTAATTACTCATAGCACCCAGAACATTTCTAGAAACTACCCCATTTACTAAATACACCCAAATAATAAACAACAATAAGTAATATTTCTTTAGATATTAATTAGTTAATTTAGTTTTTAACACTTTATAACTTTAATTAAATCAAGTGGTGTTTTAGAGACAGAAATGAATTCATTTGTGCGACTCGCATGTGCGAATTTTATAGGATTTCAGATTTGAATAAATCAAATAACAATGTTTACTCATCACATAAATTTGTGATGCGACAGTTGGCCAAACTAATTGCCTACAAATCTCATCGGCAATATCCATTTTTACAAATTTAAGCGGTACCTTTTAGCAATGATTATTTACACTAATTCTCTTTGTCAACACTATATCAATTTAGGATCTATAGAATTGGTTTTCATCAAAATTTCATTATTATCCATACAACTCATTTAGTCCATAAAAGAGTCCAAGGTTCACTAATAATATATATTATTAAGATACTACTCTACTCAGAGATTTTGACTTGAGTTGACTGTGATGCTAACCACATACAACCAAGGGAACGAATTCTCTATTGAATAGTTTTTTACTTCCAATGTTTCAATATAGAACCAACTAAAGTCGCTTGATGGCCGATATACCATATTTTAACTATAATTAAAGTGAATTAATCACATTGAAGCTTAATGGTATTCTTAAGTCGAGAGAAAATGTGATATCATCACTCGAAACTACATGTTTGACCTAGTTGTTATTAACCAATAGAAAACTCTTGGATGGGTCATTGCATAGTTATGTAATAACAATTAGTACGTAACTCTTTGGTGCCTCCATCATCCATGAGTAATACAATGTCCATTATTTGGAGAGCATTATACACTCTGGTCTATCAAGATGCATTGATATCCTTTCTTGAAGCACCTTGACTAGAAATATTTAAAATGATATGTTATTCTATATTGTGATAAATTTATAATGATTACAACCCTTTATAGAAATCATCACATAAGATATTATTTAAGATTTTCTAATTAATATATTTCAAATTAATTACTTTTTAATTATGTTTTAACATAACAGAACTAATAATAGAAGTCAAATACCTTTATTACGAACAAGATTGACTACAAAGTCAAATATATGTAACATATTATATAATTGTCCCTAAGGCATGGCCGTAACTCTATCAATCTTCCACTTACACTTAGGTTCAATCATGGAACCTTATTCTTATTCCTTCAAGCAGTTTTCTCAAAACTGATGGAGCTAGTCTCTTAGTGAACAGATATTTTATATTATCTTAGCTATCTATTTGTCAATCAACTCTTTCCAACGTTGATAAACTGTTTTTATCATGTCGAACTTTTCGGAATATGTTTCTCAACTTCTGATAAGCTCATGGTTCTTTCGCGATCTGTATTGCAGTGGTGTTATCACATAACAATGTTATGGGATTGTCAACATTTGAAATCACCCATAGCTCAGTATAAAATTTATGAATTATATAAATATAAACGGTTTTGCTGCAGCGCTATTCACGGTGATGTACTTAACCATTTGGTTGAATTAGCTATGAGCTTTTTGTTTGGAACAATTCAAATTTAAAGCTTCTTACCTAGGGTTCGAATATGAATTCAGATTGACATACTATACTCAATATCATTTACGAAATTCGAGTCCGAATACTTATTCACAAGGAGTTTATTGTTTCTACAAACAATTCTGTAATATTTCATAAATATTTTAGAACATTTTTAATTATAGTTTAGTAATCTTAAGTCGGATATGATATTCGCTCAACGTATCCAGTACATAACTAAAATGCGACATTGTAGACAATAATGCATATATGATAATTCTCATTATTGATGAAATAGGAATCTATACTATATGCTCCATATCAAAGGTTTTAATATGGTGTCTATATATATATATCGTTTGGGATAAACCCAACTTCTTTTTATACTGATTATAAAAGCTATTATTTCTAATCCAATGTCTTGGATTAAACAACCAAACAAAAACTGATTTTAATATTTATACATCGTTAACAATCTATAGTATTATATTGTTTACTTATAGTTTAGAAATATCTCAGTACCTTTCAATTTTCTTTTTTAAAGACACACATTTCTTCTATGTTTAGTTTGAAAATTAAACTATTTGATTTCATTTTCAAACTCTTTCTCAATTCTAATGCTTGTCGCACGATATTTACATATCAGTTCTTGGATCTTATTTGAAACCCATAAGCTCGGTTTTGCTCCTATTGATTTTGAGACATTTTGGTCTTGTGTGCAAATAGTTTATTCTAAATCATTATTTAGAATTTTTTAACATATATGTACCAGATCCAAAAATCATGCTAGGCAATAATCCAAATTAACCTTATCATGCAGAATGACCAATTTGTTACATTAGTTTCAACAACTGAAATTTATGGTATTATTCTTGTTAACATTTCTTACTATATTCACACTCATTAGTCTTCTTCCCAAGACACAATTGCATCCAACGCATCATATTTTCTTTGGGTATAACTATCAAAATCATATTTTGATCATGTACTTGGTATCCATTTTGTATTTGTGCATCATGCCATATGACACAATCAATACTCTTAATGGCTTATTGACAATTGAGGGAATTCTTTTCTCAACATGGATACAAAACTCATAGTTTCACTTTAATGTGCGAGTTCTCTTATTAGACGTTCTAATGAGTTGTGTCTTTTTTGACTTAGCTAATTTCATTTCATTTTACATATCTGCTTTTAGCTTTAGATCGTATTCAAATCCATATTACTACCTATAATTTATATAAGAATTTTCTTCGTTAGAAAGTTAGCATTTCTTGAAACAGTAATGATATCTCAATACAATGGGATAGGCGTCTAAAAACATTTTATGAAGTGCCTTTACATATGTATAAGACTGACCTAATTTTGAATCTATGACACTTACGTTTATAACATAAATTAGTCAAGTAATGTGGGATGGTCCCAATGATCTTTGTGGTGATTCACACAAGATCCCTTACAAGAAAGTATTACGTACAACATCTCAACCCATTCAACCCGTCAACTCCTTGACCTACGATATATAGGAGTTTCTTATCAACTCTTATATTGTATTCTTTTGTAAAATATGATTTTAAAATGAAATTTAATTTAACTTTATGTACTTACTCTTAAGTACACGTCCTTATATAAAAAAGTTAACTCAACTTAACACATCATCAATCCTTTTTTGTCCAACAATGTCCACTTACTCCTTACTGATACACCAATATGTACCATAGGGTGGAGTGATTTTTGAGATCGATTCTTATTCGTTTTTAGGTTGTAACATCCCAAAAAATATAAATAACTCATATTCAAACATAGTGTTAATCAAATATATGAATTGTGAATTAAATATTAATTGAACGGATTTAATATCCTTATTTAACTTCTTTTAATTAATAAATAATAACGGTGAACTCATTCTGTAAATTATTTACAATAATAAATAGTTCGAACAAATAACAAGAAAATCAATTGTTAATATATCGACTTTCTTTTTATTGACGTATTTTTAAATGAATTTACGGGATTTTTCCATTATTTAATATGAAAAATATTAAATTTTCATTTGGTATATCTTGACAAATGATGGTATTTTTGAAATTTCACAGAATAAGATAACCGATGTATTTTATAATTGTTTTATGATCGTATGGCATTGTTATGCATGATCGTATTGTTATTCTGTCATTCGGGGTTAGTACGCGAATGAAATATTGTATAGCAAATTATCAGAAATTTTAAAAAGTAATAAACTTAATAGTTATGACTCTTCTTCATTTTCGTTATTCCATTTTGGTTTTGGTTTTTCTCTCTTCCAGTAAAACATTTCTTAACCTAATTTCCTTTAAGAATCAAAATCATGAAATATAGACCATTAAAATTAAAACTATTAGATCCATTGAACTCATAGTAGAGTAAGCTTCAAATCCATGTCAGTTTTATTAGATGAAGTGATGATTGAAATCGATCAACATGGTGAGGCAGATTTAGGGTTCCAACCCATCATCGATCTAAGGCGAGTATGGCTAGCTGAAGTGATGGTTGCATCGAACTTCTCGCACAAAGCCAAATAAAATTATGGTGGTATGAAGGCGTGCGGCTCGACTAGGTAAAGTAGGACATTCAGCTATAAGGTTTTGGAGCATTCGGTTGCTTTTTGATGTGGGTGATGGAGCTTGGCATGAAGGGTAGAATGCGGAGAGGAAGTAAAGTGCGGCTTGTAGGCGAAGTCCGTTGTAGAATTCGTTGGGAGATGAGTGTTGGATGGAGGAGAGAAGGATCGAATTTTTAGGTTTCCTTGTAGAGGTCATATGTGCACAGTGATATGGTAATTAGGGAAGATAATTTGCGTGGGTGATTAAGTAATTAGAGTTAGATAATGTAAATTAGTTAATTTAATTGATTCAATTCCTCATAAACTCAATAAGTATCTCATACGAGATCGAACTTGGATGTGGTCATTTCGTTGTACTTGTATTGATGTTATTTATGTAATATAATTGATTTCGTTGAATTTGAAGCTAGTAGAATTTTAAGCTAAAATTTAACGTCGTTTGATTTTAGATCGAACTAGATCGCAAAAGCATCAACTGGAATTTTGGTGACTTTACTTACCTCTAAGTAAATTATAAGATATCTACTATAGATTATTGTTGAATGCTTAGATAATGGTTTATACATCGTTGTTTGATTATTTGTTTAGATTTGAATTCTGCTTGGAAGTGGATGACATATATAACCATTGTATTGTAGGTACCAAAAGCAAGAAGAAGTCAAAGTATGCATAGGAATAGACCACCTCTAAATAAATACACGTATATATGTATGATTTACATGGGGATTTTGTAGACAGACCTTGTGACGACCTTAATTTTGGTTAACATTTAAGACATTTAATTAGTTAAAATAAATGAATTAATGTAAATGATTAAGGAAATTGAGATTTGAATAATAGAAGGGTAGCCATTCCTAGTTAAATAATGAACTAAAGGGAATTAAATGAAATAGGAAAGACTAATAGATAAGGCCAAAATAGGAAAAAGTTATATTCATATACCCTAAACCCTTCATGCCACTTTCATTTTACATGCTCGTAAACAAAACTAAATCTAAAAAAAGCCCGGCTACCATTAGGAGAAAGCAAGAAAAAGATAAGCTAAAATCAATAGGAAGGAAGCTTAATCAATCTAATGCAAGAAGCAAATCTCAAACTCCTTAATCACAAGCTAAAGGTGAAAAGTTTTACATTTTAAATGTGATTTTTGAAATCTTCTATGTCATTTTATTTAGAAATGGTTTTTGAACTACTTTACTTTATTTCAACCTTTCTGTTAATCTTTCTAACTTATATGGAAATGTTTGAAAAGTATTATGGAAAGTATTTATTTTACAAGAAAGTTCATATAATAATGAATGTTTATTTTAAAGGAAAATAAAGGGGAATTTACCTTTTATAATAATGTGATTCCGTTTTAAAAGAAGGTAGAAATATTTTGGAATACATATTTGTGAAAAGTTTTATATAAAATGTTGTATGGAAAGATATATTTATAAACGGTAATTTAGGAATAAAAGAATAAATTTTTAAATTTGTGTTTTATAAAAAGGAAAAAACATATTATTCTGATAAATTGGAAAATAAACCGCATTTGTGAATTTAGAGTAATACATAGAATGATCTTTTTTATGGAAAGTATTTGGTTCTATCTTGGAACTGAAGATTTGTAAAAAGTGTACGAGATTTTAAAGGGAATTTTTAAATGAATATGTGTATTTATAAAAGAAGTGTTGTAAATAGAAATGGATTTATAAAAGGAGTTTTATAAATATAAAAGAGATTTATAAAAACGAGTTTAAGTATAAAATGATCATTTTACATTATGATGTGTGGAAAGTATCCTTTCCATACTTAACACCAAATTCTAAGGTAGGGAAATTCGCCTATATCTTGAGAGCTAAGAATTATATTAAGGCAAGGATGGTACACTAACTTGTTCGACTACAATGTTAATTAAGGAATAGTACATGTTCGAAATAAAAAAGTGGTGGTATGAATATTTGGTCTAATTTCTACATGATCCATCTATCTACACCAAAAGTGTTTTGGGTATATTGTTACTAATATTTTTAAATGACATTCGTTTAACCCAACTAATTATAGTTTTGAAAATCAAATCTTTTAAGATTTTGTGAATATACTTATACTATTGATTTAAGTACATGAAAAGGTTTTCTAAGTATTAAAAGTTAAATGCTTTGTGAGTTTATTTATATAGTTAAGATAAGTATACCAATATTTTTCAAGAATATAAAAAATAGAGAGTGTTTGAGAAAATATCTTTTATAAAGGATATTTTAATACAAATATTTGAAAGGAGATTTTAACTAATGAAAGGGTTAACTAAAGAGGCATAGTGGGTACTTATTGCTTAACAAGGGTTGGTTTTCTTATGGAATTAAATCTCGGGTGGAATTGTCAGTTTATTTGATAGTTAAATAACCAATTATCAAATCTTGGCCAATTTTGAAACTATAATGGTCAATTCTGAAAGACACGAATCAGATATATTATCTGAAAACCACTTCGAACCAGCATAATCATTCAAATTATAGACATTTTGAAGATGATGGAGTTCTTTGAAATACAAGGGCTACTTTTTACTAATCTCGAGGGTGATTCCAAAAAGGATGCAGTAGAAATAGTGCTTTTGATTTGTTCATATCTTGTATAACTTGTATGGATGAATTTTGGCATTGCATTGTTGTCTAGAGGGTAGTGTTAGCATTTCAACTGGGATTTGATAAAAGGTAAAATATAGCCTTAAGTCTTACACCCGGTAACGACTAAGATATGGAGATGTAGTAGGGCTTCGCTACCATTAGGGTATGTCATCACTTGTATATAGCTTGATATTTTGGATTTTTATGCTTGTAGCTACGAAAATTATTTGTCAAGTTGGCAGTCGGGGTGATGATCATATTCAATGCTATCCAGGAAGAAATAGGCCGGTTCTGTGTTGGTGGAGGTGCAAGGTTTGTAGCCTCGGTATATTTTATCTAGAGGTGTACTGTACATAAGGGAGTCCCTTAACATGTCATTGTATGTAATCCATTTTTCGCCATGTGCTTTACGGACTTTCCTTTGCCAAAATATGTTGGAACTGAGATGAAGTATTTCATCTATATTACATATCAATTTTGAATCCTAGACATTATTGCAATATCATCGGATTTTCTAATAAGAATGGTATGTTATCGTAAGGTAAAAAAAACATGTCCATATTTTGTGTGGCGCAGTCTTATAGGATACATTTATTTTTAAAAGGGTTTTATAAGTATAACAGTTCATATGATTTGAGTTTCCAACACTAGTTTACCAGACTAATCCAGATGTTATTTTCTTATATTGCTTGGATCAGCCATAGCATATTTCCATATTTAGTTTTGGATATTTAGGAACTTTAAGAGACGAGCTGGATGCCACTATGACATGCTAACGTATCTATTTTCCATTGCAATTCTTGTCTTGTATTTATTAGCATTTGTGAGGACAGGTTGTTATAACTATCATGGCTGATGATAAGTTAGTTACTCTGATTGATATTTGTATTATAGTTTTCTTTTGTAGAGATCTTTTATATATTATATATTACTCGTCATGATGTGAGATTCTTTTTCAGTCTTTTTTGTTTCACCCCTACAATCTGTCTTTTTGACAATCGAAAGCCCGACACATGAATACTGCGGACATATTAGTGTTGAATTTTGGAGGGTTAAAAAGGCAGGTCGTTACAACATGGTATCAAAGCTTATTGTAACGACCCACGAATTTATCACTTTGATAAATTATATTTATTTTTAAATAAAAGGTTGATAATATAAATAATATTGTTTTGAGTGATAATAAGTAATAGAAATTTTGTTTTGAATAAATATTTACAAAAATATTTTCCTTGAAATGTAAATCGGTAAAATGGCCAAAAATGCTTTATCAATAATCAGCTCTATAATTGTAACAACCTGCCTTTTTGGACAGTTTAAATCAATGATAAACTGCACACGTCAAACTCAAACCATACAAAGGGGCAGAATGTTATGGGATAAATAAGAAAAAAAGAAGAGAAAGAAAGAAAAAAATACAGATTCTCACAGCGGAATGACAAAATATAATAATCAAATAAACAGTTCATGAAGCTATTTACAAATAACATTGATTAAACCTTTTATAATACAGATCGGAGTTACATACGATAAGAAAAAATAATAAATAAATGCAGGAAAAAAACGTGATGTAGTGGAATAATTAAGGTAAATAATGATAGTAAAAAAATCTCTGTCTTCATCCTCCAGAAAGCAGACTTCGATAACTGAAAAGCTCCGAATGACCCGTGCGAATTGAAATGACAAAACACTCGAGTCAGAACTAAATGATCTTATGTAAGTTAAATCAACAGTAAATAATTATGGGTGTAATGGCGTCAGAGATATTTATAGGGTTTGACATCTCTTATCCAGTGTCTAACATGAGTGAAATAAATTAACAGATGTTTGGGATTCCCATCTTCTAAAGATCCGTTAAACTATCTACATACATAGCATTACAGTAACGTAAAGTACTAAAATAACATTAAGGCATTACCCATATCCCCTTTAACATATTTTATGTAATGTCATAGTCTATTAAAGTACTATAAACTCCACTCGCAAGTGGGCTATCAAGGAGCACTCCATAGGTACGACACAAAACAAACTCATAGAAGGCACGATAGGGCATGTGAACACGACACTCGAGGCAATGCCAGGGTAGATATACCAATTGCACTCCCGGATTGGTGGTAACGCATAGCAGCTACTACCGCCCACCTCGGGACACACTCCCATAATCAAAATCGAGGGGTGGCCACCAAATCAATCACGAAGTCAAAATATAATATCTAAGAAATGTGCCTGATAGGAGGAATGACCTCACTTGGCCCGCTATAGCTCTCGTTTTAAGCACATCTAAGCTGACTCACAGGAGTCAGGGTCACATAAATACCTCATACAGAATCGTTCGTCAAACCATCCTACTTCATTTCTGGAATCTCCACCATGTACACAGTTGTTAAAGTGGTTTTCGATATTGGCAGAGAGTAACAATATCCGATCTCGGTCTCTTTAACAATCAAACGCTTATTTCGCATCGAATGATTGTTTTACATTTCAAAAGTCAATTCACAGTTGATATTGAAATATCATATTCTCAAAATCGTATCATTTTCGAAATCTCATTTACTTCCAAAATTATATCACATTTGAAATCATATCACTTTCAAATTCATATTTCCAAAAATAGATTAAATCCTCATTTAAAATCATCGTATTCCTTAAATATGTAATTTAAATCCCTACTTATGTTATAACATCATTAAACCTTATTCGCTAAAAAATCAAGGCTTTAATTATAAACATTTCCATTATACACCATTTGAAATTTAGAAAATAATTTAGATAGTTATTGTAACAACCCGTATTTTTTGATAATTAAAAATATTAAATTTAAGAAGGTTTTGGACTTTAATATTGTCATAAATTAAAATTTATGATTTATTAAATTGAATCTTATTCGTTTAGAAATTTTGATCTTATTAAAACAACTAATTTTGATAAAAGATGTTACACGTATTAACATATAATTTGCTAATATTGACTGAATGTAATTGACTACTTTACTATGTCAACGTAATTTCAATCAATTGAAATAATAAAGGTTAATAAGTAATAGAATAAATGATGTATAAATTGATGTAATGATATGTTATTAATTGCAATTGCTTTTAATATGGAGTATGAATCAATTATTTTGTACGTAAATGTATTAACCTTTGTTTATAAACAATAAGTTTATAGATATGGATTATTAATGTATAACCATTATTTTATTTGTTATCTTATTATTAAATCCATTAGAAATTTATTTGGTAATTAATAGAGAATTAATGTAATTGGAATATTACAATTGATATAAGAAGAAGCGTTAACTATTGAGTGATGAGTGTAATAAATTGAAAACTTATGTTAATCAATTTCATGAGGGAATAGTTGATTTGATAATAAGAATGCAAATCGAAATAAAAGGATTTATTTGGAATTTAAATATATAGTGAAAGGGTTTTATTACAGTTGGAATTAAATGTTGGAATTAATTTAGTATATAGATATTGGATTTAACATGGAAAATTGGATTTCAAAGGAAACAATTGGATTAATTATCTTCCCTATATTAGCGTATGTTTTGAGATTTAATTATTGTAATTAATTGTAATTATATCTTGCCATTAATAAGAAATAGAAGTAAATGGTAATTAATTAATGATATGTGCAACTTACGTTCTGTGTTAAAAATATAATGATAATTTCAATGAGATATATTATGTTCAAATTGTGAGTACTTAAATTTGTTACAAATATAATGATAATAGGAAATCAATTAATAAAGAAACGACATGGTTGTATAAAGTTTTGTTTGTATGACTCTTTAATCGGATAATCTTCAAAATATAAGTTGGTTTTAAAGGGAGAGGTGTTAATTGTAAATTAATGTGCAATAAAAAGAAATATGTTTCAATAAAAATAAAATCAAAGGATTGGTTCCTTGAAAAGAATATTTTTATCAAATAAAGTGAATATTTCATTTGTGAATGTAAATTTAGTTTCATTAAAACAAAGAATTGAATTTTGTTGTATGTTTCTAGTTGGAATATTTGATTTATTTAAATATTCAAACTTGATTTGAATTTAATTTATAAAAAAATAACAATAATAAAACGGTAAGAAAGCAACTTGAAAGTTTGGTTAAATTTTGATTTGGAATAATTAGCATATTTACATAGGAAATTTATTCCGTTTCAAATTTAACTTTAGAGTCTCGGTTCATCTTTTAATGTATCGGGTTGTGGTCCTCATTATGTTAATTGCAGTATTTAATTTTATTTACTGTGTACTAAATAAAAACACATATATGTGTGTAAATTTGTAGGGTTAATATAATATGTTAAAATGAATTGTTTTTTTGTATATTAGATTTGTGATTTCTACGTACAGTCTACGTTTTCAAATTTAAATCATCGCTTCCATTTATTTTATTTTATTATTACTTTCTTTTATTAAATACACGCCTCTTTTGGTTTTCCAGTAATTGTTACTAATTTACATGCAAGCCTTGCCTTGAAATGTTTCATGTGCTGTGATGAAATTAATTGAGGTAGCACGTGTTTTGAAATTTTATACCAAAAGATTTGCTTGCCATGTAAACATGTCTTATCAAATTCCACCATGTATCTTTCATCTTTTGTTAATTACCTGCGTGTTAGGCTCTTTTTTTTTTGCCAATTTACATCTTCTTGTATCCTTGTCATTCATATTCCAATTTCCATGCTTTACCCTTGTTCGTTTTCTATTTCATAAATCTCTTCCTCTAACTTTCCATTTCCAAAACGTGCTTCCACTATTTCTTTTTCCTAAAGATTTATTTCCCTTCTAAATAAAGAAGAAGAAAACAAATGTGAGCGGCTTATTTTCATGAAGCCAATATTTTCCATTTGTTTACAATTCCATTTCCTAAAGCCTCCTTCCTTCATGTGTGAGCCATCGTGTCATTTTTTTTCCGTTGATTCTCCAGAATTTAGAAACATGAGCAGGCTTCGAAATTGTAACGGCCCGCAAATGCGTACCCCCTTGAGTCAACACTATTCTACATCAATCAACTCAAGATGAACCGAAATACGAACCATTTGTGTTAAAGAAGAAGAGGTAGAAGAAGAAAACAGAAAACAACATCAGTATCTAACCATCGCAGCGGAATAAAATATAATAGATAATAAATGATCTTTACACAAAATCAAATATATCTTACGTCATCAGAGTACATCAATCACATAACACACAATTGGACAGTAATCATAACATGTCCTCACACAACTGAATACATAGCGGAATATAAATCAAGTACGGAAGTACGTATCACCATCCAGCTCGTCTCCTGAGCTCCACAACATCATATCTTGTATTCTATAATACTCGGTCTGACCCGAGCATTATAGTAAAATAACACCTGAGTCAGTCTGGGATACCAGTGTGATAAATCACACTCAAATTGATTATTAAAGTTTCAAAAATCCTTTGAAAATCAAAAGCATCTCGTAAGAGCACGCCACAAATAAACATGTTGGGTTTTTACCTTATGATAGCTAAAACACTTTTTATTAAAATTCTCTGATATTATAATAGTGTCTATAGAAAGTAAAATAGAGTCCAGCTGAAATGCTTGCATCTCACGTTTCAGTAATAGTTGGGCACAATCAAAACCGTACGGGCGCGTAGGGAAAATGGATTTCCAACTAATGACTGGGCACTAGGGTACCACCTATCACGGTACGTGGCCTAGATCACCGTACCGAGGATCACTCCCGACCCCCTGCAACACAAGACCCGGACTACTCCTTACTGGATAGTCCCGAGTAAGATCATCCCATGGTTGGGATCAGCAACCGCACCACTAAGCCGTAATAAAAGGGACATCTAGACAGGGATGACCTCACCCGGAAATGGGTGCTGCCCACCAACCCATGCTGCATAACCCCTGATTTTCAGTCATTCCCCGATGATGAGACTTGAGACTAAGCGTTACCTTTTAGATCGTTTCACTTAGAATACTCATCGTCCACCGGGCGATATTCTGAAAGCATTCATCAATACAAGTCCGTCTCGAGTTCGAACGGAACCGAAGGCACTATTCCTACTACATCCATTTTGGAAATATCCTCAGGATTAGTAGCGACTAGCCCTTGCACTTCACTGTTCCATCTTCGAATCCAAACTCGTTTTCCACGAAAACGCACAAACCGGATCAAAGTGGTTGTCGGGAAATAAATCTCGATCCCGATCTCTTCGAAACGATCAGCGTATTTGGCCAATATTGATAGTCGATTATTTATCTATCAATTAACATTCACAACATCCATCAAACAATAAATAATTTCTCTAAATTATTATTTATCTCTATCTTCACAAGATATATTTTCACTTTTCAACCCTTTGAAAATAGTTTTCAAACCATACTCTTCTCATGCAATGAATTTCCAAATATTTATTTCCACTGAAAACACCAAGTACAAAGCTTAAGATCTTTAAAATAATTTAAAATACTTTATTATAAAATATATTCTAACATTTAGATTGAGAACTACTTCAATACTTTATTAAAAATATACACTTTAGAAATATTCAAAATGAGGTTATTTTTATAAAATATAAAACTAGATTTTCTCTTTTAAACAAATACCAAGTCACTTTTAAATAATTACTACTATAATAGATTAAAAGGAAATACTTACCTTAGAATTTAAATATTTTAGAAATAATAAATTTTTCAAAACTTACTTTTTAAGACAACTTTAAAACTTTTAACTTATATTTAAAAATTTATTTGAAATGTACTTGGTTATCCAGGGAGAATTGTTGAACATGCGCTTTGCGCTATATGATTTTTGTTTGATGATAACAAACATATATACATTCATTTAAATGTATTTGTTAATGTACTATTTTTTCATAGAATAAATAAATATTTGTTGAATAAAATAAATTACACAGAATTTGAATTTGAATTCAAACAAAACAAGTTAAACAGATTTTGAATTCAAACAGAAATTTTATTCAAACAAATATTTATTACAATTTTGAATAGTATGTATTTGGTAATGTACTATTTTGTTTTTTCATAGATTAAATAAATATTTGTTGAATAAAATTAAATTACACAGAATTCGAATTTGAATTCAAACAGAAATTTTTATTCAAACAAATATTTATTACAACTTTGATAGTACAATTTCAAGCTCTCACTATACATATACAATTTTGACTACAATACATGACATTTCACATTTACATCACAACCTTACTACATATCACTCACACTCATATTTTTGTCTTCAACTATAATCCAGTTTGAATCCAGCATCTGAGTAATCTGCAAAAATATTTTCAAACGCAGTAAAATTGAAAGAGAAATATTTTTGAAATTTGAAAGAAACGATAATTTTGAAAACATTGTTTGCCTCAGTTATTTGGGTTGTTCGTCATCATTTTTGACTGTGCAATATCTGTGCATATCAGTATTTTTTATCAGGGACAGGTAATTATAAGTGGCTACAGTACACACGTGTACATTCGTATACGTGTGCACTGCCTCGCCAACTCGTGTGCAAAAATCAAACAAAAGCACAGAAATCAAAAACAAGGTCAAACCCAAGATAGGTTCAACTCAAGGCAGTAGTGTATATGAACACAATCAAACTACAACAGGCCAAGACTACTGCATGCAACATGGAATGCAAAAACAATGCACCACTGCAAATTCAAACAATGTCCAAACAACAAACATGAAAATGAACCAAAGTAATACAGCAGCCCCAAAATCAGTGACACAACAACAAAAGTGCAACAGTTCCAGTTCAAGCCACAAGTGTACATGAATACAACTCGACTGCAACAGTACAGTCATGAAGACTGCAAGGACATGAATGCAACAAAGTTCAAAAGTGCATCAAAAGCAGTTCAATGTGGATAGCAACAGCAAAAAGGGACTGCAACAAACATGTATGCAGCATCAAGTCAGTGGTGAAGTAAACAACAATGTCGAGCTCACTGCAACTCAAATGTACAGGCCAGTGAACATAAAAGAAAATGACAGAGTCGAAGCACAAAGAACAAAATAGTTCATGTATGCAACAGTCAACAAGGCAACAATGCAGATGAACAACAAAGGGTACAAAAACAAGTAGCAGTCTTTGAACATGAATGCAGTGTACATGAATGCATCAGTGACCAACCTGAAGTACACAACATGACATGAACAACATAATTGAATCAAGTAACCAACTGCAAGTGCAAATGACCAGGACTCATGCAGCAGACCCAACAACTAGTGCCAACATGAACATAACAGGTGAAGCATCACCAAAGACTCAACAGGGAACAACTAAATCAACTGCAACAACTCAAGTGCTACCAGTGAAATACAAATGAACGAATATCACAATGAATCAACAATACATGCAGGTACAAACTATGGTGAATGCAGATACAACATGTCAAAGTAACATAAACAATGCAAACCAAAAATGATACCAGAGAAAGTGAATAGCATGCAAAAGTTATACAAACCCAAAACCAAGACAGGATGCATCATCCTCAAAAGCAGGTTCAAGTAAAAAGTTCAAGCATCAACCAGCACTGAGGATACACTACAATGGATGCAGAGGTGCAGACGACCAGTAGCCAACAACAAGCCTTGATGAAGCTACCTAACATGATTGTCAATAGTATACAAAAATGCAACAGGAACCAATCTTAAGAACTACAAAGACCATGTCAAACACAGTGACACCATTAAGCAATCAACAGTCGAAAATATGCGTGTGACAAAGTCAAATATCACAAATCACGAAATCAATTCAAAGCCGTGTGAATCAAGCTACTAGAAATACGAAATTGACAAAGTCAGATTAATCCTCAGCATCAAAGTGTAATCGAACGGCAAAGCAAGAATTTTTGAAGCAATCAGTCGAACGCAAAAATAGGAAATCAAATCCTATTAAAACCCTAATCATCATCGGCATTTTTTTTTCATCGAGTTCAAGTATCAATTTAGAAAAGCAAAAGGAGACAGTACATACCGAATTCACAAGCAACGAACTCGATCGAGCAACTGCAAAACGAGCAATAGTCAACCATCAGACAAGTAGCGAGCTAGGGCAACATATCTCAGATCAATTGAAGGAGCCGAAGCCCTAATTGGAACAAAGAGCCGAAGCCCTAACTGGAACAAAGGGAACGAAGCCCTAATCAGAACGAAGCCGCCATTATTCTCACGAACGAGACAAAAGGGGATCGGGCTGGAGATAACAAAGAAAGGAACGGGTTTAAGTGGGCCGGTCTTATTAAAAAAAAGGGGTTTTTGTTTTTAATTTAAGGCTTTATTATATTAATTAGTTTTTAGGGTTATTTTCTATTGTTTCTTAATTATTGTTTTTTATTTTACGAACCAAAGAATCTTGGTAAATCACCACCTAGGTTTAGGTAGTGTCAGATTGTCTATTTTGAATTAGTTCAGTGAGCAGGGTGTGCGAGTTTGCAAAGCTCTATAGGCGGGAGCAGTGTTTGTGAGTGAGCGAAACTCTATAGGCGGGAGCAGGGTGTGCGAGTCTAGTAGAGTGTTTGTGAGCGGGAGCAAAAGGGTCTGCGAGTCTAGTAGAGTGTTTGTAAGCGTGATACCGTTTAATTCTAATAGAAATCTGTGAATGCAGCAGTAGGCAGGGGTTGCCGAAGCTGGGTAAATTTTGTGTGTGATTTACTTTTCAGCATATTTATTTCTGCTATTATATTTCTGTGTTTAATTCGAGAAAATTTGCTATAACCCTATTCACCCCCCCCTCTAGGGTTAATCTAGATCCTACAAGTGGTATCAGAGCCCGGTATATTTTTTTATTTAACTCTAGAGTCATGAGTCTACAAGATAATGCTTTTTCTGAGGGGCAATCTATTGCTAGGCCACCCATGTTTAACGGGAACGATTATGCTTATTGGAAAGTTAGGATGAGTATTTATCTTAGTTCCGTTGATTATGATGTTTGGGATATTATTGAAACTGGCTATAAACCTCCCACTATAATCGTTGGTGGTACTGAGATTCCTAAACCTAAGGATAGGTGGGATGCAAACGATAAGAAATTGAAAACGAAAAATGCTAAAGCCATGAATGCTTTGATATGTGCTCTTGATAAAAACGAATTTAATAGAATTTCTCATTGTACAACAGCACAGGAAATATGGCATACTTTGGAGGTGACACACGAAGGAACTTCTCAAGTCAAGGAGTCTCGGCTAGCCCTATTCAGCAATGAATACGAAAAATTTGTGATGGACAAAGGCGAGAGCATAAAGGATATGTTTGGACGTTTTTCAACCTTGGTATACAATGCTAGAGCGCTTGGGAAGGTATTCACTGAGGTAGAGCTTGTGAGGAAGATACTACGAGTTTTACCAATGAACTTTGAGGCAAAAGTCACAGCAATCCAAGAATCGAAAGATTTGAGTAAACTAAGCATGGAGGAGTTGATTGGCAACTTGATGACATATGAGCTTGAGTCAAAAGCAAAGGAAGAACGCAACAACTCCGAACCAAAGAAGAAGACGATTGCCTTAAAGAGCAAAGAAGAAAGCGATGAAGAAGATCCAATTGAAGAGCTTGCAATGGCTGTCAATAATCTTAGAAGATGGTCTAGATTCAAGCCACGCAAGAAGAAAACAAAGGGAAATAGGTCAAAAGATTCCGAAAATTCCGATAATGAACTGACATGTTATAACTGCAACAAGCCTGGCCACATCAAACCAAAATGCCCACTTCTCAAAAACAACAAAGAAAAGAAAAAGGCGAAGAAGGTATTTGCAGCGACTTGGGATGATGAAGAAGGAGAGGAAGCTTCGGATAGCAGCTCAGAGGAGGCTAACTTGTGTTGCATGGCAAAATCAGAATCAGAAGCAACCTCCGACGAATCTAGTGAGGAAGGTGAGTTTTCTTATAAAGAACTTGTTTTTATGTGTTCTGATCTTACTAAGGTAGTGGATACTCTTGAATCTAAAATTGAAAAACTGAAATCTGATAGGAGAGAATTTGCTCGTGAAAATTTTAGGTTAAAAACTGAACTTGAAAATATTCAAAACCTAGAATGTAAAAAATGTAAGATTTTAGATTCAGAATTATCAAAACTGAGGAATAACTTTGAGAATCTTGAAAAAGAAAACTTGAGTCTTAAAGAAAACATTGACACTAGAAAAAAGGATTTTATAAATCGATGCACCTCACTTGTCGCTGAAAATACAACACTAAAAACCAAAGTCCAAAATCTTGAGAAATCTTTGAATAACTTTTCAAGAGGCGAAAAATCTTTCAACATGCTATTGGGAAATCAAATTTTTGCTAACAATAGAAAAGGATTAGGTTTTGGAAAATCACAAGATGATGATAAAGGTAAAAGTGTTGCCCGATCTGAAATAATTGGAAATCATGTTGAAAATCATAGTCATAGGAACACAAAATTTTATCAAGTCAATTTAATGAGCACGTTTTGTAGAGAATTTGGACATAATCAAAATAATTGTTGTTATAGACCCAAACACGTGAAAACTATACCAATTTGGGTTCCAAAAGGCACAAATATAAAATCTTTGAAAGTCAAACAAATTTGGGTGTCAAAAGGAACATATAGAAATAGTTTTGGGTCTCCAAAAACATATTTTTCATATTCTGCCACTAACAACAATGGACCTATAAAAACAAATAGGTCACATAAATCTTTTATCGTGTAGGTGTGGTGGCAGGCTAAGGAACAACAACAGTGTTCTCTGGATTTCGGCTGTTCCAGAAACACAAAAGGGCGACAAAGCAAAGTTCCTTAGCCTAGTATAAAGGTGACAGAATCACAATGGGCAATCACGAAAAATTATCGTAAAGGTAAAACGGGTAATTGTTTTTAAATGTGATTATCTGCACCATACTCTAAATTAAAATCAGCCAATATTGAGATGAACAAAAGATGATGATTTTGATGCTATGATTTTTTTTTTTAAATATTGACTAACCATTTTAAATAGAATTACTTGGAGTAATTATGATGGTTGACTGATTCGGACTTAATTGATATGATTTTTTGACTTGTTCTTATTTATGACATTAATTTGTGCTTAATTGATGACCAATCAGATTTTCAATTTTGAACTAATTTATATAAATTTGTTCGGTCAAATGCTGGTTACTAATGCTACACGTAGATATATTGGTTCTGACATTTTGATCACTGCTTGTAAATTTGCACGATTTCAAATTCATGAGAAAAAGGATTTTAAGAAATTGTTTTTGAAATAATTATGATGTTGATTGACCGTTGATTACTCATGAAAATAATTGTTTATCCTCTGGTTTCTGAAATTAACATCATGATATTTGTTTGAGTGTTAACACGGCTTAAATTCAAATTCAAAAGAATGATGTTTTGAAATTTTTGGTGCACATCTCATGGTTTGATTCAACAAGTGAATATTGAGTGAAATTTAAATTCAGATGCGGATTACACTGGTAATATAGTTGATAGAAAAATTATTAGTGTAACGTGATTAATTTTTGAAACATTCATTTGCTGCATCGTTTTTTTTCAAAGAAAATATCTGCATATTTTTCACTTGAAATAATTTTCAAATAGCAGAAAATTTTCTTATAAAACTCCCCTCAAGAAAATCATGTTTGACCATATTTACAGCTTAATCATTTTTGAAAAATTGATTTTATAATTTTTAATTTGATTTTAAATGACAAATTTGACTAATCTGACTCCCTTTGATTATCGAAAAGATAAATAGTGATTGAAAAAGAGATGAGTGTTGATATTTATCATATATTATAACTCGAGAAAGTATAATTAGAAAATTTCTTTAGAATTTCATAACAAGAGTTATAAAAACTTTTTGTTGGGTAATAATTCCATGACCATTTCTATTTCTATCATCTTTCTATCGAACATCACTCATCAAGATCATATTTAGTATGTAAATTTGTGGTAGTTTACAAAGGAAATCATTTGTTCTTCAATATCTTTAAATCGGTGAAGGAAATTATTTGTGCTTCAACTTATTATATTCAGCAATTAAAAATAAATATCCAAAGTATTCACTCTCATTTAAAAGTTCTCACGGTTATGCATGGGTGAATTACTTGGATTTTTGATTATGTGCTTCCATGCTCATTTAAAAGTCCTCACGGTTATGCATGTATGGAACGCATATTAAAAATAATTGATTTAATAGACAAGTTGATTCTAATCCCATTTAAAAGTCCTCACGGTCATGCGTGGTTAGAAGATACTTGATTTTATTTTTTAAATTAAATTGGAATACTACTAATCTCATTTAAAAGTCCTAACGGTTATGCATGGTTAGTAGATATTCAAATTTCCAGAAATAAATATACAACAAATAGACATATCTATATGAATTTTTGATGATTCTATATCCATCACTTCTGAAAGTGGAATATGCGCTTGACAAGGGTAATTATGATTTTTGTTTGAGCTTTATTGAAATTTGATATTTATATTTAATTGAGTTAAATGTTTGATTCATGTCTATCACTTCATCCCTATTTTTATAACACTGTTATTCTTTTGCTGATAACAAAAGGGGGAGAGAAAAGTTAAGATTTTGTCAAATAGAATCAAGCAAAGGTCAAATAATTTTCACTTTGCATATAGGCTCATTTACATATTTTTATTTGTATGCATATATGTAGGGGGAGCCATATATGTAGGGGGAGTATCACATAAAAAGGAAGCATTCAAATAGGGGGAGCAAATGAAATTATCAAATACATTTAATATATTCAAAATCTTAAATATATGTTTGTTATCATCAAAAGGGGGAGATTGTTGAATATGCGCTTTGCGCTATATGATTTTTGTTTGATGATAACAAACATATATACATTCATTTAAATGTATTTGTTAATGTACTATTTTTTCATAGAATAAATAAATATTTGTTGAATAAAATAAATTACACAGAATTCGAATTTGAATTCAAACAAAACAAGTTAAACAGATTTTGAATTCAAACAGAAATTTTATTCAAACAAATATTTATTACAATTTTGAATAGTATGTATTTGGTAATGTACTATTTTGTTTTTTCATAGATTAAATAAATATTTGTTGAATAAAATTAAATTACATAGAATTCGAATTTGAATTCAAACAGAACAAGTTAAACAGATTTTGAATTCAAACAGAAATTTTTATTCAAACAAATATTTATTACAACTTTGATAGTACAATTTCAAGCTCTCACTATACATATACAATTTTGACTACAATACATGACATTTCACATTTACATCACAACCTTACTACATATCACTCACACTCATATTTTTGTCTTCAACTATAATCCAGTTTGAATCCAGCATCTGAGTAATCTGCAAAAATATTTTCAAATGCAGTAAAATTGAAAGAGAAATATTTTTGAAATTTGAAAGAAACGATGATTTTGAAAACATTGTTTGCCTCAGTTATTTGGGTTGTTTGTCATCATTTTTGACTGTGCAATATCTGTGCATATCAGTATTTTTTATCAGGGACAGGTAATTATAAGTGGTTGCAGTACACACGTGTACATTCGTATACGTGTGCACTGCCTCGCCAACTCGTGTGCAAAAATCAAACAAAAGCACATAAATCAAAAACAAGGTCAAACCAAAGATAGGTTCAACTCAAGGCAGTAGTGTATATGAACACAATCAAACTACAACAGGCCAAGACTACTGCATGCAACATAGAATGCAAAAACAATGCACCACTGCAAATTCAAACAATGTCCAAACAACAAACATGAAAATGAACCAAAGTAATACAGCAGCCCCAAAATCAGTGACACAACAACAAAAGTGCAACAGTTCCAGTTCAAGCCACAAGTGTACATGAATACAACTCGACTGCAACAGTACAGTCATGAAGACTGCAAGGACATGAATGCAACAAAGTTCAAAAGTGCATCAAAAGCAGTTCAATGTGGATAGCAACAGCAAAAAGGGACTGCAACAAACATGTATGCAGCATCAAGTCAGTGGTGAAGTAAACAACAATGTCGAGCTCACTGCAACTCAAATGTACAGGCCAGTGAACATAAAAGAAAATGACAGAGTCGAAGCACAAAGAACAAAACAGTTCATGTATGCAACAGTCAACAAGGCAACAATGCAGATGAACAACAAAGGGTACAAAAACAAGTAGCAGTCTTTGAACATGAATGCAGTGTACATGAATGCATCAGTGACCAACCTGAAGTACACAACATGACATGAACAACACAATTGAATCAAGTAACCAACTGCAAGTGCAAATGACCAGGACTCATGCAGCAGACCCAACAACTAGTGCCAACATGAACATAACAGGTGAAGCATCACCAAAGACTCAACAGGGAACAACTAAATCAACTGCAACAACTCAAGTGCTACCAGTGAAACACAAATGAACGAATATCACAATGAATCAACAATACATGCAGGTACAAACTATGGTGAATGCAGATACAACATGTCAAAGTAACATAAACAATGCAAACCAAAAATGGTACCAGAGAAAGTGAATAGCTTGCAAAACTTATACAAACCCAAAACCAAGACAGGATGCATCATCCTCAAAAGCAGGTTCAAGTAAAAAGTTCAAGCATCAACCAGCACTGAGGATACACTACAATGGATGCAGAGGTGCTGACGACCAGTAGCCAACAACAAGCCTTGATGAAGCTACCTAACATGATTGTCAATAGTATACAAAAATGCAACAGGAACCAATCTTAAGAACTACAAAGACCATGTCAAACACAGTGACACCATTAAGCAATCAACAGTCGAAAATATGCGTGTGACAAAGTCAAATATCATAAATCACGAAATCAATTCAAAGCCGTGTGAATCAAGCTACTAGAAATACGAAATTGACAAAGTCAGATTAATCCTCAGCATCAAAGTGTAATCGAACGGCAAAGCAAGAATTTTTGAAGCAATCAGTCGAATGCAAAAATAGGAAATCAAATCCTATTAAAACCCTAATCATCATCGGCATTTTTTTCATCGAGTTCAAGTATCAATTTAGAAAAGCAAAAGGAGACAGTACATACCGAATTCACAAGCAACGAACTCGATCGAGCAACTGCAAAACGAGCAATAGTCAACCATCAGACAAGTAGCGAGCTAGGGCAACATATCTCAGATCAATTGAAGGAGCCGAAGCCCTAATTGGAACAAAGAGCCGAAGCCCTAACTGGAACAAAGGGAACGAAGCCCTAATCAGAACGAAGCCGCCATTATTCTCACGAACGAGACAAAAGGGGATCGGGCTGGAGATAACAAAGAAAGGAACGGGTTTAAGTGGGCCGGTCTTATTAAAAAAAAGGGGGTTTTGTTTCTAATTTAAGGCTTTATTATATTAATTAGTTTTTAGGGTTATTTTCTATTGTTTCTTAATTATTGTTTTTTATTTTACGAACCAAAGAATCTTGGTAAATCACCACCTAGGTTTAGGTAGTGTCAGATTGTCTATTTTGAATTAGTTCAGTGAGCAGGGTGTGCGAGTTTGCAAAGCTCTATAGGCGGGAGCAGTGTTTGTGAGTGAGCGAAACTCTATAGGCGGGAGCAGGGTGTGCGAGTCTAGTAGAGTGTTTGTGAGCGGGAGCAAAAGGGTCTGCGAGTCTAGTAGAGTGTTTGTAAGCGTGATACTGTTTAATTCTAATAGAAATCTGTGAATGCAGCAGTAGGCAGGGGTTGCCGAAGCTGGGTAAATTTTATGTGTGATTTACTTTTCAGCATATTTATTTCTGCTATTATATTTCTGTGTTTAATTCGAGAAAATTTGCTATAACCCTATGCACCCCCCCCTCTAGGGTTAATCTAGATCCTACAAGAATTTCCAATTTCAATTACTTAAATCAATTTTTCCAAATTGATTTTCAATTTACTTTATTGAAATAAATTTCTTTACTTACTCAATTCATTTCAAAATCCATTAATTTGTAGACTTATTTCATTTATTTTTTTCGTTTTGATTTTAAATCTTTTAACTGAAACATACCAATTTCATATGTTCCAAATTTCTTCTTTATTCTTTTCAATAATTTAAATCTTAAATTTAAAATAAATGCTTTATTCTTTTAAATAATAACACTGAAGTTTAAAATTCATTATCTTCCTGCTTATTCAAATTTCCTTTTCATACATGGAATTATTTATTAAAATTTTAAAACTACTATTATTCTTATCTAGTTCATTCTTAATTTATTTAAATTCTCTATAATTATTTCACTTACAAACTTTCTTCCTTTATTTTCAAAAATCTAATTCTATATATTATGATAACTCAGTGTACCGAAATATATTCGAGTGAACCATAGCATTCAATATTCCAATTATCAATAATATTCATCACAGAATATGGAATATTCATAACAGAGAATATTAAACAATATAAATAATTTTAAGGAATCCAGTTGGATCCCTCCAACCTGTTTTCCTACATCCACAGATGTTCGCACAACATAAAATACCAATTCCACTTCGAGGTGGAATATCGCGGTATATGAGTTTTAAATATAAAATCAATCCGCTATTATGCGGCGCAAAGGGTCTCATCCGCTATATAATGCGGGAAATCAATCATTCCAAAATATATTATATACTACTATATATAATATTGCACATCCAATCCAAATAATCAATCAACCAATTATTTAAATTTAACCATTTATATTTAAATAATTCAGATGAGTGAGATTAATTCACCTTTGATTTTATTTTTGCAATCCACTTCAATAGTGCCTTGGATTTCCAGATGTTTGACCTTGAATAAACAATTTATATACTTTATTAATATTTGAAATAATCGAATACTCAATTGCCATTATAATTTTTAATTTAATTAATATTTTTAAATTTTAAACTAATGAATTTGGTTTAAACAAATTTGTTTCGATAAATTTATTCAACTACAAAATTTGATTTAAAACTAAATCTTCCTTATAAATTTATTTTAGTAACCATAGCATCTTAAAAACAATAAATTCCATTCAAATGTCTTTTTATCTTGCTGTTAATTTCAGATTCTTATATTTTCCAAAATCATATATACATACATATTTTACTATAAATAACAAGACAATAAATTTCCTTACTGCAAAACTTTTTTTTATAACTCTTATTCTTTTCAAAATTCTACATATATTTTTACTGTTTATCTACATATGTTTAAATCAAATTAAGACTGACTTAAAAATAAAATTAAAAATTGCCTAACATCAAATTTTCTTTTCTTTTCTTTCTAAAACTGCATTTAAATACATCACTGAATATCTACTAATAAAAAAAATTTATAACTATTTTTATACACAAAAACACAGCTCATACCTCACTGCTCATCGTAGAGCGTAGATCCATCGCGACTCGAAACTCTCAAGCGAAAATCAATCGCTGCGACCCTGATAATTGCTCGACGTTGAACGCTCAGGCCTCTGCCCTAACGCGAATCCACTCGCGCGACCTCCTCCGGTCGATGCGACTGCCTTCTCATCTAGCATCGTCGCGAACGAGTTCGCCTCTAGTCCTTCAACTGCCTTGCTCGAGATATCCCTAGCGGCTTCCACTGCATGCAAAATGAGCTTGCAATGCCACGAATCCCTAACCCTCGCGAACGACTCCTTCCCGATGTCACTTCGAAGCCGCCGCGACCAATTACCATACTTTCCCCACTTTTATTTGCGATGTCGATTGACGAAGTGGAGGATTGATTTCGATTCGATTTTTTTAAATGAATGAGATCAAATTTGGAAATGAAAGGGGCTCGGCCATGGTTTTATCAGTTCATTTTTTTTATATAAAACTAAATGCGTGAATTCTTGAAGAAGGCTCGGCTTTGAAATAAATGAGAAAGGAGGCGTATTGAAGAAGGGATAGGGTAGCGTATTGAATAAATTTGTACGGTGATTCGAGATGTTGGGAAAAGTTTTTGAAAAGTTTCTGATGTGAACCATTGAGCAGTCAAAACAATATATAAATATCTTATTTTATATTTAAATTTGAATCGACTTGAAGCCGTAGCTAAAAGTCTTGACCTCCTATCGAGGCGTGCGCTAGGCGTTTATAATGTTAAATCCCTATTCCGAATGCAATGGAAAAAGTTTCAAGTACTAATTTGATCATATGGAGAAGATAGCTTTTTGGATTCAGTTATAATATTAAATTTTGATATAGATTCCAATGCGTTTATATATCGTATGCTCACACGACAACTCCAAATGCTACGAAAATTGAAATTCGATAATAATTCAATATTACAGATCCAATGGAACTGCTTTCATCGAATTCCGAGACTATGCCTCGGAAGGCTATTTTTAAATATCGATTTAAACAATAAAACTTCCAAACTGAACAAATCACTGTTAAATTCAATTTTAAAACTTCTATTGTACTCGGCACTATTAATATAAATCTTACGAGCCTTCAAATTATTTTTAACAGGCTTAAAACTCTAGATTCAACATTTTCCCCTACTTCAAATTATTTAATTCAATAATTTAATTATCAAATAAATAGTGATATTTGAATTCAAGTTAAAATTAACCTTTCAAATATTTAAAATCAATCAAGTATTCTAATTTCAAATGTTCCAAAAATTCCGGGTCGTCACATTCCTCTCCCTTAAAAGAATTTCGTCCCCGAAATTACTATTTAGGAAGAATGATTCAATACCTATTACTATTTTTTAAAACCAAACAGTTTTATTAACTAGCCATAACATATCTTTTATTACAGACCCACTATAATTTCAACCAACTCCCCAAAACCTTATATAGTTTCCAATAACATTATTTACTTCATTTATTCAAATTTAACTTTAAATTCAAATTTAGATTATCAAAACTTTCTCAAAATTTTCTAACTCCCTAAATTTCCGAAAAATTTCGCCAGCGTCTCCTTTGTGCGGCTAGCTCGATACAACTACAAAAGGCCTCTACGGGCTTCCGAATTCCAAAAGAAAACAAAAGGCCAAGTGGCTAGATCAAAAACCCAATCAAATTTCATATAGAATTTGAACACATACCATTTTGTCAAGCAATTCAAATTTATCTTCTGAAATCAAAACCAATTTTCATTTTCCTTTATAATACCAGCATATCTTACTTAGCAATATGTCCAATCACAACATTCAAAAACATTTTATCGACTTCCTTACAAATGTCAATATTTATTCATTCAAATATTAACTTAGATTATATTTGTAATATCAATTTTCAATCAAGAATTCACCATTCCTTTCTTAAGTTAGTATAAGCATTTTATATGTTTCTTTAATTATTTTCTCGTCACCACTTTAGTTTATATCTACTTCTATTCAAATTGGTTCTCCCATTTCTATATGAATTCAATTTTACCTTCATCGCTGAATATTGAATTTTATCTTCTATTTATAACTGATTCGTATCATTATTTTAAATTAGTTTTATTCACTAATTTATTTCAATTTTCGATTTGGAATCGTTTTGCCGCTAACAAAAATTTTTTCCCAAAATTTTTCTAACTCCCAGAATTTCTGAAATTTTTCGGCAGAGTCTTCTTTGTACGGAGGAGCTTTTGCAATTTGACAAAAGATATAAATATATATACATCGACCCGCCCAGTCGGAAAAACAAAAAAGTTCATATTTCCTATTTTTATTGCGTAGGCGTACCTTATTTAGCATTTTTAAGCAAGCGGCTTATTTATTTAGCAGTTTGCGCAATCAAATCCAGCCCAACGACTTCCCTGAACCTGTACTTACTCAACTAAAACATGTAAGTGTCATATATATGAAGTTTAACAACATTTAACTTATTTCCAGTAGTTAAACACATGAATTCTAACAGCAATGCACATTAAACTCTTTCCGTAAGCAATTTATATAGTTTTAATACTAATTCAACCATTTTTAATTAATTCATATACCATTTTCATTCAATTTGAATGGTTCACAACCCACTTGCTTATATTCAATTCATTTTTAATTTTTAACAAACCCATATTATTCCAATTGATTTAAAAATCAATTCTATTCTCCTCTGTTAATACATTTACTTTCGTTTACGATAGAATGATTAATTTTCTGTGCAAATTTGATGTTATTCATGCAAATAACAATTACTTTACCTAATAATCATTTTAAATTGATTCCAACTCAATTTATTATCTAATTCTTTCTATTTTGATTCATTCACAACCATTTTATTTAGCTCGACACATTCTATTTCAATTTTATTCCTTTTTAATTTTGTTCACCATCCATTCATTTACGTTTCATTCCATATTTGCTTTCATTTCATATTTGTTTATTCCAAACTATTTTATTTAGCTTGAAAACAATCCAGGCTAATTCATTCAATAACTATTTCTCAACTTATTTAAACCAAACTTCTATTTGAGTTCAGCTTTCATTCAACACTTACTTAAGTTAATAACTTAAGTTCATTTCCATTTGACCAACCTCCATTTCTTTTTGCAACAAGTTCTATTTCCATCTTTCATTTGATTCTTATTTAATCAAATTCCATCCATTTATTTATTCAATACAATTAGTTTATTCACTCAATCCATTATGAATTTTAATTTCCATACTTAATTCATCCGAAATTATTTTATTAATAACAAGGCCATTTTCAATTTATTTCTACTTATTTGGATTTTATTTGCAATACAAACCATTACCACTTTAATCCAATTTCTTTTTATTTGGCAACATTTTCAATTATATTCACTTCACCAACAATTTAAGTCGAATTTGATTTATAACTAGAGTTTTATTTCCAAACTTCAATATTAACTCACAAATTCAGCTTCTATTTAGCTACATTAGGTTCCATTTACATATTTCATTAACTAATTTATTATCCAATCAATTCTCCCCCTATTCATAATTCAATACTTGATTTTTAATCTCAAAAATCACTTCATTTAATTTTCTTAAGTCCAATTTATTTGATAATTCAAGTTTTGATTTTTGTTTCATTTTTTTCAAAACATCAAACAATATTTATTTTGGGTTTTCTATCCCACTTTTCAATTTTATAAGTCATAACTTATTATTTTACACGTTTCCATTCATTCTAGGTTTGAATATATTCATCTTTTATTTTTAACCCAAGATTTACGCTTATTTATAGCCCAAGTATATTTTATTCTATGGATTTTTAATTCTTTTATAAGTTATTATAATTTATTTATTCCAACTTATTTTTTATCCAGCTTACATCCATTTATTCAGGTAAGAATCTAATTCCATTCAATTATTGTAACATCCGCCTTTTCGCACGATTTAAACAGACACACGTGCCGATTCAAACCATACGTAAGGGCGGATTGTTATGGGATAAATAAGAATACAGAGAAAGAAAAAACTAAACAGAATCTCACAGCGGAAGGATAAAATATAATAATAAATATACAGTTTATAAATCTGTTTACAAAACCTTTGATTTTATTTATACCATACATATCAGAGTACACATACCATATAACAATGCAGCGGAACAATATGAGTGTGGTACAATAATATAAATAATAGCAATACGAATCTTCGTCCTCCAGAGCTAAAACTTCAATCCTGAAACGCTCGGACTGACCCGAGCGAATTGAAAAGACAAAACACTCGAGTCAGAACTAAAGGATCTTATGTGAGTTAAATTTTTAGAAATAAATATGAGTGCAGTAACTCAAGAGATGCTCAGGATTTACATCTCCTAAGGATCCGTTAAACTATTTACTATGTAGTATATTTCGCTATTATAATAGTGCCTAATTGTAAAATAAACTTACTTTTAAATAGCGTTAAGGCTTTACATTTTCCACCTTAACACGTAAATTGCCAATAGTCTATACAGTACCGCAATACCTCCTGATCGGGAGGCTACCAGAGGATACTCCATAGGTACGACACAAATAGAAACTCGTAGTAAAGGCTCGGTATGGTAGGTGACACGGCACAACTAGGCAATGCCAGGGTAGATATACCAATTGCTATCCGGGCTGATGGAAACGCGCAGCGCGCAGCTACCGCCCACCTCGAAACAAATTCCCCAAAAATCAAAGTAAAAGTGGCCACTGAATAAATCCAAAGTCAAAATATAATATCGAAGAGGAGTGTCCGATCAGAGGAATGACCACATTGGCCCGAGAATCGCTCCTGTTTTAGCCACCTTATGCCAACTCACGGGAGTCGGGACCACGTATTTACCTTACAGGAAACGCCGCCACCAACCTACTTCATTCTGGAATCTCCACCGTGTACACGGTTAGTCAAAGTGGTTTTCGGTATCGACAGAGAGTATGTCCATATCCGATCCCGGTCTCTTTGCTAACCAATCATTATTATAACACCGCGGTCATTTAAAAATAATTATACTTTTAAAACCAAAATAAAATATCCATTTAAAACCCATATAAAAACGATATCATTTTTATTCTTAAAACCCCAAATCAATACGATATCATTTTATTTTCCAATATATATTATTTCCAAAATCATAGGGTTTCCATAGTAAAATATTTAGAAATCAAAACTCTTGAATATAATATTTCCAACTTATACTACCTTAAAAAAAACATAGCTTTGAAACAAATTTCCATCTCTTAAATGGTTAAATATTTAACTACTTTTATAAAACAAAATAGCTTCTTTAGATTTCACAAATCAATTCTAAATATCGATTTAAACTTCCAAATACCATTTCAATTCTTATGGTTAAAAGCTTTAAATATTTCACCATTTCAAAAACAAACTTATTTGACAAACCCATATGTATCAAATCCAATTACTTATTATTTAGACTTGAAATGTTTACTTATTGAATTCAATATAATTTAAGTAAACCTTTAACTTCACATAACTGGAAAAATTTTCAATTTATTTAACTTGATATATTCATTTAAAACAACCTGATACTCATTTAAACCACTTTACACAAAATCAAGTTATAAATCATATCTTTAAAAATTTAACTTTTATTTAAATTTCGATTTAACTTAATATTCAACTTCCAATTTTATTCTCATTTAAGTCAATAGAACTACCAGAAATTAAATTTTAATTAAATGCTTAATCGTATTTGATCTTAAAATCAAACTTCGGTTCATACTTCAAATCAATTTTTATACAAAGCCTAAAACCGGAAAATTTCTATATATATATATATATAGCTTTTATTAATGATCAAATCAAAACCCATAAACCATATATATATGTATAGCTTTACAAAACCATAGTAAAACATTTCCAAAAATAATTTTATATATCAATCCGCAATTTAAAATAAAAAAATGCGGTTGTATATCATTTCAAACCGCAATCTCGAATGAAATGAAAATGCATGATGACTTGTAGTTTATACAATATAAATATAGCATCCATTCATCCAAATATCAATCATCAACCATTATTTGCAATCATCGTCCAATTTATATAGTCATCGATATAGAGCATATAAATTATACAGGTAATAAATAACAGTTTATATTCAATAATAAATTTAATAACTGTTAACTAGCAGTTTATATGCAAAATAAATTCTAACTGTAAATTTATACGCAATAATTAAAATAATAAACAGTTAAATAAATAAAAATGCGAATTAACTGAGAAGATGAATAAAACATGCCAAACAAATCATATATAAATTTCTCTCATATCTAAAAAAATCAATTTAACAAACATAAAATATTTTAGAAGTTGTTAGTGGGTTAAAACACCCACCTTTTGAATTTAAATTGGATTTAAATCCAATTTAAACCCAAAATTTCGCAGTCTCCAAATTCATCCAAACCAGCGTCAACAGATCTGAAATT
The DNA here is from genome assembly GCA_030765085.1 of Allium cepa. Classification (NCBI taxonomy): domain Eukaryota; kingdom Viridiplantae; phylum Streptophyta; class Magnoliopsida; order Asparagales; family Amaryllidaceae; genus Allium; species Allium cepa. The sequence goes on along the minus strand of CM060934.1, from coordinate 764,301,664 downwards.
TCAATATGATCCTAACAAAAATAATCTCGCGTGAATCGGACACGGTATGTGAAAATTACACAAGTTAAATGTTAAAGAAATTGTATTGAAAATCAAATAAACTAAAATAAAGAATACCTCTCTTCGAGAACTATGACATATAAATTTTTCTGGAATTTTTAGAGGAGTTTGAATTTTTATTTATATTTTGGACTGTATTGGATCTAGAATTTTGCAGCCATTGGAAAAGAAGAAGTTGAAGAAAAGAACACACAGAGAAATGAAGATAGATGGAGGCTAGGGTTTACACAGCCTATTTATAGACAAAGTGAAAACGAATAAGTAGGCACGAATTTTAAACGTGCAAAACGGTTGTTGGCCTACCAGAATATTTCATATTAATTGGATACGTTACGGATTAGTAAATAAATAAATTTCTTCCTCAAACATTTACATTGAATTTTAAACGTATTTACAAATATAAATTTAGACGCTTTATTTAAGTTTCAATATAATTTCATTAAATTTCAAATTCATAAATAATTTCCATTTTTAACTAAATTTCAAATTACCGTAATAATTATCTTAGATTCTTATTCATTCCCAATAGATTTAACTATTGTAAATTGACTAAGTTTACATACTATAAAATCCATATTCCTATGTATATATAGTTTTGAATTCCATACTATAAATATTTTATTAACATTTCACAAATACATAAATTGGTATTGCGCTGTTACTTAAATAAATAGCCTATACCAATCACTAATTAAATGGGTTACCAAATTGAATTTGGTTAATAATTATTAATTATTGCTTCATTTCTTAATTATACACTTGCATGGGTTATGCTTGTCTAATTATATTCCCATATTAATTAATGTTTCCAACAAACAATAACCTTTCCTTAGTCTCACCCTTTGTACCAAATATTTCCCTGCAAATAATTCATTTTCCCATACATACTTCCATTTACACCTAAACTTATTATACCTCTTTATTTTCTCAAACAAATTACAATGATTAAACAAATTTAAATGAAAATTTGAGTTGATAGATTCATAGATTCAAATGTTTACTTTATTTCAATATCTACTAAACTTTGAAATTATAACATAAACTCCAAAATAAAATCCTCCACTCTAGTCATACAAGTCTTATTGAAATAAAATGTATCTACCCTATTTTTAGGTCTTGGTTCCTAATATCCACCCGTTTTGACTTAATTTAAAATAGCGTACAAATTACATTACCTTTAATTGCAATAAATCCTATCATTGCCATTTATATTCCAAATGAATAAATTATTAATAGGTTAATTGAATCAGATTTACAACTCAACTTTAAATATTTGCAAATTTTGTCAGTTTGGATTACTTGGTAAATTTAGAATCCCTTAAACAACTTCCTACATAAATTTATTATAGAATAATTCAAAATTAACGTACAATTCCAATTTATGCAGCGATTACAACTTAAATTTCAAGGAATTTATTTATTTAGGTTTTAAATCCTATTATTCACTAAAATTGTCATCCCATGTATACAATCCACATTGGTTTGTATTTATTCCATTTACCTCTTTAGTCATAGCGTAAATTTCTCATTAATGCACATTAAAGTCCACTAAATTTCAACTGCCTCTTAATTTCCATTTATAAGTCTTAACACCCTAAATTTGACCACTTCTAACATGGTATTACTTCTCATATTTAATGTAACTTTTATTTAGTGTATTAACATTTATTTCTATTTAAATTTCATCAATCAAATTAAACATGTAACTTATAACTATTTCTTACAATCCAAATTATTACACCCATTGTCATATTCTGAATGGAGCCAGCATTTAATTACACAATTTATCTAAATTACATTAGGACAATATTTAATTCTCTTTGATAATATTAAATCCCCAATTTATTAAATGGAATCAATATATCTTTCTTTATATACTGTACATCTAAATATCTTAATTATCAAATTTCAACTTATCCCTCAACCCCCAAATAACGTTATCAACAATCTTCATATTATAATTAATACTAACCTTTATTTCATCTTATAGAATCAACTATCTTTATTGACAAATTAACCTACCTTACTGCACAACTTAAGAAAATTAATTGCAAATATGATCTCACATTAGACTTCATAAATTATCAGTTGAAATCTACATAAAACCATTTATTTAATTAAACCTTGCTATTATACATATTGACTCTTTACATGGAATTAGATTACATTCCTTAATTTCATTAAAACTTTATTTCTCACCTAAATCGCAAAATAGTAAATTTCAATTACTATAGAAATTTTATTTAAGATGAATTTGAATCCCAATCAATTGTTGTTGCACTCCTTATTACATTAAATTACATTCAGTTTACACATTTTAGAATTAAATTCAAATTACCTACAAATCTTATTTCATTCATAAATGCCATCATTTACAACATTATTGCATGGTTTCATTTAATTATATTCATGCTATTCATGTTTCTATTAAACTTGCATACATACTTCCGTTATTATTTAATCAATTATTAAACATTATGACCAAATTATCTAACAAAATTGTATAATTTTCCATTTATTAACATTCAGTTACTATTCAACATGTTTAATTCATTAGATAAATCAAATAATTACGCTTGCTTTTCTCATTTGATTTTATAACCTAATATACCATTCATATTAAACCTATTTCATTCAATTCATACAAATTCAGCTAGATTAACTTTACTGTCTAGATTTCCATGCAGTTACTTTTAATAAATCGAATATTGCATTGGATAATTTTACTGCTTACCTTTCATATATAAAAAAATTTCAAAGTGTACGCTCTCACTACTACCTTTATTAGGATTTATTCCCTATACTAATATTTAGTTTTATTTACCCTTTATATTTCATCTCTTTTTAAATTAAATTACAAAATCTTAATTAAATTAACCAACTTAAATTGTCGAAATTTACGGGTCGTTACATTCTCCCCCGCTCAAAACTTTTCGTCCCCGAAAAGGAAAAAGAAGGGAAAAGAAGGATTTAGAATCTACATACCTTATTCAAAACATTACCTTATAAACAATTAAATTTACAGTATCTGTTACTTTTCTTAAAATATTCAAATTTACAACATTATCTTTTTATACTTAAATTTATTAGAGTTTGGAGAACATTTCAAAATATTTCTAAGTCCAAAATTTAAATATCTAAGTAGTTCCAATCACTAATCATCCAAATTAATACAACAACCATCAATTTCCTCGAACAGCATACATACAATTACAAAACAACCATACAATCACACAAATCAAATAGTTGTTTGGGTTCAAACTTGAAATTGTACGGAATGAAAAATAACTATCTAGTGCATCATTTACTCAACAGTCTTAGATGGAATAAATTATTTATTCATCCAACAATTTCAAATTTTCTTACCCAACCAAACATAAATCAAACAATAACCATTCAACCCAACAATCAATTTAACTTATTATAAATCTTCATTTCATACTTTAGTTATTTGATTTCCTTTCTTTCATTAATGAGTGATTACCTCATTTATTTTCATTTATTACTTACAATATTCATCTTCCATTTTAAATGTCATGTAAGTTTCTTTTTATTGCATTCCATTTATGTATTTCTAAATTTTATTTATTTATTTCTCACAGTTTCATTTATTATAGAATTTCATTCTATTTACTTAAGTTTAAAAATCATCTAATTATAATACTTACCTTTAATTATGGTAAAATTTAAATTTACAACTTAAGTTTATAACAATAAATTCCCATTTATAACAGCAAATTCATTGAATACTTTCATTATCTCAAGATTTACTTGTAAGATTTCCCCCTTACATTTTCTTACTAACACTGTAACTTTTATTATATGGCAAGTTATATATATGCTTTAAGAATGTAAGTGAAAATTTATACAAGTTTCTTCTCAATTCCTTTTATTTTTTTAGTGGTTCATTAATTATATATTCGTTTTATAAGTTACAATTTCAGCTTACTTTTACTTTCATTCATTTATTTAATGCTAATATTTAATAATAGTAATATTTTAATTACACCTAATTTGTAACCTTATAACATCAATTCTAATAAATAAAGAATTTCCTTTATCCATTTACTAAGGTTTACAACCGTTTATTTACATTACTTCTCTTCCTATTGTTTTTTTTAAAGGTTCAAATTTGCTACACTTAATTGTACTATTAATAAATCTGGAACTTAAGAACCAAATACCGGGTTAAATTTTTAAATCATTTAAAATAATAGATAGATATCTACACTTAACATATATATCCAATTATAATTAAAAAGATAAAATTTTCTTAACAATTCTGTAGTAATTTACTACTGTGGCCTTCCCACTTCGAAACTCGAAAATGAATGTCGATGATGCGTGCACTCATCACCGAAATTATTTTCCAGCGACAGAGAGGAAAGTACAAAACTTATTTTCTCCAAAAATCTTCTTTAAAACAATTTCTCTTAAATTATATTAAATATTCATATCAGAAAATACATATAACAATTATATTCCAAAAATTTTACGAAAAATTCCAAAACCCCGGATCTTAAGTCCTAAATTTCCAAATTTCATTTATCTTATTTTTAAATCTTATTTCTATCATTATTCAAAACCTTCATTACCTAACAACCAATCTATTACAACCAAATATATATATTATTTTGAAAAATTATTTTATAGAAAATATAATAGGTAAAATTAATTCATTCACAAATATTATGTCGGTCTGTCCTATTAAGTGTTTAGAAACCCCTATTGATGTCACAACGTCCCATGCACCAACCAGAGTTTATAAATACAAAACGGAACAGATTAACACAATATTAAAACCTTTTTATAACACTAACAAATACGCTCTCTCATATATATACACTCAGTGACTCCCATAGGGTATTACTACCCTATTAGTAAAGAGTCAAACCCCACAAAGCTAAGGTTTATCGCTAAACCAAAGCTCTGATACCAACTGTAACATCCGCCTTTTCGCACGATTTAAACAGACACACGTGCCGATTCAAATCTTACGTAAGGGCGGATTGTTATGGGATAAATAAGAATACAGAGAAAGAAAAAACTAAACAGAATCTCACAGCTATACAGTTCATAAATCTGTTTACAAAACCTTTGATTTTATTTATACCATACATATCAGAGTACACATACCATATAACAATGCAGCGGAACAATATGAGTGTGGTACAATAATATAAATAATAGTAATATGAATCTTCGTCTTCGTCCTCCAGAGCTAAAACTTCAATCCTGAAACGCTCGGACTGACCCGAGCGAATTGAAAAGACAAAACACTCGAGTCAGAACTAAAGGATCTTATGTGAGTTAAATTTTTAGAAATAAATATGAGTGCAGTAACTCAAGAGATGCTCGGGATTTACATCTCCTAAGGATCCGTTAAACTATTTACTATGTAGTATATTTCGCTATTATAATAGTGCCTAATTGTAAAATAAACTTACTTTTAAATAGCGTTAAGGCTTTACATTTTCCACCAAAACACGTAAAATGCCAATAGTCTATACAGTACCGCAATACCTCCTGATCGGGAGGCTACCAGAGGATACTCCATAGGTACGACACAAATAGAAACTCGTAGAAAAGGCTCGGTATGGTAGGTGACACGGCACAACTAGGCAATGCCAGGGTAGATATACCAATTGCTATCCGGGCTGTTGGAAACGCGCAGCGCGCAGCTACCGCCCACCTCGAAACAAACTCCCCCAAAAATCAAAGTAAAAGTGGCCACTGAATAAATCCAAAGTCAAAATATAATATCGAAGAGGGGTGTCTGATCAGAGGAATGACCTCATTGGCTCGAGAATCGCTCCTGTTTTAGCCACCTTATGCCAACTCACGGGAGTCGGGTCCACGTATTTACCTTACAGGAAACGCCGCCACCAACCTACTTCATTCTGGAATCTCCACCGCGTACACGGTTAGTCAAAGTGGTTTTCGGTATCGACAGAGAGTATGTCCATATCCGATCCCGGTCTCTTTGCCAACCAATCGTTATTATAACACCGCGGTCATTTAAAAATAATTATACTTTTAAAACCAAAATAAAATATCCATTTAAAACCCATATAAAAACGATATCATTTTTATTCTTAAAACCCCAAATCAATACGATATCATTTTATTTTCCAATATATATTATTTCCAAAATCATAGGGTTTCCATAGTAAAATATTTAGAAATCAAAACTCTTGAATATAATATTTCCAACTTATACTACCTTGAAAAAAAAACATAGCTTTGAAAAAAAATTCCATCTCTTAAATGGTTAAATATTTAACTACTTTTATAAAACAAAATAGCTTCTTTAGATTTCACAAATCAATTCTAAATATCGATTTAAACTTCCAAATACCATTTCAATTCTTATGGTTAAAAGCTTTAAATATTTCACCATTTCAAAAACAAACTTATTTGACAAACCCATATGTATCAAATCCAATTACTTATTATTTAGACTTGAAATGTTTACTTATTGAATTGAATATAATTTAAGTAAACCTTTAACTTCACATAACTGGAAAAAATTTCAATTTATTTAACTTGATATATTCATTTAAAACAACCTGATACTCATTTAAACCACTTTACACAAAATCAAGTTATAAATCATATCTTTAAAAATTTAACTTTTATTTAAATTCCGATTTAACTTAATATTCAACTTCCAATTTTATTCTCATTTAAGTCAATAGAACTACCAGAAATTAAATTTTAATTAAATGCTTAATCGTATTTGATCTTAAAATCAAACTTCGGTTTATACTTCAAATCAATTTTTATACAAAGCCTAAAACCGGAAAATTTCTATATATATATATATATATATATATATAGCTTTTATTAATGATCAAATCAAAACCCATAAACCATATATATATGTATAGCTTTACAAAACCATAGTAAAACATTTCCAAAAATAATTTTATATATTTACCGTGGTGCTTGTATAAAATTTTCTATCCTATGGTCAAGTGATACTGATGTTTATCATTTCAATCCGCAATTTAAAATAAAAAATGCGGTTGTATATCATTTCAAACCGCAATCCCGAATGAAATGAAAATGCATGATGACTTGCAGTTTATACAATATAAATATAGCATCCATTCATCCAAATATCAATCATCAACCATTATTTGCAATCATCGTCCAATTTAAACAGTCATCGATATAGAGCATATAAATTATACAGGTAATAAATAACAGTTTATATTCAATAATAAATTTAATAACTGTTAACTAGCAGTTTATATGCAAAATAAATTCTAACTGTAAATTTATACGCAATAATTAAAATAATAAACAGTTAAATAAATAAAAATGCGAATTAACTGAGAAGATGAATAAAACATGCCAAACAAATCATATATAAATTTCTCTCATATCTAAAAAAATCAATTTAACAAACATAAAATATTTTAGAAATTATGAGTGGGTTAAAACACTCACCTTTTGAATTTAAATTGGATTTAAATCCAATTTAAATCCAAAATTTCGTAGTCTCCAAATTCATCCAAACCAGCGTCAACAGATCTGAAATTTCAATACGATCCTAACAAAAATAATCTCGCGTGAATCGGACACGGTATGTGAAAATTACACAAGTTAAACGTTAAAGAAATTGTATTGAAAATCAAATAAACTAAAATAAAGAATACCTCTCTTCGAGAACTATGACATATAAATTTTTCTGGAATTTTTAGAGGAGTTTGAATTTTTTTTTATATTTTGGACTGTAATTGGATCTAGAATTTTGCAGCCATTGGAAAAGAAGAAGTTGAAGAAAAGAACACACAGAGAAATGAAGATAGATGGAGGCTAGGGTTTACAGAGCCTATTTATAGACAAAGTGAAAACGAATTGGCAGGCACGAATTTTAAACGCGCAAAACGGTTGTTGGCCCATCAGAATATTTCATATTAATTGGATACGTTACGGATTAGTAAATAAATAAATTTCTTCCTCAAACATTTACATTGAATTTTAAACGTATTTACAAATATAAATTTAGACGCTTTATTTAAGTTTCAATATAATTTCATTAAATTTCAAATTCATAAATAATTTCCATTTTTAACTAAATTTCAAATTACCGTAATAATTATCTTAGATTCTTATTCATTCCCAATAGATTTAACTATTGTAAATTGACTAAGTTTACATACTATAAAATCCACATTCCTATGTATATATGGTTTTTAATTCCATACTATAAATATTTTATTAACATTTCGCAAATACATAAATTGGTATTGCACTGTTACTTAAATAAATAGCCTATACCAATCACTAATTAAATGGGTTACCAAATTTTGGATTGGTTAATAATTATTAATTATTGCTTCATTTCTTAATTATACACTTGCATGGGTTATGCTTGTCTAATTATATTCCCATATTAATTAATGTTTCCAACAAACAATAACCTTTCCTTAGTCCCACCCTTTTTACCAAATATTTCCCTGCAAATAATTCATTTTCCCATACATACTTCCATTTACACCTAAACTTATTATACCTCTTTATTTTCTCAAACAAATTACAATGATTAAACAAATTTAAATGAAAATTTGAGTTGATAGATTCATAGATTCAAATGTTTACTTTATTTCAATATCTACTAAACTTTGAAATTATAACATAGACTCCAAAATAAAATCCTCCACTCTAATCATACAAGTCTTATTGAAATAAAATGTATCTACCCTATTTTTAGGTCTTGGTTCCTAATATCCACCCGTTTTGACTTAATTTAAAATAGCGTACAAATTACATTACCTTTAATTGCAATAAATCCTATCATTGCCATTTATATTCCAAATGAATAAATTATTAATAGGTTAATTGAATCAGATTTACAACTCAACTTTAAATATTTGCAAATTTTGTCAGTTTGGATTACTTGGTAAATTTAGAATCCCTTAAACAACTTCCTACATAAATTTATTATAGAATAATTCAAAATTAACGTACAATTCCAATATATGCAGCGATTACAACTTAAATTTCAAGGAATTTATTTATTTAGGTTTTAAATCCTATTATTCACTAAAATTGTCATCCCATGTATATAATCCACATTGGTTTGTATTTATTCCATTTACCTCTTTAGTCATAGCGTAAATTTCTCATTAATGTACATTAAAGTCCACTAAATTTCAACTGCCTCTTAATTTCCATTTATAAGTCTTAACACCCTAAATTTGACCACTTCTAACATGGTATTACTTCTCATATTAAATGTAACTTTTATTTAGTGTATTAACATTTATTTCTATTTAAATTTCATCAACCAAATTAAACATGTAACTTATAACTATTTCTTACAATCCAAATTATTGCACCCATTGTCATATTCTGAATGGAGCCAACATTTAATTACACAATTTATCTAAATTACATTAGGACAATATTTAATTCTCTTTGATAATATTAAATCACCAATTTATTAAATGGAATCAATATATCTTTCTTTATATACTGTACGTCTAAATATCTTAATTATCAAATTTCAACTTATCCCTCAACTCCCAAATAACGTTATCAACAATCTTCGTATTATAATTAATACTAACCTTTATTTCATCTTATAGAATCAACTATCTTTATTGACAAATTAACCTACCTTACTGCACAACTTAAGAAAATTAATTTCAAATATGATCTCACATTAGACTTCATAAATTATCAGTTGAAATCTACATAAAACCATTTATTTAATTAAAACCTTGCTATTATACATATTGACTCTTTACATGGAATTAGATTACATTCCTTAATTTCATTAAAACTTTATTTCTCACCTAAATCGCAAAATAGTAAATTTCAATTACTATAGAAATTTTATTTAAGATGAATTTGCATCCCAATCAATTGTTATTGCACTCCTTATTACATTAAATTACATTCAGTTTACACATTTTAGAATTAAATTCAAATTACCTACAAATCTTATTTCATTCATAAATGCCATCATTTACCACATTATTGCATGGTTTCATTTAATTATATTCATGCTATTCATGTTTCTATTAAACTTGCATACATACTTCCGTTATTATTTAATCAATTATTAAACATTATGACCAAATCATCTAACAAAATTGTATAATTTTCCATTTATTAACATTCAGTTACTATTCAACATGTTTAATTCATTAGATAAATCAAATAATTACGCTTGCTTTTCTCATTTGATTTTATAAATACCATTCATATTAAACCTATTTCATTCAATTCATACAAATTCAGCTAGATTAACTTTACTGTCTAGATTTTCATGCAGTTACTTTTAATAAATCGAATATTGCATTGGATAATTTTACTGCTTACCTTTCATATATAAAAAAAATTCAAAGTGTACGCTCTCACTACTACCTTTATTAGGATTTATTCCCTATACTAATATTTAGTTTTATTTACCCTTTATATTTCATCTCTTTTTAAATTAAATTACAAAATCTTAATTAAATTAACCAACTTAAATTGTCGAAATTTACGGGTCGTTACAATAACTCAACTGAGTTTTTATTCCAATTCAATTCTATTTTAACTCGGATTTATTTAATTCAATTCAATTCAATTTTCTTCCTCAATCCAAGTTAATTTTATTTTTATCTTTCACTTTAAATTTTTAGTTCCAACATTCAAAGCACATATTTCCTTCCTGATTTAAAAATCATCTCAATTTATAAGCTTACAACCTATCTCATCCAGATTTTAAACACCTGGCTTTTGGTTTTCAAATCATTTTGAAATCACCATTATCTCAAAATCACACTTCTCAAAAATTTTAAATCAATCCTGGTTTTTATTCCCAACGAATTTCCTTTAAAATTTCAAAAATAAACTGGTTCTTTTGAACAAATCAATTTGGCAGCAATCAGTCACTTAGAAACTCGAAAATGAACATCGATGATGCTGCAGTCATTGCCGAAGTTATTTTCCAGCAACTGAAGTGAATTCAATGCTATATCCCTTCTTAAAATTTGTTTGAAACAATTTCCTCTCAGAAATACCTTCAAAATAATAATGCTATTATTTATCGTCAAAACATTTCGAAAAACACTTCCAAAATCTCCGGGGTTTTTTAATTTCCAAATTCTAGCTTAAATCAAATTTTAACTATAATTCATTTGTATAGTTTATGCTTATACAAATTTCCATTTGATTACATTTCAATTTATACATCATGTTTATAATTCATATTCATAAATTTCATTTTATAATTGGATTTATTCCCCCAACCTTTGGTTATATTTTCAATTTCTAATTAAATTTTCTCACAACAATGAAAATAATTTAATATTACCATTCCTAACATCTAAGCAACCATATATTAGGTAAATATTTACAAAAAAATTTCTTTTACGTCAAAATATATTTTGGGTAAAATTATTTCATTTACCCACATTTAAAACAATACCGTGTCAATTTATCGTGTCAGGTGTTTATAAATTCCTCTCGAATAGCGGCCAACTTACTCGATCAGAATTCATATTCCACTCAACCAATAAGCCAACACAATATTTAAACAATTTATATTCACTAAGAAATACGCACTCATATCTGTTAATATGCTCAAACTCATTCTAGAGTACTACCGACTCTAATTTAAATGAGTAATTCCCACCAGAGCCAAGGTTATCACCAACCTAAGCTCTGATACCAACTGTAACGGCCCGCAAATCCGTACCCTCTTCAGTCAATACTATTCTACATCAATCAACTCAAGATGAACGAAAATACGAACCATTGGGTTAAAGAAGAAGAGGTAGAAGAAGAAAATAGAAAACAATATCAGAATCTAACCATCGCAGCGCAATAAAATATAATAGATAATAAATGATCTTTACACACAAAAATATATATATCTGTTTATACATTACGTCATCAGAGTACATCAATCACATAACACACAATTGGACAGTAATCATAACCTGTCCTCACACAATTGGATACACAACGGAATATAAATCAAGTACGGAAGTACGTATCGCCATCCAGCTCGTCTCCTGAGCTCCACAGCATCATATCCTGTATTCTATAATACTCGGTCTAACTCGAGCATTATAGTTAAATAACACCTGAGTCAGTCTGGGATACCAGCGTGAGAAATCACACTCAAATTGATTATTAAAGTTTCAGAAATCCTTTGAAAATCAAAAGCATCTCGTAAGACCACGCCACAAATAAACATGTTGGGTTTTTACCTTATGATAGCTAAAACACTTTTTATTAAAATTCTCTGATATTATAATAGTGTCTATAGAAAGTAAAATAGAATCTAGCTGAAATGCTTACATCTCATGTTTCAGCAATAGTTGGGCACAATCAAAACTGTACGGACGCGTAGGGAAAATGGATATCCAACTAATGACTAGGCACTGGGGTACCACCCGTCATCGTACGTGGCCTAGATTACTATACCGAGGATCACTCCCGACCCCTTGCAACACATGACCCGGACTACCCCTTACTGGATAGTCCTGAGTAAGATCACCCCACGGTTGGGATCAGCAACCGCACCATGAAGCCGAAATAAAAAATCTAGACAGGGATGATCTCACCCGGAAATGGGTGCTGCCCACCAAGCCTTGTTTCATAACCCCTGATTTTCGGTCATTCCCGATTGATGCGGCTTGAGACTAAGCGTTACCTTTTAGATCGTTTCACTTAGAATGCTCATCGTCCACTTGACGATGTTCTGAAAGCATTGATCCATACAAGTCCGTCCCGGGTTCGAACGGAACCGAAGGCACTATTCCTACTACATCCATTTTGAAAATATCCACAGGATTAGTAGCGACTATCCATTGCACTTCACTGCTCCATCTTCGAATCCAAACTCGTTTTCCACGAAAACGTACAAACCGGATCGAAGTGGTTTTCGAGAAATAAATATCGATCCTGGTCTCTTCGAAACGATCAACGCATTTGGCCAATATTTACAGTCGGTTATTTATCTATCAATTAACATTCACAACATCCATCAAACAATAAATAATTTCTCCAAATTATTTATTTATCTCAAATTATCTTCACAAGATATATTTCCACTTTTCAACCTTTTGAAAATAGTTTTCCAACCATACTCTTCTCATGGAATGAATTTGCAAATATTTATTTCTGCTGAAAACACCCAGTACAAAGCTTTAGATTTTTAAAATAATTTAAAACACTTTATTACAAAATATATTTTAACATTTAGATTGAAAACTACTTCAATACTTTATTAAAAATATACACTTTAGGAACATTTAAAATGAGGTTACTTTTATAAAATATAAAACTAGATTTTCTCTTTTAAACAAATACCAAGTTACTTTTAAATAATTACTACTATAATAAATTAAAAGGAAATACTTACTTTAGAATTTAAATATTTAAGAAATAATAAATTTTCCAAAACTTGCTTTTTAAGACAACTTTAAAACTTTTAACTTATATTTAAAAATTTACTTTGAAACGTACTTGGTTATCCAGGGAGAATTTCCAATTTCAATTACTTAAATCAATTTTTCCAAATTGATTTCCCATTTACTTTATTTGAAATAAATTTCTTTATTTCCTCAATTCATTTCAAAATCCATTAATTTGTATACTTATTTCACTTTTTTTTTTCATTTTGATTTTAAATCTTTTAACTGAAACATACCAATTTCAGATGTTCCAAATTTCTTCTTTATTCTTTTTAATAATTTAAATCTTAAATTTAAAATAAATGCTTTATTCTTTTAAATAATAACATTGAAGTTTAAAATTCATTATCTTCCTGCTTATTCAAATTTCCTTTTCATACACGGAATTATTTATTAAAATTTTAAAACTACTATTATTCTTATCCAGTTCATTCTTAATTTATTTAAATTCTCTATAATTATTTCACTTACAAATTTTCTTCCTTATTTTCAAAAATCCAATTCTACATATTTTGATAACTTAGTGTACCGAAATATGTTCAAGTAAACCATAGCATTCAATATTCCAATTATCAATAATATTCATCATAGAATATGGAATATTCATAACAGAGAATATTAAACAATATAAATAATTTTGAGGAATCCAGTTGGATCCCTCCAACCTGTTTCCCTACATCCACAGATGTTAGCACAACATAAAATACCAATTCCACTTCGAGGTGGAATATCGCGGTATATGGGTTTTAAATATAAAATCAATCCGCTATTATGTGGCGCATAGGGTCTCATCCGCTATATAATGCGGGAAATCAATCATTCCAAGATATATTATATGCTACTATATATAATATTGCACATCCAATCCAAATAATCAATTAACCAATTATTTAAATTTAAACATTTATATTTAAATAATTCAGATGAGTGAGATTAACTCACCTTTGATTTTATTTTGCAATCCACTTCAATAGTGCCTTGGATTTCCAGATGTTTGACCTTGAATAAACTATTTATATAATTTATTAATATTCGAAATAATCGAATACTCAATTTCCATTATAATTTTTAATTTAATTAATATTTTAAAATTTAAACTAATGAATTTGGTTTAAACAAATTTCTTTCGATAAATTTATTCAACTACAAAATTTGATTTAAAACTAAATCTTCTTTACAAATTTATTTTAGTAACCATAGCATCTTAAAAACAATAAATTTCATTCAAAAGTCTTTTTATCTTGCTGTTCATTTCAGATTCTTATATTTTCCAAAATTATATATACATACATATTTTACTATAAATAACGAGACAATAAATTTCCATACTGCAAAACTTTTTTTCTATAACTCTTATTCTTTTCAAAGCCCTATATATATTTTTACTGTTTGTCTACATATGTTAAGATCAAATTAAGATTGACTTAAAAATAAAATTAAAAACTGCCTAACATCAAATTTTCTTTTCTTTTTTTCTTTCTAAAACTGCATTTAAATACATCACGAATATCTACTTATAAACAAAATTTATAACTATTTTTATACACAAAAACACAGCTCATACCTCACTGCTCATCCTAAAGCGTAGATCCATCGCGACTCGAAACTCTCAAGCAAAAATCAATCGCCGCGACCTTGATAATTGCTCGACGTTGAACCCTTAGGCCTCTGCCCTAACGCGAATCCACTCGCGTGACCTCCTCCGATCGATGCGACTGCCTTTCTCATCTAGCATCGTCGCGAATGAGTTCGCCTCTAGTCCTTCAATTGCCTTGCTCGAGATATCCCTAGCGGCTTCCACTACATGCGAAACGAGCTTGTGATGCCCAGAATCCCTAACCCCCACGAACGACTCCTTCACGATGTCACTTCGAAGCCGCCGCGACCAATTTCCATACTTCCTCCATTTTTATTTGCGAAGTTGATTGACGAATTGGAGGATTGATTTCGATTCAATTTTATTTTCATTTTTAAATGAGCGAGATCGAATTTGGAAACGAAAGGGGATCGGCCATGGTTTTATCGGTTCGTTTTTTATATATAAAACTGAATGCGTGAATTCTTGAAGAAGGCTCGGCTTTGAAATAAATGAGAAAGGAGGCGTATTGAAGAAGAGATAGGGTAGCTATCGAATAAATTTGTACGGCGATTCAAGATGTTGGGAAAAGTTCTTGTAAAGTTTCTGATGTGAACCATTGAGCAGTCAAAACAATATATGAATATTTTATTTTAAATATAAATTTGAATCGACTTGAAGTCATACCTAAAAATCTTGACCTCCTATCGGGGCGTGCCGCTAGGCGTTTATAATGTTAAATCCCTATTCCGAACGTAATGGAAAATTTTTGAGTCCTAATTTGATCGTATGGAGAAGATAGCATTTTGGGTTCAATTATAATTTAAATTTTGATATAGATTCCAGCGCGTTTATATATCGTATGCTCACACGACAACTCCAAATGCTACAAAAATTGAAATCCAATAATAATTCAATATTACAGATCCAATGGAACTAGTTTCATCGAATTCCGAGACTATGCCTCGGAAGGCTATTTTTAAATATCGATTTAAATGATAAAACTTCAAAACTGAACAAATCACTGTTAAATTCAATTTTAAAACTTCTATTATCCTCAGCACTATCAATATAAATCTTACGAGCCTTCAAATTATTTTTAACAGGCTTGAAACTCTAGATTCAACATTCTACCCAACTTCAAATTATTTAATTCAATAATTTAATTATCAAATAAATAGTGATATTTGAATTCAAGTTAAATTAACCTTTAAAATATTTAAAATCAATCAAATATTCTAATTTCGAATGTTCCAAAAATTCCGGATCGTCACAGAAATTCTTAATATGAGTAACTAACTTGTTTTATTTTATTATTAAAATGTGTGTACATGGTTTTCTGTTTCATTCCATAATATTGTTATAAATTGAATATCTTTCGCATATGAGCTCTGATTAATGCGTGGTTTCTTCCTTTGGGTTCATCTCAAAATTCCGGACATGAAACTAATATGGTTGAATTTGGAGACCTGTAACGACCCCAGATTTTTATGAATTTAAATTGATAATTTAAATGAATTTTTGAATTAAAAATTGTAAAATTGATTTTTAATGATGCGAGTTTCCCCGATTCAAATATAAAATATATTAAGTCAAATTGATTTGAAAATTTGCATATATTTGTATATATGTGAATATATATGTATATATTGGATTTGAAATAAAATCTCGAATAAATGGTTTTAGAAATGAATAGAAATAAATATAACAACTTTAAAATATGAAAACAAATGCAGTATAAATATGTTCAAAACTGAAATATAAGTATGTAAACGAATTAGTTAAGAAACAAACATCATTAGAACTACTATTATAATATGTACATGAAGTAAAATAAAATAGAAATCTATCAAACATAAATAAAGTAAAATAAGTGGACATATCTATGAAGCTACAATACAAAGTAAATAAAATAAAGCAAAACCAGAAAACAAATAAATAAAGTAAAATACAAAATTAAGTACAAACAAAACATAACTAAAATAATCAACCGTACATACATAATAATACATTAGCTAAACCTATTATCATAAACATGCAAAATAAACAAAAGAAAAAGTATAAAATGAAAATAACATAAGATATATATAGGAACATATGGTACATATGCATTAAAAACCACCTCCTCTAGCATACAAAGGAAGATATTCAGCCGAGACTTGTAAATCAAACAAATAGAAAGATCCTTAATACATAAATAAACAAATGCATAAAAAAAAAAAAAAAAAAACCACATAAAGCTCCAGCCACCAAAGCAATGTATAAAGTAAAGGAAATAATGAACAAAAATATAAACAAAGTATACAAGGGAAATCTAAGTACATATAAAATATAAAGTAAGATCTGTACATACATAAAATAAAAAGTATAAGCTAGTAAACAAATGGAAGAAATAAAATATAGCCTGCATAAAGTGTAAGTGATTAATGCAACATACCTCATGCATTTAATGCAAGATTATCTTCAGCCATGCCTATTTTGTACAAACATGTCACCTATAGCCATGTATTAATATCAACCTGCAAATCTTTTCTTCTATATGTTTGTATCCTCCAGTTCATTTTCAACTATCAAAAATATAAACAAGCATTTTTATTTTTACAAACTCAAACATCATTTAATCAATAAACAAAAAAAAAAGCAAGAAGATCTTCAGTAAGCATTTTCTCAAAGCCTGGTTCAAAGACAAGTTCTGTTCTTGTTTGTTCTTTCTGAAAAATCAAGTGAGTAACACCCTTTTTAAAAGCTTAAGCATATGAAACTGATTATAGGTTTAAAATCTGGATTATGTATATTGTTACATATGTATTTCTCTGTGTATACATATGGTGTCTGGATGATTTTATATGTTCTTCTTCTCTGCTTTAGGTTGTAAAGTCTAAATCAAATTCAAGTTGCACTTTCTTCACCTCTGATCTCTGATAGGCATTAGTTTTCATGCCAATTCAGTTGTTTAAACATGAACTAGGATCCAAATTTAGTTTTAAACATGTATATATTTATACAGTGCCTGGAAATCCAGATTTATAGTAAACTTTTATAAACATGTTAAAATCAATTTATACAATCCTCTGATTCAAATACATAAATTGATTTGGCCTGGAAAGTTATGATTTTTGAAATCAAAATCACGATTTAAAGTGAGTTATTGGTTGTGAATTTGGGGATTGCCTGGAAATTGAGTTTTGGCCGAACTCTGATGATCTACGGAGTCGTGGTGGTCGAGCTTCCTCCTGGAGGTGGAGGAGTGATCAGTGGCCCTAGGAAAAATATTGGTTGGGGTTGGAAGTGAACGAGGTGGCGACGGTGATGGGTTCCTTTTCCTAGACCTAATTTTTGACTGTGTAATTGTTTGGGGTCGGTTCGTACGCATCGAAGCGTCGAGTGCTTCGGGGTTTTAGGTGTTGGTGGCTTGGTCGTAGGCGAAGCTGTGGCCGGAGGTGGAAGGTCGTTGGTGGTCGGAGCGTCGTGGGAGAAACGTTGACAGGTTGGGCTTTCGTTTGCAGTTCGAGTTCCAGGTTTGAGTTGTACAACTCAAATTCGATTTTGCGCGCGTGAGGAAATTTGGGTGGTCGGAGGTGATTGCGTGGATGCTGGCTGATGCGTGGAAGCCATCGGAGGTGACCGGAGCGCCGCCGCGTCCATGTGCACGTGCACGAGCACGGTTGCTTTGATGGTCTGTAATTTTGTTAGTTTGGGGATGAAGTAGAATAAGTGACTCGAGTTTTTACTCGAGTATTTTCATGTTTGGCCCGAAGCACAAGGGTGTTAGACTCGAAGTCATCTTCGTTTGGCTCGGGTTGGTTTAACAGAGTTGCAGTTTTGTTTAAAAACTGTTTGCAAATTGAAATTTAAACCAAATTTAAATGAATTTGCAAACTAGATATGAGTAAAGTTAAATCAGATTTAAGTTAGATTCAAATAGAACTTTGAATCTTAAAGTTTTAAAAAGGAAAATTAAATTTTAAATTTAAAATATAAGTTTAAAATACACTCGAATGATTAATGAAATCATTAATAAAGGAATTGATTTTATATTAGAAACAATTAAGGCATTAAGTGATGTAATTTATATGATAATTAATTAAAGACTCATTTATTTAATTTATAAATTTATGATTTAGATTTATTTAAAATTAGAGATTAATTAAAAGTAATTAAGAAATGTTATTAGTTAATGAAGATGATTAACTAAGGATAATTAAGTATTACTTAATATGATTAATTTTGATAACGAATTAGATAAATTAATTTAGATAATCAATTATATATTGTAAATTGTAAATTACATAATGGAAGCAATCAGAAATAATTACTTATTATGATTAATTAAGGATAATAAATCAAATAGAGGTTAATTAAGGATTTATTTATAAATGAGATTTATTAATATTAATTAAAGATTTATTAAAGTAAATTTATTTAAATGATAAAGATTAATTTGAAATTAATGATTTAGGGTTACGGGATGATTGCTTAATGGTAAGAAATTAAAATGATTTATTCATTTATTTACATTTGTATATTATTTCTTAAAATAATGAATTAAAGGGTTAATTAATTATGAAATTGGTTTAAAGATTAGATTTATGAATAAGATAAATTAAGGATAATTTAATTTATTAAAGTATTTGATAAATTAATTGATATCGAATGATTAATAAATCAGAATTGGTAAATTAACTCATAAGTAATTTATTGGAAATAAATTGAATTAATTAGGATAAATAATTTATAAATCCTGCTTATAAATGAGTATTGAATACTTGACCTGGCTTATGAATGATTGTATTGTGTGAAAAGCCTTGAATTGATTATCCTATCTGATGTGTGATATTTTGTTCTGTAGATTGAACAATGTATATTTATTTGCATTTGTATATTATCTGTGAATCTGTGAATGGACGATGAGCGTTATAAGTTTTATATCGCTTATCAATATTATTTCTGTGTTTAATCAGTGATGATTGAAATGATGTTGCACTATTGTGATTAAACCCCTGGACCACACCATACACACACAATTATGGATTTCACGAGGAAATCGATTAAGTCACAGATTTTAAAATGATTTTAAAATGATTTTTAAAAGTTGAATATTTAAATTCAAATGTTTTGGAAATGGAATCGGAATAAATGTGAAAAGCTTTTGGAATGGAATTTCAAAATAAAATTTATTATTTTTAAATTACTTGATTAAGTTTTGGAATTTAAATAATTTGATTTAAATTTAAATTCAATACTTGAAATTGAATTCTATGATTTGAAATTAGGGATTAAAAATGTTATATTGGTTATATAGGGATTAAACCACTTTTAAGTATTGTTTTTGGGAATAACCCAAGGATTTCAACTCGTATAAATGAATCAGATTTCCAAAATGAAAACTGTTGTTTTCAAATGATAAACACTTTTAGATAAGAACTGAGATTCCAGTTAATTAGAGGAATTTCAAGATTGAGTTGAAAAATGATTTTTCCTAAGTTATGAATGAATTCTTTTTGAAAGCTATGAATTAAATCTGTTTATTTTTAACAGATTTAAATTGATGATTTGTTTAAATCAAATTGAAATGAAATTTGTTTTGAAGCTATAAGTTAAATCTTTGATTTAAAGATTTAACGAGTTAATCAAATTGAAATGAAATTTGATTTGGAAAATCTGTGAATGAATCTTTTATTTAAAAGATTAAAATGTGAAAATTGTTTAAACCGTTAAAGGTTGTGAAAATGAATCTTTTTGTTTAAAGATTTAAAATGGTAATTTATTTAAACCATTTGAAGAAAAGTTTTGGGGAAATAAGTTGTGACTTAATTGAAATCCCAATATCCATATATTTTTAAAATATTTTCGCTCACTATTCGGTTTAGCCGGGAAAGGACCTTTGTGTCGTATAACCCATTCCGAATAAGTGATTCGACGTTATGGATAGCATTTGAAGACCGGTGATGAAGACCGGGTATTTGCGAAAGCGATAGGATGACCTATCGATTGTTTCTGCACCGAGTCGCGCCGGTATAGAAACTCCCTAAGTGATGGGAAATCCGATCAGGATTGTGAATATCCGAATTGCAAGGACTTCTTTGTAAGTGCCTTCGGTTCTGTTCGAACCCAGAACAGACTTGTATGGATTGTATGCCTGACATTACAAATTGAGATATAAAGCCGATTTCTTTCAAATATATTTCTGTTGGTGGCGGAGAATTTATTCTCTTAGCTTAACACCCTTCTCTGAGACGTACGTGCTCAGAGGTTATATAGTTGAAGTTATCAGCGATATATTCCCAATTTGGTAATGTGACATACTGAGTGTTGCTGTGAAATGATCATTGTGTTGATTATTTATGATAGGATCATTTATTTGATCGTCTATCTTGATGATCATTTCTATGATCATTTGTTGACCCAAAGCATGGCTTTTGTATAAAGTATGTTTTTGTGGACGTGACTTCGTCGAGCCTCACATCTCGGAAATGGTCAAAACAGGAAAGATGCGACAAGGTTATGAGGGGTAGCTCCCTTTAGGGTATGTGCATTTCCTTCTGGAAAGGGTGGTATCATGGTATGGAGCCCAGATACTTACTCATGTGGATACACTATATTTATTACTGTGTGGTGTTGTTGGTGACGAGCGCTCGGTTAAAGGTCCAATGGGACCGGGGGATGCCATATTCGTGTAGTAGTTACCTGGTGATAAAGGTAACCCGGCCTTGTGTTGGCAGAGAGCTGGTTAAGCTCTCGGGACGTCCCGCCAGAGGCGTTTCCATGTGGCAATGGGAAGTTCCTTGGCCTGATCATTCGTTGGAAATCCAAAGAAACACTACGATCTTGTACGGTATTAGTTGTAGAACCTGCCATGGAATGTGGCGGTAACCTGCCATTAAACATGGTAGCTATAGTAGGCATAAGTGCGGAATGTCTATGCTGGCTAAGATTTATATTCTACTTTCGAAATAAATTTTTCCTACACTATGCACTAGTAATAATATCAAATATTATTTTTAATGCGTATCAAGCATCTTTGACTATCATAAGGAGAAATCTCCTCCGATTCTGCGTTTGCATCGTGTGTGTGTGCGGGAGGCCTTATGGTAGTCTCATTTTTAAAAAGCATTGCGAATTGAATTTGAAAATCTTTTATTGAATGTTTTTAAAGATAAACTGTTTTTGTTGCTCACACCAGTCCCACGACTGATCCGGAGTTTATTGTTTTCTTTCCTAAACTCTGGGTGCTCATTATTTTCTACACGAGCAGTCTAGAGTTGGGTTTTTCAGATAGTCAGATTAGTAGGTTATCTGGAGTTAGTTCAGTCTTTGGATCACACTAGTCTTGTTGAGCTTGGTGATATGTTATTGGGAGTTCGAGCTATTGCTGGATTGATTCTTGGAAATGGAGTTGCAGTTTTCTGGAGTTCTTTCTTGAAGACTATCTCAGAGTTATATTGTTCCGCTGCTAGATGTTATCTATTTTCTTTCCGCTGCTATTTTTTGTATCATATCTCTAATGTATATTGATATCTATTGGATCATCTGTTGTATCAGATATTGTATCAAAGCTGTATATCAATGTATTATTCTTTTATTCCGCTGTGTTGTTTACTTAATGATTGTTATAAGCTCCGGCGAATCGGATTTGAACGGTCGAATCTATGGCATTCGAATACAATTTGAAGCACGGATGTCGATTTTTGAGCGAGCAAAATCCGAAACGTTACATTTGGTATCAGAGCTAAGGTGAAACTTTAGCTCAGGAGTGTAACACATTAAGTAACTCATTAGAGATAGGGTGAAGTATATCCTAGAATGAGTAATCCTTAAGATATCCGTTTGAATGCCTCAGTAAATTCTCTTACTATCTACTGATAGTAAGTATGAGTGCAAGAAGAGGACGAGATAGGGGACAGGGAAATACGACTATAATTAGTCAAAACTCTGTAACAACAGTGGGAACATCTTTCTTATCAATCTCTTTTTGATTCGTTTCCAAATTCTTTTGATTGCTTCGTACCAGCTCCAGAAAGAAGAAGTTTCGATATGATGGTAGCTCTACGATTCGTTATAGAAAATCCTTATCTTTATTGATTTCTTATCAGTTTCTGATTTAAACTTGAATGAATATAAATTGGAAATTTTGAATAAATTGGAAATTATAAATTGAGTTTAATTGGTTAATAGAATATGAAGATAATTTGAATTAAATCAATAAAACGATTATGTTTAAAACCAAATTTTGAAATTCTATTGTAATTTCTTGTGAATGCCAAGGTCCGAAGAGGGACAAATTAGTAGATATTTTGAGATATTCCGACTTGAGTTTGGAATCCATATCTTATGTTTGAGGAATTATAGGAGATTGAATCTATCTATCTCCGTGTTGTTTTCGTGCCTGCGAATTTCGAGGACGAAATTCTTTTAAGGGGGGAAGTTTGTAACGACCCCAGATTTTTATGAATTTAAATTGATAATTTAAATGAATTTTTGAATTAAAAATTGTAAAATTGATTTTTAATGATGCGAGTTTCCCCGATTCAAATATAAAATATATTAAGTCAAATTGATTTGAAAATTTGCATATATTTGTATATATGTGAATATATATGTATATATTGGATTTGAAATAAAATCTCGAATAAATGGTTTTAGAAATGAATAGAAATAAATATAACAACTTTAAAATATGAAAACAAATGCAGTATAAATATGTTCAAAACTGAAATATAAGTATGTAAACGAATTAGTTAAGAAACAAACATCATTAGAACTACTATTATAATATGTACATGAAGTAAAATAAAATAGAAATCTATCAAACATAAATAAAGTAAAATAAGTGGACATATCTATGAAGCTACAATACAAAGTAAATAAAATAAAGCAAAACCAGAAAACAAATAAATAAAGTAAAATACAAAATTAAGTACAAACAAAACATAACTAAAATAATCAACCGTACATACATAATAATTCAACCGTACATACATAATAATACATTAGCTAAACCTATTATCATAAACATGCAAAATAAACAAAAGAAAAGGTATAAAATGAAAATAACATAAGATATGTATAGGAACATATGGTACATATATATTAAAAACCACCTCCTCTAGCATACAAAGGAAGATATTCAGCCGAGACTTGTAAATCAAACAAATAGAAAGATCCTTAATACATAAATAAACAAATGCATAAAAAAAAAGAAACAAAACCACATAAAGCTCCAGCCACCAAAGCAATGTATAAAGTAAAGGAAATAATGAACAAAAATATAAACAAAGTATACAAGGGAAATCTAAGTACATATAAAATATAAAGTAAGATCTGTACATACATAAAATAAAAAGTATAAGCTAGTAAACAAATGGAAGAAATAAAATATAGCCTGCATAAAGTGTAAGTGATTAATGCAACATACCTCATGCATTTAATGCAAGATTATCTTCAGCCATGCCTATTTTGTACAAACATGTCACCTATAGCCATGTATTAATATCAACCTGCAAATCTTTTCTTCTATATGTTTGTATCCTCCATTTCATTTTCAACTATCAAAAATATAAACAAGCATTTTTATTTTTACAAACTCAAACATCATTTAATCAATAAACAAAAAAAAAAGTAAGAAGATCTTCAGTAAGCATTTTCTCAAAGCCTGGTTCAAAGACAAGTTCTGTTCTTGTTTGTTCTTTCTGAAAAATCAAGTGAGTAACACCCTTTTTAAAAGCTTAAGCATATGAAACTGATTATAGGTTTAAAATCTGGATTATGTATATTGTTACATATGTATTTCTCTGTGTATACATATGGTGTCTGGATGATTTTATATGTTCTTCTTCTCTGCTTTAGGTTGTAAAGTCTAAATCAAATTCAAGTTGCACTTTCTTCACCTCTGATCTCTGATAGGCATTAGTTTTCATGCCAATTCAGTTGTTTAAACATGAACTAGGATCCAAATTTAGTTTTAAACATGTATATATTTATACAGTGCCTGGAAATCCAGATTTATAGTAAACTTTTATAAACATGTTAAAATCAATTTATACAATCCTCTGATTCAAATACATAAATTGATTTGGCCTGGAAAGTTACGATTTTTGAAATCAAAATCACGATTTAAAGTGAGTTATTGGTTGTGAATTTGGGGATTGCCTGGAAATTGAGTTTTGGCCGAACTCTGATGATCTACGGAGTCGTGGTGGTCGAGCTTCCTCCTGGAGGTGGAGGAGTGATCAGTGGCCCTAGGAAAAATATTGGTTGGGGTTGGAAGTGAACGAGGTGGCGACGGTGATGGGTTCCTTTTCCTAGACCTAATTTTTGACTGTGTAATTGTTTGGGGTCGGTTCGTACGCATCGAAGCGTCGAGTGCTTCGGGGTTTTAGGTGTTGGTGGCTTGGTCGTAGGCGAAGCTGTGGCCGGAGGTGGAAGGTCGTTGGTGGTCGGAGCGTCGTGGGAGAAACGTTGACAGGTTGGGCTTTCGTTTGCAGTTCGAGTTCCAGGTTTGAGTTGTACAACTCAAATTCGATTTTGCGCGCGTGAGGAAATTTGGGTGGTCGGAGGTGATTGCGTGGATGCTGGCTGATGCGTGGAAGCCATCGGAGGTGACCGGAGCGCCGCCGCGTCCATGTGCACGTGCACGAGCATGGTTGCTCTGATGGTCTGTAATTTTGTTAGTTTGGGGATGAAGTAGAATAAGTGACTCGAGTTTTTACTCGAGTATTTTCATGTTTGGCCCGAAGCACTAGGGTGTTAGACTCGAAGTCATCTTCGTTTGGCTCGGGTTGGTTTAACAGAGTTGCAGTTTTGTTTAAAAACTGTTTGCAAATTGAAATTTAAACCAAATTTAAATGAATTTGCAAACTAGATATGAGTAAAGTTAAATCAGATTTAAGTTAGATTCAAATAGAACTTTGAATCTTAAAGTTTTAAAAAGGAAAATTAAATTTTAAATTTAAAATATAAGTTTAAAATACACTCGAATGATTAATGAAATCATTAATAAAGGAATTGATTTTATATTAGAAACAATTAAGGCATTAAGTGATGTAATTTATATGATAATTAATTAAAGACTCATTTATTTAATTTATAAATTTATGATTTAGATTTATTTAAAATTAGAGATTAATTAAAAGTAATTAAGAAATGTTATTAGTTAATGAAGATGATTAACTAAGGATAATTAAGTATTACTTAATATGATTAATTTTGATAACGAATTAGATAAATTAATTTAGATAATCAATTATATATTGTAAATTGTAAATTACATAATGGAAGCAATCAGAAATAATTACTTATTATGATTAATTAAGGATAATAAATCAAATAGAGGTTAATTAAGGATTTATTTATAAATGAGATTTATTAATATTAATTAAAGATTTATTAAAGTAAATTTATTTAAATGATAAAGATTAATTTGAAATTAATGATTTAGGGTTACGGGATGATTGCTTAATGGTAAGAAATTAAAATGATTTATTCATTTATTTACATTTGTATATTATTTCTTAAAATAATGAATTAAAGGGTTAATTAATTATGAAATTGGTTTAAAGATTAGATTTATGAATAAGATAAATTAAGGATAATTTAATTTATTAAAGTATTTGATAAATTAATTGATATCGAATGATTAATAAATCAGAATTGGTAAATTAACTCATAAGTAATTTATTGGAAATAAATTGAATTAATTAGGATAAATAATTAATAAATCCTGCTTATAAATGACTATTGAATACTTGACCTGGCTTATGAATGATTGTATTGTATGAAAAGCCTTGAATTGATTATCCTATCTGATGTGTGATATTTTGTTCTGTAGATTGAACAATGTATATTTATTTGCATTTGTATATTATCTGTGAATCTGTGAATGGACGATGAGCGTTATAAGTTTTATATCGCTTATCAATATTATTTCTGTGTTTAATCAGTGATGATTGAAATGATGTTGCACTATTGTGATTAAACCCCTGGACCACACCATACACACACAATTATGGATTTCACGAGGAAATCGATTAAGTCACAGATTTTAAAATGATTTTAAAATGATTTTTAAAAGTTGAATATTTAAATTCAAATGTTTTGGAAATGGAATCGGAATAAATGTGAAAAGCTTTTGGAATGGAATTTCAAAATAAAATTTATTATTTTTAAATTACTTGATTAAGTTTTGGAATTTAAATAATTTGATTTAAATTTAAATTCAATACTTGAAATTGAATTCTATGATTTGAAATTAGGGATTAAAAATGCTATATTGGTTATATAGGGATTAAACCACTTTTAAGTATTGTTTTTGGGAATTTGAATTTAACCCAAGGATTTCAACTCGTATAAATGAATCAGATTTCCAAAATGAAAACTGTTGTTTTCAAATGATAAACACTTTTAGATAAGAACTGAGATTCCAGTTAATTAGGGGAATTTCAAGATTGAGTTGAAAAATGATTTTTCCTAATTTATAAATGAATTCTTTTTGAAAGCTATGAATTAAATCTGTTTATTTTTAACAGATTTAAATTGATGATTTGTTTAAATCAAATTGAAATGAAATTTGTTTTGAAGCTATAAGTTAAATCTTTGATTTAAAGATTTAACGAGTTAATCAAATTGAAATGAAATTTGATTTGGAAAATCTGTGAATGAATCTTTTATTTAAAAGATTAAAATGTGAAAATTGTTTAAACCGTTAAAGGTTGTGAAAATGAATCTTTTTGTTTAAAGATTTAAAATGGTAATTTATTTAAACCATTTGAAGAAAAGTTTTGGGGAAATAAGTTGTGACTTAATTGAAATCCCAATATCCATATATTTTTAAAATATTTTCGCTCACTATTCGGTTTAGCCGGGAAAGGACCTTTGTGTCGTATAACCCATTCCGAATAAGTGATTCGACGTTATGGATAGCATTTGAAGACCGGTGATGAAGACCGGGTATTTGCGAAAGCGATAGGATGACCTATCGATTGTTTCTGCACCGAGTCGCGCCGGTATAGAAACTCCCTAAGTGATGGGAAATCCGATCAGGATTGTGAATATCCGGATTGCAAGGACTTCTTTGTAAGTGCCTTCGGTTCTGTTCGAACCCAGAACAGACTTGTATGGATTGTATGCCTGACATTACAAATTGAGATATAAAGCCGATTTCTTTCAAATATATTTCTGTTGGTGGCGGAGAATTTATTCTCTTAGCTTAACACCCTTCTCTGAGACGTACGTGCTCAGAGGTTATATAGTTGAAGTTATCAGCGATATATTCCCAATTTGGTAATGTGACATACTGAGTGTTGCTGTGAAATGATCATTGTGTTGATTATTTATGATAGGATCATTTATTTGATCGTCTATCTTGATGATCATTTCTATGATCATTTGTTGACCCAAAGCATGGCTTTTGTATAAAGTATGTTTTTGTGGACGTGACTTCGTCGAGCCTCACATCTCGAAAATGGTCAAAACAGGAAAGATGCGGCAAGGTTATGAGGGGTAGCTCCCTTTAGGGTATGTGCATTTCCTTCTGGAAAGGGTGGTATCATGGTATGGAGCCCAGATACTTACTCATGTGGATACACTATATTTATTACGGTGTGGTGTTGTTGGTGACGAGCGCTCGGTTAAAGGTCCAATGGGACCGGGGGATGCCATACTCGTGTAGTAGTTACCTGGTGATAAAGGTAACCCGGCCTTGTGTTGGCAGAGAGCTGGTTAAGATCTCGGGACGTCCCGCCAGAGGCGTTTCCATGTGGCAATGGGAAGTTCCTTGGCCTGATCATTCGTTGGAAATCCAAAGAAACACTACGATCTTGTACGGTATTAGTTGTAGAACCTGCCATGGAATGTGGCGGTAACCTGCCATTGAACATGGTAGCTATAGTAGGCATAAGTGCGGAATGTCTATGCTGGCTAAGATTTATATTCTACTTTCGAAATAAATTTTTCCTACACTATGCACTAGTAATAATATCAAACATTATTTTTAATGCGTATCAAGCATCTTTGACCATCATAAGGAGAAATCTCCTCCGATTCTGCGTTTGCATCGTGTGTGTGTGTGTGCGGGAGGCCTTATGGTAGTCTCATTTTTAAAAAGCATTGCGAATTGACTTTGAAAATCTTTTATTAAATGTTTTTAGAGATAAACTGTTTTTGTTGCTCACACCAGTCCCACGACTGATCCGGAGTTTATTGTTTTTTTTCCTAAACTCTGGGTGCTCATTATTTTCTACACGAGCAGTCTAGAGTTGGGTTTTTCAGATAGTCAGATTAGTAGGTTATCTGGAGTTAGTTCAGTCTTTGGATCACACCAGTCTTGTTGAGCTTGGTGATATGTTATTGGGAGTTCGAGCTATTGCTGGATTGATTCTTGGAAATGGAGTTGCAGTTTTCTAGAGTTCTTTCTTGAAGACTATCTCAGAGTTATATTGTTCCGCTGCTAGATGTTATCTATTTTCTTTCCGCTGCTATTTTTTGTATCATATCTCTGATGTATATTGATATCTATTGGATCATCTGTTGTATCAGATATTGTATCAAAGCTGTATATCAATGTATTATTCTTTTATTCCGCTGTGTTGTTTACTTAATGATTGTTATAAGCTCCGGCGAATCGGATTTGAACGGTCGAATCTATGGCATTCGAATACAATTTGAAGTATGGATGTCGATTTTTGAGCGAGCAAAATCCGAAACGTTACAAGACCATTGAAATTTTGGGCTTTTATTGGATTTTCAATTGGCCATAAATCAAAGGTGAGTAATTAAACCCACTCACGCGATACTAAAAATTCCATTGTAAGTTAAATAAAATATATGATGTGATATATAAAAAAAAATTATCGTTGTTTATTGATTTAAGTTGACATTTGAATTGATATTGAATCTGAATTGACGTTTAATTTTATATTGGAATTTAATTGATAGTTAAACCTCGATATTGATAAATATTATATGAATATATTGGTTAATTTGGATGTTTTTTGAAATGGATGCTTATTGATTGATATGTTGGATGTATGGTTGTTTATTTATTTTAATATGTCTCTATTATTACCTTGTATAATAGTGACATCATTTGAATGTTCCTTTGAATCATTTTAGAATTGGATAATTAAGACATTTAAATTATGGGTGTTTAAATGATGTATATCCATACAATTTCTTGAATTTGGAATATTTATTGAAACTGAATTATTTAAAAATTTAAAGTTTTTAATTTAAACTTCGAATTTATTTTAAATAATATGGTTAAAATTGGCATTTTGAATTATTTGAAATCTCGTAAGTTATTGCACTCACGTTGTACACTTGATAGGAGATGAAAAATCCTGTAACATCTCTAAAGCCATTGCACTCATATTTATATTTGAGATTGATTTGACTTACATAGGAATTTTTAGTTTTGACTCGACTATATTGTTTTTTCATTATGCTCAGGTCAGCTTGAGTTTTACAGTATTGAAGATTATTTTCTGGTGGATGAAGATAAAGATTCAGTATATTATTGCTATTTATTATTCCACTACATTTTGTGTTCCGCTGCATTATTGATTTATTTATGATGTATGTATAACCCTGGTTTGAATTTGTAAAAGTGTAATCAAATGTTATTTGTAAAACAGCTTCATGAACTGTTTATTTGATTATTATATTTTGTTGTTCCGTTGCGGGATTCTGTTTTTTCTTTCCTTTTTTTTTCTTATTTACCCCATTAACAATCCTCCCTTTTGAATGATTTGAATCTGACATGTGTGGTTTATTGTCGATTTGAACCGTCCAAAAAGGCGGGTCATTACATTTGGTATCAGAGCTTTGGTTTAGACATACCTTAGCCTGTTGGGGTTAACTCATTTGAGATGGGGTAGTAATATCCTAGAATGAATTTGTTTGAGTGCATATATATACGAGGGCGCGACTTGTTTGTGTTATAAAAATGTTTTATATAAGTTTTGAAATGAAATAACTTTCCTAATATTATATGTTATATATAAAAGAAATTTTTTATAGCTAATACAATTATTTATAATGTGTTTAATTTATGAAATGGTAATATCTAATTATTATCATTTATTGATGACTTGTTATATTTAGTCAAATTATAAACATTGGATATTATTATTGATTGAATATATGGACTAAACACTAGTTTAATAATGGTTAATTAAAGAGAATGAAGTGGATAATTAGGATATTCGATATGAAATTGAAATGTTGTTGTGAATTCTATTATTTGTTGACCGGTAGTTTCAACTATTGAAAAAATGGAATATTTGGAATTTTTTTGGATAATCGAAACCTTCTAATTTAATATATGAGTTAAAACTTAAAAATTGTGTTGAATTATGTAGTTGAATTTGATAACCTTAATTTGAAAGCAAGTGAAACATGGTTTAATTTGTATATCTATGTCTAGTAAATGAATAGAATTTTTTATACATTGGCATGTAATGTAACAATATACAAGTGTGAACTTTAAGCCTTGGGATGTTTAAATTGAAACAGTGATAAAGGAAATGTTGTAAATGAGATTAAATTGTAAAAAATATGTTTATAAACTTAATTAACATTTATGAAATGCATCATAACTAAATTTAAAGGTAAAGGTGAAGCTAAATGGGATAAGATGTAAATTAAAAGTGAAATGATTATAAATAAAGCCATGGCTTGTAAATTGTTACGAAATAAATGGATGTTGCAATAAATGGTTATAAATAAAGTTGTGACCACTTTAAACTCGAATAGTGTCTTATAAAAGGAATAAAGCTTTTATAAATTGGTTATGAACTTAAGAAGATTCCTTATGAAATGATTTGCAAATAAATGTAGTATTAAAAGAGAAATATTACATGTCAAAATAAATGTAATTTAAAATAAAGAGAAATATAAGCAATGTTGTGAGAATGAATATGTTAATGTTCTGTATGGAATAGAGAAATTCTAGAAATAAATATTAAAGTATGAAGTGATACTTGTATTAATCGATGAAATTAATAATGAATTTGATTAAAATGTAATTGTGATGAAACAAATTGGAATAATTATGTAAGTATTATGTATATTATTTTATTCACAGAATTAATTTGATCCGGATTTGAGTACACAAGTTCTATTTGAATTACACCACTCCGTGTTAGGATTTTTCATTCGATTCTTGATGGCGAATATTTGATATAGATTTTTGGATTGATTATAGAATTCTCTATCATAGTATGTGGCTATGTAAGGAGAATTATGGTTTCTAGTCAAGAAACCTGAAGAAGAGGCTTAAAAAGCCATTTTATTTCTTATTGATTTGTGCTACAATTTGCATGAAAGGTAAGAAGATCATTGCATGAAGCACAAGGTGTATTTTTACATGCTTAAAACCCTAATTCATGTTTTAGGAGACTACCAAAACTTCCCTTTAGAAAGTGTAACCTCCAAGTAATCATTAGGGAATTAATTAATCCTCACTAACATGCCTTTAAACCTCCATTGATATGTGCATGTGCTTTTAATCTCCATTAGGATTTAATTACGGTCTATGGGTTAGTAGGAAGGTGGGGTCCTCCATGATTACATGAATTTTTTTATTTCTTCATTTATTTGGCTTCCAACTCTTGTATATGCATATTTCCATAAAGCCACTTTCAAGTTGAATCTAAATTCCTATAAAACAAATTAAAATGAGCAAGTAATTTTTTCTCAAATTAATTCACACATGAAAATTACCTTTTTGCCTCCATGTAGATGCATGAAGGATGACTTGAAAGCATTTTTGAAATTTGATTTTAAACATGTAAAAACACCTAATTATGGCATTTATTTTACTAAAATGAGATTAAGTGTGTGAGTAAAAATATATAATTTTACGTGCACATCATAGTTAAATATGTACAGCCACATAGTTCACAAGCTTAGCAAAACATATATTACAGTCCTACAAAATGATAACCCCAGTTTAAAACATGATCTTACATAACCTTATCCTAAATAGAAGCATAAATATTCTAAGTCATCAGCTAAGAAGGTCCAAGTCACCATCCCTGCTCATCAGCTCCCTTGGTTGTTAGTTTCTATTGATTCAGGTCCATGTAGGAAGAATTGGAGATTTCCCTAAGTTGCACCTGTCCAGACATTATACATATATATAGTTTTGTAAGCCACAATCAAATATGAGTGATGTCTGGAATTGAAGCAATGGTCATTTCTTTCCAACCAAACAGCCTAGAGGAAAGCAAGGCCTCGTTGGACATATGGGAGCATGTCTCCCATAGATGAAGCATATAGAATTTAGAAAATGGAGCTTGCACAATCAGGTTAGAGGTACAAAGTGTTCGGAACTTAAAAGAATAATCAAAGTCTCAAAAAATATGCTGGCAAGAATAATTGTTGGCCGAGCAAAGGAAACTATTCTAGGTAAGCTTCAGATTCTTTCCTACTAAAAATTTAGTAGTAATTAACTTGCTTATCAGGACAAGCCATACATTGATTTTATATTTTGGAGAGTCCTTGACTGCCCATAGTTTTCAAAAGTTCAGAGTCATACCAGAATGTGCAAAGAAATTATACATAGATTTCACAATGAATTGTCTAGCGTTGTTTATGGCAAATGATAATTGATCTTCACTGTCTATATGTCGAATGTTATACGTGAGCTGAAGAATGGAGTAAAGCTTCCAAATATTACTACTTGTCTTAATTTTAGTGAATTAGATATTGCAAACTCCTCCAGTAAAGGTTTGGCTCATAGATATATATTTTCCATTTGCAATTGAGAATAGGTCAGGGAATAATGAATAAAGCACCACATTGTCCAACCTAGGGTCTATCTAGAAGGAAATCTGAGTCCCATTTCACAACTTGATAGAATTATTGATGTGCAAGTGGTGAGAGTAGGAAAGAATGCTCTTCCAGAAAGTTGAGGCATGAGGAGAGGAGGCGCCCTTAGATCTGCAATGTTTAAGTCTCCGTTGTAGTGAAATTCATTTGTCCATTGGGCACATGGTTTGGAGTAGGCCAATATCAAACCTCAACTCCATTTGCAAAGCAGGGCCTTGTCAAAGTAAGCAAAGTTGATGACTCCCAAACCCCTAGGCGACTTGGGCTTACAGGCTCTTCCCCATGCCTCCAAGCAGTTGACAAGAGATATATTTGAGGTACCTTTCCAGAGGAAAGCTCTCCATATTTGGTCAATCCTATTAATGAACCAGGATGGGGCTTTGTAGAAGGAGAGCTAGTAGGTAGGAAGGGCGTTGAGAGTGGATGTAACAACCCGCATATTTTATGATAGAGTATTTAAATATTTTATTTAAATATTTCATCATTAGTCGGATTATAGTCCGAAAAGCTACTTTTTGCAAACAGTCAAATTAGGACTCGAGACCACCCCCATTGAGTTCAAAATGACGTTTGCGATCTTTTTGAGTATAAACTTCGATATGTTTGGAGATAGTAAAATTTTGCTACTTTTTCACTTAGGGCTTTGGTTTTGTTTCAGCCCATTAGACCCAAGCTTCACCCCTCTCCTCTTCATTACTTCATTTCTAATTCCTAATACTCAAGCTTTAGCAACAATGGAGAGAGGAATGGGAAATTAAAACTCCAAACCCTAGTTTCCATCTACAAATCAAGTTCTAACTCCAAATCAATAGAAGAAGCTTTGGTAAGCCTCCTGTTCTTCTTCTCCAACTCATTCTCTTATTAATTTCAGAAATTTCCTAAACCTAACTTAGGAAATGTTGATCTTTTTAGCTTAGATTCAAGCCTTTGGGTTGGAATTGAAGAGTGATTGTCCTTTCCATTGCTCTATAGCTTCTTCTTCATTTGTTTTGGTATTAAAGGTGAGATTTTTATCTCACATCTATGCCTATATCTATCTTTGATTGTTGGGTATGAATTCCTAACACTTCTTCATGTGCATTTGCTTTTGGTTTGGATTGAATTGGAGAATATTCCAATTTTTGGTGTTTTGGGTTCAAATCTTTAAAAATCCTAACTTTGATGTTTTGATTCATGTTTTGGTGATGCATCGAGGAGCCAATAGGGTCGGGTTGCCGATTGGCGTAAACCCCTAGCGTTCGTGCTTGTCCGATTGAAAATTGAGTGAGTTTGCACTTCATTTGAATATAGGGTAGGAAATGCAGGAATTCAGGTTCGGTCGACTGAACTCTCTGAGTCAGTCGACTGACCTGAAGCTCGAAAATTTCTGTTTCTACAATCATTTTTGTGATTTGTCACTTTAAAAATATAAAGGTTTTAATACTAGTAGTAAATATTAAAACTCTTTCTTCCAAATGATTTCAACACTATTTTATTTACAAAGCTCGTTTTTCTTAAACCGTTTTCCAATCTATTAGTATATACAAACCTTTACCTCACTCGTATGAGAAATCTAATTAAACGACTTAGTAAAACAAGTGGTATGAAACGCTTACGTTTACTTCGTCGGTTAATTCTTGGACTTGTTCGATTGAATCTCTTGTGACAATTTTCGAGTGGAAATCTATAATTTGTTCGCAAATATTTAAGTTAAGCTAGTGGTTATGGGACATGAAGCTTAGCTCATATATTTACTAGCTTAGTGTAATTGACACTTCTTGACGATCAATGATGATCATTTTGTGATATAGACTAGCAGTGTGCGATGTCTCTTTGTCTGCGAGGGAGACTAAACCCCTCTTTTAGTGGAGCTTCGGCTTGGTGGGGTAGCGTCCCATGGTCTTCGGGCCGTTTCAGTGGGGCCTCGGCTCAAAATTAATGGTTAGCAAACATGGAATAGCTTTCCGTTTTGTGATACACATGTTGGTGAGTTTTCATGCTCCCGTTCTAGTGATAGGCCTCTTTCCCCCCTTTTTTGTGATTTTTGGATTTCCATTGATGATTTCTAGAATTTGTGTTTCACCAATTTTCGTGATTTTCATTGATATGTGTTATCAATATTTGTGCATTGGTGAATTTGTGTGTCATTAACTTTTTGCGAATGAAGATATTGAGTATGACATTCCTTTCTGATCTTTGAGAAGATTCTTTTGATATTGATTAACCTCTTGTTGATTTTCAGTTACATACTTATCATAGTATGGCTTTATGGTTATCATATGTTATGTCATATCTCTTATTTTATATCATTTTATCTGATATTTATAGTTAGACTGATCCGTTTATTATTTTCTTATTAAACAATACTCGGGTCAGACCGAGATGTTACTGGTGCTTCTGCTTGACTTCACATCTGGGATTATCATCCTGACTTTTGGCTAACTACTTAGATTAGTAGTTTTTGTTGTATACCTTTGAGATATAGACTCATTGATGTATACTTATTCTTTTGTGAATCTCTTGTAACCATTCTTTTGTGGTATTGTGGATCTTGTTTGACCACTACTCTGATATACACTTTCATGTGTAATATATTCATATCTTTTTCCGCCTTTGTGATATAAATTATCTATGACTGATTTATGTTATGTTTATTTCTATATTTGTTTCCGAAGATATTATAGCCACTGTGTAGTAGCTTTGAATTTGTGTCGGCATGTCAGATTTCCTCTTGAAAAGAATGCAAATTATATTTTATCTGGCATATCGGTGCTCGCATGTAACGCCCCATCTTCGAGACCCAATCTAGTAAAGAGTATTACGGAGTAATACAGACTACTAGAACGGAGAATAGAGTATAATGGAAGTGACCATGTGTAATCAAGCTATAACTAACTACCGAATACGTCGAATAGGTGGTTTTCTTTTCTCAAGTGGTTCGACGTATCCAATAGATATTTATAACGAAATTACAATGGCTAAGGAAAATAGGTTCAGAACAAACATAATACTAAATGATAACATCATCATCACAGAACAGTCACAGAACATAGGTACAATATATCGTCAATACAGATCCAAATATCAAAAGGTGGGTACAAAGCCACCGCTCACACGTGTGAGTCAAAAATATGTACATAAGTGACTAAATAATCAAAGTATCAAAATAGTGGACAAATATAAAGAGCTATCTATCAGCATAGCAGATAATGTCCAAGCGGAAGCACAGAAAGCTAACTCCAGAGACCTAACCTGAAACAACTCGGTCTGACCCGAGCGAAAAACACTCGGGTCAGGCTAGCTAAACAGTCAGTAATAACTGAGATATATAATAATGCGGTACATAAATCAAACAGTACTTCTCCAAAGAGAAGAGTAATATGGACTACATGAACATAATGACGATCCCTAATCATCAATAAACAGTAAAAATATCCAAAGAGAATATCAACACCAAAGTGTTAAATAAATAAAATCGCCTTATATCATCGGCGTAGCCAAAGCTATATAAAGTTGCCCATAGGCAATAATCCCAAGAGTGACCAGAGTCCGTAATCGATGCCCAAGCAAAGATCGATGCCCCAAAGAGCAATAGGGATATACTGAAAAGTCAATGAAATCGAATACTGAAAAGTAGTGTCCAGAGACACTGTAAATCCACAAGGTAATCGCACTTACATCGTATGGTTCCATAGAACCAACACTGAATGGCGGTACTCGAATGGATATAAAAATCATCAGATAATACAATTATTGCACGTGCACCGACCAGAGTCATTATTGCCAAGTACTGTAGAGTTGTGATCGATCACTCGCACAGATGCGGAACGCGCGAGACGGCGGGATCCTTCCCAGAAGGATATAGGCCCAGAGGCACATGCCGAAAAACTGCTCCATAGAGCAGGTGTCCAGAGACGGTTGCCCAGAGGCGTGGTGACCCAGAGGTCAGTACTGGCCGCCCAGAGGCTAATGTGTCACAACTTCTTAGAGAGGAACCCGTAAAGTGTTAACAATGAGTCCCATACCCCACGTTCTCACTAAACGGTTTACTAACCAATAGCAAGCTCACACTCCAAACAATAAAAAGTCCATCTCGTATCATCGGTAAACTAGACCCAAAGGTCAAAACGATCAATCGAATAGGTCGGGGATTAACCGGAAAGAAAATACACACGGTTCCATAGGCCGGAGATTTCCTAACCGTTTAAGCACCTTTCCTCTTCGCTCGACGTGCTAAAAGTGAGTTTGAGATTTTTATTTTAGAAAATAATGGTGCGAAACAGTTTTATAATTGATTTTGAAATCACTTTAAAATGGCTTTTGAAAACTCTCCTATTATGGAGTAATTAATTTAATAATTAAAAATAATATTATATAATAATTTCGAAAGCCATTTAGGAGTGAAAAATCCTTTAAAATAGTTCATAAAAACCCGTGTACAAAATCCAGAGACAAATCTCAAAGAAATCGATAAATCAGAAAATCAATGAAAACCAATATTCGCGTTGGAAAATATTCCGAATGGTTGTGAACCAAAGTTCGACAATTATACTTCTTCTTTTTTTTTGAAGCCGGCTGCACCGCATGGTGCAGCCCGTTTCTGCGAACCAGGCTGCACCATGCGGTGCAGCTGGTTCAGTCCAGCCCCAGCCCACATGGGCTGGGAAGAATTTGCAAGCCCCAGCCCTTTTGGGCTGGGGACATATAACAAACCCCCCCTCCCCAGCCCGCGTGGGCTGGGGAATTTGGGCCCGCCCCCAGCCCACGCAGGCTGGGGGATTTGGGGCCCGCCCTCTCCCTAGCCCGCGCGGGTTGGGGATTTCGGGGCCCGCCCCCAACCCGCGCGGGCTGGGGGATTTGGGCCCGCCCCAAGCCCGCGCAGGCTGGGGGATTTGGGCCCGTGCGCGCCAGCCCGCATGGGCTGGCCTGCTGCGCCTGGGCTGCAGCCTGGGTGCAACCCAGGCCTGTCCTGGTGCACCCAGAGCCCTGTTTTCAGCCTGTTTCAGGCTGAAACATTCCAGCCAGCTGATTTTGCAGTTTTTGATGGTTTTGGTGTGTTTTTTTCAAGTTTTTGGCATCAAATTTCACTAATATCAATCACTAACTACTATATAATGATCACTACACTATATTAAAGGAAACAAAGGGCCAAAGCTTAGCATTACCTTATGAAGCAATATCACAAACACCTTATGTGCACATCCAAAATGAAAGCAAAGATGATCAAAGAGCTATGATTCACATGTTACATAATAAAACATGTGTTACTAAATGGTTTCTAAAATCAAAAGAGGATTAAACACATATTAGAAGAGGTTTTTAGCAATATACCTCTCTAGAAAGCAACAAAGACCACTATAGCAACAACCAAGTTAGCAAAAGATGATTAGGAGGCTATAAGATCAAAAAACACATAAAACATGTGTTATCAAACTAATTTCAGAAATTAGAAAGATATAAAAATGGATTTGAGGTGGGTATTTGCATTACCTTTGCATAGAATGACTTGCATAAGCTAAAACTAGAAGGAGATGAAGATAGAGGCCATTTTTGTTAAGAAAGCTTTAGGAAATGATTAGGGTTTTGATTAGGGATGAATGGATGAGGTTAGGAGAGTTTGAGATAATCTATAGAGGAGGTTTAGGGTGGGTTATTGGGTTAAGTTTGGCAACCCAATAAGAAGAGGGTTATTTACATGTTTCTAAAAATTAGTCTAAGTGTTCATGTATGTTTATAAAACTCATTTTTCTTACCCAAACCCGTTTTAAAATCTCTCCTAAAATATTTAACTTTCCAAAAATGATAATTTATCCTCATTTTAAAATCCCATATTTCCCATTTAGTTAAAATAACCTTTTTCAAATAAATTTTGTTATTCCAAATCCTTTTACGCTTCATTAAAATAAATAAAAATTCTAACTTTTATTTATTAATTGGTAATGCAAATCCCGGGTTGTTACATCGCACAAAGCCATTACACGGATGGTCGCTCCTCAACAGCCTTATTCTCCGTGCTAGTTGACAGCATTACACCGTAGTGTCCTTGGCTAGCGTGGGTACAGAGGTAGGGCGTCACAGCTTGGTATCGGAGCCAAACTTTGGAACAATGTAGAATAATTTAACAAGGATCATCGTCCTAAGTCCATCTTAGGAGTCGTGCCTTAGGATTTTATTCGGGTCTTCGAACTGTCCTATCCTATTTTCTTTTGTGAGTCCTTGTTTTATCAATCATTATTGCTTGATATTCATTTTGTGAATAACCTTTTTATTTTTCTTCTTTCTTTCTTAATGAAG
The DNA here is from genome assembly GCA_030765085.1 of Allium cepa. NCBI lineage: Eukaryota > Viridiplantae > Streptophyta > Magnoliopsida > Asparagales > Amaryllidaceae > Allium > Allium cepa. The sequence goes on along the minus strand of CM060934.1, from coordinate 764,261,500 downwards.
AGAAATGGTTAGACCTGGTCGTCCTACCTCCGGTCAATCTAGTGCTACTCCCCAGGATGGAGTATTTATGTCTGCCCAGCAGCTTCTTGATCTAGTAAAGAATGCTCAAGCAGCCGGTTCTAATCCGGAGTCTACTTACCCTAAGTCTGGATTTGCACGTTTGTGCAATGATTATACCAATTTGGGTGGGAAGCCATTCAAAGGTTCTGAAACCATTATTGAAGTCCAGGCTTGGCTAAGAACATGTGATCGAATCTTTTCTTGCATGAATCTTATTGATCTTCACCGAGTTCAGGTGGCCTCTAGTATGCTCCAAGAAAGAGCATTAGACTAGTACGAGCTCCTAATTTCCGAAATAATTGAAGCGGATCTTACTTGGGAGAAATTCCGGAAACGATTCGAGTTAAAAATGTGTGCCAGAAGCTGAGAAGGTGACATTGGCTCATCGTTTCATAGACCTTGTTCAAGGTGAATCTTCCATGGCAGATTATGTCACATCCTTCGAGTCACTTTCTAAATACGGGGTCGAATACATAAACACCCCATTAAAGAAGAACCAAAGATTTGTCTATGGCTTGAACAAAAATCTCAATAAGCAATTACTTCTAAAATTAGAAGTTTCTTTTGATCAACTCATTGATATCGCTCTTCGACTGGAAGAGGCTGATAGAGTAAGTGATGTTGAGGTTGGAAATGCTAAACCGAACTTCACCAACAAGAAAAGGCCTAATAAGTTCAAAGGTCCTTATCCCAACAATAAGAAAGGGAAGCAAGTCTCTCCGGCAACTAAGACTTCTTCCTCAAGTGGTGGGCAATGCTACAACTGTGGTCCTAAGGACCATTATGCGAATAAGTGTTCAAAGCCCCGTGCTTGTCGCTATTGCAAAAGCCCGGACCATTATATATCTTCGTGCCCTAAACTTCAAGGCAGGAAGGAGGGAAAGCTTAATGTGGTGCAAACTCCTAGTAACACTTCTCGTGGTCAAGGTATTTTTTATTCTATCCTTGATGGCATTATTTTATTTCGTGATCAACCCATTCGAGTTCTTTTTGATACGGGTGCGTCCCATTCTTTTATATCGAAAGAATTTGTTGGTACTTTTTCTTTAAGTGTTGTTGCTTTAATGACTTCTTTGAGAATTGCGAATCCGGTTGGTGGATCTGCAACAATCAGTTTATTTTGTAAAGATGTTGAAATTATTTTGTGTGATTACTCTTTCCGTGCAGATTTGCATGTTATGCGTTACCTTGGCTTTGGAATGATCTTGAGAATGGATTGGCTTAACCGTTATGAAGCCTAAATCCGATGTCCTGAGCGGACTATTTATCTTCGACATCCTCAATCTGTTAAGCAAATTTCTATTGGCCTTAAAGATTCGGATTCTAGCTTGGCTGCATCTTTATATTCTTTAAATCCTCATGATGACGATAATGATGATGAGGAAGATATTATTTCTCTTATTCACGTTGTTCGTGAATTTTACGACATATTTGAGCCCGTTTTAGGATTACCACCTAAGCGTGCAATTGAGTTCAGAATTAATCTTATCCCTTGAGCTCAACCTATTACTCGTCCTCCTTATCGTATGTCCAATAAAGAAAATGAGGAGATGCGCAAATAATTATCCGAATTGGAGACGAAGCAATTTATTCGTTCTAGTTCCTCTCCTTGGGGAGCTTCGGCTATTTTTGTGAAGAAATCTGATGGTACACTTAGGCTTTGCGTTGACTACCGCAAGCTTAATGATCTTACTATCAAGAATAAATATCCTTTACCTTGGATTGATGATCTATTCGATCAACTTAGTGGTGCTAGAGTCTTCTCACAATTAGACTTAGCTACCGGTTTCCATCAGCTTCGTATTGCAGAGGATAGCATTCCTTTGACGTCATTCCGTACTCGTTATGGATCTTATGAATGGCTTGTTATGCCGTTTGGTTTAACGAATGCTCCGGCTTATTTCGTTGACCTTATGAATCGAGTTTTCAAAGATTTCCTCGATCAATTTGTTCTCATCTTCATTGATGATATTCTTATGTATTCAAAAATCGAGGAGGAACATGAAAAGCATCTTCGGATTGTGTTGGAAACTCTTAGGAGTAATCAATTAAAAGCAAAATTTTCTAAATGCCATTTTTGGCAATCTCGTGTGAAGTTTCTCTGCCATATTATTTCCGAATCGGAATATCAGTAGATTCTTCAAAGATTGAAGCGATTCAAAATTGGAAGAGACCGGAGAGTGTGATGAAAATTCGTAGTTTTCTTGGATTGGCGGGTTATTACCGTCGTTTTATCAAAGATTTTTCTAAAATTTCCATGCCTCTTACTAGCTTGACAAAGAAGGGAGTTAAATATATTTGGTCGGTCAAATGTGAAGCTTCTTTTCAGAAATTAAAAGAACTCCTTTCCGATGCTCCTATCCTTGTTATTCCCGGGGGGAAATCAAGATTTTGTTGTTTATACCGATGCTAGTCGCGTTGGTTTGGGTGCCGTTCTTATGCAAAGAGAACGTGTTATTGCTTATGCTTTTAGGCAATTCAAGCCAGCCGAGACTAGATATGCCACTCATGATTTAGAGCCCGCGGCTAATATTTTCGCCCTTCGTATTTGGCGTCATTATCTTTTGGAGGAAAAATTTATTCTTTACATCAATCATAAATCCTTGAGGTATCTATTTTCTCAAAAGGAACTTGATTTGCGTCAACAACATTGGCTCGAATTTCTTGCAGCTTATGATCTTGATATTCTTTGTACTCCCGGAAAGGGAAATCGTGTTGCCGATGCACTTAGTCGTAAGCAACAAGCGGTTGTTTCTATGATGATATCCGAATGGAATGATATCGAGATTTTATCTACTTGTGGGATTCGAGATCGCGTTTCCGATTTATGTTCATCTCTTGTTTTATGTAGTCTTGAGGCTCATCCTTCTCTTTTAGACAGCATTCTTGAAGCTCAAAAGCTAGATCCCGAATTTTGCTCTTCTTGGATAGAATTTTAGGGATAAAATTGATGTTGAAAGTTTGAAAGACTTTGATATTGATTCTCGTGGCGGTATTCGAAAATTTGGTAGACTTATCGTGCCGAATGTTAGTGATCTTCGTAAAGATATTTTAGAAGATTCACATTGTTCTAAATTTACCATTCATCCCGGTAGTAGTAAAATGTACGCGGATATGAGGCTACTTTATTATTGGGAGGGAATGAAATCTGATATTACTAACTTTGTTAAGTGTTGCATGACTTGCCAACTTGTCAAGGCCGAACACCAAAGGCCCGATGGATTATCGCAACCTTTAGAAATTCCAATTTGAAAGTGGGATCAAATTTCCATGGATTTTATAGACGGCCTTCCCCGTTCTCGTTCGGGTCATGATAGCTTATGGGTGATAGTTGATAGACTTACGAAATCCACCAATTTTATTCCCGTTCGGTGCAATCGAACCGTTCCTCTCTTGGCCAAACTTTTTATCAAAGAGATTGTAAAATTGCATGGAGTTCCTACTTCTATTGTTAATGATCGTGATCCATTGTTTACTAGTGGATTTTGGAAGAGTCTTCAAAAGGCTTTGGGAACGAAGCTTAATTTTAGCACCGCTTACCATCCTCAGTCCGATGGACAAACCGAGCGTGTGAATCAAACTCTTGAAGATCTTCTTCGTGCATGTGTTCTTGATTTTGGTGGAAGTTGGGAAGATCATATTGCTCTCGTTGAGTTTTCCTATAATAATAGCTTCCAATCTAGTATTGGAATGGCACCTTTTGAGGCACTCTATGGAAGGCCATGCCGTTCTCCTTCTTGTTGGCTTGAGGCCGGTGAGAAGCTGGTTTTAGGTCCAGACTTTATTCTTGATTCCACAGAAAAGATTGACCTTATTCGTCATAGGATGAAGGAAGCCCAGAGTAGACAAAAATCCTATGCTGATAACCGAAGAAGGAGGTTAGAATTTTCTGTAGGAGATTTGGTGTTTGTTCGTGTTTAACCTATGAAAGGTGTTGTGCGTTTCAGTCGATCGGGAAAGTTAGCACCTCGATATATTGGTCCATTTCCCATCACCGAACGCATTGGTTCCGTGGCTTATCGCCTCTCATTACCGGCTCAATTTTCTGCTATTCATGACGTATTTCACGTTTCTCAATTACGGAAATGCCTTCGAGATTCCGATTCTATTCTTGAGCCCGGTGTTGTGGAAGAAATTGAAGTTTCGCCTAATTTAACTCATAAGCAACATCCTATTTATATTATTGCTTCGGAGGTCAAGCGCCTTCGAAATAAAGATGTTCCGCTTGTTAAAGTTTAATGGTCGTCAAATCCTAAGGATTGCTCTTGGGAATCTAGAGAATTCATCGAGCGAACACATCCGGACTTACTTTCTCATGCTCTTTGAGGTGAACTTTTTATTTTAAAAATTTCTTCTTTTTGTGTTGATATGCTTTTGTGGTTGTTACTTTTTGTTCATTTGTTCCTTATGATTGCGAGGACGCAATTTCTTTAAGGAGGGGAGTCTGTAACAACCCGCATATTTTACGATTGAGTATTTAATTATTTATTTAAATATTTCAACGTTAGTCGGATTATAGTCCAAAAGGCTACTTTTTGCAAACAGTCAAATTAGGGCTCGAGACCACCCCCATTGAGTTCAAAACAACGTTTGCGATCTTTTTGAGTATAAACTTCGATATGTTTGGAGATAGTAGAATTCTGCTACTTTTTCACTTAGGGCTTTGGTTTTGTTTCAGCCCATTAGACCCAACTTCACACCTCTCCTCTTCATTACTTCATTTCTAATTCCTAATACTCAAGCTTTAGCAACAATGAAGAGAGGAATAGGAAATTAAAACTCCAAGCCCTAGTTTCCATCTACATATCAAGTTCTAGCTCCAAATCAATAGAAGAAGCTTTGGTAAGCCTCCTCTTCTTCTTGTCCAACTCATTCTCTTATCAATTTCAGAAATTTCCTAAACCTAACTTAGGAAATGTTGATCTTTTTAGCTTAGATTCAAGCTCTTTAGGTTGGAATTGAAGAGTGATTGTCCTTGCCATTGCTCTATAGCTTCTTCTTCATTTGTTTTGGGATTAAAGGTGAGATTTTTATCTCACATCTATGCCTATATCTATCTTTGATTGTTGGGATTGAATTCCTAACACTTCTTCATGTGCATTTGCTTTTGGTTTGGATTGAATTGGAGAATATTCCAATTTTTGGTGTTTTGGGTTCAAATCTTTAAAAATCCTAACTTTGATGTTTTGATTCATGTTTTGGTGATGCATCGAGGAGCCAATAGGGTCGGGTTGCCGATTGGCGTAAACCCCTAGCGTTCGTGCTTGTCCGATTGCAAATTGAGTGAGTTTGCACTTCATTTGAATATAGGGTAGGAAATGCAGGAATTCAGGTTCAGTCGACTGAACTCTCTGAGTCGGTCGACTGAGCTGAAGCCCGAAAATTTCTCAGGTATGTGTTCAGTCGACTGACTCAGGGAATTCAGTCGACTGACCTGCTCTTGTTTTGCCTGTTTTGCCAATATATGTGCTAGTTGCTTTATTTTCCAATCTTTAATCGATTCTTCTTCTCCGAGTAGTCGTTATCACCTTGGTCGACTTTGATAACTTCTATTTTAGGAATTTTTGGGTATATCCACTTTGATGGACTCGGTATCGGTTTCTTTGGATTTGATTCACGTCTTCGTATGTGGATTTTGATGATTGATTGTTTCTACAATCATTTTTGTGATTTGTCACTTTAAAAATATAAAGGTTTTAATACTAGTAGTAAATATTAAAACTCTTTCTTCCAAATGATTTCAACACTATTTTATTTACAAAGCTCGTTTTTCTTAAACCGTTTTCCAATCTATTAGTATATACAAACCTTTACCTCACTCGTATGAGAAATTTAATTAAACGACTTAGTAAAACAAGTGGTATGAAACGCTTGCGTTTACTTCGTCGGTTAATTCTTGGACTTGTTCGATTGAATCTCTTGTGACAATTTTCGAGTGGAAATCTACAATTTGTTCACAAATATTTAAGTTAAGCCAGTGGTTATGGGACATGAAGCTAAGCTCATATATTTACTAGGTTAGTGTAATTGAAACTTCTTGATGATCAATGATGATCATTTTGTGATTTAGACTAGCAGTGTGCGATGTCTCTTTGTCTGCGAGGGAGACTAAACCCCGCTTTTAGCGGAGCTTCGGCTTGGTGGGGTAGCAACCCATAGTCTTCGGGGCGTTTTAGTGGAGCCTCGGATCAAAATTAATGGTTAGCAACCATGGAATAGCTTTCCGTTTTCTGATACACGTGTTGGTGAGTTTTCATGCTCCCATTCTAGTGATAGGCCTCTTTCCTCTTTTTTTTGTGATTTTTGGATTTCCATTGATGATTTCTAGAATTTGTGTTTCACCAATTTTCGTGATTTTCATTGATATGTGTTATCAATATTTGTGATTGGTGAATTTGTGTGTCATTAACTTTTTGTGAATGAAGATATTGAGTATGACATTCCTTTCTGATCTTTGAGAAGATTCTTGTGATATTGATTAAGCTCTTGTTGATTTTCAATTACATACTTATCACAGTTTGGCTTTATGGTTATCATACGTTATGTCATATCTTTTATTTTATATCATTTTATCTGATATTTATAGCTAGACTGATTCGTTTATCATTTTCTTATTAAATAATAATCGGGTCAGACCGAGATGTTACAGGTGCTTCTGCTTGACTTCACATCTGGGATTATCATCCAGACTTTTGGCTAACTACTTAGATTAGTAGTTTTTGTTGTATACCTTTGAGATATAGACTCATTGATGTATACTTATTCTTTTGTGAAGCTCTTGTAACCATTCTTTTGTGATATTGTGGATCTTGTTTGACCACTACTCTGATATACGCTTTCATGTGTAATATATTCATATCTTTTTCCGCCTTTGTGATATGAATTATCTGTGACTGATTTTTGTTATGTTTATTTCTATATTTGTTTCCGAAGATATTATAGCCACTGTGTAGTAGCTTTGAGTTTGTGTCGGCATGTCAGATTTCCTCTTGAAAAGAATGCAAGTTATATTTTATCTGGCATATCGGTGCTCACACAAAGCCATTACACGGATGGTCGCTCCTCAACAGCCTTATTCTCCGTGCTAGTTGATGGCATTACACCGTAGTGTCCTTGGCTAGCGTGGGTATAGAGGTGGGGCGTCACAGTGGAGTTCATTAATATCAGTCTTCCCATATGAGATAAAGATGTCCCTTTCCACTTAGCTAGACGTTGTGTCATTTTTTATAGTAGTATATTCTAGTTCCTATGCTTTAGCTTCGTGGTTCTCAAGGTAAGTCCAAAGTAAGTTATAGGGAATGACTGGAGAGAATAGTTTAAAGTGGATGCAACTTTTGGACCCAAAAGCCATCTTCATTAATCATTATAATAGAGCTTTTGGAAGTCTGTAGAAGTAAGCGGTATTCAGACCCCCTTCCTTAAGCAATTAGGATCTAGTTCTTTGTTTCCATGCTAGCTACTCCTGCCTCATGATCCTGTCAAGCTTAGATTCAAGCGCCTTCAGCACCTATCTGTCAGTAGAAAAGAAAGGGGAGTTCTCTTCTTTGATGTTGAGGTCCAAGATCTGATTTTGAAGGCGCTCCTTCTTAAGCCTTAAGGCAACACAAAGCCTAAAAAACTAGCACTTCAAATCTTTCTGCAATAGTCTTAGCTTAGCGACCGACAACTTAATAGCAGGGCTAGAAACTCTGAAAGACTCCCATAGCCTCTTGACCATGCCATCAAATCCAGGATCAAGGGTCCAGAAGTTCTCAAATTTGAATTAAGGGCGGTGAGGAGATCCATCACCAGTACCAGGAGAATAGGACAGTGGTCACAAATGATAGAGAGAAGACCATGCTGGGAAGATAGAGGATGCATGTCTTCCCAAGTTAAGTTTAGAGAGAATCTGCCAAGTTTGGCAAGGGATGAAGAGGCTCGTTTGTTAGACCATGTGAAGGCCCAATTATTTATTAGAAAACCAATAAGATCACATAAGGAGATAAAGTCATTGAACTCATCCATATCCGGATCCGATCCTATGTAATTTCTTTCCGAGTGGAAGCAAGTAACGTTAAAATCTCCTTCTATAATCCATGATATGCAAATGTGAGAGGAAAAATCGCACACACACCCTAAAGGTTCAAACAAAGGCCAAGGTGTGGGGAAAATAGATATCAAAGAAGGAGTCAATAACCTCGGAACTGATATTTTAAAGGATAATATGGAAAACACTAGGAGTCGGAAAGGATTGCAATAGGGTCCATCTCGAGTCATCCCAAAGAGTTATGACCCCCTTTAGAACTTGTAATGACCCATAAATTAATCACTTTATATTTGAATATTTAAATCATTTTTAAATATTTAAATAATAGATCTTTATAACCAAATAAACACCTTTTAAATAATAATTAATGATGTTGAAATCATTTTCAAAATATGTTTAGCAAAATAACTAGTTCAAATAAAAATCGAAAATGTGACTGAAATACGTTTTTCGAAATTTTGACTTTTTAGCATTAGAAAGTCATCAAAAACATTGTGCGCATTTTGTATAGCCCATATACACATGCACACACATGCACATAAGTCGTGATAAGTTAACGATAGTGTTAAAATAAATAAACCATGCTTAGATTAAAATGAAACAAGATTTGCCTAATTATACATATAAAAACCAAAATAAACCTTAGGAAGTACGCAACCATCACCTTAAGCACCTAGGTAAGTACACAAAAACATGCTGAAGGAGGGAGAAAGAGGGAGTAACATGTGCAAGGAGGATGGAGGAGGTATGGAGCTTCATGATACATGCACACTTTATACTATTTAATTCCTAAGTCAATTTACTAAAATACCCTTCTCATTTTCCTATAAATACATGCTTCCTCTCATCATTCTTCGGTTTACATCTTAACTTCCATATTCATTTCCTTTCTCTTCATGTATTCATAATTTTCCATGGCTTCCATTTGTATGTTCATGGCTTAAAACTATAGTTTTTTCCACTTCCGTCCACTTAAAACTAGTTCATACCTTCTCTATATCACTTTACTTATCAAAACAACACCTTAAATCCCCATTTCAACCATGGACGAGACTATAACAGACCATAGCTGAACCCAAACATCCCATTTAAGGGCCCAAATGTCCGAGCTAGAGTGGGGTGAAGTATAGTTCATGTGCTGGCAAGTTGTTGTAGGAGTTCGGCCTAGTTTGGTTGCATTTTTATGAGTAAAACTTCACCCACAAAACCAAAGTTTCTGTAACGACCCAGAATTTTAAACAATTTAATTTAGAATATTTAATTAATTTTAAATATTTGAATGATGGTTTGGATTGAATTTTCAATATAACTTTGAATATAACGATTGAATTTATAGAATTTAATCTATTGAGAGTTGAATAATAATTTGAATCTTCAAATTTAAGCCGATTTAAAATATTTCAAAGGCTTGTAAAATTCATATTGATAACACTGAAGATTTTAGAAGCTTCAGAATTTAATTTGAAAGTGATTTGTTCAGTTTTGAAATTTAATCGTTCGAATCGATATTTAAAAATAGCCGTCCGAGGCACAGTCTCGGAATTCGACGAAACCAGTTCCATTGGGTCCGGAATATTGAATTATTACCGGATTTCAAATTTCGTAATTTTTGGAGTTGTTTTGTGAACACACGACGAATAAACGCGTCGAGATCAAATTGAATTCAATTTAAAAATTTAAATTATAATTAATTAACAAACACGTTGTCTTCCCTTAAAACACGTTCCTTGGTCTCAGCCTAAATTCACGCTGAACATCACGAACGAAAATCGTGTAAGCACGCCTTCCTCCATACCCAAATTCACGTCTCCTTCTCCTTAAAACCACGACCCCCCCCATTCGTTTCAAATCAACAGAAAAAAAAAAATGGCCGCGTGTTCGATCGAAGCAGGGGTCGGCAATGTCATTCGAGGGGGGGACGCGCGCGACAGGGGGGAGGCATGGTCGCGAGGCGACAGCAACGTAGTCGTGGGTTCGATTTAGGGTTAGGCGTGATTGGGGGTTTCGGTGTCGCGCAAATCGATGAAGGCGGCGGTGAGCTCGCGCGCGCGCTTGGGGCTGGGTTGCGATGCAGTGGAGTAGACGGCGGCGCGCGATAGGGAGACGAGGTCGCGTAGGCGCGGCAAGGTCTGGAGGCGGCGACGTCGTGCTGGCGGTGAAGCATCGACAACGACGAAGGCGACTGAGTCGCGTGAATCTAGGGCTTCGAGTGGATGCAGGCAGTGAGGTATTGAATTTAAATTTTGTTTTAATTTTATATATATATATATATATATATATATATATATATATAAAATAAATATAGATTGAAAAAAAAAATAAACAGCGAACAAAAATAAAAAAAATAAACAGCAAATTTTATTTGGAATATATATATATAAATATTTATATATATATATATATATAATTTGTAAAGGGAAAGTTAGTTTAAAATATAATAATTTTGGGTTAATTAAATTTATTAATTAGGAATCTATTTCTAAGATTTAATAGTTGCAAATAAAAAGAAAGTTTAGTTTTAATTCAATAGTAGTTAAAACAAATTTAATTAAAACCCGTTTGAATTTTTAATTTTTAGTTTAAAAATAAAATAAAATATTTTAGAGTGTCAAAATTTGAAAGGAAACGAGTTGAAATTGGAATAATAATGTATTATGAAAATAAATTTGTTTAGTATCAAATTTTAAGATTAAATGAATTTATTAACAGGAAGTGGTTAAAGAAAGAATTAGTTAATCGAATTTATTTAAAAGAAGATATGTTTAAAATTAAATTTATTTATTAAAACAAAATTATCAGTTAAATATAAATTTATTTTAGCAACTAAAGAGATATTGGTTAAAAAGGAATTTAGTTTTAAATTTAAATTTGGGGTTAAACAAATTTATTCAAAGTAATCGATTTAAAGATATTAATTTAAAGTAAAAATAAATTTTTAGTTTGATTAAGTTATTAAAAGAGAGTTTGGTTAATTAAATCTATTAAAAGAAAGAAAATTTAATAATTAGTTAAATAAATTTGTTTAAACAAGAAATTGGTTTAAAAATAAAACTATCAGTTAATTTAAACTATTAAAGGAGAAAACTGATGAATTAAAATTTGTCAAATGAAAATTTAATTTATTCGATTGATTCGAATATTAATTGAATTGTATAAAATATTTATACTAGGTATAAATCAAGAAATCGAGTCAAGATGGGAAAGTGGATTGCTAATAAAAGCAAAGGTGAGAACTTCTCACTCAAAAGGAATTTCTGTTGTTTATTTAAATTTTAAATAGTTAGATTTAAAATTTATTGACTGTGTTGATTGAATGCTTGAATGATGATTGTTATATATATTGGATGTGAATAGACCCTATACGCCGTTAGTAAGCGGAGGTTATTTAGTACACACATATACCGCGATATTCCACCTCGAAGTGGAATTGGTATTATATTATATATATAGCAATATATATATATTGGCATATGTATATATTGCAGTTGATTGATTTCCCGCATTTTCTTTTAGCGGATGAGACCCTATGCGCCGTTAGTAAGCGGATATATATTTATAAAATCCCATATACCGCGATATTCCGTCTTGAAACGGAATGGTATTGTGCTAATGTCTGTGGATGCAGGGAAACAGGTTGGAGGGATCCAACTGGATTCCTCACAAATATTTATTGATTTTAAATATTGTGATGTTTGATTGTTTATCATATCGATATATGATATTGGAAAAGTCGTGATTGACTAATTGATGTGTTGCATCATCGGATCCAATTTTTGAAATTTAAAAAAAAACAACGATTTTAATTTCTAAAGTGATTTTTTTGAAAATATAAGTTTATATAATATTTTTTTTGAATTGATTGATTATAAATAAATAAACGTTATAATTTTTATGTTATAAAAATTATGATTTTTGAGAAATGTAGTTAAAAGTTGATTTTTGAGAATATGGGATTAATGATTTGACAAAATAATTTAAACTGGGATTTTTGAATCTATTATAAAATGAATAAAAGTGATGAAATTATAAAGAACTGTGAAGATGTTTCAAAAGAATAATATAAATTGTTTTATATTAAAAAGATTTATAAATTGATATTTATAAATTAAAAATATAAGAATTATAAAACAAGCTTTTATAAGTGTTAGAATAAATTGTAAATGAATTTCATAAATAGAAATGGAATTATAGAATTATAACGATGAAGTTATAGATAGAATTTTATAAACAGTATAAATTGATTTATATAAAAGATTTACAAACGGATATTTGTAAATTAAAATATTGGAATTATAAAACGAAGTTTTTATAAGAGTTAGGATGAATTGTGAATGAATTTCACAAATGAATGAATTTATAAAATTATGAACGATGAAGTTATAATTGGAATTTTATAAACCGTAGGTTTATAAAATTTGTGAAGTTATTTAAAAGAATAAGATTTTGGATAAATAGATGAATCTTATAAGTTATAAGATTTATAAAATTTGTGAAGTTTAAAGGAATGATTTTATAAACAAATAAATTATAAGTATTTAACTTATAATATGAAATTTTTAATATATCATTGTGATATGAATTGAGATAGGTTAATAAAAGAAATTTATAAAAGGAAGTTGGTATAAAAGAAATAGAAATAGAATTTATAAACATTGTTTTATAAATTCGCAAACTACTTATTTTGATAAGTAAATTGTTGCAATTTATTTATGAAGTTATATTCATGTTTTAAACAGTGAATAATTCCTTAAAATAAAAGGAATAGAAGGAATGAAATTTATTAATAATATATTCACGTTTTTGTATAGTGAATATTATGTTAAAGAATTATTTGGAATATGATGTTTTAAATAGAATTAAAACGATCTAATGATGTTCTAAAATATGTTGAGATTCGAAACCATAGATTTCAACATTTATTGTTGAAATAGATGTTTTCGAGAAATAAAAGGAAATGGTAGATTATAACACTGTTGTTATAATAGATGATTTCCGAAAGGAAATGTTTTTGTATAGTATTGGGATTTATATATCTATTTTAATTTCGAATCCCTATACTAGTGATTTTGGGTTGTCGTAACGATGTTTTACGCAACATTCGTTTTGGCCCAAATAAATATGGTTAAGTGAATGATTTCCTTAAAGAATGAAATATATACTTAATTTCGATTAGAGTATAAGGAATATTTTCCAAGGTTGAAAATAAATAAAATTTGTGGATTACTTATAAAATAAATAAGTATGGAAATTGTTTTTCCCATGAGAAATGGAAAGTTTAGAGAATTTATCTTTTTGAAGATAAATTGAAAATGAATATTTGAAATCGTATATTCATAAATATTTTGGAAATATAAATTCAATATGGAATTTATAAATGGAATTGGGAAAATAGGTTTAAAAATAAATATTGATTTATTTTTGAAATATAGAAAGTTATATCTTCTAAAGATATTTTTGGAATTAAATAATTTGGAAAATTATTTGGATTCTGGTGATGTTGGCATATCTATTGATAGATCAATAACCGACTATCGATATTTACCTTTAAATAGGTATTTGTTGTGAATTTGTTTGAAATTGAATGTCACACTTATTTTTAAAAATAAGCGCTCACTATTCGGGTTAACCGGGAAAGGACCATGGGGTCGTATAACCCATTCCGAATATGTGATACGTCGTTATGAATTGCATTCGAAGACCGGTGTTGAAGACCGGATATTTTCGAAAAACGAAGAGGGTTTCTTGTTGATTGTCTCTGCACTGGCTGATCCCCGGTATAGAGATCCCCATAAGTGATGGGAAATCCGAACGTGATTAGAGATTATTCGGATTGCAAGGACTTCTTTGTAAGTGCCTTCGGTTCTGTTCGAGCCCGGAACAGACTTGTATGGATTGTATGCCTGACATTACAAGTTGAGATATAAAGCCGATTTCTTTCAAATATATTTCTGTTGGTGGCGGAGAATTTATTCTTTGCTTAACACCCTTCTTTGAGACGTACGAGCTCAAAGGTTATATAGTTGAAGTTATCAGCGATATATCCCATTTTGGTAATGTGACATGCTGAGTGATGCTGAAATGATCATTGTGGTGATTATTTGTGATAGGATCATTTATTTGATCGTCTATCTTAGTGATCATTGTGTTGATCATTTGTTGACCCAAAGCACGGCTTTTTGTACAAAGTGTGTTTTTGTGGACGTGACTTCGTCGAGCCTCACATCCCGGAAATGGTCAAAACAGGAAAGATGCAGCAAGGTTATTAGGGGTTGCTGTAGCTCCCGTTAGGGTATGTGCATTTCCTTCTGGAAAAGGGTGGTATCATGGTATGGAGCCCAGATACTTACTCATGTTGAAAACACTCTATTTATTATGGTGTGATGTTGGATATCGAGCGCTCGGTTGAAAAGGTCCTAAAGGACCGGGGAATGGCGTGCTCGTGTCAGTAGTTACCCAGTTAAGGGGTAACCCGGCCTTGTGTTGGCAGAGTTCCGGTTTGGTTCTCGGGGGTGTCTTTCCAGAGGCATTCTCAGTGGCAATGGGAAGTTCCTTGGCCTGACCATTTGTTGGAAATCCAAAGAAACAATACGAAACTTGTACGGTTTTAGTTGTAGAACCTGCCATTTAATATGGTAGCTATTAGTAGGCATAATATAATGGTACTTATGCTGGCTAAGATTTATATCTTTACTTTCGAAAGAATTTGTTCTACACTATGCACTAATAATAATATCAAATGCTCTTTTTAAATGCGTATCAAGCATGTTTGACTATCATAAGGAGAAATCTTCTCCAAGTCTGCGTTTGCATTGTGTGTGTGGCAGGAGGTCTTATGGTAGTCTCATTTTTAAAAGCATTGCGAATTGAATTTAAAAATATTCCTCTTTTTGATTTTAAAGATAAATAAACTGTTTTGAGTTCTCACACCAGTCTCATGACTGACTCGGAGTTTATTGTTTTCCTTCCTAAACTCTGGGTGCCCACCAATTTCCACACGGGCAGTTAAGAGTTAGGTTTATCAGGATATTCTGGATATTCTGGAGTTGCTGGAGGCAAGCTGGATGGCATGGCGTATTACTTGTATATAGTATTTCTTTTCCGCTGTTTAAAATTGTTTGTTGTTGTACACTCTGATGATTTGATGTAATGTAATATAATGTGATGTAATAACTGATATAGATCTTTGTTTAAAGATTATTCATTTATTATTATATGTTGTTCCGCTGCGAATTGTGAGATTTAGATGTTGTTCTGTTGTTTCTTTCTGTTCTGTTTTCTTTCTCTCTTCTTCTACCTCTTTCTCTTCTTTCTTAAAAACCCCCTCAGTGTTCGGTTTTTCGGCAACGAAAAATCGTGTCCTGACAATGTGGTATCAGAGCTGTTGGTTAAGCGACAACAATGGTTCTGTAGGGTATTTCTCGTTAGAGATAGAGTCAGCAGTACTCTAGAATGAGTTTGAGTGTAATAATAGATATGAACGCGTATTTGTTAGTGAATATAAAATTGATTTATATTATAAGATAATTTTACCCAAAACTATCTTTGGTATAGAAAGAAATGATTTTCTATGAATTATTATAGTATATGGTTGCATGATTGCTAGGAAGTGATAATATTGAATTATTATCATTAATAATGGAAAGAAATAAATAAATTGAATTCAAGTAAATTAACTTGATAATTTATTTATTTGTGAAATAATTTCATATGGAATTGAATAGATAAAATGGATTGGATTCAAGTAAATTAACTTGATAATTTATTCATTTGTGAAATAATTTCAAATGGAATGAATATGGAATGTGAATAAAGATTGAATAAAGATGGTATATGAATTGGTCGTAAGCAATAAAAATTGAATTGAGTAATTAAGTAAATTCGAGATGAATTGAAATAATTGAAATGAATTAGTGAATGAAACTAATTTATAATAGTAATATGAATTACTAAATAAAAGTAATCGTTAGAATTCAATATTTAGAATTGAGAATTGAATTCGAATGAATTTGAAGTCGTGAAGTGAATTAAAACGTGAAATTGAATGAAATTGAATATATAACTTCAATAGTAAAGTAAAAACATATAAATAAGCATATATTGGAAATTTTGTAATAGAATTTGCAAATTGGTTTGAATATTGGATTCGGATGCTACTACTAGCAAGTTATACAGGTTATACAGGTGTATAAAGAAATGGAAATTTTGATTTCAAAGATAAAAAATTGAATTGCTCGACAAAAAGGTACGTATTTCAATTTTAATATGAGATTTGATGACTTTCTCCTCTAGCCACTTGGTTTTTTTCTTTTCTTTTTGATTCTGAGGGGCCGTGGTGCCATTTTGTAGTCGTACCGATCGAGCCGCGCAAAGAAAACGCTGGCAAAATTTTTCGAAAATTTAGGGTGTTAGAAAATTTTTGAGAAAATTTTGAAAGTTTGAAATTTGAATTTGAATTTAAATTTGAATGGTTAGTAAAACAATGTTGTTTGAAACCTATAATTGAAGTTGGAAATCTAGTTGAAAAGATAGTGAATCTCTAGTAAAAAGATTTGTTTTAGATAGTTGATAAAACTATTTGGATTGTGAAAAATAATAGACGAGATAAAGGCATTCTTCTTAACTTGTAATTTCGGGACGAAATTCTTTTAAGAGGGAAAGATTGTAACGACCCAGAATTTTAAACAATTTAATTTAGAATATTTAATTAATTTTAAATATTTGAATGATGGTTTGGATTGAATTTTCAATATAACTTTGAATATAACGATTGAATTTATAGAATTTAATCTATTGAGAGTTGAATAATAATTTGAATCTTCAAATTTAAGCCGATTTAAAATATTTCAAAGGCTTGTAAAATTCATATTGATAACACTGAAGATTTTAGAAGCTTCAGAATTTAATTTGAAAGTGATTTGTTCAGTTTTGAAATTTAATCGTTCGAATCGATATTTAAAAATAGCCGTCCGAGGCACAGTCTCGGAATTCGACGAAACCAGTTCCATTGGGTCCGGAATATTGAATTATTACCGGATTTCAAATTTCGTAATTTTTGGAGTTGTTTTGTGAACACACGACGAATAAACGCGTCGAGATCAAATTGAATTCAATTTAAAAATTTAAATTATAATTAATTAACAAACACGTTGTCTTCCCTTAAAACACGTTCCTTGGTCTCAGCCTAAATTCACGCTGAACATCACGAACGAAAATCGTGTAAGCACGCCTTCCTCCATACCCAAATTCACGTCTCCTTCTCCTTAAAACCACGACCCCCCCCCATTCGTTTCAAATCAACAGAAAAAAAAAAATGGCCGCGTGTTCGATCGAAGCAGGGGTCGGCAATGTCATTCGAGGGGGGGACGCGCGCGACAGGGGGGAGGCATGGTCGCGAGGCGACAGCAACGTAGTCGTGGGTTCGATTTAGGGTTAGGCGTGATTGGGGGTTTCGGTGTCGCGCAAATCGATGAAGGCGGCGGTGAGCTCGCGCGCGCGCTTGGGGCTGGGTTGCGATGCAGTGGAGTAGACGGCGGCGCGCGATAGGGAGACGAGGTCGCGTAGGCGCGGCAAGGTCTGGAGGCGGCGACGTCGTGCTGGCGGTGAAGCATCGGCAACGACGAAGGCGACTGAGTCGCGTGAATCTAGGGCTTCGAGTGGATGCAGGCAGTGAGGTATTGAATTTAAATTTTGTTTTAATTTTAGTTATATATATATATATATATATATATATATATATATATATATAAAATAAATATAGATTGAAAAAAAAAATAAACAGCGAACAAAAATAAAAAAAATAAACAGCAAATTTTATTTGGAATATATATATATAAATATTTATATATATATATAAAATTTGTAAAGGGAAAGTTAGTTTAAAATATAATAATTTTGGGTTAATTAAATTTATTAATTAGGAATCTATTTCTAAGATTTAATAGTTGCAAATAAAAAGAAAGTTTAGTTTTAATTCAATAGTAGTTAAAACAAATTTAATTAAAACCCGTTTGAATTTTTAATTTTTAGTTTAAAAATAAAATAAAATATTTTAGAGTGTCAAAATTTGAAAGGAAACGAGTTGAAATTGGAATAATAATGTATTATGAAAATAATTTTGTTTAGTATCAAATTTTAAGATTAAATGAATTTATTAACAGGAAGTGGTTAAAGAAAGAATTAGTTAATCGAATTTATTTAAAAGAAGATATGTTTAAAATTAAATTTATTTATTAAAACAAAATTATCAGTTAAATATAAATTTATTTTAGCAACTAAAGAGATATTGGTTAAAAAGGAATTTAGTTTTAAATTTAAATTTGGGGTTAAACAAATTTATTCAAAGTAATCGATTTAAAGATATTAATTTAAAGTAAAAATAAATTTTTAGTTTGATTAAGTTATTAAAAGAGAGTTTGGTTAATTAAATCTATTAAAAGAAAGAAAATTTAATAATTAGTTAAATAAATTTGTTTAAACAAGAAATTGGTTTAAAAATAAAACTATCAGTTAATTTAAACTATTAAAGGAGAAAACTGATGAATTAAAATTTGTCAAATGAAAATTTAATTTATTCGATTGATTCGAATATTAATTGAATTGTATAAAATATTTATACTAGGTATAAATCAAGAAATCGAGTCAAGATGGGAAAGTGGATTGCTAATAAAAGCAAAGGTGAGAACTTCTCACTCAAAAGGAATTTCTGTTGTTTATTTAAATTTTAAATAGTTAGATTTAAAATTTATTGACTGTGTTGATTGAATGCTTGAATGATGATTGTTATATATATTGGATGTGAATAGACCCTATACGCCGTTAGTAAGCGGAGGTTATTTAGTACACACATATACCGCGATATTCCACCTCGAAGTGGAATTGGTATTATATTATATATATAGCAATATATATATATTGGCATATGTATATATTGCAGTTGATTGATTTCCCGCATTTTCTTTTAGCGGATGAGACCCTATGCGCCGTTAGTAAGCGGATATATATTTATAAAATCCCATATACCGCGATATTCCGTCTTGAAACGGAATGGTATTGTGCTAATGTCTGTGGATGCAGGGAAACAGGTTGGAGGGATCCAACTGGATTCCTCACAAATATTTATTGATTTTAAATATTGTGATGTTTGATTGTTTATCATATCGATATATGATATTGGAAAAGTCGTGATTGACTAATTGATGTGTTGCATCATCGGATCCAATTTTTGAAATTTAAAAAAAAACAACGATTTTAATTTCTAAAGTGATTTTTTTGAAAATATAAGTTTATATAATATTTTTTTTGAATTGATTGATTATAAATAAATAAACGTTATAATTTTTATGTTATAAAAATTATGATTTTTGAGAAATGTAGTTAAAAGTTGATTTTTGAGA
The DNA here is from genome assembly GCA_030765085.1 of Allium cepa. Taxonomy (NCBI): domain Eukaryota; kingdom Viridiplantae; phylum Streptophyta; class Magnoliopsida; order Asparagales; family Amaryllidaceae; genus Allium; species Allium cepa. The sequence continues at coordinate 764,242,021 of CM060934.1, read as the reverse complement.
ATATGGGATTAATGATTTGACAAAATAATTTAAACTGGGATTTTTGAATCTATTATAAAATGAATAAAAGTGATGAAATTATAAAGAACTGTGAAGATGTTTCAAAAGAATAATATAAATTGTTTTATATTAAAAAGATTTATAAATTGATATTTATAAATTAAAAATATAAGAATTATAAAACAAGCTTTTATAAGTGTTAGAATAAATTGTAAATGAATTTCATAAATAGAAATGGAATTATAGAATTATAACGATGAAGTTATAAATAGAATTTTATAAACAGTATAAATTGATTTATATAAAAGATTTACAAACGGATATTTGTAAATTAAAATATTGGAATTATAAAACGAAGTTTTTATAAGAGTTAGGATGAATTGTGAATGAATTTCACAAATGAATGAATTTATAAAATTATGAACGGTGAAGTTATAATTGGAATTTTATAAACCGTAGGTTTATAAAATTTGTGAAGTTATTTAAAAGAATAAGATTTTGGATAAATAGATGAATCTTATAAGTTATAAGATTTATAAAATTTGTGAAGTTTAAAGGAATGATTTTATAAACAAATAAATTATAAGTATTTAACTTATAATATGAAATTTTTAATATATGATTGTGATATGAATTGAGATAGGTTAATAAAAGAAATTTATAAAAGGAAGTTGGTATAAAAGAAATAGAAATAGAATTTATAAACATTGTTTTATAAATTCGCAAACTACTTATTTTGATAAGTAAATTGTTGCAATTTATTTATGAAGTTATATTCATGTTTTAAACAGTGAATAATTCCTTAAAATAAAAGGAATAGAAGGAATGAAATTTATTAATAATATATTCACGTTTTTGTATAGTGAATATTATGTTAAAGAATTATTTGGAATATGATGTTTTAAATAGAATTAAAACGATCTAATGATGTTCTAAAATATGTTGAGATTCGAAACCATAGATTTCAACATTTATTGTTGAAATAGATGTTTTCGAGAAATAAAAGGAAATGGTAGATTATAACACTGTTGTTATAATAGATGATTTCCGAAAGGAAATGTTTTTGTATAGTATTGGGATTTATATATCTATTTTAATTTCGAATCCCTATACTAGTGATTTTGGGTTGTCGTAACGATGTTTTACGCAACATTCGTTTTGGCCCAAATAAATATGGTTAAGTGAATGATTTCCTTAAAGAATGAAATATATACTTAATTTCGATTAGAGTATAAGGAATATTTTCCAAGGTTGAAAATAAATAAAATTTGTGGATTACTTATAAAATAAATAAGTATGGAAATTGTTTTTCCCATGAGAAATGGAAAGTTTAGAGAATTTATCTTTTTGAAGATAAATTGAAAATGAATATTTGAAATCGTATATTCATGAATATTTTGGAAATATAAATTCAATATGGAATTTATAAATGGAATTGGGAAAATAGGTTTAAAAATAAATATTGATTTATTTTTGAAATATAGAAAGTTATATCTTCTAAAGATATTTTTGGAATTAAATAATTTGGAAAATTATTTGGATTCTGGTGATGTTGGCATATCTATTGATAGATCAATAACCGACTATCGATATTTACCTTTAAATAGGTATTTGTTGTGAATTTGTTTGAAATTGAATGTCACACTTATTTTTAAAAATAAGCGCTCACTATTCGGGTTAACCGGGAAAGGACCATGGGGTCGTATAACCCATTCCGAATATGTGATACGTCGTTATGAATTGCATTCGAAGACCGGTGTTGAAGACCGGATATTTTCGAAAAACGAAGAGGGTTTCTTGTTGATTGTCTCTGCACTGGCTGATCCCCGGTATAGAGATCCCCATAAGTGATGGGAAATCCGAACGTGATTAGAGATTATTCGGATTGCAAGGACTTCTTTGTAAGTGCCTTCGGTTCTGTTCGAGCCCGGAACAGACTTGTATGGATTGTATGCCTGACATTACAAGTTGAGATATAAAGCCGATTTCTTTCAAATATATTTCTGTTGGTGGCGGAGAATTTATTCTTTGCTTAACACCCTTCTTTGAGACGTACGAGCTCAAAGGTTATATAGTTGAAGTTATCAGCGATATATCCCATTTTGGTAATGTGACATGCTGAGTGATGCTGAAATGATCATTGTGGTGATTATTTGTGATAGGATCATTTATTTGATCGTCTATCTTAGTGATCATTGTGTTGATCATTTGTTGACCCAAAGCACGGCTTTTTGTACAAAGTGTGTTTTTGTGGACGTGACTTCGTCGAGCCTCACATCCCGGAAATGGTCAAAACAGGAAAGATGCAGCAAGGTTATTAGGGGTTGCTGTAGCTCCCCTTAGGGTATGTGCATTTCCTTCTGGAAAAGGGTGGTATCATGGTATGGAGCCCAGATACTTACTCATGTTGAAAACACTCTATTTATTATGGTGTGATGTTGGATATCGAGCGCTCGGTTGAAAAGGTCCTAAAGGACCGGGGAATGGCGTGCTCGTGTCAGTAGTTACCCAGTTAAGGGGTAACCCGGCCTTGTGTTGGCAGAGTTCCGGTTTGGTTCTCGGGGGTGTCTTTCCAGAGGCATTCTCAGTGGCAATGGGAAGTTCCTTGGCCTGACCATTTGTTGGAAATCCAAAGAAACAATACGAAACTTGTACGGTTTTAGTTGTAGAACCTGCCATTTAATATGGTAGCTATTAGTAGGCATAATATAATGGTACCTATGCTGGCTAAGATTTATATCTTTACTTTCGAAAGAATTTGTTCTACACTATGCACTAATAATAATATCAAATGCTCTTTTTAAATGCGTATCAAGCATGTTTGACTATCATAAGGAGAAATCTTCTCCAAGTCTGCGTTTGCATTGTGTGTGTGGCAGGAGGTCTTATGGTAGTCTCATTTTTAAAAGCATTGCGAATTGAATTTAAAAATATTCCTCTTTTTGATTTTAAAGATAAATAAACTGTTTTGAGTTCTCACACCAGTCTCATGACTGACTCGGAGTTTATTGTTTTCCTTCCTAAACTCTGGGTGCCCACCAATTTCCACACGGGCAGTTAAGAGTTAGGTTTATCAGGATATTCTGGATATTCTGGAGTTGCTGGAGGCAAGCTGGATGGCATGGCGTATTACTTGTATATAGTATTTCTTTTCCGCTGTTTAAAATTGTTTGTTGTTGTACACTCTGATGATTTGATGTAATGTAATATAATGTGATGTAATAACTGATATAGATCTTTGTTTAAAGATTATTCATTTATTATTATATGTTGTTCCGCTGCGAATTGTGAGATTTAGATGTTGTTATGTTGTTTCTTTCTGTTCTGTTTTCTTTCTCTCTTCTTCTACCTCTTTCTCTTCTTTCTTAAAAACCCCCTCAGTGTTCGGTTTTTCGGCAACGAAAAATCGTGTCCTGACAGTTTCTAAACCATATTCATGTTCATTTTAGTAGCTAATTAATGCTTTTATTATTTACTGGATGATGTATTGGTTGTTGTTTGGTTTATGCTTTGAAAGTTGTCCTGTTTGAAAGTTAGTAAGCATTAGTTAGCTATTTGAAAAGTTAGTAGTTAAAGTTAATATAACTGTTAGTAAATATATATTACATGTTTTTTCATAGTAAATTACCATGTATATATGCTCATATCCTTGCTATGTAATGTTTGGTTGTAATGATAATATCATAAACTCGTTTGCCGAACTATCCATATAGCGATAGTAGCTATATCGGCACTTTCAAAAAATCACATTTTATAGAAACCATTTGGGTTCATCTTCGTGCTTGGAATTGTTTTACAAGTTACGCAAGATTTTTATTAACGATGTTTTCAAAAGCAATTAACCATTTTAATAATGATTATTTAATTTAATTATTATTCAATTAAGGGACAGTTTGACAGAGGTCCCTAATAAGTTTCAAAATACACAAAAACCCCAACAAAAAAAGTTTGTAAATGAAGTCTCTATAATTAAGTTACCGAATAATGGCATACACTTATGCAATTATTTAGTAAATAATTGCAGACATTTACACAATTATATCTAAAAATTGGAGATATTTTCACAATTATTCGCTCAAAAATTGCGAAAATCTACGCAATTTTTTAAAAAAGTTGCGGAAGATTCCGCAATTATTCACCAAAAAATTTGCGGTATTTTTCAACAAAAAATTTGCGGAATTTTTCAACAAAAAAATTGCATAAATTTATGCAACTTTTGGATATAATTGCATAGATGTCTGTAATTATTCTGTGAATAATTGCATAACTTTGTGCAATTACTTAGTAACTTAATTCTGGGGACCTAATTTTCATACTTTTTTTACTGCGGTTGTTGTGTATTTTGAAACTTATTAGGGACCTGAGCCTAATATTGACTTTAATTAATAAGGATTAAGGTTAACTAAGTAATTATTTAATGATGTGTTTTAAATTAAACTAATTACTTGGTTAATGACTGTTTAAATTAATTAAGCACTGTATCTATTGATGTTTAGGAATAATTAATCTTTTAATAATGATGTATTAAAGTTAATTAATCAATTTTCTAATGATATTTTTAAATTAGTTAATCTTTTTAACTAATGATTTTTAAAGTAAATCTATTTGTTTTGACTTTAAGCAATCTTTCCTTTGATGATGTTTTAAAGTTGTTAATCATTTTATATAACGATATTTAATTAATTATTTATTTATTAAATTAATTATATTTAAATATTACTAATTAATAGAATTAGTGAAGTTTTAAATGTGATTTACACTTATCAATTAAAGGCATCTGAAGTTAATTTATCAACTTGATTAATGAAGTTTCAAAGTGAATTTATCAAAGTAATAAGGATGTTTTGACTTTGTTATTCATTTTAATTAATGATAATAAATTATTTATTTATTTAATTTAGTTAATTTTTAATCAAATTAATGGTGTTGAAAAGTGATTAACTTCTTTTGGATTAATGGCAATAGAAGTAAATTCATCAATTCAATTAATGAACTTTTAAAGTTGATTAATCAATATAATATGTTTAAGTTATTAAATCCTTTTTATAATGATGTTTAAAGTTAGTGAAATCCTTTAACAAAGTGTTTTAAAGCTAATACTTGTATTGTGAAGCCCAAGCCGAATGTGTTTTTTAAAGAAAAAGTTTGATTCGTTTATGGAAACGAATTAATTTCCATAAAGAGATATTACTTATATGGAAATGATTTATTTATATACTTAACACTAAATATCGAAGATGTAGACTTGTTGCTATTCCAAAAGTTAAGAAGGGTCATGAGACATGACTTTGAGGAAACACTACCTTGACTTGTCCGACATTGTTGTTAATCAAGGAATAATACAAGTTTGAATTCAATGAGTGGTGATGGATATACAAGACTTAATTTTCATATTTGATCGTTTTATATCCTCGATGATTGGTTTCCCAGCTATCGATTACTTTGGAATTTTATTTTCATCATTCTAGGATGATTTGTTGCTCCGTTGAGCTTTCTTATCCATTTTCGGAAATGACTAAATCAAAGCGCATGTTTTTAGCGGCCAATGTAACGACCCGCAAATCCGTACCCCTTGAGTCAACACTATTCTACATCAACCAACTCAAGATGAACGGAAATACGAACCATTTGGGTTAAAGAAGAAGAGGTAGAAGAAGAAAATAGAAAAACAACAACATAATCTAACCATCGTAGCGGAATAAAATATAATAGATAATAAATGATCTTTACACAAAAATAAATATATCTATTTATACATTACATTATCAGAGTATACATATCACACATATGGACAGTAATCATAACCTGTCCTCACAATCTGAATACACATCGGAATATTTAACACAAATACGGAAGTACGTATCGCCATCCAGCTCGTTTCCTGAGCTCCACAGCATCCTTTCCTGTATCCTATAATACTCGGTCTGACCCGAGAATTACAGTTAAATAACACCCGAGTCAATCTGGAATACCAGCGTGAGAAATCACACTCAAATTGATTATTAAAGTTACAAAATCCTTTTGAAAACAAAAGCATCTCGTAAGACCACGCCACAAATAAACATGTCGGGTTTTTACCTTACGAAAGCTAAAACCCTTTTTCTTAAAATCCTCCGATATTATAATAGGGTCTATATACAAATACTTATTAAAATAGCCAAAATTATTACATGATTAAATTCCAGCTACTAGCCACAAAGTGGGTAATACAAACAAAACTCGTAAAAGGAACATAGGGAGAATGGATTTCCAACTAATGACTAGGCACTGGGGTACCACCTGAAAAGGTACCTGGTCCAGATCAGCATACCGAGGATCACTCCCGACCCCCTACAACACAAGACCCGGACTACCCCTTACTGGATAATCCCAAGTAAGATCACCCCACGGTTGGGATCAGCAACCGCACCACTAAGCCGAAATAAAAGGAACATCTAGACAGGGATGACCTCACCGGAAATGGGTGCTACCCACCAAGTCTTTCTGCATAACCCCTGATTTTTAGTCATTCCCGGTTGATGAGGCTTGAGACTAAGCGTTACTTTTTAGAACGTTTCACTTAGAATGCCCATCGTCCACCTGATGATGTTCAACAAGCATTCATCCATACAAGTCCATCTCGGGGGTTCGAACAGAAACAAAGGCACTATTCCTACTACATCCATTTTGGAATTATCCTCAGGATTAGTAGCGACTAGCCCTTGCACTTCGTTGCTCCATCTTCGACTCCAAACTCGTTTTTCCACGAAAATGTACAAACCGGATCGAAGTGGTTTTCTAGAAATAAATCCCGATCCCGGTCTCTTCGAAACGATTAGCGCATTGGCAATATTGATAGTCGGTTATTTAACTATCACTTAACATTCACAACAACCATCAAACAATAAATGATTTCTCCAAATTATTTATTAACCTCAGAATATCTTCACAAGATATATTTCCATTTTCAACCTTTTGAAAACAGTTCCAAACCATACTTTTCTCCTAAGATAAATTTCCAAATACTTATTTCCACTGAAAACAACCAAGCACAAAACTTTAGATTTTTTTAAAAATAATAATTTAAAACCCTTTATTATAAATTATCATTTAAAACATTTAAGTTAAAAACTACTTCAATACTTTATTAAAAATATATATACTTTGGGAATATTTAAATGAGGCTACTTAATAAAATATGAAACTAGATTTCTCTATTAAAACAATACCAAGTCACCTTTAAATAATTACTACGGTAATAGATTTGATAACAATACTTACTTTAGAATTTAAACATTTTAAAAATAATAAATTTTCTAAAACATGCTTTTTGAAACAACATAACTTATATTTAAAAATTTATGTTGAAACCGTACTTGGCTATCCAGGGAAATACTCTTCTCTTTCCATCTTTAAAAATAAATCGCTATTTATTTTTAAACAAAATTTCTCATTCCTTTAATAAATTCGCACCGTGAATTTATTCTTTCAATTATCCACTGATATATTGCTTTACTTTTATAAACACAGTTTATCAACTTCATAGTCACATTCTCCTTTAAATTTCCAATTTCAAATATTTAAATCAATTTCCAAGTTAATTGCCAATTTACTCCATTTGGAATAAATTCCTTTACTTACTCAATTCATTTCAAAATCCATTAATCATAGACTTTATTATTATTTTCGTTTGATTTTGAATCTTTTAACTGAAACATACCAATTTCATATTTTCCAAATTTCTTCTTTATTCTTTTCAATAATTTAGATCTTAAATTTAAAATAAATGCTTTATTCTTTTAAATAATAACACTGGATTTTAAAATTCATTACCTTCCTGTTTATTCAAAATCCCCTTTTCATATACGGAATTTATTTATTAGAATTTTAAAACCACTAATATTCTTATCCGGTTCATTCTTAATTTATTTAAATTCTCTATAATTATTTCACTTACAAATTCTCTTCTTTTAATTTCATCTCAAAAATCCAATTCTATATATTTTGATAACTCAGTGTACCGAAATATACTCAAGTAAACTATAGCATTCGATATTCCAATTATCCATCATATTCATCACAGAATATCGAATATTCGTAACAGAGAATATTAAACCATATAAATAATTTTGAGGAATCCAGTTGGATCCCTCCAACTTGTTTTCCTGCATCCACAGATGATTAGCACAATATAAAATACCAATTCCACTTCGAGATGGAATATCGCGGTATATGGGATTTAAATATAATATCATCCGCTATTATGCGGCGCATAGGGTCTCATCTACTATATAATGCGGAAAATCAATCATTCCAAGATATATTATATACTACTATATATAATATTGCACATCAAACAATTCAACCATTCAATCACTTTTTAAAATTTAACTATTTAAATTTAAATATTGACCAGATGAGTGAGATTAACTCACCTTTGATTCCTGTTTTGCAACCCACTTCATTCTCGATTTGATTTCATGACTTCTAGACCTTGTATAAACATTTTATGGTTTATTAATATTTGAATTGATCAATCGGTTAATTACTATTTAATTAACAACAGTTTAGTTCAAACCAATTTTCCTTTTTAAAACCTCTTTTAATAACTAAATAATTTAGATAAGTTAATTTAAACAAAATCAGTCTCCTGGGTATATTATTTTAGAATATACTAGTAGATTAAATATATATAGGTATGGTTATTTTATTTTAATTTCCATTTTGAAAATACATATACATATATACCTAAAATTAAATTACAGAGAAAAACTGATTTTACATAACTTTACACTTAAAAATTCCTATATTTTTTTTCATTGTCTTTCTATATAAAAGTAATTTTCTATTTTAACTTCATATATATTTCAATCTGTATTTATTTGATTTAATTTTAAAAACGAAATAACCTATATACGTTACAGTAATTTTTTTTAAAACTTACTTCAGTAACCCATTTATTTTTAAATTAAAAATACAAATTCAATAATAATAAAAAAACAAAAGAAGAAACCCTTACCTTCGACAGCCACTACCTACGCGACTTCGATGCCACCACAAATCGAGCTATCGCGAGTCCATCACCGTCCCCCAAATCAAACATTAAGAGACCCTCATCTCCAGACCTCCCCGCCTTCGCGGCTTCGTCCCTGTCTTTGACCACTGCCATGCCTACTTCCAACTCGCACGATGCCGACCTCGAGCCACCCTCGAACATGCCATCACCTCTACGTGAGACTGCCCTTCGCTAACCCTAAATGACCATCGACCAGAGTCTCCCTTCCATCGACTTGCTCGTGCCTCGATTCCCACTCCCTCGTAACGATTTCGAATCGAAATAGACTCTCGATTTCGAATTGATGTTTTTTTTTAAGGAACAAGATTGATTTTGAAAACGAAAAGGGGGATCGGCCATGACCTTGAATTCGAATGAGGTAAGAGGGTTTTTTTCTGAACGAAGACTCTTTTTTTATTTATGCACGGCTTTGGCTTTCAGAAGAAGAAAGATGCGTGTACAAATTTCTGCCAAGTGTTGAAACAAATAAAACGTGTAATTTATCTTTTGAAAACAATATTATATTAAATACACCTATATATCATTTTAAATTAAAAATTAAATTTAAATTGTTACAGTTACGCAATTCGAAACCTCGATCTCCAATCGAGGCGTACCATTAGGCGTTTATAATGTTATACCCCTATTCCGAACGCAATGGAAAAGGTTTCGAGTCCTAATTCGATCATATGGAGAAGATTGCTTTTTGGACCGGTTATAAAATTTAATTTTCGATTTAAATTCAACGCGTTTATATATCGTACGCTCACACAACAGCTCCAAACACTATGAAAATTGAAATCCGATAATAATATAATATTACGCATCCAATGGAACTGGTTTCGTCAAATTCCGAGACTATGCCTCGGAAGGCTATTTTTAAGCGTCAATTTAAACGATATATTTTCAAAACTTAACAAAGCACTTCCAAATTCAATGTTAACACTTTTACTATTTTCAGTATTATCAATATAAATTTTACAAGCCTTCAAATTATTTTTAACAGGCTCAAAACAACCAATTTAAGTTTACCAAATCCAATAACTTAATTGCTAAATAATAGTAATATTTGAATTCAAGTTGAAAATTAACTTTTAAATATTTAAAATCAATTAAATATTCTGATTTAAATTGTTCAAAATTCCGGGTCATCACATTCCTTCCCCCTTTAAAAGAATTTCATCCCCGAAATTACTAGTTAGGAAGAATGGTCCAATACCCGTTTATTATTTCCCCAAAACCAAACAGTTTTTAATAATAACCAAACAATCTTTATTGAAGACACCCTATCCATCTAACTAACTTTTCAAACCTTTCCACAGTTCCCAAACAACTTTACTTATTCAACCATTCAAATTATAATTCAAAACCAAGTTTTAAAATTTTAAAATTTCTCAAAAATTTTCTAACTCCCTAAATTTCCGAATTTTTTTGCCAGCATCTCCTTTGCGCAGCTAGCTCGGTACAACTACAAAATGCCTCTACAGACTCCCAAATTCCAAAAGAAAACAAAAGGCAAAGTGGCTAGATCAAAAACCCAATCAAATTTCATACAGAAATTTAAACACATACCTTTTTAGTCGGGCAATTCAAATTTATCTTCTGAAATCAAAACCAATTTTCCTTTCCCTTTATAATACCTGCATATCCTACTTAGTAATAATATCCCATCATAGCTTTTAAAATCATTTTATACTTTTCCTTATAGAAGTTTTCATATCTACTTCTATTCAAAGTAGTCTTCCTATTTCCACATGAATTCAATTTATCTTCAACTCTGAATATTGAATTTTATCTTCCATTTATAACTGATTCATATCATTATTTAAAATTAGTTTCATTCACTAATTTATTTCAATTTTCAATTTGAAATCATTTTTGTCGCTAACAAAAATTTTCCCAAAAAAATTTTCAAAAATTTTCCAACTCCCAAAATTTTCGAAATTTTTTGGCAGAGTCTCCTTTGTACGGAGGGGCTTTTGCAATTTGACAAAAGATATATATATATCTATGTACATCGACCCACCCGGTCGGAAAAAAAAAGTTCATATTTCCTTTTTTTATTGCGTAGGCATACCTTTATTTAGCATTTTTAAGCAAGCGACTAATTTAATTAGCATTTTGCGCAATCTAATCCAGCCCAACGACATCCCTGAACCTGTACTTACTCAACTAAGACATGTAAGTGTCATATATATGAAGTTTAACAACATTTCACTAATTTTCAAAAGTTAAACACACGAATTCTAAAAGCAATGCACACTAAACACTTTCCGTAAGCAATTTATATAGTTTTAATACTAATTCAACTGTTTTCAATTAATTCATATACCATTTTTATTCAATTTGAATGGTTTACAAACCATTTGCTGACATTCAATTCATTTTTAATTTTTAAAAAACCCCTATTATTCCAATTGATTTAAAAATCAATTCTATTCACCTCGGTTAATACATCTACTTTCGTTTACGATAAAATGACTAATTTTCTGTGCGAATTTGATGTTATTCACACGAATAACAATTACTTAAACTTATAACCATTTTAAATTGATTCCAACTCAATTTATTATTTAATTCCTTCTATTTTAATTCATTCACAACCATTTTATTTAGCTCGACACATTCTATTTCAATTCTATTCCTTTTCAATTTTATTCACGATCCATTCATTTACGTTTCATTCCATATTTGCCTTCATTTCATTTGAGACCATTTTATTTAGCTTGAACCATTCCATGCTTATATATTGATAACCATTCCCCAATTTAAATTTACCCAAGCTTTATTTAATGTACTTTTACCCTTACTCGAAGCCAAGCTTCCACTAATTTAAACTTAAATTAATTTATTTCAAATTATTCAAATTTCATACTTAAGCTCATTTTCATTTTACAAATAAAATTTTATTTTCAATTTAACTTGATTCTATTTCAATCAAATATCATTTCAACCTACAAATTTATTTGATTAGTTATTATAAATTTTAAATTTTCAGATTCAATTCATTCAATTGATTACAAGGCCATTTTCAAATTTTATTTACTTCACTAACGATTCAAGTCGAATTCGATTTACAACTCGTGTTTTATTTCTAAACTTTATTATTAACTTACAATTCATCTTCTATTTAACTACATTAGGTTCCATTTACATATTTCATTAACTAATTTATTATCTAATTAGTTCTCCCCTATTTATAATTCAATACTTGATTTTAATCTGTAAAATCACTTCATTTCCTTAAATTCAGTTTATTTTATAATTCAAGTTTGGATTTTTGTTTCATTTTCCAAATCATCAAACAATATTTATTTTGGGTTTTCTATTCCACTTTCCAGTTTTATAAGTCACAACTTATTATTTTACACATTTCCACTCATTCTAGGCTTGAATATTTTCATGTTTATTTTTAACTCAAAATTTTTCGCTTATTTATAACCCAAGCATATTTTTATTCCATGGATTTTTTTTTCTTTTATAAGTTATTCTAATTTATTTATTCCAATCCAATTCTTATCCAACTTGTTTTCCATTTATTTAAGTAAGGATCTAATTCCATTCAATATCACCTATAACTCAACTGAATTTTATACCAATTCAATTCTAATTTAACTCAGATTTATTTGATTCGATTCAATTAAATTTTCCTCCCCAATCCAGGTTAATTTCATTTTTAACCTTTCACTTTAAATTTAAATTCCAATATTCAGAGCTCACATTTCCTTCCTGATTTAAAAATCATCTCAATTTATAAGCTTATAACCTATCTCATCAGGATTTTCAAACACCCGGCCTTTGGTTTCAAATTATTTTGAAATCTCCAACATCTCAAAATCACACTTCTCAAATTTTTAAACCAATCCTGGTTTTTACACCCAACAAATTTCCTTTGAAATTTTCAAAAACAAACTAGCTTTTCTGAACAAATCAATTTGGCAGTAATCCGTCACTTAGAAACTCAAAAATGAAGATCGATGATGCTGCAGTCATCACCGAACTTATTTTCCAGCGACCGAAGTGAGTTCAATGCTATATCCCTTCCCAAAATTTTATTTGAAACAATTTCCTTCCACAAATACTTCTAAAACAATAATGCTATTATTGGTCTTCAAAACACTTCGACAAACACATCCAAAATCTCCGGGGTTTTAAAATTTCAGTTTAATTTGAATCCAATCTTGACTATAATACATTTATATAATTTCGGCTCATACAATTTTTCCCTTTGATGATACAAGCCATTCCAATTTTTATGACCCTTATTTGTTTAAAATATCATCATCCAAACATCCAAGTTATATAATAATTTAATTAAATATTTATTTTATATCAAAATATAATTTGGGTAAAATCATTTCATTCACCCACCTTAAAACAATACTGTGTCAATTTATCGTGTCAAGTGTTTATAAACTTTTCGCGAATAGCGGCTAACTAACCCCATCAGAATTCATATTCCACCCAACCAATAAGTCAACACAATATTAAAAAATTTATATACACTAACAAATATGCACTCATATCTATTAGTACGCTCAAACTCATTTAAGAGTACTACTGACTCAATTTGAGTAATTCCCACCAGAGCTAAGGTTATCACCAACCTAAGCTCTGATACCAACTGTAACGACCCGCAAATCCGTACCCCTTGAGTCAACACTATTCTACATCAACCAACTCAAGATTAACGGAAATACGAACCATTTGGGTTAAAGAAGAAGAGGTAGAAGAAGAAAATAGAAAAACAACAACAGAATCTAACCATCGCAGCGGAATAAAATATAATACATAATAAATGATCTTTACACAAAAACAAATATATCTATTTATACATTACACTATCAGAGTATACATATCACACATCTGGACAGTAATCATAACCTGTCCTCACAATCTGAATACACAGCGGAATATTTAACATAAATACGGAAGTACGTATCGCCATCCAGCTCGTTTCCTGAGCTCCACGGCATCCTTTCCTGTATCCTATAATACTCGGTCAGACTCGAGCATTACAATTAAATAACACCCGAGTCAGTCTGGAATACCAGCATGAGAAATCACACTCAAATTGATTATTAAAGTTTCAAAATCCTTTTGAAAACATAAGCATCTCGTAAGACCACGCCACAAATAAACATGTCGGGTTTTTACCTTACGATAGCTAAAACCCTTTTTCTTAAAATCCTCCGATATTATAATAGGGTCTATATATAAATACTTATTAAAATAGCCAAAATTGTTACATGATTAAATTCCAGCTACTAGCCACAAAGTGGGTAATACAAACAAAACTCGTAAAAGACGCGTAGGGAGAATGGATTTCCAACTAATGACTAGGCACTGGGTTACCACCTGAAAAGGTACCTGGTCCAGATCAGCATACCGAGGATCACTCCCGACCCCCTGCAACACAAGACCCGGACTACCCCTTACTGGATAATCCCAAGTAAGATCACCCCACGGTTGGGATCAGCAACCGCACCACTAAGCCGAAATAAAAGGAACATCTAGACAGGGATGACCTCACCGGAAATGGGTGCTACCCACCAAGTCTTTCTGCATAACCCCTGATTTTTAGTCATTCCCGGTTGATGAGGCTTGAGACTAAGCGTTACTTTTTAGAACGTTTCACTTAGAATGCCCATCGTCCACCTGACGATGTTCTACAAGCATTCATCCATACAAGTCCGTCTCGGGGGTTCGAACGGAAACAAAGGCACTATTCCTACTACATCCATTTTGGAATTATCCTCAGGATTAGTAGCGACTAGCCCTTGCACTTCGTTGCTCCATCTTCGACTCCAAACTCGTTTTTCCATGAAAACGTACAAACCGGATCGAAGTGGTTTTCCAGAAATAAATCCCGATCCCGGTCTCTTCGAAACGATCAGCGCGTTGGCAAATATTGATAGTCGGTTATTTAACTATCAATTAACATTCGCAACAACCATCAAACAATAAATGATTTCTCCAAATTATTTATTAACCTAAGAATATCTTCACAAGATATATTTCCATTTTCAACCTTTTGAAAACAGTTTCAAACCATACTTTTCTCCTAAGATAAATTTCCAAATACTTATTTCCACTGAAAACAACCAAGCACAAAACTTTAGATTTTTTTAAAAATAATAATTTAAAACCCTTTATTATAAATTATCATTTAAAACATTTAAGTTAAAAACTACTTCAATACTTTATTAAAAATATATATACTTTGGGAATATTTAAATGAGGCTACTTAATAAAATATGAAACTAGATTTCTCTGTTAAAACAATACCAAGTCACCTTTAAATAATTACTACAGTAATAAATTTGATAACAATACTTACTTTAGAATTTAAACGTTTTAAAAATAATAAATTTTCTAAAACATGCTTTTTGAAACAACATAACTTATATTTAAAAATTTATGTTGAAACCGTACTTGGCTATCCAAGGAAATACTCTTCTCTTTCCATCTTTAAAAATAAATAGCTATTTATTTTTAAACAAAATTTCTCATTCCTTTAATAAATTCCCACCGTGAATTTATTCTTCCAAATACCCAATGATATATTGCTTTACTTTTATAAACACAGTTTATCAACTTCATAGTCACATTCTCCTTTAAATTTCCAATTTCAAATATTTAAATCAATTTCCAAATTAATTGCCAATTTACTCCATTTGGAATAAATTCCTTTACTTACTCAATTCATTTCAAAATCCATTAATTATAGACTTTATTATTATTTTCGTTTTGATTTTGAATCTTCTAACTGAAACATACCAATTTCATATTTTCCAAATTTCTTCTTTATTCTTTTCAATAATTTAGATCTTAAATTTAAAATAAATGCTTTATTCTTTTAAATAATAACATTGGAGTTTAAAATTCATTACCTTCCTGTTTATTCAGAATTCCCTTTTCATATTTGATCGTTTTATATCCTCGATGATTGATTTCCCAGCTATCGATTACTTCGGCATTTTATTTTCATCATTCTAGGATGATTTGTTTCTCCGTTGAGCTTTCTTATCCTTTTTCGGAAATGACTAAATCAAAGCGCATGTTTTTAGCGGCCAATGTAACGACCCGCAAATCCGTACCCCTTTAGTCAACACTATTCTACATCAACCAACTCAAGATGAACGGAAATATGAACCATTTGGGTTAAAGAAGAAGAGGTAGAAGAAGAAAATAGAAAAACAACAACAGAATCTAACCATCGCAGCGAAATAAAATATAATAGATAATAAATGATCTTTACACAAAAATAAATATATCTATTTATACATTACATTATCAGAGTATACATATCACACATATGGACAGTAATCATAACCTGTCCTCACAATCTGAATACACATCGGAATATTTAACACAAATACGGAAGTACGTATCGCCATCCAGCTCGTTTCCTGAGCTCCACAGCATCCTTTCCTGTATCCTATAATACTCGGTCTGACCTGAGCATTACAGTTAAATAACACCCGAGTAAATCTGGAATACCAGCGTGAGAAATCACTCTCAAATTGATTATTAAAGTTACAAAATCCTTTTGAAAACAAAAGCATCTCGTAAGACCACGCCACAAATAAACATGTCTGGTTTTTACCTTACGATAGCTAAAACCCTTTTTATTAAAATCCTCCGATATTATAATAGGGTCTATTTACAAATACTTATTAAAATAGCCAAAATTGTTACATGATTAAATTCCAGCTACTAGCCACAAAGTGGGTAATACAAACAAAACTCGTAAAAGGCGCGTAGGGAGAATGGATTTCCAACTAATGACTAGGCACTGGGTACCACCTGTCTCGGTACCTGGTCTGGATCAGCATACCGAGGATCACTCCCGACCCCGTGCAACACAAGACCCGGACTACCCCTTACTGGATAATCCCAAGTAAGATCACCCCACGGTTGGGATCAGCAACCGCATCACTAAGCCGAAATAAAAGGGACATCAAGATAGGGATGACCTCACCGGAAATGGGTGCTACCCACCAAGCCTTGGTGCATAACCCCTGATTTTCAATCATTCCCGGTTGATGAGGCTTGAGGCTAAGCATTACTTTTTAGAACGTTTCACTTAGAATGCCGGTCGTCCACCTGACGATGTTCTGAAAGCATTCATCCATACATGTCCGTCCAGGGTTCGAACGGATCCGAAGGCACTATTCCTACTACATCCATTTGGGAATTATCCTCAGGATTAGTAGCGACTAGCCTTACACTTCGTTGCTCCATCTTCGATTCCGAACTCTTTTTTCCACGAAAACGTACAAACCGGATCGAAGTGGTTTTCGATAAATAAATCCCGATCCCGACCTCTTTGAAACGATCAGCGCATTGGCCAATATTGATAGTCAGTTATCTAACTATCAATTAACATTCACAACAACCATCAAACAATAAATAACTTCTCCAAATTATTTATTAACCTCATAGTATCTTCACAGGATATATTTCTATTTTCAACCTTTTGAAAACAGTTTCAAACCATACATTTCTCCTAAGATAAATTTCCAAATATTTATTTCCACTTAAAACAACCAAGCACAAAACTTTAGATTTTTCTTTTTAAAATAATTTAAAACCGTTTATTATAAATTATCCTTTAAAACATTTAAGTTAAAAGCTACTTCAATACTTTATTAAAAATAAAATATTCTTTGGGAATATTTAAATGAGGCTACTTAATAAAGCATGAAAATAGATTTCTCTGTTAAAACAATACCAAGTCACCTTTTAATAATTACTACGATAATAGATTTGAAAACAATAATTACTTTAGAATTTAAACATTTTAAAAATAATAAATTTTAACATGCTTTTCAAAACAACATAACTTATATTTAAAAATTTACGTTGAAACCATACTTGGCTATCTAAGGAAATACTCTTCTCTTTCCATCTTTAAAAATAAGTCACTATTTATTTTTAAACAAATTTTCTTATTCTTTTAATAAATTCCCACCGTGAATTTATTCTTTCAAATATCCACTGATATATTGCTTTACTTTTATAAACACATTTTATCAACTTCATAGGCACATTCTCCTTTAAATTTTCAATTTCAAATATTTAAATCAATTTTCAAATCGATTGACAATTTACTCCATTTGGAATAAATTCCTTTACTTACTCAATTCATTTTAAAATCCATTAATTATAGACTTGATTATTATTTTCGTTTTGATTTTAAATCTTTTAACTGAAACATACCAATTTCAGATTTTCCAAATTTCTTCTTTATTTTTTTCAATAATTTAAATCTTAAATTTAAAATAAATGCTTTATTCTTTTAAATAATAACACTGAAGTTTAAAATTCATTACCTTTCTGTTTATTCAGAATTCCCTTTTCATATACGGAATTTATTTATTAGAATTTTAAAACCACTAATATTCTTATCCGATTCATTCTTAATTTATTTAAATTCTCTATAATTATTTCACTTACAAATTCTCTTCTTTTAATTTGTTCTCAAAAATCCAATTCTATATATTTTGATAACTCAGTGCACCGAAATATACTCAAGTAAACTATAGCATTCAATATTCCAATTATCCATCATATTCATCACAGAATATCGAATATTCATAACAAAGAATATTAAACCATATAAATAATTTTGAGGAAACCAGTTGGATCCCTCCAATCTGTTTCACTGCATCCACAAATGATTAGCGCAATATAAAATACCAATTCCACTTCGAGGTGGAATATCATGGTATGTAGGATTTAAATATAATATCATCCGCTATTATGCGGCGCATAGGGTCTCATCAGCTATATAATGCGGGAAATCAATCATTCCAAGATATATTATATACTACAATATATAATATTGCAAATCAAACAATTAAATCATTCAATCAATTTTTTAAATTTAACTATTTAAATTTAAATATTAACCAGATGAGTGAGATTAACTCACCTTTGATTCCTGTTTTGCAACCCACTTCATTCTCGATTTGATTTCACGACTTCCAGACCTCGTATAAACATTTTACGGTTTATTAACATTTGAATTGATCAATCGGTTAATTACTATTTAATTAACAACAATTTAGTTCGAACCAATTTTTCTTTTTAAAACGTCTTTTAATAACTAAATAATTTAGATAAGTTATTTTAAGCAAAATCAGTCTCCTGAGCATATTATTTTAGAATATACTAGTAGATTAAAAATATATATAGGTATGGTTAGTTTATTTTAATTTCCATTTTGAAAATACATATACATATATACTTAAAAATAAATTACAGAGAAAAACTTATTTTACATAACTTTACACTTAAAAATTCCTATATATTTTTTCAAAGTCTTTCTATGTAAAAGTAATTTTCTATTTTAACTTCATATATATTTCTCTATTTATTCGATTTAATTTAAAAATGGAACAGCCTATATACCTTGCTGTAATTATTACTTTTAAACTTACTTCAGTAACCCATTTATTTTTAAATGAATACAAATTCAATAATAATAAAAAAACAAAAGAAGAAACCCTCACCTTCGACTGCCACCACCTACGCGACTTCGATGCCACCACAAATCGAGCTGTCGCGAGTCCATCACCGTCCCTCAAATCAAACATCAAGCGACCCTCATCGCCAGACATCCCCGCCTTCGCGACTTTGTCCCTATCTTCGACCACCACCATGCCTACTTCCAACTCGCGCGATGCCGGCCTCGAGCCACCCTCGATCGCGCCGTCACCTCTACGCGAGACTACCCTTCGCAAACCCTAAATGACCATCGACCCGAGTCTCCCTTCCAACAACTTGCTCATGCCTCGATTCCCACTCCCTCGTAACGATTTCGAATTGAATTTTTTTTAAAGGAACGAGATTGATTTTGAAAACGAAAATGGGGATCGGCCATTACCTTGAATTCGAACGAGGAAAGAGGTTTTTTCTGCTAAACGAAGACTTCTTTCTTTATTTATGCACGACTTTGGCTTTCAGAAGAAGAAAGACGCGTGTAAAAATTTCTGCCAAGTGTTGAAACAAATAAAACGTGTAATTTATCTTTTGAAAACAATATTATATTAAATACACCTATATATCATTTTAAATTCAAATTTAAATTTAAATTGTTACAATTACGCAATTTGAAACTTT
The DNA here is from genome assembly GCA_030765085.1 of Allium cepa. NCBI lineage: Eukaryota > Viridiplantae > Streptophyta > Magnoliopsida > Asparagales > Amaryllidaceae > Allium > Allium cepa. The sequence continues at coordinate 764,221,857 of CM060934.1, read as the reverse complement.
GATCTCAAATCGAGACGTACCACTAGGCGTTTATAATGTTATACCCCCATTCTGAACGCAATGGAAAAGGTTTCGAGTCCTAATTCGAACGTATGGAGAAGATAGCTTTTTGGACAAGTTATAAAATTGAATTTTCGATTTAAATTCAGCGCGTTTATATATCGTATGCTTACACAACAACTCCAAACACTACGAAAATTGAAATTCGATAATAATATAATATTACGGATCCAATGGAACTGGTTTCGTCGAATTCCGAGACTATGCCTCGGAAGGTTATTTTCAAATGTCAATTTAAACGATATATTTTCAAAACTTAACAAAGCACTTCCAAATTCAATGTTAACACTTTTACTATTTTCATTATCAATATAAGTTTCACAAGCCTTCAAATTATTTTTAACAGGCTTAAAACAAAAGATTCAACAATTTACCCAATTTCAGTTTATTAAATCCAATAACTTAATTGCTAAATAATAGTAATATTTGAATTCAAGTTGAAAATTAACTTTTAAATATTTAAAATCAATTAAATATTCCAATTTAAATTGTCCAAAAATTCCGGGTCGTCACATCCAAGTTATGTGGGATTGCTCCCATTAGTGGTATTTTCACATCTCATCTGCTTAGGCACAAATGGTGCTATATTATAGGCGGTTCTCACTTCTTGTTAGGTAGCGAACAGATGGCTCTTACCCCTACATATCCTCGGGTTGTTGGCTAAATGGGCTTACAGTCGAGTGCCTGGCCATAAAAGCAAATGGGAGGTGCTAATGTAAGCTATGGTAAGGTTTTACCCACTGTCGATGGTTGATAAGCCAAGAACTTTACAAATGGTATCAGAGCTTAGGTTTAGCGAACCCTAAGCCCTGGTGGGGTAAACTCTCTAAGGATAGGATTAGCAGTGTCCTAAGATAAGTTGGAGAGTATAAATATATATTGAGTGCATATTTGTTAGTGCTATAAAAATGTTTTATATTGTGTTATTTGACCATTTGAGTGGCATATGAATTCCGGTCGATGCGTCTGATCAAAGTTATCGATATGGATTCCTAGACACTTGAACAGACCTATTGATGTAGTATTGTTTTAAAATGGTAAATGAAATAATTCTACATAGGAATATATTTTATATATACAAGAATGAATTTCAAAATTAATATAGTTGTATTGATGAGTTGATTATTATGAGATGATAATATTTTATTATCATTGTTTGGAATTTGTTTAGTAATGTTCGTCCAGTTTGCGCATTAATCACTATTGTTGAATAAGTTTATAAGAAATTTTCCATAGTAAGGTATAGGTTAGGTCAATAGGAATTAGGGAACCTTAAGAACGAACCCCTTGTGAATTAAGTTTCACAATTTGACTATAAGGTGTTTATTGAAAGGGTTAAGTTAAAAGTCATCTTCTAATAGTGTTAAGATGAAAGTATACTTTTAATAAAAATTTGTTTAATATAATTTAAATAAGGATAAATTTCTGAGAAATTTAATTATAATAAAGGAGAGTTATTTAAATATGAGTTTAACTCACATTAAAATTTACTATATCATATTGTGATTCTATAAGCTATTATGGATTACTTGGATGACAGTTATATTTGTTTGATTTATTGTTTAATTGAAATTAATCTATATATTCCATTTAAACCGTTTAAGTATCTTTATAGCAATTTCCATTATACCGTCATTTATTAAATATCATCCCCTAAGCCCTTGTGTGTTTTGAACCTGAGCTTGTGTTTGCACTAAACTGAATTTTAAAATTCATTAATCATATTAATTAATGATATTTTAAATTAATTAATCATTTTAATTAATGGTTATTTAAATTAATTAATCATTTTAACTAATGATTTTGAAATTAACAAACCAATTTAATTAATGATGTTTAAAATTGGTTTATCTTTATATTTAACTAATCATTTTTGTTAATGATGTTTTATACTTAATAAATCCTTTTAACTAATAATTAATTGAGTTAAATTAATTATTTTAATTAATCGTAATGACCTAGAATTTCATTCATTCGAATTTGGAATATTTAATTAATTTTAGATATTGAAAAGTTAATTTTGCAAGTTAAATAACTTATATTTCAAATATAGCGATTTATTGGATTATTAAATTTGTTAAATTTAATATTTTAAATTATTTAGATAATGGAATCTTGAATTTAATGCGAATGAAATGATTTCTAAAGTTGATTTAAATTCTACTTGAATTAGAATGAAGTTAGTAAACTTTTAAATTTGATTTAAAAGTGAATAAAAAGAAATTGGAAATTACTCGTTTTAATTAACGTGTAAAAATAGTCATTTTTGGCACTGTCTCGGATTTCGACCAAACTAGTTTCATCGAATCCGTAATAGTGGATTATTATATGATGTCAAATTTCATGGCGATTGGACTTATCCTTTGATCATGCGAGTTCGAAATGCATAGAAATTAATCAAAGGAATTTTATTTAATATAATTTGATTTTGAAAAGCTATCTTCTTTATATAATGAAATTTGCTGCCGGGATATATTCCATTATGTTCGGAATTGGGGTATAACATACAGAAAGTCAGGCAGCACGCTTCGTTTGGAGTTCGGAATTTTCATGGATGAATGGTGCCGAGGGTATTTTCTATAAATAGCCCCCAACTCATTTCACTTTGCAAAACCCTAACCTTAAAATGTTCTCGGCCACCATTAAAATAAATAAATCCAATGGCCTTTGATGATTGGAGCTTCGCGGTGCCTAATTAGCCTTCGACTTCATCTAGAGAAATGTAGAGCATGACCATACGGGCTTAACCAATAGTTGGATCGATCTCTCAACGACCGAAGCGACAGAAAATCACTTACGTTCGAGTTGTATGCGTGGGTTTTGTCGTGCATACGCATGCATGGAGGAGGGCACGATAGTGCTGGGGAGCGAAGCAAGGCAGGCGGCAGAGTTGACAGTTGGGTGGTAGAGTGGCATTTTGGTGGCGCAGTCGTTCAAAAGAATAAAAAAATAAAAGAGAAAAGGGGGCGCGCAAGTGAGCCTTCGCATGAACAGAGGGAGAAAATGTAGTGATGGAATAAAGGTTTAAATTTTTAAGTTAATTAAATTAAGTTAATTATATCAAATGTTCATTGGTACGTAACTTTCTCGTACGAGGTCCGTTTTGAGCGCAGCAAGTTCTGGTTTATTCATATCAACAAGCACTACGCTATGGCGTTGGATTAGACGAATTTGAAACTAAAAGGATTTTTGGGTTAAATTGAATGAACTTTCAATTTTAATTCAAAATGAAGTGCTTAGGTGATTTCTAGCATTTTTATGAGTTAACTCACCTCTTTGGAATTCTTATATTTTTATACAAGTGGGATAATTTTATTCACGCAAGTTGTTGCTTGTTTGGATGGTGTACTATCTATATTAGTTGGTTTGTATATATTCCCGCCTATTAGAGCGGATGAGACCTTATTACGTTCCCGTGTATGAGCGGATGACCCATAGTATACGAATCCCACCTCGAAGCGGTTGATTTATATTTTTATGATTTTATGTTGTATGTGATGCCGGGGGATAGGCTAGAGGGATCCAATAGGATTCCTCACACTGTTGATTTTATTTTCATAAATATGTTGATATATGAAGGATGTATGCCATATCTGATGATATTGATATGTTTTGCATATTTAGTGCTATGGTTGCATTTGGCCTTTTATTATTTTGATATACTAAAATATTGATTTTGATACTAAAAAGGATTTCAAAGTAATTTTGGAAGTATATATGTTTTAATAATTTTAAATTATTAAAGTAAAGGAATTTGTTTTAAGCAAATAAAAGTTATGATTTTTGATATTATAAAAGTTTAGTTTTGTGAAATACATTAAATAGATATTTTTGAACAAGTTTATAAAAGAATTTATATAAGTAATATTTTATAAATAAAGAAATAGATTTATAACCGAAATTTATAAATGTTTAATAAATGGGTTTTAAAAATAAATTTGATTTATAAAGAAATGGATTTAGAAATGGATTTTAATAGCAAAAATGAGTTTCTATTTAAGGAATGATTTATAAATAGAATTTTGTAAATAAAAGAATTTTATAAATAGAATTTTATAAAATTGAAAAGAGATTTATAAAAATCGTTTTATAAATATGGATTTCATTTAAAGGAATATTTGGAAGAAATATTTTGATGGAGTTAATGGTTTTAAAAGTAATTTATCTTTTTAAAGTAATGTTTTGGGAAATAATAGTTCCAAGCGGAATTTGATGGTTTTGGAGATATGTTTTAAAAAGTGATAAGTAAGGGAAACATAGATTTCAACAATTATTGTTGTAATTGATGTTTTGAAAGAAGTAAGGAAGACATGGACTATAACACTATTGTTATAGTAGATGATTTCCGAAAGGAAATGTTTTATATAGTATATTGGATTTATTTATATATAATTAATTGGATCCCTATACTAATATTTTTGGGTTGTCGTAACGATGTTTTAGGCAACATTCATTTTGACCCAAATAGAGTGTGTTCGAAGAATAATTTCCTTAAGATTTGTATATGTATACTTATTTTTGGTTGAAGTATATGGAGATATTTTCCAAATGTTGAAAAAGAAATGATCTGTGAATATTCTTATATCGTTATTATAAGTATACAAAAATGTTTTCCAATATAAGAAGATTGAAATGGGTTTTTGAGGATACATGTTTTAAAAGATAATTTGAAGTAAATATATGGAAAGTGATTTAAGTAATAAAATATTTATTTAACGGGCCTAGTAATTTCTTCGTGCTAGATATTATTTGTTGCTTTGATAGTTAAATAACCGACTATCAAATATAGACCTCTTTATTGTTATTGATCCGGAGAGACCGGGATCGGTTAACCGAAAACTACTGCGGACCAACGTTTATGTGTTAGAATGAGTAGGTATTGGAAGACATTGATATGCGTGATTTTCATAATGAAGGAATGCTTGTTGATCATTTTTTGATAAATTCCCAATATACATATAGTAGCAGTGTTCTCTTTGTTATGAAATATGTAATGCAAGGACTAATCGCTACTAGAGGTAATTCCTGATAGGATGTGGAAGGAGAAGTGTCTTTGGTTTGTCCTATTACTGGGCAACTTGTATGGAAGGATGTCTGACGTTGCATTTTAGAATTACATTGTTTGATCTCTGTAAACATATATTCTACTTGATGGCGGAGAAAGCAACTTCTCTTTTCTTAACACCCTTTCATGAGACGTATGAGCTCAGGACTTATACGTTTATAGAAATTAGTTGTGATTATGGAATGGCAATATGGCATTCAAAGAGGAAAGTGATATGTGCTATGTGAAAGGTAATCGTGACCTTTGGCCTTACACCCGGAAATGACTAAAGCAGGGTAGATGTGGCAAGGATATGTGGTTTGCAACCATTAGGATATGATCATCCCGTTCTAGATATATTTATTCCCGCTATGATGTTAAGCTTTTGAATTATCGAGGATGTATGCTACGAGGGCCCTCGGATAGGTCGGTAACGACTTGGGTGATGACATATTCGCTACTATCTAGTTAGAGGTAGGCCGATCTTGTGTTGGTAGAGGACCATCGGTTGTGGCTTGGTACATTTCTCTAGAGATGTACTGCCGGAAGGTAGTCCCTTCACTTGGTCATTTGTATGGAAATCCATTCTCCACCACGTGCCTGGCATTTTGTTTATAGAGCCCGATATGCTAGAATTTAATAATGGAAACAATTTCAACTATTTGAAATATTAGTTATATACTAGACACTAGTATAATATAGCAGGATATGACATGAAATGTTTTGGTTATCGTAAGATAAAAATCCGTCCGTGTTTATGTGTAAGCACGGCCTTACGATGTACCTCTATTTTGGTAAAGAAAAGTTTTATAACTTTAAAATTTAGTTGAGATGTGTTTTCTCATGCTGGCGTACTAGACTGATCCGGGCATTCTTCTTTTTCAATGCTTGGGTCAGACCTAGTATATTTACAGGTTCACAATTGGATGCTTTGGAGCTTCAGCGGATGAGCTAGAGGTTTTTTGGTCGTATTTATGTATATGTTTGTTTTTCCTGCTTTGTTGTTTAAATTATCAACAATTGTAAGGACATGTTATTATAACTGTCCAAGCTGATGATTAGTGATTGGTTGTTGTACTCTGATGGATGTATGTATATTACAGTTTCTGTTTTGCTAAGATCATTTATACAATATTATAGGTTTTTTCACTGCGATTGTGAGGTTCTATAATTATTTTAGTTTCTTTCTCTCTTCTTCTTCTTTTCTCTTCTTCTCCCTTCTTTCTTTCTCATGACTATCCGTCTTTCCACTCAGTTTGGGTTGGACATGTGTGGTTTATTATCATCTCGAACGGGGTCGGATTTGCGGGTCATCACAGCGTGGTATCGGAGCTTAGGGTTATGCGAACACCTAGGCTTTGGTATGGGTACTCATTATTGATAGGGTCAGTAACACCCTAGATAGAGTTTAAGTGTATTATATACATGATAACGCATTTGTTAGTGATTATAAAAATGTTTTATATTTCGTTAATTTATATGTTGAAGTGGCTTATGAATTCTAGTTGTAATATCCCGGAATTTTTGACAATAACAATTTAATAATCTGTATTAAAATTAAATTGATATTGATAATTTTGTTAATAATAATTCAAATTGATTTAATAATCTTCTTCAATAAAATATTTAATTGGTTATTTTATCGTTTAAAAATAATAATTTGGTTTCTATTTATAATATAAACATATGGTTTATATTTTAAATAGATTAGCATTGTTTTAAATTTAATAAAAAAACATATTTTCTTATTCTAATATTTTTAGTAATTTGGAAATTTGTTTTTATTTAATATATAAGCTTTTCAAAGTTATTGAATAAATAATCTTGGTTTAAATTTAGTAAATGAATCCTGATTTAAAATTATAATATATACAATAATAATTTGAGAATTTTTATTTTAATTAAATATTAAGTTTTCAAAGCTATTTAATAAACAAATATATGATTTTTAAATTGTTAAGATAAATGTTTAAATGTTCAAATTAATTTTGGCTTGAGTTTTAAATTTAAAATGAATTAGCAAAAAGTTTTATGGCTTAATAAAATAGGTAATTTATTAATAAAGAAATAATTTCTTTTATAATTATTTTAATTTGATAATGAGTCATTTCTATAAAAAGAATATAGTATGAATAGTGTATTGTTTTATAAACAGATTTTTGAATAAAAATAGCAATTGTTATTTCAAATCTAATTTGTATTCATAACTTGTTTTTTTAAATATTATATTTTGAATTTGATTTGAATTTAAAATCCAAAGTATATATTTTTAATTGTTTTAATTTTTATATACATAAGCTTTATTTATAAGAATAATTTGTTTTTATTTCTTTTTAAATTTATATACATATAAAATCCTAATTAACAAATTAAATTAGGCTTAACATATATATTAACATTTAAAATTAAGTATAAATTACTTTTAAAAAAGGACAAGCGTTGTATTCTTGAAGCCTCATTAAACAAATGTTAAAAGATTAACATTTCATTTGACAAATGTTGAATTTTTTTACAAGTGGCACATTTTGTTTTAAATTTTCTTTTATTTAATAAATCTGAAATACATCTATATAAACATGGATTGAATGCTTTCAGAACATCGTCAGGTGGACGATGAGCATTCTAAGTGATATGTCCTATAAAGGTAATCGTAGCCTCAACCCTCATCAACCAGGAATGGCAAAAACAGGGGAGGTGCAGCAAGGTTAAGTGGTTCATGCCCAAGCAGGACCAGATTTTCCCCTGTTTAGAGGTCCCTTTTTATTCGGCTGTATGGGCGGTTGCTAGCTACAACCGCGGGGCTGTCTTGTTCGGAACTGTTCAGTAAGGAATGGTTCCGGCCTTGTGTTGCAGGGGGATTGGGAGTGATCCTTAGTACGTTGATCTAGGCCACGTACTGTGACGGGCGGTACCCCTGCCATTGATGGAATCCAAAATCCAATAAGTGCCGTACGTATTAGTTGTGCCCAACTATGTTGGAATGTGAGATGTAAGCATTCCAGCTATTTCTGTATTTTATTTGAAAACCCTAGACACTATTATAATATCATCGGATTTCCTATCAAATGTTCTGGTTAGCGTAAGATAAAAACTTTTCCATGTTTATGTGTGGGAAGTCTTACGTGATACCTTTCTTTTCAAAAAGTTTTTAAAAGTTAAGCAACCTTAACCTGTTACTCACACCAGACCCATGTCTGACCCGGAGTTTATCTTTTGTTTTCTTAAACTTTTGGGTACTCAAATTTTTACGAGTAGCCAAGAGGTTCAAGTTAGCTTTGATGAATTGTGAAGGAGCAATGGAGCAGGAGGCTTCTGCATGTAGATATACAGTATTCCGCTGTGTTGGATTCTCTGAGTTGTTCTTTGTACTATTTTGAGTTGTATAACTAGACAGTTGTTTATAACTGTCTAGTATGTGATGTGTAATATGTGTAACTCTGATAATGGTAACTATGTAATATTTATGTTATTAATATAGTTTATTCGTTCCGCTGTTTAGATTCTGATGTTGTTTCTTCTTTCTCTTCTTCCTTTTCTCTTTTCTATCCCTTTCTTTCTTCAAGATGATATGATTTTCTATGGTGAGAAAGTCGGGTCGTCTCACTTGGTATCAGAGCGTTAGGTTGAGTGAATACCTAGGCTCTGGAGTGGTGTCTATCTTGAGAGAGTGTATTTGTAATTTATATATATATAACTATATTTATTTCTACCTATCTGTTGGTTTACCCGTTCAGGTTTTCCAGTATAAGTTATAAAGGTAGATGGGGTAGTGGTGTGTGTAACACGACTAACATTGGTTGGAGTTTGAATGTTTGAGGTTGGAAGTGTATTTGTCGAGACTGTAGACCTAATACCGTCTCGAGTGAACTTGGCAATGGTGTAAGGACTTCATTGATCTCTGAAGGAAACCTGTTAAGGTTCGGAGGCTATCTTTGAAGTTTGGATGAGTAGAGTTTGGATCTGTCGATTGAGCAGAAGCGAGTGATGGTATCTTGACACCTCAGGAAGTAGTAGCTGTGTGATGAGATGCAGTGACTATGGATGTTTCTGAAGACGTTTTCTTTGGAACAAGTTTAAGGAAGTGAGTCTGCTTCGATGTTGTGGCTGTGTTCAGCATGGTGTTTCTGTTTGCTTTGATGTCCAAGTTTCTCGAAGAGCTTTGGATTTTGAATTCTTTGGCATCTGTGTCAGCAGTGCAACGCGGAGTGTTCTGTGTGTCGGCAGGGAGTCTTCAGGCTTAGCAGTTTCTGAAGTAGAGTTCAGAAGCAGCAGAGTGGACCCGTTTCTTCGATGGATTGGCTAGTTAGGTGTAAGCCGTTATGTTTGGTAAAGGGAGAACAATTTTCCTTGGATTTGGTTTATATTGATCGCAAAAGTGACTTGCGATTGTTTGAGTGTTCCCTTGGGTTATTAGAGTTTTTCCGGATGTCTTCAGAGAAGTCAGAGATTTGTCCGCATCTGGAGATTGAGTTTCCTTATCGACCGGGATTCCAGGAGTGCTATGGGTGGTTCAGCTTAGTAGAAGGATGGTTCCAAGAGATAGAGTTTGGTGAAGCAGCTCAGGTATTGGAGAAGTTTCTGAGTTTCTTATGGATCTGATGAACCATATTTCTAGGATGTGTTGTCGAGTTGTGCTCATCAGCATTTTCATCTACTTCGGATCAGAGTTGTGCAGCGGAAGCAGTTTGGAAGTGTATCTGCTTTTCTTTTCTGGATAGGAGAAGTTGTTGTCTTCTGATGTTTGAGGAGTAGAGTTTGAGTTCTTGGTTTTGGTTGATCTTAAGGAGATCATTTTTTTGAATTTGATTGGTTTTGTTTGTTTCTAGAAGCATCAGCAAGGGATGAGCTGATCAGTAAGGTTGTAGGCAGCCCAGGATCGTCCGGATTGAGTCGGAGGAATTTGGATTCCGGAGTCGGAGATTTAATTATTGGATAAGTTTTCTCCGATCGAAGGAGCTATAAGATTGGGTAAGGCTGGGAAGCTAGCTCTGAAGAGTTTTGGATCTTTTCTGTGATCTTGGAGGTTAAGTGGTTGATCTACAGGATTGGATTGCCAGTTTGGATAATTGGGATTCGATGAGTTTCACGTATCTCTTAGGGAGTACGTGTTTTATCTATCTCTGGTTTTGGAACCAGCAGTTCTGGAGTTTGGGTTGTTGAGTCAGACTCGTCTGTAGTCTGATATCTTGTCTAATGTTATAGTCATAGTTGAATAGGAGCTTTGTAGCTTCATAGTTTTGATTGTTGGATTCTCTAGAGCGAGTATCCCGATATTTACACTTGGGGGACTCGAGGAAATTCTATCCAAGAATTTTGTCTGGATAATTAGATTTGTTTGATTGAATGAATTGATTGATATGGTTGTTAGCATATGTTTGATATATGCTAGTGTTTTAAAATTAAAATCCTTAATGAGATTATTAAATTACCTTTGTTTTAAATTTCGGGGACGAAATTCTTTTAAGGGGTAAGGATTGTAATATCCCGGAATTTTTGACAATAACAATTTAATAATCTGTATTAAAATTAAATTGATATTGATAATTTTGTTAATAATAATTCAAATTGATTTAATAATCTTCTTGAATAAATATTTAATTGGTTATTTTATCTTGTAAAAATAATAATTTGGTTTCTATTTATAATATAAATATATGGTTTATATTGTAAATAGATTAGCATTGTTTTAAATTTAATAAATAAAACATATTTTCTAATTCTAATATTTTTAGTAATTTGGAATTTTTTTTTATTTAATATATAAGCTTTTCAAAGTTATTAAATAAATAATCTTGGTTTAAATTTAATAAATGAACCCTGATTTAAAATTCTAATATATACATTAATAATTTGGAAATTTTGATTTTAATTAAATATTAAATTTTCAAAGCTATTTAATAAATAAATATATGATTTTTAAATTTTTAAGATAAATGTTTAAATTAATTTTGGCTTGAGTTTTAAATTTAAAATGAATTAACAAAAAGTTTTATGGCTTAATAAAATAGGTAATTTATTAATTAAGAAATAATTTCTTTTATAATTATTTTAGTTTGATAATGAGTCATTTCTATAAAAAAAAAATAGTATCAATAGTGTATTGTTTTATAAATAGATTTTTGAATAAAAATAGCAATTGTTATTTCGAATCTAATTTGTATTCATAACTTGTTTTTTTAAATATTAGATTTTGAATTTGGTTTGAATTTAAAATCCAAAGTATATATTTTTAATTGTTTTAATTTTTATATACATAAGCTTTATTTATAAGCATAATTTGTTTTTATTTCTTTTTAAATTTATATACATATAAAATCCTAATTAACAAATAAAATTAGGCTTAACATATATATTAACATTTAAAATTAAGTACAAATTACTTTTAAGAAAGGACAAGTGTTGTATAAAGCCTCATTAAACAAATGTTAAAAGATTAACATTTCATTTGACAAATGTAGAATTTTTTTACAAGTGGCACATTTTGTTTTAAATTTTCTTTTATTTAATAAAATCTGAAAATACATCTATATAAACATGCATTTTCACTCTTACTTGTTTTTTTTCTCATTTCCTAATCAAAGAAAATTGCAACTTGTTTTTTTTTCCACAAATCTGAACATATAAATTCAAATTTAAACTGCTCATTATCAAAAATTAGTAAACTCCTCATTATCAAAAAAAAAAAGTAAACTCCTCATTATCAAAATCAGTAAGTCCTCTTCAGAAAATCAAACCTGCATTTTTTTTCTTAAAAATAATCTGCACTTCTTCAAAAGCAAACTACATTATTATATATATTTTTCTGCAATCTGGAAAAAATTGGGCTTTGCATGCAACCTAGAAACAAAAGCAACTTAAGGATTCAAAGAATCAAAATAAAGGTGTTTTCAAAAACTGGGAAGCACTCAAGTTTTAAATCTAAGGGGGAAATGCAGTTTTAAAGTTCTAAAGCAAGTTCAAAGGGCATTTTTTATTTGGGAGGCATGCAAACAGTTTTACAACTTGCAAATTCAAAAAGCCCTTCAATCAGAGGCTCTGCTTCTTTTAAAAACAGTGAGTAACTTTAAAATCTTAAATTCTTAATTAGGTTGCATGCTAGTATGTTTTGATATAAATAAGTATTGTTTGTGTATTGATAAAGTCTGATGTGAAAATGTATTGTGTGTATGTTGTCTTATTTGCATGTTCTGTTTGATTTTCCAGGTACAAAATTTTATTAAAATACTTATCTTTTAATTAGTTTCTGATATAATGAAATTTATAAAGTAAAGTTGTTTGATTATCTTAAGTTAATATTTAAAAATTTTAAGTAAGTTAAAATATGAGTTATTGTCTCTGGAAACACAGAAAAACATCAGTGCATGTTGACTTTAACCAAAATCCAAACATGTTAATTTTGTATTTCAGTATCATAAATCATTAACATTAACCGGAACATGATTTTTAAATCAAGAATTAGGATTTTTAGCAATTAGTTGAAGGTGCAGTTGGGTTTTGAACTGAAAATGAATTTTAAGCATTTTCTGGTGATTTGTGATTTATGATTTGTGGAGGCTCAGGTTTCTTCTTGGTAATAGAGGAGTGTTAGTAGATGCTAAGAAAAATGGGTAATGGTGATGGATATCAATGTGGAAGTTGCGGTAGTGTTTTCCTTTTTACAACCCTAGTTTTTATTTGGTTTAAAGAATCGATCATTTCGATTTGTAAAATTGACCGAGTGTTACGATCTTTTGGGAATTGATAGTTTTGCCGTAGTTGAAGTCGAGGCCGGAGTGGTTGACCTTCAGGTGGTCGGAGAGGCGAGAGATAGGTGTTGATAGGTTTGAAGGGGTGAAACCTGATAGTTGTTTCTAGGTTTGGGAATTTTGTGTTCGATTTTGATTTCGTGAATGATAGTCCGATTTGACGGTCGTGGGTGGTTGCTGGGTTGGATTCTGGAGTGCAGCGATCGTCAAAGATGACAAATGGTGGCCGGAGTCGCCGGGCATATGCACGGTGATGAGATTTTCTTATGATGTTTGGTTTAGTTTTGGTACTCGAGAAAATCTCGGGATTGCTCGAAGCAATAGGGTAGTTAACTCAGGGGAGTTGGGTTGAAAACTCGAAGCAGAATTGTGGTGTTTCGGGTGCTTCTGTTTTACAGGTTTTGACAAAACCTATAGTTTCTATTTTCAAATTTTTAAAATCTGAAGCTTTTGAATGTAAAGGAAATTTTGGTTTTAAAATTCAAGTTTAAATTTTAGAATTCAAGTTTAATTTAAAATCTCAGTTTAAAAAAAAATAAAAATAAAGTTTTAAAACTTGAACTTATTTAATTACTTTATTTTGGCAAGTAGTTTGAACTTTTTAGAAAATGAAGTTTTTAAAATATAAGAAAGATTTAAAATTTAATTTAAATTTGGAAATCTAAAATTAAATATGAACTTCAGTTTTTGAAATTAAAAGAAGATTTAAATTTGAAAGAGCTAAACAAAATGTAAATTGAAATAATTGAAATTTTGAAATGAATTTAGTTTCAAAATTCTTATGAATTTCATTTCTAAGACAAGCACTTGTTTGTCTTATAATTTTAAAAAAGGTTTTAAATTGTTTAAACTTTGATTAAGTTTAAATTATATTCATTTTAAATTTCATATTTGAAATGAAATTTCAAAGTAATTTCAAAAGTAATTTGTTTCAAGTAAATTTGTTTTTAAACATAATTAAGAAATGTTTTAACTTAAAATTAAGTTAAGATTTAATGTTTTGAAATTAATTTTATTAATGGAGTAATTAAGGAATAGTATGTTAATGTAATTAATTAATTGATTAGGGATTAATAAATATTGATTGAGGGTTAATCAATTTGAAATTAAAGATCATTAATTAGATTTTTAACTAATGATTAAAGATTTATTAATTATGCTATTAATTTTTAATCAAGGTTAATTAATTAAATAATCAAGGATTAATTAAGTGTCGGTTAACACTTGATTAATTAAATAATTAGGAATTAATTAATGGATAATTAAAGATAATTTAATTTGTGATTAATATGAGTTAATTACTTAATGAAAATAATTAGAGAATGGTTAATAAAGGTCATTAACCAGGATTATTTAATAATTAACTAATGTGGTTAATTTTTAATAATTTATTAGATTAGTTAATTTAATAATAATCATTTGTGAATTGTTGAGTATAATTACAAAATGAAGTAATTAAGAATTAATTACTTAAGGTAATTAATTGAGTAAAATGTGATTGTTTAATTTAATTAATTAAGTTTAATTAATTTTAAACACTTGATGTTTTGATGATAATTACTTAATGTAATTAATGGATTGGAAATTACTTAGTGAAGTAATTGATTTGTAATTACAGGATGTAATTAATGGATGATGTTTTAAGAATGTAAGTAATTTGGATTAAATTACTTAGTAATTAATCAAGGGATTAATTAAGAAATTAATTAAGGAATAATTAATTTAATGAAGTAATTAAGTTAGTTAATTACTGAATATGGTGAATCAAGTGAGATTAATAATTATGGGTTAATTACTTAAGGTAATTAATTTAAGAGGATAATTAATTAAAATGTAATTTGGGATCATTAATTTATACAATTAATGATGTAATTAAAGTTGATTAATTATGATTAATTAATCAATGATAAGTAATTAAAGGTAATTAAATAATGTAATTAATTAAGGATTAATGTAATTAATTATAGTCAATTAATTAATTGAAGCAATTAAAGGTTAATTACTATTTTTGGTTGAGAATAATTAATTTGTGAAATTAATTAAGGATAATTACTTGAATGTAATTAAGGATAATTACTCAAGGGTGATTAATTAAGATGATTAATTTGAATGATTAATTAATTGATTGTAATCAATTAAATAGTTGAGTAAGCAAGATTTATATTGATGAAGTAATTAATTTAATTTAATTTAAATTAATTAAAGATGATGTAATTAATTTAATTCATTTTAAATTAATTATAGATGGAGATAATTAATTTAATTCATTTTAAATTAATTATAGATGGAGATAATTAATTTAATTCATTTTAAATTAATTATATTGTGGTTAAGTAAATCATTGCTTATGTATGAATGGGTGATATTGATTTCCTTGAATGGATGTGATCTCAGAAATGAGATAAGTAATGCTGGATGATATGAATGCTTTGGTTGCATTGTGATGATAATATAGATTATCTATTGTAATGGTGATATGGATTACCTATTTTGATACGGATCATCTGTTTATTATGATAATGTTGACTATCAATTGTGATTTGTGAGTTATCTATCTATGTGTACATAGATAATTGAATTGTTTTAAAATTTTAGAACAACTTGGACCTAAAAGATGGCATTTTGGATTTCAATATGACAGGGATCGGGTTTCCATATTTGGATATCCGAAAACCACATTGAACCAAATTAATGATAGGTAATGAATCTCAAGTGAAGATAAAGATTCAGAGTGCAAGGGTTATCGTCGTTAACTCTGAGGGTTATTCCAAAATGATTGTGACGAGATAATGCATTCGGATTCGTTCGAACCCGGAACGAACTTGTATGGATTGAATGCTTTCAGAACATCGTCAGGTGGATGATGAGCATTTAAGTGATATGTCCTATAAAGGTAATCATAGCCTCAAGCCTCATCAACCGGGAATGGCTAAAACAGGGGAGGTGCAGCAAGGTTAAGTGGGTCATGCCCAAGTAGGACGAGATTTTCCCCTGTCTAGAGGTGCCTTTTTATTCGGCTGTGTGGGCGGTTGCTAGCTACAACCGCAGGGTTGTCTTGTTAGGAACTGTTCAGTAAGGAATGGTTCCGGCCTTGTGTTCCAAGGGATTGGGAGTGATCCTCGGTACGTTGATCTAGGCCACGTACTGTGACGGGCGGTACCTCGGTAGCCCTGCAATTGATGGAATCCAAAATACAATAAGTGTCGTACATATTAGTTGTGCCCAACTATGTTGGAACGTGAGTTGTAAGCATTCCAGCTATTTCTGTATTTTATTTGAAAACCCTAGACACTATTATAATATCATCGGATTTCCTATCAAATGTTTTGGTTAGCGTAAGGTAAAAACTTTTCCATGTTTATGTATGGGAAGTCTTACGTGATACCTTTCTTTTCAAAAAGTTTTTAAAAGTTAAGCAACCTTAACCTGTTACTCACACCAGACCCATGTCTGACCCGGAGTTTATCTTATGTTTTCTTAAACTCTTGGGTACTAAAAATTTTACGAGTAGCCAAGGGATTCAGGTTAGCTTTGACGAATTGTGAAGGAGCAATGGAGCAAGAGGCTTCTGCATGTAGATATATATTATTCCGCTGTGTTGGATTCTCTGAGTTGTTCTTTGCACTATTTTGAGTTGTATAACTAGACAGGTGTTTATAACTGTCTAGTATGTGATGTGTAATCTGTGTAACTCTGATAATGGTTGTAAACTATGTAATATTTATGTTATTAATATAATTTATTCGTTCTGTTGTTTAGATTCTGATGTTGTTTCTTCTTTCTCTTCTTTCTTTTCTCTTTTCTATCCCTTTCTTTCTTCAAGATGATACGATTTTCTGTGGTGAGAAAGTCGGGTCGTCTCACTAGTCGATATGTGGGACGTTACGTTATCGATAGAGATTTCTAAACGCTTGATCAAGGCAAACCAACATAGTATTTTTTCAAGTGGGTAAATGAAATAATTTTACCTAAATTATATTATATATGTATATATAAAAAGGAATAAATTTCCATAAATTATTATAGTTATATATGGATTTTTTGGTTGTTAGTGAATAGTAATATTTGACTATTATCACTTGTTAGTTGTTTGTGTTCTAATAAAAGTTGTTATTATAACGTAAACAAAGAAGAAGAAAAGAAATGATTTTATATAAGAAAAGTTAAATAAGTGAAATTATGCATAAGTATAAATTTATAAACGTCATTTATAAATAAAAAAGGGAACTTAATAGAAATAAAAGCACAAAACTCACTTTAGTAGCTGGAAAGTAATTCGAGTGATGACTGCAATGTCATCAGTATTCATTTTCGAGTTTTTAAGTAATGAATGGCTACATTAGTAATTTACTATTGAAGTTTTGTTTTGATAAAACAAATTTTAACTGTAAAATTCCAAGTATGATTTGATAAATATATAAAATAAGTTTTGAACTTATATATTGAAAATAGTATAAATAAGAAATAAGTTTACAACTTACGAATTTGAACAGGTAAGTAAAACCAAATTTTAAAATGGTTGAACATTTTGGTTAAGCTGAAAAAAAGGAAATTTGAAATTGATAATGGAAAAAAAATTGACTTAAGTAAATTTAAATAAATTGAGTTAGTGAAATGAAGTTTAACTTAAGAAGGTTAATTGAAAGTGAATTGTATTTGAAATTAATTAGACAAAATAATGGAATGAATATAGACTTAAGTTGTAAAGTGATTATATAACTATGAATTGTAGATATAGTATGTGTATAAACTTAATTCAAATAATTTCATGAAATTTTAAGTAAATAAGTTTTTATAACTTAAAAATTTGAGGAATATTAAGCTAAAACAAATTTTAATTCGTTGAATATGAATGTTAAGAAGAAAAGGAATCCAAATCTAAATTTGAATAATGAAATTTAACTCAAGATTAAGTAAAGTGGGATGAAAAGAGTTAAATAAATTAGAAATTGACTTTTGAAATGAAGATGACCTTAAGTTATAAAATGCAATTAAATTTGAGTTGTACAATAAACTGGATATGGTTTAGAATGTTGTTAGTATTAAAGAAAATATACTAAGTAAAATTTTATAAATTCATAAGTGAAATAGAATATGGAATAAAATTTTGTTGAACTTAAATTGAAATTAAACTGAAGATAAATAAGAGAACGTTAATTAATTAAATATAAGTAAAATTAATATGGATAATTGAATTTGATTTAAATCGGATGAAGATCAAATGAATGTAAAAGGATTTGAATGTAAGTAAAAGAATCGAGAATAAAAATGGGATATAACAAGTAACCAATTGAAATAAATACGTAAGTTGTACATATACTATTTTGTTTGCATAACTTTTGATCCAGATTCGAATATACGATTTCGAGGTGATTTACTCCAATCCAAGTTAGGATTTTTCACTCAATTTCTCAACGGCAAACCCTTGATATGGATTTTTGGTCGATTCTAATATTCTCTGTCATAGTATATGGCTATGCAAGGAGACTGTGGTTTTCTAATCAAAGAACCAGATACTTGAGTGGTCATGTTAATGATACTAGTTCGGAAGTGGATTGTGTGATCGAGCTAGTGATCAGATATGGTTTTGCGTACGAATGATATATGTACATCATACATGGGTTTAATAAATTAAATGCTTGTATTAGAAAATGTAAATTTATATGAATATGAATTAGTTGGAGGAATATTAATTGTTTGATGGTTTCTTTTGTCGCATTTGCTATATTTGCATATATTGTATTAGTATGTGTTCTATAGTGATATTATTTTCTATATACATGATCTCATTGGTTGTCGAGCGATTAGTAGATGCGGATGGAGTATGCTTCGCATATGGAGCTCGCTTTTGTGCTATATTCGATTATAAAAAGCACATATCTCGGATTACATATCGTACTTTCACACTTTTTTATCTACGGAATGCCTCATCCTCGAAGATGAGATGTATATTTGTGATTATATATATATTGTGATTTTTTTCTAATTGAACCGTGCAAAGGAGCCGCTGGTGAAATTTTTCCGTAAATTTAAGGCGTTAGAAATTTCTTGAGAATTTTGTGAAAATTTTTGATAATAAAGAAAGTTTGATTTTGAGCTATAAATTAGAATGAATGAATGGATCGTATTAGTTGGTTTAGAAAGTTAATCATGATTAGAAGACTAAGAAAAAGTTTTTATAAGAAGTTTAACTAATTGATTTCAAAAAGCCAAAAGGTTTAAATGAATATGGTAATCTATCGCAGCTAATTGAAAAGTTAACTGGTTATGTGATATTTTTCTTACTTGGTAATTTTGGGGGCGAAATTCGTTTAAGGAGGGGAGTCTGTAAAAATCCAAAATTTCAGTCATTTGAATTTGAAATATTTAATTGATTTTAAATATTGAAAAGTTAAATTTATAAGTTAAATAACTTATATTTCAAATATAGCGATTTATTGGACCATTAAAATTGTTAAATTTAATATTTGAAATTGTTTAGATAATGGAATCTCGAATTTAATGAAGGGGAGTGCAGATTAAGGATCTTAAGGCTAATTTAACACTAGAGGAGGGGTGAATTGTGTTTAATGGATTCTAAGACTTATATGGACTAATTTAAAAATTATGATATAAACAAATGCATAACTTAATCACAAAACAATCACAGAATCAAACATAGATGCAGAAAGTAAATAAAAGGCAGCAAAAGGAAAGAATACACCGAATTTTATACTAGTTCGGAGTTACCCTACATCAAGTCCTGTACCAAGCCAAACACCTCATACAGATTTTTGTTATACCAATCGAGATTACAATCTTCAATTTCTAAAGGCCTTGAGGTACCATACTATCTCTCGAGTCCGGGGCAAACTCTCATGATTTATGGGACACAAGATCACCTAAATGATTTCTAGGCACAACCACGCCTTATTGAGAGACTCGATAAACTTTTGATTACAAATTGATCCTATAACTCTGAATAGCACTTTAATCTTCGAGAGACGACAGAGAATCAAAAAAGAATGAGACTCTAATTTGATTCACTTGAGAATTCGGCAGAATTTCGACACGATCTTAAAAATATGAAACTTTTAGAATATGAATTTGTGTAGACGAAGGACTGAAAAAATAGTTAGTTAAAAAATTCGTTTGTGAAGTCTACTTATAGACCAGTAATGGTCATAACCATTCGTGAAGAGATTTAAACAAATAGACACTTCTTTTGAAAATTAAAACTTTTGAATTTAATGGCCACCATGTCGATATGGGGTATCCCATGATGTCGGCATCCCTTAGTTAAAAATCATGTAAAATTTGTTTTTTAAAATAATATTGAAAGGAAAACAAGATGAAATGATTCTAGAATAAAATAAACTAATTTTCCTATGTTTTAAAATAAAGAAGGGAAAAAAATATTTTTTTTGAATGTATATATAAATTTGATTTTAAATCTCAAATATATATATATATACACTATAAAGAATAATTAAAAATCAGAAGATAGTTTTAAAAACAAATGAAGTTCAAAACAAGAGTTTATTTAAAAACAAAAACAAAGAATATTTTAAGGCTAAAACATCTTTTTGAAAATCATTTGAAAAGATAATTTTTAAGGCTAAAATATTTTGAAAAGTAGTTTGAAAATCATTTGAAAAACCATTTTGAAGTAGTTTTGCAAGCTTCTTCCTGCAGAATATCTCATCACATCAGGACTCGAGAACTTGTACAAAAGCAGGATGTTCGTGGGTTCGCAAGCTACTTGTCTAGGTTTGTAAGCTACTTGTCGTGGGTAGGTAAGCCACTAAGAAGGTAGAAATGGGTTCCATCCCAATTGAAATTTGGAATGAAAACTTCTATGCTATTATGAAGTTTTAACAAAACTAGACACTTATCTTGAAATCTTGGTCTTGATACTCATGAGTATTCAAACTTGATTTCTTCATTCCTGGTCTTTATACTGTACAGTCTTCAATAATCAGTACCTGCCTTATATATATCCTGCATAATAACATTCATATATCTAGACAATAGTGTTAGTATATAAATTATTATAAAATAAGTTACCAAGCTTCTTCCTGTAGAATATCTCTCATCACATCAGGACTCGAGAACTTGTACAAAACCAGAATGTTCGTGGGTTCGTAAGCCACTTGTCGTAGATTTGTAAGCTACTTGTCGTGGGTTTGTAAGCCAATAAGAAGGTAGAAATGGGTTCCATCCCAAATGAAATTTGGAATGAAAATTTCCATGCTATTATGAAGTTTTAACAAAATTAGACACTTATCTTGAAATCTTGATCTTGATCTTGATACTCATAAGTCTTCAAACTTGATTTGTTCATTCTTGACCTTTATACTGTACAGTCTTTAATAATCAGTACCTGCCATATATATCCTGCATAATAACATTCTTATATCTAGACAATAGTGTTAGTATATAAATTATTATAAAATAAGTTACCAAGGTTGTTGTCATCAATACCATTATCTCCAGTTCCTAACAATCTCCCCCTTTTTGATGATGACAACCTTATAAAATATACTTACCACTTTGATCATACCATAACTCCCCCTTACGCCAACAACTCCCCTTTACTCCAAGCCTACTATTTTATATAACTTCTCCCCCTTTGTCATCAACAAAAAAAAAACCTATAAACCTTGAACATAATACAAAATGAGATAAATAAACATATGACGTAAGAATAATAACTATGTATGAGTGAAATATGGCATCCTAAGTTAAATGGAATTCAATATTTTATACACCAAAGATTATTTTTAGAAGAACATTAAGATAACACTTATTAACAAACCAATATACAATCAAGAAAACGAATAAAATTCTTAACGAGGACACTTAACTATTAGTGATTTATAGACCGAACAATTTGGATATTGGAGATAAAAGTTTCCACGATGTTCGACCAAGTTCCCAATAACATCAAAAAGGACCTCTCCAACGCAAATCACGCCATCGTTTTCGTCCGTATGAACATCCGGTTTCGGTAGAGGATGTTCTTCTTCTTGATCCTCTTGTGGTTCTTCTAGAGGCTCTTCTTCTTTAGATCCATGGCTTGTGGTGATTCTTCGATGAAACTGCGATTGGCATGGTTATCCATAAGGAAGTTTTATAAATTCCTAAGGATTCTGACTTGCCTATTTTGTTCTTTAGCCATTCGCAGTTGACTCACTTGAATTTTCATCATCATTATAAGCGATTCTTTCATCTTATTTGTAATTTGATGACTCATACGTTTATGGAACGTTGAAAAGGACCAAAATGAGGAGCAGTGGGTGAAGAAGGTTCAATATCAGAAGAGGAAGCCATTAATTTTGTGACGCCCCACCTCTATACCCATGCTAGACAAGAACACTACAGTGAATGCTGTCGACTAGCATGGAGAATAAGGCTGTTGAGGAGCGACCATCTGTATAATTGCTTTGTGCGAGCATCGATATGTCAGACAGTATAACATGCATTTCTTTCGAGAGGAAATCCGACATACCGACACAAACTCAAAGCTACTACACAGTGGGTATAAAGGTCTTCGGAAACAAATATAGAAATAAACATAACATAAATCAGTCACAGACAATTCATATCACAAAGGCGAAAATAGATATGAATATTACACATGAAAGTGTACATCAGAGTAGTGGTCAAAAGGATCCACAATAATACAAAGGAATAGATACAAGTGTTAGACAAAAGAATAAGTATACATCAAGGAGTCTGTATCTCAAATGTATACAACAAAAACTACTAAACTAGAGTAGTTAGCCAAAAGTCAGAAGATGGTTCCAGGTAGGAAGCCATGAGTAAGCACCTGTAATATCTCAGTATGACCTGAGTATTATTTAAGAAGAAAATAATAAACGGATCAGTCTAGCTATAAATATCAGATGAAGTGATATATAATAAGAGATATGACACAAACATATAATAATCACAATGCCAAGCTGTGATAAATAAGTAATTGAAAATCAACAAGAGATTAATCAATATCACAATAATCTACTAAAGATAAAAGGAATGTCATACTCCTAATTTCATTCACCAAGCCGTAATAATTGACTTATATATCAATGCCCATCGTAAAAGTTGGTGAAACATAAATTCCAGAAATCAACACACGAAATCCAGAAATCACAAAAAGGTATGTGTGAGTGGAATCACACAAGTGGTGTCTAGGCTAACCGAAAAGGTATGTGCGAATGGAATCGCACAAGTGGTGTCTAGCCTAACCAAATCACAAAAAGTATGTGTGAATGGAATCACACAAGTGGTGTATAGGCTAACCGAAAAGGTATGTGCGAATGGAATCGCACAAGTGGTGTCTAGCCTAACCAAATCACAAAAAGTATGTGTGAATGGAATCACACAAGTGGTGTCTAGGCTAACCGAAAAGGTATGTGCGAATGGAATCGCACAAGTGGTGTCTAGCCTAACCTCGCAGACAAAGAAACATCGCACATTGCTATTCTAAACCTCAAAGATGATCGTCATGATCAACGAGAAGTGTCGACTACAGTAAGCTAGTAAATATATGAGCTTAGCATCATGTCCCATAACCACTAGCTTAACTTAAATATTTACGAACAAATTGTAGATCTCCACTAGAAAATTGTCACAAGAGATTCAATCGAACAAGTCCAAGAATTAACCGACGAAGTAAACGTAAGCGTTTCATACCACTCGTTTTACTAAGTCGTTTAATTAGATTTCTCATACGAGTGAGGTAAAGGTTTATATATACTAATAGATTGGAAAACGGTTTTGTAAACGAATTTGGTATTAAAATAGTATTGAAATCGTTTGAGGAAAAAGTTTTGATAATTACTACTAGTATAGAAAACCTTTATATTTTTAAAGTGACAAAGGACAAGGGGGATTGTAGAAACAATCAATCACAAAGATCACATTCGAAGATGTGAATAAAAATCCAATGAAATCGATAAAGGATCCACCGAAGTGGATATATCTAAAATTCCCAAAGAAAATAAGTCATCAAAGATGATAATAAATGATGACAATAAATAGGATCATCACGAATCGATTTAAATTGGAAATTCAATCCAAAAAGGCAAATTGGACTCAAACAGCAGGTTCAGTCGACTGAACAGAGTTTTCAGTCGACTGACCCTATGCCTGGAAATTTTTCAGGTTCAGGAAACTTTCTGTTTCCAGTTTCAGTCGACTGAACAGAGTTTTCAGTCGACTGAATCATGCCTGGAAACTTTCGGGTTCCAGGTTCAGTCGACTGAACAGAGTTTTCAGTCGACTGAATCATGCCTAGGCTGTTTTTCAGCCTTATTCAAATGAAGAGCAAACTCTTCCAAAATGCAACCGGACGAACATTGGCTCTAAGGGTTTATGCCAATCGGCAACCCGGCCCTATATGCTCCTCGATGCATCACCAAAAGCATGATCAAACATCCATAAAAGGATTTCACACAAATTTGACTTAAAAACTCAAAAATTGGAATATTCACAAAACCAATCCAAATCAAGAGCAAATGCACATGAAGAAGTGTTAGGAATTCATACCCAACAACCAAAGATAATTATAGTCATAGATGTGAGATAAAAATCTCACCTTTGCACTAAAATTTATGAAGATGAAGCTTGAAAGCAAAGGGGAATCAACCACTCTTCAAATCCAACTCTAGAAGCTTGAATCTAAGCTTAAAAGAGAAACATTTCCTAAATTAGGTTTAGGAATTTCTGAAATCAAAGAGAGAATGAGTTGGAGAAGATGAGGAGGAAGCTTACCAATGGGTTCTCTTGAATTTGGAGCAAGAAGTTGGATTTGCAAAGCAAGCTAGGGCTTAGGAATTTCTATTTCCCATTCTCTTCCACCATTGTTGCTAAAGCTTGAAGAGTTAGGAATTAGAAATGAAGTAATGAATGAGGAGAGGGGGATTGGGACTGAGTTAGTAAGTGGTTAATTGGCTCAGCCCAAACCAAAGCACAAAGCAAAAAGTAGCAAAAATCAACTTTCTCCAAAAATATCGAAGCTTATACTCAAAAAGGTCGCAAACGTCATTTTGAACTCAATGGGAGTGATCCCGAGTCCTAATTCGACCATATGCAAAAAGTAGCTTTTCGGACTAAAATCCGACTAACGATAAAATATTTAAATAAAATATTTAAATATAAAATCGATAAATATGCGGGTTGTTACAGACTCCCCTCCTTAAAGAAATTGCGTCCTCGCAATAATTAAGAAGGAAATATAAGAAGTAACAACCATAGAAGCATATTAACACAAAAGAAAATTTGAATCAAGAAGTTCACCATAAAGTGCACGAAGGAATAAATCCGAAAGTTTTCGTTCGATGGATTCTCAAGATTTCACAAGAGAAATTCTTAGGATTTGAGAACCATAGAACTTCTATAAAAAAGAATTTCTTTATATCGAAGGCGCTCAACCTCCGAAGCAATGATGCGAATAGAATGTTGCTCAAAAGTCAAATTTGGTGAAACTTCAATCCCTCAATAACACCGGGCTCAAGAATAAAAACCGGAATCCCTAAGGCATTTCCGTAGATAAAAGACGTGGGGAACGTCAAGAATAGCAGAAAATTGAGCCAGTGCAATGGCGTAGTACAAAAACGGTATGCCCGAGAAACTAGAAACTCAAATAATTTGGGACATCAGCGTAGTACAAAAACGGTACGCCCAATGAACCAAAGCAAAGACATTGATGTAGTACATACGGTACATCCAATGAATCAAATAGCAAAAACATTGATGTAGTACAAACGGTACACCCAATGAATCAAAAGCAAAGACAGTGCAAACGGTACATCCAATGAATCCAAAAGCAAAGACATTGATGTAGTATAATGGTACATCCAATGAATCAAAAAGCGAAGACATTGATGTAGTACAACGGTACATCCAATGAATCAACCACTTGTTGCTTACGACAAAGCGCGTTGGCAACACGATTTCCTTTCCAGGAATAAAAAGAATATCAAGATCATAAGATGCTAGGAACTCGAGTCAACATGCAGTTCCTTAAGAGAACATAAATATTCCAAAGATTTATGATCGAGGTAGAGAACAAATTTCTCATCCAAATATGATGATGCCAAATTCCAAAAGCAAAAACAATAGCCGAGAGCACTAGATCATAAGTGGCATATCTAGTCTCGATAAGCTATAATGATTTAGAAGCACAAGTGATAGCACGTTCTCCTTTGCAAGAGAACGGCATCTAAACCAATACGACTAGTATCGGTACAAATAGCAAAGTCTTGGTTCCCCTTCAGGAATCACAAGAATAAGAGTATCGAAAGGAATTTCTTTCAAATAATTTTCTTTCCCGAAAAGCTAAAGCTTTCAAAAATCAAAATTATTTCGATGTAAAAATATTTCTAGAAGAATTTACATTTTACAAGTCAATATATCGCGTCTGATTGTCACATCAAAGCGTTTAGAAAATTCCTATCGATAACGTTGATCAAGCGCATCGACCAAAATTCTTAAAGCACTCAACGGGCAATACAATCACAAAATCATCTTTTATAGGATAAATAAATCTCTTAAAAAGTTTTAAGAATATTCTTTGTTCGTTTCAAGAACAAAAATCCAATTTTACTTATAAATAAATCTTATGAAAAAGATTTGCAAAATTTTAAATTACTATTTTCATCCAAAATCAATAAACTCAAGAATGGTCTCATCGAAATATTCATAGAATATTCTATTTATAAAATGGATGAAATAAGCTGGACAAATTGAATGACGTAATAAGTCATTCATAAGAATCATAACGAGTGCGGAATGCGGTAAGTGAAAACACCCGCAACTCGTAGCCAAATGAAAATCGGTGACAATGTCGAACTAAAAAGACCTTAACGCCACACAAAATATTTCTTAGGTGGTAATCCTAAGACAAACTCAAAAATACCGGAAAAGTTTCACAAATTATTTAGATAAGAGAAATAATACTTTCCTTATACGTGGGCTTAAGGAATAAAATGATGCCACCAAAAATGTGAAATCGGAATCACAGAGAAAAATTAGAAATCTGCTTAACAGATTAAAAATGTCGAAGATGAATAGTCCACTCGAGAAAATAAGATTTAGGCTTCATAATGGTTAAGCTAATCCTATCACATAAATCAATTCCGGAGCCTAAGTAAATATCGGCTCGGAAAGAAAAATCACATAAAATAATTTTGACATCAATAGAAAGCAAATTGAGTGTTGTGGATCTACTAATCCGGATTCACAATCCTCAAAGAAGCCTTTAAGCCCAGAAATGTTTAAAGAAGATCACGAAATAAAACATTGCCATCAAGGATTGAGTGAAAAATACCTTGACCAAGATAAGAGTTGTTAGGGGCTTGCAGCTTTCCCTCTCTCTTGTTTGGAAGCTTAGGACACGAAGATAAAAGATGACCCGAACCTTTGCAATAGCGACAAAAGAGGGGTTTCGGACACTCCCTTACATGATGGTCCGTGAAACCACAATTGTAGCATTGACCACGACTAGAGGTAGGAGTCTTTGCTACCGGAATTTTTTGCTTCCCTTTCTTATTAGAATTGGGGCCTATGAATTTGATTGCCCTCTTCAAGTTATTGTCGAAGTTCTGTTGGGCACGCACAACTTCAACACCACCTTCATTATCGGCCTCTTCAAGACGAAGAGCGATATCAATAAGCTGATCAAATGAAACCTCAAGTTTCAGAAGTAATGGCTTCTTAAGATTCTTATTCAAGCCATAGACAAATCTCTGATTTTTCTTCAATGGGGTATTAATGTACTCAACCCCGTATTTGGACAGAGATTCGAAGGATGCGACATAGTCTGTCACAGAAGATTCACCTTGAACAAGGTCTATGAAACGCCGGGCTAAAGTTAATTTTTCAGCCTCCGGCACAAATTTCGATTCGAATCTTTCCCGGAATCGCTCCCAAGTGAGATCCGCTTCAACGATTTCAGAAATTAGGAGCTCGTACCAATCTAACGCTCTTTCTTAGAGCATGCTAGAAGCCACTTAGACTCGATGTAGATCAATAAGGTTCATGCGAGAAAAGATGCGATCGCATGATTTGAGCCAAGCTTGAATTTCAATAACATTCTCGGATCCCCTGAATGGCCCTCCACCCAAATCGGTGTAGTCTCTGCACAAGCGTGCAAAACCGGATCTAGGACGAGTAGGCTCTGGATTGGGTCCGACAGCTTGAGCGTTCTTAATAAGATCTAAAAGCTGCTGGGCAGACATAAAAACTCCATCTTGGGGAGTAGCACTAGATTGACCGGCGCTGGGACGGCCTGGTCTAACCATTTCTCTTCTTTAAGAAAGAAAGAAAGAAGAGGAAAAAGTTATTCTCAAGATAAATATCAAGCAATTCTTGATATATAAAACAAGGAATCATAAAGAAAATAGGATGAATCGGTACAAAGACTCGAATAAAATCCTAAAGCACGACTCCTAAGAAGAACTTAGGACGATGATCCTTGTTATAATATTCCATATTGTTTCGAAGTTTGGCTCTGAAACCAAGCTGTGACGCCCCACCTCTATACCCACGCTAGCCAAGAACACTACAGTGAATGCTGTCGACTAGCATGGAGAATAAGGCTGTTGAGGAGCGACCATCTGTATAATTGCTTTGTGCGAGCATCGATATGTCAGATAGTATAACATGCATTTCTTTCGAGAGGAAATCCGACATTCCGACACAAACTCAAAGCTACTACACAGTGGGTATAAAGGTCTTCGGAAACAAATATAGAAATAAATATAACATAAATCAGTCACAGACAATTCATATCACAAAGGCGGAAATAGATATGAATATTACACATGAAAGTGTACATCAGAGTAGTGGTCAAAAGGATCCACAATAATACAAAGGAATAGATATAAGTGCTAGACAAAAGAATAAGTATACATCAAGGAGTCTGTATCTCAAATGTATACAACAAAAACTACTAAACTAGAGTAGTTAGCCAAAAGTCAGAAGATGGTTCCAGGTAGGAAGCCATGAGTAAGCACCTGTAATATCTCAGTCTGACCCGAGTATTATTTAAGAAGAAAATAATAAACGGATCAGTCTAGCTATAAATATCAGATGAAGTGATATATAATAAGAGATATGACACAAACATATAATAATCACAATGCCAAGCTGTGATAAATAAGTAATTGAAAATCAACAAGAGATTAATCAATATCACAATAATCTACTCAAGATAAAAGGAATGTCATACTCCTAATTTCATTCACCAAGCCATAATAATTGACTTATATATCAATGCCCATCGTAAAAGTTGGTGAAACATAAATTCCAGAAATCAACACACGAAATCCAGAAATCACAAAAAGGTATGTGTGAGTGGAATCACACAAGTGGTGTCTAGGCTAACCGAAAAGGTATGTGCGAATGGAATCGCACAAGTGGTGTCTAGCCTAACCAAATCACAAAAAGTATGTGTGAATGGAATCACACAAGTGGTGTATAGGCTAACCGAAAAGGTATGTGCGAATGGAATCGCACAAGTGGTGTCTAGCCTAACCAAATCACAAAAAGTATGTGTGAATGGAATCACACAAGTGGTGTCTAGGCTAACCGAAAAGGTATGTGCGAATGGAATCGCACAAGTGGTGTCTAGCCTAACCTCGCAGACAAAGAAACAGCGCACATTGCTAGTCTAAACCTCAAAGATGATCGTCATGATCAACGAGAAGTGTCGACTACAGTAAGCTAGTAAATATATGAGCTTAGCATCATGTCCCATAACCACTAGCTTAACTTAAATATTTACGAACAAATTGTAGATCTCCACTAGAAAATTGTCACAAGAGATTCAATCGAACAAGTCCAAGAATTAACCGACGAAGTAAACGCAAGCGTTTCATACCACTCGTTTTACTAAGTCGTTTAATTAGATTTCTCATACGAGTGAGGTAAAGGTTTATATATACTAATAGATTGGAAAACGGTTTTGTAAACGAATTTGGTATTAAAATAGTATTGAAATCGTTTGAGGAAAGAGTTTTGATAATTACTACTAGTATAGAAAACCTTTATATTTTTAAAGTGACAAAGGACAAGGGGGATTGTAGAAACAATCAATCACAAAGATCACATTCGAAGATGTGAATAAAAATCCAATGAAATCGATAAAGGATCCACCGAAGTGGATATATCTAAAATTCCCAAAGAAAATAAGTCATCAAAGATGATAATAAATGATGACAATAAATAGGATCATCACGAATCGATTTAAATTTGAAATTCAATCCAAAAAGGCAAATTGGACTCAAACAGCAGGTTCAGTCGACTGAACAGAGTTTTCAGTCGACTGACCCTGTGCCTGGAAATTTTTCAGGTTCAGGAAACTTTCTGTTTCCAGTTTCAGTCGACTGAACAGAGTTTTCAGTCGACTGAATCATGCCTGGAAACTTTCGGGTTCCAGGTTCAGTCGACTGAACAGAGTTTTCAGTCGACTGAATCATGCCTAGGCTGTTTTTCAGCCTTATTCAAATGAAGAGCAAATTCTTCCAAAATGCAACCGGACGAACATTGGCTCTAAGGGTTTATGCCAATCGGCAACCCGGCCCTATATGCTCCTCGATGCATCACCAAAAGCATGATCAAACATCCATAAAAGGATTTCACACAAATTTGACTTAAAAACTCAAAAATTGGAATATTCACAAAACCAATCCAAATCAAGAGCAAATGCACATGAAGAAGTGTTAGGAATTCATACCCAACAACCAAAGATAATTATAGTCATAGATGTGAGATAAAAATCTCACCTTTGCACTAAAATTTATGAAGATGAAGCTTGAAAGCAAAGGGGAATCAACCACTCTTCAAATCCAACTCTAGAAGCTTGAATCTAAGCTTAAAAGAGAAACATTTCCTAAATTAGGTTTAGGAAATTTCTGAAATCAAAGAGAGAATGAGTTGGAGAAGATGAGGAGGAAGCTTACCAATGGGTTCTCTTGAATTTGGAGCAAGAAGTTGGATTTGCAAAGCAAGCTAGGGCTTAGGAATTTCTATTTCCCATTCTCTTCCACCATTGTTGCTAAAGCTTGAAGAGTTAGGAATTAGAAATGAAGTAATGAATGAGGAGAGGGGGATTGGGACTGAGTTAGTAAGTGGTTAATTGGCTCAGCCCAAACCAAAGCACAAAGCAAAAAGTAGCAAAAATCAACTTTCTCCAAAAATATCGAAGCTTATACTCAAAAAGGTCGCAAACGTCATTTTGAACTCAATGGGAGTGATCCTGAGTCCTAATTCGACCATATGCAAAAAGTAGCTTTTCGGACTAAAATCCGACTAACGATAAAATATTTAAATAAAATATTTAAATATAAAATCGATAAATATGCGGGTTGTTACAGACTCCCCTCCTTAAAGAAATTGCATCCTCGCAATAATTAAGAAGGAAATATAAGAAGTAACAACCATAGAAGCATATTAACACAAAAGAAAATTTGAATCAAGAAGTTCACCATAAAGTGCACGAAGGAATAAATCCAAAAGTTTTCGTTCGATGGATTCTCAAGATTTCACAAGAGAAATTCTTAGGATTTGAGAACCATAGAACTTCTATCAAAAAGAATTTCTTTATATCGAAGGCGCTCAACCTCCGAAGCAATGATGCGAATAGAATGTTGCTCAAAAGTCAAATTTGGTGAAACTTCAATCCCTCAATAACACCGGGCTCAAGAATAAAAACCGGAATCCCTAAGGCATTTCCGTAGATAAAAGACGTGGGGAACGTCAAGAATAGCAGAAAATTGAGCCAGTGCAATGGCGTAGTACAAAAACGGTATGCCCGAGAAACTAGAAACTCAAATAATTTGGGACATCAGCGTAGTACAAAAACGGTACGTCCAATGAACCAAAGCAAAGACATTGATGTAGTACATACGGTACATCCAATGAATCAAATAGCAAAAACATTGATGTAGTACAAACGGTACACCCAATGAATCAAAAGCAAAGACAGTGCAAACGGTACATCCAATGAATCCAAAAGCAAAGACATTGATGTAGTATAATGGTACATCCAATGAATCAAAAAGCGAAGACATTGATGTAGTACAACGGTACATCCAATGAATCAACCACTTGTTGCTTACGACAAAGCGCGTTGGCAACACGATTTCCTTTCCAGGAATAAAAAGAATATCAAGATCATAAGATGCTAGGAACTCGAGTCAACATGCAGTTCCTTAAGAGAACATAAATATTCCAAAGATTTATGATCGAGGTAGAGAACAAATTTCTCATCCAAATATGATGATGCCAAATTCCAAAAGCAAAAACAATAGCCGAGAGCACTAGATCATAAGTGGCATATCTAGTCTCGATAAGCTATAATGATTTAGAAGCACAAGTGATAGCACGTTCTCCTTTGCAAGAGAACGGCATCTAAACCAATACGACTAGTATCGGTACAAATAGCAAAGTCTTGGTTCCCCTTCAGGAATCACAAGAATAAGAGTATCGAAAGGAATTTCTTTCAAATAATTTTCTTTCCCGAAAAGCTAAAGCTTTCAAAAATCAAAATTATTTCGATGTAAAAATATTTCTAGAAGAATTTACATTTTACAAGTCAATATATCGCGTCTGATTGTCACATCAAAGCGTTTAGAAAATTCCTATCGATAACGTTGATCAAGCGCATCGACCAAAATTCTTAAAGCACTCAACGGGCAATACAATCACAAAATCATCTTTTATAGGATAAATAAATCTCTTAAAAAGTTTTAAGAATATTCTTTGTTCGTTTCAAGAACAAAAATCCAATTTTACTTATAAATAAATCTTATGAAAAAGATTTGCAAAATTTTAAATTACTATTTTCATCCAAAATCAATAAACTCAAGAATGGTCTCATCGAAATATTCATAGAATATTCGATTTATAAAATGGATGAAATAAGCTGGACAAATTGAATGACGTAATAAGTCATTCATAAGAATCATAACGAGTGCGGAATGCGGTAAGTGAAAACACCCGCAACTCGTAGCCAAATGAAAATCGGTGACAATGTCGAACTAAAAAGACCTTAACGCCACACAAAATATTTCTTAGGTGGTAATCCTAAGACAAACTCAAAAATACCGGAAAAGTTTCACAAATTATTTAGATAAGAGAAATAATACTTTCCTTATACGTGGGCTTAAGGAATAAAATGATGCCACCAAAAATGTGAAATCGGAATCACAGAGAAAAATTAGAAATCTGCTTAACAGATTAAAAATGTCGAAGATGAATAGTCCACTCGAGAAAATAAGATTTAGGCTTCATAATGGTTAAGCTAATCCTATCACATAAATCAATTCCGGAGCCTAAGTAAATATCGGCTCGGAAAGAAAAATCACATAAAATAATTTTGACATCAATAGAAAGCAAATTGAGTGTTGTGGATCTACTAATCCGGATTCACAATCCTCAAAGAAGCCTTCAAGCCCAGAAATGTTTAAAGAAGATCACGAAATAAAACAATGCCATCAAGGATTGAGTGAAAAATACCTTGACCAAGATAAGAGTTGTTAGGGGCTTGCAGCTTTCCCTCTCTCTTGTTTGGAAGCTTAGGACACGAAGATAAAAGATGACCCGAACCTTTGCAATAGCGACAAAAGAGGGGTTTCGGACACTCCCTTACATGATGGTCCGTGAAACCACAATTGTAGCATTGACCACGACTAGAGGTAGGAGTCTTTGCTACCGGAATTTTTTGCTTCCCTTTCTTATTAGAATTGGGGCCTATGAATTTGATTGCCCTCTTCAAGTTATTGTCGAAGTTCTGTTGGGCACGCACAACTTCAACACCACCTTCATTATCGGCCTCTTCAAGACGAAGAGCGATATCAATAAGCTGATCAAATGAAACCTCAAGTTTCAGAAGTAATGGCTTCTTAAGATTCTTATTCAAGCCATAGACAAATCTCTGATTTTTCTTCAATGGGGTATTAATGTACTCAACCCCGTATTTGGACAGAGATTCGAAGGATGCGACATAGTCTGTCACAGAAGATTCACCTTGAACAAGGTCTATGAAACGCCGGGCTAAAGTTAATTTTTCAGCCTCCGGCACAAATTTCGATTCGAATCTTTCCCGGAATCGCTCCCAAGTGAGATCCGCTTCAACGATTTCAGAAATTAGGAGCTCGTACCAATCTAACGCTCTTTCTTAGAGCATGCTAGAAGCCACTTAGACTCGATGTAGATCAATAAGGTTCATGCGAGAAAAGATGCGATCGCATGATTTGAGCCAAGCTTGAATTTCAATAACATTCTCGGATCCCCTGAATGGCCCTCCACCCAAATCGGTGTAGTCTCTGCACAAGCGTGCAAAACCGGATCTAGGACGAGTAGGCTCTGGATTGGGTCCGACAGCTTGAGCGTTCTTAACAAGATCTAAAAGCTGCTGGGCAGACATAAAAACTCCATCTTGGGGAGTAGCACTAGATTGACCGGCGCTGGGACGGCCTGGTCTAACCATTTCTCTTCTTTAAGAAAGAAAGAAAGAAGAGGAAAAAGTTATTCTCAAGATAAATATCAAGCAATTCTTGATAGATAAAACAAGGAATCATAAAGAAAATAGGATGAATCGGTACAAAGACTCGAATAAAATCCTAAAGCACGACTCCTAAGAAGAACTTAGGACGATGATCCTTGTTATAATATTCCATATTGTTTCGAAGTTTGGCTCTGAAACCAAGCTGTGACGCCCCACCTCTATACCCACGCTAGCCAAGAACACTACAGTGAATGCTGTCGACTAGCATGGAGAATAAGGCTGTTGAGGAGCGACCATCTGTATAATTGCTTTGTGCGAGCATCGATATGTCAGATAGTATAACATGCATTTCTTTCGAGAGGAAATCCGACATTCCGACACAAACTCAAAGCTACTACACAGTGGGTATAAAGGCCTTCGGAAAGAAATATAGAAATAAATATAACATAAATCAGTCACAGACAATTCATATCACAAAGGCGGAAATAGATATGAATATTACACATGAAAGTGTACATCAGAGTAGTGGTCAAAAGGATCCACAATAATACAAAGGAATAGATATAAGTGCTAGACAAAAGAATAAGTATACATCAAGGAGTCTGTATCTCAAATGTATACAACAAAAACTACTAAACTAGAGTAGTTAGCCAAAAGTCAGAAGATGGTTCCAGGTAGGAAACCATGAGTAAGCACCTGTAATATCTCAGTCTGACCCGAGTATTATTTAAGAAGAAAATAATAAACGGATCAGTCTAGCTATAAATATCAGATGAAGTGATATATAATAAGAGATATGACACAAACATATAATAATCACAATGCCAAGCTGTGATAAATAAGTAATTGAAAATCAACAAGAGATTAATCAATATCACAATAATCTACTCAAGATAAAAAGGAATGTCATACTCCTAATTTCATTCACCAAGCCACAATAATTGACATATATATCAATGCCCATCGTAAAAGTTGGTGAAATATAAATTCCAGAAATCAACACACGAAATCCAGAAATCACAAAAAGGTATGTGTGAGTGGAATCACACAAGTGGTGTCTAGGCTAACCGAAAAGGTATGTGCGAATGGAATCGTACAAGTGGTGTCTAGCCTAACCAAATCACAAAAAGTATGTGTGAATGGAATCACCCAAGTGGTGTCTAGGCTAACCGAAAAGGTATGTGCGAATGGAATCACACAAGTGGTGTCTAGCCTAACCAAATCACAAAAAGTATGTGTGAATGGAATCACACAAGTGGTGTCTAGGCTAACCGAAAAGGTATGTGCGAATGGAATTGCACAAGTGGTGTCTAGCCTTACCTCGCAGACAAAGAGACATCACACATTGCTAGTCTAAACCTCAAAGATGATCGTCATGATCAACGAGAAGTGTCGACTACAGTAAGCTAGTAAATATATGAGCTTAGCATCATGTCCCATAACCACTAGCTTAACTTAAATATTTACGAACAAATTGTAGATCTCCACTAGAAAATTATCACAAGAGATTCAATCGAACAAGTCCAAGAATTAACCGACGAAGTAAACGCAAGCGTTTCATACCACTCGTTTTACTAAGTCGTTTAATTAGATTTCTCATACGAGTGAGGTAAAGGTTTATAAATACTAATAGATTGGAAAACGGTTTTGTAAACGAATTTGGTATTAAAATAGTATTAAAATCGTTTGAGGAAAGAGTTTTGATAATTACTACTAGTATAGAAAACCTTTATATTTTTAAAGTGACAAAGGACAAGGGGGATTGTAGAAACAATCAATCACAAAGATCACATTCGAAGATGTGAATAAAAATCCAATGAAATCGATAAAGGATCCACCGAAGTGGATATATCTAAAATTCTCAAAGAAAATAAGTCATCAAAGATGATAATAAATGATGACAATAAATAGGATCATCACGAATCGATTTAAATTGGAAATTCAATCCAAAAAGGTAAATTGGACTCAAACAGCATGTTCAGTCGACTGAACAGAGTTTTCAGTCGACTGACCCTGTGCCTGGAAATTTTCCAGGTTCAGGAAACTTTCTGTTTCCAGTTTCAGTCGACTGAACATATTTTTCAGTCGACTGAATCATGCCTGGAAATTTTCGGGTTCCAGGTTCAGTCGGCTGAACAGAGTTTTCAGTCGACTGAATCTTGCTTGGGCTGTTTTTCAGCCTTATTCAAATGAAGAGCAAACTCTTCCAAAATGCAACCGGACGAACATTGGCTCTAAGGGTTTATGCCAATCGGCAACCCGACCCTATATGCTCCTGATGCATCACCAAAAGCATGATCAAACATCCATAAAAGGATTTCACACAAATTTGACTTAAAAACTCAAAAATTGGAATATTCACAAAACCAATCCAAATCAAGAGCAAATGCACATGAATAAGTGTTAGGAATTCATACCCAACAACCAAAGATAATTATAGTCATAGATGTGAGATAAAAATCTCACCTTTGCACTATAATTTATGAAGATGAAGCTTGAAAGCAAAGGGGAATCAACCACTCTTCAAATCCAACTCTAGAAGCTTGAATCTAAGCTTAAAAGAGAAACATTTCCTAAATTAGGTTTAGGAAATTTCTGAAATCAAAGAGAGAATGAGTTGGAGAAGATGAGGAGGAAGCTTACCAATGGGTTCTCTTGAATTTGGAGCAAGAAGTTGGATTTGCAAAGCAAGCTAGGGCTTAGGAATTTCTATTTCCCATTCTCTTCCACCATTGTTGCTAAAGCTTGAAGAGTTAGGAATTAGAAATGAAGTAATGAATGAGGAGAGGGGGATTGGGACTGAGTTAGTAAGTGGTTAATTGGCTCAGCCCAAACCAAAGCTCAAAGCAAAAAGTAGCAAAAATCAACTTTCTCCAAACATATCGAAGCTTATACTCAAAAAGGTCGCAAACGTCATTTTGAACTCAATGGGAGTGATCCCGAGTCTTAATTCGACCATATGCAAAAAGTAGCTTTTCGGACTAAAATCCGACTGACGATAAAATATTTAAATAAAATATTTAAATATAAAATCGATAAATATGCGGGTTGTTACAAATTTATTGTTTAAGAAGTTTATTACAGAGAATAGAAGAGAAAAAAGGAGTAAAAGTCGAAATATATAAATATATAACCAAATAACTTCTTTTAGAAGGAAATTTAAATGTGAAAATTTCGGCCTGTATGTCGACATAGGGGGATGGGTCATGTCGACATGCCCAGTTCAATTTTTGAGAAATTTTTATTTATATTAATTATTAACTATACTTGTGTTATTTATAATTTATATTTTGTTAATGAATATATACCTAATTCTCTTCTAAATTTAGTGAAGTTTTGTTCATTTAATGGTTTAGTTAATATTTCAGCAATTTGTTTTTCAGTATTAATATATTCAAGAATTATGACTTCTTTACTTGTATTATCTCTAAGAAAATGATGTTTAATATCAATATGTTATGTTCTAACATGATGAGTTGGATTTTTAGATAGGTTTATTGCACTAGTATTATCACAATAAATTGGTGATTTATTTATAGTTAATCCAAAATCTTTTAAAGTTTGTTCCATATATATAAATTGAGAGTAAGCCAAAGCAGCAGATATATACTCTGCTTCAGTTTTGGCAAGGATATAGTGTTTTGCTTCTTACTAAACCAGAAACCAGAGAATGTCCTAGAAAGTGACAAGTTCCACTTGTACTTTTTCAGTCTGATTTACAACCGACGTAATCACCATCACAATATGAAATTAAATCAAATACATCATTTATAGGGTAAAATAAACCATAATTAAAGTATGTTTTACATATCTTAAAATTCTTTTAACAGCTTTTAAGTTAGTTTCCTTTGGTTGAGATTGGGATCTTACACAGAGACAG
Source organism: Allium cepa (assembly GCA_030765085.1). Taxonomy (NCBI): domain Eukaryota; kingdom Viridiplantae; phylum Streptophyta; class Magnoliopsida; order Asparagales; family Amaryllidaceae; genus Allium; species Allium cepa. Next base: position 764,183,632 of record CM060934.1, on the reverse strand, counting down.
ACACTATGCATGATGTCAGGATGACTTTCTATTATATAAAGTAGCGAACCAATCATTCCTCTATATAATTTTTGATCAACAACTTTTGATTTATCTTCTTTACTTAAAGCTACATTAATTGTCATTGGAGTTGGTTTCCCATTAGAAGTGGTCAATAAAAATTTATTAATCAAATCCTTAGCATATTTTTCTTGACTAATGAAAATTACGTAATCTAATTGTTTGATTTGAAGTCCTAAGAAGAAGCATAGTTCTCCCATATGACTCATTTCAAATTCTTTAGTCGTTATATCTGAAAATTCTTTATTTATTATGTTATTAGTTGACCCAAATATTATATCATCTACATATATTTATACTAATTGAATATCATTTTTGTTTCTTTTAATAAAAAGAGTTATATCTGTTTTACCAATTTCAAAATCATATTGTAGTAAATAAGATCTTAGTGTTTCATACCAGGCTCTAGGAGCTTGTTCCAGACAATATAAAGCTTTCTTTAATTTATATACATAATTTGAAATTTTATTATCTTCAAAAAGTGGAGGTTGTTCAACATAAACATCTTCTTTTACAAAACCATTTAGAAAAGCACTTTTAACATCCATTTGATATAACTTGAAATTACTGTAGTTTGTGAAAGCAAGTAGAATCCTGATAGCTTCTAGTATTGCTACGGGTGCAAAGGTTTCGTCATAATCAATTCCTTCTTCTTGACAATAACCTTGCATGACTAAACGAGCTTTATTTCTCACGACCTCACTAAGTTCATTCATTTTATTTTTATAAACTCATTTTGTTCCAATTATACTTTTATCCTCAGATCTAAGAACAAGTTCTCAAATATCATTTTTGGTGAACTGATTCAATTATTCTTGCATAGCAAGAATCCATAAATCAACAGATGATGCTTCCTTTGGAATTTTAGGTTCAATAGTAGATATAAAAGCTACATTACTCATACTATTTAGTTGAATTTCTTGTTTTAACTATAGATTCAATATTTCCTTGTATATTTTCTACAGGATGATCATTTAATAGCCTAGTCCTTTTATTAGGTTAAATGGTTTCACAATTACTATCATTAGGTTTATTATTTAAAGTTACAAAATCTTCTTTGTCTTCTAATTGTACAGTAGCTTTAAAATTTTCATCAAAAGATACATGCATTGTTTCTTCAATAGTGTTAGTTCTTAAATTATAAACTCTAAATGCTTTACTTCTACTAGAATATCCGATAATGATTATCGAATTTAGGTTCAAATTTATCTAAATTATCTTTTGTATTAATAATAAAACACTTACTACCAAAAACTTTAAAATAAGCTACTATGGGTTTCTTATTGTAAAGTACTTCATATGGTTTTTTATTAGTTAATGGTCTAATTAAAATCCTATTTAATATATAACAAGCTGTAGCGACTACTTCAGCCCAAAATTTTCTAGATAAGTTACTATCAGAAAGCATTGTTCTAGCACACTCTTAAATCATTCTATTCCTACATTCTACCACTCCGTTTTGTTGTGGAGTTCTTGGAAAAGAGAAATTATGAGTAATTCCTTCTTGACTATAGAAATTCTCAAAATTTTCATTTTCAAATTCTCCACCATGATCACTACGAATAGTTTTTATTTTTAAAGAAAGTTGATTTTGAATTATTTTACCAAAAATTTTAAATAATTCAAAAGCATCGCTTTTCAGTTTAAGAAAAATTGTTCAAGTGTATCTAGAATAGTCATCTACAATTACAAAAACGTATTTATTGCGATTAATTGATTGAACTTCAGATGGACCAAATAAATCTAAATGAAGTAATTCTAGAGGTTTAGAAGTAGAAATCATATCTTTTAATTTAAATGAACTTTTCTTAAGTTTTCCTAATTGGCAAACATCACATATACTATCTACTTTAAAGTTTAACTTGGGAAGACCTCTAACTAAGTCAAGTTTTGATAACCTAGATAACAGTTTGAAATTCAAATGACCAAATCTTTTATGACAAATCCAAGGGTAACTTATATTAGCCAAGAGACATAATTTATCATTTGAAACTCTCATATTAAGGATGTAATGTTTTTCTTCCTATTTCCTTCAAATATAATATTTGACTTATTATCTTCAATGTGACACTTATCTTTTTCAAATTTAATTTTAAATCCTTTATAACATAGTTGACTTATACTAAGCAAATTATGTTTAAAATTCCAAACTAGCAAAATATCATAAATAAGAGGAGTTTTAGACTTACTAATATTGCCGACGCCAATCACATATCCTTTTGAGTTAAATCCAAAGTTGACCAATCCACCATCTTGATATATAATGTCATTGAGTATCTCGGGATTTCCAGTCATAGGCCTTGAACAGCCACTATCAAGTATCCATGTAACTTTCTCAATTTGCACAGTTTGTCCATTGGTTGTTGATTCTTCAAAAGCCATATAACATGTCTATTCCTACATAACAAACCAATTCGGTAGATAACTTGATTTTTCATAAAAATTATATACAGACTTATGATACTTTGACAAATTGCATAAATTCAAACTAGTATTAACAAAATTTCGTAAAAATGCCATTTTTAACTTTTCAAGTTTCAGATTATGAACACTATGAAAACCTACACCCCAATACCAACTGAAAGGGAGGGCGGATTATGGATCTTAAGGCTATTTCAACACCAGAGGAGGGGTGAATAGTGTTTAATGGATTGTAAGACTTATATGGACTAATTTAAAAATTATGATATAAAAAAATGCAGAACTTATTCACAGAACAATCATAGAATCAAACACAGATGCAGAAAGTAAATAAAAAGCAGTAAAAGGAAAGAACACAACAGATTTTATACTGGTTTGGAGTTACCCTACATCCAGTCTTGTACCAAGCCAAATACCTCATACAGATTTTTATTATACCAATGTCGAAATTACAATCCTCAATTTCTAAAGGCCTTGAGGTACCCTCCTGTCTCTCGAATGAGGGCATACTCTCATGATTTACGGGACACAAGATCACCTAATTGATTTCCAGGCATAACCACACCTTATAGAGAGACTTGATAAACTTTTGATTAAAAATTTATCCTATAACTTTGAATAGCACTTTGATCTTCGAGAGAGGACAGAGAATCAAACAGGAATGAGAATCTAATTTGATTCACTTGAGAATTCGGCAGAAGTTCGGCACGATCTTAAAAATATAAAACTTTTATAATGTGAATTTGTGGAGAAGAAGGATTGAAGAAAATAGTTAGTTAAAAAGTTCATTTGTGAAGGCTATTTATAAACCAGTAATGGTCATAACCATTCACGAAGTGATTTAAGCAAATAGACACTTCTTTTAAAAATTGAAACTTTTGAATTTAATTGCCACCACATCGACATGGGGTATCCCATGATGTCGACATCCCTTAGTTAAAAACCATATAAAATTTCTTTTGAAAACAATATTGAAAGGAAAACAAGATGATATGATTCTGGATTAAAATAAACTAATTTTCCTATGTTCTAAAATAAAGAAGAGTTGAAAAATATTTTTTTAGACTGTGTATATAAATCTGATTTTAAATCTCAAGTATAAATATATATATTATAAAGAATATTTAAAAATCAGAAGATAGTTTTGAAACAAACGAAGTTTAAAACAAGAATTTATTTAAAAACAAAAACAAAGAATATTTTAAGCCTAAAACATCTTTTTGAAAATCATTTGAAAAGATAATTTTTAAGGCTAAAACATTTTGAAAAGTAGTTTTGAAAATCATTTGAAAAACCATTTTGAAGTAGTTTAACAAGCTTCTTCCTGCAGAATATCTCATCACATCAGGACTCGAGAATTTGTACAAAACCAGGATGTTTGTGGGTTTGTATACCACTTGTCGTGGGTTTGTAAGCTACTTGTCGTGGGTTTGTAAGCCACTAAGGAGGTAGAAATGGGTTTCATCCCAAATGAAATTTGGAATGAAGATTTCCATGCTATTATGAAGTTTCAACAAAACTAGACACTTATCTTGAAATCTTGATCTTGATACTCATGAGTCTTCAAATTTGATTTCTTCATTCTTGATCTTTATATTGTATAGTCTTCATTAATCAGTACCTGTCTTATATATATCCTGCATAATAACATTCATATATATCTAGACAATAGTGTTAGTATATAAGTTATAAAATAAGTTACAAAGGTTGTTGTCATCAAAACCACTATCTCCAGTTCCTAACATTTAATGTAAATGAAATGATTTCTAAAGTCATGTCATGTTCATTTGCGGTTAGATGGTAGTAATATTAATTCAGAATAGAACATCCAGCTAGGCCCGTTTTGCGAGTCTGTGTCTCCTTGTCAAATCAAGGAATAAATTTTGTCTTGTAGGGTTGGAGAGCATCCTTATAAATTCATGTTATGGGTCTCATGCCGAGGACAAGAGTTGATGCATGGAAAGTCATGTCATTCTTGCTTAGTGCTAGATGGTCAGATTGCATCCATTTTTTGTGATAAGTGGGCTCCCATGTCAGGGGAAGAGTTGGAAAGCGGACAGTTGAACCACATCCGCTTTTATACTAGAGAACTTGCTGTGGAATCAGAGTTGATAGAAGGGGAGTCGAATCGCATCCCTTTTGGTATTTATATTCCAAACCATGCTTTGAAGACTGGATTTGGTTGATGGGTTGTTAGTCACACCCATTTGGTGTTTATACTCCAACCCACGCTTTCGGGACCAAAGTTAGTTGATGGGTGATCATTCGCACACAGTTGGTGTTTATAATACAGTCCACACTTTAGGGACTTAGAGTTAGTTGATGTCTATACTCCAGTTTGTACTCTGGGAATCTAGAGTTAATCGATGTTTATACTCAAGTTCACACTTTGGGAATCTAGCGTTAGTTGATGGGTGGTCAGTCACACCCATTTGGTGTTCATACTCCAGTCCACGCTCTCGGGACCAGAGTTAGTTGAAGGGTATACTCCACTTCGCACTCTAGGAATCCAAAGTTGTCCGATAGATGGTCAGTCACATATGTTTAGGCTTTAGGATTTCGTTCACTCTTTGGGAACAAGAAGTTGATCAGGTACATGGACGGTTGTATCATATCCACCCTGAGTAGGCAAGCAAAGTCGTTAGATGGACGGATCCACCCTCCTCGAGCTTGTAAATATGAAAGACGGGGTCATTAGATGGACCGATTCATCCTCCTTGAGTTTAGGTTGAACACGAGTGAAGTCGTTAGGTGGACAGATCCACCATCCTCGAGCCCATGTCCGTAAGTTTATACTCTAGCTTGCACCCTAGGAGTTGGAGTTAGTTAGAGGATTGTTGTGTATCAATCCCTTTTGCTTGCAGTGTGATGGCTTATCCCTAGCTCGGGGTTTCACTTAGCGAGTGATCGGTGGGATCCTGATTACTTTTCACTTATCTACCCTCAACGAAGGATGAGATTTAGTTTATAAATAGTTGGATCGCATCCATGTTCATTTGGATTGCTTCTACCAAGCCTAAGGATTAAGATTAGTGTTCTGGCAAGCTTTGAGCTTGAACAGAGGAGAGGATGGTCGAAATACATCCACCTTGGGTTGTGTATTTCTCCTTAAGTCGGGTGTAAGAATTGAAGAGCAGACGGTCGAGTCACGTCCAGTTTATACTTTGCATTTTTTCGATCGAGCTGAGGAAGAGAATTGAAATGATGGCTCATGATGGTTAGCAAGTAGGCAGTCAGTTGTTGATGCTATAAATTGAGGGTTGTCCCTTAATGAAGTCTGTTTTGAGGCATGATTGTTTTGCGGAATCACAGATGCAAGCTGGAGAGTGAATGGTCAAATAATATCCACTTCAAACAAGTGTTCTCAAATAACCCCAAATGTCTAATATAAGATTGGATGCATGGATAGTCACGTCACGTCCACCCTTGGTGTGATTTCGATTTTACTGGGCATCAAAAGAAGCATTAGTATTTTGGCGAGCGTTAAGTACGAGATGGAGAGTGCATTGTTGAGATATATAACTTCGAGTTTTTCTTAAATCTCCTAATTAAATTGCATAGGCGGATGAGTAGATGGCCGGTTGCATCCACTTTGTACTGGAATCCTGACCTTGTTGGTGTGTTCTGCTTTGATGCACTGCCCCAAGTCGGGGGCATATGGTAGCTGATCAGTGGTTGAGTCATGCTCGTCATAATGATACCTCAATGACTTGATCCTAGTCCGCGGAGGGTGTTTGGCACCGAACCTTGAGTACTCGGTTACCTGCATCATTTGCAAGTAATTTAATTCAAGTCGGTCATACTTCGCAACATAAATGAAATTGAAATAGAAATAGAAATAATTCGAAAGAGATCAGATTAAATCTTCTAACGACCTTGACTTGACCTTCGAAAATCGATACCGAATATATCACCTATATTCAAATGCCACAGATTCAAACGTCGAATCTGGTTCGCCGAAGCTTATAACACATTAAGTACAACAGCAGAAGAAATGAATAATATATCATTGATACAACAATGAATACAATATCTGATACAATATGATACGACAATATCAGAGACAAATATACACAGCGGAATATGATAACAACGGAAGATAACTCGAATATGAACTTTGAGAAAGAGTGAATCCAAAATCTACAACTCCAAACCAAAAGCTCATGCCAAAAGCTACAAGGACTCCAATCCAATAAGCTCGATCCACCATCAATGCTGAAGTGAAGCAACTCGATCCAAACGTGATTGCCAAAATCCCAAGATTGAATGCTATCAAATCTACACCTACTATTCGATTATCTAAAAAATCCAACTCTAGACTACCGTGTGAAAAATTGTGGGCATCCAGAGTTTAGGAAGGGAACAATAAACTCCGGGCCAGTCATGAGACTGGTATGAACAAACAAAAACAGTTTTATCTTTAAAGAAAACAACAAAAGAATTTAAAATTGAAATCCGCAATGCTTTTGGAAAATGAAACTACCATAAGGCCTCTCGCCACACACATCATGCAAACGCGGAATTGGAGGAGATTTCTCCTTATGATAGTCAAAAGTGCTTACTACGCAAAAACCATTTGATATTATTATTTGTGCATAGTGCAGAAAACCTTTCTAAAGTATAATATTAATCTCAGCCAGCATAGACATTTCGAACTATGACTACTATAGCTACCATCTAAACAGTGGTAACCACCATATGTAAATGACAGGTCATACGTCTAAAACCATACAGGGCGCGTATTGGAGATCCGATTTTCCAAAAAATGGTCAGGCCAAGGAACTTCCCATTGCCACATGGGTACGCCTCTGGAGGGACGCCCCGAGAACTTACCTAGCTCTCTGCCAACACAAGGCCGGTGTACTCCCTTCCTAAGAGTAACACCTAAGATATGCACCCCAGGTCATTTGCGACCATTATCCGAGGATCCTCAACCACAAAGCAACATCACAAAGTAATGAATATGCAGTGTCCACATGAGTTAACTATATGGGCTCCATACCATGATACCACCCTTTTCTAGAAGGAATGGACATACCCTAGGGGCGCAACCCCTGCAACCTTGCCGCATCTTTTCCGTTTCGACCATTTCTAGTGTGTGAGGTCCTGATGCAGTCTCATCCACAAAGCTACGCTTTCTCACAAAGCCATGCTTTGATCAATAAATGATCAGCAACACTTTGTATGCCATATTACCAAATTGGAAATGTATCACTAGTAACCATCAACTACATAAACTCTGAGCTCATATGTCTCAGAGAAGGGTGTTAAGCTAAGAGAATAAATCTCCACCACCAAACAGAAATTTATTTGATAGAAACTGGTTTTATATCTTAAAGTGTAATGTCAGACACACATCCACACAAGTTTGTTCCGGGTTCGAACAGAACTGAAGGCACTTTCGAAGAAGCCCTTGCACTCTAGGAATTCCCAATTCAGATCGAACTCCCCATCACACATGGAGATCTCTATACCGGGCGCTAATCGATGTAGAGTCATTCGATGGGTAATCCTTTCGGTCTCGAAAATATCCGGTCTTCACCACCGGTCTTCAAATGTTATCCATAACGTCGTATCATTATTCGAAATGGGTTATATGACACAAGGTGCTCTCCCGGCTAAACCGAATAATGGGCGCAATATTTAAAAATATATGGATATGGGATTTCAGTTAAGTCACAACTTTAAAATCCAAAACTTTCCTTTCAAATGGTTTAAACCAATTACCATTTCAAATCTTTAAACAAAAAGATTCTTTTCACAAAGTTCTTCCGGTTTCACAAAGATTCATTCACAGATTTCAAAATAATTTTCATTTAAATTTAGATTAACTCATCCAATCTTTAAATCAAAGACTAAATTATTTTCAAAACTTTTTCCAAAGATTCGTTCATAACTTCGAAAACCATTTCATTTCAAACTTGAAATCCTTTTTAATACAAATTGGAAATTCTTTCCTTATATGAAAGCTTTTATTATTTGAAAACAAATAGTTTTCGTTTCGGAAAAATCCAATTATATTTGTACAAGATAAAGTCCTTGATTTAAATTCAATTTCCAAAACAATACTTTTAAAATGGTTTAAAACTCATATAAACACGTTTATAACTCATATAATCTTTTAAACCATAATTTCCAAACATGGAATTCAATTTTCAAATCTTGAATTCAAATATAAATCAAACTATTTAAATCTCAAATCTTTACCAAGTTATTCAAAATGACTTTTATCTTCAAAACAACTTTTCCAAAAGCCTTTCAAATTTAACCCAATTCCATTTCCAAAATCATTGGATATGAAAATACAATTTAAAATTATTTTCTAAAATTTATGACTTAACCAATTTCCTCGTGCAATCCATATTTGTGTGTGTATGTTGTGGTCGAGGGGTTTTACACAATAGTGCAACATCATCAATCATCACAGATTCAAGCACAATAATATTTGATAAGCGGTATAATCCTATAACGCTTATCATCATTTACAGATTCACAGATAGATATGTAAATGCATCACAGATAAATATGTAAATATATATTACAAATAAATAATACACACACATAGCTCAATCAAAACAATACACATCACAGAATCATTATAAATCAACTCGAAACATTCATACAATTCATATATCCATAAGCAAAATCATTTAATCATCTAATTAATTTAAATTAGATTAATTACTTATGAATAAACACTAATCCTGTTTAATTAATATTAATTAATTACAAACAATTTAATTAATTACCCTTTAATTATTTATTAATTAACCCCTAATTATTAATTAATTCTTTGATTAATTATCCTTAATTAATTTCATTAATTAATTAACCATTAATTAATTACCATTTAAATAATAATTCTTAATTAATCCTTAATTAATTAATATTTAATTATTTATCCTTAATAAATTAACTTTAATTATTTAATAAATAAATTTTAATCATCAATTAATTACTTTTAATTAAGTAATTTTCTTTAAATATCAAAATTAATAATCCTTTAAGATAACACATTTATCTTAATTAATTTTATAAAATTTAACTTAACCTTTTTTAGGTTAATTTAAAAATCAAAATCATAATCTCAAGATAAACCATTTTATTTTCAAAATCTTATTTTAGATAATCTAAAAAAATTGATTATCATCAACATATGAGTTAACTTAATATCTTCAAGTTAATTACAAATCAACAACATTGTTTAGAATAAACCATTATCCCTTAAATTAGATTATTAATTTTAAACTATTAAATTTTATTTTCAAAATAAATTTTAGGTAACCAAACTTAATTTATTTCAAGTTAAATAACTATACAACTTTTATTGATCAAAATTCAATTAAACTTTTATTATATAAAAGAAATTTATTTAAGAATAAAGTTTTAAAACTTATTTTATTCAAAATTAAAAAATTATTTGTTAAAAGCTTCGGACCCAAGACAAACCCTGGTTAAACCCGAGCTCATCTTCGAGTTAAACTTCAAAACCCCTGATCTACCCCGTTTCTCTTTTTAAAACTTTGCTGAATATTTAAAATCTTAAGTTTGTAAAAACAATTTGAATCACTTTGCTGTAATGCTCGAGTTAACTCATCATCATACCCGAGCTAAACTAGTGAGTCCCCGGGCTCAAACACGAGAATCCATCTTCACATTCTCCTTGCTTTTAATCCTGACACAATGGATATGTCATCCACATGTACAAGCAAACTGGCCATCTCCGACCATTGCCAAGATCGTCGACTAGTCAACGATGGTCAACTCTCCCTAAACAACCACCAGTATCGACGAAGCATCCACGAAACCGAAATTGATCAATTCACTCAAACTGGAACCTAAGTAGACCATCAGAAAAAAAAACTCTCATTCGACCATCTCTGGTAGCCTGTCACCACGGCGCCTTGTCCAGACACTCGCCAGAGCCTCCTCCTCCTTTTTCCCCCTGACCGACCACCTCTCGCACCCCAACGCTGATGAATTTTTCCCAAAAATTCATCGACTAAACTAGGTTATTAAACCCTAGTTCAACCACATACGGCAACCACGGCGAACCAGAAAAGCTTTGATTATTTTTTCCTTGATCGCCTAACCTTTACTTCCTCTAGCACGAACCCCGATCACCTCGAGTTCATTGATCACCAGAAAAACTTAAAAATCCATTTTCTGGTTAACTTCGAATTTCACCCTCGATTACAAACTAAGAAACATCATTTTGTTTCTAAAATTCATCATTTTTTATGACGATTCTAATCGTGCAGTCCAATCATAAAAACCTGATATCAAATTTCCATGCCTTTGTTTTATTTTACTGTAATTCATAGATTTTGGATAATTACTCAATAAATCCTTTTGAATTTATTTTTAAAAATGATGTTAACATATTGCAAACATTTTCCTTTTAGAAATTAAATCCTAAATTCGATTGTACAAGAGTAATTAAATTTTATTTTGATGGTTTGGAGTCTGTATATTTAAAGAGTAATGTTATTTATGTTTATACACACACGCACATGCATATTTTTATTTTATTTTTACACATGCATTCATATTTATAGCTAAAATATCATCATACATCCATGAACACAGACAAACCAAAAATGCAAGTAAAAAGTTTGCTCACCTGTATGCACAAAGCAGAGAAGATTGTTTAAGCCTGGAAATTTCAAAAAAAAATTGGTCAGGACTTGATTGCTATTTTGAAATATTGATTCACTTATAGTTGAACCTGAACTTGTTTGATTCAATTTTTCTTCTCGGGTTGAACTTGGAATCTGGTTTTGATTTTTCTTTGAATTTTTTTTTAAGACTGTTGCTTTACATAACCTGCACTTACTCCAGGTTGAATCATTGTTGTTTAAACTGAGTTGAATCCTTGCTAGATCTTTGAATTGCTTTGCTAGCTTCAGATGTGAGATTGTTTGTTTGAATTGATTTTCAGGTTTTGATTTAGTTTCAGGTTTGAATGATTTGCATTTTCCTGGGTTTTGATCTTTATTTCAGTTCTGAGATTGAGGATGGTTTTGAATAGTTGTTTCTCATATTTTGATTTCTCTTTAGTTTGTTTTCGGTTTTTCAAATGAAAGAAAATTGAAGCCTGGTTATTTCTTTACATATATTTTCATTTATTCCAACTTTAAGGTGATAATGCCACTTGTTTATTTAGTTTAACACTTCTTAATCTTTGCATCTCTATCTTTACACTTGTTAAAAAATAACATTTTTGTGTTTAAATCCCTTGCTCTAATTTATTTTATAAATTTGTTTTGGACCTTTACCCTTTTATGTTTACATGTTTATACAAATTATTTTTAACTCCTTTATTTCAAAAGATATATATATATATATATATATATTAAAGCTTTTATATTCAATTACATATATATACTACTATATTTATTTTCAAATACATAAAAGAAAAGTAATCTAAATCTTTTATCAAATCTCATCTTACAAATTTACAAATCCTTTTCTTTACATATATATGTTTACTTATAAAATTTTCAAAAGACATGTATATTTTAAAACTTTTATTAATTCTTGTTTTAATATCATATATACATTTTTCAATTACCTATACTTATATTATTTATAAAGAAAATGAATTGAAAATAATTAATAAATAATCATACATATATTTTCTTAGAACATAGAATTTTAAATCAAATTTTATTTTCAATATTTTTATTATTGAGTTTTCCAAATTTTAAATTTCAATTAAAATCGGTATATTTATATAAACAAACTAATACTTTATTTTATTTTTGAAAAAATCAATTTAACCCACAATTTAATTTTCAAAAATTAATTCAATTATCAGTTTAAACTTGGCTAAAATCCAAGAATGTTGCAGATTCCCACCCTTAAGAAAATTTCGTCCTTGAAATTTGCCGTAGGGGAAGATGACAGAACAGATGAAAGATAGAGAAATATCTTTCCAGATCAAATTGAATATCTATTGTACATTTGGCTTGCCAAATCAGAATATATGAGAACAAACTCGTTCAATACTACACAAGATACTCGGGTCATCCAGATCTACGAATATGCAGGGGCACTGGTTAGTTCGAAAGGCTAACTAACTGTTCGTAGAATATATCGAGACCTCCAAGAATAGACAACTTGATTCAATCTACCACAATTCTCAAACACTGAGTATGGATTCCAAACTCAGACAAAATACCCTAAAGTATATATTAACTTGTTCCTCTTCGGACTTTGATACTCACCAGAAATTACAACAAAAATTTAAAATTTGGGTTTAATCGAAATCGTTTTATTGATACAAATATACTTCAACTCTATATTTAATTAGCCAATATATTCCAACAAAATTTCAATTTTATTAAAGTTGAAACGAAAAGCTGATAGAAATTTGATAAAGAGAATACGAGATAGGAACTAGAATCTTTTTCTATAACGATTCGCAAGGCCATCACTCACCGAAGCTTCTTCCTTGAGCTCTACAAAGCAATCAAAGAGTTGAAATCAGATCAAAGGAGATTGAGAAGAAAGTTGATTCCACTGTTGTAGGGTATTGACCATTTATAGTGGTACTTCCCTGTCCCCTATCTCGTCCTCTTCTTGCACTCATACTTACTATCAGTGGATAGCAAGATAATTTAATGAGGCATACAGACGGATATCTTAGGGATATTTTTATTCTAAGGTATACTTCACCCTATCTCTAATGAGTTACCTAATGTGTTATACGAAAGTTCCAACCTTCGACTCTGATACCAATTCTAACGACCCTGACTCGACCTTCGAAAATCGACACCAAATACATCACCTATATTCAAATGCCGCAGATTCAAACATCGAATCCGGTTCGCCGATGCTTATAACACATTAAGTACAACAGCACATCGGAAGAAATGAATAATATATCATTTATACAACAATGAATACAATATCTGATACAATATGATACATCAATATCAGAGACAAATATACACAGCAGAATATGATAACAACGGAAGATAACTCGAATATAAACTTCGATAAAGAGTGAATCCAAAATCTGCAACTCCAAACCAAAATCTCATCGCAGAAGCTACAAGGACTCCAATCCAATAAGCTCGATCTACCATCAATGCTGAAGTGAAGCAACTCAATCCAAACGTGATTGCCAAAATCCCAAGATTGATTGCTATCAAATCTACACCTACTATTCGATTATCTGAAAAACCCAACTCTAGAATACCCATGTGGAAAATTGTGGGCACCCAAAATTTAGGAAGGGAACAATAAACTCCGGGTCAGTCATGGGACTGGTAAGAGCAAACAAAAACAGTTTTATCTTTAAAACAAACAACAAAAGAATTTAAAATTGAAATCTGCAATGCTTTTTGGAAAATGAAACTACCATAAGACCTCCCGCCACACACACCATGCAAACGTAGAATTGGAGGAGATTTCTCCTTATAATAGTCAAAATGCTTACTACGCAAAAGACATTTGATATTATTATTAGTGCATAGTGCAGAAAAACCTTTCGAAAGTATAACATTAATCTTAGCCAGCATAGACATTTCGAACTATGCCTACCATCTAAACAGTGGGGACCACCATAGGTAAGTGGCAGGTTATACATCTAAAATCGTATAGGGCGCGTATTGGAGATCAGATTTTCCAACAAATGGCCAGGCCAAGGAACTTCCCATTGCCACGTGGGTACGCCTCTGAAGGGACGCCCCAAGAACTTACCCAGCTCTCTGCCAACACAAGGCCGGTGTACTCCCTTCCCGGGAGTAACACCTAAGATATGCCACCTCCGGTCGTTTGCGACCTTTATCCGAGGATCCTCAGCCACAAAGCAACACCACACTGTAATAAATATACAGTGTCCACGTGAGTTAAGTATCTGGGCTCCATACCCTGATACCACCCTTTTCCAGAAGGAATGGACATACCCTAGGGGTGCGACCCCTGCAACCTTGCTGCATCTTTCCTGTTTCGACCATTTTCGGTGTGCGAGGTCCTGATGCAGTCTCGTCCACAAGGCTACGCTTTTTCACAAAGCCATGCTTTGATCAACAAATGATCACCAGCACTTCGTATGCCACATTACCAAATTGGGAATGTATCACTAGTAACCATCAACTACATAACCTTTGAGCTTGTATGTCTCGGAGAAGGGTGTTAAGCTAAGAGAATAAATCTCCGCCACCAAACAAAAATGTATTTGATAGAAACTGGTTTTACATCTCAAAGTGTAATGTCAGACACATATCCATACAAGTCTATTTCGGGTTCGAACTGAACCGAAGGCACTTTTGAAGAAGCGCTTGCACTCCAGGAATTCCCAACCCCGATCGGACTCCCCATCACATATGGAGATCTCTATACTGGGCGCTAATCGATGCAGAGTCATTCGACGAGTAATCCTTTCGGTCTTGAAAATACCCGGTCTTCACAACCGGTCTTCAAATGCTATCCATAACGTCGTATTATTATTCGAAATGGGTTATATGACACAAGGTCCTCTCCCGGCTAAACCGAACAATGAGCGCAATATTTAAAAATATATGGATATGGGATATCAGTTAAGTCACAACTTTAAAATCCAAAACTTTCCTTTCAAAAGGTTTAAACCAATTACCATTTCAATCTTTAAATAAAAGATTCTTTTCACAAAGTTCACCCGGTTCACAAAGATTCAATCACAGATTTAAAAACAATTTCCATTTCAATTTTGATTAACTCATCCTATCTTTAAATCAAAGACTCAATTTATAGTTTTCAATACTATTTCCAGAGATTCGTTCATAACTTCGAAAACAATTTCATTTCAAACTTGAAATCCTTTTTAACACAAATTGAAAAATCTTTCCTTATATGAAAGCTTTTATTATTTGAAAACAAAAAGTTTTCGTTTCGGAAAAATCCAATTATATTTATACAAGTTAAAGTCCTTGATTTAAATTCAATTTCAAAACAATACTTTTAAAATGGTTTAAAACTCATATAAACACATTTATAACTCGTATAATCTTTTAAACCATAATTTCCAAACATGGAATTCAATTTTCAAATCTTGAATTCAAATTTAAATCAAACTATTTAAATCTCAAATCTTTACCAAGTTATTCAGAAAAACTTTTATCTTCAAAACAACTTTTCCAAAAGCCTTTCAAATTTAACCCAATTCCATTTCCAAAACCATTGGATATGAAATTCAATTTAAAAATATTTTCTAAAATATGTGACTTAACCAATTTCCTCATGCAATCCATATTTGTGTGTGTATGCTGTAGTCCAGGAGTTTTACACAATAGTGCAACATCATCAATCATCACAGATTCAAGCACAATAATATTTGATAAGCGGTATAATCCTATAATGTTTGTCATCATTTACAGATTCACAGATAGATTTGTAAATGCATCACAGATAAATATGTAAATATATTACAGATAAATAATATACACACATAGCTCAATCAAAACAATCCACATCGCAATATCATTATAAATCAACACAAAACATTCATACAATTCATATATCCATTAGCAAAATCAATTAATTATCTAATTAATTTAAATTAGATTAATTACTTATGAATAAACACTAATCTTGGTTAACTAATATTAATTAACTACAAACCATTTAATAAATTGCCTTTTAATTATTTATTAATTAACCCTTAATTATTAATTAATTCTTTGATTAATTATCCTTAATTAATTTTATTAATTAATTAACCATGAATTAATTACCATTTAAATAATTATTCTTAATTAATCCTTAATTAATTACTATTTAATTATTTATCCTTAATAAATTATACTATAATTATGAAATAAATAAATTTTAATCATTAATTAATTACTTTTAATTAAGTAATTTTCTTTAAATATCAAAATTAATAATCCTTTAAGATAACATATTTATCTTAATTAATTTCATAAAATTTAACTTAACCCTTTTTAAGTTAATTTAAAAATCAAAATCATAACCTCAAGATGAACCATTTTATTTTTAAAATCTTATTTTAAATAATCTAAAAAAATGGATTATCATCAACATACGAGTTAACTCAATATCTTCAAGTTAATTACAAATCAACAACATTGTTTAGAATAAACCATTATCCCTTAAATCAAATTCTTAATTTTAAACTATTAAATTTTATTTTCAAAAATAAATTTTAGAAAACCAAACTTAATTTATTTTAAGTTAAATAACTATACAACTTTTATTGATCAAAATTTAATTCAATTTTATTATATTAAAGAAATTTATTTAAGAATAAAGTTTTAAAACTTATTTTATTCAAAATTAAAAACTTACTTGTTAAAAGCTTCGGACCCGAGACAAACCCTGGTTAAACCCGAGCTCATCTTCGAGTTAAACTTCAAAACCCCCTGATCTAACCCATTTCTCTTTTAAAAACTTTGCTGAATATTTAAAATCTTAAGTTTGTAAAAACAATTTGAATCACTTCGTTGTAATGCTCGAGTTAACTCATCATCATACCCGAGCCAAACTAGTGAATCCCCGAGCTCAAACATGAGATTCCATCTTCCCTTTCTCCCTGCTTTTAATCCTGACACAATGGATATGTAGTGCACATGTACAAGCAAACAGACCATCTCCGACCATTGCCAAGATCGCCGACCAGTCAACGATGGTCATCTCTCCCTAAACAACCACCAGTATCGACAAAGCATCCACGAAATCGAAATCGATCAATTCACTCAAATTGGAACCTAAGTAGACCATCAGAAAAAAATTCTCATTCGACCATCTCCGATAGCTTGTGACCACACCGCCTTGTCCACACACTCGCCAAATCCTCCTCCTCCTTTTCCCCCCGACCGATCACCTCTCGTACCCCACACGCTGATGAATTTTACCCAAAACTTCATCGACTAAACTGGGTTATTAAACCCTAGTTCAACCACGTACGGCAACCACGGCGAACCAGAAAAGCTTTGATTATTTTTCCCTTGATCGCCTAACCATCATCTTCCTCCAGCATGAACCCCGATCACCTCGAGTTCATCGATCACCAAAAAAACCTAAAAATCCATTTTCTGGTTAATTCGAATTGCACCCTCGATTACAAACTAAAAATCATCATTTTTGATGACGATTCTAATCATGCAATCCAATTATAAAAACCTGATAATTGAATTTCCCTGCCTTTGTTTTATTTTACCGTAATTCATATACTTTGGGATAATTACTCAATAAATCCTTTTGAATTTAATTTTGAAAATGAGGTTAACATATTGCAAACATTTTCCTTTTAGAAATTAAAGCCTAAATTCGATTGTACAATGAGTAATTAAATTTTATTTTGATGGTTTGGAGTCTGTATATTTGCAGAGTAATGTTATTTATGTTTATACAGATATGCACAGGCATATTTTTATTGTATTTTCACACATGCATTTGTATTTATAGCTAAAATATTATCATACATCCATGATCACAGACAAACCAAAAATCCAAGTATACAGGTTCAAAAGTTTGCTCACCTGTGTGTACAGAGCAGAGAAGATTGTTTAAGCTTAGAAATTTCAAATTTTATTTTTGGTCAGGACTTGATTGCTGTTTTGAAATCTTGATTCACTTGTGCTTGAACCTGAACTTGTTTGATTCAATTTTTCCTCTCAGGTTGAACTTGAAATCTGGTTTTGATTTTTCTTTGAATTTTATTTTTCGTTTTTTTGAAGATTGTTGCTTTACATAACCTGCACTTGCTCCAGGTTGAATCATTGTTGTTTAAACTGACTTGAATCCTTGCTAGATCTTTGAATTGCTTTGCTAGCTTCAGACGTAAGATTGTTTGTTTGAATTTATTTTCACATTTTGATTTGGTTTCAGGTTTGAACGATTTGCATTTTCTTGGGTTTTGATCTTTATTTCAGTTCTGAGATTGAGGATGGTTTTGAAAAGGTTTTTCTCAGATTTTGATTTCTCTTTAGTTTTTTTTCAGTTTTTCAAATGAAAGAAAATTAAAGCCTGGTTATTTCTTTACATATATTTTCGTTTATTCCAACTTTAAGGTGATAATGCCACTTGTTTATTTAGTTTAACACTTGTTAATCTTTGCATCTCCATCTTTACACTTGTTAAAAAATAACATTTTTATGTTTAAATCCCTTGCTCTAATTTATTTTATAAATTTGCTTTGGACCTTTACCCTTTTATGTTTACATGTTTATACAAATTATTTTTAACTCCTTCATTTCAAAAGATATATATATATATATATATTAAAGCTTTTATATTCAATTACATATATATACTAATATATTTATTTTCAAATACATAAAAGAAAAGTAATCTAAATCTTTTATCAAATCTCATCTTACAAATTTAAATCCTTTTCTTTACATATATATGTTTTCTTATAAATTTTTCAAAAGACATGTATATTTTAAAAAATTTATTAATTCTTGTTTTAATATCATATATACATTTTTCAAATACCTATAGTTATATAATTTATAAAGAAAATGAATTGAAAATAATTAATAAATAATCATACATATATTTCCTTAGAACATAGAATTTTAAATCAAATTTTATTTTCAATATTTTTATTATTGAGTTTTCCAAATTTTAAATTTCAATTAAAATCGGTATATTTATATAAACAAACTAATACTTCATTTTATTTTGGAAAAACTCAATTTAACCCACAATTTAATTTTCAAAAATTAATTCAATCATCAATTTAAACTTGGCTAAAATCTGGGAATGTTACAAATCTCGTTGATAAGTGAAGCATCGGCATATGCTCGCTATTGCACTTCAATCCAGCCCGTCTTAGTTGGAAGTCTAATGCAAGTGGTTAAGTTTGATCAAAGTTCTTGGTCAATAGGGGTCGGAGGTTCCCTGCCCTTCGCTTTATGGGGCTTGCACATATTGTCAAAGCTAGGCGTCCACGGTAGCCATCTAAAGAAGAGGATATTTTTCGATCTAGGGTATAAAGTAGGTTTCCTTCTTATCTTGCCACAATTATCCTTCATCCGGTCCCTCAACTCAATATTGGATATGATATGTTGGTGCAGTTGTTGGCGGCTATCTGCCAGTTCTCTTATCAAATTCTGGAAATAAGCTTTTGTGATAAGTCCATTTATGTGTGTTCGTAGCAATTGGCTGTGGATTTTGATCAATTGTTGGCATTCAGCTTCTTTGTTCCCTTCACTAATACGAGGAATAGAACTGCTATGTCTAACCGTCATTGTCGATCTTCTTTGAGGAATAAGGGAAGACATTTGCGTTTGATGGCATTCATCACTCTTGGCGGAATCCATGCGCCATTCTCACTTCATGAGGTAGTACCGGGGGTTGTATTTCCATAGTATGTTGACATAGTCAACATGTTGAATTTTTACTGGAAATTCTGCATGTAGGATGGTTTCAATGAATAGGCCTTGACCGGGGGAAGATTCTCCAATCGTCATTATGATCAGGTTTATTTTATGGGAACGGGGTATTTTAATACTGGTAAATGATGCATGCATAATTGTCCAACATTTGAGTGGTTGGTAATGCCGATTGGATGGTAAGTTGGTTAAGATGGGCTCATGGATTGGTGATTATTTCTGATTTTCACCCAGGTAGGAGAGCTACATAGGGTATTAACGAAGTCCTCTTGAGGTTGTATGCCATGCTTTTAGTCATATGGACATGTATGATTAAGATGAGGGCATTGGAATATAGTTCAGCAGTGACTGGCTATGCTTTGAGTTGGCAGAGTTGATAGTGTAAAGCAGTCGTCATATTAGCTATCGTACCATAATTGTCAGTTCAAGAGTTTAAAAGTTGGTCAATTGGGGGAAAGTTGTAGTCCACCTTAGAAGCATGATATATTAATCAACTTTAGTTCTTGGCATACTAGCTAGGTTCTCAAGCCTTTGGGAGTACCAGTTGAGTAGTATTTCTTTACCCATTCCTTGATTGATATTCAGCAATTGCTACTATAATCCCCTATGTCCCATCCAATCATGGAACAATTAGGATGTTCCATTATTAAGTGGAGTTTTGAATTCACTATGCGGGCGTTCTATGTTGCAGCTAGGGTCATACTCGAAATTTAGGCCGTACCAAATTTTTTTCTAAAATTTCATATCATTCTCAGTAATGTTTGAACAATACAAATGTGGTGAAATTGAACGATCCGAAAAGTGGATACTTGGATCGATATGAAGTGGTATCTGAGAATCGATACGAAATGCACACAGCTAGATCGGTACGAAAGTTGATCGATATGATGTTGATCAACACGATAGTCGATCGATACGAATGTTGATCAATACAAAATGTGATCGATACGAAAGTCGTTCGATACGAATGTTGATCGATACGAAAACTGATCGATATGAAAATAAGGATACGAAAATCACCGTATTTTCTGGATACAAAAATATGGGTACGATAATCACCATATTTTCTGGATACGAAAATCACCATATTTTATGGATACAAAAATATGGATACGAAAATCATGCTGAATATAATTCCTCTTAGATCTGGAGCAATCTGAATAGAATAGAAGGAACCATTGGACGACAGATCTGGATCTTCTCCTTAGACACAATCTAACGACGATAGCAAATCCACAAAGTAGGAGAAAAGCTGGATTTTCTCAGTGAAGCACCAAAGTGTTTGCACCAAAATTGGGCACAACACTCATCGAATGTAATTGAAGAGATTAGAATGCATAAATTATAGGAAAAATAAGGCTAATCTAACAATCACACCAATAAAAGCATGCATAAATAGAAGAAGACAAGCATTTATAGTGGTTCAGCATTATAGCCTGCGTCCACTTTGAAGAGATTGCTATTTATTCATGATTCTCAATTGAGTTACAATGATATAATAGCTAGTACTCGAGTTACAATGGTGTTTCAGCAAAGTGATAGCATAGATGCTTCCCAAAAGTCCCTTTTCTGGATGCATATGGCTGCTATTTATAGGCGTAGGCTGAAAATATCTCGCCCAAATTTCGAAGGACTTCTTCTCTCACGTGGGTGGGCCCAGGGGTCGAGTTCAGGTGGTTTCGACTCGATCTGGGAGCGATACGAACAGAATTTGTATCGATCAAGAATTGATCCTTTTTGGCTAAAATTTATCTGGTACATTTTTGACATTGTAGGCAAGATCCTACGAAAATTTGGTGGCATTTGGACTTGTAGATCTCGAGTTATGATCGATGCAAGTTCGAATTTGTATGACATTGTCATCTTCGTATTGATACTATTTCGCATCAGTCCTGCACGGTATCGTATCGATGCTTGCGTGCTACTTCATATTGATGGTTGGAGGCTGCCTTCGTATCGATGCTTCATGTCGCCTTCTTCGTATCGATCGGTGGTTGTTGTTGTTCGTATCGATGGTGGGAGATTGATACGAGATGGACAGAGGGAGATTAATACGAAATGGACATTGGTTGATGGATACGAAGTGTTGTTAACATGAGGGATAAGAAGTAGCTTCATTTTGATGGACACGAAGGAAGTTAGTGGGCGATGGATACAAACAGAATCTCTCTTGGGGAAAGGATACGAAATTGGATGGATACGAATGGAGTTAGAATTCTCAACCTTGATCGATTAATATTTTGAGTATACGAACTCTGATTGACCTGAAATTTGGAATGTTGGCTTTCATAGCTTTGGCGGTCCTGTCATATCAATTGTAGCTTGATCTGGACTCGGACAAAATTTACCGATATCCATAGTTGACATGTGTATTAACGATCTCCAGGGCGAACTATCCTTGGTTTCTAGTCAAGTTCTTGGTGTCACGACCTTGACAAAAGACGGGATAACAATAGTTGACTTGGTTAATTTTTTATTACTATTATAAACTTAGTTAATTTTTGTCAAATTATAGTTTACTATTACTATTATTATTATTATTATAGACTTAGTTTATTATTATTATTATTATTATTATAAACTTGTTGATTTTTATAGTCTAACATGCATAAAGTTACACTGAACTAACATGCGTAGATTGAATTGATGGTCCATGTGAATATAGAATCAAAATAATAAACTACACTAACTATATGGAAGCAGAATATTGCATTATATTTTAAACAAGTCATGAGTCTCTAATAGTGATTCACTGCACCCTTTTATTTTGATTCATCTACAGCGTACGAACTATAATTGTGTACCTAGTAAATATATATGGCCTCGAATATGTTTGATGTTATAGTCTATTTACAGCGCGAACGTTATATCAATGCTAATGGAACATATTATTTCATTTTTTTTGTTTTTTTGAATATGGATAATATATAATATGCAAGATGAGACGCTGAGTTATCTAATTGTGTAAGTGAATGCTCCGAAATTTGTTTTGTTATCGACCAAGAGTGTATCAGTTTATAGACCCGTGGTTATCAATTCTATATCAATTCGTCTGCGACTTTGTCTTTATTTCTAATTTTATACTATTCTTTGGATTTTCACTATTTGGAACCACCTTTAATCAATAAAGCATTTGAAACCATAAAACAAATAATTAAACATTGATACCTAATTTTGCGACTCACTACAATGCAAAAGAAGACAACCCACCAATGATGCATTTTACTGCCAAATGATCAGAGTTACAATAGACTAAGGCTCCTTCAATACATAAGCATTACATCTTAACTACAAACATACATGTATAAACACATCAATCCATGTCATCATGATGTATCATTCATTTATTATCTTCTACCTGGATTCTAAGTAGGAAGTACTTGAAATTTTATCTAGGGTTGCCACTTACATATTTTTTAAACTAATCAAAAGCAAGTAAGAAGAAAGGGGTAACGTGAGTTTGAAGACTCAAACACATCACTGAAAATTATCATCTTAGAATGGCACAAAAGTTAAATTTATTGCTATCAAATAGTAACTATAATTTCCTAACAAACTTTAGCTTTAAGCCAGTTACCAAATTGTAATGGAAGCATGTGCATTTTTTATGCTGCATATTCACTTTGAAAGGGAAGTAAAATATTTAAATGCTAAAAAAGAGTACCTTATCAAAATATTCTTTAACCTTTTTGACCCGACCCAAGTAATCTTGGTCTTCCACATACAAAGTAGTGGGTTTTGAATCAACACTTGGATCTTCAATTGTTTCAAATACAAGGGTGTAAGGAAGTAAGAACCTATACTTCTATCAATTGTTTCAAATACATGTACCATTAAATATTTAGTACAAAAGAAGAAAATATGATCAATCATCAAACAATAATCAATACTATCTATTCATTTGTAGCTGAACTAGAGTCTGAAAAATCTGGCCAAATCTTTCTTTAATAACACATTACAACAGGATGTTATCAGTAGAACAAGACCTATGATCAACTCTAAGTGCTACACTTAGAACTAATGATGGTGCAATCAATATTATTTAGCAATATTTTAAGTAGATATACCTTTAGTTAGCATTTATTGAAAGATATAAGAGAGATGCATCAATGTTTTGTCCATTGTTGAATAAATGCTATGTTTGACACCTGCAATTAAAGTGCACTAAAGCAAAACATGCAAGCATCAATTTCCTTTTTGCAATATTATGTACGCTGAAATAGAATAAAAATAAAATATACACTTGGTGATCAACAAGCCATAGTCAATAAACATCTAATATCAGCGAAGTTCCAAATGATTTATAAAGAAGAAATCAAGCTTTGCTGCAACTCGTTAGACGTTTTGCTGAAATAAGACCCAAATTTGTTGATAAACTGTAATAGGTCAGCAAAGAATAAGTTTATATTGTTCAATGTTACAAAAATATTTTCTAAGTGAACCAACAAATAAAATGAATGCACACAAATATACCTCAAATATTGGCATCTTGGTTCTTATCGAATCAATCATAGACAAAACGGTTTCAGCAATGGCAATTCTAGTAGATAAAAGATCTGAACAAGATAAAAGAATTAATTAAAATGCATAACATATTCCCACCAAATTAAGATATAAATTCAATGGCATTAATGATGCATTAGTGTATAACTGTGGTGATATGATTTCAGCATTTCATAAAAACTTGCATTTTAAATCTATACCTAGAAAATAGACTATAAAAATATGGGAAGGTCAATATTTCCTAAAATAAACTACTTTTTTTTCACCAAACCAAGCCATTCCATATTGTAAATGTAACATCCTATAATGCTGTGTAGAAGGGTATTTATTTTCCCATTAATGTAATTATTGAACAATGGTATATAAACACTTGGCTGATACATATGTTAATTTATTGTACAACCATCTCTTCAATACATTTCAAAGTAATAGTACGGCGTTAACTGGTTATGAGAAAATGTACCTGGAAGTCATGAAATATTTTACCCTATGGGTCAATAATTAGAGAATCTTTGTAACTTTCCCTTTTTTAGTAATGTTTTCCAGCTTGAGCTGCAACTATAATCTATTTCAAGCATTGGAAAATATGTTGATCAACATAAACAATTGTACAAGCTTCAAAATTAAAACATTCACATGATTCTTGATTCGGCCATGAAATTATTATCTACATGGCACTAATTATCACAACCACATCCATTTTAGTATTTTAAGAGTTACAAGCAAGTAATAAATAATTATTTTTTTGGACACCGAAAGGAAAACAACACACTCCTTGACAGTTCATGGCCACCAGCTACCTATGGTTTTTACATCCTAATCCTTGTATTGATAATTTATACTACAAAACAAAAGACAATTTTGAGTCATAACCTTATGCATCAGTTTTATGTGGCTTATATTCATATGGTGGTCAATATTGTATGTTATCAATCTTTGAAGATTAACAGCTAAATAGGAAAATGTTTATATGGACAGTGAGCGATTAATGCAGGTTAATAAGAAATCAATTACCAATAGTTGCGGAAAAATAAGTGATGCAGCGCAATCTAATGTTGCCTTAGGTCGCGAGCGACCTAACGAGTTAATAAGTCACCAGCGACCTAACGGAGTAAAGAATAACGAGATAAGAGGGAAGAAAGATGCAGCGATGCTTCAAAGTGCCTGTTTTCCCTTAGGTCGTTACGAAATAACCGAGCGACGACCTAGCGAGCAGATCCATATGACGCGAAGCCTAGGTCGCTCCAGAATTCTTTAGGTCACGAGAAGTTAAGTCGCGAACAATATTTTAAGCCGCAATTCCTTATGTCGCTCAAGTTTAGGTCGCGTGAAGATTTCCAGGAGCTTAGTTCACTGATACTGCTATCTTCTTGGGCCGCTGATTTGTTAAGTCGCGTGATGTGTGTTGTAAATATGTGTTGTTGTTGTAAATACGTTAAGTCGTATGTCGTTTCTTATTAAGTCGAGAGTCGTGTAACGTTGTATCAGGTTATATTTGTTATGTCGCTTGTATATCTTAGGTCGTAAGTCGCGTGCCGTTGGATTGTTAGGTCGCACATGTTGTAACTCGTGATTGTTAGGTCGTAGGTCGTTGAAGCTGCTAGGTCGGATGTGTTCAGTTGTAACCCTATAAATAGGGATGTTGTGTCATTTATGGGGTGGTTGATTTTGAATAAACTTTGTTTGAGTGCTTTGTGCCTCTTTAAAATTGGAAGTTGACTGTTATCTCCTTTCTCCATTTTCGGTTATTCGATTGCGCTCGAATCAACGGAATTGAAGCCAATTCACGGAATCTCGTGCACGAGATCAACGTCAAAGAGTCGTAGATCTTCTAACACGGTATCGTGCGCGATCAACGTGTTAAAGATAGCTAGAATCCGGTATCTCGCGAGATCAACGGATTTGGGCATTTATCCTTGGTATCATTAATCCATCAATCCATATTTGATTCATCCCATCGTTGTTTTGTTGTTGTTGCTTGCATTTGAAGTTATCTGCTGCGTCAATTTTGGTATCAGAGCTTAAACTTAGCCAATCATAGCTATGCTAAGCCTATTGGGAGCCAGTTGAAGTGTTGGAGTTTGAGCCGAGTATAGAAGTTGGATTAAGGCCGAGAGTTATAGAAGTTGGAGCCAAGTCAAAGTAGTTACAGCCGAGCCAAGCTAAGTGCAGGCCGAGAGAAGTCAAATTCAGATTTGAGTAAAAGTTGTGCTAGTTGAAGTGTGTGTTTGGATTTGTTGAAGATTCGACAATGCCGCTGAGACGTGCTAATCGATTTCAAAATGTTGAAGATGTGTATAGAAGACAAGAAGCTAAGCAAATGGAATAACGTATCAATGAAAAGTTCGATGAAGGTATTGGAAAGTTAGAGAAAATGATGAATGACATGAAAAGTTCACCAATCTCGAACCATGGAGGAAACAGGGTTTCGCGATCGGTTTCGGAAGCGAGGAGGGTGTCACCACAATCTTGTCGAGAAAGAAGAGAATCATCAGTTTCAATGAGACGAGAATACCATGAGTACAGAAATGAAGAGAGAAGAACTCCACGTGAGTTTGGAGATGAGCCATATCGTGATAGAAGGACCATGCATGATCGTGGAGATGTTGATGGTCGAGATCGATATCGAAGTACATTTGATTATGATGAAGATGGTGATAGATGTAGTATTCATTATCGAGATCGAGACCAAGTACAAAATCAATATCGGGATGTAGAAGATGATCGTCGATGGGAGTCAGTGATGAAAACAGAGATTCCAGAATTCAAATGAGGAATGATAGCGGAAGAGTTTCTGGATAGGTTATCAAATGTTGAGGAAATTTTTGACTTCAAGGAAGTACCCGAGCATCGTAGAGTTAAGTTGGTTGCTACACGATTCAGGGGAAGAGCTATGGCATGGTGGCAACAAACTAAACTTACGCGGGAAAGAATGGGAAAGTCGAAGATTGTTTCATGGGAGAAGATAAAGAAGTTGACGAAGGCTACTTTCTTTCCTTATAATTATCAGCCTCTTATGCATCAGCGCTTGCAGAATTTGAGACAAGGGACAAAGTCGGTAAATGACTATGCAGATGAATTTTATCAACTGATTGCTAGAAACGATATCATGGAAACGGAGGAACAGTTGACAGCTAGATTCGTTGGAGGATTGAGAATGCAAATTCAGGATATGGTGAATATGTTTGATCCAAGATCCGTTGCTAAAGCACACCAGAAGGATCTAGCTTGGGAGAAGCAAGGCAGAAGAGGAGGTGGTGCGTTTACAAGTTCGATTAATAAGGTGAAAGAGGCTAGTAGCAATATTAATTATTCCAAGGCTGTTAGTAAACCGGTTGTCAATGAAGTTGCTAAGACCAAGGTCAACAACAATTTCAAGTGTTATAATTGTCAGGAGTTTGGTCATAAGAGCAATGAATGCCCGAAGCCTAAGAAGCGAGTGATGGTTGCTGAGGTTGAGGATGAGGATACAGAAATAGAATGGTCCAATTCACCACAAGTTGAGGAGGAAGAAGAATTATTGGTGGGAGACGAGGGATATTGTTTAATGATGAGGAGATCTTACTTGATGCCAAAGCAGGAAGAGAAGACTAGTTGGTTGAGGAGTAATATTTTTCAATCGATGTGTACTATTTTGGAAAGGGTTTGTAAGTTTGTTATCGATGCAGGAAGTTGTGATAACATTATCTCTACAGAAGCTGTAAAGAAGTTGGCGTTAAAGACAGAGAAGCATCCCAAACCCTACAAATTAGCTTGGTTGAGGAAAGGTGGGGAAATGAAAGTTAGTCGAAGAGCTTGTGTAACTTTTTCCATCGGAAAGAAGTATAAGGATGAAATTTGGTGTGACGTGGTAGATATGGATGTATGTCATTTGTTGTTGGGAAGACCGTGGCAGTTTGATAGAGCCGTGCAACATGATGGTAGGACTAACTGCTATACTTTCATGTTCGAGGGCACTAGAATCACTTTAGTTCCTAAACAGCGACAACAAAGTGAAAGCAAGTTGGAGGAAATTGAGGAACTAAAGACTCTGTTATCTTTGAAGGAGTTTGTCAAAGAAGTAGAGGATGAGCCTGAAGTATTTTTGTTGATTGGACGTGAAAGTAGTGAAACAGTTGATGTTCCTGAGGAAGTTAAGCCAGTGTTGAAGGAATTTGAAGATGTTTTTCCTGATGAATTACCGAAAGAGTTACCACCGTTGAGAGACATACAACATCAGATTGATCTTGTTACGGGAGCTGTGTTACCGCATAGACCACATTATAGAATGAGTCCAAAGGAGCACGAAGAGTTGAGAAGGCAAGTGGAGGAGTTACTTGAACAGGGGCGCGTACAAGAAAGTTTAAGTCCTTGTGCAGTACCAGCTTTATTAGTACCAAAGAAGGATGGAACTTGGAGGATGTGTACAGATAGTCGAGCACTAAACAAGATTACAGTGAGGTACAGATTTCTGATGCAAAGATTGGACGATTTGCTAGATCAGTTAAATGGAGCTGCTATCTTTTCAAAGATTGATCTGAAGAGTGGGTATCATCAGATTCGAATTCGACCAGGTGATGAATGGAAGACAGCATTCAAGACACGGGAAGGATTGTATGAATGACTGGCCATGCCATTTGGTCTTTCGAATGCACCCAGTACTTTTATGCGAGTGATGAATCAGATCTTTCGACCGTTTATTGGAAAGTTCGTAGTGGTATTTTGATGATATATTAATATACAGTGGAAGCACAGAAGAACATCTATAACACTTGCGAGAAGTGTTGATGATACTTCGCCAGGAGCAATTTTACACGGCAACAAAGAAGTGCATATTGATGGCACACAGTATTTTGTTTTTGGGGCATGTGTTGTCCAAGGAAGGAATCCATTGGATCAAGGAAAAGTTGAAGCAATCAAGGATTGGCCACAACCCAAGACTGTAACTGAAGTGAGAAGTTTCCATGGGTTAGCATCATTCTACCGAAGGTTTATTCCACATTTCAGTAGTGTGATGGCACCAGTGACAAATTGTATGAAAGGGAAGCAATTTGAGTGGACTGAAGAGGCTGATTCTGCTTTCCAACAGATCAAGACACTCTTGACTACAACACCGATTCTTAGATACCCGGATTTTCAGTTGCTCTATGAGCTAGATACTGGTGCGTCTAAAGTTGGAATTGGAGGAGTGTTAAGTCAAAGGGGACATCTAATTGCTTATTTTAGCGAGAAACATTCTGGAGCCAAGACAAGACACAGTACCTATGACTTGGAGTTCTATGCTATTGTCCAAGCCATAAAGCATTGGAGACACTATTTGTTTCATAAAGAGTTTGTGTTATATACGGACCATGAAGCATTGAAGCATTTGCAGGGACAGGATAAGATTGCAGCGAGGCATGCTTCATGGATCGCATACTTGCAACAGTTTACATTTGTTGTAAAGCATAAGTCGGGAGTTACAAATCAAGTGGCGGACGCATTGAGTAGAAGAAATCATTTGTTGACTACGATGAGAGTTGAAGTGACGGGGTTTGATGTACTTCCAGAATTTTTTTTTTGAGGATTCTTACATTGCTAAGATTGTAGATGAAGTCGAGAAAGGGAAGACGGATGAGTATATGTTGGTAGATGGTTTTCTATTCAAAGGAAATCGGTTGTGTATACTAGAGTGCAGTTTGCGAATGAAGATTGTGAAGGAATTACATGAAGAAGGACATGTGGAAAGAGATCGTACCTTGCAGTTGATTTCTCAATCATATTTTTGGCCTTCCATAAGGAAAGAAGTTGAAAGATTTGTGCAGAGATGTCACATATGTCAAGTTTCCAAAGGGACAACTACGAATGCAGGAATGTATATGCCATTGCCCGTGCCTACTAGACCATGGGTTGATATTAGCATGGGCTTTGTTTTGGGTTTGCCAAGAATTCAACTAGGGAATGATTCTATATATGTTGTGGTGGATAGATTTTCGAAGATGGCATATTTCATAGCTTGTAAAAAGACCGCTGATGTAGTCCGTGTTGCTCAATTGTTCTTTAAAGAGGTTATCGACTACATGGGCTACCTGAGACCATTGTTTCTGACCGGAATACTCGATTTCTAAGTCATTTTTGGTTGAGTCTGTGGAAGATGGTTGGAACTAAGCTGAATTTTAGTAGCGCCTATCATCCACAAACGGATGGGCAAATGGAAGTGGTGAACAGATCTTTGGGAAACCTGTTGAGATGTCTTGTGAAGGATAATTTGAAGAGATGGGATGTGAAGTTGTGTCTGGCAGAATTCGCACAGAATCATGCTGTTAATCGAAATACTGGATTCAGTCCATTTCAAGTAGTCTATTCAGCAATTCCGAAAGGACCGTTGGATTTGTCGATAGTTCCATGTCAGAAAGGGGTTATTAAACGAGCTTGTGATTTTGTGAATGAGTTGCAGGAGTGTCACAGGATTGTTCATGAACGATTGCTTAAGTCAAATGAGAAGTATAAGCAACTGGCAGATAAAAGGCGAAGGAGTGCAGACTTCAAAGAAGGTGATTTTGTTTACGCAGTATTGACGAAAGATTGTTTTCCAGTTGGAACTTACAATAAATTGAAAGCTCGAAAGATTGGTCCAGTAGAGATCTTGAAGAAGATCAACGATAATGCATATCGGTTGAGGTTACCGGATCATATTCACACTGCAGATGTTTTCAATGTCAAACACTTGATTCCGTACCATAAGGAGGAGCGTGTTGAAGAAGAGGGAAGTGCGAATTCGGTGACGAATTCTTTGCAACCGGGGGAGGATGAAGCAGCGCAATCTAATGTTGCCTTAGGTCGTGAGCGACTAATGAGTTAATAAGTCGCCAGCGACCTAACGGAGTAAAGAATAACGAGATAAGAGGGAAGAAAGATGCAGCGATGCTTCAAAGTGCCTGTTTTCCCTTAGGTCATTACGACATAACCGAGCTACGACCTAGCAAGCAGATCCATATGACGCGAAGCCTAGCTCGCTCCAGAATTCATTAGGTCGCGAGAAGTTAAGTCGCGAACAATCTTTTAAGCCGCAGTTCCTTATGTCGCTCAAGTTTAGGTCGCATGAAGATTTCCAAAAGCTTAGTTCACTGATGCTGCTATCTTCTTAGGCCGCTGATTTGTTAAGTCGCGTGATGTGTGTTGTAAATATGTGTTGTTGTTGTAAATACGTTAAGTCGTATGTCGTTTCTTATTAAGTCGAGAGTCGTGTAACGTTGTATCAGGTTATATTTGTTATGTCGCTTGTATATCTTAGGTCGTAAGTCGTGTGTCGTTGGATTTTTAGGTCGCACGTGTTGTAATTTGTGATTGTTAGGTCGCAGGTCGTTGAAGCTGCTAGGTCGGATGTGTTCTATTGTAACCCTATAAATAGGGATGTTGTGTCATTTGTGGGGTGGTTGATTTTGATTAAACTTTGTTTGAGTGCTTTGTGTCTCTTTAAAATTGGAAGTTGAGTGTTATCTCCTTTCTCCATTTTCGGTTATTCGAGTGCGCTCGAATCAACGGATTTGAAGCCGATTCACGGAATCTCGTGCGCGAGATCAGCATCGAAGAGTCATAGATCTTCTAACACGATATCGTGCGCGATCAACGTGTTAAAGATAGCTAGAATCCGGTATCTCGCAAGATCAACGGATTTGGGCATTTATCCTTGGTATCATTAATCCATCAATCCATATTTGATTCATCCCATCGTTGTTTTGTTGTTGTTGCTTGCATTTGAAGTTATCCGTTGCGTCAATAAGAACAGAGAATTGTCACCTACCTAGCATTGAGTCTCAATTGCAAGTACACGTAAAAGAATTTACCATTGAGCTTCTTCAGTAGCCTTTGTAAAAGCTGCTTCAAATAGAATAGAGAAGTAAACCTTAATACTATAAACAGAATATGAATTCAGTGAGGTATGAAACATATGATGATATATTACAGCTTAAGGGAAATTACTTAGATATATCTAAGAAAATCTTAAGTCATAACACACAACACAAATTACATAACTACACATGTCTATTTTAAATACCCGACTAACTATGTATTCATTTCTATGACATATTCCATAATAGTTTATTGCAAAACGCCATGACTCTATTTCATTTGGTCAAACTTGGTTCAAGAACATGGTATGTAACATTTTATTAAGTTCAAGGCAAATCTTATTATAGTGAAGCAGCCAAATTAATACAATTTGTGAGTTTTAATAGCTAGTTTTTGTTTGGGTTCTTGCAAGAAATTTGAATAAATATATCCACTTCTTAGCGAGAGCCTAATGTTAACCGTTGTAGAAATTACTAGCAACTTTTCCTATCAAAATTTTGAACAATTCGTATAACATGAATGTAAATATACCTAGCCTAGATTTACAATATAACTGAACCAAAAATAGAACATTGTAGAAACTTAAAATGCATCATTATAATTTCTATGACCAGAAAATTATGTACACTCATATAAAGATCGAAATAGTCATATATAATATGAAGTGTTACACCTTTTGTTTACGCTCTCCTTTGCTTGAGTGTTGGAAGTTTTTTATAAAATTTTATAGATTGATTGCCACTTGGAGGGGTGGGGTTGGGGTGGTCGCAACCCCCCTAGGTGGGATATGGGGCCAATACCCCCCGCCAATGGCGCTTGACCTGGCCGATCAGGTTGCGGTGATCCAAGGCCCCATGGCGGGATGCAAGACAGCGTTCCGTTCGAAAAATAGAACATTTACTAGAATAATTTCATTTTAATGTTCATTTCAAAATAACCTCATCATAGTAGGTCTTATAAAATATTTCCTGAGACGTTTTCCTATTTTGAAGGAACTCACAGTGCAACTAATTATAACCTAAAAGAAGAAGAAAGAGAGTATATTATGCATGGGCCTATTAAGAATGTATCGGTATGCACTACATACAAAATAAAAATATTTGCATAGTCTTATAATTATTCTTTAGATATCAATATATTTTCACCAAGTAACAAAACAAACAATCTAGAAGAGTTATTATAATCATGTAAAAAAGCGGTGCTTAGCAAGTGGCGCTAAACAATTATCATTCTTACTAATTTGAAAAGTTGTCCAATAACAAATAATGGATGTTAGCTTTGGAGAAAATGGTTGAAATTTGATAAACTTTACTTAGGTTTAGGACTATTTTGTACAAAACAAGGATTTAACTGCTCCCTTAATATACACTATTCACATTTGTGAACAATTAATCATTCAATTTATGAGCATGCATCAAAATGCAGTTAAAGATTAAATATTACATTGAATGTTTTTTTTGCTGCTATTGAGACCACTCTTTCGAAATTAGTGAAACATACCGTGTCAAATAAAATCATCTAATAATATTTTCTACTATGTAGAATACCATCTACATTTCAAGTGACAACTATTTGAAAACTATGGAATTTCCAAACAAATATAAATATACATTGAATAATACTTGTTATTATAAAAATTTTGGACATCGGGCTTAAAAATAAAGCTTGCCTGTAGACTTTAGTAAGTTTAGCTAGTAATAAGTACATGTTTGTTATAAATCCTGAGCATAAGATAACATGCAATAATATTAAATAACTTCTAGGTTATCTTTGGATCAATTCTTTAAGCAAATTGTTACAAGCATAACATGATTTAGCAACTAAAGCATGAACCTAAATTAGTTGTCACTATCCAAATAGACCTGTATTTGGGTTGAACTTCATGGTTAATATGCATCTTCATAAGTAGAATTGATTACCTCACTTCTTAGGGATCTAGTAATACAGACATAATCTAATATCCTCAAACAAGTTTGTCTTCAGGATCTTCAAAATTGTCTTTAGGCTAGAAAAACAAGTTTTCTGCAATCAAATGCACAAGTCTACGCATCTCATATACGTGCACAATCCAATAAGTTTCCCCCAATCATGCTATGCTTCAGCTATTATTCTGCCTACTCACGCTCGTGATCCAGTCTATGCAGACCAATCTTTTGCTGAAGCACAATTGATGTGGTATTGCATGTGCCTCGATGTAACCACCCGGAATTCTAGGCAATATGAATTTAATAATCTGTATTAATAATTAAATTTGTTTGATAATTTTTCCTTATAATTTTAATTTAATTTGGTAAATTTAATCTTTTTAAAGTTAATAAATTTTTCAAAGCTAATAAAATTTTATTCTATTTATAATATATATATATATTTGATATATATTGTGAATGGGAAAATCTTCTGTTTTAAATAAAAGATTGTATTTTCAAATTGTAATATATATGTGTGTATATGTTATAATTTGGAATTGTTTTGAAATTTAATTTAATCTATTGATAATTTATATATGTATGTATATTGAAATTTGAAGCTTTGTTTTAAAACTCAATATTTTTCAAAAAGCTAATTTAGAGATTAATTCAATTGTTTTCAAAATATAAGATAATTATTTATTTTTAGGTATGATAGTTTAAATAAAGTTTTGTTTGTTTTCTTTAAAGTGCTTAAAATAAAATGGTTATAAATGTATATAATAAATGTTTTAGATTTTTAAATTACATGTATAAAGATTTATTTATATTATATATAATATTTTATTTAAAAGGTAAATTTATATTTACATATGTAAGTTTATATTTACATTTAAAATTAAATAAGAATTCTATTAAAAATACATAAGAAACATGTGTAACTATCTTAAGTCATTCTAACAACACATGTAAGGCACTTAAGAAATAAAATGACAAGTGTAAGTATAATCTACAAGTGTCTTTATTTTAAAATTTTACTTTCTTTAATTTTTATTAAATCAAAACCAAGTTTATTAAACATATTTTTCATCTCTTCTTCAATCTATTCTCAGCTGAGAAAAAAAATAAAAAACCAAAAATTTACTTCAAACCTGAAATTTAAAACCAAATCAAACCTGAAACTTGAATTCAAAAAGCAATTGCTAGCTGGAATTTGAGATTAAAATCTGCAAATTTCAAAACTGTGTTTCAAATGGATGTTCAAAAGCAAGATTAAAACCTGCAATTCAAATTAAAACAGCAATTTCAACATGCAAAGGGATCAATTTCATCAACAAGGCAAAATCAAAGCATATTTTTCAGATCTGAAGATCCAAGGCCTGGAAATTAATCCTACGCTGTTCTGTTCTCTGCAAACTGCCCTGCTTATAATTGGTGAGAAATTTTTTTAAAAACAGTTGATCTGATTTTACTACCATGAATGTGTTGATATTGACTTGTATTAAAATTCTATAGCTTGAATTTATATGGATTGGTATCTATATATTGTGAGAGATTGTCTGTTTGTATACATGCAAGTATGTTCTCTGTTGACTACTGTGAATGATCTGCTAAAAGAAAAAATTCAAAATCTTTCAATCTAAACCATGTTAGATCTTGGCATATGAATGAAAATTGTTTGTTTATGTTTAATGGTAATTTTAAAAATAGTTTGTGGGATTTTTAGTTTACAAATAATTTTTAAAATAAGTATAACAGTAAAAATACTGATACACGTGAAAAACCAATAACTTCAATTTTTGTTTTGGATTGTATAAGTGGATTAGATATTAGAAATCATGAATTTTAACATGCAATTCATAATTTTTAAGTTGATAATTTGTTGGGAATTTGGGCAAGAAGAGTTTCGGCAATATGGTGAATTGCCGATGATCCAATCTATGTTTGAAGATGAATTCAGGGTTAAAGCTTGTTCTTGTATCGTGGATGATGGGAAAATTGTTCAAGAATTTTTTCAATGGCCGAGGAGTTTGATTTTGATCAAACTAGGGTTTTAGGTTAGTTTCTGTTTGGCTTGACTGTCGTGCCCTTTTGCGACTTGGATGGAGGACCGGAGGTGTTCGCATTTGGTGGAAATGGAGCTCGTGACATGGCGTTTCGTTGGAGAGGTCGACGAGGATCATTGTTGCCGTGATGGTCGGCGTTGGGTTTGGATTTGTGTTCGTGTTTCTGTAGTTTTCGAGCTCAAGGTCGAAATTTCGATACGAAATTGTTTTCTTGGATCTGGGTTTGATTTCATGCTCACGTAGGATCGTATGGCTGTCTACGACAATCGCAACGACCTAGGTTGGCCGGAGGCGATGGGGTACGTGCACCGTGCACGTTCGTGTGCAACTGGGAAATGGAAGTTTGAGGAAGAAAGGGATTTTCCCGAAGTTGCTCTCGTGTTTTTCGTTGATCGGCTCGAAGAAGAAGGGGAGCTGGAGTGTCTCGGGGCAGATTCGTGAGTTTGTCGTGCTTATCTCGGGTAGTTTGAGTGATACGCTCGAGTTTTTACGGATCGTTCGTCTCTGGTTGTACTGTATGATTAAAAGATAAAGTTGCAAACTTAAAACCTATTGTTGAATAAAATCGAGTTCAAAGATTTTATAAAGGAAATTTGTTTACAATTTAAGGACTTGTTCTTGAAAAAAAAAATTAAAGACAATTTGCAAATCTAACTTGCAGTTTGAATAAACGAAACCAAGCTTGAGTTTTATAAAAGAAAACAAGTTAAAACTTTTTGTTTTGAATTAAAACGTAAATCAAACTTTAAAAAGTATTAATTGAATTTATTTTAAGTTTTAGATTTGTTTAAATTGATTTCTTTTTGAATTAATTAACTTCATTAAATTTTAATTTAAAGGGAATGTTTTGAATTTAAAATATTAAATCAAAAAGTTTAAAGTAAATTTTAAAGGTAATGTTTAATAACAAAGTTTTCAAATTATTTTGAAAATAAATAAATTTAAATTTGATAATTAAAGTGTTTTAAATTTCAAATTTGATTTCTAAATGCCTTATTTTCAAATAAGGTTATTGTTAAAATTTTGAAATCCAAATAGAATAATTTGTTGTTAAGTTATTAAAATTTGATTTAAATTCAAATAATTTATGTATGAAAATAAATAAGGTTAAATTATTTGGATATGAATTTAAGAATACTTAATATAATTTGTTATTAAGTAAAGGATTAATTAAGATAAATGGTTTTCTTATTTAATTAAGGATTTTCTTTAAATATAAGAAGTTAGTTAATTAATTATTTAATTAATTTTAAATAATTAGTTAATTGTTTATTTGATTTTAAATAATCACTTAATTATGAATTAATTAAGTGTAATTACTTAATGAAGTAATTAATGGTTAATTATTAAATGTAATTATGAAATTACTTATGGAAGTAATTAGTGGAAATTACTCGTGGGAGTAATTAAGGTTGAAGTGATTAATGGTTAACCATTTGATTGTTATTAATTAAGGAATTGCTTAACAAAATTGATTTGAAGTTAATTAATTATGGAGTAATTAATTAATTTAAGTATTAAGAATTATTTAATGATGGAATTAATTACTTGTTAAGGTAATTAATTAAGAGAGTAATCATCTAATGAAATAATTAGAAGATAATTACTTATGTAAGTAATTAAGGGTTAATTACTTAATTAATTTACTTAATTAATTAATGTGATTAATAAATAATGAATGTGATTAATTTAAGATTAATTACTAAGTGTAATTAATTAAAATGTAATTAATTAATAAAGTAATTAATTAAGGATTTATTAATTTATTTTAAATTGATGAAGTAATTAAAAATTAATTAATTAGATTAATTAATCAAGGGTTAATATAATTAATTAAGAAGTTAATTAATTAAGATAAGTAATTACAAGTTGTTAATTACTGTTTATAATTAATTAAGACTAATTAGTGAGATGATTAATTACAAGTTAATTATTTAATTAATTAAAGGAATTATTAATTAATAAGGATCATTAGTTAATGTAATTAATGAATTAATCAAGGTTGATTAACTAAGTGACTAATTAAAGTGTAATTAATTAATTGTAATTAATTGAGGTTTAATGTAATTAATTATAATTGATTAATTAATGGAAGTAAATGAAGGATCATTAATTATTGTAATTAATGATAGTAATTAAAGGTTAATTGTTGTATATGGTTAAGGATAATTACTTGAATGTAATTAAAGATAATTAATCAAGGAAGATTTATTAAAGAAGACCATTAAGAGATGATTAATTTATTTATCTGGAATAAATTAATAAAGAAGGATTAGGGTAATCCAATTGATTAAGAGTTAATCAATTCTGCTCATAAAATGATTAATTGATATTGGATGATTGATATTGGATGATTGATTGATGTTGGATGATTGGTTTATATTGGATGATTGAAATTGGGTGATTGGTTGATATTGGATGATTGGATATCTATGATATGTGATATGCTGCTTTGTGAGATGAATATTTGATATGAATTATCTATTGTGATAATGTGATTCATCTATCTGTTTATATCATCCTAAATATAAATTTAATTGTTTAAAACCCTTAAAACAACTTGGACATTAAAATGGCATTTGGTTTCGGTGAGACCGGGATCGGGTTTCCATATTTGGATAATCCGAAAACCACATCGATCCAAATTAAACGTTAGGTCGTGAATCCAAGTGGAGCTTAGTGAAGACTCGAGGTGTAAGAACTATTCGTCAGTATAACTCTGGGGGTGATTCCGTGATGAGTTTGACGGGACAGTACTTATCGGTTCGAGATGGCGATTAAGAGTGCAAGGGCTATGGTCGTTGACTCTGAGGGTGATTCCAATATGAGTGCAACGAGATAGTGCCTTCGGTTTCGTTCGAACCCGGAACGAACTTGTATGGATTGAATTCTTTAAGAACATCGTCAGGTGGACGATGAGCATTCTAAGATAGATGTGTTTTCTATAAAGGTAATCGCAGCCTCAAACCTCATCAACCGGGAATGGCTAAAACAGGGGAGGTGCAACAAGGCTAGGTAGGTAGCACCCATTTCAGGGTGAGGTCATTCCTGTCTAGATCTCCCCTTATTTCGTCTTAGTGGGTGGTTGGTCGCGCCAACCACGGGGTGATCTTACTCGGGACTGTTCAGTAAGGAGTGGTCCCGACTTTGTGATGCAGAGGATTGGGCGTGATCCTCGGTACGTTGATTTAGGCCACGTAATGTGACGGGCGGTACCCCGGTAGCCCTGCCATTGATGGAAACCCATTCTTCCTACGAGACCCTACGGTTTTGATTGTATTACCCACTTTTGTGGCTAGTGGCTGGAATTTAATAAATGTAACAATTTCGGCTATTTTCTATTTATTTGAAAACCCTAGACACTATTATAATATCACTGATTTCCTATCAAATGTTTTGGTTAGCGTAAGGTAAAAACTTTTCCATGTTTATGTGTGGGAAGTCTTACGTGATACCTTTTCTTTTCAAAGGATTTTCTAAAGTTAAGCAATTTTAACCCGTTTACTCACACCAGACTCCTGTCTGACCCGAGTGTTTATTTTTTGTTTTATTAAACTCTTGGCAACTCGTATTGTGTATGAGTAGTCAAGTGATTCGGGTTTGCTTGACGAATTCTGGAGGAGATTTGGAACATGAGGCTTCCACGTGTAGATATATTATGGTTCCACTGTGTTTGTATGATATATGTATCTTGTGTATCTTGAGTTGTATTGTTAGACAGATATTTATAACTGTCTAATATGTGTTGTATAAGTTGTGTACTCTGATGTAATATGATACTATGTAATATTTTATGTGATATATTATATTTCATTCGTTCCGCTGTGAGTATCTGATGTTGTTGTGTTTCTTCTTTCTTATCTTTTCTTCTTCTATCCCTTTCTTTCTTAATTAGTGATACGACTTTCTGGTGTTAGAAAGTTGGGTCACTACACTCGATGATCAAACACATATGCACAGTCAGTATATCATCATGATCAAACACATATTTTCCCTATTCGCATGATAGTGCTCAACTGCTGCACATGTCCAAGATGACGTAACTATCCAGACATAAGAACAAGATCCTATGGTTGAGGTGAATACTCATGTTGATTTGACCTATGGGGCAATGCTTCTTGCAGTTCTGCATAATCATGATGGTGATCAACCAGCTTCAACTGCTCATGCTTGGGTTTTAAGTGCATATTCATCTGGTCTGGTGCAATTCAGTGAATTGATTTGTGCATCAGTACTCACTGTTCAGTCAGTTGATATTCATGGTGTCCTCTTTACTATACTGCCGATGCCATTTTTGGTGTTGACCAGATCAGTCATGCTTAATCTCTAGCATGTGCTGATCAGTTGATCCCCAATCCCCATGCATCTATCAATGCTTCATCTTTGCAGTTTAAACATTTGAAAGTCCAATTATTTCATCTAAATTTTTGAAGAATGACCACTTAGTCCTACTAGTTGGTACATATTGTTTTTATTTTGTGACTTATCTAAGTAAAAAAAATAAGGAAATGATAAATGATTAGCTGGGTGGATCATTTTGTTTGTTCTCCTATTGTCATGTATTTAACGTAGCTAGAACATTGAGATACCATTAACTGGTGTTTTGCATTGTATTTTATATACTAAATTGATCTTTGTGGCATGAATGATTAAAGATCAACATGGATAATCACATGTAAAAGAAATTATATTGGGTTTGTGCAAAATTAATTTAAATACTTATTACTGTTAACAATAACAGTATAATTATAATCATAAAGTCCAATTATTAAATGAAATCGAACGAAAAATTAGTCAAATCTCAAACGAATTCAAAACAAGTGGAAAAAGTTGCTATACCTGATATCTAAATTTGGATCGGAAGCATCACATCCCGATATAGGGGTTTTCCATTAAAGAATTGAGTATGATAGTTGGATTGAAGCTGCAGTTTACTATGGATTTTATTAGACAATATTTTGCTAGGGTTACGTCGCATTCCTGGATGATCAATTGATTTGAAGAAGACAGATTATCTATTGGAGATTATCTATTGGGATCGAGATCGGGTTTCTTTGAATCAGAGGCGTTCAAATTTGCCTCTAATGATAGTATTAAAGGCGATTCGTTTATTTTGCCTCTAAAGTACCGCCTCAAATATCACCAATTTTATTAGTGCAGATTTTTTAATTAGATGTGAACTAAAACCTTATATTGAATATACTTTATCTGTCTTTGCCACAGCTTCAGCCTAATATACTGAAATATCATTCATTTCCATCTTCGATCGCTATCGCAATGACATAGAACAAAAGAAGTGAATGTTGACTATCCCAATTTCTGCACTATGGACTGATCAAAATCAGATCACATAGTAGCA
Source organism: Allium cepa (assembly GCA_030765085.1). Taxonomy (NCBI): domain Eukaryota; kingdom Viridiplantae; phylum Streptophyta; class Magnoliopsida; order Asparagales; family Amaryllidaceae; genus Allium; species Allium cepa. The sequence continues at coordinate 764,142,156 of CM060934.1, read as the reverse complement.
TCATCGGGTCACCAAGATCCTATCCTAAATAAACACTAAGCCCTTCAATCAAAATCTTCGACTACATCTTCAAAATTTTCCAATATCTAATAAGCATAGCTTCGGCTCAATTCTCTTTCATATAAATCTTAACCAACTTATTTTTCTAATTAGTAGTCATCTTTTCTCTAATTTGCTTTAACATAATAATTTGGTTTACTATTTTTTCTAACCATAACTACAATCTTTTTTTTCTATCCAATTCCTTCCCACTTTCGGGATCACGTCATATGACCAAATTATTCTTAATCCACTAATTTTATCCAAGCCTCACTCCTATCGTTGTGTTCCTTATCAAAAATCATAACTCATCTCTTTTCACGACATAATTTTCCTTCTTTATACACATGATAACATATTTAGAATTGAAGCCTCTTTGAGTGCCTAGCCTTTCTCATCTTTGTTTTCTCCCTGACTCATCAAATGATTCTTAATGAACAAATTTCAAAATTTCGTTCATACTTCAAAATAATAGTAAAACATTTTTTGGAGAGTACTCATAAAATTTTGAAATTAAAACTTCTACTTTCTTTTTAATTACATCATCAGTTTTCAAAACATACGTTTACAAAACATCTCATTTATTTAAAAGCCAAATAATGTAATCCTTTCATTAACATTTCATTGTTTTTTATTTCAACTTCAGCAACTATATATTCACTAAAAAAAGTAATCATTCTGACGGCTATCAGCCGTTGAGTAACTGCTCATCGACCGACTTTTCGATGGCTCCATCGACTACTTTTCATCGACCTTCAATGGCCAATTGACTGCTGCAAGCCAACGTTACCTAGAGCACATAAGCCACCGTCGCTACCTATCGGTAGCCATTGCTAAGCATCGGAAAATAGGAACTTATTTTAATTTCAACTGCTATTCATATCTCAAGCAACACATAAATAACAATATATATCGCAACCCAATTTCACACATATAAATCATATATATTAAAGCCCAAATCAACATGTCAAACATATCATAAAATATATCACATCAATAATAAAAAATCATATATAAAATTAACCAACCTCAAACATCCATCAATATACCTCAAAACTTAAACGTACTCACAACATCAAAAAAACATCAACCATTGTCAGAACCATCTCAAAATGTGTCATGCATCACATAAAATCGAACTCAACCATCTCAACTGTATATAACTTTATACCACCTCACAGTATAAAAGTGCATATATATACAATATCTTAACATAAATAAATAAATATTCACACCTACTCATCATCTCCTCCAGATCCCACCAATGAAGGAATTCTGCCATATTGTTGCATATACGCAGCAATATGCTCATCCAGTATCTGGTATATCTTCGCAGCCTGATGCCTATCTCGATCCTTGAGATCATCAATCAGAGCTCCCAATTCTGTAATCTCCTGATCATCCTGAGCTCTTTTATACTTGCATTGCCGTCATCTAGCTTGTAACATTTTTTTACCAAAGTAAGAGTTTCATATAACGTGACTAATAAAATTATGTGTTATACATTATTCATAAATATATTATACATAAAAATTTCTTCTTGGTTCCCAAAACAATACCCCATATTCCTCATTGACAGTTCCATGACAGCATCAAAAATCGTATCTTCCTCATCAGCGGTCATCTCGTCTTGATATGTTCCCTCGAGTAGCTTGTCTCGTTCTGTCATGAATTTATCATGTGATTAAAAATAGAATTACAATTAAAATTCATATTATATTATTTTAATAATTTATAATTTAAAGTAATTATCAATAACTGATAATCTAAAATATTTTACCATGCCCTCTTGTGTTTTTATATCATGCCCTGTGTATATTCTTGAACCATCTTCATTGACATGCTCAATGGCGTGAGTATTAGTAAACACATCCATGTAGGAGACAGGATGACCACACTCTCTTTCCTAAAATAATTATTACATATTATCATCGTATATATATATGATTATACAATGTTATAAATATTTACAATTGCAATTTATAAATTTACCACCTCTTGACGGTAAGTTGGAATGACCTAGAACCTCCGCATGTGTGACAAGATTTTTATTCCTATCTATGAATAACGTATAACACATTGATTTTATTTACAAAACCATATCACCTATTCCTTGTTGGAGGTTCAATGATAGCATCAAAAATCATGTCCTCCTCCCTAACGGTCAGCTCGTCTCGATAAGTTCCCTCAAGCGATTTGTCTCAATCTGTCATGAATTTATCTTGAGGTTAAAAATAGAATTAAAATTAAAATTTGTATCATATTATTTTAATAATTTATAACTTATAATTTAAAGTGATTATTAATAACATATAGTTAAAAATATTTCAAACACAGCCTCTTGTTATTTTGTGTCTTGCCATGTGTATGTTCTTGAGCCATCTTCATTGACATGCTCAATGGTGTGACTATGAGTAAACACATCCATGTAGGAGATAGAATGACCACACTCTATTTTTGAAATAATTATTATGTGTAAGTTTATACAATGTTATAATTATTTACAATTTCAATTTATAAATTTACCACCTCTTGACTGTAAAATTGGAATGACTTAGAACCCCGTCCCCAGGCTTGACAAGATTTTTATTACTATTTGAAGAATTCCACTCAGATTCTGGTTGTGAATTTAACATAAACATTGTATTTCACATTTGTAATTGGATAAAATTATATATTATATTAAGTTCTACTAAATTTATAATAAATATACGAGACTAGTAAACTTGCAATCCCTTCTGGACTTTTCATGTAGTAATTCAAAGCCTTCCATATGCTTGCACTCATCCAGTCAGGCATTTTTCTCCGTTGTTTAATGCTTGATACTGTATCATGGTAATTTTTTCGCATTTTTGATCCATTTGTTTCTACAAAGGTCACAGTTAGCTTCCTGTAAATCTATTGCCTCTTGCATATTAAAAATAAAATAAGCTATACATGTATACTTAGTCAACAAATTACAAGCTGGTTATATGTAAAATGAAATACACATTTACACTTAACTTGAAATCCTACCAAATACACTCTACAATATGGGGTAGGATATTCTCCCACTTAGGCCAACAACTGGTCATTATGTTCTTATACGCAGCCTTAGAAATATCAAGAATAAGACCCAAGGGCTCCAATTCAAAGCCTCTGTATTAATTATGATATAGACAATTGATAAATCATATATAATATATCATAAAAAAAATATTTATTATGTTGTAATAAATTTGATACTTATCCGCTCGCTTTACTTGCTAATGTAACTATGAAACGATCCATATGTGATGGGACATCGCCTCCTATGCCAGTCCCTCCCAGACTAGAAAAGGGGGAATCTGATGGATGGGAAGATCTCCGATGTGGAAACATAATATCTGTCACAAACATAATATCTCCAATGTGGGAACCAATTATGAACCGTCGATTTACCTAGAATTTAAATTTGTACTTCAATTTCATTTAATTTTGGATATTCCTTTACAAGTACATATATTTCTTCGCTTGGCCAAATCATTGATGGTTGTCTAGTCTCTACTCTATTAGCTAGAAAGTTGTTTTCTCTTCTAAAAGTATGAGTAACATAGAGAAAACACCGTTGATAATCAAACCATGTAATTTTCTTTCCACACGGTAAATAAAATGTTCGTGTTTCATCCATGCAATAAGGAAAAGCTAGACGACTAACCGTACTCCAACATGGAAGCATTGCATAAGCGGGAAAATCACCAATAGGTTATAATAAAGAAGAGAACATTCGAAATTCTTTTTTTCGAAATGTCGTATGTTTCAAATCCTTCATGCCACAACATTTTCAACTCTTCAGTCAATGGTTGTAAGTAAACATCGATTCCTTGTATCAAATCATCAAGGCCAGAGACAACAATAATAAGAAACATATATGGAGTTTTATACACATCCACGGAGGCAAATTATAAAGTGTAACGATAATAAAACAAGATGAATATTTAGAACTAATTTTAGAGAATTGTGAGAATCCATCTGTACATAAAACAAGTCTAACATTGCGGCTCTCTACAACAAAAGCATGATAAGACTTATCAAAATGATTCCATGCTTCTCCATCAGCTGGGTGTATGAAGGTACCTTCTTCTTGTGTTCTCACACCTTGCTATCTCATATGAGATGTGATAATAGAAGATGCATATATCCTTTGAATTCTTGGAGTGATAGGTAAGTAATGCATTCTCTTGTAGGGAACTTCCTTTTCCTTCTTTTTTTTCTTGATTTGTATCTTTACTCGTTACATATTCTACACTTCCTAAGATTGATGTCATCTTTCCAAAACAATGCGTAACCATTTAACATATATCTGCCTTTTGGTGCTGCAAACTGAAAGCAAAGATAGGTTTTTTCACTTCATAATGATTTTTGTACATTAAATTATCGGGTGGTATGTCTTTTTGCAACTTGTACAACTTGTGTAAATCCAGTTTCTATGAAGTTGAGCTTAGATTTCACTGTAAGTATTCGGCAGTTACTGATAATTAGGTGCCGCTTTTACATCCATCCCAAAGGGCTACTTAACAGCATCCAATAGATTATAGATTCTCTGCTCCAACATATGTTCTTCTTCGACATTTACATCTTCATCATCAACTAGAACCGTAGGGAACATTGATCGTATTGCATCTTCAATCATATGTTTTGTAGGACTCGCCATAACATTGTGATTATCCATCTCATCATTGACACTGCAGGATTAGGTGCAAAAGGTTCTCCATGACAATCTCATGTAGAATAATATGACACAAAACTATTTTGACACAAATGTACAACAACAATATCTTGTTTCCAATGCTTCAAATGTTTGCAGTTACTACAAGGGCAACAAACTTCTTCATCATTACCATTATTAGTTAAAGAGAATTTAATAAATACATGTACACCATTGTATAAATTTTTTGCAACGTTCCGCCTTTCTTACTCCTAAAGAAGACACTTAATACAACCACGGTGTTCAAGTTTCGATCATTTTGGCGTTCGAAAGATAAGCTGTTGGGTAAAAGAAGAGAAAAATCAAGAAGAAAGAAACACAGATTCTGACAACAAAGGAAATCATATATAACTGAACATAAGATAGTACATATGGTCACTTACAAAATGAAACATCAGAGTTACAACAAGTACTAACTTCAGCCAGGAACAGTTATAACTGTCTACCCCCACGATGCAGATACATAACATATACACATAAAGCGGTAATAAATAAATAACTAGATACCAACGAAGCTTCCTGCTCCATGCTCCTCCTCAGTTGTGAGATATTAGGTTGCGTTATACCTTTCATATAATAATCCCACTTAGAATGCTAACACTGCCATGCAGGAAATAATTCAATGTCAGCATTCATCTATACAAGTTGTTACAGATATGAACAATCTGAAGGCACTAATTCAACTACATCCTTTTTGGCATCACCTTGAGGATTAGTAGCTAATAGCCATTGCACTTCAAAGAACTCTGTCTTCGGTTCCGTCATCTTTGAGACGTTTTCTAATTCGAACGCTTACGTTCATTTAAAGTGTTTTTTTAGAAAATTAATGCTTATCTGATCCCGGTTACTTCAAACCAACAATCGATAATTCTAAAATCTGCTAAGTTATCGAAAGTGAACAAATCTACTATTTGGGTGTAAATATAGATTTGTATATGAAAAATAAGACATCTTATAATTATTACCACTTTTCGATTTCAAACAGTACTATCTTTTGATTAACAATGAAGTCAGACAAGTTAGAAAAACTATTCTAGCCTCGACGTACATTTTTACTTCTCGGGATATATATGAACTTCCATTCCTCGGAATTTGGTATTAAGTATACAATGAAGCACTTTCCATACACTTAATTAATCATGACTCATTTATTAAAATTAACTCTCTTATACTTATTCATGTTTTTGACATTTCGACTTCTTTATCCCTCGCTTATAAACTTTGGTTCTAGATCTCACAAATAGACGAAAGTACTCATCGAATTAGTGCTAAATACATATGACTTACTTTCCATAAAACATGTCAACATTTTAGCACTACGTATCATATTTATTTGGCTACTTAATGCAAAGAAAAAATATCCTTTGCTTTTAAAACATCTATATTAACAATAGTTGCTTTTAAATAAAATCTGATCCTTCGAGATAAAGAAATTTTAAAATAATTTTTTTATTTAAATAATTAAAAAATAATTTTATACCTTTTTTAAAATAATTAAATAACAATTTAAACCTTTTATTTAAATAATAATTTAAAACTTTTATTTAAATAATAATTTTAAACTTTTATTTAAATAATAATTTATGACAATATTTAAATAAAATTTTTGAATTTTTTTTAATATTTTAAAATTCCTTTTAATACTTATAATATATTTTAAAATATTTTCAAAAATATCTAAAGTAGAAACTCATTTTAGTTTACACAAAAATTATCAATTTACGAACTACTTCCATAACGACTATAGTTATATGGACTATAACTTTTAAGCTTGTTTTATAAATCAGAATGGCCTTTTAAATACTTTCCTTCTATGTATAAATCACTTAAACACTCTTATAAAGGTTTGACAATAAAAGGTAAACTTTGGAAAACTTTTAAGAAACATTTCTAGAAATCAAGTAAGTAAACAAGCTTGAAAATAACACAGGATCTCGACATCGGAATACAAACCAATTCAAGTGTTAACCTTCCAATCAACATACAATAATTCATATACTTAAGCATATACATCTAAAAATGAAAATAACATCCATAAAACAAGGAAATATCATCATTGTAAATAATTACTTAAGTACTTCAACTACATTTCAAGTCATCAACAAATCATCAAATATACCACCTGCTTCAAGACGGAACCAAACCAAACAACATCATTTCAAAACACTTATAAACATAAGCAACTAACTAATATTATTAGCATAAATAATAAAGTTTAAATCTTAGATTTTAAAAGTGAGATTTACTCACCAAAATCAATACGAATTCAAACCAAAATCACTACAACTTTGCACCAACACACGGATTTAATTTTTCTTCCCAAAAACTCAATTTTTAAAATCTTGGGAGGTGGAGATAGGCTCGACCTAGGAGGATTTGGGCTCGACCTAGCTTGAGGAGGGTACGGCTAGGTTTGATAATGGGTTTGGGGTCTTGTTTTTGGAAGACAAGAGAACTAGAGAAGAAAGGAGATGTTTTTAGCTAAGTTTAAGCTTTAAAAAGTGAAAAAGAGGTGATTTTTAACTTGATAATTTTGAAAAAGCCATGGAAAGGAGGAATAAAGCTTATAAAAGAAGGAGATACATATTTGAAAATGAATAAAGTTGAATAAAATAGGAAATGAAAAAAAATGAAGTTGTTTTTATAGAAGTTGAAACATAGGAAATTGCCTTATTACCCTTGGCCATTATCCTCCATAATATAATGCACTTCACCTTTACCTTTCACCCTTTGCACATGCCATCCATCCTTGCCCTCACTTCTCTGCCACTTCATCTCTTTAATGATACACTTGGTGTATTACCTTTTTGCCATTTTCTTTTTTTCTAAGTTTAAAAGAAAGTCAAAACTTGCTTTATTTACATAAGTTTATAATTTAAACTTATTAACTCAGATTACTTCCTTAACCTAAGTATATGTTATTTATATATGTATGTCTAAATATACTCTAAGGCACACAACATGTTCCGACAACTTTTTGATGATCAAAAATCAAAAATACAAAAAATAATTTTCGGTCACATTTTCGATTTTTCTTCATACTAAATATTTTAGTAACCCAAATTTTAAAACAACCTCACCATTATTAGTTATTACTTAAATGATATCTATTTGAGTTATAAATTCCATTAATTAATTATTAAAAATATATCAAATATTCATTTTTAAAGTGATTAAATTAAGTGTTGTTACATTATCTCCCTTTAAAAGAATTTCGGCCTGAAACGAACGCACAAAAAAATAACTCGAAATGGACATATATCATGTTAGACACTATGCATGGGATCAAAGATGGCCAACAGTAGTAAACAATGTAAATACTGTGGAAATAAAATAGTAGATAACATAGTCGATCTTATATTTGTTCGGAGTACCTCTCCTACCTCCAGTCCTTAAGCACCTCTTAGGAATTTCACGATCAACACCCTCATTTCACCCGAAGGAACATGTTTACAGACTCCGCCTGAACAACCAAACAGGACTTCTAAAGTAGTTACAAGTAGTGTAACAAATGTTACTTTTTGACAGAGCGTATCTTGATATACAGATTGTCATGTTGATGTGCAATAACTCCTATAACCAGATCAAACTATATTGAGTGGAGGTGTAGAAGCTAAGGAGTTTATTCGACTAGAATATGGGATGTGGAGATGAAGCACACTAGTCAAAATCTTTGAATCACCTGAATTTTGTGGAATTCAGAGTATTGCTTAGGAATTGAGAGTTTGAGACCTAGAATTCAAAGCATAGAGTTTTGTTTCAATATATGTTGATTTAGGAATGGTTAGGGGATTATATAGTTGTTGAAGGGATGTCAATATAGCGATGCAACCTTCCAAATTCTCCATTGATGAAGAGAAGTGGCCGCAGGAGCGAAAAGATGCAACTTTTAGAGCGAAGAGACAGGAAGGCACTAATTCAAAAAAGTAGTCGTTTTTGTATTAGCTCAGTCGCTTGAGGATCAAATCCAGTCGACTGAAAGTGGCTATTTTTGATCCGGAACACTGGGCTTGATTCAGTCAGCTGTTTTTTATATTTAGTCAACATAGGCTAGTTAAGCCGATTGAGCAAGGATTTCAGTCGACTGCATAAGCATAATTTCCAAAAGATTACTTAGTTCAGTGGTAAAAGCATGAGCTCATCTTTCAGCCCACATAGGTTGGAGTCCCAGCTTCGGATATTTTTTAGCCAATTTATTTTTCACCTTTCCCATCATCGTTTTGACTTGAAATAACTTAGTAAACATATTAGTAGCATTTTTGTATGGTTGTTATCATCAAAACACCATATATATGGTTCTAACAATCTCCCTCTTTTTGATGTGACAATCACACAAACTTATAATATAAAATAATAGCTTTCCCTAAATATATGTTATGTATAATAATTTTATTTTCCTCAACTTTATATAGATTCTAATATAAAATATTTAAAACACGCGTTCTTCTCCCCCTTTGTCATCAATAGAAAGGGATAAAAGCATCGGCGCACTTACGATAAACAAACTCCATATAAATATAATGTTACCCTTTAACTTTTAATTATGTACTCCTCTTATCAATATGCTCATTATTTCTCCCTATTTGTAATTAACAAAAAGTATGAGAAAATTAAAAAAATAAATGGAGAATACCAATGAGAGGTCATAAATAATATTATTATTTTAACATTATTGTAAACCGATGAGTATCCAATAGATATGTCAAATGTAAGCAAGATGGCACTCATTTTACAATAGATATAAGGTTTATGACTTAGGAAACCATATCCATTTGGATTTGGTTGGCCTCTTAAAAATATAAATTCCACAATTATTCACAATATTGTAATAATTTCTAATATATGATTGTTTATTATAATCAGTTAGATTAGTAGGAACCCATATATCAACATTAACTGTCACTGATTTAGTATTCAAAGGATTTTCCTATTTTTAAGCATGATACTATCATGACATGGATTAATTTTAGAACTATCTCTAATTTTAGTACTAGCATTAAAATGTTTATATAGTAATGCATATCTAGTACTTTTTCTATGGTTATCTAATCAAACACGCATGTCAAGCCATAAACCCCAATGCGCCCATTCGACATCCAAGATGAACAAAATGCCTAAGTGGTGCAACTCCTTCCATAAATACAATACAAGAAAGACTGTCATGCCCCCGGTTACAAAAAGAAAAACTTACACCATATGTTAGATCACCAAGTCTCAAAACTGTCGAATAAATCAAGCAATCTAGGGCTTGATTTTCCTTTTCTTCTGAACAAAAATCATTCTCTAAAGAAGAAAATTCTACTTATTAAATCATCATTAAATGACGATCTATTAATGCTTGGTTATGCTCAGGTTCAAACTCACCTCAATCGCACAATGTTAATAAAGATAATATACTAAGTGCACTATGACGCTCACCTAGGCCAATATCATCTCGTCACTTAGAAGGTTATCCAAATCACAATAAAACCAGTTGAGAGATCCTTCTTCGAACAATCCAAGAAACCTTGACAATACTGTACTTATAATTTACAATTACTAAAGATCTCCCAAAATGACACGATGCCGTTCTAACCCTTCGTTTGCTCGTAAGATTTGTGAACTCTGTTCTGTTTCCTTAATCCAACTACTAAAATCTTTTCGCATGACTAAGGTCACGCATCGAAAGTCTCTTGGTCACCTCAAGAATCCGACTCAAGTGCTCGTCTATAAGAATCAAGTGAAAAATCCTTTCCTAACTAATGCAAATCACTTAGAAACTATACGCTCGAAATAAGGGTTAAGAACTAGTACGTGAATCGATGGATCCTTAGAAAAATACATTTTCAGTGCATGTGATTATTCCTATCTCCTATGGTTTACTAACACAAGGAAAAACAATTCTAACATGAATGACTCTAGGGAAACACTCAAAAGTCATTCGCTCAGTTTTTCTCATTACTAGGCATCCATGGAACCATATTCGGATGGAAATCCAAGTCATACTTCATTGACCAATCCCACTCAAGTTGAAAGCTTATGCATCAAGTTTGAATGGTAGTACTCTCGATTGCTTCATCCTAGCTTAGCAACTAAGGCAACACATACAAGGTTTGATGAAACTTTTTACCTACTATGAAAGGTGTCAAGTTTAGTCTATCTACCTGGTAACTAACCATAGATGAATAAATAGCCCAAGTATCAGAAGAACACAAGCAAGTAACTTACAATTAAAACACACCATGCTACTTGAATTCTTCTCCTTTTCCTAAGAAGTGAGCCTACTAGGACCCAGAATTTCTATTATGGAATAAGTTATCATCATTCACTCATCCCTCTAAAATGTAGGAAAATTCTTCCTTAAGTGATCGAGCTGACTACAATTGAAGTACTCACGTTCAGTTAAGCTGCTTGATATTCTGTAATGAAATGGCCATGTATGTCATAGGAGTGGCATACCATTTCATCTCTCATCTTTGCATAAGCTTGATTTCTCCTTGTATCTTGGCCTTAGCGCTTCGGTTGGAACTTCAATTTATTTTCACCACTACTACCTCCATTAGTACCTCACGAACGCTCTCATGGGGAAGAGCTATCACCACGGGACTCTAAAAAGTGGCACCTACTGGGGCAAGACTAAGCAATGGATCAAAAATCAATGCATTAAGACCCTAGGCAAACTCCTTTCCTTCTTCAATAAAGGACACACCATCACAAAACAGAATCTAGCTAAAAGATTAAATCAGCTAACATACTCCATTACTAATAAGCTACACAGTTGCAAATGGATGAAACACTCAAACCGTATATCTCACCCCCGGTGATAAATGGAGGCTGAAATCGACGTTTAGAATCAATCCAAGTCATTGCTAGCTCTTCAACCTCCACTACTATTATATCCCACCAAGCCAAAACCCCTTTCTAAGTGCTAGGAAGCAATCCTCTAAGTCCATATTGGTGAAAGCCCTTTCAAATGAACAGGCCCCAGGCCATGTCTCACCAATAGTCTCAAAACCTAGATATGGCTACACGCCAAGGTTTAAGGAAATCCTAGCACAACTTTGGAAAGTCTAAAGCTTGTGGAGCAAGAAATAATGGTGCACTAAGGGCTACATCACCTTCCACACCTACGGCTACTGCTAGGATGTTCACAAGCGATGAAACATCCTGTACAGTAGCTTAATAGTTTCTATACTAATCAAGCATCTCAAACTGCCTCTCCATAATTTCTCATGTACTTCGTCTACTCAACAGATAATCTGAACAAAGATACTTAAGAAACTTACGATAGAAAGAAATCAGAGTCTAAAGGACAAGTAGTGTATGCAGTATAATATAGTAGAAAAATACAAGTACACTCTCCCAACGTATCTTCTTTTACCTGTGTAATATCCTAGAATCTTTGACAATATCAATTTAATAATCAATGTTTGAAATTAAATTGATTTGATAATTTCTGTAAATAAATTTGAATTGTTTTGATAATCTTCTTTAATAAATATTTAATTATTGAATTTATCTTTTAATAAGCTAATAAATTATTTTCTATTTATAATATGTATATATATGTGTATATATTTTAATTAGATAAGTTTGGTTTTAAATTTAATCAGTATAACATATTTTCTAATATTTTGAATTTGGGAAATTATGATTTATTTTTGAATTAAGCTTTTCAAAACTATTTAATAAAATAACTATATGATTTTAAATATATAAGGTAAATGTTTTATTTGTTTAAAATATATTTTGACTTAAGTTTGAATATTAAAATAAAGTTATAAAAATATTTGTTTTATTTCTTTTTAAAATATTGATTTATAAATGTGATTTGTAAATTTAATATGAAAGTTTAAAAACAACTTATACATGAAACATTTATTCATTTAAATAACAAATAAGTTACAATCTCTTTTATAAATTTACTTAAATTAATCAATTTGTATAACAGAGCAGCAATTTGTATAAGATGAAAATTCAAACATTTCAATTCAATGTTTCAGGATTATGAATCAAAACATCAGGCAAAATCATGAATTTTAAATCTAATATTACAATTTATAATGCTTAAACCAGAGAGCAGTTCCACGTTCACTGTATTTCACCTTTTGGGTTAGCATTGATGATCTTTGTGTTCGATTGAGTTGAAATTGCTCCTTGAGAAGGTGAAGTGATTTGGGATGTTGAGAAAATTATTGGATTTGGTTGTATTTCATTTTTGAGGTTGTGATTGGGATTTACAGTTTTGAACCCTAGTTTCATTGTGGCTAGAAAATTTGATCATTCTGGCAAGTATACTTTTTCGAGTTGCTTGGGGTCTTAGGCATTGGAAGATGGTAAGTTGCCGAAGGATTCGCCGAAGTTTTAGGGGTGACGGTGGTCGGAGCTTCAGGGGGAAAGTGTTGACAGGTTTGGGAGTAGAAAACTGCCTGTTGTTCCAGATTTGGGGTTTTTTGGTCGCGATTTTGAATTCTTGCATATGTCGATTTGATTTTTTGTTTGGATGGCCTGAGGAGTTGAATGTCGACTGTGGGGAGGTCGCGTAGTTGGCCAGCAGTGGCCGGAGGCAGTGTACAGGTGCACAGTGCAATAGTGGATATGTTGGTGAATGTTGTTGGTTACAGGATTTTGGTGCCTCGTGATGGTCTCGGGAAGTTTAAGTTGTAACTCGAAGCAATTAAACTTTGGACTCGAAGTAATATAGGGGAGGCTCGAGTAATGTTGTTTCAGGTTTTACAAATTTAAACAGAAAACCTGTTTTGTTTTAAGTCTTAAAGCAGGTTTAAATGTAAACTAAATTTTTGAACTAAGTTTAAAACCTGAATTTAAATATGAATTCAAATAGTTTGAATCCTGGTTTTTGTAATAATTTGAATTTAGAAAATTTAAGTTTGGTTTTAAATAAAAAAACAGAATCCTGTTTCTGTTTTGAAAATTAAAATAAATTTTTTAAATGTAAACTAAAAATTAAAATTAGTTTGAACTTGAATTTGAAATCTGGTTTCAAATTTTGTTTGAATCTGAGTTTGAATAATTTAAATTTGAAATTTAAATTTAGTTTAACAACTTTTAAAGTATAAAAGAATATTGGTTTTGAATCTAAACTGTAAGTTTTAAAATCGTGAAATAGAAATTTAAAATAAGTTTAAATCCAGTTTTAAAAATCTAGAATTTGGTTTGAATGCCAGTTTTTAAATAAAATAAGTTTTTGAATTTAATCGGTTCTAACTATTTTAGGAATGGTTAAAGAATTTGAATTTTAAAATGAAGATGGAAATGTAAGTAAAGCTTTAAAGTTTTAAGTTTAAATCTTGAATAAAAGATTCAAGCTATATTTCAGATTTGAAATTAAAGGAAAATTTTGAATTGAAATTGCTTTTAATAATTTGTAATGTTTAAGGTATATTTTAAACTAGTTTGAATTTAAAAATGAATTTGGTTCAAATTCTTTTAAACTTATCTTATATAATGAATGTTTCTTTAACATATAAGATAAAAAGGTCTTAAATTGTTTTAAAACCTTGTTTAGATAAATTGGTTTTCATTTTTAAAATCTTAACTTTAAAATGAAATTTAAAGTGAAATTTAAAGTAAATTTGAAACAAAGTGTTTTTAAATACTTTATATAAGTAAGAAATGTTTCTTTAATTAAGTTAGAACTTAAGAATTTGGATTCATTTAAATTATTAGGTTAATTTAAATGGGTAATTAATTAATTAATTAATAATATGGATGATTAATTAAGTAATTAAGAAATTTAAATTGATTAATTAAGACTTGAGATTAATTAATTAAGGTTAATTAATCTGTAATTAGGGATTATTAATTAAATTTTAATTTATGATTAAGATTAAATAATCAAGTGATTAAGGATTAATTAAGTTGCAGTTAACACTTAATTAATTTAATAATTAGCAATTAATTAATTAGTAATTAAATATTAATTAATTTATAATTAATAATGGTTAATCCGAATTAATTTCTTAATAAAGAAATTAAAGAATTGTTAATGAAGGTCATTAACTTAAGATTATTTTAAAAATTAATTAATGTGATTAATTTTTTAATAATTAATTAGATTAATTAATTAACGATAATCATTTGTGAAATTGTTTAAGTTTAATTACTTAATGGAAGTAATTAATGAATTAATTACTTAATGTAATTAATTGGTTTAATGTGATTAATTTAGATTAATTAAGTTTAATTAATTCAAACACTTGATGGTAATAGATAATTACTTTATGTAATTAATGGGATTGTAATTACTTAGGGAAGTAATTAATTGATAATTACTTGATGTAATTAAAGATGGTTATTTATGGAAGTAATTTAGATGAAATTACTTTGAAATTAATCAAGGGATTAATTGAGATAATAAATTAAGGAGTAATTTATTAATGAAGTAATTAAGGGTAGTTAATTACTGGATTGTTATTAATCAAGGGTGGTTAATATATGTGGTTTAATTGCAGATTAATTACTTAATGTAATTAATTTAAATAGAGAGATTAATTAAAAATGTGATTAGAAATCATTAATTACTAAAATTAATGATGTAATTTAGAATTGATTAATGAAGGAATAATTAATAAATGAAGTAATTAATTAATAAAGGATTAATGTAATTAACTATGGTTAATTAATTACTTAAGTAATTAAAAGTTAATTATTGCAAAGTGATAAGTATAATTAACTTGTGTAATTAATTTAAAGGCTAATTACTTATTGTAATTAGAAATATTGTTAATCAGGAATGATTATTTGAAATGAACAATAGGATGGTGATTAATTAATTGATTTGTAATTAATTAATGGTGAAGTTAAGTAGGATTATAATGATGAAGTAATTAATTTAATTCATTTTAAATTAATTAAAGAGTAAGTAATTAATTTAATTCAATTTAAATTAATTATAGTTGGTGTGATCATTAAATCATTGCTTATGTATGAATGATTGATATTGGTTGCCTTGTATGGTTTGTGATCTCAGCTATGAGATGAGTAATGTTATATGATATGGATGCATTGGTTGCATTATGATGAAGATATGGATTATCTGTTTATAATGCTGATATGGATTATCTGTTGATGATAGTATTGATTATCCATTGTGAATCTGTGAATTACCTATCTATGTATATATAGATAATGAATTGAATTGTCTTAAACTCTAAAACAACTTGGCCTTAAAAGACACGTTTTGGATTCGGTGAGACCGGGATCGGGTTTCCATATTTGGATATCCGAAAACCACATTGATCCAAATTAACAATAGGTCGTGAATCTCAAGCGAAGATAAAGATTCAGAGTGCAAGGGTTATCGTCATTAACTCTGAGGGTGATTCCAAAATGAGTGTAACGAGATAATGCATTCGGTTTCGTTCGAACCCGGAACAAACTTGTATGGAATAAATGCTTTCAGAACATCGTCAGGTGGACAATGAGCATTCTAAGTGATATGTCTTATAAAGGTAATCGTAGCCTCAAGCCTCATCAACCGGGAATGGCTAAAACAGGGGAGGTGCAGCAAGGCTAAGTGGGTCATGCCCAAGTATAATGAGATTTACCCCTGTCTAGATGTCCCTTTATTTCGGCTTTGTGGTGCGGTTGCTGATCACAACTGCGGGGTGATCTTGTTCGGAACTGTTCAGTAAGGAATGGTTCCGGCTTTGTGTTGTAGGGGATTAGGAGTGATCCTCGGTACGGTGATCTAGGCCACGTACTGTGACGGGCGGTACCCCGGTAGCCCTGCCATTGTATGGAATCCAAAATCAAATGAGTGCCCTCGGTTTTGATTGTATTACCCACTTTTGTGGCTAGTAGCTGGAATTTAATGTATGTAACAATTTCGGCTATTTCTTATTTTCTTGAAAACCCTAGACCTATTATAATATCACTGGATTTCCTATCAAATGTTTTGGTTAGCGTAAGGTAAAAACTTTTCCATGTTTATGTGTGGGAAGTCTTACATGATACTTTTCTTTCAAAGGTTTTTCAAAGTTAAGCAACTTTAACCTATTACTCACACCAGACCCATGTCTGACCCGGAGTTTATTTCTGTTTTTCTTAAACTCTTATGTACTCAAATTTTTTACGAGTAGCCAAGGGATTCAGGTTAGCTTTGACGAATTGTGGAGGAGCAATGGAGCAGGAGGCTTCTGCGTGTAGTTATATAGTGTTCCGCTGTGTTGGTATCTCTGAGTGTTTTCTGTATTGTGTTTTGAGTTGTAATAACTAGACAGGTGTTTATAACTGTCTAGTATGTGATGTATTGTCTGTGTAACTCTGATTATTGTTGTATACTATGTAATACTTATGTTATTAATATAATTTATTCGTTCCGCTATTGAGATTCTGATGTTGTTTCTTCTTTCTCTTCTTTCTCTTCTATTTTCTATCCCTTTATTTCTTCAAGATGATGCAACTTTCTGGGAGATGATAGTTAAGTTGTCTCATTTGGTATCAGAGCGCTAGGTTGAGCGAATACCTAGTCTCTGGAGTGGTGTCTATCTTGAGAGAGCGTATTTGTATTTTTAATATATATACATATATAATTATTTTCTACCTATTCGTTGGATTACCCGTACAGGTTTTTCCAATATAAGTCATAAAGGTAGACGAGGTAGTGGTGTGTGTAACACAACTAGCATTGGTTGGAGTTTGTATGTGTGAGGTTGGAAGTGGATCTTTCGATACTGTAGACCTAATACCGACTCGAGTGAGTTTTGCTTGGTGTAGGATTTCATCGATCTCCGAAGAAAACCTGTTCAGGTTCAGAGTCATCTTTGAAGTGCGGAGTTGGGTGAGTTGTGTCTGGATCTGTCAGAAGGGCAGAAGCAAGCAAGTGATGGTGTCTTGATATCTCAGGAAGTAGTACCTGCGTGATGAGATGCAGTGACTATGGATATTTCTGAAGATGTTTCTTTGGAACAAGAGTAAGGAAGTGAGTCTGCTTGGTGTTGTGGCTGAGTTCAGCATGGTGTTTCTGTTTGCTTTGAGGTCCGAGTTTCTCGGAGAGCTTTGGATTGAGAATTCTTTGGCATTGGTGTTAGCAGCTGCTCGGAGTGTTCTGAGTTGGCAGGAAGTTTTCCAGCTGAGTAGTTATTATGAAGGTGGAGTTCAGAAGCAGTAGAGTGGACTCGTTTCTTCGATGGGTTGGCTAGGCCAGCGTAAGATGTACTTATTGGTAAAGGAAGATCAGTTTCTTTTGATTAGGCTGGGTTGATCGCAAAAGTGGCTTGCGATAGTTGAGTGTTTTCTTAGGTTGTTGGAGATTGTCCGGATGTCTTCAGGGAAGTCATAGGTTTGTTCACATCTGGAGATCGAGTTTTCTTATCGGTTAGTATTCCAGGATTTTCGGTGGTTCAGTTAGTAGAAGGATGGTTCCTTGAGATAGAAGTTGGTGAAGCAGCTTAGGTTTCGGAGGAACTTATGAGTTTTCTTTATGGATCTGTTGAACCATATTTCTGGGATGTGTTGTCCAGTCTGTGCTCGTGCTCTTCATTATCATTTTCTTCAACTTCGGATCAGAGTTGTGCAGCGGAAGCAGTTTGGGGGTGCATCTGTTTTTTCTTTTCTTGGATAAGGAGAAGTTTGTTCTATCTTTTGTTGTTGAGGAGTAGAGTTTGTGTTCCTTGTTTTGAATTGATCTTGAGGAGATCATTGGATGGATTTGATCCAGTCTATTTCTAGAGGCATCAGCTAGGGTTGAGCTGATCAGGAAGGATGTTGGTCGTCCAGGATCGTCCGAAGAGTTTTTATGGATAAGAGACGGAGAAATTTGGATTCTGGAGTCGAAAATTTGTTTTGGATAAGATTTTTCTCTAATCCAAGGAGCTATAAGTTTTGGTAAGTCTGTGAAGCTAGCTCCGAGGTGTTTTGGATTTCTTCTGTGTTTTGGTAAGATAAATGTTTGGTCTTCAGAGTTGAACTGCCAGTTTGGATTACTGGGATTCGGTATGTCTCACGTATCTCTGAGGGAGTACGTGTATGATATCTCTGGTTTTGGAACCAACAGTTCAGTAGATTTGGTTGTTGAGTCAGACTCGTCTGTAGTCTGATATCCTGTTTAGAGTTGTAGATTTAGATGAATTAGAGCTCCGTAGCTTAGTAGTATTGATTGTTTGAATTCTATAGAGCGAGTAATTCCGATATTTATTGGGGGAAACTCGTGGAAGTTCTATCCAGAATTTTTCTGGATAGTTAGATTTGTTTTGATTATATGAATTGGTTGCTTTGGTTGTTAGCATATGATTAATATATGCTGTATTTTAAAATTTAATCTTTAATAAGATTATTAAATTACCTTTGTTTTAAATTTCGGGGACGAAATTCTTTTAAGGAGGGAGGATTGTAATATCCCGGAATTTTTGACAATATCAATTTAATAATTTGTGTTTGAAATTAAATTGATTTGATAATTTCTGTAAATAAATTTGAATTGATTTAATAATCTTCTTTAATAAATATTTAATTACTGAATTTATCCTTTAATAAGCTAATAAATTATTTTCTATTTATAATATGTATATATATTTATATATATTTTAAATAGATAAGTTTGGTTTTAAATTTAATTAGTATAACATATTTTCTAATATTTTGAATTTGGGAAATTATGATTTATTTTTGAATTAGGCTTTTAAAAACTATTTAATAAAATATTTATATGATTTTAAATATATAAGATAAATGTTTTATTTGTTTAAAATATATTTTGACTTAAGTTTGAATAATTAAATAAAGTTATAAATTTGTTTGTTTTATTTATTTTTAAAATATTGATTCATAAATGTGATTTGTAAATTTAATATGAAAGTTTATAAACAACTTATAAACGAAACATTTATTCATTTAAATAACAAATAAGTTACAATCTCTTTTATAAATTTATTTAAATTAATCAAAAATGTTATTTTTAAATAATTGATATATGTATTGTTTTTATTTAAATCATACTTGGTTTTGTTTTCTTTAATTATTTATCTATATACATAACTAAGTATTAAAACTAATTAACTAAGTTTAAACTTTCATTAACCTTAATTATAAATACAAATCACTTAAAGGACAAGTGTAAGTATCTTAGAACATAATTAACATGTGTAATTTAAACACACAAAGATATTAACATGTGTTAATATTCAAGCCAAGTGTCGTGTTTAATTTTTATTTTCTTTGATTTTAAATAAATCATAAATATAGTTATATAAACTTGCATTCTTCCTTTCCTTTTTCTTTTCTCATTTTCATTTCATAAACAAAGAAAATCTGTAAATCAAAATCTATAGCATTTTCAAGCATTTCAGATTTAAATCAAATGAAATCTGAAAATCACACTTCATAATCATACCCTGCAACTCATCTTCAACATGCAAATCTGATGCAACCTTTTCAAATGCATATCAAATCCCTGTAAATCAACTTGCATTCATTCTCCCCAAAACTGAAGCAATCATTTCCAAACAAAAGAAGAAAAACCTGCAAGTTAAAATACCTGCATGAAACAATTTGTTTCCAAAAGCCTGCATTTCCTTCTTCAAAAATCTGGAATGGCCACTGCATGTAAAATCTGGGAGTTAAAGCAAATTTAATCATCAGTAACAATCAAGATTAAAGGATACGAAGCACTAAAGTTTTTTTTTTAAAAAGCATTCAAGTCAAAAGTTTCTCTGTCAAAAGCTGTTTTCAAACCATAACAAAGGATGCTCTGCTCTGCATATTTAAAACAGATGAGTAACTTAACATTTTTTAAAACTTGATTTATTCATGAAAACAAGTAGTGTTATATATGTTGTCAAACACATTGCTGAGTTTATCTTTGTGTATGAATGAATGCATGTTTAATTCATCTAAGTTACTGATTTTTTTTACAGTATATGTTCAAGTTGATAAAAGTTTTCTTTTCTTTGACTGGTTGCTGTTATGATTTAATCAATTGAATGAAACTTGTTATTACAAGATGAAGTAAGTTTTAAAAAATTTATATAAGTTAAATAAAATCTTATATTACCTGGAAGTGAATATAACAGAGCAACAATTTGTATAAGATGAAAATTCAAACATTTCAATTCAATGTTTCAGGATTATGAATCAAAACATCAAGCAAAATCATGAATTTTAAATCTAATATTACAATTTATAATGCTTAAACCAGAGAGCAGTTCCATGTTCACTGTATTTCACCTTTTTGGTTAGCATTGATGATCTTTGTGTTCGATTGAGTTGAAATTGCTCCTGGAAAGGGTGAAGTGATTAGGGATGTTGAGAAAATTATTGGATTGGGTTGTATTTCATTTTTGAGGTTGTGATTGGGATTTACAGTTTTGAACCCTAGTTTCATTGTGGCTAGAAAATTTGATCATTCCGGCAAGTATACTTGTTCGAGTTGCTTGGGGTCTTGGGCATTGGAAGATGGTAAATTGCCGAAGGATTCGCCGAAGTTTTAGGGGTGACGGTGGTCGGAGCTTCAGGGGGAAAGTGTTGACAGGTTTGGGAGTAGAAAACTGCCTATTGTTCCAGGTTTGGGGTTATTTGGTCGCGATTTTGAATTCTTGCATATGTCGATTTGATTTATTGTTTGGATGGCCTGAGGAGTTGAATGTCGACTGTGGGGAGGTCGCGTATTTGGCCAGCGGTGGCCGGAGGCAGTGTACAGGTGCATAGTGCAATGGTGGATATGTTGGTGAATGTTGTTGGTTACAGGATTTTGGTGCCTCGTGATGGTATCGGGAAATTTAAGTTGTAACTCGAAGCAATTAAACTTTGGACTCGAAGTAATATAAGGGAGGCTCGAGTAATGTTGTTTCAGGTTTTACAAATTTAAACAGAAAACCTGTTTTGTTTTAAGTCTTAAAGTAGGTTAAATGTAAACTAAATTTTTGAACTAAGTTTAAAACCTGAATTTAAATATGAATTCAAATAGTTTGAATCCTGGTTTTTGTAATAATTTGAATTTTGAAAATTTAAGTTTGCTTTTAAATATAAAAAACAGAATCCTGTTTCTGTTTTGAAAATTAAAAGAATTTTTTTAAATGTAAACTAAAATTTAAAATTAGTTTGAACTTGAGTTTGAAATCTGATTTCAAATTTGTTTGAATCTGAGTTTGAATAATTTAAATTTAGTTTAACAACTTTTAAAGTATAAAAGAATATTGGTTTTGAATCTAAACTGTAAGTTTTAAAATTGTGAAATAGAAATTTAAAATAAGTTTAAATCCAGTTTTAAAAATCTGGAATTTGGTTTGAATGCCAGTTTTTAAATAAAATAAGTTTTTGAATTTAGTCGGTTCTAACTATTTTAGGAATGGTTAAAGAATTTGAATTTTAAAATGAAGATGGAAATGTAAGTAATGCTTTAAAGTTTTAAGTTTAAATCTTGAATAAAAGATTCAAGCTATATTTCAAATTTGAAATTAAAGGAAATTTTTGAATTGAAATTGTTTTTAATAATTTGTAATGTTTAAGGTATATTTTAAACTAATTTGAATTTAAAATTGAATTTGGTTCAAATTCTTTTAAACTTATCTTATATAATGAATGTTTCTTTAACATATAAGATAAAAAGGTCTTAAATTGTTTTAAAACCTTGTTTAGATAAATTGGTTTTCATTTTTAAAATCTTAACTTTAAAATGAAATTTAAAGTAAATTTGAAACAAAGTGTTTTTAAATACTTTATATAAGTAAGAAATGTTTCTTAAATTAAGTTAGAACTTAAGAATTTGGATTCATTTAAATTATTAGGTTAATTTAAATGGGTAATTAATTAATTAATTAATTAATTAATAATATGGATGATTAATTAAGTAATTAAGAAATTTAAATTGATTAATTAAGACTTGAGATTAATTAATTAAGGTTAATTAATCTGTAATTAGGGATTATTAATTAAATTTAAATTTATGATTAAGATTAATTAATCAAGTGATTAAGGATTAATTGAGTTGCAGTTAACACTTAATTAATTTAATAATTAGCAATTAATTAATTAGTAATTAAATATTAATTAATTAATAATTAATAATGGTTAATATGAATTAATTTCTTAATAAAGAAATTAAAGAATTGTTAATGAAGGTCATTAACTAAAGATTATTTAACAATTAATTAATGTGATTAATTTTTTAATAATTAATTAGATTAATTAATTAATGATAATCATTTGTGAAATTGTTTAAGTTTAATTACTTAATGGAAGTAATTAATGAATTAATTACTTAATGTAATTAATTAGTTTAATGTGATTAGTTTAGATTAATTAATTAAGTTTAATTAATTTAAACACTTGATGGTAATAGATAATTACTTTATGTAATTAATGGGATTGTAATTACTTAGGGAAGTAATTAATTGATAATTACTGGATGTAATTAAAGATGGTTATTTATGGAAGTAATTTAGATGAAATTACTTTGAAATTAATCAAGGGATTAATTGAGATAATAAATTAAGAAGTAATTTATTAATGAAGTAACTAAGGGTAGTTAATTACTGGATTGTTATTAATCAAGGGTGATTAATATATGTGGTTTAATTGCAGATTAATTACTTAATGTAATTAATTTAAATAGAGATATTAATTAAAAATGTGATTAGAAATCATTAATTACTAAAATTAATGATGTAATTTAGAATGGATTAATGAAGGAACAATTAATAAATGAAGTAATTAATTAATAAAGGATTAATGCAATTAACTGTAGTTAATTAATTACTTAAGTAATTAAAAGTTAATTATTGCAAAGTGATAAGTATAATTAACTTGTGTAATTAATTTAAAGGCTAATTACTTATTGTAATTAGAAATATTGTTAATCAAGAATGATTATTTGAAATGAATAATAGGATGGTGATTAATTAATTGATTTGTAATCAATTAATGGTGAAGTTAAGCCGGATTATAATGATGAAGTAATTAATTTAATTCATTTTAAATTAATTAGAGATTAAGTAATTAATTTAATTCAATTTAAATTAATTATAGATGGTGTGATCATTAAATCATTGCTCATGTATGAATGATTAATATTGGTTGCCTTGTATGGTTTGTAATCTCAGCTATGAGATGAGTAATGTTATATGATATGGATGCATTGGTTGCATTGTGATGAAGATATAGATTATATGTTTATAATGCTGATATGGATTATATGTTGATGATGGTGTTGATTATCCATTGTGAATCTGTGAATTACCTATCTATGTATATATAGATAATGAATTGAATTGTTTTAAACTCTAAAACAACTTGGCCTTAGAAGACACGTTTGGGATTCGGTGAGACCGGGATCGGGTTTCCATATTTGGATATCCGAAAACCACATTGATCCAAATTAACAATAGGTCGTGAATCTCAAGTGAGGATGAAGATTCAGAGTGCAAGGGTTATCGTCGTTAACTCTGAGGGTGATTCCAAAATGAGTGTAACGAGATAATGCCTTCGGTTTCGTTCGAACCCAGAACGAACATGTATGGATTAAATGCTTTCAGAACATCGTCAGGTGGACGATGAGCATTCTAAGTGATATGTCCTATAAAGGTAATCGTAGCCTCAAGCCTCATCAACCGGGAATGGCTAAAACAGGGAAGGTGCAGCAAGGCTAAGTGGGTCATGCCCAAGTAGGACGAGATTTACCCCTGTCTAGATGTCCCTTTTATTTCGGCTTTGTGGTGCGGTTGCAGATCACAACTGCGGGGTGGTCTTGTTCGGAACTATTCAGTAAGGAATGGGTCCGACCTTGTGTTGCAGGGGAGTGGGCGTACTCCTCGGTACGGTGATCTAGGCCACTTACTGTGACGGACGGTACCCAAGTAGCCCTGCCATTGTATGGAATCCAAAATCCAATAAGAGCCCTCGGTTTTGATTGTATTACCCACTTTTGTGGCTAGTAGCTGGAATTTAATGTATGTTACAATTTCGGCTATTTCTTATTTACTTGAAAACCCTAGACCTATTATAATATCACTGGATTTCCTATCAAATGTTTTGGTTAGCGTAAGGTAAAAACTTTTCCATGTTCATGTGTGGGAAGTCTTACGTGATACCTTTTCTTTCAAAGGTTTTCAAAGTTAAGCAACTTTAACCTGTTACTCACACCAGACCCATGTCTAACCCGGAGTTTATTTCTGTTTTTCTTAAACTCTTGGGTACTCAAATTTTTTACGAGTAGCCAAGGGATTCAGGTTAGCTTTGACGAATTGTGGAGGAGCAATGGAGCAGGAGGCTTCTGCGTGTAGTAATATAGTGTTCCGCTGTGTTGGTATCTCTGAGTGTTTTCTGTATTGTGTTTTGAGTTGTAATAACTAGACAGGTGTTTATAACTGTCTAGTATGTGATGTATTGCTTGTGTAACTCTGATAATTGTTGTATACTATGTAATACTTATGTTATTAATATAATTTATTCGTTCCGCTGTTGAGATTCTGATGTTGTTTCTTCTTTCTCTTCTTTCTCTTCTCTTTTCTATTCCTTTCTTTCTTCAAGATGATGCGACTTTCTGGGAGATGAAAGTCGGGCCGTCGCAACCTGATTGATTGACTCAAACTGGTTCACTTGGTCCCGAATGCAGAGCCTAAGTTCTGATACCAAACGTAACAACCCATCCTTCGTAATACCCAAAAATCAACACCTCACATCAATGCCTGACTTTTGGATACCATAAAAGATTGATTATTAGGGTAAAAAAAAATACCATACTAAGACATCGATAAGATGTCATAATAGAATGATAACATATGATATCTGAATATACATGAATAGAACACGATGAATAATATTTGTAAGAGACCGCTTGGGCGGAAATAATTGATCGATGAGTATCAACACAGAAAGTCAGGATACATCAAACTTCCATGGGGTTCCGTATATAATATCCGGTATATAAAGTCTCATATATGAATACATATTTATCATGTACTACTGTAATAACAAGCATATATACGAAGTACCGACATCACCTCTATAGAATGTTCAAGTTGTCTTGAAAGCGTATCCTCAAAATCACTTGACTCACAAACTACTTAATCGAGTGCCCGATAGTTGTCACGACATAAACAGATAAAGGCAAAACATGATACAGACATAAAGCTTGGTGTGAAGGGAAGTATCTCAAAATATTGTGTATCAAAACTATAAACATATATAAAATAGGAAGCTACTAAGGCTCAGCCGGTCCTCTTCACAAACATGGCTCAAAAGTTATCCAGACAGCCCATGGACAAGTAAAGTAAACCCATCATAATGTAAGGAATCATACCATAACCAGCTCTTCTCCAGTAATCGATGAGTAAACACAACTAATGTAATGTGACTGATACATTACAATATATCATGATAAGGTAACACAACATACAAATGTAGAGAAAATATAAATATCATAATACAAGCATATCCTAGAATACCCAACAATATTATCAACCAACTAATATAAAGCATGGTATAATGACAAGGCAGACATAGAGTATTAATTGATACTCATCATTGCTGATGAGCCGAGTTTGCTATAGACACCAACCGATTCAATGATTCCAATCTAGGATCTAAATTAAATAGAGCCAATGTAGAATTTTTCTATAGAAATAAATCGTAATCCAGTGATTCCCATTGAGGGTCTAAAATAAATAAAGTCGGTACCTCAGTGTACCATAGACCCTGAGCTACATCCTCAGTGATCGAACTCGGGTAGGCCTCATCGTACCTCTTTGCAACAACCTAGTTTTTAAGTAATAATTAATTAAAATTAATAAAAGTAATTTAGTTATTTAAAGTAGAATCTGGATAATTTGAAAAATGGGTTTAAAAATTATGTAATAAAAAGATATAAATTGTGAAAACGTGATATTTAAATTTGAATAGGTTGAAATGTGGAAATAAAATTTATAAAAGTAATGCAATTGAAATATAATATTGGTTTGGAACTTTAAATGGAATTTGTATTTAGTAAAATAAATTAGAATCTAGTTTTATTAATATAAGGGAATAAATATATATACACTTACTTATTTTACATATTTTCAAAACCAAGCCCATATCTCTTTGCCTAAAATCTTGAGTTTTCTCTTCCTATCAGTAAATATTTATGTGTATTCTCCACCATCATCTTTACTTCCTTCTTAGAGAAAAACAAGGAGATCCACTTTATATAACAAATAAAATACCTATGAAGGAAGCGAAGCGACTATATCGATCAAGGATTGAGGGGCTAAAGTGTGCAATAGTGAAGTTGAGGGTAGGAACGTGTTCAGTTGAGTATTTATACTCACATTTATATAACAAATCGCATCTATCCTTTGTTTTATGTGTTTGGATTTAATGAATAAATGAATTATGGAAGTACGTATTGAGTTAGCGTGTAGAGGAGTTATTTGTTGCTAGAAATTGATCGAAGGGGATTCGAATCAATCAAACAAGGCATGGCCTCAAGCGTATTTTCCCCAGGCAAGAATTGATCGATGCATTGGTCATCTATGACCGGTATACCAGTAGTAGTGCCTTGTGCTGCCACCATGTGCGAGTGTGTGTATTTATGTGTGTGTCGTGCTGGCTGTTCAGCTGTTCTGTGTGTCTATGTGTGTTGTATGCTTTGAGTGTGTATAGTGTGTGCATTCAAGTGTTTGTGTGAGTGCACTTATATGTGTGTATGATGTTGTGTTTATGTGTGTGTATGTGTATGTCTGTGTTTAAATATGTGTGTGTTGTGGTGTTTATATATGTGCAGCTGTGTTTGTATCCATGAGATGTGCGTGTGCATGCAATATGATTTGTTCAGACCAACGTGTGTGTTCTCGTGTGTGAGATCCTTAGTGTTTGTGTACAATTGTGTTATTGGATGAACTGCTATGTGTATTGTATGTGTATGCCTGTGTTGTTTAATTTTTATGTGTTGTGTGTGTGTGTATGTCGGTAAACAAATATGTGTAAGTGTTTTTGCATGTGTTAATGTAATTCTTGCATGAGAAAGTGTGCAAGTTTGATATATATATATATATATGTGTGTGTGTATGTATATTTGAATTGAAATCTATATTTATATATATGTTAAAATATAAAATAATCTTTAATAAATATATATAAATAAGATATTTAAAACAAATATATACACTGCATATATATATATATGTACATATGTGTTTTACATGGATGTTAATATAATATAATGTTTAATAAATAAATGAAGTGAATTTGATATTATTATTAAAGGGAAAGTTAAATAGATTGGTCAGTTCTTATCTATAAGTTAACCAACGTACTATAAAAATTTGTAAAGGTTATATGATGTGAATGATTCGTTATTGTATATTTATTTGTTGTCATAAACACAAATCTATTTGAGTTTTCTATTATTATTTACTATTATAATAGCTCTCTTCTTGTTTATGGGATTGGATTATATGAAATAATTCTTATATGAAACATTTAACTTTATGAACTATTCTGAGGATTTAAAATAAGTTTTGCAGAGTTATTAGTAAATATTTAATAATCGACTAATTTTATGTAAGACAGAGAAATTAGTTATTTATTGCAAAATTAAACTATATCTGAATTTAGATAATAGTTATTTAATTGATTTTGGAATATGTATTTATTATTCATCTCTTAGTATTTATTTCGTTATATAAAATTATATGTTTTGAACGTTTCATTATTAAGTATTGATTTGTTTATTTATATTTATTTGAATAATCATGTTAGGTTTAGATTTTCGATTTCTTATCTTCCTTATATTGATTTAGATGATATGAGCGATTCACCATAGATATTGATTTAGTGAATGATTGTAATATCATACAGCGATGACATCCTTTGGTATGGTTTTGTAGTATTTTTATTCCATGTGATGAGAAATCTGAATAAACGGAGTCATAACATTGTCTAGTACGGGACTTTCGATAATATTTCTTCAGTTATTCTTTGGACTCATTATATAGAATATTGGATAATTTAAGTGTAATTTATAAGCACTGAGTAAACGTTTAGGTATGACGTAATGGTATGGGATGCTGTAGTGATATTTATTCGGTTATTCATTGTAAGTAGGCGACATTGAAGTGACGGGAATAAAGTGGATAGTATGAGGTGATACATAGTGATATATGGATCCGTACCTATATTTAGTGAGTATGGCTTTGTGCTTATCGATGACAAAAACTACATGTTTATATGTATTAGTTCTATATGCCACTATTACGATGTACTCCTATTATGTTTGTTGGTAAGGACCAGATGTCTAGAATCCACCCTAGCGGCCTGATCGTGGGGTCACACACCATATTTATGACACTATATTATTTAGCATTATGCTACCATTTGCGCACGTTTGCCGCTGTGTCACATAGGCCAGTAGCCTGCTACCTATAGGGGCAATTTGAGTGTCATGACTCATTAGTCCTCACGTTGATGGGCACATTGGTGGATACATGTCACGGTGATTATGGAGGTAATCAAGACCATGGAGACACCATGCCTCTGGAGCTTGTATGAATGCTATCAGTCTCCCTTCTTATACTTACGAAGTAGTAGATTGGCATGTACAATTGATACATCTCACTATATTATAAATATGGGTTTGATGACCCTCACATTGTTATATAGATGGCTCTAATAGGGACTTGTGATTATCATACAGCCATTTCCCATTACAATATTCTCAAATAGATATTATATGAGGAGATGAGATTATACCTGTGACATATGTCTAGAGTATAGTAGATTCTCAGTATATTGATAGGCAGCCTATCCTGTTTTATATATATTGATGATTATGTTTTATCGAGATTGAGAGATATATTAGGGCAGTGCTTCGTGCTAGCCCGATTATATTCGATGATATCTCATTTTTTTCAATTTGATGATGATTTTGTGATATGTATGATTCACCCGTTTGTATTAACTCTATGATTTTTGATTTGATATGTTTTATATGGGTCATGAAAACTTTCAATATCAAAGTTGGTTGTTTCATATTGTTTTGAGTTATTAGTGTGTTGTAGTGCATTGATGATCATTAGGGGATTATACAGATATTTCATGCATACATTTCTATATCTCTATATTTTTATATATACATATGTTGACATTTCGTTTGATGATTTGATTATCTATATTAGAGTTATCATAGTACTATTTCATGTTTACACTGCATCACCCATATTATAAATTCTTGATTAGACATAGTCTGACCCGTGTGTTATTTATGTAATACTCGAGTCAGTTCAAGACATTTCAGGTACAGTGATGACATGACCGGCTTGTATTTTATTAGGCTTAGAGGAATCCCAAAATAGGATTGTTATATGATACTTATTTAACATTGATTCACCGTACATATTTGACATCGAGCTGTATGTTGATTGTTTATCACATTATATTAAGATGTCAGTTATGTTGTACTCTTATGACCTTATTGTATTAGGCTTAGAGGCGCACTTGATTTGTGCCGATAACGTATACATTTAGATGAGATATTTGTTGGTGTTTTAATGCGTACTAGTGTTAGTCGAAGGAAATATTCATGTGTGTATCATATATAGTCTCATTCTTCGTATTATCTAACAGTATTACTCTTTAATACTCTTGGATAGTATGAGTATAGAGGTAGGATGTTTACATAATAGCATTAGAGCAAGTTTAGAACAATACATCGTATATCAAAGACACGAATTGAGACCTTAGATGAGACTTAGAGTCCCCGATCCTTGGGTATGTTAGGAGATTCCTTATATTAAAGGATATTGTGTGTGTATAGGATGATTACTGAGTAATCATCCGGCAATGTATTTGATATATTTAAAAGTATATAATTACTTTTTGCTTATTTCTTTTATGAATGTATATTTAATGGTTGGAGTAGCAAGGACGAAAGTAGTTGGTCCAACAAGTAGCTCTTGCATTTATGATTTTGGATGGTTTAAAATTTCAGTGTGATGAAGGCTTGATATTGGGTAGATGAGTTTTTATTTGATTTTGATCAGAGTGCGTAGTGGAAAATCTATTTATTAGTTTCCAGTGGGTATATTTATTTTTGTATCTTATGTTTGTTTGGACATTTGAAATCGTCGGTGTTGAATTTAATTTTAAAAATTTTGTGTTTTTTCCAAGTTGTGAAGTGAATTTTAATATTGATTTATATTTATTATAAATGAATAAGAACGGTGTTTATTTGGTATCATAAATTTTTTTGTTGAAATGGTTTATCATAAATTATATATATATGGTAGTAATTAAAGGATATTTTGAAATGTCTTAAAGTTTTGGAGTGTTTGATGGAAGTGAAGATTTGAAAATGAATTAGTAAAGTTTTATTAAAACTAATATATTAAATGATTTGTGAAAGTAATACTTATATAAAATTTTGAAAGAATTATTGTAACGACCCGTAATTTTTGGGATTTCAAATTTGAATATTTAATTTATTTAAATATTCGGATTTAAATTTAAATTATAATAAAATCTATGTTTCAAATTTAGACCTGATTTTTGATGACGTATTTTTAATTTATTTTATAGGATTTTTACATAAATTTTAGTTTGGGAAATAATTAAATTTTCGTTTTACGCTTTTTATGGCAAACATCGATACTTTTGAAACTTAAAATACTAAGTTACATGGAACAAGGAGGAAGAAAGCTTGCAATTTTCATGGGGATGCAGTAGTGCATAGCCATGAGTTGCATTAAAATGTTGCATGCATGGGTTGAAGCTAGGTTGAGCCTTGGGCGTGGCTTGCATGTGTAAATGCAAGTGTTTGTATATGCTTTGGCGTATGCGTGCATGATGGAGTGGGGCATGGCCATGCATAGGAAGTTTGGAGAAGATAGTGGGTGTACAAGCAATGAACATAAGGAGGCTTGGAAATAAATAAGACATGGTAGTAGCAGGTGCTTGGAGGAAGGTATTTGGGCCTTGCTGGGATTCTTTGGGATGTTTGGGTAATAATTACAGAGTCCATTTAACCCACGGCCTTCAACGTTAGATTTGTAACATACTGGTGTAAAGTATTGGCGCATTTGATAGTACAAAATAGTTATAAAATATTAGTGGTTGAATTTAATTACAAATTAAATTGAATAGTCTATTTTCACATCTATCGAACAGAATAAATCTCCATTCTGTGCTCACAAAATATTGATTGTTTTGAAATTAATTAATATGTTGATTAACTATTACTGAATAAATAGACGTGTCCACTATTTATTATTACTGTTGATCGATTATGTGATTTATGCTCGACCAGTTTATGAGCTATTACCCTTTTATATTTGACATGGGTTGGGTACAAAACATTTGCAGGCTAACACCTTGTCACTTATTTCATGATTTGACTGAAAGGTGTTCAGCGAAAATATTGGTTAAGAAGATATTATAATAAAAGATGTTTATTATAATTATGGAAATAAAAGATATCATATCTTTTGAATTGAAATGATTTCTTTTGGAAAGTAATAGAAATATTTTAAGAATAAATATTTTTGAAAGGATTATATATAGAAGTGATTTTCGTAAAATGGTTTATAAAAGTGTTTTATAAATGAAGAGAGTTTCAAGGACTAAAAACCTAGTGTTTGAAATTATTTCAAAAGGTTTTGGGAAATGAAATTATCATGATTGAAGGTATTTGTGGATATTAGCAAAAATGATCTATCACTTCGGGATGTAAAATGATTTGTTATTTTATCGATGATTTGGGTAACCCATAACTAAAAAGGTAAGCAATGGAGGTGCAACTGTTCTATAGCCTCAGTATAGTCCGCTGGAATAATAGAGGGATATACATATCTATTTTTTTGGAAGGCTGGGACCATGTTGCCTTGTTAGGGAGCTCCTGATTCGGCAGTACATATTTTATATGCTTTTATATAGAGTATCTGATACCGTTTTCAAATATGATTTGTTGTAAAATCCCATGTAAAGTATAATTTGATACAAAATATGTATATATTATTTCAAAGATATTGAAATTAAATTCAGGAGTTTGTTCCAAAGAAATTACTTTCGAAAATGATTATATTTTAAAATAATAAAGTTAACTGGATTTCAGAAATCTAAATGTAAGGATTAAGCTAAGAGGGCAGATTTAGAACCTACATTTGCATGATATACGCTATGTAATTTGGGATTTGCATATTTGTTTGTGCATCGTAGGCTCCCATGGAGTCTTATTTGTAGTAGAAAAACTACATTGGCTTGATCTTGTATCTAATTGGTATCCAATTAGATATGGGTAACGTAGGAAGTCACAAGTGATAGTGATGCAGCTCCAATAATAATATAAGCCTTTCCTGTGTATCTTTTTATTGTTAGCTATTTATCATGTGCTGATATCACTTTTCTACTTACTATTTTATTCCGCATTTACACTATTTATTGAGTTTGTAAGAATAAAAATTGATGTCTTTCACGTCAAAGTTGTGCAGTGGTAGATTTATTTGTATTTGAGTTTTCTTTGTATTAAAGTCCAGCTTGTAGATTAGATGATTACTTTGATAAGTCGTAT
This sequence comes from Allium cepa, assembly GCA_030765085.1. NCBI lineage: Eukaryota > Viridiplantae > Streptophyta > Magnoliopsida > Asparagales > Amaryllidaceae > Allium > Allium cepa. The sequence continues at coordinate 764,108,914 of CM060934.1, read as the reverse complement.
TATTAAAATTTTATCATATACATTTACTTATGTTGTATATTTATCAGATTTAGAGATGTTAAATTGGTATTTTTCATTTGTAGTTTTAGAACGGAAGGGTTTTCGACGATTTTGATTGGTCCGAAAATATGGATCGTTACACCTGGTATTAGAGCTTAGGTTAGGTGCCTAAGTAAAATTTCACCTATGTTTAGTAAATCAACCGAGGAATTTTAAAATGAAACTACCGTAATTTGATAAATAAAAATGGATATGATAAGGCATCTAACCTCCGATCGAGGTCGTGGGAGATATTATTTTGGTGTGCTTGACTTTTGTTGATTTCTTGTTTTTCATTATATTTTTTAATCCTTGGAATTTCGAAGATGAAATTTTTTGAAGGAGGAAAGAATGTAACGACCCTTAATATTTGGTATTCAAATTTGAATATATAATTTATTTAAATATTTGGACTTGAATTTAAATTATAATAAAATCTATATTTTAAATTTAGACCTAATTTTTGATGACGTATTTTTAATTTATTTTATAGGATTTTTCCACATTTTTTAATTTGGAAAATAATTAAATTTTCATTTGATGCTTTTTGCTGCAATGGTAATTTTGAAATTTGACAGAATAAGTTAGTTTGTCTATTTTATTTATGTTGTGCGCAGCTCGTATGCGTACGTGTTATTATGTGGCGGGGTACTACAAAAATCTAACTTTTCCAAAACTTAAAATATACATGTACACACACTTACTTGCTGGCACTTTTTATGCAATATGTTTTATGGATCTTGTTTGTAACAAAACTCATCATTTTGTTTTTATTTGTTATAAAAGAGCAGTGGAACACATCTTCAAAACAAAAATATGTACATACGCTACACCACACGTACACATATACATACACCATACTCTATCACTTCACTCACTTCTCTTCGCCCATACTTCACCGTAACTTTCTTCCATGCCACACATGTTCTCTACTATCACATGTCGTAACTTGTCCTGCTCGTACATTGTTTGCTTAACTATTAATTAATTATTTTGTCTGTACACACACACCCATACACACTTTGACACGGGGACAGAGAGAGACATAGAAACATAAATACATAAATATAAAAACATATTTTCTTCTATACCCATGCAAATGAATAAGCACGCACGGAAGAGAGAGGACAACACATGCAAGAAAAGAAAAGAAGAAGGAGAGAGCATGCATTAGTGAGGGAAAACAATTCATTTTTCTTTTTTTTTCCTCTGGATACAAAAATGTACATATATATTAGTGTGGGATGTGGACATAACAGTGTAGAAACTAGGCACTTGAAGAGAGAGACGGAGGAAAGAAGCTTGCGATTTGCATTGGGATGTAGCAGTGCATGGCCGTGAAGTTACATTGAGATGTTGCATGCATGGGCTGAAGCTTTGTTGGAGCCAAAAGTGGGCATTGGACCATGGCTTGCATGTGTAGGTGTAAGTGTGTGTACATGCTTTGGTGTGTGTGCGCATGATGGAGTAGGGCATGGCCGTGCATAGGAAGTTTGGAGAAGATGGTGGGTGTATAGGTACGGAACGTGAGGAGGCTTGGAAATAAAGAAGACATGGTAGTGGAAGGTGCTTGGGGAAGGTATTTGGGGCTTGCTGTGCTTCATTGGGATGTTTGGGTGAGTATAGCTTTTTTAAAATTAAGTTGTTTTTTATTTGTAAATTAAAAAATTGTGAACTTAAAAAAAAAAAATCTACTCTTTTATACGGAGTCCATTTAACACGCGGTCTTCGACGTTAGATTTGTATTAACGAATAGAATACACTATTGTAAAGTATTGACACATTTGACCAAGTTTAAAATATTAATTGTTGAATTTAATTACAAATAACGTAATTAAATAGACTATTTTGACATCCATCGAGCAGAATAAATCCCCGTTATGTGCTTGCAAAGTAAATTAATTATTTCGAAATTAATTAATATGTTGATTAATTATTATTGAATAAATAGATGCGTTCACTATTTATTATTGTTGTTGATTGATTATGTGATTTACGCTCGACCAGTTTATGAGCTATTACCCTTTTATATTTGACATTGGTTGGATAGAAAACATTTGCAGGCTTACACCTTGTGATTTATTTCACGAGTTGACTGAAAGGTGTTTAACAAAAATATTGGTTAACCGAATATTAATTATAGTAAAAGATGTTTATTATAATTTTGGAAATAAAAGATATTTTATCTTTTGAATTGAAATGATTTTATTTGGAAAGTAATAGAAATATTTTAAGAATAAATATTTTTGAAAGGATTGTATATAAAAATGATTTCCATAAAATGGTTTATAAAAGTGTTCTATAAATGAAGAGAATTTCAAGGACTAAAAACCTAGTGTTTGAAAATGATTTCAAAAGGTTTTAGGAAATGAAAATACTATGATTGAAAGTATTTTTGGATATTAGTGAAAATGATTTATCACTTCGGGATATAAAATGATTTGTTATGTTATCGATGATTCAGGTAACCTACAACTATAATGGTGGGCAAGGGAGGTGCAGATGTCCTGTAACCTCAGGAAAATCCGCTTGATGAACAGAGGGATATACATATCTAACTTTGTTGGAAAGCTGGGAACCAGTTGCCTTGTTATGGCTAGTACCCTCCCGATCTGGTTGAATATATTTTTCTATGCTTTTATATAGAGTATTTGATATCATTTTCAAATATGATTTGTTTTAAAATCCCGAGTAAAGTATAATTTGATACAAAAGATGTATATATTATTTCAAATGTTTTGAAATAAAAATCGGGAGTTTGGTCCAAAGAAATTATTTTCGAAAATGATTATATTTTGACAATAATAAAGTTAATTGGATTTCAGAAATCTAAATGTGTAGGTTAAGCTAAGTGGGCCGATTTGGAACCTACATCTCCATGATATATGTTATGTAGTTTGGGATTTGCATATTTGTTTATGCATCGTAGGCACCCATGGAGTCCTATTTGTGGTTGGAGAAATACGTTGGCTTGATCTTATATCTAATTGGATACCCAATTAGATAGGGGTACATAGGCAGTCGCAAATGGTAGTGATGCAACTCCAATATTAATGTAACCCTTTCCTGTTTATCTGTTTATTATTTTCTATTTATGTGTGTTGATATCTCTTTCTATGTACTGTTTTATTCTGCATTTACACTGTTTATTGAGTTTGAACGAATGACTATTGCTACCTTTTACGTCAGAGTTGTGCGGTGGTAGATTTATTTATATTTGAGTTTTCTTTGCATTAAAGCCCACCTTATAGATTAAATGATTACTCTGATAAGTTGTATAATTAAAATTTTATCCTATACATTTAGTTATGTTGTATATTTATCAGATTTAGATATGTTAAATTGGTAGTTTCTATTCGTAGTTTTAGTACGGACGGGTTTTCTACAATTTTGACTGGTCATCAGGGCAGTTATAATTGTGTTAACTTGTCTGTTGAGTGTGTTAAGGATTTTCGTTGATGTTGGTGCATATGTTTTCCATAGAGATTCTTAAATACTGGAATGAGACATCTGACACGATATTTTGATGGATTTTAAATGTTTTATTGAAAATTAAAGTATTTTAGAAAAGGAATTGAATGCTTTAAATGAGAATTTATTTCGATGAACAAATATTTGAAATTTATATTTGAAAAGATACTTTATATGTCAATATGTACATTTAGTGATGGTTGCAGCCATTGAATGTTAGTGCACAGATGTGATCGCTGGCGAGGCAGTATTAATTATGTGGTTAATATTGCAGCCAACGGATATTAGTATCACTATAATAGATGACAAGGCAATATAACTCTATTTTATAGTATTTGAGGTGTTGTGATTATAATTGTATATATTTGAAACTTTTTTATATAATTTAAAATTTAAAAATGAATAATTTGTTTGTAATTATATGTATTAATAAATAATGTAGAGATAAAAATCTGATTTGGTTTTAACTTTGAAATATAATAAGACATTGGTTTTGATAATTTTTCTTTTGGGATGTAAATTTTTTTCTCTAATATTCTGGAAGTGTGAAAGTTTATGAAGCTTACAGGATTATTTAAATTGAGGACTATTTTGATAAGCAAAATAGAATTATTTTTGAAATGTTAAATTTTGGAGAATCAACTTAAAAGCTTTCTACCGTAATAAATTGAAGAATATTGTATATTTATACGAGATTTCATAAGAAAATTTTACATAAAATAGTAGTTGAACTTAATTTTGTGATGTGAAAGGTTTGAAATTAAGAAATAGATTAAAAGACCTTTTATTAAATAGAAAATGAAGATGGCAGTAGAAAATTTACATAATATTATGATTTTTGTTAAAATATCTTGAAGTTTATTTGATATAAAATTTGAACTTGAATTGAGTTTGAGTTAAAATAAAACCAATTTTTGAAAAAGAAAATACATAATATACGTATGATCTTTGAAATGGAAATTATTTAAATGAAGAGTTTTACGATTTTGTAAAGTAATTTTTATTTGGGTAAATGTTTTGAAATTTAAAATAAATTTAAATGATATGAATAACTTTAGTATAATTGGTTTAGTATAGATTCTTCCATATGGGAAATTTTCAGGACGCTGTTTTGTTAAGGGGGAAGTCTATAATAACCCAGTTTTGAAGTAATGGTTACTAAAATTAATAAAATTAGTTTAGTTAATTAAATTAGAATTTGAAGATTTATTTAAAAAAAATGTTTGGAAATTATTTAATAAAAGGATTTAAATTGTGAAAATGTGATATTTTAATTTGAATAAGTCAAAATCTGGAAATAAAATTTTATAAAAATAATGTAATTAAAATATAATATTGGTTTGGAACTTGAAATGGAATCTGTAGTCACTTAAATCAATTAGAATATAATTTTATTAGTAAAAGATAATAAATATGTATTTATATACTTCCTTATTTTATGTATTTTCAAAACCAAGCTGACATCTCTTAAGCCCAAAATCTAGAGTTTTCCCTTCCCTTTAGTAAATATTCGCGTGCATTCTCCGCCATCATCATTACTTCCTTCGTAAAGAAAAACAAGGAGATTCTCTTTCCATAACAAACAAAATAAAATTCAATAAATTACTATAAATCACCTACGAGTATATTCATCTCAACGTCAATGGAACATAAGACGGTAGCGAAGCGAGTGTATCGATCAAGGATTAAGGGGCAAAAGTGTGCAACTATGAAGTTGAGGGCAAGAACGTGTTCATGCGAGCATTTGTACTCACATTTATATGCCTAATCATCATCTACCTTGTTGTATATGTTTGGATTTGATGAAAATGAATTATGAGTGTAATGACTCGCTTCCATTGCATAGAAAGACGCATCATTAATAAGAAAGAAAGGCATAGAAAGAGAAAAGATAGGAAAAAAAGAACTAAACAATATCAGAATCTCACAGCGGAACGAATAAAATATATTAATCACATAGTTATTACATAATATACAACATCTATCAGAATTACACAGCTTTACATCACAACATATTAGACATATATGAAAACCTGTCTATCATACAACTCAAGATACAACACAGATCTCAACACACTGGAAACACTATATATTTTCATATGCTGAAGCCTCCTTCTCCAAATCTCCTCCAGAATTCGTCAAAGCAAACCTGAATCCCTTGGCTACTCGTAAAACAAGAGTTTAAGAAAACAGAAAATAAACTCTGGGTCAGACATGGGTTTGGTGTGAGTAAACGGGTTAAAGTTGTTTAACTTTGAAAATCATTTGAAAAAAAGGGTATCTCGTAAGACCACGCCACAAATAAACACGTCGAGTTTTTACCTTACGATAACCAAAACATTTGATAGGAAATCCAGTGATATTATAATAGTGTCTAGGGTTTTCAAGTAAAATACAGAAATAGCTGGAATGCTTACATCTCACGTTCCAACATAGTTGGGCACAATCAAAACATAAGGCACTTATCGAAGATTGGATTCATACAATGGCAGGGCTACTGGGGTACCGTCCGTCACAGTACGTGGTCTAGATCACCGTACCGAGGATCCACCCTGATCCCCTGCAACACAATACCGAAACTATCCCTTACTGGATAATCTCGAATAAGACAACCCCGCAGTTGCCACGAACAACTGCCCACATAGCTGAATAAAAAGGGACCTCTAGACAGGGAAAATCTTATCCTACTTGGGTGCTACCCACACCTCCCCTGTTTTAGCCATTATCGCTTGATGAGGCTTGAGGCTACAATTACCTTGTTAGAACACAAATCTTAGAATGCTCATCGTCCTCCAATGACGATGTTCTGAAAGCATTCAATCCATACAAGTCTGTTCCAGTTTCGAACGAAACCGAAGGCACTATATCGTTATACTCATTTTGGAATCACCCTTAGAGTTAAGGACAATAGCCCTTGCACTCTGAATCGTCGTCTCGAACTTCACTTGAGATTTCACGACCTATCATTTAATTCGGATCGATGTGGTTTTCGGATATCCATTTTGGGATCCGATCTCGGTCTCACCGAAATCCAAAACGCAGTATTTTAATGCCAAGTTGTTTTAGGTTAAAAACAATTTAATTTATATCTAGAGTAACATATGCACGTAAATAGAATAATTCACATTATTACAGATAGATAATCCATATTATCACAATTCAACCAAGCATCTCATACCACAAAGCAGCACATATCACATATCAGAGAAATCAAATAATCTAAGGCATTCAATATCATTCAATCATCAATAAGCAAGATTAATTAATCACACCATTACTAATTAATTTAAATAAATTAAATTAATTACTTCCATCACCAAAAATCCCGCTTACTTAACCATTAATTAATTACAAACCAATTAATTAATAATCCTTTAATTATCATCTTAATTTATCATCCTTAATTAATTACTCTTTAATTACATTAAGTAACTAGCCTTTAATTAATTACATAAATTAATTATTCTTTAACCATTCACATTAATTAACTTTCAATTACTCTCGTTAATTAATTAACTGTAATTAATTACATTAATTAATTATTTTATAATCCCTTACATTGATTAATTAACTTTTAATTAATCACATTCATTAATTAACTAACCCTTTTAATTAATTACCTTAATTAATCAATTCTTTAATTAATTACACTAAGTAATTAATCCTTAATTACTTCCATTAAGTAATTATCCTTTAATTACTTCCACTAAGCAATTTCCTTTTTATTAATTACATTCATTAATTATCCATTAATTACTTACCCTAAGTAATTACACTTTATTAATTACATTAATTAATTATACTTAATTAATTTCACTAATGATTATCCTTAATTAATTAAATTAATTAATTATCTTAAATTAATCCCATTAATTAATTTAATTAATTACATTGAGTAATTAATCCCTTAAATTACTTCCATTAATTAATTATTCTTTAATTAATTGACCTTTAATTACTTAGATTAACTAGCCCTTAATTAAGTAATTAACTATCCTAAATTAATTAACCAACTAATTATCTTAATTTAATAACATATATTAATCATCTTAGTTAATTAAGTAATTACACTTTAATTACTTTATTTATAAGACTTTTATTAATTAAGATAACCATTTACCTTAAATTAAACACTTATTTATTATTTAAATTAAATTAAATGCTTGCAACAATCTACACAAAGCATTTGAGAACTCTTTCATTTATTAAGGTTAAATAATCATAATTTAATAACTTTTTAATTCAAATATTATCTTATTACATTAAAAACACTTATGAATTTAATTACATAATTAATCTAATATATAATTACTTTTAAACAAAACAAATTTAAACATTTACTTTAACATTAAAACAACTTGATTTAAAACTTGCTTTCAAATAATTTGCTTGGAAACTAATTTCACATTTATTACTTTAAAACTGGGTTATTTTATATTTGAAAGCTTTTGAAAACATATTCACTTTAATTACACTTTTAAAACTTTAAACTTGATTTGGTTTAGCTTCTAAACTTTGTACTTTACTTTGTACTTGAAAACTTTGTATTTCTTTGCTTTTTTTTTACAAAACTGTTCATACTCTATTTTTCTTTTTAAAACTGGTTAGCTTATCAAAAACAGACTCGAGCCATACCAGCAAAAACCCCATGCTAAACCAATAAAACCCCGAGCTACTCACCTCGTCACTTGACTTCGAGAAAATCTTCAAACGACACGAGCCTAACCTAGAGAAACACTCATCTTCCCAATCCAACAAACCCAAACACACGAAAATGTACACGTGCACGTGCACACCGTACCCATGGCCCTTCGACCATCTCTCCGACCCTCAACAAGTTAACGTCGATCTCGCCTACCCACTCGACCATCCAGATCGACGAATGCAACAGCCAAACAAAAACGAGCCCTTGGACTAAAAATCTGGAACCCAACTCCATCGGAAAACCACCCCTACCCATCGCCTCCGACCAACGGCACCAACGTCGACCAACCCAAAAGCTGCCCAACGTCACCACGCTCCGTTTTCCCACATGCGATCGCTTCCGATGCTCCCCAGTCAACACACGACCTCGAAAATCAACACCGTCCAAAACAGGCAATCGAACCCTAGTTCGAAGCCGCCTGGTTTCCACGGCCATCTAAAAATACCACCACTAATTTTTCGATGATCATCAACCCTCAAGCTAACTTCGACCACGATCACGACGATAACCACCATGCCGATCAACAGAATTCGATGAAAAACAATAAAATGATCATCTCGAGAAATCTCGACATCCACACACTTAAAATTGTGAAATGTTTATCAAAAATCAAAATTTTCGAATACGAATCAACCCCTATGATCTGAACTTGATATAAAGATGCTCGACTCTGACCCGTTTTTAAATTATCACTGTAATTTCTTATTTTTTGCTAACTATTTATACTTGAAACAATTTTTAAAAATGAATTTACATGGTTACAGTCATTTTCTCTTTAAAGGTCATGGTTTAAAATTAATTCGTTTAGAAGATATGAAATTATTTATGGATTTGGAGCCTGTTATTCAAATACAGGAGATATATATACACACAGAAACTCATATATACACAGAAATATCATATTTACAAACATGCATTCCCATCCATACATTCATGTAAACAATTTACACTACATTAATACAAGATTCCATCACATGCATCAATGTTAAAACCAGATTTAAACTTTTTAAAACAAATGTTTTACACACCTGATACTATAAAACAGAGAACAGAGATTTTTGGTTTGATACGGAAACTGTTGTATTTGATTTGCACAGATCTTGATGCTGAGTTGCTTGTTGTTGAGTTGAATTGATTCTTTGATTTGAATCTTCTTAGCTTAGCTTCAGGTTGTAGATTTGAAAAAGGTTGATTGTTGTTTTGCATTTTCTTTTCTTTCAGTTTTGAAAATAAAAGGAGATTGAGAAAGTTTGAACTGAAATTAAAAATGGCCAGGTTCTCTAAACCTTTGTTATATATATATATATATATATATATATATATATATATATATATATATATATATATATATATATATATATATATCTTTTAAATTTTTAAAAGAACACATGTTGCCATTTGTTAATTTGCATGCTACCAAGTTAACACATGTTAAATGCATGTTTTAAATTATCTTGCAAATGTTAAAACCCATTATTTAATTAATTATTTATGTTTTATATAATATGTTTATGTCTTAATACCATTATTAAATATTTTCGTATATTTATATAATTTTGTCTATTTTTATATGTTTTTATTAATTAGCTTTTAAATGTTTATATATATACAAACTACCTTTCTATATTTACAAACTATACTTAGTTCATGAGATAAAGAAAGAGTATCCTAAACCTTTATATATATATATATATATATATATATATATATATATAAACCATTTTAGTTTAAGTAATTTTAAAAGAAAGCATTTTAAAAGCAAAAGAATTGAACCTTATATTACATCTTTTTCTTATATTTTATATGTTTTAAATGTTTTTTGATTTTTTAAAATAAATAAACATTTACCTTAAGTGTTTTGAAAATATATAATTAACTATTAAATAGCTTTTGAAAGGTATTATATTAAATTCAAACATAACTTCCAAATCACAACATGTATACATATATATTATAATTAGATAATACATTTTTTATTAGCTTTGAAAAGAGATAAATTTTTCCAAATTAAATAATTAGATTAAGTGATTATTAAATTACTATTGCCAATTCAAAAGATTATAAAAGAAGATTATCAAATTGCCATTGCCCAAAATTTCGGGTCATCACAATGAGTATGTATAGAGTAAGCATGCATGAGAGTTATTTGTTGCCAGAAATTGATCAAAATGGATTGGAATTGATCAAACAAGGTTCGGCCTGGAGCATATTTGCTCCATGCAAGGACTGGCCAGTGCACCAGTCATTTATGAGCGACCCATCGGTGGTGGTGCCTTGTGCCGCCGCCATGTGTGAGTGTATGTATTCATGTGTGTATGGTGCGGGGTATTCAGGTGTGCTCTGTGTCTATATGTGTTTTGTGCTATGATTGTGTGTAGTGTGTGCATTCAGATGTTTCTATGAGTGCATGTATATGTGTATATATGTGTGTGATGTGGTGTTTATGTGTATACATGTGTATGTCCGTGTTTGAGCATGTATGTGATGTAGTGTTTATATGTATGCAGTTGTGTTTGTATGCATGAGAAGTGCATGTGTGTGCAGTATGGTTTGTTCAGGCCAGTGTGTGTGTTCTCGTACGTAAGATCCTGGAGGGTGTGTGTATAGTTGTGTTATTGGATGAACTGCAATGCATATTATATGTGTGTGACCGTGTTGTTTAATTTTATGTGTGTATGTTGTGTGTGCGTTTGTAAACCTATATGTGTAAGTGTTTTTCGCATGTGTTAATATGATTCTTACATGAGAAAGGGTGCAAGTTATATATATATATATATATATATATATATACTGAAATCCGTATTTATATATATGTTAAAATATAAAATAAACTTAAATAAATATACATAAATAAGATATTTAAACACTAATATGTATACCTATATATATTATATATGGATGTAAATAAAGTTTAGTGAATAAATGAAGTGAGTTTAACATTATTATTAAAGGGAAAATTAAATAGTTCGGTCAATTCTTATCTATAAATTAACCAACAAAATATACAAATTCGTAAAGGCTATATGATGTGAATGATTCATTATTATATATGTATTTGTCGTTATGTACACATATCTATTTGAATTTTCTATTTTTATGCGACTATTCTGATAATTCTCTTCTTGTTTATTGGATTGGATTATATGAAATAATTTTTATATGTAACATTTAACTTTATAAACTATTTTGAGGATTTAAAATGAGTTCTGCTATGTTATTAATAAATATTTAATAATCGACTAATTTTATATAAGACCAAGAAATTATTTATTTATTGCAAATATTAAATTATATCTGTGTTTAGATAATAATTATTTAATTAATTCTGGAATATGTATTTATAATTCATCCCTTAATATTTATTCTATTAAATAAAATTATATGTTTTTAATGTTTCATTATTATGTATTGATTCGTTTATTTATATTTATTTAAAAAATATATTTATTTTAGTTTTTGATTTATGATTTCTTAATTTCTTTATATTGATTCAGATGATATGAGTGATTCACCATTGATACTGATTTAGTTCATGATTTTAATATGATATGGTGATGACATCCTTTGGTATGATTTTGTGATATTTTTATTTTATGTGACGAGAAATTTGAATAAACGGAGTTATAATACTATTTGGTATGGAAATTTCGATAATATTTCTTTAGTTATTCTTTGGAATCATTATATATAGTAATGGATAGTTTGAGTATAATTTATAAGCATTGAGTAAACGTTTAAGTGTCATATAGTGGTATGGGACACTGTAGTGATATTTATTCGGTTATTCATCGTAAGTAGATGACACTCACATGACGAGAATAGAGTGGATAGTGTAAGGTGATACAGAATGTTATATTGCTCTGTTCCTATATTTTGTGAGTGTGGCTCCATGCCCAACGATGAAAAAGACTTCATGTCTATATGTATTAGTTTTATATGCCACTATTACGATGTACTCCGATCATGGTTGTTAGAGAGGACTAAATGGCTAGAATCTACCCTAACGCCCAGATCATGGGGTCGCATTCTAAATCTGTGACACCATATTATATAGCTTTGTGCTACCCTATGTGTGTGTTTATCCCTATGTCACATATGCTAGTAGTCTGATGCTTATAGGGGCAATTTGAGTGTTGTAACTTATTAGTCCTCGCGTTGACGAGCACATTGGTGGGTATGTGTCACGATGACTATGGAGGAGCACTATCGATAACTTGACTAATTTTGAAATTATTGATTGTTGATTTGAAGGAACCGGGATCGGATAAGCATAAGTTATCTGAAAACCACTTTGAACCATCAGTTACATTGGAATTGCAAAACATCTCGAAGATGATGGAATCGAAGAAAGAGTTCCTTGAAGTGCAATAGTGACTTGCTACTATTCCTGAGGGTGATTCCAATAAGGATGTAGTAGAAGTTCTGCCTTCGGTTTGTTCGTATCTAGAACAACTTGTTTGGATGAATGCTAGTATTGTATTGTTGCCTGAAGGGAAGTGTTGGCATTACAAGTGGGATTGATATATAAAAGTAAATCGTACCCTCAGATCTAACAACGGGTAATGTCTAAAGCAGTGACATACATCATGGCTATGTAGGCCGCTTCCATTAGGGTATGATCATCCCCGATCTTGATTGGTATTTGCGGATATATGTATGCTTCGGGTGGTGTGGTTGTTGATCGCAACCAAGGGTGATTGTATTCGGTATTATCACGGAAAGGGTAGGCTGGTCCTGAGTGTCAGAGGTATAATTAAAGTAGCCTCGATACATTTTCTCTATAATTGTGTTGTACGGAAGGTAAACACTTTCCTTTTCATTGTATGGAATCCATTTTCCCACTACGTGCTTACGTATTTGGATGTGTACTATATAGTTGGAATGTAACTAAGGTAACCATTTTAGCTGTGATTAAATACTTATTTTAAACCCTAAACAATATTATAATATCAGATTATTTCTTATAGAAAGGTTTTGGTTATCGTAAGATACAAACCCGTCCGTGTTTATATGCAACGTGGTCTTACGAGATACCTTTATTTTGAAAGGTTTTATTAGTATAACAATTCGGTTGTTTGGAGCTTAGTCACACTAGACCCATGTATGACTCAGAATTTTTCTTTCTTTCCCTGAAACTTTTAGGTACTCAAATTTATATGAGTGGCCAAGTAGTCTAGGTTCTTACAAGTTCATTTTGGATGAGCATGGAGCAGGAGGCTTCGCCATTATCTATTTATTTCCATTGTGTGTGTGTATATGTTATGTATCAGCATTGTGGGAGCAAATAGGTATAACTATCCCGAGCTAAATTTAGTGCATGTTGTTACTTTGATGTTTCATTTTGGAAGTGACTATATGTACTAACTTATGTTCTATTACATATGATTTCCTTACGTTGTGAGATTCTTTGTTTCTCCTTCTTGTCTTTTCTTTTACCCAAACGGCTTGTCTTTCAGACACTTAGATGATCGGCATATAAATACTATGGATGTATTAAGTGTTGAATTTAGGAGTAAGAAATATGGAACGTTACATGTGGTATCAGAGCTTATGTTGAGCGAAAACGACCACCAATGGTCAAGCTTCGATTGTTGGAAGAATTGGAATAGTTTAAGAGGCAGCACCAGTGCAGCCCCATGTATACTTTGTAGCTTTATGCAAATACTATACCAATCTGCGAGGAAAGTCGTTCAAGGGCATGGAATCCACTATTGAAGCCAATGATTGGCATTATTCTTGTAGGCAGATTTTCAAGGGTTTAGATATTTCAGATGATTAGAAGCTCTTCCTAGCATCTTAGCAGTTGTAGGATGTGGGGACTCTATTACAGCGAATGTTCTGCAAGATGATTTTTCTTGGGCTAGATTTAAGGAGGTGTTTGAAGACTGGTTCATGCCGACTGCAGGATAGACCTATTTGTATAGGAGTTTCTAGGATCTGAAGCAAGGAAATTTGTAAGTATCTGAATATAAACCAATTTTAACGAGTTATTGCAATTTGGTCTGGAATTGATTGATATCCCTATTAAGAAGAATGAGATGTTTGTGATTAAGATGAGGTAATGATTGTGCACTTGAAGGGATCTTTTGTGGGCTTAGTGGATTGTCTTTGCCTTATGATGTTTTGAGAAGAAGAAGCTAGTTGCAGCACCAAGCAACAGTAGTAATGACCCAAACAAGAGAAAGTTTAGTCACCCGAGGAAGAAGCAGTGGGGAGGAGATCCAGGAGGAGGGACTCGCGAGAAATGATATGATTATGTTACTTGCCACAACTATAATCAGAAGGGTCACACTCCAAAATTCTATTAGGAATCTAAAGGTTCAAAAGGCAGGACTTATTTTCCCAATGGTTCAGAAGTCACTCTGCTTTGATTGTCACCAATATGGGCATATGGTGAAGGATTGTCCAACGATGAGGAATGGGAAGCAAGTCAAGTTTTATGCTATCAAAAGGAACCATGGACTTCAAAGGATGTGAAAGGAAAAGGAGTTACTGAAGGTACTTTATATGTTAATGGCATTTTTGTTCGAGTATTATTTGATACTGGGGTTTTTCGTAGTTTTATTTCTAAAGAATTGGTAGATAGATTGCAACTTCCTTAACAATCGTAGAAACCCCTATCTGTGTGTCTAAACCCATAGATGGTACAACTAATCTGTGTTTGTTTGTAAAAATGTACGAGTTTTTTACCTTGAACACCATTTTTCGTGACCTGCTTGTTCTGGATTTTAGAAGGCTTGATATTTTGCTCGGCATGGATTGGTTATCAAAGTATGGAGCTATTTTGGACTGCGTCAAGCAAAGGGTAGTGTTGAAAACCAATTCTCGAAATGTATTGGAAAAGATAGTGTGTCGTAAGCCAAGCAAGCGAATGAGTAGATTCTTGTATGCACTTGATTCGTCCTCGGAAGAGTTAGGGTTAATATTAATTATTAAGAATTTCCTTGATGTTTTTGAAGAAGTTAACAACCTACCTCCGCATCGAGAGATTGAGTTTCGTATAGACTTAATTCACGGTTGGAAACCTGTTATTCATCCTATTCGTAAAATGGATCCGAGAGAGAAGGAGTTAAGGGATCCAACCGATGGCTTGTTGAGAAGGGGAATGATTATATCAGGTCGCTTAGGTTAGGGAGCAGTTTAAGTTTTTGTGGCAAAGTCAGATGGTTCCATAAGACTTTGTGTGGATTACCATGAGTTATATAAGCAGAAAATTCAGAATAAGTATCCCTTACACTGTATAGATGACATGTTTGACCAACTTCATGGTGCTAAACTATTCTCCCAAATGGATCTAGCTACATGATTTCACTAGTTAAGGATAGCAGATGATAGTATATCCTTAACAGCATTTAGTGGACCGGATTGTTTCTTCGAGTGATTGGTTATATCTTTTGGGATAACTAATGCACATGCTTATTTTGAGGAAATCGAGTTTTTAGAGATGTACTAAACAGATTTTTGTTGGTCTTTATGAATGCTATCCTTATTTACTTTAAGATCGAGGAGGAACACAAACACCATTTGGAAGTGGTGCTAAAAACATTAAGGTAACATTTTTTAAAAGCTAAATTTTTTAAATATCATACCTGGAAGTCGAAAGTAAGGTTCCTCGAGCATGTTGTGTCGGAAGACGGTATATCAGTTAATCTAGAAAAAGTAGTGGTGGTTCCAGATTGGAAGACAATTCAGGCTCCGATGGAAGTTGGAAGCTTCTTTGGATTAGCAGGATATTATAAGAGATTCATCCTAGACTTCTCCAAGATTGCCTTGCACTTGATAAAGTTAAGGAAGAAGGATGTTAATTTTATTTGGACATCAAAGTAGGAAGAAACTTTCATTGAGATAAAGAAGAGATTAACCAGCGCTCCAGTTCTAGCTATCTCGGATGGAGGTGAATGGTTGACTGTGCATACAGATGCTTATGGTATAGGTTTGGGTGCGATTTTAATGCAGCATGTTAAAGTCATTGCTTATGCTAGTTGGCAACTGAAGCCTTATGAGCGGAATTATGCAACTTATGATTTTGAGTTATTAGTTGTAATGTTTGCAATAAATATGTGTAGGCATTATTTCTTAGGTGAAAAGTTCAAACTATTCATGGATCACAAGTCATTGAAGTTTCTTTTTACACGGAAAGATTTGAATATTAGGCGGCAACATTGGTTGGAATTTCTGACGGCATACGACTTAGATATTTTATACATGCTGGGAAAAGCTAATGTTGTAACATCCCTGAAATTTTTGTTAAGATAATTTGATAATTAATTTAATTTTTAAAATTTAATTGTGAATTTAATTATGAATTAATTAGAAAAATTTTAGGATAAGTAAAATTTTTGGATTTATTGATAGAATATTTGGAAATAAAATTTTATTGTAAATAGGATGTTGAATTGGAATTCAAAAAAATAAGTATTTTATAAAATTGAATTTGGGATTTGAAATTCAAGAGGTTAAAAATCTATTATATGTATTTATTAAAAGTATAAAATCATTTTCTTTAAATTGATATAAATAGTAAATATAGATATAAAACAAGAATGTATAAAGGTTTATATACACATATATCTTTTGAAATTTATGAGATAAACATATTAAAATATAAAAATAAAATATTGTTTGTATGTTTGTATATATAGAATTAATAAAAGGTTAAGAAAATCACTTTCCTTTCATATTTGAAATAAATTTAGTTTATATATATATAAATTTAATTTTATATGTAAATACTTAGAACTAAATTTATAAATCAATTAAAGTTAAGGGTTTAAAACATGGATTTGTAAATAAAAATAAAATAAGGTTTAAACTAAATTTTTAAACCAAAGGACTTAAACATAATTTAGGTAACAAATGACATTTGTAAATATTAACTTAAAACAATCAACAAGTGTAAATTAAAGAAAATGGAATATTAAACAAGTGTGATGAATCACATGGAAAAATTAACAAGTGGCAAGTTAAAGTTTTCTTTTAATTCAAATTAGAGATACATAATAAAAGTTAGTAAAAGAAATCAGGCCATTTTTTCTTTCAAACATTTGAAAAATCTGAAACAAAGTAACTCAAAATCGAACAATAGTATTCAACTCCAACCTGTAAACCAGAAAAGCATCAGGATCAAAGAAAGTGATGAATAAAAATCAGCAAAACAAAATCCGTAGCCTGCATTTTCTTGTAAGCTGAGGCATGCAAGATCAATTCATATTCAATGATAAAAACAACAATCAAAAGTCAATTCAAGAAATCTTCAAACTTGAAATGGATTCAAGTAAGCAATCAAAACAAACCTGGAAGAAAAAGGCAAAGCAATAAAAATTCAACATTATCAAGCCTGCAAACATGAAAGCAAATCTGTGAAGCCTGCATATTTCTTCAATCTGGAAGCTTGCATGCAAATTTCAGTTCATAAATCAAAGGAAATCTGGGATGCAAACCAGGAAACAAGAAAAACTCAAACACTTCACTGTTTCTTCTCTGTTCTATCAGGAAACAGGTGAGAAAACTTCTCTTTTATAAGACTTTAAACCTGCATATCATGATCTCTGAAGTATGATATGAGATGTCCTTGAATGATTGAGTAAATTTGGTTTGCATGGTTATGAATGTGCAGATATAAAGATATGTATGTCTGTATACATATATATCTCTTTTTATAACAGTACAGGCTTTAGATTTTATTAGAAAAATCCTATCTTCCCATCCATTTGATTTTAGTCTAGGGTTTGTAAATGAAAATGGTTTCTAACAATGTGTTTTAAATCTTCAAAATAGTTTCAGGGACATGTAATAAGTATTCAACTCAAAATTCAAAAATTTGCAGTGGGAATCAAAGAAATAGGTAAAAATCGAGCATGATAAATTTAAACTTGGATTATGTAATCTAGTTCGTGAAGCAAAATCATGAATTTAGGTGTGTGAATTAAAATTTTTAGTTTGGAATTAATGAGATAATCCGGTTTGAATAAATTTGGTTTAACGCCAATTTTTGGCGATTTGCACAGTGGATGACTTAGGGGTTATAAACGTAGATTACTTGTTGATCAATGATTAAGGGAAAATGGTGGTTGAGTTTCTCATAGGTCGTGGTGGTCAGAAATGGGAGCAGTAGGGTTTCCAGTTGATCAGGGTAGCCGTGTTTTTGCGAGGCGAATGTGTCGTCGAGGTGTGATCGGAGGTTATCGCGAGGATGGGAAATGACGCCGGGGTTTGTAGTGGTGCTCTGGACGAAGCGGCAGGAATTCTGGTGCCGTGGTTCGTCGTCGGCGAGGTGGTTAGTCAATCTGTGTTGGGTTCCAGCTTAGTTCAAACATACTCGATTTCGAATCTCAGGCAATTCGATGGATCTGGATGGTTGAGGGGACTTATGGGAGGATGGATGACTTATCGATGATCGGAGCATCAACTGGGGGTGGTCAGGTTGTTTGTGCACATGCACGCGGTTATGGGTGTGCCTGGCTTTGCTCGAGTTTGGGGAAGACGAGGGTATTCTCGAGTAATTGCTAGGGTAATATAAGTGATGGCTCGGGTTGGTGATCGAAGCAAGCGTGTGTGTTGGTTAAATAGATTAAAATTTAAACAATGTTAAAAAGAAAGGGAAGGAGAAGAGGTTTACTCAGGGGCGACTCGTGGAATTTGAAATTTTGCTCGAAGCAATTGAAGACGTGGGGGTGTACCTGAATATAGTTAAAGTTGAAGAAGGAATGGGTTTCTCAGGTTTATGTTCGAGGATTTTGCGAATTGGCATGAATACGTGGGTTGAGAAGAAAGAAGCTCGGGTAAATTGGAATATGGCTCGGGTTTGTGTGATTGAACATAAAACAGTTTTAACCTTTAAAACAAAATCGAGTTTAATTGAAACAATTTTGTTAGAAGAAAATTCTTTTGTAAATGATAAAAGTTTATCCAAGTTTTGATATGGTTAAAAGGTTTTAAACGAAATTAACTAAGTTTAAAAAGTGTTAAGATACATATAACCTTTATTTTGAAAATTTATTTTAAATAAACTTAATGATAGTAAGAAGTAAGTTAAGGAAAGATGTTTTAATTATTAATTAACTTTAAAAGTCTAAGTTAATTTATTTGTTAAAGAAGATTAATTTCTTGAAGTTAATTACTTAATAAAGTAATTAAAGTAAATAAGTTAATAATTTTATATTAGTTAAATTAAATTTAAATAATAAGTATTTTCAAAATTATAATGTTGCGATGGGGAAAGTGATTAAGAAAGTGTTTTATTCCTTAATTCATCAAGAAGATTTCATATGATTTTGTATGATAACAATTTAGAATATTTATCTTGATTTAAAAGATGTAATTAAGTAATTAAGTAAGTGTGAATTACTTTGTGAAGTTGATTTAAGAAGCTAATTACTTTGTGTAATTTAATTAAGGATAATTAATTACTTAAAGGATAATCTTAATGATGGTAATTAGAGAATAATTAATTGAATTCTTAATTGATGATTAAAGGTAATTAATTACTTAATTAAAAATAATTGATTTATGATTAATCAAGTAATTAAAAGAATAATTACTCAGTGTAATTATTTTATGATATAAGTGATTAAGGATAATCACTTAGTTTAATTTTAATTAATTTAATGATAATTGAATAAGGATTAATTAATCAAATAATTAAGGATTAATTAAGTTACAGTTAACACTTAATTAATTAGATAATTAGAGATTAATTAATGGATAATTAAAGATAAATTAATTTGTGATTAACAATGGTTAATCTAAGTTAATTACTTAAGGAAAGTAATTAAAGAAGGGTTAATGAAGGTCATTAACTAGGATTATTTAATAATTAACTAATATGATTAATTTTTAATAATTAATTAGATTAATTAATTTAATGGTAATCAATTGTGAATTGTTTAAGTGTAATTACTTAATGGAATTAATTAAAGAATTAATTACTTAAATGTAATTAATTGAGTTTAATGGGGTTAGTTGAATTAATTAATTAAGTTTAATTAATTTAAACACTAGATGATTTGATAATAATTACTTAATGTAATTAATGGATGGTAATTACTTAGTAAAGTAATTAATTGATAATTACTGGATGTAATTAATGGAAGTGATTAAGAATAATTATTAATTAAGGAGTAATTAATTAGTTATTGTAATTAATTAAGAATAATTAATTAAGGATTAATTATTAATTAAAGGTTAATCAATGATTAATCAAAGGAAAATTAATTGATTATTAATTTACCATGACTAGCAAATTTATTCATAGAAGTTAATCTGATTTAAATTAATCGGATACTTAAATTAATATTACTTATGGATGTTTGAATTATATTAGATGATTGAATTGTTTGATATCCCTGATTGTGATGCTTTGTTTGATTTGAGCTATGTTTACTGTAATTTATATTCTGTGATATATACATCTATAATTTGTGAATGGAAGATAAGTGTTATGGTTCATGCCGCTTATCAAATATAAGCGTTATAGTTTATATCGCTTATCAAATATATTGCTGTATTTGAATCTGTGCTGATTGATGATGTGGCACTTTTATTGCGTAAAACCCCTGGACCACACTTATACACACAAAAATATGGATTTCACGTGGAAATCAGTTAAGTCACAAATATTTGA
Source organism: Allium cepa (assembly GCA_030765085.1). Taxonomy (NCBI): domain Eukaryota; kingdom Viridiplantae; phylum Streptophyta; class Magnoliopsida; order Asparagales; family Amaryllidaceae; genus Allium; species Allium cepa. The sequence continues at coordinate 764,088,077 of CM060934.1, read as the reverse complement.
ATTTAATATTTTGAAATGGTTTTAAGGTTTGAATTTTGAATCCGAATGGTTTTGGAAATGAAATAGGATTGAATTTGAAAAGTATTTGAAAAGGAGTTTTTGAAGATAAAAATTATTTTTAAATAATTTGATTTAGTTTGAAATTTTAAATATTTTGATTTGAGTTTGAGTTAAATATTTGAAAACGAAATTTAATGAATTGGACGAGTTTGAAAACTATTGAACCTTTGGTTTAAAGATTAAATGAGTTAGTCCAAACTGAAATGGAAATTGTTTTGAAAGCTATGAACGAACCTTTGTGAAAGATTGTTAAACTTTGTTTTGGAATCGAAGAAGATTCTAAATGATGTATCTTTTATTTTTGAAACGAGAATTGTTTTGAACGGTATGAATGAATCTTGGAAAATTGTTTTTGAAAGCTATAAAATGAGTCGTTAATTTAAAGACCGAATGAATTAATCCAACTTGAAATGGAATTATTGTTGAAAGGCTATAAATGAAACTTTGTTAAAGATTGGTAATCCTTGTTTTAAATTGAAAGGGGATTTTAAATGAATCTTTTGTTTTAAAATATTTAAATGTGGAAATTGACTAAACCATTGAAGGTTTTTGAAATAAATCTTTTAGTTTAAAGGATTTATAAATGGTAATTTGTTTAATCATTTGGAAAGAAAAGTTTTGGATAATAAGTTGTGACTTAACTGAAATCCCAATATCCATATGTTTTTAAATATTGCGCTCATTATTCGGTTTAGCCGGTCGAGGACCTTGTGTCATATAACCCATTCCGAATAATGATACGACGATATGGAAAGCATTTGAAGACCGGTGGTGAAGACCGGATACTTTCGAAAGCGAAATGATGACATGTCGAATGTCTCTGCACTGAATGGCCCCGTTATAGAGATTTGAGCACCCATTGTAATGGGAAGTCCGGACGTGATTAAAAATTATCCGGATTTGCAAGGGCCTCTTCGGAAGTGCCTTCGGCTCTGTTCGGACCCGGAACAGACTTGTATGGATGTGTGTCTAACATTACACTTTGAGATATAAACCTGGTTTTTATAAAATACATTTTTATTTGGTGGCGGAGATTTATTCTCTTAGCTTAACACCCTTCTCTGAGACGTACGAGCTCAGAGGTTATGTAGTTGATGGTTACTAGTGATGCATTCCCAATTTGGTTATGTGGCATACGAAGTGCTACTGATCATTTGTTGGTCAAAGCATGGCTTTTGTGAAAAGCGTAGCTTTGTGAACGAGACTTCGTCGAGCCTCATAACCCGGTAATGGTCGAAACAGGAAAGATGCAGCAAGGTTTCAGGGGTAGCTCCCCTAGGGTATGACCATTCCTTCTGGAAAAGGGTAGTATCATGGTATGGAGCCCAGATACTCACTCATGTGGGCACTGTTGTATATTTATTACTATGTGATGTTGTTGATATCGAGGATCCTCGTTTAAAGGTCCCAAAGGACCGGGGGTGGCATATCTTAGGTTTTATTCCCCGGGAAGGGGGTAGCCAGCCTTGTGTTAGCAGAGAACCGAGGGATGGTTCTCGGGGCGTCCCTCCAGAGGCGTACCCATGTGGCAATGGGAAGTTTCTTGGCCTGACCATTTGTTGGAAAACCCAAAGAAACAATACGTGCCCTGTACGGTTTTAGTTGTATAACCTGCCATGGAATGTGGTGGTAACCTGCTATTGAACATGGTAGCTATAGAAGGCATAAGTGCGAAATGGATGTGCCGGCTAAGATTAATATTATACTTTCGAAATGTTCTCCACTATGCACTAATAATAATATCAAAGGATTTCGCGTATCAAGCATGGTTGACTGTCATAAGGAGAAATCTCCTCCAAGTCTGCGTTTGCATTGTGTGTGTGGTGGGAGGCCTTATGGCAGTTTCATTTTTTAAAACGCATTGCGAATTTCAAATTTAAATTATTTTGCTTGTTTTAACGATAAAACTATTTTTGTTTGCTCATGCCAGTCCGATGACTGACCCGGAGTTTATTGTTCCCTTCCTAAACTATGGATGCCCACAATTCTCCACACGGGCAGTCTAGAGTTGGGTTTTTCAGATAGTAGATATAGATATCGATTAGGTAGCTTTTAGCTCTCTCTCTGGCATTCTCGGGAGATCTTGGATATTGGAGTCTTTAGATTCATGGACGAGACTTGGTTAGCTTGGTGCAAATTGATGGTGGTTCGAGCTAGTGGCTTGGAGTTCTTGCTTTGGAACATTAGATTAGAGATCTTTGGAGTTTTTGGTTCCGCTGCTAGTTCATTTTGTTTTCCGCTGTAGCATTTGTCTCTGATATTTCTTGTATCACATTGATCATTGTTGTATCGAATGTTGTATATCAATGATATTCATTTTTTTTTCTTCCGCTGTGTTGTTATACTTGATGTGTTATAAGCTCCGGCGAACCAGATTCGACGTTTGGATCTGCGGCATTGGAATACAAGTGTCGTATTCGGTGTCGATTTTCGAAGGTCGAGTCAGGGTCGTTTCAAATGTGATAGTGAATTCTCTTAGTTGGAATGTGGTTCTTGCTCTTTTGGAAGTTGCCCCGACTCTCCTCGAAAGGATCGCAAGTAAGAAAAGTGAAGATAGTCACTTGATAGAGATCATCAAGGATATAGAGGAAGGCCATTGTTCGAGCTTTGAGATTGACCGTCGGTATATATTACGGATGAATGGAAGGATATGTGTTCCAGATGTCAGTGTCTTAGTAGGAACTTTTAACAGAATGTCATTGATCCATATTAAGTATCCATCTTGATGTTTCAAAGAGGCGCCGGGATATGAAGAGGGTACTTTGGTGGAGCGGAATGAAGAGGGATATTTCTATCCATGTCAATAGATGTGCAATTGCCACCAAATCAAGGATGATCACCAAAGTACTGCTGGGCTATTACAACCACTAGAGGTTCCAAATTGGAAATGGGGGCAAGTATAGATGGATTTTATTGATGGTTTACCCAGATAAAGGAAAGGTAATGAAGGTATTTGGTCATTGTGGATCGGCTAACCAAGAACGCTCATTTTTTTCCTATAAAGATGATTAGGACTGCAACAACTCTGATAGAGAATTATATGAGGGAGATCGTTCGAATGCATGGATTTCTCGTTTGCCTTGTAAGTGAGCAGGATCCAGTCTTTACCAGTCAGTTTTGGGAAGCGTTACAAGTAGCTTTGGCGAAAAAAGCTAAATTTGAGCACAATGTATCATCCTTAAACTGATAGTCAAACAAAGAGGGTGAACCAAGTCCTGGAGGATCTTTTGAGAGCATGTTCTTGGATTTTGAGGATCTTATGAGGATCATCTTCACTTAGTGGAACTCTCATATAACAATAGTTTTCAAGCAAGCATTGGCATAGCACCCTATGAAGCTCTTTATGGACGGCCGTGCAAGTTACCATCGTGTTGGGTAATGACCGAGGTTGACTAGTACTTAAACCTGATATGATTTGGGAGGCCATAGAGGAGGTTATTATGATCAAAAGGAAGATGAAGGAAGCTCAAGCTTGACAGAAAAGCTATGCTAATCGAAGGCGGAAGGAATTGCAGTTTTCAGTAGGAGACTTTGTGTTTGTGAATATTTCCACTATTTGTGAAGTTATAAGAATTGGAAGAGCACGAAAGTTGGCGCATAGATATGTTGGACATTTTTTTGATTCTTAAGAGGACTTGGTCACTTGCCTATAGGTTGAGCTGCTGGAAAGATTGTCAGGGGTTCATAATGTTTTCATATCACATTTGAGGAGGTATATGCATGACCCATCTCTCTTATTCGTCAGCCATCTATTCAAGAGGATTGGGAAGTGCAACCAAATTTGACCGTGATAAGACATCCAGTTCACAATGTTGATCGAGATGTGGAACAATTGCCAAATATGTCATGAGATTGGTTAAGGTTTAGTGGAGTGAAGATTCTAGAGACAACACTTCGGAGATGGAAGATAGCACGAGGAAGGCTTATCCTGAGTTGATGTTGGAATAATAGTGTGCTTGTTATGTGGATTGTGTACTCACCATTTGTGATGCAGCCGCCTAGTATGTATATTTTGTATGTGTTTCATCATAAATAATATACGCCCATTTTGAGTTATTTTTTGTGCTTTAATTTAAGGACGAAATTCTTTTAAGGGGAAGAATGTAACGATCCGTAATTTAGTCACTTTAATATGAGTATGTGATTTATTTTAAATAATTAATTAATAAATTTTATAACTCAAATAGACATCTTTTAAGCGATAATTAATAATGGTGAAGTTGTTTTAAAATTTGGTTTACTAAAATATTTGGTATGAAACAAAAATGTGACCGGAAATCATTTTTCGGATTTTTGATTTTTCATCATCTAAAATTTTTCGGAACATGTTGTGTACCCTAGTATATTTACACATACATATATAAATAACATATACTTTGGTTAACGAAGTGATCTAAGTTAATAAGTTTAAATTATAACCTTATGTAAATAAAGCAAGTTTTGACTTTTCTTTTAAAATTAGAAAAAAAGAAAATAGCAAAAAGGTAATACACGAAGTACATCCTTAAAGAGATGAAGTGGCAAAGAAGTGAGCGAGGGGATGGTTGGCACATGCAAAGGGGGAAAAGTAGAGGTGATGTGGCATTATATTATGGAGGATAATGGCCTAGGGTAGTAAGGTGATTTCCATTGTTTCAATTTCTATAAAAACAACTTCATTTTTTTCATTTCCTATTTTATTCCACTTTCTTCATTTTCAAATACTTATCTCCTTATTTTCTAACTTCATTCCTTCTTTCCATGGCTTTTTCAAAATTCTCAAGTTAAAAATCTCCTCTTTTTCACTTTCTAAAACTTAAACTTAGTTAAAAACAACTCCTTTCTTCTCTACTTCTCTTATCTTCCAAAAACAAGACCCCAAACCCATTTTCAAACCTAGGCTACACCATCCATAAGCTAGGTCAAGCCCAACTTCTCATAGGCGAAGCCCACCTCCACCTCCCAAGGTTTTAACAATCGAGTTTTTGAGAAGAAATACTAAGTCCGTGTGTTGGTGCAAAGTTGTAGTGATTTTGGTTTGAACTTGTGTTGATTTTGGTGAGTAAATCTCACTTTTAAAATCCAAGATTTAAACTTTATTATTTGTGCTAATAATATTAGTTAGGTGCTTGTGTTTATAAGTGTTTGGAAATGATGTTGTTTGGTTTGGTTCCGACTTGAAGCAGATGGTATATGTGCTGATTTGTTGATGACTTGAAACGTAGTTGAAGTACTTAAGTAATTATTTACAATGATGATCTTTCCTTGTTTCATGGATGTTATTTTCATTGGTAGATGTATGTTCCTATGAATGCAAATGATTGTATGTTGGTTGGAAGGTTAACACTTGAATTGGTTTGTGTTTCAATGTCGAGATCTCGTGTTATTTTAAAATTTGTTTACTTACTTGATTTCTAGAAATGTTTCTAAAAAGTTTTCTGAAGTTTACCTTTTATTTTCAAACCTTTATACAAAGTTTTTAAGTGATTTAAACATAGAAGGAAAGTATTTAAAAAGCCATTCTGATTTATAAAAACAAGTTTAAAAGTAATAGTCAATATAGCGATAGTCGTTATGGAAGAAGTTCGTAAATTAACAATTTTTGTGTCAACTAAATGGAGTTTCTACTTTATATATTTTTGAACATGACTCTCTAAAAAATTCTACAAATATGACTTCATACATTATTCTTATGTCTACTAGAAAATTCAAGAGCACTCAACAAACTACAGCAAATACAAGAAGACTCTAGAAACTATAATGACAAGAAGCTTCTAGAAATTAACCATAACAAATCAAGTATAATCACTACAATAAAAATACCGTATTACAACGTCGTTTTTACAACGGTCTTTAAATGCCCTACTAAAGACCTATTACAATGGTTTTTTCAGGTCTGTTGGAATAGATACCACTTTTCAACAACTCTTTTACTTTGCACGTTGTAATAGACACATATTACAATGTTTTTAATTTGACCGTTGTAATATATGCCTATTACAACTGTTTTTTGCCCGTTATAATAGATATCGGTTTTCATCCATGTTTTCCTGTTGTAATAGATGCCTATTACAACTATTTTCTTTTGCCCATTGTAATAGGTGCTGATTTTACAACGACCACAGAATGCCTATTGTAATAAATGTCAGTTGCTGATTTTTGATAATTAATAATTAAAATTAATAATTGCAATGCTTTCTTCAAATTATTAATTATTATTAATTGTCAATATGTAATAATTAATTATTAACAATATTGATATTAATCATCATTATCCTCGATTATTTATGCATACTTACTTAATAATTTATAAATGGTAATTATAATTAATAATTATAAATGATAACGTACATAGGTCATTATTTATAATTTAACACAATCAATGATTACCAGTAAATAATTTATAATTGTTATCTATAATCAATATTTATTTTTATATTGATAATTTATTATAGTTAATTATGAATACTTATTAAATTATAGCTAAAATGTATGACTTATAATTAATAAATATTATTAATACTTAGTAAAATAATTAATATTAAATAATTAATAAATATTATTAATACTTAATAAATAATTAATATTAAATAACTAATAATTAACTTTTAATAATTGATATTTTGTAATTAATGTTTAATATTTAATAATAAATAACGAATATTCAGTTATAAAGCCCATTAGCAAATTAGTAACCAGAAGGAGAAAAAGAGGAACGAATTACCTGTACGTACACAACTTTTAGTTCCTCTTCTTCCTCATTAGCCTGGAAATAGAAAATGAGAGCAAAATTTCACTATTTGTTCAATCTAGAGCCTTAAATCTCCAATTCTTCAAATAAAGATATATATATATATATATATATATATATATATATATATATATATATATAGTCCCAATCACACTACATTTAAACACTTGAAAAGTTTAAACAACACAATATAATATCATCAAAATCACCTGTAGATTTGAACTAAAACTAAATTAAAAATAGCGGTGATAGTATTTAGCTACTTGAGTACTCTTACATACTAGGCAGCATTATGTACGTGATGAACTGCACTAGGCCTAATATAGCATATGCTATAAGTAAACTCAGTAGATATACTAGCAAACCATGAAAGAATCACTCGAAAGCTTTAATTCGAGTACTAGGATACCTAAGGTATACACAAAGTCATGGACTACATTATGATAGGTTCCCATCTGTAATAGAAGGATATTGTGATCCAAACTGGAAAACTGGTTCACCAAATGCAAAATCCACTAGTCGATATGTGTTTACCATAGCAAGTAGGACAATATATTGGAGATCCTCTGAACAAACTTGTATAGAAAGATCGACCATGGGATCAAAATTTATTTCCTTAAACAAAGCCGCAAAAGAAGCGGATTGGCTTCGAGATTTTTTAAAAGGTATTTCGAATTGGGAAAAACCTATACCTCCAATAAGCATATATTGCAACAGCCAATCAGCTTTTGGAAGGGCCAATAGTAAGCTTTACAATGGCAAGTCTAGACATATTCGTTGTAAACATAAAATTATTAGACAACTTCTCTCCAATAGGGTTATCACAATTGACTATGTAAGATCAAATGATAACATTGTTGATCCACTAATAAAAGGTTTACCTAGAGAGTAGGTTAATATCTTATCGTTGGGAACAGGATTAAGGGCCATAAACTAAAAAGTTTCTTTAAACGGAAACCCCACCTAGCTGACTGGAGATCCCAAGATCTAGGTTCAAAGGTACAACTAAGTTTAGATAAACTTGATAGCACTATAAACATTCAACCTATTCCTATGATAAGTCAGTGCACTACTCTTCGGAGAATGGGATAAGTTTTGATGCTTTAAATGAAGTATATACTTGGTAATTGTTAAGAAGAATTCCTGTCAGTGCCCCAAATTTATTCCAAATAGTATGGATGGACTAGTTTGAGTGACGAGCGTGATATCTTTAAAAAATTCCTTTATCTCTAGCTTCACTTGTAATTGACTTTTGGGTCAGACCTTTCAACATTGTCGAGAGGTTTGGTTTTTGAATTAGAGAACCTTTCGTCTTAATTGAACTTAAATGGGATCTCCAGCCAAAGATTTCCTTCTGGTTAAGTCAAAGTTCCTTGAGTTTGTCCTTTTAAGGTTGGTTTTTATCTTATCAAAAGGTTAGGATGATTGGGCTCCTTGGATTTAAATAGAGTATCAAACTCCTTAGGGAATATGTAGAAGCTTTTGACCTTGTTGAAAGATTAAGTACTTATAATGATGCATCTTTGATCCTTGTTGAAAGATTTAGGTACGACTTCTTTATAGATTAAACCTTGTAGGTCCAAGAATCTATACTTGAAGAGTTGACTTTGACCTAGTCGAAAGGTTAGATCACTTGGGTTGTAACTCCGAAAGGTTACTGATACTTTTATAGCATATGTACTTTTGACTTAGTCGAAAGGTCTAGGTCTCAAAGATAATCACTTCGGAAGGTTGTCAATGATGTTTAGACCAAATGTGTTATCGACCTTGTCAATAGGTTTGATCAGTGGGGTTAAGGGCTTCAAAAGGTTGCAGTAGTTACTTATAGCGGAAGTGTTGTCGACCTTGTTGAAAAGAACTTTTCGGTGTTATCGAACCTGAAATTAGAAGTTAATCAAACAAAAGTAAATTTAAACAGTAAATTAATTAATAGAGATTAAGACTTCCCTTTTTATCCATGTAAAACTCTATTTTATTTAATTCCCAAATCAGTACCCAATTAGGTTTAAAATGTTTTGATTTTGAAGTATAAGATTAGAATGAGAGAATTCTGATTCCCGAAACTGGACCCCTTGGGTCTTATTTATACATGTAAGCGGCCTTCCTTTCGACTCCATGCTCTCGACTGGGTCGGAAGGTCTCCCTTTTATATGCAGCTGTGAATCTTTCGACTTGGTCGAAAGATATGCCTTTCATATGTTATTATGGACCTTTTGGCTTTGTCGAAAGGTTTGCTTTTATTTTTACTATTTTGAACCTTTCAACTTTGTCAGAAGGTTGCTCTTCACTTGATTGTTGTGAACCCTTCGACCTTGTCAGAAAGTTGCTCTTTTGAGAGCTGTGCTTTTCTTCAACGTTGTCGAAAGGTTGTCCTTCGCTCTTTGTGGACTTCTGAGTGTTGCTTTCTTTATAAACCTTTCGTCGTTGTCGAAAGGTGACCTAGATGTGCTTTAACTGGTTTGAAAGGCTTGTTATACTTTCAAAAAGGCTACTAAGTAGTTGCTCACACTTGCTTTGACTTCTTCATCCCCTTCGAAAGGTAAGAACATCTTGGATACTAGAGATGGAACCTTTCAACTCCCTCGAAAGGTTTGATGCAAATGATTTTGATGACTTCATCCCTTTGACTCCTTCAAAAGGTTTGGGTTGTGCTTCTTTTCCATTGTCTTTGTTGAAAGACCTTTCGACTTAATCGAAAGGTCAATTTTTCATGTAATATTTACCCCCTCCCTGTTTGAAAGGATGCTCTTGACTTTCCAAGTCATCTTTGTCGAAAGCTTTATATCTTCCCGCCTCTTGGCCTTCCCGCGTTAATCTGGGATGTCCATTTAAATCAGATCCAACATTTTAGAATTTGGGAAACTTTTCTTATATATTATGCCTCTTCTCTTTCTTCTCCTTTCACCTGAAACAAAAATATTGCGTACAAGTAAAAGAATTTCTCCAAAACCTCTCGGATCTCACTTTTAAAAAACGAGGTAATTTATCGGATTCGATTTTATAATTTTAGTCTAATCTCTACTATTTTCGGTTTTTAATCACATTTCCAGCTTTCTAAATCCAAATTTGAAATTCAATTTCAATTTGGTTTTTTTGGAAATTTTTCTCCAAAATCGGTTTTTGAACTAACAAAACTCATCCTTGGCTCTAGATTTAGAGATTGGTGGTGTTTGATAAAGGAATTCCCTTTATCAGGTTTAGTTTTTAATCCAAAGCCTATAAATTTGACTTTTTGTTTTTAATCCTGGGCTTTTAACTTGTTGATAATTTATTCTTCTATTACATCGAATTAGATCGATTCCAAATGAAATCAATTTTGTTAATGGGTTTGTTTTACTTATGCTTTAAGAAGAATTTGAAAACTGCATTTGCTATTGGGTGTGGGTCTGGTGAAACCCGATATATTAACCTGGAACCCATTAGTGTACAATTTGGTAACTCAAAATGATCTTTCTACCTCCTCGAAGGAGACTAAGGCGGTAATAATGGATTTGCCCTCGATGTACCTTTCGATGGGGTCGGAAGGTATTGTGATATTAACTTTTCATTGTTGTTGAAAATTTAGATAATTTAGTGGTGTAACCTTTCGGTAGTGAGCTCCCGACAAAGATGAAGAGTTTTGATCCTTTCGACTACTTGCTTTCGACAAGGTTGGAACTCTTCAACCTTAGAGCTGTTTTTGCCCGTCTTTGGCAAAACGTTTAAAGTACACATGAGTCAAACCTAAAACCTTTCGACTTCGATGGATAGAACGTGTTTTGATAACATTGACCATACCTTTGAACAATATCAACAATATCAGCACTTTCAACTTAAGAAACTTAAGGTTTTTGTGTCGACCATGTCGAAAGGTCTTGCCACTTGACTTTGTGTTACACTTGAAGTATATCCAGGTTACCATAGAGCTTTCGACACCGTCGAAAGGTAATGAATGGGTTAATATTTCATCTCTACCCTTCGACTTTACCATAAGCATAATGAATTTATACCATTATTTATTCACTTTCTATGTTTTCAATAATTTTAAGTATGATGGTTAAGGTTGATGTCCTTATTCATTCTGACATTGTCGAAAGCTTTATTTATCAACTTTTTGACTTAAACTTTTTGAACCATTTTTTTAGCTTTGCGTATTTTCTCACACTTAGGCTATCTAAGCAAACTTATTTATTTTTAAATTCCTAAATGCTTTGTAAACTCATAAATAGACCAAATATTTAACTAAAATGTTTTCACCTGGCATAGTCATGAGCTCTTCAAAGGTCGAAGCCATTGTTAAGCATTCCTTCATCGAGACTCAAAGAGAAGTCAATGCTATTCTCAGAGATTTTGGAATTACTAGGATCGAAGATATCCCTCCTCAACCAGCGGACACTATTGACAACCCTCTGGAAGGGTATTTCGCTTACACGGCCATTCACATATGGCATGGTGGTTTTCTCCCATTCTCCGAGTTTTGGCTCTCCTACTTATCTCATGTTGGGGTTGCTCTAATACAACTATGCCTGAATGTTTATACCCATCTCTTATCTTTGGAAACGAATTAAATTAGTATTTTTAACAATTTTTAAAATGTGATAAGAATTTAAAAAAACAAAAAGAAAATAGATAGCCGACGGTAGCCACCGTTATCCCTCGATATATCAAGTATATAGAACAACGCGTCTCTCTTCTTCCTTACTTAGCATACTCCTCTTTTTTGTCGAAAACGAAAAAGTAAAAAAAAATGACGACGGTCGCCGCTATACTTCAGAAGCCACCGACACTCGTCGCCATCGTTGTATGCTGCCACAACTTGATTCTCATTTTTTCCTTAATTTGGTAACACTACTAGAAAAGGTTAAAATACCGACAGCACGTAGCGATGGCTTTCGACGGACCGTCGGTGGCCATCGAAAGCCGTCGAAAATTCACGAATTACAGGATCCGGCCGAGCGTCTTCTTCCTCATTCTCCAGCACTTAAAAAAGAAATAAAACCCCCAAATCTCTATTTCAAGCTTTCAGTCACCAATTTCAAGCTTTCGAGTCCTCCACAGCTGCCTAATCGCACTTTGTTGCTTTTATTCTCAGGTATAATTTCTTATTTTCATGAAAAATATAATTTTTACCCTAAATCAAGATTTGCATAAGTTGATAAATTAAGGCTAATTAGTGATTGTAATTATTTTCAATATCCTAATAATGGTTTATAGTATCTCATTGTATACCTATTTCATTTGTTATCGTAAAATTTTAAAGACCATGTATAATTTGTGATTGTGTGTGTATATGTAAACCATTGTATATGTGTTGTTTTTACCATTGTATTGTGTTAATTGGAATAAGACATGAGTTGTATAACATCTTGACTTGTATAAAAATAATGAGTGCACGAGTCTTAAAAAATAATTGATTGTATTGGAAAATGACAACAATATTGAAGTAGACTTATTCGATAAAATACGTGGAATAAATGTTGTAAATTAGTAATTTTTTGAAATATATAAATTAGTAAACATTTGTTTTTATAAATTACTCTTTTTAGCCATTTGGAGAGTTTTTGGTCCTGTCCGACGGGTGTTGTACATGATCGTTATATAAATATTCATTTTTGTCACAAAACGGTTATTTATATTCATCTGGTACAATACTTGTTGGATTCGTCTCTGTATTGGACAAGTTATAAACATAGTAAATAATTACATTTAGCACATCATTTCTTTTTTAAACAGTTAACAAAATTTCGCCATCACTTTTCTTTTTGGTTTTCTGTGTACACACATTGTGTACAATGCAGAAAACAAAATGGAAGTGCTGCCAAAATTTTATTGAATCGTTTAAAATGAAATAATGTACGAAATGTAAGTGTTTACCTTGTTAGTAATGGAAAGTAGGATGACTGACCAGAAAAAAAGATAACCATAAACCAACATTTCTATATTGTATTCTCCAGTGGGGTAAAATTGACGCATACAAGTTTTTGTATCGATACATTGAAAAATAAAATGTGAATTTGTAAATTGAACAGTATTTATTTTTGAATTTATGACATATAATTTCAAATAGATAAAATGATCGATTATTTTGTTAATCAGAGGAGATGGACGTATCAAAGAAGGGGATTGAGAGACTTAATAAAAGAAGCTTTTTATAATAGTATAAACGTATTTGTTGAATTTGCTTTAAGTTATAATGGAAATGATGTAGAAATTCGTTGTTCGTATAGTAGGTATAAACATTTAAAGTGTTTGTCACCCGATATTGTGAAAGTCCATTTGTTCAAAAATGGCACTGTGCCGGATTATTATGTTTGGGATCGTCATGGAGAAGTTGTAGCACATACCTCTACAGAGTCTAAATTAGAGATTGCTGGTCATGAAAGTTTTATGTTAAACCATATAGAAAATATGGTTTGATTTCATATTGAATATCTGAATTGGCTATATGCTTGTGGGTTGGAATATATTGTGTTTATGAATTGTGGATGGAAGGCCAAAATGCAGCAGAAAAAATGAAAAACAGCTTTAGGTTTTACGACGGCTCTGATGGCCTGCACGCAAAAAAATTCCAACGACGTGCAACGAAAAAATTCCGACGGCTCTGGTCGACTTACGGCATCCACCGTGATCATCCACGTGTCTTCCGACGACCGTCGGGAGCCGTCGGTTGGTCATCTGTATTCGTTAGAAATGCAACGACGAGCATTGTCAAAAGCCGTCGAAAATTCTGATCAACGACAGATTTCTTTGCAGCGGAAATTTCCGACGGCTTCCAACGGCCGCCGATAGTTTTGAGCCGTCGGATATACGCTGTTTCTTGTAGTGTAATTTTAAGACCCTATATTCGGATTTTACCTAATTTGATGTGAATATGTGTATAAATAAGATGGTTATTGGTTACAGGTGTTGCTAATTAGTGTATTTGTTGATTTGAGGATATTAATTTGGGATTTAGTTATTTAGTTTTAAATTTTAAATTAGGGTTATTTCAAAATCTGAAAATTAATATATAGTTATTGATTAATACGTATGTTGATTAGTGTATGCGATTGACTATTATAATTTAGAATAATTTTAGGGCTAATATGTATGCTTAAATAGTGAATATGCAAAATATAAGCTTATTGTTGAAAATAATTTTATGTTAATTAGTGAATGTGTTAATTATCAGTGTTAGCGGTAATTATAAAATAAAGGTATTTTTAGAGATTAATTATTTTTAGTGCATACATATGTATGTTGATAAATATACATTTATTATATTAACAAATGTGTGATTTGGAAGTAATTTCAAATAATAAATTGCTTTTGAAATAAATATTCAGTTAAATTAAATTTGTAAATATTAGATATAAATATCAATGTTATAGAGGCATGCTCCTAGGCTCAAAAAAGGCTCAGGTGTACGTCAAGTGTCCTTTTGCAATTTGAGTGTGTATTTTTGCAGTATGATGCGCCATAGTGCAAAATTCAAATTTTAATTTACAAAATAACCAATTAAAAATTTTAAATGGTTAAATAAATTATAAAATTTGGTTTAAAATTTAATTATAGTTGGTAAAATAGTAGATCAAATTTATATAAAAAGCACGCAAAAAGGCTGAAGGCTCAAAAAAGCCCAAGGTCCAAGCCTGGCAACTTTTTGCGCTTTAGCTACATTATGAATTTAATGTTAATTTGAAAATAAATAATAAATATTATTTTAAAAAATATAACAGCAACAACAAAGCCTTTATTATTAAAAATCTTTATTTTTGTAAATATTATTTTAGAAAATATACCAACACACCACTTGGATGTAAAGTTTTGCGTACAATACGATAAAGTGAAGTATTGAAATTTCTAGCTCGTATTTTTTAATTAGAAAAAATATTCACTTATTTCTCGAACACAATTGGATGTATGAAGACAGAACTGGTACGAATGGTTCAGTAGAGGAACATTTCTGCAATGGTGTACGTGAATTCATTAGATTCACTAAATCTAATGATAGAAATGATATAGAAGTTCGTCGCCTTTATCGTAATTGTGAACTTTTGGAGCATTGTAAACCAGATGTGGTTATAGTACATTTGTTCAAGTTGGTATCGAGCCAAACTATTATTTGTGGGAGTGCCATGGAGAAATATTTGTTGCACCTAACTCAACAATGTCAAAGGACGGGGTGAGTAACGATTATGTTATGATGAATCTAACAGAAGATATGATGGAAGATGAAGTACGATCAATATTTCCTAACATTCAAATCGATGATGAGAACGTAAATGTCGAAGAAGAACCGACCGAGGGATTGAAAAGAATCTATGATTTTTTGGATGTTGCTAAAAGGATATTATGGGATGGTTGTAATAGCTGCACTGAATTATCAGTAACCTCCGACTACATAACTAAGTAGTCAAATTCAACTTTACAAAAGCTTGAATTACAGCAGTTGTACAAGTTGCAAATGACATATGTCATCCAATAATCTGATGTGGGGTGGTCAATATGAAATGAAAAAACTTATGTTCGCTTTCGATCAGCCCTACCAAAAGAAATATACATGTATAAAAGGTTGCACGTTGTATTGGATAGATGACATTAATCTTTGAAAATTTAGAATTTGTAATGAGGAAAGATACAAACCAAGAAAAATGAAAGGAAAGAAAGTTACATACAAGAGACTGCTTTATTTACCCATCGTTCCAAAACTTCAAAGGTTATATGCATTTTCTACTACCGCGCTCCTATGAGATGACACTGTATGAGAACATAGAATATGGAATTTTGACACATCCATCTGATGGAGAAGCTTGGAAACATTTCGATAAATCTTGTCCTTCTTTTGCTAGAAGGAACCGTAATGTTAGACTTGGTTTATATACAGATGGATTTTCATCATTCAATCAATTTGGTAGTTAATATTCATCATGGCTTATTATTGTTATACCCTATAATTTATCTCCGTGGATGTGTACGAAACTCCATATATGCTTCTCACTATTGTCGTCCCTGGTCTTGATGATCCAACATAATGAATCGATGTTTATTTGCAGTCATTGATTGAAGAGTTGAAGATATCATGGCATGAAGTGGTTGATAGATACGATATTTCTAAAGAAAAGAATTTTTGTACATTTGCTTTTTTGTTATGGATGATCGGTGATTCTACTACTTATGCTGTACTTTCTGATTGGAGTACGGCCGGTCGTCTAGCTTGTTCTTATTGCATGGAAGAAACACAAGCATTTTCTTTATCAAATGGAAAGAAAATTACATTTTTTGATGGTCATCGATGTTTCCTCCATGCTAATCAATCTTTTAGAAGAGATAATAAAACTTTCTAGCTAACAGAGGAGAGACTAGATAAGTTCGCTATGACGATCCCACACAAGATAATTCGACACGAAACCGTATTGGCACAAATGGACTTTAACCATATTCGGTATTAAGTGCTTCAATAATTTGCCTCTACTACATAGATAACGAATTTCTCTATCGTTTTCAATATTACTTAAAGCAAACTCAATAAATATGTTTACACCATTATAAAAATATTTTCTTATTTGAGCCTCCCATTTCCTTTCGAGGATATACATCCAGGTTCGATCAACAAAATAATCGACCGTTTTTCCTCTTTAAAAGAATATGATAAAAATTAAAATAAAATTGTTAATCATTTTATGGATTGACATTTGAATTTTAAATTTATTAATTAATATTCATTTATACATTTTAGGAATTGACACAAATTATGAATAGAATATTAACTTTTTAGTTTATTGTTTTCTACTTTGATGGCCGGTCATCCTACGTACTTCCCACTGCAAACGCGATAGTAATTACATTTCGTAAATCATTTCATTTTAAACGATTCAACAAAATTTCGGCAAAATTTCCCCTTTGTTTCCCGTATCATACACAAGTGCATGTACATAGGGTAAAAAAGGAAGTGCTATCGAAATTTTGTAAACTGTCTAAAATGAAATCGTTTACAAAATGTAACTATATATTGTGCTTGTAACATGTCCAATACATGGACAAATCCAACAAATATTGTATCAGATGAATATAGATATCCGTTATATGACTAAAAACGAATATCCATATAATGATTATATAAAATACTTGCCAGACGAAGCCAAAAACTCTCTAAGGGATATTAATTATATATATATAACATATATTAGCATATGTAATTCATTAATGCATTGTAACGTTTTAATAATTATATAATATATTATTATTATTTCAATTTTTTGTAAAATTTTATATGTTTTAAATTGTAACAATTATGGACATAATATTATATTTCAAAAAAATAAAGTTCATTATACACTCAGTTATTTATAAATTTTATCGGATTCAACATCCAAGTATACTAGATTTGTTATATAAACTATCAACCGATAATTAATCTTCAATAATAATATTTGAATCGATATTGACATTTTAGCACACTAATTAACACTAAATCATATCACTGATTCGACACATAAACTAATTAACCTAAGTTTAGCCATAATTATATTTTAGTTATCGGATTTACACACTTATAACCGTAATTAGCATATCACAATCAATCAACATACAATTGCAAACACTCAAGGGGTAGTATCATGAAATACAACTACAAATTAACACTAATTTAACATATTAGGGTAATTCGGAGTAGGGAAAAAATACCTCTTTTCACTGAATTTGAAGTGTTGTAGGCCAAAAAGGAGAAGTTGGAGATGTTTCTGGTGGTGGCGGATGATGTACGATAGTGGCGGCTGGTGATGGGCGAATTTGGAGGACGATGGAGAGTTTGGGTTGTGATTTGTGGGAAGAAGACAGAATGAATTTGCTCTCGGCCAACTCAATTAAATCCCGACGTGCATTGGTTTACGACGGCCGTCGACGGTTTTCGACAGCAAAAGTTTGGTTATTACAGAACTACTACGACAAAACTACGCCGTTGGTAGCCGTTGGAAAAAGTTGTTGGCAATATTTACCTAACAGTAAATTTTACCATTAAATATTAGTAGATATAGTTTATCTTTACCTACCATATATATTGGTAGGTAAAATATTGGTAAGTAAAGGTCAGATTTCTTGTAGTGTCCGTCGCGATAAACAGTAATACTAGTAGTGAATATTTGTGAGTTTATCACTTTGGTCGACAAGTAAAATAGCAACTGCTATTTCCGTCGGCTGACGACGACCAGTGACGGCCGTCGAAGGAGCCGTCACTAAACATTATGTGTCTATTGCGATTATAAAATGTAAGAACATATCATTTGTTAAAAAATTAGATTGAGATAGTGCAAGTAATAAAGATTATTATTTTTCTTGTTAAACCAGAGAGAATTTATAATATAATAATAACCGAAAAATAAAATTCAGATGCACTAGTTTATGATAAATAATCAGACCTAAAATGAATAAGACGATCTATTGCTAAAATGAAGATGTTTGGTGGCCTTCTTATGGTTGAGACTGAGTGTACCGCCTTTGATCTCTGAAAAGAAAAATGAGACATGTCTATACATGGCAGCATTGAGAACGATATATGGACATTTGATGGGTTTGATATTTGCAGATGAGTTTAGTCACGAGTTAATGTACTACTTCTCATGCTCCTATTGAGCTATGCCAAGGGCAAGCATATGCTTTCACCTTGTGGTTATAGAAAAAAAGACTTGAGCTATATTAATTAAATTTTGTAATTTTTTAATCCTTTAGTTATCTATTAAATAATATTAAAGTAGAAGAATTTAAAGCTCTCTCTTTAATTCTAAGAATATCCCCCTCTCTTCTTAATTCTCTCTAGATATTTTATTTTCACATCTTCACAATTTATTGTTATTATAATTAGTACAATGTTTTTATTGGTGCTCTCTTCTGCCATTAAAATGTAATACTAAATTTTACAATTATTTACATATTTCTTCCAGGTTTTTCTTTTATTTTTACATTTAAGTCCATATATATTAAATTTAGTTAGATGATCTTAAATTTAAGCTTTTAAAATAAATACAATTAATGAATATTCATTAATTGATCTGAGAATTTTTGAAGAATAACAATTCAACATGCATAGTGCATTCATATTGACAAAAATGGTAAAACTAATTTTTTTTCAAGTCCACATAGTTTTAATTTTCCACAACTATATATAAATTATATAATGTTCTACTAATATTCTCTTCTATCATTTTGTATTTAAATGCCAACATTCAATATTTTTTACAATTATTTACGGATTTTTCCTAAATTTTCCTATATTATTTTACATTCAAGTCCTTATATTTGAATTTATTAACTGATCTTGAATTTAAATTTTTTAATTGAATCCAATTAACAATATTTATCGATTGATCTAATAAATCATAAAAAATGATAATTCAATGTGCATACCGCATTTGGACCGATATAAATGGTGAATATTTTTTCATTCAGGTCCGTATAATATAATATTTTCATAATTATATACAAAATTATCTACTTTTTACATTTTTCTATATTTAAGTTCATAAAATTTCCTTGTTTCTAAAATTAATTATTTAATACAGAGAAATATATGCATGATTTTTCTTTCTAAAATTAGTTATTCAATGCAAAGAAATATATACGTAATTTTTTCTTTCTATAGTTGTTATTTCATTATAGACAAATATATACAAAAAAATTCTTTCAAATTGATGCATCATTACAAACATATATAACGTTTTTCCTTCCTAAAATGGTACATTAAATGGACTTTTATCATTATTAAATTATATTTTACGAAGACTAATATTACAGTTAATGATAATTGATGAATGTTTGTATTTTGTATTATTGAAAAAGAATAAATATTTTCAATTAGTATGTTTCTGTAGAAAAAGTTACAACTTGATTATTTATATTCATAATATAAGTTAATCAATGGACAAAAATTATGCCATATTTTGATTAGAAATATTTTTCTTTCATACTTTATTATCTTTTTTACATAAATGTTAAATATTTTTTGAAAAGTTTTACTATAAAATAAAAATAGCAAGGCATGAAACAATGTCATCTATAAAGTTTCAGGTCTTATTTCACTTAATATTTCTTTTAGTAGTTAAATAAATATATTTATAAATATGTACTGCAAGAACTTTAAATGCATACAAATATATCGAGTCTTTGGTATTACACTTCTATTTTTAAGCAATTGTCATCATTCTCTCAAGTAATATTTCATATTTAATATATACATCATTTATCTTTTAGTCAAATGTATCAAAAGCTAAATGTCAATTTCAAAATAAATGTACACGAATATTTATTTATGAATTTTATAAAAATTTAATTTCCAAATTTATTAAGAATACTTATTTTCATTCATTTGATTAATAAATAATGAATCCTAAAAAATAATAAATTATTATATAACTCATTTTTATCAACAAAAATGATAATTTAATTTTTATTCAAATATAAAAAAATATACGAATCTCATAAAAAATACACGCTTCTAGTTAATACAGTAATTCCATTTTATAATTCATTTATCTTTGCATAATCAATTCAATTCTTCAAGAATAGTTAAAATATTATTTTTCTACGACATACCGTGTGCAACGTATGGGTAATACACTAATTACAACAATACCCATACTCATACGTCCACGTGGACGCGCCTACGCACACGTAAACAATATATAATATATAATAATAGTAGCAAAGTTACAAATTTCTACCTTCAATATATCACTACAACATGTATTAAATATATTGTTACTGTATGTTTGGCTCTAAATCAATGATAAGTTGCTTTTATTAAAATTTTATCCATCAACGGTCGGTTTTTCCACCATTGTGCAGTTGTACTAGTAAAATAAATTATTTTAGTTATCTTAATTTTTATAATAAAAACAGAAATGAGAAAAATGAAGTCTTAAGTCAATACAGGAGGAAGTCAGTCTACATAATAATGACACAAAGTCGGGTCTTGAAAGAGACTGACGTCAATTATTACAATTATCTAGTACGAAAGCACTATGAGATTCCCCAAATGCAAACAGTGATTAGTTTGGTGTTAATATGGCAGCATATCTATTAAATAATAGTAAAGCAGAAGAAATTCAAGCTCTCTTATTAATTGTAGGAGCTTTCTCTGCTCTCCTTAATTCTCTCTCTAGATATTTTACTTTTAAATTTTTAATTTATCACTTTTATTCTAATAAATCCTAATGCCAAATTATAATTAAATACATACTTTTAAAATTTTCTATAATTATTCACAAATGCCTTCTTAATTCTCTTCTAATATTTTACATTTAAGTACATACATTTAAATTAATTACATAATTCAAAATTTAAACAATTTAATAAACTCCGCTAATGAATATTCGATACGTCATGTAAATCATAAAATATGAACAATTTTAATAGTATACCATACTAACATCAACAGATCGATAAGAAAAAAAATTTCTTTTGCACACGATGATATGTAAGTCATATAGCATAAATCATATACACCGACAATGATAACAATTTATTTTACAATTGGTTTATATCAATGAAGTTATCATGCATTAAAGTGAAAAATTATATTTTTAGCTTTAAAACCCTATATTTTAAATTTTCATGGTTACATACAAACCCTTCTCAATTCTCTTCTAATATTTTGTACTCATATCCATGTATTTGACTAATTATGTGATATTTATTTTAAATCATTCAAATAAATTCAATTAACTAATATTTATTAATTTATCTAATAAATCTTAAAATGTACCAATTAAGTATATATACAACATTCATATGTATAAGCAAAGATAAAATTATTATTCTCATTCGTATATAAAGATATATGAATCGCATAATGTAAAATGTAAATATGAACAATAATACATATTTTAATTTATAATTCATTTATCTTAAAAAAATATCATACATTGCATTACAAAATTTCATTTTTTACAATTTTTGAAGGATAAATTATATTTTACAACATGGGTGTGAAAGCATGGATTACTCTAATAAAAATTAGGTTATGGAGACGCACATTTTCAACATGATATTAAAACTTACCCAACACATAACTCAAATTAGCACTACAATTTTTTTTTTTGCAAATATTAAAGTCGTAAACATGACACTTCTACAACAATGTGAAATTTATGATTAACTACAAAGTTAAAAAAAGTTTACTAATTGAAATCTCAGATAATAAATAAAAGTTCATGTGCAAATAAATTGATTATAAAATGTTTTTCTCAACTACAATTACATACAAAGCCCTTCTCATTTTTTTCCTACTTTCTAACATTAAGCTTCATATATTTAATTAGTTAAATTGATCATTGATTTAAAATATTCAAATATATTTAATTCTTTAACATTCATTATTTTATTATAAATTCTTAAAAATATATATACAATATTCATATTAATAATTTTCCATTTTTTCCATCCGTATATATAAAAAACACGCGTATCACATAGCATCAACTATTTACATATATAGTAGCAAACTATACACACACATATGTATGTATGTATATTGTGTTTATTACCGAGTTAGGATAATAATTGCGACATGAATATGTGGTTAGCGATCCACTACCTTACATCTGAGCGTTGCATGTCATTTTAAATTATAAATTCTTTTATTTCAGTAAATTTATCATACACTACTTTAAAAAGTTCAATTTTCAGCAATAATTAATTTTAAAGATTATTTTTTAACAACATTACCGTGTGCAACGCACATGTTACACACTAGTTTTATGTTATTTTAAAATCCTTTAGTCAATAGGAGGAAGTCAGTGGCACTAAAATATAATAAAAACGAAGAAAATAACACAGAAAGCGAAGTCTTGAAAGAGACGGTAGTCCAAAACATCCTTATATTACAATTGTTTGATACGAAAGTACCAATTTCTCCAAATGCAGACAATAATTAGTTTGATGTTAATATGGACAGCATATATTATAATATTATTATTTTACTGGTTTGTATTGCTTATAAACAAAGCAGCAGTTTCATTGTAATTCTTCATCATATTATTATTGCATATCAGGCAATACGGTAATGGTTTCAATCAAAACTTTGGTTATATTTTGTCTTCTTTTGGCTACTGGTGTCATTTCCAATTCTAAGACTACAAGTGGTAAGTGCTTGAATATAACTATATGTTATATTTTTGAATATAATTATTTACCACGGGATGTAAGAAGTAGTAAAAATAAAGTGTAGCTGATGCTTTATCCACAAGATGTAGCAAAAATGAGGTAGATATTTGGTTGTAATTAACAATTTTCTCTCAGTATGGTCTAATTTGATTAAATTGATTTTTAATATGTAAAACAATTCTATGTGAATCGACCCATATCGCCACGTATTAAAATTGTACGCCGTACACTTGCGGTTATTTTTTTTCAAAATTTATCAGCATTTTTCTAAGTCGATAGAAAATTTGCCGCTAAACGCACTCCCGTAATCAAATCAAGGGGTGACCACCAAATCAATCACAAAGTCATAATATAGCATCGAAGAAGCATGTCCGATCGGAGGTGCTACCTCATTATTGTTTTAGTCACATTAATTTAAAATAGATTAACCTGGGTTTTTCGATATCAAATTTATTGTCTGATCAAACAGGCTTTTTCGATACCATATTTATTACTTTGTGATTGATTTGATGGTCACCCCTTGATTTGATTATAGGAGTGTGTTTCAAGGTGGGCGGTAGTAGCTGCTATGCGTTACCACTAATCCGGTTCTGCGAACGGTAGAATCCTACCCTGACATTGTCTCGCGTGCCTTGTCACAAGCCTTATCCCACATTCTACGAGTTTTTTTGTGTCATACCTATGGAGTGCTCTCTGATAGCTCACCAGTTTACGGTGGAGTTTAAAGTATCTGTATAGACTATGACATTATATAAATTGTGTTAAAGGAGATATGGGTAACGCCTTAACGCTATTTTACTACTTTACTTTATTGTAGACACTATTATAATAGTGTATTATACCATGTATGTGATAGTTTAACGAATCCTTAGGAGATGAAAATTTCAAACATCTCTTAAATTAAGGCACTCACGTTGACACTAGATAGAAGATGTCAAATCCCGTAAACATCTCCAATGTCGTTACACACATATTTATTTACTGTTGATTTAACTTAGATAAGATCTTTTAGTTCTGAATCATGTGTTTTTTTTTGAATTCGCTCCGGTCAGTCTGAGCTTTTTAGTGCTTCGAACACTGCTTTTTGGAGGACGAAGACAAAGATTTGTGTACTATTATTATTTATTATATTTATCCCACTACATCATGTTGTTCTGCTGCATTATTTATTTATTACTGTTGTATATACTCTGATCTGTATTGTAAAAGTGTAATCAAATGTTATTTGTAAAACAGCTTCGTGAACTATTTATTTTATTATTATATTTTATCATTTCGTTGTGAGATTCTGTGTTTGTTATTCTTTCTTTCTTCGCTTTTTCTTAGCTACCATATAACAATCCTCCCTTTTGAATGGTTTGAGTTTGACATGTATGGTTTACTGTTGGTTTAAACCGTCCAAAAAGATGGGTCGTTACACTTTTTATAAGAAGGGAACCTAGAATAGGTTAGGGTGGCTTGTCGGGTGGCTGATGTGAAGGAGGATATTTGTGTGAAGTCAAATCCACACACACACATATGTAATTTCAAAATAACTAGATATTAAATTCCATACCTCGATCGAGGCATGCCGCCTTGTGTTTCTAATGTTATACCCCTATTCTGAATGCAATGGAAGAAGTTTCGAGACCTAATTTGATCGTATGCAGAAGATAGATTTTTGAACCCAATTATAATATTAAATTTTCGACATTAATTTCAACGCGTTTCTATGCCATGCAACCAAACAATACATCTGATCGCTTTGAAATTTGACGGCGTATTATAATTCATTATTACAGACTCAATGACGGTGGTTTTGTTGAAATCCTAGACTATGCCCCGGAAGGCTATTTTACGCCTCGATTAAATCGACGATTTCAAAAATTGGCGAAATCTATTCAAATTTCAGTTTTAAAAACTTATTAACTCAATTCTAATTCAAATAGAATTTATATCCACATTAGAAAATCTTTCCAAAATCATTTTCAAGGTTATATTTTTTGAAAAATATCTAAAAGACTGGTTTAATGTATCAATTCGAGAATAGTCAATTTTTATAAAAATTCTAATTGGAAATCTGTTATTCAGGGAAATTATAAAATCACTTGTGATTTGTAAGATATTCGGTTTCTTAGCGAAGATGGAGTATAACTTCTACCAATTTAGGAAGTATTTTCCCTTCCGAAAATATTTTGTTTAAATTTCAAAAGCTTTTTCTAATTATTACACTTCCAAGGTTTCAAATAAGAGTTTTTCTATGAAGAACTTCTAGTTTTCATAAAAGGGGGAGGGGGTTGATAAAGAAAACTTATAAAGTTGTAAAAAATATGTATAAAAAGAAAGGAAGTATTACTTTATGCAATGAAAGAGACTAGAAAAGAAGCCAAAATGCAAAACCGATTCAAATAGGAAGGAGAAAGTGAGATCATAAGGACGAAATTGTAATGAAGATAGATTCACAGAAAAAATAGGAATATTCCCAACATTTTGAAGAGATAAAGGTGTCAATTGAGCTATTATTAATACAGGTGCTATTGGCAATAATTAAACAAACTACCATCAATGCAAAGGATATGGTTGTTCGATCCAGAAATGTACAAGAGAACAGAAACAAATCAAATAGGCAGCGACTCTAAAAAAAGTCACCAAGAGAATTAAAAGTAGAAGAATATTCTTTGGTTTTACAATAAAGTGTAAAAAACTTATTTTATGCAAGGAGGGGGACAAACATTATCCATATATTATCTAAGAGAATAAACAAGATGGTATGGAAGTAATAGAAGATGGTGTTACTAAAAATGCTTGCGTCGAGTGTCAATAGAAAGCATGTCGTGCGTATAAGCATGTCGAGTTTAATGACATGAAGGGATATCGAATTTAGCGACCCTGCTTTCTATGCGGTAATTTTACGTTAATTTATTAAAATAAAATTATTTAAATTAAATTTTTAAAAATAAATATTTTAAAAATAAATATATATAGTCAATTGAGAATGCAAAAATTCATGACCAATTTGCAATAAGACGGGCACGTCAAGTAGGAAAACTTTGATGGGGCGATCGATGACAGCTTGGGATAAGGTCATGTGATCTAGTGGAGATCACTGCCCTCAAGACTAGCATAGACGAACGAAGAGAGATCTGGTGGAGGTTATTACCCTCGAGACTGACATAGATGAACTAAGAGAGCAAGGGAGGCGGGACTACAAATTGACGTAAGCGATGTAGGCAACCAGGGATGATGGTGCAACTGCTGCGATTTCGGGAGAGGCAAATAGATGTAATGCGCATGCGGTTATAAGTAAAGAGAATGAGAAACACGGTGCACAGGTGAGTTTCATCTCACAAAATCTATGTTTAATCATTTGATAAATATATGTGTGCTCTTGAATTACAATAACAAATGGCTGTTGAATGATGTGTGTTTGTGAATTGTGCAACCAAGATCATAAATAAAATTAATATAAGTCAAAACTATATATATATATATATATATTAAAATAAAGATGAGATGGCATAAGAATAACAGTATATATTTATATTATAAAAATTATACATTAAATTGCTATATATATAGTATAAGTTTATACATAATTGTTATATTATTGTTGTATATGAGTATAGGTAAATATCTTAATCAATTAGTTTTATTAATAAATCAAATATAAAATAAGTATAATAAAATTATTATGAAAAATATTAATTTAGTT
The DNA here is from genome assembly GCA_030765085.1 of Allium cepa. NCBI lineage: Eukaryota > Viridiplantae > Streptophyta > Magnoliopsida > Asparagales > Amaryllidaceae > Allium > Allium cepa. The sequence continues at coordinate 764,061,480 of CM060934.1, read as the reverse complement.
TAAATGTGAGTGTGTGTATATATTTGTATGTATGTAGAATATAATATAAAATAAACTAAAATAAATAAATAAATATCTATATATATTGTATATACTTAAATTCTAATATTTATAATTAAATGTAAATATAAATGCTATTTTAAGTTAATAAATAAATAAAGTGCATTTACTAGTATTTAAATGGAAGGATATGAAAGTTCTATATATATTGAAGTATAATTTTGAAATTTCAACATATATGATTTTGGTTTCGAACAAGGTATTTATTTGTATACTAATAGATTAACTTGATTTAGATGTTTTAAAATTGCTTTAAAATAATACTAGGTTATAGAAAACTATGAAATGACTTTTTTATTTAATATTTAGCTTTACAAACTATTTTGGAAATATAAATTGAGTTTTCTAATGTTATAGTAAATATTTAATAATCAATATTTTATTTTTGAGATTAGTTAATTATCTAATTAATTCTACAATATGTGTTTATTATTTACTATCTAATTCTAGATATTAATTTTCTTAAATAAAATTATACGTTCGATTGATTTATCATTGAATATTGATTTTTTGTCCTATTCTGACATTTCTTCTTGATTAGTTTATTTTAACTTATTTTTTGGATTTTACTTCTTTTAAATATTGAATTGAATTATATGAACGATTCACTGTTGATGTTGATTTAGTAGTGATTTTATATGATACAGTGATAACGTCCTTCTGTGTGATTTCATTGCACTAAACTCTATGTGATGAGAAATTTGAATTAATGGAGTTATAATACCATCTGGGATAGGGAATTTGGTACTATTTCCCCGATTATTCTTTGGACTCATTATATAGAATAATGAGTGATTGAGTGGAATTTATAAGCAGTGAGTAAACATTTGAGTATCACATAGTGGTATGGGACAATGTTGTGATATTTATTCGGTTATTCATTATAGGTACAATCATTTGGTGGGAATAGAGTGAATAATGTGAGATGATTTATATTTTGTGGCTGTAGTTAGTGGGACTTCGAGTATATATGTATTATTCCTTCATGCCACTACCATGCATTCCTACTGTGTTTGTTAGAGAGGACCATATGGCTAGAATCCATCCTAGCAGCCTGATCGTGCGGTCATGCCCCAAATCTGTAATACCATATTATTATTTATCTTTGTGATTAGTTTTGTTATCGCCCATGTGTTACCTCGGCCAGCAGTGTGTTACATATAGGGGAATTTATAGTGCTGTGACCGATTAGTCCTTGAACTGACGAGCACATAGGTGAATACAGGTCACGATGACTGAGAGGTAACTAAGGCTATAGAGACTTTACGACTTTGAAGCTTGCTTTGTACTATCACCATCCTTCTGGTTCTGTCGAAGTAGTGGATTGACATATACGATTGATACACCTCATTGTAGTATTGATGTGGGGCATATGTCACATATTGTTATATAGATGACTACTTGGAACTTCATGTTTATTGTACAGTCATTTCCCATCATGATTATATATTGTATGAGGAGATAAGATTTTGACAATGATATCTATCTAGTGTATAGTGGATTCCCAGTATTTGATACGCTGCCTATCCTTTCCTATTTTATATGCATTGATGATTTTATTAAGATCAAGAGTATTTGGAGAATGCTTTACGCCATTCGTATTACACTTGGTGATATATCCTCTGTTTATATTTAAGCTGATTTCTGTGCATGTATGATTCACCTATTTGTGTTGTTTCTATGATTTCTTATTTATTGTTATTCTATATGGGTGATGACATCTTTTGATATTAGTATGGGATATATTATATGGGTTTGAGTTGGTTCGGAGACATAATGTCTCATTGATTTATTATGGTATTATGTATAGATGTTTCAGGCATATGACTCTATGCTTATATACATGTATTAATCAGTTATTTAATGAATGAGTATTTTGGATGTAGTATTGTATTGTTATTTTTATATACACTGAACTATCCCATTCCATTGATTAGACATAGTCTAACCTATGTGTTATTTTATAATACTTGGGTCTGTCCGAGATATTTCAGGTTTAGGGATCGCATGATCAGCATGTATTTTATTGGGCTTAAATAAGATTTATATTAGGATTGATGTATGTTATATATATGACATTGTATCATTGTATATACTTGATACAAATTGTATATTGTTTATTTACTCCATAATATTGAAATAGTTGGCATTCAGGACATTTTGTATCCATACTGTATTATATATTTTATGTTATATATTATACTATATATTATTACTGCGATTGACTCTGTGTTCTCTATCATCTTCTGTGTACCGTGCATTATTCTTCCTAGAGGCACATGTGTCTATTGCTTTGTACTGATATTATGTACGTATATGTGATATATTTATTTGATATTTTAATATATACCAATGTTAGTTCAAAGGAATATTCATAATTGTACCTAGCCTCATTCTTTGTATTATCTAAGAGAATTATTCAGTAATAATGTAGATGGTATGGGTATAGAGGTGGCATGTTCACATCAAACATCTGCAGTTGTCAATGATGTCGCGTATTATCAAAACAGTAAAGAATGTTGGGTGTCGAACGTTGACAGTTATGGATGATTTCAAGCTTCAAGAAGCATGGATGTTGCTGCATATCAACAATAGGTTATCGCATATTATCAATGTAACGAACAATACCAAAAATCCAGGATGCCAAACCTTTATGATAAGGGATGTCGATAATATAAAGCAGATGAGATTCTGAGCAATTAAAAGATGTCAAAGATCTAAAGAAGAGGAGAATGCCATGCTAGAAGAGATGCCAAACTTCAACAATGTAATGAGATGTTGAGTCTGCTACAAACTAACTAATATGCTAGGTAACAAGTTCAAGGCTATGTAAAGAATAGGATTAAAAAACATCAATACAAGAAGAGAAAAATAAGATGATTCAAGAACACTTAGTTTATTTTCCTTGGTTAAGCTTCAAAGGCATTCACATTCCACCACATCCTCCTTGTTGAGAACACCACCAAGGTAGCAATCCCTGTGAAGTACTCAACCTCAAGGAGATTATGACAAGTGGCACCGTCAAGACCGTCCATCATTCCAAGTCATCAATCCATGTCAACTTGCACCAACCAATTAAAGCAAACTTTACATCCTGCCACCACTATAAATAGAGATGTGCCCCCTCACTGAAGGACCCCTAACTTTTTTCTCTCTCTTAGCATAAATTGCTTTTTTGTACTAGAACTTTTCTAAAAATCTTGTGAGCCATTTTATTAGAAAATAGCCAACAACAAAGAAGATGACATAGATATGTGCATAAAAGGACTTGGACAATCAGAAATTAGCATGCTTAACTTGTTTTGTAACATACCTTATTATTGAACAAGAGATATGACCTGTACACATTGCATATTGTATCCAATGATAATAAATCAAGATCTATGGCATACTTTGACATGCCCATTTTACTTTTAAACACATGATTTGAATTTAGAATGATTTCGTAAATAATTTGAAACCAAGGGCTATTATTGGAATTTCTTCTAATATGCCTCCTTGTATAACATCTTGGATATTGAACCAATTATTGGTTTAACAAAATGGAAATAGGTGTTTCCTATAATATTGTAATTATTTAGACTTTAAAAATATTGTATAATATTCCAATTATGTTTCCCTAGCAAATGACATTTTTTTATTGTAGTAGTCGTGGCTAAAATTGTAACGACCCAGAATTTTGGATATTTTAAATTGGAATATTTAATTGATTTTAAATATTTAAAATTAATTTTTAACTTGAATTTCAAATACAATGATTTATTGGATAATTTAATAATTGGAATTTTCTTAAACAATTGAATCTTGAGTTTTAAGCTTGATAAAAGTAATTTAAAGGCTTAGTAAATTTATATTAATAAAAATAAAGGTGATTTGCTCGATTTTAAAAATAACTCGGTTGAATTAACGTATAAAAGTAGCCTTCCAGAGCACAGTCTCGGATTTCGACGAAATAAGTTCCATTAGATCTGTAACAGTGTATTATTATCAAATTTCATATTTCGTAGCATTTGGAGTTATCATTTGGTCGTATGGGATAAAAACGCGTTGAATTTAGTATCGAAAATTTGATATAATAACAGGGTTCAAAAATCTATCTTCTCCATACTATCGAAGTAGGACTCGAAACCTTTTCCGTTGCGTTTGGAATAGGGGTATAACATTATAAATGCCTAGCGGCAAGCCTCGATAAGGGTTCGAGATTTTGAGTTGCGTAAATTGAGGCATTTTGAAATCAATTAATATACATTATCAAGTCAACCTTTCTTCTTAGCCGTCTATTCCATCCAATCAGCCACCCTATGATGTGATCTGCCTATTTCTTCTTGTATACGTTTCCCCTTCTTTTTTTAAAAATACCCAGCCGAGCACGGTAAGAAGAAAAAGAAAACAAAAATGAAAGCTTGAAAAAAAGGAAAACGCAGCAGCTTCAAAAACAAAGAAATGCAGATTCCCATTTAAAATTCTAAATCAAATTTTATCCTCCACCTAAAATCTAAAAAATATATCCGTGACATCACTGAAACAAGGTCTTCGATCTATAAGGGAATGTGGAGTTGCGGTCGAGTTTTTGGAATGTCGTTTAGGCATGGCCGCGTTGGGGTTTCATTTAAAGGGAGGTTGGCTCGTCAATTTGTGAAATGGAATTTATTTTAGGGAAGAGGAAGTGCAATAGCAGTTGGTGGCTGAAGTAGGGGGAGTGCGGAAACCCAGGAAAGTCGCACTAGTTGTCTGGTCGAGAGGGAGCAGTGCCAGGTCGCGATGTTGGCCAGTGGATCGAAAGTGGGTTTAAAGGGTGAGACGGAGGGAGATTTCGATGAGAAGGTCAACGGTAGTGTTGGATTTTCAATTCGAATGGCAGGGCTCCGTGTCATTGACAGTAGGTGCACGACCTTTGGGTGCATTTTTGCGTGCACAGGCATGAAAAGCAGAGGAAAGAAGAAGAAGGTTAGATGGGCTTTGGGCCGTGGGAAAGAAGAGTAGAAAAAAAAATAAGAAGAAGAAAACGAGGGGAAAGGGAAGTGGGCTGGGCTCACTCATTTTGGGTTGTTGTTTGGGTGAGAGTATTTTAAAATTTCTTTTATTTTCAAAATGTTTAAATTAGTATGCGAGTTTTAAATAGATGTCTCGCTCATATTAAACCCCATCGTCACGCGTATTTTTGCGATAGGTTCGTATTATCAAGATGTACGCTATGAAATTGGATTGGAGCAATTTTGAGCTTCTGGAATTAAGCTAATTTCGAACGCCGTTCGAATTTAATTGGAAATAGAACGCAAACGAAACAACAAAAATTTAGGTGAGCAAATCTCACTCATTATTGGATTGCTAGTTTAATTTAAAATGTTGAAGATTTAAATTATTGGTTGATTGGATAATTTGATAATTATTATTATCAGTTAGAAGTTAGTAGTATATATTAGTAGTTGGATTGATTATTCTCGCATATTAGAGCAGATGACACCCTATGCGCCCGCATAACACCGGATGACTCTCCATGATATCCCGCCTCGAAGCGGGATTGGTATTTTTATGTTGCATTAACATATATGGTTGCAGGAAAAACTGTTTGAAGGTATCCAACTGGATTCCTCAAAAATGTTGAATTTAATTTCATTTATATTGATATATGATATGTTTGAATAATCTGCGATAGATTATTATGTGATTTAAATTTATTGATGCTACGGTAGCATTGATCTAGATTTAGGAATTTTAAATACCATAAATATATATTTGATTTTGAAAAGAAATTAAAAAGGGATTGTGGAAGTGAAGTATTTATATAAGATTTTGGATTAATTAAAAGAAATTTATTTGGATAAAATAAATGGTTTGACTTTAAATTGGTACTTAACTATTTCGGGATATTGTAAATAGAGATTTTGGAGTAATGTATATAAGAGTTTCAACTAATAATTCTTGGGCGATACTTGTTTAACTAAAAAGGGTTTTAAAAATCAAGATTTTTAACAAGTTTGGAGAATAAAAGAGAATTTGAAAATAAATATAAAATTGGTTATACTGGAACTTAAATAAGATTTCTATATTACGAAATAGGAGTAGAATCAAGATTTGGTTGGTTTGGAATATAGTTTTATTTATTTAAGAAATTGATTTATAAATGGGATTTAATTTAGAAATCGATTTATAATGTATTTAAGTGATGTTAAAAACGTTATAAATTGGAAATGAGACTATGGGATTTATAAACAATGTTTATAAATAAAGTGAAATGATTATCATTTGATAAACTGAAGATATAGATTCACGGTAAGAATTTATAATGAGATGGGTAAATCGGTATAAAAAAATGATAGATTTTAATTTTGGGAAATGTGAAAAAGGGATTTATGAAAGTGGGGATGTAAATAGATTGGTGGTAAATTAAGAGATATTTATAAATATTAGATTGGTTATATTGGAGTTGAAAAATATATTTTTATCGAGAAGTTGAGTTGTTTTAAAAAGAGGATTTTAAATTGTTAAACTAGGTAACTTAAATATGTTTTAGCATAAAGATATTTTAGAAATTTAGTTATTTAAATATTTTTAAACTGCCAAAATGAATTATAAGTTTTATAAACAAGTCTTATAAATCGATTAGAATTTTATTAATAAATCAAAATTAATTATTTTTTCAAAGTTATGTAATTATTTAAATTGTTTAAAAGTATATTTAATTATTAAATAAGTTATCAGAATGCAATGGTATATGTTCATAGCGAAATTAGAGGCAGAGTGCATGCAGTTAAGTTTGGATTTCTCTGGGATAGAGACGTAATCATTAAGTTGTGAATCTGTGGTTGATACCGCATGGTGCTTTCCATATTTATTTTAAAACGTTTTTCAAATATTTTTGAATTAAATGGTTTGTGAATATACTTATTTCGGTGAGATAAGTATATGCTTGTGAATAAAGAGATTTAATTAAGGAACCCCAGAACTTATAGATTTCGTTATAATCGAGTTAAGGAATTTACAATATAAATTGTGAAGGGTTTTGAGAAAAGAGAAAAAACTGAACTTTCCTAAGTGTTGGGAAGTAAGGGGTTTAGAAAAATAAATTTTTAAATATTTTCTAAGTGTTGAAATAAGAGATACTTTGAAATATCCTGGCATGGATATAAATATTTGAGTTGTCTTAAACTTGGAAGGCTTTTGAATACATATCTTATAAAGAAATTTTGGGAATAAATTTTGGAAATTTTTTAATATGGGCCCAGTGACTGCTTATGGATGTTATGTTGATAGTTAAATAACCAACCATCTAGTATTTAGCCAATTTCGTTTATCGTTTCGAAGAGACCGAGATCGTATTTAATTATCCAAAGACCACTTCGATCTGATTTGAGAGTTATGAATAGATATCGTGAAGACGGTGATTCGGTTTGTCCAGACACAAGACAACTTGCATGGACAAATGCTATCAGAACATCGTCATTGGAGGACGATGGGCATTCTAAGTGAAATTGTTCTTGAAAGGTAATCGTAGCCTCATCAATCAAAATGACTGAAAATTAGAGGATATGTAGTAAGGCTAAGTGGGTCATACCCAATTAGTGTATGTTATCACCTTTTGAGATACCCTCGGATATAATACTAATTATGGATATGGTGGGGCATGGAAAAAGAGCTCTAGGTAAGGGTGGGAACACCCGGGGCGGTAACATATTCGGTTCTATCCAGGTTAGGGATATGGCCGGTCTTGTGTTGTAGGGGATCCCGGCAAGGTCCTCGGTACATTTTTCTAGACGTGTGAGTTGATAAGTGGTACCCCAGTGCCTAGTCATTGTATGGAATCCCTTCTCCAACAGGCGCTGTACGGTTTTGATTATGCACAACTATGCTGAAACGTGAGATGCAAGCATTTCAGCTATTTTCTATTTATTTTCTATAGACACTATAATAATATCATATGATTTTGATATAAAAATTTTTGATTATCGTAAGGGAAAAACATGTCGTGTTTATGTATAGCGCGGTCTTACAATATACCTCTGTTTTTCAAAGGATTTTGATATTTCTAATAAGTTCAAATTGAGTGTGTTTTCTCACGTTGGTTTTCCAGACTGACTCAGGTGTTTTTTTATAATGCTCGGGTCAGACCGAGTATTATTGTTCAGGTTAGGATGCTATGCAGCTTAGGAGCCGAGCTGGATGATGAAGACATATTACACGTAATTGATTATATTTCGCTGTGTACTGTAGGTTGTATAGTCAGCACTAGTGATGACAAGTTATTATAACTGTCCAGTATTGAGTTATTGATTGTTGTACTCTGATGATGTAATGTATAAATAACAGTTATAGTTCTTTTTGTGTAAAGACATATTAGTATCTATTATGTATTATTCCGCTGTGATTGTGAGATTCTGTGTTGTTGTTTCTATTTCTTCTATCCTCTTCTTTCTCTTAGTTATTCGTCTTTTCATACCATTTGTGTTAGAAAAGTGTGATGAAATGTCAGCTAAAAGGGTACGAAACGGTCGGTCACTACACGTGGTATCGGTGCCGAAGGTTAAGCGAGAACCTTGGCTTTGATGGGGTAACTCATTAGAGATTGGGTCAGTTGTACCTTAGAATGAGTTTAAGTGTATTAATAGATATGAGCACGTAATGGTTAGTGAATATAAAATTGTTTTATATTGTGTTGGTTGATCTATTGAGTGGCTTATGGATTCTTGTCAATACGAGTAATTAACATTATTGATAGCGATCTCTAAACACTTGAACAGAACAATTCGACATGGTATTGTTTTGAAATATGGTAAATGAAATAATTTTACCTAGATTATTTTTATATATGAAAGAAATATTTTTCAGAAATTATTATAGTTGTGTATGGTGTGCTTGATTGTTAGGAAATGATAATATTAAACTATTATCATTTGTTATTGCGGTGATTGAATAAAAGTTGATATTATAGTCAAAAGTTAAGAAATAATTTCATATAACGAAATGGAATTATGTAAATGTGATTTTGTAAATGTAATTTATAATTTGAAATGAAATGAAATTCCAGAGGTATATTTAAATATAATTGTTAAAAGGGTTTGAAGACTGGGTATTTAGGAATTTAATTCCTATTGGTTTTGAAAATGTTTTTCGAAGTCTTGGAAAATAACAGTGATATTATTTAGAGAGTATTTTTGGACTAAAAATATTTAAAATGGTTTTTAAAAGAGGAAAAAGCACTGAACTCACTTCAGTCGCTGGAAAATAATTTCAGTGATGACTACAACATCATCGATGTTCATTTTTGAGTTTCCAAGTGAGGAATTGCTACAATTTGAGTTTTTTTGGAAACTGGTTTTGGTTTTGGAATTCAAAGAAAAAATTTGATATACCAAGGGATTTTAGGTATATATAATTTCAAAAATGATTTGAAATACTTAGAACAAAGTGTTTAACTTTACGATTTTATTTAAAATGTTTTATGGAATATGAATAAGTGTGATAACTTATAAATTTTGAAATTTGAACTGGGAATTTTTTTTTAACTTAAGTTGAATTAGTTAAAGTGAAATTTGAAAATGCAGCCCGAGTTGCTAAATGAAGTAATTAGCGGAGAATTGAAATAAATTAATGAAATAGCCTAATTAAATTAATTAATTATTTGGATATGGTTTGGAATGTTGATAGGTAAAAATGAAATGTGAAATTGGAGAATTGAAATTGAATTTGATTAAAACGGATAAGGAATTTGGTTATGAAATGGTAATAATCATAAGAAGTTTGTATAAAATGTTTGAAATAGACTTAAGAAAATTGATGGTGAAATTCTTAAGTTAAATTGAATTGGAAAATATACTAAGTGAATAGGTAAATGGAATAAATGTGACTAAGAAAATTGGTGTAACTAAGAATCAACTGGAAATAAATAAGCGAGTTGTATGTATATTATTTATTCGCATAACGATTTGATCCAGATTCAAGCACAGAATTTTGAGATAATTTTTATCAATCCGAGTTAGGATTTTTCATCAATTCTCAACGGTGAACACTGGATGTGGATTTTTGATTGATTCTGGGATTCTCTATCATAGTATATGGCTATGCAAGGAGAATGACGGTTTCTATCAAGAAACCAGATCTGGGTCTGCACTAGAGTGGTCGTGTGAACGATGCTAGTTTGGAAGTGAAATTGTATGATCGAGTGAGCGATCAGATTTGATATTGCGTAGGGATGATATATGTACTTCGTACGGGCTTATGTAAAGCAAATATTGACAATTTTGAAAAAAAAATGAGTTAGAGTTATATGATTTGGATTAATATACATAAATGGGTATACTGAAGCAAGAATCAAACCTTCATAAATTATCAGCAAAGTTGAATTTTCCAACTGTAACTTATAATCAAGGTATGATTTCTTGAAATCTCAATTTGGCTTATTATCTGGCTTTCACATTTGAAATTAAAATCAGGTTTTGATCGAGACTTATGAGTCGTGCTTAATCATTTAGTTTCAATCTTCAGATTTCATTATTAATATTCTTTTTATTAACTTCGTTGGTTGTTTAATTCATAACATTGCTTCATCGATCTTAAATCAATTGATTACCTATGCATTGATTTCGAAATTTAGAGGACTTCGCTATTTATATCGATTTCATTTGAACCTTATTGATCGCATACTAAGGTTTGGATTAAATCTTTAAAGTCTTAACGTTCATCAGTTTAATGAAGGTGAACCTAAGTTGGATTATTAGCAGCTCTTTTACCATTAATTGAAGTTGGTATTTTACCAAACACGTTCTAGGCTAGGTAGAGAGAGAGAGACAATTCATTTGACGCATGACCCATTATCGAACAGCCTCGACGACACTTATAGTTTTATCATGGCAGTTGAAGTCGATAATCCTTATTACCTTGTTGATTCATTCATTAGTGATTTTAGTGGGTGAAGTAACTAATTCAAAGTTATGTACATTGTCAATTTTTGCTAGTCTTTTATATTAGTCGATCAAGGATAACCGAGCCGATACCTGCTCACACATGTCGACTATATAGAAGTGCAATACCTTTTAAGTAAGAACTTTGGAGTTGTCGACAATATTCGCTTCAATTATGCGTGATGTAAATGACTTCGATGTCAATTAAGTGCGAAGCCATATGTCTTTGATGTTTGGTTAAAAATATAACTTGATAACAAATGATGTTATCATTTCCATCGCTTTTTCACAATTATGCTAAACGTTGTAAGTAGGGTTCTATATGACTTTGACACTATTTTCGCCATTACTTTTCAAGTGTTATGAAACATTTAGCCGATTATTATATTTTTGTTCCACATTGCCACTGCTTGTTAGTGTCGGTGTCCTTATCATTTTGGAATTAAACATGGTTATAAGGATCATTTGTTGAAGTTACAATATCAATGGGGTTCTATTCTACATCTCTACTCACGGCGTTACCATCCTGATAGATTGTAACTTTTAACTTATACATTTATGAATGTTATACGCTAACCGAAGTCCTATTGCTCTTTTCATAAAGTCCCTTATTGAGATCATAGTTTTTCTCCTCTAACATACTTACTATATGTTATCGAAACGTTATTGCTTTGTGATTAGTATTTACTTTGTTACTTTAGCAACTGTGGACCATTTAAGAAAAAAGTTCATAAATTATGGTAATTTCAAATTTAGAATAATATCATCTAGCAGGAAAATGGAAGAAAAACAGTCTGAGATGAAATCTTCAAAGAGAGGGGCTAAAGAGTTCAAACTTTCACCCTTGGGCGATAAGAAAGAAGATATTGTTTCCAAGCCATCATACATCACAGGCCGAAGTAGATTCCATTCTTGGCCAATTTGGAATATATAGGGTGGAGGCTATCCTAACAGGATCTTCAGACACCATCTACGACCCTTCGAAAGGATATTTTTATTTCTCCTCTATCCATATTTGGCACATGGGTTATCTTCCCTTTCTAGAATTTCTTCTCAATTATTTCAAGCATCTGGATATCGTATTGATCCAGCTCTTGCCAAACTCTTATACATACCTGACTTATTTCGAAGTCTTGGCTCGAGAAGTTGGTCTTCCCTCTCTTGGTCCTGACATCCTTCACCATATTGCTAGCCCTATTAAGGTTGGTGATCAACTGGATCGCCAATTATACCGAATCCACCATCATCCAAAAGGCCTAATTTTTCTAACTCTCAACGAATCCTAAGTATGGAAAACTCAATTTTTCTTCATGAAATGCTTTTCTGGTCTCAGAGGAACATTTTCTACTATTGGTAAGCTTCTCTTTTTCTTTATTTATTTATATTAGTTCATCATTCTTTGCTGACAGGTACCTCTCTTTTAGATACCGTTCCAAAAAAGATAAACTCAAAAAATCAGGGACAAGTATAGTTGCTGACCAATGCAAAAGTTACGATATGAAACAGGCTCAATCTACTAGTTCCATCCAAGATTCATCAACACTTTATTATCTCAGTTGGACATAAGATCTTGGGGGAATCCCCACAAGTAAAACATAACTCCAAAGGCAAAGGCTCATTGGTGATGGTTAAACCCAAACTCTTCCCTTCCAACTCTCATGTTCAGCCTGAGATACCTGGTAAGCTATCACTATAATCATTCAAAAATTTATCATAACGCGATCTTATAAGTTTATCTTTTTAAATTAGGTCCATCTCCTTTGGTTGTTGCTCCTGTCAGGGAAGAAGTTGTTGTGGATACTTCCAAAGATAAATTGGAGAAAGATGTCACTTCTGCTATAGTTCAGACTCCTAAATCTCAGTCTCTCAAGGATGCTATCTCTAGTTCATTCTCTTTTGCTAAGAAGACTAAGATGGTTCTACCGCCGCTTCCATCCCTAGTAAAAAAGTCTAAGGTTGGAGATATACAAATTCCGGTTGTTACTGAAGAGGGGGAACTTGTCGACGTTGGCATAAATCTTAAGTCTTTTAATCTTAATTCAACAACTAGAGACAAGTCTAGTTTTAATGTTGTTGTGGATAAGGCATAGTAGATGGTCAAGGATAAATCTTCTTAGGACCTGCTTCATTATAATACCGTCCTGAGCTCTCCCGAAGCCTTAAATCATATTTGCAAAGAGCTTGGGTTCTCTTTCACTCCAAAGGACCCTTCCTTTCTAAGTCTCAATCGTCGGCTCCTGTCGGTGATTTCAATGACCTTCTTTAATTTGTTATAAAATCTCCTTCTTTTGCTGCTTTCCAGCCATTAATGCCTTCTTCCTACACCAAAGACTATCGGTTTGCTCTCTTTATACAACACTTGTTGGTATGTACCCTTTTTGTCTAATTGCTTTAAACTCTTAATATCTTATATATCCAAGTTTCATTGTCCATTCCAGGTTTTCAAGCATCTACTTTCACTCCAAGATAAGGCTTCGAAATCATCAAGTGAAAATTTTAAGTTTAAGGAGGAAAATTCCTCGCTTAACAATCATACTATTAACTTGACTACCGAAAGAGATGAAGCTATGCAAGAGAAATGCAAGTTTGCTACCTCTCTTGAAGAAATGAATAAACTACTTCAAACTTCAAATGATAGGGTGATGGCTTTAAAACTCGCTCTTAAGGAAGCTAAAATGAAAGAAGCTAGGCTTGTGGCAGAGAACACATCTCTCAACAAAAAGCTAAGAAGGAAGGAGGTTCTGATTGACAAGTCAACAGTGGTGATTAAAGATGCAACTCTTCATCGATTATGTTGATATTGCTTACACATGCTCAGACTTCGGCTCTCCTTCTCTTCCTTTAAAATGGAATGACAAGTTCATGAGAAAATTCAAAGAGACGTCACATGGATCTTTTGATCCTGAGGATGAGGAGGAAGTTGATGCCGCCAGTTATTGGCTTTTGATGATCGTTCAGTTGATGAAGATACTGATTTAGGTAAGGAGGAGAAAAATGATGGTGATAAGGAACAGGGTGATGATGATAATGATGGACCTAACGACAATAATGATGTTGATAATGACAATGATGGTGGAGGTAGTGGAAATGGCATTTTCGGTTGACAAGGATGGATTACGAGACGCTAATCTAGATCTGTCTTTCCAAGATGCGCGGGCTACCAAAATTCATGAACCTCCGAAGGCAAGCTGTCCTAAGGGAGAAAATGTTTGCCCGGGCTCAAAGCCCAAAAACAAAGACAAAATCTCATCATCTACTGTCCCGCTTTCTCAGGTATGAATGTCATTACACAAATATTTTCAATTATCAGATAATCTTTAGTTAACTTATTAACTACTTTATTCAAAGAGAAAGTCAAAATACCATTATGACGTTATGCTCGAGAGGAAGCAAACAAACATAGATAGTCTTAATAGAGGGTTGGAGAAACAGATGAAGGATTGTAATAAGTTATCTGAGAAGTATAAGAAGCTGGCAGTGAGCGCATTGAGATTAAGGTATTTCAAGGAGAAAGAAATCACTCCTCGGATGAAAAATGCTCACCATCATTGGGATATACTCCTAAAAGAGAATGTTGAGCCTATGACCCTTTTTTGGATGTTAATCGATGACAGGGACACCTTGGTAGAGTTCCTATATAAGGTTTATTGCAGGGGTTTAATTATTGACTTCTCATACTTAGGTGATAGCAGTGGAGGTTTGCTTAAATGCCTTCACCGTAGATACTTGGATGAGCATAAGACTGATCCTCATCCTAGAGCATGTTAGAACTTTCCCCGAGTCGATCCCATTCCTTTTTCCTTGCACTCTCTTCCCCTCGAGAAATATAAATATAATAGGAAGAGGTTTATTTTTGAACTGTATAAGAAATCTATTTTATGTGAACCCGAATGATCGTACGATAATGATATATTACTAAGTTTATATATTTCATTGTTCTAGTTTTCTATGTTGCACAAATAAAAGACTTCTTGTGCAGTTCGGTCCCTAAGGATCTTTTGAGTAGATTTGTTAAGTTTAGGAAGGATTTTAAAGAGAAATTTTCAATTCTCAAATCATCACAGTTGGAAAGACACCTTTTCCTCATAGATTTACAAGAAATTTACATGCGGTTTCCTCATTTTCGCTTTGACTTTTTACATGACGAGAAGGAGAAATTACTTAGTGAAATCTGAACCTTCCACACAAAAATAATATGTGGTCGTGATAGCCCTCCAACCGGGGAATGGGATGATCATCATTTTCCTTCAGTTTATACTCTAGATGAGATCAAGGTTTCTTTTGATTCTACACTTACTTCGTCTGCTAAGTCGTTTGAAAAGGCCAAGGCCATGGTTTGAAAACTTTGACATTAATTAAACGTTGTTGAAATGAAATTGCAATATAACCTTGACTCTTATTATTATTTGTAAACTTCATTTGTTATTAATGGAAGAGTTTGTCCTTCATGTATTGATTTTTTTTATTCTTTGTTTTCAATAGGGCACCAGTTTGCACATAAATATGAATCCTTAGACAACTCATGAATTACTGAAGTTAAAGGTTGGTCATTTTCATATATGGAGGTGAAACAATCAACTCGAGATGAGTTTGCTTTATGATTTCTAAATAACCCCAAGGAATGAGAGTGACACATGAAATACTTCCTATTAAAATTAGCTTTTGGTGCTTATAAAGAAATGGCCACTCCCATGGAGGTAGATAAATAAACGAAGAACGAGCTTTAACTGCCGAAAAAGAGAAAGGATGCAGCTCATGGATCTAACTCTCCATCGAAGCTGAATTGAGATAGCCAAGCTTCATCAGAAAATAAGCGATCACGGATTATAGCTACCCAAAAGCCAAGTATCATGCCAATCTTTGGAACTTACTTTAAGTGAGGGTGATTCTAGCCTTCCCTCTCCAACTCCGAGACGAAGAACAAGATTCACATCCTCGACTAATCATGAGTTTTCTACTTTACTATACCCTTCTACAGGTTTGAATAACGAAGCAATTTTTAAGTGAGTAATCAAGTCAAATTCAAAATAATGCAGTATTTCAACAAGAAGTGGGAGGAAAAAATATCCCAATGCATCAATAAATATGAAATTAAGGTTCAAAAAGCCAAAAGCTAGAAGTATGATCTTCATCAAGAAATTAAAAGGATGATGAGTATGATTCGGAATTTGCGAGGAGCTAGTAAGACTCTTTGTCATACCTAGAAAGAGAAGTTCAACTCGATTGACGATGCATATACCATACATAAAAGGGAAAAACTCAAGGAACTCGTGACGTTTCCGTTTGTCACATCACCGACCCCTTAATTGCTAAAGACTTGGATAAATATGCATAGAGTCTTAGGCTATAACAAGAGCCAGTCTTAATTAGATTTTCATTCTTTTATCTATCTTTTGTGCCTGTAACTGTGTAAATAGTGTATCAAATTGCAAACAATTTGTAGTGAAATGAATATTACCTTGGATATGTAACCATGAACTGAATTTTGATTATGACTTGAAACCGCGTGATGCTTAATATTCTCTTTTCCATACTTTGAGTTTTTGATCTCACTTCCTGCTTGTAAAATTGTGACTATTGCTGATTAAGCCTTTTTTAACTCAACGTGGATGTTGAATAACGGAGATTCCCTTTTAAATAATATTAGATCCGGCAACAACATAGAATATCAGAAATCCCCATCTGGAAGGTCAAAAACCATGTCTGGATTAACAGAAGTCCAGAAATCCATATAAAGGATAATAGAAGACCATAATTCTACATCTCGTAATAGTATAAATCAAAAGCATATTTCTAGCAATGGAATACTTGAAGTTCTTCTTTTCCACGGGGTTAGATAGATTTGAAGCGCTACTTGGCTTGGATTTCTCTAGATCTTCCTTTGGAAGACTAATCGGTTAAGGGTACTACTTGGCTCAAACTTTCATAGACTTGAAAGCACTTCCTAGCTGTGATTTCGATTGATCCAGGAGTGCTTCTTTGGCTTAAATTTTTATAGGTTTTAGAGCACTACTTGGCTCCGATTTTGATTCACTTGAAAGCACTACTTTGGCTCGGACCCCTTATCACCTCCTAAGTGATGGTTTAGGTCTGCTTTCTGGTGCGTTTGGTTAGCTACCTTAAGCAAGACCAAAGACTTACCTGACCTCTCTCTAGGAGGTCTTTCAGTGAGGCCTTTAATGGCAAGCACTGAAAGCTAGTTCAGTACTTTAGTGAGTCCTTTGATGACGGCACCAATGCCTTACTCCGTCCGCCCTTTAGGAGGTGCTCCAACCAGGTCACATAGGCAGGGGTTGACGGCTTGCAGAAACTTTGGACATGCCCTTTTGGATAGGACCAAAGGATCACTCTGGCCTTCCTCTAGGACCCGCCTTAACTAGGCCTTTGATGATGGGGTTAAAAGCTTATGCTCTTACCATGCCACGTAGGCGGGACCGAAGGCTTTGTCGGTGCTTCAGCTAGGCCCTTTCGGACGAGACCAAAGGCTTACTCCGTTCTCCCTTTAGGAGGCCCTTTGTCTAGTCACTTGTTAGCTGGAGAAAAATGCTTTAGCCCCTTACTACCATCTTAGGTAGTTATTTAGGCTTTCCATTATACTAGGAGAATTTTACTCCTTAACCATACATAATTACTTATTTAAACATCTTTTGTTATCGAACTTGTCTAATATCTTTTTATAAAGTTGCATCTTTTTACAAAGTCAATGAGCTTGCCTTGCCTTGAAAAATTGATGATCATTCCTTCTAGGCTTTTGGACTGATTGGTTTCAAGCCCAATTGTAAGGTGATAGTGATAATACAAGCTTCCAAGATTTCTTTCAAACTTAGGCCTTCCCTTTTGTGAAGACTAATAATCAAGCTTATCCCTATTCAAGAAGCAAATGTTTTCAAGAGAAGTGGTGAAAGTGCAATCCTTTGGAAGTCAAGATTTGAATGTTAGCCATCTTGACTTTTGTTTGGTTCTTTTGCTGCATGGCATCTCATCCTTCATAGCTAACTTTCTTTTCAATGTCCATTGAACTTCATTAGAGGTCAATGAATAATTCAGGAATCCATGCCATTTCTGAGCGAAAATATCATAATAATTTGTTGTCTCTTTCTCGAATATAGTCCCTTTGGCTTGAGATTGGATAGTTCTTTTTATCTTTAGGAACAAATTATCCTTCCTTGGGGCATCTCTTCCTAAGGCAAAAATTAGAGTAGGGCCCATTGAAAGGGATTTATGCTCCAATTATCCTGGTCATATGGGGCTACCTGCTTCTTTTCATTTATGATTTGCAAGGCTTCTCAATAATTGTTCTTAATGAAATCGCGGATAATTAGTGATTTGACAAGTAGGCTAATTATTTGAGGCTCAGAAGACCCATGCTTAGACTTCTTAATATGATTAAGCAGGATGATGTTGGGGATTAAGGTTGGTTATCTTCGGATTGGTATATGCTTGGACAGGAATGTTCTTTATGCCTTAATATACAAGCTAGGAAAGTTCAATGTAGGTTGAATTGGTTCCACTCAGGGTTTCAACGAAGTCGGAGGTTCAAGTCCTCCTTCTAGTGTCAGAATGTTAGCAAATAAATTTGCTAACCCCGAAAGTTCATGAAAATTGGGTTGCTAAAAAAGAATCCTTATTGAGGCTTAACGAAGTCATTGAGTCAATAAGAACCTTCACGGTATTTATTGATGTTATGGTCAAGGTCGAAGTCTTATAGGCAGTTCGATGTAGCATCTACAAGATTCGATTATGTTCGAAATCACTAGGTCGAAGTCCATTACGCTATACCAAGCATGAAGTCACAACAATTCAAATATGTGATATGCAAAGTCACAAGCATGTTCAATTTATAAGTTCGAATTGATTACACATATGTTATGTTATGTCCTTGATTGATATTTAAGACCTATGTATACAATGTTCCTGAATTACAGTATGCTCTGAAATCCCCAATTTGATTTAGGATTACAATGTAGGAAATGAGAGAAGATAAAATTCGGTCCTCCATGGATGTCGATGATGTTCATCATCAAAACCGCCGGTGTAGACTTATGCAATGTCTTCGAGGTACTTGCGAGGTGTAAGATGGGCATGGCTTCGCATTAATAGAACATATTGTGATCACTTCGGCACCTTGCAATATCTTGCTAAGTGAGTTACATTTGACCTCTTCACTTGTTTCATCATATGCGGCATCATGTCCACTCTATTGCAGTTGAGGTGCGACAATCTACCTCTTCGAAACTGTCGCACAAATACACTGACGGCTTTATATCTTCGATAATGGTCACAACATGCGAAGTGATCAAGAAGCAATTACTAACACTGATGTTGTCGCCTTTATACGGCTTATTAGCAGCACCTTGAACTCCTTCGATGAAAATTATTGTAGTAGCAATAATCACCAACCGATTCTGATGATTTCATATATTAATTAAAAATCATCTCGCATCGTTTGTGTGACATCCTATTACTATATGAATTGTAATAAAAATTATTTTTTAATTCTAATTTGAAAATATTAGAATTTTGTTAAGATTTAAATCCTAAAAAATTATTTGATATAAACAATAAATAAACCTTTAACAACTATAGAATTTTTTTGTTGAATTAAATGTAAAAAAAGCAACCTTAGAATTTATTTGAAAAATAATAATTTAAAATTCAAATTTGAAATTTAAACAACATTTTTGAAATCCAAAAGTTGTTTGGAAATCAATTCTGAAAAATAAATTATAAATATGTGAAATATATTTTGAAAATAAAACAATTATCTTATAACTGTTGAAAATTAAAAAGAAATATTTTAATAAAATAAAAATTGTTATAGATATAAAATAAAATTTGGATTAAAATGCCTTAAGTAAAATTTTAATCGAAGATCAAATCACAATGTAGTAATAAAGTGGTTAAGGGTGTAAAATTATTTAAAATAAAAATAAAATAAATAACAATTTTCTCATTCGAACTAGTTTGCATGCTTATCTCCTTCATAAATGTAAACTAACTTATATACTTACGTTTTACCCTAAAATTCACTCATTGCGTACTTAAACATTAGAATGAGGAGTTGAGAAGGAAATGTACGTATAGACAAATGAAAATAAGAAGTAGCTAGGGTTTATAACGGACAACTTATAGGAAAATTAGAAATTGAAATGAATGGATCAGATTTGATCTCGAAGTTGACGATAAATGATCTAAAAAGCCCATTCTATCTTTGGAACCAAAATGGGTCATCCAATATATCAAAATAGATGTTTTCGATAATTTGAAATTCAATGGAACATATTTCAAGTCCTAGTTTCATCATATGAAGAAGTTATGTTAAAACCAGCTTATTTCAAATTGATTTCAATTGATTTTATTTAAATTGATTTCTAGGCATTTCGAGCCCGTACGATCAAACGACAAATCCGATAGCTACGAAACTTGAAACCTTACAATAATTCACCGTTACAGATCCGATGAAATTAGTTTCATCGAAATCCGAGTCAGCGGCTAAATGGCTATTTTCCCATTAATTAAATAAATTAATAATTAAATAAATTAAATCACATTTTTATTTCAATTTTAATAACTAAAAATTTCTATCATTTTAATTTCTTAATCATTTACAATAATTTAAAAAAAAATTAGATACAATTTAACGTTGATTAATTTACCAATTTCAGTGTTAAATTTCAATTTCAGTAAATTCAGTAATTATAAATAAAAATTCCAATAAATCCATTTATTTAATTTTCAAATTTTGTTATTACCAACTTATGGTATAATTAACATTGGTTTATATCTAATTACACCAATGTTCTCCAATTTATCTTAATTCCCATTAACGTAATATTTAATTTCATTTAATTGCAATAAATCCAATTATTATAATTTAAATTCCAATAAATTAATGAATCTTGATTTCCATTCTTTTTATTCAACCAATTGTCATATTATGAATAAAATTAACATTATTCCCAATTATTACCTTAATTCACATTCGCGTAATATTGAATTAGATTTTATTGCAATTGATTTCCAATTTAATTTAATAGACCAAATAAATAGGTAACTTATAATAATTGTTATCATAACTCCTAATCACACTTAAGTTTATTATATACAAACAAACGTTACAATCTCTTACATAACACTGATTTTATTCAATTACCATTACTACATATTATTTCATTAAATTGATTCAATATTTTCACTTGTTTCCATATATTTTATTTACAACCAAGTATAACATTTAAATCACTTCAATAAATTGGAATTCTATTAAGACTGTTATGATTAACCTTAATTAACATTGTTACCTTTCATTTTAGTTAATATTTCATTAATATATCACAATTTTTCTTCCAACTTTAAATCACAATATCTTATTAAATTAACAATTTTAATTATCGAAAATTACGGATCGTTACACTCTCCCTCATTTAAAAATTTTCGTCCTCGAAAAGGAAAAGAAGGGAAAAGAAGAAATTAAGTAATCAATATATCTTATTCAAAACATTAAATTTATAAACAATTTGTTTACATAATTAAATAATTTAAATAAAATATATATAAATCTACCAACAATTAAATTCTTTATATTCAAGTAAACAAAATTTTGGAAAACATTTTACAAAAAATTTCTAAGTCCAAAATTCATGAATTTTTTTGGCAGAGTCTCCTTTATACGGAGACGTCTGGAAGAAATAATAGCAAAATAATAATATATCACATATATTTCAAAATAATCTATCCCAACAACGAAAAAAAATAATATATCGCTAGAAAACCATAATCCGAGAACATACCTATTTATCGGGCAATTAACACTTATTTTATGAAACCAAAAGCAGTAGTTATTGCTTCCATACCTGTATTTCACTTATATGATCCAAAGATGTAAATAATTATATAAAAGAGAAATATTAAAGTTTTTTCAACCACAAACAAACAAATCAATATAATACAACAACAATCACTTACAACCAAAAGCATACAATCATCACATGAAATCAATGTAATCAACCATTCATCCATATCAAGCAATACAAATGGTTTGCTCGGGTTTAGACACTTTTAAATTGTATAGAATGACAAATAACTACTAAGTATACAATCTACTCAGTAGTCTTAGATAAAACTCAATAGATTATTCATACATCCTAAACAATTAGAAGTACCCTTTCCCAAATAACCACAAGCCAAAACAAACAATAATTTCAATTATTATTTCAGTTTATTCTTATAAAGCTTGTTTCACCATTTATTGTTCATTCTTTCTTTTCATATAGTGATTATTTCTTTAACCCACATTTATTGTATAAAATTTTCAATTCTCTACATAAGTTATTTCCATTCAGTTGTTTATAATAATCTATGAATTCATTATTCAGGTATTACGTACATTTTATTACAGTTTAGTTTACGTTAATTAATTTATATACTTGATTTCCTTTAGATATTAATATTCATTAGTGCATAAATTCATCCTCAAGTTTCTTACCCTTTAAATTTACATTCGTTTCCTTATATTGTCATTGAATGTTGAACCATTTCCCAAATCCTTTCACTTTCTAAAGTTATAATCATTAACTCAATATAATACTCATTTTATTATTTATTTTAATTATAAGTAGCTTCAACATTAACTTAAGTTTATAATTATATTTTTGCAGCACGTACTTTTCTATTTCTTTTTACTTAGTAGTATTTCAATTATAACTTAAGTTTATAACAATTATAATATCAAAATTCTTATTTATGAAAGAAATTCCATTGAACATTCTCTTTACTTAAGTTTTTCTTGTATAATATTCCATTACATTATCTTATTAAGCATTTCAACTTTTAATATTTTGATAAGTTATATGTATGTTTTAAGAATGCAATTGAAAGTGACACGAGTTTATCTTATTTATTTTAATTAGCAAAAATTTCAATAGATCATTTCTCATTTTCATATCCTTTTTATTTACAGGTTACAAGTTTCAAATTTCTTATATATTTCGTATATGACATAGCATTTACTTTCTTATGTTCATTTGAGAAGTTCCAATTATTAAATAGTTAAAGTTTCATTCCATTACAATAATCGGAATATCTAATTTATAGAAATTTAAGAACTAAATGTTGGGTCCCATTTCAAATCATTTAAGACAATATATATATATATATAACCATATCTTTATATATCTCAAATCATATATAAAAGTTAAAATCAAGATTTATTTATCAACAAGATGTAGTTAACTACTACAATAGTCTTCCCATTTTGAAACTCGAAAATGAACGTTGATGATGCGTGCACTCATTACCGAAATTATTTTCCAACGATAGTGAGGGGAGTACAAAACTTATTTCCTTTTGAAATTCCTTTTTTTTAAACATTTCTTTCAAATCACATTGAAATATTTATATCAGAAAATAATTCCTAATAATATTAATATTATATTCCAAAGTCATTCGAAAGAAATTTTCAAAAACTCCTGGAACTTAAGTTCTAAATTTCCAATTTACATTTATTTTATTTACAAATCTTATTTCCAACCAATATTTATAAATTTCACTACTTAACAATAAATATATTACAACCAAATATATCATTTATAAACCATTATTTTATATATGAAAATATATAATAGGCAAAAATATTTCATTTACCTATATTCAAAACAAATATTGTGTCAACCTGCCCTATTAAATTTTTAGAAATCCCTATCGATGTCATAGCGTCCTATGCACCAACCAGAATTTATAAATACAAAACGGAACAAATTAGCACAATATAAAAACCTTCTTATAACACTAACAAATATGTTCCCTCATATATATACACTCAGCGACTTATTCAAGGGTATTACTACCCTATTTAATATGAGTCGGACCCCACAAGCTAAGGTTATTGCAAAACCAAAGCTTTGATACCAACTGTAATGACCTGCCTTTTTGGACGTTTTAAGCAGACATACACGTCGAACTCAAACCATTCAAAAGGGAAGATTATTATGGGGTAAATAAGAAAAGGGAAAGAATTAAAACAAATACAAAGTCTCACAGTGGAATGACAAAATATAATAATCAAATAACAGTTCATGAAGCTGTTTAAAAAACATTTGATTATACTTATACAACATAGAATCAGAGTTACACATACCAGAGATAAATAAATAAATGCAGCGGAATAGTACGAATGCAATGGAATAAATATAGTAAATAATAGTAGTACAAATCTTCGTCTTCGTCCTCCAGAAATAAGGTCTTCAAATCCTGAAATGCTCAGGATGACCTGAGCGAATTGAAAAGACAAAACACTCGAGTCAGAGCTAAAAGATCTTATATAAGTTAAATCTACGGTAAATATGCGTGTGACGGCGTCAGAGATGTTTACGAGGTTTGACATCTCCTATCCAATGTCCAACGTGAGTGTAACTTAAGAGATGTTCGAGATTCACATCTCCTAAGGATCCGTTAAATTATCTACTATGTAGTACAATACGCTATTATAATAGTGTCTACAGTAAAGTAAAAGAATTAAAATAGCGTTAAGGCATTACCCATATCCCGCTTAACACATTTTATATATTCCCATAGTCTATACAATACCGTAACTCCCTCCGTAAGCTGGAGAGCTATCAGAGGGCAATCCATAGATATGGTATAAAACAAACTCGTAGAAGGCGCTCTAGGGCATGTGAATACGACACTCGAGGCCATGCCAGGGTAGTATTCCAATTGCGGATCCGAACTGGTGGTAACGCATAACAATTACTACCACCCACCTCGGAACACACTCCCAAAATCAAAATCAAGGGTGGCTACCAAATCAATCACAATGTAATAGAATGGTATCGAAGAAATGTTCCTGATCAGAGGTGCGACCTCACTTGGCCTGGCATGGTTCCTGTTTTAGTCACATCTATGCTGACTCATGGGAGTCAGGGTCATGTCATACCTCTTACAGAAATCGTTCATCAAACCATCCTGCTTCATTTCTAGAATCTCCACCACGTACACAGTTGTTAAAGTGGTTTTCGGTATTGGCAGAGAATACGACAATATCTGATCCCGGTCTCTTTAACAACCAATCGCTTACTGCACATCGGATGGTTCTTTTACATTTCAAAATTTATATTAAAATATCATATTCAATTTCAAATCATGTCTTTTCGAGATCATATTCACTTCCAAAAATCATAATTTCAAAATAGTTTAAAACCCTCATTTCAAACTTCATATTCAAATCCAATATGTAATTTTAATCCCAACTTAAGTTATAATATCCTTTAAAAATATTCACTTAAATCGAGGATTCAAAATATACGCATCTACTTTATTTAGTTTAAAATTTAGAAAGATAGTTTAGATAGTTATAAATGGTTATAAATAGTTAAGATACTCTACAATAGTTTAATTAAAAATTAAAGGTACTGTTCTATTGGTTTAGGATAGTTAAATAGATTTAAAATGGATTAAATATAATTAAAATAGATTAAATAGCTTTAAAATAGATTAATTAGATTTACAATAAGTTAAAATGAGCTAATTGGTTTTAAAATAAATTAAACGATTTAAAATGGGTTAAAGTGATTTAATATGGTTAATATAGGTTAAAATAGTTAATAATTGAAAATCTTAAAATTTAGAATCTGTAAAATAATATATTCTAAAAGATTTTATATTAAAAAACCAAATTTAGAATCAGTTTAAACTATTCATTTCCTTTCAACACATTTGGATGATTTTCGATTTCCAAAAACCAAATTTCAAATCTTTTAATTCAAATTCTCAATAAAATAGCTTCCAAATCCGTATATGAAATATCAATTTAAATTACTCCAATTTCAATACATTTCAAAGTAATATTTCGAACAATTTTAATAACCAAATTCTGACAAACTTCACGTATACTTCATATTCAACTTTAAAACTTCAATTTAATTTCTTTAAATAGTTCCTTTAAACAAATTTTGGTTTTTAACATAGAACTTGAATTTCGATAATAATCAATTTTATATAAATCAAATTTTATTTCAAAATATCATTTAACTAAATTCAAGAAAATTAAGGATTAAAAATAATTTAATTTAACCAATCCAGTGTCTGTATATAATTCTCCACTCTAGGGTCAAGTGATACGGATATTTATTATTTCAATCCACAATTTAAAATTTTACGGTTATATATCATTTCAAACCGCAATCCCGAATTAAATAAAATCCATAAAATCGCTCGAGTCTATCATTTCAAGCTATAATGATTTTTCTTAATCTATAGATCGTTTGGGTATATATCCTTTCAACCCATAGTGATATTCCAAATAATAACTAAGGGAACTGGCAAAGTGATAGCATTCTATACATCAATTATAGCATCCAATCATACAATATTAAATTCAAACATCCATCACAACAATCATCTAATTCAGCCAATGAATATCAACAATTAATAGATTATCATATACAGATAATTAACTGGCAATTTAACTCCAGTAATAAATTATATGAAAATTTAATTCAAAATAAATTCAAATTAACAGGAATATCAAATTAAAATTATCAATCAGCCATAAATAAATTCCTAATCACATCATAAATTTAATTTAAGTAACATAAGAAAATTTAAAAGTTGTGAGTGGGTCAAAACACTCACGTTCAAATTTAAATTGGTTCAAAATTCAATTTATGGCCCATATTCGAAAAGTCTCATAATTCAACCAATCAAGCGCCAAAATGTTCGGAATTCTGATATGATCCAAGTGGAATAGACCGCGTGTGAATTCGAGTTCGTATGGAAAAGATATGCAAGTTAGAATGATTGAATTTGAATTTGAAAATTGAAATAAAATAAAAAAGAATGCACGTACACCTAGGCCACATCATACCCACGTGCACGAGAACCTCAGCTTCGTTCGTTCGAAATCCTACAGTACTCATGCTACCAAACCTTTGACCGACCTCCTACACCACCAGCGGCCCCTATCTCCGACCACGCCATCGTCGCTCGAACCCCCATTGCAGGCTGCCACCTTGGCCAATGTCTAGCCACCCTTAAGGCCGCCGCAGCCACTAAAACTAAGTGGTTTCTAAACCCTATTCCTCTGATTCTGACTGCCACACGTGCATCTAGGCCAAGCGACCACCATCGATCTGCTCCATGGAGCGAGCTCCACAAAACCCCTCAAACGATTTCAGAAACCATCACAGTCGATCAACCTCCAATTCGATCGGTCGAGAATAAATATTGGCTTTTGGCCACACAGAAGTCCAGATTAAAAAATAGACAGCAGAATTGACTTGTGCTACTCGAGAGCTTCAAATCGATATATAACTCGATATAGTTTGAGGAGTTTAAATTTTTGGATTTGAAATATGATCTGAAATTGAATTGGGAATTTGGTTTTTTCTGTTTGTCTGCCATTGGAATGAGGAGTTGAGAAGGAAATATATGTATAGACAAATGAAAATAGGAAGTAGTTAGGGTTTACAATGAATAATTCATAGGCAAATCAGAAATAGAAATGAATGGATCAGATTTGATATGGAAGTTGAACGATAAACGATTCGAAAAGCCTGTTTTGTCTCCGGAATGAAAATGGATCATCCAATATATCAAAATAGACGTTTTCGATAATTTTAAATTCAATGGAATAGGTTTCAAGTCCTAATTTCATCATATGAATAAGTTATGTTAAAATTAGCTTATTCCAAATTGGTTTCAACTGATTTAATTAAATTGATTTCTAGGCGTTTCAAGCCCGTACGACCAAATGACAAGTCCGATCGCTACGAAACTTGAAACCTTACAATAATTCACCTTTATGGATTCTATGAAACTGGTTTCGTCGAAATATGAGTCAGCGGCCAAAATGGCTATTTTTCCATTAATTAAATAAATTAATAATTAAATTAATTAAATCACATTTTTATTTCAAATTCAATAACCAATAATTTCTATCATTTTGATTTCTTAATCATTACAATAATTTAAACAAATTTAGATATCAATTTATAATTGATTAATTTACCAGTTTCAGTGTTAAATTTCAATTTCAGTAAATTTAGTAATTATAAATAAAAATTCCAATAAATCCATTTATTTAATTTTCCAATTTTTTTATTACCATCTTATGTTATAATTAACATTGGTGTACCTCTAAGTACACCAATTTTCTCCAATTTCATCTTAATTCCCATTGACATAACATTTCATTTCATTTAATTGCAATAAATCCAATTATTATAATTTAAATTCCAATAAATTAATGAATCTTGATTTCCATTATTTTTATTCAACCAATTGTCATATTATGAATAAAATTAACATTATCCCCAATTATTACCTTAATTTACATTCACGTAATATTCAGTCAGTTTTTATTGCAATTGATTTTCAATTTAATTTAATAGACTAAACAAATAAGTAACTTATAATAATTGTTACCATAACTCCTAGTCACACTTAAGTTCATTATTTACAAACAAATGTTACAATTTCTTACATAACACTGATTTTATTCAATTGCCATTACTATATATTATTTCATTAAATAAATTCAATATGTTCATTTGTTTCCATATATTCGTTTTATAACCAAGTATAACATTTAAATCATTTCAATAAATTGGAATTCTATTAAGATTGTAAATGATCAACCTTATTTGACATTGTTACCTTTCATTTTAGTTATTATTTCATTAATATATCATAATTTTTTTCTTCCAACTTTAAATCATAATATCTTATTAAATCAACAATTTTTAATTATCGAAAATTACGGGTCGTTACACTGTATATGCTGAGTTTTGCCAAATATAAATTAACAATCTTTTGTTTTGAGAAATTCAAGTCCGACATGTATGGATGCGAATGGCTCGAAATGCCAAATCTTTACAAAGCTCCTTCATACTCTCATGGCCTCCTCACTAAATTCATAAGAGAAAAACTTAGTAAAAACATTTCAAAACATAGCTTAAACCACTCTATTTCAATTCCTATACTCTTCTCTTCACAAAGCAAACATTCATCACCTTAAAACCACCATGGCCAAGCCCAAACTCCCCTATGGTCATGCCTATTGTTCACTAGGCCAAGCCCATTAGCCTTCCTAGGGTCCGCATCTTCACTTTGTTGAGCTAGGAGCAAGTGATCTAGGTCGAGAGTAAGTTTAATTTGATTTAGTGAAAATTTGGTAAGTAAAGTTCGTGTTTAAAAACTTAAGTTACTAACTTTTTAAAGTTATAAAATTTATAAGTTAAAATGTTGCTTATTTATGTTGTAATGTTATATGTTGGTGTGCATGTATATATGTTGATTTGATGTTGATTGCTTATGGCGAAGTTTGACTAGGCGATACAGATTACACCTTGAATATTGGAAAAGTTAGTTAGTATTGTGAAGTAATACTTTGTCTATTATGGTGCTATAAGGTTATGATGTGATATTATGTTTGAATATTGTTTTTTTATGTGGGTTCATGACACAAAGTTAGTGATCGCTAACCAAAAGCGATGTATAAATTCGCTTTTTGTCGAAAATTTGATTTTCATTTCAAAGTGAAAAGTTTTCAAATTTAAAACTTTGATTTGGTTTTCGAAAGTTTATTTTTATCTTTCAAAGAGGATAAGAGTTCAAAAGGGAATTTTTAAAAGTTAGAAAAAGGAAATTTCAAGTTTTTGAAATTACGGGTCCGTATAGCGACAGTCGCTACACGCGCAGTTCGGGAAATCAAACTACTTTTCTAATCTAAACTTGTTTTCACTTAGGAATCTTTTTGAAAATGTTTTCTAACTTTAATTTAGTAATGTATAAAAATTATTTAATTATTCAATTATTTAATGATTATTTAATTGATTAATCAATTAATAATGGTAATTCATACTTAATCATTTATTAAAATGGTTTTCGAACTTAAGTGTTAATCAGTTAAGTTAATCATGATTCGTTACTTAGTTAAAGTTAATTATTAATTGATTATCAATTAAGGATTAATTAATTATTATTTAATGATTTATTAAGATAATTATTAATTAATTATTATTTAAAGGGGATTTATTTAATTAATATTTGATTAAAGTATAGTTGGGTTAAAACAAGGTCTAGAAAATGACCTGGATATTCATAAAGGGATTTTACAAAATGGTTTGGATATTTATATGAAATTTATATAAAAAGTTTGGTTACTTATAAAAGCAATTCTTATAAATGATTTTGAATATTTATAAATGGATTTTATAATTAAATTTGAGAAGTTGGAAAGTATTTTCAAATGGATTTGGATTCAATTAAAGGAGATTTCATAAATGAAACTGATTTAATTAAAAAGGATTTGTTAAAAGATGTATAAAAGAAATTTGAGATTCCACCTCCTCCTCCGAATGTACAGGATTAGGTGTTTTAAGTTCTCCATGACGATCCTACATCAAATAATTCAGCATGAATCCATATTGGCGCAAATCAACATCAAATGCTTCAATAATTTGAACCTACTACATGGAAAACGAATTTCTTCGACGTTCCCATTATTACTTAAAGTGAATTCGATAAAGACGTGTACACCATTTTGAAAATATTCACTTATTGCGCCTCCAATTTCTCTTCTTTGTTGGTACATCTAGCTTCGATCGATAAAATAATTGATAATTTTTCATATTTTAAAATATAAAAACGAATTAATCATTTACTTGTTGACATTTTATTATTTAGTTAAATCATACATTTAAATTTTCGCAAATATATAATATTATAATTTTATCTTTAAACGGATTCACATAAATTATTATATGAATATAATCTACAATTTTTAAGTTATTGTTTTACACTTTGATGGTTGGTCATCCTACTTCCCATTACAAATACAGTAGTAATTATATTTTGTGAATCATTCATGTTAAACGATTCAACAAAATTTCGGCAGCACTTCACCTTTGTTCACTGTATCGTACACATATACGTGTACACATGGAACAAAAAGAAAGTGTTATCGAAATTTTGTGAATCGTTTAAAATGAAATGATTTGCAAAATATAATTACTCTATTGAGTTTGTAACTTGTCCGATACGGGGACAAATCTGACAAAACTACAAGAATCGGAACAATTTTCGATGGCTTCTACCCACCGGTGGCCGTCGGGAGCCGTCGTAAATAATCGTTGCAAAAAATCCATTGGTGAATAGAATTTCCGACGACTCCGACAGACACCGTCTGATTTCCGACGGCCATTGGAAGATATGTGGGTGATCACGTTGTGTGCCGAAAGCCATCGGGAGCCGTTGGAAAATTGCCATCTCGAGCCGGTGGAAACCGTTGTAAAATTTTGGATTACAGGACGACGGAAGCCGTCGGAAAACCTGGTACATTTTTTCTAAATTTCTGTTGTGCTTTCGCCTTCCATCCACAACAAATAAACACAATATATTTCACCCACTCAATATATCCAACTCAGATATTCGAAATGAAATCAAACCATAGAGAGATAATCAAATATCATAAAGAAATAAATCAAGCATAATTCATATAAATCAACCAAACTTCGGTACCATAATTTACATACATCTAATTGTAGAGTATATACGTCAATCATTCACCAACCCCTCACCATTAACTCCCAAACGTCAGAATTACTACCACCAAATGTATCATCAAACAATATACACAACATTCCAAATCCAACTCCACGAACTCAATGTATCATCCAAACTTACTAAACAATGACACAAAACAAAAAAAACATACCTATCACTCCGGTCAATCAGCTATAGAACCTCTTAAACCAGCAGAGGATGGAAAGCGGCCATAATACTGCAGCATGTACTCAGCAACACGCTAATGTAGCAACTATGTCATCTTGATGGCCAGGCGACGTTTCTGCTCTTCCAGTTGCGCCACCCTAGCTCTCAACTCTTCGATCTCTGCTAGATCGATGTCAGCTCTGACCGTTTGACAGGCTCTCCTCTGTCTGTTGGCCTGCAACACTTATTTAACTTAGTCTATAATCGTACTATCAAAGTTAAAACATAATGTGTTAATTGTTATATCTATAATTTTATTATTGAAACTAAAGCGATGTGTAGTTCTTTAGAATTAAAAGATTATTATATTGTTATATATTAATATATTATTCATTATCATTTGATTTCCAAAGCCATAGTGCCTGTTTTCTGATCGTAGATCCATGACTGACTCAAAAATAACGTCCTCCTCATCCGTCGTTAGCTGCCGTCGACCGGTATTTTTTAGGAGTTTCTGACATTGTTCCATAAATCTTGCCTGCATGAACAAATAAAAATGCATTTAAAATTAATATCATGATATTTTAATTTATTATAATTTGGCAATTAAAACAATTACTAATAGTACATAAACTAAAATATGCTTACATAACTCTTTCTCGATTTATCGTCGTGTCATGTATATAAAACTGTTCCGTCCAGATTTACATGCTCGACGGCATGAGTACGGGTAAACAGATCCATACATGACACGGGACTCTGCGCCTCAGCTTCCTGAAATTGATTATTATGTACTGTTATTGTATATTCAAAATTATATAGCACAATAACTATTTACAATTCACATTTAATAAATTTACCAACTCCTGGCAGTATTGCTAGAACGACTTTGACCCTCCTCGATGAGTGGCACGATTTTTATTCATATTTGCAAAGTTTTTTTCCGACTCCGCCTGTACATTTAAATTTAATACATTATTTATTTACCAAATATTTTTTGATATTTACGTATCAATCAAATAATTAATAAAAGTTTAGTACATTTACCTTTGCCTCTTCACTATCCCAATGTGTCAGCCACCCTTCCTACACACTCGTCCCCATCCAGTTTGGCTTCTACCCTTTATGCTTCACTGTTGACATGGAATCCCTGTTGTTCTTCCTCATCTTCTGCATCCAGTAATATCGTACCAGCTGCAGGTCATCTGATTGTATGTCCACTACGGCCTACATTTCATGATAAACAAGCAACCAAAAATTAAACAATAAAAGATGAACAAAAAATAAGCGACAAAAACAAATTAGGAATGGAAAACAGAAGATTATACTTACAATGAAATCCTGCCAAATACACTCGCGGATGTAGGGAGGAATATTATCCCACTTCAGCCAACAAGCCGACATCCTACTCTTGTACGCCTCTCTCGAAACTGATAGAACTACAGCTGATGGCTGTAGCTCAAACCCCCTGTGTTAAATATGATATAGATTAGTATATCGTACAAAAATTAAGATGCTGAAAAAAGTTTAATACCTACCCCTCCGTTCTAGGTGCTAGGGACACAACAGGTCGTTGTGGCGGTTGCGATGTGCCGCTGCCATCGCCTCTTGAAGAATGGGAAGAACTCCTCCTTTTGGGCGACATGATATCTATCACAGACACATTACTTTAAAAGAGAAAAATAACATGATAATGAAATATATTTTATAGTTAAATGACATAAATGATATAAAGTACATAAAGTGCAAAGTATACATGATTTAGATTGGGTCTCATATTCGGACAGTAAGCAGAATACATTGGATTTTTAACATAATTGCTAAATAAATGACAAAAATGATAATGCCATAAAATATGTAAATCATGATAAGCAGATTTGGTTTCATAAATGACATAAATTGCATAATTAGCAAAATAAATCTGATCAATGACATCAATATCGTAATACACCAAGAATTCAACATAAGTACATCAATTGCATAATTACATTAATTGCATAATCTCACCAATTATATTAATTGCATAATTACATAACCAACAAAATAAATCTCATCGTTTACATCAATCCTCAACGTTTTCTGATTCATGTTCAGTCTCATATTCTACGTTATTTTCCTCCCTACCGTCGAATGCTTCTACCAAAATGTTTGATTCATCGTTCAGAGGTCCAAAATCAGCTTGACCGTCTGTAATTATTATTTCATTGCTTTGCTCAAGATCTGCCTGATAAGCTTATTCGTTTGGAATATTCTTCCCATCAAACGTAAATCTTGTCTTTGTTTTAAAAACTATCGACCAATCTTCTTTATCTCTTTTTAGAGACGGATAAGGAGCGTAATAAACTGGCAATGCTTGTTTGGCTAACACAAAAGGATCGTAATTATGATAATGCGACGTGTTCTTTATTTCAATAAGATTATAATCTTTGTGCACATTAATTCCAAAACCTGAAACATTGCTAAACCAATTGCATCTAAACAGAAACATCTCCTCCACAGGTCGTGAGAAATATGCCAGTTGTAAAAATTGTGTTAAAACGCCATAAAAATCATTTATGTGAATTTCTAGATCATCACTACCTTTAAAAAATACACCTATGTTACTAGTTAATTTTTCTGCACAGCATTCTTTAGTGTTAAATTTATATCCACCGACGAAATATATTAGATATGTCTTGGCATTTCTATTTGGTCCCAACGTAAGATGTTTCAAACCTTCATCAACCACATAATTTCCCACGTTATAAACATACTTTGAAAACCATTCAAAAAATTCTTTACTGAGATCTCCGTGTGGATGTTCACTTTCGTAAATACTGCATATATGAATAAAATATTGCATTAAATTCTAAATGCGCATGGATTATGGAAATGAAAAATTCATAAATTATTATATCAGATTACCTAACAAATGGTGCAACCTCAGCACAATTTAGAAGAATATAAGTATGTGCTACATGAAGATCTCTATTGTCTAGCCATACTTCTACACATTTCCCAAAAGGTCGACCATGTTTTCCAAAAATAGATAAGATTGTTTAAGAGGACTCTTGTTCGTCTCCTTCGACATTACGAGGAACACTTTCAAATGATACGTTCGCATGCTCACTGAAATAGTGAGAGAAAAAGAATGAAGCTTTTCTTTGATGTAAGATTTACATATCGAACCTTCAACTCGTGCTTTTTGCCTCTCTTTATTCTTCAGATGATTCTAATGTCTATGCAAAATTAATTTACATTAACTTTAACTTTCGAATGTAATTAAATTAATAGGTAACATATTACATACCTCTCAAATGGATACATTCATCCATATTGCACAGGACCCCGAAGTCATACTTTAGATAGGAGATGAACAGGTAAATGTTCCATTACATTAAAAAAAAACCGACGGAAATTTTTTCTCCAATTTGCAGAGCAATAAAGGAACATCTTTTTCAAGTTTACGTAAAAGTTGCACTTTTAAAGTAGTCGAACAAAGCACTTTGTAAAACAGATTAAGCTTTGTTATTACCTTCCAAACTTTTAACGCCAATAGTTCTTTAAATAGAACAGGTAATAAATTATTCATCATTATATGATTATTGTGGCCTTTCATTCTGTTTAATCTACCATTTTTAAAGTCAACATATCTACGAAGATTTGATGAAATCTCATTAGACAATCTTAATCCTTCCACCCATTTTAATACAACTTTAACTTAATTATTATCTAACTCATATGAGATAATGGTGAAAAACCATCCATACATAATCCAAGTCTAATGTTATGACTCCCCGCTGCAAAATGTGATAAGTTTTGTCGAAATGCTTCCATGTTTCTCCATCGGCTGGATGTGTCAACATACCATCTTCCTCTATTCTCACACTATACCATCTCATATGAGATGCAGTCACAGATGATACGTATAATCTTTGAAGCCTAGGAGTGATGGACAAATAATGCATACGTTTGTATGGAACTTCATTTCCCTTCTTTTTTCTTGGTTTGTATCTTTTCTTGTTTCATATTCTACACTTCCTAAGAGTGATATCCTCTTTCCAAAACAACATGTAGCCATTTAAATATGTATCTATTTTCTGATAAGGTAAACCAAAAGCTGGCTTAAGTTTTTTTAACTTCATAGTGATTTTCGTACATTAAATTATCGGGCGGCATGTGTCTTTTTGTAGCTTGTACAACGGTTATAAACCCGGCTTCGTTGATGTTGTATTTTGACTTCATCGCAATGTATTCTGCGATGACTAATAGCTGGGTGCCACTTTTACAACCATCCCAAAGAGGTTTCATAGCAGCATCCAGTAAATCATAAAAAAAAAATTGCTTCAATATTTGTTTCTTCAACATTTTCATCGTCGTCGTCAACTTCAACCATAGGGAACATTTATTATGCTGCATCTTCAACCATATTTTCTATACAGTTCGTCATAACAATTTCATTACCTGCAATGTCTGATTCAGACTCTACAGAAGTATTTTCTACAACTTCTCCATGATGATCCCAAACATAATACTCTGGCATGAAACATTATTTGTACAAATGGACTTTCACAATATCGGGTAACAAATACTTCAATTGTTTACACCTACTACACGGACAACGAATTTGTACATCGTTTCCATTATTACTTAAAGCAAATTCAACAAATATGTTTATACCATTATAAAAATCTTCTTTATTGAGCCTTTCAACCCCCTTCTTTGATACATCCATCTCCTCCGATCAACAAAGAAATCGATTATTTTTTCTATTTGGAAAAATATGTCACAAATTCAAAAATAAATATTGGTCATATTACGATTTCACATTTTATCTTTCAATGTATTGATATAAAAACTTATACGCATCAATTTTACCCCACTAAAGAATCAATATGGAAATATTGGTTTATGGTTATCTTTTTTTCTCATCAACCATCCTACTTCACATTACAAACATAGTAAACACTTACATTTCGTACATTATTTCATTTTAAATGATTTAACAAAATTTTGACAGCACTTTCCATTTGTTCTAACATTATACACAAATGCATGTACGCATGAAACATTGAAGAAAAGTGACGAAGAAATTTTGTAAATCGTATGAAACGAAATAATGTGCGAAAGTAATTATTTACTGTATTTATAACTTGTCCAATATAGAGACAAATCGAACAAGCATTGTACCAAATGAATATAAATGGTCGTTTTGTGACAAAAACGGCTATTTGTATAATGATCATGTACGACACCCGTCGGAAGGGGTCAAAAACTCTCTAAGGGACGTACAAAAGTAGTTTATAAAAAAATATTTAGTAATTTTATGCATTTCAAAAATTATTAATCCACCACACTTATTTCGTGTATTTTATCGAATAAAACGGCTTTAATATTGTTATCATTTTCCAATACAGTCAAAAAAATTAGACTCGTACGTTCATTATTGTTATACAAGTCAAGATGTTATACAACTCATGTCTTACTCCAATTAACACAATACGATGGTTTAACAACACATATACAATGGTTTACATATACACACACAATCATAAATTATACATACTCTTTAAAATTTCACGATAACATATGAAATAGGTATATCATGGGATGCAATAAAACCATTATTATGCTATTGGAAACAATTGTAATCACTAATTAGCCCTAATTTATCAACTTATGCAAATCTAGATTTAAGGTAAAAATTTGATTTTTGGCTAAAATAAGAGATTATACCTGAGATTGAGAGCAATAGAGTTTGATTAGGCAGCCGTAGAGGATCTGGAAACTCAAAATTGGAGATTGGAGGCTTGGAGGAGGGATTTGGAGGTTTTTTGCCAAAACTTTTCATGCTGAAAATGGGGAAGAAGAAAGCTCAGCCGAACCTTATAATTCAAGAATTTCCGACTACTTCCGACGGACCATCGGAAGCCGTCGAAAAAGAGCCGTCGGAAGCTGTCACTCCTTGCTGTCGGTAGCATTTCCCGTTTGTTCTTTGTATCATACATATATTCATGTACACAAGGAATAAAAAGAAAGTGCTATCAAAATTTTGTGAATCGTTTAAAATGAAATGATTTGTAAAATATAATTATTATATTGTGTTTGTAACTCGTCTAATATGGAAACAAATCCGACAAAGATTTTATCGGATGAATATAAATATTTGTTCTGTGATAAAAACGAACATCCATACAATGATCATATATAATACTTGTCACACAAGACCAAAAATTCCCTAAGAGATTTATAAAAAGTAAAACGTATTATACAACTATTTTTACAACAATTTATTTATATTCTAAGAAACACATACACTAAATAGTCGTTTTCGTCATCTTAAAAACGCATAACTAAATCATAAGCATCAATCCTAATTAATCCAAACTAGCCCTAATGCGTGTATGCACTAATTAATCAAACACATATACACCAATTAACGCACATTTACACTAAACAAATTTTTTTCTTAACATCTAAATGTTAAACAATTATAATAACAACCTAATTAGCATGTATTATACAACTATAACAATAAATTAACACTAATTTAACAAATCAAAATTAATTAGGGTTTAAAAATAAAACCTGATTGGAGATTGATGAAGAGCCTTGGCTTGCCGAGAGTGGAGAATGATAAAGTTGGAGATGATAGGGGAGGCGCGGGGGCTGGCTGACGATGTGGAGGTAGTGGTGGGTTAGGAATTTGGTTGATTTTGGGGGAGAGGGAATAATGAAGAAAACTATCGGCTTAGAGATTGTATACACGATAATTTCTGATGACTTTCAACAGTCGTCGATGGCTAATTTATGTCCGTTTCGACGGCTACTACATTTCATTTATAAAAATGCCACGGAGTTCATCAGCCGTCGGTACTGGTCGGAAATCGTCAACGGCGACGATTGGAAGCTTTCATCACTATTTACTGTATTCCTTGTAGTGGTTTAATAATTAAAATAGCCATCTTTAAATTTATAACTAATGATAGAAAATTCATTTTTGAATTTGATTTACAAAAATAATTGGTCAAAAGGAAATTAGAAAATGTGGCCGAAAAGCTTTTTCAAAATTTTCAACTTTTCACCATTAAAATGTTGTGAACGCTTTAATTAACACATGCACACATCTAAAATAATATAAGCATGGATTGGCAATATAATAAAGGTTAATAATATGTTTATTTAAGTTAAAGGATAAGATGTGACAATTTTTAAGTTTTAAATCAAAATAAAATATGAAAAGTCACTTACTACTTACATCTCTTACACTATGTACAACGCAAGGCCTTACATGATGGATAAAAGGGTTTGACGCTTGGATAGTATGTGGAAGAGAAGGAAGAGAGGGGGTATGTGGTGATGTGGCAACATATTAGTGGAGGGTAGTGTACTTCAGGATTATTTTGGTAATTTCATATCATTCTTTTCTGTAAAAACTAATTCCAAATTTTCTCACTTTCCTCATTTCTGTTTTCCACTTTATAATTTTTTTGTTTCTTCTTTCTTGAGCTTTGAAAAGATCTTTATTGGCTTTCAAAAATTTCTCAAGTTTTAAAAATCAAAACTTTTCCTTTTAAAAACTTGTTTAAAATAATTCTTT
This sequence comes from Allium cepa, assembly GCA_030765085.1. Classification (NCBI taxonomy): domain Eukaryota; kingdom Viridiplantae; phylum Streptophyta; class Magnoliopsida; order Asparagales; family Amaryllidaceae; genus Allium; species Allium cepa. Next base: position 764,022,234 of record CM060934.1, on the reverse strand, counting down.
TTACTCTACACGATTTATTCTTCCAAAATCAAGCCCCCACGCCAATGTTTAAGCAAGGCAGAGCTATATATCCACCCTTAGCTGAGCCTAGGCCGCATGGCTGATCCCATTTTGGGTTGCTTTGGTCCAAAAATCAAGTTTTGATTTATAAATTGCAAAATCTAGAATCTTTTCAGGTTTTTAAAGAAATTTAAATAAGTTTGGTGAGTAAACCTCACACCTTTTTGGTAAAAATTGTATTTTTACTTTATATTAGTATTTGTACATATGATGGCTTGATTATTGGCTAGTTGCATAGTTTGGATGTTGTCTATACGAGTATATATGCGCTTATATGTGTTTGAATATATGTAGTTTTAGATTTGTAATAAAGTATAAAAGTTGTGATCTTTGTTTAGGGTTAGTTGTGATATGTTTACGCATGCTATGGACATGATGATGTAAGAGGGTGCTAAGAAAAATTAGCACTTTTGTATGGTTAGTGACAAAGGATCCTTGTGTGAAAACTATGGTTTTAGTTTTTAAAATTCAAAACCTTTTCAAAGCTCCAAACTTGTTTTACTTTTAATAAACCTACTCTATGATTGTGAAAAGTTAGCGAGCTTCCAAAAGCAATAAGTTTTCAAAGAAAGCTAAGAAATAATTTTCAAGTTATGACATACATAATGATGGTCCATATGGATGTAGTTTTGATAAAAAGTCCATTTTTAGCAAATTAAGTTTTCATACTTAAAACATTTTGAAAATGTTTTATGAAATTTAATTAATAATGATTAAGAAGTTAATTAAGGATTTATTAATTAATTATTAATTAATTATTATTAATTAAGTTTGGTAATTAATAATAATTAAGTATTAAACATGGTTTATTAATTATAATTAAGTAGAGATAAATTACTAATTAATTATCTTTAAATATGAGATTAATTATAATTAATTATTGATTAAGTAAGATTAATTTTAATTAATTATAATTGACTATATTGTTTATTTTTAATTAATTATTAATTAAGCATAGTTTTGATTATTAATTAATTATTAAGTAAGTTTTTAATTATTCTAATTATAAATTAATTAAGGGTTTTAATTTATAAATAAACTATTTATTATATGTTAATTATTCCTTAAATAATAATTAAGTTAAATTAAGACTTAATTAAGATTTAATTTTGATTTAATAAAGGGTTTAACTTGTAATTAATGATTTTATAAGGAATTTAAGTCTTTAATTACTTTGTTTTCCAAAGATCAATTTGTTTAAATGCAACTTTCTTTCCAAATAATAGTTTGAGCATAAGGGATTCGATTGTCAATAACATTAAGTAACCGTACAAATATGATTAGGTTGAACTAAACTTGTCGTCCATTGAGTAGAATAAATCCCCGTTCTGCTATAACTTAATTGAATTGATTTTTTGGACATCTTTTAGTAGAATAAATCCCCGTTCTTCTATAAATAAACTTAATAGATTATTTGAACATTTATTTAGCAGGACAAACCGCCATTCTACTATTATGTTAGTGACGTATTATTCCTTGATTTAGTTATGAATTTTATTTACATATATGTTGGATTATGTAAATAACAGTTATATGATTTGGGAGTCAAATTTAGTTAAAATGGTAACTTGATTTATACCGTTATGGTCACAAAGCCTCCTTTTAAATTTGTAAATTACGGTTTTTAATCGACTTTAATTCTATATCATTTTGAGTTTAACCATTTGTAAATTAGTTTGTAGGATGTTCAATTATTTTAATAAAGGTATTTACAAATGATATTTTGTAAGTAATATTTATAAAGCATTTATTTAAAGAAGATTTACAAATGATATTTGTAAATGACATTTCAAAAAGGGAGTTATAAATGACCAAAGAGTTTTATAAACGATATTCGGATATTTATAAAAGTTTTATAAATGGATTTAGAATTTAAGCAAAGGAAATTTCATAATTGGAAATGACTTATTAAGGAAAATTTATAAAAGAATTGGAGATGTGATTTCACTTAATTGGCCTTCTTAATTTTGTTAGTGTAGACATTTGTTCCATGCTTAATAGCGAAGGAATAGAGTTTGGAGTTATCCTTATCTCTAATTTAAATAACCTTTGTTTGATCCTTTTAATGTGGTTTTGAAATAGAAGCCTTTCACAATATTTTGTGAATATACTTATTCCAGTGTCATAAGTATATGAATATTTTGATACATATTCTGAAAAGAGATTTAAATAAACGAAAACTTATTTTAAGTCTTAGTGGTTGGCATGGGTAAATTAAATCTCTGGATTATCCTTTGATTATGTAATTGATAGCTAAATAACCGACTATTAAATCTTGACCTGTTTTAAATCAAGAAGTATGCTGTGAATTTTCGAGTTCCCCAATGTGGAATTAAATACTTGTTGCATACTTCCAAAGAACTGAAATTGAGTTTGCTAGAAATTACCGCTTGATTGGGAGACACTGATTTCAGATAAGCATGATTCATCTGAACCACTCCAAATTAAAACGTTCATGGTGGATCATTAGAAAGTATGTTATGGAGCTATATTATTCTTCTTGAGGGTGATTCCAAAGTGGAAGATACTAAATATTGAATGATTGTTCGATCTTGGAACAAGTTGTATGGATGAATGCTGACATTGCATTTCTACCTTGAGGGCAGTGTTAGCATTCCAAGACTGGTCCGTGATGAGGAAAATGGTAATCGTGGCCTCTCAACTTAATAACTCGGTAATGGTTAAAACAAGGTACGCCACAAGGTTATGTGGGTCGCTCCTATTAGGGTATGATCATCGCCATATTTAGAGTCAATATCTATACGTATGCTTTGAGGCCCATTTTGGTTATTGATCACAACCTAGGGGTGATTATATTGGATATTATCCATTCAGGGGTAGGTCGGTCATGCTAGCAAAGGGTCCCAAGGCCCTCAAGTACATTTTATCTAGAGGTGTACCTTTCGGTAGGTAGTTCTTTACCTTGCCATTGTTGGAAATCCATTCTCTAATAAGCGCCTTCGGTTTTTGATTGTATACCTATTATTGCTGTCATGTACACGCACCGCAACTACTTGGTTATTAAATACTTTAAACCCTAAACATTATTATAATATCACTTTATTTTTATAATATAAAATGTTTTGGTTATCGTAAGGTATAAAGTCTTCCGTGTTTAATTATTTACAGCGCGGTCTTGCGAAATACTTTTGATTTTAAAGGATTTTACAAGTTATAACAAATAAAATTCTTTATGATTTGAGTTTCTCACATTGGTTTTACCACTGACCTAGGCATTATGTTTCTTATAATTCTCGAGTCAGACTAAGCATGTTTTTAGATTAGCTTCAGATGCTTTGGAACTCAGAGGTCGAGCTGGATGCCAAGACGTATCTCTTATATATTATTTTATTTCTACTGTGTTGCATGAAATTTGTATTAGCTAGTTATGTCGGAACAGATGGTTATAATTGTCCCGGGTTGGAAGTTATACTATTATGACTCTGATGTATCGTTTGGAAATGACTATGTAAAGTTTTGTATTGATTATTATATATTGTTCCTTTGCATTATAAGATTATATGTTCTTTAGTTTCTTCTTGTCTTTCTTTTTCTTTCATGCCTAATAATCTTTCTTTCAGCACTTGAATGCTCGACACATGAATACCATGGATGTATTAATGTTGATTTTTGAGGATCGAAAGGGCGGGTTGTTACAAAATTCATCGCGTGTGCGTGCACACACACGCACACATAGACATATACATATACGTATATATATGTGTGTGTGTACACGATATTTTTATACACACACACATAAAAAAAGTTACGCATCATTGAAAACTTGATTTTTATATAAAACTGCATATATTCCAAAATTCTATATATACAAAACTAGTATTCATATACATGATGCTGCTTTTATTTGAAAACTCATATATGTATGTATGTATGTATGTTTGTATGTATGTATATGTATATGTATTTATATATATGTATATATATATTTATATATATGTAAATATATATGTATATATGTGTATATATATGTATGTATGTATCCGAAGCTATATATTCCAATCCACATGCCCATAATCTGATTCATTTGAAGTTGCTATATTCAAAAGTTTTTACTTATATACAAGGCTATACATTTCCAAATACCCACATCTTTATGTATTTGATACTTATATCTAATACTGGTATTTTCAAAACCATATATATATATATATATATGAAATCTTTTATATCTTTAAAAATCATCTATTTTTAAAGTCGACCTTACATATTTTCAAAATTAAATATAAAAAACAAATATATTGAAAATCTATTGTATATTTGATATTAATACTTAATACCATTGAAAGATGTATAAGATCCTCATCCCCGAGTATAGAACAGAAATCTTGCTTATGCCCGAGATTCAATTTAAGCTCGGCATCTGAAATAATGTTGAAACTATGATATACCTGAAATGCCAAAATCACCTAATACCCTTAAATTCTAATAATAAGTGTGAAGCTTTTAAGCTTTGGCATGAGATCTTCGATATGAATTTGCGAAACTCGGATCAATGAAATGGACCGAGATTTTCCATATGAAACCCTAAACTATGGCCTTCAATATCACTATGATGATTTACGAGATCAATCCTGATGATCTACATATGTATGGAGATGAACTTCAGTATTAATTTACTTGAGTTCCAAAAGCATAGAACTTTAAATACATATGGCAGGTTTCAAAGGTATTAAATTCCAAATATATGTAAACATTAAGTTTTTAAATATATAAGTTTTGTGTATATATATACATACATGGATTTAAACCCTCATGTATATTTGGTTTCAAATATGCATACAAATTTTATTATATGTATAGTTTTAGATATTTGGGTTTCAAAAACTTGCTGTTCTAAATATATGAAAGTTTCGAATATATATAGCATTATATATATGTATATGTGTGTGTATGTATGTATGGTTTTAAATGTGTGTAGTTTTGTAAATAAAGATTGTGAATATATATAATTTTCAAGTAGCATATCAAAGTCAATTAAGAAGGTTTCTAATACACACACATCTAGGTTTTAAAGTGCATATGCATGTAAATATTTTTGCAAATGCACACGTTAAGTCACAAAAGTGTGAAACTCTAAATATGTATAGATTCATATATGGATTTCGAAAATATCAATTTTGAACATAATATTTTTAATTAAAAATATAGTTTCCTATATATATGAGCTATGAGCATATAAGTTTCAATTTTGAATGCATATATCAGCTTTGGAGTATTTATGATTTCGAGAAGTGTTAAGTCCAAAAAATATATATTAGTTTTGAATATATGTATAAGCTTTGAATGTATATAAACTCCAAATATATAAGTTTTCAAAGCATACAGGCTTTGAATGCATATGTCTTCAAATAAGCGTGTCATTAAGATCCATGATTAGCTTTTAAGCATATATGTCAGCTTCAAGTGCATTAAGTATGTATGGTGTCAAATGTATGCCATTTCTATATGTATCTTGTTTAATAATATATGAATATTGAATAAATGAGAACCATGAATATATAAGTTTTTGGATATGGTGTCAAATGTATGTGTATATGATTTTGGATTAGAAAAGATATAGGTTCAAACATGAGAACTTTGAATATGTGTATTACCTTGTATACGCGTACAGGTTCATATATGTCGAGCTTTTGGGTATATATTAGATTGTAAATCTAACAATTTTGAATATATTTATAACAGGTTCCTAAAAGAAAAGTGTACACAAGACCTCGAAAATGTGAAAACTTCATATGCATATATATGAATTTTCAAATGAGAGTATGTATAAGTTTTTAAATGTATACTAGTTTTGTACATTAAATTTTAGAGTAAATGCAGTCTTCGATGGTACATAACCTTACACATATATAGGCCTTTGGTAATGAAAATATAAGGCATGTTATTCATACGCGATTTTGAATGTATAATGTTTTTGAAAGAACACAGTGGCTTCAGCTACGAATATGAGTTTTACAAATGGAGGCTTTGAACATATCTGTTCTGGTTATGTATAATTTCGAATGGAGGAGTGGTTTCAAAGATATAAAGTTGTATGTCAGGTCTCAAAATTATGGGGTTTCTAGTATATATAGAAAAGGTTTTAAATTTATTAAAATCAAGTCTAAGTTTTGGGTACATGAATTTTGAATGCATATGGCTCAAATATGATTCAGCTCTAGAATATTTATGATTTCAAAGTTAAATATGATATGCCATTATCTGCAGTTATTACCTATGACATATGATACCATAACCTTTTTTACATATTATATTTAAATTTTTAATGATGATATATGCCTACTTTTGATATGTATGTCATTTTATAATATTATCTTATTTTTCTCATTTTGCAAGTTCCCTGTTAGTTAGGAAAAACCCTATGGGTTGAAAAAATACATACCCAAATGATCTTATAGATTGGAGGAAAATCGTTATGGGTTTAAATGATTAACCCAAGCTATTTTCATTGATTTTGAATTTTAGGATTGCGGGTTGAAATGATATAAACCCGTAAATTTAAAATAATTACGGATTGAAATGATAAATATCTGTATCACTTGATTATATGATAGAAAACTATATACGGACACCGTTGGTCTATTTTGAAAATGATTTCCATGGTTTTGAAAGGAAATATATAGATTTTAATAAATATTGATTTTTAAAATATAATATATTAATTATATTTTTATATATGTGTAAAATTTAGATTTTTAAAATTATATATTTAAAAATTATAAATTTATAAGTTAGTTTTGAAAACATAAATTTTAAAATTTTACTTATAATTTTATTACTTATATATATATATATAATAGAATTTAATATAAAATTAAATTTAATATAAGATTTAAATTAGTAAAATATAATTTAATTAGTATATATATAACATGTTTAAGTATTTATTTAAAATTTATTAATATTTTAAAAATAGATTTTGTAATAAATTTAATAAAATATGGTTGGAAAGATAAATTGAAATTGATTTGAAATATTATTTGTTTAAAAGTTGGATATAAATAAGAATTGATTTGAACTTTGATTTTGAGATTTTAATAATATGATTTTATAACTTCATTTTGATTAAGGTGATAAATGAATATATTCAAGATGAGAAGGAAAGTGGTCTTGTGATTAGAGCCATAAGATCTGACCTTGGAGGAGAGTTCACATCAAACGAATTCCAAAAGTATTGTGAAAATAATGTGACCAAATGATAGCTGACAGTGCCTAGATCCCCCCAGCAAAATGGAGTTGCAAATAGGAAGAATAGGACAATTCTTCGGATTGCGAGGAGCATGCTAAAAGTAAAAGCCTGCCAAATTAATTTTGGACGGAAGCTGTGGCATATGCGGTTTATCTATCAAACTGATCTCCAACAAGAAGTGTGTGGGGAAAGACACTACAAGAAGCATGGAGTGGGAGGAAGTCTGGTATCTCTCATCTAAGAGTCTTTGGAAGCATAGCTCATGTACATATACCGGACGAGAAGCGATGCAAATTGGATGACAAAAGTGAGAAGTATATTTTCATTGGTTACGGCACCAACTCCGAAGGCTATAAGCTTTATAATCTCGATACAAGGAAGATAATAATTAGTCATGATATTGTGTTTAATAAAGAAGGAGAAAGGGAATGGAGATCACATAATGACAATTACAACTCCTTTCCATACCTCAAAGGAGATGAAATGCAACAACCAAGGATCGAACAAACAAGCGAGGAGCTCACTTCCCCACTAGCTTCGCCAACCACAAGTTGTCAAGAAGATGAGAACTCAAGTGAAAGGGCTCCACGCTTTAAAATCCTTCAAGAAATTTACGAGGTAATAGAAAATTAAGACAGTTTTGTTCTCTTTTGTCTATTTTTGGATTATGAGCCTATAAACTTTCAAAAAACTTTGTAAAATAAGAATTGGAAAAATGCTATAGACGAATAAACCAAGGATATCAAGAAGAATGACACATAAGAGTTAGCTTCACTTCCAAAAGAACACAAAGCAGTTATTGTGAAGTGGGTGTACAAAGAACAGAAAAGGCCAAAGGAAAAGTTGAAAGATATAAGGCAAGATTGGTGGTAAAAGACTATAGTCAAAGAGCTGACGTTGACTGTGATGAGGTGTTGGCTCCAGTCGCTCGACTAGAAACTGTTAGACTAATAATTTCTTTAGCAGCTTAAAACAATTGGAAGATACATCAAATGGATATGAATTCTGCATTCCTAAATGGAGTTCTTAAAGAAGAAATTTATATCGAGCAACCACAAGGCTACAAAGTCAAGAGAGAAGAAGAAAAGATCTTGAATCTAAAGAAGGCACTTTATGGGTTGAAACAAGCTCCAAGAGCTTGGAATGCTTGACTTGATAAATACCTAAAAGAAAGAAACTTCATCAATTGTCCATGTGAGCATGCACTCTATATTAAAATCCAAAATGGTGGCACACTAATTGCATGCTTGTATGTAGATGACTTGATCTTACAGGTAGCAATCCAAGCATGTTTAAAGAGTTTAAGGAAGAGATGACGAATGAGTTTGAGATGACTAATATTGGGATCATGTCTCATTACCTTAGCATTTATGTAAAACAAGAAGATAAAGGCATCCTAATCACTCAAGAAGGTTATGCTAAGGAAGTATTGAGGAAGTTCAAGATGGATGATCCAAACCCAGTTTGCATGTCGATTGAATGTGGAATCAAGTTATCAAGGCATGAGGAAGGAGAAAAAGTGGACAACACTATTCAGGAGCTTGGTTGGAAGCTTGCGATATTTAACGTACACAAGATCTAATGTTCTATATGTGGAAAGAGTTGTGAGTCGATACATGGAGAATCCAACAACAACTCATTTAAAGGTAGCAAATAGAATTCTTTGCTATGTTAAAGGCACAACAAACTTTGGCTTGTACCTACTTTGTTTCTGATAATTACAAGCTTGTTGAATACAACGATAGCGATTGGAGTGGAGATATGGATGATAGAAAAGGCACAAGTAGCTTCGTATTCTATATGGGAGATACAACATTCACTTGGATGTCCAAAAAACAGTCGATTGTCACTCTTTCCACATGCGAAGCGGAGTATGTACGTAGCTGCTACTTCATGTGTTTGCCATGCAATTTGGTTACGAAATCTTCTATAGGAGTTGAAATTATCACAAGAGGAGCCGACCAAGATTTTCGTGGACAACAAGCTAGCAATTGTTTTGGCAAAGAATCCATTCTTTCATGATCGAAGCAAGCATATTGATATACGCTATCATTATATTAGAGAGTGTTTCGTCAAAAAGGATGTGCAAATAGAGTATGTGAAGATGCATGATCAAGTAGCTGATATCTTCACCAAGCCTCTTAAGCATGAAAATTTTGTCAGGTTGAGGAATATGCTTGGAGTCACAAATCAAGTTTAAAGGGGGGTGTTGAAATATTATACTTGATTTGTAATGGTTAATTAATTTCTAAAAGCTTCTTGTTATTATAGTTTCTAGTGTCTTCTTGCATTTACTGTAGTTTGTTGAGAGCCCTTGAATTTTCTAGTAGAAATAAGAATTATGTTTGGAATCATGTTTCTAGAATTATTTGGAAATTCATGTTTCTAGAATGGTCTATGGAGTCCCATAAATAGAAGAGCTCTCTCATCATTTTTTATCAAGCAATCAAGCAAGAAATCTACCATCAGTAAAAAAAAAAATTTCAATAACAAAAGGACCTCTTTCTTATATTCTCTCCCTCTTTCTCATAAAAAATATTCAACAACTAATGGAAACTTAGAATGTGCATGTTAAACTTGCATTTTTACCTGAGGTTATGTTTACACCATATCCAATCATGTCTTAACAAATTATGTATATATTTTAACCAATCCACATTTCAGTACATATTTTTTCCAAATATATATATATGTTGAGGGAGCGTACGCTTTATATCATCTCATGCCTACAACAATACTATGAATTGTTTATGAGAAAAAATAATTATCTGAAGAATATTGACATCTTCGGAAATGTTGCTGCACACAACCTGTATGCTATATTTTTTATATTTAAAGAGTGTCTACAACTACGCAAGTACACACACATATATATGAGAAGCATCATACTTATCAATTTATAATTATATTCGGGGTTGTACTATATAGTGTAATATATTTTGTGTATGGATGTAACACAACTCCATTCTTTTCGGTTGCACAAATATATATATGGGTTTTTCAAGAAAATATGGTGGGACATCAAGATGAAAAGTTAAGCTAGCGGAAAGCTCGATCATTACATTGGCAGTAACCTTACTTTGTTCGTGTTCATGAAACATGTTCTATCAGCCCTAGGGTTCCACATATTCTCTACAACCATACCCACCTAATCTCACTTTAAAGACCTTCAAGAACTATGTGTAGACTTTTTGGGATTCCACAGACAGCTCCTAAAAGCACCATTGGGTCATTTGAGGCTACATATTTCGACTGAAATTTGGGGGTATACTTCGACCAGAGGACTTATGAAATGTCTGCACTACTTACAATTACAGCGATGAGTTTTCGATACTGTTTTTCATTATCCAGTGGATTATGTACTAAAACAAACCTACTTGAGTGTGCTAATAATTGAATACAATCCTACGTAGCAAATTGTTGTTTATTTGTTTTCTTAAACTTAGACGCTATATATGCTTATAAACCCTAGACTTCTTAAACAAATTTGATTCGACATTCGAATCGGGAAATTTCTAAGCAAATCTGAATGTTTAAATGAATAGAAAATAAATCATGAACTTAAGCAAGAGCCCTGTCCTAGTTGTATAATGTTCATTGTGAGTATTGCCAGAACTGTTTCTACTCAAACTTTTTACTTTCAAGCATCATTTCCTTTCATTTAATCAAAATGATATGTAAAAGAATGAACTGAAAATACTGTACGTACCATCAAAATAACACATCAAACTACTATGAATTATATGTATTGCTGATTTTATTATGTACCAACAATCTAGCAAGTTAAGCATCATTCAATTAGAACAAATACGGGCGTAGATGGCAGAGAAATAGTAACAACATTCAATGGAATGAAACGAATGAAATCATCAAGTAACAGTGTACCTTAAGCGTAGGAGATTTGGACGACCGAGGAAGCAATTAACTATCTGATATCAACTTTAATGTGAGGAAGAAGACGGAAATAGTGTTGTATCGATGTCCAGCAGCGGTTTTGCAGAGCGGGTTAGGTTTTTTTTTTGGAAATTTAGGGTTCGCGATTTGAATCGGCGGTTTGGTTCAGTTTTGGAAAATTTTGAACTATCAATGAATCGAGCGGCCAAGGAAATCAGAGAGGGAGGTTGTAATTTTTTTTTAAGGGGGAGGGGAGGGGCAGAAAAGTGACATTGAGGGACAACTGACAAAAACAGTTGTTATAAATAGTTTTTTTTACAACTAGCATAAATAAGCAGTTGTTAAAGAGGAATATTACAATTGTTATACAAATAAAGTTGCTAAAAGAGGCATATTACAACTGTTATACAAATAAAGTTGCTAAAAGTATCTTTTTTACAACTATTAAAAATGAATTGTTGTTACAAACTACTTATTACAACTGCCGTTTTGTGCTGGTTGTAAAAGGAATGTTGTAATATGTTTGCTTTTTGTAGCGATTGAATGTTTTGAATTCAAATTGAATATGCTAAAACCTTAGATTTGGATATAAAACCCTAGCTTTAAATTGTCAATAAACTATTAATTGGAGATTAATGTGTGTTTCCCATTCTCTCTCAAAATTGAAAACCCTAAATCAACAACCCTAAACTTAATTGCAAATTGGTGCTTAGATTGTAATTAAGGTTAACCAAGTACTGCAAACTACATTAATAAACTATATAAATAACCGACAATCGTAACTGGAATGTACCTAGATTTTTACTTCCGACCGTCGACTGGAAACCCCAACGGTCGAACGCGAGGTATAAGCGGTCGATTGTTCATATTGAGAATAGAAAAATTGAACCTCGACCTAAGTCCAGAATATATGAACAAATATATATAAAAGCGAATTGTCATGGTCATATTTAAGGGCAACTGGATGTACGTGAGGACTTGTAGAGAAGCTAGCTCCTTAGGAGCGGACGCTAGGTTGTGGTGGATTCGGATAAATATTATTTATCCAATCTAGGACAGTGATCGATTCAAGACGATTGATGTATTTTCGCAAATGGTAATCATAGGAGGTTCCAATGATGGACGTGCAGACCGGCTTGGATGCCCGATGTAATGGGTCCGATACAACAGGAGGTCCATGAATGCCTGATTTTTGAAGCACATGATATAGTTCAAATGGAGAACCCGAGCGTATAATAAGAGGCCAACACTATGATCAAGAGGTGGAAGTGGATGTAGACGATGTGACATACCGACGAGTCAGCACTTCGGATTCTTCCTCTCTAGACGTAGTAAAAGAAGAATTGTGTTCCGGTAGCCTAGTGGTGGTGATAGTGATGGGAAAAGCATCAGAAATTCTACAAGAATATGTCAACTATTGTGTCGGTACGTCAATTGATAAGGGGTTGGTAAATCTAATTTTAACATTTAACAACGACATAGGTGTGACGACCCGGAATTTTGAGCAATATCAATTTAATAATCTTTGATAATAATTAAATTTATTTTAAAGATTTATAATAATAATTTGTTAATATCTAGTAATATTTTTCTTAACAATATATATAGGCAAGATAAATTCTTTTGAAAATTTATAATAATTTGATTTGGAAATATTTAGTTTGGTAAAAAAGAAGTTTTTAATACAATAAAACTTTATATTCAAATTATAATATATATGAATGTATATATATTGTGATTCGAGATTTGTTTTAAAATTTAATATGGAAATTAACAAATTTAATGTTAGAATGTTTCTATTTGAAATGTATATATATTTTGTATATATATTTGAAATAGGAATTTTATTAACCTGAATTTAATAGGTGTTTTCAAAAACTTTAATATGTATATAATTTGTGATTTGAAAAGTTAATTTGATTTATACTTTTGGAAATGATATTTAAGATTTAAATTAAAAGTTCATTTGTTTAATAGTCTTTCAATTTTAATTTTAACACAAGATAAATTTGTTTTAAAATCTTAAGAGTTAAAATAAATTTAATTAAAAGCATAAATAAATTATAAACTAACATGAAGTTACTTTTATATTTATCTAAAAGCTTATTTTTAAAAGATAAGTATGCACCTTTTACAATCATATAAATATTTCATAATAAAATCAATAAGTAAGCATTAAATACACATTTTCATATTACCTAATCACATATACATATTACATGCAAGGCTTAAATAAATTTTTAAAAATAAAATAACATCTAAAAGAAAACATTAACTAAACATAACAACACTTGTAAACATTTTAGTATGGGTTAGAGACAAATGTAAATTAAATTGCTTAGGTGTAAGTTAATCAAAACATAAGAGGTGACAAATGTCATTCTCTTTAACAATTAAATTTAAAAGTTAATTGTAAATAAAAGATGGTTTTATTCTTCAGCAAAAGATTTTCTTCTTCTCAACTAAAACGTGAATACAAATCTGAAAGAAGCAAAGATCAACAATGAATACAGATCAATAACCAAGATAAAAAAAATGAAAATTGTAAAGAATCTGGAAATTACAAGGGAGAAGAAACTTGAAAAAAAATATGCTGGATTTTCAAAATCAGAGGAAAGCAAGATGTAAACTTCAACAATTCAAATGCTCAGCTGCAAGACTAAAATTTAACATGCAAGTTTATTCAAGGAATTAAAGATAATCAAGCAATAAAATCAACATGCAGTGAATATCTAAGCCTGGGAACATGCAGTTCTGTATTCTGCTCTGTTCTTTGATAAGGTGAGTAAACGAATTTAAAAACAGTTTAAACTCTGGTTTTCAAATTGTTTTTATGAATGAATATTGTGATATTACTTGAATACCTCGGTTAAAATTGAATGCATGTTGGAATGATTGAATATTTGATTTACTGTGCTGTTGAAATGGACTCTGTATGATATAAACAGACTTGGATTTCTTAGTAAATTCAATAATTCAATTTTGAATCCAAATTTGTTTATGATGTGTAAATAAAGATTGTTTGTAATCATATAAGCTATCATTTAAAAATAATTACAAGATTTTAAATTGAATAATTTATTATAAATAGTTTAATTTACAGTACATGTCAAATTTGGTCGGAAATTCATGAATTCAATTTTTAATTTTGGATTCATAATTGAATTGCAAATGGGAAATGATGATTTTTAGTACTTGAATCACAATTTTTAATGGGGTATTTAGTGAGTATTTTGGGATATAATGATTTGGGGTTTTCGGCCAAATCACGGCAATCCATGGCGAATTGGGTTTTGCCGTTGAACTCGAAGGTGGAGGGGGCTTCAGTGTTCATGCGAAAATGTTTCATGAATTTTTAGTAGATTATGATGATTGTAATTTGAGGGGATAGGGTTTAACAACCTGTTTGTGATAGTGTTGTTCTGTTGGGCTTTGTGGCTTCGAGAATTTATTAGAGCCGTTCGCATATGGTTCTGGGGTTGCGGGGAAGTGAGTTGGAGCTACGGAGGTGGTGGCGTGGTCTCCGGTGAAGGGGATGGCCGGCGGTGGTTGGATTTGAGGATGGGGTTTCTGAACAGTTTTGGGATGGAGGGCTATATGTCGATTTTCAATCAAAATAATTTTTATGGGTGTTGCATAAGGATGTGGGGGTCGAGTGCGACCTGGGGATGATCGGAGTGGTGATCGTCGTTGGTCAGTTGCGTCGTGCACGTTCATGTGCATGTTTATTGGTTACTGCAAAAAGTTCTGGGAAGGAGAAGGTGAGGACTCGAAGATGGCATCGGGTTTTTGGCGTGCTGACTCGAAGCAGGTTTGGATGGGGAGGGGGAACTCGGAGTTAGCGTGTGTCTTTCTCGGGGTAGGCATGGGTTTTAGCAGGGTTTACTCGAGTATTTAGGTATTGAGGCTTTAGTACAGAAGTTTGATATGATTAATACAAAGAATATTTGTTTTTAGAAATAAAGTTTTAAAACAAAGATTGAACAAGTTTCAAAATTAATTTGTTTCAAAGTTATGTTTTAAAACCAGTTTATATATTTTAAAATATGGGAGTTTTAAAATAAAATAAGTAGATTTTAAGATAAAATTTGTATTAAACTTTAATAAATAAATTTGGAAAGGTTTTAAAGATTTAAAAGTTCAATTTAAAATATGTTTAAATTATAATTGATTTCTAAATATTATATTTTATTTAAATAAAGTTTAATGATTTAGAATTTGATAATCAATTGTAATAAAGATTATCTTTAGTTATTTTGAATTTGATTTAATTAAAGGTAAATACATTTGTAAAGATAATTGAGATAATTAAATTTGTTTTAATTATCGAGTTTTAATTAAGATAATGGTTTCTTAATTAAGAATCTTTTAATATAGTAAGTTAAGAATCATTTAATTAAATTTTAAATGATTAAGTTAAATAATTAATTAAATAATTAATTAGTGATTAATTAAGATAATCACTTAAGGGTAAATCTAATATAATTACTTGGGAGGTAATTAAAGAAATTAAGTGGTCAAGTACTAGAGGTAATTAAGTAAGAGTTAATTACGTTATGAAAAGTAATTAAGTAAATGTGATTAAGGATTAATCACTTCAGTTATTAATTAAAGAATTAATTAATAATTAATTAAAGGTTTAAATTATTTGATTAATGATTAATTAATAAAAGGATTAAGAGTAATTAATTAAGTGATTAATTACTTGCAAAAGTAATTAATTAAGAAAGAATTTAATTAATGAAGTAATCATTAATTAATGAAAATAATTAATTAATTGTTAATTATTAATTTAAGCATAATTAATTTATAATTAAGTTTTAATTACTAAATGTAATTAAAGTAATTAACCAAAGGTGATTAATTAAAAGTAATTAATTAAATATGATTAATTAAAAGTAATTAATTAGTAGTATTTAATTAAAAGTAATTAATCAAGTGTAATTAATTAAAAGTGATTAGTGAGGTGTAATTAATTAAAGATAATTAAGAAATAATTATCAGGATAATTAAAGAATAATTAATCGAGGTTGATTAATTTAGAAGGTAATTAAGAGGAAATTACTTAGTATAATTTGGAAGTAATTAATCAGGACGATTAATTAATATGGTAATTAACTAATAATTACTTAAAGTAATTAAGTAATAATTAATTAAGGAAGATTAATTGAAATGGATAATTAAGTGATGTTAGATAATTAATTAATTTGTAATTAATTAATGAATAGTAAAATGGATTGAAGATAATCCAAGTGTTTAAGTAAGAATTAATTTAATTTAAGGATTAATTAAATTAATTAAGTTTGAATCAAACTTGTTTAGGAATGATTAATGATTGGATGATATATATCATTGGATGAGTTAATGATATTGGTTGTTGTTGGATGACATTGATTGATGGGTGATGATGTGAATATGTTACATCTGAATGTGATATATATGCTACTTTGTGATATGTATAGATGCATGTGATAATAGATGCTTATCTATCTGTGTGATATGATACATCCATTTATGTTAAGTGATATTTCTAAATATCTATTTTTTAAATCCCTTAAGAATAACTTGGACATTAAAATGGCGTTTGGTTTCGATGAGACCGGGATCGGGTTTCCCTATTTGGATATCCGAAAACCACATCGATTCCAATTAAACGTTAGGTCGTTAATCCAAGTGGAGCAAGTGAAGACTCGAGGTGAAGGGCTATACGTCAGTATAACTCTGTGGGTGATTCCGTAATGAGTTTGACGGAATAGTGCTTATAGATTCGAGATGGTGAATCAGAGTGCAAGGGCTATGGTCGTTGACTCTGAGGGTGATTCCAAAATGAGTGCAACGAGATAGTGCCTTCGGTTTCGTTCGAACCCGGAACGAACTTGTATGGATTGAATGCTTTCAGCACATCGTCAGGCGGACGATGAGCATTCTAAGATAATTGGTCCTATATAGGTAATCGCAGCCTCAAGCCTCATCAACCGGGAATGGCTAAAACAGGGAAGGTGCAACAAGGCTTCGTGGGTCGCTCCCACTGGAGAGCAAGATACATCCCTGTCTAGATGTCCCTTTTTATTTTGGCTTTGTGGGCGGTTGGAACTGCAGCCAACTACGGGTTGGTCTTGTTCGGGACTGTTCAGTAAGGAATGGTCCCGGCTTTGTGTTGTAGGGGAGTGGGAGTACTCCTCGGTACGGTGATCCAGGCCACGTACTGTGACGGGCGGTACCCCAGTAGCCCTGCCATTGATGGAAACCCAATTTTCCCTACGAGACCCTACGGTTTTGTTTGTATTACCCACTTTTGTGGCTAGTAGCTGGAATTTAATAAATGTAACAATTTCGGCTATTTCATATTTACTTGAAAACCCTAGACACTATTATAATATCACTGGATTTCCTATCAAATGTTTTGGTTAGCGTAAGGTAAAAACTTTTCCATGTTTATGTGTGGAAAGTCTTACGTGATACATTTCTTTTCAAAGGATTTTCTAAAGTTAAGCAATCTTAAACCGTTTACTCACACCAGACCCATGTCTGACCCGAGTGTTTATTTTCTGTTTTATTAAACTCTTGGGTACTCATATTATATATGAGTAGTCAAGTGATTCGGGTTATTCCTTAACGAAATCTGGAGGAGCTTTGGAGCTGGAGGCTTCAGCGTGTAGATATATAGTTAGAGTTTTCCGCTGTGTTGATATTCTGTATGATGTCTTGTATTGTATTAGACAGAAATGTTATAACTGTCTAAATTGAGATGTTTAGTTGTGTACTCTGATGTATATGATACTAGGTATATGTTCTAGATTATATTTAAATCGTTCCGCTGTGAGATTCTGATGTGTTGTTTTCTCTTTCTTCTCTTTCTTTTCTTCTTCTATCCCTTTCTTTCTTAATTAGTGATGCGATTTTCGGGGAGTGGAAAGTCGGGTCGCTACAGTTGGTATCAGAGCATTAGGTTGAGTGAATACCTAGGCTCTGGAGTGGTGTCTATCTTGAGAGAGCGTACTAGTAATTTATATATATATATATATATATATATATTTATATATCTACCTAATATGTTGGGTTATCTGTTTTGATTTTCCAACATAAGTTATAAAGGTAGATAAGGTAGGAGTGTGTGGAACATGACTACCACTAATGGAAGAGGTTTATATGTTGTGGTTAGAGGTGTTTGTCGAGATTGTAGACCTAGTACCGTCTCGAATAAGTTGTGTAGATTGATGAAAGGATTTCTTTGAGTCCAGAGGAAGTATTTGCAAGAGCTGGTGTATATTCTTGAAGTGTGAGGTTGATTTGCTCTCGAGTGAGCGGGATTTCCAAGAGTTGAGTTATCAGCTGAGCAGAAACAGGTAAGGGCATCTTGATAGCTTCAAGAAGGAATAGCTGTGTGATGAGATGCAGTATCCATAGGTGGTTCTGAAGATGTTTCTTTTGGAGCCAGATTTAGATGGTGTTGGAAGAGCAATTGATGTCTACTGCAATGAAGATTCGGATGTTTAGAGATTTTCTGGATTTCATGTAAGAGTGTCTTATCTTAATTAAAGTATGAGACTAAGGTCGATGAGTTACCTCATTCCGGACATGGTCTCAATTGTTTTCTTAAGAAATATGTGATTGGTGTTTGGTTTGGAGCCGAGTTTCTTGAGAAGATGTCGACTTGTCTCAAGGATGTTTTAGAGGAATTGGATGTTATTGGATGATAGTTTTGTGTTTCAGGAGTTTGTGGTTAAGGATGATCCTTTGGTTTAGCTGTATCATTGAAGTGAAGTTTGGAAGCAGCAGCATGAATCTATTTCTTCGAAGATTCAATAACCTTTGGGATTCTACCATCGGCAGACCAGCTAGATGGTGAAAGCTTATCCATTTCTTTGGGAGGCTCAGCAGAGCGAGATATCTGTTGGAAGTGATCTATCATTTTATGGTAGATAAGCCATTCTGGTAAGATTTATCTTGATTAGGAAAGTTGTTCTAGTTGGGAAGATAGTTCTTTGGAAGCTGAACTGAGTGGGATTGCGAAAGTGACTTGCGATTAGTTTGGAAATCGTGGAGTATCCTTGGTTTGAGATTGAGGCATCTCTCATGGAGGGAAAGGCTATGGAAGTAGTCGGAGGGGCTCTAGATGTTTTTGAGAAAATCATAAGTTGACCTGAATCGGAGATTGAGTTTTCTTATCAACTTGGAATTCAGGAGTAATTTTGATGGTTCAACCATGTAGTGGGATGACACTTAGAGCGAGAAGAATTTGATGAGGCAGCTCAAGATTCTTTGGAAAGGGATTGATCATCTTATTCTGAGTTAAGATTCTGTTGAGATGTTTTGACCAAGTGGAATGGTCACTAAGATTTTATGAGTTGGATGAACTTTGTATGGAGAAAGATTTTTCTTATGTTCTTCGATAGCATTCTTATCTGCTCTAGATCAGAGTTGTGCAGCGGAAGCGAGTCGGCAGTTTTTATGGTATGGGAGCAACCGGAGGTTGCAGTAGAGGATTTCTACAGGAAATTCAAGTCTGAAGGAATTTTCTGGATTTGGTAGGCAAAGTTGTCAAGTGCAACTGTTTGGCTATTTCAGATATGAGATATAGATTTGAAGTCCATTGATGCTTGTGGTATGGAGTTGTATTTTGGATTTCAGCAAATTATTTTTGGGAGAGCCACTTTGTTGAGTAGGATCTGGAGATTTGGTTTGAGTTGGTGCTGTTGTTTCTTGAAGCAATCAGCAAGGGTTAAGCTGATCAGGAATTTTAAAGGTGACTCAGAGCATCTGAAGAGTTATGCAGTTAAGAATTGAGGAGATTTGGAATGTGAAGCTGGAATTTGAATATTGATTTGGTTTTAACCAATCAAAGGAATTATAAGACTGGGTAAAACTGGAAAGTTAGCTTTGAAGGTATTTTGAGTTTTTCTGTGTTCTCTAGAGATTTGATTTTAATCTACAGGATTGAATTGCCAGTTTGGATAGCTGGAAATTCATTGTATTTCACATATCTCTGAGGAATATGGGTATGATTCTTCGAGTGATAGAATTAGCAGTTCAGAAGGATCTAATATTTGGGCTGGTTTTGAGTTTAGTCTGATATCTTGTTCAGATTTGTAAGATCAGATGAGGGAGTTCTTGGTTTTATAGTGTAGTTACTTAAGATTCTGTAGAGCGAGTATTCCAGTATAGGTATCTGGAAACTCTTGATAATATTAGGAAGTTTTATTCAGAATTTTCTGGATAGATAAATTGTTTGTTTGTGTGAATTGGTTGCTATGATTGATTTTGTGATTGCTGTTTTTAAATTTAAATTTTTTTAAACTGGGTTATTAAATTATCTTTGCTTTTAAATTCCGGGGACGAAATTCTTTCAAGGGGGAGGAATGTGACGACCCGGAATTTTGAGCAATATCAATTTAATAATCTTTGTTAATAATTAAATTTATTTTAAAGATTTATAATAATAATTTGTTAATATCTAGTAATATTTTTCTTAACAATATATATAGGCAAGATAAATTCTTTTGAAAATTTATAATAATTTGATTTGGAAATATTTAGTTTGGTAAAAAAGAAGTTTTTAATATAATAAAACTTTATATTCAAATTATAATATATATGAATGTATATATATTGTGATTTGAGATTTTTTTTAAAATTTAATATGGAAATTAACAAATTTAATATTAGAATGTTTCTATTTGAAATGTATATATATTTTGTATATATATTTGAAATAGGAATTTTATTAACCTGAATTTAATAGGTGTTTTCAAAAACTTTAATATGTATATAATTTGTGATTTGAAAAGTTAATTTGATTTATACTTTTGGAAATGATATTTAAGATTTAAATTAAAAGTTCATTTGTTTAATAGTCTTTCAATTTTAATTTTAACACAAGATAAATTTGTATTAAAATCTTAAGAGTTAAAATAAATTTAATTAAAAGCATAACTAAATATAAACTAACATGAAGTTACTTTTATATTTATCTAAAAGCTTATTTTTAAAAGATAAGTATGCACCTTTTACAATCATATAAATATTTCATAATAAAATCAATAAGTAAGCATTAAATACACATTTTCATATTACCTAATCACATATACATATTACATGCAAGGCTTAAATAAATTTTTAAAAATAAAATAACATCTAAAAGAAAACATTAACTAAACATAACAACACTTGTAAACATTTTAGTATGGGTTAGAGACAAATGTAAATTAAATTGCTTAGGTGTAAGTTAATCAAAACATAAGAGGTGACAAATGTCATTCTCTTTAATAATTAAGTTTAAAATTTAATTGTAAATAAAAGATGGTTTTATTCTTCAGCAAAAGATTTTCTTCTTCTCAACTAAAACGTGAATACATATCCGAAAGAAGCAAAGATCAACAATGAATACAGATCAACAACCAAGATAAAAAAAAATGAAAACTGTAAAGAATCTGGAAATTACAAGGGAGAAGAAACTTGGAAAAAAATATGCTGGATTTTCAAAATCAGAGGCAAGCAAGATGTAAACTTCAATAATTCAAATGCTCAGCTGCAAGATTAAAATTCAACATGCAAGTTTATTCAAGGAATTAAAGATAATCAAGCAATAAAATCAACATGCAGTGGATATCTAAGCCTGGGAACATGCAGTTCTGTATTCTGCTCTGTTCTTTGATAAGGTGAGTAAACGAATTTAAAAACAGTTTAACTCTGGTTTTCAAATTGTTTTTATGAATGAATATTGTGATATTACTTGAATGCCTCGGTTAAAATTGAATGCATGTTGGAATGATTGAATATTTGATTTACTGTGCTGTTGAAATGGACTCTGTATGATATAAACAGACTTGGATTTCTTAGTAAATTCAATAATTCAATTTTGAATCCAAATTTGTTTATGATGTGTAAATAAAAATTGTTTGTAATCGTATAAGCTATCATTTAAAAATAATTACAAGATTTCAAATTGAATAATTTATTATAAATAGTTACATTTACAGTACATGTCAAATTTCGTCAAAAATTCATGAATTCAGTTTTTAATTTTGGATTCATAATTGTATTGCAAATGGGAAATGATGATTTTTAGTACTTGAATCACAATTTTTAATGGGGTATTTAGTGAGTATTTTAGGATTTAATGATTTGGGGTTTTCGGCCAAATCACGGCAATCCATGGCGAATTGGGTTTTGCCGTTGAACTCGAAGGTGGAGGGTGCTTCAGTGTTCATGCGAAAATGTTTCATGAACTTTTAGTAGATTGTGATGATTGTAATTTGAGGGGATAGGGTTTAACAACCTGTTTGTGACAGTGTTGTTCTGTTGGGCTTTGTGGCTTCGAGAAGTTATTGGAGCCGTTCGCATATGGTTCTGGGGTTGCGGGGAAGTGAGTTGGAGCTACGGAGGTGGTGGCGTGGTCTCCGGTGAAGTGGATGGCCGGTGGTGGTTGGATTTGAGGATGGGGTTTCTGAACAGTTTTGGGATGGAGGGCTATATTTCGATTTTCAATCAAAAATAATATTTATGGGTGTTGCATAAGGATGTGGTGGTCGAGTGCGACCTGGGGATGATCGGAGTGGTGATCGTCGTTGGTCAGTTGCGCAGTGCACGTTCATGTGCATGTTTATGGGTTACTGCAAAAAGTTCTGGGAAGGAGAAGGTGAGGACTCGAAGATGGCATCGGGTTTTTGGCGTGCTGACTCGAAGCAGGTTTGGATGGGGGGGGGGAACTCGGAGTTAGCGTGTGTCTTTCTCGGGGTAGGCACGGGTTTTAGCAGGGTTTACTCGAGTATTTAGGTATTCAGGCTTTAGTACAGAAGTTTGATATGATTAATACAAAGAATATTTGTTTTTAGAAATAAAGTTTTTAAAACAAAGATTGAACAAGTTTCAAAATTAATTTGTTTCAAAGTTATGTTTTAAAACCAGTTTATATATTTTAAAATATGGGAGTTTTAAAATAAAATAAGTAGATTTTAAGATAAAATTTGTATTAAACATTAATAAATAAATTTGGAAAGGTTTTAAAGATTTAAAAGTTCAGTTTAAAATATGTTTAAATTATAATTGATTTCTAAATATTATATTTTATTTAAATAAAGTTTAATGATTTAGAATTTGATAATCAATTGTAATAAAGATTATCTTTAGTTATTTTGAATTTGATTTAATTAAAGGTAAATACATTTGTAAAGATAATTGAGATAATTAAATTATTTTTAATTATCGAGTTTTAATTAAGATAATGGTTTCTTAATTAAGAATCTTTTAATATAGTAAGTTAAGAATCATTTGATTAAATTTTAAATGATTAAGTTAAATAATTAATTAAATAATTAATTAGTGATTAATTAAGATAATCACTTAAGGGTAAATCTAATATAATTACTTGGGAGGTAATTAAAGAAATTAAGTGGTTAAGTACTAGAGGTAATTAAGTAAGAGTTAATTACGTTATGAAAAGTAATTAAGTAAATGTGATTAAGGATTAATCACTTCAGTTATTAATTAAAGAATTAATTAATAATTAATTAAAGGTTTAAATTATTTGATTAATGATTAATTAATAAAAGGATTAAGAGTAATTAATTAAGTGATTAATTACTTGCAAAAGTAATTAATTAACAAAGAATTTAATTAATAAAGTAATCATTAATTAATGAAAATAATTAATTAATTGTTAATTAATAATTTAAGCATAATTAATTTATATTTAAGTTTTAATTACTAAATGTAATTAAAGTAATTAACCAAAGGTGATTAATTAAAAGTAATTAATTAAATATGATTAATTAAAAGTAATTAATTAGTAGTATTTAATTAAAAGTAATTAATCAAGTGTGATTAATTAAAAGTGATTAGTGAGGTGTAATTAATTAAAGATAATTAAGAAATAATTATCAGGATAATTAAAGAATAATTAATCGAGGTTGATTAATTTAGAAGGTAATTAAGAGGAAATTACTTAGTATAATTTGGAAGTAATTAATCAGGATGATTAATTAATATGGTAATTAAGTAATAATTACTTAAAGTAATTAAGTAATAATTAATCAAGGAAGATTAATTGAAATGGATAATTAAGTGATGTTAGTTAATTAATTAATTTGTAATTAATTAATTAATAGTAAAATGGATTGAAGATAATCCAAGTGTTCAAGTAAGAATTAATTTAATTTAAGGATTAATTAAATTAATTAAGTTTGAATCAAACTTGTTTATGAATGATTAATGATTGGATGATATATATCATTGGATGAGTTAATGATATTGGTTGTTGTTGGATGACATTGATTGATGGGTGATGATGTGAATATGTTACAT
The DNA here is from genome assembly GCA_030765085.1 of Allium cepa. Lineage (NCBI taxonomy): Eukaryota > Viridiplantae > Streptophyta > Magnoliopsida > Asparagales > Amaryllidaceae > Allium > Allium cepa. The sequence continues at coordinate 763,997,768 of CM060934.1, read as the reverse complement.
CTGAATGTGATATATATGCTGCTTTGTGATATGTATAGATGCATGTGATAATAGATGCTTATCTATTTGTGTGATATGATACATCCATTTATGTTAAGTGATATTTCTAAATATCTATTGTTTAAATCCCTTAAGAATAACTTGGACATTAAAATGGCGTTTGGTTTCGATGAGACCGGGATCGGGTTTCCCTATTTGGATATCCGAAAACCACATCGATTCCAATTAAACGTTAGGTCGTTAATCCAAGTGGAGCAAGTGAAGACTCGAGGTGAAGGGCTATACGTTAGTATAACTCTGTGGGTGATTCCGTAATGAGTTTGACGGAATAGTGCTTATAGATTCGAGATGGTGAATCAGAGTGCAAGGGCTATGGTCGTTGACTCTGAGGGTGATTCCAAAATGAGTGCAACGAGATAGTGCCTTTGGTTTCGTTCGAACCCGGAACGAACTTGTATGGATTGAATGCTTTCAGCACATCGTCAGGCGGACGATGAGCATTCTAAGATAATTGGTCCTATAAAGGTAATCGCAGCCTCAAGCCTCATCAACCGGGAATGGCTAAAACAGGGGAGGTGCAGCAAGGCTTCGTGGGTCGCTCCCACTGGAGAGCAAGATACATCCCTATCTAGATGTCCCTTTTTATTTCGGCTTTGTGGGCGGTTGGAACTGCGGCCAACTGCGGGGTGGTCTTTTTCGGGACTGTTCAGTAAGGAATGGTCCCGGCTTTGTGTTGCAGGGGAGTGGGAGTACTCCTCGGTACGGTGATCTAGGCCACGTACTGTGACGGGCGGTACCCCAGTAGCCCTGCCATTGATGGAAACCCAATTTTCCCTACGAGACCCTACGGTTTTGTTTGTATTACCCACTTTTGTGGCTAGTAGCTGGAATTTAATAAATGTAACAATTTCGGCTATTTCATATTTACTTGAAAACCCTAGACACTATTATAATATCACTGGATTTCCTATCAAATGTTTTGGTTAGCGTAAGGTAAAAACTTTTCCATGTTTATGTATCGAAAGTCTTACGTGATACATTTCTTTTCAAAGGATTTTCTAAAGTTAAGCAATCTTAAACCGTTTACTGACACCAGACCCCTGTCTGACCCGAGTGTTTATTTTCTGTTTTATTAAACTCTTGGGTACTCATATTATATATGAGTAGTCAAGTGATTCGGGTTATTCCTTAACGAAATCTGGAGGAGCTTTAGAGCAGGAGGCTTCAGCGTGTAGATATATAGTTAGAGTTTTCCGCTGTGTTGATATTCTGTATGATGTCTTGTATTGTATTAGACAGAAATGTTATAACTGTCTAAATTGAGATGTTTAGTTGTGTACTCTGATGTATATGATACTATGTATATGTTCTAGATTATATTTAAATCGTTCCGCTGTGAGATTCTAATGTGTTGTTTTCTCTTTCTTATCTTTCTTTTCTTCTTCTATCCCTTTCTTTCTTAATTAGTGATGCGATTTTCCGGGAGTGGAAAGTCGGGTTGCTACAATAGGCATGGTGTTTGTCGATTATTTCATATGTCGTTGACATGACGTCGCCATAGCGTCAGCAAAATATGATCGGAAAGACATGGAAACAGACATCGATAAACCGATGTCAATATGCGTCGATATTTGTCATTGGTACGATGTAGGTTACTGTACTATGAAAGACATCACAACGTCCTCCAAATATTTTTACGCAATGGAGTTACCGAAGCCGTGTTTGATGTAGGAGTGGCATCATTAAACTTGCATAATAACAGATTAATTTGCTACGGGTATGTTTATCAACCTATCACTAAACGTTGAGTGATGAATTCAAACTTTAGCGACATTACAATATAGTTAGAAAACAAAAATTAAACATAGATCACAAGCAGATTTTACCATTTAGTATTATATTAGCAGATATAGAATCGTACAAGAGGAGACATACAAAGCAGTCCGTACAATAGGTTGATCAAGGTATACGAGGTTTGAGGTGAGCAAGCTCGGGTACTTTATCAGCCGTCCTGCAGCATCTGCATGCGATGCAGCGCAAGAACCTCGAATTAAGCGCTAATTCCTCCTTTGTGGTACCACCTCCTCCTTGATGATTTCCGCCGCCGCCACCACCATGGTGGTTTTTGCTAAATACTTCTGTTCTATCATGATGTGTCGTTCTCTCTCCTGTAAATTAAATCAGTAAAATATATAAATACTTTATATCTTTAGTCTATATCTATATTCAGCCTTTGGGAAGTAGCATGTAAATTACATTTTCAGCCATTGTCGTCTTGTTTAATTAATCTGCTTTCACCATCTCTCCTTTTCTCCCCTATGTACAATTTTGACATTTTGTGTATAGGCACTCTATATGTATGTACATGTAAATATACATAAACGTGTATATATATATATATATTATATCTAAAAAAATATCATATAATTATATTCAAGTGCTTACCAGTTGTAGTCTCACAATAGACGAGGGCGCTGGTCGCTAAAAGAAAACAAAATAGAACCACTGTTTTAAACGAACCCATGATTGGATTGCTTGATTACGTTGTGATAAGATGAAGAATTATAATGAAGCCGCTGCTTTATTTATAAGCAAGAGGATAAAATTTGATTTTAGACCTCCTACCAAATTTATTTCAATTTAGTCTCAATTTAGCCCCTCGTCAAAACATATATATTATTAACAGTTAAATAGGCACAAGTAAGAAGTTGCAAAAAAAAAAATAGTGTCAAGGACGACAAATTCGTTTTCTAGTCTAAATGACGCTTTTTAATGTTAACTGAAAATGATAGCTACAACTATCATTTTGTGATTTACACTAAAAAGTGTCTTTCAACCTAAAAAACAAACTTCTTGTCCCTGAAACTCAATTTTCTCTAACTTTTTCTTGAGCCTAAAAGCTCTATTACTAAAGTATGGTTTTTTTTGGGCTACAAAACACGTTTGCATATGCGTCTTTTTGAAAATACTCGCGTACAAATTATATATAGACACACACAGGGAGACACAACCACATACATACATACATACATATACTTAAGCAGTTTGAATTTGTGCCGATACAAGCGCAATTTGAATTTGTGCCGGTACAAATTAATTTTTTTTTTATGCATGTTTAAAACAAACTTATTTTTATAGTAAAATTAGAATGGGGTATAAACCTAAAATAAGATCTTTAAATGTGTAATGAAAATTTGTCCCAAGCAAAATAAAAAATTTCAGCAGGGCATCAAGCATTTATTCTGGTGGGCAATGTTGACTCAGTTACTTACAACTCACCTAATGTGCTAAACATCAAAATGGCAGTCAGCTATTTAAACTGCTTGAATCGAAATAGTAAGATTTGGATTTGATTTAGTAGCATTTTGAAAGGTTTGATGTAATTCGAAAGAAATTTTCCAGATTATTTTTATTGATTATAGCATTTGTACGCAAATAAATAATATTATTGATGAAATTAGATGGTTTCCTTTTCCTATTAAGGAGAAAGCGTGTTTATATCAATACTAATAACTCATATAGTTTTCCCCCTATTGGTTAAGACTTCGTTTTTTCCATCGTTTTTATTATATTTTATGATCAAAATAAGTTAACTAAAATAATATATTTTCTTATAGTTATGCATGAGATGTTCAGTTTATATCTATTATATTTGGGTTTTAATTTTTATTTTATCTGTTATATTTGGGTTTTTATTTTTATTTTTCAGTTGATGTATATACCGTTATATTCAGTATAGCTGTTTCATCATACATTTTTAAAACATTCAGACCACAAAAAAAGACAACGGTAATAAAAATGGCTTCTCTTCTCTACGCGATTTCTTTCTCTCGCGATTGTTTCTGCTCCTCTCCTCTTGCGACTCTCTCTCAACTTCAGCTCTCATTATTGCCGTCCCTCGGCTTCGTCAGATCTGTGGTTACTTGGGTGATACGATGTCGTTCTCGTATGTTGACGAGTTCGTACTCTCTGGCAATTTCTTGCGTGATTGTCCACCGTATGTCGCTATTGCCTCGGCCTTATTGGCGGAGGTGGCTGCTCCTATTTCGGTTACTTTTTCTAGTGCAAGCTCGGTGGACATTAGGGTTTACTCTTTGGTTCAATTTGGGGCTTTATGTCGATCGCGATTCTTGATGGTTGAGAATTGTTTCCCGTGTTCATAGACCTTCTCGTCGCCGAACGGGAGGTCCCCACACCACTCCTCGTACTATCCGTACTCGCTCTATAGCGGCGACTGAGCAGACAGATCTGTTTGGTTTTTCATCGTTGTATCTTATTTGAGTAGGGTCTGTTCTGTTTTCCCTGGCTTGTTTTATTTTCCTCTGTTTTCAGGCTTTCACGTCGAATTTTCTTTTCTGGAACGTTCGTGGTATTGGCAATGAGGCTTCTTGCGCTAGATTGAAGCGCATTGTCCGCAAACATACTGTTTGCTTGGTAGCTGTAACAGCCCTAGTTTTTAGCTATTTATTTCTTTTAATTTTTTTTGTTTTTAGGAATATAATTTATATAAATTGTGTTTACCAATATTGTTTAAATATTTAATTTAGAGAATTAAACTCGTTAATTTAATATGATTTTTGTAACTAAATTTAAGAAGAAGAAAAAAAAAAGGAAATTTTTATAATGTATAATGAAGTGTGTGGTAACTAAATGTTTTGGATATTATCATAATATCTGTTGTTATACCCATTCCCTAAAAATAATGAAAAGGAGAAAATTTGTAACATATTAAAGTAGTTAATTAATTATGTTAATTTGGTAGGTTATGACATGCAAATCATGTTGGTGGAATATTCTCAATTTTGACATATTAATTATGTTAGCAGTGAACATTGTTAAGCAATTTAAAACAATGAAACTTACAATCAATTTATTTGATAAATCTACCTTATTCCTAGTTAGCAATTCAAAACTTGAATAAAGGCACATACGGATATTTTAAAATGGAGTTAATGACAATTAATAGATATTTCAAAAAGAAATTTATGACAATTAATAGAGAAATTAATTGTAAAATTTCAGTAGTTGACCAGAATTAATTTATTGAATAATTAATGCAAATTAATAAAATTGATGAAAGATAAATAAGTTAATTCTTTTGGTTAATGGCATGAGGACACGAGGTTAATCCCCATTTTGTAGGAGAAATCTGCCCGTGTAACCAGTCCGGCTACCAGTGCCTACAAAGCGGACGGATTAATGTGAGACGTCGCAGGATTGATAATTAACAAAAAGGGTTAATTAACTAATTAAGTTAGTAACCAAATTTGAGTATGTAATTAAAGGAGGATAATTAATTGGTAATATGGTAATTAATTGAAATCAATTAAGGAGGGTAATTAAAAGGGATAAGGTAATCAATTGAAATCAATTAAAGGCAATTAAAGGGGAATTAATTGATTAGAAGAATATGGAAATCAATTAGAGGGAATTAACTAATTTAAAAATTAAAAGTTTTGAAGTTTTAACTTTGTTAAAAGATAATTGAATTCGCAATATTAAAGTGAATATGGTATACATGTATATATGAAAACCAATTTAATTTTGTTAAGTAATAATGTTGAAGAATTTAGTAGGTTAATGAACTGTTAAAATTCGCGTTTAAAGGGCGCATAAATTTATGGTATAAGTAACGTAATAAACGTATAAATTAAAAACGTTATTTTTTTTTATAAAAGTTGGGTGTTTTGTATTACGTCAGTTTGGCGTAGTTTAAAAATCATATTTAAATATCTATATGGATTAAAAATATCAGTCAGTAGTTTTATAGCAAACGTTACCTTTTTCCACAGCTTTCTATTGGGTTTCAAATTTTGATTCCAAAATCTTTGCCAATTCTTGCCGTTTCATTTAATTCAATCAAATTGGAAATCAAATTTGCCTTCCTTTGCGCGTGACACAAAATTTTATTCTTTTAACATTTTGACATTTGCCTCTTACCATTTGTTTCTTGAGCATGTCACTGTATTCATTTATTCACGCAGCCTTATCCACAAAAATATCAACTCTTCCAATTGCCATTTTTCCTCTCACCTAAATTAAATGCATTCAAAATTTAATGTTGCCTATCTTTGCAAATTTTCGCATACCCATTATATCTCTCTGTTTCCACTGCGTTTGTTTTGCAATAAATAAATTTTTCGAACCATTGATCAAGTAAATATTTATGTAAGCATTTATTACTTTTGCCTTTTCAGTTAAAAGCTTTTTCATTGCTTACCATAAATCACGCAAGAGCTCAAGTTTTGCTTCCTCAATCAAATCTGTTCAAATTTGCAGTAACGCATGCTTTAAATTTAGATTATAACTGGTATAAATCACGCAAGCTATCTAAAAAAAAAAAAAAATCCAAAAGAGTGATATAGTTCAAACATAAAACTGGAAAGAGAAATCAACGCATGCATTTATCACAATTTTCGTGTAGCGTTCAAACAAGAAGAACTGGAAATAAATCTCTTGCCTAAACGCATGCACTCAAAAATCAACGCTTGCATTTATTTCTTACGTTTTCAAACCTGCCTATTTATCTCCCCTTTTTATTTCGCAAGTTTATCTATAAATACTTTGCCTCATTCACATAAGTTTTCATATCTCCTTGTTTGTCCCTCTCTGGTACAAGCTTCTATCAGGTAAATAATTTGCATTGTTTATTTCTTTGCTTCTTTCAATTTTCCTTCCTCCTTCTTGTGTTCTCTGATTTCCTTGCTCGGCTACTTCCCCATCATGCCGTGCCATTTATAAATACATATAGAACTTTGTTAGTAGTAGGCTGGAAGAAATGATATAAATTGATTGTAGGAAGCTAGACTATGGAATTAGTGTAGTTATGATGTAGTTAGTGGTATTGTGGATTTGGATAAGTGCAGTTTGAAGAGGAAGGCATAGAAAGAAAAAAAAAAAAAGAATTACAATTTAATAATGGAGAAGATAAATTGATAAGGAGAAAATGATATGAAATGTTGTTTAATTCAAATAAACAATATTGTATGAATAAATCTTGGGTGAATATAATAAAATGACATTTATTTCAATTTTTAATGGTTGAAATAAATTTAAGATGGTTAAAAATAAATTTAACTACTTATTTGAGAATTTGGGTGGATAAATATCAATGGATTGTATTTATTATGGTTAATAAAAGGATATTGGTGATGTATACCAATAATCACCTTTTAATGTTTAATAATAAAAGTAAAAGAAGAAATAATTTGCCTAAACATGATGAACATGTATGTGAAATAAAGTATTATTTAATGAATTCGAATGTAGTTAGTGGCTACATTTGATTAAATCGAATAATTTGAACAGTATTGTGTTTGTTGCCAATATTGTCATTTTATTTAAATAAATATATATGAGAATGAAAATAATTGATCATGATAAATATGATTAAAAATGTGAGAAATAATTTAATAATGTCTAAACATGTATTTGTTTTGTTTGGGTGCATAACATCTTTTTATTCAATCAATTGTATTAAATTTGCAATTTATTTTGCAATTTATTCAATTTATTTTATGCATGCGTACGGTTGAAGTATGGGCCTAGGATATGTTGAGACGGTTAGCGGGTTGTAGTAGTCGAGCAAGTTGAACTAAATTTCTTTTATTCTATTCGTTCCAGTTGTTCTGAAATTTTGCTTTGACCGTAATTTTTAAATTCGCATACTTGGTATTTGGATCTTATAGATTTAAGTCAAGGCTTTGCATCCGCCGAAGTTTGATCGTGCTTTCCGTTTTTTTTTCCGAAGTAGATACCGTGTTTGATTTAGATCCACTGCAGCGTTTAAGGTGAGTATTCCTCACCAGACATATGTACATATATTTTGTGAATTATCGCAAGTGTATGTGTAAAAATTTTATTTAAATATTATCTGTCTGTAGTATAACGTAGAATGATGAATCCCATTTAAATTGACACCTCATCAGTTATTATCTGTTGTATTATTTCTGCAGTTATATTATATTATTGTTTATTTACTGCTTAAATCACCACTGCAAGTTCCCTGTTAAATTTAGATTGTTGTGGGCTGAAATGATAGGCCTAAATGATGATTAATGTGCTATTATTATGTTAACTGTTTAACTGTTAACTTGGGATTGCGGGTTTGAAATGATAGAACCCGGGGTTTGTAAATTACGGATTGAAATGATATAAATCCGTATCACTTGACCTAGGCTAGAAAACTATATACAGGCCCGTGGTCCTTATAATATTTTCTGAAATATTTAAAATTATTTTGGAAGTTAAATATTTGATTTAATATCTTTAAAGGATTTTATATTGATTTTGAATGAGTTATAAATGTTAATAAATAAATAAATAAATATTTGAATAAAATTTTGGAATATAACTTATTTTGGAAATTCTGGATTTTTGAAAGGATAAGATTTCAGTTAAGAAATATATATATAAGTTATATTTGGAAATATTTATTAAGTTAAACAATCTACTAAAGCATTTAAATGCTGTCTTTTGAAATTGGACTAGTTTTACCCGTAACTTTAGGTAGCATTTCCTAAGTGCTATAGAATCTGGAATTTGATTGTTTTGAAATTTAAGGAATTTGATAAATTATATTTATGTTTAAGTTTTGGAGACCTTTAAGATATGAGATTTATAACTGGATTTTTCTTAATAAATTTAAGATGAACATTCTAGTGTTAAGTAAATTTTGAAATTATTTAATGGCATAATTTTGGAGTTTTATCTATGGAATTTATGGGAATATTCAAGACGAAATAATAAACACTAATTTGTTGAAAGAAAAAAAAATCCAACCTTAGTTTTGAATATTAATACTCCAATTGGATATATATATAGGAATTGAAATGGTCTTGGGAACATGAAGTGATATTTAAATTATGGTTTAAAATAAAGAAATATATTTGTAAAGCTATGTAAATTATCTTCTTTACAAAGTAACCATAAAGTTAAACCATTTATATCCAAACCATTTGTGTTTTGGGAGTTATGTTTTTTTTTTAAAGAAAAATTTCCAATATATTATGGTTTAAAGGTATAATTCAAATATTTGGTTTCCAGATATTATAAATTTTAAGCAGTATGGTTTTGGAAAAGAATTATATTTGAATATAACGATATCATGTTGTTTTGGGTTTTAAATGATATCGTATTTATAGTTTTGAAATGGAAATGTTTATACTGGTTTTAAAGTATAAATTGTTTTTAAATGACCACGGGTTATAATAACGATGGGTTGGCAAAGAGACCGGGATCGGATATGGACATACTCTCTGTCGATACCGAAAACCACTTTGACCAACCGTGTACGCGGTGGAGATTCCAGAATGAAGTAGGTCGGTGGTGGCGTTTCCTGTAAGGTAAATACGTGGACCCGACTCCTGTGAGTTGGCATAAGGTGGCTAAAACAGGAGCAATTCCAGGCCAATGAGGTCATTCCTCTGATCGGACGCTCCTCTTCGATATTATACTATGATCTTGGATTGATTCAGTGGCCACTTCTATATTTTGATTTTGGGGGAGTTAGTTCGAGGTGGGCGGCAGCTGCGCGCTGCGCGTTACCATCAGCCTGGATAGCAATTGGTATATCTACCCTGGCATTGCCTAGTTGTGCCGTGTCACCTACCCTATCGCGCCTTGTACGAGTTTGGTTTTCTCCCGTAGCCCGTGTGGTATCCTCTAGTGGCTTCCCGATCAGGAGGGACTATGATATTGGATGGACTACTGGGACTATTACGTGTTAAGGGCTATATGGGTAACCCCTTAACGCTATTAAAAAGTATGTTTATTTTATAAATAGACACTATTATAATAGCGCAATATACTACATAGTAAATAGTTTGACGGATCCTTAGAGGATGGGCGGTCCCAAGCATCCTTTAAGTTACTTGCTCTATATTACAGTACACTTGAATTAGCTTACATTATATAAGTATGTATGTCCTGACTCGAGTGTTATGTTTTATTTTTCGCTCGGGTCAGCCTGAGTTGCAGCTTCAATTTCTTCTCCGTAGTTAGGACACTCAGTAGATCATTCGCGCTGCTGGAAGTTGTTTCAGCCTTTATCTTTTCTGGAATTCAAGACTTTGAAGTCTCTATCTCTATTTATGTCTTAAAATTTGTATTGAGGATTATAGACAATGTAAGTTCTGTTTTGTTGAAGTTATATCAGTGGCTTCATGAACCACTAAATTTTTAATTTCCGCTGCGAGATTCTGATATCTGTGTATGTGATTCTGTGATCTATTTATTGTATATTCTGAGTTTTGCCAAATTTATTCTACAACGCAGTATTTTGAACAATTCAAGTCCGACAATGTGCGGATGCGAATGGTTGAAAATATTGGGTCGTTACATTTGGTATCAGAGCCAGGTTCTAGGCAAAACTTAGAATGTATGGTAAATTTGATTTACAGAATCACGTTCATTCGAGATTGAACCACTCTCTTTTCGAATTTTGGAACATTCCCTACGGTTCCAAAGCTCATTCGTATCCCTCACTTTTTCATCTGCTTTAGATTCTGGAGTATCTCATAACTCCACTTCGGATGATCTTTATTGTAAATTTGCGGTCTCGCCATTATTCTAATAAAGGGGTGAAACTCCTTTACCATTAGCATTGATTCACCGGAGATTTATATTTATCCTCGGTTTATATGCTAGTATCTTTGGTTATTCCAAATTCTATCTCTTCGGATCAAATGTAGATTTACCCCAACCACATCGATATGGCTCTTTAAGTCACGGATGACTAGGTCAAGGTTGTCCGCGACTTATATAGACTTACCCAGTTTCCTTATTCTGATCTTCTGATTTCAATTTATCTTGAATTCTATTTGATTTGAGTTCATCAAACTTGAGTCTCTATCCTGGTTTGAGAAGTTTATTCCTATATTTGAAATTAAAATCTAATATTATATATATGAGTATAATTTTCAAAATTTTATAATTAATTTAACTAGTTGTCAAGAGATAATAGTTTTGATTTTATTTATGGTGTTGTAAGCCATGTGTTTGTCTAATAAATAAGTGAATATAAAACAATGGTTATAAATTAATTTGGAAACAGAAATGAATTTAAAACTAAAACTTGAGAATTAAATTTCTGATGATTTCAAACCTTGTGTTTAAATTTTAAAAGGATGTAATAAGTATTTTTGTATAGAAATTTGTTTCCAAAGAAATTTTAAAATTAGTGCTTTTCTCTTTGTCACTGGAAAATAATTTCGGTGATGACTGCAGCATCATCGACATTCATTTTCGAGTTTCGAAGTGAAAAGACCATTCTGTAGTCTGGCTACAGTGTTTCCTTGAGATTTTAATTGATTTGAATTTCTAAAGTATGACTTAATATATATAGATATATAATTTAAATTTGATTTGACATATTAGGTATATATATTTAGTTATCTCTAAATGGTTTGAAGGGAATCAGGAATTTAATTCTTAAAGTTATCTTGAGGAAGGAAAATAAATATAATAACAAAAATTTGAATAAAAAGGTTCCAATTGGAGATAATTAAATTGAAAGTTTTATTTGTATAACACCCAATTTCATTTAATATAACTTACCTTGATTTTCAAAAGTTAACATGTAATTGGATAATATACAATATAAAAGGATTTTATGAGTGGTTATAATAAATATTATACACTTAAATTTTAGTTATAAAAGATTAATGGGGATAAATAAGGAAAAGGAATTTAAGGAATTTTATTCAAATGTCTTAATAATCAAATTAATTTAATATGGATCCGTAAATCTAACCAAGAGATTTTAATAAAAGGTTATTTCCTGAAATGAATATGTTTGTGTAATAAACAAGGTATCTTTGAATAAGGAAAATATATTTGAAAGGGATATTTTTGGAGTAAGGATTATATATCTTCAAATCATAGTTTAATTGATGTCTAAATAAATAGTTAAGACGTATTCTAATATCACTAAATTTTGATAATTGAGAATTGGTTTTCAAATGGAAATTCAAGGGTAACTTATTGAAGGAATATCTTATTTATAAGATAAGTATTTTTAATAAAGTGTTAGGTTATTTGTTAAAATTCAGAGTTAAGTACATAATAAACTGATTAGGAATACTATTATATCTACTATAGCATATTATGAGTGCTGCTGTTTCTAAAAATAAAATGTTTTGGAATTTTTTTTTATAAATGAACTTAGGAATATTTCAACCTTGAAATGAATATTGTTTGGCATTGAATTTAAAAGGTATAAATGAAGATTATTTTAAAGGTATTATGATTTTAGTAGCATGATTTCCAAATGATAATATTTATAAATTTAATGATTTCAAAGCATTATGATTGCAAATTTATTATCTTATTTGTTTTCAAACTATCTTTAAGTGTCCTTGGTTTCCCTATCTGCTACAGAATGAGGAGGCTATTGCTTATACCAGTCTATTTAGAAATCTTTTCTATAATCTTTAAAAATCTTTGTTACTCATCGGGGCCTGAGCACCGCTTACCACCCATAGACCGACGGTCGAACTGAAAAGAGTAAAACCGATTCTAGAAGATCTTCTTCGTGCTTCAAATCCGGAACTATTCGTTTAAAGTTCTTGTTTATCTAGCTTATCTTCCTTTGTTTCTTTTCTTTTGTTCCTTTTCGAGGACGAAAAGTTCTTAAGTGGGGGAGAGTGTAACAGCCCTAGTTTTTAGCTATTTATTTCTTTTAATTTTTTTTGTTTTTAGGAATATAATTTATATAAATTGTGTTTACCAATATTGTTTAAATATTTAATTTAGAGAATTAAACTCGTTAATTTAATATGATTTTTGTAACTAAATTTAAGAAGAAGAAAAAAAAAAGGAAATTTTTATAATGTATAATGAAGTGTGTGGTAACTAAATGTTTTGGATATTATCATAATATCTGTTGTTATACCCATTCCCTAAAAATAATGAAAAGGAGAAAATTTGTAACATATTAAAGTAGTTAATTAATTATGTTAATTTGGTAGGTTATGACATGCAAATCATGTTGGTGGAATATTCTCAATTTTGACATATTAATTATGTTAGCAGTGAACATTGTTAAGCAATTTAAAACAATGAAACTTACAATCAATTTATTTGATAAATCTACCTTATTCCTAGTTAGCAATTCAAAACTTGAATAAAGGCACATACGGATATTTTAAAATGGAGTTAATGACAATTAATAGATATTTCAAAAAGAAATTTATGACAATTAATAGAGAAATTAATTGTAAAATTTCAGTAGTTGACCAGAATTAATTTATTGAATAATTAATGCAAATTAATAAAATTGATGAAAGATAAATAAGTTAATTCTTTTGGTTAATGGCATGAGGACACGAGGTTAATCCCCATTTTGTAGGAGAAATCTGCCCGTGTAACCAGTCCGGCTACCAGTGCCTACAAAGCGGACGGATTAATGTGAGACGTCGCAGGATTGATAATTAACAAAAAGGGTTAATTAACTAATTAAGTTAGTAACCAAATTTGAGTATGTAATTAAAGGAGGATAATTAATTGGTAATATGGTAATTAATTGAAATCAATTAAGGAGGGTAATTAAAAGGGATAAGGTAATCAATTGAAATCAATTAAAGGCAATTAAAGGGGAATTAATTGATTAGAAGAATATGGAAATCAATTAGAGGGAATTAACTAATTTAAAAATTAAAAGTTTTGAAGTTTTAACTTTGTTAAAAGATAATTGAATTCGCAATATTAAAGTGAATATGGTATACATGTATATATGAAAACCAATTTAATTTTGTTAAGTAATAATGTTGAAGAATTTAGTAGGTTAATGAACTGTTAAAATTCGCGTTTAAAGGGCGCATAAATTTATGGTATAAGTAACGTAATAAACGTATAAATTAAAAACGTTATTTTTTTTAATAAAAGTTGGGTGTTTTGTATTACGTCAGTTTGGCGTAGTTTAAAAATCATATTTAAATATCTATATGGATTAAAAATATCAGTCAGTAGTTTTATAGCAAACGTTACCTTTTTCCACAGCTTTCTATTGGGTTTCAAATTTTGATTCCAAAATCTTTGCCAATTCTTGCCGTTTCATTTAATTCAATCAAATTGGAAATCAAATTTGCCTTCCTTTGCGCGTGACACAAAATTTTATTCTTTTAACATTTTGACATTTGCCTCTTACCATTTGTTTCTTGAGCATGTCACTGTATTCATTTATTCACGCAGCCTTATCCACAAAAATATCAACTCTTCCAATTGCCATTTTTCCTCTCACCTAAATTAAATGCATTCAAAATTTAATCTTGCCTATCTTTGCAAATTTTCGCATACCCATTATATCTCTCTGTTTCCACTGCGTTTGTTTTGCAATAAATAAATTTTTCGAACCATTGATCAAGTAAATATTTATGTAAGCATTTATTACTTTTGCCTTTTCAGTTAAAAGCTTTTTCATTGCTTACCATAAATCACGCAAGAGCTCAAGTTTTGCTTCCTCAATCAAATCTGTTCAAATTTGCAGTAACGCATGCTTTAAATTTAGATTATAACTGGTATAAATCACGCAAGCTATCTAAAAAAAATAAAAATCCAAAAGAGTGATATAGTTCAAACATAAAACTGGAAAGAGAAATCAACGCATGCATTTATCACAATTTTCGTGTAGCGTTCAAACAAGAAGAACTGGAAATAAATCTCTTGCCTAAACGCATGCACTCAAAAATCAACGCTTGCATTTATTTCTTACGTTTTCAAACCTGCCTATTTATCTCCCCTTTTTATTTCGCAAGTTTATCTATAAATACTTTGCCTCATTCACATAAGTTTTCATATCTCCTTGTTTGTCCCTCTCTGGTACAAGCTTCTATCAGGTAAATAATTTGCATTGTTTATTTCTTTGCTTCTTTCAATTTTCCTTCCTCCTTCTTGTGTTCTCTGATTTCCTTGCTCGGCTACTTCCCCATCATGCCGTGCCATTTATAAATACATATAGAACTTTGTTAGTAGTAGGCTGGAAGAAATGATATAAATTGATTGTAGGAAGCTAGACTATGGAATTAGTGTAGTTATGATGTAGTTAGTGGTATTGTGGATTTGGATAAGTGCAGTTTGAAGAGGAAGGCATAGAAAGAAAAAAAAAAAAGAATTACAATTTAATAATGGAGAAGATAAATTGATAAGGAGAAAATGATATGAAATGTTGTTTAATTCAAATAAACAATATTGTATGAATAAATCTTGGGTGAATATAATAAAATGACATTTATTTCAATTTTTAATGGTTGAAATAAATTTAAGATGGTTAAAAATAAATTTAACTACTTATTTGAGAATTTGGGTGGATAAATATCAATGGATTGTATTTATTATGGTTAATAAAAGGATATTGGTGATGTATACCAATAATCACCTTTTAATGTTTAATAATAAAAGTAAAAGAAGAAATAATTTGCCTAAACATGATGAACATGTATGTGAAATAAAGTATTATTTAATGAATTCGAATGTAGTTAGTGGCTACATTTGATTAAATCGAATAATTTGAACAGTATTGTGTTTGTTGCCAATATTGTCATTTTATTTAAATAAATATATATGAGAATGAAAATAATTGATCATGATAAATATGATTAAAAATGTGAGAAATAATTTAATAATGTCTAAACATGTATTTGTTTTGTTTGGGTGCATAACATCTTTTTATTCAATCAATTGTATTAAATTTGCAATTTATTTTGCAATTTATTCAATTTATTTTATGCATGCGTACGGTTGAAGTATGGGCCTAGGATATGTTGAGACGGTTAGCGGGTTGTAGTAGTCGAGCAAGTTGAACTAAATTTCTTTTATTCTATTCGTTCCAGTTGTTCTGAAATTTTGCTTTGACCGTAATTTTTAAATTCGCATACTTGGTATTTGGATCTTATAGATTTAAGTCAAGGCTTTGCATCCGCCGAAGTTTGATCGTGCTTTCCGTTTTTTTTTCCGAAGTAGATACCGTGTTTGATTTAGATCCACTGCAGCGTTTAAGGTGAGTATTCCTCACCAGACATATGTACATATATTTTGTGAATTATCGCAAGTGTATGTGTAAAAATTTTATTTAAATATTATCTGTCTGTAGTATAACGTAGAATGATGAATCCCATTTAAATTGACACCTCATCAGTTATTATCTGTTGTATTATTTCTGCAGTTATATTATATTATTGTTTATTTACTGCTTAAATCACCACTGCAAGTTCCCTGTTAAATTTAGATTGTTGTGGGCTGAAATGATAGGCCTAAATGATGATTACTGTGCTATTATTATGTTAACTGTTTAACTGTTAACTTGGGATTGCGGGTTTGAAATGATAGAACCCGGGGTTTGTAAATTACGGATTGAAATGATATAAATCCGTATCACTTGACCTAGGCTAGAAAACTATATACAGGCCCGTGGTCCTTATAATATTTTCTGAAATATTTAAAATTATTTTGGAAGTTAAATATTTGATTTAATATCTTTAAAGGATTTTATATTGATTTTGAATGAGTTATAAATGTTAATAAATAAATAAATAAATATTTGAATAAAATTTTGGAATATAACTTATTTTGGAAATTCTGGATTTTTGAAAGGATAAGATTTCAGTTAAGAAATATATATATAAGTTATATTTGGAAATATTTATTAAGTTAAACAATCTACTAAAGCATTTAAATGCTGTCTTTTGAAATTGGACTAGTTTTACCCGTAACTTTAGGTAGCATTTCCTAAGTGCTATAGAATCTGGAATTTGATTGTTTTGAAATTTAAGGAATTTGATAAATTATATTTATGTTTAAGTTTTGGAGACCTTTAAGATATGAGATTTATAACTGGATTTTTCTTAATAAATTTAAGATGAACATTCTAGTGTTAAGTAAATTTTGAAATTATTTAATGGCATAATTTTGGAGTTTTATCTATGGAATTTATGGGAATATTCAAGACGAAATAATAAACACTAATTTGTTGAAAGAAAAAAAATCCAACCTTAGTTTTGAATATTAATACTCCAATTGGATATATATATAGGAATTGAAATGGTCTTGGGAACATGAAGTGATATTTAAATTATGGTTTAAAATAAAGAAATATATTTGTAAAGCTATGTAAATTATCTTCTTTACAAAGTAACCATAAAGTTAAACCATTTATATCCAAACCATTTGTGTTTTGGGAGTTATGTTTTTTTTTAAAGAAAAATTTCCAATATATTATGGTTTAAAGGTATAATTCAAATATTTGGTTTCCAGATATTATAAATTTTAAGCAGTATGGTTTTGGAAAAGAATTATATTTGAATATAACGATATCATGTTGTTTTGGGTTTTAAATGATATCGTATTTATAGTTTTGAAATGGAAATGTTTATACTGGTTTTAAAGTATAAATTGTTTTTAAATGACCACGGGTTATAATAACGATGGGTTGGCAAAGAGACCGGGATCGGATATGGACATACTCTCTGTCGATACCGAAAACCACTTTGACCAACCGTGTACGCGGTGGAGATTCCAGAATGAAGTAGGTCGGTGGTGGCGTTTCCTGTAAGGTAAATACGTGGACCCGACTCCCGTGAGTTGGCATAAGGTGGCTAAAACAGGAGCAATTCCAGGCCAATGAGGTCATTCCTCTGATCGGACGCTCCTCTTCGATATTATACTATGATCTTGGATTGATTCAGTGGCCACTTCTATATTTTGATTTTGGGGGAGTTAGTTCGAGGTGGGCGGCAGCTGCGCGCTGCGCGTTACCATCAGCCTGGATAGCAATTGGTATATCTACCCTGGCATTGCCTAGTTGTGCCGTGTCACCTACCCTATCGCGCCTTGTACGAGTTTGGTTTTCTCCCGTAGCCCGTGTGGTATCCTCTAGTGGCTTCCCGATCAGGAGGGACTATGATATTGGATGGACTACTGGGACTATTACGTGTTAAGGGCTATATGGGTAACCCCTTAACGCTATTAAAAAGTATGTTTATTTTATAAATAGACACTATTATAATAGCGCAATATACTACATAGTAAATAGTTTGACGGATCCTTAGAGGATGGGCGGTCCCAAGCATCCTTTAAGTTACTTGCTCTATATTACAGTACACTTGAATTAGCTTACATTATATAAGTATGTATGTCCTGACTCGAGTGTTATGTTTTATTTTTCGCTCGGGTCAGCCTGAGTTGCAGCTTCAATTTCTTCTCCGTAGCTAGGACACTCAGTAGATCATTCGCGCTGCTGGAAGTTGTTTCAGCCTTTATCTTTTCTGGAATTCAAGACTTTGAAGACTCTATCTCTATTTATGTCTTAAAATTTGTATTGAGGATTATAGACAATGTAAGTTCTGTTTTGTTGAAGTTATATCAGTGGCTTCATGAACCACTAAATTTTTAATTTCCGCTGCGAGATTCTGATATCTGTGTATGTGATTCTGTGATCTATTTATTGTATATTCTGAGTTTTGCCAAATTTATTCTACAACGCAGTATTTTGAACAATTCAAGTCCGACAATGTGCGGATGCGAATGGTTGAAAATATTGGGTCGTTACAGTAGCTCTGTTAGAACCTTTTGTAGGGTTTGGAGAGATTACCAGGGTTGTCTTGTCGCTTGGGTTTGGAGGTGCTGTGTCCAATGTTTCGGGAAAGATTTGGATTCTTTGGTCCAAATGTTGTGTTGTCCACCCTTTGTTTGACTCGGACCAGCTTATCTCTGTGGTTTGCTCTGCTTCTCATTTTCCTCATCCTTTTCTTTTTTCGGCGGGGTACGCCAAGTACGATAGGATGGAGAGATTATCCCTGTGGGATGATATTCTTCATCTAGCTGAGATGGGTTTTTCGTGCTCTGTTGTGGGTGGTGATTTCAATGTTGTCGCTAGTCAGGCTGAGAAACTTGGGGGGGCGGCCATTAACTGCTCATCGGTTTCTGATTTCAATTCGTTCATTGTGAGCTCAGGATTCTCCGAAATTCCTTTTGTGGGATCGGCTTATACCTAGTCTAATAACCAGGAGGGTCCGAACCGGATTCTATCTCGGTTGGACAGAATTTTTGGGTCCCCTGATTGGCCCAATCTACCTTTTTCTTTCTCTACCTCGCATCTTCATCGAGCCTGCTCTGATCATGCCCCGTTAGTATTGCGATGCTTTCCTAGATCTCTCTCGGGGCCTACATCTTTCCGCTTCCTCAGTATGTGGTGTTACCATCACTCCTTTCATCAGGTTGTGGAGGAGTCGTGGTCCTCTCCTATATCAGCTTCTCCCATGGGGGCTTTTTCCCAAAAGCTGAATCGTCTAAAGGCTAGCCTTAAGTCCTGGAATACCCTGGTTTTTAGGAACATTTTCGACCGTGTTAGAGCGGCTGAGAAGTCCCTTATTCTTGCCGAATCTTTGTTCGACGAGAACCCTTCGACCGAAAACAGGGAGAATTGGGTTTCGGCCCAATTGGCTTTCTCTTCGGAGCTTCGTATCGAACACTCTTATCTTTGCCAAAAGGCGAGGGTAAAAAGGGTGGTCGAAGGGGATTCGAACTCCAAATTTTCCATTCTTTCATTCGTAAGAAAGCCAACCTTCTTTCCATTCGAGAAATTTTGAGACTGGATCTTTCTTTGGCGTCCTCTCCGGCTGAAGTTAAGGAGATCATATTGTCTCATTTTCAATCTTTTCTGCGTTCCCCCTCTGTGGCGGATCAGGATCTGGATATTCTCTCTTTCATTCCCAGATTGATCCCTTCTGAGGGGACCGACGTTTTGGCTGCTCCGCCAACTCCGGAGGAAATCCGTGCTTGCGTCTTTGCCCTTAGCAAGGACAGCGCTTGCGGTCCGGATGGTTTCAACGGTTCTTTCTATCGGAGTGTGTGGCCTATCATTCAGTCGGATTTTTATTTAGCTGTCCAGCAATTTTTTGCCGGCAGTCTTCTCCCCATTAGTTGGTCTTCCACCAACTTGGTCTTAATACCGAAGTGTGATTACCCTCGGTCATGCGCGGAATTTCGTCCCATCAGCTTGTGTAATTTCTCCAACAAAGTTATTTCTAAGGTGTTGGCCACTCGTTTGGCTCCGTTCCTTGATCGTATCATCTCCTCCTCTCAGGCAGGTTTTGTAAAGGGTCGTCTAATCACTGATAACGTCCTGTTAGCCCAGGAACTGATTTCCCAGATTGACAGGAAGGTTAGAGGTTCTAATATTGTTTTCAAACTTGATATGGAGAAGGCTTATGATCGTACGTCGTGGTTTTTCATCATTAGAGTTCTGCGTGCATTTGGGCTTCCAGAAACCCTTATCGATTTGGTTTGGAGACTTATCTCTAACTGTTGGTTTTTCGTCCTCATTAACGGATCGGCCAATGGATTCTTCAGGGCTGGTAGGGGTCTCCGTCAGGGTGATCCTCTACCGCCTTCTCTTTTCGTGATAGCGGCTGAAGCTTTCATATGAGGGATCCACACCTTAACGATTTTCGACCAGGTTCACCGATTTGGTCTTCCGAGTATGTGCCCGCTCGTTTCCTCCTTATCCTTTGCGGATGACATAGTCATTTTCTCCAACGGTAACCGGCCGTCTGTTCGTCGCCTGATTCGCTTTATCCATCAGTATGAGCGATGCTCGGGCCAGCTCGTTAACTCGTCGAAGAGTTGCTTCGTTCATGCAAAGGATATGGATCCTTCCAGGGTTTCCTGGGTCCATTCGTTCACAGGATTCAGGGCGGCTTCCCTGCCGCTTTCATGCTTGGGTATTGTTCTCTACAGGGGCCGGAAACTTAACGCCCTATTCGATCCTCTGACGGATAAAATTAGGGGAAAGATCATTCATTGGAATGCTTCGATTCTATCTCAGGCAGGAAGATTGGTTCTTATCAAGTCGGTGTTAGGCTCGCTGGGTACTCATGTCTTCGCAGCGATTTCCCCTACCGCCTCTTTCTTCAGGTCTTTCCAATCTTTGGCTTCTTCATTCTTCTGGGGGTCAAAGGTTGACAATCACCGTCATCACTGGGTCTCATGGGACGTGGTGTGTCGCCCCAAAAACGAGGGCGGGCTTGGATTGCGAAATCCTAAGGATATTTGTGCGGCTTTTGCTTGCAAGCTATGGTACAGGTTTGGGACTAACGATTCCCTTTGGGCGAAGTTCCTCCGAGCCAAGTACCATAGTCTGGCCTCCGCAGGCTTTTCCGGATCTCCTTCCTTCGCTAGTGAAACTTGGAAGCACATGCAATCGGTCAAACCTTTCTCTAACTCCCACGGCGGCCAATCCGGTTGGGATGGTGGTTCGTTTTCCATCTTGAAAGCTTGGAGTTCGGCTCGTCTTTCATCCCCCGTTCTCCCTATATTCTCCTTCATATGGGACGCCAGAATCCCTCCTAAAGTGTCTCTGTTCATGTGGCGAACCCTTCATAAGGGATTGCCAGTTGATGAGAACCTTTAGCGGATTGGTATTCCTTTTGTTTCCCGTTGCAGGTGTTGCGGCAACGGGAATTCGGAATCTTTGGATCATTTAATCTTTACCGGTTTCTCAGCCAGATCATGTTGGAATTATTTCGGTAATCTTTTAGGTATTAGAGGTAGCAACAACTCGTCGGAAGATTTACAGTTGACCTGGTGGAACGGAATCAAAGATAAATCTCTTCGTTCTGCTGTTTTTCGCTTAATTCCTTGTCTGATCTGCTGGCACCTATGGTGTGCGCGGAATAAGCCAATTTTTGAGGAAACTCCCATGGATCCCGTCTCCGTTATTCGCCGGGTTAGGAATGATGTTTTTCTTGCTTTTCGAGGCATACCTTTCAATGGATCGATTAGCTCTCGTTTTGGCCATCTAGTGGCTCTGTTATCTATTTTCTGTTCTCAGCCTCCCAATAGGGCGGGAGTTGGTTGATGAACGTCCTTAAGCCAGGTGGTTCTGGCTTTCCCGACTCCGTTATTCCCCCCCCCCAATTTTTTTCCTCTGATTTAGTGGCTTCTGGTTGCAGGCTCTGGTTTTATAGGTTTGGTATGGAGTCTGTTATTTCTTCTATAATGCTCGGATTTGAGTGGTCGCTATTCTGGTTCTTGTTCTAGCCGTTCTCTTTTTCGGCTGCCTTTGCTGGATCTCATCCTTTTGTATTGTTTCCTCCTCTGGGAGGAACCTTCGGCAGCTATTTCTGCTTATTCTGATTTTGTTGTGTTTATTAGCGGCTTCTTCGCCATGTTTTGACTTTTCGCCTTCTGTCGGCTGATTTATTCGTTTTTCCTGTCTTATTTTGTTTTTTCCTGTTTCGGCTTGCTTCGCCAAGTTTTGGGTTTCTTTTACAGTTGGTTACCTGTCAGGCTTGTTGACAGCTAGTGTTGTTTATTTATATAATTCTTGTTTCGAAAAAGAAAAAAAATTCAGTATAGCTGTTTCAGTCTATTTTTTCAGTGAAATATTTGTTTAGTTTTAATATAAATTTAAGTAACACATATGAGCCATCCATTGTGGTTGTTAGCATTGTTTTAATAGTTTAGCACACAGTTAGCAAGTGAATAAAATGTGCATCATAAATTACTATTTGTGCTAATTAAGTTCCAATCCTGTGGACTATACGCTGATACAACAATTATATATATGCAAGCACACAACGACAGATTTAGAGTATTTTTAACGATAATTTGTTCTTTTTTTTTCTGTTTTCATGACCAAACATAGTCATGGTCCAACATTGAATAGCCTTGTACCTTTCGGCATATAACTCAATCAAACCTCAATCGTGAATAAACTACAATTTAAACCTTTGAATCAATGTTCAAATCGTCAATTTTACATGTTTTAACCACGATTATTTTATTTTACTCTTAATTTCTCGTTATGTTATTCTATCTCATCCTCATCATCTATATTGTTTTGAATAGAATAGTCAAATTTACATTGCAATTATTATCGCCTTCAAAATCTAAGCAGCATGCTACAGCATTTCCTTTTTTGCTGTTGCAAGCTTAAGAAAGTTCGTCGTCATTCAATTTTGTCGTTGTCTACTGCTACCGTGTATTCAACTGTTGTTATGTTGGTGTAGTTGTGCAATTTATTAGCACACAACTTCGTTGCAAATCTTGAAGACCATCTAAAACTCACCTTCCTAACATTTTTATTTAAATATATTTGTGTGTATATTATATTTAATGTGTAATTTTCAAAAAAAAAAAAAAAAAGATCTACTGCTTAACCGGTTGAGTGTTTAAAACCTTCAGTCGATTTACTATCCTGACTGAGAAGAAAAGTGAATTGGTTGACTAATGTATGGTTAACAAAGTGGTGCCCCTTTCTTGGATGTTTCGCGGGTAACGTTTTTCCAAGCAAGTGGGTGGATAAAAAAAAAATTAAATAGGAGCGACCACTTGACGGCAGAGGAATTGTGCATGTCTCCATCTGCAAGTGTATGAGCTACTTTACATACTAAAATAGTAAAATTCAAAGACAGCGATATACATCAATGCCTATGATTGAGTGCGAGTCATATATAGCCTTACCTGGTGGGCGGTTCATAAAAATCAAAAAGTGAGAAAATAAAATTTACCCAGGAAAGCTGAACTTATTGCGTCAGGGGAGATGATGCACAGCCTACCGAATCAAATACGTAGACAATAAGCAAACGATCAAGTAACCAAGATTAAACTCGGAAAATAATGCGCGACGACCACCAACTGCCAGACCGCGTGACAAACATCAATTATACAATGCATCGTTTACCCATGCATGCACATTTGCTCTTGTACTGCTTTTCATTTGATCAACTCAACAGACTATGCCACGAAACCCATATAATGACGGCCTTCTTTGTTTTTTCATTTTTCATTTTGTGTTTTTATTCAAAAATCACACACACACAACACACAACGCATGTATTTTTTAAAACAAACAATTTGAAAAATTAAGCTAATATATAAAATGAAGTTATTTTATTTTTCGTGTGTTTAAGAAATAACAAAAGAATGAAAAACAATCAACCCATTTTGTCGTTCCTTCGTTCCTTTCGGTTTTTCCTCCATCGTCGTCGTAATGATCTAAAATTTCAAATTCATTATTCTCATATTTTATTATGAAAGTCAAAAATGCAAAACCCAAGATGAAAAGCCTTTCTTTTTCAAATGAAGGAACAATAGCCTTGTTCAGTAGATGTCCATCAGATCTATAATTTCTCATCATTGATTCGCGGCTTGGTGTCGTAGTCAATAGGATAGTCACATCCAGATCTTTCCACTCAAGTCCCTCGTACTTCATGGCTTGCAAATCAAATTAGCTTGTAAATGTTTGAATCTGCTAATTATGATTTTTACATATTAGATTTTTAACAGTATGATACGAGAGATGAATTCGATTTCACAAAACGACAACATATTTGTAGCCTTGAATTGATATTCGAATACGAAAAGCAAGTTACAATGTTGAGATGCAAATATAATATAAATAACATATTAGATGGGCCTTTTAGCCTGCAGCCCAAATAGCACTAAAGCACTTGAAATGAATGCACGACTGTGATTTCATCTTGATAAAATGAATCAACGGTATTTGCTGAAGTTTACTTTATCAAAGTATATGCAGAATGATAGTCGTATTCTCTTAAGTCATTATTTCTCCCCTTCAAACCCTAATCCAATTTCTAGGGTTAGGGTTTGAGCGGCGAATCCAAATATCCTTCAGCAAATGATAAAATTACTTAATGAAATCCACAAATTTTGATATGTGCTTGGTCTCTAACCTCTGCTTCTTCTGATTTGAGCTGTGTTTCTGTATCTCTTGAGTACTCAAGGTAATTCGGTTATCTGAATTGAAGTCAAGGTGGCGATTTTGGTGTTGCTTCCTCTTTAGCTCCTTAATTTGATGAGAATCTAAGTGTTCGAGCTCGATAGAGCTCTGATTCTCTATCATTCGTAGTTCAGATCGAAACTTGACAAAGTTGCTTCTAGACAAGGGTTTGGTGAGTGTGTCTGCTTTCTGGTAGGTAGCAGTATCCAGTGACAAACTTTCCGTCATTTGGATCTGTAACCCAGTCAGCGTCTGCATATCCAGTTACATTGAGATTGCTGCATACTTAAAGTGATAAACCATGATGTAAGGTCCCTTTTAAGTATCAGAGTACCTTCTTTACTATCTTCCAATGTTGATCCAGAGGATTCTACATAAACTGAGAAAGTTTATTAACACTGAATGCAATATCTGGTTGTGTTATAGTAGTATACTGTAGTGCTTCAATAACACTTCTATATTATTTAACATTATTTATGGCTTCTTCCCTGTTTTTTGATGGATTATTCTGATTGCTTATCATTAGTGTTGACATAGGTTTTGCCTCTTCCATTTTTGTTTTTGTAAGAAGTTCTGGTATGTACTTCTTCTGACACAGTATTATCTCAGAATTTTCTTTTTTCACATTTCAATTCCCAGAAAATAGTTGAGAAGCCCACGATCCTTAATAGAAAATTGATTGTCCGGATAGAAAATAATATGATTAATTTCATCTTGATTATCACTTGTATTGATTAGATCATCAACATAGATTTAATATATAAATGATTGATGACTGACTGATTTTAATAAATAAGGAAGAGTCTGATTCAGTAGACGGATATCCTATTGTCACTAAGGCCGATTTCAATCTGTCAAACCATACTCTTAGTGCTTGTTTAAGGCCATATATTGCCTTGTTGAGTTTGCACACAAGATTTGTGTTTTGTTCATAACCAGGTGGTTGTTTCATGTAAATTTCTTCTTCTAATATGTCATTCAAAAAGGCATTGTTGACATCTAGCTGCCTTATGCTCCAACCCTTGTGAAGGGCTATAGTAAGAATAAGTCTAACAGTAGAGGGTTTGACCACTGGGAAAAAAGTTTCGGTGAAGTCAAATCCATACTGTTGTGTGTAGCCTTTGGCAACCAGTCTTGCCTTATATTTATTGATGGCACCACCAGAGTTTCTCTTTATCTTGTATTTCCATCTACACCCCACTCATTTTTATGTACTGGTGGATATACAAGATCCCAGGTTTTATTGTTTATAAGAGCATTAAACTCTTCATCCATGGCT
Source organism: Allium cepa (assembly GCA_030765085.1). Classification (NCBI taxonomy): domain Eukaryota; kingdom Viridiplantae; phylum Streptophyta; class Magnoliopsida; order Asparagales; family Amaryllidaceae; genus Allium; species Allium cepa. Next base: position 763,971,753 of record CM060934.1, on the reverse strand, counting down.
GCCTTCCATCTGTTGTCTTTTGCAGCCTGTTTATAAGTAGTTGGTTCCTTTGAGCTTGTGATGGCAAAGTATATTTTTGGTTTGAAGATTCCACTTTTAGCTCTAGTAATTATGGGATGACTTGGTCTAGCTGGAGTTCCAATGTGAGGTAATTCTTCTGTTCTTTCATTTAAATTGTTTCTTGAACTGCTTTGTTGACCTTCTTCACTATGACTTGTATCTTCATTTGCTGAATGTGCAGGTGAGTGACTAGCATGACTGAGATCATCTGTCCACTCATAATTTCGCCAAGCGGATATTGTGGGATGAGCTTGATGATCATTAGTAGTCCTCCTCACCTCTGCTAGATCATCATGCTCAGGATATATGTGTAATTCAGGTATAGAAACATATGGATTATGAACTTTATCAGTTGTCTTGATTTCAGATTTTCTAAAAGAAAAAATGTTTTCATTAAAAACAACATGTCTACAAATGAAATTTTTTCCACTTTCATCAAGACATTTGTACCCGTTTTGATTTGTTGCATACCCTAGAAAAGCACATGGCTTAGATCTAAAATTCGACTTATTATCGTTGTATGGTCTTAAGTATAGAAAGCATAGACACCCAAAAGTTTTTAAGCTATAGTAGTCTTGTTTAATCCCTTGTAACGTCTCTAAGGGCTTATACCTTTTAAAATTCTGGTTAGCAGTTTATTAATAAGATAGACTGCAGTGTTAAAAGCCTCAGGCCAGAAATTTAGGCGTAAATTTGCATGAGCTAATAAGCTAAGCCCAAATTCAACTATGTGCCTATGCTTTCTTTCAACTAAGCAATTTTGTTCAGATGTGTAAGGACACGTGATTCTATGAATTATTCCCTTCTCTTTGAAATAATATTTAAGGACTTTATATTCAATTCCCCTATTTGATTGTAAAATTTTCACTTGTGAATTGCTTTTCAGCCATTGTTATGAAATTTATCATAACTTTGTATGTACCAGATTTATTTTTTTAAAATATATTGTGACGACCTGAACTCGATGTTTAACAAACAACATCAAATTCGTATCGCCGGAGCTTGCAACACCATTAGATGATAAATAACACAGCGGAAATAAAAGATGATATCACTGATACAACATGAATACAATATCCAATACATCAATTTGATACAATGATAATCATCAATATCAGAGAATATACAACACAAAATACAGTAGAACATGATACAATACGAGATAAGTCTTCACAGAATCCAATACTGCAACTCTGATCCAAAAGCTCCAAAACTCCTAGCTCGAACCACCATCAAGGTTGCACCAAGATAAGCAAGCAAGGTCAGTCGTCCAAGGACTGAACTAGCTCCAAATAATCTACTAGACCTGACTATCTGAAAAACCAAACTCTAGACTGCCCGTATGGAAAATTATGGGCACCCAGAGTTTAGAAAAGAAATAATAAACTCCGAGTCAGTCATGGGACTGGTGTGAGCAAACAAAACGGTTTGTCTTTAAAAACAATCACAAGGATTTAGATTTGAAATCCGCAATGCTTTTTGGAAAATGAAACTATCATAAGGCCTCCCGCCACACACACCATGCAAACGCAGAATTGGAGGAGATTTCTCTTTATGATAGTCAAACATGCTTGATACGTAAAAACCATTTTTATATTATTATTAGTGCATAGTGGAAAACATTTTGAAAATATAATATTGATCTTAGCCAGCATAGACATTTCGCACTTATGCCTACTATAACTACCATGTTCAATAGCAGGTTACCGTCACATTCCATGGCAGGTTATACAACTAAAACCGTACAGGATGCGTATTATTTCTTTGGATTTTTCCAAAAAATGGTCAGGCTAAGGAACTTTCTATTGCCACATGGGAACGCCTCTGGAGGGACGCCCCGAGAACCTACCCGGCTCTCTGCCAACACAAGGCCGGTTTCCTCCCTGCTCGGTAGTAATACCTAAAGATATGCCACCCCCGGTCCTTTGGGACCTTTATACGAGGATCCTCTACACCAACAACATCACATAGTAATAAATATACTACAGTGCCCACATTAGTAAGTATCTGGGCTCCATACCATGATACTACCCTTTTCCAGAAGGAATGTGGATACCTTAGGGAAGCTACTCCTGAAACCTCGCCGCATCTTTCCTGTTTCGACCATACCAATTTGTGAGGCTCGATGAGGTTTCGTCCACAAAGTTACGCTTTACACGAAAGCCATGCTTTGATCACAAATGATCAACAAATAATCATCAACACACAACAACACTTAGCATGTCACACTACCAAATTGGGAGTATATCGCTGATAACCTTCAGCTACATAACCTCTGAGCTTGTACCTCTCAGAGAAGGGTGTTAAGCTAAGAGAATAAATTCTCCACCACCAACATATATGTATTTGAAAGAAATCTGCTTTATATCTCAAAGTGTAATGTCAGACATACAACCATACAAGTCTGTCCTGGGTTCGAACAGAACCGAAGGCACTTCCGAAGAAACCCTTGCAATCCGGGTATTCACAATCCCGATCGGACTTCCCAACACTTAGGGAATCTCTATATCGTAGCTACTCAGTGCAGAGACAATCGATAGGCCATCATACTGTTCTCGCAAATACCCGGTCTTCACCATCGGTCTTCAAATGCTATCCATAACGACGTATCATTATTCGGAATGGGTTATATGACACAAGGTCCTCTCCCGGCTAAACCGAAAAATGAGCACAATATTTAAAAACATACGGATATGGGATTTTAATTAAGTCACAACTTTAAAATTCAAAACTTTCCTTTTCAAATGGTTTACACCAGTTACCATTTCAGATCTTTTAAACATACTCAGCTTCACAAAGATCTATTCATGGATTTCAAAACAACTTCCATTTCAATTGGATAAATTCATTTAAATCTTAAAATCAAGTTTTATCTCATAGCTTTTAAAACACGTTTCCAAAGATTCATTCATAATTTGGAAAATCATTTCAATTCAAACTTGAAATTACTTTAATAGAAATTGGAAATTCATTTCTCATATGAAAGCTTTTATCATTTGTAAGACAAACGGTTTTCGTTTCAGAAAAATTCGATCTCATTTATACAAGTTAAATCTTTGGGTTAATTAAAATTCCCAAAACAACACTTTAAAAATGGGTTAAAACCCATATAAACTTGTATACCGTTTTTAAATCATAAATACCAAACATAGAATTCAATTTCAGATATTGAATTCCAGTCTAAATCAAATTATTCAAATTTCAAATCTCAACTAAGTAATTGAGAATAACTTTTATTTTTGGAAATTCCTTTTCAGAAGCTCTTTATATTTAATTCAATTCCATTCCCAAAACTATTTGAATTTAAAATTTAAATTCAAAATTATTTTAAAAATTCAAATATCTGTGACTTAACCAATTTCCACGTGCAATCCATATTTGTGTGTGTATAAGTGTAGTCTGGGGGTTTAACACAATAGTGCGCAACATCAATCATCACAGAAGTGTCAATATCGATCTCGATAAGCGATATAATCCATAACGCTTATCTTTATTCACAGATTCATAGATAAAATAAAATATCAATCACAAAGATTCATCACTACGATTCGATGGGGGTTTCGGATAGCCAACTGGAATCCGACTCCCTGTCGCATCGAAATTCAAATGTCGTTTCACAGACAAAGGGGTTTTCACATACATAGAGAAACAAATCACAAATCACGGTTCAACATAAAACAATTCACATCACACAGTATCACAATCATAAATAGAAATATCAATCAAATACACAACATCTGATGATAGTCAATCATTTTCAATTTAAGGTGAAGGTGATTTTAAAGAATTAACCATATGACTATTTTTATTGATTTACTTAAAATCAATGATTAACTATTCTTAATGATAATTAATTAAAAATTTAATTAATTATTCCTTAATTTATTATCCAAATTAACTACTAATCATAAATTAATTAACTTTAATCATCTAATTAACAATTCTTAATTAAAAATTAAATTGAACACTTAATTGTTAATTAATCAAATCTTTAATTTCAAATTAATCAATCTCTAATCACTTAGTCAATTACAATTTTTTAATTAACTAACCATTCTTAATAACCCTTTTTTTAAACAATTATTATTTGTCTTAATTAACATTTTAAAAATCTTCTTTAAACTTTGAAATCAAATTGTTACTAACTTGAAAACTTTAAATGTTAATTAACTTTAACACTTAACTTCAATTATCTACTTAATTAAAATATTAATTAAGATTTAAACCATTCTTACATATTCACTTAGTTAATTTAAATTTGAAACAAATTCTTAACTCAAAATAGTCAAACATTAATTACCTGGTTAACACTAAAACTTATTTAACATTATTAACTTTAAATTTGTAAAGCTTAACCCGATTTAAAACAAAACCCGAGATTTACCCAGGTTTCACTCGGGTATCACTTCGAGTTTTCCTCTATCATCCCCGATTCATCTCTCGTGCCTCACCATACTTTCTTCTTCTTCTACTTTTTTTTCTTTCTACAACTATGTTTAAGTTTTAAACTTTAGTACAGGGAAACATATCTACACACTTGAATCCAACTCGAAGCAAACCTATCCTTTACTCGCGTAACTACTCGAGGCAAACGATCCTCATACTCGAGTAATAACTCGAGATGGCTCACCAACACGGCGCTGACACAAACCCATGCCATACACATGCACGACGACGCGCCGTCCTTCTGGCGAACTCCAACATCTGCGGCAAGTCGAAAAACTCCCACAAACTCAAAAACCAAACTCAATTCATCACCAAACCTTCGAAATCGAAAAAAGACAGTATGCTCGAAAAACTGTAACACAACTCGCTAACAAAAACATCTCGCCACCGCCGCTTAGACCATCGGAGCTGCCCCAACTCCGTCCATGCCTCCGTCCATATTCCAAGTACATCCCCTCCAAAACTTAGCACGCTCGATGCATTGACGAGCGTGCACGAGCCCGAAATCCAAACACCACATTTCACAGTCCTTAAACCCTAGTTTTAATTCGTTCTCCCATCTCTTACAATTGAAATTTTTTTCTACATTTTTCCTGAATTCAACGATGGCCACACTTGCTTCATCCAAAGTTTTACCATCCAAAAATCCTTCGGCCGCCAGAAATTGATCGAAATGTATTTTCTGATCAACTTTGAACTGCTCATAAGATACTTAACTAAAAAATCCCATTTTTGTTTTAAAAATCTCATTTTTGAATGTAGACTCAGATTATGTAATTGAATCAACAATTTATCACATTCGAATTTTAACATAATAATGTATGTTGCCTGTAGAACAAAATTCCCAATGGTGATACTTCACCAACATGCAAAAACAAATTTAAAAAAACTTGATTTATGTTTTAACAACTTATTTCATTTAAACTGTAAGCCTATAAATTATTTGATGAAGAACTTTGAATTTTTGAATAACTATTTTACCCTGTAAATCCAAAAAAAGAAGAACAGATAGACAAGATTTCACAGAACAATTCATATATACAGAGCTATATATATATATATATATATATATATATATATATATATATAAATTTACATATGTAACGTAATATAATTTGTGAATATCCTACACAGATTCAAATATACTTAAGTCTTTTTTTAAAATTATGTTTAGTCACCTCAAATTGAGGAACAGAGAGAAATCTGAGTTTTAGAAAGCTTGCAATTAAATCTTCTTTTGAATCCTGGTTTGTTGTTGAATGGTGTTTAAGTTTGTAGATGATGATGTTTATATTTTTTTCTCTGGTTTGCTTAATTTTCTCTGTGAATGAACAAGAATAAAAAAGCACATATATATATAGAAAACGGTTTATATAAGGGGAAGTAGGTGTTATCTAGTTAAGCTTATTTTGTTTGAACAGATTTTTCTTTTATTTGACTATAGATATTTTTCCCTATAAACTGAAATTTCGGCTGAGATGATTTGTTTTTGTGCTTGAGAGGATGTTATTAAATGCATGTGTTCCCATTTTTGTTTACAAATGAATTCATTTGAATTTATATATGCAGTTTTGTTTTTTTTTACATATTTTCTTTTGTTTCATTATCTTCTTTTGTAATCTTTATTACATAGATATTTTTTTTGTCTACTGAAATGACTTTTAAACTTGCTTTCCTAATTCACATACAATATACATGTACTTCATATGAAAATTTTTATGGTATATATTTATCTTATGTTTGCTTAAGTGTTTATTTTTTTATTTTATACTTTACACTTATATTCAATATTGATAGGATAAATTTTTATTTTATAATTTTTATAACCTTTTAAAGAAAATGAATTAAACATAGTTTATACCTTAAATAAATAAATCATACATATTATTCTTTCCAAAGTATAATTTTTAAATCCAATTGATTTAGAATTTATTTTGAATTTCCTAATCAATTTTTTTATTTATAATCCAATTCAATTGAAAATATTTATCTTGAGTTTCAATTCTAAAATTTTAAAATAAATAAGTAGATACATCTTATTAAATTGAAAAATTCAAACAAATCCACAATTTAACCCAAAAATTTAATTCAATTACAAATTAAATTCGTCTTTAAACAGGGGTCGTTACAGATTCCCCCCTTTAGAAATTTCGTCCCCGAAATTTGCCATGGAGATAATGTAGATAGATGAAAGATATAGAAATGTCTTTCCAAATCAAACCTAAATGTTTATTCTTCATTTGGCTTACCAAATCAGAATATCAACAATAGATATGAGAAAAACTCAATCAATTACGAAACAATTGGGTTATCTAATATACGAAGTATACAGGAGTATTGGTTAGTTCGAAGGGATAACTAACCGTTCGTAGAATATATCGAAACCCAATGAAACAGACAAAAATAGATTCGATTTCGATCTCAGATTCAAGATTTAATCTCATTTACGATTTGCTGAGAAATAAAACTAAGTGTAGTTCTCACGTCGAACAAAATTCGAACAATTTATTCATAAATGAGATTGTTACCTTATAAAATTTCATTTCCTTAATCATGATCCTATGTCCCTCGCTGCTTGAGTTTGCTTCAGTGCTGTGCAATTCATGATCCTATGTCCCGGCTTGTGGCAGTAACAACATTCCCTAGATTCCTGTTCTGGCTTCATAAATGGCTCTCTCATTCCTTGTTTCCTGGGATTCTTACAATTGTTCAAGTATTGGCCTTTCTCCAAGCAGTTGAAACAAGTAACATCTTTCACCTTTTTCTTCTGTATATTCTTCTTTCCTTTATCTTTCCTTGGTTTCTTTCCACCAAATTTCCTTTTCCTCCAATTCAGATTACTTGTATTTCCATTCTCCTCCGGATCCTTTTGCTTATCTAGAGTATCGTATCTATAACCCATATCAATTAATTCAGAAAAAGATTCCTTTACTTGAGTTGTCATCCTCTCCCGAAACTCCTTGTTCATTCCCCAAATAAACTTTTCATTCTTCTTTAACGGTGTATTCACCAATTCTAGACCAAATCGAGATAATTCATTGAATTTGTTCAAGTATTCCTCAAATGATAAACTTCCTTGCTTCAAGTCTATGAACTCCTGGTACATTCTAGAGATACCAGTAGACGGCATATATCGCTACTCGAACACTTCCTTGAAACGACTCCAAGTAAATTCATCTGCCGGCTCATCCAATGTAACTGTTTCCCACCAAATTAAAGCCTCTTCCTAGAGTTGCCAGGAAGCTATCATTCACATCTGCTCATCTTCTAACTTTAGTCCTTTAAAAATCCTTTCGATCGGATCCAGGCTTGTGCTTCAATAACGGTTTCTTTGCCAGTGAATGGTTTTCCACCAAGTCTAGAAAAACTTCGATATATATCAGCCAAATTTGATTGAGAATGATTGGGAATATCTGTCATTGCAGGTCTTTGACCAGTTTAAGTGGTACTTCCCTGTCCCCAATTTCGTCCTCTTCTTCCACTCATTCTTACTATCTGTAAATAGTAAAAAAACTGATTTAGGCATTCAGACGAAATATCTTAGAGAATAACAACAGATAAAGAGAATAGACTAAGTAGTTTGGTTATTGGTTCCACTGGTTGTACTCATTCTAGGGTATACTTCACCCTATCTCTAATGAGCCATCTAATGTGTTACACTCTGTAGCTAAAGTTCTTACTCAACCTCGAGTTCTGATACCAACTGTGACGACCCGAACTCGATGTCCGACAAACAGCATCAAATTAGCTTGCAACACTATTAGATGATAAATAACACATCGGAAATAAAAGATGATATCACTGATACAACATGAATACAATATCCAATACATCAATTTGATACAATGATAATAATCAATATCAGAGAATATACAAAATAAAATACAGTAGAACACGATACAATACGAGATAAGTCTTTACAGAATCCAATACTGCAACTCTGATCCAAAAGCTCCAAAACTCCTAGCTCGAACCACCATCAAGGTTGCACCAAGATAAGCAAGCAAGGTCAGTCGTCCAAGGACTGAACTAGCTCCAGATAATCTACTAGACCTGACTATCTGAAAAACCAAACTCCAAACTACCCGTGTGGAAAATTATGGGCACCCAGAGTTTAGAAAAGAAATAATAAACTCCGAGTCAGTCATGGGACTGATGTGAGCAAACAAAACGGTTTGTCTTTAAAAACAATCACAAGGATTTAGATTTGAAATCCGCAATGCTTTTTGGAAAATGAAACTACAATAAGGCCTCCCGCCACACACACCATGCAAACGCAGAATTGGAGGAGATTTCTCCTTATGATAGTCAAACGTGCTTGATATGTAAAAACCATTTTGATATTATTATTAGTTCATAGTGGAAAACATTTCGAAAATATAATATTAATCTTAGCCAGCATAGGCATTTCGCACTTATGCCTACTATAACTACCATGTTCCATAGCAGGTTACCGCCACATTCCATGGCAGGTTATACAACTAAAACCGTATATGGCGCGTATTGTTTCTTTGGATTTTTCCAACAAATGGTCAGGCTAAGGAACTTCCTATTGCCACATGGGAACGCCTCTGGAGGTACGCCCCGAGAACCTACCCGGCTCTCTGCTAACACAAGGTCGGTTTCCTCCCTGCCCGGGAGTAATACCTAAAGATATGCCACCCCTGTCCTTTGGGACCTTTATACGAGGATCCTCTACACCAACAACATCATACAGTAATAAATATACTACAGTGCCCACATGAGTAAGTATCTGGGCTCCATACCATGATACTACCCTTTTCCAGAAAGAATGGTCATACCCTAGGGAAGCTACCTCTGAAACCTTGCCGCATCTTTCCTGTTTCGACCATTACCGGTTTGTGAGGCCCGATGAGGTTTCGTCCACAAAGCTACGCTTTACATGAAAGTCATGCTTTGATCACAAATGATCATCAACACACAACATCACTTAGCATGCTACACTACCAAATTGGGAGTATATCACTGATAACCTTTAACTACATAACCTCTGAGCTCGTACGTCTCAGAGAAGGGTGTTAAGCTAAGAGAATAAATTCTCCGCCACCAACAGATATGTATTTGAAAGAAATCTGCTTTATATCTCAAAGTGTAATGTCAGACATACAACCATACAAGTCTGTCCCGGGTTCGAACAGAACCAAAGGCACTTCCGAAGAAGCCCTTGCAATCCGGTTATTCACAATCCCGATCGGACTTCCCATCACTTATGGAATCTCTATACCGTAGCTACTCAGTGCAGAGATAATCGATAGGTCATCCTATCGTTCTCGTGAATACCCGGTCTTCACCACCGGTCTTCAAATGTTATCCATAACGACGTATCATTATTCAGAATGGGTTATATGACACATGGTCCTCTCCCGGCTAAACCGAAAAATGGGCGCAATATTTAAAAACATATGGATATGGGATTTCAATTAAGTCACAACTTTAAAATTCAAAACTTTCCTTTTCACATGGTTTACACCAGTTACCATTTTAGATCTTTTAAACAAAAAGATTCATTTCACAGAGTACACTCAGTTTCACAAAGATCTATTCATGGATTTCAAAACAACTTCCATTTCAATTGGATAAATTCGTTTAAATCATAAAATCAAGATTTATCTCATAACTTTTAAAACTCGTTTCCAAAGATTCATTCATAATTCGAAAAATCATTTCAATTCAAACTTGAAATTCCTTTAATACAAATTGGAAATTCATTTCTCATATGAAAGCTTTTATCATTTGAAAACAAACAGTTTTCGTTTTGGAAAAATTCGATCTCATTTATACAAGTTAAAATCTTTGGGTTAATTCAAATTCCCAAAACAATACTTTAAAAATGGGTTATAACCCATATAAACTTATATACCGTTTTTAAATCATAAATACCAAACATAGAATTCAATTTTAGATATTGAATTCCAATATAAATCAAATTATCCAAATTTCAAATCTCAACTAAGTAATTAAGAATAACTTTTAGTTTTGGAAATTCCTTTTCAGAAGCTCTTTATATTTAATTCAATTCCATTCCCAAAACTATTTGAATTTAAAATTTAAATTCAAAACTATTTTAAAAATTCAAATATCTGTGACTTAACCGATTTCCACGTGCAATCCATATTTGTGTGTGTATAAGTGTAGTCCAGGGGTGTAACACAATAGTGCGCAACATCAATCATCACAGATATATCAATATCGATCTCGATAAGCGATATAATCCATAACGCTTATCTTTATTCACAGATTCATAGATAAAATAAATTTATCAATCATAAAACAATTCACATCACACAGTATCACAATCATAAACAGAAATATCAATCCAATACACAACATCTGATGATAGTCAATCATTTTCAATTTAAGGTGAAGGTGATTTTAAAGAATTAACCATATGACTATTTTTATTGATTTACTTAAAATCAATGATTAACTATTCTTAATGATAATTAATTAAAAATTTAATTAATTATTCCTTAATTTATTATCTAAATTAACTACTAATCATAAATTAATTAACTTTAATCATCTAATTAACAATTCTTAATTAAAAATTAAATTGAACACTTAATTGTTAATTAATCAAATCTTTAATTTCAAATTAATCAATCTCTAATCACTTAGTCAATTATAATTTTTTAATTAATTAACCATTCTTAATAACCCTTTTTTTTAAACAATTATTATTTGTCTTAATTAACATTTTAAAAATCTTCTTTAAACTTTGAAATAAAATTGTTACTTACTTGAAAACTTTAAATGTTAATTAACTTTAACACTTAACTTCAATTATCTAATTAATTAAAATATTAATTAAGATTTAAACCATTCTTACATATTCACTTAGTTAATTTAAATTTGAAACAAATTCTTAACTCAAAATAGTCAAACATTAATTACCTGGTTAACACTAAAACTTATTTAACATTATTAACTTTAAATTTGTAAAGCTTAACCCCATTTAAAACAAAACCCGAGATTTACCCAGGTTTCACTCGGGTATCACTTTGAGTTTTCCTCCATCTTCCCCGAGTCATCTCTCGTGCCTCACCATACTTTCTTCTTCTACTTTTTTTCTTTCTACAGCAAAGTTTAAGTTTTAAACTTTAGTACAGGGAAACATATCTACACACTTGAATCCAACTCGAAGCAAACCTATCCTTTACCCGCGTAACTACTCGAGGCAAACGATCCTCATACTCAAGTAATAACTTGAGATGGCTCACCAACACGACACTGACACAAACCCATGCCGTACACATGCACGGCGACCCGTCCTTCTGGCGAACTCAACATCCGCGGAAAGTCGAAAAACTCCCACAAACTCGAAAACCAAACTCAATTCATCACCAAACCTTCGAAATCGAAAAAAGACAGTATGCTCGAAAAACTGTAACATAACTCACTAACAAAAACATCTCGCCACCGCCGCTCAGACCATCGGAGCTGCCCCAACTCCATCCACGCCTCCGTCCATATCTCAAGTACATCCCCTCCAAAACTTGCCATGCTCGATGCATTGACGAGCGTGCACGAGCCCGAAATCCAAACACCACTTTTCACAGTCCTTAAACCCTAGTTTTAATTCGTTCTCCCATCTCTTACAATAGAAATTTTTTTCTACATTTTTCCTGAATTCAACGATGGCCATACTGGCTTCATGCAAAGTTTTACCATCCAAAAATCCTTCGGCCGCCAGAAATTGATCGAAATGTATTTTCTGATCAACTTTGAACTGCTCATAAGATACTTAACTAAAAAAATCCCATTTTTGTTTTAAAAATATCATTTTTGAATGTAGATTCAGATTATGTAATTGAATCAACAATTATCACATTCGAATTTTAACATAATAATGTATGTTGCCTGTAGAACAAAATTCCCAGTGGTGATACTTCACCAACATGCTAAAACAAATTTAAAAAAACTTGATTTATGTTTTAACAACTTATTTCATTTTAAACTGTAAGCCTATAAATGATTTGATGAAGAACTATGAATTTTTAAATAACTTTTTAACCTTGTAAATCCAAACAAAGTAGAACAGATAGACAAAATTTCACAGAACAATTCATATATACAGAGCTATATATATACATATATATATATAAATTTACATATGTAACATAATATGATTTATGAATATCCTACACACATTCAAATATACTTAAGTCTTTCTTAAAATTATGTTTACTCACCTCAAATTGAGGAATAGAGAGAAATATGAGTTTTAGAAAGCTTGCAATTAAATCTTCTTTTGAATCCTGGTTTGTTGCTGAATGGTGTTTAAGTTTGTAGATGATGATGTTTATATTTTTTTTTCTCTGGTTTGCTTAATTTTCTCTATGAACGAACAAGAATAAAAAGGCACATATATATATATATAGAAAATAGTTTATATAAGGGGAAGTTGGTGTTATCTAGTTAGGCTCATTTTATTTGAACAGATTTTTCTTTTATTTGACTAAAGATATTTTTTCCTATAAACTGAAATTTCGGCTGAGATGATTTGTTTTTGTGCTTGAGAGGATGTTATTAAATGCGTGTGTTCCCATTTTTGTTTACAAATGAATTCATTTGAATTTATATATGTAGTTTTTTTTAGATATTTTTTTTTGTTTCGTTATCTTCTTTTGTAAGCTTTATTACAATAGCTTTGCCGTCAAATGGGTAGTTTATGACTCTTACCCATTTGACAATGTATGGATATATAAGGAAGAGAAACATTATCATATGGTATACTATTTTCAGAAAGAATTTGCTTAACAACTTTCACACTTGGATGACCAAGTTTGCAATGCCACAGATCAAACACACCACTGTTGTTTATCTTTTCACACTGATTACAATAGCTTTGCTCTTTTATAGAGCTAATACTGTTGACGGACTTAAACCTATATAGACCCTTTTCTACATCACCCTACAATAAAATATCTCTAGTCGGTATGCCTCTAACGAGGCAATATTTAGGACAAAATTCAAAGAATGCTTTATTGTCATTAGCAAATTGAGGTGCACTTATCAGATTTTTCTTGATTTTTGGTACTCTTAGTAAGTTATGCATAAATAATTGTTTCTTTCCCTTAATAAGAGCACTTCCTACATGAGAAATTTTGATGTACTTACCAGTCCCATGCAAATTGACTATTTACCTCTATACTCCTTGTTGCCAAGATTAAAATTATCAAGATTATTAGTTATATGATGTTGCTTCTGAGTCTAGATATCAACAGTCATCTTGTACATGTTCAAATTGACCATTTCACTTGAACTGTGATCTTTGTTATCTACTTGGTTGCTTGAACTTGCTTGAGCCACATTGACACTTTAGTTACTTTGATTGTTGTTGTTGTTGTTGTTGTTCTGATTTGAGTAACTGAAGTAACATTTTACTACATTGCGCCCAATTTTTTCACAGATTTGACATTTTGGTCTATTGTTGTTATTCCACCTACCACTTCTTCTTAACCTGTTGGCAGGTCCTCCTCTCTGTGATGATTGGTCACTTCTGTTATTGTTTTAATTCTTGTTTTTGGTATTGGTAGTGTAATCAATAGCAAACTCTGATTCTTGAGGGCTTTTACTGTTTATTTTTGCCTCATGAGCCATTAGAATAGAGTGAACATCATCAACAGATGGTACGATTTTATGAGAGGCTATAACTGCAACCACAGCTTCATTTTCATCACTGAATCCGTTTAAAATGGTCAGAATCTGTTCAGAATGAGACACTTTGTGCCCTGCATCTTCAAGCAGATCACAAAACGTCTTGATCTTGTACAAGTATTCTCTCCTAGAGTAATTATCTTTTCTAATATTATGTAGTTGTCTCTTATGATACATAACCTTGACTACAGATTGAGTATTGAAAACCTTCTCTATTGTTGATCAAATTTCAGTTGCAGATTTACAACCAATGATATATGGTAACAGATTTATGTTGATAGATGATAATAACCATGAACATATGAGTCTGTCTTGCCTGTGATGTTTGATATACTCTTCATTACCGATGATCTTATTTTCTTTGTCAGTTATGCATTTTGGTAGGGGTGGTATTGTTCCAAGAAGAAAACCTTTGAACCCATATCCTTGAATTACAGTTTCAATTTGCAATTTCCATAGAAAATATTTGTTTTTATCTAAATGCATGGTGATCAACTTGCTCTGTAGGCTTGTGACTGTCTTGATCATCTTCCTTGTTGCCACTGTTTGCTGACCAATGCTGGTATTGTCAGATATTGCTGATTGATTATCAGTCATGATGCTAATCCTCGAAATAAAAGATAAAGAAAGGCTTCAGAATAGTTTCTTGAGAAAGAAAATCAACAAGAAACGAATGGACACAAGCATGTTGCAGCCAGATCCAAGTGATGAAAATTTTCTGATGGATCTTGGCACAACACAGCCCTTATTTTCAAGTTGATGAGTTAATTTCTGGTTTCTTGAATCTGTTTTCTAATGATTTTCCTAAACAAGTTTTAATTCAATGATATTTTATGCAGCCAATACAACAACTAGGTGAGGCACTGTAATCTTGATATAAACTTATAAACCAAATGATGAAAAATTATCTACTGGGTTATATTCTCTCCAAATGATGAAAGAACTCTAATGGAGAAGCAATTGAAATCTTCTTGAGATTGAAATTATGCTGTTAAGTTGTATTGTGCTGATACCTGTTCGCGCCAAAATTGGTCACTAACACCAAAATGTAAATGAAAGCACCAACTAACAGTCACTGATAACAGATAAAGTATGTGTAGAGAGTAATAATATGAAGAACAGTTAAAATTAAAATGAAAGCAGTAAAGAACAACAAGTTTTATAGTGGTTCGGCTAACTTCGGCCTACGTCCACTCTAGAAGTTTCCTTTTTATTGATGTTCGAATCAATTACAGTTACAAAGTGGTAGATTGGCCTTAATCTTAGGAAATAAAAAGTCAGAGAGCAGAAGAGAAGAAGAAGCCCCCCCTTTCTGTACCCATACAAGCTATATTTATAGGCGAATTTTGAGTTTCTAGCCTTTCTGAACGGTAAAGGCCCATTAAGAATTTCCACCGAGCCACATTCGTATTATGCCGAACGTCTTTCCACCAAGCCATCTTCGCCGAGCGACCCATACCGAGCCGCCAATGCCGAGCGAGGTATGATGTCGAGCGAGGTGCGAGGTATCGAGGTGCGACGTATCGAGGTGCGGGGTATCGAGGTATCGAGGTGCGGGGTATCGAGGTATCTGGTGCGAGGTATCGAGGTGTGAGGTTTCGAGGTATCGAGGTGCGAGGTATAGAGGTATCGAGGTGCGAGGTATCGAGATATCGAGGTGTGAGGTATCGAGGTGCGAGGTATCGAGGTATCGAGTTGCGAGGTATCGAGGTGTGAGGTATCGAGGTATTGAGGTGCGAGGTATCGAGGTATCGAGGTGCGAGGTATTGAGGTGTGAGGTACCGAGGTATCGAGAAGTGTGGACCGAACGAAGTACTTGTGCCGTGCATTCCCTTAATTTCTTGACCAAATGACATATCCAAGTAAACTTCATCCTTCGAAACCAAATCCATCATACTCCAACCTCGATAGTCGTGAAATTAGTTAGGTTGAATCCGCCTACTTATGGCTTTAACAAAAGGCAGGTTAACACTTTGCCCCCCAAAACATGCCTTGCTAATGGAAGGTGTGTTTTGTAGCACAATAAGTTGGATGTTCGTGTCCTGTTAATGACCTGCAAAGAAACTAATAGCCTTATCTAACCACGAATGACATCGTTTGGGATCGTATTTCATTCGAGGTGGTATGGGACCGTTCGAGGCCGAGTGCCGTTCGTGGCGACTTGTGACCGTTCGCGGTCGGGTGCCGTTCGAGGCGAGTTATGATCGTTCGCGATCTGATGCCATTCGAGGCGAGTTGTGACCGTTCGCGGTCGGGTGCCGTTCGAGGCGAGTTATGATCGTTCGCGATCTGATGCCGTCCGAGGCGAGTTGTGACCGTTCGCGGTCGTGTGCCGTTCGAGGCGACTTGTGAACGTTCGCGATCTGGTGCCGTTCAAGGCGAATTTTGACCGTTCGAGGCGAGTTGTGATCGTTCGCGATCTGGTGCCTTTCGAGGCGAATTGTGACCGTTCGTGGTCGGGTGCCGTTCGAGGCGAGTTGTGTGTGCCCGGGGGGGACTTAGTATAATTAATGTCAGATTTCACTTTCGAGTGAGTTTTTGAACTGTTTGTTGTGGCGGTTTATCGCTATCTCAAAGCATGCCTAAGGTCCATTCGCGACCCCGTACATGTGTAAGTGGCGTAGCCGTTAGGGAATCACAAACAACAGATTTTCATTCAAAATAAGTCTTTCAACGGAAATGTCAAACTAAATCAAGTCCAAACATGAGAAATGGAAAATAAAAGCAAAACAAGGACGTCCAAGTGCAAACACCTACATTGATGCGATTTATAGTCGTATCACAGCATGCTTGAGGATCATTCGCGGTCCTGTACATGTGCAAATGACTTAATCACGTTGGTGTGGATTTTGCCACTTATTCGTCATTATTTCAATCAACTGATAACAAGCCGACACCCCAATAACGAGCCGTTCCCAGTTGGTGTAGGTGGTGGCCGCTCTCGTTCCACCGTCATTGTTCCCCTTCTCACATATTGCGATAGCAAACCACTCCGGATATGTCCCTCAACCTCATCCTTCAAGTGCCTGCAGTCATTCGTGCTATGACCGTTCAGTTCGTGGAATAAACAATACTTGTCTGACCTTTTTTCATTGCTGGTCGGATCCCTTCTCATTGGCTTCCGATAGGGAATCTGCCCCCTAGTGTCTTGGTAAATTCGTTCCAAAGTCTCGTTCAGCTCTGAATAAGAGGTGAATCTCGGTTCCTTTCGTGGTCGCGTTGGTCCATCGTCGTTATCCCTGGCCTTCCGTTTCCCTTTATTAGTTCTTGAATCTTTTTTAGGAGGATTTTCACCCTTGACTGCATAAACATCATCTCCTTCTCCTTCCTCTCTCTCAGCATTTGCATCCTCCAATCGTAAAAATCCTTCGGCCTCATGATAAAACTCCCCTAGATCCGTAGGTGGATCCTTTGTCAGTGAATTTTTGAACTCTGTTCCATTAGCTATGCCGGATACAGCTGCCATTAAGACCATGGATGGATCTGGTCGATCCACCGTTGCTGCCGCTGCATTGAATCGCGTCAGAAAGCTCCTCAAAGATTCCCCGGTCCTCTGCTTTAGCACTGCCAAACCCATCACATTCTTAGGTCTCGAAATGTGAACTCTGAACTACCTCATAAACTTCTCAGTCAACTCAGTAAACGTTCCAATGGAACCACTCTCCAATTGTCTAAACCATAGTGCTGCTATGTCTGTCAGATACAATGGGAAGCATCGGGCCATGACTTCCTCTGATGCCCCTAGCACTTCCATATGTCTCATATACTTTGTAAGATGAATCGTAGGATCCGTCCTCCCATTATACATCTCCACTGATGGTAGCTTAAAATTTGGTGGGTTCCTAGCTCGCCTGATAGTAGGAGTAAAGGGACTCATATTCACATCATCCAAGTCTTTGTTTACCAATCCACCTCTCATAGCTCGTCTAACCATCTCCGCCAGTCTGTCGTTGTCACAAGCTGTAATCCTTGTCTGCTGCCTCTGGTCCGCTTCCCGAGTTGATGAGGGAATTCTGGCACATACTCCTCATCTTGTACTTCTGCACTCCTATTGGTGTCGGGTTGGACAGCGTTAGCTGGTATCCCTTCATGGATTGGTTCAGCATTCCCTGGTGGTATGCCCCCGAGTCTAGATCCATCCGGATTGATAGCCGTCTGCTGATTGGGTTCTGCCCCCTACTAAGCTATTCCCTCTACTTGCTTGTTGACCGCTTCTGATCCGGCTCCACGGACCTGAGCTCCTGCATTTCCTACTTGTGCAAATTGTCTGAGAAGAGCCTGCATCATCTCCTCTTGTCTTTTCAACATTGCTTCCATCTCGTCTCTGGTAATGTAGATGGATGCTTGACCTGTTCCAACTCCAGAGGAAGCTCCTTGACTTCCCTCCTGATTGCTCCTTTCTTTCACTTGCTTTCTTGTTGATGGCCTAGCCATTGCTTTCTAGAGTCCAAGTTCCTAGCTCCAAAATCCCTGAGTGCTTGCCTTCTCAGTGAAAGCACCAAAATTTTAGCGCCAAAATTGGTCACTAACACCCAAATGTAAATGATAGCACCAACTAACAGTCATTGATAACAGATAAAGTGTGTGTAGAGAGTAATAATATGAACAACGGTTAAAATTAAAATGAAAGCAGTAAAGAACAATAAGTTTTATAGTGGTTCGGCTAACTTCGGTACGTCCACTCTAGAAGTTTCCTTTTTATTGATGTTCGAATCAATTACAGTTACAAAGTGGTAGACTGGCCTTAGTCTTAGGAAATAAAAAGTCAGAGAGCAGAAGAGAAGAAGAAGACCCTCCTTTCTGAACCCCTATAAGCTGTATTTATAGGCGAATTTTGAGTTGCTGGGCTTTCTGAACGGTAAAGGCCTATTAAGAATTTCCACCGTGCCACATTCATCTTATGCCGAACGACTTTCCACCGAGCCATCTTCGCCAAGCGACCCATGTCCAGCCGCCAATGCCGAGCGAGGTACGATGCCGAGCGAGGTGCGAGGTATCGAGGTGCGAGGTATCGAGGTACGGGGTATCGAGGTGCGAGGTATCGAGGTATCAAGGTGCGAGGTATCGAGGTGCGAGGTATCGAGGTATCAAGGTGCGAGGTATCGAGGTGCGAGGTATCGAGGTGCGAGGTATCGAGGTGCAAGGTATCGAGGTATCGAGGTGCGGGGTATCGAGGTGCGAGGTATCGAGGTGCGATGTATTGAGGTATCGAGGTGCCAGGTATCGAGGTATCGAGGTGCGGGGTATCGAGGTGCGAGGTGTCGAGGTGCGGGGTATCGAGGTGCGAGGTGTCGAGGTGCGAGGTGTCGAGGTGCGAGGTATCGAGGTGTGAGGTGCGAGGTGTCGAGGTGCGAGGTATCGAGGTGCGAGGTATCGAGGTGCGAGGTATCGAGGTATCGAGGAGTGTGGATCGAACGAAGCACTTGTGTCGTGCATTCCCTCAATTTCTTGACCAAATGACATATCCAAGTAAACTTCATCCTTCGAAACCAAATCCATTATACTCCAACCTCGATAGTCGTGAAGTTAGTTAGGTTGAATCTGCCTACTTATGGCTTTGACAAAAGGTGGGTTAACAATACCATAATAGATTTCTAACAATACGATATGAGAGATGAATTCAATTTCACAGAAGTGATACAAGAAAATATTTGCAGCCTTGAATTGATTTTCGAATATGAGAAGCAAGTTACAATGTTGAGATACAAAAGTAGTATAAATAACATATTAGATGGGACTTTTAACCTGCAACCCAGATAGCACCGAAGCACGTGAAATGAATGCACGGTTGTGATTTCATTTTGATAGAATGAATGAATGGTATTTGCTGAAGTTCACTTTATCGAAGTATACGAGCAATGATAGTCGTATTCTCTTAAGTCATTATTTTTACAATTTTCTAGAATTAGCCCCACTCTTGTTTCAGATAGTAATCTTTGATTTTGAAACATTCTTACATTTTTATCTAAACCAAATATGCCTCACAACTGCTACAAAACTTGCATGATTGCATCAATTAGATCTGTTTGAAAATGGTTAATCGCATAATTAGCATCTATGAACTCGAGCTCGTCCGTAATGCTATCATTCTGTGTTGTTTATGGAAGTACCTTCCGTTCGATTTGTCTCCAAATACTTCTTGAATGTTTACACTTTAAAAAAAACAGATGTTGATTTATCACTGCTTCCGTGTTGCAAAATTTGCACGTAGTATATTGAATGTGGCTCCAATTGCATATCCTTTCCAGTGTCTTTAGCTTGTTTAGTGCTGCTAGATACACCCATTTTGACATTTTTGGTGGACATATTTTGTTCCATATATGATGACACCAAAGCATGGGGCTCTACATTATTCTTACTTTATTTGAGGCTGACTTGTAATTTGTCCCTTTTTATGGGTTCAATCAGCACCAAAAATCATCTTCTGCATTATCGATTATTTGCAATTGCTCAACTTGGTTACAAATATTGTGTGGGATGTTAGATGTGTTGAGGTACCATTTTGAGTTTGAAATGTATGTAGATACGTCCTTTCCCACTTCCCTTCCATTACTTGATGCATACCAACCTAACTTACCGATGTGGGTTTTTTCCTTGTTTCCATGGATCAAACCACATGCTTGTGTTTTTCCTTCTGTTATTTTACTTTCAATTAAGCCATGCAACATTTTCTTGCATTTCAGTAACACTTTCCAAGTTGCTTATGTATTTGGGTCATCATTCATAACCCCGACGTTTTTATTACTGTGGTACCTATTCTTCATCCATGCTTTGTTTGGGTTTACCTAAAGTTGCCTACTTTAATTAACTGTGTTTTCCTAGTCATAGAAATTTGAACATATACTTTTAATGTATTTCATTACATTCATTGGCATTTGATATATTAGCATCCAAAAAAGAAAGTAGAATATATAGTTGTTCTTATTAACCTTAATCTGTCATTCAAAGTTAACAATCTGCCACTCTAGCCATCAGTCTCCTTTTTTATTTTATCAATAAGTTTGTTAAAATCAGTTCTTCTTTTTTAGGAACTACCAAGAGCGATACCAAGATATGTGATCATAAGGTATTTAATATGAATATCCAGCACTACAGAAATGCTTTGTTTCATTGTTATAGTTTTGATTTTTGTTCGGTCGTTGCTAAACCAGAATATTGTTTCAGACTTTGCGTTATAATTTTAATTTTTTTAGCATTTTCTAATTTGGCTTTTGTAATGGCCAAAAGATCATCTGCATATTGCAAATGATTGACGATTGACTCACATTTATATATAGGAGATATATTGCCTTTTTATGTTAAATTTAAAACATAATTAAAAGGCACTCCATTGCAATTGCAAAGAGATATAAAGACAGAGGTCTCCATGCCTAAGTCCTTGTTACTTTTAATGTATCCACTACAATACCATCAATCATCACAATAATGCAGGGACGATATGCATTTGTAAAATAAAGTAGTAATATTTGGTGGAAACTCCATTGATAGCAGCATGTGGTATATAAATTCTTAGTTTGTTTTGTCATATGATTTTTGTTAGTTAATTTTCAAGCATAATGTTACGACCATTCTGCAACTCCGGCACCCAATATAACATGTATAGTGCGTCGAAGTAGGCTAATGTAGAGCGATAGTCAATAGGTAAAGTAATCAAACTCCAAATCCAAACAAGCTGTATATCCCACTACGTAAGGATAAAATAAAATTATCAACACAAATATAAAATAGACGAGACACTATATAATTGAAATAAACCGCTGAATTGTAGTTAAGCTCACCACAGTTATACAACCCAAAATAGAGTTTATACATCAATAATAAACTCGAATTAACTATCTCCAAATAAAAGTGTAGCACAGATAAAAGCTCCATAGTGCTGCACAACGAAATATAAGCAATAAACTCTAAAATATAAGTATAGATAAGCATCAACATCCCGCTTGTCCCTTGAACAACTTCATGCGCTAATTTCAAACCTACTATCTATTTTACTCATTTAAAGGTATCCAACATAATAAGAAGCAAAGCATAAAACATAGAATCAGATAACAGTCTGGTGTGAATGATAAATAATCTCAAGGTACTATAAAAGTCGATATAGTATAAGGGAATCTAGGTTTGAGAAGTTGTACCCGCCATGTCTCTACATCCAACAATTCAGCACATAAACTCAAATAATTAGGTATTAGGGTATCTAACACAATAATGTCTACATCACAAGACATCCATCACAATCGGTCATCAATCAAGGCGAACAAAACAATCATAACATAGATAGTTATCAAAGTAATCAAAGTAACCATAACACTCCCGGGTTCTCCTAGATAACTCATGTGACCAACTCAAATAGTCTATGGCTGCTCAAAATCGCAGATACTCAATACTCAAGTGCATGCCCACTCCGATGGCTAGGGATATGGATTACTCAGTCCAACTCATGGATCCAAATCATGGGTACATTTAGACTACCCTGCCCTATAAGAGCATCTACCACTGACCCGCACATCGATAAAAGAACCTTCTCTAATTTACTTCACAAGTGACCACTCAACACTCACTCGCTCGATCACTCCCCTCATGCCATAATTACTTTCCTCATGAGCTACTAGACTAAAAAAATTCATATCAACAATATGTCAAAGTTAAAACATCTCTAGGCTATTAGAATCGGGTCGGTCAGCAACATGTGAGATAAGTAGATTTCAAAAATAAAACTCATATTTTGGATCATAGTGGTCCTATGAAATCTAACAGGTTGTACTCGATCAGATCGAGATCATTTAAATAAAATCCAAATTTAATTTTCTGATTTATTGTATTAACGTACATTGATTAATATATATATATATATATATATATATATATATATATATATATATATATATTTGAGTATATCAATAAATACACATGTGTATATATAAGTGTAGTGTGCAACATAGCAACCTATTCATGTTTAATGATTATATAAGTGGATATTTGGATTTCCATCCACTATGAAAACATGAGTCATTTATATATGTGTTAGTAATCTCAACTTTGTTTAATATGCATTTATAAAATATAAATATAAAGTTTTGAAATTATTTATATATAATGAAATATAAAAAATGTAATCTAATTTTGACTTAGTCAATATATTATAAATCCAAATTCTGTATTTAAAATATGCCCAGGGAGAAATTCTATAATTTATTGTAAATTAATTAACTCTTTAATCGATTTTCGTTTGTACTAAAGGTGTTTTTTTCTTTTTTTTTGTTATATATTTGTTATAATGTGTTATAAATAATTAAATCCTTAATTAAAATATATTTAACGGAAAATCCATAAATGGTGCATTTGTGATAGTAATTACAAATAGTTGTAATTGTTAGTATTATATCACAGTATTATAAAACACAATATTTTAAATGTTCCTAGTCAAGATGCATCGAGACTGGATATCGATGTATCTGTTAAGACTAGAGTACGTAAGCTCTATAAATATTGGGCAATGGATTACTCATGACTATTATACTTAGGGGTTAGCTGCTGATAGTTATTGGATAATTATGGAGCGACTCACTTGATAGTTTTCTATTGGTTAATATAACTAAGATGAAATAAAAAATATCAATATGACTGAATTTATAGTTCTCTTGATTTGAGAACACAGTGGATCTTCAATATGGAAGCTCTTCTTTGATTATAGTCAAATCATGTCACGTCGTCCACCGAGTGGCTACAGTTGGGTCGAGTGGAAGTATTAAAAGTAAAGCACTATCAAGGAGAGGATTCGTCTCCTCGGTTATATGAGGTTAGTATCACGGTCAACTCAAAATATCTAGCCAGAGTATTTCTTTTAACAGTTATTATTGAATAAAGGACTTTGTGTTTGGACTATAGAGTTGAATATAGATGATACTAGAATATTAACCATTACCAAATTCCATAAGTCCAAAGTGGTATAGTTGTGATGAAGATAATTGGTGTAATAAAAGTTGCAACCAGGTAACGCTTAACAAAGTGAAATAGGATTTTACTGAAACAAATAAGTGATAAGTTTGGCCAAAATACCGCACCACCTACTAAATGACGAGTGAATGTTAATATTCATATAGTTTGATATTAATCGCTGACCAAATTTACACCCAACAAGTCACATAACTGAGATGATGAATTCTCTATTGACCAAACGATTTAAGTAGTTTATAATTATTATAAATTTATTAAACTGATTAATATTTATGAATATCAATTACAAAACTCTGATTATGATTTGATGAATAAATATTATTGTATATATTTATAATAGTTATAATTATATCAATCAATATACGATATTGATAAGTGATTAACTTGGATTTAACTAAATAATATTTATTTTGGTCTTAGATGGGATTTCGGCCCATAATGGTGGGTAAGAATTTCGGTTAAAATATAGAGTGTAACAACCCGAGATTTCGCAGTGATTTATAATCGTTGTCAAACGATTAATCTGTGGGTTAAGTGCTGTTGGGCTTTAAATATTGAATATTGGCCCATTCTCTTTTATTTTGGGCTGTGATATTATCTAAGGGAATGACCGTCCCCCTCTCCCTTCATTTGGTTCGCATGCCCTAACTTAAAAAAAAATGGCGGCATTGTCTCGTGTTCGTTCTGCTGATCCAAATTAGGGCTTCGCTCTTTCTCGTTCGTTCCTTAAAATTTAGGGCATTGTAGTTGATCGTCTCAGAGATACACGCAGCTGCTTGGTTTCGTTCGTCTTTGAGTACCAATCGATGGATCTGTGCTTGTCAAACCAGGTGAGTGATTTCGATTTTCACTCACATCTAGTTCAAGTCTTAGCGAGTTTTTGAATTTGCGATTTCGTGTTTTCCTCGGCTCGATTTCTATTTGACTTCGGTCACTTTGTTTTTTTGTGAAATTACTAAATTCTTGATTTCCAAGACTATGACTTTGTTTACTGTTGAGTTCTTTGATGATGAGGTTGATTCGTTTGTACACGAGTGTGGCCATTAGATGTCGAACTTCGGCTTCAACTCGAATTTTGTTTTCACTGTTTAAATTGCAGTCCTCAGGTTGATAGCATATATGTATGTCATTGGCCCTTTGTATATGGCAGCATTGTAGTCCTAGCATTATCTTCACAGTAACCATATGTTGGTTATGTTTTCATTGTATATCTGCGCTGGGTTAAATTTGGGTTTCCCTGGGATTGTTCAGTATCGAGTACATGTTATGGCCATTCACTTGAATTAAATTGCATCCATTTCTACGTCCATTTGATGCTATGTTTCAAGTGGGTTGCGATTCAATGTTTCATTCTGGTATATGCACTTGAGTCTGTTTTAATTTGCCTGTTCAGTGTAGTTTGATTTGTGCACTGACATGAGTTCTAGCCTTTTTCACACTGTTTGGTACATGTTGCGTCCACCTGCATACCTGTTCATGTCGATATTTTTACTGCTGCATTTGTATCCACGGCTTATGGTCGAGTTTATATAATCTAGCTTCATGTTGTATTGAACACCTCATTTGATCTATTTGGCATTACTCTGGTACCTCTGAGCCTGTTAGCTCTATCTGTAAGCGTATATACATGTGCGTATACATATGTATATGTATTTATAGGATAGCTACATTGTCCTCTCTGAAGTTTTGAATATTGTAGCTTTGTCGGTAATTTGACTTTGTGGAAAAATTCAAGTTTACATTTGTTTTGTGAAAGCTTTGATCTGTAACTTGACTTGGTTTCTTTGTAGTCTCTAGTATAATTACTCGAGACTGGTTGCATTTCCATTGTTGGTTTTGGAATTTCAGTTTCATGTGGTTGGCATTGTTATGTGAATCTTCACTATAGTATTGTTGCAGACCTTCGTGTACATTTCGAGTAGTGTGAAATATTACCTATTCATGGTGATGCTTACCCTGCTTGTATGTATGTATACTTGTTCTCTTGGCATGATTGTTCAATACATCACTTCATACGACTTGGCAGTATTTTCTGGCCATTGGTGGAATTCTTTGTATTGATTTCTTGCATTGCGAGTTTGTCCATTTTGTTTGTTATACATATGAAATTGATTCATATTTATGCTGAACAATGCTTCTTAGTGACATTTACTTGCATTCATATGCTTAAATATTTTAGTTGTTGTCGTGTTGCCTTTGGCTTGCTGTTCAATGGCCTCGGCATTGATTGAGTTCCTCTTAGTATCTTTTGTTATCTTGTGACATGGTTACAGTTATGTTACATATGTCCTGCCTATTTAGGTGTTCATGTGTATGTAGTTTGACATGATTCCATGTTGCCTTCTGTTTTAGTCTGGGAACGTGTTGCTTCAGGCTGTCCTCACTTTGGATCATTCACACTGTTAAGTTCATAATCCTTTCTGATGTGTGCTGTGGTGCCATTTTATTGGTTCTCTCACCTTTATTCGGTTGTGTCTTCATGTTGTACACTGCCTTGTGCACTTACCCGTTTGAGTTATACTGTTTCTCGTTGCACCTCTGATTCATTTTTCCATGTGCAGTTTGTTATGTACATTCATTGGGTACGTCATCACTGTTGTGGCAAGGCAGTGCACGCAAGCGTGAACTGCAGCCACACGGTATTCATTGGGTACATCATCACTGTAGTGGCAAGGCAGTGCACGCAAGCGTGAACTGCAGCCACACGGTATTGCTTTTATTGATATTTCAATTACTTTTGATCCATTGATCCTTTGCGTATTTTATATGCCGTATTGGCGAGGCAGTGCATGCGTGCGTGTACTGCAGCCAATCGGTTTTGATGTTGTTAAGTGACATTTAAATTATTGAATTGATTTGATTTAATTTAATCATTTTGTGT
The DNA here is from genome assembly GCA_030765085.1 of Allium cepa. Taxonomy (NCBI): domain Eukaryota; kingdom Viridiplantae; phylum Streptophyta; class Magnoliopsida; order Asparagales; family Amaryllidaceae; genus Allium; species Allium cepa. The sequence goes on along the minus strand of CM060934.1, from coordinate 763,944,731 downwards.
TAATTGCCAATTAGGCAATTCTGATGTTTTCTTTTAAATATATCTTCATTGATATTCTTTTCATTCATCTTTGTTGATATTTTGAATATGCTGATTTGTTGTTTAACACTATTACGTGTTATATTTACCGTTATCCGATTCTCTTCTAGAAGGGTCAGATAGACGGAATTTACTGTGACAGTCGTCTATTCATATTTAATTATTATTGCTTCTGTGCACTAATAACTGAGTTTGAATTAGACTGACCCGTGTATTATTTTCTTTTGAATATAATACTCGGGTCAGACCGAGTATTTACAGGTTGTTGATATCTTACTTTGGGTTGCTGCTAGAGTTATGAAGTCTTTTCATGTTTTGGAGTAAATGTTGTCATTGTATAGGATGTTGTATATTCATGTATATTATTCACGATAATGTACTTGTATATGTAACTTCCAGAGTCGACAGTTGTAGTTGTATCATATGTATGTATCACATGTATATCAACTGACTTCAGTTATATATATAGATATGAGACTTTTCTGTTTAATCTGTGTTCTGCATATATATTATCTGTGTTATTACTATATATTTAGTCCTAAACTATTATGAACCATCGTAGTTCGTTTTATACTAGAATTGGGTATGTCGAGGGGAGTAAATAAATATGAGATGAAAAATTTAAAATATATACCACTCCTATCGAGATAACCAATACTAGTGTAAGGCCTAACTACGGATGGCCGCTCCTATCCAGCCTTATTCTTCGTGATAACAGACAGTATTTCTTTTAATACTCTTTGTTATTTCGAGCATAGAGGTGGGGCGTCACAGTTGGTATCAGAGCTTGGGGTTTATGGACATAATATAAAACATAACTTAGATGGAACATGTGTTACAACTATTAGTCGATGTTTTATATGTGCTTTGAGTCAAAACCAAAGTTTTGAAAATATGATGGAAATTTTAAATACCTTTATTTAAAAATAAAAGTTGATTTGAGTTTTGATGATTGATTGATTTGTGCTTTGTTTATCAGAGTGCGCAGCGAAAACAGTGTGATTGCTGCTGAGTACATATGATAATTATTTTGATTTAAAAATCAAAGTATGAAATTGAAATAAATTTCATTTGTTGTTTATATAGCCGTGTTTATTTTTTTTTCTTTAAAATTTTGAATCCGATTTGAGGATTCGAAGTAATTGCAGCTATGTGGTTTTGTTGGAATTTTGCTGGTTTCCTTTGTTGCTAATCACATGTTGATTAGATTTTGCAGTTTTGAAATATCTTCATCGAAGATATATTTGAGTAATTTCTTTGTTTATATGGTAGTGTACGTACAAATACGAATTGACATTACTGCATTAATTTTACGTTGAACCGATGCTTGGTTATGAAACGTATTTTGTTGTCGTTATTATTATAACGGGATTTTTACACCAATGCTATATTTTGAAGCCAGGTGTTTTGTTGACATTTTTAATGAATGAAAATTCACTGATATTGTATTTTGATGTGAATTATTTTGATGAGATTTTGACGTTTAAAAATTACTGTCACATTGACTTCAGTATCCGTCATATTTTAAAGTGGATTTTCAAGCGGTTATCCCGCAATGTTGATTCTGAGATCCGTTTCTATGGTGTTTTGAGAAGTACCATTTTCTTGTTGAAATTGCTACTTATGTTGCTGATTTAATCACGTGATTATAAAAAGCGTTTAAAAAAAAAATTTGTTTTCAAAATTTTTCAGTTTACGTTTTCAAAAGAATGAGAAAGAGATTTAAATGATTCAGCAAAATCGAGGACTATGAACCCTTTCTTTTACTGATTCACTTAATTCCGGACTTATTCGTTTGAGAATGTAGATTAATACTTTTATGAAATAAATGAAATTGTTTTCAGAAGTTTTGCATTTTGCGCTTTCAAAAAAATGAGGAAGTGATTTAAACATTTCAGCAAAATCGAGGACTATGACCCCTTTCTTTTACTGATTCGCTTAATTCCGGACTTGTCCGTTTGAGAATGTGAAATGTTATTTTTGGAATACACGATTTTGCACTTTCAAGGAAACGATGAAGAGAATTAAACGATTTAGTAAAACATGTGGTTATGGGACATGTGCGTTTGCTATTTTGGTTAATTCCGGACTCGTTAATTGAAACATTTGCTGTTTGATGATTTTGATGATTTTACACATTCAAGGAAACGATGAAGAGAATCAAACGATTTAGTAAAACACGTGGTATGGGACATGTGCGTTTGCTATTTCGGTTAATTCCGGACTCGTTAATTGAATATATGTTGGACCTTCGGGTCATATGTTGGACCTTCGGGTCATATGTTGGACCTTCGGGTCAATACCAGTACCGGACCTTCGGGTCATTTGTTGGACCTTCGGGTCATATGTTGGGCGCCAAAATTATGTTGGGTACTTGGTAGGCTTCGGCCATATGTTGATGCACGTGCGGCGTAGCTAAAACTCGCCATCTGATGGGATCGATCCAACCTTTTATGTTGATTTTCTAGTTATCTTAATTGATTCTAGATATTTGTTGTTTCCAAATATCTGCAGGTAATTGGATTTGTTGATATGAGATTTGATTATCGTTTTTGATAATCGAATATTTGTTGATTTGATTATCGTTTTTGATAATCGAATATTTGTTGATTCGATTATCGTTTTTGATAATCGAATATTTGTTGATTTGATTATCGTTTTTGATAATCGAATATTTGTTGATTCGATTATCGTTTTTGATAATCGAATATTTGTTGATTTGATTATCGTTTTTGATAATCGAATATTTGTTGATATGAGATTTGATTATCGTTTTTGATAATCGAATATTTGTTGATTTGATTATCGTTTTTGATAATCGAATATTTGTTGATATGAGATATGATTATCGTTTTTGATAATCGAATATTTGTTGATTTGATTATCGTTTTTGATAATCGAATATTTGTTGATTTGATTATCGTTTTTGATAATCGAATATTTGTTTATCGTTTTTGATAATCGAATATTTGTTGATTTGATTATCGTTTTTGATAATTGAATATTTGTTGATTTGAGATTTAATTATCGCTTGACATAATAAAATATTTGTTGATTTGAAATTTGATTATCGTTGTTTGATAATTAAATAATTGTTAATTTGATTATCGACTGAGATGATCAAATATTTGTTGATTTGAGATTTGATGTTTTCTGATTACCATTTGGTAATTAGATAATTGCGTTTTTGCGTTTTGTGATTTGTGTTTCCTAATTATCTTTGTTGATAATTAGATTTTGTTGTCTTCTTATTATCGTATCGATAATTAGATATTGCTGTTTGGTGATTTCTGTATGCTTATTATCTAATTGATAATTGAATATTGCTGATAATTGCATTTATTCAGTATTGTTGTTTTCCGATTATCTATTTGATAGTTAGATTTGGTTGAGAATTTGTGAATTTCTTTTATGAAATTAAAAGATTTCTTTGGCATTTGTATTCTCTACCTTTATTTTTCTAGCTTAACCAGTTTATGTTAGAAAGATAAACTGTTAACGACGACCTTAATTATGAAAATTGCGGGGACGCAATTTTTATAAGGAGGGGAGTCTGTAACAACCCGAGATTTCGCAGTGATTTATAATCGTTATCAAACGATTAATCTGTGGGTTAAGTGCTGTTGGGCTTTAAATATTGAATATTGGCCCATTCTCTTTTATTTTGGGCTGTGATATTATCTAAGGGAATGACCGTCCCCCTCTCCCTTCATTTGGTTCGCATGCCCTAACTTAAAAATAAATAAATGGCGGCATCGTCTCGTGTTCGTTCCGCTGCTCCAAATTAGGGCTTCGCTCTTTCTCGTTCGTTCCTTAAAATTTAGGGCATTGTAGTTGATCGTCTCAGAGATACACGCAGCTGCTTGGTTTCGTTCGTCTTTGAGTACCAATCGATGGATCTGTGCTTGTCAAACCAGGTGAGTGATTTCGATTTTCACTCACATCTAGTTCAAGTCTTAGCGAGTTTTTGAATTTGCGATTTCGTGTTTTCCTCGGCTCGATTTCTATTTGACTTCGGTCACTTTGTTTTTTTGTGAAATTACTAAATTCTTGATTTCCAAGACTATGACTTTGTTTACTGTTGAGTTCTTTGATGATGAGGTTGATTCGTTTGTACACGAGTGTGGCCATTAGATGTCGAACTTCGGCTTCAACTCGAATTTTGTTTTCACTGTTTAAATTGCAGTCCTCAGGTTGATAGCATATATGTATGTCATTGGCCCTTTGTATATGGCAGCATTGTAGTCCTAGCATTATCTTCACAGTAACCATATGTTGGTTATGTTTTCATTGTATATCTGCGCTGGGTTAAATTTGGGTTTCCCTGGGATTGTTCAGTATCGAGTACATGTTATGGCCATTCACTTGAATTAAATTGCATCCATTTCTACGTCCATTTGATGCTATGTTTCAAGTGGGTTGCGATTCAATGTTTCATTCTGGTATATGCACTTGAGTCTGTTTTGATTTGCCTGTTCAGTGTAGTTTGATTTGTGCACTGACATGAGTTCTAGCCTTTTTCACACTGTTTGGTACATGTTGCGTCCACCTGCATACCTGTTCATGTCGATATTTTTACTGCTGCATTTGTATCCACGGCTTATGGTCGAGTTTATATAATCTAGCTTCATGTTGTATTGAACACCTCATTTGATCTATTTGGCATTACTCTGGTACCTCTGAGCCTGTTAGCTCTATCTGTAAGCGTATATACATGTGCGTATACATATGTATATGTATTTATAGGATAGCTACATTGTCCTCTCTGAAGTTTTGAATATTGTAGCTTTGTCGGTAATTTGACTTTGTGGATAAATTCAAGTTTACATTTGTTTTGTGAAAGATTTGATCTGTAACTTGACTTGGTTTCTTTGTAGTCTCTAGTATAATTACTCGAGACTGGTTGCATTTCCATTGTTGGTTTTGGAATTTCAGTTTCATGTGGTTGGCATTGTTATGTGAATCTTCACTATAGTATTGTTGCAGACCTTCGCGTACATTTCGAGTAGTGTGAAATATTGCCTATTCATGGTGATGCTTACCCTGCTTGTATGTATGTATACTTGTTCTCTTGGCATGATTGTTCAATACATCACTTCATACGACTTGGCAGTATTTTCTGGCCATTGGTGGAATTCTTTGTATTGATTTCTTGCATTGCCGAGTTTGTCCATTTTGTTTGTTATACATATGAAATTGATTCATATGTATGCTGAACAATGCTTCTTAGTGACATTTACTTGCATTCATATGCTTAAATGTTTTAGTTGTTGCCGTGTTGCCTTTGGCTTGCTGTTCAATGGCCTCGACATTGATTGAGTTCATCTTGGTATCTTTTGTTATCTTGTGACATGGTTACAGTTATGTTACATATGACCTGCCTATCTAGGTGTTCATGTGTATGTAGTTTGACATGATTCCATGTTGCCTTCTGTTTTAGTCTGGGCACGTGTTACTTCAGGCTGTCCTCACTTTGGATCATTCACACTGTTAAGTTCATAATCCTTTCTGATGTGTGCTGTGGTGCCATTTTATTGGTTCTCTCACCTTTATTCGGCTGTGTCTTCATGTTGTACACTGCCTTGTGCACTTGCTCATTTGAGTTATACTGTTTCTCGTTGCACCTCTGATTCATTTTTCCATGTGCAGTTTGTTATGTACATTCATTGGGTACGTCATCACTGTTGTGGCAAGGCAGTGCATGCAAGCGTGAACTGCAGCCACACGGTATTCATTGGGTACATCATCACTGTAGTGGCAAGGCAGTGCACGCAAGCGTGAACTGCAGCCACACGGTATTGCTTTTATTGATATTTCAATTACTTTTGATCCATTGATCCTTTGCGTATTTTATATGCCGTATTGGCGAGGCAGTGCATGCGTGCGTGTACTGCAGCCAATCGGTTTTGATGTTGTTAAGTGACATTTAAATTATTGAATTGATTTGATTTAATTTAATCATTTTTTGTTAATTTCCAATTAGGCAATTCTGATGTTTTCTTTTAAATATATCTTCATTGATATTCTTTTCATTCATCTTTGTTGATATTTTGAATATGCTGATTTGTTGTTTAACACTATTACATGTTGTATTTACCGTTATCCGATTCTCTTCTAGAAGGGTCGGATAGATGGAATTTACCGTGACAGTCGTCTGTTCATATTTAATTATTATTACTTCTGTGCACTAATAACTGAGTTTGAATTAGACTGACCCGTGTATTATTTTCTTTTGAATATAATACTCGGGTCAGACCGAGTATTTACAGGTTGTTGATATCTTACTTTGGGTTGCTGCTAGAGTTATGAAGTCTTTTCATGTTTTGGAGTAAATGTTGTCATTGTATAGGATGTTGTATATTCATGTATATTATTCACGATAATGTACTTGTATATGTAACTTCCAGAGTCGACAGTTGTAGTTGTATCATATGTATGTATCACATGTATATCAACTGACTTCAGTTATATATATAGATATGAGACTTTTCTGTTTAATCTGTGTTCTGCATATATATTATCTGTGTTATTACTATATATTTAGTCCTAAACTATTATGAACCATCGTAGTTCATTTTATACTGGAATTGGGTATGTCGATGGGAGTAAATAAATATGAGATGAAAAATTTAAAATATATACCACTCCTATCGAGATAACCAATACTAGTGTAAGGCCTAACTACGGATGGCCGCTCCTATCCAGCCTTATTCTTCGTGATAACAGACAGTATTTCTTTTAATACTCTTTGTTATTTCGAGCATAGAGGTGGGGCATCACATAGAGATAAGGGCCGACTCAAATTAGGTTAGAGATACTAGATTTTAGATGGCACAGATTAAGGGAGAACTAGTATAAGATTAGATCCACTATTTTCTCTCTTCTATCAACTATTTAAACATCTATAACCCTAATTGCAAGTGATCTTCTACGGCCACTCCTTCCTTCCAAACTGGCCAAAAATATTCCATAAGCACTCCATCATATCAAGCTCAAATCAACTCAAAGTCGTTTGATATCCAATAGTCATAGGTCAACGGTCCAAGGACTATAAATTTGTCGAATCGAAAAGGTTTCAAAGGAGAGAGAGTTCATCGTTTCAAGGTGTGCTTTAAGGTTTTGGTTCTTAGGTACTATTTTCATTGGATGATAGTTTGTTATTTTTGAATAATATTCTATTGTGTATATATTATTGTATGTTAGTTAGGTAACGATATTGATATGTATTAATGTTGTCAAACGTTAGCATGGTTATAAGTAACTATACATTATAAATTTAAAAAAATATTACACAAATCAAATTTGTACGGCCTCCTATTTTATTTATATATATTAGTTATTATTATTTAAAATTATATATTATTTAATTATATATATGGTTTGTATTTAATTTCAATAACATACTGTGGTTAAAATTGATCATATATATATATATATCACTTTGTAGCATTGATAATTTTCAATAGCAAGAATAATTTTTATAATGCCTGCTATATTATTCATAACTTCTACTCCCTGCTAAACCAGTTCCAACAATGGTATCAAAACCAAATAGCCTATGTTGTCTAAATTAGTCATGTTAATGTTAACCGTTAAGCTCACAATCTAGATAATAGGGTGTCTAAAAGGTAGCGTCGAAGGATTGGGTTTCGATAACCATGTATTTTCCTCTACTTGACTACCAATCTGGCCCGAACAGGTATGTGAGCCAAAAGGTTGTATGTAGCAAGGTTCCAAATTCCGTCCGACGCACCGGAACTCCGGCCATCCCAGTCCGGTTCCGATAGTGACCGGAGCGAAACCCGTTAAAAACCGGTTTCATTTCTGAGTTTTAAAAACATTTATAGCAAAACACAAATCTAGAAAAAACAAAAATGAAATCGATTCAAAAGGCAAGATATCAAAACTTTATTGCTTCAATAAATTTCAAACTCAACATTTTTCAAAAACCAAATCTTACAAATTCAAAGCTACTCCATCAAATTTAGACGTCCACTCTTCGTGCAGTCGCGACTTACTCCATCTCAGCTCTTGATTTGAAGTGTGCAAGCAATTGCAAGCTTGGAGTAGGTACTTTTATTTTTTATTTTGTTTTGTATCCATGAAGCAAAATGAACGGTAATTAAAAAGCGCTAAAAAATAGGAAAATGTTTTGAGCGGTAATGAAAAACTAGGGCAAATGTTTCTGATACACACCATAAGCTGAAATGGGTTGGGCTAATTATTAATATTGTACCTGTTGATGATTAGATTACTAAATAGCCTTATTTATAACGAAGTTGAATATAAAAATGTATTGGATTACTTGGATGATTAGATTATTTTTTATAACTTAGATATTATTTGAAAACTTGGCTAGTAAATGCATTTTATAACGTGGACAACTCAAATCCAATAATCTTTCAAAACATACGTGTTATCTTATAAATTGGTTAAACAAAAGTTGATGTTAACTAATTTATGTTATATAATTTGCATAAATTTAGTTAATTATCTATTTATAATTTTATAAGCTAGAAATGGAAAATCATAATATCATTTGGAATTACTGTACAACTATCGAAAAAATGCTAGCGGTATCTGATGGAGATGTAACATGGATGAAGTCAAAGTAAGAAATAATTTCTCAAATTGTCATCAATAACATGGTTCATTCAAATCATGAAATGTTAAGTAGCCAAGATGAATCTTAAATATTTGATAATATGATGATGACATTTTTAACTTAAAATTAAATACAACAATATGCTTTTTCAGCATATTATAATCCGACACAAGATAAAGACAACGATGACCATAGTTTGTATGATGTTCAAAGAAACAAATTTTGATATTGATTTTTTTTATATATGTTTTACATTTTCTATGTAGCTTGAATGATTAACGATAATTTGGTATTACCACTGTATGTTTATTGGTATATTTATATAAAAAAGGTATCAGAATTTGCAAACCGAAACTAAAGCAGAATGACCGAAATTTCCGAAACGAAATCGAAATTTTGGAATTTTTCAATGACCGGAATGAAAATGGAAAATTAAATTTTGAACCTTGGTACGTAAGACAAAAGGCCCAATTTGAATTTGGCATTGTGCTAATTTTCAAAATTGTTTGAAAATTAAAATAAAACAATTTTAAATTTGAAATTAAATTTATAATAAGATATAAAATATTAAAAAGTTATAATATAATAAAGTTTTTCAAAATATTTAAAATAATTTCAAAAATTTTAAATTTAAGAGACTGGTCTATAATTGCTTGAGTATTGAAGCACTGTAATGTTTTATGCAGGTATCCCTTTGTGTTAAGAGACTTGTCTATATCAATGATCAAGAAAGATAGCTAAGGGAGTGTGCTCAAATTTCCTATGTGAGAAGTTTAATTATTTTTGTATTAAATTTTTCGCCATCAATTTTTTTATTCTTTGAAACACTTTGAATGACTAATGTGTTACAGGTGATTTAAGGACTGGGGATGATATGAAAATCACAGGACTGGTTAGGAAATAAATTCTGATGCCAAAAGACCCAAATGCCACTATTATTATTGTAAATTATTTATTATAAGATTTCTCATCATTTTTTGAAATAAATGTGTTGTTCTATGACAATTATCGACCTTCGTAATTTAAACTTATGATAATTACCAGCTCGCAACGGGTGCTGGAATCACTCTTTTATGCTCCTTATGGAAAATGTTCTTTAAGAAGCATGATGATTACAAGGTGATGTTCAAGGTATATATACTTGAGCTAATACCGAATTATCCACTACATTATTTTTATCATGGTATCCATTACAAATTGCAACTCGCTGTAATTAATTTCAAACACTCGCTATAATTAATGTCAAAAACAGTAATCAAAATTGGTTACTATATTGCAACTGCCAAAGAGCCTTGTAGGCTGCCTGGAGTTGGAAGTTGTCGTCGCAATCATCTGATGGATGTATTTTTTTGCTTATACAAATTCAAAATCCTTACCGATTGGTTTAAAATGAAGTTCCGATCAAGTATGGTCCTATATTTTGGCTTTCATCCCGGTGATGACTATTTCTATATCTTTGATGTATTTACTATGTTTTGCTATAACTTTGCTACATTTTACTTTTTCACGTGGTACAATTGTACCTTTTAGAGAGAAGAAACTTGTGGATTATACACGTATGCTCATTCTCTCTATCTGATATAGTTGTACCATCCAAAAAGTTTATTTGAGTGTCTCATTCTCTCTAAAGACTTTCAGTGTGTTGTATATTAGCAGAAGTGATAAATTTGGGCAAATTATTGAGCTTTTTGGATATAGAACTCTAAAGGAGGAAGAGCCATTCACTCATGTAATTAAATTTGAAAGCTATCTCCTTTAGGTTTACATCTACTTCATTATTTTTGAGCCATCATTTTTTGTACTTGGGTTTTTCTTTGATTTGATCATTAGGATGCATGCAAATATGTATATTTGATGACATACCTCAAATTTTTTTCTTTTGGTTGTGAAATATTTTGTTTATACATAGTTACAAATTGTCTAATGATATTTGCTTCATTTTACATTAAAATATTGGTTTTGAGTAGATATAAGTTTGCATTACTTATAAGTTAGTTACCCTATAACCTAGAGTATATGTATTAATTATATGTAAGTTAGTTGTCCGGTAAGTTACATTAAAAGGTTTGTATGAACATGTAGTTGCTGAAGAGCTGATGTTGGGGTTCAAGTTGCCAAAGTTTAAGGGTCAAGACATGCACAAAGTTAGATAAATCATATATTCATTATATTTCCATTGTATTAGTAGGTATATATATTTCTTCTATAGGATCTATATAATAAGAGACTAAGAATACGTGAATCCTTTTGGCATTTAGAAATATATATTTTTTTTGTTATTTTTAGTAGTTATGAACAGATGTGTTTGTTATTGGAACAATATTTTGGTTTCAATAGAAAATTAATTTTAAATTTGTGAGTGCAATAATAGTATTTATATATTTTTTATCATTTGATTTTTTTTAACAACAGGCAAAAATAGTTGTAAAAGAACCTATTGCAATGGCAAAAACAATTGTAAAAAATACTATTATAATGGGCAGTTACCATTGTAAAAGTCCCTATTGAACGGTTGTGAAATGTTGTAAAAAATGTTTACTAAAATGAGCTTTTATAATGGTTTTAAAACGTTGTAAAATCTTTTGGGTTAACTACAACATCGTATAATATGACGGGCGCTGGCCCGGTATTACCTCTTGTAAAAAGACTATTTTATTGTAGTGTACACAACATATCCATGCATAAAATTCAGTTCCGTGATCTAGAACTAACAATTTTAAGATGTTTCTGAATCATGGTTTCGATGTTCGACGACTCTATTACCTATAATACAAACAAACTATTCAGATTTAAGGGACTTCATTTCAAAAGATTGATGCAAAAGATGCGGTTTTATTTAATGGTCAAGAGGGTGGCGTATGTTCTAATAGTTGAAAAGCTAGCTCTGCTCGAACAACCAAAGGACGACCATAAAAAAGCATTACAGGATTCGAACGACCATGACTACCTCTGCAAAAGCTATGTTCTCAATGGCTTAAGCGATGACCTATATAACTACTACAACTCAGACAAATTAGCAAAGAAGATCTAGGAAGCACTGCAAAAGAAATACGACACTGAGGAAGCTGGAGCGAAAATATGTACAACATGACATTATCTAATTTTTAAATGATAGATGATAAAATTGTAGAGGTGCAGTCCTATGAACTTCAAAAATTAGGCACGAAATCAACTATGTAAAAGTTTAGATAAACAATTTCAAGTAGCTATTTTAGTGAATAAATTATATACCCCACAGGTGGAAAGATTTTAAAGCTAGTTATTGGTTGGTAAAAAGAACAATACAAAGCTATTTATCAACTCATTTAGAACTCACAGTAGAAGGATATATATAATAACATGAACAATACCTATTTTATTTAAAATTCCAAATGTCATAAAAACATAACACAATATCAATAATAACCGTTACATAACCGAGATACGACATGTTCAAAATACATTGTCATCTTTAAATGGATACATCAGAAAGTAATATAAATATATAAATAGACTATTCCCACAAGCTTCTTTCATCGTCATCTCCATCTGCATCATCGCCTCCTTCTCTAACATATGTTGTAATGATAAGGGAGTTAGAAAAACATGAAAATCTCAAGCCTTTCTGTATAAGTACTTGGACAATATAATTTAAATAAGGATATGTCTTACGCAATTTAGTTATATTCAAAGTATTTCCAATTATAAGCTTTAAGGCTTATAAAATTCCGTAACCATTTCAACCCAACAACCCATAACCATCGTTATTAATGTCCTACCAATGCAAGAGATGGTACCTAAGCCATTTAATACCTCTTTAACGGAAATTAGATAGACTCTGGCCATTTAAGACCTCATTTGAGGTAGACCCTCATCATTTAATGCCTAACCCCAAGGCAGACTTCTCACAGGTGCCTATCTAGCTGATATTGCACGAAAATCTCTTTGGACACTTAATACGTCATATTGAAGTGGACCTTTCCAATATATCCTCTATCGAATCCTGACCATTTAATACTTCATACATGGGGAAGAGGCCGACTCTCAAGCAACCACTTAATACCTTCAACCCTCGAAGCAGGTCCTTCTTATTAAGACTCGTACCCCACGAAGACATCTCATATTAGTTCGACTATTTGTGGGTACTTGCAGGCAGATTAGCTATGCAAATTTACCTTACAAAATTTGGAACTAACCTCACGCCATCCGTAGTTACTTATTATAGGTTATGCCTCACATCAGCCCCAAAGTCACACCGCTGGTGGCCAAATTAGCTAGGAAAACTTCTGTGTACTTTTAACGGACCTCACATCCCAATTACTTAGTCATAATTCAATACACTATCAAAATATATTTTCACACATTTCACTATATTCATTATTCAAGCCTTATAAGAAATCCTTCTTATTTCGAATCCACAATTAATTATGCTCCTAGGGGGGATTTAACGAAAATTATCAACCTAATTAACTACGCAATTAATACGTTATAATTATATGTTACACTAGTTTACATATGTACATGCGTGCACTTACTGATTTAAATGCATGCGAAGATTACACCTAAAATATCGTTTTAATGTCAAATCTTCCAAAATTATACAAGTCTCATTTCAACAATAACACATGTAATATTAATTCAATATCCCACAATCAATAGATTTTTATATAGAATCCAAATCTCACTTATTTTATATTAAAACAATAGAATAAATCAAAAGTAAAACTTAGAATTTAATTGATTTTACACTCTATTAAACTTCTTTTGCATGAAATTAAACAAGGGAAATCCTATTCAATTTGCAGAAATAGGCGATGTAAATTACGAATAAAAATTCATTCCTTACACACCATTTCCTAATCAAATCCTTTAATCGGATATAAAGAAAAAGAATAAGTAGAATGGAAGATAAAACACTTAAACTGCAAAATCCGTACAAACTCCATTATTTCAATACAAAACAATTAAGATTCCAACCTAAAAATTAACATTTCGCTTTGGGGGAGTTTTGGGGATTTTAATGTGATGTAATCGTGAATAAAAATTCTCCAAGGCATATATCAAATCCAAAATACACTATTTAATTACTAAAAGAGAAATCCTAATATTTTCACTCACTGGAGGTCCATAGATTTGCTCCTCTTTATATTTGACATGCCTATAATAATCTCCTTTAGATATCTCTTCTTAGATAATATATGCAATAAGAGAATTGTATAGGAATTAAATTTAGAAATTAATAGGTTAAAAGAGAAATGGGATTAGAAATTGAATAAAAACATTTAAATTCCTCTCCTATAATCCTATAGAATTTCTTGAATCTATTTGGAAGAGAGACTGACAAAGTTTTGTTATGTTCCCAAATAAATTGTGTAGAAAAGTGAAGGGCTGGACTTTTATTTATTGTGGTTAGAACACACCAGCACTGTAGGATATGGTCAATTAAAAAATGATATAATTCGACACGTTAAAAACACATAAACATAATCCCCAAACACAATTATTTTCTTCCTTAACCTGGGAACGTTAATTCGTTGTTCTTTTAATTATTTTCTTCCTTAATTACCAATTAGCGTTTACGTTAGTTTTGACATTTACTTAACCTTGAAACATAATTATTGTTAACTTTTGAATTTCAAATTTCGAAACTAATTATTTATTTGAATTTGAATTCTATTTAAATTAATTTGAATCTGATACTTCAAACGTCCATAATTTCTTATTGGGCTCCTTTTCCAACATATTGTATATGAAAATTGGTTAGAAAATTGCCACTCATGCAACGATATAACTTTCATGGTCAAATTTTGACTAATAAAAAATTTCCATTTTTAAATTTATCTTATTTAATTTAATTTATAAAATTTATTTATTTATTGTTGATTTTCTCCCTCCTTAAAAGAATTTTGTCCTCAAAATCTTTCCAAGGGGTGAACAGCGTAACGCGCAATAAACATCCATGTTATACAACCAAGTTATCTACACGACTATCTACTTAACCAAAAGTGCAATGTTTTTATGTACTGCAAACATACTATAAGTTGGCTCAATCCTAGCATGAGTATATAACAGTGACATATAAGTATATATGCAAACACCCCAAAAAAGCAGAAAAATTTCTACACGAGTGCAAAGTGACAGTGAAAAGTGTAGTAGCCATCTCTTACCATCCAATCTAGCAACCATGATATAATAAAAACCCAAATTTTGAAGGGAAAAGTTTGCCAATGAGAAGCTCAGGATGAGAGATCCTCATCTTCTCTTCAGTTTCATATCTGCTTTTCGTCGGGTTGTCCCCTCATTGTACTCAGACCAGCCTATTTCTTTGTTGCGGAGTTTCCTAGTTCTGTGCTTAATAAAACGTATAGTTTTACGGGATGCTATTGGCTCCATCTCAATAAACCCCAATTGATCAAGCTCTACCACAATGGTTATGTCATGAAGGCATTTCCTTAAATGCAAAATATGAAAAATGTCGTGGACTCCTGCCAACCTATCCGGTAGCACCATGCGGTAAGCAAGCCTTCTTATCTTTTTCAAAGCTCGGAAAGGCCCAACAACTTTTGCTGCTAGATTTTCCTAACTTTCCAAACCTTACGACTTTTCTAAGAGGGGAGATTTAGATAAATACCACATTTTCAACCTCAAACTCTAACTCTTTCCTTCTCTTTTCCACATAGGATTTCTAGCAGTCTTGTGCTGCCTTCATACGTTGTCTGATGATTACAACTCGGATACGTCAAAAAAGGAAAGAGTAGGGCATCAGCTAATATGCAGGCGATGGTGTCCCTCGGTTGTATGGTTGTTGGAACTCGTTGTGGTTGGGGTCACTGGGGTCGGTGATGATTGCATTCCCTTCCTTCTCCTTCTCCTTACCCTTGGGAGAAACTACAATCTCTCTCATCCTATTAGCCTTCTTCTGCTATTTGGAAGCATCTAAGTTCGAAAGGAGAAAGGGTGAAGCCCTGTGAGATTTAGAGGGATGGATAAGAGTCCTTGATCTTAACTTGCTACTAGGAGAGCAAGACCTTTTTCGGGAGCCATCATGAGGATCTTGACCGTCTTTGTCTCTAATTTGGTGGTAGGACACTGTCTTCACTGTCTTAAGCTCCATGGTCGATTTCCCAATATTGCTGCTCGACCCAAACGATGAGGTAACCTTCTTAACATTTGTTGGAGGGACATCCGACCTCGGCTGCTTAAACTTGGATTGCGGCTTTCCTCCATTTGTGCTCATACTCTCTACGAAAATGCAAGGGATGAAGGGTTAAACCATGCTAAGGAGTCCGTCAATACAACATCCAAAAATAGATGTGAATGTGTGCGCGAAGAGTATAACACTTGAACGGACCCTTAGGGTCCTCTTGAAACTCAGACTATCATTGAATTTCCGCTATTGAGCAGATTCTGCATAGTCAATCCCTAACTTGAGATCTGGTAAATAATAAAAAATTTGTGATATCTCCAGGAATAAATTCCTCTCATTCCTAAGGCCGAAAAGTTCTATTTAGATCCTCTTCAACGTCAAGGTTCGACAGGGTCTCAAGTCCAATATGGATGGAAGATTGAGCTCTGCTCCAATCCGAGGTGGTGGGATCACTATCATAGCAATAAGGGCTCGCCTCCTCAGTTGTCTTAGTGCAAATGTCGTCGTCATCCCATTCTTTTATAGACTTAAGCTGACCACTCACATGGGATCCGTCCTTCAAGGAGTCTATCTTTGAATCTATGATGTCCGTATGCACTACTGAGTTGTCTCTGGATGGGACCAAGGTCAAATCAGCAATGGAAGCGGAAGGCCGAGAAGATGGTTCCTCACTTATATTACCTACTTTAGAGGGTTTTACTTTCCTTTTCTTCATAGGCTTGCATATGGATGAAGCTATACCTTTCCCTAACAACTGCTCGTCGGATAGCAACCCAAGCTATCTCAGATGTTAATCCATTACCAGATAGGGAACCTCCATTAGTTCTGCGAGAATATTCTACAAATCACTTGGCATCTTCTCTAAATTTACACCTGACGTGGATCTCATCAAACCTAAGGAAGGGAGAAAAAAGAGGGTTAGTGGAAGATTTCTAGGATAAAAGTGAATATAAACGAGCATTCAAGGTGACTCACATCCTGAGTGTTATTGATGAAAGCACGAAGAAGCATCTCGAATGAAGAAGTACACTTTTTTTGAACATATTGTACTTTGAATACATGTCCTCCATTAGTTTAAACTTGCTCCACGCTTTGAGATAAATAAGAGTGGAACTTCCACGTTACTCTTGATCGCGTGAAGGAATCTGATATGTCGGTGAGTGGGAGGAACCTAAAACTCCCACATGAAGACAACATAAAGGCTAGTCAATATAGTGTACCCGTTAGGATAGAATCGAAAAGGAGAGATATTCAAATACAAATGGAAACCCATAATCCATTATGGACGAGGAGGCGAGGCCCCAACCATGCAATAGTATCGCAATTCGCAAGTAGGCTATAAATCCTTTTGAAGGGGCACGATCCGTTGTTCAAAATTAGGTAAGAGCATACCATCCCTTTGAAGTCCATGGTTAGCATACCATCCCTTTGAAGTCCATGGGTAGCAGCTATAGTATCCAGCCTCCTAAATGATAAAGTGAAAGCCACTGATTCAATAAGATAAAGTCTATTTCCTAGATGACACGGGATAAGTAGGAAGGGGAGAGGAAGGAGCCCGGTCTCCATTAGCACTTGACAAATGGGTATTGCGATGAGTCGACAAACCTATTTAATATAACAACCTATTTCATGCATTATCACTATATGTGTGTTTGTGATCGTGTGCGTATAGGTGCAATAAAAATGTGTAAACTTTTAAATAGCATTGATTTAGATCCTTTAGTAAGTGAAATTTAGTGGTCTAATGGTACTGCAAGGCCCCGCTCATTTGCATAAGTTTCTAGTTCGGCGGCAACAAATCAACCACCGAACCAGTCGACTCTTGGCCTTTAAAAACATGAAATGCTAAGATAACTTCATATGCAGAACCTAGGTTGCCTTGTATCCTTTATTTAAACACTCTTATTCGGTCCCTATTTGCTCGGTAATTAGCCATGATCGACCAAAGCCTTCAAACTCTAAAACCCTAAGGACTGCTAAAATTTAAGGCTAAGGCTCCACGAGCTATGCGTATTAAACATTTATAGCTGCAGCTTCCCTTGCCCATATTTCTCCAGAACAAAACGATAGAGATGAGAAAGAGGAATGGTTAAATTAGAGTATGGAATGAAAGAAATCAATAAAGGAGGGAACATACCTTAGTAAATCACGGAAAGAACGAATCAAGATTGAAGCCGAAAGTGATATGGAATGAGGGTTTCTCAGGTTTGTAAAATGACTTTTTTTCTCTTTTGTTTTGTGGTTTTAGTTTAAGGTTTGAGAATAGCCTGGTTTACAAATTTCTCGATTGTATATATTTCAACTTTAAGAGAAAAAAATTTGTTTTTCCCACTTGTTCATCTTAAACCAACACTTGTTAAAGCATATCACACATATTTTACAAATGTCATTAGTGATTAAATTGTGTTTAAAACCCTTACGTAGTTTTAATTTATAAAACATGTTTTATGTTTTTAAACCCTTGTTTGAATTAAGTACTTATGTTTATATTTTAAACCCTTTAAATAATATTTTAAATATAACTTTATATTATATTTCCTATTTAAATAAATATATTTTCTTTATTAATCATTTATATAATCTTTTAAAGAAAAGGGTTTTAAAATTTAGTTATACATGAATAAATATATTAGAATTTAATTCTTAATTAGCCTTTGAAAAATTTATTATATCAAATTCAAAATAAAATCTTTCAAATCAAAATGCATATTTAATGCAATTAGAAAACAAAATTTTATTAGTTTTAAATTATATAGTTTTCAAATTCAAATTATCTCTCAAAATATTTATTTTTGAATTTTAGTTTCAAAATCCAGTTTACAATCGATTCATATACATATATATAAATAAGCAACACATATCATATTTATTCTGGAAAAAAATTCAAACTAACTCACAAATAAATCCACTATTAAATTTAAATTTAATACCCAAATAAACAAATATCTTTAAAAAATTCAAATTAATTCATAATTTCATTCAAAAATTTATTTGAATTACCAAATAAAATTTGACTCAAAAACCCAAATCATTACATTCATAAATATTATAATGGTTGTTTCTATGAAGGTGCTTAAACCTTTTTTTGTATTGCTACGGTGATTCATGGTGCAGCGATAACTCCTACCCGTTATCTGGCTAAGAGCTATCTTGTTGGATTAATACAAAGCGTGATTATACAATTTTAGGTTAGGAGCTACTTAGGGTAGAAGATTTGTAATTAAATCCTTACATTCATTAACTGCATTAGTTCAAGCGTATTTAAAAAAAAGAAAAAAAATTCAAAATCCAAAACTAAAATAATTGCAAATATTTCTGAACTTGCATTTTTAAATCCTTTGAAAATATTCACAAGAATTTTGCATAGGTATGAAAATCAATATAATCCATATAATTTCACACCATATTCGTATTGATATTTTAATGAAAACTATTGTACAAACAATTCGAATTTCGAACCACAAAATTTTCAAAATAATGAGCAACCCTCAACTCTTGAAAAGATTGTTGAAACGACTTTGTCTTTACTTGAACTCTCTATACAAAATAATCAAAGGGTAAATGATTTGTGTAATTCATATTTGTGCAATCACTCAAGTCAAGGATTTTAAAATGATCAAAATTTGAATTCACTTCAAAATTCAAATGATTTCGATTATAATTCATGCCAATACAACTTCGAACTCCAAAATGAATTTCAAAGTCAAAATAGAAATATGAACCACTTATCAAATAATTATGGCAATGAGAATAATCTCAACTATCGTTCAATGGACAATTTTTGTTCTCAACAATTTCAAATTGAAAATTCTCAAGTTAATAATTATAAATTTGACTTTTGTGGAGCAAATGGACGAAATTCACAAAGATCACACGGATTTGTTATTTGAAACCTACATGAAATAACGTGAGCAACATAATCAAATCTCGACATGTGACGAGTCAAATAATAATCCACCTTTTACCCAAATTGGTGATTTTCAAATAACAACTTTTGAAATTGAAAACGACAATCTAAATGAAGTTGTTGAAAATATGGTAATTGAGTTGGATTTCAATTCATTTGAAAGTATGGAACCAAATTTAAAATTCGATCTTCTGTTTTTCGATTTTTAAAAATTGAATACAACTTTAGACTTTGAAATTGATACATACAACGAAGTAGTTGATAATCTAACAAAGGAAGATGAATTTAGCGAACACATTTTCTTTGCAATTTTCAAAGATGAGTTGTTAAATTCTGAAAGGGTAGATTTAAATCACCATTTTGATTTTGAAATCAATAATTCTGAAGAAGTTTTCAATGATAAGTTCGAATTTCAATTTGGCGAGAACAAACTCGAATTTCAGCCTATTGTTTTATCAACCCTAAAAATCATCGAAAATAAAACAACTCATATGATTTTTAATAAAACGACATTCATTTTTTCAAATCAACATTCAACTTTGAAATCTTTTATGGTTCAGTTTTTAATGCTTAAGCCGTATCTCTCATACTTGACGAGACAAATGAATTGGTCTTTGAAAGACTGTTTCATTTACTCTTTGATAGTATATTTTATGATTTCTTGTAAGTAATAATCTTTCCATTTATATGTAAATATAGGTCATATTTTTATTTTTATTTTTCTCCTTTCACTTGGGTTGACTGTGAGGACATAGTCAAAATCAAGTGGGAGGAAGTCTCATCTTCTTTTTGATTTTTTATGGTTTATTTTTTTGCATTTCCTTCCAAAACTCAAATATATTAAAAGCAAAAAAACTCCCAAAAAATAATTTTTGGGATTTTTAGAATTTTGATTTATTTTTGAAGAAACACTATAGGATAAGTATAGGATTTTGATTTTCAAATTAAAATTTTGGAAAATCTATTTGTCTCCACAAAAATAGAAATGAAGTTTGATTACAAGTAACAAAGGCTTAACTAGTATATATGAAGGTTCATGGGTGATAATTATGAAGTGTATCCTAATTGAATTCTTTTCTAGAGAGTGGTTGATTTAAAGTAAAAGATATAACATTTTTTATCTTCTAAGTTGAATGTTGCTAAGATGATTTTGTAAAACTCTCTCTTCAAAAAAAAACAAAATATATAACAAATATATATATATATATATGCATATATTTTATTAATATATATATATATATGTATATATTTTATTAACACCTAGAGTCATGTATTCACTCGCCATGCTCCGTACCCTTCTCACGTAAACCCGAAAGACAGTGCATGATCGGTATATCTGGCCTTAGTTTAACTGAGTTAGGTGTAAGTATATAATTTTTTTATTAATATTGCCTGTAGTCAATAGGTGAACACACTTATGTGTTCACTCGCCATTCTCCGTAATCCCCTCACGTAAGCCCGAAATGCAGTGCATTGGTGGTATATCTGGCCTCATTTTATCCGAGTTAGGCATATATAAATATTGTTAATATCAATAAAAAATTTAAAAATGGTGAGAGTAAGCAATTGAAATCCAAGCACTATTTTGACTTGTTTGATTTGGCTTGTTATTCAAAAGAAATGAAAATACCACTTTGAAAAACTTTGATAATCGACTAAGGATCCATTTCATGGTTACAGTATGTTATCGACCGAAGTAACTAGTCAAACTAAAGTCTTTTTATTATGATAACTTAATTTTTGTTGGAAGTTTTGATGAGTAAATGACTTAAATTTTCAAGATATTGATCAGAACTTATATTTAACTTATTCATGTCAATTTGAAGGCAAATTATTCGTTTGTAAATATTTTCAAAAGCTTGCATTCATATCATTTTAAATAAATCTTTCATTTAGGAATTTTTCATGTTGCATTTGGATTTCGTGGGTAGTTTCTTCTGAAAACCCTCATGAGACAGCACTCGTCCTACTAGGGACACTTAAAGGTTTAACGGTTTTTTGCATATGCTCTATGCAATCACGTTTCCTACGAAAATGAATTTATCTTAGTTTAACTTTATTCGAGGACGAATAAAAAGATAAGTGTGGGGGTATTTGATGTGCATGTAAATGTGCATATTTTGACTAACATGTTTAATCTAATTTAATTAAATAAATAAGCATATACTTTATTTTAACATGTCTAAATAAAAATTCATATTATTTTCAAATCATCATTTATTCATCTTCATATAGAGGCAAAATGGTCATTTTTGTGCATATATTAATTTTGAGAATATTTACTTGGCATTTCATTTTTATTCGTAGTAAAATTGGATGGAAAATAGAAGAAGTCTTCATGTACTCATGCATGCACAAGTGAGAAGGAAACAAATGAAGATGGAAATAACTTATTTCATGCACCATGGAGAATTCCACCCACCCACTGACTTTGATCTACAATTAGGAGCTAATGCATGTATTAGTGGAGCTTAAGTTGCATGCACATTTAAATAAAGGACTATTTCATGCTAATGATAATTTGGTGCCCAAACTTCCTCAAGGGTATTTTGGGTAGTCTTCATGAATATGAATTAGGGTTTTAAGCTTGTATAAATACCCCATATGTTCATGTAATTAAGTTCTTAGTCGCCTCTTTAGTTAGTTCAGTTTTAGGCTCAAAAATTAACAAAAAATTTCGCTTTTCTTTTTCATGGCTACCTAGCCTTCTACTTTTATGTAATTTATTTTTATGCAATGTTAATTCATGCTCTTTTATATTTACATGCTCTCTTAAGCTTGTAGATTCAACATTTTGCTAATTTTTAATCTCTTTTTGTGCTTAATGGAAATGTTTGAATGGTAAAATTTTATTATTTTAACATTGAATTTGATAGCCTATGCTGTTGACACCAAATAAGCTACGCTTAAACAAACAAAAACACAAATTACCTTTTCATCTACATATGATGTTAGTAATGGAGAGATTTTAAAATCAAAATTTGATGGTCTATATTACTAATTAATAGTAAATAGTCTATGCTTCGAATACATTTTATTTTCAAGTTTATTGCCAATTTTCATGAGAGTTAACAAGTGGTTTAATAGGTGTGTTACAATTTGATGGTTTATATTGGCCTAATAATAACATAAATATTCCATACTTATGATAAACAGATCAACTACACTCACTGATGACCAAAAGAGATATCATAATTTCATTTTGTTGTTCTATGTGATTATGAGATGGAAATTACCTCTAAATTCCTTTGTACTCTCATACTTTTATCCACATTTAGTTTTTCGTTAGTTTCTAGAAATTTTTAGCTAATCACAACTTCAAATCTTGGTTTAATTTGATTGAGTTGAAATTTTAAAATCAATACAATTCCCTGTAAATCAACCTGTACTCGCCACATACTAGAATTATATGCCGTGTGCTTGTGGCTATTTTTATTTAAAGTTTATCAGCTATTTTTCTAATTCGATAGAGATTTAGGCGTTAAACAATGTGCAACGTTGTTTAGAAAATAAGGTGGATAGCGTTTTAGAAGTGTTGATTTGAGAGTTAGATATATTTAATTTGGTATCTTGATTTCAAAATTTGAAGGGAGACAAGAAGAAAGGGAATTGCTGTGTAAAGTAAAAGAATGAAATTTAGGGAAACCGCATAAGAAATCATAAATGTTTTTTAGGCTTCAAACTATTTGGTTTTGGCCCAGTAAGCAAACCTTCCTAATGGTAGGTTTGACAGTATTGAAGATTTTTTCCTTCTTTCTTTGTTAAACCATTTAGTATTCATCATATATTCCCTAACCCTTAACCACAGACCGCCACACCCCATGGCACTAACATTTTTGTCTTCATCTCCATCTTCAACCCCAACCCTTCATCCACTTTCATTCTATTCCTCACACCCAGTGCATACATAGTAGTAACCCTAGTCCACGCCATAAGTAAAAAAGTTTCCTTCGTTTACCGCTCAAATGTTTCCATTGTAATCTTTATCCTTATGAAAGGAGATTCAATATATTTCTCAAAACTAAATTTATCTTTATTGTAGACCTCTTTCGCTCAAGGGATATGTTGTCTACGTCACTGATCAGGATAGTGAAATGTATTTGCATCTGTCTTGATTCAACCCTCGCTGTAGTTGGAGAAAGTGACTGAATTAATGGTATGGGGGAATACAACAATGATGAAAGTAAGTCTGTATTAGCAATCGTGGTGTCAGATGTCAAAATAGTAAAAACCAATATTTTCCCTTTTCCACCATGTAGGACAAGCGAATGGTCTATGTTTGACTCATAAGACACATTCAATGCCTTAGACGCCCACAACAGGTTTTTCCCTATTGCTTCTTTTATCCATCACCTATAAATTCACCTTTTTAGTCATCACTTTCAATAATGCGCAGCGAACACAAATGATGCCATTAGAAATAGCATTCTGTACCAATAATATTTGATCAGTATGTTTACAATTTATCCATGAGATTTTTTATTTCCTTAAATGTAATTTTTAAGTTGGACATATCATTCTTTTTTCATTTCCAATATACTAAATTCTTTTTTAACGTTACATTTTTTTTTATAACATATTAAAATTTAATATTGATAAATAAAGTTTATTCCAAACTTAAAACACATTAAAATCAAAATAAATGCACATAACAGAAATGCAAGTATCCTTTTCTATTTTCTTTTACTTCAAGCCACCATTTTCACTCTTTTTTATTTATCTTCCTTCATGTCCACATATAGTTACCTAGGGTGGGACGATCCGTCTCCTCGACCCTAAAAAATCAACACCAATACATCCATGGTATCACGTGCGTAAATCAAAGTGCCGAGGAGGCAGATTTTAAGGATTAAAGTAAAGTAAAAGTAGAAGATAGAACACAAATTCTCACATTTCGCTTAACTATATATATAGATAGTACACATAACCATACTCACTAGGGTACATCAGAGTTATGGTATGAAATAATCCAGCTAGGAAAAGTTATAATTACCTGCTCCCACACTTTCTGGTACAAACAAAACTTAGACACAGCGGAAAATAAAAGATAGATAGATATCCACATAAGATGTTCCAGCTCATGCTCCAAAAACTCCTCTAGAATGCTTCACCAGAATACTCCTAACAGGATCCTGACTACTTGGCTGTCCGAATAAATAGGGCACTCGGAGTTTAAAGGGAAATAAATATAAACTCCGGTTCGGTCATGAGACTGGTGTGAGAACTCAAAATACGATGATTGAAAACAAAAAGGTATATCATTAGACCACGCTGCACATAAACATGGAATGGATTTTTAGCTTATGACAACAAAATCTTTATTATGTAAAATAAGGGATATCATTTCTAATGACATTTCTTTGAAAAAATTTGCAAGTAAACTTATTAATTTCAGACGAAATTGTTACATTGATTAAATTCCAACATACTAGCTATAAAGTGGATTCTACAAACAAAATGGCAAGCACTTATTGGAGAATGAGTTTCCAAATAAATGACCAGGCGAAGAGACTACCTTCTGGTTGTACATCTCCAAAGGAATGTACCGAGGCTACAAAACATCTTCACCTCTACCAACTCAAGACCGGCCTACCTCTCCTTAGATAATACCAAATATGTCATCACCTCGGTCATTACCGACCTAAACGAGACGTCTCTTAGCACACACCACAATAATTTGAACCTGAACATATATCTAGAAGGGGATGATCATACCTTAATGATTGTGAACCACATAGCCTTGCCGCATCTAACCTGTTTCGGCCATTTCCGGGTATGAGGCTAGGTAACAATTACCTTTCACATTGCACATTCCACTTTGAATGCCGCACTACTATTCCATGGTACACAATTGATTTCTACAAACATATAACTCCTAAGCTCGTACGTCACTGGAAAGGGTGTTAAGCTAAGAGAATTTTTCTTCTCCACCCCCAAATAGATGATACATTCATAGAGATCACTTATATAACTAGAAATGCAACATCAAACAATCGCCCATACAAGTTGTCCAGGAACAGGACAAACCGAAGGCACTCTCCTACAACATCCTATCCAGAGTTACCCCTAGGATTAGTAGCGAGAACTCCTTGCATTGAAGATCTTAAATGAAGAACTACTGCCATGTAATATGATATGGGAAATTCCCTCGAGAGTTAGTCAAGCAGCCCTACATTCCATTTTCCAAATCATATCCATATCTTCACTTCGAATACGTAAATTGGTTCAAAGTGGTCTTCGGATAGGAATTACCCAAATCTGACCACGGTTCCTTTGAGCCAATCATCGATAAAAAAGATGTTCTATGAATAGAGAATCATTCTTTAATTAATTTATTTTTTTTATCAAAATCTCTCTTGGAGATATATATTTTCGAAACATTCTTTCCCGTATATGCGGACTCATTAAACATCTCTTATCAAATCCTTTGATAACTTAAAAACCTTTTAAATTGGGAATACATATGTAATCATTTTATTTTTCACTTAGGTAAATATTGATTTGAGAAAACAAAATTTACTATCCCCTCCATTGGACCATTTCGGATAGCTATGGAGAGCAGGAAACTGGTTTTCAAAACTCAAGGCTAGACACTATCTCTCTGACAGCATAAGACGGTCAAGTTACTTGATCGACGTTAAATCATATAAAATTTAACCATTCTATAAATCCTTTAGAATCATCTTTACAATGCTTGACTAACCATTTAAAAACATTTATAAAAGATTGGAAAAGAAATGGTTGCGTTTAAAACTATATTTTCAAAAAGTTATAGAAAAGTACTACGGAAGTGCTTTTTAAGCTATATTGATCAAAACGACTTTTTATCATTTGAAAATTCATTTTTTTAACTCAAATCAGTTTTCAAATTTTTTAAAATATTTCTAGAATTTATTTCATATTTTTAAACAATTTTAAAATATCAATTTCAAAAAAATCCTACTATGGATTCCAAATTGCAGAACTGTGATTTTTCCAAAAACTTGTTTTACCCATATTCCAAAATTTACCTATCGAAATCTCGATTTTCTTTCTTTGTTTGAAACCTATGGACATGATTGTTTGAAAATCTCTCATCTTGAAGAATTCTAAGCTACATTCCATCTTTATATACTCTTTTGACTTCTTATGGCATGATATCGTGAAATGTCGTTATGCGACGCGCCTATTTTTGGCTAAATTTTCATTTACCTTTTAAATTGCACCAAAAGACTTTATATTTTATAAAAAATTTCATACTCATTTTTAAAACCATTTTAAAGAGGTTAACATCCCATGTGCACAATTTCATTAATTAAAAGAAAGTGATTTCATTTGTGCTTATCGATGTGTATTTTCGTAACTTGCATATATATTCAACAACAATATTAAATAACCAAACTTAATGGTCAAAGCATATTAAACAGCCATTGGAAATATCATATCATCATCCAAGAATATATTGTAAGTAAGAGTTTCTTACCTTGGATTTAAACAATTAACTAAAATTTAGATATAGCTCCGCTATTTGAATTTTAAAACTCACAATCCTATGGACTCAAGCTCTTAGGTGACTTGGCCTAAGCTTGGGATGGCTTGAAAAACACACGGCCTAGGGTAGAGGAAGAAGGCTCAACCTTCAACGGAGGAGGTGGTGGCCATGAATGTAGAGAGGAAGAGTGGAGTTTTGGAATCCTTTTGAGGTGCTTAAGTGTATATAAGTATATACTAAAATTTTAAATTCTTTTTGAGAAATATTTTGCCATCATTTCCTTTAGGTTGGAAGTCATGTAAGTATGGAGAGAGAGCTTAGGAAATGAAGAGGAAGAAGAATGAAAATGAAGAGAAGAGTGTAGGGTATTTATAGGCAAAGAAGAGGGTAAAAAATATTTATGCATTCAACACCATCACATGCATCCTCATCATCACTTCCTCCCTCCTTATGCACGGCTAGAATCTTATCACCATGTGCCCCTCACTTCCATCACTTTAAGGCATGCATATGTTGAATTTTTCATACTTAAGAACTAAGAAAACAAAAAATATCTAGTATATGTATATTATTTTTATATGTTTTCATGTATTCACATGTACATGAGTATGTGTATGTTATATATCTCCACAACGTTGCACAACTTTTATACGTTGTATCGATACAAATCCCGATTTCAATTCCCAGTCTTTTTTTTCTTTTTAGTTAATATGTATAAATTTGTAAAAAAATTGAAAATATATTCCTTATCATTTTTAACTAATTAAAATGATCATATTTCATTTATAAAACAATATAAATTAATATTAATAATTATTTACAAAATTGTCGTTATATCGATAAAGCAAAATGAATTTTTCTTATGATTTTAAATCAAGTATATATCTTTACAAATTTTATGATAAATTATTACTCTATAACTATTTGAAATGAGTTACCAAAATCATTATAATTATAAAATCAATACGTTTATTAAAGTGATATATTTGCGGATCATTACAGACCTCCTTAAAAGAATTCCGTCCATGAAATTTAGATAAGAAGAAAATAGCTCAAAATGAAATATATTCGATAAACTAGAATATATACAAGATTATAGATAAGTGATTACACCATAGGCGGTGAGTACACTATAACGATATGATTATACAGTCTATATATCAATCCTAAACTCAGGATATGCCTTTCTCATTTTATCCTCTGTTTTCCAAGTGTAATCCTCCGCATCTCCACTCCATTGAACTTTGACTATCCTTACCACCTTCCTCCTTAATTGTTTCTCATCATGATCAACAATCCGAATAGGCCGTCCAATAACTTCCAAATTCAGTTCCACCTCCAAGTCTTCCTGAGCACTGTTTCTATCATTTGCTCTGGATCATGCACATGTTTCTGCAAATGAGATACATGAATACATTGTGCCATCCTAACAACATTTCTGGTAATTGCACTTGATAAGCTAGTGGGCCGATTCGTTTAAGGAAAAAGGTCCAATATATCGAGGTGCTAACTTCCTAGCCCTTCCAAACCTTACCACTCCTCTCATCGGAGAGACTTTCAAAAAGATTGAATCTCCAATCGACAATTCTAGATTTCTATGCCTTTGGTCTGCATAACTTTTTTGTCTACTCTACGCTTCCTTTAGCTTCTTTCTAATTATGTCAATCCTTTTTGAAGTTTCTTATATCATATCAGGACCAAGTATTAACCAATCCTCGGTCTCGATCCAACATGCTGGTGACTTGCGTGGGCGACCATATAGGGCTTCATACGGTGTCATGCCGATACTAGCTTGATAACTATTATTATAGGATAACTCTACTAAATGCAAATGATTTTCCCATGAGCCTCCAAAGTCTAGAATTCATGCTCTTAGAGGATCTCCCAAAACGTGATTGACTCTTTCCGTCTGCCCATCAGTTTGAGGGTGATAGGTAGTGCTTATATTCAGCCTTGTTCACAAAGTTGTCTGTAATGCTTCCCAGAACTGACTAATAAAGATTGATCCCGATCGTTTACTATACTGCTTGGAAATCCATGCAATCGGACAATCTCTGTCATATATATCTCTGCAAGGCTTGAAGCGGTCCTTGTTGACTTTACGGGAATGAAGTGTGCATTGTAGTTAAGCAGTCTATCATAACCCGCGTGCCTTCATTTCCCTTCCTCGTTCGAGATAAACCATCAATGAAATCCATTGATATTTGATCCCACTTCCAAGCTGAAATCTTTAAAGGTATAAGTAACCCAGTAATTTTCTATTGGTCGCTCTTGACTTGTTGACAATTTATGCATTGGATAACATAAATGGATATGTCCCTTTCATACTTCTCCACCAACATGTAGGTTACATGTGTTTGTACATTTTTTTAATTCT